>CM038346.1:9605615-12146757 GCA_021464625.1 Proterorhinus semilunaris
CTGCTGCTGCTGCTGCTGTCGCCACTGATGCGTGCCCTGGCGGATCAATACAAACGTTTACCTTTTAGCGACACACAGAGAGCGGGGCAGGGGGGGGAAGTAAGAAGGAGAAGAAGAAGAAGAAGAAGAAGAAGAAGCAGCAGCAGCGTGGTGGCGGTGGGAGAGAAGTGGTGGATGCGCGGCTGCACGGGGGAGCAGTTGTGTGAAGGGACAAGCGTTTCGAGGAGCTGGACAGGTCCGAACTGTAAAAAGCGCACTTTTCACAACACCAACCCCCCCCCTCCTCCTCCCTCCCGTCATCCAGGCAACAATATGATCCCCCCCTCAAATCATATGGACATGCTTCATTATTCAAAGAACACGAGTCGCGACGCAGCCTTGACGCGCAGGACTTAAAACCCGCGGCACCTCGCCAATTTGAACGCAAAAGAAGGTAAGGAGAAAGTGTTATGTTGGTTTGTTTTTGGGTTGTTGTTGTTGTTTTTTTTAATATATATATACTTCATTTTCACAGGACAGAGTGCGTGTGGAAAGTGAGTTTTTGTTGTCTTGTTCGTGCGCGAAAAGGAGCATCGCAGCGGGGGCTCTTCGCGTCTCCCCAATCATGATTAGAAAATAACAGTGCAATTATCCGTTAGCGTGTGTCGAGCGTCAAAAAAACAACGACTTTTTTTTTTTTTTTTACGGCAGCAGCGGCAGCAGCTGGGGGGACGAGACCGAGGTCTGGACCGCTGTGCATCAACCTTACGGAGGCACGTTTTTATGTGATTTTTTATATATATATGCATATATTTTATTATAATTATTTAATTCCAAGCACAATTAACGCGGTTGTTTTACCCCGTGCGTAAAACCAAAAAAAAAAAAAAAAGGTCTGTTCGCGTTTAAACAGCTCACACACGCCGAATCAGGGGGGGAAGTGAAGTGAGTTCGCCTTTTGGGAAACTTTTTTGTTGGTTTTTTGTTTGTGTTAAGTGTACCGCTTCCTCTGGGAGTCAAAGGTAGTAAAAGTTCAGGAGCCGCGTGTGTCAGAATAACTTGTGAGATGGAAATTGGCGAGAGGACGAGTCGCTGAGACCTGCCATTTTGTGCTATGATCGACCCCTGTTATGAATAAGCTGCCTCCGCGTTATGCTTTGAGGAGTGACAGGCAGACATACAGCGGACGTGTCGCGAGCGGAGAAGCCTCGTTTTGGGTTAGGGGGGGGGGGGGGGGGGGGGGGGGGGGGGGGGGGAAGTTGAGGGTGATTTGTGGCACGAGTGTACCAGACTGGAAATATAAAATGACGGCGCGCGTAATAATAGCTTGACTTGATGAGTGTGTGTTTGTGAGAGTCAGGGACGAGTCCAATGCACTTGTTCAATTCCTAATCCCCCCCCTCCCAAGCCCCCCTCCCCCCCAAAAAAAACTTTATACTCCTGACACATGTTTTCCCCCCTGGTGTCCAACCGCGCTTTCCTTTCCGACCACGACTTTTTTTTGTATCCCGTCCCACACACGCCCGCGCGTCCCCCCGTATGGAATCATTAGCGATACGAGGCTTGTAATCCCATTTGCAGCCAGTGTGTGAGACGCACGCCTTGGGTGGTGGAGGACCCCCTTTTTGCCTTGGGGTTGACCTCTGGGTGCTCTGACCCGGCTCATTCGGCCACTTATAGCCGCCGCCACACGTGTCATCATCATCATCATCACCACCATCATCATCAGCTCTCCCGAATCCTCCACAGCACCCAACTCTGTCCACAGCGCCTGTTTCTTCAAAAGTTCTCCCAAAGCCAGAATTATTAAACCCATCCATTTATTGTTGTCCTCTCCCCCCCCCCCCCCCCCCCCCCACACCCCCCACCCCCCACCCCACCCCATCATTGTGCGCTCATTTGTGTGGATAAATAGGCGATAGTTTTAGATTGCTGTCATTGTTTGACGCTATGCACACAGGGCGGATATTATGTCTGAAACAGTGTCTGGGCGTAAACGCGTTTTGTGCGTGTGTGTGTGTGTGTGTGTGTGTGTGTCCACTCCTTTTATTGCCTTATTGCAGATGAAATGGCCATAGATCAGTGTCCCCTTTGCTTAGCTGACATGAGCCGAGACCTGTGCGCCCCTCCTGCACCGAGGCCGCTGCAACTTGCACAAAATGTTGTCATTCTTTTACGATGATAGTATTCGCAAAGCAAACACTGTTCCCAGACTCTTTCTCATCAGAGTCACATGTTTTGTGATTTTTTTTTTTTTCCCAGGCTTTTCTTTGTGTGTGTGTGCGTGTGTGTGTACGCGTGTGTGTGTGTGTGTGTGTGTGCCTTCTTTAAAAATTTAAGAAACAGTAATTAGGGCCACTTTTCAGTTTCCGTGCGTGCTGCCAGTTTTTGGGGGTTTGAATGTGACAAAACAAATTACCTCCTCGCAAATATCTTTTAAAAAAACGACATCCCGACATATTAAGGATCATAAATAATATCAGATGAATTTGGATTTTTTTTTTTTTGCGGAGCGGAGACGGATTTCTTCAGAAGGCGGCGTCAGACTTGTGAACACATTGTGATTTTTATTTATTTATCAATTTATTTGTACCTCCCTTCCCCGTAACAGTGCACATTAGCTGATCTCCCACCTGTGAGTGTGTCAGCGTTGCTAAAAGGTCCACGGGCCGAGACTGACTGCGCCAATACACTCTCTCTCACACACACACGCACACACACACACACACAAAGAATGACAGAATAGAATGGAGGGGAAAAAAAGGAGGAGAGAGGAGCAGGCATAGGATGGCACCAAGTGGAGTCAGTTCGCGGGGTCTCTCGCCGCGGCGGCAGCCCCTGTCAGCCTCAGCACAGGTGGGATGATTCCGATGAGGACCAACGCGTTAGAAGCACACATTCAACGTGAAAAAAAAAAAAGAAGAAAAAAAAAAAAGAGACGTGATTGTGTTTGAAAACAAGGGGCGAAGATCCACTGTGGCACTTGTGTGTGGCAAACTCGGGAACATTCATAGTTTTTTTTTCGTATACGCTGTTCGCTCGTGGCAGAGTAACTTGGCAGTGGGGCGGTCAATTTCAATGTTTATTTATTTATTTTTTTAAAGGACCTACGTTGGAAAAGCAGCAATTACGTCGATAATGGGAAGCAAATTCATTGTGGCATCTAGTTTTCATGTTGTGATGGGGGGGGGGGGGGGTGCATATACGTTTGAGGCAAAACTACAGCGGCAGTTCGGATTCTCAAAGTGGTGTAAAAGTGAAGTGCACGTTGTACTCTGAAATCGGCGCGTTGATTGTTCTTACATGAGCTTTTTTATTTTTTTTTCTGATGAGATTTCCAGCGACACAAGTGGAGACACAATGGTCATATCCTTTTTTGTGTGCTCAATTGATAGGTGTGGATATATATATATACATATATATATATATATTTATCTGCATGGGTTGTGAGCATAGTTTTAAGTTGTCTATTTCTATATACAGGTGGTTGTCATAAATGTCATAAAGATGTCATAAAAAAAAAAAAAAAAAAAAAAGATGCATTAGTTTCCCAATGGGAGCATCATACACACACGCTGGTATTCACGGGGCGCCTGGTGCTTCGAATGCGGTTACTTTCACGTTATCCGGTTTCTTTATGTAATTTTTTTTAGCGGGGGGGGGGAAATGTGAAACAACTCCGATCGAAGTCGTCAATTTTCGCAAACATCATTTTGTAATATGCACGCAATATGTCGAAATCCACAGAAAGAGCGTGGCGAGTTGTCCATTCCGCGTCGTTTCTAAAAGAGTACATGTGTGTTCAGTGGGGCGTCTCTCTCTCTCACTCACACACACACACACACGCACACACACACACGCACACGCACACATACGCACACGCACACGCACACACACACACACACGCACACGTTATATATCGAAACAAGCGGATTGAACTGTGGCTGGTTTGCGTTTGCCGCTGATCCCCCCCCCCCCCTCCACCACCACCACCACCACCCTCTCATGTAATTATAGGGGCTAGGGCTCCAGCTGCACAGCCTGTGAGGAGGCCAGTGCTCCCCGCTCCGCTGGGACCCGGGCGGTGGTGGGCAGGCCAGATCAGGCCAGCTCTGCTCATCATACGGCCATTAATTGATATGTGCAGTCATTGTGAAGGCACCCCTCCCTCTCCGCTCCCCCCCCCCCACCGCCCCACCGCCCCTTTCCTCGGTTTGGTCTTGTTCTATACCTTGTACTTGGCTGATAGCGATGTGGCTGGACAAGTGGGTTTTGGGGGGGGGGGGGGGATCATAGTTGACTTGTGCCATGGCGGCGAAGCGGCGAGTCACATCAGACGCTCCCGGCAACCTGTTTGAAAACTGGAACGCATTTTGTCAAAGGCCTCATACCTGCTTCCTTTGTAGTCGTGGAACCACATTGGTTCTGCCCTCATTCGGTATATTGTCCACTCATTCTAGAAAACAACACTTTGGATTCAATTACAAAGCATTTACATCAGATTCATGAACTGCGTTTCTAGCATTTCTGTGAAGGTGACCCTGCCAGTGGTGAAACGCACCTATAAGGGCATCCATGTTGGGAATTGGGATGTTAAAAAATGTGTCAAGGAAGTTGTGCATGCGCTTAGACCAGCACTGACATGTTGTATTTACTCTCTTTCTCATTGTTTGTTTAACTTTAACTATTCCTAAAACGTCTTTGCTTGAAATAGAAGAAAATAAAGTGAGACTGATGCAAAGTGAAGACCGACGACTGAAAGTAGATTTCTGCGGATGTGTGTGGATGTAGAGATCAACGAATTTCCCCGAGACCAAATCGTTCATCGCGGGCTTAAAAAATGGCCTTTGATTAGCCCGTGATTAACGCAGATCATACTTTTTTTTCCTTCTTCTCTCCCCCCCCCGCCGCTGCACTGTTACACCTCCTGGGCAGAGGCTACACTAGAGAGGGGGGGGTCTAGCGTTGAGCCTGTGGTCTCCCCTTTCATTTACACTCCGTCCGTCCGCGCACGGCGAGTGCGAAACACGAGGCTTGTATCGCAGGCGGGCGCTTAGTTCGGTTCGAGACTTGTAGCGCCGTGACCCTGTGATCCGGGGGGAGCGGGGGGGGGGACCGTGGAGCCGAAGACTCTGAGCCATTTTGATAATATGGGACGAAAAAGACATGCGGCGAAACCTTTTGAACTTTTGATCTACCAGACACAGGCAAAGCGGTTGTCAAAGTTATGGAAGGACTACTGATACATGGGGTCATTTCATCCCCCCCCTCACCCCCTCCTCCTCTTCCCCACATGCATGCTAACGCTAACAATGAGCGACACAATGGCCTAGGGGTCTCGCCTGTGGCTTACTGTATATGCGGGCCACTTGACTCCTGGCTTCACCCCTTTTCCTGCAAAAAAATGTCGGTATAAAATTCACATATTAAAGTTTTGTCACATATATCGCCACTCATTGTTCACATCGTGCTTCCCCCTTTTCAAAAATCTAATCCTAAATTGACCTTGCGTGACGCCATTACGAGCGTCTCATTCCAAGTGCCGGCCACTCTCACGCCATGTCGTGCACTTGATCCTGAATGCTGTGTAAGAATGGTCCTCGTCCCTCTCATCTTAAACATATAATTAGATAAAAAAATAAAAAAATAAAAACTCCCCTCCTCTCCTGCGCGTCAGCCCCGAGCATAATGTCCTGCTTTTATAAGGAGCTGCAATTCTGATTTATGCGGCCGTGGTGATAAATGGAAAGAGACATGTCTGACCTTAAACTTTTATGAAGTTAGTGCGGCTGCCCTTTGCCCGTGATTAGCCCCCCTTCCCCACCCTTCACCCCTCTTCTTCTTCTTTTTTTTCTTCCTTTCTTTCTTTTCAGGGTGTGATTCTGGATGAGTGAATGTGTAAACGGCCATGATGGCGATATCTCCTGTACTGTCCACTTAACTTTAACCGGGGATGCGCTGCTCTTTGAAATCGCCAGCGCAGGTGAAGCCGCGCTGCACGGCTTGGAGATGAAAAGAAAAGTGCCTGGAAGACTTGACGGTATTATCGAACGGCGTAGGAAAAAAAAAAAAGAAGAAAAAAAAAAAAAAAACGAAAACAGAGGAGGACGTTACGGGCAGAAATGAATGCGCTGTCAATTAATATCAAAGCTCTGAGTTACCGAGTCGGTGTTTGAAGCAGGGGTATGGAGGATTCTTTAGGTCTTTGTCAATGAAATGTGTCTCCTTGGGTACAAAAGACGGCAAAGAAGATGAAACTTGAAAACTGTGGTTCTCGACCTGTTTTTTTTTACCAGTTATTATCGGCACGCTGGTGTTTGAAGCAGATGGGAGTCTTAAATAAGAGAAACGGCTTAGAAATGTCCCTTTTTGGGGGTAGGTTTGGACTATCTCGAAGAAAGACCGCCACAAGAACAAGCATGTATTTGCCAAACTTAGCTTAAAGCCACACCGCATAACATTTCACCCGATACATAGAATACAATAAAAGCATTGATTTGATCGCAGATAGTTTTATCCTTGAAAAATCACTAAGAGAAATGACCAAACGGCTCACCTGTCCTAAGAATCGACTGTAACGTCACCGGGAGCGGGGACGTCTCCAGCTCGTTTCCATGGAGATGTCGACTAAAGGCAGCCACACATGAGATCAGCATAGGTTAGGTCCCATTCTTTGCTTAGCTACAGCATGAAGAGCATTTTCTGTGTCGATCTGTTCATTAGGAGCATGTTTTGTGCTGGCAAGAGTTGAATCCAAAATGTTACGGAGTGTACCTTTAATGTACACTTACAATGAGAAAAAATACAATTAAAATTACAGAAAAAGAATGCTTATTTTGTATCTTTACTCCAAACCTTACTCAACCTACTAAATCAGCATAAATACTCTTAGGTCAAGCACTTTTAAGTCATTTTCCTTATTAAGACAATTCTTCCAGTGTGTAAAGTCCCGTTTAAGCTAATGAGGAGTATGCTCTGAAATGAAACCTTGCCAGTTTCCCGACCCCCGGGTTGAGAACCACTGCTCTCGAATGCGAGTTGACACCGCTTTGGCAGGTTTCACACATTGCAGTTATTTCTGTTCATTTCTACATTTTGTATATGAAGTAAAACGCGAAACACAAAGTAGTTGTGGGATGGAAATGATCAAATCACCGAGGCCACGTTTATTTAGGCGAATTCCTCTGCAGAGAATGAACGCCCCGGTGTGTCTTGTGTATAAAAGCAGTCCCTGTAGTTTGGACACCGACAAAACATATTCTAAAAGACATTTGATTCCTTTTATTTAACAAAGCCACACATCTGCTCGAGTGAGTTCAAAGATAACGCTTGTTTTCTCAAGTTTAGACCGAGTCAGGCGGGCTTGCAATCTTTTAAACCAAGTCTCTGAACCACTTTTTTTTTAAACGTCCCCGACTCTTATTCTGTGTATAATTTTTGTGTGTTCAAGTGAGAGGGTTAGAGAGAGAGAGAGAGAGAGGGGGAGAGAGGAGGGAGAAGGAGAGATGGCGGAGGTGAGTTTGATCTAAGAATAAAGAGTGTGGCGCAGACGTGTTGCTGATGGATGGGCAGGACTCGCCGGTTCTCAGGCCGGGGTGCCATCACGGGAGCGTCTGTTTGTCTGGCCGCGGGGGCAGGGGAGGAGACGGGTTAAGGAGGGGGAGATGTCCGAGAGGGGTCAGGTGGTGGAGCTGGCGGGGGGGGGGGGGGGGGGGGACTTGGACGATTCCCAAGAGGAGAAGAAAGTCAGAAGTCCGTTATAGTAATGTGTGTCCGCAGTGGCTGAAGCCGACTTGAATCGGCATTGTTTGTCTGTGCTCAAGGGCCGCACGAGGCTAAATCTATTTCATACAAACTTTTGAGCGTGTGATAATGTCGTTTCTTCATCAACAACTTACCTGGAGTCGTGTTTCACTGACGTTTGAGTAATTGCGCATATTCAGTCGGACTCTCTCATGAAACCTAGCCTAATATGGGACCGTCGATGTAGTTCTATCATCACAGTTAATTGCGATTTTTCACAAAACGCTTCGCCGTATCGATTAGATAAGCCATTTATGTCTTAAAGCAGAACTAAGTAACTCTTGCCCCTACAGGCCATAAGCGTAACTGCAGGTGTCGTTAATTGTCCGTGAGGGTAAATACTACTTTGACAGAATGAGACAAAGGGAGAGAGGGATATTGTACATCCAATTACACTATGGAGATCATTTTTTTCACTCAAACTTGGCTGTAAATACTGTTTAAGTGGCGCTAGCCCGCAGTTAGCTTTGCCCGTTAGCCTGTTAGCTTCTTTGTATTCCCATTAGTGTGTATTGGTGGCTCCGGTCCGGTGGAAGGCAAGTTGCTAATGTGGTTTTCTGGCCAGAGACACCACCATTAACACTTGTATTACGCCCAGAGGGACTACGAAAAGGATTTATTAAGGTAAACAAGTTACTTAGTACTGCTTTAAAATCAAAATTCAGTCCTTACAAGTAGAAGCGCTAAACACATCTAGGAGCATAAACATTTCAGAGAAGACTGAACTTCTAACCTGAAAGATCACATGCATGTATGTCTAAACTACAATGTTGGCTGATTGTATCTATGATAAGACTAAGCTTTGGCTGCGATGGGTCATGGACTGTCCCAACCAAATAAACCAATAAACCAATGGCTGGCGCGAGCAAATGTATGTAACACACCAACTACTCAAAAGTTTATTTATTAAATTCTCCAGTTTTCTTAATTTTCTTGACTGGCGCTCCCAGCCTATAGGCCGGTGTGACGTCTCATTTGAAAGCTAAGACCTACAAAGTGATATATGTTTTTTTCCTCGCGTGTTTGCTGCGTCGTTATCACTTTTTCATCGCATTTTTTTGTCTTGGTTTTGCTGCTCTTTCCAAGAATCTTTTATTTGGGGCAAAGCCGAACGTAAGGAAAATGTGCCCGGTTATAGGGGTCAAACCAGCCCATTCCTCGTTCAGCAAATACATGTACATTTCCCAGCTGCCTTCAAACGCCAAGTGTTGCATATTTGCATTCTGAGGAGAGGGAGACGGCGGAAGAGAGAGGGGCAGTCGCTTGAGAAGAAGTTTAGGGAAAGTTGCGTGCTGCAGGTGTGCACATGTGGGAGTTTCGGCCTTGAGAAGCTTCACACTGTGGAATTCTCCGCTCCTCCGAGACTCCTATCTTAGAAGTTGGTTAGCGTTGGAGATTTCGGGATGCACTGACAGTAGCCTCTTCTCCTCCTTCACCCCCCCGACACTTTCTCTCTTTGACGCGTCGGAATTGCGATGCGTGTCATTTCCGGAGACAACAGCTTAACGCAAACAGGCGAGCACACATCAATCAGCGGCTCTAGGAAGCAGAGAATTGTTGACTGCTTGGCATTCTGACGCACTCCGCTAACTAAGACGCGGGTAAATGCCCCCGCCGCCGCTGATGAGAGGGGAGGCTCGCGCTTTTTTATTTTTTATTTTTTTTTGCCTGCTGCGCCTTCGCTGTAGTGCTTCCTTGACCCCTTGTTAAGACCCACTCAAACTGACATGGATACAACGAGTGAACGGAAGGCGGGGGGGGAATGTAAAATATGCTGGGAGAAAATGACTCAAAGTAAGTCAACTTCTTTGTGGTTTGAGATTGGTTGAGAGTAGCTTTAAAAAAAAAAAAAATTAATTAAAAAAGGGGTGAGACGGTTGAGAATGAATTCACCCTGCTGCCAAATGATCGCTAGTTGCTGATGAAGCTCCTGGGTGTGAAGGCCGGATAATTTCCACAACACCCCCAGCCAGCAAGCCCGGTGCGAATGACGGCGTGAAAGGCTTTGTCCACGCAGGGACTACTGGGAGCTCACGCACACATGCCCCGTAGTGGTTAAGTCGCGGCACACATGCAGCTTTTTGTGAAAAATCAGGTCCTTGCTGAACGTCTCACCCTTATTGAACTGTCCCGATCAATAAACAGAGGTGGGAAGAGTGGCTAAAATATTGATCTTGCACTTTGTTACTCTGTGAAATTTGTCTTCCCCCCCCAAGTAGAAGTAAGTAGTGGTACTTGATGAAAATACTACTTGAGCACTGACTAACCAAAAGTCTGCTTCACGATTTAAGATTCATGTTTTTTAACAGAGTATAAAAGCAATGTAAAAAACAAAACAAAAAAAACAACTCAAAATAGATGAGTAATGCTGACATGAACACAATGCTTTTGCTGCTTATAGATTTACTCTCTAGTAATACGTCACATAATAATTTCACCTAATCATGTCTAAAGAAAAGTGTGAGAAAACTACTGAGAGGTAACACTCTACAAAGACTACAGCTTATTCAGCCTTAATAAATGATGAATTAACACTCAATTAATCGTGAGCAATTCATTAGCTAAGTGTGGCTAATAACTACTTAACTACTACAGTTAATGCCTAACTCATAATGGATAGTTCTTCTCATAGTTCTTCACTTATTCATCGTTAAGTAGTTATAAGGTGTTAGTTACATTTAACTAATGAATTGTTCATGATGAATTAAGTGTTAACTCATAATTTATTAAGTAAACGGAATAAGGTGTAGTTATTATAAAGTGTTGCCAAAGTATAATGACCAGAAAAGTTATTCAGAGCCACCCGCTTCTCCCAATAGAATATTCGTGAAAAGTAAATACACCCCTGTAAGGCGAGTACAGGCCACTTTCAGCTTCCCGCGACCTCTCTGGCAAACCTCCGCCGGACGGCCCCCGATAACAAGCACAGTGTGCGCCGCGCAGATGGAGGGGACCGAGGAGGGAGGAGAAGGCGAGCGAACCGAGCGCACCTTTAATTATGATCAAGAGGTTTTCAACCAAAAGGACGGAGGCGTTGCGGGGTTCTGTTGCGCTCGTAAATCTAGCCCCGGATGCCGTACATTGTGTCGGGCGATTACTGTACGCCATTATAGTGCATATTCAACTGCCTCTCCAGCACCTGATTTGCATAATTGGATCTTTAATGAAACTTGCCTCGTGGAACAAAAAAAAAAAAAAAATAATACGAAAAAAAAAGAACAAAAAAGAGAGGGAGATGGAGGGGGGGGAGAAAAAGAGTGGTTTGGCAGCGGAGGGAGGAGGTGTTGGTAAGTGAAGTGAGTGCGGGGAGAGAGAGAATAACATGATGTAGATGAATGTTTGAAAAGGGTTTGTGGAAATAGGTGTCGTTTCGTTGGGGAATGTGTCGGGAAGTTGTTTTGCGCAGGACTCAGGATTTGGGGGGTCGCTCAGAAGTTGATACAAAGATCCCGGCGATTCACGATACCGTTGAGAAAGAGACAATTCCTAATATACAGAGAAACATGTGACTACTGGCAAACTTGAAATATCTTCACTCAAATATATATATATATATATATATATATATTTTTGTATCTACAGTGAAGGTGAACACTGGTCTTCAGACATTACTTAATCATCATATTGTGTCCCGTATACGAGCCGAGCCGCCCGCCCCCCCCCTCTGCCCCGCCTCGCGTTGCCCCGGCGGCACGTCAGCGGCGCTACTACAAATGGGATGAGAAGTGAGTGTGAAAGCGGTACATTCCCCGCCAGGTCAGGACTACAATAGTGGGATATTCTGTGGCCCGCGGGGGGATTTAGGCTCCTCTGCTCCCCGTACTTGTTACGCGGCAAAGACGGCTCCTCTCTTTTTTTTTTTTTTTTTTTTTTTCGTGTGTGTGTGTGTGTAGTGTGTGTGTGTGTGCGCGCCCGTTTCGCGCTCGCCGCCTGGAATTCCGCTGTCGCAAATATTTTGACAATGGCTGATCAGGGAGCAGCGGTGTTTTTTTGTTTTTTTTTCGTTTTTTCCCCCCTCACTCTGGCTCTGCTCTTTTGTGCCTCTTACCTGTTGATAGCCTGTTCCCCCCCCCCCGCCCCGGTTCTGTTTTGCCCATAAAAGTTGCACTCGCGTTTCCTTTGTGCGCCGTAATTCCGAGGCAGCAGGGCGTCCGTTTAAGGAGCTTAATTAAATTTCAGTGTGCTCCTCTCTTGACTTTTGGCGGCGCACACGTAAAAGTGGCTTCTTGTGGTTTCATGTGACAAAAGCAGTTCGCGGGTTGTTGCTTTTCTTAGCCTGTTTTCATAAAGGTCAAAACTAAAAAACTTTCCGCGGAGCCCAATTACAGTTATTACCTGCTTGCCATGTAGTTTAAGTTCTGTTAGTTTAACACTCTTTCAGCCATTGCTTTTCGGACAAAAGTGACTTCTGAATGATCAGCTTTAACCTCTGAACCTTGAACCGAGCACATGGTCTCCAGTTTGGCTTTACCCAAATGTAAAAGCTTCTTGAAGAAAAAAAAAAAGTGTCAAAATGGCGACAGAAATGAGACGAAAACGAGGAAGAGAAAGCCACAAAAAAGGGACAAAAATGCAACAAAAAAAGCAACAAAAGAGTAAAAGAAAAAACGACAAAAGAGGAACAGAAAAGCAACAAAAAAGAGACAAAAAAGTAAGGAAAAAGTGTCAAAAAGAGACAAAAAAGTGACGAAAAACAGGCAAAAAATTGACTAAAAAGTAATGAAAAAAAGCACACAAAAAATTGAATAAATATTTGAGAAAAAAAGCAAAAAAAAAGCACTGAAAACATTTTCAAAAAAGTGACAACAACGCGGCAACAATGCGTGAAAAAAGATCCTTCTCGATCAATGCACTTTGCTCAACAAGAGCTGTTTTCAAATGTAGGTCTTAGCAAAATCTGCATTTCAAAACTGGGTATAGAGGTTGTAACATTTTAGATTTTGGGTAAAGCTGAATCGGAGAAAATGCACTTGGTTGTGGCGGGGGTTAAGAGGATAAAAATCCCAAATTGTATTGCACAATGATGAAAAACTCTTGTGTTTGAGATTCAAAGTCATGTAAAGCAGATTTTCCACACAAAGTCAATTCAAAGTGCCTTCCAAAACAGGAACGCAATTAAAAGCGGGCTACGTGAAAGCACAAAGTCTAATGTGCATCGCTCCTTTTGTGTGAAGCCATCCCGCTCCATGTTTTTGAGTTGCTCTGAGTGGACAGAGTTGTTTTTTCCCCCCAGCTGCTAAAGCCGATCCTGAGGGGATTTGAATCAGGCTGAAGCGCTGAAGTTCCCTCCTCCTCCATTTTGCAGTCGGTCCGTTTCTTATCGGGCGTTAAATCTTCGCCTTTCGTGGTTTTACTGCGCTGAGCTACTGTTTCTCTGCTCCCGCTCCCTTCCCCTCTCAGTCCCTCTCCGGTGTGTGTGTGTGTGTGTGTGTGTGTGTGTGTGTGTGTGTGTGTGTGTCCTGCTCGCGCGTGGCCCGGGAGTGGATCGTGTGTCGGGGCGCTTTACAGGTGGCCCACAGTTCAGCGCACTACACATGAGTTCAAGTACCGGCGCACTGAGCCGCCCCAGCCGAGCTCCGAGCGCCCTTCACGAGGGTCCTTATCCCCTTATCTCCTCTCTCCTACCTCCTATGTCCTCCCTGTCAGGTCTCACGCCGCCGCTCCGGCTTCTGCAGCGCAGCTATTCCACACGGAGGGAGGGAGCGTCAGTTTGCCGAGTGGAAGTCACGGCCGTGTTTCCTTCAAGACATCCAGCACGTCCTGTATACTATGACCACTACTACTACTACTACTACTACTACTACTACTACTACTACTACTACTACTACTACTACTACTACTACTAGTGCTGCTACTACTACTACTACTACTACTAGTGCTGCTACTACTACCGGAGTGACCTCAAATAGGAGTGAAAGTGGGACAGGTCACGTGATGCGGTGGGACATGAGAAATTCAAACTTAGATTTTGTCCCGAAATCCCGCACACAGATTGGAGAACGCAACACAATATTGTAATGCAAAATGTTAGGGCACAATATTGTGCATTTAATGCTTTTTCAAATGCATGGAGTAAACCTTTGATGTTCAACATATTGTGTAAAAAGGACAAAATACTGAAAATCTGTGTCAGTTGAATGTGGACCACACTTTGTTGTTGTTGTTTGATTTAACCCCTTAACTGCCGTCTCCCCTGATCAGGGGGTTAGGGTTAGTTAACACTAATCAGGATATGATTAGGGTTAGGAACGGCAAATGTAACGTAAGTTGTGCTTCACTCACACAGATCTCACACATATTTTTAGAAACTAGAAGGTCTTGGCTTTCAAATTAGGCATCACACTGGCACATAGACTGTAAGCTCTCCAGTCAATACGCTTTGAGATTTGGATGTAAATAATTGTTAACCCTAACCCTAATCCTTAACCCTAACCCTAACCCTAGGGTGGCAGTTCAGTGGTTAATTCCCACTTCAAACAACTGTAATGGTTTTCAGTGACATTCAAGGCCTTCATTCGGACACAAATCCATTTACGACTCAAACAACTCGGAAACACTGCTTTGTCATTCTCTATGTAACTTCATAACTTTATTGAAAAAGTGGGCCTTTATCTAAGTAGGTGGGAGGACAAAGTTCTGAATGGCTGTGCAGTCAGACCAAAGAGAGGTGATCACGCTAACTACTACCACCACTACTACTATCACTACTACTACTACTACTACTACTACTACTACTACAAAGCTTTCGTTTGACCAACATTCCCATTCAAAGCGATCTGGGTTGTGCGCGGAATGAGAGATACTGCGATCCCGTGGATAAATGACAGGGACCTCTCGGGCAGCTATATAGACTCCAGGAACAATGTACTTAACACTATCTCCACCGGCTTCCCTCCTGCCACCGCCGCTGATCCCGGGAGCGCGCCGTCGCCTCCTGAAATTCGGTTTGATAAAAGTCACCCAAATGCCGGGCCTGTCTGCGCACCTCTATTAGCCGCCGGTACATTTGTCACCGGCGGGGCAAGTCAAGCGAGGCGTTTTTTTTAATGTCACATCGGGCTGAATTAAAGACTCAATGGCACGCCCCGAACACTTTAGCTTTTTATTCCCTCTGACAGCGCGGCGGCACGGGGGAGCCCGGCAGATTATCGGGGCCGATCGAGGAACTCGCGTGACAGGTTTTCTTTTTTTTTCTTCTCACTATCGGGAATTTTGTGATTATTTGCTTCTTTTTTTTTTTTCCCACTTGAAGATCAGTGGTTGTCAGACTGCTTGGGCTTCTTCAGGTGGCGCTTTAGACATACTTTGTTTTACCCCATTTCAGTCTGATTCCAGCCGAGTTTAGTCCTGACTTCATCTTGCTCAGGGTCTGGTGACACTCGAGACTCGATTTCCGAATGGAAGTCAATTGAAATATTTAGGCGGCGCTTGATGTGAAAAAAACTGCTTGTTGAGCCTTAACATGTAATAGAACAGTTCAGGTTTCACTTCGTTATGTAATGACACCACATTTTGTAATACATTTAGTAACTACACGCTAGCAAGTGTTTGTTATGCATTAGTTAACCATTTATAAGCCATTGCAACAATGCACATCTATGCACACGTGTGGTTCAAGTTAGGGAAACATGTGTTCAGGATCTAAACATATCTTCCCTTCAGAATTGTGATCTGACAAAATGTTTAGTCAAAATTGAGTTATTCTTGTTCCTGCACGTATTCTGTACACTATATAAAAGTATTCATGAGGAAAAACCTACTACCATTTACGTTTTGTTCTATGAATGCTCAAAACTTTAAACTTATCTCAAAACAGATAGAACTGTATAATTCTAAAGGGATGATATTGATGGTGTGAGGAGTAATAATAGGTAATAATTAGAGCATTGGGGTGTTTACAAATGATCACGACTTATTAGGAAAGCTTATAAGTCGCAAATATTTCAAAAGAATGATATTAGTATTTACAAACGCTTACTTGAAGGTGTTCCCTAAATGCTGTCATACTCCATAATAAGTGTCAAAATGCTGCTTAATCACTCACTACGGTTACATTTTGAACTGTTTTTACACAATGCTGCGTTAAAATGAGGCTCGTTTTGAGTCTGCAGGATTTTGAGAAAGGTGGGGGTATAGAAATAGGTTGAGGGGGGGGGGGACCTCGGTTGTCTCCTACCGCAAATTATTTTTTCCCCTCTAATTCCTTTCTTTAATTTTAATCAAGAGACATTAAAAATCTATGCAGCATTAATCACGGCGCTTTCTTAATATAGCGAACTGGAGGGAGTGTTTAAGCGGAAAAGGCTGCATTTTAAAGAAACTTTCCCCTGGAGGAGCCTCCTTTAATACCACATTACTGTTCTCCGTTTATGCAAAAGTAAACACATAAGCCCAAAAGGCAAATGAGCATTCCGGGCATTTAAACACACAGCCTTCTGTAAACGCTCGGCTTGGCTGCGACCGCGTCTCCGTATACGGGCGCAGACAGGCCAGCTTTTTCTCTTTTTTTTTTTTTTTCAGTTTTTATAGAGTAAATATATTTTGTGTTTTGCATCTATTTGGGAACATGGCGTAGCAAAACAGCCCGACATTTGTTTTTATTTTTCGGGGCAGGGGGATCACTAACATCGCGTAAACAGCCAGAGACCTTTTACTGTCGGAAAATTTTTGCAACTTACGGGTCCTCCTTTGTGCTTTATTCAGACTTTTACAACTACTTTATAACCCTTAGCCTTTTTTGTAGCGTCACTTAAAGCCACACTGCGGAACATTACGGAACATTATCTCACAAGAACCGTAGAAAACAGAGAAATCATGTTAGGTATATGAGCTTGTTACTATAAATGCGTACATCTGTTAGCCAACGGACTTCCTGGACCTGTTTGAATTGAGCGTTATTTCCCTATACAAACGCATGAAGCCAGTCCCTATATTAAAGTATGGCGAGAACATGTCTGTTTATATAATGTCTGTTGTTTCCCTAGGGTTAACACATTATAAGACGATGTTTAGTAGCCATTGGATGCGTTTCCGAAACCAAAAAAAGCAGAAACTCAACCGAATGAGATTTAGCATGTTGCTCAGTTTCCACTTTTACACTAATTATTATGTAAAGCAAAATCTAAAAAGATCTGTACATTCATTAAAGATTACTGACTCCGCTTTGACCTCACCTAAATGTGGTCGGTGGGTTGACAGCAGCTGAAAACATCTGGGTCGCCCATCATTTGCGATGTTTGATGGCTAAATGCTAACGGCTATAGGGAAATTTTATTGAGCGGGCTAACGAGCGCTGACAGGTTCCCTGGACTAGCCGACTATTAGTCCTATGATCCGAACAACGAAACTGTCGACAAAGAAACACGCCAATCTGCGTCGACCAAGTTTGGTTAAAGGTGTCCGGTCTGACGTACATCAGAGTGTGGGCTGGCGTTTTGAGCGTGGACGTGGCAAACTGAATTTGTAAGTTTAAAATGGGCTCTTTAATGGGATTCCTTGTCAATATTTGGTGTTTTCCTTGGTTCCTTTCCCCATTCCTTACCCTTACCCTTTTCTGCATATGCGCAAACAATCAGGCGTCCCCACCTGGCGTTTTATTTAATTAGCCAGGCAGACTTTACATGTGCGCTCTGGTGCGGGCGCTCCCCTGTATCCCGCTCGCTGTCGTCCCTTTCATGCGCCACTTTAAACAGGCGGCGTTCAAGGTGGGAGCTAAACACTTATTTATCTATTATTTATCCGCGTTGTTACCGAGGTTGAGTGTGTGCCGAGGAGAGGGATCGGCGCGACGTGAGACAATTCCCCTGACGCTTTGTTTGTTTTTTGTGTGTGCGTGTTTTTTTTTTTTTTACCTTTTCTTCCTTTAATACCTCTTTTAAAGTCAAGAAGATGAGCTCCAACCCCTGCTGGAATGGAGGCCTTTACACAGATCTCCCGCGATTTGCGACAGTTTTATGTTCAAAAAACGCCCACCTTATCAAGTTCTTAGCGTAGCCCCCCCGCTAAGCTCTCCCGCCTCCTTCTTTCTTCTCTCTTTTTTTTTTTTTTACTCCGTCTTTATAGTTATTGTTATTATCGGTTGTGATGGCGAAGCGCAGTTGTTTTCTTGGCGTCAGAATTCGTCTCTTTTGTAGCGCACCAATCGGAGTAATAAGGGGGACTCGGGTGGATAGGGGGGTCTGTGGATGGGCTTTGGTAAACAGCACTGGCAGGAAGCAACACACTGCGAAAGAAAGTCCGCGCAAGTTGAAATAACTTCTTTAATTAAGTAGATCGTATTAGTTTTATTTGATTAAAGGGATATTTATGTGGTTTCTTGACATTTCTCTGAGCATTCATGATCACTTCGCCTTAAATTAATGTATACTGCACACGTGAAGACCAAACAATAATTTTCAATGCAATTCTTGATACTCCATTGGCAGACACTTTGCTTAAATACAAAAAAATATATTGAAACAAGTCAGCAATCTCCGGAAGGTTTAGTTTACTCAACTTGGTGCTTACTTGGAGCGAGTACGGCGCAGACTTAGACGTTACAAAGGAGACGCCAATCACAAAACTACATATTCTGATTCGAAGTCGTGCTGAATCTCGATCTTGTTTTTTTTTTCTTTTTTTCTTTTTTTTTGCAGTCCACACAAGCACACGCAGCTTTTCCGCGCGTTTGCATCCATGGTGTGGCTGATGACACTGATAGGCTCGAAGGGTGGGAGTGAAATCACACTTCGCCCGCTCTCCCTTCCGTCGCCGCTCAGCCGCTCGCAATGTGTGCGTCCCCAAAACCGGGGGGTCACTTGTGCTCGACAGATCCGCGAGTTGTAACCTTCTGTCACACTGCTGTGGCCATGAAAGAGAGAACAAGAGACGTGAGCACGCTTGAGTACCGCGTGGTGTGGCGTCTTAGGTTCTGGGGTTGAACTAAGTACAGATTGACAATGCGGGAGATCGTCCAACTAATGGAAGACTGTGTTAAACCATTTAACTATCTGGAAATCCTGCTATCTCTATGGAATGTCCTCTCTGGGCATTTTCCTGCTGATGTTTCATTCTCATCATGGAAAATCCCACATCCTAAATGCTCTTCCAGTCCTTAAATGGGACTTTTTACAGCGTTTTACTCATCAAACACATGGACTTGTGTCGTGGAGCCATTTCAGTTTGAGTAATCTTTGAATCTTCTGATGCAACTATTCAATGGCGTAACCAGGAAGCGATCCCCTTCCATTGGCAGAGCGACAAGAGGCAAAAATACCACCAAGAAGCTACCGGTACTAGCGTTGATGATGTCCGACAGTCGCTGCATTCATGGTGGATTTATTTTGATGGGGAAGACGGGAGGGAGGGTCTTAAAAAGGGACAGAAGTGGTTCACAGCTAGTGTTGAGCTTGATTGAGTATAGTTTTGGATAAATGTAGTATTTTCCAACCAACAAAGTGTACGACAGTGATCAAGATGTGTTTGAAAGTTTTGCCATACTGGCATCTAGAAATCTGAGTAATCTCTGGAGTCACCCATGCACGGCGAACAAATTGTGTGTACGGAGTGAAACGTTTGCATGGCTCCTAAGCTATTTTTGTACGTTGCATAAAGTTTCCTACAACGGTAATTCATTCCAGCAGCCGATGCAAGCCTCGTAGTCTCAAAATTGGCCGCATCCCCGTGTCACACACCATATTTTGTCTTAATCAGAAGCAGATGACTCCCAAACATGATTAAAACATAGTTCCCATAGACAGGGCCACGCTCGCGACCGCAGCGCTGCTTTTTTTCCCACCGAAAACCCCATCTCGCCGCGCGCCGGAGCGAGCTCAGACCCCGGTGTCAATTGGCCCGTGGTCTCATTGCTTTATAACAGCGGCTAAAGATTCACCTCTCGCCCCAAAATCATTTGTCACATCGGTTTTATTAGCGGGATGGCTCTGGATGACAGGAAATGGGTGGAGAGTGATGATGAATGACAATCATCAATGATCGCGGGACGGACTCGGCGCTGGAGTGCAAGCCAAGAACAACTTACTTTTATACGGCCGAGATCATCCCGGTGAGCGGCGCGTGGCGCGACTTTGTACGGCCGAGTTTGTCATTCATGTATTTGATAGATATTTGGTCGTATGGCGCTTTTGCCGATGAGTTCTGGCCTTTTTCCTGTTATATTTGATGCCCGGCATTGCATACTGTTGTTGTATCCTGGGGCAAGACACTCACTTATCCCACACTTGGACATTGTATTACCAGATTAGGCAAAACTTCTTCTGTCTGAAGTCAAGATTGTAAGACTGTTTTTTTTTGCAGGTCTTTGGTAATGATGTCAAACACAGCTTTATCAATATGTATGGAGGCTATGGTGAGTGTTTTCACTTTACCATGAGAGATAAGCTTAGCAAAGGGGTGAGCATTTCCTGAATACGTAAGACCTCAGGAGGAGTTTTTTTTTTGAGAGCTAAGATCCAAAGATTACTCAAAAATGCACAAGTGGGTTGAAATGCCCCCCCCCCCCCCCCCAAGTATGTGTGTGATGCGATAACAACATTGTTAGAGTAAAGGTGGCCATACCGCCTTTGCTCTGCCCGATCCCGTCAGACCTTGGAAGCTAAGCAGGGGAGGGCCTGGTCGGTACTTGGATGGGAGACCGTTTAGTAACACCAGGAAGCCTAGCGAATGTGAGTGAGTGAGTGGTTGCCCAAGGCAGCTGTGGCTACAATAGTAGCTTACCACCACCAAGTATGGAGGGAATGAATAGTGCAATGTAAAGCGTCTTTGAGTGTCCAGAAAAGCGCTGTATAAAACCCATGCATTATTATTGTAACAGGATAAAAAGCTCTAAAAAGTCAATTTTGCATAATACCTCCCCTTTAACTTGAACTTTGACGAGGATAAACAACTTCTTCTTTATTAAGTCCATTAGGTGAAAAACAGTGCAGCCTTTGAGGAAGACACATGGTCTGTAGCAAAAAAAAAGCATCTATTATTTCAAGTAAATCCAGCAGTTTTTGACTCACTGCTATAGACTATGTGCAAAAAAAACATCACTTCCACTCCTTGAATGTGTATGCATTTTCTGCGATCCCTGCCTCTGTGTCCAGCCTCTTGCGGAGACCCGTTTTCTGCAATAACTTTCTATATAAATCTCCACAGTAGCACCTTTATGTTTTCTGGGAGGAAAAAGCAACTCGGCCACATTTGTAAATTTCATTACAAGGGCTATAATAAGCTTCACCTTTAGCTCCGGCGCACCATTCATAACTTTAAATGAGGCCGCAATCCCCCTAATACTTATTTTATATCGCCGCCAAGAGGCTAAAGCAACCCCTTTTCGTGTAATTTAGGAGACTTTTTAGGCTCTAATCTCTTGTCACCCATTGTCGCCCACTGTGCCCGGTCGTCAACCTCTCGCACCTTGTTTTTTTCACTTATGTTTGTGTGCCCCGGTTTCTCCTTCGCATTTCTCTGCTCTGGGCTGCGCTGCTTCGGTCGGAGCTGGGTAGAGACGCCACGATTTGTCCTCAAAAAGTAGGAGTACCGTTCATTGGAAATCACTTTTGACTGAAGGAGAAGTAAAAGAAAGCGGACCGGAATGATAACTCCAGAGTGAAAAAGCAAGTGTTGACAAGAGCGTTTGAGCAAGAAAATCTGATTTATTGCTTTAGTTCTTATGCAATCTGACTGGAGACGATCTGACACAATATTTTCAATGCCATGAACTTAAATATATGCTTTTTCTTTTTCTAAAGATCAAAAATTAGATTAAGCATGGCAACTTTTGAGCAAAAATGTTTATAAAAAAAAAAAAAAAAGACTTGAAACTTAAGCGATTGCATTTGGATTGGGTTTTCGGCTATATGTTTCGTATTTTTTGATGAATTGTTTGGATTAAGCAACGATATTATTGTTAAAGAAATGTAGATATAACTGGAAACCACTTTTATGCTTTTTTTTAATGACATTTACGCCCTTCATTTTGGGACAGTTCTTCTAATGAGTTAATGGTTTGTAATGACCGGCGAAAACTCTGATAATACGCCATAAAAAAATGCTCAAAAGAAGAAACTGTGCGATGAAACCACTCTCAAAAGTGCAGTTTCTTCAAAAAGTTACTGAACAAAGTGTACATTCCCACCTACTGTAGCTACGACCTCCATCACCCGTGCGAACCAGAGCAAAGCTGGCGAATTAGGAGGTGCGGGAGAGATGGGTTGAGGTGGTTGGCGGGGTGGGGTGGGGGTATTGACTCTAATCACAGGGATCTAGCGGGAGCGCCTGGGAGCCCTCGGGGGCCGCTGGGTAATCAGAACGAGGGAGAGGGGGGTCCAGGGGAGAAGAGAAACAAACCCCACCTCAACCCCAACATTTGCGGAGGAAGCATCTCCGATGGCTAATCCAGAGCAGTTCTACCGTGACGTTGTCCCGGCGCTGTGGGTGGGTGGGCCCGGCTGCATGGGAGAGTTTGCCGGAGCTTGAAAAGAGCTTTATATGAGTCATCACTGGTCAACGGGGAATTCGCCGTGTCATCACATTTCGAGCAAGGTTTAGTTTATTGCTGGTGTATACACAGCTTTCGTGTGTTTGAGTTCCGAGTCCGGCTTCTCGTCATTTGGTAGGGCCGCACGATTTTGTGTGTGTGTGGGGGGGGGGATCATTGCCCGTCAGAGTGCTCTCTGACGGGCAATGATCGGTAGTGGGTTTCCGAATTATTAAACTACAGGGTGGCAAAGATTTCGATTCAAGTGGGATTCTTGCGCAGCCTCGTCATGCACCTTACCATTTTGTTTTTTGCCAATCTGAAGGGTACCGTAGGGAATGGTTTCAACGCGTTCCTCACTGCAGTGTTGAGCCACACGACATTGGGCCAACTTATTGTTATTGTGATACTAGAAGACCATAACACGCAGGACCACGATACATATCGCAAAGTGACTGCGGTCTTCCATCTGAAAGTTTTTGTTTTGCAAGTGTAGTTCCATTTTTAGCTTTGTTCGATTCGAGCCTGATTTCGTATTTTCCAAGTGTGTTTTCAATGGAACGGATTGCGTTTTGCAAAATATCGCGATCAAATTTGTACGCCGATATTCAAGAGAGTGCTTGAATATCGCAATTCTCTCTCTTATCGTTCAGCTCATCCATCATCAAAATGCACCACCCAGCGTAGGTCTCAGAACTGTCTCACAACAACAACTAGTTATGGCAGCAGGGTGAGGGCTTGCTGATGGGGGACTACTGCCCTCAACCAACTGACCAGTTTACACCCTGGCTTTTTAAGGCATCTCAGTAAACAAGGCAAACGACAAAAACAATAAAACAATCACAACCAATATTTTTACAGTGGAAATGGGAATGACAATAATAATGTGTCGTGTTGATTATGTAATACTTAATAATAACTAAATCAATGGTCAATTAATGGAATGGTGACTGGTGTTTATAAGCAATGATTGGATATGGTTATTATGTGAATGGGAAAGAGGAAAAAGAAAAAAAAAGTACAAATTGTAAATAAAAATAAAAATACATGTTTATATAATATATTGGTAAACTGCATACATGTCTATCTTTGTGTTACTTTGGAAGTCTTGTAAACGTCATGTGATCATCTTCTTGTAAAACATTTTGAATATGGGGGTAGGCACTCATAAGCTTTCTTCCTACTCCTTTTGAGTTTTTGTTACTTTATTTATTTTCTGCACCGCAACAATGTTAATGTAAATGATCACTCAAACAAATCCAATCAATCAATCAAAATCCCCCAAATCTCACCAAAATATACCAATCATTCCCATTCACCGTTGAGCGCAGGTTCCCACAAATGCGACGCGTTGGTTCAGCAGCAGCCTGGCTCGTCTCCTCTCCCGGCACATCTACACCGGTACCTGTCGCGTGTATTTATACGTGCGGGTGTCAGCGCCGGGGGGGGGGGGGGGGGGGCGTCTGATCCCCCGTTTCGGCACCGAGCTCAGCGGAGGTCAGTCTCCTCCTCAACTCCTCTTTTTCATCCAATTTCTGTGTCTGTGGGCAGCCGCTCGCCGTGCTTTTGTTGCCAGAGGTAATCTGTGAAGTGATCTTGATTATGGAGGTTCGGCCTGTTTCTACCCCCCCCTCCTCTTCCTCACTCGGCGGTTTCGCTCTTCCTCTCCGTACACGCTTTTAATCAAACGGCGTAGTTAGCTGGTAATGAGGGCGAGGGGAGAAGCACGTGCGCCGCCGCTTTACCCACGCTGCGAGGCTCGAGGTGAGGGAGGGAGGAAGGGGAGAGCGAGGGGAAGGGAAGAGCGGGGAGGAAGGACAAACAATTATACACTTTCTATGACAGGTTTGTCAAGAAAATTATACAGCGGGACCGAATTTATTTTCAGTCCCGCCGCCCCCAGACTAAGTGCTGTAAGGAGTGGGGTCAACTTCTGAGCAGACTTAATAACTATATCCGTGTGATTAGTTAACAAAAGCTAAGGGACGGACAAAAGCTAATGCTAAAAGATTGTTAGGGGAGACAATGGGGCTGTTTTGGGAAGCAGAAAAACAACAGGCATAAAATCACATCGGTGGAGCTCGAGGCGAAATTAGAGCATGGATATTAGTTCTGTAAAAGCAAAGCCGTTTTTGTGGGGAAACACCTTGAGAGTCTTCGCACTCTTTCACGCCTGAACTGCCCTGTGGCCTGTGGACCCCCCCCCCCCCCCCACCCCTCAATAACAAGCGCCTTTCACATGACTCTCTCAGTGGTGAGGCCTGCAACGATCTCTGGTCGGGTCACGCGCCCTCGTGGCACAGTGGTTAGCGCTCCGCTCTCTCTGCCGGGAGGTCACCGGCGCGATGACCTTTTGTCGCGCAACGGAATCTCGTCATTCCACGGACGGCGCGAGTTTAAAACCCCCCTGTCCCCCGACTTTTCTCAAACACCGGGGAAGTTGTTTGCGCTCATTTCTAGCTCGCGCGAACCCTTTCTCGCTCACACTTTCCGCCGCCGACTCACGGAAAAAGGATCGTCCATACCATTGTGCGCAAACCCTTCTTTGTTCCGGATCTCGAGCAATCAAAGTCCTTTATAATAAGATGCAGAGAGTGCGGTGCGCTTTTCCAGTACCGCTCGCAAATTGCCTCTTTTTTTTTTTAAATATGCCTGATAATTACACGGTAATTTACTGCACTGCGAGGAAAAAAAAGTAAGGTTCGTCTCTCTCTTCTTCAGAGGCTCCTTCACGCGCGTGCGGGCGAGTTGCTGGATTTCCAACCCCCGACCCTTAGGAAGACCACTTAAAACAGAGCTCGGTGTGTGAGTGCGAGGAGAAGCCTTCGAGAAGAGACTGTCCTTCGCTCAAACAACCCGGTCCAGTTGTAGGCTGCACCGCGAACAAGATCCTTCACACTGGCAGGAGTGACGGCAGTAAAGCATGCCCTACTTGTTTCGCAGCCCATGTCCATTTAAAAGGCTACAATGTCAAGCATGCGATGTATCCGCATTACTCGAACTCCCACCGACATGGCCGGAGGTGGTCTGGGAGTGGAGGGGTGGAGGGGGGAGGCGGGGGGAGAGACGAGATCCATTACACATAAACAGCCCGAGCATTGATGAGTTGATCCCGGTAGGATTAGAGCCACAATCCTGACGGACAGTGAGAAGGTGACCACACGGAGAGCCTGCGTGTGTGCGGCGGCTCCGGCGTCGTCTGCCACCGCGGCTGAGGTCGACCCCGCAGCCGTTTCCAGGTCGCCGTGAGGTCAGAGGTTAGCGACGGGAGCGCGGCTGTCAATCACGTTAGCGCCGCGTGGCTTTGAGGCGTTCGTGTCCGGAAACAAGCGCGGGAGATGTGGGATAGTTCGCCTGTTGCTCGGAGTTTGAGGAACATCAAAACAGGAAGCACACGGACACACTGAACAAAATAACTTTATATCACCACATGATCATGATCACAATATTGGGTGACGCAATATGGTACGTATGCCACACAATATCAGTCTCAATATGACAGGAAAGGCGCAAAAGTCCCATTTCAGTCACGATTTTCCCCGTTGTGTCGCACTATAGCCTTGTTTGCGTCCTCATTTAGTATTTAGCTTGAACCTATTGAGTTCAAATGGTTTGGTATAATATCACAATATTCAATACAGTTCGCAATATCGCAACTTTTAAATAATGTCCCTTAATGGAAATGGAAATAACATAATATTTTGAATGTGACGTTCCAGTTTCGTGAGCTTTTCTCATTCCTCTCCATTGCTCTGTCAAACTGACCAAAGTAACCATGACGACTTGTCCTCTTTTCTTACGACTGGGTGTGTGTTACAGTCATCCGGCTAATTCCCCCCGGGTCAAGTCGCGGGGAGGGGCCCCGGGGTTAAACGGTGCCGCGGAGAGGTCAGCGGTGATTAGCGGCCACCTGAACTTGTGCTGTCGAGGATCACGGAGGGGAGGAAGAGGAGGAGGGAGAGAATAGGGAACAATGATTTATGTTGGATATTTAAAGTCTCCATAATGTGACGCACGGCAATAACTACTACAACAACTATTTCAAATAATAATATAATCTCTTCTATTATTATGAGGGACAAATGAGCGATATTCGATAACATTTTCAACACCATATTCCATTAAATGTAAACCAAAAATCTCTTTATTGTTATTCAGGACCAAAGCGAGGCAATAAAATCGGACTAATGTTTTTGGATCAAAGATGTAGCAGCTCAGTCATTTTGTGATATATCGTCCGTGTTTTGTTCTTATGTGGCACCAACCTTATTTTAGAGACAGTAACACGTCTTCTCTGGTGAAATAAGTGATCTTGCTTCAGAATCAGAATAGGTTTATTGCCGTGGTTTGAGAACAGGGTTTACAAACTAGGAATTTTTCTCGGCGCAAACGTGCGACATAAAAACATATAACACAGAATTAAGATAAAAAATAAGCTAAGAACTTTAAACTATAAGGCTATAGGGGCCTGCATAAAAAATATTAAATAAATAAGATGAAAAAAAGTGACGTGTGGTAAGACAACAACAATTTGCCGTAGACGTACAAAAATAAGCCAGCCCTCCGGTAAACAGATCCCAAATACTCGTCCCCCATTAAAGGAGCCGTAAATCCCGTCGCCAGTGTGTGGCCCCCCCATCCGTTCCTCGTGTCCTTATATTATTAAAGGTTGCCTCCGTGCTTAAGCAGATGGCCTTCTACATAAATCATGCTTATAAGATGATTATAGGCATCGCCACACGGCATTCTCCCCCTTCGCCTGTACGCAAACACAGGAATGAGGAAAATGCTGATCTAGAAACAGATTCGATCTAGAAACAGATTCGTTCTCATTGCAGTTTTTTTGAAGACACCTATCAGCGGTTTTTATTTCCAGATATCTGTCAGATTTATTTGGGCCTCTTACCTTGAGAGGAGCATTATGAGCGAACCTTCCATCTTATTTTCCATTTTCCATTCTTGGCTTCACCCCCAACTCGCGATACCCCCCACCAACCCGAGTCGCGCCAAACAGGATGTTGAATGCGCGGCGCGAGTATATAGGAGGAAGTGAGGATACCGGGAGGGGCTCGTTGGCGTGTTACGTCTTCGCCGCATAAGCGCCGCTCCTTGATGTATGCACCGTGTCAGGCACTCGTCGTCTCCTGGGTAAAGAATGATGCTTCAAATACCTAGCATCTCATCCCCCGGTGCTCCAAACGCTCGCCTTTCAAGTTTTTATAATCCATCTGTCATCTCGCGAGCTGGGGGGGGGGGGGGGGGGGCACATGTTCACTACCACTCAATTAACACATCCTCTCTTTTTTTTTTTTTTGCCGCATTTGCTATGAGAGTCGGGAATCGAGTCGCATTGGTGACCCCCAAAAAAAAGGACAGACCGTGGGAAAATAGCCGTGGCTCGGAATGTGACGGAGTCAAACGGAATCGGTGGTGATATTATAAGTTCACTATGTATGTGGACATGCCATCCCTCATTTGAAAGCTAAGAACCTCTAGAGATTCCGTTACTGCGCTTCAACTACTTCAGGCCTCTCTAGTACTCATTACGACACAACTGCTGGGATTGTGGAAGTAGGAATGTATACATTTTTGATCAAACACAGCATTAACACAATTATATTTAAGATTTTGCTAAAGATTGTCCCCAGCTTTCTTTAGTTTGGCTATTCTGGTGATGTTTATAGTTTCACTTCCTTATTGGACACTGTCAGGAAGTGACATAGAAGAGGGAATCAATGAATGGGAAATGAGTGGGTGAAACCGCTATGGAACGTTACCTTCTTCTATGTCACTTCCTGTCAGCAACTTAAAAATTCAAATAAAAATAACTTTTAGGCCCAACATTTCTTCATTAAAATTGCTGCTTCACTGAAATAAATGATAATTATGTAACCGGTGATCTTGCAACTGATTGTATCCTTCTAAATAAGTCATATTTTCAGAAGTATTAAAACCTGTCATACGCACTTTAAGCATGGAGTTTGAGGTATTTGGTAGAAATGTCAAACACATCTTTATCTCTATCTTACACTGGTTGGTTAGAAAATGCAATATTGATCTAAAAACAGGAACCGCAAAAAAATCCATTCTTTTCACTTCCGGATTTTTCACACGTTCTGGCCGTAAGTCCGTCCGCAGCTGTTTCAATAAAGAAAAGAAGAAGGGAAAAAAAGTCCCTTCTGGCTCGTGTGGCTGTAGTGATGTCATGACGAGTGTGTTTACTTTGCGATGAAAGGATTAAGCTTAGCAAGAGATGGTGAGGTGTGGAAAGATTACTCAAAGATGCGCTCCTGGTATGTTTCTGATGAGAGAGTAACATTGTAAAAGCTGATTTAGCAAAACAAACACGTTTTACAGGTGTGTATCACTGTCGCGACAATCCTAAACTCGCTTAAAACCTCTTGTGCACTACAAGTCCCATGATCCACCTGAACCAAGCACATTTTCTCCAGTTTGGCTTTACCCAAATCTAAAAGCTTCTTGAAAAAAGCGGCAAAAAACGAGGAGGGAAACGCAATAAAAACAGCAAAAAAAACGTGCCGGAAAACACAACAAAAGAGTGACAACAACGTAACAAAAGAGTGACAAAAACGTGACAGAGTGACAACAACGTAACTAAAGAGTGACACAAACATGACAGAGTGACAACAACGTAACAAAAGAGTGACAAAATACGTGACAGAGTGAACACAACGTAACAAAAGAGTGACAAAAACATGACAGAGTGACAACAACGTAACAAAAGAGTGACAAAAACGTAACAAAAGAGTGACAAAAACATAACAGAGTGACAACAACGTAACTAAAGAGGGACAAAAACATGACAGAGTGACAACAACGTAACAAAAGAGTGACAAAATACGTGACAGAGTGACAACAACGTAACAAGAGTGACAAAAACGTGACAGAGTGACAACAACGTAACTAAAGAGTGACACAAACATGACAGAGTGACAACAACGTAACAAAAGAGTGACAAAATACGTGACAGAGTGAACACAACGTAACAAAAGAGTGACAAAAACATGACAGAGTGACAACAACGTAACAAAAGAGTGACAAAAACGTAACAAAAGAGTGACAAAAACATAACAGAGTGACAACAACGTAACTAAAGAGTGAGAAAAACATGACAGAGTGACAACAACGTAACAAAAGAGTGAGAAAAATGTGACACAGTGACAACAACGTAACTAAAGAGTGACACAAACATGACAGAGTGACAACAACGTAACAAAAGAGTGACAAAAACGTGACAAAAACGTGACACAGTGACAAAAACGAATAAACCAATAAATAAATAAAAATCTATAACAATGTGACATAAACGCAGCAACAACACGACAAAAAAAGTTACGACCAGTACACTGTTGCTCTCCAGTCGAGAACCTTTTCATTTTGGGTAAAGCCGAACTGTATCGATGCGCTATATTCTGATCCTGAAGTAAGAGGTGAAACAACCAAGTGGCGTTTCCGTGAGCGTCCCCACACTCTACTCTGTAAGTCACTGCCCCCCCCCCCCAGACATTTGCGTACTGTTGCCTCGTCCTAATAGTCGTACACAAAGTCCGGGGTGGCATCGCCTTCGAATCCTCCACTTTCTCACGCGCTTGGTTGTGTCCCCGCACTTTCTCTCATAACAGCAGGACAAAGGCTGCTTGTTGTGGGCGGAATGCCTAAAACGCTTCCTACTGTTACAATTACGAAGAACTTGATTGAATGTGCATTGTTTCAAGGGCTGGCGAGATTTTGATCATTTCTTTAAACGTGCTTATTTTTTTTTTACGTTTTACGATTGTCACTCCCCCCCCCCCCCCCCCCTTCTCTCGCTCTCCACTTGCAATAATAACCAGTCACCTAATCAGATCGCATTTGATATAAGCGTTTTTACAGGCAAAGTGTTTTGATGAATGCATAATTCAGCAGTTGACGCTTAAGATGATGTGTTTGCGAGTGGCTTTTTTGTCGAGGCTGGAGCGTCTAATAAAGTTTTGCCGCAGTTCTTGGTGTTAAAATCATCTTTAATTGGGGGGAACGCTTTGTTGTGCATCACTTTAAAGACGGGAGGAACTTCAGATAACGCCACGTCGGGGAGAGGGGGAAAAAGAAACAACAACACAACAGCAGCGGTTGCAAATTACGGCGGAGGAACACATTTCATTTACATACGCCACAGGGCTCTTTAAAGGCGTCTTACCTTTTAATTCCGTTTCATATTTTACACTCAATAGCAAACAATAAAAAGCCTCAGATCTTTGTGTCTGTATTCACGTTTACAACAGACTAAAAGAGGGAAGAAAAAAAAAAAAACTCCTCGCCATGCGGCCCCCTCCTCACTCCAAAGCATCCTCACTGGGGAAGAAGATGAAAAGACTGTTTTGAGAAAGTCGAAAGGAAATTTGACATTTTTTGGTCGCCTCTGAAACTTCCAATATTCCCGCCGTAATTGTTTCATACGTGCTATATATCTTCATTTGTGGGGAGGGGGTGTGTGGATGAAGTGCGCGTCTTCTCTCGCCGAATAAAAGGCAGCAGCAGAACCCATCTGGTTGGGTGATCCACGGCTGGCCCTCTCGCTGCTCATCGCCGAAATAATACTCCCTCTAATGACTCCCACATATTCTGAAATCTCCCTTTTGAAATTGGTCTTGGCAGATTATTTGCAGGTACTTGAGTTGCATCTGTTTGCAATTTTGCAAATGTGGACGACTTTAATGGCGGGCCGGGGCGGGCGGCGGAGAAGAGGCTATTTTAATCCCGCGGATAACAGCGGCTGTCAGTCTGCGATCGGCCCTGGTCTGTCGGCGCCGCGGGCCCGGCCAGAGCGTATCTCCGAGCTACTGCATGCTTTCTGCGGAAGCTGTGGAAACCGGAGGAACAGGCGGAAAGCACCATGGGTAGATTGTGTTTTCATGTGCAATAACGGATAATCACTCGGAAGAGACAATAGCTCTACTCGTTTCACCCACTTTGGATGACCTTAAAGTGGATACTATCGTGAGGTTGACCCAGACGTGACCCCGTATCTGCCAACTGGGAGAGAACCTCGAAAACTTAGAAACAGTCCTTGCTTCTGTGTTTCACTCTGCATTTCAGCAAAACCACAGACAAAACGTTTCATTAATTTGGAATCCGAAACCCCTCACATGCGATTCCCTATGCATTCGAGCTTTTACTGGCACACACTGAAGACAGAACTTTCAACTTCCAATATATATAGACGGCGACATCGACCTGCCCAGTGGCTGCAAGTGCATTGGCCGTCTGTCCTGTGCCCTGCTATGATGCGCTGTGGTTGATGTAAAATGGTATTCTATCCCTGTATAAAAAATAAAAAAAACGACATACCATAAACAGCAACGTTCACCCCGCCTCACGCACTAAGCTGCCAGTATATAAGGCTTTAGATCGCAAACGCTACCACATTTGCCTCCTTTAATCTACTACACGGCGCGGCGTGTAAGAGAGCCGCTCCTCTGAGCCCCCTTTGCTGGTTTTAATTTCATGTGAAAGCAGGTCATTCTGCGCGCCCAGTCATGTGTTAAGAATACAAGAATATTCATTGTGCATAAGTTGATGACTCATGCTTTTGTCTCTCTCCCTCTCTTTTTTTTATCCCCCCCCCACACCCCACCCACACAACTTTAATAGACTATGTGTGTAGCGCAGATAATAGCGTTCGGAGATCCCTAGCTGACCAGGTATTTTGCATTGTCCGGGGCATGAAGTGCAGCGATCAGCGGAGTTAAAAGCAAAAAGCAAAAAAAAAAAAAAAAAAAGCTCAAATCATTGTGACTTCGGCCCTTATTATTTCTACCATGTGGCGAGCAGCTGACCGGCTAAGCCCCCCCTCCCCCCTCCCTCCCCTCTTTAAAAAACTGTAATAAGGTGCACTATTGTCCTATGGCACGGAGCAAAGAGGCCGCCGCTCCAGCCCACCCGCAACTCCGCAATTGCATAGGTGGTTACAATTACATTAATTGCATATTTCATCAGCCGTGTTTATCCAGCAGCGCGATGAATGGAGGATCCGAACTTTCAACTCTCTTGTTTTTGGTTGCGTTCTTTTTTTTTTCTTCTCTCTTTTCTTTTTTTGTTTCTTTTCCTCAGGGCCGTTTTCTAACATAGCAGGTCTGGGCGCGTGCACGGGGTCCCACGTCAGTTAGGGGGCCCCAAACGTTTGCCTCCTATAATGCAAAAATGAGTTATGTTGTTGTTTGTATAAAATGTCTGGAGTTATTTGACAGATTATTGTAAAATATGAAAGTTGATCTTTTCAAGTCAAGTCAACTCAAGTCTTAAAGGACCTGTATCATGCTATTTTAGCCATTCCAAAGTAAAGTATAGGCATTTATATGATATATTGTACCTCTACCACTACGGAGCACTAATTTTTGTGATAAATATAAGTATTTTCTGGAGGTATTTTTCCAACCCGGAAGACAAAACGCTTGGATTCAGTTAACTCCGCCCCCTCTCGCCGCTCATACAACTTCAGCAGTAGTAGAAATATATATATCACAGCAAAAAGTGAAGTTACTTCATGATGCTGTTATAAGGAGTTAACATGTGCAACACAGCTTCATGGCTAAATGGCTAACACACACGCTAACACACACACGCTAACATGCATTTTGATCGACTCACCAGTCTGATGTTTCCATTATGGGACTTGCGTTGGTTATAAAAGTTAATCCACTTTGATTCTGGCCAAGGTTCATTAGCATCCATCAGTACAGGCACAGACAAACACTATTGTGGCTGATAGTCGCTGAATCCCGGAGGGAAAGTCCAACTTCTATGGCCTCTTCTTTAGGAAGGTTGAATAAAGTCCAGTCCTCGCAGCCAAACGCGGTTTTCTCCGTGACATTATCATGAGGTAAGAAAAAAGAACAGGTGTCCAGACTCCAGAGTAGGTTAGAAAAAGCTCCCTCTTCACAACTTTCGGTGCAACATGACATGACCATCTGTTCAGACCGTTCGGACGCTCAGGGGGAGCGTTTGTTTTCGGCACAGGGGCAGCGCAGCGTCAGGCACTTCCTCTTTTTTTTTTTTTTTTTCATTTTTTTTTTTATTGATTTTTTCTTACGACAGAAATAATGAAAGAAGCAATTTTACAAATGAAAATCATGCCGTAAGGCATTAGATTACAGACGTCGAGCACTTCCGTTCCGCTGTGACGACACAACTGAACATGTCAGTCGTTTACCAGGAGAGGGCGGATCAGCTGCTCAGAGAGCAGGATTCAGGAGGATTACTTAGAACTGCGTGAACGAAGCCAAAAACCACTCTGGGGGTGTTTTTGATAAGGAAATAGCATATCAACATGGTTAAAAGCTCAAAAAAGTCGATTTTGCATGATATAGGACCTTTAAGTTTTTTTTTCGTAAACTGTTCTGGGTTAGGGTTAGAGTTATTTTCCCCCATTACGCATATCCAAATCTCAAAGCGTATGGACAAGAGCGCCTACTGCCTATATGCCAGTGTGATACCTCATTTGAAAGCCAAGGCCTTCGAGTTTTTAAAACCATGGGTAAGATCTCTGTGAGTGAAACGCAACTTACGTCACATTTGGCGTTCCCAACCCTAATCATAACTCTAACCCCTGACCCTACGCCCCAGGCCAGTGGGGACTGCAAGTAACAGGTCAAATTAAAAAGCAGTAAGTACACAAGACTCTATTGACTGCAGAAAAGATGTACTTGTTTTATTAATTTATTTCATAGTCAATAGTTTATTTGGCCCCAAACAGCATTTTTGCACAAGGCCCTCAACACATTCCCAACGCCCCTTGTTCTTCCACCCCTTCTTCTTCTTGACTTCCCCTGAGTTTTTTTTTTTTTGCGGTTGTTTTATTAGGAGCAAAGGGAAGGGTGGTGCCAGCGAAGGAATTATGCCGAAAGTGTATGCCTTGCAACTTTTCCCCTCCCTGTTGGAGATGTTTATTTGAACAGTAAGCTCATGATTTGAATATTTGTAATCCATGCTTAAATTTACAGGCCAGATGAACTTTTTGGCACAGAATGGCAACCATAAGTAGGATTTTCTGAAAAGCTTTACAAAATTTTAAGCCATGTGCAAGGCTTATATAATTTACATGGAGGGGGGAGACGCACAAATAAAACAGGCCTAGTTTTATTTACTCTACGCGGCGGGTGGAAAAAAGGCGCCCGTCGTATGGCACCTGACGTACGGATGCGTGTCCTTCTGTCCACGCGTTTTCTAAAACAGCATCCAAAGCTAACAGTGAGTCGTCTTGGGAGGAACCCAGACTTTTCTCCAAAGTGCCTCGAGTTTACTCTTCAACTAAGAGTGATAGAGATTATACGGTAAATTAATTTAGCGCGGAGATATTTTGGCAAAAGTCGGGAAGGCGACACATGTAGTTTCTTCCCAGTCAGGTTTTTTTTTAGTCTGTTCAAGTTTCAAATAAAGAGGCAGGGTTGTGTTGGGATGGGCATCTGTCTTTTTAAACTGCCAAGAGATGTGGAAGTGGAATACGGTGGTCACACGCCTTTCTTGCGCTTTGTGTTCTGCATGAACCCAAATAGGTTTCACTAACTTTTTTTTTTTACAACTCATTTCATCTTTTTTTTTTATTAGTGCAGTCAAGTCAGGTAACAATCTTAACTCATGAGCACAGCGGCGTGTGCCTGGGGAACCCGCTTTGATCTTGAGAGGTTGAGGAGGGGAGTGGAGAGAACCAGAGAACTCCATGATAGCGCTAAAACATATATTTGTTATTTGATATGGAATGACCGTTTTAAAAATGAAGATTCAGTTATAGTTTAAAGTTGTATCGCTTATTTTTTTAAATCTAGATTATGTGTTATATCGTTTGTGTTGCACGTCAGCGCCGAGAAAAAATCCTAGTTTGTGAACTTGTTCTCAAACCATGGCAATAAAACCCATTCTGATTCTGATATAGCGCTTTTTCTGGACACTCAAAGACGCTTTACAGTTGCATTACTCATTGACTCCATACTCGGTGGTGGTAAGCTACTATTGTAGCCACAGCTGCCCTGGGGTAGACTGATGGAAGCGAGGCCACCAATCTGCACCATCGGACCCTCCGACCACCACCAACCACTCACTCGCTCACTGCATTCGCCAGGCTTCCTGGTGTTACCAAACGGTCTCCCATCCAAGTACCGACCAGCCCCTTCCCTGCTTAGCTTCCAAGGTTTGACGGGATTGGGCAGAGCAAAGGCGGTATGGCCACAAAGAAAAGATCCAGATCACAGTCCGCTCTTCGAAACTAGCTTGCGGCATTGGTATTCGAGCGCAGACGTAAACATGAACGGCATAAACTAATCCAAGAATCATACGCAGAGGACCTTATATGACCTAAATCGGAGGTGTATCTTTGGCACCCATTGTCAACATATCAAGACAAGCCGAACAAAGATCTACATTCTGTTCCGCTGCGGCTAATCTCGCAAACCCTTCTTGAGCGCTAACCGCCGCGCCAGCGTCGTAAATTAGTGTCGATATAGTAACTTGATGGAGCAGGGATACCCATCATCTCATGGGCCCAGTCACATCGCCGTGGTCGCTGGGCCCGAGCTGTTAAAGTGATGGAGAGCAGTGGAGCCTCCCAGGGAGCGACGGGTCACAGAGGCGAGCCGCTAAAGCTAAAGGAAGGACCTTTTTTTTTTCTTTTTTTTTTTCTTAAATGATGTTAATCAGTCCAGAGGGGCCTGAACCTCTCTGCCTCATCAGACCGCCGCGATCCACACGAGCCGGGAACGCTGGGGACGAACGGCGTCACCGTGTGTGTGTGTGTGTGTGTGTGTTAGCGGCTAGGGTGTTTAGGGGTTAAGTAGAACCAAATTAGTGGATGGGGGAACTCGCGGCGGCGCTAGTTTTCTGTGTGGCTACTTCTTGGTGAATGTCAAGATGATTTAGCTGCTCTTGTGCGCGCCGTCTGTCTCTGAGCACTGGCCCTCCAATCACCGCTGCAGGCTGTCTGTTTTGTGGCCTCGGTGCAACAAATGAATATTAAATCAGCGCGGGCAAGGCTGGAGACGGTTCCTGTCTGAAAGGCTCCGGTGCCGTTTTTTTGTTTTGTTTTGGTAAACTATGTTCAAGCGTAAGATATTGTAACGAGCCTCGGAGAACTGTCGTCACGGCGATTCCCAGTGATCCGGGGAAGAAAACATTTCCGGCTACTGTCGATGAGTCAATGTTATTGCGCTTGAAACTGCCCCGCCTTCGCCTAAGCGTTATGGCGGTTTGAGGTGATGGACATGGGGCGACAGTGGCTCAGATGGGACACTTCATCCATCTTGCCCGTGGGTGAATGTAGTGGGTGAGTGATTGGTGGGGCTGAGAATGGGGGCTCAGGCTGGCTGACGGGGGCGGTCAAAGCTCTTGATTTCATTATTTGAGTACAAGTACAGATACTACCGGCCTTCAAAAGTGGAAAGTACAAATCAGTTCAAGTATGTAGTATGAGAAAGGACTTCAAAAACACAAGAACTGTGCCTGAAACGACTGCCCCTATGGCAACACGATGGGGACAAACTTGCTTCCTTGCTGTGAGCCAATGGCATTGACAGAACATCTGCACAGAGCCACCTGTTGTTCTGGTGTAAGGCCTTTAAAATAAACCAAACACAAGGTCACATTTACTTCTTACATTAGAGAGATGTAGTAGGGTAGGAAGTAATATATGGATCTTTAAAATATATATGCAAGGCAAGTTTATTTATACTGCGCATTTCACACACGAGGCGACTCAATGCGCCTAGTTCTCAACACAAAACACTTCTTAAGTAAAGTGCAGATCCTCAGAAACACTTCTTATACACAGCCCTAAAGTGACTAGCTTTTTGAATGAGTAATGACCACAGTGTTGCTGCGTTGAGAAACCTGTCAAAAACAGACTTGCAAAGCGCAATACAAGTAAAGCAAGCCGTTGTTTATGAACCACTACTGAACCATAGTGGATGTGCCCACTGTGATTTCCAGCTAGCACTGTACATCTGTGAAAAAAAAACCTGAAATATAAGAATGTAAGACACTCACTCTGGCAAGGTGTGTGACGTGTCTTGCCTAAAGACACAGACATAGTGAAAAAAATGTCTCCACAATCCCCCCCAAAAAATGACTACTATTCTAAAAGGCTAAACCCTTATTGTCACTGTAATTAAGCTGCTCATGACAGGAAGGGCATCCAGCATACACATAAATCTGCCTTGACTTGCCTGTATATGGCAAAGGTTTTCAAAAAGCCGTCATCGGGACCAGCTAATTTGAGGTCCTTATTCACGACGGGTTATGCTGTACATAAACGGCAATGCCACCATTATCTCTCCCACATACGGCCCACTTCCCACCTTATCGGATTTCACTGAGGTGTTCCTTCTGCCTGCACTGCCAGCGTTACTCCCCGCGAACATATTGTGGTTGATGGTGCTAGTGGGACGGTGTGTGTGTGTGTGTGTGTGTGTGTGTGTGTGTGTGGGAGGGGTTAGTGTAGTACGCCAGTTGGGCTAACAGCTGAATCATGGCTGAGCCGCTGCCCCTCGTAGTCCTTGGCAGTTAGCGGTGTGAAAAAGCCTTCTCTTTGAGGGCATTGTGCAGCACCTCGGGCACACACAAACACGCACACACCGCCTCGGCACGGACGGAGAGGAGGGCGACAGCGGAGCGCTATAGAGCAGGCTTCGATGTGGGAACTGGTCAACCATAGGCTCTAGGGTGACATAGATAGAAAGGCTGGGACACAGAAGTACTATACACTTCGGCACATGTGTTTTTACCACCGACTGCTTTTACTAATGTCCCCATCGTATTACAAACACACAGAGTGGATAAGACAGGTTTTCATGTTTTTCCAAATTGTTACTAAGTTGATGGGATAATGCTTGTGTAATCATCATTTTAACCTTTACACCAGTGACGTTATTTGAGATTGTACACTGCAAAAAGTAAATATCAAGCATTTGGCTTAAACGTCTTGAATTGAGGAAATGTATCTAGTTTTGAGCGGTTTTCACTCATTTAGACTTTGTTCCTGGTCTGACCAAGTTTACTTTGCTAGTTTGAGGACATTTCAGACTGGTTCCAAGTTAAATCTCGCTCTAAATAAGAGAGTAAAATTGCCAATGAGATAAGACCGATTTTCTTGCCCCATTGGCAGAAAAAAAAAACCTTAAAATAGAGACAAAATGTATTGAAACGAGTCAGAAACATCTCAAAACAAGTCAAATGGCCAAATACATCTTACCTTGTCAAAACAACTCAAATTTTGATTATTATGCTCAAATTGAAACATTTATACTAATCTAGTTAATTACTTTTTGCAGTGTAGGACTGTATAAACGGATTTTCTGGATTCCTCATCCAGCCAACACTGTTATAAAGGAGCGAAGTCGGACACGTGAAGGGCAGTTCAATTTGTCACAAAAAGTCTGGTGATCTGAAAAGTAACGGGGCCCAACTTATTACTATGAGTAACTTGCTATTTTAACTGATAATACTTGAACTACACTGCAAAAAGTCAATATCAAGCATGGGCTTAAATGACCTGAATTGGAGAATTGTATCTTGTTTCGAGCGGTTTTCACTCGTTCACATTTCAGACTAGTTCTAAAGTAAATCTCGCCTGAAATAGGAATGTAAAACTGCCAATGGGATGAGACCAATTTTCTTACCCCAAGTAAGGACGAAATGTATTGCAACGAGTCAGAAACATCTCAGAACAAGTAATAAAGTCTAGGACAAATGCCCCACTACATCTTAACTAGTCAAAGCAACTTAAATGTATTTTATGCTCACATTGAGACATTTATACTCATCTAGTTAATTCCTTTTTGCAGTGATACCGAAGCATAAATAGCAATACATTGAGCTGCAAACTAATAGTTGACGAAATATCACTTTAAACTGTACTAAAAACATGAATATATATATTTTAACCCACTTCTGTCACAGACGCAGACTGCCCAGCTGACTGTTTGTCTGCCAGTCCGTTACCTAGCAACCATAAAATAAATCTGTCTATGGGACGAGTCTTTTATGCTTTCAAGTGTGAAGGGATTTAAATGTGAAAAAAAAAAAACTTTCCCCATGGATAGATATGTGACCCGCCGTGGAATCCAAAGACACAAGTCGGCAGCTTGCGTTTGGAGAAAAACGTAAACAAAGTTTTTATTTTGAAAATTGGTGATTTTCACTTTTTTCCAGAATCGTTTAGTTGAAGTCACGAAGAAGCCTCTCCATGTTTAAGCTACCAGTATTGGTATATTTAAAAGCGTAAACTTTTATCTTTCATCATTCTTGTATGAAAAGCGCTCTCTAAGCAATGTTTGAGTGATTTGCTTTATTAATTGATATATACTTTTATTTTCAATAGTTTATTGCTTATTATTTATCATTAGCAAAAAACAACAATGGCAATAAAAACGATTCATACTCATACTGTATATAATATATCACTGTTTTTGATCTGAACATTAACATTATTTTTAACATAAAAGTTACATGTGTTACACAACACGTTCTCAAGCCAGTGACAGTTTATCAATTGATATAAAAAAATGTAAGAGAACAATAACAACCTTCTGCTGTGAGGTGAGATCAATAAATGAAACCAAAAATAAAACAGATACACATAATGAAACTGGTAAACAATGGTTTGTTGTGGAAGCAATAACCTTTGTGCTCCCTCTCTGTGCTTTACTGCTTTGAGGGGGAGTTTGACAGGGGGTGTGGCTTATCCAAATGAGATGTAAATGAGCCCTATTGTCCCTCCCAACAGCAGAGAGGTGAGAATGGCCCAAAACTTCAGAGGCCGTTTAAACCCCTTTGGTTTTTTGGGAATTGCCAACTTCAAATCACCGCTGCACCTCCAAATATTATCAGATTTCCATGTGTTACACATCATTGGAAAGCTTGGAGACTACACTTTAACAATCTGTTCTTATCTCATAATGCCCCAAAACGACTTGTGTCTTTGGGTTCTGTGACTGGTCACATATGTCTAAATGATCAATGTATAGTGATGTAGGCAGAGGGAACGTTCCATTCAACACTGACTTACTGGTGACCCGTTGGTACAGTATGATGGCAACGGTTGTGGAAAGTCTACCTTCTTCGTTTGCAGCACCCTGTTCCCTGAGATCAATGGTAAACATCACACACAAAAAAACGATGGAAAACTACGTGGGTTTTTTATTTTTATGCACAAATGAAATACTACATTTAAAATCCGAAGTCTGTAAGTGATTCAAATACAGACCAAACTACTCAGAGAACTACTCAATAATGTCCTTTTATTGGAGCAAAACAGATTTCCCGACTTAAATCCGTGCTTTCCAACACGGGCTGCTCTTTATAAAAAAAAAAAACACGAACATCCTTTTTTTTTTTTGGTCAATAATGCTTAAAAGTAATCATCCCATTCTTCTAATGCATTTGAGTAAACAGGAGCGAGTGCTTTGGTTCACAAAATGGCGCTTTAAATGTCCAAATTAGCCCCCCTTAAAAAAAATAAATAAATACAAAGAAATCAACTTGAAGGAGAGAGAAATGCGCAGACACGTCATCTGCTCCATTATCATTTCTTAACATGAATTATGATTTGCTATTATTTTTTGATTTGGCACTTGTTTGCGGGAGGAAAGTTATGCGGCGCGAATGGAACGTGGTGCAGTAAGTAACACATCGGGATCTAAATGAGTTACAGCAGAGTGCGAAAGGGAAAAAAAAAGAAAGAAAGAAAGAAAGAAAAATCCTTAAAAGTGTCAAACATTCTCACAGTCGGGCCCCATATACCTGCTCATCCCACTTTGCCCAACCTTGAAAGTATCCCGGATTCTGTGAAAAAGTCGAGGTTTGGAAGCTGCGGCCTGATTTCTGTTGCTACTTTGTCGCGGGATTTGTAACCCCGTCCGCTGCCTCCCTTCCCAAGTATTTTTATGAGAATTAGAGAGGTGTTTATGAGTCCCGGAGTGACCCCACAGGGCAGTGCCTCAGTAGAATGGCCATTTCTTTTTTTTCACTTTTCAAGCTCACATACTGTATTATGAGCAGGGCAAGTTCACTCGTAGAGCAAAGTCCATGCGCTGGACTTGATAAACGCTGGATGGACTGAAAGCACAATTCCAGCTACAGCAGCAACAACACAAAAAAATACCGCTCAGGAATCTGTGTAAAATTAAATTAAAAGTGAAGAGAGCAGACGCACAACACTTTCAGGCTGTCATGGAGCAGTACTGTTACAGGGAGAGCGATTGCGTGGCTCTAAGCGTGTTTTTTTTTGCAAAGTTACAATATGTTTGCAATGTTGCTGCGTGTGGAGTTCTAGTTTTCCTCACTTCGCCCCCTTTCGAAAGAAAACAAAACGAAAAAAAAAAAAAATATGAGTGAGATTTTCCTTATCGGGGACTTTAGCGCATTCCATTGAAGATTAGGCACATCTGTTGTTTTGTGTATGTGCTTGAAAAAGGGCTACATGTGACTGTGACTGGGGGGGGGGGGGGGGGGGGGGGGAGATTATTAGCGCCGGTGGCTCTGGCCTCTCGTGCGCGCCCCCGCAAAAAAAGGAGCCGCACGCGCACGGACACAAGTGCACGTCCGCATGTGCGTGACTGCGCCGAGACTCCAGCCAGCGGCCTAAATAACCTACTTTTGTCTGACAGCAGCATCAGTCGTTGAGGTGCACATATGCAGAAAGCTATTTGGAAAGGCCTCCTCGTAGCTGTCAGCTTTTATTATGCGCTGAGGTGTCATGTTTGTTAGGAAGCTGAGTGCAGATGGCAGAGTGGAAGAAATGGATCACTAATTTTAACAATGATTAATGAACAGAGATGGAAAATGAATTACATCGGACTATTGGAGGCAAGGAATATTTTCTCTGAAAATGTTAACTTGGGCTGCCAGGCAGCGGGCCGTGCGGTGGGAGTATATTGAGACGGGGGGGGGGAGGGGGGCGGGGGCTGTTTACTTGTATGTTTGTGTGTGCGCGCGCGCTAAGGTGCACTTTTTCCCTTCACATCTTTTGTAGAATCAACACTTCACTGCTCTTGCCTATTACTTTACTGTTCGCCTGCTTAAACACTGGCGCTTTATACACATTGTTTTCCCCCTGTGTGCACTGCGCTAGCACACTCTTTAATAAGGTAAACACAGCAAAGGTTACACTGTCTTAAAACGTTAGCCTTTTTCATTACTGCAGACTGCGCTTTAATATCAAATCATAGATGTTGCACATTCGATCAAGTGTCAGTAGCTTCAGCTGTGATATTTCACTCTGCGGGAACAATTACCTGTCTGCCCCGCTTCCCTTTGAGCGTTGTCTGCGAGCCTCTTTAATAACGCCGCATTTAGGCTGATTATAAAACAGCAATTAACCGCTATTTAGAGAGGGGGGGGGAAGGCACTTTTAAAGCAGTGCCCTTTCAACCGCCCCGCACCAGCTCCGGCAGTGCATTACAAACAACACTGCATTGAGCACGCACACATCATATTACACTTCAGAATCTCCTATGACAGAATCAAGCGCCGACGTGACATTCCTTATTGTGTGTGATCTGAGAGCTGCTTTCTAACGACAACCTGTGCGCAACCCCCCCACACACCCCCACACCCTCAGCCTCTCCGCCAACCCCGCTCACTCGCGCTGGTGTCTCTGTCGAGGTTCGTCTGGTGGGCGGTTTGCGCTACATGCTTTAATAGGTAGATGTGAACTATTTTAAATTTAATTAAGGGCCTGATGGGGAATTCGTAAAGGGAGAAAACAGAGCGAGTTCTGGCAAGTGCGAGTGTGTGTGCGAGCGAGCGTGCGCGAGCGCGAGAGAGAGAAAGAGGGAGCGAGCTCAGGTTACGGCAGCATATGCTAAGCACTCGCAAAACATACACACTGCCTTTGGTGAACAAGGTAGTCGCTATGCCCCTGGGAGCCAATTTAGTTTGTGACTTAAGGCAACGTTGTGGAGTAGAGTGAGGGGCGCGCGCGTGTTGCCGTCTATTGGAGTTCTCCTCGGGATGCTGCCTTGGAGGAAAAAAAGAAAAAGATAGTGCAGTTTGGATCTGGGTGGCCCTCCTGGAAGACCCTCCACATCTGTGCAGCCCCCCCCCCCCCCTCCCTTCCCTCTGCTTCCCCAATATCCAGAGAAATCAGGTCCCCTTTTTAAACACTGCCATATTAGTAATTGCAGACACGGATTGAACGCCTTCTAGTTGACTGATGATGATATAAATAGTACAAGTCTCGAGAGACCATTGGTTGCCTAAATCTAGAGTTGACCAGCTCTATCGATTTCGTGGCCTCTGATATGAAAAGTAAAGCGAAATATAGCACCGAGACATCAATAACACAATAGTAGGTGACACAATGGTCAAAATCTTTTGCAAAATCACAGAGGTCTTCTGTCTGACTAAGATTAACACTTTTTTTTCCCTAACAAAGCCTAAGACAATTACAAATGGTAGCTTCAAAATGTGCAGTAGTTCAGTTTTAATCATGATCTCCCTAGTTCTGTTCAATCTTGGTCTTGTTTTGGCGCAATTGGATGAAGAAAGAAACTGCCAATGATTGTTGCTTAAATGTAATGGAATGTACCGAGTTGAAATGGTTTTGTAACGTATTGCGAATGCTATATTAAAGACAGTTTTTGAATATACTTAATACTTAATACATCTAACAAACTGTATATCGGACAATGCAGTTCATGGCTCGCCAAACAAGTTCTCTATTTTTTGGTCAAACTCCAGAATCCTTTATGTAAATGCATTAAACATATTAGTGAACAGTTTTTACCGGACCTAGCGGAACATTTCACGAGCCTTTGAATTTGGATTGGCCACAGTTCTATCTAATAATCATCTTCAAAAACCGCCTGATTGATTGACATGCATTCATTCGTTTTGCTATGCAAAAAAGAAACAGCAATTTCGCGCTTAAGATTCACGTCAACATACAAACCAGGAACCGTCGCCGATTATTATCTTAGCAAACTCCGACAGGTTTAAGTAAATGTCACAAAGAATGAAAAGTAAACCGAGGGAGTTTTCGGCAGCTGTAAGGAAATATGAATTTTAAACAAAGCTTATTTTTTGAAGTGGGAGCGCGGCACAAACTTCATATCCTCTGTGTTTACCTCTGCGTTCCATTCTTCTTTAAAGGGGAGTGGCAGCCTTCCCCGCGCATACTTTGTGCCGACTTGATTATTTTTGTGGAGTTTAGCGGCGGGGCTTCAAGGCTGGATCACATAACAGCTCTCTGCTCTGCTGTGTGGGCTTCACTGGCAGCTGGGAGATGAGAGCTTCCTGTTTTTATTTACCGTGGCGTTATTTTCCCCCGTAAACCATATCATAGACAAAGACTCCTGGATGAGGCCCCTTTTCTATGACGTAACACATGCAATGCCATAGCTTGAAGACGGTAATGACATGGGCTTTGCTTTGATGCTTTTATGGCCCTAAAGGAAGATTTAGTAAAGAAATGAAAGAGGATTTGTCACCTGCATTTGAACTACCTCTCAACTGTCCGGGTCCTACTCTTAAAGTCAAGTCAATAATGCCTTTTCACACATGGACCGGCCACCACGGTGTCCAGATCTTAACCCCGTTGAGAGTCTTTGGGGTCGTGCTGGAGAAGGTTCTGCGCAGTGTCGCGAGTTCAAATTTCAAATGATCTGTTCATTGTTTTGATATTGAAAGAAGTGCAGCGCATAAAACTATTGATTTACATCTCGTCTGCCGCGTTCCCTGATCGACGAGGTGTGTCGAATGATCTCAAACCATGCAAATAAGCCAGTCAGTCCAAAAGAGGGATGTTGCTCTTGGTCTATGTCTGTGTGATTACCAGTAAACACGGGAAATCTTAACACAGGAACTCCCAGCAATGGTTGAATCCGTTATTCTAGAGTGTTGTCGCAAACTTGTCGCGCCTCGAATATCTCTAACCGTGAATTTCCCCCCGGTGTGTGTTGTGTTTGCAGATCTGGATTCGTCTCTCCACCGCCTTCTGTTCGGCGCTGTTCCCGCGAAGCGTCTTCCCCGACATCCGCCGTTCCGATCGGCTTCGTCAAACAGGTACGATCGCACCCATCGATCGTGGCGCTAAAGAGAGCGGAGGATATTAAAGGTGTCTGTCACGTTCACACTCCCCCGCACACCACAACGCGAACACGTCCGTTTTGTTTTTTTTTGTTTATCTGAGAAAAGTCGATCGGGGCGGCTGACTGGTTTGGCGAGACTTTCCGTCGGGGGAGTTATTTGCCTCGTGATCTTCTCAAGTGAAATGTAATAACTTCGATTCATAGTGACAGTCAAAGCATTTTGTCCTGATACTGATTTTATTCTTGTCTAATGGAATGGGTGGTTGGAGAGTTTGGCCACAGCTCCAAGGGCCGAGGGTTCCATGCATCTCCAACTTGCTGTCGCTTCGTGTCCTTCGGCGCGATACTTCAACCAACTTTGCCCATGAGTGAATGTTCCGTTTTGAGTGTGCGCCATTGGTGGTTGTTGGAAGGGCCTTTGTCTTTTGCTCATGGGCCACAGTCTAGCAACACTTTATTTAGAAATGAATTGATTCTTACTGTATGTACATAGAGTTCTCTTCATCAGTGGTTTTCAAACTTTTCACATCGACCTTCCAAGTACCACAAGGCCCCGGATCAAGATCAGGTCATAGGCCCAGAACATGTTTAATTCTCTCATTGTACACGGAGCAGATGTAGATTTTGTTAAACTAAACTGGCCAAAGTTGCCAGTGAGAGTAGAGGAGTTAACCCGTTACCTGCCACCTTAGGGTTATGGTTAGGTTTAGGGTAAGCAAAATCCCAAAGCATATTGACACACGGTGGCGACGGTGGCGCAGATGGTAGAGCGGGTCGTCTCATGATCGGAAGGCCGGGGGTTTGAATCCCGCCTCCTGAAGGTGCACACTGTCATTGTGTCCTTGGGCAAGACACTTCACCCTCCTTGCCTCCAGTGTCTGCGTACACTGGTGTGTGAATGAGAGAGTGAATGGGTGAGTGGATACTTGCTGTAAAGCGCTCTGAGTGCCTAGTGAAGGTAGAAAAGCACTATATAAGTTGAGACCATTTATTGATAGGAGAGCTTACAGCCTATGTGCCATTTGAAAGCCAAGACCTTCAAGTTTCTAAAAGTATGTGTCATACATCTTGTGTGAGTAAAACGCAACTTACATGACATTCCGAAAATCATAACCCTAACCCTAGACCCCTGATCGGGGGGGATGGCAAGTAACAGGTTAAAGACGGCTAAAGATGTCTTCTGTTGAGTTTTTAGAGAGAAAATGGTTCATAGGATGAAGTGTTCTGTCTAAGGACACAACAGCATATGCACGGGTTTAAACTGGAATCAAACCGCCAATCTTTGGGTCAAAGGGTCACACTTATACCTGTGCTACTGTCGCCCAGGAAAGATCTTCTCATTGTGCCCTTTTGTTAGCTGTGTACCTTTTAAAAAAAAACACTCCCCATGCTCTTCTAATATGGAAGCTATTACGTTGTATGTTATTCTTCATTACTCCAGGAATTCAGCTTTGCAACCTACTTCCTCTCGCGCTAATAACAGTCCTTCATGAGCGCATGTACAATTTAACAATAATAATGATATGAAATGATCAAACCCTCACGTTTATACCGTGTAATGATGGACAAAAGTTTCCATATGAAAGTTTCCCCCTCTCGCTTGTCACAAAGCCAGGACGCCTTCAAACCTTCGAGCAGACAACACCAGAGATGGAGTTGACGCGGATAACAGGTGCGAGCCATTTACAGGAGGAGGAGGCCCATCTTTCCTCAATCTTATGGGGGGTTATGTGAGCGATGGAAGTCTAGGTGACAGGTACAAGTGAGGGTGAGTCTTGGAGGGCTCACTTGGCTCGCTTGTCTGTAATCAGTGCTGCTGTAGTCCGTAAACCCCCAATCCCATGTGCGGGATGCAAAGATCAAACTGAAATTCATGATTCATACGCGTGTAGATGAGGAATTTAGTAGATACATAAAAAGAAATACATATTAAAATCAAGTACGGTCAGGTCCTGGGTTTGACACACCAACACAACAGGTGGGGCCTTTTCTGTGTGAAGTTTTGCATGATACAGTCGTGATTGCGTATAGGGATTCTCTGGGGGGGCATTCATTAAAAGGCTTATACAATAGGGTCACCTTCGGGGGTCAGGACTCCTCTGAAACAACTTAAATCTCAGTGGGAAGAAAAAAGTAGGGGAAAACTTCAATGAAACTTTAGAGCCTGTTTTCTCCGAAAGATGTCTAGACTCCACATTTTCCAATCTCGTACTTTTTTGAATGAGTTTTTAGAGGGATTTTTCAATATCCAATTCCTAGCCTGATTTATTGGGCTAAAAAGTTTGAAATGGAAATCAAACAACATCTGATAAAATATTTACAAACCAATCAAATCTGACTCTATGCATTATTTAGATTTCGTCGTAATTTTGGCCATATATTTGCACTAAACACCTCAATTTTCTCAAAAGAAACAAACCAAGTGTGTAGTGACCACAACGTCAGATATAAATCAGCCTCTGCCCCATATACTCCAACCGAACCCACTGTTACAGACCCCTCATGCCCCCATCGGGCCACTTCTAAGCATACTTTCCCTCGCATGCTTGCTTTTGTGCTTATATCTGCGCCCGGCTCTATTAAAAACCTCACACACTGTCTTTCTCCCCCTCCTGCTCTCTCCAGCAATTTCTCGTCCGCTCCGCTCTCTGTTTTCTTTTTAATTCGCCGTCGTCCGGAGACTCCACTTTCGCAGAAATAGAGAAAAAGAGGTTGGGGTCAGGCCGGTTTGTAAAAATTGATTGCTTGTAAAGTGCTAATCAATGGAAACCTTTTCTCTTGGAACTGGAAAATTCATGTTATAACATTTTATTGAAAAAGATTCGCCGCGGTTTCAGATGTATAAGGCAGCTGTCCCCCTGGCCTGCGTAAAACATCAGGCCAGTAAAGGCATGCCTTTAACTGCGCGTGTAAACTTAAGATAGTGCACATATGAGGGAAACAGACAGGGTTTGGGGGCTTGTGTGTCAATAAAGGCAAGTATAAGGGTAAGTCAAGATCGTGTTATGTGGGAGAGAATGTGCAAGATAATGATTACACAATCCTCATGAAAATAAGGCATCTATGGCTAATGCAAATTTGGGTTGAAAATTGGTCTATTTAGCGATTATATATAAATGATACTGTATATCTTATCACTACAAATCACTACAACTGCAAATGCCAGCTAGTTTGAACATTGTCCTGGCCCACAACTTTGACTAAACTTCTCTTTGTATTTCTTGCTGTTGTTTTACTTAATAACAAGCATTGTCACATTTCAAGAGGCGTTTAACCAACTTGGCACAGAGGTTAGAGAGCTGATTATTTGTTTTATTTTCACTCACAATTTATTTTTTTTTTTTTATTTCCTGGTAATGTAATTGAATATGAAAAGGAATAGAATTGAGTTAGCATGTTCTTCCAGTTTCCTTCAGGTGATTCAGAGTCCCCCTCTACTGAAAACATGTACACTAGTGTCCCCTCTGGGCCCAGGATATGAGGTGTGTCGCTAAATGCGAGCGTGGAACAGCCGATGGAAATCGTGGGTTTGAACTGGCCACGTACGATTGAATGGACTATACGATCCGTTCCCGCGTGTTTAATGACATGCACAGTCCCTACAGTTAGATGTACAAGTAGCATTAGCATTACCTTGATGTTTCGGACCCCATTTTATCGCATGAATGCATTTCTTCCTGTGTCTCAGATATCAGACGTTTTCTCACTTCTATTCCTACGCGAGAATCATAACATGTGCAGTTATCAAAAGTCACATAAAGGCCAACAGTTATTATCAAAATAGACAATGCTTTTTTCTTTTTTTTTTACACGCTTTGTAATCAGCGGGTTGACTTTTACTTCATTTCCCAGAATGCCTTTTGATTAAGGTCATGAACTTTGAGTGTCTTGCTCTAATTCGAAATGAATAGGTTGCGTTTGTAAATGACAAAGCCACACCTGTTACACAAAAGCTGCTTGACTTCTGCTGCCACGGCATTGTCGCCAGAACAGTAAGTTTTTCTCCCGCACAATGGTTGAGAATAGATTGAACACAAGATACGGGGGGGGGGGGGGGAAATATAGATTGCGAGTGTAGATTTTTATTCATCGTAAAATGGGAGAGGAAAACAAGCTGCACTTTGCCTGAATGTATTGCAAGATTCAACAATTCTATAATATTCCAAGGCTATGACAAACACATGAGTGCAATTTTGTTAACTTTAAAAAAGTATCATTAGCATCAAATAACTAGTATCAAAACAATGAAATCTATCTAGCCTAAATCCCAACCATAAAGGGTATTTTTTTTTCTCTCAAAATCACTCACACTTTTGGACATATTTGTTTGGATACTTGAACGTTGCTCCATTTTCTCCTGCTTCTATAAACAGCCTTCTCAAGAGGGGAAGCGTTGGGTGCCTGGGCGGAGGGCTGAGAAGGGTCCATTTTCTCACCGTTACCTCTTGAGTGGAGTTGGGTTAAGATTGTCATGTTGTGTGCCCTCCTCCCCGCTGGTCTAAATAAGGCGTGATTGGCATCTCTGCTGTGGTATCTCTCTCCTGACAGCCTGCAGTTGATGGAGGAGTGGCAGCCTTGGTGCGAGTTAATGATTATAATTATTTAGCTTTTTTTACATTGTGGGATAATTATTTAAGAGGTTCGCGTAATCAGTAAAGAGAGATTAGAGAAAATCCGCATGCTAACAGATGGTACTTGGCTGTTGTTGCTAGTTTGAAACCCAATGCAGATCAGAAATGATAAAACATGTTGGTGTTTTCATAAATCATGGTACAATACGAGTGCATTTGGAAATGCCGTAATGAGGAGATCCAGTGGCCGGCCCAGTGTCCCACTAACACACATATGTGTTCAGTGTGCACGGGGAGAAGTGGCACAGAGGAGTGGCCTGCTGGTTTACTAAAACAGATTCACAAAAACTAAACAAACAGGACTCGACCAAAGAGGCCAGACCCTGTGACTTTATCTGTCAGCACCAGTGTGGCCCGGCAGATTGTTCACAGGCAACCCACTTCACACGCAACCCAGGGGTCAGAGAGGGTCACAGTGTGCTTTAATAGGTCATACAGGGTTTCATTGTGGTGACATCCACAACTACAGATCTCAAAGCTCTCCTCGCAGCAGCACTGTGTGTAACTACATGCTATTGTGATAAATGTGAATGAGGCAGATGAATCTAAAGTAAAGCACTTGCTCCCTGGGTCGGCAGAGGAGAACACCAAGGCCGCTGGCCTACATTCCTCACTAATTGTATAATTGGAAAAGCTCTCCAAATGAGCAAGCAAGCCCCCTCCACAAAGCACCTTCCCCCTACTCACTTAACACCCCCTCAGCACACATACACATGTACATGCACGCCCTTCAAAGCAAATCACAAAAGAGCATTTTGGGAATAATAATAATTTCAAAAAGCGTCCATTATTAATCCCACACACTACAGCTCTGGCAGCAGCTAGGCTAGTTAGCACACAGGGCACTCCCTCTGTGCGCACACACATGCATATTATTTCAATTAACTGGAGCTGGCAGCGAAACTCCGAGGTACAGAAGTAAACTCCTCTAGTGCACATCTCAGCCTGTGATAAATAAATGGTATTAAGGACAATCTGGATGATCTACCTGAGCGCGCCTTAGCGCTCGTATTTTACTGTTAGCACCAGCTCATGGTCAAATTGAATTTGCTGATTTATGTCCTGTGCCACACACGCTTCATTTACATGGATACAGACAGGGGATAGAAAGATAGAAGGATAAAGGGACAGAAAGATAGAAGGATAGGCTGATTTCTGAGGCTGCCATGGAGTCTAACGGGATTGTGGGGTGCTGTTAAAACGAAGCCGTTAATTAATGCTATTGATCGGCAAAAAAATTGAGGCAAATGTGATTTGCATACAGCCTGTGATCAATGCATTAACCGATTTTTTCTCCCTCTGAAATCAGATTTCCTGAGTTTTCAAAGTGAGAGAGAGAGTTCAGACTAATGTGGATCGATTAGGCCTCTCTCAGACAAGAATACAAAGCATTTTATTAGCCGCTGAAGGGTGAGACATCCAGACACAAGACATAGTTTAACGTTATGTTTTTATGTCTTCCTTGAATAAAAAACACACTGCGCCGCCTTCCCCCCGCCTTTATAACTTACTCTCTTTAAAAGCTTCTTTCACATCCCCCTTTGCACATATTGTAGGCACCGCAAACGTGGTAATAAAGTGATATTTCTCCAGGGCTGAACAAAATCTGTTTTCTAAAAGGCAACAATGTAAAAAAGGCAGAAAAATAAACATGACAACAATAACAACAAGGGCACCCGAACGCGCACCAAACACGGGAGGTGTTAAAAACCGCAATATGTTGCTTTTCACTCCCCCCTTCCCCCCTCCCCCACCTCCGTCAAGAGCAGCTTATTATAGCGTATTGATTTATAAAGCTTTAAATGTGATCCTCCATGTCCAAGTCAAGGGCAGAGAGTGAGAGGCAGAGAAAGAGCGAACGAGCGAGTGGAACAGACGAGTGAAGAAGACGAGTGCAGAAGGAGAGGCAGGAGCGGCGCGTCCACGACATGGGGAAGTGGCAGCAAGGCATTTTCAGAGGCGCTCGGCAACACAAAAGGGTAATTGTTTTAGCCCAGATGTTGCTTTCGCACAACAAGCAGGATACAATGTTCCTACCGAGCTGATGAGCCCAATCAGTGAAATGATTAAAAATTGATTTTGTCCCTGTAATTACAGTATGTAAACTACTTAGCCGGGATTGCAAAGGAAGTGATTTTCTAATTACGTATATACTCTGGTGTCTAATGATTGGTTTTTTGAAGTAATGAAGAGAGGGTCCTAACGACTCCACTGTGTTGTCGAAGGGAGACGGGAGGAGAATGGGGGTAGCGTCGTTAAGGGCAAGACGGCGGGCTACAATACACACAAAAAAACAGAACGAGAGAGAAAGAACGAAAGACAAAAAATGACTGTGAGGGAGGGAGGGGCGGGCGAAATTGAATTTTTGCCAACCCGTAGCACGCTAACACGTAGGGGCCCTGTGTTGGTTTGCACGGGATCTGGGAGGCTAAGTGGAGGCTGTGACTTCCTCATTGGGGGCGACCAGGGACTAACCAGGCCCGGCAATCTGGACGCGGCAATTAAACCCCCCCCCAGGGAACGGGAATGAGAGATCAGGACAGAGCACGGACACACACACACACACAAGCACCGGCGATGGTAAAGAGCAGGCGGCGCAGGCAGGGTCAGCGCGGACATAAGTGTAAAGACCTCCCGCTCCTAGTGAACTAAAGGGCAGCTTTCATTAACAGCCTGTGACGCAGCGGAGAGATGGATCTTCACAAGGGGCGAAAATGGCTTCGGCTAGAACATATCCGGTGCCGTAAGTGGGCGATGGGTGCAGTGGGCAAAGTGTTCGGCAAAGTCCCTGCTGTTATGTCCAAGAACAGACAAAGGCCCGTATGCTGCTGTTCATTCTCAGATTCAGAAAACTTTATTGGTCCCAAAGGGAAATTCATATGTAGCAACTTCAGAACATTTCATCACAGTCCCCATGTGTGAGTCGCAACAGTTCAGACGAGATCAACAATAGTTCTATAACAATACGTTTCAAATCGTCAGTATCACTTAATAAACACACTCCCCTCAGAATTCAGTTCCGTGACAAAGGGGACAAAAGAGTTGGAGAAACTATTTGTTTTCCGAGAAACAACATACAAAACGACGCCCAGAAGGCATGAGCAGGGCATGGAGAGGCCGGCCCAAGACACATTTAGCCTTATAGGTCTCTTTGTAATTCTGACGTTACCTGGATGAAAGTAACTGTTATGGTCTGGGGTTGTTGCAGGGTGCCATGCCATTGGTCCGACATCCCATTAGTCCGACGTCTCATTATTCCGAACATTTACCATTGAGCAGAGGTGCCATTAGTCCACGCCAGTTGTGTTGTGGATTAGAGAGCCATATACAACCATTGACCCTAACCTTAAGGTCAGTGGACTCTTGCCTGAAACATATTTTATTTTTCAACCCCTACTCAATGGGACATTTTCAGAATAATGAGATGTCGGACTAATGGCTTGTCGGACTAAGGGGCCGACCCCTTGTTACAGTTGGTCAGGTCTAGGTTCAGCTCACTATGTGCCCAAAGAATGAGATCAGCTGATGACACTGAACATCCTGAATGGCCAGGTTACTCCATCAATCGATATCTTCTGGGCATATTCCAAGACGACGATGCCAGGATTCCTCAGGTTCACATAGTGAAAGAGGGCTTCAGGGAGCGAGAAATAATGTTTTTTCATGGATTGGCCACCACAGCGTCCAGATCTCAACCACACGGAGGATCTTTGGGATGTGCTGGAGAAGATCATGGTGAAAAATGAACGCAACACTGCATCATTTGACACTGCAGAAGCTTTCCGTGCTGTAATCAAAGCTACAACAAAATATTAAAGAGTGTGACCTTTTGTTGTTTATCTACAATTATTGGGAAAAAAAGTTATACATTTTTGACAAAAGCACACGACCCACTAAAAATGGTTTCCTGACCCACTTTTGGAACTATGAGTTAAGACCGACTACTTTAGACCCACATGGCCAAAAATATAGTCAACACCAGCAGACACTTAGTCTTCCTAAAACTGTGTACTTCCTGATCCCGGGACAAGTCAATTCTTACCGCGCAACCTACAATTTAATTTTTTCCCCCCATTTTTTGGTCGATGTTGTAAAACCACTCCTGTCGCGTGTCACTTGTGTAAAAAGAAAAGAAAAAAAGGATCTGAAGCTTGTCGGACAAGCATTTTTGGCGCTCTCCATCATGTCGCCCTTTCCCTCCACGCTCCCCTCTTTACCTGTCAGCTTCCATTTGACGTGGTGTCAGCCGCTTGAACTCCGACCCCGGCTGTAAATTAGCGTCAAAACACTACATCCTCTCCGTACCGCTGCAATGTGCCACAGCGGTGCGACGAGCCAAAGTGGGTCCATCAGCGGAGAATGCTTACGGGTGCCGTACTGAAAGAAAGACATCGATCATACAGGAACTGGCGGTTGCTTGTTACTTCCTGGTTTAAAAGAGGCTACTTTTTGGACGAGACTTTGGAGATTTCTACCACGTTGGCGTCCCTTCTTCGAAAAAAGGTAGCCAGAGAGGTTTGTTGTTGATCTCTCCACAAACGCAAAGACTTCAACAGTACAAGTTAGCAAGTACTACGAAACACAAGCCTGTTCACCTGAGAAAACGGCATCGATGGGTCCTGGTGCAAGACGCTTCACAAACATTGCCATAGTCACGTGTTCAAATGTTGCTTCTTCATCTAAAACACGCCTGGAATAGCTTCATTCACGTCAAAGTGGTCCTTTTATTCTCTGACGCTTAGTTTAATGAGACCTTTTACCATGAAACCCCCACATACCGTTGACCAATAGACAAGCCATTTTCACTCCTGGATTCTACAACTTTTTGGGTCCAAATAGCCATTGTTTTCTCTTTTCCGCAAAGAGCCGCGACCAAATTCGATGATGTATGTTTAACATAAGTGTGAGGACTGAACCAAGGTAAAAGCAGCATTAAATCAGGACTATAACAGTTCTTAAACTAGGTCTAAAACATGTTCAACAGACCGCCTTTCTAGATAACCAAAGAACTGCATTGTAGTCCAAACAGTCATACAAAGGGCCCTTAAACCTGCCATTTTCTTATCTGCAAACGCTTTCAAATACGCTGCTTTTACGGAGAAATACAGAAATTGAGGATTTGCAAACATTAATAAGTGACAAAAGATAGAGAAGCCGGGGGAACAAAATGCTTTTGTAACGACGCCAGTATCGTCACGTCTACTCCTCTGACACAGCTGATTGTAAGAGAAGCCGATAGCGCAGACGGCATACGCCCTTTAATAATTCATTTACTTAGGCTATGATCTATCATTTTGTACCTTTTGACATGCGATATTGAAATTTAATATTGCATCGATACAAATGATGTATTGCCAGTCTTCTCGCAGCGGGGATTGCAAAGGGATCCCGGCAAAATTGTTCTTTTTGGCTCTTTCTACTTTCTGCTCTCTTCCCCCGAAACGCCCCATTGTACTCCCGCAGAATGGCACAAGAGGAGGGAGGGGGAAAAATAAAACATCTGTCTCTCTTTTCCTCCTTTATCCTAGCCTTTGATATGTGTGTTTAAAAAAAAAAGAAGTGACAAGTTAAAATGCTTTGGGAAGAAGTCAAGTCAAGAGAGGATTGCGGAGTCGAGCGAGAGAGAGGCAGAGAGAGCGGATGCATAAGGCGCGTGGGGAACATGACAGGGCTGGCTGAGGGAGTCGTCAGCCCTTGTCGAGCTCTTTGACACGGCTCTTTAGTGCGCGCAAATCCCACAGGCGACGCGGGGAGAGGGGAGAGAGATAGGTGTAAAGGAACTAAAGGCAGCGGTATAGTGTCAGTCGACAGCTAGAGCTCTCCGAAATGCTGCGCTTCAGATAGAGAGGCAGAGATACTGGAACAGCGGCCTCCTGTCAGTCTGCCGTTAGATAATACATGTCAGAGGATCCCCCAGCACTGAACGGAAGCACGCCACCGGGAGAAAGGGAACCAAAACAACATGCTCGATGCGCTTAAGAATACAGTGTCGGGCGGGGGTTCCACTTTTTGAAGAAAGACATAGCAACTTATTTAAGTTACTTTTGATCAGATGACATAATCGTAATACATTCATACACATTTACATGGTAAATGGTCTCCTTTATGTAGCACTTTTCTACCTTCATTAGGGGGTCGGCCCCGTCATTCCTCCATTGCGACATCCCGTCAATCCGACACTTTTTGACACCTCTATTCCGACAATAGGTCCTTAAGGTTAGGGCTAAGGTAAGGTTACGGTTCGTAAACTAACAAACTAACGGGTGTCGGAATGGCGGGAAGTTGCACAAAAGATAAAAGTGTCACCACTCCGACAAAGGGGGGGAAAAAAAATCCGACAATGTCCTCAATGTCGGAGTGGGGGGGAGTGTTGGAATGGCGGGGTGTAACCCTTCATTAGGGAACTCAAAGTGCGTTACATCATGGAACCACACACTCATTCACACTCATGTTCATACACCAGTGTCAGACGCTGGAGGCAAAGTGGGTGAAGTGTCTTACCCAAAGTCACAATGGCAGTGTGCACCTGCGGGAACCGCCGACCCTCCAGTCACAAGACGACCCGCTCCACTATCTGCGCCGCTGTCGCCCCTTAATTTAATGGGGAGAGGATGTGAAGAAACATACAGAAGACGCACATGTTTCCCCCCGCCCCCCACTCCTATTTCCCCAATTGTTCTCTAGGCCTTATCAGGGGTGGCATTTTGGTTGGCATCTTGCTGACTTGGCCCAAAAATTCAATCGGTCAAATTAAAACCAAGTCATCAACAAAAGTCGCCATTGCGGCTGCCAGTCACGTGATACCGATCTTAGTTTGTCAACAGACATGATTGATCCAGTGTGGCGTGGTTGGGTCCGTTGCGTCCCACACGTCCCATTGCGAGCAGTCAGAATGACGCTCTACAGTCTCAAAGTATGACGCCAACCAATAGGTACCAAAAGTTTAATATTAATTATATTTCTTTATTTGATACATGCCCAATGCGCCCTCCCTATGATATATCTTCAGGTGGATTTTGAGAAATAAGGGTACACACAGAAACCGACCTAAAGGTGTGTTAAATTCTGTGAAGATTTTGCTGGGGGAGGACTCCCAGACCCCCCCTAGTTGGTGCATGTGAGGAAGAACATTACAGCTTGTACAAAGCGACACCAACCGTTGACTTGGACACGATCAGGCTGCAACCAAGCAAACCTACCAACCCACCCATGCTCTGCCATGTGAACCTCTATGCCACAAACATTTTGTAGGACCACATGACAAATACGTGCTACTACCGCCTTCCTGTCCAATTACATCCAGCCCACATCGTTCCGTGATCGTGCGTAAACAAAATCCGGCATTTTCTGCTGTCACAAATGGTCGGCGTGAACCTCTCCTAACACCACTTGATCATCGCGGCCCCAGCCATATTCATGTTGGGAAATGTGGCGGGGTGATTACTTACCGGGAGTGTTGATGATGATGATTACAAAAGCCTTCTCATATCGAATCCGTGTCACTGCAGAGCTCTGACGTCTTTCAACCTTGAGGTGTAAATATATTTCGGCAGACAGATGAAAACCAGCGTGTAGTATTACCTATTTTTCTATCCACTTTGGCTGATTCAGAGGGGGCTGACCCGTTAGCTCGTGTTAGCTTGAGTCATACTGTTCGAGTGATGAGCATGTGTGGCTGTGTCATTAGCACTATGTTTTTCTATTTGCATGTATTATATCTCCGCACATTGACATAGTGAGATGACGATTTGTGCGCTTTTGTAGGCGGTCTGTGACAATGCCCACCTCATTTGTGCAACACAAGAAACTCCTGGTGTCTTTAGTTGATACAAAACATTTGCCTTTGAATGCTTAAATGTTTTTATTTCAGAGCAAAACCGAAACGTTTATCTTTTCAAGTCTTCTTCTTCCTCCTCGCCCTGCGGAGACCTTGACCTTTATCTCTGCCCTGACACTGCCCCGCGCATGTCGGAGGCATGCCATGCTGCTAAGGTGTCTGGGTATGCCAACCGCGGGGGAGCGGGCCGCTGCGAGGGCCGAGGCCAGGGAGAGAATGAGTTTCTTGGGGTTGCTTTGGGTCGTGGTGTGGCTCCCCGCGCTCTCTGCCTTATGTCAAAGCCTTCATTATTCCTTCTGCCAAGGTCCTGACCTGCTTTACCAGATCCGAGCGCCTGGCATTGTCGGCACAAACCCAGTGTGGCGTTTGGTGGGTTTTAATAATACAAGCGCCTGTTGGCAAACTGTGCTCCTGTAATGTTGCCACTGTAACCGCGTGCTTTACGTTCGTTCAATCAATTAGGATTGCGCTACGCTCTGCTTTCATATTTGTTTATGAAGACATTTAATTTACTCTAAGGTTAGATGTGATTACCGTTAGTCATAAAGTTTTGTTTGAAATGAAAGCAAAACAGCGAGGTGCCATATCATCATGTCTAATGCCAATACATGGGTACAAAATGATGAATTATGAAGAGCCTGGTTGCATTTATCTCATGAGAACGGGAGCTCGCTACATGGCCTATGGACAATTCCCAGCTTTTGAAACACATATCCAAACAGATATTCTACAAAAGTTTAACTTCATCATTGTAATTGGGTTCACAAACCATAACATGCATCTCACTAAATACACTATTTCCATTATGCATTCACAATAAACAGGGACTTTCTCGCACAACCCACATATATCAGGTAAAACACACAGCGCACTCCACATTCTCCAAGGCTCCTGCCACCCGCTCCCTCCTCCCTCTGCTCCCCTCGTGGGGGAGTGCATGGCTTGGGTCAACACCTCAGTGGGACGGGGCGGCGTGGGCCAGGTGACCTTTGCCTGTCATTGTTTAGCTCCTCTCACCTCACCCGGGGAGAAGTGAAGAAGCTTAGCGGCCTACACCTGCCACCGCCTTTATTGTGGGACGACTGGAGATATTGGCTTGGGGCGCACTTGATCCACTTGTGCCAAATCAGGAGACCCGCTTCCAACTAACGCCGGCTACAGCAAATGGTCGCCGGATAAGATAGGGAGTAACTTTGTGTCTCGGACTCCCGACGGGAACGCGGCGGCCCGGCCCTTAAACTCGGTTAGTTGTGATATTACCGGCGCAAGATCAGCGGAGGAGCAACTCGGAAACAAAGTGAACTCAAAGTGACTTCTGAATGCGATTTGCGTTGGCGTGCGCGGCATGGAGAGATAAATCAAATGTAGCTGCAGTGAATAGGGGGAAGGAGATGAAATGAAATACCCAAATGCTTCCTCTACTGGGGCCTGATTGAGTTCAGGTGGCTGGAAAGTGTCTCACCCAGGGCTAGTTGTCAGTGAAGGATCGGCTGTCTGCTCGCGCCCGTGTGCTGCGGGGCTAACCGGCGAACATTGGGCGGCGTTGCGGTGACGGATGTTTGTGCGCGCCGTGTTGCGGGGGGACGGCCCGTTGACACACTTCATCTTTCAACGGCAAGGTCTGAGCGAGAAATGAAGATTGATGCGCGAAAATGGCAGCGCATCCTGTCGCCCATCGGATACATGTATTATCATTTACACATACGTGACACCTCTGAGCGCGTCTATGTCCTATGAACACATATGCACGAAGGCGCTGCGCTTATTTACGCGAGGGCGGGCGGGCGTGGGGGGTTGGGGGTGGGCTTCCTCTGTTATTAAAGCCACGTGATATAATTGCATTTGATCTCCAAATAAACAGGGAATCAGTCCATCTCCTTGGTGGGGATGGCAGATGTGATGGACGAGCGCATTAGCAGCGAGGACAACATTAGATTTGCTCAAAATTATTGATCTTTTGTTTGCGAGCCAAGTCGGCGATAAATAACAGTGCACGGGAGATGTGACTCATTATCACGGTGCCAAAAGCCCTGACAGACCTCCGTCAAAACACACTCTCCTTCACCCCCCCCCCCCCCCCCCGCTCCTTCCTGCACTTTCATCTGCGCGCTACAAACCAATTTCATCTGTTTTTAATCCGCTCTCTTCTGCCGCCGCGACGTCTTTAATGCCAGGCCGCACTGTCACTATCTGATTCCCTTAAAATTTTAATCCCGCTCTGATAACCCGGTATTATTACATATTACGCGCAGGACACTCTCACGCACACAAACAGGCGCCCGGCGTTTAGTGGCTCGCACACTGTTTTATTCCTTTTTACCTTCTTAGTGAGGAAAAAAATCCTTTTATCACACAATGGGTAATTTATATCCATTACCAGCGTTTTCAATCCTTTTCAGCGCGCCTGTCACTGCCGTTGGCACACTCGTGATTAATGTGATCTAATAATAGTCTGCCATTATATTTCCTTTAGTAAAACATGTAGCAACATCCTATTCAGCTCCACCAAATTCATTGCCCCTTAAAATATGTTCCCCTTTTCGTTTAAAGACGAGATTGCAGGGTTTTTTTTTTCCGTCGGCATCTGTGCCTCCCTGGAGGTGATGTCTGTTGTGCGTGGTACGGCTCTGTTTAAGAGAATGATGAGAGCTGTCTGCTCAGGTGGCTCCGGTGCACCGGTGTTTGTCTGGGGCTGACAGGAGGTCAGTCTGTGTTTACAATTGCAATTCTGCTTTGGGTCTAGGCTTTATGGTATAGGTCTGATAGTTTTACGGGTTTTTGGCCTTTATGCTGGAAGTGGAAGCATACGGGGAAAAAGGCCTTAATTACTTGAACTTTGAATTCAGGTTGCATGAAGCACCTGCTCTAAAGGAGGCCACCAGGGCGTCACTATAAATAGGGAGTTACCTCTTTATAGAGTTGGACATACACTGTGTGCTCTTCATATTTTCGGCTATATTGCTTTCACATTTTTTCGCCCCAAAAACCTTGAACTCATTACAATGGCATATTTGTGGCGACAATCTGACTATTTCATTGAGGTGCTTTATTGTGTTGACATATTTGATACAGTTTGGAATAATCATCAAGTTACGATTAACATATATATCTAATATAATTAAACACCTTTCTTGTAAAAATTAGCCCATTTATTTGTTTCCAGATGAAGAGAGAGAAATGGCCTTTAACAGTGTCAGTGTCTATCCTTACACACTCCAAACCTTCTGAGGACTATTTCCCTAGATATGATGTCCATATAAATGTGTTTAAATGTCTTTTGCCTGACTTAAGTCTCTCGTATAGGCCTTTTACAAAAGCACAAATGTAATGCTTTACGAGGGCGATGATGACCGTGTAATTAATCATTTCAATGCACAAATAAAGGTAATTGGTTGACGAAAAGACAATATTGTGTAGATGTACTCACAACAGAACAGCAGATCGGCCGTAAAACGCAAACATTCAAAGTAATTAAACATAAAGACAACATGCCGCCAGCTTCAAGGTGAACCGATAAGCGTCTTCCGTTGACATCCATATATTTTCTTTTATTCCTCCGCTACTTCAGGTTCGCTAAGGGCAAGGCTGTTTGCGTTAGCGCTCAGTCGTTGAAGGGTTTTCCTTCATTGAAGAACATTCTTTGGCTGTCGTCTATATTGGGATGTTTAAGTCTCGAGAATGTTTTACCTCTCACCTCAAGAGTCTTTGTCTGCAACTAAGGATGTGTTAGCAGCAGGCTGAGTGTATACATATTTAGCTGGGAGGGATTTACCGTGTTATTGGTACCACCCCAATTTCTCCCTGCTAGGTCGGTATATAAATTATTCAACCTTTGTCTAAATGACTATTAGTTGCTGATGAAGCCACTTGAGATGAGAGGTGAAACCAAGTACAACAAAGTACAGATGACGGATAAGAACGTCTGTGTCTAAAGCCAGGCCTGACGCTCCCGGTGGAATGTGCCTGGAGATTAGGTGTGTGTTTGTGCGCCTATATGCCGATAGGGAGGTGGTCCAGCCATAGCTAGGCTCCCTCCCAGCCGGACAGCCCGAGCCAGTCTGCCACTCATGGGGCAGGCTTCAGACGGGGGCGGTGCCAGCTCGCTCACGCGCACGCCGCGGTGGCCGCCGTGCGCACGCACACACACAGGCGGCGGCGTGCTCCTGGCTCCCTCCCACAAACCGAGTTAACCCTTACTGGGCTCTCAGACTTGTATCCAGGATGAACAGGTGGTCCCACAAAACATGGGCATCAATTTCCTCATGACTTATCCCACTGTGTGTACCATGGAAGAGAGTGCGTGTGTGTGTGTGTGTGTGTGTGTGTGTGTGTGTGTGGAGAGTGGCAGGGCGAGACAAAGACGGAGAGGGGGAGAGAGAATAAAGGGTGCATTTGCGTATGTAGATTCACGGCGCATCCGAGGTCTACCTTATTTAGACAATAGACTTTTATTTTTATTTATTTATTTCAGAAATTGAGCAAATAACGCCGGTTTGTGTATTTCCTGCTACTTGAACTTGAACACCTATTAAGACACACAGTTTGCCATTTCATACAGTAAAATCATTTTGAGAAAAGACGATTTTCACAGATCGTTACACCCCCATCACCAAAACGGGAATATTGAATGCTTCCCGTCTGAGCAGGCCCCATCGGTTCCAGAGGACGCCACACCTTTTACATGTGTCCCAGTGTTTGGTAGCAGCTTAGGGACCAGCTTGCGGAGGGTCTGGCCCGTGTGCGAAATTAACATCAGATGGCTATGGTGAAGAGCGCATTATTCCATCCAGCTTTTCCTTCAGCGGCAGACAGCTGATCTCTCCCTGCCGTGTGAACGCTTGTTTGTGTGCGTACCTGACCCCGGCACCAAACACAGCTGTCAACACTCTCGCGAAGCCGCCGCGGAGAAGGCCCCCGCTCGCCGCGCGCGCAAATCCCTCCATCTCGTCTCCGCGCGCCATTAAAGTTAACTTGTATCGAGCCACGTCTCATTCCCTTCAATCCGCCTCCTCCTACTGTCTCAAGTGATCCCTTCCCAGCAAAGGAAATCGAAGGTAAACCACTTCTAAGGCCAAAAAAATAAAGAGAGACAGAGAAAGAGAGAGCGGCGCTTTACTCCGAGATCCTTTAAATAAGACAGTCTTGAGTAAAGGATACGGCTACAGGATTGGTTAAAAAACGGGTAAAGGTGCTTTTATTTCGGTTAATGAATCAAAGAGATTGATTCCAAATAGGTATTTTAGCAAATTATAAGCACAACATATGCAAGAAAAGTGAACATTTGAATTGGTTATTGCATCGTCATGCGTAGGCAAGGTTACCCAATCTCGCCCAAACTGTTCGCGAATTAACCAGAGCATTCTTGGACAGTTTAGGAGACGCAGATTCCTCTTGACAAAACAGATACATAGTATCAATGTTATTCCCCTTTCACAAGCTTTTCATACAGTCTATGGCGACTTTAGTTTACGAATTACTTCAAATACTACCCGTTAACAGTACATGACCTTAAAGTTGTACAATTCACATTTTGAAACATCTTCCAATTTCCTCCAGCGGTTTTATCATGGACTATAAACACTTCCAAGAGCTTTTGAATTTGACAAACCTGTACCCCTGCTTTACTGCTTTTGTAATTTTCTCTTCATCTCCGGCGACTCTTCTTTCCCCCTATAACGTATCCTTCCATAAAAATGCTCTTTTTGAGATTAAGTAAGCAAAGATACATAAAACTAGACATAAACAATTCATGAAAAAAGCCAGTTTGGCTCTGATTCAGCAGGTTTTTAGGTAATTCTGATTAAACGTGGCGGGGAAACACGCCCGGCATAGTAAATAACCGCGGTGTCACAATGTTGTTTAATGGCCTGGAGGATCTACTGTGTGAAATATATACCGGCAGAGAAGGCATTTTTTACCGCGGTGTGCTAATGCGCACTGGGACCACAGACGTTTAAAACAACTTTCTGGATGAGGGGGCTTTAGCGAGGAGCCAGCGCTGGCAGGGAACTGATAAGACAGGCTTCGGTGTTGCACTTTGTACCAATCAGCATAATGTTTTAAGCGCAGCCGTAATGGCAAGTTTAAGGTGTACAAGTCGAGCATGTTAACATTGCATTAAGTGCCAGTAGGGACCTTTTTCTCTATCTAAAACTAATTATGCTATTATCTTAAGCCCCCAGCACAAATCACCTTAAAATTATTTATAGAGTTTGGCGTGCTGTTAATTATTTTATTATTATTTTAATTAAAGTGCAGTTCACTCAATTTTGTTGATGCCTCTGAGTTTAGTCGCAACGTGGGGACAGTGCACACTCTTTTACATATTTCACCTGCCCACTGTGGCTCTGTTGTTGCATTGGGCTCACATGGTCTCCTAATAATAAAAAAAAAAAACATTCGAAAGTACATATTTTCACCCACATTTAAAATAGTTGATTCAACATACATTCACTCTTTTTTTTTTATATTACATTATTAGTTCCTTTTATTTTACCAGTTGACACGTTGGCAACACCAACACTGTTTCCCAACCTAAGAAAATGTTATTATATATATGTAAAGTCTTTTATATGAATTTCAATAGTTCCAAAGTATGATCTGCAATAATAATTCATGAAATGATATACCTTTATTTCCCATGGTTTGGCCCTCTCTGGTCGAGACCTGCAATTTGGGTCCAGAGCCCAAAGTTTGGAATGACTCATTTAGATTCATGAAACACATTAATTATGTTATCAAAAAGAACTGGGTGAGTGTTTTTGAATATTTGTGATTATTAGTCCCTTAAAATAAAGGGTCTTTTAAAGAAAATGTATCGAGAAATTGGATGACGAAAGAGTGCTTTGGTTTTGGCCTAGTTCTCACAAAAAAAGTGGGGAATTGCCTTTTTTCTTATTCTATTTTACAGAAAATGTAGGCATAGCTGTGCGTATGTAAGTCTATACTCTAATCTCTTCAACATCTGTGAAAAATTGACACCGATATTCTATGTGAGTGCGTAACAATGGGAAGCCCGAGTTCACCTACGGGCCACTGAACAGCGCCTCAGCCAGTGCCGCTCTCGAGGCACTGCGAGGTTACTACCAGCAGTGCAGCAGTCGATTCACCTTCCCCTCCTCTTTCCAGGAGGGAAACCCCTTCAGTGGATCGGAGACTGGGGGAGGAGCAGGGAGGGGAGTGGGGGGTGGTAGTGGCGGTGAACTCAGCACTTTCCTCATCTTCTCCCTTATGTGTGTGTGTGTGTGTCCCAGGGCTCTCCGATCAGCGGCGACCAGGAGCTGAGGAGAAGGAGCAGCGGTAGCAGGCTTAACGAAGCTAAGCACACTGTCACGCTGTCTGAGGAAGCACCCACCGCCACCTCCCGCGCACCCGCCCCCACCCCAACCCCAGACGACTGAGGTGACTAAGGGCTTTCAGGGAACAACCAGGGAGGGAGGGGCAGAGACTGGGAGAGAGAGGGATGGAGGCTGAGTAGACAGAGGGAGGAGGGGGAAGGCTGGGTAATGTAGGTGCGGGGAAGAGGAAGGGATACAAGTGGTTTTAAGTGATAAATCACTGTCTTCAATGTACAGTACTGTGCATGAGTCTACGGCCGACGACAAATACTTTTGAAAATAGCTCTATTACAAAAAACAAAACAAAAAGACTTCATCAATAGGGACGATAGGATGCAGAAATGTTTAACTTTGTTCCTTGTAAAGATATGGGACCTACATTGTGGCCATTGACTTTTACACAATATTGTGCATTATTATACACATACACATCTATCTATCTATCTATCTATCTATCTATCTATATATATCTGTCTAATTTAAAAAGAATCTACAAAATGATCGAGATTACATTTTTCCAAACACCACGTATTACATCAACACCAACAGTTTGGACCATGTGCGCTAATGAGCTAATGGAACAGGTTTGTGCTAACTGTCCCATGAGGTCATGGCCACTAATGCTTTAGGGATCATCATTAAACTGGAGCATTTGGCCCGGGACGTCCGTTGTATGTGGATCTACAGAAGGTCTGCATTGGCATATCAACAGATTATAACCTACTTAATCCCACTTACTTATCTGGGCTATCTTCAAGTGCAAGCTGCCCGCCGTCTATCTATCTAGTTACCATTTATAAGTTACGTGATAAGATGCGTAATTACTGTAATGCAAAATGGGATTTCGACGGAACTTGCGCGGACGCTCGGAAAACGCTCCAAATCTGACCCCCAACCAAAGTGACCCGGCCATGCCCTGTGCAAGAGAGGTTAGTCCATACAAGAGCTATTTCTAGACCTGCTATGATAAATGCCTTCGCCGTTATCGCGGCGCATATCTGGCTAAGGTGCGTGCGAGCATGACCTAGTGATTTATTCCGATGATATTAAACTTTCAGATTGACTGTCCTGATTTGTAAACGTAGCATGGCAAAGCTGTCTCCTAGCACCTTCCCTTCATCCATCCCCTTTGCTAAATTTGGACCGCGGCACTAAAATGGATTTGCCATAATTCACATGCAAGTGGGAGGATGGAAACATGTGTCTCCCTGCCCGCCCGTGTGCGCTTGTTAAACGGGGCAGCGCGACAAAGAAGAAATGTCCGCGTAATTTAGCTGCGGTATTATTTTCGAATGTCAAAAAAAAAGTTGAAGGGGAGTTTGTCAGCGATGGCCGGACGAGCCGCACATTGTCTAGCTATGCTCCATGGTTCCCGTATGACTGAACCGCCTGTTCTTTTACTAAAAACATACCAGGAACTGTGTTTGGTTTCACTTTTGAGTAATCCTGTGTCTCTTCCACCGATAGAAAATGATTCGTAAACCTTTCGCCAAACTTGTTCTAAACATTCCAGTCCCCAAATTGCCTTCACTGAGCATTACATTTGATTAATAATCAACTGTGAGGGAAGCTGATCTGTTTTAAGCCATAATTGATGCTCTGTACACTGTTGCAGGCGGAGGATTTAGACATTTCTATTACATTGCTTTTCAGCACTGACAGACTTCTTCTTCGTTATTTCTCAACATGAAATACCAATAACAAGAGGCTATTTTCACATAAGGGGGAATTATGCAAAATCGACACCCTTGAGCCTTCTATCATGTTACAGTGTTGTCCACTCATCAAAAACATACCTGTGGATCAGTTTTGAGTCCATGTTTTTCGTAACTTTTCGTAATCCCTTCCAAGAACATCCACTGGAGCTTTACGATTCCCAAACAATACGCCGCAGCACTTTCCTGATGCTAGTGCTGGCATTTGACAACGACACGCCGGAAGAGGCAGATTGACAGCCAGTGTTTAAAAGGCCGTAAAGGGACACAGGTTATTTGCAATGGCGTTGAAGGTAAGGCCTTTCTAAAAATCAGAGAGATCAAGATGCGCTTGCAATTATTACCACTATTATTCATTGATCATTATTATGTTGTATTGTATGCATTTTGTGTTTTGGTGAAAGGAAACAGAAGCCCAGCACATATTTTATTCATGTGTCAAAATATGCCATGAGTGTAGGAGGGCCTGGCAAAGGAGGGGAGCGGGGCGTATCACTCCATCCCGGTGCTTGATACCTCTCCATCGGATCAATGCTCACAGACAGGGGGGGGAGATGGGGAAAGAAGCCTCCCCTAGCTGCAGGAGGATGGCAGGTGAGGGTTGGCTGAAAATTGGCGGAGGTATTGATTCGTCAAAGGAATTGTGTGTTTCGCTTAAGCGTCCACATGAGCCGGAGCTGTCAGGAGGCGGGAGGGCAGAAGCTGACAGCTTGGACACACACTTGGACATTGGAAGATATTGAGGATTTTCTGCTTGGGCTGGTCGTGAGCATGGCCAATATACCTGTCATGTTCTTGGGGCCTGCTTTGGTCAAAGACTGGGCGGTGTTGTTTTTTCCCATATTGAAGTTCAATGATTAATTTTCGATAGTCGTACCTTTTTTTTTAAATTTTTTTTTTTGAACCATGCTCGTCTCCTCTCTTCCTTCCCACCAGCCTGACGCCGCTCTCACCGCCGTGTCTCCGGCCCCTCCGAATCCAAGAGCACATGTTTTTTAAACACGGAGCCATGCAGCTGCTCGGGCTCATCGCATTCCTAAATTATGAATAACTACTGCGACCCGGGTTACAGCGCAAAGCAAATACACGGCAACACTTTGTTAAGATGTAACCCCAATTAAGACCACCCACGCGTCGGCAGCGCGGCGTGCCGACACGCAGTTAAAGACTCCGCCGCTTTACGCTTAATTGGTTCAAGGATCATATCATGTTTATCCACTTAAAAAAAAAAAAAAACATGTATCCACCGCTATGTGACCGAGAGGGAAAGGAGAAAAAGGCTCGGGATGTGACGTTCACGGGCTGTATTCGATCTTAATCTAACCATTTTATTTTTTTACATGATCGGTTCAGACTGATCTCATTCTTGGTTCCGTAAGTGCAACGTTACACAGACGTGCAGCGGATCAAAACAACATATCAGCATAGCAGTCAACGGGCGCTGAAAAATGTTTGCACTCAAAGTGATTAGACGTGGCGGGGAAGTAGCTGGGTTTTGCCTGCCCTGGAGGAAAACGGTGGCTGAGTGGTTCTCGCTCTCACCCGGGTCAAGGGTTCGAGTAACGGTCTGGATGGGGCATTTCTGTGCGGAGTCGACGTCTGCTTTTATTTAATCATCGCATGTATTTCAAGGAGTAAAAAAACATTCTGACTGTCGGCGTGGATAGTTTTACACGAAAACAGCCTCCCAGTATGTTCTTACCTTAGCTTTGACGAGTTCATTTGTACCTGTCTGGTCTCCACGTGTGCCTTCCGTAACAGCAGCGACGGCGTTAGCATTTAGCCTCTCTCTTCTCCTCTATAGCTCCAAACGAGGTGAAGATAGAAGCTGCCAAACTCTTCCACGTTTTCCCTATTTAAATATGGTTACACTATAAAGTATGTGTAGCTACAAAGGCAGTGTGTAGTGAATGTAAAATTGTCTCATGTAAAGCGCTTTGTGACCATGTCTGTGAAAGGCGCTATATAAATAAAGTTCTTCTTCTTTTTCTTCTTCTCGTAGAGGAGCGAAATATATTTTCCCCCTTGAAGTTTATTCTATTCACAATAATTTGTGGGGGGAAAATGAAATAAAAAAGGTGTATTTGGAACTATTTTTAGAGATTAAATACCTCGAAGTGTTAGCAGGCTAGTGGATATTAGCCGTTGTTGTTAGCATTAGCATGTCCGTGCAGCTCCAATTTGCTCCCTGAAAGTTGTGAAAGACATTCATCTTCATGAAGAACCCGGATGATTTGAAGATGTTGAGGAAGTCAGGAATGAGTTTTGGCCACAGCCATTAGTTTAAAGTTATCTAGCTTCCTTTGTCACAGTTTGAAAATGTGAGAAATCAGGTACAGGACCTTTCAAAAAGCATCAATCCCTTCGCTAGGAAAGGCCATGTTCCGTTTGATGACTGCATACCTGGCACAAGGACAGGAGCGGGGGTATGGAGGGAGCGGGGGGGGGGGGTGAAATTAAAGCGCAGTTAAAGAAAACCCGGGGAAAGGAACAGCAGAGAGCGTGCGCGCGGCCATAAAAGGGATAGTTTAACCATTGATCGAGAGCACTGGTAGAAATGGCAGCTGTAAATCAATTTTATCTTGGAGCAGCTAAAGAGTGTTTTCTAATGAGGTTAATGCCACATAATGGCTAAATTCCTCTGCTAAAAAGATGCCCTCAAGGTGGTGGCGAGAGATAGATGTCGCCTCGGAAAAAGCTTAATGCGGCGCTAAACAGACGGATGGCGCGTTTTGTCAGGGACTTTGTTTCTGAAACGACGTTAAACCCGCATTTGTTCAGCGGTTAGAGGGGCCCGTTCTATCATCCCCCGTACCTGTGTCTAGACAGGAGATGATAGCTGCGGACAGGCCCACTTTGGGTATGATTGGTCGATTTCGTTCAGCTAAGTCTATAAAGCAAGTGATGCTCCTGAATACCTTTATTAGTCAAACGCAGAAAGACAAGGCCAATTTACAATTCTCGCAAATTAGTCACTCACTCCTCAGTTAGCCACGGCTGCCCGGAGTCCGCCTGACTGAAGTGTGGGCATCAAAACTCTACCAGTGAGCCACAGTTACAATAAAAAACAAAGCTGTGCAAATCCTATGGAAGTCCGATTAGTTCACGAGCATGAGATATTTGGTTGTACAAAAGACAGATTTTATACCTCATCCCATAAATGAGCTGACAATTTTACAGTTTAGTGACGCGATGCATTAGGGGGCAAAACATCCCGTATTCATACATTTATAGAGGACATATTGCAAAGTCATATTTTTATCAGCTCGCCACTTTTCATCCTCTTTTTTTTTATGTTTTTGTTACAATTGCCTTGGTCATTTCGTTGCAGCCGGCCTATTGCACGTCAAACCAGGACGGGCCAAGCCGGCATTGCCCCCCAAAGACAGACTGACCCAACACTAATAGATTATGAATCACACTGACCTCTGGCAGATATTGTTCATGAAATCCTTTATGTCATGGGAGACTAGGCCCGAGTATTGAAAAGCAGAAAGGCTTAGCAATAGCAACAAAACAAACTCCCGGTTAGTGACACAAATACTGCCTCTGCAAGCATAGACATTGTGTCCGCCCAAATATACAAGGCAAAGCAGCACATCATTATATAACGCTGCTGCTGTTGAACTGGCTCTGGTTTATTTAGAATATCCTCAAAGCATGTTTCTTCCATGCAGTCTTGAGTTCCCACACTGTACTATGGCTCTGGTTGGCCTGTTCTGTGTTCCTTTCGTCAGTGTTTCCCAACCAGGGGGGCCATTGCAAGTACATGGGCACTTCAAAATAAAAAAAATTAATTAAAAAGCATTAAGTGCGCCATAATTTTAGCTGGCATTGAATATAGGTTCATCAAATATACTAAAAGTTTGGTCCAAAACACAACATTTCTGTCAATTACCCGTCGGCCTTCAAGAATGTTTGCTCTAAAGTTGCCTGTTGTTTCCAATTTACTTTTAAATATCATAATTTACTAATTCCTCTGTTAGAGATAATAAATGCATAGATTTGTGGCATTTTATTATCCAAGGCGCCTTGGATAATAAAATGCCACACATTTTTCTTTAATTACAGGCGTCTTGGTCAATACAGTTGCATTAAAAAGCATTACATTTAAACAATAAGACTTGCTGCCCCGTGCATAAACCCTGGTTTGTTCATCATTCCTCGTTGTAGTAATAGTATTTTTTGTCCTACTGTCTATCTAAAAAAAAAAAAACACCATCAGATTCAAGGGGTATTTGTTAGCAAGTGCGGATCATTAGCATGTATAGCATCACATCAGTTAGCTTCTTGCCTCTGTTATTGGTTTGTCATTTTTATTTTTATTTCTCTCATCTCTCCGATCACTCCTCTACACTTTCTCCTAAGTTGGAATCCGAGCAAGACTCTTCGGGAGTTCATAACCGGTACAAGCACAACCGATATGGCCAGGGATTCCCAAAGCATCCGGTATCAGGACTAATCACGAGTTAGCTAGCTAGCATGTCAGCAGACACAGATGTGTTGAAAGATTACATTACCCAAATTGCATTAGATAATAATGGATTGTAATGGAGGCATAAGAAATCCTCTTTGCCTTCGCTGCGAGTGATTTGAGAAGTCTGGAAGCGGCAGACCAGACTCCAAGTTTTGTTGTCCGAAAGCACTTTGCAATCAGCCGCGTATTTTTGTGTTGTAAGTACTTGGGTGTGGGAGATGATTTGAAATGGACCTGGATGGATTCAACATGCTATCTAAGCTGAAGGCGAGAACATTAAGATCTCATTTTGTTAAATGTCATTATAAGATCCTTATAAGAAAAAAGTGTGTATAAATAGTTCATATAAAGTGGAGTCCATTTTTTAAAATACTTTCTACTGCTCGTCTGCTTTGTTTGAAAGCGCATTACGCATCGTGAAGTAGAAGAGTGGGGCGACTCAGATAGCTGAGCCCATCGTCTTATAATCCGAAGGTTGGCGGTTCAAATCCCGGGAACCGCTGGTGCAGATTGTCCTTGTGTTCTTGGGCTTTGTGAATGGGGTGAGTGAGTGTAGTTGGTGGTAGTCGGAAGAGCCAATGACGCCTTGTTTGCATCAGTCTACCCCGAGGCAGCTGTGGCTACAGTAAGTAGCTACCGCCGAGTATGGAGAGAATAATGTCTCCAGTTTAAAGAACCCATGTCATTGCACTTGACATGGGTGTTCCAACTCCATAGGCCACGCAGTTCAAGTTATATCTTTTTTCTTCAATATATTCAAACCACTCTGCACTACTTAAATAGACAATAACATTTTGAAGCCATATTAGCTAAAGTGAGCCTTTGTTTTGTGCGACTATGCTTCCTATACACTACATGTTGCATATTCAGCATTGTGTCTGCGTTAAAAATGAGAGAACGGAGCAGTGCGCAGCGGGAAACTTAAGGAAAAGTTCATGTGGCAGAGCTCTGGCATTGATCACTGGGGCCCTAAAGCTATTATCATGATCTAATTAGGTTTAACATAAGTCTGTGTCATGGCCCGGTGCAAGTTTGCCTCGTCCCCAATTCAACGCCTTCGCACCGCATCCCTTATTTAAAAATAACACCCTTTGCCACACATAACAGTGGGTGCGATGCTACACTGAGAAGGAAATCAAGTTCAAGAAAAGTTTGAAAAGCACTTGTTTCTTTTCACAAACCATTCCGACGGGACATTTCTCGGCTGTTTAGATTGCGACGGAGAAAAAAAATGACTCTTTTGCGAGGACTGTGTTTTGCAAGGTTTATACAAAACAAAAGAATCAAACCTGACCAAAAGTTACAAACATTAAATACTTGTGACATATTTTGACCTTGACGCAACAGATACAGTACATCTCTATTATCAACCTGAATTTTAAGTCAGGTGGTCAGGAAAGGTTTTCTAGCATAGGTTCTCTCAGAGTGGGTTTTTGTTGAGTTCTATTGCTGTCAGTGTGACAAAATTCACAAACCATGTAGACTAATGGACAAATGCCATAAATCCATCTTCAATTGAAAGAAAACTACTTGGGACTTACCTCTGCATTACTTACCTCTGCATTTAGGTGTCAAGGTTTGACCGTTCTTTTAGATTAATAAAAGCTAGTAGGCGTTTAAATAGTCACCATGTCAGTTTCCATCCATATCCAGGCCAGTGATCTCCAACTAGTTGCTCTTCACCTCTTTTTCCTAAGGCTTTTTCTCAAATCTTAGTTTGTTTCACCGACATTTGGATGCATTTTCTTTATCCTTAAACATTCTGTGCAAAAGTAAGTCCTGGGCGGTATAAAAAAAAAGATTAGGACACGCGGATTCCAGGCCAAGTCTTTGAAGGACACATTGTATGTCCGTAACCTTTCTCGAGTTCTTCACATGACCTTCAAACAAACCAACTGCGGACACTGTTTACCTTTGAAATATCCCGGCCATCGCAAATATACTTGTTGTAAAACTGTCCCAAATTTCCCAAGTAATGCTATTTTAGGCTTAAGCTAGCTCAACTTTCCCCTTCTTCCTTGGCGTACACTCTCTTACCCGAGGTGTAGAGGGTGAACCTCGCAGCCCGTGACCTATTAAGGGGACCTTTAAGCCGCACCCATTCATCCTGCTGTCAAAAGCAGTCTATATTTATAATAGAATACTATATTTAATTTGTTTTATGTAGCTTATATCTGGGCTGGCGTGCCTTTAATACAGCTGTGAATTACCGGCGCTGACACCTTATTCATTTTCAGTGTGATTAGCCGCGCTGGTGTGCATGGCTGGCTCAGTGGGTGGCTGTGGCCCGCTGCACACACTTCATGGGCTCATTATGACACTGCGCAGGTGGAAAGAATGGCACCCCCACCCCTCGCGGCAAGACGGGATACAAGCAAGAGAGATGGTATCCGAGCGCATTGACGGTGGGAACCTATGAACTGTTCGAAAAAGGTCAAATAGGTTGTCAGAGTAATATTCCCGAGTCAGGCAAAGTCAAAAGTCCTGTTTTATTCCTCATTTGGCTGCTTTCGTTTTCATCAGTGTTTGCCATACAAAACTTTTTATTTTGTGCCCGAATATCTTTCCTCTCACTGAACTGTAACTGTAATTGAATTAGCTACCTTTGGCTCCAAAGGAAAAGCGACTGTCTGGTAGGAGACTTGCAGTCATTTAAGAGTGCATAGAGCTGTGGTTCCCCACTGGTCAAGACCCAGAAGCGAAACCATTTTCAGTGGGTCGTGAGACTTTCAAAATGCAATGGCGTTGATGCCGTAAGAGTTAAGAACCACTGGTCTAGAGACACATCGGGAGAAAAGGATAAAAAAGGAACTTTATGGGATCGAGTGCCATCATTTGTGACCTCAATAGAAGTAAGCAAATTGCTTGTGCCAACTCTAAATGTATCGAAACCAAATTCCTCCGTGGGGCCGCGACTTCTCCAGACCAACATTCTCAAGGTTCTTTGAAACGGTGCCATCTTAGGCTCGCCTCAGACGCTTCGATCAAGAGAAGTGTTCCGTTTGCGCCGTTTACTCTCGCCACTTCCACCAAACATCCGTTGCTCTCTTATTCCTCAGCGCTTCAAGGCCAGTCCACAAAGCCATGCTTCAGTCAGTCTCCATAAAAGGGCGGACGAGTTTAGAGAGAAAACGGGGGGAAAAAAGGTGCTAAGGAGGACTCCCCTTCACTCCTCTCTGGTATTATAAACGCTGGCGGCGAGAGAGAAAGCATATACTCCTCTCGCCTGTGTTTCTGAAGGACCCACTCTCAGCAGTACGAGGGCCCTTTTTTTTCTCTCTCTCTTCGCCTACTTCTTCTTTTCTCACCCCTCCCTCGCGCTTTTGATTGATATGTGAAATCCGTCTCTCGGCGCGGCTCTAAAGGCAGTCGCTGTGTGCGTCTGAAAGGTGCTCATTGTTGAGTAGGGGACCACTTTGTCGAGAAACAATCCTGTTCCCAAGGAAGCCCTGGACGTCTTAAGAAAGATACAGCCCCTCATTGTAGCCCATTGAGGAAACTTTAATTTTGCGTGTGAGGTCATTTTAATCCTGATGAATTTTTATAGTAGCCGTTGTACTTCAATGGCTCCTAATGCGCTAAAAGACGCCGGGACAAAGTGAAACAGAAAGAATGGCGAAAGAATAGGAAACCCACCCACGAGCTCGCCGGACAACCCTGAACTTTTTTAAGTGCAGAACCCGCGGCAGAATGTCTTCAATGGAGCGCCCTGCTTTCTGTTACGCGTTTTTTTACACCGCCGCCGCCTTAACACAGCGCCAGCCGAGCACAATATAATCTCCGCGGACCCCATTTAAAGAGGGGGAAAAACCACCCAAGTCTCGCCCTCTGAACCGGTGCCAAGGAGGAGGACGCTCCCGACCACGGGCGCGCATCTCCCTGACACGGTTAATGGCATGACTTAGCGCTCCTAATTGGCATTATAGATTCCTCCAACCCGACTTTATCGCGTCTCTGACCCCGGCAAAGGACCGGTTCTCTTCCCCCGCGATAATAGCTCGCTAACCTCTTAAACTCCTTGCTTTTGTGTAAGCTAATAGGAAAGCAATTTGTGCGGCGTTTTTTCCGTCTTTTCATCTGGCTGTTTTGTAGTCGCGGCGCCCTCTGGCCTCTCTTAGGTTTTTCGAGCCTATTAGGCAGACTAGTCGCGAAAGTAAACAACGGCAAACGGCGGGCGCGGCCGTAGCCCAAAAAAAAAGCCGCCGCGGCACAACAATTGCTCTCCGATCCCCCCCCCTTCCACTGAATGAAAAGCAAATAGATGTTTTGCGCTTTTTACTTGTCGTACCGTTTGGCCCGGCGCGCGCTCTCGCTCGCAGGAGGCTCCCTCGTCACCATTGTGCCTAAATGGAGACTGCATCTTGTTTGAGAAACGGCGGGGTGAGACCAAACAGCGTGATTCATAATGGTTATTTATGTAGCATGTAGCTGAGGCGCAGCGGGGTGCAAAAAGCATGGTCTTCACTAAGTAGTTCTTATTCCATTCCCTGTCAGCCTGTTGTTGTTTTTTTTTGGTTTTTTTTGCGGGGTGGTGGGGGTAAATATTATTTGTATAGATTCTGAAAATATAACTTGTCAGTGTTTTGATCATCCCCCCCCCGAAAAAATAATGAGAGTAGGCGTTTGGCCAAAGCTTTCGGCAAAGAATCGAGGTGCGTTCCATAACAAGTCGAGCGAGCTGTGTGTGTCAGTCAAGACAAATAAGGCAACACTGAGACATCTTTGGTTTGAAACAACTCTGTAACCTTCAAATAAACACCAGGCAGACAACATGTACTTTTTCCCTCCGCCCCCCCGCCTCCCCCTCTCTCCCTCCCTCCTCCCATTTTTCCCTCTGTTCGGAGATGCGGGGATCCAAGTGCGCGATGGTGCATTACTAAGGACACCTGCTCTGTGGATGTGGCCAGGCAGATTGGCTGCGCGCTTGTGTGAGCGGCGTGCACGTGCGCTGTTATTCATTCATCAATTTTTAGGCCGAGGCTGGGACCAAACCTATCAAAATTGTTCTGAAGTGAATCTGTCCATTTCTGCCTCAAATTATGCATAATGGGCTTTTAATTTACTGCCCTGCTACTCGCCCAAACTGTGCCCTTCTCAAGGTTTGGCAGTGCAAGTGGGAAGAATTCCTATTATGTCACTTTAAGAATAGCATAACTTGAAAAGAGAGATTGCCTTTTACTAAAAGGGAAATATGGGTTCCAATGTAAAGATTAAATCACTTAAATGTTTGAGAAAGAAAAGCTCTATACACATGCACATTAGTGCAGCAAATGGCCAAGACCACACTTATTCAGGCCTTGCAGTATCCTGTGCAAATAACAATATGTTCTGTCTTCATGGGGTCTCATTATGTTTAAAACCTGCTAACCCCTGTTGTTTAGACCTCTGGAAACATATTCTGAAACACAATGATTAATGAAATACTGTAGTTTAGCAATTCCTTCTTACAGTCTTTTTTCAAACTTGTTTAAAAAAAATGAAATTATGAATCACCTCTAGTTGCAGTCAACACACTTGACACATAAATAGCTTTTTTATTGTTTTAATATAAAGTTCAGGTGTAGTTTGTCCTCTGCATTTGACCCATCCTTCGATGCCACTGGGGCAACCCGTACAGAGCAGGGGGCGACTGCAGTGCAGCGCACAGGGACCCATCTCCAGATGTGCCACCTGGCTGGAGGATTAACCTATTGGGCATGTTCTTTTGGGGAAACTGGAGTACCCTGAGGAATTAAACCCGCAACCTTCTTACCACTGAGCCACTGTGCTACCGAAAAGTACATGTAAAATCAGTAAAAGCGAGCTCTGAGTTCCACAATGAGCAGCATTATCTGAGAGTCATTCAACTGACTGACAAAGACCTTTACAGCCCATGCGTCATAACGTCATAAAGGTCTCATTATATGAAGGCCCTGCCAATGATTTGAATTTCTCTCCCTCATGTTGTTACACTTTAAATGAAAAGTTTGGACGTGGTTCACTTCTAATACCTGCTGTTTATTCAGCAGCTTTAATCCCATGCAGAAGTCCACTTACTTTATTTGTAAAGAAAACCTGCCTCTGTTTGACTTGCATGAACTTTTCAAAGGCATCTTTAACAAAAAGCTGGAGCTGAAAGCGCTGGAAGGCACATTGTGTCCTGTTACATTATATTTTGTTATATTTTGCCCAGTAAGGGTAAAAAGAGAGGCACCCAAAGAGGCAAAATGGAATCTAAAAGCAATACTTTGCTGTGTTATTAGTGTCCTTTGAATGAGTTGCGTTCCCACCCCCTCCCCCTGTGCCTTGTGCTCCCGCTGCACCCGACCATCATACAAAAAATTCTTATTCACTTAGTATGTAGGTCACATTACAGTGGTGTCTAGCTATTGGACATGGGCTTAGATAACTGTTTGTGGAGTATTAAATGCTTTCGCTGCCTCAGCAGCCTCTGTCGCTGGTATTTCTCACACAGCTGTGCTACTGAAAGGAGCAGCGCCGCTGTCACACACACACACACACACACTATTCAACCTCTGATGCTTTGTGCATAGTTAAAAAAAATCCTGTTTGTATAAAGCCTTGACTTCTCTTATGGAAGTGCCTTATGTGAAGTTGTGAACGTGTTAAAGCAGCATCAGTAAATGAAGGTTGCTGTGGTGAATAGGAGCTAAACCCATTGACCTGAGTTGCCAACTCAAGCAGATGAATCTTTGCCTTTCTTTGCTCTTATCCCTGTTTGCTTTGGATGACCTTGCGCCGTGGCCTGATGCTCTGTGTTCACATAGCACTGGCCTAATGGCTTAGATAGGCCCCAACGCGGCCAGGACTTTCCACCAAAACAGCCCCTGTTCAGGCTGCCCTCCCCCAGAGAGCACTAACCTCCCATTTGAGCCGCACACAGGGAGACCAGCCCGCGGGGAAACTGCACCTGCTTTTATAGCAGCAGGATCCAGGGCTGGACTCAAGTGTTCACTTAAAACTGAAAGGCGGCAGACGAGTGGGGCACCTCGCTGCTGCATCCCTGCCCTCTGTTGTCTTTGCTCAAAATGAAAGATGCTGCGAGTGTGTGCGTGCGTTTGTGAGTTATCCTCTCTTCCCTCTGTCCTTTGTATGAAATGAGCCCAGATGGTGATTGATTTTTCAAGTGCTGACATCCCTGCTTGAGAAGCACCCCTCCTCTTTACAGACACACACACACACATAGGCTCTTTGTGGCGAACAAGTGAGGCACACTAACACCACACTGCCATCATCGTCTTTGTGATGCCAGAAAGCACCATTGATTGTCACCGCGATGCATGCAAACAAACAGGCTGCTCACACTCCAGACGAGGGGTCAGCCTTTACCTGGACCCACACGTGTAAGCGCTTCGGCTGACGGAGATTGAGGCCACGGCGAAACCAAAACAACGCGAACGAAATGAACAGCGAATTATCAGTGAATAAAGCCAGCCATTTGATGCTGGCAACTGCTCAATTGTAACACTAGTCATTTTCTCAATGTTCAATCTTTGTAAAGTGAACACATTTTGGATTACTTTTTGGACAAAGAGAACTATTTAACAACTCGGGCTTGGAGATTAATTTGAAGATTAATACGAACATTTTGTCCTCTTCTTCTGATATACTAATAATCCAAGTAATCATTCAGAAAGTGCCCATCATCTGAATCAATAATGAAATCAAACTTTTGAAACAATAGCCATGTCCAAACTCATTCTTTATCTCCTTTCTGGCCCCATTTTGGAGTGTTGCAATGTGCGGTAATTGTGTTGAACGTCGGAATAATAATGCTGCTCGCCATAAAAAAAATTTCTTTTTCAATTTTCTCTGAGTAAATTAAAGTTCAATTTATTTATTTAGGTCTGAACAGTCTTGTCAAGGCAAGACATGTAAATCAGCAACGGACGGAAAGCAAATGCATGTCTTTTTTTCTTGAATGAACAACTAATCTTTTCTTCAGGTTTTTGTTCTGCCGTCCTCAGTAAGCGTCTACTCTAGAAAGCACATTTCTCATTGACTCTTCCAAAAATGTGAATATTATTAAAAGGCATAACGAGGGCTAATTATTTCTGAAAGGTATTTGTGAAAAAAAAAAAAGTTCTTCCAGCGGGGTTTTCCAGTGGGTCCTTACTGTCGATGAGCATTATAAAATACATAGCTTCGGATATAATTGTTGATAGTTGAAGCATGGGAGCCGTAGCTCTGTGTAGTGACAGAAAGCCGCACGCCACCGCAGCCCCATTGAGCTAAAGTGGCTGTGTGGCTAAATGATGTCATTGGCTAACTAGGCGTTCTCAGGCCATTGCCTCTGTTTGCGTGACTAAATACATACAATTAAGGCCTCGGCACTTCTCAATCTCTGTGAACTCATTGTTATCCCCGGGTTCAAGTGCACTGATAATGGGGGCCGGAGGAAAACAGGCGTAGCAAGCGTGAGACACACAGAGCTGGTGGGTAAAATAGACATCTCATTATTAGTGGCATTCTCTTTGGCCCCGACAGCGCCACGGAAGGCTTGCTCACTCATCTGTTTCCGCTGCTCCGTCCTCTCTCTTCCTTCCCCCACGCTCGCACTTGCTTTTCCTCTTCATCATTTTTTGACAATTTATACAATCTACACTTTTAACTCGAAAAGGGAAGAAAATAATCTTACCTCAGTTAAGATGGCGGGAATTCAGAAGGGTTTGAGTAGTGTTGATGTGTCCTGTGTAGGGTTGGGCGGTAAATCATCTTAGCAGGGCACATTAACAGCTTTACTTCATGGGGTCTGTCATGTTAAACTACAAGGTTAGCCGTAAACCCGCTAATCGTGTAGTTTCGACCTCCACAAACATGTCCTGGAATGCATGCGATTGTATTTGTGTAGCAGTTCATACTGCGCTAATTGCAGTCTTCTCTCAAAGGTTAAAATATGCAACGCAAACTGAATGGCAATTGTAATCATTGTCTGGAAAACTGTTGATCAGATATTGTCCCACACTTTTTTTTTATATATATATTTCTATCAGGGGTTGATCAAAACTCTTGTTAAAGTACTCGCAAATATTGAAGACTTTTCAATTCCTTTAAAACATTTCTGGGGGAGGACACTCGGACCCCCCTAATTAGTCTAAGTATTTGTACATAGCAGAGTTGCAATTCAAATAAAGCAAATGTTCTTACCTTGACTATTTTTTTGTTTGTTTTCAAGTGTAAAATATCAAAACGTACTAAGTAAACAAATCTTGAAGAGTTGAACGTACCCTAGTCCATCCACGTATCTATGCCATGTTTGCTATGAGAGGCTGCATTGTTTCGCCTCGGTACAGTGGCCCCCTTTGACTAGCTATGACGCACACCTTTTTACCATTGTAACCAGTTGCATTGAACAAGCTGCTCTCTTGTCTTCTCCCCCTCCGTCCCTTCCCCCTCGTTTTTTTTTTTTTTTTTTTCCTGTTCAGCTTAATGCCACCTCGAAATGCACCATTAGACACTTAGGCTGCTGTGAAAATGGTAGGACAGTGGACGCGCAGACAAACCGAGCGGGACAAGGACCGTTTGAAATCGGGGGATGAGAATGGTCCAGATAGTCCCACGTCCTTCAGTGTAAATGACGTTATCTGTAACTTAAAATTAGACGCCGTTGTTGAAAAGGAGAGATCTCAATTATCTGCCATTCAGTTGCCATAAAGACAAACAAAAAAATGTAGTTTATGGTCCAAAGTCTGGCTCATTGAAATCCATTCACAGCTCAAGGTCAGATTTTATATGACCAGCTGCTTGTGCCCTAAAATGTATTATTCCTCCAAGACTGATATGAAAATCGCATATGCATTTTATTGGGATTCCAAATTGTACAGTTAACGTCAGTGGCTTCAGACGAAATGTGCACGCAACTTTCCAATGCATTACTTTTATCAAACAGCAACTTTAAAAATTGATTTTCATATTTGTTTTTCCTCTATACAAGAAGCAAATAGGTTCCATAACTGTGATTGTGTCTGGGAGGAAATCTCCGCTTCAGTCAATTGTGTGAAGATGTTGCAACTAATCAGACATCTTATGACTAGTGGCCCTAGTTTGGGTGATCTTTACTCTCATTGATCAGTGAGCTCTAGTTTAAAAAATAAATAAATACAACTTTCAATTAAAATATCAACATGTATCTTTCTGTATCTTTAACATATCAATGCATGCATTACATTTCTTTATCAAGCCATACAATACGAAGAAGTTGTGGACAGTTGTGTGCAAATTTGATTGAGTACTAGTTACCCTATGGCAGGGGTTCCCAAGCTTTTCAGGCCGCGCCTCCCAAAATCACTCAAGTACTCATCCATACTAAGCCACATAATGTAGCTGCCCTGGGGTAGACTGACTGACCCTTCGGCCAACGCCACTGACTAACTCACACCCCACTCACCCTGGTATTCCTTCACTTCCTCCCATCCAGGCACTTACTAGGCCCACCTCGCTAACCTTCTGAGATCTGAGGAGATTGAAACATTCATCAAATGGTATGGCCACAATTGACTTTTTTTGTGTGTGAAACAACTGAAATACTTAATCAGTAATGATTAAAATAATAAGCAGCAGCACTTTCATGTGACACTTTCACGTGAAATCCCACACTGTAGCAACCACCATGGAGTAAAGCTGTTGCAAATGAGAGGTCAAATTGTCCCCCCCTTCCTGTGCCACCTCCTCCCTCCCTCCCTCCCTTCCTCGCGCACTCACTGACGCTCTCGCACACATCCACAGCCACACAGAGCCGCATCAGTAGCAGATCGGGTGTAATCGTCTAAAGCGAGACTTCCCTGATGGCCCCGACACTTGACAGTGATGCCCTGAGAGTCTCGGAGAGCGCGCTGTAACCGGAGAACGATTGCTTCTGTCTGTCTTGGGTAACCGGATCGCCACGCCGCGCTCCTGCCCACAGCCAATCCCCCCCCCCCCACCCTCACCACATCCCCACGCACTGCCACTGCCGCTGCGACCCACACGCGCTCAGCAGACGGGGGATCGGGTTCTCACCGACACTTACACGGGCGCATCCAGATTCACAGTTAAATCCGAGCGAGTCAGTCAGTGCGCGGCATACAGCTCGAGAGTTGAGGACCTAAAGGACTGCATCAGAGGTCGGCATAGTCAGATGCCGCTCCTGTTGCTCCTGTCGCGCCGGGATTCACCTGTAAACAGACTGAACAATATGAACAAAACAGATCCATTTGACATTCAAGTCATTTTTTGTCCAGATTGCGTCGTTCTACTCTCCAAACCTTCATCTTTTAAAGTGTCATTGTCTCCCGTTGTCGCCTTTATGTAGGTTCCGAACTGTTTTGTCCCCTTATGTTCCTAAAAGGCTTAAGCTAAAGTCCTGAGCCAATATTTTATGAGGATGACTTTTTATTACAGAGAAACAACGGACACACAGAAAAGAACATGGAGTAATTTGGCGAAATCAACCAAATTATCCAAATAGTTTGTTCTACAACTACTGTTTCCAAACCAACTGGTGGCGAGTTGAATGAAAGTGATCCCATGTTCAAATTCCGGACCGAGCCATGTTTTCCCCATGTCCTGGTGGGTTTGGCCCGACGTCAAGCAAGAAAAGGCTCCCCCAGGCCCCCACTGCGTTCGTCAGTTTGTCCCACTGGCATTCAAGGATGGATCAAACGCAGTGGACAAAAGTTCTGACCATGTTCGTCTTGACTATTTTCGCATAATGCTCTTGTGCCGTGACCCCCGCGGCGATTCCAGTCTGAAGACAGTGGCGGAAGTATCGATGGGAGGTTGCTCATGCCATATAAGCCTAGGTAAATGGATCTTATTTAGCGGCGCGTCAACACGTGTAAGGGGGCCCACGGCTCATTACTCTGCGCCCGATCCCCTCCGCCTGCGCTCTGATGGATGGCGAGGGCTTCTGGGAGGAGGAGGATAGGGGAAAGCGGGAGCGCGTGGGGTGGGGTGGGGGGGTGGAGGGTAGGGGGTTGACCGGAGCGGGACGGACATCGACCCAACCCTCCTTGGCTTCCCCTCGCGTGCCCTTTCGCTGCCGTCTTTGTCTCCCCTGTAAGATCACCCTTTGTTTGCTTTTAAAAGTTAATTTCATGTAATAAAAGAGCATGGCAGCCAGTGTTTGTGCAGTTAATACATTTGCACGCGTTCTTTATCTTAAGAGTTTTATTAACAGCTCATGTACAGGGAGAACCGTATATATATACCGTCTTTATGAAAATGCCACACGAACATTAGCCACGATCCATTTATTAAAGACAACGTGCAAAAAAAGGTATGTCAGTACCTCTTGCTCGGGGGGAATAGAATCCAAGACCTTTGCGCTGTGAGCCGAAGGTGCTAACAACTTCACCTCGACAGCTGCACTGTCTTGCCCCAGGACACAGAAAACAACAACGCATTGCTACCACCGATGCCATTCATGTTGGCGCTTTCCACTGGCATACCAAAAAAGCTAGGATCAAAAGGGAGGAAGCCGACAATCCGAAGCGTCCATCTTTTAATAAGGGTCACGGTGAAGGAAAGGAAGGGAAGGGCAGCGAGTGGAGAGTTTTTTTTTTTTTTTTTTTCTGCGATTTCTTTGATGGGCTGCCCAAACACGGAAACAAACAGACTCATGTTGTAATTCGCTCTCGCTCGCTCGCTCGCTCCGTTGGTGGTATCTCCCAACTGTTGCTCCTATGCTCCTGGAAAGCTAAACCTCAGAGTGTGTTGAACTTTTAAACCCCCACATTAGCTCCCTGACACTTAATTGTTACCAGCAAGCCAACCTGCGCTGTAAACGTCTCGAGATACCACAAGTACACACTCTCGCACACTTGCACACAGGGCCCTTAAAAGCACTGAGTCAATGCTTTTTCTTTCTCTTCTCTCCTAGTGCATTCCACGAGGCAGGGCCCTAGTCGTGAAGCGCTTAATTGGCTTCAGATTGCTCTTTAACCTCAGGGTTACGCCACACTTACACGCGCACTTGCGGCATAAGCTCGCACCCACCGACGCAGTACGAGTCAAAGTGTTAAAAGGAATGGAGCGGCGGTTTTTACAGCTCACCAGGAAGGTCAGGAGGTCAACAGATCTGTTACAAGCGATCTCTAAGGAACTGTCCGTCAAGGCCCGAGGTGGCTACTGTGACTTAGCCTTATCTACAGAGACAAGTGTTGCTGTAGACTGGGAGGAAATAAGTAAAAAACATACACAAACCATCACAACCAACGACAAAAAATTAATGAAGAGGAGCTAGCAGGCTGAAGTGAGGTAAATAAGTTATGCTAGTCCTTTTGATTAGATTTGAATACTTTTAATCATAAATAAGGATGACTTTTTTTTTAAACCTGATGTTTGAGATGATAATGAGCCTTATTCATATCCATTATAGCATTGCTAGCTTAAGTCGTTAGTTAGCAAAGAGTTGCTATTGTCCGTTAAAAGTTGCAGCCAAGGAGAAGAGATTGAAAAATGTATGAACGAGGCCATATACCAATAATGACCCGGTGAGACCAATTCAAAGGTAAATCCCCCCCTACCCATAAACGCTCATCCTGCTGTGAAAAGATATTTAGTTGCCGACGAAGCCTTTTGAGGTGCGAGACACAATCCTCTAAACTAAAACAACCCAGGACAGAAGCTTTGTCTACAATCTCCTCGTCTGGAGTGTTCCCCCCGAAGCATTTTGAACTGAATCTTGAAGCGTTCTTCAGACCCCCAGACAGTCGACATTACTCAGAGACTTTAATTATTTGGACAATCGCAATCAGACCAAAACCCTGCTTCAAGTCCATCCAGGCCTGCGCCGTCTTGCCAGTCACCCCTGTTCCCTCGTGCCCAAATGGGACGCCCGGTGCAGTCTGCTGTGCCTTTTTTTTTTTTGCCCAGAGTCCAAAGCAGGCCAATTCTTCTCCAGCCCGGGCCCTTTAGTACCCTGCCCAATGGGATATACATGTGTGTCTACTTGTCCCCCCCCCCCCTTCCCATCCTACTGGGACTGCTGCGCAAGAGATGAAGCTTTGGCTACCAGAACAGGAGGGATTACAGTTTATCAGTGTCGGGAGGCTACTTGGAATGGCTTTGGCTGCTTTCTTGCTTTGTTTTAAACGCGGCATTAAAGGCATCTTCACATTGTAGTGGACATGCGAAGAATTCTCCCTGATATGCCCGTGTTTATTCGACGCGTATGTGGGCGTCTTTTTTTTCTCCCGAATCCTATTGTTTATCATACTCGGCGAATATGGTTTTCTGCATGACTCACCCGCTTTGCTTTTTTTTTTTTTTTTTTGCTTCCCATTCCTCCGAAGAATTAAGATTTGTGTGTCTCGTGCCCAAATTAGCTTTTACACTTTTATCCGAGCGCATGAAGGAACTTAGTGTTAATATGATTGTGTTCGATGGAGAAAGGAAAAGAATAATAGGCTGACGATTGTGGGAGAGATTGAGCGAAGGAAGTAAAAAAAAAAAAAAAAAAGCAAAGAAAAAAGTGATTAGGAGCAGTGAGTAGCTTAAGAATTAAAGCTCTGTGGCGCAGCATTGCTCATAGGCAAACTAGGAGTTTTTAGAACAGCACACTTACAATGCTTTGTGTAGCCTTTTTTTTTTTGTTTTTTTTACTTTTCAGATCAACATTGTTTGAAAGAATAAAACTCTTTGGAGCAGTGGTTCTCAACTGGCCGATCAGGACCCACATGTGGGTTCCTGGAGCATTTTCAGTGGGACAAAAATAAGATAGCCTTTATTGAGCTCACAATGGGGACATTTACTAGTACATTTCTCCATTGTGAGCTCTATAAAGGCTATCTTATCTTATCTTATCTTAATCTCGAAACAACAAGTTCAGGATCAAATGCTGTGAATTGAACTGCCATGTTTAAGTAAAATTAAAACTACGTATTCTTCAGATACATTTTGATATATATATTTTTTTTTCAGATTGATGTTACGTATCTAACTAGGTCACTGCGCGTGTCACACGGGGTTAATGTTCCTCTAATGGGACTTGAGACATCTGGCTTTATGAATTCCCAAAGAAGTTAAGAATAATTCACAATCCGAAACAAAAGACCCCAGTGCAGCCTGCGCAATGCCTGCCAGCCCCTCCATTGTACAAGCTTATGAATGATTAAGCCACTGTAGCAACAAGGGCAGATCATATTACAGACGCCATTTTGTTTGTTCCTCTCGCAATCTTTCATATCTTCCCACCACCACCACCAGCACCACCACCGCAGCAGATACATATTCCCAATTAGGCTGATGACAAGCGGGGCGGGCGCATGTGTATTTCTGTCTGCTTTGTGGGCGAGCGGGGTTCAGGCGGGGTGGCATGCGCCAGCCTTAATGCCATAAATTGTTGTTAGATGCAGGTCTTTCCCTCTTGCCACTGCTTTTTTCTTTTTCTTTTTCTCTTTTTTTTCCTTTTTGGAGGGGAATTGGCTTGGTCGTGATTGGCTTTGTGCTGTCTTCCTGGCAACCCACACCACCTGACATCTGTTCGCTCCTAACCACTCAGACTTATCTCCATCAGGGAGCGCACAAACACGGGCGGCGGAGGCACGTGCAAAAAAAAAAAATTCAAATAAAAAAATCAACGCGCTCTCGGGTCGCGACGGACGCCGGACATCGCCGATCGAGAGCAAAGAGGACGACGTATATATCGACAGAGCGGAGGTGGGGGGGGGGGGGGGGGGGGGGAGAATCTTAGACAAATAATTACACACTTCTCGTTTGTTCCGTCCATGCATTTTCATGTGTGTTTAAATTATAAAAGGGAAAACTGGCAAGGGTTGAAAGGCAAAACTGATTTGCTTATGCATTCAGGGCTGATTGTGGCGCTGTAGCGAATCTTATTGCATTGCTAATTTATATTATTGGCGGAGAAAGTGGCTGGCACATGCCACACAGGCCCGGGCGTATATCTTAGACATGTGGAATCTGAAGGCACAGTGGCATAAGCTCTCAGAGAGGAGACAGATAAAGAATTTCAGACAGCTTTGAGTCTCTTAAGCAAATAAGAAAACTGGAAAGGGCTCTGAAAGTTGTTTCCTAACCCCGCGATTAAAGGGAAGAGAGAGAGACGGAGAATACTGGAAGTAAGAGCATATATAGCATAATAGAAACTCCACAAAATCAAAGACTAGATAAGATAGATATAGTAAAACTATATTGTATTGTATGCAAATATATATGACTAAATAGAAGAGCCAAACCTCTTATTTATGTGGTCAAGACCCGTGCATGAAAACAAGTCACACTGAATCGTAAGCATAGGCCTTTGATGGGCCCCTTTTTCACTCTTTTTCGGATGAATATGTCCAAGAGAAACCCTGCACTAGAAGTTTTCAGTTTGAAGCGGATCTGATACCCGTCTGGCACCGTTTGTTCCGGTAATGTGCGATTAAAACTGGACAATTATCCCGTTTTTTTTGTTATCCCTTTTGTCTAGCTCATAGTGGCATTTCCGCTGCGCGATCCATCAAAAAATAGACTCCCAATTGTGTGTTCCATCCGCAACCGTAGACGTTACAGGGACATGACAAACCGGAGTGGACTTGATGTGCTTTATGATGTGCGTATGAGATGGAACCAGAGACACGACGGATTCGGTATGAATGTTGCATCTAGGGGTTCTCCTTTCAGATTTTGAGCAAAAGGTTCATGATCAAGAGAGGATTTGCATGCATTTCGATGGCGTGTCTTCGAACAGTGGGGAACCTCCAGGCCCCCTCGATGCCACTGATGGCCCGAACAAAGCCGCACACCGAAATGCACAATCTTTCACGTGTCCGTCTCTGCAAAGACAGTGAAACGTGGGGTGGGGAAATAAAACGGTGAGAGCAAAGAGTCTGGCCGATAACCGAAAGCGGCGTTATTTAGGCAACACCCGGGGCCCCGGGTAAAAAAAGGGTCCAGATTCGGTGTTTTCTGTTGCAATTATACCAGGAAACAGCGGATGGATCCCTTTGCCGAGCCATGTGCGCCGCGTTGTGTATGCATGAGTGTGTGCCGGTGGACACATATGGGTGCGTGAGCAGGTGGCAGGCATATTTGAAGATGACAGTAGGGGTCTGACCCATGCCAGCCCCAATAAAGCAGCCTTGTGATGGAGCTTATGTGACACACTACCCCTGGGGCTCGGAGGTCTCTCTCTCTCTCTCTCTCTCTCTCTCTCTGCCTCGCTTTCTCTCTCGCACTGCAAAAAAAAAAAGAAATCGACATGATTAAACGAGGCAGCCGTGGCTCAGCGGTAGAGTGTTTGTCGCCTTCAAACCCGGGGATTGGCCGTTTGATTCAAGCTCCAACCCAGTTTGCCCCAGGATGTGGCTATATGTTAGTGAACCTCTGACAATGGTTCAGCGACATTTTACATTGAACTCATTTGAATACAATTACTAAAAATATGAATTATCTTGCTAAGTGAAAATAAAGTTAAAGTAAAAACACACACAGCGTTGGTCTGGTCTAGATCCAGCAACACTATGCGCCCAAAGAATACGATCAGCTGACGACCGGAACTTCCGTAATGACCAGGTTATTCCATCAATGGCTTTCCTCGTCCCCGATGGTGTATTCCAAGATGACAATGCCAGGATTCATCGGAATGAGACATCACTGTCACACATATGGATGGGCCACCACGGAGTCCAGATCTCCATTTGAGAACGTGTGCTGTGGAGAAGGCTTTGCGCAGTGGTCACGCTCTCCCGTCATCAAAACGAGATCTTGGAACGCAATACTGGATCTTTTGGTTTTGCTGAAGCGTAGGCAGTGTATGGCAAGATGGTACAGATTAACCTTCTTTCACTTACTGTTAAAATGTCACATACTTTTTCTCCATTTTGAAAGTGTTTCAGCCATTCGGGTCGATACGTTTTTACTTGTACTTGAGTAAAGCTCTGTTTTGAGACAACATTGCTCTAATCTGTGACCCCGGTGATATCTCCCCTTGCCGTGAGAAGCAACGTATTGAAACAAGTCAACGTAAATAAGTAGCTAACCCTAAACAAATCCGCCTGAACGTTTCTTTTTTAGAGTGCACGCACACATGTTCCCCACACGCACGCACGCCTCCCCAGTTCCCAGGCGGCGCGGGGCTGTCAGATCGGGGAAGCTGCACTCTGATTACTGCGGCTACGCGTGAGGTCCGCCTGCGGTCCGATGACGACACGCCGTACACCCAGCGCCCGGGCTAGCGCCATTGATCCGGCGCGTCACCTCCGCCCGCGACGCCCTCCCACTCGCATTTCCAGTTGTGAAACCCGCCTACACGTTTTTTGTTGTTGAATTTTTTTACATTTATTTTTCAAAACGTTCGCCGTCCAAGTGCGTCGTCCCGAACGTTTTGAAGTCGTGCAGTAAGAAAGAAAAAAAAAAATAACCAGGCTTTCTAGAATTGTTTTTTTTTTGCGTTTCTGGAATGGTCCAATCATCGGTATTTGCAGTAAAAGTTACAGCTCATTTAATTGAGAAATGAGTCAATAAACATGCAGTTTTGTCCTTTGATGCTAAAATTATCATAATGAAAGTTGAAAAGTTATAATCCCTCTCTTTTTCCCAATTAGTCCATATTTTAATGAGCGATAATAGTGTTTTAGCAACTGAAGGAGAACTTTTCATTTCCTGTTTAATTTGTCTTTATCTGATATTTTGGCTTTCCGTTCCACATCTTTGTTGTTGTTGTTTTTTTTGCACACAGTATAGTTTAGTTTGAACACCATACATAATTACAATCATCCAAACACCTTTTTTTACTCTGGAAGATTCTAGTAATTTTCTTTTTAGTATTTGTGAAATGTAATGGGGTGAAATGAAAATATAACTCTTTCTTGTTGTGAGGTGAATACAATTGCAGTTGATCCACTTAAAGATGCATTATGCAACTTTTTATGTGAAAAACAAAAGTGTTTATTCTTGCATATTTGACCTTTTAGTGACCCAGTGGTCAGCGTGGCACCGTTACTTCCCATCACAGTGGCCTCTATGATGCTCCAGGATCAATTGTTTAAAGAGTTTCTGGTAGGTTATCACTGCTGACGGACCCTCTCACCGGAAAACGAAAGTTAAGGCCATTGGGTCACAAAAAGGGAAATTACGCACAAATATGAAGTCTGTTTTTTGCACAAAAGTTCCATAATGTACCTTTAAACAGGACAGTGGCTTAAGTAACTTCAATAGCCACAGCTGTCCTGGGGCTGACAGACGAAAGTGTGATTCCCAATCTGAGCCTCTGTTACACCAGCAACTACGGTACTTTATTTGAGGGGTATTTTGGATTGAGAACTTATTTCTTTTACTCCACTACATTTAAAAGATAACACACATAAATCATTATGTTCATGTGTTTTGTTCATTTTAAAAGCCTAATAATGAACACTCCAGAACAGTAGGTGGCGCTGTGCAGATGTACAATCGACTACCACTGACTCACGATAAGGAAGAAGATTTGTCCCCGCCGTGTTGGCTCATACAGTGGGGGGAATTTGAGTGCCGTTTTTGTGTTTTTGAAGCCGCAAAGTTATAACTTAAACAGATTTACTCTCTACTTCGAACTCTTAAATACTTCTGTACTTTCACGTATATAATAATTAGCAACTTTTACTAATGCTTGATCAGTTGTATCTGTACTTTTTCCTCAAGTAATGAAATCAAGTACTTTGAGATCATTGGCAGCATGGCTTCTCTTCTTCTATGGGCTTGGGAGCAGCACAAAGACGGCACTGACAGCTGACCCCTACTGGTTGGAACGCTGCCATTGCACTAATATGATACTAAATAAAAAAAAAAAAGGTCACCTGGTTTGCGTGAGCGCCGCCAAAAGGCTAACAGGGGAAGGGGGAAGTGCGAGTGCCTCCATCATAGATCAGCTTGACAGTAATGCTGCGAGGCAGACACAACTGTCTCGGAGACGGAGAAGGGAAACAGGTTGGATGTAACCTGTCAGCGAGACAAAATCCATCTCCCCGCTCCGCTCCCGCCGCCCCGCCGCCGCTCGCTCACCGTTACCGGGACCGAAACGCCGTGGCGCGTTCGGCGGGACGAGGACGGGCGCTTTGGCTACAATAAACACAGAGACCTTGACATCTTTCAGGGGCAAGAGCCAACCTGGCACCTTGGCAGCTAAAATGGCAGCTGCAGGCGGGAGTGGTAATTATGATGTGGGAGCTGCTTTTTGGTAAATACTCTCAGCGCAGTTCAGAGTCGAGCCCGGTTCTCGGTAGTGTTCATTGACTTCAATCCCTGTGCATTCTTATACGAGGAAATACTCAACAACAACAAAACCAACAAAAAAACTCCCCTCTGTCTCTAACGCTGCAGTGAAATCAGAACCAGAGCGACAGTAAAACACATGGTTAGATAAGCCGGCCTTATCGCTTTTCAGTTACATATATCTTTGACTAAACTTGATGACTTGCACGCAACTTCGGCTTGTGCGCCGTTCTGCAAGATAATATCTGGTATCAGTCTCATTGTGCTCTGCCTGCGTGTGTGTGGCTCACGCATATACTTTTGATGAAAACTCACTACGGTTGGCCTGTTCACACAGTCCCTCTTGGCTGATTTTGAATTCAGTCTTGTCTGTAGTTAATGGCAACGTTTTTTTTGTTTTTTGTTTTTTTGGGAACCACATTATTGGAGAAAATGACTGGCAGATAAACCAGGTTAAACCAGGTATAAGAATGAATATCGTACCAGTAGACATAGAGGAGCTTTAGGGGATGTATATACGGCCATGTGAAGAATGTGAGTTAGACATGAATTACGCATTTACATACTACTTTGAATCATCAACATGTCACCCACTATGTTTTTTTTTTTAAGGATTTCATTGTAAATTCACAAGGGAAAACGTGACACATTCTCATTGATAGTGTGAATTCACATTGTAAGTTTTCAGAGATACAGGAGACTTGCTGGACTTTGACTGGAATCGATGCTGCTCTTAAGCTCATGAAGAGAAGACCCCCCCCCCCCCCCGAAAGTGTCCAGTCAGTTTAAGTCCACGATGTCCAAGAATGTCAGAAGATCAAAACGTTCTTGGCTTCAGACAGCATTTGACTTAGCCCCGCTTTAAATCATTCTTTCTCCTTCCTCTTTTTTTCCCCTTTCATTTCTATAGGAAAACATTTGAACTAACAAGCAGCTAGCCTCGTATCACAGAGTACACATCTCACATGTCGTAGAAGAGCGGCGATGGAATCCGACCAAACATTCTCAAAACAACACGGAAAGCCAGAGTGAGCCATGCTGTATACAGGCATTTAAAATTGGCCTACTAAAGTAAATGGTAGACAGCCAGGATGTTTTTTTTTTCCCCCTCCTATAAAAAAATACAATCTGTGCCTGCGGTCGGGTCGATGCATTGCTAATGACAGAAAGCCAAAGTGGTGGTTACCAGGCCAGCGCCCCCCCCCCCCCAAAAAAAAGAAAAAGTTGCTATCACATCTCCCTTAGCATATGCATCAATCGCTTTCACATCAGAACAAAAAAAAAAGCAAGTTCATTTAATTCCTAAGTGCTTATTTTTACATTTGCCAAAAGCTGCATTTACAATCTTTGAACCGAGCTTGCTTGGGATTTCATTTTTTTTTTTTTTTTTTTTTCAGCAACACACAGCCCTTACACATTTGGCCGTATTCTCACCAGGCGCTGGCCATTAAAACACTGCAGCAGCTGGGGGCCGATGTGTGGAGGAAAAAAAAAAAAAAAAAAAAAAAGTATTTCTCAGTGGGCAAACATGACATCCACTATAGAGGCGCAAAATTGATAAAAAATGAGGACACATAAAAATAGTTCTTCTGAAACTGTCGTATCCCCAAAATAGCTGGGAAGCCAACAAAGCGAAAGACAGTACTTGTTAACACACACACGAATTAAAGGGCCTCCGAGGGGAACAAAGAAGAGGACTTTGGAATTGTGGAATTGTACAACATATTCTTTAAAGAGACTAGATGCAAGTTGGTCATTTTATGCTCACTACTGCCACCTCAGGTCTCATGCGTAACTGCAGCACCTTTTTGAGTGACAGCGCAGGGCTCATTCTGGGCTCATTCTACACATTAGGACACGGCTGGAACATGTAGGGGGAGGAAAATACTTAGTTTTAACATTTGAAAACTCGGTATAGTCCCTTTAAGGCCCGATACCCAATTTCTGACAACAAAAAAAGACAAACAAACCGGTAAAACCAGTTTGACATTATTTATAGAGCACCTCTCATGTACAATTACAATTGAAAGAGCTTAACAACAAGAGAGGGACCAAACCATTTCTAAATAAAATACACAAAAGAAAAGTTTGTAATGGTATGCAGCTTTTATGCGGTCCTCGGGAACTGGGGAAAACGGTTTCCCCAGTTGGAAAATGCCCATGAACGCTCACTCAGATGTTCGAAACCACTGGGGAACTCGGGTCAAAACGAGGCTCCCAAAGTTTTCAGGCTGTCACCCCCAAATTCACTCAACCAAATCTGTTGAATCAGTTTGAATACTGGGTAATACGTTATAATAACTGCACCTTAGCTATGATAAATGATGATTTAACACCTCATTAATTGTGAACAATGTATTAGTTAAGTGTGCCTAACACTTACTTAACAATGAATAAGTCAAGTATGTGAAGAATCATTCATTATGAGTTAGGCATTAACCGTAGCAGTTAAGAAGTTATTAAGCGTTAGTCACACTTAACTAATGAATTGCTTATGATGAATTAAGTGTTAATTTATCATTTATTAAGACCAAATAAGGTGTAGTTATTATAAAGTGTTACCGAATAGGGTAATTAGAGATTTGGCTTAATTTCACTAAAACATTCCGTCAAACAAAAAATATGCACAATTCTCAATATTCTCTCAAAATCATTTTGCGACGCCCACGTCAGTGTCCCACGAGCCCCGCTTTGGGAACCACTCGTCTAATGTGGACTTTTTAATGAAATGTTTTATGGTCTACTGGTCGAATGTTTCCTTTTACAATATATTTTACAAAAGAAAAATCACCCTACCACCAGAGGAAAAAAAAAAAAAAGTGCTGTGCCTTTGATATCTATGTAAAGTAACGTAAGTAGGCCTCCTCACATTACAATAAATTACAATCTTTCTGAGTATCTCCTTGTCCAATCAGTGTTGCTTTGTGTTTGTGATGCCATTAAGAGCACTAAGGAACAGTTCAGCGAGCACGGGACGGGCCAGTGTCTTAAAGCACACATTGCAACAAAAGCACACTGCAGGATATTTGGCTTACTTTTTTTTCCTCTCTTTTTTTATTTTTTTTTATAAAAGCCCCTATCACCTCACCCCCGTCGCTCCCCTGCGATGCCTCCCCCATAAACAATGAAAAGTTAATGAAGAGGTAACTTAATGATGTAATGAATATGGCATAGCCCAAGGTCAAAGCTGGCTACAGTCTGGGCATGGACAGGGCTGCGCGATAACACTGGTTTTATATGCCTCATGATACACTCGCTGCCACACACACACACACACACACACACACACACACGCACACACACCCACACACACGCACGCACAAGGAGATGTGGCAGAGATAGAGACAAAGCAGCCAAAGTAAATACACGTTTTGGGGAAGTACCACTAAAACTTGGACGACTGGTAACATGGAGAGTTTTACTGCAGGAATTGGTAATGTGTGCTATTGTTTAGGCATTGTTCACTATGCAGATTTTTATTACAGATACTTTCATTGTCGAAATATCCGGACTGTAACTTTCACCTTTACTGGGAGCGGGGGATGTCTCCCGCTCGTCTCCATGGAGATTTGGAGACGAAGTCAGCCAAACATGAGTTAGGTCATCACCCAAATCCGTTCTTTGATTACCCCCTGCAAAAATCGCTAGTCGTTAGCTGGTCATTAGGAGCACGTTTGGTATTCCTGGCAACAGCAGAATGCAAAATGCCCCACAGTGTGCCTTTAACCTTAGAGAACCTGCTTACACTATCAGGCCTGTGCAGTTAAATATCGCCAATACCAGTACTTTATATCTTGGTTTTCAATACCGATACCTGAATGAAGTCACTTCCTTTGGTGCCGTCCCTGGACCCTACAGGCATCAAAACTTTCGATATCTGCTTTCGATACTTATTTTCTTTAAATCAGTAAATGGTAAATGGCGCATTGAGTTGCCTTGTGTACGAAGTGCGCGGTATAAATAAAGTTGCCTTGCCTTGCCTTGCCTAAATGGTACAATGCGCTTTTACACCTACACTAGGCACTCAAATCGCAGTAATGCATAAACCTTTGGTTTTTTTTGTTTGTTTTGTTTTTATAACCTTACTTGTATCGTTTAATGGTACCCCAGCCCTTTACACTTTACTCTATGAACATGTCCTGAAGTGCCTGTCACTCTTTTCTTATTTGTGCAAGCTATAAACAATATAAATAAAGCAATATAATTCAATATCGACAGGCACTACTGTTGGACAGCCCGGGGCTAGCTGACAGAGACCTCGCTACCACTCTGCCCCAATGGCTACCAATCTCTCTCACACGCCAGAATCACACAAACAAGTGAATCAAAGACTCGCGTTCAGGTTATAAGATGAATTCTCTATATCATATGCACTGAGGGGGGGGAAAGGCATCATCCGGCATCACTGTAAACCCCAAAAGGAGAAAGAAGCCACATTACATGTTGTGGTCCGCAATGTAATCATAAACTAATCACAATCTTACCCAAAAAAAAAAGAAAAATGAAATGCAACTCTGTCTTTTTTTTTTTTCCCCTCTACAAAATCAATCAGCTCTTTATATGCACCTGCACATTCTTTGGACATGCCCGTGCCAGTCCAGAGAGCAGCTCTGATGTGGAGGCCAGTGATTAAAAATGGAAAAAGCTTTGACTGACACGCTGGAGAGAGAAAGGGCCGATCAATGGAGCGGCACTGAATAGCGGTTACTTCTACTTGTTGACCTGCCTTGTTTGGTGTGCTTGAAATAAATGATACGTTTGTGCGTGTCAGGCCTTTAAATAGCCACTGAGTCAAATAGACTGTGAAGATAGGCTCGGGCCGCCGAAATGGCCTCACTCGGGCTTTATGATAGTGATTTATAAAACAAAGGGCGGCGGCTCGGAGCGGCAAAGCATTGTTCGACGGGTGTAAGACGTGCAACTCAGAACAAAAATATATATCAAAAGCAAGAGTACCATTTAAAACGAAAGAGAATTCAAAATAGGGTGAAAAGCTTGTACAATGTTCTGTTTGATCACATTTTAGTAATACATCCTATTTAAAAGTTAGTAAATTTAACTTCAGAAGCCCCTCATGAGAGACCAACAGGCCCGGTTAGAACCATGAGGCCGTCCTTCTGTGGACCCCCCACCTGCAGGAGGAGCCATAGGGGCTGGTGTAATGTGCTACCCAGCGGCTGCCCCCACGACCCGGCTACGGACAAGTGGAAGAAGATGGATGGATGGATGGAAATTGAACTTTGAAAAGCGGATTGGCCGAGTGGGAGCCTTGAGCTTCATTCAACCTCCTTGCACTTCACTAGTGGAGTCTTCACTCTCCGTTCCATTGAAAAGTAACATTTTCTCGCCAAACGAATCTTAACTTAACCCGAGGGCCGATGTTTCCCTCCTATAGGGTTACCTGTGTGTGCAGTCGAGCTCGCGCATCCATTTCATTTAGCGAAGTAGTATAGACTAAAGAAGAGTGGTCCGGGGACAGTAAGTGGTGCGAGGAAAGATGAGCAGAGAGGCCGGAGAGGATAAGTGTTCTTATAAAGCAGCCCGGCACTGCATCCAGGTGCTCTTTGCTCTTCGATCTGTTTGCCCTCCTCCGCCCCTTAAGAAGTGTCTCTTATAGCCTCCCCCGCCACAACATATCGGGCCGAGGAGAGGCGAGAGACGCCTTTAAAAGCAATGGCCGCGCGAGCAACTAAGAATAAACCCAACAAAAATAAATGTTTACGGATAACTTTGATAAGGCTGGGAGCGTAATCTAACTCCCCTATTATCGCTACACTTCTCGGTTAGCTTCTCCCCGGGCTTAGGCGTGGTGCAAAATTGCATTTCTTTGCCTCTCCCGATTGAGGTTAAACACCGCAAATGAGATTATTCGTGCATCCGCAGACGCTCTACACACCTTTTAAGGGGGGGGGGTTGTTTAGCACGAGTCTCCCACCTGCTTGAGAGATTTGTACTGTCTGGAAAGATACATAACGTCTCTCCGAAGGCACTACACTGCAACACTTCCGCAACGGCCTTAATTCTCTTTAGCTCCCCCCCCCAGACAAATAGCCAGCGTTGCGTTCCGTTTCACGTTTCGATCGCGCCGACCATCTCGCTCTCCGGGGCAAGGCCGTCTCCTCTGTTCTCCTGTAGGTGTTCGACTGTGTTCTGAGCACAACTTTTTTTTTTATTTTTTTTTTTTATCATTAATCAAGTCTTCTCGCGGTTTCCACATTCTCACTCGTATCCGGTGGGGGAATTGGAATGTTTTTGCATGTGTTTTCTTCATGATGACGCGGCGGCATCGCTAAACATTTAATGCGATAAATATTGTGGCTGGAACGCCGTGCATGTCGGCGAGCACCCGGGGGGGGGGGGGAGAGCGATCGGACGAGGACGCCTAAAGGTCCGTACGCTGGAGTCAAGTTCAAAGAGACAAACCCGGCGAACTGGCTCGGTTATAAATCTCCTTGTAGGACTCTGGTTGATCACAGTGTGCACTTCTTCAAAGACAGAGTGAGTCTCCAACTATATTATTGTATGAGCACAAATGTGTGGTGAAGAGACTGATGAGCCAGTGGGTAAGATGAACCCCCCTTAAATGTTGTCATTTTTCTTCAAATGTGAGATTATAGATTTAATCTTTACATGATTTGAACTTGACAGACAAAAATTTGGAAAATGTGGCTGTAAAATAACCCCACGTTTTATGAAAAGGCTTTTTTTTCGCTGTTCGGAGTACATTTTTGGCCCGATCCCAAAAACGATCATCACAAACAAACAAAAACATGCAGGTACATTTTTTTCCCCTGATGCTGGTTGCTCATTAAGTTAGGTATAAAAGCAGATTAATAATTTAGGAAGATTTCTTCTTAAATAAACACAACTCTCTTGGTATTCTCAAAGACGATATAATCGGACCCAAAAACTGCTGTTCCATAAGAAACAATGAATGACAAATTACATTTTATTGTACAATTCTATAGTTTTTGAATTGTTTATTGGTGGTTCTGGGTCTAGTAGAGACAAGCAAAGGAAAATTAGATTTTACATTAAATAATTTGGGATTTTTTTTAGAGACAAAATGTCATAATCTGCAGAAGTAGCATATGAAAAAAAAAAAAAAGATTTGTTATAATATGTTTTTGGAATAAAATTGCTAATGGGAAACAGTGAATCGTAAAAAAATGAGCCTTCATGATGTTTAGTATTAATTTCACCTTTAAATCTGGTGGTTCAATTTACCCCAATCTTGGGGTAAAATGAGCCACAAGACAAGTTTTTTTTGAAGACCAACATCTTAAAAACCATATCCTTCAGATGATTTTTGAAGATGCAAAAGAATAGAACACATCCCCAAATGTGTATATATAGTACAATTTTGCATCTATTGTATATTGTTTTTACACAACAACCACTAAAGCAAAAAGTGGCTCATCTTACCCCACTCTCCTCTACTGTATTGTGGATTATTTGTACAACAAGCTGTCAGCCGGCTAGTTGTGGTTAGCATCGTCGGCACAGTGAAGGTCTGCTTTGAAACTTCATGAAACGTTCTCGTAAACTCGTCCACGTGAAGAATCGGGATGTTGGATGTTAGGAAAGTCAGGAATGAGTTTAGACTGTGGTTGGCTACTCCTTTCAAGGCCTTAAATTTGAGCTGTGCGGCTTTAACTCGCTCCCTCTGCCAGTGTCCGTACACAGGAGGAATGTCTATGTCGATAACCTCTCAACATTTTCCTGTTATTATTTCGAACTTTGTGGCGATTGCAATGTAACGTTCAACATCATGCACCCACATGCTTCAAACACTAAAAGGGTCTATGCAGCTCTTCCTCACTTGTCAAATGGTAAACTGGCCTAATTTTCCTGATAAATAATCCTTTTGTTAGTCATTAGCAGCTGGTCTTCGACCTACGAACCCCCCCCCTCGAGGTCGGACACTGGCCCTGATGTTGAGAGGGCCTCTGACGCTCCCTTTAACACCCTTTGTCCGCCGGGCCGCCTTTAAACAAGTTAAGCCTAACAAGTTAACGGGCGTGCGCGATTTCCAAGCGGGCTCCTCAATACGTTTTGCCGCATCAATCAAAGTAATGGATATGGATTTGTAAGCGCATAAGTTATCTTGACCAAGGACTTCTTAGCTCTACTTAGCCTTTTGTGGACGTCCACTTGAGTGTTCGGGTTCCGCCTGTCTTCGCATAGTGCTAAATGCAGGATATACTTAAGTTAGCTTCCCATAAGATCCGCCAGATTGATCTTATCTGTTGAGCGAGCAGGTTATTAGCTAATGCCTCTCGTAGCGCTCGCAAGACGTGATATTATGAAAGAGGACGCCCTATTATTAGATGATAAGAAAACGGTTGAAAATGGGGGTTTTCGTCAAGGTCAAAGAGTGGAATAAGAAAGTGCTCGAGTGGAGGCCGTTTGAATATTATTGCGTATTCACGTCCACGCTGTAGCCCAAGTATGAAATGTGAAAAAATGACGTGGCCAAGTGAGTCAGCGCAGGTAAGTTCCTCATCTAAAAATAGAAACGTATGCCCTTGTCGGAAAACCCCAGCAATCCACGTTGGTTTTGGTGTATGCCTGTGACTTCTTATTCCGTTTATTTGGCCCAAAGCACATTATAGAACTCTCACATCGACTGATTTGTAGAATAAGAGGCAAACGTTCGAGCCATGTGGTTACTATGACTGAGGAATCTCACATTTGTGGACTGTCAAACTGAACGCACACCTTGCACGTCAGCCTGCACGAGGACATATTGGAGCAGTTAGCAGTACTTTACTTCTTGGCTGTTAGCACTCGCCTCCACCTCCCAGAACAATGCCAGTCAGAAGCAGTGAGAAAGCAGCTGCTAAACGTGCCGACGGGCCTTCACCATTCCAACCCCTCTCCACCGGATCGATGTCTCTATATGGGGGTTTTCCTCCTTTTTGTGCGAAATCGCCTTCGCTGAAAGCGTTTGCGCGAATAAACAAGTACCACGCACGTGTTGACCCGACGCTGCTCGCCACATGTGCGTTTCACGACAGGATGATTGCAGCCGCCATTTTTGATGTACTTTGTGTCTGGGGGAACACGGCCCGGTGTGCCGCGGGTCGTTTTGACGAAGTATAAACACTCAATCACTCCATCAGATTCCATTCAAAAAGAAAAACATATAAACATGAAGGGAGTAAGGGCCCCGGGCGGTGTTACACAAGTGCGCTCGTTTTCGGACACAAGTGGACGGTCGATTATTTCATGTAGTAACTTCAGAAGCAAATGTACCTGTAGAGTTGTATTGTATCACAGTCCTATTGTGCAGCACGTACTTACTTCAGGCGGTGCTCAGCCGCTCTACCCGCCTCCCGCACGCCCTCTCTCCAAACAAGGCCCCTCGCAGCTACCCGGCCCATGTGCATGTGTGCAGAGTTTCCACACTTGATCCGTTTTAAAGAGACTCTTGCTGTAAATCAAAAACAATAACCACTCCGAACTCTTCCCCCCCCTCCCTTTCTTCACCACCCCATTTTCCCCTTGAAGTATGAAATAATATTCCGTGTGTGGGCCCGTCCCGAGCGCTGAGAACGCAAACATTTCACAATAAAGTTGTTTAAATAAAGGCCCGGGCATAGATGGCTGCGAGATAGAGGACATGCTGCGTTAATTACAAGCGCCCGTTAAAACAAACCGCCGGTGTAAAATATGACTCTCGCCACGGCCCCCCCCCCACTCCTCGGGCTTGAACCTATAAAATGTCAGCGAGGTGTGCCCCTCGCATGTGCTGTTTAGAGACCAAACACAACAGCGGCCGCACTTCTGCAGGAGATCGGGAGCGAGAGATAGATGGAAGAGGCAGGAAAGAACGAGGGGGGAATCGAGAGAGAGAGAGAAAAGATCTGCAAAAACACAACAGCGCTGTACAATCAACAAAGAAAGCAGTGTTTACTCTGCGTTTAAAGACTTATGAATTCTTCTCGCCCCCGCCTCGCTGCTGCGTGGCATTAGCCGTCAGGGAAAATAGGCCTGTTAAGCACCGGGTTTATTATTCTTCAAACTCGGTTCTGAAAAGTAATATTCTTTAAAGACACGGCGAATGTGTGGGTGCCCCCTCCGCCCCAAATCTACACCCCACCCTTGTATATGTTGAATCCCCCCCCCCCATTGCAAGCACCAGAAGTTCGAGGGATAGTCTCGGGCTTTAAAATCAGCCTTTCCCATTTAGCATTTGTTTTTGTTCTGTCTTATGTTCCAGTAGCCTGTCTCTTTGCACTCGGGACGCCGGCTCACACGGCGATGAACGCCACGCCACGCAGTCCACCAAGTTCCCTTGAGTTTTTTGCTGTCGCCACAAAACCCCCCGATCATTGTCGCTCGTTCCCATCGTCTGTGTGGCGTCCTGTCGCAAAACGAGCCGGTTGCGCGCCCTCTAATGGTGTTTTGTGTAACTACATTGCACAACAGCCGAAGTCCTCGGGGGGATTTTTAAGATACATGCATATTTTTTTTATGAGTTAAAACTGGAAAAGGCTAAAGTGTCTAAAACAAGTTTCAGAAGCATGAATAAAACGAGTAGTTGATAAGGAAAACGTGACATCTCTTAATCTCCCAGGCATCTAAACGGCTGGATTGCTTTGCTTTCTATTGATCTGATCAGCTTTTGCACGGCTTATTCCGGGAAAAAAAAAACTTTTAATCTTGCGTTGTCGTCGTCTTTGGCTGCGTGGCACCCAAAAAAAACCTGTATCAACAGCTCATTCTGTGGGCTCTTTCTTTGGGGCTTAAATATCAGCTGCACGTCATTGTTTTTGAAATGTTAAGGCAACATTTCCGACAGCTCTGCTAAAACAAGGAAGACTGAAAGAGTGCTTTATATTTTTTTGGTAAATGTTATCATAAGGTGGCCAGGTTTTCTGCAAAGTTCTGATTTCCTTTTTATTTGTTTGTTTGTGAATGACGTCCTGGACCAGTTGAGCTTTTTTTTTTTATTGGTTCATACTTTGCGGTCGACATACACGGGGCCAAAAAGGCATTGAGAGCGTGGGAGCGCCCGATGCAGCAAAAACTATGGGCCAGACACGGGGCAACGGGCCCAAAACAAGAACGCTCTCAGGTAAACTTTTTACGCCAAAGAGTTACTTTCGGGCCCGCCTCCCCAAACTGGGACTTCCCTTTCCGCCAATCATTTAGACTTACTGAGGGAAACCAAATAGGCAACGGAAAAGCTCAACAGTGCGGGATCATGGATTACTTCACTCGTGGCACAGACTTGAGTTTTTTTTTTTTTTGTACTCGGTGTGTGTGTGTGGCCCTCTCCTCTTTAGCAGTGTTAACATAAGAATGGGAGACTGCGGGGTGGAGGGGCGTTGGTAGCTGGTTGAAATTATTCCGCGCCTCCGCTGCGGTGTAGCGGGAGCAGTTGTTATCCACTTACGACTTCAGAAGGCTGTTTTTCGGGGTGCTTCTCCCTCCTGCCCGTGGGGGCGGCCGGCTAACGTTCCGGGGCCGTTGTATCACCGTGACACAAGGGTAGAGGTTTCGCCGGTGTGCCACCTCACAGCCTCAGGGTTGGTTGACGGAGGAACGCGATAACAATGCAACTATTTGGACGGAGCAATTGCTCATATGGGGCGGCATTGACGCGCTGTGGTCCGACGCGAACACCTCTCGGGACGGGTGAATCCTTTACTCAACCCGGTTCGACATCCAGGGTCCAGATTTAGCTTTAAGACGTTGACATTCCATTCCCCCAATTTACGAGACCCCGATCCTCATAGTATCGCCTCTGTGCGCGAGCCGCTGACGTGTGCAGGCCCAGATGAGGAATGCAGTTATGAGAGGATGTTTGTATACATTCGAACTTGTGCGTTGGAAAGCAGGCGATGGCGGCGGAGCACAGCTTAAAGACATCTGGATGCGATGAACTGCCATTTGTCTAAACAATCACGGGCCTTAACCAAAGCCACCCAACGTGAGCGCATGTGTGTGTGCGAGCCTTTTACTACATGCTTGTGCAACGCTCCTCCGGCGGGTAAAAAAAAAATAAAAAATTATTGACAAATATTTTATTGCGACAGCCTCGTGGGAGCGGCGCAGCTCGATCTCTCTTCTCTTTGCATCATTCCATCCTCTTCTTGTAAACATAAAGCTTTAGTGATCGTTTCGGCTTGATGCGATGCGGCGCGCTTCACTTTTGAGGACGCGCGGTTAAAATTAAGATGCTTCAAATGAGCCCCGGCGTTTGATTACAAATACGCGGGAATTTACGGCTCGTTATTATTCCTCCCAAGAAGGCTACGTATCAACAATGGCGTCACGCGTCAAATGTTATATACGCCGCTGACTTTTCATTGTTGCCGCGGTGACTTCGGGAGCATAATACCACAATGACTTTATGGATTTTTTTTTTTTTGAAAAGAGAAATCAACCATTTTCGTAGAGTCGTCTCTTGTGAATGCAAATTATTCGGGAACGTGATGCAGGTTTCTTTGGATGGTGTCACAGATATGCGCGGGTGTTACGTCGCTGTGACACAAAGCAATAACAACAACAAAAATGTTTGTAGAACTATATGTCGCATCACCATGCTCCAGCTCTCGAAGGCTTTGCTAAGTCAAAATAAAACACACACATCCAAAGGTAGGCAAAGTTGCGTTGAGGAGCCAAACAAATGAAACAACAGTAACAATGTAAAAAGTGGGGCCGCACTATATTATATACTATAAGGTTAACCTCTTTTGCACACCGCCTGAACCGAGCACATTTTCTCCAGTTTGGCTTAATTCAAATATAAAAGCTTAAAAAAAAAAGCATCAAAATAGCGACAAAAATGTGGCAAAAAAAAAAAAAAAAAGCAATGGAAAAAAAGTGTTGAAAAAGCTACAAAAGAGCCACACAAAAAATGTGTCAAAAACCTGACCAAAAAGTGACAAAAAAAGATGAAAAAAGTGACATAGAAACATGGTGGAAACGCAGCAAAGAGCGACAAAACACGAGCTGGAGAAAATGACAAAATTTCGACAACAATGTGGTGAAAACACACATAAAAGCAACGAAAAAAGCAACACAAATCTACGACGACGGCGTGGCAAAAAAAAAAAAGTTATGAGTTACGAGTTACTTTTGTAAGTCTTAACTTTCAAATGAGGCATTACACTGTTGCTCTCCAGTCCAGAACCTTTTAGATTTGGGTAAAGCCGCACTGGAGAAAATGCACTCGGTTAAGGCAAGAGGTTAAGGTCAACTTTGTAGAAATTCGTTCTCTGCATTTGACCCATCCTCAATGCCGCTGGGGCGACCATTGAGCAGCCCGGGACCCATCTCCAGATTTACCCTATTGTACATAGTAGGGGCGGGGGAAGACGGAGAACCCAGAGAAATCCTACTCAGGCGCGGGGAGAACATGCAAACTCCACACAGAAAGGCCCCATCCGGGAATCAAACCCAGGAACTCCTAGCTATGAAGCTTTTATTTTTTTATACAAAACACTTAATATACTGTTTATATATAGTTTCTCCACGCGGCAAATGCCCCGCGCACGGAAACATTAGATAGCGGCGAAATTTCTCGGTGACGGGATGAGACTTTAACACCATTTGTCACCAGAAATGCCACACCTATCAGTACATACATTTCCTTAATTCTGTTTAAACAATCCGGGGCAGGCGTATCGGGGAGTGCTTTAGATATGCCAATAGTCTGCGAGTGCATGTGTGTCGAAAAGGGTGGGAGAGTGGATATGGAGGGTGTGTGTGTGTGTGTGTGGGGGGGGGGGGGGCAGGCAGGCCCGACATGACTGGGATAATAAGCGTCATGGAATGTAATCAGATTTCTAAGAGGAATTGATTGTTGTCGAGGCAGCCGGTGCAGGAGTGGGGTTGACAATGCGCCGAAATTTAAGTGTTAATTTTTATGCTAATCCGCTGGCATCTCCGTGTGATGCAATTTGGTTGAGGCAGACCCTCGACTTTGCCCGCCGCAGATATGAGATTGTCCCGCGCACACACACACGCCGAAAATGTCAGCTTGCCAGACCCTGAAAGCTTGTAATTTATTAGGTATGTTTCTATTAGTATGTGTCACAGTTGTTAGGGGGAGCCACATTGCACGCAGCCAGTCAAAGCCAGTCAAGCCCCACCCCATGCCTAGGTTTTTTTTTCTTTTTTTACTGCATCTTTATATGTCCTATACTGCATCTTCTCATTTACTTATTTTTATTTCTTTACCGTACACACAGCAGTATAGAGGTCACAGAAGAGCGGACAGAAGTCTTTTTCTGGTATATTTTACTGTGAAAATGAGGGCTACATGAGGCCTGGGACTTCATCATATCTCAACAGTAAGTGAAACTGGGCTGAAGAAGTCGAAATTCCAAGCAAAAGAAAATCTGATCTGAAACCATATTAATCAAAAACGAAATGTAGATCATCTTAAACCAAGGACTAAACCGGCTCTAAAAGGGCTAAATTGAGTCGAAACGAGATTTTTTTTAAAAACTGGTCAATAGTAGTGCTAAACGTGGCAAAATCTGAAAACAAAACAACAAAAACAGGGTCAATCAATCAAGAAACCGTGTGTAAACCAGACTAAAGTAAGTTCGATCAGATCTAATGCAGGTCTCAATGACAGCAGAACATGTTATTTTGGCCATGAACCATGTCCAAAAGGGCCAAAGTGCGGCTAACCCAGGGTTAAATTGTGAACCAGGGCTAAACAAGGTAACTAAGACTAAGGTCTGAACTACCATTTAAAAAAAACTCCCATGTACAGCTCTGCTCTTTAGCCCCGTCTTCAGCTCTCGCACACACACTAGAGACTTGTTCTTAAGATGGTCTCGGCTCACTGGCTGCTACACTGGGGCCTTAATGTATTATCACATATCGGGTGGTCCGTGCCCCCTGGACAAAAGGCTATTTAATACAATTTAATGACATTCCCAAGGAGGAGGAGGGGGGAGGAGGAGGAGGAGGGGGTGGTGGCGTAGAGGAAGAGAGAAGGTTTGGGAATAAAAAAAAAATCAGAAAGAGAGAGGCCCAGATGAAAATAGCATATGTGTTTTTCATGGCTCACTCATGCAAACATCGCGGGGCTAGAATGCGTGAACGCTCTCTCTCCCTCCATTCTGTTGTGTTGTCGTCCCTACCTGCTCCACTACGTGTATTCAGCGGCGTTGATAAAGTATGAGAGCGGACCCGGGTACTATCCATCTGGGCCCTGGCATCCGGCCCATCCAGTAAGTTGTCTCAGCTGTTATTTAAGCAAAGATATTTTTTTTTTCTTACAGTAAGGAAAGGGAGGAATTCGTTTTTTGATATTGAATTACAGGTCACTGGCAATAATTGACCTTGTACTTGTAATGTTGTGCTGCCATGCAATTTATCCACTTTTAGCTTCATTTGAGCATGTATAGATGAACAGAGGATTCCGTGTGGCCTAACAAAAAAGAAAATACATTCAAATAAACAAATCAATGGGGGAAAAAAATCCAATTGCAAATTTGTAAAACATATAGCCAGCACATTTAAAAAAAAATAGTACATTGTTGTCCTTGGGGATTATGTCCTCTCTGTAATATTGAAACAAACAAATACAACATCTATCCCCGTTTCAAAAAGCAGCTAGAAGCAATGCCACATGCTGAACTTGTAGACTGTAATACAATGGACTAAGTGAGGGTGGCTTCCCCCATAGTGCTCAGCGCAAGCTAATGGAGGCTCGTTCATGCTAGCAATACAATATGTTGCGACAATGTTAAGTTGTGTTAAGACAAACACATGGAGATAAGAATGACAAGCCTGTGTTAATGCCTTAAAGAGGGCAAAAAAGTTTTAATGGAAAGTCCATTACAACAAGGAACTTCCGGAGCCTACCATTTCCTATTAGGCTTCAGCAGCTAATGGCAATGCTACGTCCATGTTTTTTAGAGTCTGTGGCTGAATGTTATCCTTCGGTTTCAATTACAAAACTTTTCCCATGTCTGGACACCTTTTAGAGGACATTTTGACCATTTAAAGACATCACATGTTGTTTTGAATTCTTGTTTTTTACATCATTTACATCAGCATGGAAACATATTCATGAGTAGGTTTATGCTCGAGAGAGAGAGACTGACCATCATGACTTACGTGTTCAATAAACCTAATATGCACCTTTATCTGCTTTCCTCAAATAATGAGACGACACCCATTCTTTGTGCACTGGTACAATACACAATTCACTCTTCGAAAACCTTTCAACTAAAGCTTATTATTTCTCCTTTTGGATCTTCTTGGTTGCTGTGCACAGGCGATGGTGTTACGCTAAACCAGCGCAGCGTGGGGTACAGGTGTCACTCACGCTGCGCTACAAGTGACAAAAAAATAAAATAATGATAAATAATAACATGTTAATTCACACTGAACTTCCCCATGCCCCATGTTGCCAAAGGGGAAAAAAGCATACTAATTTCAACGAGCAGCACTTGCAACCTTAATTTATGCACATATGCAAATCAGCACAATAACAGTATTCAACTCTAAAGCAACATTTCGTGAGATTGCGCCTACAAATAAGTACTACTTTTACCTGAAATAATTTTCAATGTTACAATAAAAAGGTGTCAGTTTTCCACTTCTGAATAATTAGATTACTCTGCCTTATGAGGCCCTGGCAGCGGGACAGTTGGGAAGTGTTAACGTCCCAGGTTTGGTGGTGTGGTACCGAAACTGCCAAAATACATGTTGTTAAAACGCACCTTGCTGTTAGCACTACAGACAGCACGGAGTACGAGGCATTCATTAATTCATATCAGCCGCGAACATTTGCGATGGAAACGGACTAGTTTGCATCTTCTGGTTAGCGCAGGTGTAACCATAACTTTAGCACCAAAACTGGGCTCTGTTTCAACTTTTTAATTCAAGTGTGATTAGAACTTTTCTACCACAAACATTTGTCAAGTCACAAAACAAGATGTACAGTAGGCTATAAATTTGATTTTTTTTTTTCTAAGATATGTGTACTATGGCCTATAGCACTCTTACATCAGGGTTTGATTCATACAATTAATGTATTTGTTAAATGATCAAACAAAACCTGAAGAGTGAATGAATAATCTCATATAATGGCATTTTGTTGCTACTGAAAATCAAAGGCATTGAAGTGGATTTATGATGAATAATTATTAAGTATAAAACTGTAGTTCATTAGTGATTACAGCTGTGTCTTAAAGTTGATTAAACAGGCTAAAAACAATATGCGAGCCTCCATTTTCACCCAACGGCATGCAAACAAATCAATGGCTCTGTGATAAGCGCAAGTTCAGTGAAGAACGGCTCTACACTGCAAAAAAAAATCTTGAAATAAGTCAAACGTTTTTGATTTGAGAGTCTAATTTCAAGAAGTCGGTCCATGGGGCAAGATATTTAAACTTAAATTAAGATCAAATAAAGCACTGCACTCAAAACTAGATGATACATTTGTTTTATCTTAATTTAAGTGTTAATGCCCCATGGACAGAATCCTTGAAATTAGACTCTCAAATCAAAGACAACAGTTCCTATTTCAAGATTATGGGCTATTATGTAACATAATCCAGGAAATTCAGATCAGATCCCTTTTGCTATAAAAGAAGAAACGCCTGAAAGAAATAGGATCACTCTAACTTTGTACGTGATGCAGAGTACTATGTTCGGTTTGTTTAGCATGTGCTTAAAAGCTCAACAAGTCAATGTTGTATGATATGTCCCCTTTAAAACACACACAATAGACCGATTCAGGCGCTAAGCACCTCTCTCTTTACCGTATCCCAATATCTCTCACCCAATTCAACTTCATAACAATGCCTGCCTTTATGTCTAAACAGCGCTAAAGTCATTGTCAGCCCGCTCGTGTGTTTGCGAGGAGTGCTAGTAGCAAAGCCAGTCAGAACTGTACTCAATGGGCCCCGAAAAACACACTGAAAGGTTTGGATGCAATTCACATATAGGTCAATTAAATGCAACAACATCTGCTCTCTCCCCAGTATTTGCATATAGCATTCATATGTTAATGACGCCCCTTGTTTTTTTTGTGTTTTTTTTTTTTTTTTGTCTTCCTTGTGTGTATGTGCATGTGTGTTTTCTATTTGTTTCCGTGCATTTTTTCACCCCCTCGCTGTACTTCCTCCCCTCCTCCCGGTCTCTTTGTATTGCCGAACAAAAAAAACGAGTTGCAGAAATTTAGAGATTCATACTTCCTATTTCGAGAAGAGGAAAAAAAAAGAAAAGAAAAAAGCGACGCCCGTTCTACTTCCACTCGCGATTAAAGGGGAGGTTACAGACCCCAAGCCAAACTAGCTCCGGTGCCCCTGATTCTCGACTACGCGCCCCTTTAAACGGCAAACGGAGCCAGGCCGTATCTCTTCCCCAAGCAGCTTAATGCCTTATAAATCAATGATGACACAGATGGACTAGCGATAATCTATTTAGAATGCCTTACAGCTAAAATTGTTGTGCAGATGATTAGCCGGTTATTTTCAGACAACCCCTAACAACACGGTTTTATCTTTTCATGACGCTTTGTTAATTTTTAGGTAAATTTCCATCCCCCCCCCCCGCCCTCTCCCAAGACAAATCAACGGTTGTCACGCTAGCATGTGTGCACTACTAAACATGTGCGCTTAAGTGTTCCGGGGTGGCATGGGCAGCTTGAGGAACAAAAGAGGAGACAGGGCGTCCGTGCCAAGGCCATAATGATCGGGCATGTTTCTTTTAGGAAGAGTGGCGGCGGCTGAAGAGGGGGCGGCATTACGCATAATCAACTTATTTATTTTTTTAGCTTTCTGCACTTCATACGGGTGTTCCCTCATCCAAAACATACTTAAAGTTGTGTGTAATCTTTGACACTGCTGCGGCGACTACTCAAAGCACCGTTTCGCCTTCCTCGGTTTAGTCGTCTGGCTCCTTCGTAACCAGGAAGTGCCGTTCCTCACTCTGAGCCCTGGCGCTGCTTAACCCTCCACCACAGAGGAACAAGAGGACAAAAGCACCCACCAGGTTCTCACGACTAGCAGTGCCTTCTGATACCAGCGCCGATGTTCTACCAGTAGCCACATCTGCGAAGAGAGGTTAGTCCGTCCCTGGTCTTAAGGGTCTTAAAGGGACAGAAGCGACTGGAAACCAATAAAGGGAAATTTGAATACGTTTTTTTTTTTTTTTTTTTTTTTCGTGTTCGAAATGGTCACCAAAGCACGATAACAGAATTGTATCTCCGGGGCAAACGTGCCAATAAGTGTGCGAGTGCGTCTGGCTGGTCTCGGGGTGACACAAGGGGGGGGGGGGGGTTAATGGCAATCCAGGGTCCCTGCCCCTTTTCATGGTCGATGAGTCTCAATTTAGTGCGTCTTGTCAGCGCAGGAAGAGGGCGAAAGAAGGAGGGAGGAGTGCGAAAATGAAGTGCAGGTTGTCAGACGTGGCAGCTGCTCGGAGGGCCCTGATAAATATAAGCCCCTATTGATCGGTTGAAAATGAAAGATCCCCGAGTGGCGTGCAGTATTTAGCTTCTTGTCTGGCTCGCGTCAGCGGTGGCCTTGCCTTGGAGGGATAGATTTCCAGCTGCGCCTCCGGGCACCGCAGCGCGCCGGCTTTGATTTCATCTTTAACCTTTTTCGGCTGCGTTGCCTTGACCTCTGCAGAATTTGTTACATTTTCATCTTGACATCGACCCCCGCCGTGCGCACCCCCCCCCCCCCCACACACACACACACACACACACACATACCCCAGTCCCTTTCCTCCTCACACCACACGCTCCTCCAGTGATGGGATGTGTGGCTCTTTAATGGGAGTCAAATCTTTGGGATCGGTTCATTTGAATGACCCGTTCAAAGGAAGTCTTTTCTTCGTGGCTTCTCCCTCGAACCTGTGTGCACAATTTGCGAAACGTCATGAGAACAAAACACGGGCCTCCGTCCACTCCCGTGTCAAATCATTGTTTTTAGTGCACTTGTGTTTTGCCCGCTCCGCTGTTACTCGTGTTCACCGGGTCCTTTTTCACAAACGAGATCCCTTTCGAAGCGCTCAAGAGCCGTTTGGGTTTGGTCACGAACTCCGCATCGCTCTTCCTCTTCCACTTCCTCTTTAGGCCTATATTTCACTGTCACCCCGGCTCTAATCCCCCCCCCCCCCCCTTTCGCTTCCTCCAGGTGGTCATCCCGGTAAGCGCTAGCCAGTGAGGAGTGACTGAGAGGGGCCCACTCGATCCTAACAGGCGGCTTCAGTCCAGTATGCTGTTGGCGTGTTAAGGTACGTCCGCGCACTCATCGCACTCCACAAAGAGCAGAGTATTTTTCACTTAAAGGCACACTGCGTAACATTTTGGACTATACCCTTGCCATCAGTGCTAAACGTGCAGATAGTGTCCAGCACGACACAGAAAATGCTGTTACTGCGGTGGGTAATCACCGAATGGATTTGGATGGGAACCTGACCTGTTTAAATCTCACATTCTGCTGACTTTAGTCGACATCTCCATGGAAACGAGCTGGAGACGTACCCACTCCCGGTAAAGTTATGTCATGTCTTGGGAGATCTGAGCCGCTCACAGCAAAATCACAAATATCTGTCATAAAATAAAAGCTTGTATTTCAATTTTATTTTTGGGGTAAGATTCTACGCGGTGTGGCTTTAAGGCTGGATATACCACACATTTCTGTCAGGGCTGGAAGATAAATCACGGAAATCGCAAAGGAATCCCCTTCTTCCAGGAGTATGAAACCTGCCAACCCTATACTGTACTACTGTAATGTGATTGTTGTAGTACTTTAAGAAGCCATATTATTCAGACCTCACAGATATTAATGCTCCTGGACAGGCTCAGTATACGGGCACCGTGATTTGCATCTCGATAGTCAAAGGTAAATCGCAAATTTAGATGTGCAGTACTAAAAGTATACTTGACAGAAAATGTACAATTTGATATTCTTTCGCAAACCCATACTGCGCAAGGCAAATCCATCTACCTCTTCACTTTATAGGCTTCTCTGCAAAAGAAGGGTCTTTAATTTTGACTTTGAAAATACCAATGTATGTCTCTTGGCGAGGGCCTTTGGGTTGTGACTTCCATAATTTGGAATCATAGAGGGAAAACCGTATTTAGTCCGCACTCACACCGGCACACCAGAGTCTTACTGGGCAGGAGGTCACATACCTGGGACCTCGACCATAATGAGACTTCTGAACCATCACCAAGAATTTTGAAATCTGCCGGTATTCTCATCACGGGAGCAATGTGGCGTCTTATAACCGCCCACACTTCATGTACTAACACACCGAGGGACAAGGATTGGTGACGTGTCTCGCCACAACGGCAGCACACTTTGCCTGTGGCTGAACAAGGAGGTAAGTTGGGACATAAAATTATTCCTTCCCACTGGAGGATGGACTGCTGGCATTGATCTGTAAACCGATCCAGAAAGTGGTTACTTCTGAGAATCACCATGTTTTGGTCAGGCCTATGAGGAGGAAGGCGTTGCACTCGCTCTGTCAAGTCAATACCTTCATTTTATGTCTGGATAAAGATCTCCTATCGATTCAGAGGTGATAGTTTTCAACCAATCACGACTCGCGGCTGGATGGAGCTCACAGCTGAATCCCTGTGAGTATCTATTCAATGGATGAGGGTCTACCTTAAGAAGCCACATCTTACAATATGTGGCTTTTGGGGCCTTAAAAAGTATCAACACAATTTGTATTATTAGGGTTTTGCTAAAATTTCTCAGCTTTGAAGTGAGGTAAGCGGTTAACATATGGGTCATGTGCGAGTTCATGCAATGCGGATATGTTTGTGGAGGCTCTCGGTCATCCAGAGATGATCCATTGAAGTAGCTCTTTAAAAGGACATTTCGTTTCTATCTTCACAAGCTTCTTCCCGCTCTTATTGTCAAAATGTGCTGAATCTCTACTACCTTAAATGTGGAATCGTCTTTCCTCCATGGTCTCTTGGTGATTAAGACTCACCACTTGCACTTGTATCCCATCAAACTAAATAAGAATAAACAATATAAACCTGTTCAAGCTTTGCCTTGTAAATTTAATCTCGAAAAATGAAGAAATTTGTCAGGACAAATACAAAGTCTTCATACGATATCACATTTCGAGAACCAAAATACACAGAGTCTTAGTTGGTTATACCTTTGCATAATGCATTTGTCTTGAAGGCACGTATGTTAATTTTTTAGTTGTTTTTTTTTCTTTTCTCCTGGAATACACGGATCACTGATTGTTGGTAACTTTACACAGCCACATCTGATTTGCAAAACTGTGCCGCTTTTTGGTTCTTTTTTTTTTACAGTACGGATAAAACGGCGAGCGAACAGACACCGGGCGAAGACACACGGGCAGGAACACACTCCAACTGTTCGTCATTCACTCACCATTTAGTCTTATCCCCAAAGGCACTCTCTTAAACCACAACGCACACACGCCGCCGCACACACACGCAGGCGCTGGGCTACAGTACACTGCTGCTATGTGCGCCGACAGAACTTGTAACAATCTGGATTGTGATAATCTATGATAATCATCCACCACATGCCACCTAAAAACACACATGGGTGGCATTCAACACCCACTCTGGCACGTTGCTTCAGTGCGCCTCGCCTCCCTCTGCCGCCTTCCCCAATGTCACTACCTCCAGCGTCAATGTCACCACTCGCCTCCTTATTCCCCTTTTATGTATGAGGCGCTTGTGCACATCATCGGCCCGAAAAAGGCGGCAAATTCTCCAACAATTTATGTTTGGCATTAGAGTAATTGAATCCCACTCGTATATCAAAGTAAGAAAAGTTGCAAGGTGGCGGCGGTATAAATGCGAGGTAGGGATCCATGAAAACCTGCATGCATCTCTCCCCTTATTCCTTGTCTCGGGAACAATGTCTGCCATCTTTTTTTATTCTCTCACTCTCTCCCTCCTTTAGCTAGATGGATGATAAATTCCCAGCCGGAGAGCCAGCAACAGCTGTTGGCAGACAGGCCTGATATGAGAATAGCAGCATAGGATGAGCAGGCATTAAAAATTAATATGCTATTTAGCCTAGGTGTATTTTAGGTATTTGACATTTTCATGTCCGGGACAGACTAAATTTATTCATAGTACAGAAAAAAATAAAAAAATAATACTAGAAGAATGGGCACGGGGAGGGGGGGTGGGCGGGAGAGACAGAGCGGTGGAATGCAGGAGCTCTTAAGAGAAGGCCGTGGGGTTTTACGGTCACCCGACTTCACCTCTCCTTCTGCAGTCAGGAGCACAGGCCAGGGGGGCACACCTTATATGTCTGCCTCTCAGCTCTGTGCGAGAGGGCTCAGCTGTTCCTCCCATAGTCTGCGGGACACTGTACAGTCATAGTGGAACAGATGCTGATATATGGCCCGGGGCACTGCTGCAGATTTGACTAGACATTTGTGCTTTGATAAAGCAGATCTCATCTACGTTCTGGTGGCTTAACACTTCTGCGCGATAAAAGGCGGGGGTTGAACTTAAACGAGGGTCGACGGTGGTTTCATACTTTTTCCGGCGTGTCACATTCCTTTGCACTGAAATAGATACACACTGAAATAGTCACAAGACCTACTGAAAACAAGCTTATTAAATGTGAAACCTTTAGACATTCGGAGAAATACTTTGTCTTTGATAAACCAAGGGTCAGGAATTCAATATGAAACAGCACCATATGCACCGGCAGCACCATTTATGCAACTTGCTGTCTCTTTGTACCGGAGAGAAGACTTTAACTGATGAATTAGTACATGGCAGCACTGTGATTACATTTCGCCTTTATCTTACGTCTGATATCGACTGAAGTAATCTGCTTGCTTGGCGAAGGTACACCACAGTGACGTATATGCCACCCCGGTACAAACTCTTTCACATCCTGAAAACTAGAGCGATTTGTCTGAGTTACCTCTGCTTTTCAAACGTTTGAGTTTGAATCCTAGGATGTATGACTAACAAAATAACTGAGCGGTGCGTTGCCGAGCAACCCCGAAAAGAAAGTGTACACTTGGAGTAGCGCTTTCCTCCATTCCCATTTATCCAGATTAGCGACCTAAATGCCAGCTGTCATTACACATACAATACTCAGCAAAGCAAACTTTACATTCTGTTCCATTTTAAACAATATTAGCTCAGATTCCTCGGCACAACACACTGAGATAAGATAAGTTTGTATGAAGGTTGTACACCGTCGAAAGTTAGGCGTACTGTGTTGAGCCGTGCCAGACCAGTGAGTTCTGAACCGCGCATATATATATTCCATCATCCGTTGGCAGGTGTTTGACAAAAATGCTCACATCGGAGTTGTATATATTAGCGACTCCCTCGTACTGAGTGCGCACGCGAGTGAATCAGGGGTAAAGTGCAGGCACCTGCTCACACTTCAGCCCCCCCAAAAAAACAAAAAAAAACATCAGCCTGACGTCACATCGCCAGCGTCTATTATTTGCAATTGCACAACGCTTTAAACACTAACCCAGTTCCACTCTGACGGGACGCGGTGTAAAAGAACAGCGGTAGAATGGTCTTTATTAGCCCGTATGTCTGTGCTGATGCGAAATAAAGACGGACACGGTAATGATCAGACTCGCACACAGACTCACACACTAGATTAGTATAAATGTTTCAATTTTAGCATAATAATCAAAATTTGAGTTGTTTTGACTAGGTAAGATGTATTTGGCCATTTGACCTGGATTATTCCACTTGTTTTGAGATGTTTCTGACTCGTTTCAATGCATTTTGTCTCTATTTCAAGTAATTTTCTTTGCCAATGGGGCAAGAAAATCGGTCTTATCTCATTGGCATTTTTACTTTCTTATTTAGAGCGAGATTTAACTGAAATGTCCTCAAACTAGCAAAGTAAACTTGGTCAGACCAGGAACCAAGTCTAAATGAGTGAAAACCGCTCAAAACTAGATACATTTCCTCAATTCAAGACGTTTAAGCCAAATGCTTAATATTTACTTTTTGCAGTGTATCTAGCCTTTTAACGAAAAGCTGAACATCAGGCTTTGACATTTCCTCATAATAAACATAGATACGTTTTAGCTACATTGCCGCATGTTTAGGTATCACAGGCTATGTCCTGAAAAGAAAAAGGAAAAAAAAAACTTCTGTCCCAATCATTCATACAGTGCACTGTCTCTATGAAGATTCCTAAGCAAGAGTCTACAAATTGTGTTTTCATTTGTATTTACAGTATTTCCAGCATGTCCCGTCTCACTCATAACTGCATTTTGCCGTTCCTCCCTCTCTCCCCCCGTCCCCGTCCCCTCTCCATCCCATACCACCAGCACATCTCTATTGCTCCGCCGGCAGCTCCTTGGCGTCGCCGTACAGCGGTGCACTGTATATACACCTCCTGTTATTACCTTGGGGAACGTTTAGCAGCTCTGTGTTTAACTCCGTAACCTCCCGCTACATCGGCAGGCAACGGCATCCAAGGCAGTCAGGCAGGCAGGGGCGCGGGCACGAAAAAAAAAAAAAAAAAGAACCCGGGAGGTGGAAACTCGAGACGGCTTGTGTTCCAGCGATCCCGAGTGATAAAAAACGACACGAGAGGGAGAGAGAGGGAAATGCGTCTGTGACGAGACCGCTTTATTGCCGGCGCCTGATGAGAGTTCCCTTTAAGAGCGCGGGTGATTCTAAGCGATATCTCTACTACAAAGTAAACACAAATCAAAGCGCCCAAACTAAGAGGCGGCGGCGCATATATGAAAGTAACTAATCTCAACAACCTCCTTCATTTGCGCGCTTTCGTCCCCCCCCCCGCCGCCGCCGCCGCCCCCCCATTGATTTCACGTAACTGGGGTTAAGTGAAACTACGAGGGGGAAGAGCAATGGATCCACTCGACTTTGCGAAAGGGAGGGCTCGACGGCGGGAAATCAAACCTCGTCCACTCCCGTTATCCGACCGTCGCCCGTGATCGCATTGTGTTTGACATTAACCGGCTGATTAAAAGTTAAGTAAGACTTTAGTTGTTCGCCGATCGCCGTTTGCCGTCGCGGTTTCATCACTGCGGCCAATGTGCCTTTGATTGGAAAGCTCTCGGCTGATTACTGTCGCTCTCTATCAGTCAGACGCCCCCCCCTTTCCTTTAGTGGCATATTGTAGGCATCAAGCGCGCGCCCCCCCCCCCCTTTCACCCGCACTCTCCTTTTATTTATTTATTTATTTTCCCTGACAGGGGGGGGGAAGGGGGGGGGGGGGGGGAGAGAGCTGTGGGCGTTGAAGTCTTGTCTCATAGGACTTTCAGGCAGGGCAACTTGACAGATCGCTAAGGCTACACCAAAGGAGTCGAATCCGAGTCGCGTCCGCGTTAATCAGCCACCGGAAAAACTGGGCGAAGTGACTGGAAGGTGATTATTTGTTCGAGTGAAGAAGAAGAAGAAGAAAAAGAAGAACACACATTTTTTTTTTTTTTTAGGCGTGTGTTCTCTGTCCGGGGTGTAATTGATATATGGGCCGGGCCTGTCACTCTCCCCCGGCTCGTCTGCTACATGCGGTCGGACGTATCTACATTTCACCCTCTAACTCACTGGGCCTGACCTGCCACTTCACCGGGACGCATTAGACAAAGATTGATGAGCCGCGGGGGAGGGGGGGGGGGGGGAAATAAAAAGGGGTGGGGGAGAAAAATGTAAGGTGCATCGTCCCGCAATTCCACAAAAGGCCCTAATGCGTTATCAAAGTAACTCCCAGCATGTTAACGCCACACACACACACACACAACCACACACACACACACATCTCGACCCCTGCCCCTCCCCCACCCCCCCCTCCCTCCTCTGTGGCGGCGCTTCCTGAATTAAAGCGCGGGCTTCCTGTTCTTTTATATGCACGGCCACATCTGGGGCGCCCGCTCGCTGGGCCCCGCCGCTTAATAACAATCACCTTCCCTTTCACTCGGCCCTGATTGTTTCTAATTCGGCCTGACAGATAGTAGCTGACAAGCCGCCCGCGCCTCCCTCCCTGCGTGACCCGGGCTCACTCAGCGCACTTATAAGGCCTGTCATTTTTAATATTTGATTTTCACTTTGTGCAAAAGTTATGTGTTTTAGAGCCGCTGCCGCCACAGTGGCCGAGCCCCCCCCCCTCCCCCCGCCCTCCCTGCTCTCCTCCCCGGTCGTATGATGAAATCAGTATTTAACCGAACCCGTGGCGAGCGACCAACTCCAACCCCCCCCCCCCCCCCCCCCCCCCCTTGGCCTTTCCCGCCGCATCCCTCGCCATATCTCCGTTCTCCATTAATTGTCTTTCTTTCCCGCTCTCTGCCTTCATCATTTACCTCGCCGCTCGTTCTGTCGCTTTCGCTCAATTTCTTCTTCTCTCCTAGTTTATGAAGACAACTGGGAGGAGGTATCGACAGGCGCGTGTGCGTGTGTGTGTGTGTGTGTGTGTGTGTGTGTGTGTGTGTGTGTGTGTGTGTGTTGGCCTCGGAGGGGTTCTTTTGGCCCGATTTGGGATCCGACTTTGACCGGGGTGGATGTGGCCCGACAAAGGCTCGTTGTAGCGATTACTTTGTCTGAATAATCCTCCCGCCATCTCATGTCAGCGCCTGTAGTTAATGCTGCAGATCAGGGACGGAAGACGCTGCAAATATCAGAAAAGATCTGTGAGGGTTTTTCGGATCAAGCTGCCGTACCCGAACGGACCGATTTTGCAGTTTAAAGTGAGAATTAGCGCGGTTCCTCTGAATTCGGATTCGTCAGTGGACTCCCCGTCACGTAAACAAGTACAGCGTTTTATATATCTTAGAGGAGCTTTTTTGTGCGAAGAGATTCCAGACGATGTGGCCGTGGCAGACGTACTTCCTTTAACATCGGGAGCCACATTAAGTCTCGAGTGAAAAGCTTCATCGTGTCAGATCAAACGCTAGGAACATTTGAAATTAAAGTGATCCCTTAGAACTACTAAAAAAACAAACAAAACAAAAGCACTCCAAGGCGGCTCTCGTTATGAGGCATATACTGTACAAAACACAGCGGTGCGTATCGACAAATGGCCGCCGTCCACATCCGTCCGTCCGTCAGACACGCGGCTTACCGGCTCCCAGCGTTATTTGCTTCCTATCGATTCCCATTAAAGGCATATGGAGCCATGTAAAATGCATATCAGGTGGGGTGATCATTAAATGAAAGGATGGATTCATTGACAGCTTGACGGATGACATTTTGCCGGGGCGATCTATAGAAGCCTTCGATAGAAACACAATTTGGAGCTTAGGACAGAGACAAAGGGGGGAGCGTTTAAAGCGGACAGGGGGGAGGACAACGGGATGAGCGAACGGGGGGAGCATGTACGGGCGAAAGACGCGCGCGAACAAAGCATCGACACGTCTGCCATCTCACGAAACGCAAACGCCATTTCATAACGCAATTTGTGTCTCTCAACAAAAGCTGGGTCTCCGAGCGGCCGGCGGATAGTTGCTCGCAGACAGTTTCAGGTATATAAATGTACATCAACCGTGCGGATGGTTTTTTAAACAGCGCCTTTGTCTCTCGTTTCCGTTTTTTAAACTTTTGGAAATAGTACGTCCAGGAAAAGAGAGATTATGGGTTCCTGAAAACACGCATTGAATGAGACAGAACACAACTCCAGGAGGGTTTATGATTTTGCCGTAGGCCTTTGTGAACCGTCCTCAGCTCATCCGACTTCTAAAGACTATGAAGTCCATTTTTAAAAGTTAACAATTGTTTTGATGCTAGCCAATAAGAAAGTCAGACACCAGCCGCGCATCACTTATCTGAACCTAATATCAAATTTCATAAGTCATATTGCCAATTACTTTCTCCAGAAAGAGCCCGTTTTCATGTTATTACCAACGGGTCTCCGAATCTCCCCTTCAGCGTCGTCATCCGCACTCTTATTCCGGGACAGCCGAGGAAAAGCCCGGGGCACGCCCAAACGGACGCCGCTCTCCTCTCTTTCTCTTTTCTGACGACAAAAAAAAAAAAACGCTGAAAAAAACACAACTAATTGGAGTACCACTGCATGTTTTCACTAAAGGCACAATTTAATTACATTTGAGCTGGGAAACGAGTATTTTGGGAGCGTCTGTATGTTCGTTCAGACAAATGGAGCGGATGAAAAGCAATATTTGTTTTGCTTTGATTAGCAAATGGGCAGGGTAATTTGGGGAAAAGAAAGGCTGAAATCTCTGAGTTTAACCCCAAGCCTTTCAGTCATGCAGTATAGTGGACCGCACGCACACACACACACACACACACACACACACACACACACACACAACGGCTGGCTCACTAAATGCTGTGAATTCTCCATCCCAGACATTAATGAACTTTTGCTCCTGGCTCATTGTGGCCTATTTTGATCCGCTTCTGTTTTCTCCTACTACAACTTCTTCTACTTCTGCTACTTCATTGGAGTTCGCTCTATGGTCCATTCCACCATTTGTAATAAGCACCGGGAGAGTTCAGCTTCCCGGACGGCCTATTAGATGGAGCTTCCCAGTCGGACATGGCACGGATTGAGACTCCACAAACTTTGCCAAAACTTTGCCAAACTTTTTCGGCCGCAACCCCAAAACTTTCCCACACAAGCAACAGGGGGCTCCTGATGTAAAAGTGTATCGCCGCCTATACCATTTATACAACAAAACCTTTGGAATTGAGTTTAGAACATGCGTTTAACCTGTTACCTGCCATCTTAGGGTTAGGGTTAGAGGTAAGGGTCTTAAAGCGCACTGGCAGGATAGTTTAAAGCCTAAATGCCAGCCATGACCTTCTGGTTTCTAAAACGATGCGGAATATTTGTGTGAGTGACGCACAACCCACATCACATTTGCCTTTCCTAACCCTAATCACAACCCTAACCCCTGACTCTAAACCTAACCCTTGCCCACTGATCAGGGTGTACGGCAAGTAACAGGTTAAATTGATACTTTTACATTTGACCGGATATCACAGGTTATATGTTTTTTTTTTTTTCCCTTTTTGTTTCAACTTGAAATCATCTCGGGACCCTCATCCAGGGGCTCACGAGCCGCACTTTGGGAACCCCTGAGTTATACAGCAGGTGCGCGGGTCTCCCTTCGAGATGACTATGTCCGCCGTGCCACAGGAACGCCGGTCAGACGGGCACGGTCCCGATCATTGCTGTTCAGTCTCTTTGAAGACAATTCCAAACGATGTGTTATGCCTCGAAACACAAAGCCACAAAACGAAGAGTGGGAATCAAGTCTCCCCGCATCACCGGCCGCTCTCCTGTGGTCCTCGCCTTCGTAAATCCTCTCCTAATAAATGGGTGCATAATGTAAAGAGTATTGTTTTCTCCAAGGTTGTATTAATAAACATGAATGAATTTATTTGTCTTCACCAAAGCATGATTAATGCACATTAATGCCCGGGTATTGCTCACTCGGCCCTGCATCACCACACACATTCCTCCCGCCCCCGTGCCTTCCTCCAGCCCCCCTCCCCGTATATATATAAAAAAATAAAAATACAACAAAAAACAGACCCATCAACATTAAATATTTATGGCATAATATTAATGGTTTTGTAAAGAAAATAACGTGTTATTAATCCTCTGATTAACAACTGATTAACCTTTTTTATTAAACACGTGATCCGTGCATCATCGACTCAGGATATGTCGAGTGACTGCGCGGCAGAATAATTATTTTTGTGTCTTTTCTAATTGCAAAAATCGCATGGCTGAACTATACGCGTGTGTCTATGCGCGCCCCCCCCCCCCCCCTTGACACATGCAAAGAGGCGGCTCCCGTTCTCACTTGTTCAAACAATATGCACGCACTCGGAGATGACAATGCGGGATAAAGGAAAAAGGCAAGAAAAATATAACACGCAAACATAAGATAAGCGGAGAATTCTTTCACATCGCACGGGAACGGGGGGCCTAAATTTAGCGGCAGATCGGGCTTAAAACAATGGGGTTTAATTCACATATCCGTTGATTCTGCAGCGACTGGCGATGGGCTGGGAAAGTGGGGGGGTGGGGGGGGGAAACAGAGCTCTAGGACAAAACAGTGTTGCTCTTTTCTCTCCCTCCATGCCTCTGCTCATCTCAGCGCTCCATTGTCTCGGTATTTTTAGTTCTTCTTCAAACTGGAAGACAATTATGTTATGTTTTCTGACACACTGGCACCGACTTTAGATTAGGGAACGGCGAATTAGTCACGGAGAGAGTTGGAATCCGATGGAATGTGTCACACCTTTGGTCGCTTCCTTATTGGAAAAAAGGCAATCGCGAAGGAAGGATGTTACACTCGTTCCATACATTAACATGCTGCACCCACCATTAAGGATTAGGCGTCGCAGTATGACCCCTGCAGACTCAAGAACTGTTTTCTACCTTCTAATTTGGCCTCGTTCAATAGGAACCACATCGTAATCTAGAATCATTTGAGGTAGCGGTGTGTGATCTCCCTGGAGGTTCAATTCTCAGGTTATGTGGAAGCTCTCTGTGTGAAGTTTCCATGTCTGGGTTGGTTTCGCCAGGCTGTTCCGGTTTCAACAATCAACCTAAATCATACACAATTGGCAAAATCATCGAGGTAGTCAGGACCAAACCAACCAACTCCGGCACTGCCCCTGACAGGTTTCCATGCGGCGTTGGCGGATGGGTCAAAGAGAAGAGAACCAAGTCAAACTTGTCAAATTCACAAGTCTTGCCACATTTCAACATCAACCATTGTGTGCTCATACATATGTCCCATCGAGCAACAGAAATACACACAATTAAGTGGCCATAAGTTAAAAACACCCACTCAGATATATTTAAAACCATGTCACAATAGCGAGATGTCACGAGACGGACGTTTGCCTCCATTTCGTTGTGTCCCAACCCTCTCTCCTCCCAGCTCTATTTTAAATGTTTAGTTGACCTAGCATTATAACCCCAGAATAAACACCATATTCCATTTGTCTGCGCTGCTATTGTACAGTGGTGTTTGAAGAAGGCAGGCCTTCTCCACGTACACACCGCGCGCGCAGAGAATAGATAGAAACACAGTGTTGTATAAATAACTGATTCCTGTTTGAATAGTCTTTGTGTAGAGGAAGCTCCGAGTGTCAACACGGCTAGACTTCCTGCATCCGTGATTACCCGCCTCGCGCATTACTGTTTTTAAGCAGGTTTTGTTTAACACGAAAGTCGGACGAAAATAAGAACGTTTCCCCCCGACCTGCGCGCAATCGCAAAGGTCAAAGGTCTCATGTCATTCTCAAAAATGAAAGCAACACAGTGCATTTATTCATGTGTACATTTGCCCTTGATTTGAGTAGGGAAGCTAAGTATGAATCTGCCAATGGAACAAACATTATTGCACCCACATTAAGAAAAACACTCTCATTCGACTTTGACAAAATAAAATGTCTTAAATTAAGGTGAAATATCCTTAACTTAACCTTAACTATGCCATTCTTATGTTTGACACACAGCAAAAAGAGCCTTGCCAGTGTCTACCGGAGTATTAGAAGCTCTCATCTTCAATGTGAATTTACCATTACCAAACCAACAAACTATGATACTATTCACTGTACTCTATTCGAACACCACCATCGAGCCCCAGTCTTATTTACCCGTGACGCAACTGCCCCCAGAACTTTGATTCACCACATCAATTCCCTTTGGCCGTCTTGATTTCATTTCAGTCTTTTCCCCCCACTCTCTTCCTGTCCTCGTCTTTCTATCTTTTTGTGTGTGTGTGTGTGTGTGATATCAGTTTTAATCTGATCATCAAAATAAAAAGGTCATATACTTTCCCCCCCCAATTTCTCCAAGCGTTCAGACTGTGGTCATCCGCCTGTATTCCCTTACAAGTTTGATCTCTTTCCCTTGGTGAGTTTGTGTGGTATTAATAGCATTTTTTGCCTCACAGATGTCATTGAAATAGCCGCCGTGCCCTCAAATAATATTGATAAAATACAGAAGAAAGAAGAAAATTGTCGTGTGAGGACTTTCTGACTTCAAGATCTGACTTACGGACATTCTTAGGACACTGGGACATCCTACTGACAGTGAGCTGAAAGAGACAGATATCCTTTTCAAGGCTGATTCCGAACATTTTGTTTTGATCCTTTCAAAAAATAGTTATTTCACTCATATAGGCGCTATCAGGGCTGCACTATCTGCAAATTCTAGTTTTTACGATATCTGTATTGTAACATTATTTTACAAATTAGTCACTCTATGTCTATTAGTCAATCAATATTCTGGACCTGATATGGTATGATGTTTTTGAAGAAAAGAACTACAAGTAGCTTTTTTATTTAAATGCAGTAGGACATATTGTCTTTAAATGGTTTAATAAAGTGTTGCAACAATATCTTTATTGAAATCTTCGAAAACATTGAATTTCCAAAACTTTGCTTATATCGTGCAGCCTTATCGGTTACATTCGGCAGCTTGAAATGAGGGAGTGACAAATCTAACCCCTAGGCCCACAATGTAGCGCCTTTACAGTCAAATTCAGGGTCTTAATGGAGACAAACAATCAACAAACATTCCCAAAACGATGAAACCCCGCTTTATTGATCGCGCGCATTCGTTAGGAATCGTCGCAAGGCCACTGCACGACGGTGCCTAATAGAACTTTTACGATCACTTCCTTAATCCCCCCCGTGGGTGCACACTTGAAGAGCGGCGCGGTAACATCCAGGTACATGCGTTTTAAGCCTCTTAGCGCTGCTCGTCTGGGCGCGGCAGACATAACAGCGCACCGGCCCGGGGAGAGGGAGGGGGAGCTTTAGACATGGTGCAGGCCTTCTTTAATTACTGCAGGATCGGTGCGCTGATAGCACTGTACTTTTCACTATACGCCGGTGCTGGGTCAGTGGAGGCCTGTGGGATTAGCAACACACCAGCTTCAGCTCAGCAAATACGGAGAATGGAAAGTGCGCCGCGGTGAAGGAAATGGTAATGCCCGGGACCGATGATTGAGTTTAAGCATGTGGAGTTAAGGAAGAAATCCAGCGCATTTATAAGTGTAATCTTGATTCACGAAAACAGGAACGAGGCTGTGTTGCGTGTACAATATTATTTTCAATGCCAGACTAATTTACTTTCTTAATTGGCTTTAGAATTACACTTGCCTTGACGAACTGCTATTTTTTATTCTTGTGTTGTTGTTTTGTCTTAATAAGTAATTGCATTTTTTTAACGTTTCCTGTACATTTAAATTGATAATTACTATTGAAGCTGTTACGGATCACCCACTTTGAACACTTTTTCAGTTTGACAGTGACATAAACATCGCTTTGATCAAATCCTGTATATACTTCTTGGAACTTGGCAAGTAGTCGCCAAAGTCAAAGTTTTCCGCATGTTTCTGACAAATTCATGTTACTTTTATTTCACATCGCCATGGTACCTTTTCAGCAGAGCACGCTTGAGACTGACACTTTCAATTTAACACGAACCACGCATTTTAAGGAACCGCATAATCACTCCTTTCAACCCGACACAAGCGTCTGACAATAACTCATCGCGTTTAATTGTTTTACACTTACATGTGGCAAAACATTTTCTTATGAACCAACGGCGTCACATGCCGGCTTGAATCTTCTCAGAATTGGAAACACCTATGCAACATCGTCTGCGGCGCCAAGTGCGCGTAGCCATTTCTTACAAACCTGTGATTTTTGAGTCATCCCTTTGAATAACACCTTGTCTCAAAGAAATGGGGGATGAAAGCGTCTTGAGCGCGTCCCGTCCTCTCTCCGGAGCTCAGTGGTAAGTCTATCACTCCACTGTGCACACATTAGATTTGTCACTAAACAAATAGAGACACGTCGAGTGCCGTCAAAACACTGCCGGGAGTTTGCCGTGGGAGGAAAAGAAGAGAGTTTCTTGCCTCCCTGTCGCCGATGCCGGTTTGGACGTACCATCACAGGAGTTTCGGTGACAGGCCTCTGAAGGCTGCTTTGTTTGCCTAAGTTGTCTCCATTCCCTTTAATGAGCCATTATGGTTATGTTTTGTCGCCGACATGTTCGTTGGCTGGCTGACTTCGTGAGATGGCAGAGACAGAGAGGAGAGATGAGGGGGGTAGGTGGGGGAGATACCCCTGTCGGTAAACCTAGCGGAGTTGTCAGTGGAAAAGTGCAACGGGAAAGTTTGGGAAGTTTGGTTTGGAGGAAACTGTAAACAAAGAGACACTCATGGTATATTTTACTACCTGTGAAACTGAATTTGAGTAGATTTGATCAAAGAGGAATGGGCTTCATATTATTTATTAGAGACATAGCCAGTATAGCCTTGAATAAAATGACAAGCTTAAGTATTTGTTATCTTATTTTGCAAATTAAATGTTCCCTTAAGTGCCTCGAGAACAAGAAGGAGATCATTAAAAGCAGCATTCTTTGAAAATAAAATTAACTGTCCATAAAGGCCTTTTGGAATCGGTAGAATTTGTAGTACACTGTATGTTAGTTGCAATATCAGTTGACCTTGATCTTCGTAGATTAACAGATTGTTATATTGTGAAGTCCTTCAACAAGTAGCTACTGCACATTTTCGGGACTGGGTGGGTCAAGTTGAGGTTTTTTGGCCATTTTGTTTCTCCAACAAAGGCTCCTTCCGCTCTCAATCTCAAAGTATCCGGACCAGTTGATGACTTTGCAAACTTCTTCTATGATGGGTGACACATATAAGTTCATAAGTTCACCACTGACTTTACAAAGGGGCCCTGAACTCAAATGAACAGTTGGACTTTGATCAAAATTGTTCTCAGTTCATCGTTCTTTGACTTAGCAGACCAAAAACCATGCAATACTTTTGAACTTTTTCCTGCGAACATCCAGCTCACCTACTCTTCCCCATCACCTGTCCTGACTCTCCTTTAGCAGTTTCCGAAATCAAAGCCGGTGTCTGGGAGCTAAACTCTGGGCTTTCCTCCTCCTCCTCTTCCCTTCTCTTGTGATCACGCCTGGAGCTACGCGGTTTCTTCTCTCTTCCGCCGCATGTTCTTACTAAACTCTTGCTGCGCTCCGTGGAAAGTGATGAAGATGGGGAGGAGAGGAGGAGGTGGTGGTGGGGGGTTGTTGGGTGGCTAGGCAGACACAGTGACAACCCACCTGTCAGTAGGTACTCAGTATAATTGGTAAACGAGGGCCGCGGGATAGTGGAGGGGCCCGTGTTTCTCCCCCCGTATTCTGCTCTGTTCTTTGTTTGACAAGTATTTGAAGTCGCCATGTAGTCGCTGGAAGCTCCCTTGTCTGGTTGGCGGGGATGATCCGGGGCCGACCAGGAGAGGTAACACGATAGGAGTCTGAATGTGAAAAGTTTTCTCAAAGTGATAGTAGTAAGTACATTAGCACTGGACTTTTTGCTGTAAATGGGGAATGGATGGGAATGGGTCGTCCATGGCTTTGATTTTCCTCTATGGCTTTCAAGGAACAGTTGTCTTCAATTGCAACCCAGCTCATTTACTTTGGAAGTTCTAACACTTGAACAGGGCAGCAGATTGACCATATGCTTTCATATTCTAAGAAATAAACCTAAATTTATCTTTACATACATGTTCTTTTTCTGCGGTCTTAAGTTTGAAACTAGGGGTCATACAAAACACTCCAAAGAACCCTACATATCACTGGAAGGTCAGATGGGCCAGAAATACCAACCATCCCTCCACTATGTCCTGCTTTGTAGCTAGATATGTCCTGGATTGAACCATCCTCATCACTATAACAACCTAGTACAAATGACGGCTCGAGAATGGGCAAGAGTTTTCTGTCTACCTCAGAAAACACCTGCACAGTTTGAGGAGAAAAGCAGCAAGCCCCAAACTTCAAACTCTTCGCAAAGCAATTAGACAAAGACTTGCACTTCTCACTGCGTCCGAACTAAAGTATCTCTCCGTCATAGTCGCACCTCACTTTCTCTCACTCGTTCTCTTTCTCTCTGCCAATTCCAGGCATCGGGCTGTGTTTGCCCTCTAATGAAACATATTCATCTTCATCGCACTCTCTCTCGGCTCTCAAACTCACTTTACAGCATAGTCGATTAAACCCTTAGGGGCCTCTCTGTGCGTAAAAGGATATATAACGCGCTGACATTTCGGCGAGCCCACATTAGGCACACCCATAGAGCATTCTGGCTTTGAGCTCGCGATGGTTGAGGGAAGGAAGGAGTCATCACCATAGACAGGGCCTGGAGGTAGGAGACAAGTCAAAGGGATATTGAGCCTCCCTTATAAGCCAGTTAGGATTCAGTTACTTATGCTGATGTAATAGGGCAATTGTAAGTTGATACGTGAGTCTCGCCATGACCCATACGTGGTCTTTTGTTCTCCTATTAAGCCTACCTAATATATATTAACTCTTATATAGTGTAACGATAGACTAACTAATACGTAACTTATATGGAGCCAACTCAATAGAGGAGTGTATTAGTGTTGTCCATGACCATTTAGGCTTCTTAAGTGTACCGAATATCCCTTCAGGGGCCTTCTCTTATCATCCTCTTATCTAAATCTGTTATTGCCTGCTTTGTTTGCTCGACTCAGTCCCTTCTAGACATTCACTGAGGTCAGTGGTGTAACGATGCGGAGCAAGTAGTGAAACAAACTGCTCGGAGGCTTGTGTTCGTATGTGTGGAAGAGTGTCTCCTGGGCCATGGAGTTGATCCTATGTAGGGATGGCGTGAAGCAGCGCGTTGACAAGACAAGAATGTCCTAAAGGCGAGTCTTTGTCCCAGGGTTTAGATTGACTGTGCGATGCTGGCTTCACTGGCGGGGGGCAACAACAGAAGATCAGGGAGGTTTTGATTGCGTTGATGAGATGTGAATTAGCAGAAAGCTGGAAGGGTCATTGTCAAAGCCTCGTATAAAGATGTTGCATGTCTTCCACTTTGGTTTTCTTAGGGGCGCCTGTGAGTAAGTGAGGAATGACTTGTTTTATCTGTTAACTTCTACGTTATCCAGTTAGACGTGCCACAGCAGAGCTGCGCTGAGATTCTGCAGATTTGTAGACTTGCCTTTACCATTGCATCCGTCCAATAAACTGTAACTTGACAATGCAGCTTTATGATGTAGCTTTTCCATGGACAAGACAACATCAGTGAGTGAAAACTTGACCTACTGGGCCACAATTCCTTCTGATGAATGACATGTAGCTGCATGTAATGAATTACCCTTACAGATAGCAGACCCTCTTCAGTCTAAAAGCTACAAAAAGGAAACAGGTGTCAAACACAATTGGTTCATCGCGTTGTCGTACTAATTAAAAACACTGACAAAACCCCCAAATCTAAACTTGGTCACCAATTCCACCCATTAAACGAATATAAAATGCTGTTGGAACGGTTACTGGCGACACTTCCGTCCTCGTCTTCCATCAATGACATGCAAAGACTATGAACTGCGAGTGTCGAAAGTATGATACATTCATTAAGTCCAGTCACTTATTAAAGTTTGACTTCTGCAATTCCATCCATGCTTCTTAATTTTCCTAATACTGCCCTTTTCCAATTATATTCAGCTGTCACGTCCCACGGATTGAGCTTTTAATTCATTTCCATCCATCCCCAGCATTGCTATTGAAATAGGGATAATACAGCCGTGCGTGCGTGTTTGCGGCGGCGCGTTTTATGTCCGTTTTTTTTACGTGATTCCTACTCGCTGATGTTGTTTGTTTATATATCAATTGATTGTTTTCCGATGGCGTATGTCTGCGATGGCTAAATTCCATTTGGTATGCCCGGCCACAGCGATGTCGAACAAGAGTGCCGCTGCTGCCATTGTCTCCCGTTCGCTCTATAGGGGTTAGCTGGCACGGCACGCCAACAGATGTGTTTCAAATCATTGTTGTTATTTACCAGTGATCGGCACCAGCTCAAGAAAACGTCCCCCTCGTTGTGATTTATTCATTCGGACAGTGGATTTATGCGGAAGCGCCCAAAATGCGAAAAAAAAAAAAAAAGAGGAGAGAATCTTTTCAGCTCAGATAGACAGCTAGATTTATTATTCATGAAAGCTAATGCATTGTTTCTGTTGTTTTATATCTCTTTTTGTTCTCCCCCATCTCTCTCTGTCTCTTCTTCTCTTCCTCTGCGCTCATTTCTCCCCTGAAAGAAAAAGGAAATAAAAAAAGGTTGGCGCTTGGCGGCTAAACGTCTGAATTGAGAAGTTTGAAAGGCAATTTTGGAGAAATCTTTGTACACGCGTATGGTAGGGCCTCACTTTTAAATCACTATTGAAGCCAAAACTGCACTTAGCAAATGGTAAAGACATGTAAAACCCTCTCTCCCTGGGGTAATACTATATGTAAAACCTGCCAACCCTGTAGCGTAGACCAGTGGTTCTCAACTGGTGGGTCGGTACCTAAAAGTGTGTCGCAGAACCATTTTCAGTGGGTTGCGAGCTTTCATAGAAAACATTTCTTTTCATATTTATGGATAGCAAAAAAGTATATAATCACTACTTGAGTTTGTTAAAATTGTTTTTTATCATAATTTCAGGCCCCTCCTGGAACCGCCACCTTAACGTGGTGGAGGGGTTTGAGCACTCGAATGATCCTGGGAGCTCTGGTGTCGTGGGCTTTGTGCCCCTGGTAGGGTCTCCCATGGCAAACAGGTCCTAGGTGACGGGTCAGATGAAGAGCGGTTCAGAAGCCCCTTATGAGAGACCAACAGGCCCGGGTAGAACCATGAGGCCGTCTTTCTGTGGACCCACCACCTGCAGGAGGACCCATAGGGGCTGGTGCAATGTGATTTGGGCAGCTCCAACAGCTGCCCCCATGACGCGGCAACGGACAAGTGGGAGAAAATGGATGGATGGATCATAATTTCAGGTTTTTTAGTTTGTTTGATGCTTAATCAACAACTATTCTTGAGGAAAAGACAATATTGTACATTATATTTTGCAAGTCTAAGTTGTATTTGGGTCGCGGCTTGCCATCCCAGGGTGATTGTGGGTCCCGACGCCACTCCATTTGAGAACCACTGGCGTAGGCAACATAGAACTGCACGTGATTTTGTATTCCACATTTAAGTCATCTCTCATGATAGTAAGTCGTCAACTGAACTGGGTTGTTTCAGGTCTCAGAGGCTTTTTCTTACTCTTCTGATCAGACACGATGTCCATGTTTGGTTATCAAACTCCGGACCCTCCTTAAATATTACTGTAGGCATACACAAGTCTAATCTTATGAACGTGGAGAAGTTTAATCCAGTCCAGTTGACACCTTCCAAAAACCTTCCGGTCAACATCTTTTCTCAGAAGTAAAATGCTCCTGGACGCGTTTAAAATGTGAAATGAATCGTGATACGCAAAAAATTGCAAATCTAAAAGGGCCACTGCAATTAGATATGTTTTTTCCTAAATCTAAATCTAGCAGCAATAATGTTCAGTCACGTGCGCATATGTAAACTGATTGAAATCGCTCGCCGGGGCCTATACTGAATGGCGCTTTTTAAATGTTAAATGGGGGTTGAAGCCTGCCTGAGCTAATTTGTAGGGCTTTGCACCATGTTGACATTTAAATGTGATAAGAATAGCAAACTGTACCGCCGACCTATTTTGAAGATGCTTTCGGATTGCATTCACATCAGCTGCGGCCCGTAATTAATAAAAAAAGACAGGCCTCCCTCGCGCAAGATTTGATTATAATACAACCTTATAAACACGCCGGGGACGGGCGGGAGTGCGATTCGGAAAGGAGACGGAGAGCAAAGGAACAAGGGATTGAAAGGGGGGGGTTGGAGAGGAAAAAAAAATGAAACAAGTGCAATGATGGGGGCAGGAATTAACAGGGAGGTGGATTGCGCACACCTGGTCTTTGAGGCAGATTGCGTTGGCTGGCTGCTGCGCGATCACATTACTCCTGATCCTGCCTCTCTTGTTTGTCAGAGAGAGCGGAGGAGCGGGCGAGCGACACCGTGGGGTAAAGGGGGAAGAGGCGAGAGAGAGAGAGAGAGAGGGAGGGGGTGGAGGGGAAAAGAGGCGGGGTGGGGGTCTGCAAAAATCAGCATGCAAATAACAGCACATTGTTAACTTAATCAGATGCAGGGGGAGAAAAATATGGAGAGGGGTTGGGGGAGGAGTGTGGTAGTGGGGGGGGGGGGGGGGGGGCAAAGATGGGGATTGCAGTGGGCACAGTAGTTGCACTCGCTCATGTCTGAAACTGGACATAGATTTTAGAGCCAGTCTGGCCAGCATAAGCATAGGTCGGCATGTCACGGTGCTGTGTGTCCAAATGTTGAAATTCTAGTGGATGAACGTTGCCTTTTTTAAATGTATTTAGAACCACTTCTTTATTTGGATCATGATTAACTTGTTGCCAGACTGATGTTTTCTACTGATGCATGAAATGGAGGAAATAAGTCACCTATAGGTGTGTTCATTTCGGAATGTAGATATGAGTAAACGTATGGTAATTGTAAATGAATTGATAAAAAAAATAAGTCAAGAAATTATTCTCTCCAACAACCATCATACCGTCTTTGGAAGTGAAGCTGAATTGATAATTGGTGGTATTGCCCTGTTTTGGGTAAATATGACGATGCTTTGTACTTATATTTTGTTCGTTCGTAAACGTGGCGGCCGATCTTAACCTTAAGTAGCTAGAGTTGCAAACTTGGGGTGCATGAAGGTGAGTGGAAGGGGATGCGGTCTCTCCAGCACTCAGGCGCAGTCAGCAGCAGCCGGCTGAGGTGGCTTTGTTTTGGCTCATCTGCCAGTGTTGGACATTTTCATAATGCTACTGTAAATGTCAAGATATTTTGGTTATAAACAATGAAAGTCCAAGCAACCTTTAGCAACCCGCGTGATTTTAATGGCAACAGCTGGGCCGTCTTGTAAAGCTAAGCCACACTTTTTTTAATTGTGCTTCATTAAACTAATAGGCGGGTCAATGTTGTGCAAAATATTACGGCTTTTCTACAATATGCAATCCTTGGCTCTTCATGCTTCCATCTTGTATTTTATTAATTTATTGTATTTTCTTTACATAATGCGCTCACTCACGGTGTAAGTTTATCCACAGAAGGTGCTTGTACTTGTCTCCGGGGAGAAGTTCAGCCCTTGTACTACACAGAGGTCATTTTTCATTATAAAACACCCAGTGCCTTAATGAACTTGGCGACCTCACAGGCGCAACGCACACGCACACTCTCCATATAGTAAAATGTGTGTCTTTTTTAATGAGTTGTGTAGCCGCTGTAGCTTTTGTTGTGCCGGATAACTCGGTGATGATGCGGAAGGTCAGGGAGGGCAGAGACGAATGAGAGAAATGCACAGATCTACGCACTTCAGAGTGGGCTATGCAAAATTCTACACCCCAGACTGTGATGAGACTTATAGATTTTAGCGCAGAATGAATAAGAAACAGTAAGGTGGCAATGTGGAGTAATAAAAGCAAGAAGGTCCCTGGTTTGATTCCGGGACAGAATTTTCCATACAAGCACAATAAGTATTAATCATAGAGAGATTTGGATAAATTTAAAACAAGCTCTTTATCTGACATCACTGTTTCCTAACTGCAAACCCCATGAGCATTATGCCCAAAGCAGCTTTAGTCTTGTTAAATAGCCAGGCCATGCCTGATACTTTGACGGTCCGGGGCACTTTATGACTAATGCTCATAAGAAATGACATTGTGATGATACAAAATTACTTTCCAGGCAAGTACGTGCGGGATGTGATGCACTGAGAAAAAGGATAATAATGATAATGTTTGCTAAACACTTGGGACTCATCAAAAAGAGCAAAATCTTCACATAATCTAAAACAGTGGCCGTCAATTAGTGAGGCGGGGGTCCAAAAGTGGGTCGCTCAGCCAAAAGTAATTGTAGATACAGTGGGAGGAAAAAGTGAGTACACCGTTTGGAATTTCTTATATATCTGCCTAAATTGGTCATAAAATGTGGTCTGATCTTTATTAAAATCTCAAGAATGAGTAAACAGTGTCTCCTTAAACTAATACCGCCCAGACATTTACATTGTATCATATTTTTATTGGCCATAACATGTAAACATTCACAGGACAGCGTGGAATAAGTAAGTGAACCCAGGAATCTCGCTGAACTGCAGCAGTATGTTTACATGTTATGGCCAATAAAAATATGTTAAAATGTGAATGTTTGGGTGGTATTAGTTAAGGCAAACATTGTTACAACGCATTTTATAAGTAATTTAGGCAGAAATTCACTTGTTCCTTGCACTGTATATCCTTATTGATAGTTAGCCTTATGAGCAATGCTTGACTCAGCAGGCTTAACAAGCACAAAGTGTTTGTTACAGGTTGAATGGAATGTGTTTATTTGGGTCACAGCTTATCGAGATAGAAGGAAAAGTGGGTGCTGAAGCTTCACTCTGTGCAAACCAATGGCCCTAAACATTCTCAACTTCAGGCTATATCAGTGGTTCTTAAACTTTTGACACCAAGGGATTTCTTTTTAGACTTAAAGGGATATTTCAGGATTTTTTACATAGGGCCTCATTTCCTAGTTATCCAGAGTGTTGTTGATGTCTTTAGATATTAATGGAGTTAATGGAGTTCTTATATTCGAAGAGTCTAGTGGCGCTAGGCTAGGGCAAGGCTAAAGCATTTCTATGGTATCAGTGAGCCTGCATTAAAAACAGTCTGACCCACCCCACAGTGCACCTGAGGCAAATCACTTATAACGCCAGACTAACGATATAAATGTCTGTGTTAATAGATTTTTTTTTTTTTTTAAATATAACTGACCTTGTATCACATGAATTACCACATTTTTGAGGGACTATTTGCTCGCAGATCACTCCGCCATTGCGTTAGCTTACAGCCACGAAGCTGATGCTGCTCAAATATAAGTTATTTTAAATGCAAAATTGTTCAAATTATTCTATCGACACAGACATTGATATCGTCAGTCCGGTGTTATAAGTGTTTTGCCTCAGGTGCACTGTGGAGCGGGACTGTTTTTTAATGAAGGCTAACTGATACCATAGAAATGCTTTAGCTTTGCCCTAGCCTAGCGCCACTAGACTCTTCAAATGAATTTAAGAAAAAAATATCTCCGGACATCAACAACACTCTGGATAACTGGGAAATGAGGCCCAATGTCAAAAATCCCGAAATATCCCTTTAAGGCTCAAATCGACTTCCACTTCGCTCATTAGATCAGTACGTTCACTCAACGCAACTCCGCGTTTTCTTTGATGTCCGTTTCCCCTGTTTTAAAACGACCAAAGCGCACACGTAGGAGGTCTCACCCAACTTTCTTCCTGCTTTAATCACTGCTGCTCTTTTGGCACGAGTACAAACGCCCCCCCCCCCCCCACTGTCCCGCACCTCCCCACCCCATCCCATCCCATCTGTGGAGTTAAGAGCAGCGCCCTGGTGTTGTTCTGATGATGGCTGATATAGACAAACACGCTTTCTGCTCTCCCCAGTGTCTCCCCCCCCCTCCCCTTCCACCACCACCAACACTCCGCCCTTTCTCCAGGGAGCTCACCCTCTCAAGCACTTCCTCTGCTACAATTAGTCCGTAATAAATACACCCTTTAAAGTAGATAATGCTTTTTGGCTTTCGTAAACACTTATAAGAGGCGCTACATTGGTATAGAATCGTGTTCCGTGAGTGATTTTTGCCCCGTCGCGTGAAGAAGCTGTTAAATGCATCGTTGTGAGAGTATTGTTTGCATTCCAGCTGGAGTTTTCAGCTTCCTGGTGCTTTCGATAAGATTAGTTTGTCTTTTTTTTTTTTTAAACAGGAAGTAAGATCACTGCTTAAGGAAGAAAGAAAGAAAAAAAGTTTTGAAGTTATTGCGCAATCTTGTGTTTACAGAAAAGTACGAGCTTTAAAGGTTCTGTGCTGATAGGAAATCTGTTTTTGTCCTCCAGTATTCGTAAGTTACTGTACATTTATGGGGGGGGGGGATACTCGTCTGCACTGTGCATCTGGTTATAACACATTTGTATCTGCTTTGAGCACGCTTGTGGTTGGCACTGTTCTGATAAGCTCCACTTTGCTCTCTTAAAGTTGTGCAATGTGTTTATTATCTCATTCCTGTGCAGACTTGAGGTGTTTAGAAATGCGTTAGGAGAGTTAAGAATTGGTTTATAGTCCACAACCAACAATATAAACCTCCTCCTTTACAATTGTTTGTTAACGAAAAATAAAAATTCGGCATAGAATCTTGAATTATTGCACTTATGGTTTGTTTACGTCGATGGCACATTATTCAGGCCTCAGACGTCACCAAAATTGGACACACATTTTTTATTTGTTGTATTTGGTCCGGAAATCCCATTAAGATCGGAATCTCCTTTACAAGGGAGTCCTGTATTAAAAACATCACATTCCTAACGGTGAAAATGTATGGCCATGTTCAAATGTAGGCTAGTTTGCTGTAAATGTATCTTAAGACACTGCTCGTAAATAAGGAAACGTGTTTAGTTTTAAAATAAGCTATTTATTAGTGGGAAAATATGTAAAACATTTTGTTTTGTTTTTGGACATTTAAAACTCAGTAAATCAGCCGAGGACTTAGATATTGAAAAAAAAAATATATATATTGTTCAAACAAAAGTTGGAAAATGGTAAGTCTGTAGGCGCTTCTTCCGTGGAGATACAGTGGGAGGATAAAGTATGTGAACCCTTTGGAATTTCTCCTGTGAATGTTTACATGTTATGGCCAATTTAAATATGACAACATGTAACTGTTTGGGTGGTATTAGCTTAAGCAGACACTGTTTGATCATTCTTGTGAATTTAATGAAGATCAGACCACATTTTATGATCAATTTTAGGCAACAATGTACTGTAAGAAATTCCAAAGGGTTCACATACTTTTTCCTCCCACTGTATTGTCGCACCAATGTGGGACAAATGCATTTTGAGAGAATAGCCCTTGAAATGACAATTTCCCAAATAAATCTGTGGAGAAACATTGAATCAGTGATCATTAAACATGTCATTGTGAAGATTAGGTATTGTTTTAGTTTGAAAGAAACCAAAACCTGAAAATGAAAAACAGAAGGTTTTGCCTGTAGTGTCTTTCCTTAAAATATTCAATAACATCCAGTACAGTCAAACTAACGAGTAATAATCCAAATATAAGTGTGTTTTTTTTTTTTGCAGTGAACCTAGCGCGGTTGCATAACAACTTTGACTACTTCTTTAAAAAAAAAAGAAAAAAAGAGCCAAAGTTCCCTTCAAAAAAGTCCTCAGATTAGTGAGCTGCCGAGCGACAGAGACAGAACGGAGGGGGAGTTTATCAAAGTGATAGAATAAAGAGAGATTTAACACGGTCATATTAAAAAGACATGGCGCGGTTTCAATATTTAAAAATCCCATTTGCTTCGACAGGAGAGCTTTTTCATTCAAGAGCATATGGCAGCGCTACCTGTATCCAGCCCCGTGTCTTATCTGCCTCAAAGACAAAGCGGGAGGACGGGCGAGGGAGGGGGGGGGGGGGGGGGAGTGCATAAGGAGAAGAAGAAGAGATAGTTTCAAACCGACAGTCAGACATTGAAGAATCATTCAATTATCGGCGGCGTGATGTAAAATAATTACCTGACTCGCTTCCTGTAATGAGCGCCGCTAATTAGCCATAGACTTTTGTTTTAGTTGGGAAAAAAGAAAAGAAGCACAAAGTCCCAAACTCCCCACAGCGGAGGAGCCGTGAAGCTGGAGTTAACACCGTATACATGTTAGAAAAAAATAAATAAAAAATGAATACTTGAAGGTGCAATTTGAAGTACAGGATAAAATTGCATAATTGCTTTGAGTGACACGTTGCATGTGTGTGATTACAAGTGAGAGATGATTATTCTATTTTCTTCTATTCTAAAAAAAGGGGCAGTACCTTTACAAGTTAACCTCTTAACTCCCGCCTAAACCAAGCATATTTTCTCCAGTTTGGCATTACCCAAATAAAAGCCACATAAGAGCGAGAAAACGAGATACAGCTCCGGAAATTAGATCAGATTTGCGGGTCTTAGCTTTCAAATGAGAAGACTGGAGAAAAAGTGCTCGGTTGAGGCGCGGGTTAAGAGGTTAAACCCCTCCCACTGACGGGTATATATTCGGCTTGCTGCCCAATAGAGATCACCAGTTGCTGACGAAGCTTCTCGGATGGGAGACAAACTCTTCGCAACGCTTGAACTACCAAAGGCAGATGATGGCGGCTTAAGAATGTTTGTCCACCGTCAGAAACTCCTGTAGTGAGAGCTTACTAAAACAATAATCTAAGTTGGAGGGACAATTTTCTTCAACCCCCAAAACACCAAGGGGCCAAACCTTCCAAGTGTAGCCCAAAGGAAAGACATGTTGTGTGTTGTACATCGTAAATGACCAAAAGGGGGGCGTTTTTCTTGGAAACCTTAAATATATTGACAGTGTTTTCTCCATTTTTAGCATTTCATCTCTGATTTGCGCAATAATCTTTCTCAACATCATCTTAGAGGGCCTGAGGTTGCGTGCCTGAGGCCTGACGTGACCCAGGTTGTAAAACTTGAAATTGCAAGGCTGAGGCGTAGACTTGAGTTCCTTGTGTGAAGTGAAATGAACTCGCCTTCACACGTCGAACCCTCAAATTAAGATTCAAATTTGAGTCATTTTATAGCACACCTGCATTTGTCTCTCAATCCATGCGCTCTAAGCTCCCAGTAAATCACGGCGTGAGAAAAAAAAAGAAAGAAAAAAAAGCGTATCCTCCTCCTCCTTCTTCTTCTTCTTCTTCTTCTCTTAATTAGCCGTGTAACAATTAAAGTCTCCTCTTAGTAAATTGAACCTTTGTCTTCCCCTCTCCCTCCACCTTGGTTTGATTTCGGCACCTGTCACAACAACAACCCCCCCCCCCCCCCCCCCCCAACCACCCGTCCCACCCCACACCGTAGTCATTATGCAAAACTCCGGCAGAACGGGCCCAGCGTGAGCGGAAGAAAACAGCAATTATTTCTGATATTCTGCTATTTAGGCCGTATTGACATTCAACTGTTTCCTCCTCCCCGCGCCACCTGAGCAGATTGAACCCGGCATTGTCTTGGCTCCGGCGCGCGAGGCGGCCCTTTGTGCATTTTGATTCGGGGATTAAGACTAGTGGTTCTCGATCACGTGCTGCCCGTTATGGTTAAGGTCCTGGTTTTGCTCATAACCATAACGTGCTGCCCGTTATGGTTAAGGTCCTGGTTTTGCTCATGGTTAGAGTCTGATTTCAGTTCGTTTTTTTTTTTTGCAGACGGGCAAGAAATTAAAGGGCTTTTAATTAAAGGGATTTTTGTTGTTGTTGTTGTTGTTTACAAACAGTGAAAGAGGGCGCAGGTAAAGTTCACGCTGTTAGCATGTGGTACAAACTCATTCCAACACCTTTCTAACATTTTACCATGCCAATTCTCCACAGGGATGAAGTCATCACGCATATTTCACTAATGCTAACTATGCTAATGCTAACTACTTTACGATAGGTACACAACCTTTCAAATTAGTATAGGGCGTGAGTGTGTAGGGTCTTTCGTGCAATTTACCCTTGATTTGTGAAAACCATCAATATTTCTCTTATTGGTAATACTCGGTGGTATTATGGGAACAATCCGTGGCTAGTCCTGTGGAGGTCATAGTATATACCTGATGTTTTACCCAGGTAGTGCAATTCAAATTTTTTTCCCTCCTAAATTGTTGTTAGCATCATGGTGACAGTGATCCTGAAAAAGTGAGCCGGAAAGTTGTGAAACATGTTCATGAAGAAATTTGGATGCTATAAATGCATCAGAAATGCTGGGAATGAGTTTAGACACAACTGAATGTTCACATTTTTACAAACAATGAAAGCAAACAAAGAGAATAATAAATATATATATATATAAAAAATCAAGTATCGGGCCTTCAGATTCTCCAACTCGTGCAAGAGATCATGCAATGCACATTTGACTCCGGAGACTCACGAAAACCTCACGCCCAAGTGTACATCTCTATTGTGACTTTGTTCATGCAGATTGATCATTTTTTTTGGTGACACCGCGCTAACTGGGTGACGTCTCGGCTTTTGTCTGGTGCGTCCACTGCTGTTTTTGTGCGTTGGCCGCGCTGACACGCAGGTCGAAGGGTGGCGCTGACGTAAGCCGTGGCACATACACAGTGGTCATTCTCTTTCTCTCAGTGAGGACTGGCCATGCGTGATGAGAGGGACTGTAGCCATAACACATGCCCCTCTCAACACTGTGGCCCATTGTGCTCGGCTTGTACAATGTGTTTGACAGCGGCTCTCGCAGGTGGACCGTGCCGAGTGGCGAGTCGAAGCACAGGGACTAGCCGGGGCAGGCAGTTGACATTATTTACTTGTTTGTTTGAGTTCTCAGTCAACTTTGACCATCGAGCCAGTTGCGATTTGTTTCTCACCAATGCTTTAGTGACGGCAATTTGAGCAAATGATCAGGTGAAGGTGAATAAACTCTGAATATACTGTAAGCTCAGTGTAATGTTAAAGGGATATTTCAGGATTTTTGACATAGGGCCTCATTTCCTAGTTATCCAGTGTTGTTTATTTCTAGAGATTTTTTTTTATTTTTTTATGTCATGCAGTCCTTATAATTGATGAGTTTAGTGGTGCTAGGCTAGTGCTAGGCTAGCGCATGTCTATGGTAACTAGTAGCCTGCATTTAAAACCTCTTCAAACTCTTCGGGTAGTCGTCCAAACGTTGCCATATCTGATTTGTAGAAAGCTCCTTTGTGAATTCCACGTGTAGTAAAGCCGTCCGCAAGTAAACAAACTACTGTAGATCCGGTAACCTAGCAGATCACTCCGCCGCTGCGTAGCTTACAACCAGAAGGCTGATGCTGCTCAAATATAAGTTATGTTAAATGCAAAATGATTATATTTTTTAAAAAAAATTCAGTCAACACAGACATTTATATCGGTAGTCTGGTGTTATAAGTGATTTGCCTCAGATGCACTGTGCTTGGGTCAGACTGTTTGTAATGCAGGCTACTAGCCTAGCACTAGCCACCAAACTCTTAAAATATAAGGACTGCATGAATACAAATATATATATATATATATCCCTTTACGTATTGAAATGGTTTTGCATCCACCCTATACTTAACTGTTCCCGTTTTTAACCCCAAAATGGATCGGGTTCCTTTTGAATTGTTAGTTTTGGTCTGAACTTATGCCTAACTTCTCCAACACATTCCTACAATCCCAATTCCTAACGGGGGCGAGTTTATAAGCATTATTCACAGCGCTCAGGGAGCGGACACACGGATAAGCCCCCACCAGGCTATTTGTTTCCCGCATTGCTGCTTCTTGGTTTACCATTGCTAACAATATGCTGCAGACACCAGCGGTACAACACAATATACTAAAACTCTTACCAAGTATAAAAAGTAGGTACAACTCATTGGATTTTATTTATTTTTAAGACTGAATTGTACATAATACTTTGATCGTTCGACGCTGCATTACCAAATGTTGCCAAAATCGACCACGCAACACACTTTTCTCTTCAGACATGCGCAGAATCCCATTGAGTGCCCTCCCAATCAACCTCCCATCTCCACCAGCCGCTTTTGTTGCCACAGGTGGACCCTTCCCCTTGACCCGCCATCATTACCCCGTGAATCCCCCTTTTGTATTTGATTTGTTGTCCGGGCCCCGGTCGGCGCTCTTTACCCAAACAGAGGCAGCCGCTTAACAAATGCTTGGCGCTATTAATCCCGCGTCCGTTGCCGGGGCTTTATTCGCCTGCGGTGGGGGTCGGTCGGCGCTGACTGTGACTCCCATTGTACCCGCGTTTGGCGCGTACACGCACACACGCATAACTGACATCGGCAGGTCATCATCATCGTGGTGGGGGGAATAATACCAGGGATGGCTATCATAAAGGCCGAAGCCCGGAGCCCCCGCCTGTCTTGGGAAGATGATTTCGGATGGCCCCGGAACAATGAACTGTGGGAATCCGCTTGTCCGGCATTGATCTTCGTCCCATGGCATCCCCCTCGCAAAGGCTGTCAGAGCGACGGGCAGATAAAAAGGAGCGAGGCATTTCTCTCTCCTCTCCCTTACAGCGTCTTTCTTTCCTCGCCGTCGGGAGGGCTCCCGGCAGATCAGCGGGGATGAGCTGAAAGTTGAACTACCTGTTGACAGAGGTTCTTAAACAGCCCCTCAATGACATATTGTGCAAGACAGGAGGGGAGGGGGATGGAAAAAAGAAAAAGGGAGAGGCACACACAGGCTCCTGTCCATTCATATTCGGCGCTGATGCATTGAGCCCATGTTTTCATCCGATTCTTTTGATTCCCGGGCTTGTAGAAAGAACGGGGATTTATCTTAATCTGGAGTTATTCATGTTTTTGAATGCGGGGTTCATATTTTACAGTAGTTTTTAAAGAAAGGTCCTCCATGGGTATTTGTTGCAAAGGCAGGCCCGAGTCTCCAGGGAAGTGGAGGTGCCCTAATTTGCTGTTACCAGGCGCTTTTTTTTGGGGGGGGGGTTTGGATTTAAGTTCGGAGGAGTCGTAGGATGTAATCCCAATAGGAAAGTTGGCCGGTTTGCGCGCCACTTCAGCTGACCCAACAAGTAGGCAGACCATTTAACACTGAGGTCCGGGGAAATTGATGTAGTACGTACAAATCCCAAGAAACACTGCCTTAAAAATATGCTGTCAAATAAGTAGTCCCGTTGTTTCGCCGCGGAGCACGGGCTTAAAAAGTGGAGCGAGCTCATATCTGAATGGATTCGAGTGGACAATACTTCTTAGCGAGGCAAAAAGAAAAAAATCTTTGTTTTCTCAAATGAATCAAGCCTTTGTTTTATGATAGCCTTATGCCAAGAAAGTTGAATGCCGTTCGTCCGAAACAAAGCTGCCATTTACGAGCAGCTTCTGGTTTATAGCTTTAGGTAGGGCATTTTGCGGATGCAAATTACTGCACCCACTGATCCCGACCGGGGCACTGTAGGACAGTCGTGTATTGATTTTGATCTTGTTTATTATTTACAACAGACACTCACTTTCGTAAATCATAGATCCAGTCAAGATGTTTAGTTTATAGCGACACTAAATGCTTCAGAGTGAAAGAGTTAGCCCATTTGAAAATAGAGCATTTGACCCATCCTTGGACAAGCCATATCGTTTGTAACCAAGCATTCTCAGTTTTTATTTTTCACCCTCTGTTCATGCATATTCAGTGTTTCTTGCTGTTGACGATAAAGGCCTCTAAATATCCTAACCTCCGTGAGCGCCGCTGTCAGGGGCAGTGGGCGACCGCAGTGGATACCTATCTCCAGATCTTCAGCCAGAGTATGTGTTGTAGGTTGATGGGGGAAACAAGAGCAAAAATCCCCCAAAACTAGAGGCGTGCCTGCAAATTTCCCACATAAGGTACAGTGGCGCGGCGGCGGTAATCGAGCCGATATGGGATCCTCCTGCTTTGCGACGAAAGTGCTGCCCAGAGCACCGAACCTGCAGCACTCTCGAAAAAAAACAAAAAACATCTGCGTATCGCTGCCGCCGCTCACTTTTCCCAAGTACTTCTCGCCATTAGCCAGGAAAGTTACTCCGTGTGATTCCTTCGCCAGGCTTCTATCTCATACTTTCTCTTCCTTTTTATTTATTTATTTATTTTTTTGTAAAAGAAACAGCACAATCCATTCTTGAAGCCTCATCTCTTTTTGATAGTGCCGAGTTATGAGTTTTGATCAAGAGGCTCTAGGCACGCGATGGAGTCGGGATTGAGTCTGGCAGGGATCGCGCGACTGTCTTCCATGTGCAGTTCACTGTGTTTTCGCCTCATTACAGAAAGTAATAATGCATCGAAGTCAAAAGAGCGGCGGAGTGAAGGGGGGGGGGGAAAGCAAAACAAGGCGGCTTTTTTATTGGATTAATTAGACGCCTCGCAAAGACCACCTGCAATAGAGGCAAAAAAAAAAACACGAGCCAGGCAAGAAAAAGAAAAAAGAAAAAACACCCCTCATATCTTGGGCTGTTCTTCCAAAACTAAAACACTTTTCTTTTTTTTTCTTTTTTTAGCCAGAGGTAATTGATCTTTGAAATAACGGAGGAAGCTCTGTTTGTACTTTGAAAAACACACTGAAGGCGTTTGATTGCGGCTCGATGTCCCTGCCTGCTTGTGTAATCACTAAATATTTAGCATTCAAATCTCAGCGCGTGTAACATATGGTAAATATCCAAATTGTCCCTTCCAATATCAGATCGCTGCCTGTGTGGTGGCGCCTTTCATCTCGGTAATGATTCGGAGGCAAATATGATGGAATTCAGCGCATTGTGAATAGTGATTGATCTGTTAATGCTATGAATTTGTTCATTAGGGCTTAATGAGCTATTGCATTGTGATTAGTCGATGGGTTTCGGTGTCGATACATGCCAAAATAACAAAGGAAAGTCCAACTAATGGCTTTTCGATTCTCGACTTTCCTCGTATTAAATGTCAGGGCAAAGTTTGGCGACACGGCGCTTCCACGGCAAACAGGCCAAACGCGCAGTGGGTTTAAGAAGCTTTCCTTATGAATTTATTATTAGTGGCAATCCCTAATATTGAAACTGTCTTTCATACACTTTAATAATTTATAAGGTTACAATTAGAGCGCAGCACATATAAATCCCTTATGCATTTATGATGCAGGCTAATATTGATAAGACCAAAATGAACTGAGCACATTCAAATGCCGACTGAAATACATTTCCATTGTGTTACAGATACCACTTATAATTAAGCTGAGGCTCGAGGAGAATAGGAATGGAGCGGGAAAACTGCATTAAGAGTAACAGAGAGGACTCACTTGTGCGAACGCGTGCGTTACTGTGTGTTTATGGGGATGCACGTGGAGCTTCACTGAATATTAAAAGTGGCAGCGATAAAGACAACAGCTGAGGCTTCATGAGAAAACGCTAAAGGAAGTCTTTGTGGTTTTAGAGGTATCCGAGGAGCCAATAGTTTTTAATGAGACAGCAGAGTGTTCATGCCAGGAAATGATAAGGTTATACAGGTTCGAGTAACGGCACATAGCTACCGCACAGACACGTTTTCGCAACACCCCGGCATGGCAGACGCACTGAGCTCTGTGACAGACAAAAAGACTTCTCCAAACAGTGGTAAGAAAGCAATTTACCGTTTTGTTAGAATGCGAGTCTTTGGGTGTTTGTGTACTGTATGTACATATGATTTGGCAGTGCAGTGGTAACAGCACGGATGTTAGCAGTCTAACAGTATAACAGAATAGATAGACTTGTTAAGCCTTCTGTGGGCAGCCGTCTGATGACAACACACCCCCTGTGTCTTTTAGAGGACATTCTGCTGTAGAACTGTTGTGGGGAGTTGGATGTGTGTGCATTGTTCACTACACCGCCCTCAAATTCCCCTGCATTTGTGTGTTGATATGAGCAGAGGGGGATGTCACATAAGAAATGTCCTTTTTAATCAGGGGAAAAAAATATAAAATGACTTGGGAGCAAGGCGAGCATATTAATGTGCCTCATTTGCATACGCTCGTCAGCCAGGATACGTTTATAAAAAACACAAACTGGATTCGTCAGTTCATTTCACATTATTCCATTGTCTATCTGCCTTTGTTATATGTTAAAGATAAAGGCAGAAATCAAATTGAAGAAAAGGGCAAGCTGCTATCTCCCCAAATGAGCAACAGCTCATCAGCCTAGTTTAAATCACAGATTTCTATTCCAAAAGGCAGCCGCTCTGTAAAAAGAGCCTTTTCAAATAAGGTCTCTCCCGATATAAGCGCGCCTGCTGATAAAACTACTGTCACATAAATACAATTTAGAACCTTACGTCATTTCAAGCAGTCCCACCAAGTTTTATCCTTTTCTCCAAACGAAAATGCACACAGTATACTCTTTTATTATCAAGCGCTATTCAAATGAGGACAGAATTATTCAAGTCACATGAGAATAAGATCATAAGATAAGCCATACATTTAAGTTGGCTTTGACTGAGGCACGTCTCACTGTAAGTCCGTGCCTGGCGAACATAGCATGGCCATTATATTTGAGATGAATTCACTTCAACCGCTTCACGAGACTTGCGACAAATTCAAAGGGCAGCCCACCAGTGTCACATTCCTTTAAACAGAAGTGGAAGCTTGTTACAGTGTCTAATTCATGACCAAGAGATAAGAATCCACCATGGAGCGTGTGTTGGAGGGGATAAGGTCTAAAAGAACAGGCACTCCTTATGTCGACTAACTTCCCACTGACGACAGAGAGGGAGCGAAATGAGAGAAAAATGTCAAATGAACCGGACACATAGACCAAGAAGTGAAGACACACTGGGGGAGGAAGAAGAGGGGCACGAGACGTTACATACTCTCTATTGCCCCTCTCTGTCTTTGATACAAATTAGTACACAGTAAAGTTCTTTAAAGAGAGAACCACCTTCCTCGCATGCATTTATATGATTTTTTTGTTCACTGTAATCGTGCATTAAAGCAGAGAGCCTGCCACTGTTACCAAGCGGCATACTAATCAGCTTAATGAGATATTATACAATATTTTGTTGACCAAAGCAGAACTGTGGTTATTATTTCTGTGGACTTGACCCCTGCCAGCAGCCAGAGGAAGTGTGCACATACATGTTTACCTCTCCATCTGGAGAGCAGATGGAACAGTATTAAGGCTGTTGTTCTTTTTTATTTAAGCACTGATGTTACACATATGAAATAAAGCTTGTTTGTAGATGCTAAGCTCTTCTCATTACATATTTGTGTAGTATGTGTGTGTGGTGGGGCTAGTACATCTGCCGTCCCCTTAAATTTTACTTGACTTTGTGGCTCAAAAACAACATTTTTTTGTCACCTGGTTTCCCACACAATAAAGAACAAAATAAAAATAAATCAACAAAATGCCGAGGATCAAAGGGCATGTTTTAGAACCTAGGATGCACATCAAATGTAGTTTTGCTCTCGAAGAGTGCTGCACCGTTACAAGTGTCATGGCAGCAAGATAAGAGTGTTTACCGCAGTAACCCCTTGGTTTTAAGTGCTATTGTTGATATCATAATTGTAGTATTGCAGTGCGTCCCTGACAATGCGGTTGCTTCCTTTCATTAAGGCGTGTAATTGGAGGAATTCAGATAGGATGGGCACAAGTAGCTTAATTATACACCGCTCACCGTGTTTACAGAGTAATTATTGCATCTAAAATGGCACCGCATTTTGTACGTTTTGATAATACCTGATATAAAGTCCTCCAAGTCCATCAATCTACAGACATCTAACCTCTCCATGTTTTATGTCAATTGATTATTTTTCTTTATCTCATATACTCAGTAACCTTTTGTTTGTGTTGTGTGCTTGCTGTTGCAGGATGGAAGACTCGAGTTTGTGCCTTGGTGTGTCATCAGGAGTGCCTGATGCAGAAGCCCATCTCAACAGTGCAGTTCTAAATGGACGCTATCCCATCAGTCAGAAGCTTCATCAGCTTACTGCCCAGTTAGGCCACGCTTTCCCCAACCTGCACCGCCCACAGCCTATCCCTGAGGAGAAGGCAGCCACCCCTCTGGATGAGAAGACCCACCACACAGCCCTGGCCAATCAACCGATCAGCAGTCAGATGGCACTTTTGGCCAATCAGCTCAACCGTGATCTTGATGCAGCAGCCTTAAGTGGGCTAAACGGCCGCGTTGATCTGCAGCAGTTCCTTAATGGTCAAAATCTGGGCATCATGTCCCAAATGAATGATATTGAAGATGATGCCCGCAAGAACAGAAAGTATCCTTGTCCGCTGTGTGGCAAACGCTTCCGGTTCAACAGCATCTTGTCCCTGCACATGCGCACACATACCGGCGAGAAGCCCTTCAAATGCCCCTACTGTGACCACCGAGCAGCTCAGAAGGGCAACCTGAAGATTCATCTCCGCACCCACAAACTGGGCAACTTAGGCAAGGGCCGCGGCCGTGTCCGCGAGGAGAACAGACTCCTCCATGAGCTGGAGGAGAGGGCCATTCTCCGAGACAAACAAATGAGAGGAAGTGGCAGTATCATCCCCACTCCCCCCTTACCTCACATGGGCCTCAGCAATAGCACCACCCTTCAGCCACAGCTCGGCTCAGCCTGTGGCCTGCTCCCACCGTCGGGCCTGGGCACTCCGGAGACCCTCTCCCAGCCCTCCTCTTCACCAAAACCTGCTGGTGCCCAGGATGATCAGCTGAACCCAGCAACAGGTTTCCGCTGCACCTTCTGCAAAGGCAAATTCAAGAAGAAAGAAGAGCTTGACCGCCACATCCGCATACTGCACAAGCCCTACAAATGCACTCTGTGTGAATTTGCCGCCTCTCAAGAAGAGGACCTGATAAGTCACGTTGAGAAGGCCCACATCACCGCTGAAAACACACAGGGCGGGGGCTCCGGTGGGGCTGGTGGAACACAGCCCGCCACAGAATTCCGCTGTGAGGTGTGCAGCCAGGTCTTCAGCCAGGCCTGGTTCCTCAAGGGTCACATGCGCAAGCACAAGGACTCCTTCGAACACTGCTGTCAGATCTGCGGCCGCCGATTCAAGGAGCCATGGTTTCTCAAGAACCACATGAAGGTGCATCTCAACAAGCTCGCTATCAAGAACAAGCCCCCGCAGGCCAGTGAACAAGACATCGCCTCAGTCAACAGCATGAGCAGTCTCGCTCAGGAAGCCCATGCTAGCCTGTACTCTCGCTACATCTCCTGTCTGCAGGGAGGCTTTCTTTCACCTGACAAGCAGGGCCTCAGTGAGCAGCATCAAATGCTGGCTAAAGCAGGCATCGCTATGAAAGAAAAAGAGATGCTAGGAAAGCTCTTGGGGCCAATGGCAGCCGGCATGGGCCACGGTCTGGATGAGAATGAAAAGCGTTCACTTCTGGGGTGCCTTAACCTTGTGCCCCCACTCAAGTCCAGCTGCATGGAGCGACTTCAAGCCGCGGCAAAGGTGGCTGAGATGGATTCTCTCAATAACTATCAGGCCTGGCAGTTGATGGCCCGCGGCATGGCTATGGACAGAGCCTTCATGCCAAAGGAGCAGCAGCTTCCGCACCAAATGCACACTGGGCAGGATGATGAGAACGGTGGTTCCATGACACCCTATTCTAAAGACAAGCTCGACTATTCCATGATGACTTCCACTGATAGCTCCAAACACAAACTCTCTGAAGCCTTGCAGGGCTCCAAGCTCGGCACTGGCGCTTTGATGTCAATGAAGGAAGATGGACGAGGCTTTGACGGTCACCGTGATCTTTTGCCCCACCACGGCGTTGGGGAGGCACCTGCAGGCCTCACTGGTTTAGGAGGTCACAACATGGACTTTGGCATTTCCAACATGAAGGAGAAGCCCTCTGAGTGCCCTGACTGCGGCCGCGTCTTCCGCACCTACCACCAGATGATTGTCCACTCGCGCATCCACGGCAAGGACCGGAGGAGCATGGAGGAGGCCCTGGAGGAGCGCCGCGGGTCAGCCAGCGACCCGGAGTCCCAGTCCATCAGCCGCTCCACCACCCCTGGCTCGTCCAACGTGACTGAGGAGAGCGCCATGGGAGGGGCACACTCGCAGACAGGCAGCATCCAGGACGACAGCCCACACCCATCCTCCCCATCCTCAGGTAAGAAAGTCAATATTACATTTATATAGAACTTTCTCTATCACTAAACCCTTCTGTCTTATTTTTATACTGGTCCATTCCAGTGACATATTGATTATATTGGGAATTAGTTCCATAAGTAAAAAATAATGCAATCGATTAATTTGTGTTAATAAGGAATCAGGTTCCAGGCCCAATTTATTTTACTGGGATTTTTGGCGAGGGGACCAGAGTGGGGTGGCCTAGTTAGGGTGGCCCAGAGTTTTCATGATGGCCAAGTTTTAAAAGCTTTAAAATACATTTGAATGGATAAATCTTAATATAATACTTATATCTTTGAATAGTTGTCCCATTTTTTTTCAATTACAAATACGATAGTCTCCCTAAGTTGTAAGTAAAGAAAACACCAATTCCCTTATTACTCTTGAGCCTTATCAAATTAAACGTATAAACCTCAAGTCTCGCTCAAAGATACCTGTTTTGGCATCGCATACACATTGCAGGTTAGCGGCTTACGTCCCCCCCCCCGGAACATGAGTAAAGACTAGGAGCGCCGGGACCGACTCATTTTTAAGCAGAGTGATTAATAAATGCCTTTAATAAACGTGTTGGAGAAGACAGCCGCGCCCCCCCCTCCCTCTTCCTCTCTCTCCCCGGCAAACACGGGGGCCGGCTGGGGCTAGATAAGTATATGTTTAGTGGGATTAAGGGAGGCTCGTTGCTAATGATTACACAAGTTTTTAAAGGTAACTTTCGCTGGCTCCTCAGGGCACCGCGCCGGCGTTAAGAAGCGCGAGCCGTAATTGGGTCACGACTGTGCGATAATCAGCCGGTTTAAGCTAAACAAGACACTAATTAAAGATATACATATAAAGCAGGTCAAAAACGGAAAATCGGCTAACTTCATTTGCCAAAGCGGCTATGTGCTTTTAAGTCTTTTGAGAGAGGGGAGGGGAAAAAAAATATATAAATAATATAAATATAAATCAGTGGCTTAGCTTAAGGCGGTAAGCAACTTAATTCCACCAATGGAGACGGGATTGTTTATTTATTCACAGAGGCATGAAGTCCTTATCGTGCCCGTGTAGTGCGATGGGTTTGAACATAGGACGGGCTATGTTTATTTTAATCTAAGAAATAATAACAGACAACCCCCCACCCCAATTAGGAATTAATGAAAATGAGAACGAGATAAAAACCTATTTTCTTTATAGAGACTATTAAACATAACACTTTCTCAACAGGGTGGGGGTGTAGCGGATGTAATTATCTTCTGAATTTTAATGCTGCAACTTTCCCGCTTTCTCTCTCCCCCCTCGCTGTCTCTCTTCCTCTCCCCCATTCTCTCTCTCTCTGCCTGTCTGCCTTTCTCTATCCTTTCTCTCCCTCTCTGTTTGTCTCTTTTTGCCTCTCTCCGTCGCTGTTTCTCTCCCCCCTTGTAGTCTCATGTTCTCTCTCTGCGTGGCTGTCTTTTCTCCCTCTCCATCTCTGTTTGTCTCTCTTCATCTCCCTGTCCCTCCTTCTCCCCCCACTCTATCTGAATGTCTGTCTCCCTCCCTCACCCTCCCTCTCTCGCTACTTCTTTCTCTCCAGCGCTCTTTCTTTCCGCCGCTCTCCATCTCTCCCCTCTCTCTCTCTATGTCTCTTTTGACTTAAGCGCTTTGAATCTGATGAGTACAGCTTGTGGCGTTTCAACAACTTCAGAAGTGCTGTGTTAACACCCAGTTTAATAAATACTAAGGGAAGAAATAAGAGGGTTAAAATAATCAGAGACAAATAAAAAGAGCAATGTTTTTTCTTCTTCTTTTTTTTTTTAAAGCAAATGTTAGCAAAGTATAATGAGACGTGTTTGATTTAGCTGTAAGTGGTTAAATCCTCTCCCCGAGGCGATGTCTTTAAAGGAAGGAGCGAAGGATTAAAAAACAACAACGCTGGGTGAAAAATATGTCTAAATTGTCTTTTCTCAATGTTGGAGTCTATCTTGCTGCATGTAGTCTGCACGGGGTATCCGTCTTCCTATAGCATGGCCCTAATGCAACTCCGTGTTAAGAAAGATGAGTTGTTGATGGAGTTTTTGACAGTCAGCGTGCAGAGAACGCTCGCATTTAAATTATTATTAAAACTGCAAATTTGGACTTAATTTATAGCTCCAGAGTTAGGGAATGAATGTATACTTCAGCAATCATCAATTCTAATAAGGACTGAGCACATTAGTATCCACCTTTCACCAGATGGCATTTTCTCAAGTGAAACCGTGCAAAAAAGAAAAACAAATCTTTATTGGTAGTTTATTGCAACGTCTTGAGGAACTGTTTATGAGCAAAGTCAGTGATATCTCTCTCAAGGGCAGAAGTGTTAAAAGTAAGGAATGGATAGTCTCTTAGTATTTAATCTCATCCTATAATACGTGGAACAAACCGGCAGTAAATGGAGAACACGCCACAGCCACTTGTTGTATGTTTGCTTCTACTTATACACATGTATGAATCCTAATATGTAGTACAGTCTTAAGCTGCCACTTTATAGATAAGACACATTTGATTTTGCTAAAAAATATATGTTTTCAAAGATATAGTATATTATAGTTTAAGGGGAGACATTGCAAGTAGCACTTTTTATTGCATTTATTTGTTAAGGTTTGGGGATAGACTCGGAACATGCAGGCTTTCACTTGAAAACAGTACAAAAAATTAATATATCCAAAAAAATTGATAAAAATAAATGTCTATGGGGGCAATATCTACACTTAAAGTAGGACCCACACCCACCGAATGTATCCAGTCTGGAAATTAACTAAATTAAGTTCAAATAAACAATATGTCTTCTGTGGGAACGTTCTCAAAGCTGCTTCTTCCTACACATCCGAAGCAGCTTAAGTGTCTTTCATTTTAATATCGTACTCATACCCATCCCGCTGCCCAAATCTCTGCAAACAATCTTTAGAAGGCTGGTTTTTTGATCTGACAAATTGCACCAAATAATTAGACGCCGTGCAGCTCTCTTACCGTTTGCGGTTTTTGTGACAAAAAAGAAAAGAAAAATCTGAGAAGTAAACAGATACAGAAAATGAATCTTCAATATGCTTGTTTCTTTGCTACTTCCTGTTTATTTTTTATTTTTTTTATCAAGTAGCAACGATGAAGAAAGAAAAAAAACCTCACAAAAAAAAACGGGTCTTTTCTTCACAACTTTAGACGCAGTGATTTTCAATGAGAGCCCAGGGACTCTCAAATTTAGAAAGCTTTGATGTGTGAGAAAAAATGTGTTTGAATATCATGCAGAGAAAGGTGCCGGAGTTCTGCCTGCATATCTTCGCGAGCGTATGCCGTGCTATAGACTTTATAAAAGTGTGCGTGCCTTCTCTAGCTTACAGGATGTGGCTACTGTACCATTGTTTTTATCTTAATATCACAACTCTCTTTCTTTCTCTTCCTCTCCCACACTCTCGCTCTCTCTCTCTTGCTGAAAAAGATAGCAATTCTACCAAAAGCGCGTGCACGTGTACACGCACCTCCCGCTCCGCCATGCCACCTACCCACGGCGATTCTGAGTTAAACTTAAATTATAGTAATCAACAATAACATCTCAACCGTGAAAGAAGGTCAAGTCCGCCGCTTTTGTCTTTGAGACGGCACTTGTTTAAAAGCGATGAGTGAGAAGAGAAAGAAAAACACGCAAAGGAAAAAAAAAATAGGGTGAAGAAAAAAAAAAAAAAAAAAAACGCAAAGAGATGGGGGGAAAATGGGCAGCCCTGTGTCAGCGATGTCCTCCACAGACCTCTCTTATTATAGCGTAGCTCGGCGGCTAACCTTGAGCATGTTCCTTATTCTTTTTTTCGGAGCGAAAACAAAGAGATAATAATTACATTTATGCGCGGCGTCATCTGTCTTTTTGTTTGCTATCCTCAGATCGACCCGCCATTGTCGTGCGTTACAGTATTGTGATCGGAGCGAGTGAAATCACGGCGCACACTTTGGGTTCGCAGGATTCCGGTTTGAAATAGGTGCGAGCTAAATCCGTCGCTTTGTGTTTGATATTGTGATCCCGGGGCACGAATACTGAGTGTGCAGCCGTAGCAGGTAATTTGTTTGTTGAAATCGGCGAAATAAGTTGATTTGTGTGTGTGTGTGTGTGTGTGTGTGTGTTTTTTTATCAAAGACATGTTTTATCACATCTTTTTGTGTTGCCTGAATCAAGCACTCAATCACTTTTGCTAGCATAGCGAGTTACCTTTCAGAATTCACTAATATGAAGTGATACGAGGGCTCCTTATATCCCATTAGTGCACACTTATTGCTTTTGAACAGTTTTCCAAACATGGGTACAGGGACCCCCGGGGGTGAGTGGGGACATAGCAGGGGGTACTTTTGAATTATTTCAAATTTGAAAATAAGTGAAACTGAATCATCTTTGAACATTATTTTTCAAAAGCAAAGGTATTTTAATTGTATTGAAGTAAAAATATAAGAATGTATTAATAATATATTAGATTTAACTTTCAACACTCGAAGGTTTGGTAACCACTGCTTTTGTATTACAGTATTACACTGAAAAACATCTCACCGGAGCAAGACAGTATACAGGCGCTCGTCATATAATTAGAATATCATGAAAAAGTGCATTCACTTCTGTTATTCAACTTAAACTGTGAAACTAATATATGATAAACTCATTACATGCAAAGTGAGATATGTATAGCTTTTTTTTTGTTATAATTTTGATGATTATGGCTCAGCTTGTAGAAACCCCAAATTAAAAATCTCATAAAATTAGAATATTTTGAAAATGGACTGTAAGCTATAATCATCAAATCATAACAAATAAAGGCTTGACATATGTCACTTTGCATGTAATGAGTCTATATCATATATTAGTTTCACAGTTTAAGTTGAATTACAGAAATAAATGAACTTTTTCATGATATTCTAATTATATGACGAGCACCTTTACAGTAGAGAGAGTGTGCGCTACATTCGGAAATGTGCTTACACATGGCATGGATCTCACATAAAAGTTCCCCACTTGAAAGGCTCTGTAATCTGGCTGTTTGCAAGTTTTCTCACCAGAGTGTTGCATGCACCACCATCAGGCTGAGAAAGAGAGAAAAAAACAACAAATGACACCGTTCCATATTCATCACTTAGTGGTGGAGTCAACCTCATACTGATTTGACTTAGAATAAAACATTGTAAACTGTATTCTATGTTACATTCATGTAATGAAATGCGTCTCAATTTAGAGCTTTCTCAAACTCATTACTGTAAGCGTCATGACATTTACATGCGCATCACAGCAAACAAGACGAATATACATTTAAAATAGCTTAAGTGATGGTTTTGGCACCAGTCACGCCCCTCTAGTCAACGCTTACATATACAAATGTTACTAATTGTGCGGAAAGAGGTTTTGCTCACACGCGTGTAAGGCCTAAAGGAGTACATACTAGTCTGCTTAAACCCACTCCTACCTCTGCTCCCGGTTGTAAAGGGCTCTCCCTCTGGCTTTCTCTCCGCTCTCAGTCTCTACTGAGAATCCCCCTTGTCTACATTTATTTAAAGAAAAAAAAAAAAAAAGCGAGGAGGAAGAGCGTTTAACATGGCGGGGATTAGCCTGTATATCCTTGGGTCTTTACCGCGGCTCAAACAAGCAGGCAAAATGCTCACTCCATACAAATTGAAATTGGATTTGCCGACTTGCCGCCTAAGGTTATAAAGCGCGGATATTCATCTAATTGCGTCGTTACGATGGGGGCGTAATTACACATGCGGACAAACTGTTACACTTGTAATTACTATGTCATTAAGAAATAAAGTGGCGCCAAACGAGATCCGCCAAAAAAAAAAAAAGAAAAACGCGGGGTGACAAACCTGATCCGAGAGGCCATTAACGAGTCACTCCGCCGGCGCAGTTTCCAACAGGTTCGTGGACGTGCCGCCAGATACAACAGGAGTATGAGTGAATGCTAACACACACGCCGGTATCACGCTATATCTAAAACACATGCGGGTTGAAGTTTTTTACAGTGTGAAGGAAAAGAAAAGAAAAACTTCTTACAAACATTTTGATGTGAGACGACAGTTCTGTAAATTCTTCCCATGCCCAGAGATGTGTCTTAGGTTTAAAGCTGTGAACACCTTGTGACATCAACAGGTGGGACTGAGCGTTTTTGTGCTCTGGAGAAGATGATGGACTCGATATGCTAGCTATGTTGCACGCATATAATATATAAGCCGTGACAACTCTGTACATTTTTGGGGAACAGCTTGATCGAAAAGTGTTAGAGAATATACAAGAACCCATGAAGACGCAGGAAGATTTTATTGTTGGCAGAGGACCTTATGCCCTATGTTACCCAAAACAGCCACTTTGATTCAAATGCCTATAGTGGAAGCATAACGTATACTGTGTGCCTCTCATTCCCTTTCCACCGATCTCCCTCTTCTGCATAAATGACTCTGCTTTCGTAATTGACATCCGTTTGCTCTTCCACTTCCCCCCTATTCGGCCCATTCTTCTCCCCTCTATAATCACCCAACTGACTGGTTACAAAACCTGCCCCTGCCTACCCCCTTCCCCACCACCACCGCCACTCATCCACCGCCGGAGCCTGGCATGTCATATCTCTATTTTTTTATGTGTCACCAAACTTAAATAGACAGTCATTGTGTTTTCGGGCACATTCGTCGTCGTCGTCCCCCCCCCCCCAACACTCCTCACCGCCTTTCCCTCGCCTCGCCGTATTTTCCCCGTACAGTAGGTCAGGACTCTGGTGTCTGCTAAAACGATAAAAAGTTCCATTCAAACGCACTAATTGTCAGTGTGCGCCGCTGATTGACACGTCGCGGATAAATGCAGACTTAGTATTTTTGTACACGCTTGCACAATATAAAAGACCAATTTATTTCTGTGTTCTTTCTTTCTCTCCTCTGTTCATTTGATTTCGCTCGTCCCCTTTTTTTTTCTTTCTTCTTCCTTCCTCCCCCCCCCACCCCCCTCCTCGCCTCTCTCGCTCTCTTTCAGACTCAATTTGTAAATATTACCCATGGCGGGAATTAGCCAAGGCCCATTTTTAGTTATATATTTTTTCAAGAATTCCGATTGTCTTGCGAGGAGCGCCTTTGATCGAGGAAAAAGAACCTCGAAGGCCCTCCCGGCGTTCGCGCTCCGCGGTATTCCTGGGTGGCTATCAGCGGCTAGCTTTGTCTCTTATGAAACATTTATCAGTCCCGTTTTATATGTCCTAATGATCGCGTTAGGATCCCTCGGTCGGTTATGAAGCCCCGGCACGGGGAAAAGAGGGGGGGAAAAATGCACTGTTGAGAGACCGGGGAGATGAGAAAATGCCACAGACGGCGCGGCGGAGTGAAAGATGACAGAGCAATGCATTCCTTAGTAAACAGTATTGGAGCACCCTATCTATCTGTGCTTTGCCAAAACACAGCTGAGTGTTTCCTGTATTAACCATAGCTCCTTTTTTTTTTATTGGCATTGGCATTTATGTTGTATAACTTAAAATAATGTATGGAAAATCTAAATGTTCATCAAAAAGTCTATCAGCTTTAATTGCATTGCATTAGGTGCATTGTTGACGGCAACTGGGGTAAAAACAGCACCGCAATAAGGATGGAGCACATGTTTGCTAGGTCACATTGTTCAACCTTTTATACTGTTCTGTCAGGTCAAACAAAAAGCCTACAGGACCAGAAGCACTAGCTGTTATGTATGAAACGATTCTGAGACATCCAGGCAGTTAAATTATAAATCCACCGATAAAATGAAACTGCTGGACTTACTTGCTTAACTCGCAGATGTTTGCAAATGAATATCTATCCAACTGGTCTGACATCAGGACCCACCATCACCCTAAGATGACAACCCACCACCCAAAATCAATTTAACCATTTATATATAATGTAATATATTGTACTTTTCCTCCACAAACCATTGTTTGACCACTTAACTGCCACCCTAGGGTTAGGGTTAAGGATTAGGGTTAGGGTTAACAATTATTTACATCCAAGTCTCAAAGGGTATTGACTGGAGAGCTTACAGTCTATAAGCCAGTGTGATACCTAATTTGAAAGCCAAGACCTTCTAGTTTCTAATAAATATGTATGAGATCTGTGTGAGTGAAACACAACTTACGTTACATTTGCCGTTCTTAACCGTAATTATATCCTGATTAGGGTTAACTAACCCTAACCCCCTGATCAGGGGATACGACAGTTAAGGGGTTAATAATCATTAACAAGCTTAAAAAGCTGAAATTATGGTAAGAACAAGTCTGAAACAGAGCTTTTGACAGACACAGGTAGTATTTCTATACTTTTTCCAGTGATGAATGTAATGTTTTCTGGGGAAAAGCCTGTGACGCACTGAAAACGATTCCATGACCTCCGTGAAAACAACTGATCTAATTGTTTATAGAGGATACTGGATCATCTTCTCATCTTTATTTATTTATCAGACTCTAGGTCCTTGTGGAGACACAGCGATCCTAGAAGTCGTTAAAAATCCATTCTTCTCAAACTGTCCTCACCAAGCACTGGCTCGTAGAACAATTGACCTTCCAAGTACCACCAGGCCTAAGACCGCTCAAATCAAATCAGAACCAATACGGAGTACGGCTATGTCACTTGAAGATAATGTGGACTGCAAAATGAGAGCGCAGAAAAGATGGGTGGCACCCCGTCATGACGTCAGCCGGTGCAACCGAATCAAAGCGCACTTAAAAGCTCCAAAAAAGTCCCACATCGACTTTCTCCCGGAACGAGCCCCTGCTTTGCATGCTCCCCTTCCCCATCACCTTCATCCTCCTCTCTTTTTCTGTTTTATGTTTTTATAATTAAAACATAATATTTATCTTTCCACAACAGAAGGCTGCCGTACTCCGTCAGGTAGACTGTTTGCATATTAATATTCCTAATACATCAACAAGCTATCTGCTCCGGTGTCATTGCTAAAAGTCGGAAAGGGAGCGAAGGTGACTTGTCTGCGGGAGGCTTTATGTTGAGTTTTGAAATGCAACACCCACAAGAAAAAAAAAAGAAAGAAGATTGGAATTGTAGAGGAGAGAGGCTTAAAAAGAGAGACGCAAATTAGCATCGGAGTCAAGACACACCGGAGAGCGCGCGGTTTCAAGTGGCAACCTTTAAGATGCACATAGCAATGAAGGTTTACGGAGGTATTTCACGCACAATCTGTCGGAATCATCTGGCTTAAAGGCGTTGGCGTTTGTTATGTTCTCCCAAATTTGGCAAATGTCGGTCTTCAGAGCGCTCGCGTAGATGGCCGTAAGACTGTAGCTCAAAGTGACGAGTTCGCCTTGAAGTGTCCGTCGGCGGTGGAGCGGTAGACTTTCGCTGTTTATCCGCATCTTGACTTTAGAATTCAGGTGCAGTTTCCACTAAAAACCCTTGAGTGCATGTCCTGTGTCCAAGCCACACGCGCCACTAATTTGTCAAACGATCAAACGGCAATGTCGGATTACGGATTTGAAGCGCTCGTTTGATGTCGTGGCCGAAGAATCTGTGCGTCGTCAACATGTGCTTAGTATTTATCCCTCTCGCTCCTTTGTTTTTCTGATTTTGTGAAACCGTTGTCCTCGCACATATTCCCATGAAACATGAATTCGTTGGAAGTGGGCGCCCGCGATGACTATGTTGTTTGGAACAGGCTGGTGTACGTTTGCACATGAAGGAAGCCGGGGGGAAAAGGGCCTGTAAAAGTTGCGGTGGTTGTTTATGTGTACTTAGGAGAGGGTTCAGATGGAGCGATCGAGGGCCAGGCGGGAGGGGGCGGTGTGGGGGGGGGGGGGCCCAGGCGGGAGAATGCCAAGTTCCTTTTCTGTGTCTGCTGACAGCTGTCTGCCTCCGTCAATGCTGTGGATTCCTGTGAAATGAGGCAGGGCTGTGGTCAGGGGAATGCAAATGGATGGAAGAGGATGGTTGGGTAAGGCGTTTAGGGTCAGGGCAGTGGAGGTGGGGGGGGGGGGGGGGTTATTTGTATAACACTCTTATAAATATAGTGAAAGTGCCAATATCATGCAAAACTTTAACCATGTTTCATACCTCTTATCGATGATGTTTGTTTCATGCGTGACCCTCTTCTGCTAGACCACACTCAGAGATAAAATCCAGACACTTCAGAAGTCCAGAAGCTATTTTCTCCACACATATTAGCGGACTGCTTCCCAAAGAATAGGGTGCGGGGGCCCTGGGTGGCCTCAGAGACTTTTTAAGGGGGCCCTCAGTGTCTGCCTTATGTATTTTGAAGCTGCGAAAACTAACTGACTCTTTGAAAAAAGAGTTAGTTATTAAATAGGGATCCTTAGGGGATCTTCAAATCAATAAGGAGGCACAAACCTCCAGACTCAGGAAATGGCTGGATTAGTATATTTTTGTAGGTAAAGACACACATTCTAAGCCAGTGTGCTGGATCAAAAAGCTAGTATATTGGAACAATTAAGAAAGATCCGTACAACTGTAATTGCTCACCAACTCACTTGTGGATCTTTCCTATTTTTTCCATTGATTAGCATATTTGCCTGTATTTAAGGTCAATAATTATTTCTATTTGATTCGCTTCCTTTATTAACAAAGCAACAGAGGCCCGTCGAGCCCCCTCTGCTGGAGTTGATTATAACTACAGTACATTAAGTAATGTCTTCAATAGTAGGGATGTTTTCAGTACCAAGGCTAGGGGGTCCTACAGCAGTTTAAAACCACAAATGAATAATCATTGTACTTTCCATTCAGAATAGATTGCAATAAAACTATAGTTTAGAGTAATTGAGAACAGACACGGTTGGTTTATTTTTCAGTGCATTCTGCAACTTCCGTAACTTAATTTCAATACATGGCGACTACTTACAAAAAAGTTTTCCCAGTGTCTTTTTTTTAAATCAAGTTTTTATCCTCTACAAAGTCTTACGTAAGCAAGCTATTGACAAAAGGCAAGTGCACAGAAGTCGACGTTGGGGTCTCAACCAGTGTAGGGAGGGCGAAAGGGAGGGAGTGGGGGGGATGTGCTCTGTTTGAACAAGTTAACTTGGGCATGATTGGGGTTCCTCCTGCGCGTGAAAGAGCAAGAGAATACATTGACCTTTGCCTCATTAAAAATGGAGGGCCAGACATGCGATACCATGACTGTGGAATCTGCCTTTTCTCCTCCTCATCCACCCAGCGTTTTTCTTGTGTGTGTTTTTTTTTTCTTCCGCCGCCTCCGCTGCTCCGTCATCCTCTGCCCCCCCCCCCCCCCCCCCCCCCCCCCGCTCTCACCCTTCAACCCTCCCCGCTCCATCGCCTCCTCTTAACCCTTCTGACAGGTCACATAAAAAGGCTTTTGTGTCAACATCAGGGCGCTGACAGTGAGCAGAAAGCCACATGAGAAATGCCGCCTCTCTTCCCCTTAGTCGTTTGCTATCTCTTCATCGCTGAAACACGGCTCCACTAGAAGAAAAAAAAAAAAAAAAAAAAACTAAAACACTACGGGAGGAATTAAGTCCGAGGATTAAGATCTCTAAGCTTTTTTTTTCTTCCTTTTTTTCTTCCCCCTTCCCGTCTTTTCTGCCCTCTCGCCCTGCCACATTCCAATTGTTCTTAAAATATTTGGCAATGTCAATTAGTAAGTGAGCAGAGCTAGCTGATGAACACAATTTTCCAGGCGACTGAGCACCCTATTGTTGTGGAGCGGAGAGCAGATTTGGGAGGTCATTATCATTCGCTGTTAGCCGTGCCCAGCTGCTCCCCTCTTGGCTCCGGCTCCGGCCCCTCTCTCCCCTTTTGCTCTGTTTCCCCCACTCTCTTTCTGTCTCTCTCTCTCTATCTCTCCCCCCCTCTCTCTCTTCCTCCTCGTATCCACGGCTATAGCTACATCATTTCTCCTCCATGTTCACCAGTTAAGAGCTGGTTGATAGCAGCCAGCAACAGGGGGCCCGCGCTCAACAGGACCAAAGGAGGAAGAGGGGGGCGGTGGCGCAGGAAGGAGGCAAGACAGTCAGATGGATATGGTTCGGGTCGGTGGGGGGAGAGGGGGTTACTGTATGAGGAGGGCGGGAGGGGGAAAAGGAAGCACGAGAAGGGCACTAGGGCAAGTGGTATGGGAGGGGAGGGATGCGCTGATCGCTGTGAACGCGAGAGGGGGCATGGGGGGGAATTGGGTTTCGTGACAAAAGCCGTAGCGTGTGGAAGGAGGAGGGGAGTTAATCTAGTCGAGTTAGCTCCGTCGTCAATTCTACCGCATGTAAAGACGACAAAAAAAAGACGAGACGCGAGAGCAAGACAGCAGAGGGAGGGGAGAGGAGAGTTCAGCATCTTGACAGCCTGGGGAATGAAGCTCTCTTCTGTTTTGTCTTCGGAGATAACCTTGTTTGCTCCGGAGCAGAAACGCCGGTCAAATGGGCCCTGTCCAGATCATTGCTGTTGAGCCTAAACACAACAATCTTACACTGTTTATTTCTTTATTGTTGTTTTCTGATGTATTCTTTTGGAATATTTTATGTTTTTTCTTCTGGTTGAGTAACTATTTGGGTCACTACATTTTATCCATCCATCCATTTTCTTCCACGTTTCCGTTGCCGGTTCGTGGGGGCAGCCATTGGAGCTGCCCAAATCACATTGCACCAGCCCCTTATGGCTCTTCCGGCAGGTGGTGGGTCCTCAGAAGGACGGCCTCATGGTTCTACCCGGGCCTGTTGGTGTCTCATAAGGGGCTTCTGAACCGCTCTTTGTCTGACCCAACAACTAGGACCTGTTTGCCGTGGGAGACCCTAGGGGCACGAAGCCCCCGACAACAGAGCTCCCAGGATCATTCGGGCGCTCAAACCCCTCCACCACGTTAAGGTGGCAGATCCAAGAGGGGACTACTTTTTAGTCACACATTACTCTTACTTTAGCAAAGTAGTAGTTGTATTTTGGTCACTAGCCACCTCCGATAACAAAACCTCTATTGCACAACCCTAGTTACTTTGGCAAGTAACTGTAGTAGTGACTCAGCTTCCCTTAAGCAACTGTATCCACTTTCTGCACGCCCATTTCATCACAAGTATATCACATGTACTGCAATTTTGGAAGAATAATACTTAATTTAATAAATGGCCATGGAACTATAAACTGCGCTGGATTTGCTCCCAGTTGACCTTTAGCTGGAATCTATCAGGCCTCAAATAGTTGGACATGTGGTCGTGCAGATGTCTGGTTCGCATGACTCCTTGTAAAATCTGCCATTATTTAGAATGTATTATTTGTGGTCAGTGCTAAGTATGTTGCCTGAAATCTATCCACACTCCTGAACTTGCAGTCCACCCCTTTGTTTGCAGCTAAGCCTAAGCTGTTTTGTAATAAGCACGATTTAAAACACTTTGGCAGCAGTGCAGAGGAATGACTGCGAAAGGTCATATGGGCGAAGAAAGGCTTTATTGTTTTGAACAGGCCCAAGCATAATGTATGTGTCATACGGGGGTATGGATGGTACTACAGGAGTTTGGAACAGGGTTTGAGGAAGGTTTTGAATGTCAGGTGTTCCGGTGTCTGTCTGTAAACCTCAAATAAGGTATTCTTTTTAACACACCAAAGGAGTAAATACAGCAAGACAAAAGGCATGGGGAAGAGGAAAAATCAGGAATCTCAGACTTTTTGTTGTACCTGCCAGATGTACATCTTAATATGGTCCCAGAGGCGTTTCACCCCGCTCCCTGTGCTTCTTCTTACTGCACCCGACCAACACCTCCCACCCATGGGTGCCCTCCCTTCTCCTATCTCACATCGTCATCCCTCTGACAGAGCATTCACACGCTTCAACTGCAAGCTCTTTGCAATTATTAAAAATCACATTTCACCCAAATGTCACGGACTTAAGAAAGAACCGCTAACGTTCCCAAATAAGGTAACTGCTAACCAAAGATTAGGCCGTGTTCTCCCTTGTCCACCCTGTAAAAGTTTGAATAAGTTGACACTGGCTGCTTGGTGTGTAGTAGCAGGTCTTCCAAAAGTGTGTGTGAGTGAGAGAGATAGAGAGTAGGAGGAGGACTGGAGAGAGAGCAGTGAAAAAGGGTGAGCGGCATCAAAGCGTTGCTCTCAGCTGCAGCTGCCAAGCCTCCTCGTCCCCAGTTAGCAGCCATCCAGCTGTCAGGCTGCGCGAAGAGGAAGAGAGGGGGGAAATCTCTCACCAGCCATATGGTCCCCAGCTCTGTCGGAGACACTCCACGCTCCGTGGGCAAATGGCAAACTCATATATCTAATCAACACTCTTAATATCCAGACCTGAGACCTGGATAGTGCAGAGCTTTGCCTTTCATCGACCTGGCAAAGAGGGCAGAGGGGAAATGACCAGCCACTTAGTGCAGTTAGGTTCCATGCCAGCTATGTGCATGACTGAGGTCATGTGAGACTGTGAAAAGGGGAGGTCTTGTTGTTGGTTGTAACACACAATGAGGTTCCAACAACGTCACAGGCTGAGTAATATGTGTTAGATTCATAATGCAATGGCAGTGTTGGTGCGTGCATTAACTTGAAATAGGAATGGTCTTCAACTTCAGTAATGACCAACAATGTAGGTCTTTTACTCTCGGGTAGTGTCTTCTCATCATTAAACTGTGGAATCATATTTGCCCATTTTCATTTGTACCTAGTAATTGAAATCAACCCCAGTGCAGACCACACTCCAGACACCTGATGTTCCTCCATCTGAAACATGATTTTGACAGTAATATGTGCTGTGGATTGACTCGAAACCCCTTTTAGTTGAACAGAAGCTGTTAGCTTTAGCACAGCTAGCCCCAGAGAGAATAGGCTTGAATATGGCTTTGTGTTGTATCTGTTAGCGGGATGCTACACCTGCTCATCTAATCCTGGCAGGCCTGTGCCTTCAGTCTCTCCCGCTGCAGAGTAACGGACGCCTTATGGCACGGCAAGCCGCGCTGAATCACGGGGAGGTTTGTCGGTATTACAGCAACATCGCTGTGCAAAGCTTGAAAACAACTATCACCCCCTCCTCACTGGGGCAAATCCCTCCCCAGTTTCTTTTCAGTAAACACTTATTAGAGTACGGATGGGGCCCAGAGCATGGATGGGGTGGTGGGGCAGCTTAGAAAAAGGGGAAATGGTAATCAAAAGTTAAAGACTGTGGTCTGTCAGGGCACAAAAGGTAAAATGGGTGTCATCCAAGTTTAGCTAATCTTTGCTCAAGCCAACAACCTGAAGCAAAGGCTATTAAGAGGAGAGAGAAGGGAGCTAAGTGCAGGGGAGATGGATACGGCAGTAGTGACGGTTTGGAGGGACGGTAACTTTAATGGCCCCACTGGGTTTTTAATGAGTGTTGTGCCCCAAACAAAACGAGCTAATTAGTGTTATCATCCATATATCAGGCCTACACAGAGCCACGCATGCACCCACAGACACAGTTTCTGCCTCACCCGACTCTGTACGCTGTTCAAAGGCCTATACTTTTATTAGACTGTTACATGTTTATCTCAAAAACATAAAGTAAATAAATGGACTTGTCCGCTTTGATCAGAAATTACAAGAAAACCCGGGCACATTCACTGCATTCCTTTTTAAATTGACGGTTTCGATGTATGCGGCCACACTCACTTAGGAGCTTTTGATTCCTTTTTTCCACTCACACACAAGTACACACTTTAAGACGCGGAGGGCCGTGCCCTGTTTGTGAGCCGAGCGATTATGTCTACACTGGTTTAAAGGCAGGATAACAATTCCACAATCGGGCATTTGGAGAAAAAAAAGAAAAAAAACTGCAAGGGCTCAAACCAATATATCCAGGCATTTGGACTTGTGCCGCTGTTACCTGCTCGTAAGCCTAGTGTTTGTCACGCCATCGCCTCTGGTTGACCACGCCGCCCCGCCAGCCCCCACTTTATTTCTCTTGCACTAAGCCTATTATAAAATCAATAAACAATTGAGCTTTTTTCCAGTCCTTTTAAATCTTTTTTCTCCTCTATATATCCTCTGAGATGAAGGGGAGGCGTGCAGGCGGCTGTGTGCACAGCATAAGGGAAAAAGAAGTAGGCTTAGATAAATACAGAGCTTAGTTACTGCTTGTTTTTTATAGCGCTGCAGTCCGTTGCTGTTATCAATGCGTTATTGAAGTGAGCAATGTGGACTTGGTTTGGTCGCACATTTTTAGGAAGATAAACAATAAATATAAAAAATTGAGGGTTCAATTGCCACCTTCATTATTGACTATTACATAGATTAAATGTCAAATTCCGTCACACCACGATTTATCTTCACTTAGACAGATAGATAGATAGATAGATAGATAGATAGATAGACTTTAAGGTCTTTCAACTTATAAACTATCATAGCAAACATTCTTCTGTTTTCCTAAAATGGTCATAATAACGAAATGATGAAACAATGTTTTCGCACACGGCTCTTTACAGTTTTACATCACTTCCTATTGGGTTTGCATGCCAAACAGCGAAAGCTCACGCAAATGATTGAGGGATTTTTAATTGTCACATTCTTGAAATGCAATAACCCTTGAGTTGATAAAAATCAACAAACACCAACATTGACAGCTGATTTCCAAATTAGGCATCAAGAAAAAATAAATGAAAAGGAGAAGAGCGTTTACAGATTTTAATTCCCTGTGTCAGTTTAAACTCATATTTCAAACTCAGCAGTAGGGAGATGACAATGTAAACCTCTTTATTCCACAAGTCGCACAAAAGTTGGAAATTAGATCGTCGGCTACAAAGCTCCCTCTATCCCCCCTCCTCTTTTGTCTCCCCCATTTTTCTTCCAACACGTCTGTTTGTTTACTGCTCAAGTCTTCTTGGAGTGCAGATACGGTAATTATCGGTGATCAAAAACCTCCAGGTTTTTCAACAGATGCTTTTGATGTATGGATGACACTGTCTGTTGCCGCCATCAGTTGCACAGAATGCTAGCAATTTGTGTGTTTCTCTGCATGCTTCATGTTGTATACCACGTCGATACAGTAAAAGTAACTCTAACATTGTTTCGCAAAGTTTCACATCACCAAATGATTCTTTTGGTCTGTCTCATGCATACATTTTTTTGGCCATGCACACAGTGGCCGAACTTTGACTGCGGCAGATTTCGCCAAGCTGTTGGATAGCGTCATCTTGGACGTTACTCTTTTTGCTTGCCTCCAATTTTGGCCCACCCTTCTTTCAACATGCCCGCTATTGGCTAACCCCGTCGTCAACCGAGTCCTCATTGACCAGCAACCTCCGCCCCGCACGCCTTTAGCCAAGCCTTGATTGGACGACTCAAAAGGATCCCTGGAAAGCCCTTGTCAGGGATGGCCTTAAATGTGGACAGAGATGTAGACTATCGCGGTCAACTGTCCCTGCTTCCCCCTGGCTGCCTGCTCGGTCCACTGAGACGAGGCCCGCCGGGCGCCCCGGGTGGAGAAAATGCCGGACTAGCATTTGGCGGACTCTGTGCTATATTCCCTGGGTTTTCCCCCCATTGAGACCCCGTGTGGGCCGCTGGTGGTGACTGGGCTTGAGGCAGCTTGGTGTGGGCATGTGTGTGTCACGTCCCCCCTCCCGTCATCCACCAGACGGAGGGCTGTATGGTGGCCCTGGTCCTGTCACACTTGGATGATGCCTCCTCGCCTCGCTCTGACAGTGACTTGCCTTAGTGACAATTACCATGAGAAGCAGTTCTGTCGTGCACCTGGATCAAAAGGTCGGTGTAGCAAAGATTGGCAGGCGCTTCACTCTCCCTCTCCGACTTCTGTCGAGCGCCAGCTTTGGTTTCGGTGGTCGCTTTCACGGTACACTCACTATTCAATTCATAATGTTTTTGATGCAGCTTGATAGATTGGAGTCTGGTCCCCAAGTGGAGTCACTATTCACCCAAATTCAAGTTTTTGGACACGTATTGATGACCTTAACATAACACTGCAACAGTTTACATTAGCATATCGCCAAGACTGCTGTATTTTGGCTGAACGTTACCCTTATTACGTTGTCTCCATGGGTTCTTGTCTTGTGTAAAATGTGCTAGCCCAGTAGCATAGACCCCTACAAACAAGTTCTATAATGCACAATACGAGACATGTATTAGTTCAGCTGTTCAGAATTCAGTCAGTTAACAGAAACTTCCACACTCCTTTCACTTTGACTACTTAACCCCGCAGTCCTGTCGCCCTGATCTGTTGGTGCGGCCTACTGCCCCTCGCTTACGCCTCCTTTCACAAAAGGAGAAGGCCTATATGAGCGTTTGCAGTCTCTCCTTTAACTCCCCGTGTTTCCCGACTACCCCTTATTTCCACTGGGAGGAACATTGACCTCATTTGCGAGGACAATAACCCCCTTGACTTTGGGGATTAAGACATGAAACCTTTGTGGATTAATTGGGTTCCGAGCCGAATTCATGTTGTGGCCATACAGAAAAGCAAAGAGAAAAGGCGAGCATACCGGTTGCAAGGGTTTATTATGGAAATGCTGTTTGCCCAGATAGATATATAAAAAAAATGCTGTGGCTGATCGCATTTAAATCCTCCAATTGAATAGCGCCGCGATTGCTGGCTGGCGGCGCTCGGAGGCAGTTACAGTTACACAAACTGTCAAATTGCAAAAAATGCATTATGGAGTCTTTAACATTGCTGCTGACTTCAAACCGGGGTTTTTTTTGTCGGAAGCGTGGAGACAACATTAGCCCGCTAAAGCTTAAGTCCCTGGCAAGGTTACGCATGCAAATACGGTTCGCCGGACTATCTCGGAGCCACAATGGGGCCTCAGCTGGAATCTGTGCGTTCACGCCTCTAGATCTACTCTTAAGCTTGTCACACATAGCGCAGCAAGTAGCAGTTCTGACAATGCCGCCGGAATCGCATTGTCTCAGTTGTCTTGGTAACAAAAGCCAAGTGTTTGTTTTCCAAGATGCGGCGCAATCGCAATTTAGACGCTTTACACCTATTGCGTGTTTTTTTTATTCCCCCCCCCCCCCCCCCCCCTTTTCTCTCTTCCTCTTTTTTCACGTCAAGAGCATATGTTATTTTGAATGTATCTTCAGCTCGGCGAAAAGGGGCTGTTAGTTAGATGTTTTGTTTACAAAATAACAAAGGTGTCTGTTTCACCAAAGGCACAACGGAAGATGTGTTAATGCATGTTTGATGTCATCTTGTGCTCGCTGTAAATAAAAGCGACTGTTGTCTTATTAGAGTAACACCTCAGAACGCGACAGCCCCAGGTACAGCTCCCTTATGGACGCGGCGGCGAACATGTGCTTGATGAGCTTCTTTGCAACACTTTGGTTTACAACTCTCCTAATGAACGCTCCCCCTCATCAGCCGCACTCGTTCCCTTTATATTTTTTTGATCTGCCCTCCAGTTACCATTGCCCGACGGCCCACACAGCGAGCATATGTTTGCGCTCATGATAAGGTTGTTTTAGCAAGTAAATGTCTTTCTTATCGTCTCTCGCATAAAGCGTAAACCTTCATGGGAAGATCTTAAGCGTCGTTTTCAGACTCAGATTAAGCTTTGGGTTTCTGCGCATAAATCACTCAAAGATTTAAGATCTTCTTGAAAGAGTCTGCGGTCTATTGTTTGTGAGAGCAATACTTCGAGGTTTTTCCAGGTTTCCACAGAATTATTTTGGGTGCCCAGAATATGCCTTAAAATGAATCGTCCACCCGCATTGCAGCAATTCTATTAAGAATTTGGAGATTATATAGATGTTTAACTGTGTATATTTTTGTCTATTAGCAACTGAAAAGTTACCAGCATAATGAATAATGCTACTTGAAAGTGTGACAATTGCTGTATGTACAGCAAGTGCAATTACACTGCCTGACGAAAAAAAAAAAAGTTTTCCACAAAAAAAAAAGGTTACATGCTCATATTTCGTTGGTCAGCCTTTAGCTTTCATTACGGCGCGCATTTGCTGTGGCATTGTTTCAATAAGCTTCCCCCAATGTCAAAAGATCTTGTATTGATGATGGAAGAGTGTGACCACTGCGCCAAGCCTTCTCCAGCACATCCCAATGATTCTCAACGGGGCCAAGATCTGGACTCTGCGGTGGCCAATCCATGTGTGAAAATTATGTTTCATGTTCCATGAAGCGCTCTTTCACAATCCTGGCATTGTCATCTCACAATATGTCCGTGCCACCAGGAAAGAAGAAATCCATTGACGGAATAACCTGTTTGTTCAGGATGTCCAGGTGGTCAGGTGATCTCACTCTCTGGGCACATAGTGTTGGCTGAACCTAGAACCAACTGCAGCAACCCCAGATCAGAACAGTCAGGAAGTCAAATCCAGGCCGCAATGTCTGTCTTCTGCATTTGAAGTGAAGTGAAGTTGATGGTCATTATATAGAAAACAGACAAAGGCTTGCAAGTAAACATGTGGAACTTCAAAATAATGTAAAAGGACATGAGTTCGAATAACTTTCAGCCACAGTTGCTGCAGTTGTCTTTACCAAAGCCACTGTTCAAGGTATCCTATTCTCACCCTGGGCACACATCCAGCTGCTACGCCAGTCAGCTCCTTCCCTCTTCCCTCCTGAGGACACAGGTTTATCCGGGGCTTTTCACGGAGACTGCTCCCTGCATCTGTCCCCTGTGGTCCTCCTCATTCCCAGTCGTTCCCCCCTTCTTAAGACATGCTAAGGCTAAGTCGAGAGCTAAGCCACCAGCCACCCTCATGGGGGGACGGATCGGCCAAAAAAATGCCACCTCCCCTGGCGCGGGTTGTAGCTGTAAGGTGTAATCATGCCGACACAGTCCTCTCTGGGCCAGATTCAGGTATTTCATATTAGACACAGAGATGAACGCTGGATTTTCCTAAAGCCGTTTTGGACAATCCCTTCCCCTTTTTTTTCCCCCGGAATCCTAGCTTCTCTTAACACCTTGTGATCTTTCCGCTTCCTCTGCTCATACCTGTTTTGCTAATACTTGACACAGAATTTACTCTTTGTCTTCCCTAAAATTGGCATCTTTCATTTTGGATAGACGGGGCGCAAAAAGAGGATAAGGGATTGGAAGTTTGCGGAGGAAAAAGTTTTTGGAGGCCATTTCTGGATAACGTTCACAAGGCACAAGCTGCTCACAGTGTGAATATGGCACGTTGTCAATGAGATCTATTTCCATGACGATTATTTTTATACTCCGACAATCAGGGAGCCGACAGCACCGCGCAAGGAAAAAAAAAAAAGAAAGAAAATCCTTCTTCCAATTTGATACACTCTGTAACATTTTAGCGGTAAACACTAACAAAGCCATGAGGGAGAAACGATGCAGCGTCAAGATATCAACCTTCTTTTCTGGTTGCTCGAGTCCCAGATCTAGCTTGACTAAGTGTCCTGTTGAGTTGTCAAGTGTGAGCGCGCGTAAGCCTGGGCCGATCACACACGTAACTCTCCCGTTTGCTCAGCCTTGCGGTAAATTCCAACATCTGATGGTTCTCCAGGAATACACAGGGAAATGGCGTTGGACAGGTGAGGTAGGCAGCGGCGTGCGTCACTTTTGGAGACGGGAGTTAGCACCGTGTCACCCTTCCCCATCTGCACGCCTTCACAAACCGCTGCATGGCTGGCAAGTGAGGGCCGACACGCGGGCGGCCGGGAGATCTTTGATATGTGTGATGTGATGTGTGCTGCGAGAGCCAGTCAGCCTCTGTCTGCTTATGGGGACGTCAAATATTAGGGCTCATTACTGGAAACATCTGTAATAATCCCCCCCCCCCAAAATGTGCCTTTTACTGTTGGGATGGAAAACTTAAGAAAGTACCCGAGGCATTAGATAAACAAATACATTCTTGTGTGATCAAACAAAAACACAAAAAATGGCTGAAAAAGTTGGTGTCTGTAGGTATAGATGTTGACCATGGCCTTTGAAGTTACAACTTCCCATATACATATCTATTGAGGGACGTTTATTGAGTAAAATTTTGCTTTTATAGCATTTTAGCTGTTGAATTTTTGTAAAATTTCACCAAAAAAAAAACACATGTTGGAGAATAAATACTTGCTTATTTTCTTTTCAACAAATGTGAAAATCCCTTTTGATAAGAAGAGTGGTTCTCAACGGGTGGTTCGGGATCCAAAACTGACTTTGGCTGTTTATCCTTCCAATTGATCCATGCCCAAAACAACAGAACCTTTTGGGCAAGTAAAGTCTTTTCTATAATATTATTTTTTTTTGTTTTATACCACAACTTATCTCTATAGGCTAAAGTCAAAATGGCCCCGTTTCTGAACCTCTGAAATAGACCACCTAAAATGAGAGCCACCGTGAACGGATTTTAGAGTCACAAAAAGCATAACGTCGACCAATAATATATCACCGCTTTTGACATTTACGGTCTTCTTTTGCTGTATGTCCAGAAACAGAAGACGTCTTGTAAGAAGAAGAAAAAAAGAACATTTGTCCAGTCTATCAAGAATATGGCGCCCGAGCAAACTTGATTTGGAATGCACTGCCATATTCAGTGTCACTATTTGACTTGGTGTTTGGCAGCCTAATACAGGGCGCAGATTGAGAGACAGTGTCACACGGAGTCGGGGAAAGTCTTGCCTTCCTCATCTGCCATCTCCCATTTTTCCCTCCCATTTTTATTAAGCAAACACCCCAAAATAACCGACCCCAGCCATGATACGTGGTTCTACCTGATTCACGTCGAACAGAGCACACCTTCCTTCTTCCCCCCCGAAAGCTTGCGCGCCGTGGTCGTCTCCTTCCTAGCGTCTTGCCTGCGCAGTGGGCTGTTGGAGGGCTTTTTGCGAGACAGAAGGGCTCGGCTGCGGAGCGGGGCGAGGAGCCAGGCATCTTGATGATTTTTTTCGGGGTGCATCACCATCTTTTCGGAACGCGCCAAGTGTGCACCAAGGCCATGCCATCCACTGTAGAGCGCCTCAGACGGGGGGGGGGGGGGGGGGGGGGACGGGCACGGCACGCACTTCCCCATCTTTTCCCGGCCATCTTGGAAACAAACAACAACAAAAAAAGAAGCATTCGGGTTGCCACGCGCAAGACAAACGCTGTGATATGCCGCGCGCAATAAAGAAATGTAATCCGCCGAAACTGTGATGAATACCCCAAAATGGTTGTCTTGTGATACATTTCGCGAACTCCATTAGATGCGCCAACGCGTTTATTTGCAAAGCCGGTTATTGCGGACGTAATTTGCAATGGCAGCTCGGTTTACCTAATTTTATTTATGTATTCCCCTGGTCAATGTTATTTCCCGATGAATGCGAGATTCTGGCTCTCTAATGCTAGGATTATATTAGTAACGCAGGCGTACCCGACTAGCTCCGTTGTGTTTGGGCTAATCCATTCCGTTTACTGGTCCCACAAAAGTCTAGACTCAAAGAAATGGTAATGAATGTGTTTGCCTGATAACTTCTAATTGCCAAGGCATCGATCACTCTCGGAATCCCGCTATCCTCCTATGATTTGACCTGTAAAGCTTATTGCACCTTCTTTTTTTTTTCCCTCACTCCTTTTCTCACTGTTTCTATGCCTCTTTTTCTGACTCTAAATTAACGCCACCTAACACGATCGATGGATCCCTGCTAATCGCGTTAGACGTTTTGTTTTAAAATACCAGAGCCCAGCTGGTGACTCCATGCTCTCATCTGCTTGACTCCTCTCTCCATTCTTTCTCGCTTTGTGGGTGTGTGTCTCTCTGTGTGTGTGTGCGTGTGTGTCTGTGTGTTGTTTTTTTTTATATCCTATACTTGCCAACTCTACTATTCAATTCCTTGCATGCTTCTTTTTCCAAACGCTAGCGGGGCTCTAAAGGTTATATTAACACTGGTAACATTTGTGATGTGATTTACGGCAAAATCTGATTTAAAGTCACAAAAAGTAAAGCAATCAAATTTTAGGGATCTGTTCATTGTCAAAGAGCTGCTCAAAGGACTGGCTCATTTTGAAACAGACTTTTTACTGTTGAGAAGAACACAATTTGCACTATTGTTTACCTTATTAAAATACCTGTAGCTATGACAAGCTACAGGCCAAATCATTTATCGTAGCACAGGTAGCAAAAAGCTATTGTTGCCTTCTCAGTCTGGAGCTCTGCCACAACAAATGAGACCAGTTTGGGTGCTCCTAAAAATGTATTGGATTTTATTCAGATCTTGGTTTGGTTTGGATTATTTTGAGCTCATTCAAGCAATAACGTACGCATTGATGTACAGTATTCCAGAATCAAACATGTCATATAACTAGGTACATACAGTAAGTATCAAATTCTGTATGTTTTCGAAAGAGAATTGGAAGAAGAACATATGAAAGTATATGGCATCAGTTGAAGTCTTGGCATTTAACCCTTCTTTTATTATGTCCTGATGCACCTAAATGGAAAACTCAACCAACTCAAGATGTCAATTTAAGCCCTGTGTGCAGTCTCCTGAGCTCATCCAGAATACATTTACGATTTAATAAAACATTAGGATTGAAGCGATTTGTCTCTTTTAACACGAGAGATCCGTTCAAATGGTTCTAGTGAAGAGCCAGTCAAAAGATCCAATTCTGTTGTGAACGTCACTTCACTGCTACTATTCAATTGTACGCATCCTTGGAGGGGGTACAGAAGGGGGCAGGACTTGGCCCGCGTCCTAGGTATCACATTTCTGACCATAATTATTTCAAACCCAAATGAAGCATGTAAGAAAGAGAAAAAAAAAAGGAAAAAAAATGCTCTAAAGGTCAGCCATTAATGCTGGTAAAAATTGATCTGTGGATTTATGAATTTAGCCCTGTCGTGGAAGCGCCTTTGTAATGGAAGATTCAGTGGGGGAAGCTTAACATTGCATTGTTTTGCTTTGACAACGCAGCCACGAGAGCCCGCGCAGCTGTTCCCCGCGCTCACAATGGCAGATTAATTAACACAATCATGTGGCGCTGGCTCGGGCTCAACAGCCAGGTCTGCTCGGGGATAGATAGGTAAATCCTATACATGCGTTTCCAGACGACCACTGAACATTCCTGTGATGCCACGCCACAACCGGCAAGATTCGGCCGCCGACTGGTCACCCGCGTGCCGGGAAGAGACGCCCCGAAAGAGGGGGATCTTTTACCTAATCGCTCTGATTAGATTGAGGTGGATTTGTGCGAAGATTTGCTCATGTGTAATTGAATATGAGCTTGGTGGCGTGTGTGGAGTAGCCGTCTATGGCTTGAACACTGAAGTCATAACATTATAGCATATGAAAGTAGAGAACCTATTAACATTCTCACCTCACAGCAAGAATGTCTCCGGAGTTGGTTCCCCTGAGTATTTTGCCAACAACCTGAATCATGCACTATAAACCAACCTCTAGTTAAATTGTTATTAAAAATTCACCCGAACGGTTTAAGGACTATTTGCTATAAGAATAAAATTGGGGGATATTGAAATTTTGTCTCGCGATTAACCATATTATCACGATAATAATTGAACAATCTCTTGTGGTGAAATTAGTTCCTTATTTTTGCTTTGCTCGGATATACTAAGCAAAATATCAGCAGCTTCGTCAGCAGCGATCTTATAGCAGCAGGCTGTACCAATACTGTTATGGTAGGGTGTGGTTTGTTATTGACTCCAGCCATGTGTATTCTGAACGACCACTCTCAACTTGTCCAAGAGCCTGCGATGAATTGGGGTTAACCTGGTCACTCTAGACAGAGTTGATAAATAGACTGTAAAACATGGACGTAGCATCGCTATTAGCTACTGAAGCCTAACAGGAAATGGAAGTAGGCGCCGGAAATTCCTTGCTGCCATGGATTTGCATTAAAAAGTCATTGAACGTCTTTGTTTGTTTTAATGCGCTGAACATCGTCCCATTTTCTCCTTTTGCTATTTTTTTTAATCTTTGCTCTGTTCTAAAATCCAGCAAAATTGCTAGCATGAAACGAGCTCACAGTTAGCTCACACTGAACTCCAAGGGGGAAGCCACTTAGTCCACCGCTATTCCACAGTCTAAGGTTGATACTGATAGTTAGCATACGTTAGAGGCTATTGAGAAAGTTGAGACTAGCTTTGTAGACTAAAGATGGGTGGAACTTCAACAATGTCTTAAACAGTCGAGTATAGAGGGTAATTTACAACCTTTGTCTACAACAACCTCCTTCATACTATCCTCACACTTGGGTCTTTTTTTTACCCCCTTATTCTGTAAAAAAACAAAAAAAACAATTGTCAGTCATGTCAGAATCCCTCAATTTCCCTCCTGTCTGCAGCATGTGTGGTGTTTCTTTGCGTATCCACTGGACCCTCCCAACCTCCCTTCCCTTCCCTTCCCCTCGCCCTCACCCCCGCCCGCCGCCCCATTCAGTGTGAGTATCCATCGCCATTAAAACAGCTCGTCTAATTAAGATTCTGCTGGCCGAGCCGTCTCTCTTACTTACTTAGTTCCCTGACATTTTAAACTGTCTATTATGCCGGCCGGCTTTCAGGTGCAATGCTGTGTAAATGGCAAGTCAAAAAATTATGTATCTTTTACATACAGTTATCCATCAGGGGGAAGGGGCGGGCGGAGGAGGGGAAGGGCGGCGGGGCTGACGGATCGCACCCGGTGTTTAAATTATTAGCGGACGCTGTGATCTTTCCCGATTGATCATATCACTTTGCGTCGCCGCTGTCACTCTATTAGCGCCTTTCGGTCTCCTCCTCTCTCCGCCCACGCTCGCGAGCCCACCGGCCCCTCCCTCGCCACGTCCTCTGCCCTTCTCCCTTGCATGCTTTATTTCATTTAATTCGAAATGTTTTATTGCCTGTGGTGGGGAAAGTATGGGCTTTTATTAAAACAGTTGCATGTAATTACGCACACCCAAAAGCATTAAATAACAAAGTATATGTTTAAAATGAGCTGTAGCGTTTGAACTAGGAGACTGGAGATCTGATTCAAAGTGGACACATCATGCATAGTAGGGGCTTTTGAGCACTTAATTTATGTGTCACATGTTAAAATGAATGTGCGTGCAGGGAAACTGGCACGCATGAATAAAGGCTGTTGCCTGGAGCGCCCCTTGCTGGCACAAGGCGGAACTGACCATGGTAAACACGACATTAATGGCTAACGCATTGCTAACAAATTAATGAAAATGCAGACACTCACGCAACAAAATCCCGGAAGTATAGCACTTTGGCAGTAGAAGAAGAAACAAGTTAAGTCAACAAGATTACACCTGTATGAATGACGCAAAGTATACTCCAGATGTGGAGTTGATGAGGGAACAAGGTAAAAACAAGGTAAAAGCTTTAACCAGCACAGATTTGGTAAAATAAGCCATGGCTAACCCTTGTTTGTAAATGGTGCATTTGCTTCAATGATTCATGGCAACACTTCAACCTCACCAAATAGAAATGCAGATAGATTATGTAAAAGGATGAGATTCTAAAAGTAATCATTAAAAGCATACATCGAATACAGGACAGTGAAATCCTCAGGTGTCCACACATTTTCCAAAATCTGCTTCTCTTCGTAGTCCCCACCCTTTCCCGTCCCTGCTCATGGTATACATATTCACAATAGCCGAGCGCCTTAGCGCCTCTCATCCAGTGTTTTGCCTGACCGCAGTTTGTCAATATTTTACCCTTGGCCCATCCCCTGTTGATATAATGATCACTTAACAGTCAAGTATAAGGCGAGGAGGAAATTAGGGCGTCGGCGGCGGAGAGGACAACAACACTGAAGCAATTATGTTTCTTTCAGCCCAAGCATTCTCACGTTAATGAAATCCCTTATCGTTAGGGAGGAGGGGGGTGAGCGCGGGGAGGACAGGTGCACGAAATGTACGTCGTTCATTTATCTTATTCGCTGAAATGGACGGAAGGAGCGGCGTATAGTGCAGATAAAGTCCGAGCAACAAGTGTGTATTCCCCCCTCTCTTATATCGCCGTTTTCTCGCGTTTCGCAGCGGCGAGCGGGGAAGCAGAGACGGAGCTCGAGGGAGGGAGTATGGATGAATGAATGAAAAGAGGGGAGGAAGAGGAGGGTGGCGGGGCGCGACGCATCACACAATAGTATCTTCCTAAAGGACAAATCGAAGACAATCCCCGAGCTAACATTTGAAGTATTTACCGTGGTGCGAAAGAAGGAAAGGAAAGAAAAAACGACTGCCCTTTTCCGCTCTGAGATAAAATAAAAGTCAGGCGAGCGGGCGGGACCTTAACCGGGAGTCAGAGCTAAAGTGAAAGTATATTCTATTAAGGACGTAGGGTTACTGTGTTCGTGGATGTTGCACAAAAGGGAAGTACATTTCACTCCAATATCTGTGGCCATTAAGAAAAGAAGAACATAGACAAATCAAGCAATCGAGCTTGTTATGATTTTGCTGCTTTACGTTATGACAAGAGCCAATAATGTTTTACAGTAAGACTTCCGGGGTTGTTCACATGGCGGTCGTGGGCCGAAGAGCCCCTTGTCTAAATAGGTGTTTGTGCGGGTTGGACCTGAGAGGTTTGATCTTTGTATTGGGATAATTCTTTGCAAAATCACCAAATTACTTGTTTTACCTCACAAGAGTTGCCGAGCAAGTGCCTATTGTATACATCGTTGTATCTGGAAGGGAAACTGTGCGAATCCATAGGCAAATAATGCAAGGTATCAGACTGTGCCCCAGCTGTAATGGAAGAGAAAATTTAAAAGGATATTTGGCCAATGATTTTATGGGCTACACGGCGCATGCGTTCCCTTTGTTCGCCCATGGATTTTAAATATCCAGAATAACCTATTTAGAGTTTGTACTTTTCAGCAGTAATTAATATCCACGGACAACTTATGGTCAACTTTACACTTAAAGTATTTTTAGGGACCGCGCCGGAGCCAGGTGTGCACCACATTTTCCAGGAATCCACAGAGGGGACTGAAGGGATTTCAGCATCAAGATACCTCTGGGATGATGCATAAATAAGAACAAAACATAAAAAAACCTGCGTCGGCCCGGTCCTTGTTAGCCGCCGCTATTAGTAGCGTGGGCCCGCTCTGACACTAATGCCTGCTGTGGGCTTCATTCTGCCTGCTCCGTAAAAGAAGCCCATCTGATTGGAAACAGATCTGGGCCACTGGGGGGGCTAACCCGGGCTAGTTGGATTTAATGACCCGTTTCCTCGGCTGCCGCGTGCCACAAGCAGTTAAACGACAGTCAAGGTGCCCAGAGGTTGCTTACCCTGGGACTTTGCGAGTGGATGGGGTGGGGGGGTATTGGGAAGGGGAGGGGGGGGGGGGAGGTTGAATGTAGTAGCTTCGCAGACAGAGTGAGTAATAGAGACCAGCGGACCCCGGCTACCAGGCAGCAAATCACAGCTCATTTCCCCAGCAGGAAGTTAACTCGCGCCCACCGCGGTCCAGTCACAGGCACTTTCCCCACCGTGATTAAGCGAGGCAGGTTACTTCTTTTAGTGCTGCCGATACGCGCCGCGTTCCGCTGATTGGCGCTTTAGCATCCGCTGCCCGGGGCCCGGAAAAGGCAGGACCCAGATTTAGCTTAGCAAACGGTTAAGTGCGTGTTACAGCAAACGGAGCGGCCATCGGACAGCTTGGAAATATAGATTGAGCAGGTCATTTTGTTTGAGCTGTTCCAAGATGACAGGGCCAGGATTAAGTCTAGACGTTATGACACATTAGACAAAATATTCACCTTTTTTAACGGCAATGTCTTTGGTAGTAGCTTGATTTGCTGCGGTCCAGCTCTAATGGGGGAGTTTAAACATCATCAACGAGACGTGTTTGTCCCCTCTTGCTTTGTTAAGTCTGGGTGGTTTCTCTTTTAGGGGCCCGGGCAGTGGTAAGGAAGCGAGAAGTGTGGCTTTATAGCACCAAGGCCCGATTTAGACGGCTCTACCGAGGGCATTTACAGTCGACGTTTATGTTCCTGCGTGATTCATCATAGCTCCAATTAATAGCTTGTTTTTTTGGCAAAGTGCACAAACAAGTCAGCGCGTTGGGCAGTCATTCAAATTTATGAACTTAAAAATGTAAAATGTGGAGTTGTAAAATAATATAACTAGTCAATGCTATTAGACCACGGGTCGATGCCGGAGAGACCGAGCTGGTTTCAAAAATGGAAATGACAAGCTTCTCTGTGAACTTGCCTTTGCACTAAGTCAAAGCTTAGACCCGGAAAATCATACGTTTGGATTGATCTAGAAGTAATGTTGTGATTGAATGCTCTCCCTATGGGTGCTCAGGCATCCACAATCATCCTAAAATATGCACAACAGGCTACTTCTCTGGCACAGTCCTACTGTATACTCCTTGTTTATTGAGGAGGGACAGTTTTGGTCAAGCTGCTGCCAATGGAAATGAAATAACAAAAAAAAAAAAAAGCAAAATCCCGATACAGGAACAAAGATGAGAACATGACAAGTCATTTGGAGCAACAATCATAAGGGTTTCACGAGGGTCAGTTCTTCATTCACTCCATAATCTACTTATGTAACTGCCCTGGGGATATTCCCACACTGTCTCCCATTCTGGTACTAACCAGGCCTAACCCTGCTTAGCTTCTGCGATCTGGCATTTACAAAACGGTGTGGATAGAAGACCATCTACGAGCAATCCCTTATCCACGTCTTTTCTTATATATGTTAGTGTTTCTAATGTATTCGTCTGAAATCCAAAATGGCCCAAAATAGCGGCGCATCTTGAGCACATAGCACAACAGGCAGTATTGATATGACCTCCTTTTGTTTAGGCCAAAGTGTTTCATTTAGCGCGGCGAGCCTACTTGACCTTCCCCACAAGTGCAGCAACGCCGCGCTCGAGACCTCGCGGGGAGAGACCATCAGAACTTGCACCGCCGAAAACTTGAGCCAGCCTCCCTCCCTCTATCAAGCTAACGATCAATTATTAATATCCACAATCCGCTGCCTTGATGTGGCGGCTTGGATACAGAAAGCAGGCAATTATGTGCAACTGTCTCTTTTGGGTTTTGGCTGCCTCTCCATCTCCGGCCGCTCCCTCCCCTTCATGCGTTGAGCCTTTTTTTTATTTTTTTTTCCATAAATATAAAACAGATAGCTCCTCTTAGCAAACCACAAGTTCTTATTGGGGGCCCTCTCATTGTAGATACCCAGATTCAGATTAATTCGCAATTAGTCTTGAGTTGTTGAGCCTCTAAAAAAAAAAAAAGATAAAGGATTCCAAGCCCCATTCTAGCGCGCCCCAAACGCTGACGATCACTTATAAAGAACAAATGCGCCGGCGCTTGATAAAAATAGCTTAAGCTCGGACTTATTTGTTTGCCGACAAATGCCAGCGCGTCTGAATGGCCGGGGTAATGCTAAAGCGCGGGGGTAAATGAGTTGGGCTATAATAAAACTTGTCATTGTGTCTCTTGTTTGGATAAATACGCGGGGTAAAAGCGTCAATTCATTAGCAGGAATATGCAGGCCCAGACACTATACAAATTAGGAAGCAATTAGAATAAGAAACGGTTTAAATGGTCTTAAAACGTGAGATTAATTTATAGGGAAAGTTCCATAATGTAAGAGCGGTAATGCCGGTGGTAAGTATGCGTCATAGTTTTACGTCAACGGAGTGGCAACATAGGAGCATATTGAGATGTTCCGCAGTGTGGCTTTAACATTTGGGTATTAGGAATGTTTGTTATCGCTTTACTGTTGTATGTAAATGTCAATTAATGTTTTGCCCAACGACAACAAAAACGGAGATGGATGAGATAAGCGCATATGCCCTTTTGTGTGACTGATGGGATATGATTGTACGAAAACAGCCCAATAGTTTTAGACATTTAAGAAGAAGACGGGGGGATGCGGGGGCAGGAGGGGGCCGAGGGCGCGCAGGGCTCCAGTCTATTAATAGTTGAGTCATCAGTGCCTCAATGTTCCGAAATGGCAAATTGTTAGATCCCCAATGGTGATTATTACTTGCTGTCAATGACCTTCATAACAAATTAAAATGATGCGACTGGGACAGAGCGTGCTCTTTAATAGGCGTTATGCATGGGATTGTGAGTGTGTGTCGCCTGTGTGTGTGCACTTGTGTGTGTGTGTGTGTGTGTGTGGGTGTGTGTGTGTGGCCAGAGGGTGATGGTCTGCAGCATTTCAAATCCTCCTTCCCCATTGTTTTACACGAATCTCTGGTTTAGATTTGATGATTGCAGCTCTACCTTGGAAGGCAAAAATGGGAGCATAGTTAATTTTCAGAATAAGACTGGGGGGGTGCCAACTGTCTACCACTGGCACATGAAGAAGGTCCCAGGTTACATTCCAAAACCATGAGTAAATATAATGTATGATGCATGATATTTTTCCATCCATCCATCCATCTTCTTCCACTTGTCCGTTGCCGGGTCGTGGGGGCAGTTGTTGGAGTTGCCCAAATCACATTGCATCAGCCCCTAGGGCTCCTCCTGCAGGTGGTGGGTCCACAGAAGGACGGCCTCATGGTTCTAACCGGGCTTGTTGGTCTCTCATAAGGGGCTTCTGAATATATATGATATTTTTCCGCCCCTCTTTGATGTAATGTCCCAACAAACAAGACGAAACAACAGCTTATGTGGAGGAAGCTCCTGTTGGGACTGATACTCAGGGGCCGGAGTCCATGCACCGGAACAGGCCGTGGGCCGGTGTTGAGGTTTATCTTTGACTTTTCAGTGGAATTAAACGTAGCAACCTTAACATAGTCCCGAAACTTGCTTTGACAGATGGACGGACACTTGTTTCGCATCCCTACATCGTGCAGTGTGGGATCCACATATCTTAGACCATTATAGTGTGCACCCCGCTGAACATCCAGATTGATGGGATCAATGAGGTTCTGTGGAACTGATGATTCCTTAACCTTACTATAGTCAACATTATCAACTAAAGACTCAATGTAGCAACAAAAAAAAATAAAAAGAAACAGGTAATAACAGGGTCGGGTACATACATAGGGAACGTCATGCATTATTTATGTAATCAGTCAACCTGTGGCACAAACCATAAAAGGAACAGCTCGCAAACAACAGAGACCAGGAGAAGTGTAGTAAAGTTAATGTCGTGTCCAAGTATTGCTATGTAAAAATACACAGGTAGAAGTTTTACCGTTTTGTGAATAAAACTACCCATTAAGTTGAGCATAAATATAACTTCTACTGCCCTCTGCCGCCCTTTGCAAATGGCCGCCGTCCCGTTACCCCGCCGACACTGTATACCCACACGCGGACGGGATGTTTGCCGCCGCAGTATAAATCTTTTTATTTCATTTTCCGAGACACTGGACAAGTTCATAGAAGAGGAAAAACGGGCCGCGTCCTTGGTCCTGGGATTTACTGCCTGTTCTGCTATAGTCTCTCCGTCACGCGGCCCCACATATACTATACACCCACCCACGCACACACACACACACGCGCACGCCGACAGGACGGGGAGCAAATTTACCCACTTACGCTGCCTCCTCCACCTCGCTGGCCTTGTTAAAAGTCTTCATCGCCCCTTGCGGTAATATATGTCTTTAAGTGCACATTTACGCTCCCGGGCTATCGATCACCGTACACTCCCCGCCCGATAATTACTCCACCTTAATATGCACCCTTGATGAGGCCTAATTGATTCATTTTCATTGATGGAGACTATCGTTGCTAATGGCTGCGGTGTGGGCGCCATTGATGCCACAGAGTGTACACTGTACATAGGGGAGGGAGGGAGCGCCGGTGCCAGGTGGGGCCAGGGCGGGATAGTAGTTGAAGAAGTGGCAGTAGTAGCGAGGCTGAGGTTGATGATTGGGCCTATTGTGCCGGCTGTTGATTTAGCATGCATGGGAATGAATAGGAAATCAATGGTGGCTAAGGGAGGCGTTGCACTTTATTCAGCGATAATGCCTCGCTGCAACAGGGTGGCTGTCACGTTTAGGTGGCGGGGATGTATGTGGATGTCGCAGCGTGCTGTCCCGCGCCACGCATTCGGTGACAGCGACCTTAATTTGATCTAATTAGGATGAGGGACTTTTCTCATATCTCTTGTTCTTTCCGCGAGCCCCTTTTCCCTCGTGTCGTCATGCTTCTGCTTTTCCCTCTCTCGATGCAGTGCTATCGACTTTCCGGTTTCTGTGAACGCCCATGGAGAATCCAGCCAATCTCTAGCAAATAAATCAATATTTTAAAATTATGCACTGGACGGCAAGTTTCACTGGGATATTCACTTAGAAGACCTTTAAAGCTGTCTGCAGGACGTAAAGGCTTCACCTAACGACTCGCCTGTGTTTAAAAAAAGTTGTTTGTTCCGCGTCTTTTTATCTTTCGACCATAGGCAAACCAATGACTCACATTTAGCACACATGCTCATAGTGACGCAACTGTGAAAAGGGCCTATTGCCTCTTCATAGGCCATTGCCAACTATCAGGGTTTTGGGTGGAGCACACCTGGGATTGTCAGATTTTCCGTAGTCCCTCTGGGGGTAATACAAGTGTTAATGGGATGATTGGAGGGTCTTTCATCTCCCCCTGGTGTCTCTGGCCAGAAAACCATGCTTGCAACTTGACTGCCACCGGGTTGGAGCCACCAATACACACTAATAGAACCACGAAGAAGAAGCTAACAGGCTAACGGGCAAAGCTAACTGCGGGCTAGCCCCACGTTAAACAGTATTTAGAGCCAGTACAAGTTTGAGAGAAAAAAAATATTTCCATTGTATAACTGGATGTACAACATCCCTCTCTCCCTTCGCCTTTTCTGTCAGCGTAGTATTTACTCTCCAAGACATTAAATACGTTAGAAAATCATAACTTGCTACGACACCTGCAGTTGCGATTATGGCCTCGAGGGGCAAGAGTTACTTAGTACTGCTTTAAGTCTTCTGACATGAATGTATCTTCAGCAATATTGAGTGACGATTGGAATTGTTACTCTTGACAAAAAAAAGGGGTAACCCGTCAGGAATAGAGGATAACCACAGTGCCATTGCCAGGAATCCAATGTCTAGATTATGTTTTGGTCAGGTGCACCTGGCTAGAGAAGTCGGCTCTCGTGCATGTTTTAGGTTGATGGGGGAAACTGGAACTCCCGGAAGGAACACCGCACACACGGATAACCTGCAAACTCCTCACAGAAAGGGGCACGGGATCTTCTTGCTGTGAGGGCAGAGCACTAAACAGTCAGCCAGCGTGAAAAACAAACCACCAGGCATGTACAAACTCAAGGGCTGTGCATAAGAGATGACTTTACAAGGCGTTTTTCTTTTCTTTTTTTTTCTTTTTTTACTATATTGCAACACTGTTTTAAATATGCATTCCCCCTTGCCTATGCACTCCCCCTTGCCTATGCACAGCGCCCCAGCAGAATACCCAGTAAAACAGACAGAGACCTAGTCATCATTCACTAATGGTAACCACACCACTTCCTGCCAACACAGACTGAGAGGGGGCATGATGAATATACTCCCTGATTATTATAGCACCGCGGCGCTCTCTCCACTCACGCTCACACGCATGTGCGCACACAAAGCCGCGCGCGCAATAAATCTGTGCGGGGAGAGCACGCACGCTCGCATTAATAATACCGCAGTTGTCCTAAAAGACCACCTCTGTCCCCATCTGCCTCCTGACGGCTCCTTCTGCCAGACAGTGGTGGACAATGCGCGCGCACTTACCCGCACTCGAGCGCCAGCCTCTCCACGGGGCTATGATCACCCTGCTAGAATGATAAAGTTAGTGAGACATCAGTGCTCCCCGAGACGTTCCCAGCAATGCGCATGCGAGCGAAAGTGTGCAGGGTTTTTTGTCTATTTTTTTATTTTTTTTTTTATGTTTGCTTGTTTTACTTGAGAACCAAAAAAAGAAAACGGTCAATGGGACAACGTGACCAAAAAATATGTGTAGTTACTTGAAATATATTGTCTTTTTTCTGCATTTTCTGAATTTTCTGAATTTAAAGTGTTCTGGCAGCACCTGTTCCAGCACAGCAGTAGTATAGGAAGATCATGACGTCTAAGTGTAAATGTATTTGCCGTATAGTAACACAATGATCCCTGTAATTACAAAGGAGTTCCTTATGGGAACGGCGCTTAACACCTGTCATTCCCCTTTATTTCACGGTATCAAAAGTGTACAGGCTGTAAAAATGGACCAGGACACATAGTACTTTCATAATAATGATATAGAAGCAGGAAAGCACAATGCATTATCCCTCATTATCCCTGTTTACCATGCCCGATCCATCCATGCTAGTATTGCACTGTTAAGTAAAGTGCGACCAACGTTCTCATCCCAAATGGCAGATTTCAAAACCAAGTCATGGTACTAGCATGGTATTAGCAAAACATGTGTATATACTGAGTGCTTTTTAATTTCCAATAGTTGTATTGCCCTCCGCTTTTTTTTTGCTGTAAACAAAGGTGGGTCTGTGCCAGGGAGAAACTTATGGCACCATTCCTCTTCCCCATAGCCGGGCATAGAGGCATGGCCCTTTACCGAGCACGAGAGGCACCTTCTGTCAGTCGGCGAGTGGGAGGGGGGGGGGGGGTTAGGGAAGAGAGAGAGAGGGAGAGGGATAGGGCGGATAAGACTGATGGGGAGCGAAAGTCGACAAGAATAAGCACTCTAATTAGAAGCGCATTTGTCAGCGTTGTCCGTTGCTCCGCTCACCTGTACTGTCTTCTTCTCCCCCCCCCACAACCCCCTCCCAAAAAAACAAAACAAAAATTGTAAATGATACTGGGCGACACTGCGTTTGGAATGGGCGCGCTAGGTGTCTTCCAGTGCCCTTCAACCTGATAGTTTTGGAGGAATAATCTTCCCAGCGTGAGCGTGGCGCGCTTTCGCAAAAAAACAAAAAAAAACACACACACACACAAAAAAACCTTTTCATTCAACAGTCCGACAAATGGCTTCGAAACTAAACTAAAAGAAAAGACTCTTTCTCCTCCCTTTTATTTCCCCCTCTACCCTCTCTTCTCCCCCCCCCCCCCCTACCCTCTCTCCAGCTCTCTCTCCCCTCTCCACAACTCCAGTTTTAGTGCGGGCGCTCACTAATAAATATAAATGTTTGTGATTAGCATCTCTGCGGCACAGGTGCATGTTTGTTGCGAGGGGAGGCTTGTTCATTAATTTTCAGCCGTGAAAAGTGCAGCGCGCCATGAACGGAGAGTCCAAATCGCGCGCGCTGATAAATGAACGCACAGATTGTTAATGTACCATTGTAAGGCTGCAGCTTTGGAGGGAGAGAGAAAAAAAAAAAAAAGAAAAAAAACGAGTGGAGAGAGGAGAGGACGGGGGCCCGGTGCCAAGCCAAAGGCACCGCTACGGGCAGGCGTACACACAGAATGGGCGAGAGGTGTGGCAGGATGCTATTCCGAGCTCTACATTTAAACTGAATGGGGCTTTATCGGGCTTTTATCCTTACACATATAGCGAGGGATTATTTAGATTACGCCAACAAGGCACCCCCCCGCTGCGAGGCCTCTGGCAAATGGGATTTGGCTTGACTGCTGCTAAATATGACACCAGGTGCCCCCTGTTCTAATGGGCCACTTATATACTAGGCTTTCCATATAAAGCAGACGATTTGGATCTCCATATGGGTGTGCTTTGTCTATAAAAGACACGCTGCGTTTTGACTGGGGTGGGAATGATGAAGCAACTCACAATGGGAGTCGGAAATAATGGCGATATAATATCTTAGTGCATTTAAAGATTTAGATTATGATAGGGATAATGTGAAGGAGGATGAATAATTAGTAATGCATGGTGGCGGAGGGCTCGGCTCCCGTAATTTATTGCAAGAGTTTGTGGGCTTAATCTACTGATATTTCAGCTTTCTGACAAGTCAAAGCACATGTGCACATATAGATGCGCCCTTGTTGGTCAATATATCAATTGCAATGCCTGCCTAAGGGTCATATTTGGCGAGAGATGTTATTGCTTTGTTGTTCTTCTTCGCTTTTTTGTGGTAAGTGGGTTTCTTCAGGTGGTCCTGCAACTTTAGATTTCATGCTAGAATTAGATAACATTTCAGTTTGGTTCAGTTAATTGCATTGTTTGGTCCTGTCTTGGTTTACACTTGCTTTATACCCATGTTTGTCGTAATTTTGTTCAACTTTTTTTTGCTGGTTTTGTTTGGATTTGTTCTCGGTCTAGCCCGGGACTTGGAAGACCATATATGGTGACAATATGACAACATTTTATGAGGTGGAAGCCTACTCAGAGTTGACAGTTTGAGAACCGCTGTTGTAGCTGCAATGCACTACTCACGCTTATCAACCATAATGATTTAATGTTGTTGTTAGAGAACATGTGACGTGCAGTTGTATAGTCGCCACAGTAGCAACAGCTAAGTACTAGCTAGCAAGTCACGTGGCTAGCGTGTGCTGTAGCGAGCATGAATGTGTGACAGTCTGTACATTTTAATACAGATAGGGCAACGTTTTTGAAGCGAAGGCCACATTGGGTATTTGAAATTTCCAGCAGGGCCCGACTAGTTGCGACTTTGGTTGTTTCAAACAATTACTATTCTCAAATAGACTGTAATCACCAAAACACATCAAAAGTTTAACAAAGTAGCAGCAGTTAAGCATTTTCTTTCTCTATGTCAAAGGAGACATTGTTGTTTTTCCTCTTATTTGGCAATGCATGTCGGGCTTGGTCATGTCTTGAGGGCCGGGTTGAAGGGCTAGGTGGGCCGCATCTGGCCCCTGGGCCGTAGTTTGCCCATGCCTGCTCTAATGCATATTAATACTTTTTATTAAGTCAGGGATATCTCTGCAAAGTGCAAGATAGTTTGGCATGTTTTATGCAAGATGCCCTTCCTGTCGCACCCAGCCACATATTGAGCCATGAACACAGTAGTAACTACAAAGTACACTACATGAAACTTTAATAACTAAGAAATAAACTAACAAATCATTAGTAAAAGATACACAATTCAGTAAAAAATATACTTGTATTAATAATAATAGTGTGCAATTGCTAATTTCAAAACAAAATGTGTACATTTGGATGTGGCTGCAGTGTGAAGTGGGTCATTCACAACACTGTTCACTAATCCTCCAAGTCTTCTCTCTATTATCATCATGATGGCTCTAATGGTGATTCCATATCTGGATTAACCCCCCCTGCCCCTGGCAGCGGACCGCCTGGCGCCAAGGCATTTGTCTGGGCGTGGACACAGCCCTCCACGCATTATCAGAATCACAACATACTGTATACTTTTAATTAGACAAATGCATACAAGTCCAAAAAAAGCAGAAATTAGCAATATGTTTTTTTAGAGATAGGCTTTCACACCACACGCACAAACACAGAGGAAGCACAAAACAAAGAGGAAATAAATAAAAACCTCCCCAAAAAAACAGCTTGTTTTTCAGGAGCTGCGAAAATGTTTTATTAGGGGACCGGCGAACACCTGCCTTAAAATGTCGTTTCAACATCTCCCGCATGCCATTTTGCTTAATTGACTTGGAAATGGCCCAAATGTATTGCTGAATGCGGTCTAATTAATATTAATAATAAATGCCATTATTAACATCAAAGAACATCTGGTGCCCCTGTTTACCCCACCGCCTTATATGTAACACATTCTGCCGCTGTTTTCATCTCTCGCAAACACGAGAGGGATAAACAACCAGTGCCGTCGAGCTATTTCTTCCCCTTTTTGCTTCTTGAAACTTGTTTGATGTTTCATTTTTATTTTGCGCTTTCTATTTGTCGCGTGATAAGGTTCGCCATTTGTGTTGCATGAGAAAAAAAAAAAGTGGTATTCGATGACTATCTTTGGATACCGCAATGGCATTGTGACATTTTACTGAATAATTTCAACAAAATACGTGCCAATGAAACCAACATTTTAAGCATTTCATTTTTTTAAAATCTAATTGTGTTTTGACAAAAGGTTTAAAAATACGATATCAGGCCCAAAAATAGATGGAAATGGGTAAAATCTGTTAATCTCAGACCTCAGACGACTTCTGTGATTTGAAGACTGTGGTTTCATGCGATACGGATATCGTTTCACCTCATATCGCGATATCGATCATTTGGCGATTTATATCGTGCAGCTTTGGAAGCAGCACTGATTTCATCGCACACTTTTCCCTTCTCCTTTATACTTCTCATGCCTCTCTTTTTTTTTGTTGTTGGTCTAGACCTGGTTGTTGTAATACCTTGGAGACTCCCCCCCCCCCCCTCCCGCACCCCCCAATCCCCCTGTGTGCGCGCTCCTCGTAGGAAGAAGGGGAGGAAAAAAATATTTAGCAGCCGGAGCATCTGCACTCCACGAGAGCCTCCGCATTAGGACTTTCTTCTCGACGGCCATAAATCACGCGCCCAAATAACTTTAATCTAAAATTTCATTAAGTACTCCTTGTCAGGTAGTAAAAGGCGGGGGATAATGCAGTGGTCTTTAATGATAATTGGTGTTTGGTTAATAAATTCTTGCCCAGTTCGGATTGAAGAAAAAAAAAGAAAAAGAAAAAAAGCAGCGGCTGGAATGCTAGCATCAGCAGTGTAACTAAACCTCAAATTGATTAACTCGCATGAACCAGACGTGCACAAAGATGGCAGTGGTCCAAATAAAAAAAAATAAAAAAAAAGGATTGGGTGAGAGAGAGAGGGGGGGGGGGGATGTGACATAGAGAAAGAGGGCGAGCGAGGGAGGGAGCGAGGGAGCATCAGGCCGGATGGTGTTGTGTTGCTGTAAGGAAATCAAGTCCCCCCGGGCGCATTTTTAAAAGCCTAATGCCTTTCAAATGATGTCATCACGCTTTACTCTCTCTCTCCCCCCTCCCCTCTTTTATTTTTGCTCTCGCTCGTCCCTCGCTCACCCAATCACTCTTAATATCTCTCCGTTTTTCAAACTCTCTCCGTCAACCTTAACACCCCCCCCCCCCCTCTCTCTATCTCTCTCTCTCTCTATAGTTCATCGTCCCCCCCCCCGTCCCCCCCCCCACCCCCCCCACCCCCCTCCCTCCTCCGGTCGTACACAAGGCGGGCAGCATGTCACGTGACGCATTAGAATAATGGCCGGGGCAAGCAGCAAAAACATCTTGTGTGTTTTTATGACTGATGGACGTCTCTCTCTCTCTCCCTCTCATTCCCCCCCCCCGACTTTTATTTCCTGAAAGTGATATCATACTAATCAAAACCGCGGAACGTTTAGAGTGCAAAGTGTGATTGAGGGAGAACCATTAAAAGGAACTGGTCCGCTGTCACGCCGCACGCCGGGCCCGGCCATCGACTTTGCTGTTTATTTGCGATGTTTGCGGGTATGATTGCAATACTTGTGTTACATAATGGGACATGGGTGTGGTCTCTAAAAGGCCCCCCCCCACCCCCACCTCCCCCCTTAAGTAGGCATTTTCGTACCAAGCAAACATGGTCAATCTTGGTCGGGCCAAATAACGTCGCGATCTAAATGATTTTGAATTGACAATATTAATCTTTGGTTTTTGTTATGTTTTCTTACTTTAGCAGGAAAACAACTATTACGTGGGATGAAAAATTATGAATAAAATCTCACTTTTCTCACTAAAATCCTCAATCGATTCTCAAGGGCATTTCAGAAATATAAGTTGCAACAAGTAATCCAAATATAATATGTGAAAAAAACTAATTCCCTTTTGCGGAGATATCAAACACATTCTTCAAAGTTGTAAGGCTATAAGGTTATCGTACTCGTGGGGAAATGTGTCCTCCGCATTTCGGACCGATCGTCCAGCTATTCCATTACGGAAAAAGTCACGCCATGTGCATTTCGCGTAGCGCCCCAAAACCCACTGCACACATGTGATTTACTGCGGGTAATCTTCAACCAAAAATGGGCCACGTCCTGGCAGCTCATACTGAAGCAGCGTTATCCTATTGGGACCCCACTGCCGTCTTAAATGGACACTGAAGTAGTCCACTGCGTTACATGTAAAAGATAACACTTTCATTGGCCTGGTTTACGGCACTAGCCTATATTGTTTAACCTCTTTGGTGCCGGCGCGGGCATATAAATAGGAGTTCATTCATTACCCCAAACTAACTAACTATTGGACCGTCTTTAAAGGGTAGATGGCAGTATCTTTAGTATAATTGTGTTGCCAGGTTTAAATTTTGCAATTATGACTTAGTTTGATGGAAAAGTTATTTTTAATTCAATGTGTGTTTGTGACGTACGTAGAGGAACAGCTCCACGGCCTCATGTCTCGTCGGTATAGCTACAGACCAGGGTGTGGTCTAGCGAAATCATAATTGTATCACACTTTTTAGACGTTTACTGACAGACTATGAGCATGTCTGGCAAACATAAATAGAGTCAAGTCAATTGGCGATTAGCATTAGCATGAAGCTAACATTAGAGTTACGATTAGCATTCACTAAAAGTATAAAAATTGAGTAGAACCGCTTTGTTCCTTTCTGAGTCTCTCGATCTAAATTTGACACACAAATGCCTCCATATTTCAGCATTTGTGCTTTTGGAGTAAAAGTTGAAAGAGTTGTTCTTTTTCCTCGTTGATTTCCCTCTTGAACATGACCAAGGAAGCCGTGTGTATCTACAACGTGGTTGGCACAGCAACAGTTAAAAACTGTCACCTGTTCAATAAGGAAATGAAATAATAAACGTCAAACTATATTGAAACTATAAGGAAAACTAGGCACACTTTTTGCAATATTTTTAGTATTATTGTGTTGACTATGTTTTAGCAGAGATTGTGTTTAATGTGTCATTATGCAATTTAAAGCCACAATGCGGTCCTATGTTCCCTTATCACTTCAGCAACTGTTGCCAAAGTCAGTGCCAACAAAACACCAAACATGCTCCTAAGAATCAGCTAGACAAAAGCGCATTTAAAAAAAAAACAATCGAAATAACGCTTTTAGAAGAGTAGTTATCCATTGCCAAAGTAACAGTGACATCTCCATGGAGATGAGCTGATGATGTCCCGCTCCGGGCAAAGTTACGAGTCAGGTCGGAGGAGAGGTGAACCTGCTGGTAAAGACATTTATTTTATTTTTACCAAAATGGCACATGTTATACAATTGTATTTATTTTTTTAATTAGGTGAATTGTTACTGAGTGTGGCTTATATATCAGCTGATCCACTTGCAACTCTTTGGAGGTTGGGTTTAGAGGATGGACCAAATAACGCGATTGATAACGCGAAGAAGTCCACAAAGGTGCGATGTTTAAATGCAATCTTAAAGTGTGTGCCACACATTGTGTTTAATATTATTAAAATGAGCCTTTTACAATCACGTCCAGATGTTTATATTAATATACCCACATTCCTGACGCCTGATGTCGAACCATAACCATAAGTCACTGTGATTTTTACAAGCTGGATTCCTCCTCCTCTAGTTTTCATTGGGCCTTCTAAATATTGCAGGAGACAAAAGTGTTTGCGGAGGCTGGCGTGCAATTTTTTAACATTTCAATTGTACCCAGGTGGCTTATTCCCAGAGTGGCCCGGGGAGGCAGCGGGTCTCCTCTCCTCTCCTTTTTTTTTTCTTTTTCCTTTTGCAAGATCCTGGTGATATGTCAGAAGAAGACAACACAAACGCATTCACATTTAGTCGTGGGGGAAAGTGTGTGTGCACATGAGTGCGAGTGCTCTAGACAGCCGGCACAGTGACTGATACTCAGCCTGCCTCCCAGATGGCCTGCTCAACTCTGCTCCAATCTGATCTGCGGGCCTTTGTTCTGGCATGTTCCATTAGGCTGCCTTGACACCAGTAAAAGCAGAGGGGAGAGGAGCTGGTCTCACATCAGATACAGCTGAATTATACATGGATCCCTCTTTTTTCCCCCCTCTGTGATATCGGCGGCGCAGCACTGTCACACTCCTCTGTTTGTCATGTCGGGAGGAGACGGCCGAGGCGCAGCGTGAGGGATCGACTTCAGCGCTTTGAAAGCAGTGGGCTCCGTGACAGCAGTTTGGGAGAGGCGGCGGTAGTGGCTTTAATGTTTCATTCAGGGACGTGCGTTGTAGCGACCGCGCGCTCCTGATACGAGTCGCGTTGTTTAAAGAGAAGGGACCGGCGGAAATAAAACATGTCGACTCAGCGTGGGGGCTTTTTCGGGGACGGCAACGCATCCGTCAAAGTGCGACAATGGCCTACAAAACGTCTTCCTTAAAAGAATATTTTTGTTTAAAGAAATCCGGGCTTTACCTTTGATACAAAGGGAAGCTCCATTTCTGTCAAACTTTAAACTGTTTTGTCAACTTGACTCAAAAGTGCTTCTTGACACAAGTGGTGAAATAAATATGAAAGGGCCGGGCTGTTAAAGATGTCTATTAGTCTCTCTCATTTATCAAATAAAAGTACACAGATGGCGCAGACTGGAATATCCGCTGTATAAAAGAATGTAAATAGGAAGAATGATAGTGTCTGGCCTTTACGGGCTTGTATAAATAAAGCCAAAGGCTCACCTGTGACAATCACTTTAATGCTGCGTCTCCCACAGTGAATCCTCTTTGCATAAAAAAAGACGGAGGCGAGCGAGTGGAAATCAATACAGTGCGGATAGTTACTGCTGGATGTCAACAGGCGAGGGAGCGTCTGCCCACACATCACACACCCAGCTGTGAAGGATGACGCCTAATATACGGGTGACCTTCAAAATGTCATAAATGTGTTGTGCAATAAAGTGTCAATATTTGTGGTTATATGGAGCAGGATGACTTTTACAGTAATTGGAACAGCCGCATTAAAAGCTGCAGATCAGTCAACGGATTAAAGACGAGCGGGCAGGACCGCGGCCGCGGGCTGGACCGGGCCGGGCTTCCGCACGTGCACGCCCCCCCCCCCCCCCCCCCCGCAGGCACGCGCGGCCCTCAGGTTTACGGCGGACGCGCACCTTAAAGCAGTGCCCGCCTGAGCCTGTGTGAGGATGCCGGCGCACATTTATTATTGAAGGAGTGCTCTGTGCCAGGAGAGCCCCTCTCATCCGCTCAGTGGTGAGTCTTCTATTACAGGCGCACTGTTGACCCCGCGCGCAAGGGCGTCCATGTGAGACAGTGACGGCGACAGCAGACAGACACTACACTGCGGCGCGTGCCACTCTGTTTGTCGTCCTGCTCCGGAGCGTGTTTTAGATTTTTTAATTTTAGCCCATCTGGGGCGGGCAGGTGGGCCAGTGTCTGTTACACGATCTGAGGAATCTTTGCCAAAAAGGGATCTGTACAGTAGACTGCTCAAAATATGTTTATGAGCAGGCCACTATGGCGACAGTATGGTGGGGCCCTGGACCGCGCACTGGGGGGATTGTAGCGCTTTTATTTATTTGCTGTCTGCGTGCCTTTAAATGCATTCAAATGAAAATGCAAATGATGTTATGGGGGTGCCGCACAAGTGAAATTATTCAGGAAATTAAATTTTCACCTTTGATATTTTACATACAATGTGTTCAGTTTAATATGCACCTAGCCATGCAATAAGTCCTATGGTGGGCACAGCGATCTTTTATAGCTATACATTTGAGCCAACGCAGCATGTTTTCAAATTTATTTAGGCTGGGGCCTTTTTGGAAAATAAATGGCTTTGTTATAGAGTCAGAGGGACATTTATTTCTTCCGCGACACTTTCCTGCACCAATGTCAATGCGTTTATAGAAAACTAAACAGTTAATATGACCGGTTTCTCTCCTGCGCCAAAGTCCCCCTTTTTCCCCCGCTTTGTGTGTACCACCGCCTTCTGATTGAAACCTTATAAAGAGGTAATTTCACACACCACGATGCACAGTTTAACATCTGCTTTTAAACCCAAAGCGTTTGCGGGCTTTTCCCCGTCCTCGGCCGCTCGCTAAATGAAAGTGCACAGTTGCCAAGGCCAAGTAGAAGCAGCTGGTATTTAGTATCTGTGCATTGTCCCAGACTTATATTTAGGTTGCCTTTCAGTTTGAGTTGCGATAAATAGCCTTCAGGCTGATAGCGCCGCTGCTGAATGGAGTCGTGTGTTTAGTGTCAATGTGGAAGAGAGGACTTGCTGACTTGGGTCTTTCCATTCTGTAAACCCGATTTGACTGGCCCGACAGAGGCGGGGCGGGATAGGCCCGGGTTAGAAAAGAAAGATTAGGCTAGTGTTAAAAAATGCTGCTTATTGTGTGTTGTCCTTGCCTAAGTGGGTTTGGCGAATTTTGATTCCGCTCGCTGTAGTCCGTGCGTCCCACACCAGTGCGGCTGCCGCGGGGGCCTATACACACAGTAAATAGAGTAACACGGCTCGGGATGCAAAGCCCAGCAATGTGCATTTATATCACATTTGTGTTACGACAAATAAGTGGAAGCGGCGTAGAAGACAGCAAACTAGGGAAATCATGCTAGTCGAAAATGTCGATTCATTTGGTCTTTATGCATTTCTTTCTTACCCATTGTAATCACAAATATCGTACATAGCTAAAATGCCTAAGATATTTAGACTGGACACTCATAACCCAACATGGCTTGTAGAATTGGAAAAAACAACAACAACAACAACGTTTTTCTTGAAACTTTTAATAAAAACCGCTGCGACGAAACCATTTGAATCAACGTATTAGCAGTAGAGCATTTTTTTCAGATTGGCACAGGACACTTCCTTTTATCCAATACGGTTGACACATAGAGATCACCGCGGTGTACTTTAGAAGCCCCTTTAATACAATATTGCATGTTTGATCAAGCGCTGCCATTCGAGACACGACATTCGCCGGTTACCGCTTTTGATATCGCTCTCCCGCTTCGCTCAAATCGGACGCGACAGTTCCCCGGCGCCTCGCGTGACGCTGAACCTGTCGCGGCACCCGTCAAATACTACCATCACTACCATCGGGAATTCGACGCAGTGCTGTGAACCACCTTGAAACCGTCAGGACGTCAAAACCCTTAACTCTCCGTGCACCAAGGCCATCAGGTACGATCCAGTGATCCCCCCCCCCCCCCCCCCCATTACCGCCTTTGTCGACGCCTTCCCAAGCTGTCATCTTTAGCTACATGCTCCGCCGAACGTGTTGATAACTAAACCCTGTGTCATCATTTTGCCGCTCTTTTGTTCATTTTTTATTTTTTATTTTGTGTGTGTGTCGGAATCGGCAGAGGGGCGGGGTCAAACCCGTTATCGCCCTATCACATCTCCGTCGACTACCTGTCAAAATCGGTGTCGCGCCGACGAGATGCGAGGAGATCCCGCCATGCTGACGCGGCCGATTCCGACCCCCGCACCCTTTCTTCCTCCTGTCTGATTTTGCGCATTGTTAAATTTCTTTTTTTTTCACGGCAAACTCTCGACAAAAAGTGGGAGGAGTTTTAGGAATCTGAAAAGCTTCTGAACTGTCAGCGTTCCTGTCAGGGCGGGGCGGGGGGAGATTGTAACCCTTTTTTGATGCGTCCTGACTTTGCGCATTCGAACGCGTTTGCAAGTTTTTTGGAAAAGTGGCACTCACCACACCTTCTGTTTTGTTTTTTTTTCTCTCTTTTGTCTGTTGTCTTTCCGTCTCCAGATGTCGGCGAGGACCCGGGGAAGGCGGCGGGGAACGCTCAGCAGCAGCAGCAGCAGCAGCAGCCGCCGCTCAACGCCAACGCCCCCACCTCCATCGCCGCCTCCGTCAGCAACAACCACAACGGCCACGGCTCGCTGATCCCCGCGCCCCAGCACCGCGAGCGGAGCCTGGCCTCCTCCTCCAAGGACTGCGCCTACTGCGGCAAGTCCTTCCGCACCTCCCATCACCTCAAGGTCCATCTACGGATACACACAGGTCAGTATGCCCCCCCCCCCCGCCACCCCCCCCGACGACGAAACATTTATTGAACTCCGTGCAAAAATCTACTTCGGGCGCTTGTACTGACATCCCTTCTGGGGCTAGACTGATACATGGCGATATGAACATTGGCCTAATCACATATTGAAGTGCGTCTGCCTCCTCACATGATGGATCTCTCGCGGATTAATTGATTGCATATTAGCTCTGTACCTGATGAATTGGGCATTTGTTATCTTTGGGAAACCAGCCATTTGCATACATCCTGACGGAGGAGCGATGTGTGCGGAGATGGATGTGGAGATAGAATTGTGGCATCTCAGACGGGGAATTTTACAAACTGCAGCGTGAACGTGAAGGAAGATTCCATTCCAAGTTTTGTCTCAACTCTACCGATAAAAGTGAGAAAACATTGAAGACGTTCAAAAAACGTGATCATAAGACGAAACCGGTCATGTTTATGTAGTGCGAGTGTTGGATTTATTTATTTTATTTATTTGAACAGGGACAGTGTACAATATACATTAGCCTCAGAAAGGAGAGATGCATTGTACCAGGTTATAGCACTTGTGCTAATTTCCACCTGCAGTCCCTGGGCCTATTGTACATGTTTTTTAGTGGTAGGGGAAACCGGAGTACCCGGAGGAAACCTACGCAGACACGGGGAGAACATGCAAACTCCACACAGAAAGGCCCCGTCCAGGTGGGAATCGAACCCGGACCTTCTAGCTGTGAAGCACGAGCGCTAACCGCTGTGCTACCGTGCCGCCATGATTGAATTTGAGCTAGAGAAGAGATTTACAGGAAGGAACGGAAGAATTTACAACATGTTCCACAGAAAATTTGGTCATTGTCATTTTAGTAGACACTAGGGCTGGGGGACGTTAAATGACATCAGTATGGTGTGGAAACAAAACGATACCTAAAGAACCTTCATTGAAGATGGAAAACTCCTGTACGACTGGGCAGAATTGACATTGAAACACCTTGTATCACATTGAAGGTCTTACATCGTGCCTTTTTCTGGTGAAGTTGTTGGACAGCTCAACACTGGAATGCTGTGGTGTATAACTGAACATAATATGCATGGAAAATAGGTGTTTAGATATAAATGACAAAACATTACCTGATGAAAGAGTACATCGACTCTTCAGTAAGATGGTTTCGAGCTCCTCACGTGGATATAGACTAAATACATGGATGAAAACAAACACCACACATGTCGACCGTGAGAAAACGACATCATAACACGGGTGAAAACACAAAAGCCAGCAGAGCAGAGAGAATAGGTCAGAGTGTTCAAACTGATCTTGGAACGTAGAATCGCCCCCCCCCGAATGTAACAAATCTAACCGAGCAGATACTGGAGCAGTGAGAATCCTACGCCCATCCAGCCTCTCCTCGAGTGTGACGCACAGATGGTCACAGTTTCCCAATCACAGTATCGCAGTGTCCTGGAAATAAGCATAAGAAGTCAGTGATCCCAGCTCATCAGTCCACGCACTCTCGTTCTCACCTACAACTCCGAATCCGGTTTGGTGCCGACACTCCGCCGACTCTATCCCCCCCCCCCCCATACTAAAAACCCCCGTCGCCGTTTCTTTAATTGCACATAAAAATGAATAAATAAAGCGATTCAGGAGTAGGAATCCGCTCTGGCTAACAGTCTCCCTCATCAAGGCTTAAGGCCATTGTTATGCCCCTTTTTCCCCGACTCATCATTCCATTGAGCTCTAATTAACACAACAAGGGTTCAGTGTCCTCCAATGACATCACTCAGAGGGCAATTTCACACTCGCTAACTCTCAATAACTTCCAAGCCAAAACAAAGCTAGCCTGTCCACAGTTTAGGGGGGGGGGGGGGACATGCGTGCGACGATGTACCCAATAGATTTAGCTTCCTATCTTTTATTTTTTTCATTTTTTGACCCCGGCGACACAACGCGTCCCGCCAAAATAGCGAGTCTCCAAACTATCCGTCGCTCCCTTGTTTGTTGCGCGGAGGTTAAGGCAGCAGTCAGGAGTAATGATGTGGACAGTGGACGGCGGCCAAAGTTCCGACCCTCTCTGCGAGCTACGAACGCCCCACTGACTATCCAGGTTAAAGTCACAATTAGACCGCGCAGAGGACGACCAGCGCGCAAAAGGACAATGGCTGGGAGCGGAGGGCCCCGGACTGGGCAGGGCGCGGAGGAAAAAAGGTGATGCCCCGAGTTTCTGGGTCCCCAGTCCCACGTGGAGTGGGGGTGCGATGTATGGTGAGTTATGGAGACTGTCAGAGGAGTGGAGAAGCGTGATAGCACTCTGGGAAAACAGATAAAACGGAAGGACAAAGGTGCTTTGTGTAAAAAATGTTGTACAGTGATAGTGAACATTTTAGGGTAGTTCGGTTTATGGGCCCTGGAAAGATACGAGAAACAATTAAGCTTTGCAAGGTCGAGGTCAGATTGACAAGTCGGTATGAATTGAATCTATTTAGCAAACATAAAAATAAAATACTTTTAGGAAACGCAACCCAATTCATATTATCATTTGTGCCTTTTGTATTTATTTACAGGGAGTATTACCGATAATGTCTGAAAATTCATATTAAAAATTGCATATTGTACAAACCAAACCTAGTTTTCGGTGAGTGGGATTAGAACTGACAGAACCAAACGCCCCCCAACACCACTGGGTTTTCACACTAATATGAATGCAATCCGCAGATGATAAGATGAAAACTAGCTCTCCCTGTTGCTGGTTAATGATTAATGACAGTTTATTTATATGTATTTGATCAGTTGATGAAATCGCTCACCATCCCGTGCATGGTAATCGCGTGATTAAAAGATGCTGTTACCAAATGTTTGCCGACAGGAAGCCAGTAAACACTAACTGAAATTAAGCCATCTTTATAGAATCCCAAACACATAAAACAGGGCTTTATGCACCAGTTTTAATATCCCCCTCTTTACAACTTTTATTCGGCTTTGGTTCGCCTTTGAGAATCTCTTATTTTGGCATTAAAAAGGCATTTCGTCGGCCGACTGCAAAGTGAAATCATTTTGGAATCTCTTGTAACCTCACTTTTTTTGTCATTTATCAGAGCCGTTTCTATGACCAGAGCTAGGTATGTAAAGGGCCCCAAATCTATCTAGGGGCCCGAAGCTGATATTATATAACTTCCAAATGTTTGTCCAGAAATTACATTTAACATAAAGATTACGCAATATATTTTTTATTTTATTGTTTTATCATAACATGATTTTACGTGTGGATTTCTCCCGTTAACTATTTAATTTACATTTTAAAACATAAGAATTTTACCTTTTGTAAAATTGCTACTTCACTGGTCTAATTAATCAACATTCTCCAATCGAACTGACAAATAATTAGACTGGGGAAATTGATAATGTAATAACCTAGAGATCACCACATTTTATTCTTAACAAATCCGGGGGTCCCAAACTGCAGTTCACACTGGGCCCCCACCCCGCTGGAACCACCCCTGTCAGTGCACCTTATTCCGTTCTCTAAAATGCCGTTGACAACATTATCCCCAACCTTTTTGTCACACTGTATCTTACAAGTAATCCTTGAGTGCCAGCAGACGTGCGGCAACCAGAACTCGCGATTCCAAATGGAAATCCCTCACAGCTGAGAAAAATCAATGCTGGCTTTGCTCTTTATTCTCCCTCATTCAGCGCAAGTCTCCTTCTCTGTGCACTTAAAAGGCAGAATGGGAGACCACCCGCGCCGCTGGCCCCCTCTGCTCCGCTTTAATAATAGGCACTCACTGTACCTCACATCTGAGCTACACGAGAAAAGCCGTGTAGAGCCGGTGTGTCCTCAAATAATGAGGATCCCTGCATAAAGTAGAACACCCAGGTCAGATCCGGGCCAGAGAGTGGAAGCTGAGCGTGCGGTTTATACTGACAAGTACCGGAGACTTTTCCCAGTTGTTGTAAGAGTGCCAATGCCGTAAAAAGCAACAAAAAAGACGTTTGCGCCGTGGCGAATGGTGTTTGTTAGCGCATAAAAACGGTTGAAAATCACACCATTTGTTTTTGGAACTTTCAGAACAGTTTGATTAGGCAACTACATTACCTGTCGCCGCACATCGAGAAGGTCCCGGGTTCAGTTCCTGCTTGTTCTCCTTGGGTCTGGTTTCCTCCTTTACATAAGGGTCCCATTTGGGGCAAGAATTCGGAATCTCAGTTGGACAGTAACAAAAAAAGATGAGATAATTATATTGAAAGCCGCAATTCACTCAAGAAAATAGAAACAAAAAACAGAGCATTTGTTTTATTACAGATAGTTTTGTCATTAACCACTTAACTGCCACCCTAGGGTTAGGGTTTCTTATCTTTCAGAACTGCTTTTACCTTATGAACCTTCACGGCTCCTTCGCTCCTCCGGCAGGCATCTCGTGGTTATTCCTAAAGTCAACAGAAAGACTCACGGTGATTTGATTTGATTAGGGTTAAGGATTAGGGTTAGGGTTAACAATAATTTACATCCAATTCTCAAAGCGTATTGACCGGAGCGCTTACAGTCTATATGCCAGTGTGATACCTAATTTGAAAGCCAAGACCTTCTAGTTTCTAAAAAATATGTGTGAGAGCTGTGTGAGTGAAACACAACTTGCGTTACATTTGCCGTTCTTAACCCTAATCACATCCTGATTTTATGTGCATAAAAAGTCAATATTCAAATCTCAGAAATGTCTTGCGTGATAGGGTTAAAACTAGAACCTTCTCTCAGCGAGACCATTGCCTTGTTTACAGTGAAATCCCTGTATAACTGGAGTAAACTACTGCAGATCCAGCGTGTAGCCATGGTGCATTCAGCGCGCGTGAGTTATATGTGCATTGGTACAGCGCAGATCCCCGTGAGAACTGTATTTTATCACAGAGGAAGCCCTGTTTGCAGGCCTGACGTTAATCCACTTGGCAAAACACACACAGACAATCTAATTTCATCCGCACTATATATTTCACATTCTCCCTTCTGATCTGGCCTGCATTTCATGTCCTAATCCTAGTGTAAGAAAGAGCCAGCGCTGCGCTTAACAGCCTTAAATGAAATCAGCTCAACTTGGAATTTGATTTCCACGTCGGACATTACATTTACTCTTATGTCTATCAAAGCAATCCACCAACGGGGCGTGCTGTAACACTTTTGTTTTTTTTTGGTTTTGCCCTCCCCATTTTCCATTCTACCTTAGTTTAACCCCGAGCAACTGATATGCCCTAAATCTATCACGATTTCAACTGAACGCATGGTTTTCAGTCATGACGTGGATCAGCATTATCTCTTCACAAAGGCAACCACACATTCTGGGAACGCCTTGCTGTGACGCACATTGGTAACCATTGTGCCTCGTTTAGCAATTTCTTATTACAAAATCGTTTTTTAAAAGATACATGTATAGCTTTAGTGAGACGTCAAAAGTAGTAAAAAAAAAAGCCTGAATACATCACGGAACCTTTAATTCTACGTATTTTTTCCTCAAATTCAGTGTTCTAGCTTTGAAAAGAAAAACGTCTCATTGGGCAAACGCAGAGAAAATGACTTTGGCATGGGCGATGGCAAACGGGGACAATAAGGGTTAACCAACATCTCTGTAAGTCTGGAGATAGCAAACGCGAGTAAGCTGCTTTCTTTGGACTGAAGCGCACCCTGGATGGCAGCCTATCTAAGCACAGCTTTAGTAGCCCTCCACACATGGGGGGAAAAAAACAGCTTGATGCATCCCCAACATGTGGCCTTTAAATCATCCCTATAACCTAATCATAGCAAGCTCCTCTGTGACATCCTGATTACATCCAGCAGATGACTTTTACAGCGGCTAAAGATCTCGTGTGCGCGCGCTCTGGCGACAATGCAAGAGCCGCACTGGCGTTTGACAGCCCGGCTATACCCCTTTTCATTCTAATACAGCGTGAGTCGCACAATGGAGTTGTGCTTACGAAGGCATTGTAAGCGGCAATGCCTTTAGATTTATGCTCGGCTAACGGAGGCTGGAACCAAATGACATGCATTTCTCAAAAAAAAAAAAAAGCAAAGGAAATACATCACTCTGCTTTTTTTTTTAAGCACATTGGGCCATTTTTTTTCCCTTTCAAATATGGGGAAAGGACAAACAGTAATTAAGCCCTGATCTCTGTGCTCATAAAACACCATTGTTGGTCGCTTTGTCTGGAATAATGCAATGTCTAGAATAGGGTAAAAAACAGCAGCTACTAGCTACTCGTGAGTGATACTGAGCACTTATTGGAAGAGGAGGGCACCACATCCTGACATCAGCTGGTGGAACAGAGTATTTTTCTTCTTAAAAATTACCTCAACATGCAAAAAATTAAACACTGTAGTCATTACTTATTCATTCCATACCCGGTGGTGGTCAGCTAAGTTACTATTGTAGGTAGACTGACGGAAGCGAGGCTGCTTGTCTGCACAATGACACCCTCTGACCGCCACCATTCAGTCACTCACACACTACATTACATCCACACACAGCGGGGTGGGTGAAGTGCCTTGCCCAACGGCACAATGAGAAGTCTTCACCTGCGGGAGCCAGGATTTTTAACCACCAAACCCTGCGCTCACGAGACCGCCCGCACACAGGCCCTTTAACGCAGCATGAGTGGTACAATGGAGTTGCTTACCAAGGCGGGCCGGGCCCGGGCGGCACAGTGCGTCGCAATGCCTTTCGATTATTAATGCACGGCTAACGGCGGCTTGAATGGAGCGGCGCGCATTTGAATTCGTACAAAAGTTAAAGAGCTAACGTTACAGTATTAATTTCCCCTTGAAGAGCGAGTGGGAAAATATCCATTAGCAAAATTAAGCGCAGTTTTGGAGGTAGCTAACATTGTGGCGCTACAGTGTGGGCCATAATGAACACACTGCAGCGGGTGATATTTCATTATACAAATTAATGCTCACATTTTAATGGGAAAGTCACATAATGAATCTAGGCTTCAGTGACAGCAATTAGAGGCCCAGATTGTCCCCTTCTGGACAAGGCACTATTTAGCAGTAAGCAGCTGCGAGTAAAAAAATAAAAAGGTCCACGCTCTTGACAATAGCCGCACATAACTTCAGGCGGGGCGGCATAAGCAATAAGGCTCGCCGCTCACCTTTAAATGGCTAGTGTGAGGAGACAAAGAGGAGAGGGGTGGAAAGGGAGGGATTGCCCATGCCACTTAACCTTACCCTAACCTTGTAATCAGGATGAATCAAGCCAGACCTGTGATCCTCCCTAACATTCATCTACTGCATCCTCAGCGCCCTCGCCCCGGCCCTTCCCGTGATGTATTAGACTTTAAAGGCACGCTGTTTAAGAGGGAGGGTGAGGAGAGTCAACGCGGTGGCTACAGTGGAGTGCAGGGAGAAGCAAGTAGAAAAGAGAAAGCAATGAAATAGAAAGTGTAGATTTCCTTGCTTTTTGAGAGGGAGAAGGGCATCTACTGTTGAAAATATTTTAACAAGGTAGAATGTGTAATTGTAGAGCTTTTCAAAGTATTTTAGTGGAGTGGGTCATCTCATAAAGAGGGGGGAATACTCATGAAGAGAATGTAAAACCAGCTTCATGGACATGAATATGGGACATACAAATAAACTTAAACACATTATTTAGTGTGCCTCTGCATTGATATTTTAGGTTTTATAATTTGAATTATGTCTCTCGAAGAATGAAATAGTAACAATGAAATGCAGGCTAGAGCTGGTGAAGACTTTGCCTGGGGCTCCTACTGCTGGCAGCTGCAGGAATAACCTCCTCGTTCAGTTTACAGCGTGGTTTACGACTTCAGCACGCCGTGATAAACACACGGAACCGACATAATGTTGGATTGTGGGCTTTAAAATGTGGACAGTTTTGCAATTGTATCCAGGAAGTACGGAACGAAGTGCTGACACTGTAGAAAAAGAAACGGCTACATTAAACAGGATTACCGACGATTACTCAAAACTGTGTAAATGCAGTGAACTACTACTCCAGGTATGTTTTGACGAGGGAACAACATTATAACATGGTTTAACCTGTTATCTGCCAGCTTAGGGTTAGGGTCAGAGGTTAGGATTAGGGTTAGGAACGGCAGGTATTGGCGTTCAAAAGAAGTATCACACTGGCATCTTCATCAATACGCTTTGAGATTTGGATATGCATATTTGCTTGCCCTAACTCTAACCTACTTTAAAACAACCCTGTCCAGTTGTTGCCTTTGAAAACCTCTACTGCAGTGTAAAGCTCCCGGATGACTGGAGGCCCATAAAAAACGTGCAAAGAATGTAGGAATTAGCTGAGTAGAAATACCGTTGCTACTTGAATGTTTTACCAACACAATATGCAGTTTTTGTGACTTCCTGGTGAATATGCGTTTTTCCCCTAAACTATAGCTGAAATGCAAGGGTTTGTCGACTGTAATTAAACCTTATCCATATAACTCAAAATAAAGATAAAACAAGAGAGAAAGTTAAAAAAAGTGTGTGTCTTCTTACTTAAAAAAAAAAAAAAACTAAAGTAAAAGTGATAGAACCAACTCCACTTGGACTATATACAACATTTTAATTAATGTATTTTCAAAATACAGCAATTATGCCTAAAACAATTATGCCGGCAGTACTACACACTATATTACTCATTAACTTCAGCCTAGTTTTGCACAATGTGCCTAGAATTGAAATCATGTATTAAAACAATTGAACTGGTTCCACGGAAGGACTTATTTCATCCGACTTTCTATACTGCGTTAACACAGTGTATGATATGATGTAAAATAATTCTTCTGTCAGATAATCCTGAATGGTGGGATTCCATACGTCCCAAAATCCTATTCAGCACACATAGCATGTTCCTTTAGCGTGGCCTTTTTCTCTCCTGACATTGACGACCTTATCACAGCTGACCCTTTCCTTAAGCTCCTTACATTCTATACTTGATCCGCAAATTCCATTATGAGCACGGGCCTCTACTAATAAAGATATACTTAAAACAGCTGTAATGCAGCCCCCTTTCGCCTTATCCAACCTCTACAAAATCCCCCTTTTTTTCCCAGACAGAGAGGAAATTCATCTTCAAGTATGTCATATCTATTAAGCCGTTTTAATTGCCCCTCTGTACAGGTTCAGGGAATTTATCTGCACTCCTTTCTATGACCACAGTTCGTACGAAGCCAGATGAAATCGGTGCTTGTAACATCAAGTGAAAACGTCCCATACACGGAGCACACTCGGCGCAGCAATCAGGGAAAAGAAGATTTATTCCCACAGAGGCGTCACTCTGATGTTTATGAGCGCTAGTTTTTCACGTTGGCGATAGCGTAGCTGCAGTGATGCATTTTCTCCTATCTTTCACCTGTGTACGAAGAAGGTCCCAAGTAAAATGGGCAGGAAGCGTAATCGTCTGTTTTAAAACATGATCAATATGTATAGTTTTTACATATTTTATTATTATTGTTATTTGAAGCGACTATACTAAAATGAATATAGACATATATCACTACCAGGCCTACTGGAGATCAAGATCAAATCAGGATTAAAGTAGACCCGAATTGGACTAATCTGGGTGTGAATCAAGCCTAAACCAGTAGAGAATAAGAAAAAGACAAAAAAAACAACAACAAAAAAACAGCTAACTTAAATGCATCTCTAAAGCATGATTATTATCGGTGATCAGAATTAATGAAGCCAAAAATTGCAAATGGCTCCTGTAGTGCCACTTGAAGAAGAATAACACACCGCAGTTTGAGAACCAATGGTTTAGAGCAATAAATAATGGTTTGAATCGAAGTTGCTATTCCCGGGTGCGGCGTGCCTGTATCGATTTTGCAGCTTGCTACCTCACATTTTCTCTGACCTGTTCCCTTTATACCAGTTACGTAATATATCTATATTTCTTGGAATCATTTTTATTTGACCCCTACATTTTTGTATTATTTTTGTATATTTTTGTGTGTTAAGGAAGTTAAAAAATAACAGGTCAGACATTCAATATTACTCTCTGTTTCCCTGGCATTGTACTGATTGCAGGTGAAAAGAGACCAGCTACTTATATTCATATACTTATTGTTAAAGTCCTTTGCAAGGTCTTTTTTTTCACAATTGCACTTTTCAGAAACATTTTTAAAAAGACAGTCTCTACTTTCCAACAAACAATACTTTTTGTCGTGGGGGATTTGCAATCTTCATACTTGCTAATGCGATGCTCATTTGTGCTGTAAGCTGTTTGCATCTCACCGTCCTCCATTCTTCACCTACACCCCAAAATACTATTGCCCCGAGTAAAAAAAACAAAACAAAAAATACAGCACCACCACAGCAGAAAGTTTACCTTCTATTTTTAACTCCCAAATAGTAATTTCCTGGTTTCGGAGGCGGCGGTGATCTGTCATGTGGCTGGGAGGTTGTGCTGTTTGCGCTGATATCAATTAAAAGTGGATTAACGGGTACATAATGACCTTTAGCAGTAAATTGTGTGTAATGTTGCAAGGCAGGATACAGTATATTCCCCAGATGTCACACCAGGCCCCTGACGTATGATGGAGCAGATGTCTTAGCCCGTCCAAATGGCCCTCCAAGACGCGCACGCGCGTGCACGCTCGTCCACGTGCGCGCCCACACGCACACTCACGGCCGCACCAACATGTGTTCACACTCGGGCCCAAATGGCACGTACGTAAACACCACGGGGGAGAGAGGGCGCGCTTGTCGGCCCGTCTCGTTCGCTCCAGATATATTTAAATGCTTAAATTTTAATGGAAAACTGCAATCCGCTGATCACCCTCCCAGGGCGTTCCCATTTAGCTTGCGTAAACATCAAAGGCAGTGTCAAGCCCACAATCCTCTCTGCTTTTCATTCTCATTTCAGATATGTAGATGATACATTAATCTTTATTTTCCCCTCCAACATTAACAATCTCGCATAAGGAAAGAGATAAAAAAAAAAAAAAAAAACAGTGGAGGGGGGAAAAATCAGATCAGTCTAATTTCTGTCTAATTTGGCTCCTAGAATATCATTTTGTCCAGTTAGAGGAATTGAGAATGATCATTTGCATCAGGGACGTTTCCTTATTAAATCAGCGCTGAGCCTCTGTTCGGCAGCTCACAGGAGAAGCACTTATTGGGTTAAAAGCTCATCTCATGTGCTTTATTTTAAATATACTCTATGCTTCATAGCCACTCTGGTGTAAGAGAAACAACATCAAATCACTGTCTTTCTATCTATAGTGCAGGCGATCAGTCTGTGCCACCCGCCCGCTTTAACCTTTTCCCTCTCTGTTCTTTTCCACTCACTTTCTCTTTTGTATAGCCTCCTATTCTTCTCTCTGCAGTATCAATATTGTATTGAGTTAGTGTTTGTGGCCCTTTATTTGAGAACTCCGCAGTAGGTCTGCAGATCGCAGAGTCTTTTTCTGGAATGGTGCCCTCTAAATAATGATAAATTACTTGAGCAGTATGCCATTTGCTAATTATATCCATGATTTACTACACAGCCCGACTTAAATCATTCAAACCAGCCTTGCGTAACAATGCCTTTTTTCTTGTATAAAATGGTTTCCATGTGTATAATCTAAACACTTTATGCTCATATACTTTATATACAGCAATGTGCATTTCCACACACATAAACACAGCGCAGAACAAACACGCTTTATTCTTCTTTTCCACTAATCTCTTCTTTTCACACAACCGCCATTAACAATCAAACAGACATTCCATGCAGGGAACTTTTTATATGTGTATATATTAAAGGAAAAAAGGCTTAGAATTTTCCCTTCTCTGTTCATTGTTTAATGAATCCAAATCTGGCTCAGACTCCAAGCCTATTATAATTGCTAGCAGGATGTGTTCTATTTCAACATAAGCATCATTCCAATGGAAGATCCACTTCTGGCAGAAATGTGCTGGTGTTATACTATTATCAAGTACATTCATGAATATGGATGTGCATCATAAATAAATATATGTAAATGTTAGACAATAGATTCACCCCTATTTTACCATGAAATAAATCACTTTGATCTGTGAGTGCAGAAGTGATTCATATTGTTCTTTATGGTTAAGCTTCTCCTCTACAAGCATGTGTTCCGCATATGTTCCAGCACTTTTTGTTAATACCTTAAAACCTTTTTCCCCCTTTTCTTTTTGTATGGGAGTGTGTCATGCGTATTTCCTCGTCGGTGCGGAGCTGTGTAGCAGTAGTTGTTGTAATCTTGTAGTGCGGCTGATTTATGTTCCTCAAGATAAACTGCAAATAGCCAATGTCCGAGAAACTGCACCCTCATCGCCAAGTCACAGACAAGGCCAAAACAGCAGCGAAGTGAGCCCGCAGTCTGCACACACCAACCGGCGAGGAACACACGCACACACCAAGGCCTAGCTCCAGCCTTCAGTGAGCAAACCCAGATCAGATCGAGACAGTTTTGTTGTCAGATGAAAATATTATCTCTTGTAGTGGACTGAAAGCGCCATATGGTGAAATGTTTTTATGGTGTTGATGTGAGTGATGGCTCACTTGGCGGGCTGGATGTAGCTGGATCGACCCACATTCAGATGCCTATCCCACATCTCCCCCCCCCTCTGCCGTCCCCGTACACACACAAACATATGAAATAGAGCACAGCTGATAACAGAGACAGGGAACTGTTAGTCCATGTTGCACATTATTACTTTCACTTGTAGTTTATTTCATCATGTTGCATGTGTCAAAAACTATTTAAGCTCTTCAAAAGTAAAGCGAAAGAGTCTGTTCTGTCCTATTAATTAGGATAAAAGTATTTGGATTACTATTTAAGCTGTTTATCATGGACATAAACTTTGATAAATGGAGCAACTAGTACACAGAATTAAATATGGCATAAAAATGACAGAGATTTAGCTGGTACACTGCAAATTGTGTCGGGGTTTTTAAAACTATGTTCTCTCATTATATATTCATGATGAAGCAATTATCGAAATTCACTGACCAACCAGAGCTAAATGAGGGCAAAAAAAGTTTATGAATCCTGACCTTCTACACCCGGGGTCATGTTGAATGCTAATGATTAAATGAAAATGCAATTTAGAGTTTTTGATACTAGTTAATGAAATGCATATCTTTGTTGCAGGCTCTTCTCATTTGACCTCATTTTCTTGTTCAGGGAGGTTACATGACCCTAGGGTCCACATTCCCTGCTCCAATAAATAGCTTTTGATATCCAGTCAATCTAATAATCAGGTTAATGATTCACTCTTTTCTCTTTCTGTTTCTCTTTTTTGGCCTCTCAGGAGAGAAACCCTACCGGTGCCCTCATTGTGACTATGCCGGCACCCAGTCTGCCAGTCTCAAGTACCACCTGGAACGTCACCACCGTGAGCGTCAGAACGGCTCTGCCAGCTCAGGCCAGTCCACTGGGCACAACTCCTCCAATGACCACAAAGACGACCACAACAAGAACAGTGCGGGTATCTTTGCTCGCCCGGATGTCCTGCGAAATGTGTTCAAAGGCATGCCCCCCAACCTTGACTTCAGGGGAGGACCGCTGCTGCCACATCAGTGGGGCTCCGGCAGTATGATGTCACCTCACGATCGAGACCGCATCGACCGCCATTTTGACTCCCCCTCAACTGAAAACATGAAGCCGACGGACGGACCATCCCCTCTGGTCTCTTCGGAGAACCCGGCAAGCTTCTCTGACCTGAGCCGGGCTTACCAAAGCATGATCGGGAACGGGGTCCATTTTCAGGGTTCCCTCCAGGCCTTTATGGACAACTTTGTCCTCAGCTCCATGAAGAAGGACCACAAGGACAGCCCCATCCACCTACAGGCCCAGCGCTATCACGATAATGGCGAGCCCAAAGCCAAGAGGGCCTCCACTGAGCAAGACAGGGAAGAGAAAGCTGATGGCAAGCCCAGCTCCAGGCCTGGCAAACCTGGCTCCCAGTACGAACCCTTGGACCTGTCCGTGTCAGTCCGGCCTGAGTCTGCTACTGGTTCCATTCCTGGCGCCTCCCTTACCATTCATGACAATGTGGCATGGCACAGCTGCCTCTTCTGCTCCTTCTCCACTCCCTCTCTGGAGCTCATGGCCCTACACCTTCAAGCCAACCACCTTGGGAAAAGCCACCCACAGAGAGCAGAATCCGGCAGAGAGGCATCGCCCACTATGTCTGGCAAGAGCATCTTTGACAAAGACGACGATGGCGAGAAAGGCCCCATTGGCTGGAACAACCATGTGGACCAACCATACAACCCGTTCCAGAGTGACTTCTACAGGCGCTTCGGTGGCTTGTACGACGGCTCCCCTAAGGGCAACCAGACTCTGCAGGGGTACGGGGCATCAGCTGAGGAGGGTGACCTTCCCAATCCAGTTTTTCCAACTGGAGATGAAGAGATGGGTGAGAGGGGGTCTTCGGGTGCAGCCGAGGATGCTAGATCAGATGACGAGGGCGCTAAAACCCCCAAAAGACGGCAGCCGAACCACTCTGACGATGAACTGGAGGATGGCAGGGGGCTGGCTGAAGAGGATGGTGACCAGAATGAGAATGGTCAAATGGAGGAGGACGAAGAGCGGAGTCCCCGGTCGGACCATCTCCAGAACCACAACAAACATGACGACCCGAGAAGTGGCGGCACTTTGGGGGGCATGAACCCACTTTCCCTGAACCAAGGGCTTCCGATGGACAAGCAGTGGCACTCGGGCCTGGGCCTCATGTCTCCTGGCGGTGGTCCTCCTTCTGGACACCTCGACCAACAGATGAACATGCTGTCTGTCCTCCGGGCCTACAGCAACGACAACATCCCGGCATTCAACGGTTTGGGAGGCGGCGCGGGAGGGGCGTCCGCAGGGGGCATGAAGAGGCCAGATGCATCCGGTAAGTGTGTGTTTAACCTCTCCCAGCACCGTAATAGCTATAAAACAGACACACATAGACGAATTCGCACACAGCACTCATGCCCAAATTCAATTTTCTAACCGCACAAAGACAAACAGATATACATTTTTTACCATGCCACCCACAAAGGCAGAGCAGACGCTCACTAAAGGTTCGCGAGATTGGCTCTGAAGTGATTTCAGCCTTATTTCAAGCAAGTTTAGAAGCTATCAGGCTGGCGACTAGCAACAGATTAATCTTTATTACACGTTTATATTACTGGGAGTGCAGCGCCTCTCCTCCCGCGCAGTGCAAGGGGGAATAACCTCGGGTGAGCCGGAGCAGGACCTCAGCTCCCCGTGCCATCTCCTCCACATGTCTCTTAACTATCTTAGCTCTCATAAAGCTGGCTCCCAAAAGCCCATTACTTTATAAGACTCGTCGATCTATGACCCTGTGAAAAATGAACTGTCAGCTTTCATGATTCTGCTAAGGTTACAGCCGCTCCTTGAGACGCGAGAAAGAAGTCCTATTTTTTTCTGTTTTCAGTGTTTTACAATGGTCTTTTTACAGTTTAGGGGCTGCTTGGCGAAGTGTCTGTATAGCAGGAAAGTAAAAAGATACAGAGTCTATACTGAGTTTGAAACACTACAAAAAGTGTGCGAAAAAGATAAGGCTATAAAACCCATTTATGTGTAGGTGCCGTGAAGCAAAGTCCTTCCAATGACAAATCAGTCATTGTACAGTAAAATTAGCTAGTAATTTCACCCCGGGTATGATAAATACTATTTTTAAAGCTTCTTTCAAAAGACACAGTTTGATTTGATGGATATATTAACGTATAGTTCCACCATATAACCGTAAAGGCTGTATTTGAGTAAAAAATACATTTCCTAGCGCATATTGCGGTAATTTACATACATGCATTCAATTATACACTATGGGAAATGTATTAACGTATAATAACAGTGACCCGCTTTGATAATGAAGCATTGCGGATACATGTGTTCGCCTGACCTTTCCGTTTGACAAAACATTAGCCGTTGCCATGGCACCGATCTCCATGCATATCTCGACGCAGTAAAACATTTGATCCATATGGTAACAATATCTAAAGAGAGACTTTATTTTTTCAGTGAATTGGAGAGATGTCTTTGTGTGAGAATGCCCCACTTATTGTCTGCGTAAAGCTGGTGAAAAGCAAAGGCAATGCGATGTGGGCAGTTCCCTCGCAACTAGGAATGCTTGACCTTTTTAGATAAGGCATTCTCTGTGGAACAAAAGCCTTTCTTACATGTTGTTATTTTGTTCTGGTCGGAGGCAGGCTTCATTGTAATTAGAAAACGCAACAAGTTATTATGTTCCCTACATCCTGGCACTAGATATTCATCATGCCAATCTACTGGATGCCACTGGAGATAGCCCCGGCGTTATATAAATGATAGCATGGCGGGACAAAGGCGCGTTAGGGCACAAAGTGAAATTGAGCGTATGAGCGTCACTTTGCCTTATCTGACCTCCTTTGTTGCCTATCATTTCACGCACATCTAGTTTTACTTACATTTAACTGGTTCGAGGACACATTTGCTATCAAATGCATTTTTTTTACGATCTCAAGTTAAGTCACAAAATCTGTTAGCAAGTGCTTTCCAGTTGGTAGAATGGATACAGCTGCATGACCCTGAGAGAAGCAAAACTCAATAAGGTCAATGGCCTCTTCTTGGAATGCATACATTTGGACGGCACAAAAGGATTCCCGCTTCCGGACAGATATTTACTGTAATCTTTTTTTCTTAACCTGGCGGAAGTCAGCATATCAGTATTTTACATAGACTAGAGAGATTTTATTATAGTTGCATTATGCTCAAGTGTAAATAGGCTCCATTGGCATGTTTCAGCTACTTTTGTGGCAGCAGCCAGATACGCTCCTACAAATCCCGCAAATTCTCAATACACGTAACAAATCACGCTCGGGAGGAAAATAGCCCTCCTTGTTTCGCTTTACAAAACGCACCATTACCGCTCCTCTTTCCGTGTCCACTTGTGAGCCTCTTGTGTTATGGGGGGGGGGGGGTCATCCGCCGTGTGAAGAGCAAAAGCCACACATTCCGCTGTTATTGGGCGGGTGGGGACGGTGGGGGCCGCAAAGACATCCATAAAACTCAATTCTGACCTGGCAAAATGTGATTATCTGGAGTGGGTTTGCATTAGGTTTGTATGCAAATATGGCATAAATCATTAATATCGAAATTCTCCGGTGAATGTGCGCGGGCTGTTGTAGGGCACGCGCCGCACGTCTGTAGTGGCCGTCTCTTCATTAGTATGCCCAGAGGAGGCCCGGAGGGGACAATGCACCTGAATTTACCTGTGCTATGACTTATAACAGATAACCACCCGTACATTAAGGCACATCTAGCGTTCATCTCGGTTCCAATGAGACACATATTTGCGTCACTCTTTGATTTGATGTAGAAATCTAGACCAAACAGCCCCCTCAATAGTATCAACCTAAAAAAAGCCGGGGTGAGGATTTATTTTTGAGTCAAAGTTGGTCTAGCACACAGTTATCCCTGACCTAATGAAAATCTTGTGATGCCAGTAGAAATATTCCACATCACGCGGGCAGACCTAGCCGGTGTCAGTGTGCTCTCATGACATCAACTTTATGAAGAGTCTATAGTTTTACACCTATAGACATAGATACCTAGTTACTACATCTCGTAACTTTGTTGTTCCAGATTATTATTATTATTATAGTTTATCTGATATGGACATAACAACTGCCTTGGACAAACCAGACACATTGTTGTTTAGCGTTATAGCAAAACTGCTCATTTGCAACACTTGTCCATAGGAGGCTACACATTTCACAAAACACAATGCAATACAGTACAAATTACAATATTTTAAAAAAGATCTATACGTTTCAGTTAGAAGCTTTAGTACAAGTAATTATTACAGCTACAAGTAATTACTAGTTCACATCTAATACATGGGAATTAAAAAAAAAAATCACACACTTTGCATTTCACACGTCTCTTGTAAGAAACCACACCTTCCCAAATTGGCAGTGGGATTGGATGTATCAATAATGTCATTAGCAGCTACGGTGGCCTGGAGGTGTGTGTAATCAGACCCTGGATCTGGTGTCTGAGCGAGCGCGCGCCGCACAGAGATTGATATGAAGCCGCACTATTTGCAGTAGCGTAGATGTGCTTAACGCGGTCGATACTTGGCTGCGGCCAGAGACCTATCTATAGCCGCGCATTATCAAACATGAAGTATTACATTATTCAAACACCAGTGTACATGCCGTGACTGCTCGCAAACATTGCTCCTCACGTCCTCTTACTCAAATTACCTCGACGCTCGCCGCCCCGCCCCAGTCCGTTCGCAGCAGTGGTCAAAAGTTCGGCGTCAGGCTATAGAAAGCGGCATTTTTGTGGTCGCTTTTTCAACAAGCCAGTAGGACCAGGTTACTTTTCAATTGAATGGCAAAATAAAGTAATGGCTAGTTTACCTTGGATCTTGGAATTCAAAGTATTTACGCCTGAACAAAAAGGCATGGGAGTTTGACAGAAGATCAATGAATGTTTGTCATTGTGGTAGTTTCTATACAGTTGAAATGGACAGAGCTTTTACTCTCGGAAGTAATTTGTCATGTACTTTGTGTTCAAGTCTGGTACACTTGGAAGGTGTGGTGTGGCCCAGTACCTTTTGATTTAGATTATTCCACGTTGATTCAATGGAAGACGACACTCTCACCTCTCACCAAGAAGGTCATCGGGTTTGATCACCAGACCACGTAGGCTTTACTGTGTGGCATTTACAAGTTGTTCCACTGTGTCGTGGTCCAGGGCTCCCCTGGAAAACCACATTCTGAAGTCTCAGTGCAACTTTCCTGGCTAAATAAAGGTTTGGTTACACTTTGGTTTTTTAGAATGAAACATTTTCCTTTGTTCATAGCCACAGTTAAGTATGTTTAATGTACACTTCTCTTTGCAAGGTGTGACATAGCGGAGAGAGATTGGCAGGTGTGAGAGGAAGTGTCGATACCAGCGTAGGACTTGGAGGAGCACTTTTCAGAGGGGAGAGTGGCAAAGCTCACGGCCAAGCACCTCTCGCAATCTGAGAAGTAGGCTCAGATAACTCCGAGTGGAATGAGCAGTAAAAAAAAAAAAAAAAGCACAACCCCCCTCCCCCCGGCAAAACGCAGTATATCCTAACGTCAATTAGAGCTATTACTTCCAATTCACAAGCACCCTCTTGTCCTCTCTCCAAGTGCTATTGTTTTCCGGGGAAAAAGACACCTAGATGACCCCAAAACACTATCTATTTTCGTAAACTTGAGAGGAGAAGCGCAGAGCGGTGGTGCCAAAGTGTCGCTAGCATAGCATCAGGTGCGCCCAAAGTAGCAGCAGCGGTGCCAGCGTGTCTTGTTCGAAAATGTTAATGGCAGAAAGTGAGCTGTTAAGTGCAATCCAAACATAACATTAAATTCAATTCCTCCTGTTTGTCCAATGAGGTAACTCGCTTTGGTGGATACGCATGACCTCACCCGGGCTGTTCTCGGCCTGAATTAGAAGCAGTAATGTAATTAATCAAATTCATTCAAAATATGTGTTCTTGGAACATCAAATATGTGATGTTTTTTTCCTTGGGATATGCAGGTGGGAGAACAATATCGTGCCAGCTAATACAGTTTTACATTGCGTTCCTTTGATGATTTAAAATTAGAAAGATAGCAAACAGGATATAACCTGCAGATTTGTGTTAGTATAAATCATGAAAGACATACTATAGTGACACATAATTTGAGATTATGACTAATTAGTTTTCCCCTGATTTTAGAAGTTGCTTAGAAGGCAGGCACACGCTATTAGAATTGGGTTTCCATTCATCAATAAACCATCGAAATGAATATGCTGCTATTGATCAATTGATTTTCCTGCTTTATTTTTTTTAAATTAAAGTGAGGATTTATTGGTGCCATTTAAAAAGAGCCGCGTGCATAAAAATAGGCCCATAAATTATAGCGTAAAATTTTTACGGCAGTATTGATATGCGCTCAATAAACAGTTAATGACTTGATCCACATTATCTGGACAATTTAAAACAAGAGTACAGCCCTCCGTCTCCTTAGTGGGAAAGGTTTGCAAAATTATTATTCGCACTGGTGGGACTAAAAGCTAATGGACTTAAGTCTCACTCCTCCCCTAACAAAAACGAAACAAGAAGTTCATGAGAAGAGTCTATGAAAAGTCTTTCATTCTAAACAAGTCTGTCTGAACGACTACTCTTTGGGAAACCCGATACTGTGAACGATTTCGGTTTTATTACCAGCGGCTGAACGATGAAATAAGCATCCCCACTGGATTAGATTTAACACTGACTCCCCGTGACTTTCTGTGTCCTCCCGTAGTGCGTAGTTCTCTGGGTTAAAGTTGGGCCTTTTCATCTTAATTGCGGCACTCGTCCTGTCGCTAGTGGCCAATTACCCCCGTCAGAAGGAAGCCGACTGCTGCTTGCCTTCTCTGTGAAGGATTTGAACCCACAAGTGCGGAGGTCAAATCGGAACATCATGCTCGGAGATCCCCCGGTCTTTGCACAGTGTTTGGAGACCGGGAGGGGGGGAGGGATGTAGCAGATATGTGTTTGTAATGTGTGTGTGTGTGTGTGGGAAACAGGTTCCGTAAAGCACTAGTGGTAATTAAAGACATATGGCGGGTTTGGTGGGCTGGCTGTGAAGCGCAGATGTAGCGGATCACAGTTGGCGTAACTGGTGTAATTTCCACTTTTCTCTGCTTTAAGTGGAAGAAAGGTAGGCTCAACAAATGAACAGCATCGGAAAAACAAACACGCCGCACATATTGAGATGTTGCTTTGACACGCACACACACATACACGCGCGCGCACACAAGCTAAATTGGCCGATCTGAAGCTAACTCGCTCTGATTAGACAACATGTTAAGCTGCTCTTTAAAGGGGAGCCAGACTTTTTATCTTGTTTACCGAGAGTTGTGATTCGTGTTTTAAGAGTAAGCTCTACATGCTGTTTCGTGTAGCAGTCTTTAGCCCCATAGCCGGGCCAGTTCCACATATTAACTTTCTCAATCATAGTAAATATGCCTCAGAACCCACTATTATTAACACACTTGTGCAGCTAGTTGAGTTTCCCAGAGGGTTGACGTTAGCTATGAACAAATGTGATGTCTTCCCATCCAATCATTACTTATGAGAATGATATACCTGTATTTATAGTTTGCCTGCAACAAATTCAGCAGTCAAGGAAGGGGCTTGGTTTCGTCGAGGTGTTTCAGTTCCTCGTGACAAGTTTTAAAGAAGGGAAGATGGGTAAGGGACTCTTATTTGCATAGCACTTAACAGGGCAAGTCACCGAAAGCGCTTCACATGGAACAATGATGTGTGCCCATGCAGCCACAGCTGCCCTAGGGGTAAACTGGGCAGGTTGACAGAAGCGCGGCCGCACACATCGGCACCTCCTGTCCCTCTGAACACCACCATCTATTCAGCGACCTGGTATTCCCTCACGGGTACTATCCAGGCCCAACCCTGCTTAGCTTTCAGGACCTGACAAGATTGGGCATTCGCAAGGTGATATGGCCACCACTTTGCACCCATTTTATCCTTCAATCAGCACTATCAATCAAACAATCCAGCATGTTGGATTGTTTGACTGATAGTGCTGATTGAAGGATAAAATGGGTGCAAAGTTCAAAGTGCGTCGGTCCTGAAGCTGCATTTTGTTGATACAGCTTGAACTTTAGAGACGTTTTCTCTCAATTACAAGGGAAATGCAACAGGGATAGAAAGTCAAGATAAAGCAATATAGAAATGTATTTTGTGACAACCACCCAAAAGAGTCACATCTGCTGGATTTTAGTTTGTCCACTTTGCCAGAAAAGAAAAAAAGACGATACAGTATTACAACATTGGATCCACAGCCTCCTCCATGTCTTTGAATAGTGCAAAGTGATTTGGCCGGCCATTCTCTCCCCTCCATTTACTTCCTTTGTTCCACAGTTTCCCCGGTCGGTTATTAGAGAGTACATGAACCTTAACCGAGACACTGACCATTACAACCGTTGCGCCCGGGGAGACCATTGCTTTTTATTCCTGTCCGCATTTAAGAGCACAACACCTGCAGGCGCGTACACCCACCGCGGCACACGCACACATTTAAAACTTGTGATAACGCAAAACCTGGTAATTGCCAGTAATAGTGTCCTCATCAGGTGGTTAATTACCATGAATTTGGTTGCTATTTGTCTCCGGCAAACATAGACGCGCACGCACACACGTATAAACATGCAAACTGCTTTGACAAGTGGAAAGGGCTGCATCCTTATTGCTCCCAGACAGCCCTGCGGTTACTAATGAGAGAGACGGATAGCTTACCTGCACGCCAGTAATTATTCTGTGCACTTAAAGTAGGAACTCGCTGCACAAAGGTGACACCCGGGGATCTTAGGAAGGCGGGAGATGCTTAGGTGTACAACACGTGTGATGCTGAGCCAAATAGAATTGTTACCAGCGGGTTGGTAATATCAAGTCAGGTTTAAAATGAGGTGTTGACAAGCTGCGATGGCTACTGATTGACCTTTGAAACATATTACACTTCAATGTTCGAAGTGAAATTGCAATTATATTATATAGCTTCACATTTAGTTGTTCTTTGTTCCCTCTCTAGTAATGGTCACAGCTTTGGGACATACTAAAAGACACGCTGAAACTGTAGGACAAGGCAGGGTGGGTCGGCAAATCCCTTCTGAACCGCTCAGGTGACTTTATTTCAATTTTCCCCCTGCTCGACTGAGAACGTATCGCAACGTTTATTCCCAAAAGAAATGGCCCCCTTACAAGTGCGCAAGCATAGAAAATGCGCCCGGACCTCTACATCCCGTTTTTTAATATGGCACTCTCCAAAGCCAGACGTGCATTGACATAATTGGGTGTCCGAGAATGCCCACGCTCTGTGTTGTGTCAGTGGACCAGACGGATCACTTAAATGATTTCTTCATCATTGATCTAATTGCAGGTTCTTGTAAACAGCTTAAACTGATTAAAGCCGGGCCAGAGTTTGGGAGTTTGTATCTGGAGCGGTGTCACGTCCAAAAGGGTTCCCCCCCCCCCCCCCCCCCCCCATGCATTCCCCAAACTTTCTGCTCTTCCCTCACATGTCCACTGTCCGCTTTCCCACAGTCCTCGTCCTTTATCTGTGACTCTTTCTTCCCCTACTGTAGTTTGCGGGGGTTAGGCTCCTTCAGCGATTACGCCGTCTGAGGCCCGGCTGTCTCGTAGCGAGGACTGAATAGCGCTGACATCATTTCTAAGTGGCTGTCCGAACGTTAGGTGCAGACTCCCGCGAGACACTTAACTTAGCTTGCCTCCAGTTTCAGCGCGAGTGAGTAAAATAACCAGCTTTTCTTTCTTTTGTCATCCTAAAATCATGGTCATATCTGATGATGGGTGTGTAATTTCCTTGTTCTCAACTCAAACTCAAAACTGCACATGGGTGGATCAATAAAAAATATCAATAGATCCCCCTGTATAAATATCATTACCATCCCAGTGTTACATGGTATTGGTTTGAATCTGAAATCACTGGTAGCACCTATCCCCAAATCAGTCTTTTTTTAGTTTTTTTGTTATAAAGCCTTACAAACAGTACAGTCTGTCTTGGAACTTTCCCTTCGTAAAGACTGCAACATTACATGTATGATCTGAACATCCACACGCCGCCGTTTATTCTTAGTTAAAGAACACACACATTACATCCTGCCGTCTGAAAAAGCCTGCGTGCGCGGCGCCGCTGCCTCGCCGACCTGACAACTTGACGGGTGGCAACGCACGAAGGTGCTATTTCACGTGCGCTCCGATATTACCAGTTTAACTTGAGCGGAGGTGAATTAACGCCTTGTCACCCAAAAGTGCAAATAGTGTCGTTTTCAAAGGGCAATTAAGTGTAATAGCTGCTGTCAAGCCTTTAAAGAAGGCACCTGTTGCTCCCCTCGCGCTCTCGTCTCCTCCGCCGCTAGCTCTAAAAATATTTCCCTACTTGCTAATTCCCCAGATAGCGCCTGCTGAAAGGTGCGTTTGATGGAAGTAGAAGAAGAGAGTGAAAAAAAAAAAAAAAAAAAAAAAAGATTCATTTTCTTCCCATGTGGTTCCCCCCCTTTCCCTCAAACTGTCTCCGCTAATACCTCTGATCATATTGGCCTTTATGACGTTTCCTGGAAAGACAGTAGAAGCGAATAAGGGGCCGGTATCGAGTTGCCCCGGCGAAGAAAGCCGAGATGATGGCAAAAAAAAAAAGAAAAGTTGCATGACAATTATTCTATTCATTATTGGAGAAGACGGGGGGGGGGAAACAGGAGGTACATAGCGGAGTGCTTCGGATCGCGCCGCTACAACGAAATCAAGTGCTTTTATGTATATATGCAAGCCTGCCTAGCCTTACCACCCAGCGCATCGCCACGTTAGTCTACGCCATATCTCCCAAACATGAAACGGCGGGTTATAAATTGGCCCTTCCAAGCCGATATATTTGACGTGATCTCGGCTTCCCGTCTCGTTAGCTCGCTGTTTGTTTCGTTTCTTGTATGCCACTCCTGTAGACTTTGTTGCATTTTTTTTTTTTTTACTTTTTTTTTTATTATTTGAGTTCTTTAAGCAACGCAAGCTTTTTCCCCCCCTTTCCCAAGGCGCCCCGGAGATGTAAGAAGGAGGGGTGGCGGGGTTCAGTGGTGGTGGGTTCTCTGAGGAGTTGTAGGAAAGCAGAAAAAAAAAGAAAAAAAAAAGAAAATCTCATGCTCCCAGGGAAGGCAGCCTTAGAGAAGAAGGCAAGGAGCTGCACCGCCAGGCACAGACGAGTCGGCATAATAACTACACTTACGCAGCTAGTCGACACGTAATGAGACAATACCGCCGCGACTTCAAGGAAAACGCGCGGATATATAAAGAACAACAAGGCGATGCGGGGAGAGAGGAGGGGGCGCTTCGCAAGTAGGGGATTGGGGAGGAGGGCAAAAAAAACAAAACAAAAACTCGAAAACTATGTCAACTTTTATTCCCTCTGTTATTCCACATCAATGGAGGCATGCCGCGATACTAATAAAAACAAGACAAACAAAGCAAAAAAAAAAAACACACACACACAGGTAGCGAGCGAGAGAGAGAGAAAGTTGCCATGTTTGAAAAAAAAAGCGCGGCGGCAATTAACGACAAATAAGTCGCGGCGTTTCTCCCGGCGCGAAAGGGGTGATCCCGACCGGCGCCGCTAAAAACGTGTTTGATTTTTCGACATTGGGAGAAAATACATAAAAGAAAAGGCAAATAAATAAACGTCAAATAAACAAGAGAGAGTTTTTTTTTTTTTTTAAGGAACAGCGACAGGATACATGGCGCCGCGGCGTCGGGGAAATGAGACGCGCGGCGGGAGAAAAAAAAACAAAACAAAAACGTCGAGACAAATAGGCCCGCGAACATTATAACATTAGCGCTCGGAGAATCGCGCTTAATTCCGAGGCAGAGATGGATATAAACTGCATTGTGGAGTTGCAAATCCCCCCGTTGCTTTGGATTAAAAACAGCTTGCGTTGTTTTATGGAGGGGTGGAGGGCGGGGTCGTGTGGAAGACTGCACATTTTAATTGCAGGGATTCGGAGCGGGATTATGGTGGCTACCTGGATGAAGCGGTGAGGCCCAGGACAGGGTTGAAAAAGCATGCAGGTTTTTTTTGTTTTTTTTTTGGGGGGGGGGGGGGGGGGCAGCTCACACAGCAATGCAATATGACATTTAAAGGCTTTTTCAAATACTCTTAGCTTTTGTACTTATGCGGTACAACCTTAACTAACGTATGTTTGCGATGCCCGATCCCGTCAGGCCTGGGAAGCTAAGCAGGGACGGGCCTGGTCGGTACTTGGATGGGAGACCGTTTGGGAACACCAGGAAGCCTATAGCGAATGGAGTGAGTGAGTGGTTGGTGGTGGTCGGAGGGGCCGATGGCGCAGACTGGTTGCCTCGCTTCTGTCAGTCTACCCCAGGGCAGCTGTGGCTATAATAGTAGCTTACCACCAAGTATGGAGTGAATGAATAATGCAATGTAAAGCGTCTTTGAGTGTCCAGAAAAGCACTATATAAAACCCATGCAGCATTATTATTATTATTATTATTATTATTAGTAGTAGTAGTAGTAGTAGTAGTAGTAGTAGTAGTAGTAGTAGTAGTAGTAGTAGTAGTAGTAGTAGTAGTAGTAGTAGTAGTAGTAGTATTAAAAGGTTCAGTAACGAGGCACAGCACATATCATGCCATTGTTGCCTGCTCGGACTGGAGTGAAGTGTCTCAAATAAGACAACTAATCTCTTCCCATTTTCAAAGCTGAGCATAAAAACTGTAAGATACTTTCCCCACTCGTTTTTAGCTCTCACAATACCCTAATGCACGTCCCGATATTTTCACGTGGAGATACTGAATGCACGTTTTGGGCCATAGACATCTAAACTATGTGCTGATTTAGACTCTCACTTCCACACTGGAGAGAGACAACGCTCACGCATTAGATCAAAATGGACTGTATTTAGTTATAGTGCATGCAGTCCTTTTTTTTTATATATATACTGACAATTTGTGGCAATAGAAATGGACTTTACTACAAAATTGCTACCCCAGCTATATTTGTACTGAAGGCGATTTTAGAACTGAAATTACCAACGAAAACGACTACCATGTTTTGGACAACATTATAACAAGGTTTAAGAGGAAGAAAATACAGTTTAGTAGCTTGTTAAAACAATGACTTTTGTTTGAACACGGCGCCATTGTCCCTTTTTATATTACTTTTCCATCCACCCCCCCCTTGCGCCCGCCTAGTTAAACAGCCGGCGGAGGGGATCCATTTTAATGCGATTAATAACTTAGTTGATCACATATAACCTAATTTAACATTCAGTGCCGCCCTTGTCTGCCGGGGCCGTATCCACCGCTGACCTTTGGAGCCATCCGCACCCACAATGAGCGCCATTGTCCTGTCCAGAAAGATGTTTTATATCAATACACACACACACACACAAAAATAACGCTTCGCCCCGCAAAGACAAAGCGCCGGTGGACGCGCAAGTTGAATGTGCGTTTGTTTGCGGAAGGGCCATTACGAGGATTCGGATTTCCGTCCGAAAAAAAAACGGGATGGGAACACGTTTTCTCATGCATTCACAGTAATATGAATCGTCCTTTTAAAACAGATATGGTTACATATTAGGTACAGTAACTGGCAGAAGAGCGTTAAGCCGCCCTCCAACACTAAGGGCCTTTGTTAGGGAGCCCCCCCCCCCCCCCCGGGTAATAACTGGCCCCTGATCCCCGTCTCGGAAGAAACTCCAACTCTTAATTTTTCATCGTTGAATATATTTGATTACACTGCCATTTTGTCATTTCAATTTCATGTGTTTAGCGCTGAGAGATCCGCATTCAGGATAGGCAATTAGGGCGCCACAAAGTAAGCCGTTTCTGCAGTGACAAGCGGAAAAGAAAGAAAAGAAAAAATCCCCTCTCTCGCTTGTCCTTTACTTTGGCTTTGTCTCGTTGGCGCGCACGTATACGGGAAATCAAATATTCATGGATGGCACAGAAGTTTCGGTGCGCCCATATGTTTGGCGGTGGGAGCAGCTTGCAGTGGACACGGGCTTGGGTGACATGTCGGGGGCGGGTGGGGGGCGGGAGAGGGGGTATAGCGACATGGCGCGCGAGTGTAGCCCCTGGCCCGCGCGCTCACCGCTGGCATCGGCGGGCCCCGGTGCACGGGAACCCTCTATAGGAACACTGGGACGGTGCGTTAATGAGGGCGGGGAAACGGGAGGGGCGAGCTCATTCACAAGTTGAGGAATGATGAGACGCGCTTTGACCTTTTGAATGGAAATGAAAAGAAAAAAAACGGAAACAAAGTTCAGCTGCCGGTCGTCTTGAGGGTCGGCGAGGTGACCGAGAAGCGAGACCTAGAATCGGCCATTTCAGTGGGATCTTACTACTGACTAACCCACTAAGTTCACCCTTTGCTTTGATATTGGCTGGTATTTTGGCTACATACGATCACCATTGTTGTTCAAAGGTCAACACAGTGAAGAAAGGTCACGCACTCTAATATTCCGCTCGACTGCCTTTAGCTTTGTTTGAAAAAAAAAAACGTTTGCGATGTCACAATATTTATTTTAGTCCAGTGCTGCATGAATTTTTCGCCAAAATCTTGTAAGGCCGAAGGGGGAGTCAGACCGCAAAGCTTATTCCAAAACATCCCAAATGATTAAATTAAGGTCAGGGCTCTATGGTGGATAATGTTGCTTTTTTTATATATATTTTTTTTTACACTGCCAGACCCAAAGAAAAAAATTGACCTCCTGGATTAAACTAACAGTTATGATCTGGGGTTGCTGCAGTTGGTCAGGTCTATAGGTTCAGCAACATTCATTTTTTTTTTCCCATCAATGAATTTCTTCTTCCCTGATGGCACGGGCATATTCCAAGATGACAAGATGCCGGGATTCATCATCATTGTGAAAAGAGTGATCCAGGGAGCATGAGACATCATTTTCGCACATGAATGGCCGCAACAGAGCCCGTTGAGAATCTTTAGGATGTGCTGGAGAAGGCCTTTGCACAGTGGTCGCACTCTCCCATCATCAAGACCACTTCTTACAACTTCTTACTTGAAACAATATGACTGCGAATGCGCGCTGTAATCGGAGCTAAAGACGGTCCGGCGAAATATCAGAGCGCGTGACCTTATTTTTGTCAGGCAGTGTATTACATTTGGCCGCTAACACTTTATACCCAACACTTAATACTTTTACAACATTCTCCATATAAAGCTATTAAGCCAATTCCATCTACAGGAAAAAAAAAGCACACACACACACACACACACTAAATCCAGTCGTCATGCCATCTGAACTCTATGAAGATTTACACCCTCACATCTCTATCCAGTCGCACATCTCTCTCCCTTCTGTCCTGTTCGCCCTCCGCTGCACCCCACACTTTCCCTTTTCCTTTAATAATCTGTTGTGCGAGGGATGAGCCCACGGAGCAGCGTGATTCACTGGCCAGGAATCCTTGTAAAATCAGCCCTCCGCGCATTCGCCAGTTTCCAGAAATTGTAAGAAATTTATGGTTTCGTTTTTTATTTTTTATTAGGATTCGAAAGGAAAGAAAAGAGGTTGGAGCGGGGAGGGGTACTAGGGGGGGATTAAAAGTATAGGATTAGCACTATACTTAAAGGCGACGCCATTATAATGTGAAAACTCATCCTGGATTATTCGATAGCGGCTGCTCACAGTGACTACGGTTCTACGACGATTTAGATTTTTTTTTTTTTTTTTTTCTTCCTCGCAACTTTGATGCTGGATTTCCAAACGCCGCCGCCAGTTACACCAACAGCATTGCCTCTTTTTAAGCTTTTAAACACCGAACAATAGCCAAGCACATACCCGCGCGCATTAATGCCTTTGTATACGAAGAAAAGAGATAAGCAGGGTTTGGCCCCGTCGTCCCGCCATTTCAACGGCAAAGATAAAAAAAAAAAAAAACTGAAAAAGAAGAAGAAAAAATCTCTTTCCGTCATCGAATCCAAGTTGATCTGTCCATGTCGACGGATAAACAGGCAGACATCGTCTTCTCCTCATGCTAATTTACTAAACAGGGATTGGTCACACTTTTTTTAATTTTTATTTTTTTTTAAGAAGCATCCCGTAATGGATTTCCACGTTTGCGTGTTATTTAACTACCACGTAAATGTCTCCATTACAGTCAAAAAATAAACGTGTCCTCCCTTTCTTCCCCCGTCCATCCATCTGTATCTGTCTCCCTCGATATCCTTCCATCAGATTTTTTTTCCTCTTTTTTTCTTACGCCCATAAAAGACGATATCGGAGCAACGGTCGGCATTGCGTTGCAAGGTCAGTGCCGCTCGACAGATGACAAACGATCTCAAGATGGCCGCATCATCTGCCGGTAGTTTGGAGAAAGGAAAAAAAAAAAAAATACACAGGAAAATAAGAGAGGGGGACGCGTATCGCCGTGCTCGACTGGGTACCACCGATGGCTTAAACATGTCGACTTCGATTTTACTCAGTTACTTATCAATGAATTGTTAATATACGCCTTCGGGAAGACACGGACCTAATGTTTATCGTTTTGATTTTAGAGTGAAGGCGAAAGCACAATCAGTGCGGGGCCGAACCTCGCCGTACTATATCTACACATCCGGAAAGGGACTTGGCAAGAGATAATGATTCCTTACTATGGACAAGCTGCTCATCAGATGGAAAGATGGGTCTATTTTTGTGCCCCCCCCCCCACCCTCCCTCCCCCCTTTCTCATAAAATCGATGCCCTTTAGCCCCTCCTCCCCTCCTCCCCTGTGCCAGTGCTTTCCTTTTTCTTCCCTGCCCATCATCTCGTTTCGCCAACAAACACCGGACAGACGCGCTTGAAGATCTCAGCGTGCCTCTGTGCGTGCGGACGGAACGCAACTTTCCGTTTAAATCATTTGATTGATTTTCATCCTTGTTTATTCTCTCTCTCTCTCTCTCTCTCTGTGTCTCTCATTATCGTCCCGTCTCGTGGAACACAGACTGGGGACACACACACACACACACACACACACACACACACACACACACAAGTCGAGCCGGGGAGAGAGTCTGATGGCCACTTTTGACAAAACACTAAGTGCGTTTCTTAATTACGTGACTCGGCTGTAATACCGTTGTCACGCGCCGCAGACGGGGGGCCGCAGACGGAGGGGGGGGGCCTCTCTCGGCGCGCTCTGATGTTGTTATGATGTCCTCATTTGGACGCCGGATCCCCCGCAGGTAGTCGACCCCTGCCTTCCCTTCCGCATCGTCCCCCTTCCCCGCGACACTCGCACGTCCACGTCTTCGGGTCTTCGGGCCCGTCTACAAAGTTAGTTTGTGTGGTTTTTTTTTTTGACCTGGTTTTGTCCTGATTTGATCTTGATCCACGCCTGGTTGTACTTGGAAGGACAGATATTTTTATGGGGTGGTGGGAAAACACTGCGATAGACTGATATAGACCACATAAAAGGGGGGCGGAAATGGAACGATAGAAGTGAAGAATGCTCCACTTGATTGAAAAAGTCAATAAGGGGTACATAAATGTGTAGAAATCTGGCAAAAAGAAAATGCAAATAGTCTCACGCAAAGCTCGGGTGCAGGAAAGGTGAGCTGATGTCACGATATACAGGCGGTGCATCTGTTTAGCACCTGAAGGGGAAGTGAACAGCCAGCCTTTGAAAACAGTATCAAGCCAACGCGATACGTGTTTTCAGACAATATTCCAGAATCCGACGCGCCTATAGTGTCATTTCCCACGAACCTACTTCCGATGATTTCTGCTCATAAACAACAGCATGTCCCAGCGGGGCCGCCGTAGCCGAAAGAGGGAGGTGTTACGACGCGATTGTAATCTGTATGTAAAGCACGCGCGTCCACAGGATATTCTGGCCCGTAATGTGAATCGTTATGTCATCGAATTTAAATGACAAAGGATATGGTTTTACTATTGCTGCATAGATCTGAAAGGGGAATTGTAACTTCTGTGGCCATTTTCTCAAAATGTATCATTCCCGTCTTGTTGTTGACATCTCCATAAGCTTCGAACGTTGTTTGAGGACTTGTTGATGTAAGCGCTTTGGGTGTCTTGGGCATCATGTGAGCGCTGTACAAATAAGATCCCCTTTCCTTCCTAATTCCTTGCCTGATTTATTGATTGAAATGATTAGTTTTTCTCAGTATTAACTATTGAAAGGCTAAATCCATCTTTCTGTCTAACATGTCAACAGAACAAACCTATACATGTATCCTGGCTCTATCCATTATCCAGATTTGTTTTATTTATTTTATTTTTTTTTTACAACAAATAAAGTGACATATAACCCTTGTATTCAGAAGGATCTGTTTGTGTAATTTTCTACCGGAGGTATTCAGCAAATAAACGAGTAAGACAAGAAATAAGAGATTTTATCATTAGGACAGTTTGCTGTCTTCACATCAAACAGTCCCGGAGTTATTGTCCCTTCATCTCCTGCGCAGAAGGGCCTTTTCAGTTAATTCCCGGAAAAAAACAAATATTTAGCACCTTCTTCAAATGAAACAGAAGGTGCTACTTTTTTAATGTTTGTTTTTTGCTTTCCATTTCTCGTGCAACGAAAGCCCTGTCAGCTTCTACCTGAAGTTTTCCAAGGCCTCTTTTCTCCCAAGCTGTTAGCTCCACCACAACACCACTCGGCTCCCATTAAGTCTTAAAAGTTTACAAAGCTTTTTCTTTTTTTTTTTTTCATGCAACTTTTTCCCTTAACATCCGAGCTATTAAATCTCCCACTCGGCACACAATGAATCCCGCCGGCCTATCGGGTTTTTTTTTCTCTTTCTTTCTTTTTTTTTTTTTTTTTTTTTGAGCGTTGACTGCCGAGGTTTGCAGTATTGGATCGCGCACCTATTGAAGCTGACGCTGTATAACAAAGCATAGAGGGCCAAAAGTAATGATCATATACAAATATCAATATGAGAACGAGTGCGCGCTAAAGAAGACGTATGGCTATTGATGTTTAAATAACTGTAGCGTCAGGGAGATGGAGAGAGGGGAGGAAAAATGTGAATCATATTTTCTCCACCGCGTCGTCTTGGGGGGAGAAGAGGGAAGAATCGAAAAACACAACAAACGCGCACACACACACACGCACACAACCGGAGCGGAGGACAGGGATGGGACGGCGGCGCTTCTTTGGCAAAACTCTGAGCCTCTAATGCCCCCACGTCCACAAGGGGGCCCACGAAGGCTGAATGTTTAGTCCTACTACAAGGGAAAGAAGAAATAATGACAATCCAAGTGACTGACAATATTGCTACAATACATTAGCAACTCTTAAAGCTGGGTTACCTGACGTTTTGGTGCTGTAGAATACATTTATTTTTGCCACCTGAGAGTATGTTGTAAATACAGCAAAACACAGACAGTTGGATTGTCTTCACCTAAAGTTATGTTCAGAGCCGTGGGAAGACATTTTAGTTAGGGAGTGCTGAGGAATAAAGTTTACAACAAAACCACTTTTTCTGTGCATATTTCCTATTTAATAATATTGCCTGCAGTTTTCAAACTATCCACCAGTGGTGCTGCAGCGCCCTCAGCACCCTGGGTTCCCACGGCCTTGGTTATGTTGAGCAATGGATGATAGAAGTCTAGTCTAAAATGAGTGGAATTCATCTTGGCTTGACTTTGTCACCACTCAATGCTGTATATGGGTGTGAAATGTGCATATCATTACATTCTTTGAACAATTTGAATACACAGGAGTGCTAGAAAACAAAAACATTTCACTGTTTGAACAGGAAAAATCAGGGACCCCAGCTTTAAGGTGGCAAATAGGTTCCCCCACATAGACAGTGCTCAGGGCCCCCGCCAAGACAGCGACGGCTCTGTCAAGACAACCCCGCTTGTTTGGGCTGCACAATATGACCCCTCGTTTTTGTCCTCACGATATCAGGCGATGCAATGTCCACATCGCAAGACGCCACAATATTTTTATGTTGCAAATAGCGAAACAAATCGGTAGCATCGCTGTGCCTCCGTACGCCACATTATCTTCCCCACAAACGAGAACGCACTGACAGTGTGAACGATCCAAAACGAGTGAAAAAAAGTTAGAACTTCAAACGTTCATTCTTCCCCACTCCAAATACGCGCGTGTGCCTTTTTAATTTGGTCCGGGGCGCGCGAGGCCCCGGATTAGCATTTCAAATGGTCGTATTTGAGGAAGGCGTTTTAAATGCCAGCGCGCGGATTGATGACAATCACCTGGACGCCGAGGCGTGAGTGAAAAGGCGTCGTTTCTCCTCCGTCTGACATTAACGCTAAAAGCGGCGGCCACAACACAGGCACAAAACCACATATACAGATAAGTCTCCCCGGTCTCCTCCTCTCTCTTTGTTTTCCTGCCTTTTTTTACCTTTCAGTATTGTCGCCATATTCATTCATTCGATGTATTTGTATTTGCACCCATCCGAAACCGCCACTGCTCTTCCTGGGGTCGAACTCATGGAGAACAAAAACACACACATACTTCTAGCTAAATATGAAAATAAAATCCCAACAGATACATACGAAACAGAGCCACAAGTCAAATTACAATTAGTTGTCACTAGTCATCAGTTTCAGAATCAGAATAGATTTTATTTGCCATTGTTTGAGAACAAGTTCACAAGCTAGGAATTTTTCTTGATGCGGACGTGCAACATAAAACATATAACACAGAATTTAGATCAAATTAAGCTATAAAACTTTAAACTATAAAACTTTAAACTATAAGGCTTTAGGGGGCATGCATAAGGAATATTAATAAATAAGATACAAAATAAAAAGTAAAAGGTAAAATATGGTGAGATGACAACAATAGACTTCGAACAACAGTGGGATTATATTTACAGATGAGTAGGAGTAAAAAGTAAATTGATAAGTGACAGCAGCGGGTCTAAGTGTGGAAACACCTCACAGTGCAAACGAGCAGATACATCCATGGGTCTTTTTATTGTTCATGAGTCTGATGGCGGAGGGGAAAAAACTGTTCAAGTGGCGGGAGGTCTGGGTCTGGATAGACCGTAGCCTCCTGCCTGAGGGGAGAGGGGTGAACAGTCCGTGTCCAGGGTGAGAAGGGTCAGCTGTGATCCGACCCACACGCCTCCGGGTCCTGGAGGTGAACAGGTCCTGGAGAGATGGGAGCTCACGACACATTTTGTCCTTATTCGACTAGTGGCAGTGACACATTTTCCACTGCCTGCTGCCCCCATGTCCTCGGGCAAGACACTTTGACCACGCCATTGAGTTTCAAGCATCTCTGGTATTCGTAGAAAGAGCCGCTTGTCTCCGAGCTGCACGCACGGCAATCTCTTTTCTGATCTCATCCTTTTTTAATTGTGTGACTGTCTTTTTCTTTTTCGAGCGTACCGTTTTACCTTTTGCGTCTCCCCCCTTCCCCTCGCTCATAACTCGACTGCCTCGCTCACATTGGAACGGGCAACAGTGCTCGATCCGCTCGGGAACGGACTAAAATTTACAGTGAAACCAATAGCTGCCACTCACAGGAAAAAGACGAGAAATCCAAAACAACGCTGTAAATTTACGGTATCGGGCAAACGGCTGCTTTGACATTTACGGCTAAGGCCACTCTAAAATATTAAAGATTTGCTGTCGGGCCTCTACATCTGTAACCATCTGCTTTCTATTAAAACATTACGCTAAAAAGCCAAGCAACACACTGAATCCGAGATGCTATTTCAAGACTTTTTTCTTCTTTTTTTTTTTTTTCTTCTCTAACTTCTTGGATCCGCGCAATCTTTTGGGGTGTGTGTGTGTGTGTGTGTGTGTGTGTGTGTGTGTGTGGGGGGGGAGCTGCATTGGCACAGACAAACAACCTTTTTGGAGTCGCGTCGAACTCTCGCAGCTAACTAGAAACATCAAAAAGGAGAGCGGGGTTCGAGCGGCGGAGCTATCAATGTGGGAAACACACAAGTGCGCTGACAGACACGGAGAAGAAACAGAACCGAAAAAGAAGAAGAAGAAGAAGAAGAAAAAAAAAACGAAAACACTTGGAGGGAAAATAAGTGGTTTGGAAGCTTGTGAGACGTGGAATAGGGAGGCAATCTTTTTTAAACTAACACCTGTTTAAACTTCGGGATCAATCTGTTTGACTCGAATTATGACAGACGTTCGCGAGCCGAGATTTTTTTCTCCTTCCAATCGAATGAATCTGGGGGGATGATAGAATGGTGCGGAAATGTGTGAGGAAAAACAGTCGGAATAATGTGATTTTGTTAATTCGCTTTTACATGGGTTAAAGGCGTGTCTTGAGCAGTGTAATAATAACAATAATAATGCATCGGTTTTAGATAGCGCTCAAAGGACACTCAAAGACGCTTTACATTGCACTATTCATTCACTCCATACTTGGTGGTGGTAAGCTACCATTGTAGCCACAGCTGCCCTGGGGTAGACTGACAGAAGCGAGGCAACCAGTCTGCACCATCGCCCCCCCCCCCCCCTCCGTTTGGTGTTCCCAAACGGTCTCCCATCCAAGTACCGACCAGGCCCCTCCCTGCTTAGCTTCCAAGGCCTGACGGGATCGGGCAACGACTTTACCCATTGACCCGCTTGTAACATCGAAACGGCAACGGGATCCAAATGATTTCGACAATCTCCATGTCATTTCCATCTTCCATCTTTACCAAATTCATTTCTTCTTCCAGTTTCGGACAGTCTAAGAGCGCTTGTTTTGCGCCGAAAGTGTTCGAGAAACTCGCCAAAAGTTTGTTGGGTTTCGGTCGCTGGGTTCGAGCTCGCGTACGTTTTGTCTCAGTGGAGTTTCGACCGGGTGAGCCGTGAGCCCATGTTTTTTTCCGCCATCACTGACTAAACCACTTGCTCCCCCCCCCCCCCCCCCCCCCTCCGCTTTTTGAAGACATTAGCAGCAGAGAAAAACAAGAAACTGAAAACTGTCGCGTCTTTTCTTGACGAAGTTTCAAACTGTCTTTGAAAGCAAAAAAATAAGCAACAGTTTACAAATGCTACTCGGCCTAGTTCGGAGTGCTTTTTTTGTTGTTGTTGTTTATGAATAGCTGTGATTGATTTTACACATTTCGAGTCATATAACTTGTCGGCCCTTAGACCTCTCCTGGTGATAATCCACTTTGCCAGAGATGCTGCTTTCTTAACTCCCACCTAAACCGAGCGCATGTTCCCCAGTTTGGTATTACCCAGTGCTTCATTTGTAAATTTGTATTTTCAGGAACACTTTTGGTCTGGATTCGGGGGAACAGGCCCAAACATTTGCCGGAACACTCTCATTAAACACCGTTATATCAGATAAAATCTTTGCCGGATCCTCCTAAATATTTCCCGGATCCTTTACCCTGAAAAACTGAAGGGGGGATCAAATTAAGCACTGGTATTACCCAAATCTCAAAGCTTCTTGGGGGGGAAAAAACACATCAAAATAGAGATGAAAAAGTGACCAAAAAAGGGAGCAATGAAAAATGTCCCATAAAAACAAACTAAAAAATAGACGAACACGCGACCGAACCGCTTCATAAAAGTGACAAAAAAGTGAGGAAAACTCAAAAAAAAAAAAAAAAAAGCAACAAGAAAAAATGATAAAAAAAATTACAAAAACAAATTACAAACAAAACTACGAAAACATGACAAAAAAGGTTTAGACCGGTCAAATGAGGCGTTACACAAGCTGTAAGCTCCAGTCGAGAAGCTTTTCGATGGGTTCCGTTTATGCGGGGGGTAAGAGGTTTAAAAAAGAAAAAAAAAAAAAGTCTATACCATCCAAGCCTTAAACAGATCTCACATTAAGCTTCAACGCAACGCCACGTTCTCGATGCACCCACTCGAACGATTTACTTCACCGACTTCACTGATCGATCGCAAGTTGAAGAGGATTTCGCAAACTGTCCTATTTGCCCGTAGATTGCAGATCCCCCCACACCCCCGGGTGCCAGAGCGGAGTCTTCAGAAATTATATGAATGACAAAGTATCCTTTTATGGCGCTCGGCACAATGACTAAAAACCACATAAAGTGCCATGGTCTTCTTGATTCATATCTCTGTATCACATCCCTCCAGCCCTTTCTGTCCTTGAGCAATTCACCAACGCGCCGCTCAAGTCGCCGTGACTAAAACGTCGGAATTGTAAAATTACAATCGCCACCCTTTTCTCCCTCGCTCTCTCTAGCTCTCTTTTAATTTTTTTCTTCTTCTTCTCCTTCTTCTTCTTCTGCTGATGCCCTTGCTTCTTTCAGGGTTGCGGAGGCGGACAATGACTCAGAGTGTTTGGGGCGATGACATCTGTCCCGCTAGAACAGATAGCGAAAGAAGAAGAGGGGTTGGGGGGGGGGGGGCGTAGAGGGCTTCTGAAAGGCTGAGGCTAAATATTATGTTACAGTGAGCATAAAGGGGAGGGGGGGGGGAATTATGGGCCAAGTCAAAGGTAAACAATTACAACATCGTGAGTCACTTTTTGTGTGTGTGTGTGTGTGTGTGTGTTGGAGGGAGATCGGCCCTCGCGCTTAATAGGTAATTTCCTTTTTGTCTTGCGAGGATGGTATCGCGCGCCGTAGCTCTCTCGCCGGGGTGGTCCGCCGCGCTCACGGACGCCACACACGTATAAATAAAACGAGAGAGCGCATGGGGGGGGGGGGGGGGGGAAGGAATTACACATTTGAAAAGAAGAAGAGGAAGAAAAGGTTTGGCAGGGGGGGAAAACTTCGGGCAGGGGTTGTTCGGATTACGGGAGAGTTGCTGTGTTTATGTGTGAAGGGTCGCAGAGGGGAACGAATAAGCCATGTGACCGGACGAAAAAAAAAAAGAGTTTGCACGTGAGGGAGTAAAACGGCGGTGTCTTTTTACGCGTTTGTTTAGCATTCGGGCATATATTAAAAGAGCCAATTGTTGCCGGCTTGCTTATTTGCTCATCTTAATCCCTTTCGACATGCAGCGATCTGATGGCGATGGAAAGCTGAGTTTACACTTCGTTATCCGGGTTTGGGACATAGCAATCTTTTTTTGCAGTAAAAAAATATACTTCGCAGACTACCACTTGATAGTATAGCTAGCAAAAGTGTGGAGGCCTACTGTTTTCGTTGTCGCCAGTGATGCTTGAGCACGTGGGCGCAAGGAAGTCTTTGAAAAGCAAGATGGCGGAGTGTCCCAGTGGTCGTCATGTTGAACATAAATACAAGAAATAATCCGGGGGAAAAAGTGAGTTTAGTATTGGGTTTGTAAAATGGTAAATGGACTCAACTTATATTCCGCTTCCCTACCTTTGTCAGGCCTACGTAGATAAGTAAAAAAAAAAAGATTCAATATATTGTCGCCCTCGCATTTAGAAAACAAACACACACTTTTTATTCATAATACACTTTTACAGTAGAACCTTTGCAGCTGTCATCTGTACTAGGGCTGTACGTTTCTGATGATCCTCGTGGCGTGGCTGTCGAAACGCCGCCAGTGCCCGAACCGCCCCGGTACGGCTGACGGCCTGAGAACCTTTTTTTTTTCTTTTACACAAACTTTCCTCCTATTTGCACAGTGTGAGAAAACGGAATTACTGTTTGCGCGGTTAAAACCCGGCGCATCATCAGACGGAACTGAAACGTCTCCACTTGTCTCCGTCGACAGATGCGGCGGGACACTTTTGTTTTTTCCTCATTTGCAGCTTAACTACATGTCCGTTCTGTCAGCTCCTGTTTGTGCTCTCCCCCCCCCCCCCCCCCCTCCCTACCCCCCCTCCCTCTCTCGTCACTCTCGTCTGGTGATGTCAGCATCGCGCCGTGAATCATTAGGATATCAGTGTTCCAGCCCGTGACAGAAAGTGCCTGATTAACGCGCTTTCTTGTTCCCCCCCCCCCTTTCTTCCCATATTTTCCCCCCTTTTCTCTATGCAAGAACTCCTGCTGCTCTCAACGACATCGACGCCCCCCCCCCCCCCCTCCTCGCATCCCTCTCTCCCCCTCCTCCCCTGTCGCGAATGGCGGGGAGTCACAGGTGTGTGGCAATAATTACATATACACTTGGAATAATAAAAAAAAAAAAGAAGCCTAAAAAAAAAAAAAATAACGTCGTTTTCATCATTTAATAAGTTTGCGGTTAAAATAGGCAAAGCGAGACGACGGAGCGGGGCCCCGGAATCTTATCGGATACCCCAACCTCTAACTTAATCATAAGGCTCTTAAGAGCAGCCCGCCACCAGCTGGGGCTCGGTAATATGCATGCAATATGTGTGTAAAACGATACGCTTTAATTTTGAGCCCACTTTGAGCAGCAACAAAATCTGTTTATGTGGAAGACATTTAAAAGAAGGGAAGGCAGAGAGGAGGAGGGAAGGGGGGGGGAGGTTAACTATTGCACCGCGGGTTCGACAAAAGCCATCTGTCGGGAGGACGTACGTATAATGTGTAGATCATATACATGTGGGGGGGGAAGGGGGTGATAGTTCGGAAACGGGGCGTGGCGCCAATAGTCGACTTCACGGACGAGAGCTGTGACATAACAACGGTGTTTGGAGTCGGATTTCCCCCCCCCCCCGGCATATGGCGAGAGCAAGCTGTTCTTATTTCTGCATGTCCGAAACGTCTTGCATGACTATAAGCAATTAACCCACGGGCTGAACTTTGAAACTCGCTTTGAGGATCGTCCAAGGCGATCGCTCAAAAAGCACAAGTACAGTATATTTGTCCAAGTCCGATCCGATTGTTTGAGTTTGAGCAATGAATCAATTCCGAAGGGCCTTGCCGTTTTCGGAGGCCTATTTCTCTGAAGATTTCGTACCTGTGGCTACGTCGTCTTCCAAAAATGATATCTAATAATTTTTAACATATCTGTAAACTGCTCTGTGACTGAAGAGTAGTACTTTTTATTACACATGCGACAGTTTCCTCCACTTCTCGCAAAACCGCTGGAATGGCCATGGCCTGCTTTGCAAAAACCTCTCCAAACTTAAACTAAAAGAATGTCCGTCTCCCTGTTGTTCTTCCATAATCCATCATTCACTTTAGAGCTGCCTCCCCAGCTTGTCATTTGGTGTTTTAAAGCTCCACTCCCCCCCCCCCCCCCCCCGCTTCCTACTTCTACCCGGGAGCTCCTGGGTGGCATTCTGGAGTCGCCGATTGATTGTTTACCTTAATTTGGCGGGGAGTTTTCGGCGCTGTAACAAGTGCTGGACAGGCGCTGCTCGGGCCACTCTGAGAGGCGAAGCACTCTCTGAAGCGCGGGGCTGACGGCGGCTAATGACTGTGATGACACGGATTCTGCCTGCCTCCGGGGGGATATACAGGCGCGTACGCTGCTTTTCGCTTCGTCCCGCGGGGAGTCACCTGAGGGGGGGGAAGGGAGGAGGGGAAGGCGATGTCGTAAGGCGTTTAGGGACAGCGGGAAAAGAAAGGGTGGAGGGGCTAAACGTAAGAGTGAAGTGTGAAGAATAGTAATGGAAAAGCTCAACTGTCCGGTCGAGCCTGTGGTCCCCAAATCATGTTGGTTCTCAATGATCCTGGAATTTTCTATCGTAGTTTTCAAAGGCGTCAACGGGACTGTTTTTTTTTTTTTTTTGAGTTGAGGTTGTTTGAAGAAAGAGGAAAATATGCTTACAACTCAATACATGAAATAAAATAGAATACAGAGCAACCAAGCTTAAAAAGGAGTGAACTCTAGGGTCATCCGAGACCAAATAAACAAGGTATTAAGCTGCCACCCTTGGGCGAGACACTTCACCGAACTTTCTGGAGCGAAATAAACCGTTTGATTTAGAGAGGCGACCGTATCTTTTGTCAGTGAGTCCCAGGGCAGTATCGGCCACAGACGTTCCTCAATCCTAGCACCTGTTGATGTTGAAGTTCAAACTTAAAATTCTCTCTCAATCGCTGCCAGGCCCTGTCCCATTCATCGTATGCTTGTACCTTACTCCCCTAAGGGGGATTTCAAAGACACACTCTGTTCGCGACTTCAAAAAACCAGCCGAAACGTCCGTCAGCCCCCGTCACTTCACCACCGCACGCTGGAGCAGACACATTTGATCTGCCCTCTCAGCGGATCAACAGACTCACCAACCGGGAGATAGAAGTAGATGAGGAACAGAGCGGGAAAAGAGGGGAAGAAGGGAGAGGGCTTATGCAACAGAATCACACAGAGACACACATATACATTTTAGCAGTATTTTCTTTTTTTATTATTATCAAAGAAAATTGCACATAATAGTGTGACAACCGCCAAGTGACGAGTGAAGTGTGGGCAGATAGTATTTTATTATTTAATATTTTGCAGCAAAGTCTAATTATTAATTACTTACAGTCTTCCTTGTTTACACTGTAAGTAATTGTTTCATTTGGCACGCACACTTTAAAAAAATTATCATAACTGCATTTCTTTAACAAGCATATTATAGACAAGACTTATAATTGATAAAAGGTTGTGCCAGCAAAGTTTATTTAAGTTTATACATAGACTGTAAATCTCTTGCAAATTTAAGGTAGCAGTAATACATTACTCACTCAAATGTTTCATGTTCAAACATATTAGAATGTTCTAGGAATATTGAACATAAATGAATAAACAGAAAAGGGAAAGGGTAAAAGTGTGTAAAGCATAGATTTACTCAAAGCTTTATCTTGTGTGTCTGTGTGTGTGTGTGTGAGAGATACAAACATTTGAGAATCCAGTTGCACAAAACATAATCATCACCTCACAAAGTACCTCAATTGAAACATTATGTGGAATACCGCAAGCTACCATCATTGGAATAAAAGCACACGTTTAAAAGATCATGCCAGTTTGTTCTCTGGGGGGGGGGGGGGGGGGGGGGGAGAAGAGAAAAAAATAAAATAAGTGACAACAGGGCCAAACGTTTTAGCCGTTATCTTTGAAATCACCACACTTGCTTCCGTTCCCGATACATTCTTCTAAGTAAACCACGCACCATTATGAGCATTTTATCTCCTGCACTGCCTTCCACTCTTGTCATCTCCCGATCAAATCCTTTGTTTTATTTGCGTACACGGGGCTTATTAGCGGCTAAAGTGGCCTAATAGCCGCGCATCTTTCCCGTCTCTCTCCTTCCCCGCTTGTATCTATCAATCCATCGGGCCATCTATCTGTCGCTCATTGTCATTGCGCGCCCGGGGGGGGGGGGGTTGATATTTATAGTTGTGTCTCCAGGATACGCCGGGTATAGTTAGCTCTTAAATCCTGTACGTGAGATCAGACTGCATAATTACCTATCGCATTAAGCCCTCTCTGTCCGGCGGACTTAGGCCATTGTCGCTTCGGGTCCCTGCCTGCCTTGTCTGTGCGGGTCCACGGCTGTCTGGGGCTATGGAGACGTCCATGCAGAGCAGAGGAGGAGCAGCTGGGAGCAGTATTGATACACAGTGTGCCTAAAGGGGGAGAAAAAGGGGGGGGCAACGGAGTGAAATAGAGGGAGATGGATATGCGATTTGAAGGAGAGGCGTTGTAAGCAATGGCAATGCAATGTTTTGGTTTGGTTGACAGTGCGACATGAAGCAGATGGCTTACAAAATGCAGACATAGTTGCAACAATGTGATTACTTTAATTCCGACGGTCTATTAAATCATCCTCCATGAGTAAAATAATGAAAAAACTGCGTGTTTTCAAAGACGATGTGAAGTGTGACAGGGTTTATATTTGCTATATTGCTCTAGTGCGGGATTTGAAGGCAGTTTGGGATATTCAAACTTTGTTTAATGGTATTTTTAACCTGATGAAGCAGCAAAAGGTTGAGAAAAATTAAGTGTAAAGTGCTTCTTTTTGGGCAAGCTAAATATTACATCATTGTGGGAATGCTGTTAATGCTCTCTCACACAACAACACACGTCATGACAGCAACATTTCTTAATCAATTGGTTACGTATCAATTCGACACACATCCATTTAGATGTACTATTCATTAACATTCTAAAAAAATAGAAACATGTTTAACTGGAATACAACTGTTAAGTCAAGACTTCATGTACAAACTTTAGTTGGAGTTGCTTTGATAGGACAGATGTGTATCAGCGAGGCAGGGGTGTCCCATGTCGCCTCTTCTATTTGTTACATGCCCTTGGCGCTGGATATTCCTAATCTCGCTTTAATAATCGACATCCTCAGCCCAGTTTAAAAAAAAACAACATTACATTGTATATTGTATATTATATAGACATATAATCATATGTACTTTTATTTTTTTTATTGTGGCATTAGTTTATTTATTTTCTTTTTTCCCCCACGTACGAACGCATTACCAAATTAACTTTCCTGTCATTTTGAAAGTAACACACCACACTTAGACTACTATAAGTTCACTGTATAAAACATTTGAGAATAGTCTGAAATACTGTATATTTAAAGTCTAGTGAGCAGGTTTTAGAGAAGGAAAGACCCCGATGTCGACAAGATATTTTGTCTTTTTCAGTGGACATCATGTTTGCAAGTCGACATTACCCAGATTTTGCTTTTTTTCTTCCTGGCGGGGTTTCGTTTGATTCGCCCGCCCTGGCAGTCATTGTGTGAGGCGCGTGCGAACCGGGGGACGCGAAGGTGATGGCGTTCGCAAACACACAAATGTCCTCGCGGTAAAAAAAAAAAAAAAAGAAGAGAGATGAAGAAAAGAAGTAACACATGTTGGTTTTGACAAGTGGAGACAGGCTGGACCGGGAGCGCTCGCAGTCTCGGGGGAAATGGGCAGCGATGGCAGGTGATCCGTGTGCGCGAGTGTGAACAATAAACAAAAACGCACACACACAAAAACAAAATCAAACCACACCAAAAAAACAAATGAAACGAAGTCGAACGCAGCGATTTCCGAGGGGTGGCGTTCGTGTGTGCGTTTTGTACCGTGTGTTAACAGATGTCCACCCACTGGCTGCTGGGACGGCACTTCACTTCCTACATGTGCTAAGTGACAGTGATGGACAGCAGGTAGTCTTTTTAATAATTCAATATATTTTAATTTCGCGCTGCCGCTGGATCTGTCTGTCTGTCAGGAGCCAAATAACACTTGTGACAGCGGATATGATTACACAAATGGGTATCAAAAAATAGAATCCGATGCCGGGCCAAATGCGCTTTGTTGGCGTTCGCCGCACACACCGACTACGGCGGAGGTGTTCGTGTCCCCGGATGAGGTTCTGATAGTGGAAAAGTTGAACACATCTTCTTACTTAAGGGGAGGCACTTTCACCTGGAAACAAATAAACTGCCTAATCTCCACATCTCTGAGGTGCTTAGCTATTTCACTGATTCAATGCTCCTCCAGATTTATGTGGGAAATACTAACTGCGAGGGCCTTTTTTTCTCAATGTACATCATCACTTAATGGAGCCCCTGCAGACGCCTACCTCTCCAGTCTCGAACATTAACATTTAGAAGATTTTCTCAGACGGATTTTCCAAACTGTAATACATAGCCTGTTTTATTGAACCCTGAACTCCAAAATCAAAAGGTGAAAGTTGAATTCGAAGTCGTGTTTTCCCCCCCAAAAAAGACGATCTTTGTATCTAAAATGTCAACAAAATAAACCCATGAACTTGAACCTTTCACTATCCTTATTTTCAGATTTTACCTTAACCCATTTTTACACATTAATATATGTAATTTCCTTATATTTACGCGAGTAATCTATAGCACAAGTTTCAAATTCATACCTGATTTAATATCAGTGTCTCGTCTTATTTTTTTACATTTTCTATTTCTAATTTAAAGCGTCCTAACCCCACTTCTTTTACCTTGACGCAAAAGGCCCCACATCGTAGATTAAAGAACAATTTCCTAATACAATTGGCCCCCCTTATGCATTTCTAGCACAGCCATCCCAATGGAGAAGGCAAGCGAGAATGAAAAGCACCAGTCAGTCAGCCATAGACGCAGACATTTCCCTACTCCAGGATGCGGGTAAGTGAGCCTCAACTGACCAGAAATGATTTGCCTCTGTCTGTTAGACACGTAATGGAGTCATTTAACTAGTCAAATTAGGAGCCGGCGAGATGGCGCATGCTTCATTACTGGCTTCCAATGGGCACCGCTGTACATTCACGTCAGGAATCATTTCGGGCTAAATTAATGTTTTTTATTGTCTTACTAAAAAACAAGATATTAGGAGACACACACACACACACACACACACACACACACACACAAACACACACGCTTTCGTTTGTTAAAGCACAGGTCTGCCTTCCCGCCATTTCAATGTTAGCGCGTAATAAGTTGTGGTGGTTTTCAGCGTCGAACGTAATGGCATGTGCACAGGTTGTTTGCACACACGTTGCGACATACCCAGGGCAGACACGCAACCACACGAGAGACGCCACAGCTGACTGATCAGCACCATCTAGAGGCCACCCGGAGACACTGCGCCTCCCTGCACGGTGGAATTATACAAGGCGATGGTTCTCCTTTCTCATGTTGAGAAATGCTGGATTTGTCACACACGAAATGCCGGTTTCCTTACTAAAAGACATTTATTTCATGAAAAGGGCTGTTGGCTAAGGAAACTGAGAAATTCCCAATTAGGTTTTATATTTGCGTAACAATTATTGCATTTTTATAAAAAAAAAATTTATAGGTTTGCATGAAACCAAGATGTTGAGATTATCTTAAGATAACTTGTCATCTTTTGACCCATGTTTCAGTGTCACTAAATCAAGCTGTCAGGATGAGTAGCCAGGGAGCAGCGGACTCTTCTTCAGACATTTGCATAATTCATTGCAATTAAATAGCAATTTTAATATTCTCAAGTAGCAAATTGCAAAAACTGCTGTTATTGAGGTCAAATGCAAACCACAAATAATCCTGTTTCCATTGCCTCTTATTTTGTTTTAAACCTAACTAACCCTCTTCAAATATCTTCTGAAATGCAAGCATTTTTCCACAGTGGATCATATAATACTTTGCTTTTAGATGGTAATGCTCTTTGACATGTTTAAAGCCACTGTACTCTGGACTACACATTACACACTAAAACAAAAAATCGCAGCAGCAACACATTTCAGAAAGTACACTATTAGTCATGTTTCTAAAATGACAAAGTCCTACATATTCCTTTTTTAAACAAACTCATCGGTTAGAAGTACGTGAAGTGCATCCCTATAGTGCATGTTTTGGGTTGATGTGGGAGAGCAGAGTGCCAGGATGAAACCAGCATGCGAACTCCACACAGAAAGACTCCAAACTTCTCAATCTCCTCTTCCACGTTGGAAAAAAAGAAATACTTCCCCGGCTGCCTGATTTGTCACACACCATATGATTGTTTCCCCTTACAACCACTTATCGAGTATTCCGTAGCCACAAGTGCGCGCACACGCGGGCTGCGGGATTACCGACATTTTGCACACATGCAGTCGAGAAAAGGGGAACCCGAAAAGGAAGTTGTAGGAAACGCAGCCAAGCAAGATGAGGTTATAGGGGGATTGTGACTGACAGCTTTTTAGCCCTAGCAGATCCCGCTCCCTCCCTCGGCCGACCTCTAAATCAAAACCAGGTGATGACGGCGGGAGGAAATAGAATATATCCACTGGGGGGAGATCAAAGCCGCCGCGTGCGTGTACATGTGTGTTTTTGTGTGTGCGCGCGCGGAGCGGGGGTGTGTGATGTAGACAGGGAGGTCTGACAGCCCCGCGTTATTGATGAGAGGCAGACCCCCCCCCCCCCCGCCCGTTAGAACTGCAAAGGCCTCTGGGACGTGGAGTTCTCCCTCTGTTTACATGTCCGGCACTCTCGGAGTCGCGAGGGACCCGCCGGGGGAAGATTACGGCGAGGAGTTGAACCAGTGACCCTTTTTGACTTGACTACTCGCTGCTTTACACGCGAGGGTTTACACATCGATTGATGGGAGCCGTAGTTGTTAATCATGCGCGAGTCGTTTCAATGTGTTCAGCAGGTGTCCGGGTGTAGAGAGGCGAGCAGTGTGTGTTCTTGTTGCAATTTATTTGACTATACTGAGGTTTGTTTCAGAACGCAATTACATACATTTTTCTTTAACACTGTCATTCAAACAAAGAGAAGCTAATCGAAAAAGAGAATCGCTTTTGAAGGATCACGAGGGAATAAAAAGGCTAAAGTATCCAATTGTGCGTCAATTTTACACCATTCAATCTTTAAATTCAGTCGTGTCCTCCATTTGGGAGAATTTCTATTTACTCATGCAATGTTCAAGCCAGATATAAGTACTTAGGTACTTCTACGTAAATTCTATGATACATAATTTAATACAATGTAATGTGCTATGTAACAATGTGTAAGAACTTGTACCTATGGGTTACATACAGGACTAATATGTATTTTTAGTTTGGAGGTACATAATGTAATACAACATAAGACTCTAACTCTAAGCTCAAGCCCTAAGGGTCTTATGTCTTACAACATTGTGTACTTCCAAAGTACTAATACACACGATTCCATTGTACATAGGTACAAGTTATTACAGATTGTTACAAAGCAGATTACATTACACTAACTTTGTTTTTGTACAATGTATCAAGGTAGTGTAAAATAAAGTTGAAGTTTTTTTTACTTCCTTTTAACTACAATTTATGTATGTTTGCCTTTAACTCCACATTTGAACTGGATTAAAAGTACAAGAATTTCAAATTTGGTTGAAACACAGTGTTGTTGAATGTAAGATCTGCAGTAAAGTAATTCTACTTTCTGACACATCTGGGGGGGGGGGGGGGAAGTGTCTGTATTTTCACAGAACATTATGTACTTTGTCCATGATGGCCTTTAATGATGCAGGTAATCAGGCACTGTATACATGTGACCATCTGTGTAGGGTTTCCATTCATTCTAAACTGAAACTGAAAAAAAAAAAAACTCTTATTCAAACAAAAATAGGGTCAAATGTGGTTGATTTGATAGCGGCCTGCCCTTTTAATTTCCACAGAATAGCAATCATCCCTTCTTTTGCATGTTAACTGACTTTGTGCTTCAACTTCCATATCGCTGTAATGGTCGGAGAGTCTAGGTTTTCTCGCTGCGCCTGTTTCTCCGGCTCCGCAGCTGCTTGTATTTATCACAGATTACGGATGCATTGTTTGAAGTTGACTGACAGCCAGTGATATTTATGCCTATGTGCGCATTTGGAAAACCTTTTTATTTTTTGTATTTTTTTTTTTTCTGATGAGGCACACAGCCACACCGCGATGCACTAGGTTCATCATTACACACACACACACACACACACACACTTCCATCTTGACACTCGCTCGATATTGTCCAAAGCTCGGATGCAAAGGACTTTGATTCTTTTCTTCTTCTTCTTTTTTTCTTTTTTATTTTTTTTTTTGATCCGCCAAACGTTTTACTTTTTTTCTCCCCCCATTTCTCCTCTTTCTGCGTTGGCCACTTCTTTCGCTGCTGTGCCTTTGTGATAACCACCAGCGCGGCCGCATAGACAGATAGATTTCATACGCAGCGAGAGCCGTGTCAACAAGCCACTGTCTCGATGTGACAATAACAGTCGAAGAATGAAATGAATACGCCACGTTTTTTAAAGATCATTTCGTGGGGTTGCTGCCTACTTCAGTGCTTAAATTTCTGATTTAAAAGTCAACCTATTTAAAGCCACAGTGCGCAACTTTCCAGGTTACACGAGAAGCTGAACTGTCTCAATGCGCTGCTAATGATCAGCCGGAGCCCGACAATGCTGTGCTTTATCAAAGTAAATCCTCTGGGAAATTGACCTAATGTATTTAAACCGCTTGCTTGTGTACCTATGGGCAAAGCAACAGCAAAACCACGGAGCGATGTCACGCGCTTAAAAAAGTTACAAGGCAGGGCTGAGGTGGAAAAACTGTAATCAAATAAATGTATGTATTTCATTTCATTTATTGCCGTGAATGTCAACCACATTGGAAGCATTCAATCTTAACTTCGACACACATGACTGAATTTGTGCTGAATTTGAGAAGGTTTGGACTATTTTATTGCCAATGGAACAAGAATCGACTTTTCGGTTTTATTTCAAGCGTTTTTGTCTTATTTTAAGAGTTCAAGTTATTTTATTTCATTTTACCTAATTAATAGCTTGTTCCATTGGTGATTTTATTTCAAGACAGTCCAAACCTGCTCAAACTAGGCATTACATTTCTTAATTCAAGCACTTTAAAAGCCATTTTTCAAAAGGTAAGATGGCATTTATTCCAGTGGCTTTTAATTCAGGATGGAATATTATAAATTCACTGTTACCATTGACATGCCAAACATTTTCCATTGACTAAGATTAGCTAAAAGCAGTATGAAAAAACCCATGGAGGTACTGAGGTGCTACATTAGCTGCCGGGTTACACAGTTGAACAATAACTCCAGTATTGTACCTTTTGCATCTCCCTTAGTTTATAATCCTGAACTCTATTGCTCTACATGCTTTTCTGGACATGGATGACCATACAGACGTGCAAACTCCAGGCAGGATCCAAACCCGCCATGTTCAAGGAGTGCTAACCACTGCCCCACGTGCCGCCCAAAGAAAGAAAAAAATAAATAGAATCTTATATTTGTTATATGTTAATTTGACCAGACATCTCTATCTGTAACGTCACACAATTTAAATAATTGCACTTAGCCCTAATTGCGCCCATGGGAGGAAGTATATTTTTAATAACGTACACCTGTTTTAGATATAACAGAGCATAACAATGAGCCAAGCTAATTTCCCCCAACAGCAACTACAGGCTATTTATTTTAGAATTGTAATTAATGCCTACATTTAATGTATGCATAAGTAAGATGAATAATCTCATTTATTGCTTCCAAAACATTGGTTAGGGACTCAAACGCGCATCTGCTTATACTAGTAAAAATATAAATACATATTTATAGCAATAATGAATAAAGATACATAACAATAGCGTGGGGAAAATAAAAGCACACAATTCTAAGACCAACAAACACTTTTCAAAATGTGTCTTGCACTCCCACGATCACTTTAGCCTTTTGAATAACCTAATACCTAAAAAAAAAAAATAGACAAGAAAGTCAAGAACATGTACTGTATACAACTTTTTTTGTATATACAGCTCACACTATACCTAATGATACAAACTTTCACCTACACATCTCGCCAATTGCCTTGCCCTTATCCCCGCCTCATTTGTTCCAACTCCGCACATTCGGATTGATTTATCCCCCCGGACTTAAGGCTCTTCTCGTATCAGACAAAGACATTTTATAGACGTCCGCTCCGAGCTGCCATATTGTTTTTGACTGCGTGCCTGTTATGTATCGATCAGTGTCTTGGCTGCTTATCTTTGCTGGGGTGGACACTTATGGATGTGCGCTCATACATGGCCTTTCACTCGGACAAAGATCATTGTGTCTCCGTGAGGCGTTGGCAGTGCGCGCCGACGTTTGAGTATTGACGTCCCTGTCATCTTCGCTATCGTCCCCGCCCGTATAGGTTTAGGGCTTTGTTAAAGGGACACTGCGTAACATTTTGGACCATACTGTTGCCGTCAGTAAAATACATGCTCCTAATGACCAGCTCATCACAGAAAATGCTATTACTCCAGTGGGTAATCAAAGAATGGATTTGGGTGAGGACCTAACCTGTTTAAATCTCAAATTCTGATGACGGAGATGGAGACGGGCTGGAGCTGTACCCACTCCCGGTAAAGTTACAGTCATGTCTTTGGAGAATTGAGCCGCTCACAGCAAAAGCTCATATTTGTTTGTACATTTATCAGGTATTTTTTCAATTATAGAAATATCTGTCATAAAATAAATGCTTGTATTTCAATTTGATTTATTAGGTAAAATTCCACACGGTGTGCCTTTAAGTGTAACCACGGCTGCGGATTACCGGTGTGCTGCTTTACCACGACGGAAGGCAGCGACTTGGTGATTGTGTTAACTTTGCGAGAGTTACTGCTTTTTATTTGCACAGTTTTGTCGCACTGTTGAGCTCAAAGTCTTCATTCCAGGCAGTTCCATTAAAATTGGGAAAAGTACCTTAAATCTGTAAAAAAAAGTGCAGACAAATAACATCCCAGCAGAAAAAGTCAAACAAATCCGGTATAGGCTAACTATGTTAAAACACGTCAGGAGTATCTTGCTAAATTCTGCTCTGATCTGTACTTCCTGGATTCTATTACATCACAGAGGGCACACAAGCCAATAATACATCACAAGACCTGTTCTGAGCAGCTCTGCACTCAACGTGTGTTCAATGGGGAGCGATCTGATGTTAGCTTAAAGTGAAAGCTTGTTTTCCCTGTTCCCACGCCTGGATGTGGCTAACACGTCCATTCTTGTTCTCCTCATTGCCTTGCCTTTACGTAGACATATTTCACATGTTTAGCCTTCATCGTCCCTGTTATGTTTAATTTAAAACACTATGACATTCACAATGGGCAACACATGGCTGATCCCGGGGGCCACGTCGGGTCAAGCCGGACAAGTTCAACCGTAAATCGCGTCATCAAAAGATTAAGCGTTATCGATTCCTCGTGACACGACACATTCAAGGCAATATTGAACTTGCGTATTTGTCTTTGTTTGAGCTGCCCCACCTTGTAATCCAAGTCGAGCTAGGTGTGGACCACTACAGACTTAGATCTTCTAAGCTAAAGTTACTCCCACGTTGTTTACTCTACAGTTTAAAATGCACCCTGGGCTTTTTTGTTATTTTTAAAACATTTTTTTTTACACTGGATATTTTTTCCCCTTCCCTTTATATTCTAAAGTGATCATTTTGAAGCATAAAAAAGGAATCTGGCACACAATGGCGCACGTTACATGCCAGTAAGCGCTGCCAGTCGCGCTTGTTTGTTTGGGGTAATTATACTAATGCGTTCAAAAGAAGGTGCCGATGCTTCCTTGATGTTCTGCTGTTGCACGTAATGCCGTTTTCTTTCTTTTTTAAATATCACATTGTTTTCGGGTCACCACGTATAGTACTTTAACCCTCGCTCGGAAACTCTTTGAAGATTTTTTTTTTTTTTCGGTCCTTTTTTTGTGCGGGGTACGCGGCAGCTTGAAGGCACGGTCCGAATTCGGCGCTCGCTTTGGCGTCCTGGCTCCTGCGCTCAGCCCGTCCAGAAGGCAGCTCGGCGGGACGTTAGCGAGGCGCGGTATTCCGGGATGGCTGCCCGGGGGTCCCGCCTGACCTCGAGAGTTAAAAGCAAACAGCGGGAGAGAGAGACGGATGCGCGGGACAGGCGCGGAGAACTGACAGGCACGGGAGAGAATGGAGGGGTGGTAAAGAAACTATGATAATTGGCTTAAATGAAATTGATTTAAAATAGCATATACGGGTTGTTTTAAGGTAGTTTTGTCATTTTGAATTGTTCTGGAGCGCTAACAACTCTCACCGCTTACAATATGAAGCCAGCGCCAAATCACAACGTCTTGGCATCACATGATAATTGTATTTCAGTTACTAATATACGAAAAAGAAAAATCCACCAGAAGCCAAATATTCCCAAAATAATCTGAATGTAACCATTTTATGACCATATGTTGCATAAATAATTTGAAATAAAAGCAAAGGGAAAGTATGTATGAATTTTTTGGGGAAATATTTCATAAACGTAGCCAGTTTGTATTCAAATCACATATTGGGCTTCCTGAACAATTAAACGACTGATCTCCTCACAATAACAAAAACACATTTTCCCAGATGTAAAAGTCATATTTTTTTTACTATAAAAGTCCGAGCACCTCTCCCCGACCTTGTCCCAATTAGTGCTCGTGCAGGTGCTAGTTAAAGCTCATTGACTGGACTCAGGAGGGTCTTAGCTTTCAAAGGAGAAGCGCCATGTTAACATAAAGTGAAAGTTGTGTTTATGTCATGATAAGGCAGCTGAATGCAACCCACGCTCAGTTGTAGTTGTACTGTCTTTTTTTTTTTTCCTTTTCTTTCTCCACGATGCTATCTCAGTTCAGTTGGCTTCCGTTTGGCCTGTCCACCTGCTCGGGATCACCTCTGCAGCAGAACATCTCCCCCCTTGTTGTAATAAAGTCGGAAATAATCATCATTTGTGACATGATCTGATTTGGCTACCGCAATGTCCAAAAATTACAGTCGGATTGAATTTGACCAAACAATGATTTCCCCAAAATTGAAAAGGGGGAATATTGAATGCCATGATATGAATGTGCTGAGCGACATGTCAGATCTCCCCTCGCTGGCTTTTCCCACAGTCCTTTTCCCCCTCGTTCTTTCTTTTTTTTGCCCTGGTAATGATGCTTAAGTAGGTAATGGTGTAAATGAAAGCTACTTCTGCCCTTGTGAGATGAACAAAGCGTCTTTATTACCGCCCCTTGTCAGCGCGCCTCGCCACTGTCCAATCACTGTTTTCAGCATGCGGTAAATGGGGCTACAGTGCAAGTGAATCAAGTGAATGGGAACCTCTCTGCTCTCCCTAGTGGCATTATCTTTTCTTTTTTTTTTCTTTTTTTTTTTGGTAAATGGGCTTCTTATGCTTCTTTTTCTCCCCCCATAGAACTTTGTCCCATGATGTTGTGTTCATGGGACACAACGTTTTGTGTTTTGTGTAATTCATGCATGTTGAGGTTAGTATCCTTCATCCAGTCCGCTTGAAGTCATATCATTTCATAAATTTAAAGATCAATTTTGTTGTTTATTTGGTTGTGACATGAGATCGGTTGTCCCACGCTCGCACTCGCACATACTCTAATTCATCCAGGCCCCAATGCGAACCCCATTGTACATGTTTTTAGGAATTAGGGGAAGCAAGGTGATTTGAGGTTAGCACAGACTTAAGGGCCAGACTCTCGTTCGGGTTTCAATCCTCCTACCACACTACCACCTCACACCTACCCCAAAACACAATTTAAAGTAAGTGTTTTTATTTAAATTTAACAGTAGAACTGTACTCTGCTGCCCCCTGCAGGCCATGTGTCCTATTTTTATGGTTAAGAACTGAAAAGGTTTTACAAAACATCCAATCTAAGGTTATTAAATAACACAATTCCGGTCTAGATGTGACCGAGATTGCTTTCAAAAGGCAGTGGAAAGCATAACACCCCCCTCTTTAAGTTTGTCGAAGGCGCCTTTGTGTCGGGGCTCTTAAAGCGGCTGTAATTTATTTGATGCACACGTTCACATGACACGCACGCTCCTTAAGTCGAGAGATATCTTGGTATTGGGGAATCTTTCAATAAATCAATGTGACTTTAAACACATTTCCCGGGCGACGCGGCTGACCTGATAAGAAGTGAACTAATCTCTTTTGAGGCTGCCGGGGAGAGAGCTTTGAACCAAATCTACTGTGCATCTATCAGCAAGGTTATTTGTCAATGGCTGCTAATCCCAGGTAAATTTCCCTGGCTTTTTATATCAGGGGTTCTCATGTCTGAAGTTTCGAGGCCTTGGGAAAATAAGAGTGCAAGCCGTAACGGAACGGGAGGGTGGGGAGCAACAAAGAAATGTTATGGATTTCAGCTCAAAACAATGGGGGAAGTTGAAGGAAGAAAGGCGTATTAATAATTCCTTACACATCAAAGTGGGAAGTAGGTTTGGGCGCATCCATCTTTTTAATAGTCTATTATGGCGCGGCGCACATGTGATCTTTGCGAGAGTTCAGGGCGAGGATACATCAGCGTTAGAGTAAACTTATTGGAGGTGTCATCTGTCACCCGTCGCCCACTGAAGGTCAAGGAGCCAAGCAGATCCAGCGAAGTTAGATCTTGGTTACATCTGCGTTATTTATGACTGGACAATTAGCAGCGAACACAAACTGATGGTTGGCAGAGAAGACATGTCCGACGCAATTTGAAAAATAACTGGCTGAATTAGTCACCGCGGCCCTGCCGCCGACTCGCACTGTTTGGCGGCGTGTAATTGATTGGACGGGTGATTGGGAGTGGGATGGTTCTTCTTGCTTTGAAGTGCCATATTCTCCAGCGCAACACACACACACACACAAAACGATGCAAAGTCACCGTGAGAACAAGTTTTCGGCAGCTTTGTTCAACTCAAGCCAGTTCTTTTCAAGGCCTCGTGTGAGTGTCAGAAATCCATAGTGTTTTCAAAACAGGTACACTAATGGCCTCTTAATGTGGAGGAACAGTAACTGAAAGGCAATCCTTTTTCCAACTAGGTGTCCAGTCACCAACAAGACTCCGTTTGGCCACTTGAATATATTATAATAACATTGGAACTAAGCATTGTAGACAAGGACATTGTAGACAAACGTTCTCAGTCCATCATCTGGGCTGCTTTGGCGCTACAGGTGTTTGGCCTCTCACCGCAAAAAGCTTCAACAGCGGCAAAGTTACTCGAGGTGAGAGGTGAAATACAGATCCGACGGTTTCAGGATGTTTGTCTACATGGACTGTAAGGTGTGTCGTCTCCGTGAGTGTCATTCGATTGCTCTTGGTCTTCCATGAGCAATCCAATGACACTAAGACAACACACCTTACAGTCCATGTAGACAAACATCCTGAAACCGTCGGATCTGTATTTCACCCTCTCACCTCGAAAAGCTTCATCAGCGGCAAAGTGTCTTGAGGTGAGAGGTGAAATACAGAACTGACGGTTTCCGGATGTTTGTCTACATGGACCGTAAGGTGTGTTGCCTTAGTGTCATTCGATTGCTCTTGGTCTTCCATAAACTTCCACAGTAAAATTGGTAAAACATGCACTGGGTAATCCTCCATCTTGTTAGTCTTTATGATTTATTTGGTTTTCCCCTGTTTCCCAGTTGTTTTTGTGAATAGGTCAAACGCAGACAATACATTTTCCTATGATCGTATATAGTCTTCTTCTTACCAATCTGGGAGAACTGCGCAACTACTCGGAAGACATGCCCCGTGTTTCACTTTTTGTACGGCTTCTTTGGTGAACTGAGGTCACATGCCACACAACAAAGGCAGAACAATTGAAAAGAAAATAACCATTTTGCGTAAACACACTGTTCTTTATATCGCAGTCTAAACTTTGGGTTTAGGTCCTATACGTCATGTGGGAGAAAACATACATTTCCATCTCCCAAACCATTATTCTTTTCCATCTCGGGAAGTAGCCCTATGTCCGTGGCCGTGCCTCCCGAATCACCCACTCCCGCGGATCATGGAAAATCTCAGCGCGTATCTGTCATCTGTCATGGTCCGTGATGAACACTTTTGATCTCCCGCTCCTCTGTTTACGCGCATTGTCAGGGCTAAAGAGTCGTTGCCGTAAGTGCTTACGCTAGCCGTAAATAGTTTGACGTGTGGCTCGGTAACAAAGTTGTACGAGTAAATAAGGAACCAAACAACCACGGCGAATGGCAATTAAGTTGTGCGTCCGCGTTATAAGATGTTTGGAGTACGGTGATTTCTGCTCACTATTGTTGCGTTTTTTTGTTTTTTTTATACATATACAAGCCGCGATATCAAAAGTGCATGTGCGATTTTGGATTTGTTTGCCGCAGATTGAGATCAAAAGGCGAGGGGTCTATTATTCACACAGGGATATGGGAGCGGTTATAAGTGGAATATAAAGATCATCTGTTCCAGGGTGAGGTCATGGTGTGAAGAGCCAAGGCATATGGAAGATTTGATATAGCAGTGGGGAACGTAGTGGAGTTAATAAAAACAAGATAGTGACACAAGAGTTGGCGCGTTGTCGGAGCACCTGTGGCGAAAGACGAGTAAAACAATATGACAATTTAAAGATTTACAATAAAACAGGAATTCTCCATCATCCAGGTGGATTAGAGTAATATGTAAAGTTGTTTCAATTTTTTTTCTGGGATTTCGTGACTTCTTTGCCTCGACATCTTGTGGGATAATCAGTCGCTAACATCAGCCCCGGAGAAGTTAATCACAAAAGATGGCCTGTTTGAAACAAGGAACGTCCGGTTGTTTCAATGTATCAGTCCATCTATTTGTAGACTGTTAAAATGGCTTCAATAACAATTATGGCATGAAACAAGCAAACAATTTGCAGTATATGATAGTACAGAACTGTAGAAGTGTCTATGTGTTTTATAGACTTTTGTTTTGTATGTTGACATTATTTAACACTTCTAATAAATAATACATAATAATGATAGTTCAAAGACAAAGCAGTCTGAACAATGGTTTCCTATGTTTATGAAATGATTTTGTTTGTATAGTAAATTCTGTTCTTCTGATTTTTGAATAAATAATCAAGTAATCTGACTACTAATATTAAGGCTACAGTTCCAAAAGCCCATGCCTGCTAAAGTACAGGCCTAAGACGTATGTGCGAGTGCCCCAGTGTGCGACACAGACAGAGAAACAGTGAGATTTGGGCAGAAGGCACAGACAAGTGGAGGTGGGGGGGGGGGGTGGTGGTGAGGGAGGCTGATCTTGGAAAGGTTTCGTATATCATAATTATCCCGTTAAGTAACGGCGCAGCGGCCTCCTCAGGGGAATTCGTCTTAAATGGAAGATTTGCAAGGAGAACGGGTCAGGCAGAGGGAGAGAGAGAGGAACGGCTTCCAGTCGGCAGGAAATCCTGTTTACATTAACATAATCATATCAACACCGGCTCCTTCCTTTTCTTTAAAAACACAGACACATGCTAATTCACGTAGCCGCGCTCTCCGAAGGAACAGGCTTTAGGCTGCGGCTTGTCACTGTTTGTTGTGCGTTTGCTGTTTTCTCTTATTTGTTCGAGCACTGTGAGCACTGGCAAGGACACGCTCTTTAAAAATCTCTCGCCAACACGTCTAACCTCCCTAACATAGAGGTTCTGCAACTTCTATTATCTCCACTCAAAACATATGCCAGGCATTCTTCTTTAACTTCCATGTTATAAAGGGGGGAAAAAAATGTGTGTGGCATAAATAAGGTATGGTGCGCGGCTGTGAGGCCTAATTGAGATCTGCTAAGAGCAGGCAGCAGATGTTTGTAGCAGCAACTGTTGAATCATCAGAGACCACTGAGAGCCTGTGAAATCATGTTAAGAAGAAGCCAGGTGCTCCATATTTTATTTCTCACTCACATTATGTACAAGCCCAAGTGACGATCGGGTGCTGCGTGTCTGGAGGGAAGGCATTAGAAGGACTGATGATGCACATTTTATCCCAAAAACTAAGTTAAATTATAAGTGGTGAACATTTCTTAGGGTGTTTTTTGTGTTTATTTCTACAATAGTCTAATTGCAGCTTTTATTTATTTTTTATCATTCTGTTCCTACAAAAACTAATTCATTTGAAAACATTCAATTAGTAATTATATTGGAAATACTAAAATAGTGTATAATCCAAATGTTATAAGGAATTCTTTGACTTTTTCAACGTCTCAGTGATAGAACGTTTCGACCATAAACCATTTATATTGCGGTTCGCTCGCACCCAGTGCACGTGTAGCTAATCACCATTGAGGGTGAAGTTATGAATTGGAATTGGTAGCGAAAGTGCACTAGTGTTAAAGGTTAAACCAACAAATGTGTACTCCAAAACTGTTCACAAAACCCAAAAATTGCCTACCTACACTTTCAAACATGACCTCTAAACGCATTGACTTGCAGCTTGCGTGCGCGAACATTAACTTTTGCTGCTAAGGAGATCAATCTTTGCTCTCCTAACTTGAGCTTTAACATATGGCAAGTGCCTGTACCTCTGTATAGCAAATTAATGTCTGTTGCATTATCTGCTCATCTTCTATTGCTTCCCGTCGGTAGCAGCCAACCACCTGGGCCTGGGAGCCTTTTCCATCTCCACATCCTAAACTGCTGTCATTTATTTCTCTGCTCCATTGTGGCGTTGTGGAGCTCAGGAGAAGTCTGCCGTGTCTCCCCCCTGGCACCCCTCAGCCCTGCCCTGGGATGGGGGGGGGGGGGGGGGGGAGTAGCGACAGGTTCTTTGTGATTATAAATGATGGTTGTGATAGCTGGGGATAGGTTGTCATTACAGCCTGTCTGATTGGGGCTCTGTCTGAATGCCTAATTTGCCATTTAAGACGCCTGGCTTCTGTTCAGTTGAGATCATGTTTTTTGTATATTGTTTGGTTCATATACAGGGAATTGTTGCACTACACAGGTTAAACAGTGTATGGATTGTGTATTGTAATCCCGATGCACCAATAACTTAGGTGCAAAGAGTTTGGAGCGGTTTATGTGAACCCAGCAAGAGCACACATGGTGGTTGCAACAGTATTATAACCTTCAGACATTTTTTTAAGTGCAAGGAATGCTCAATAAAAGTTTGGAAACAGTACTATACTACACATTTATTTTCCACATCCATTTACCTCCAAAACTTCCACTAAGTAACTGCTTCACCCTTTAGTTAACCTTCACATTTTTCAATTTACAAAACCCAAGCACCACTCAGTAAAATGGGGTCTATGATTAATTTAATGAGAAGTGGGGTGTTTAAGGAGGTTGGCTGCAGACATTATAGACTCGATCAGGGCGGAGCTCCTTCTTGCCCTATATGCATCTTGCCCTATATAAGTCTCTATTTGCAGCAGTTTCCTTGCACACTTCTTCTACTATCTGCATGTACCTTCCCCATCTTCACACTTCTTCAAAATCCATGTGACCCGTGTGACTCCACCCTTTTTTTTTCTACAAAAGAAGAGCAGAAGATCTAACTCAGCTTGCTGTGTCGTTCTCTCTATGAAACCTAAACCGGAACTAAAAGTAGTTAAGGAAAAAAAAAATCTAGCCCAAGCTGATTTTCAATTAATATTTGTGTTTGTTTTATACAATATTGACTGAAACACTGACTCTTTTGATCTGGCATTTTTCTATATGGACGAGACGCAATATGTCCCAGCATGAAGTGCAGGAAAACAGACCTGAATCTGTGATTATTGAAATGCAGTTTATTTATATTGTAATGTAATGTTGCACGCATGCATCAAACTACTGCATATATGATCACGGTACTTTGCTCTCTTCTTTTTACACAGCAGTATTACTTGTTCCCTTGCTGATGTTTACCTGCATAATCTCAAACCTTCATTATAGTCACATTTGCTACAAAAACACATTTTGAGACGAAGTCCAGTGTCTTTCCAGGGTCAATCTCATATTTACAGTATAACTGTATAGCCTCAATGTTTACCTATCCAACCACAAGGGAAGGAAGTTGATGTTGCAAGCACAGGCTCTTCCAGTCGTAAAGCAAAATCTGTGCTGATGAGATGACCACAGCTCTTCCTGTGTGCAGAGCGGCAGACAGTACTCACCACGAAACCGAAACTCGAGGGCGCCTATCTGTGAATGCAAAGGCAAGGTTGCATATGGCAGAGGTGTATAGTGGAGAAGTACAATGATATGATTTTATTACAAGGAAAGTTCTCATAAGACTAAATGCTGAACTCATCGAACTCAAATGGTTTTGCTGTGTAATAATATTACCCAAGTGTGGAGTACTCATTCGTATAACTACTCATGTTCGGAGATACTTAGGTTAGAATGTATCATGTGACTTCCGATGTGATGCATTTCCAACATATACAATTGTGTTAAGGGGGAAAAAAGTAGCAAGACTTTTCTCAAAATGTTTTCATCTGGGCAAAGTTATTGATCTTCTGGACAAGAAAAAAAAAAAAGAAACGTACGCACAGACATAAAAAACAAACACCTTTCTAATTACTTTCTTTCATGATATTATGGGTTGTGTAGAGAGAAGGTAAGGCACAATCTGTTTGAGAGACAACCTCCTCATCTTAGTAACTTGTTTTTCAGTAAAATCTTTAAACATGATATAAACGCATACCCTTTGAACGGAACGCAAAATAATCCCAAAATGACCCGCCTTGCATTTGACCCCGTTAGCACCAGGACACTCGGGTAATCCGGCCTCTAATGATTTCTCTCTCTTTTTACATTAGTCTTCCACAGCGCAGTGTGTCACAAACGTTTAAGATGTGGCCCTATTTTTCTCTCTCTCACTCTCTCCCCCCTTTCCACATTCCATCGCCATTATGTTACATTGTCGCGGAATAAAAGGCAGTATTATGTTGCGCCCCCCCCCCCCCCCTCGGTATAAAGGGCAGAAGTGGACCCAGTTTTTATCTGCTGAACGAATCAATCAGGATTATGTCAGCCCCAAAGAATCACAGACCGCTGTCGCCAAGCACAGCATTCAGCCACCCTGTGAGAAAGGAGAGCGGGTTCTTTTGCCCTCCAGTGTAAAATCAGCATAAAATAACCCACGAATTTGAATAATTGTCTCGGTGTCTTTTGACATCTGTTAACATTTATTCAATTTGAGTGTCTCAATATCTTTTTTTAATGTTTGTAGGCCCATTTAGCTGCTATACTTTTTGTTTCACAGGGAGATTAATGTACTTGTATTAGTATTTTGGATCATATTTTTGATGTATGCATTTGCCCACTCCCCCACATTGACCCCGCCCATTTCCCCTCCCCCCTCTGTGGGAGGATTGGAAGGGCACTAATTATCATTTCAGCAGAAATGATTAGCAGATCAAACAGGGATCGAATGCCATTTCCTCCCATTAATGCGAAGGAGGGGTGCAGTGGGGTTTGCAGGCAGAGTGGCTGTCATGGCTCGGGCTTGTCCCGGGCCCTTCGGAGGGGGAGATGACAGAGGGAGGAGGGGGCAGCAGAACCACAAGATAATGAGTCGGTTTGAAGCTCAAATGGACTTTTCACAGTACATTTTGTGAGTTTCTTTGCCCGTTTTAAGGCGAGTGCACCTTTCCCACACAAAAGTTGGTTTGCTGTCCACATTTTGGTGCATGTTTTACCATTACTGAGGCTAAATATTTCAACGTTCTCGTGTTGAAGAAGATGGTTCAAAGTTACTTCCCTAAAACCTTTGTTAACATTTGAAAAAGGCATCACATATTTTCCTCAAATCTGTGTAACAATGTCCCATTAAAGAAGCTAATTGTGCAAAATATATTTTAGAAGTAGTATTTCTCTTCTTTTGTGCAAGTTTTAGTCATCCGATTTGTGGCCGTTCTCTTATTTTGATTTCCTGGATTATGGCGCGTAATAGATAGAACTCAGTCATTTCCCAAGGCCTTTGAAGCTTAAAGTGCGTATGACACATTAGACTTTTTTTTTTTTTTGCAAAAACATAGTAAACACAATTATATGTAAGATTTTGCTAAAAAAAAAAAAATTACCCAGCTTTTCTTCAGTTTGACCATTTTATTGAAGACTGACAGAAGGTGACATAGATGGAGGCAAACAATTGTCGCCACGCCAACCATGTTATGTCAGCGGGAAATGAGTCAAACTGCTTTGGAACTTTACCTCTATCTATGTCACTTCCTGTCATTGGTTTAAAAAAAAATGTCTTCCTGACATTTCTTCATTAAAGTTGCTGTGTCACTGACATAAAAGATAATTATCGCTTACAACAGATATGATCAGATTAAAAGCATGTCACACGCACTTTAACCCGAACATCACGGCACCTATCACAGCATCGTTATTTCTTCCTGTTTGAATTTGTTGGCTAAAAATGGTGGCTTGTATTTTAATTTTACTCTGAAATAATCTCCCTGCGGCCACCGGAGGGCGCCTCGAGCAAGATAGGAGACGCATACAGGGGCAGGCCTTCCCCGCACACACACACACACAATAAAAGGACATGTCAACGCGGAGGTGCCCAAAAGCAAGTTCCCTTATCCGACGCGCAGTCTCCCCTTGCCGTAACAGTCGGGGCGGGCGGGGCGGGGCGGGCGAGGCGCTCCTGATTGTTGGCGCACGTCAGACGCGGAGAGAAATGTCCCGGCGAATGTGAGAGATGACCTCTGCGCTCATCGCCCATTAATGACCCAGCCGCTCCCAGCCCCATTTTCCCCCCTCATCAAAAAACATCCCCAAAAAAACATCTTCCTTCTGTCTCCGCGAGTCGCTCTACCCCCGCATTGTATTTATGTGTTGGAAGGAGAGGGTGGGGGGGGGGGGGGGGTGGGGGGGGGGGGGAAGGTAATAGATCAAGCACATTCCATTATTCTCTTATAAGATCATTAGCAAATATAATTAGATATGAAAGAAAGTAATTTGGAGAGGAGAGGGGAGAAAAGCGCTATCAGGCAGAGAAGACAGATTGTAGCATCGGAGTGTTTGGGCTTAAATTGCTCAGTGGAGGTATTATCAAGCCGGCAATCTTTTAGCCTCAGAAACAGTTTTGCAGAGGGGAGATAGAAAGGAGGAGGGCCGCTAACGTTCGCTCCATTGTGCCCCGCGACGACTGCAATCATTCTCGCTTTGCCCAGTCCTCTCTGACTAACTCCTCGCATTCTGTCACGGGGGAACGAGCGGTCGCTAGTGTTTGCAGGTCACCTCAGAGTCGGCGGGATAGATTGGGAAAGACAATGCATCCGTGGGGTCGGTAAAAAAAAAAAAACAAATAACAGGATTTTTGACATAGGGCCTCATTTCCTAGTTAGCCAGAGTGATGTTGATGTCTGGAGATATGTTTTTTTCTTAAGTCATGCTTATATTTGAAGAGTCTAGTTGCGCTAGGCTAGGCTAACACATTACTATGGTATCAGTTAGCCTTCATTAAAAACAGTCTGACCCACTCCACAGTGCACCTGAGGCAAATCACTTATAACGCCAGACTACCCATATAAATGTCTGTGTTAATATAATATTTTTTTTAAATATAACTGACCTCATATGAATTACTGCATTGTAAGGGACTATTTTCTCGCAGATCACTCCGCTTACAGCCACGAAGCTGATGCTGCTCAAATATAAGTTATTTTAAATGCAAAATGGTTAAAATTATTCCATCGACACAGACTAACATCAGGCTAACTGATACCCTAGAAATGCGTTAGCCTCGCCCTAGCCTAGCGCCACTAGACTCTTCAAATATAAGAACTGCATGGATTTAAGAAGCAAAATATCTCCAGACATCAACAACACTCTGGATAACTAGGAAATGAGGCCCAATGTCAAACAAAACTGAAATATCTCTTTAAGGCACATTATAGAGATATACAGGTCCACCGCGAACTTGATGACTGAAGTATCAAAGAAAAGTGACGATTGAGCATTCGACCGCCATCGCCCATACTGCGATACTAAAGATTTCCAAGTTCAGCCGCGAAACAAGTCGGAAAATAGAACTGGTTTGAAGTCAGATCACCGGAGACAAAAAGCGCACATTATCGATTTGACGTTGGTTCTATTTTCCGCGGACGTTTTGCAGCCATTATCGCCGTGCGTTTCAGGCGTCTAGAGCTCCGCGGCGGATTCGACTCGATAGAGCGACACGGAGCGAGATCGGAGTAAAGAGACAAGCCACGTGACAAATTTTCAACCTGCTAAAAATAAAAAATAACAAAATAAATAAAATAAAAAGTCTCCTTATTCCAATTTGAGTACCATGTTCGTCGCGCCGTACGCTCCACCCCGCAGGATTTCAAAGTCCCGCTTGAAAAAGAAGTCGACAAAGCGCATAAAGGACAGACGAAAAAGGCGGAACTATTTTTTCCGTACTCCGATTCCGTTTCGAGCTGCGTTTATTTTTTTTATTTTTTTTGTCTTGACAAGCGTCTTCCCGTTGTTCGCCGCCGTACCGGAGGATTTCAAAGTCCCGCCGCCGCACAGGATGCGGTATCGAGCCATCACACGTACCCGAAGTCAGCTTATCAGAGGAGAGACAAAACCGGCAACCTCGTATTGATTCAGCTTTGGTATTATTGTTTTTTGCGATTTCATAAAATACGAGCCGCAAATTGCCCTTGATGTGGCATTTTGAGAAGCGTAACTCGTCTGTCTCTCTCTCTCTCTGCGAGTTTTCTGGTGTCACTTTTCTTTGTTGCACCTTAACACCGCAGTCTGTTTGTCTAATATGGATCTGAGCCGTGAGCCGACTGAGAGCGCAACGATCCCGCTGCGTTTCGCCACAAATTTGCTTTTCTTTTTTTTTTTTATTAGCATTTTTTTTCTTAGCTGTGCTTTGAGGGATGGGAAAGAGAGGGTGAGATAAGGAGGGGGAGGGGGAGGGGGGGTTCTAGGGTTGCCAGGGTGGAAGTGGAGTCTTTTGTGTGAAATCACAGGGAATGCTAACTATAAACATCCTGTATTCATTAAAACCATCTAAAAATATGGAAAAAAGGAGGCGTGTGTGCGTGTGTGCGTGTGTGTGTGTGTGTGTGTGTGTGTGCGTGCGTGTGGGGGGGCACGTGCTAACTGCTAACTTCCTCCTCTCCGTGGAGAAGCAGGGCGCAGCAATGGCTGGTGCTGTTCTTATTTACATATTCCTAAACACCGGGCCGTATACAATGAAACGGGACGGTGCCAAGGACAACATGCTGCGCTGTGTTTTGTTATTTTTTGTTATTTTTCTTTGCTGGTGCAGGCCCGGATGCGGGAGGGAAGGGGAGCGGAGCAGGGAGGCCTCAAAAACTGCGACTTGCGAGGGTCACATGATCAGGAAGAACCTAATCCATTTTTCTCGATTTGTTGGATGGAATTAGTTTTTGTCCTTTTAGTGTCGGCAGACATTTTAATCGATCATGAACTGGTGGTTGTGTACATCACGTGACGGCATTGCTCCATGATTGTGGTGAAACGTACAGTATGCTCATCCTTGCAAAGAAACGGGGTGTTAGATTATGCATCAAGGAAGTTCGGAATGACTTTGGGCCACAGCTTTAGACATATATAGGTCTTTAACAAAACTAACTGAGTTCATGACAAAGTTTCATGGAACAAATGAAAGAGAAATGAAGACATCATTTGTGAGATCTAAACATTGTGCATGTGTACAGGCAGATACAACATTCAAAACCATTATGAAACCCTACTACCAAGGACACTTAGACCATTCAGATTTGTCACATTACTTCTTTTATACCAAATCTTTAGCTAGTACACGTACAAGTTAAAATATGTATTTGTAAGGACGCCGACAAGTCTTCCCACACCCTTTCCTTCCACACTTCTAACGCCGGAGCTCTGTGGGCAGTATTGCTTACTTTAAATTATAGTCCTCAGGCACCTTGGATAATACCTATATGCGCGAGCTACAGGCCGCCATTTTCCCAATGCGTAAAAATGGCACCGCGAGGCCGACGACACCTACGGCGGCGTTTTTGTTGTCAGGAAATAATAGCACTCGGCGGTAACGTTTTGGGGTGCGTAAAAAAAAAAAAGAAAATAGACACTTAAAACGGATCGCCATCATTTGTGTTTGGCCGCCGCCAACGGTGTTCCGGCGCGCCACGGTCGCACCAGTCGGCACAACTGCGAAATGCCAGCCTCACTTGGCACGTGGCTGTTGTGCCATGTTTCCACAGATGGCTAATGTCAGGTGTAGCCGGTGAGACCACACGCTCCCTCGTCTCTCCCCCGACTTCTCCCTCCATGTTTTCATTCTTTAATTCGTTATTTTACCCCGCAATTTCTCTCTCTCTCTCTCTCTTTATTCTTTTCTGTCTCTTTCTCTACCCCCCCCCCCCCCTCCCTCTCTCTCTCTCTCTCCCTCCCCTCCGTCCCGTGGCACATCCTCCAAATGCACTGGTATGCCATTGTTCCACTCTCCTTCCCATTTATCCATTCTGTTAAGCGTGACACGTGTATTAACAGTGGCTGCGTCCTGGAGCTGCGTGTCCTCACACCATATGTCTGCTTTTTCCGAGGCCCCTCTCCTCTCTCCAATAACCGCCCGGGCGCATTCTCACATCCAGCCACAAGAGGGCAGGCTTACTCCGTGAATTGCGAGAGAACGTCTACGCCGGGCAGTGCGCTGGAGTGTAAAGAAAGTATACGATTTGATGTAGTTTTAAGATTTAAGTTGGTTCCATCTGGTATTGGAGAATGTAATTTGCAGCACTTGGGACACTCACTGGATTAAATAAACTATGTATGAATGCGCCTAAAGAGTAAAAACCAAGGCTCTTCCTGCATCAAAATTCTCTATTTTGCATTTTAGCCTTAAAAAAAAAGCCTTAATTTAACCTCTTAAGCGCATTTTCTCCAGTTCAGCTTTACCCAAATCTAAACGATTACAGCCTATAGGCCAGTGTCACGCCTCTTTTGAAAGCTAAGAACTACAAAACACATCTAAATGGATCTTTTTCCTCACTTTTTTGGCAATTTTTTCCCCATTTATTTATTTTTTGTTGGGTTTTCATCAAATTTTCGCACGTTTTTGTCGCCCTTCTTTTTTCACGTTTTCGTCACATTTTTCACCAAATCTTTGTCACATTTCAATCACTTTTTCGTCACGTTCTTTTGTTCCGTTTTTATGCTCGTTTTCTTCTTGTTTTTGTCGCTATTTTGACACTTTTGGGGTAAAGACAAACTAGAGAAAAATGTGCTCGGTTCAGAGGTTTTAAAATCAGCAAACAAAACAGCTTTCCCAACGACTTTAGTTATTCCATTTTGAGATGTTGCGCTTCAGCAAACAAAGCGTGAGAACTATATTAATTCAAGACTAAGTTCAGGTCTGAATCCGGGTTGCTACTGCACTATATCTTTACCTTGTGTCTTGATGATAAATCCATTCTAAAACTGTATATAAATCGTGCTCTAAAACGCCCCTAAGCTCCTCCGCTCCTAATATTTATCCCTGTTCTTTTGGCTCTTACCCAACGTCATTATGGCTCGATATTTTTACCAATATAGATAACAATGTCACCGCGGCACATCAAAGTCGAAGGCTACGCGCGCACATCCCCATCGCTCAAACAGATAGCACATTGCATTCATGTGATGAATGAATTCCGGGTCGATTTTTTTCCTTTTTTTTTCATTTCTTTCTGTTTTTTGGTGGGGTAGATTTGTCTGAGGTGCATCTGCCGCGTGCCCGAATGGGAAATTAAAAGCTGCGAGTGGGAAGTTATGCTAAATGTGTAAAGTTGGCCGGGAAATGTCTCCCCCACCGCCGCGCCAGTTGTTTGGGGAGAAGGAGCGGCGCGCTTAAATAATAACATTCCAGGTGGCTTAGTTAATGAACAGTGAAAATCAAATATGGCCGCCTAATCTGGAGCTCGTTACACCAACTTTCTTTACAGGGAAGTCAAAGGCAGGGAGAGGAAGATGCCCTTGGGGGGGATTTTTATTTATTTATTTATATTTTTTAGAGGGGGGGAGAAGAAATGAGAAATGAACAAACCACCTTTTGTTATTTCTGCTGTATTTATGGCGGGGAATAAAACGTTATAAATGGATTGTAGAATTAGGGAGCGATGGCGGAGTAATGGATAAATTGTTTTTCATCTTTGAAGTTTCGGGCAAATTAGCTTCTTATTGAGTTATTTTTAAGGACATAAATGTTTTATGGGTGGAATTAGTCTCGGAGATGTATGTGCAGGTAGCGAACCGTGAGGGGCCTATTTACTGGCTTACATTGCCTCCTTGTGGCCAAAGGTGGGCATGGCAGATGAATCCAAATGGCAGGAAGCAGAATAGCATTTTTCTTTGTTTATGAAGTTATTGTCAGGGGGAAAGGGTTCTCAGGCTATGACATTTTGTTAACCTGTTACCTTCCACCTTAGGGTTAAGGTTAGGGTTAGAGGTTAGGGTTAGAGTTAGGTTTACCAATTATGCATACCATATCTCAAAGCGTATAGACAGGCGAGCTTACCAGTGTGATACCTCATTTGAAAGCCAAGACCTTAGGAGACGGCAAGTAATATGTCAACCTGTTACTTGCCATCCCCCCTGATCAGGGGGCTAGAGTTAGAGTTAGGATTAGGGTTATGATTAGGTTTAGAAACGGCAAATGTGATGTAAATTGTGTTTCACTCACACGGATCTCACACATAGTTTTAGAAACGAGAAGGTATTGGCTTTCAAATGAGGTATCACACTGGCATACAGGCTGTGAGCTCTCCAGTCAATATGCTTGGAGGTTTGGATACGCATAATTGCTAACCCTAAGGTGGCAGGTAGGGTTAGGGTTCGGAGAATAAAGTATGAAATTTGAATGACATGCAAATAAAGAGAGAGATAATAAAATAGGTTAAACTAAAATGAAATAGTCCAGCTCTTTGTGTAGAAAATGCACATGTACTGAATATATAATATACAATGAATATACATGGAATGGAATATATGTGGGAGTTTTTCACGTTGAGCCAAGCAGAATTAGCCCCACACTTTGGGTTGCCAGATCCTATCGCCAATAATCACACAGAGGTCTTTTTAGTCCGCAAATATTGCTTTTATGTGGCAGGACAAAATTGATTTTATTCCATTACTAGTAAAAAAAAAATATAGTAAAGTAGCAAAAAGCAGAAAACCTTTGAAGCTCATTGCCTTAACTCTAGAGATTGGGCTTTCTATAACAATGTCCATGTCCACATACAGTAAAGTGCAGACTGGGCTTCAGGCAAACCCAGTTTTGTATACCAGTCAGAGCGAATCATACCCTTCCTTTAAAGGCACACTGTGGAACATTCTCGGATGTATACGATGCTAAACTAAACTCTGAGAACATGCGGATACATAAACCAACAGGCCAGCGACACAAACACGCCCCATGAGGCTCCTCTGGACTCTGGCAATAATCTTTTTTTATTTTTTTGCAGTGGGCTATCAAAATAAAGCGTTTTTACACGAGGGCCTAATGTATTTAAACCTCGCGTTTGGGGACGTCCCAGCAGGTTCGAGCGTCGAGTGAAAGGATTGACGGTGTTTTTCTTCACCAATAAAGCAAACCCCGTAATGAAACTAATGCTTGTATTTTATTAAAATAGTTTTTAATGAAATGTTACGCGGCATGCGGCCCTAGGACTCTTGCCGCGCTGTAAACACAATGACAGAACGCAGGTTTATTATTTCAAGAGAAAAACGGGCAATAATTTCCGCGGCGATGATAGTCTGCCTCTAAAACAAGCGGAGTGCATTAAAAGCAGGAGAGTTCAGACAGACAGTCGGAGTTATTACCCGGCGATGCATCTGCACGCACTTTATCACGTTATTAGTTCAATATCTCCCCTCTGTTACCGTGGCACCCCCCCTCCCCTCCCCCCTCCCCCTCTCCCATTCATTTCGATCCGCTCCCGACTCTGGCGAAGGCACGTCGCGAATAAAGCTGTGTTTTAATTTGGTTTTGTCAGATTCATAACGCCACTTTAAAAGAACATGACATGCAAATGTGTTCCGTGGCATTTTATTGCAAAATAATTTTCGGGAGAAGTTGCTGAGGGAATGAAAGTGTAAGGAGAGGGAGGAGAGAGGGGACGGGCTGGTGGGGACAACTTGTATTATTTAGTGCCCGCTGCTTGTGGGACCTAATTACACTGGAGCATTTCTCAGCCGCTCTTAAAAACTTTTTATTATTAGATTTACTCACTTCACTCCGCCAGCCTCTGTCTCACTTACGGGCGGGACCGGCTCGGAAAACAAGTACGAAACGAGTCGAGTTGTCACAATTATAATGTGTTAGCATCGGAGAGCATTACGGAGATGATGATTTCGCCGAACGCCCCGTCGCCGCGCCGCAGAGACTGTGTACCGGGCGACACCGACGATTGAATTAAGAGCGGGGGAACAGATAGGCCTTTGCACAGACGGCGCGGCCACACTGTCAGGCCCGATAGGAGGCAATCACGGATCCGCTGACCTCGCGCCGTCAGGAGATATTGTTCCATTAGGAAAGACAATGAGCGGAATAACAATAACAGCGACATACCCGTACAATGCACATATGTGAAGATAGTTTAATATATGGAAGCATTAGGGGGCAGTCGACATGCTAAAGCTCAGATGTATCGAGACTTAACAACCCTATTAAAACACAGTCTGTTGCTAGTCCCAGCTCGTACCATCTCAGACCATGCTTTCTCGATACATATGGCCGACCACCGCATTATGTCTGTGGTGCGATTCGAAAATCAGATTCAGGGGTAAATTTGAGATAAATGTGGTGCAAAACACACACTACTACACATTAGTAAATACTTTGTTCATCCTTTACAAAGTGTGTCCCATCATGTGTAAGTCATTGTTTGGTTGAGTTGAGTGTCTCCTTGGCGAATGCGAGCCGTCACAAACACGTTGATGCCGATTTCGGGGGTGGCGCTCTCTCTCTCTCGCTGGTGCAAAAGCTGGAGAAGAAGTCAGTGAACTATAGGAAGCATCTACGTGTTGACCTCGGACGTAGACAGGGTGATGAAATTCCATAGATCCATAGATCAGACTGTGGAAGGACCTGCCTCTCCACATAAGAGCTGCACAGACACTGGACCATTTTTAATCATTGCTTAAGACACATTTCTATGCAAACGCTTTTAACCCAAATCGGAGCTGTTAGTGCTTTGCTGCTTGTATATTGTGTTTTGTTCATTATTATTTTATTGTTATTATTTTTTGTACTGTAGACCTTTTTGCGAAGCACTTTGGTCAACAACAGTTGTTTTAAATGTGCTATATGAATACATTTGATTTGATCATGAAACAAATGGCTCTTGAGGAAGATTGCGGGACTCGACTAAACTCAGTCCAGTCGACAATTTAATGAGAGCCTTCAAAAAGACTTGCTCTGACTATTATGTTTAGACCCGACAACTAGCGCTGACCCTTTTACTCACCTCAACGCAAACACAATTTACTCGATTGCTCATAAATGATTAACACATGACTAGACTAGCTTTTAACTTTTTTTTTTTTTTTTTTTTTTTACATGTTTTCTTCAAGTAACCCATTTCCTGCACTGTTTAGCCCTACGGTGTGGGCGATATCTGAGTAATTCGGATAACCCATTGCACCACAAATGCACAGCAACGATCTAACAAGTCAAACTAACGCACTCGCTCCCCGATGTTGATACGTGTATGTGTTTGCGTCTGTGTGTGTGTGTGTGTGTGTGTGTGGGCCCCAACGCTAATCTTCCTCTCTTTCTCTCATTTGACCGTTTAGTGCATCTGTGGGTAGGAGAGGAGGACCAGCAGCCCATGGCCCAAGACCCCAGCCATCTTAACAGCAACAGCGATCTCCCTAACAACAACAACAACCACCCTAACAACAGTAACCTAGGCGACCCCGACGCTGTGCTCAATGACTAACCGCACCTCGCTCGGACCCGGCGTGCGACCGGACACGAGGAGTCTGGAGGAGGTGGTGGTCGTGGTGGTGGTGGTGGTGGTGATGACGTTGATGAAGGAACACACTATGACAAAGACTTTATTTAAAACTGAAACACACATACTACCGTCAGAGTCCGAGGAGATGAAGAATGGTGGTGCGTGGACAGTTCCTTGGGGGTTGAAAAAAAAACAAAAAACATTTGTGCGACGGACCTATAGCGAACTTTGAAAAGGACGTTTAAAAAGTAACCGCAGCTTCTTCCTGTTTCTGTCTCCTGTGGTTTGGATGTCCCTCCCTTCCGCTTTTGTCTTTGTCGGTCTTCCTATGATATGATGTTTTTATTTCGCTTTCTTAGTGGCACTACCCCGATTAGCACTTCATTCATGTATTGGGCCCGACAGACTGTCAAACATTCCTTGGGACCCTATTCCTTTTCCCCCCCGACTAAAAGACATTTCAACGATAGCGCTTGATGACTTAGAAGTGGGAAAGACGAAGAAGGAAAAAAAAAAAAAGGACCATGTATCCACGGGATTCCATTGCATTGTAACCTGGAATGTATTCTCCTGTCGAAAAAAAAAAAAGAGAAAAAACAAAGAACACAAAACTGTTGACCGAGACCAAGCACATTGTGGCTCCCATCACCTCCCCCCCTTGATCGAAATGGACAGACGACAATCTGCGCCCCGATTCGGAATCACACGCAATTGCTGGCGGCGAAAACAAAACAAAAAACATGAGCAATGTTTTAGCTTCCGACGCCGGCGAAAAAAGGAAAGGACTTATTTGAAACTGCCCTCGAGTGTAAATACAATGCTATAACCAGGTCAGCGATGGCCGTTCGAGCCCAACCGCGGTGTGAAGGCTTTTGTTTCACGGCGCCTCTAGACGCTTCCTGTACATAGAGAGATATACGGTAGTAATACAAAAAAAATACGGAAACATTTTTAAATCCTCCACCCGGGATCGAAGAAGCCACAGTAGTTTACACGGCCCCCGTTGTCGACGTATAGCGACGGGAGAGTAAAACGAGTTGGATTCGCTCGCGTCGAAAACGACCTCAAGGACTCTCGTGACGTTTGTAAGATACTGCCACCGATCATTGTTGCACAGTGTTACTGACTACTGAGGGGAAAAAAAAGAAAAAAAAAAAAAAAAACGGTTTGGTGTATTTACTTTACGCTGAGTGCAAAAGACGACGGGACAGAAGAGAAGAAGAAAAAAAAAAAAAAGGAACAAAAAACTGGAAAAAACATATTGTGTATAGCCTTAGATACATCTGTTACCGCTTCTGTGCGAAGAAAAAAAAAAAGCTATGTAGTCGTGCTAGCTTAGGACGTAGGGTTGATTTTAAGTTTTCATTATTTTATTTTATTCTTTTCGATATGTACTGTACATTAATGCCTTCTTCTCCATGTATTGATCAACGAAGAAAAAATGGGGAAAAAAAAAATGACAATCGTCTCCGTGCTGCAAGCATATTCGCCCCCCCCCCCCCCCCCCCCCCCCACTCCCCGTATATCCAAAAATACCGTTACGCATAGAGGGACTTCTTTACCTTTTATTTTATTTTTTTCAGTTTCCATAACTTTCTTGAGTTCTCCGAAGTATCTTTTTGCACTGTGACGGTATTATGAAAACCAACGTATACAGTACAAAACTAGCTAAAACTAACTAAACTGAAGGTGTGTGTTTGTGCGTCCCTTTGGCATTGTGAACCGTTTCGACGTCATCTTTTGTGAGGAAGAAAACACAACAACAACAAAAACATAAAAAAATACAAATAAAAAACTACAAAAAAAGTAAATAAATCCAATGTATAGTCCCAAATTTTTCCACTTCTATATTCCTCTATGTGGCTTTGACAAATTGTTCCGCCATTTTTTTTTTTTTTTTACCCCCCCTTTTCGTTTTCGTTTCGTATGCAAATCCTCCTATGATCTGCAGCCTCCGAATATCATATTTGATTTACATATATATATATAGACTCTATCTAACCATTTCCGTATGCCAAGAAGGGGATTCCATCTAAAGATAATAGTGTATTGTAACATTGTGTTGGAATGTATGGAGTTCTGGAAAAAAAAAAACAACAACAACGGCACCAACAACAACAACGGTTTGACCAATCAGATCCGTCGGCCATTTTAACGGGCGTTTTTTTTTTTTTTCAGTCGAGACAATTAACGGTAAGGGTCTGAAAGCTTGGGCTCTTTCTCCATCTCTAAACCAGCTGAAAAAAAAAAATGAAAAAAAGAAAAAAAAAAAGAAGAGCATTCCACTCCTCATATTCTGTACAAAAGCGTCTTGTGAGCTCTACACTTTCTGTTTTGCTGTATCCTTATGGCAGATGCTTCGTTTTGTAACTACTGAACTGTACTTATAATAAAAATAAAATGTATTCAAACTTAAAAAAAAAAAAAAGAAAGACGTGCTGTGTCACGGCGCAGTGGTGTGGTTCTTGATTTGTTTTTTTGTTTTGTTTTTTTGTTTTCACGCAGCAAAGGTATCGTTTTCGGATGGGAAGATAGACAGCGACGTGATGTGATGAGAATGAGCTAAACTGTTTGGAGAAGTTATTATCTCCGAGTCAATCCGACGGGCGAAGCTTCATAGACTGTGACCACGGAGCGGAAGAGGCAGTAAATTACAAGCTGCTTCACTTTGTCTCCCTCAGGTGCACTGATAGGGGGACTGCAGGATGACAGGGCGTGCAGGGATAGTGAGGTAGATAACTTCTCAGATAAGTCAGTATTACAGACGGTAGGCTTCAGGACAACACTGCACTTCATTATTCCACGCGTCCGTGACGTTCTCACATTCATATCACGTAGAGCAAAAGAATATTTTTATTTAAATTGAACTTACCATTGTTGATTTTTTGTCATGCTTTCAATTATCGCACAGTATATTATCTGGCCAATCCATCTATTTTGGGTTTACACGTCACCTGATCTAAGTCTCCACGTTGGACTGACGCACAGACAGAAGTAATTTAAATAATGTAAGTAATTTAAAGGGACTAGACGGAGTTTAAAATGAGCCCAGACCTGTTCACCACAACTGCCGCTAAAATCCTGCACCGTCACTCAAAAAGGTGTTCATACGGGTCCAAACTGTCGTCATGCACGAGCTTAATATAGAGACTGCAGTTACGCTTAATACCTGAGGTGGCAGTAGCGAGTATAAAAAATGTCAACTCGCATCTAGCCCCTTTATATGAAGCCACGATCTGAACAACATCATGTTCATAAGTTCAAAGTGCACACAGCAGTCTGTTTCTCCAGCACGGACGAATTACGGAGACATTTTATAGCTCAAAATACCGTAGGTCTCTGAATGAAAGCAAATTCAGCCTAATATTTAAACCAAATGTAGTTGTGATGTCACGGTGCAGGGCTCTGGATTAGAGGTGCCCAAACCTTTTTTCATTGAGGGTCATATTGAAGTGTGTATGGTGTGGAGGGCCACAGATCAGAGGTTAGTTCAGTGAAAATTTTAACTGAGTGCGTTCAGTTTGAACCCTTGTTCGACACCTTTATTTAGGCTATGAACCTTATGATTGTGTAGAATGCTTGAGGGCCACCAAAAATTGGTCTGAGAGCTAAATTTGGCACCCGGGCCAAACTTTGGGCACGCCTGCTCTAGACCAACAATTTCACTACTCATTGTGAGACTTATGTATTTAAATATAACTGAATACTACTCATCTGCATATAATAATAAAGTGGACAAAGCATGAAAGATGAGACAGACAAAGTCATCAGACGAGAGCATTTCCATTCTCTTATCGTCAGCTACTGCACTTTCTACCTGGCCATGTTCACAAGCACAACCCCCCCCCCCCCCCCCCATGTGTGGACAATTTGCCCCAAATTGAATGTGTTGCAAAGTGTTTCATGCGCTGGTATGCAGGTTCAACACAGGCTTTACTGGGGATTTACTGCTACTGAGACACAGAGAGTTCGAGTTGGATCCTCCAAAGCTTTTTAAAATGTACATGTATATATTTTCACATTTTATTAAAAAGGTTTTGATGCTCATGAGTTTTTCCATGATGAGATCTACAAAGATCGACTGTTTGATCGACTTTTTAGCCATCACTGTGTTTGACCTGTTTGGCATCATCTAGTGGCAACAGCGCAGATTGCATCCCACACACTACAGAGATGAGTCCCTTTGCATTTTCGTATGCACATTAATATATGAAACAGAGATGATGGCGTTTCATTCACCCCACGCACAGGAGACGGTCATATTCCAAGCCTTAAGATCCATCTATACCACGTTCACACACGGGGCGTAGACAGAGCCGCGTTGTGTTTTGAGCCGAGGCTGCAAAGGGAGGATGTTAAAACGTAAACGCGGGACCCACAAAGTTCAAAGAGATCAACGTCAGTCTGCGGTAGATCAGGCTCCAGTTAAAGTGCCTCAACAGCGTGTATACATTCAATAAAACAGGCCCTTTTCAGCAACTAGAAATAACATGAGGCTTCCTACACATCAAACGTAACCGCTAATGTAATGCTTCCTGCAGTCGCTTTTCAAAGGGCCACATATTTTACAGTCCCGTTAACCCCCCTGCCTACCAAACCTACCCCCCCCCCCCCCCCCCAACCTTCTGCTCTCGCTTTCTGTGGTTCAGAAACTCGATCCGTGGCCCGTGTGCTGGTGTTAATCCAACGGCAGGACCCCAAAGGCTGCACTGTAAAATACAATCTTACAGCGCAGTAATAACAGAAATGTGTTGGCTTTCAGTTAGAGATATGATCAATCATATTAGCTGGAGATAAATTAGGTGTGTTGTGTTTCCTTCATATCGCCGTGCTTTTATAGTGCAGTAAAATAAAAGTGCTACCGATGAATTCAATTGGAAAAAACACATTAATGATTGTGGTAATTCGGGGTTTTTACACAAATACTATATTTAAATGGCACAAATGCAGAAAAAAAGTTAAATAATCTGCGCATATTGAATTTCTTAAGATTTGCAAACAGTTCATCCTCAAACAGAGGAAAGAGAGTTTGGACAAAACGGACAACTGTTCAGCATTAATTTGTTTAAGCCAAAACTGCACCTGAATATGTTTTGGACCATCATTTGGGTATTTCCGATTAACTTATACAGTCAACGCTTTTGAACAATGTCATAATTTTCCTATACATTGATATTTAATGCCAGTTTAAATACAATTCAATGCTACTTTTAATGCCCATGAGCAGAAACCTTGAAATAAGCAGGTGAGAGTATGCGGGCCTATTTAAGTATCTCTCACAATTATTTTTTGCAGCATGGTAATGTAAAAAATCGGTCTTCATCAAAAAGAAAACATGGAAGATAATCATGTGTCTGTGTATGAACGGGGGCCAGGATCCATCCTACAGACACCTTGCCTTCCTCGGGAGTCGGGTCTTGCTACTCGTTTCAAGTCATCCAATCCTATGATAGAATATCGGCTCGATAATTACAGAAACAACCGCTTGTAAACTTGTTTTGGTTTACAAGGAAACAATTGTAATGTATGAATCAATTATTAAGATCCTCTTATAGCCTGTTTTTCAAAATGCCACTTTACATGAATTCCAGCAGACTCGTTTAGTTGATTTCATGTTTTGCACAAGCGTGGGACGAAGCAGGAATATCTTTCATTATTTTATTGAGTAGTTTGCTGGAAAAAAAAAAGAAACAGAAAATCCACAGGTGTGCCCCTTGTATTTAAACAAAATAGGCTACATTCACATCATGTCATAAACTCTGGAAATTTGACAAATGTTGAACCTGGTCATTATTTGGGAGTGATAGGATCCGGCTTTATTCATCTTATGGCTGAAAGTCCTTTCTACCGGCTTCAAGCACGTTTTGAAAATTGTCGCCACTTTTTGATGCTTTCATGAGAAAATAATTATTATCCCAGTAACACAACCTGTTACCTGCCAGCTTAGGGCTACTGTTAGGTTTTGGGTTAGACGTAGGGTTAGCAATTCTGCATATCCAAATCTCAAAGCGTATTGATTGGTGAGCTTACAGTCCATATACCAGGGTGATACCTCATTTGAAAGCCTTCTAGTTTCTAAAAATATCTGTGAGAGTGAAACACAACTTACATCACATTTTCCGTTCCTAACCCCTAACCCCTAACCCTAGCCCCCTGATCGGGGGGACCCGGCCCAAATTGTACAAATACATGTAACAGTGAATGCTAAACATAATTCTAATGTTAGCTTCATGTTAATGCTAACTGCTAGCTTAGAGTGACAGTTTTTTTACTTCTTATGAACAATCTGCTCAGGACAAAATATTCATAATGACCCGATTTTAACTTTACTTTATTTGTGCGTGCAAAATATGCTCATAGTCTGTCTCACAAGGCCACGCCCCCACTCTTTAGAATCATGCGATGTCACATGGGACCTATTGTACATTTGGTACTGCACAAATTATTGCATTAGTTAAAAATAGTTAATTAAAGTGAAAGATTAGTAGAACTAAATAAACACAAATAATATAATCACAATAGTTTAAGTGTTTTTCATTCAATTTCAGGTTTTTGCAGTGAGCCTGGCTGCTGGGGGGCTGCCCCGGTCAATGCCTGACTAATTTTTAAACGGATCAGCTGCGGCGGACCAGATGTGGGGTCCTCCTGCCTCAGACCTTTACTAAGGCCTGCTTCTAATAAAGCCCGCATCCGGAGAAAGTAACTGTTCGACCAGCCCTTTCTCTTACACACACACACACACACATACACACACACACACACACACACGGAGGATATTATAGATGGCCATGGTCTGGATACCATTTGCTCGGCCTGTATTTCATGTGCTCTACAAGTACGCCTGTGCCCGTATGGGAACGTGTAGGCATAACATGGGCCTTTTGACCCTTTCCACAGCTCGTATGATATACTGAAGGAGCTCACTGCCTGTCAGGGGCTTGTGGTGCAGCGGGTTCTTTCTGAAGAAAGGCTGGAACTGGTTACAGTGAGCGGTGCCGAAGTCATTCTGGGGGTCTTGGAAACATGGAAACTGAACATATATCCCTCATTTATAGACCGATACAACCGCAAACTCTCCTATGAGTGAAAGGAGATGTGGTCGGTGGGGAATAAATGGAGGCCTCGTCGGGTCAAAACAGTCTTCCACATTTTCGTTGCAATTAATATATAGTTTTGTGAAGGTCAGATTAAACATGCTAGGAAATATGGGCCTACATTGCCTTTGCTTGAACGGATCTCCACTTCTTTCTTATATACGTGCAACTAAAGATTGGTGCGTTTGCTCAATAAGGAGTGTTTTGTTTTAATTGTTACACGATTACATTAACCACCTGGATGACCGAGATTTGATGTCTTTGTATGTCCTACATTTGAACTGGCCATTAAACACACCGCTCAGCACATAATGACCCAGTGGCACTTATCTGTTTTTTGAAATCATTTATCGTATTTACTTAATATTTATTTTTTAAGAATAGTCTTACTTGATGAAAGTTGTTGGCCACATACTACATAAAGTTTCAGAACACGTATGTGGAATCACTCATGTAAAGCCATAACAAAGAAAGGGGTGGACACAAGAAGTCGATTAACCTGTTTATTAAATTATTATAAGATATCATTTTGGAAAGACTACAGAATAGGGGAACTTTGTGCTGCAGGTGCTGGTACGGCCTACGATATCAGTAACTTGTGCACAGTTGCGCGATGAGACGTTGAATTGCATGAGTGGAGCGTGGCGGCTGGAGACTGGAGCAAAGAATGAAGCCTTAGACGAGAGGAGGCTGCTTTTATAATCCCTGGGAACGGTCGGTCGCTCAGTACAATCAAAAACAGGGCAGGATATTACTGTATCGTGGGGCTGACACTGTCTCCCTCTTTTATCTGAAAATAAAGGTATTGTGCCATTCTCAGTGAAGGTACATTCACAAACTAGGATTTTTTTTTTCTCCCTAATTGTGCAACTTGTAAGGCTAAAAAATAAATAAACAAAATACACACAATGACCCAATGAACAGTGGCACGGTAATGAGGATTTACAAATGGTAATAAATCACACAGTGCGGATACGAGTCCATGCCTCTGATGGTCGGACTCTTTGACAACTTTCCTTGGTTTTTGAGTTCTTATTTCAAACCTACCCCGCTCCTGGTGCACTTTACTTTTCAACACCTCACACCCACCTCAACCTGCGGTGCAGCACTGCAGCACTCACGTGTCCTCTATGTTCTTACAATATAAAGGCCCATATTATTCGAGCGTCGCCGTATCGTCTCAAATGTCTGATTAAAGACACGTGGGGTCGTCCTTCACTCCCTGGCCATGTCCTCCCCCCCCCCCTCTCTCTCTCCGTCTCTCACGCACATTTGCAGCTCGCCTAAGCAATCACAACATTTGAAGCCACCTCTTTCAGCGCGTGATGAACACGGCTCTTTGCCCTTCATTTAACTCGCTCTCTCATCATTTGCTCTCTCCCTCTCTCTCTCTGTTTCTCTCTCTCTCCTCGGTATCCATTTCCTCTCATTTCCCTCCATGCGTGTTGTGCAGCGGCGTGTGCAAGTGTGCGTCGGCCGCGTGCGTCCCTTGTAATAATTGTCTGCGTGCCGCTCGAAAGTGCGTACGTGCGGATTGATGTCTTTTAGATGACTGTTGCAGTGCGCCAGCGTCGGGTTGGTCGCCGGGCAGATGGTGACCTGCGCGTGAACCCGTTCTTTCTGCTCATTTGTTCAGCTGCTTCTAATTCCCCCCCCCCCCCCTCTCTCCTCCTTTACATTAGAGTGGCAGGGGAAGCGTGAGGGGGAGCAGGCGCAGTGCCGGGGACGCGCCACTAGAGGGCCCAGCAGACCAGGTTATGGGGTGACTCGTGGCGGTCAAAGGAATCAAAGGAAGTTAAGGGGCGATTATTTGCATTAAGGATCATTAAAGTTACAGGTTACCATGTGTTTTAAATATGTTTCAGAATGTATGTTCACATGAATGACAAAACAGTGGGATGTCAAAAAGAAAACATGCATACACGCACACACAATGATGTTGAATTATTTAGTCCAAATGGAAAACAACACAGTTTTGCATTAAATATGATCGTATAAGGATAATAAGTCATTAATATCAATTGATATATTATTTGTATCCTAAATCTACGAGTGCTTTTGCAAAAGGCAGCAGCCAAGGGTCTCTCTTTGCTCCCCTTTGAAACTCTAATGCATTTTTCTGTTTTCTCTCTGCAGCCGGCACTGCTGCATTTGTTGCTTTAGGAGTCACTTTTGTATCCACTTCCGACTGCAAAGAATATTGTAAAGCACATACAGAGAATCAACATTACACTCAAACCCCATGTCAACATGAAAATACTGTATAATGCGTCACACATTTGATACACTTTGTATCAATAAAAGAAGACATTGAAATGTGTCATTTTTTTATACAATTCTATGGCATATCTTTGACACATTTGTTTTCAATCTGAAGCACACCATAAATGTCTGCATAATTAACGGCCAATACGTAGAAACAAACAACGTCTGCATACCAATGTTAGTTAAGCAGTGCCCTTTGAAACTTATAACCTTTTAAACGCATACTTGTGTTTTCCCAGTTATTAAAAATGAATCTAAATGCATCTTATTCATGAAGAGTGCAAATAACACATATGTTTTGAATATAGGTACTTCTTAATTCATTATTAATTGTGTCAAAACAAAACTTACACTAAAACTGAACTTTGGCCCTTTTTTATTTTTCCATCGCTCTGTATTTGTGCCTTTGGTCGTGTAAATCTCACGTAGACCTCCGACTGCGAAATGGACATTGTGTCACCTAAATTTGTCATAACAATAATTTGGCGATATGTTTCTTCCTCGTCAAGCCACACTATTGTTATCCACAACATCTGCAAGATTCCCATTTCGACTATTCCGTTTATTGTTACTTTCTACCCTTCGCACTTTTTGTACCAATGGAAGACGGCAGCCACCGAACTACGAGACAGCCGCGCCACTGCCCGACAAACGCTACTCGCGACCATAATGTATACAAACAAATGCTAATGTGGCAGCCTGTCCCCTCATTCTCATGCATCCTGCTGCCTGCTCCTCAGCATCTGTGATTACAACTGCCTGGGCTTGTGGTCTGTTGCTGAACGTCGGCCTCCTCCTGCTTTCCCCTCTCCGCCGCTCTTATGAATCGATGATCACGCGGTGTAAGGGAGATAGATGGCCCCCAGCTCCATCTTGTCTCCTCTAATTGTAAAATATTAGTTACATTAGACTCTGGTCCATGATTAATGGAACTTATTTGGAAGGTGGACTCTTTCTCTCTGGCGCGCTCACACACGTATACTCCTGCCTTTCCGCCCCCCCCCCCCCTTCTCTTCTTCCTCACGCCGGCTCCCCTCTCTCCTCTGGACACCGCAGGTCTCCGAAGTCTCTGAGAATTGAGTGATTTCACTTAAAGCGGACAAATAGGCTTCCCTGGGTGAGGATGGGGGAGGGAGAGGAGGCGGAGGGGCGACGTGGAGCAGGGGGTTAGTAAGCAAAGGTTTGTAAAAGTTGTGCGGTACTTCGAGCCGGACGAGAGTCTCCAGTGGATTATGACAGTAGAACGCTGGCTTTGCTAAAAGGTACTGTATTGGTCAAGATACTGATCTGAATTATATTTCTGATTCTGAAAAGCAACATTTTCTTCTTTGAACTTTGCCCTTTGTGCATTTTATATACACATATTGCTTCTGTTTGTTGCATTGCTTTAAAGGTTAAACGTTTCTTCTCCTCATGAGCTACTTTTACTTAAAGAAAAAAAAAAAAAACTTAGAAAAACACCTATGTTTTGAGAATACATGAAAATTATGGGCATTATGTCGACCAGACCGCAGAAAGTAATCTACAAATAAGTGTGTCCTTGATTTGAGACAGTAATTTCAAGAAATCATTTGTTTTTTTCTTTACACTTTACCCAGAACATTTGACGCGCGTGACTTGATCGTCCCCTTTATACTTTCTTATATTTACCCAAAGGTTTGCAGATAGTGTTCAACAGGATCGTAAGAACAAAAAAAGGAAATGCTTCAAAGGGTAGACTAATCATGCATATGTAGAAATGCAGAGAGGCTTTGGCGCGCTGCTTGTAAAGTGGAATAATACTGCACCTGAGCTGCTGCTTGGAGATCCCTGCTTTACACTTTTAACAAAGCGTTACTTTCAAAGCAAATAATGTTGGTACCTTCAATGAAAAACAGAAACAACGTTTTTCATTTTAGTCATGTATTATTTGGTTCCGTTTTCAGTGGTTCCATGTGATTTGAGCAAACAGGTAAGCCTGCAGACAAATTTGTAAATCTGAATTTAATCTAGTGAGCCAAATAAGCTTCCAGTTTCCCATTTCATGAAGATAACATGATTGAGGATAACGCAGGCTTAAGAGGAAAAAAAAAAAAAAGACAATTTTCACCATGCAATAGAAAAACAAGGGAAAAGGTTTGACACATTAACCGAGCATTTGAGGCATTTCCACGCAATTTATGTGAGTGCAATACAGTGAACTGCCATCAGAATTGGATATAGTGGACTCATTTACTCTGTGCGTGTTGAAGGCCACTCTATCTGGCTCTGTAGTGATTTCAAAAGGCTGCAAAATGCTCTACCTGAACTCCTCCAGTACGCCGTACAATGGTTGCCATTCATTGCGCTGCCTGTTTTGCAGATTAGTCCTTGAGGAACACCTGCTCGGCTATGGTCAGACTCACACACTCTATGAGCTGATAATGCGGTCTCCTGCTGCAGTGCGCTCCTCCTCCTGATAAGAAGGCATGTGTTTTCCTCCCTTACTAGACCTACACGAGCTACGGAAATGAGGTGAAATATTGAAACTTTTACACCAAAGTGCCACATCTTGTAACTGTGGTGTACTCGCTGTTGCACGTCTTAAACCCTATTCTCTCGGGATTAGAAATACCTGGGCATCTGAAGTGTAACATTCCCTGGTGTCCTCGATTTCCGTTGAAAGAAATCGCGATAATAATAACTTTTCATTGTTTCATTTGATCACGATACTGCATCATTTTACCTCCATCAATCCCCCTCACTTCTCACGTCTTCTGCCCGTGGTCAAACCTTCCCGAAAGTAATCTTCACAACAAAAACAAAGTGTTCCTCTCTCGGGGGTGTTCTTGTGACAGACTCTTGAGTGTCTCAGGCTGCCTGCCCATCTGTTGCTGCGCGTTTCCATAACTTTTAACTGTTATCGCCGCGCAAAGAGGTCAGGGGAAGTTCAGCGTGATTAATGCTCCTGGCGCGCTCATGCTCTTTGTGTCAGAAAGTGAGTGAGAGGCAGGTGGCCCCCGTATCTATCAACCCCCCGCAACCCCAACCCTCCCCTCCGCGTCGTCCGCCCCGGCGCACACATTCGTCTCTTTTCTCTGTCTTTATTGCAGCGAGACATGGTTGACAGGCTTCAGGCTTTCTCACAAACACTCGAGGAAGGGGAGATGGACACACGCCGGCGATCGGACATCCATTATCTGTGTACAGTGGCAGGTCAGCGGCGGGATGGGAGCATGTGCCTGCCTCAGAACAGCGGGGAGAGAAAAGAGGAAAGCACATGCGAGGGAAAGGTTTTGGGGTGTCATTTGGCACAATGGAGTAAAGGTGAACGCTTTTGTCGCGCAGCTACGAGGTACTAGTTTGGATTGTCCCATCAAAATAAAACACAGATATAATACTGCTACAGCAAAGGGGTTTACCTTGTTCACTAGGGCTGTAATCAACCAAGGAAATGGTTGGTCGACCAAGAGTATGGCACATGTAGCGATTAGTCGACCAAAAAAAAAAAGTATTATTATTCAATTATTAAAAAACATTATAAAAATGGTGGCGCAGATGGTAGAGCGGGTCGTCTCATGATCGGAAGGTCGGGGGTTCGAATCCTGCCTCCTGAAGGTGCACATTGTCGTTGTGTTCTTGGGCAAGACACTTCACCCTCCTTGCCTCCAGTGTCTGCGTACACTGGTGTATGAATGAGAGTATGAATGGGTGAAGCCCCTTATGAGAGACCAACAGGCCCGGTTAGAACCATGAGGCTGTCCTTCTGTGGACCCACCACCTGCAGGAGGAGCCATAGGGGCTGGTGCAGCTCCAACAGCTGCCCCCACGACCCGGCAATGGACAAGTGGAAGAAAATGGATGGATGGATGGATGAATGGACGCTGCAATTGAAAGCCCCTGCATAATAAAGTCTAGTCGACCAATGAAAATCTTGGTCGACCGCGACGGCATCGACCAATTAGTCGACTAAACGACCGAAGTTCCCAGCCCTATTGTTCACCCATCTTTATTCTAAAAAAGCTAATACAGTAACTAACAACAACTCTGCTAGCCAACACTACAACGCGGATCTGAAATGTACAAGATCCGAACTATGATGTTGCATTGGCTGTCCATCCACACACCTTCACAGTTTGAGCAGAAATAGACTTTCCTATCCAAGCCCTTTGTCCAGCTATTCTGAGGGGATTCCAAGGCGTTCCCAGGACAGTCGAGTCCCTTCAACATGTCCTTGGTCTGCAGGAGCCTCTTCTCGGTAGCACATGCCCTAAGCGCCTTGCCATGGAGGCACCTGCAAAAGTGGCTGGAGCCACCATCGTGGAGGAGCGGCAGCTGTGTTTCGACACACTTGCAGATCTTTGAGTCCTCTTTGAAATCCTCAGCCATTCTTAGCACCATGGCAACAGCTCCCAAAAAGCTCTTCCTGAGCTCCTGCATATCCAGTGAATGCATTCCTCAAAGATCTGCAAGTGTGTTTCGACACACTTGCAGATCTTTGAGTCCTCTTTGAATCCTCCTCAGCCATTCTTAGCAGCATGGCAACAGCTCCCAAAAAGCTCTTCCTGAGCTCCCGCATATCCAGTGAATGCATTCCCCCACCTCTCGACCACTTGCTAAGCTTAATCCTTTCATCTCAAAGTAAAAACACTTGGTGAGATCAGTTGAAAATCAGGAAGTGATATTTTGATTCAGCTGTTTTAGATCTAACCAACAAGGTGTAAGATAGTGATAAAGATGTGTTGGATATCATTACTAAATACCTAAACAAGCATCGTACCACTCTTGACAAAAAGGGAACATAACCAAAGGCAAAACATGATTTTTGACTTCGAACTACAGGCATGCCAAGACGCCTCGAGAATTGAGCCGCCTTTGGATCCAGATGATATGCGTGAGTAAAACTAGTCTAATTAATACGTGAACTTTAAGCACAGGCATAGATCACCCTGAGAAACAATGCCCGAAGTCAGAAGAGAAGAAAGGGCTGAAGAGAGTTTAAAGAAGGAGCTGCTATTTTGGGCCCTTATTAACAGGTCCTTCTGGTGCGGCAATTAATAATCCAGCTCAGTGTTTAACTTGGGACTGTTTCCCTGGTGGGGACGTTTTAGCCGCGGCTTTGATGCTGAAAGAGCTTGCTTCCTCTCCCCCCCTCCGCTCCACGGCTCTCCTTAAGTGCCTCCCCTGGTGTTATTTGCGTGTTGGTTTTTTACTCTAGTTAAAGCTCGGAACTCGACCAAATCTCCTATTCCCAAAACTTCAGGCCAATTTCCTCTCAACACGGCGGAACGTTGTGGGAAATGCTCTTAATTCATCGGAGGGAATCAGAAGCGGGATGGCAAGTCCCCTCAGGCTGTTTGATGTCATGTAAATGTATTTATTTTTGAAGAGAAGGGTGTGGGTGGAGAAGAGATAGTTAAAAATATGTATCGGGAAAAATCAGACGATGATTGCCAATAATCCAAGTCTTCTGACAGGCCAACTGAACAAGTTTGATCTTGAACATTTAACTTTTTGTTTGTAGAATACTTTGTTATGTAAAAAGGTGAGAAAATCACTATAATCCTATACAGTCCATTTGCATCTACCCATAAAAGAACACAAGGCTAATTTTGGAGCTTGGCGGATCTGTATTGTTGAGGAGTCCTGGTTGCTATTCCGAGGTCGCCCAGTCCCTGACAAGTTGCTCTGAAAGATGGGTCAAAATTACGGGATACATTTCTCTAGGGGATAAAAGAGTGTATCTTAACTTACCTTGTCTTACCAAAAGCAAAGGACACACAGTGGAGGGAGAATAATGGGGATAATAGCCTTGCAGTTGGTATTCTTCCCTCCCAGCAAGGGAATGTGTAGGATCTCTGATGTGCAATCTCTCATGGAACTGTAGGTTCTCTCCAAGCGTCTGTTATCGCTCCCTTCCTCCATCCATCCAGGTGAACTTGTAACTAAAATGCTGTTTGTCAGTGTATGTCCCCAAAACACCAGAAGATGAGATTTCTTGGAAACTATAAAGGGTTGTCTCCAAGATTCTTCTCAATATACATATTTAATTTATTTGACCTTTATTTAAGTCCCACTGAGATTAAGAATCTCTTTTACTGGGGAGTCCTGGCCAATGGCCGCTGGCTGCTCTGCTTTGTGACGACAATACTAGGGGCCGCCATTGCTGTAGTACCTCCATATAGCCACTAGTACACCATTGGAATGCATTGCACTTAAGACACTTTAAAAACAACTTTAAAGCCTGGTTCCTATTTTTTTGTAACATTCTACAGCTAGATATTCCTCTTGTGATAACGCAGGGTTAGTTACAATTAAAGAAACCAGGCTGGTTTTCGTAAGAAATTTTTTTGAAAGCTCAAACTACACGTCACGTGACGGCCGAGTCTACAGTGAAGATCCCGCCCTTAAGCCCTTTTTGGGAACATGCTTCGTCAGAGCTGGGGAGGAGGAGTCTGTAAATCCGCCATGATTTCTCCCTCGAACGTGGTCATTGTGGTAAACGGGGAGGAGTGAGGAATGACGGTCTATTAATAATATGTCTATGGTCCTGGCCCCAGAGGGGAACCTACTGTACATGTTTATAGTGGTAGGGGAAATCGGAGTACCCGGAGGAAACCTATGCAGACACGGGGAGAACGTGCAAACTCCTCACAGCAACAGTGGAACGCCTCATTTGAAAGCTAAGACCTACAAAAGTGATCGTAACTCTTTTGTCTCGTTATCGCAGCGTTTTTGTCACATTTTTGTTGTGTTTTCGTCTTTTTATTGTGGCTCTTTTGTCACTTTTTATTGCTTTTTCAGTGCTATTTTTATTTTATTTTTTCATGTTTTTCATTGCTTTTTGTCTGTTTTGTCACGTTTTTGTCGGTTTTTCATCGCATTATTTCACCAAGTTTTTGTCACTTTCTGTAGCTTTTTATGTGTTTTTGTCTGTTTTTCGTTGCTTTTTCATCAAATTTTTTTATCCTTAATTTCGTCGCTATTTTGGCGCTGTTTTCAAGAAGCTTTTAGATTTGGGCAAAGCCAAACTGGAGAAAATTATGTTAAAAACGCAAATGTACGTCATACAGAGATTTCCGTTAAGCTCCTTCACCAAACTTGTTCTGATCCAGTCCGTGGTAAAATTCTCGTTCTTATACCATATTTTTTATTTTTACACCACTGCCATGATCACCCGTGCCCAAAAGCAAGAAGTGCCCCTCTGCTGGTGTTTAGTATAACTGCATTTTATATAGTAGAACCTGAGATACTTTGCATGATCATTCATTAAATTCATAGGTTTTTCTGAAAAATGATCCATGTTCACAAGGTCTGTGTAGATGTGAATCCTTATCAACAAAAAATATGTCTGAAATTTCATATCCACTCTAGTTTCACATCCTTGAAACTGGAAAGCATCTAGTTATCCTTTTGAATCTAGCCTATATGTGCGTTTTGCTGTGCGTGTTTCGGAGCACTTTGCTGAGTAATGCAGGGGGAGCGGGGCATGCATGCAGGTGATTGGACAGATGGTTTAGCACATTTAATTGCTCACACCTTCTGTGGATGTGCCTACACACTCTCCTCCGGTCTCTATCTCTGTCCATGTGTCACTGCTGCTATTTATTTCACACGCCACTTTGAGGTTGTCCTCAGGAAACATTTCAACTCTTCCACGCAGACGATCTCAGCAGTTAAGTAAGCTTAATGTTGTCGATCTTTAAGAAATTGGTAGAAGGGCAATTTTGTTGTGTACGCAAAAATCACAAGAATCAGTGGTCCAACATTTAGAGCCGTCTTAAAATGCAAGATCAACACTCTATTTGAGTTTTAATCATGTTTTGAGCTCAAACATTTGTCTACAGCAATTTTTTCAATCAATGAACCATCACCGAACCCATTCTGAAATGTTCTGCACTCAAACGGCCTTTATTACAGCACAAGCCTTGCTAAAAATGCTGGCTTGTATCTTGATTTCATCATGTGTAATTCCCACTGCTACCTACACACGGCGCTCCAAAACACACTGAAGATCCCTAAAGGACACAACAAAGTAATTAAATCATTTTATCTTTAGTAACACTGCCGACATCTGTTACAATCTCAGTGTTTTTCTTCATCTGACGAGAGAGAGAGAGACAGTTCTTGGTGCTTTATTATAGTTATTACAAAAATCAACTCGCCGATTTCTGAAAGCAACATGTTTCTTCTTTTATTGCCTCATTTTGTCATTGGGATCCAACTGTGTGTTAATTGAACATATTGTCACAACCAACAAAAATGAAATCCAAGTGAGATACGAGCAAAAATCCGCTGTTGCCTTCATTATCTCTCACTTTATTTAGTCAATAGACGTTTGTCAGTAAACTGTATCATTTTACATTAAGCTAGTCATGTTTATGTTGTTTTCATTTTCTGATGTTGCAATGAAACTGCAGCATTATTATATGTGGTGTCTTTCAAAGCAACACACACACAAAGGACAGAGACTTGTACAACAGTATACTGAAACAGAAATTAAAGTACAGAAAAATATTGATGGAAATATTGTTGCAGGCTTTACCTCTAAGCCCCACATGTTTTGAACAAATGGGAAAAATTATGGATTATTTTAAAAATCCTTCTATTTGCACTTGAGTTTGGGTCAGGCTCGCAAACATTGTGTCTCTTTGAATGTGAATAATTATAAGGTTCTATCTGCATTTAGGTTTAAAGTTTTAACCACTTATTGAAGAAAATTGAAATGGGTAATATGGGTTTCCACATAATGGGTCCAGAAACAAGACTAAGATTACATGTGTCCGTTTTATTAATTTGTTCTTCTAGGTTCTTATAATAAAACATTGCATTATAGTCTTTGCAGAAATGTATGTATGAAATCCAACAGTCCTTTCTTGGTTATAGTGTTAGTGCAATTTCTGGCCTAGCATTTACAAATGCACTGATTCTATGATGTACAAGGAAATGAATGAAATATGATGCACAATGATGTCAAATGTATTTTATTGTGCTGCGTCTACCCCCGCTCTAAATCACCCACCCACACCTCTGCTGGGTGGCACACCATGCCCTCCCTCTCCCCTCCCGCTCCTCGTCTGATCTCCTCACCAGGGCCTTAGGGGGTTAATTAACAGGCCCAGATAATGCCACGCTAATGAAAACAAGACCACTGCTTCCACATTCTGTTCCCAACTCCCTTATCCATTTTTTTTTTTCTCTCTTCTTGCACATTTTAAGATTTTGGACACAGCCAGGCCAGTAAATAAGTGGAAATAACAAAATGACTGGAAAAAAAAAAAGAAGATTACAAACAGATTCAACAATATCTGTGGAAATCATAATTGAGTCGTGCAACAATAAGCAAAAATGAGGATTAGAGGTTTAAGTAAGGGGGCGCGCGTGCATTTGTGTGACCATTCATGTGTGCAATAGAAGCTGTTTATCCCCTTGACATTAAAGTTTAGCTAGGGTAAAACTACTTACTTTATTGTGCTGGAAACAGTGATGGAATTACAGCAAAGAAGAATGAAAATGAATGATACACAAATGAAAATTCCAATCTGTTATGGTTGCATAAAGAGATTTAAATTTGCTGAATGTCTGGCATCACTTTGTCTATTCACAAGAAATTGGAACATTTAATTGTTTTTATTATATCTTTATTTCTAGAGATTTGCTTTCTATTGCACGTGGAACATTAAATATTAACATAATTCCACAGTTAAAATGGGACAGGAATTAGTCAAGGTTGTCCTCTATCCCTAAGCATTTTTTTTGTTTCTTTGATGTAAAGCATGTTGTGTCTTCCATTCAAGTTGAAAGTGCTGGTATAAACTGTGCTGAACTTCGACTTGTGGCACATTTTTGGTCCAATCTTTGTGAACAGACTGATGACTTGGGACTGGGAGTGCACGTTCTTATGAACAATAACACTATGACACTATGTGAAGCGCTTTGGGTGACTTGTGTCATGCGAAAAGCGCTAAACAAATAAACTTCCATTCCATTCCATTAAACAGGCTTGACTGTGACATGGACTTGGTTTTAGGTGATAATGAGAAATGACTCAACTCAGACTTGGACTCGAACTTTATCCTCTAGTGATGGGATTGTTGGCTGTTTCTGATGAGGATCATTTGGATCGGCTTACCAAAAAAAGAGTTGGCTCCAAAATGGCTCTTCTTTTGTTACCTATACAGTCAACACTTCAGACAAATTTAGCAGATATTTGGATTAATGACTTATTGAATTAACCATTCTACAATCCTCTGCACATAACAACTATAATCAAGCACAGAAGTTAAAAAAAATATATAAATATATATTTTTCTTTCCATTGGTGCCATAACTATAGTGGTCTGTGTTGTTTGTTATTTTCAGGGGTTAAAGTTGACTTTAGGAGGTGGTGAAACACCGACAGCTGGTAGTCCTGCCCCGTCTGTGAGCTGCAGCCTCGGTCTGAGAGTGGAATAGACATGGACTCCAGATGAAACCAAAGTCCATACTTTTGCCTGTACTCCAGCTTTTGTTTCTGTTAAAATGGGCTTATATAGAGGAAATTTGTTTAATAAAGGCCGACATTGTGAGGTATCGCTGCGCAGTATTAAATATTACATTTTTACTTTTCACTCCACAAACCCAGCATCATTTAATGTAATCGTTCTGTTTGTAGAGTTCTTGTTTTTGTGTTAAATGCTGTTTTCGAGCAGCCGCATTGAGCTTCCAACCTCACACGTGGCTGCACTTTTCCCCCTCACTGTCATTTTTAACGATTTTGATTGTGATTTAAAATTGAATAACAAAGATTTGCACATGACAACAACAAAAGAAGTCTACAAAACTTGTGCTTGTTCACAAAGTAGCACAAATCTTGGGAAAGAAAAGTGAACTTGAAGTATTTAAGCTGTTTGGGCTAAAAGCTCAAACCAGTGGACACAGATTAGTGACGGCACATCGAGCCCTTTCACTGGAGTCGTCCATGTGCCTTTACCATACGTGCACGAAAACCCTTTAATATCTAATCCATGGCAAAGCATATAACATCTCGGAGTTCAGGAAAAGTTAACCGCAATCTCAATCCTACTGAAGTGCACGCATCTGGCACGAACTTCCTCCCGCCCCCGCGCTTCCAAAATCACAATCTTCTTTATCTAAACATCCCCAAAAGCTTTATTTAGATTTATTCTCAAAGTCCGCGGGGACAAACAGTTAAAATAGAACAGGGAATGGAAGACGGGGGGGGAAGGAAAAAAAAAACCAAACAAACAACAAAAAACAAGTAGAGTTGTTTGGGGGGCATAACTCGCTCTAAGTGTAAAATGGGATGAGATCTTCTGCCTCTCGGACTTACCGTAATGTAAGCGAGTGTGAAATTAAAGCGCGGGCGAATAAAAGAGGGCCCTTCATTGTGTGTCGCCGACTCGCTTATCGGCAAACTCAGACAACTGGAACATCCAAAGCCTCCAAACTTGTCGCAATCCCCTTTGTCTGGCTCGGGAGCAAACAATGTAATATCTCAAGCCTCTCAAAGCTGGTGTCAGATTGCCCTACACAAAGTAGCCCGCAAATCTCCCCTTTTTCCCCTTCGATGCGGCGGCGTTGTACGTGTTCCCCTTCGAAGCCGGCCGCGCCACCAACTTTGCGCGCGTGCTAGCCCCATCGAAATAGACTACTTTAATTCCCCCTCCAACCTATTGATATTCCGCGCACCTATCCGGAGCACTCTTTTAAGCCCCGTATGTTAATTTGATTTAGAGCATCTCCAGCTGAATAAGAGGCACGAGGAAGAAAAAAAAAAAAAAAAACGCAAATGCACTATTATTAATAACCGGCAGTACTTCAGATGCATTTCTATATGCAAGTGGTTCACCAACCTTTTCACTTGGAAACTTCCCATCCGTCTCTACTTATGCCCCCAAGCCCACAACAAATAAAATCCATACATGCAATTATCAAAACAGCTTTGGCAATATTTTCTTTTCTTTGTGGCGAATCTCCCTTTTTGATCATGTGGGATAATGATGGGCAGATTAATTCCAAATATTGATGTATTGATGGTTCCCACTAGCCTGGCCAGCAACAATACACACTTTTTTCTATTCTTTACAAAGACATGTAGTCTGGGATCAGGGGGGATTTCTTTTGAATTCCAGATGGGGGTGATTGACAAGGATATTGACCTCAGAGAAAAATCAGAGAAAAGCTGGATGTGACGCGAATAGAACGCGGCGTATTTTGTAAACAGTGAAGTTAGTGTTTTTATGATGCATCTCCCAGTGAGACAAATGTGAACGATAATCAACACGAATGCGCAACGGCTGGTTCAATCAATGTATGCTTGGAACGGGATGAAAAAAAACAGCCACAAGAAGACAAAACTCTTCCAAATCTTCCTACGGGTACTAATAAAGTAAAGCTGAACCATCAACATCTACGCAGGTACATTCCTGTTATGTATTTTTCAGAAACTATTTTCCTTGCGGTCATATTCAGCCTTCCTGTTGTGACAACGTGCTCTGTGATTGGATCGATATAAAACCTTTCGAGATTTGATGTTTGAAGTTCCGGACGGTCCTGCTCTTGAACAGACACACAAAGCAGGAGTGGCTGTCTGAGCAGGCGAGAATCCCACATCAAAAGTATCAATCTTTATGGCTAAAGGGTTCAACTTACTTTAAATTCCCTTTTACCTACTATAAAATCCAAACTAAGATCCATCACTAACGTGTGAAGTGTTTTGACTGCTTTCTTTGTACAGACAATCCTTTGGAAAACCTCCACCTTCGAGCAAACAGCGTTCCCGCGGACACCTCTGCAGTCTCTTATTGGAAACTACTGTTCTATACAATGCCCCCTCCTTGCTTCTTTCCTTTCCTTCCTCTGTCTCTCCATTGCGTCTTTTCTGTCTTGTCTATGCGGTGAATGAGCTAAGTGAAGTGGGTTATGATGGCAGTGTAATCGGCATCCCTCAAACAAACGGCTGCCGCTATTATGGGGCCATTGTGTTTTGCTGCAGTGATGATCAGATTCAATCTAAGAGGAACATTCTGTGCAGGAGCTATGGCGACCGGGGAGATGGAGAGGAGGAAAAAAAAAAATACTTTGCTATTGTGTTCAGGAGGAGTAGATGTATGCATGCTCTACCGAAGATGCATATCGATTCCTGGGCGAAGTTTAGCGCTTGATGAATTTGCCCGGGCCTCTCTCTGGCTGGAGCGCAGGAGAGAGGTGAGTGTAGTGTTGGGCAATGTTTGGAGGGATGTATTTGCTTCAATAAAAAAAGCAAAGGCGATGTGTCTGGGGTGGCACTGAAAAGAAAATTACTACAGCGGTCTTTCTCCTTAACTTCACCCTTTATTTCTTCGGTTTGTGGCGGAGATTTGTTATGTTATTGAACGCGTACCATGGTGAGGCCTCCTGTCCCAGTCTGGGTATTGTTGTCATTGTTGTACACAATTAGGAGGATCAATGGAGATAATGTGTTGGAGGATTTGTTTTTTCATTATAGAACAAAACTGAGGCAGGTCAACATGGAGTCAACCAAGCTACTATGAACATTTGTTCTGACTTTTTCAGGGGTAAATGGCCTGAGCAGGCCCAAGTTCTGTACAGCTTTAAACCAAATTGGAATTCTAGGATTCTGCCAATGAACAAGTGATGGAATGAAAGATGACATCAATTCAAACTTTGCTGATTTGAGATCAAAACCCCTAATTGATGGATAGGTACAAATCCCATCAAAATATTACACAATGAAAATCCTGTTGCGCAAAGATGTAAGGTTCAGTCCAGTCACTTGTGCTGGACAAATCACATCTTTTGAAATCTCACCCTACACATCTCGAAACGTGACTAATGGTGAAAAATAATGTCTTCTCCTTTCAGGCCAGCGCCCCTTCAAATGCAACTACTGCCCCTACGGCGCCTCGCAGAAGGGCAACCTGAAGACCCACGTACTCTGCGTCCACCGCATGCCGTTTGACAACAGCCAGTACCCGGACAGGCGCTTCAAACGCTCCCGTCACGAATCGGAGTCTATGAACAGGAACCAGGACGGTCCGTGGACGAACGGAAATGGGGACGCTCAAGAGTGAACTAATATGCAAGACTGGACTCAAATCCGAATACGGTGGCCTAGTTCGGCTGCTGTGATGAAGATTGCAGGTCTGTGTGGGCATGAAGGAAGTTTCCAAAGATGGCGAGACAATGTTGGACTACGTTGAACTTTAAAACTTGTGCGTTTTGCAAGACTGTGGACATTTACAGAGCAACATCATATTCTATGTAACGTGATTAAGCTTTTTTATTTTTACCGCTAAATCTAGATAATGTATAAGGTTGAAACTGTACTTTGGAGGCAAATCACTACGGATGGGAAACCGGGAAGTTAAAGAGAAGTCGGATGGGTAAAATCATTACAGATAGACTTTTTTTTCCAAAAATAACGCTTTTATCAGAAAAATGATCTGCGCAAACGATTTGGGACATTTGCTGTAAGATGGGGGATGGACTCGTGCGCCACGACCAATTGTACACTCGAACATAACACCAGTTTTCTGCCATTGTGCGCGCATTGTGATTTGCTGGCGACAATAGTGGCGTGTCTCCCTGTTGGTTGGGGAAGGGAGGGGTCTGTGGTGCCAGCCTGACTGGAGCTGTCATTGCAGAGGAAATCAATTCAGACGACTCACGAGCTGTACAGTTGTAACCCGACCCCATAACGCTACATTGTGGTGGGATGGGGGGGGGGGGGGGGGTCAAGCACTGTAGTCCCATCAGCTGGACATAGCCCCTCCGATCACCTCTTCTCTCCAGTCGGCCTTAGTTTCTTCGTAGCGTCCGCAAGAATCAATCAAAGAATGTATTTAAAGCAGCCATTAGGCCGATGTTATGGGCCTGTTTCGGGGCATCTTCATGGACGCGGGGGTAATCTTACTGGCGTCCATGTCAAGGGGGCTTTGACTGACCGTATGGCATTATGATGATGGATGACAATGTAGGGGTAGTGAAGAGACGGAAGGACTGTAGTCTTTAAGAGCAGCTGTAACATTTACTCCAGACAATTGGGACGTGTGAAATGTAATTATAACTTCATACAAATCTGAAGCAATCACAAAGGGTAATCTGCAGGAGAGCATAACACAATGCCCGTGTGGTGGAAAGAAGACACTTAAAAACGTTACTTTTTACTACTTAAAAACGAGTTGCATTTGAATAGGCTGAGAAAAAGCACGTGGCGAACCAAACAGTCATTGTAAGTTGCATTTCAGATAGTAGTTGTAATGGGCGTTACAGTTGAATTCCCACGTCACCATAAGAGTTCCGTCAATGCAGACTCCTTTGCTGCAAGCTTGACTGTCGAGAGATTATAATTCAATATTTACAGTCTCGATTTTAAACCAAATATGATACTGCTTTATGATTATAAGACGTTGTTTCGCTGTGGTCTAAGGCCAAAACAAGGCGTGCTTGATCCAATCAGCAACGCACACTTGAAGTCCAGCCTCGATACCTTTGTGGTGGATATGTCATGAGATTCACTGTTGTCGAAACTATTTCATTGTGATGTATGCGATATATTAACATTTTACACAATGCCCCAGTTTTCCTTGAGCTTCGGTTGCATTGGAAGCTAAAATAATCATTACTTTCAAACTTCACATCCCCAATTAACCACGCTACCTTGTATTCTTTTATTTCGAACAACACAATTCTCTATGTGTGTATATTTGAATTCATGTGGGCCCAGTTCCTAAGGGGCAAAAAACACATAAATCATTGACAGTAAAGACTATTTTTGATCTTGTACAAATCACGCTAGGTTCTTGAGCTTGAAAAAAGAAAAAAAAATGAAAGAAAGAGAGAGAGAAATAGATTGTACTTTGTTGTACCGGGGGCTGCTGGTACTATGAGGAGAACTAAATATGGTGTTTTGTTAAGTGTGTGTTGGTGGTGTAAGGGAGGCTGGGAGTTACAGGGGCGAGTGGGGAGCTTTGTTAATGTTTTTTTGATAAAGAGAAATGATCCGGACTTGGGGAAAAAGTCAATATCTTCCCGCACGATACCGCACACACAGAGAGTTGGAAGTCAGGGAGAGATGTAACACCCTGGGGCTTTATATGCAGGGTCACAACTCGGACCACCTCTTCAGGAGCCACTATGGGGACATAATCATAAGTATGAATCTGAATGTATCAGATCACAATTACATGTTTGATTATACTGTATTTTCAAAGTGGTCAGCTCGTGAACAATTCAGATTTAATAACACTATTTTGGGAAACTCATTGGTGAGGGTTAGGGTTATATACAGAAAAGCTGGTCAGGATATCGAATCAGCCGGGAGCACCCTCTGCAGGACACATTTCAAAGAAAAACTAAGTAACTTGCCTTTTGTTTAACTCTGTCATGTATTTTTAATTGTGTAGGACTACAGATGGAAATTAGCATGGTGATAAATCTGGTGCAGCCATCTTTTTAATGTAACTGCACATTGTCCTAATATAAATATACTAAACTAAACTCAACTTTTTTACCTTAATAAATCTTTTCCGTAGTCCCTCTGGGGGTAATACAAATTTTGATTGGATGATTTGAGGGGTCTTTCATCTCCCCCATCGTGTCTCTGCCCAGAAAACCACAATTGCAACTTTCCTGCCTCCTGGACGGAGGCACAATACACACTAATAGAATCACGAAGTTGAAGCTAACAGGCTAACGGGCAAAGCTAACTGTGGGCTAGCGCCACTTCAGCAGTATTTACAGCCAAGTTTGAGTGAAAAAAAAATATCCTTCTTTGTGTAATTGGGTTGTGGCGCAATGTACAATATCCTCTCTCTCCCTTTGTCTTTACTGCCAGCGTAGTATTTACTCTCACGGATAATTACTGAGTAAAAAAAAAACCGCCACATGCTACGACACCTGCATTGAAAAGAGTCTAGACACCTCCCTGTCTTTGACCAAATATGGCAGAAAAAGAAAGGAGATTGAGCTACTTTACAATTATGTTCAATGTATGTAAATCTCAAACATGCACAAAGAGTACATGTTAGCGATGTGACGAGCATTGTAGAATTGTTTCACCAAGACCGTAAAAAACAGAGCTACCTGGCCAGGGGCGGAGGGGGTTGGTAACTACCGAGCTACAGGTTAGTGACCATTGCTGTACTACCTGGAGGAGAGAAAAGAGTACGTGTAAAAGGAGGAATTATAGAAGGTTATGAATGAAAGGAAATGTAAGTGCAAAGACAGTTTAGTTATGTCGTCAAGCGCTAGAATTTAGAAAGTTGACAAACCTAAGAGTGGGAAAACTCCTTATTCACACACACACACAAAGAAGGCGCTTGTTTAGGAGTGAAACATGCAATGTCCCGTCCCTCTCTGCAGTTACTTTCAGTCACCCTGGCTTTTGTACTCACAAGGTGATGTTGTATTATTCTTGTGTTGTTTGCATATAAGTGTTTTTTTTTTTGCTCACAAATATAACGCCACAGGGTTCGGTGGACTTTGTATAGTGCACATTGTTACTCTCTCGTATTGCCAATGCCTTTTTCTGAATGTATGTTTCCATTTACAGCTTGAATACGTTGCTATGACAAAAGGAAGTTTCCAAACCATTCCGTGTTGGCACCAGTGACTTCTGGAGCTCACTAACGCATGCAGATCCGGGCGGTTTCGTCACCCTGTTCGATATGAGGCAATCATCAACACCGATTGTCGTCTTTCCTCTGTGACTAGTTGTCCTTGTCCATTTCTGAGCGCGAGATTGGCTTTTCCCTACCCGCTGTAAGCCCAAAATAATCCATCCCTTTGTCCCCGCGCTCTTTGATCCTCGCCGAGCTAAACACGCCGCTTTTCTAATCACTGGTGCTAGTGGAAAAAATTATATTATCGCAACTTTATTTCAGCTTACGAACCTAGCCCACAATCCCAAGATAAAAAAATGATAATAATAAAATAAGTGAAGCCTTGAGATGAGGGGTTTTGCTGCAAACTCTGATATACTATTTTTAAGATATATTTAAAGGTTCATTATTTATTTTACACATGTGTTGGACAGATACTTTGAGCATTTGATGACCTAACAGTCCTATTGTATCTTTACACATTTCCCGCTGGTGTTTTTTTCTGCAATAAAACCTCTACCTCTCAAACATGGTGTAAGTGTTTCTAATATTCATCCATTTTCTTCACTTAAAAATACATCATATGAAAAGAAAATATCCCTTTTATTTCGGAATTTAAATATTGAAACATATATGTTGTAATCAAACTGTAATTGACTGTAACATGATCAAAAAGTAGAGAAGAAAGATTGGAAATTAAATTTGTATAAATGAAATTGTGACTTGAGCCATTGCATTGGGGATGTGCATCCATAAAGTTCGATTGAAACTTTAAAGCAGTACTAATAAATCCATTTCGTAGTTCCTCTGGGGGTAATAGAAGTGTTAATGGGATGATTGGGGGGGGGGGGGGGGGGGGGGGGTCTTTCATCTCCCCCTGGTGTCCCTGGCCAGAAAACCAATAACACAATAGAAATAAAAAATGTTCACTCAAACTTGGCTGTAATACTGTTTAAGTGGCGCTAGCCCACAGTTAGCTTTGCCCGTTAGCCTGTTAGCTTCTTCTTCTTCGTGATTCCATTAGTGTGTATTGGTGACACCTTCCCGGGGACAGGCAAGTTGCAATTGTGGTTTTCTGGCCAGAGATGAAAGACCCCCCCAATCATCCCATTTATACGAAAAGGATGTATTAAGGTAAACAAGTTACTTAGTACTGCTTTAAGGATGCACAAATGTTAAGATTTTTGTATTAGATTGTGTTTTTTTAATCAGATAGGGATATACCCTGAAACAATGTGAATATTCAGTCATCCAGGAAGTTATTTAAATTCAACAGGTTTAAAAACTAAACAACTGGATACGTTTTTAGGTGGATGCCAACGATTCGCTCTGTGGAAAGCTTTCTCAAGGCAGTTCTCTGGGACACTTTTGTATGAACTGCTGGTTTTACTAACCATTGGTAATGTAGCTTTATAAAAGTTTGTCTTCCAGCCAGCTGCTATGGAGCTACTGAAGAAAATTAACCGTCTGGCTAACTCTGGCATATTTACATGCAAACGTTGATGGGCATTGTCCCATTTTCAACAAATACATGGAAACATAATGGCATGTTTGTGAGTTCATTCAAAGATAAAAAAATATAAAATAAAATAAAGTAATTTACAAAGATTTAGAATAGCAAAAAGTTAGGGCTGTGATCTGCACGGAATCCACCGAAACAAGGAAAGGGTGAAAAGAAGCGGTGAACCAAAACGCACAAAAAAAACAAGGCAGAGCTGAATCTGAAATGTTGTCCCCAGGATGAGCGCTTTTTACTGTTAATGGAGAAATAGAGTGCGTGGCATATTTAATGGGTTTTGTTTTTATTGTACAGCACTGAATAATTAACTGGGAAGCAGCATGTCACATAGATTTATCTTTTAATTAAAAGAACGTGGTTCACGCATATTTGAGTGGTAGTCCAAATAAATGCAATATCCAAATTTATGTTTTGTTTATCTTCCTGTTAATTATGCGGAGATTGTTCACTGTATGGCCCTTAATATCCCCGCACTCCGCATCTGTCTCTTCCCCTCTCCTTCCCGCTCCCTCCAAGTAATAACCAGTCAGCTTTTATTAATTTATGGATAATTGTGGCCACATGAGTAAGGTGCATGAGCGAGAGTGGCTTATTCATATAAAGTGAGATGAATGCGTTGGGCTGCCTGATGCCTCCTCATGACAGCGTTTTGTGTCCTTGTCTCCGGAATTAGACAAATATCCCATATTTGTTTTCCCATTAGTGCACAGACAAGTGTGTAGCAGCTACAAGAATGCAGACAACATGCCGGGGAAGCAATCTCTGCCAGGGACAAATACAACCAGGATGGATATGGGACGCCTTCAGAGATTATGTGATTTATAACGAGACGGTTTTGATGCAGTACACTTTGTCTTGGCATTTATTGCGGAGTGTAGGTGTTCAGGTTTCCACCAACACACGTTAGGTTCAGTTAACTTGATAAAATCTGCAATCATTTTAAGTTATCCTTTCTAGCTAAACCCTGCTCTAAAAATGTACTTTTTAGAGCTTTTTTACCATGTTACAATGTTGTTCTCTCATCAAAACATACCTAGAGCTGGGTTTTGATCCACTCAGCTTCCAAAATGCTCCTCTTGTTTCCTACCAGTTCCTCCAGAGGTCCTACGTATCCCACGTGTCCTCACTTTCCCTATCTCTTTCTAAGTTCAATCATTTCATCGTGAAGTAAAAACTCTTGTCACTTGTCACGGCTTGCATGGGCCGCACTGACCGATTTTTCTTCTTCTTTTTATTGAAACAGCTGATCGTAGCATAAAGGGTAGGGGGTTGTGTGGAACTCAGGAAGTGATTACTCGATATTGTGTTTCTTGTTTTGTTGTTTTAGATCAATATTAAATCTAAACAACATAGAGTAAGATAGTGATAACAATGTGTTTGAAATTAACCGCATGAAGTACATTTTTGTACATTTTTGTTTTGATTGTACATGAATGCAGTTGTTATATTGTATCTTTATTTTTTTATATTTTCAGACACTTCAACCACTGGCACACACAAATGGCTGACCAAAATATCAATAGTGGAGAAAAAAAAAAAAGCATGTCTGGCTCATCCCTCTGGACTGACGGTCTCTTCCAATAAGACCATCAGAAGGTGGAGTGGTCTTGCAAATAAAATCCTCTCCACTGAATGGGGATGATGCTGATCTAATTCACTGTCTATGTGCATGTCGGCCCGTCGTGCATCTCCAGTGGACTGGCGTGCCTGTGTGTGTATGTGTGTGTGTGCGAGGATGAGTGTCGTCTCTTCAGAGTGGGTATTTTGTTGACGTCTCTATTACTGTCGTCAGAGGAGGTCCCTATAATGCTATCTGCTGTCATTATCCCTCCCTTATGGACAACACGCAACGCTGAATGCACCGTTAAGCAATCATTAATTTCATGTGGATTATTATTCTCTATGGACATTAAAATTATAAGAAATACTTAAAGTGCACATTTTCTGCTGTTGCCTAAATGTGTCTCACAATCCGATTGTTCACTTAATACATTAATTAGAGGCAGGTTTTAGCGAGATAGAGAGTTGAGACTCTAAGAGAGCGGACCGCCAAGCTAACGTTGTGCTAATTTAGCTTCTGACTTCCTGCTTTGCGCTGGAGGAAAACGTGCTGTATTTACACCAACAGTGCACGGTGTCTTTTTTTCTTTCACAAATGTGTGTCTATGGTCCAAAAAGGAGTATACTTTACTCCAAGACAATAGTTTAATATAGGCAAGACAAGTTTATTCATACGGCGCATTTCGTACACAAGGGAACTCAATGCGCCTCAATATAGAGGTCGACCGATATGGGTTTTTTCTAAGACCGATGCCGATATGCACGGCCGATATTTTTGACCGATATTTTTGGCAGATCCAAATTTCCTGTATATGAAGCTTCTACACTATAAAATGTGTTGAACTGTGACAGCAGGGGGCGTTTTATTGGAGCATAAGGCTGATTATTAAAAGTGAAAACTGAATGGTCCTCTTTTCTCCAGTGTGACATCAATACAGTCTTCATTTTTTCTTCTGGAATAAAACCCAAGACATTCCTGTTGTGAAGTGTCTGTCTTGTATCCGATGACATATTGCATTGTTTTGATTAATAATGACATGACCAATAATTTACAGTTGATGAGAGCTTTTTATCTGTGTTTGACCCATCCTTCAAAGCCATTAGAACCCAGTGACTAATCTCCACATCTTGACAACAGATCTTTACGAAAACCACAAAGTGAGGCTGTTGCCGCATGTGGCATATATACCGTAATATATATTTTTTTATCACTTTACGTGAGGCAGCTGACACCGAATTTTAAGCTTTTTTATAAAGATGCAGACCTTGCCACTAGACATAATTTCCGTCAATCAAAGATCTCTGCCAAAAAGCATACTCATAGCAGTCAATGTCCTTTTCTCTTCGGTCTTTCCCGACATCTCAATCAAGTGCCACCTCGAGCCATCACCGCGCTGACACTCTGGAGGAGACGTCGAGAATGACCTATTTCTCCATCATAATTAAACAAGTTTCCGCCTTTATTCCATGTCCATTAGCGGGGCCCAAAGCACTCCTTGGGAAATGGTCGTTAACACAGACAGAAATAGGAACATAAATTTGCTGTTAATGAAAATGTCAATTAGTGGTCCGTGTTGTTGGAGGGGGGCTAAGAGTAGCACCACTGTAAATTAAGCATACATGCGCTTTCCAAGGGAGAGAGCCAGGCACAAACACCAAACTATCCAGACAGCCGAGCCCTTGATGCAATTTAGCACTTCACAGGATTGTTAATAAAGGTTAATTTTGTCTCCTACTTTTTACAAAATGGTTTTGCTCAGATGAGAGGGTACCTTTATGCTTTTTCGCTGTTGCTTTTGCAACATATAACGTTCCTTAACCAGACAAAAGAGAGAGCAGGGGAAAAAACACCAAAGTAAAGAAAGTTCTAAAACAGCTACTTGCATCAACTTTGGGTCTTGCACTATGAACAAACCAAGCTCCTCTAAGTCAGTCCAAGGAACTTTTTTACATTGCATTCAATTATAAAGCCCTTTTGCTTGAAGGCCTTCAGCAAGTTTCCTACACCCGAGCCGTCTGAGCCAGACCAGCGACTTATCCAGAGAAACCATCAACTCCTACGTTGGATTGTAATACTGTTGTGTTCTTTTGTTAATGGACGCTTGACTCAACAACAATAATCTGGAACATACTCGTTCGACTGGATTTCCTGCAACTGAGTGGACAGGATTATTTCAGAGATCATTTTACGTTCCCTTCAGTCCTGTCATCGGAAAAAGGACTGTGAAGTCCTAAACCGGACCAAGTGTAAATGGCTAAAGGACTTTACATCCACCAAGCTGTTGGGAAGCTAAAATACTCCCCTTCCCAAACTCCTTCCCATGTTGATCAAAACAATTCACAAAGTTGAAAAAGAAAAACAATATTTCTCCAAAATCGCCACACTTACTAGCAATCATGGCACATTGTGTTTTTAGACATGGAAAGTTTAGTTCAGTTCAGTTAGTTGACCTGGTACGGAACAATACTCCCCAGTCTTTTGAGGCAGGACTGAAGAGACTGTGATGCGGGATATTTCCCAGTGAGGTTACACTGTCCACTCCGCCGCGGGAAAGTTGGCCAAATGGGCCCCGTCCAGATCATTGTTGTTGACACACACAGCCTACTATGACCAGCGTATTCTTGTGAGCTGGAGCAGGACACATCCCTTTTACTTTTTTTTAAAGGGATGTGACCGCCTTTTTTCCAAAGGCGGTGTATCCTATGTTTAGCTCTTCTTTGTTTGCTTGTATTCAAATTGGACCAATACAAATAACAGCAAACACTAATCTACTCAAAGTCTACAATATATTCCAGACAATCTAATAAAATTACAGACACATTCAGGGAAAGAACATTATCATTTTCCTGTACCAATGTTCCAGTTTTTCTTCCGTCCTGAAGCCATTTAGCGGCTGGCACCCCCCGGTTTTGACGAGTTGTTTTGATATTTTTATTCACATATTTGGATCATTAATCAAATGGCAGCATGGAGGGAGGGTAAGCAGAGGGGGATGGATGCGATCCATATAGCATATCTTCTTCAGGGCTTGTGTGTGTGCAGTTCAGACCAGATCAATCTCAAAATCCTCTGCTGTTGCCACTCTAGACCCTGGGTGCTGTCACAAAAAAGGGGGGAAAAAATACCATTACCCACCCTACCCATACCTCCCCTCTCAATCCTCACGCGATTGGGCGGACAAATGTTGCAACACACACATACAAGCTTGCAATGACAGAAATAAAAAAGACAGATTCGCATCTAAACGTCAATAGGAGGGGGATGTATTAAAAGTGCATTTGAAATTCTCAGCAGCATCCCACTTTGCTTCTGAATGTCTGGGTCCTGCACCCTTAAAAGCACAGGGAAATAAATCAAGTTTGTTGCCGACGCTGAGACCCCTATAAAAATAAATAGATGAGCGCTGGTCACCTCGGAAACATTTTAAAGTGTCCCCCCTCGATGCACCGTATCCATAATTATGATTTTGATTGTCTGCGAGCGCGTCCTCCAAGATCAAATGTGAAGCGCGATAACAGCGACACGCAATATGAGATTTATGCATCGTCTGCTGGGGCCAGGGTTGTGCATGACATACAGATCGCTGCCAAAGTGGCCTCCTTCGGATTGAAACAGCACAAAGCTCTACCGTAGGGTGCGGGAGTTTAGGCCCACCAGATCAATAAAATGCTCAATAAATGCTTTTCGATTCCAAATTGAGAGATTTTTGCCCATCCTTCCTTACAAAAGTCTTCTGGAGCTGAGAGATTTCAGGGCTGTCTTGCACGCACTCCTCTTTGGAGGACTTGTAACCACAGATACTCAATGTGGTTTAGTTAGTAGACTGACCTTTGTAGTAAGGATCATTACCCATTTGTAAAAGCCATTTGCTTCTTAACTTGAGCTTTTTCTCAGATGGTGTTACATTTTGCTTCAAAATGTTTTGAAAATGTATTGAATCCATTCTTTGTTATACCCATTAATTGTTCTCTGAGCCATTGGCTGAATACAACCCCATGATTAATGATTCAACCCCATGCTTAAAAGGAACAGGCCACCGTTTTTCTATACTTAGATATCAGAATCAGAATTAGAATAGGTTTTATTGCCATGGTTTGAGAACAGGTTCACAAACTAGGAATCTTTCTCGGTGCAAACGTGCGACATAAAAACATATAACACAGAGTTAAGATAAAAATAAGCTGAAGACCTTTACACTATAAGGCTATAGGTGCATGTATAAAAAATATTAAATAAATAAGATAAAATAAAAGTGACGTGTGGTAAGACAACAACAATTTGACATTGAACAACAGTAGGATTGTATTTACAGATGTGTAGGCATATAAAGTGATATAAAGTGATGAGTGATAGCAGCGGGTCTAAGTGTGGACACACCACACAGTGCAAGTGCAGATACATCCATGAGTCTGTAGCTAAGCTACAGAAACTTGTTATTGTTCATGAGTCTGATGGCGGAGGAGAAAAAACTGTTCAAGTGGCGGGATTTATGGGTCTGGATAGACCGTAGCCTCCTGCCTGAGGAGAGAGGGGTGAATAGTCCGTGTCCAGGATGAGAAGGGTCAGCTGTGATCCAACCCACACGCCTCCGGGTCCTGGAGATGAACAGGTCCTGGAGAAATGGGAGCTCACAGCCAATCACCGTCAATGCGCTGCAGTCGATGCACACGGTGATGGAGGAGGTGAGGATGGACTCGATGATGGCCGTGTAAAACTGCACCAGCATCTTAGAAGGCAGCTTAAGTTTCCTCAGCTGCCACAGGAAGAACATCCTCTGCTGGGCCTTCTTCATGAGGGAGCTGATGGTTTGCTCCCATTTGAGGTCCTGGGTGATGGTGGTGCCCAGGAAATGGAAGGAGTCCGCGATGGAGATGGGGGTGGGAGAGTCAAACTTGATCAGTTTAACAGACTGGTGACTGGAGGTGCAGCAGTTTGTGTACAGGGAGAAGAGCCAGGGGGAAAGTACACGGTCCTGAGGAGATCTCCAGTGAGTGTCCGAGACGATCTTCCCCAGCCGCACGTGCTGTCTCCGGTCTGTCAGAAAGTCAGTGATTAACCTGCAGAGGGAGTCGGGCACACTGAACTGGTAAACCCTGTCTCGTAGCAGTCCGGGGAGGATGGTGTTGAAGATAGAGCTGAAGTCCATGAACAGGATCCTGGCGTAGGTTCCTGGGAAGTCCAGATGCTCCAGGATGAAGTGGAGGGCCAGATTGATTGCGTCGTCCACAGACCTGTTAGCTCTGTAGGCGACCTGCAGCGGGTCTAGGAGGGGGGCGGTGATGTCCTTGAAGTGGGGCAGGACCAAGCACTCAAAAGACTTCATGACCACAGAGGTGGCAGGGTTCCCTGTAGTCTCTGGAGTGTGAGGAGCTGAAGGGCGCTCATGGCGGCAGTAGTGTGTATTCAGACCCTGGGCGAGGGACAGGTCGTTCAGAGTCCGGGGGGCCTTGGGCTTATAGTTCATGATGGCCTTAAGCCTCCTCCACACTGCTCCCGGGTCGTTTGAGGAGAATTGCTGTTGGAGACGGTCTGAATATACGGATTTGGCATTTCCCACTTCCCTTCTAAAGTGGTATTTTGTCTGTCTGTATCGGTCTTTGTCCCCGTTTCTGTGTGCCGCCTCTTTCTCCTTATGCAGCTGCCGGAGTTTGGGTGTGAACCAGGGCTTATCATTCTCATAACAAATCCTGGTGCCAGTTGGTACTATGCGCTCCTCATTGAACTGGATATATGAGGTCACGATGTCCGTGTATTCATCCAGGTTGATGGAAGCAGCCCCAAATGCCTCCCGTCTGTAGTCTCCATACATGAGCTTAGACGAGTTGATGCGTACCTGTCTGGTCTTTGTGCGTGCGCTGAGTCACGCAAAAAGACCAAAGATGTTGTTAGCATTAACGCCCAGCTCACATTAAATCTGTTTAAGGTCCGGTACGGCTTCCGCGAGTAAGACATTTTTGGGGGGACAATTATTATTAATCTAGGATCAGTATTGTTCAAATTAAAAAGGCGATTGTATGAATTATTTCCACATTAATAACACACACAGAAAAGCTCACATGGTTATGCTAATTAACGGGCGGGGCTTCCTCTGCCTCTCAGCGCAGTCTCACGCGTTCTCCCACCTGGCCTAAATGCAGTGCAGTAAAGTGGATTTTTGGACTCTTTCTTGACTCTTTACACTTGTAAGTGGACATAATGGCTTGGGCAAATGAAGATGGCTGATTATAGCGATGTTTGGACTATTTATCTGCGTTTGGCTTCCTGCAACTTCTCATCGCGTTCTGCACACGGGACGTCCTTCATTCAACACAGCGCAGCGGCCAACCTGACTTCACACCGCGGATGTGAGCCTGAAGTTTACCGGTAAGACACATGACGCTCCTCATAGGAGGAGCATGCACTCGCAGTGGCCCAACGTATCTAAATTAAACCGATATGAGCACGTATAATCCGATGCATCTTGTGTTTATCCTCTGAACTGCATCGAGCTGTGGCTTCGCCGCCGATGCACTCGCATCTCTCGTGCCTAAATCCGTGTATCGGTATAAATCTGTTATTCGTCCCATCCCTATTCCCATTTCACTTTCTCACCGTCTTTGATTGACCACAATTGAACCCCCCACTCACAAGAAGTGCTACCACCGGAAATGCCTGCGCCACAAAAGTAGGCGGGGCTGAATAAGATGAACGCTCATCTTAAACTTTGTCAATGGGTTAGGGTTTTTTCAAGGGAAGATTTTGTGGCTTGCTCAAAACATACCCTTGGAATCATTACCAAAGCCACAATTATGATATAACATACACAAAAAACAACAACACATAATCCGATGCAGTTGGGCGGATTTTATTATCAACTTCCCCAAAAGACTGCATGGCTACACACACTAATCGTCATCTATAGACACAAACTCAGTGACAGAGTGGAGGCAGACAGTGAATCACCATTCAGCGGCCGAAACACAACGCCCATCTTTACTTTGATAGCTGTCATTTCTGCGCCAGCCTTTCCTCCACTGCTGATGCTGCTGCTGCTGCTGGGGGGAATAAAAGAGTGTGTGGTAATGGGAGATAATTACTTCTCTCTCTTTTCCTCCCTCTTGCTTTGGCTCACTGTGTCCCTCTGTCTTGTTTCTTTTTTCTTCAGAGCCACATTGCACAGGATGGATGCCAGTGAAGTCGCAAACTACAGCATTCAGGCCCATTACGTCGGCAATGAGTGGAGATGCAAGCAACATCTGGTGTCTTATCCGTGATAGAGAGCGCTGCCTGGGTCCTCTAATAGATACCGCAGGCATCACGGAGCGGGACAGCAAACAACTCTCTCTTAAAACTCTTCAGTGCAGCGTTTGGGACAATCTGAAGAGGGGACAAGCAAAGGGCGTTATTGGGCACTGTGTCTGGTCAGCTATTTGATTAGGGAGAAGGGGGAGATTGGTGGATTGTCAGACGGGAGAATGAGGCAAGGGGAAAAACAAGGTCTGAGCAGTTCTGGAAGTGGTTAGAACTCACAGCAATGCGGCTCTGGGTTTGAGAACCACATTGAGTTCATTTTTGAGTAAATATGAACACATCCTGATGTAGAAAACAAAAGAACATAGCATAAATAGGATAACAGATCCACACATCTCCATTGCTGTACATCACACACAGTCAAATAGAAGTAAGCGAAGAGATCACCTTCAAGTTCAGGCGCACGTCCAGCTGAGCCTTCAGCTGTTGTTCCGGCGACGCATCGGTGATCAGAGCCAGCCTGACAACTTCATTCACCCGGCACCTGCCAGATGTCAATCACACACTGCAGTAGTCTCACGCCAGCGCTGATCAGACAGGGCGATCCACTGATGCAGGAGAGTATTCATGAGGCAATGGCAGCCATTTTGTTCACCTGTCTGGCAAGATCAAATTCGATCAAAACAAGAATGATCCGACAGTCTACGCAAACATTATAGCCCAAATTCATCCATTCGATGTTCTACTTTCAGAGAGAGATTGCTTACTCATAAGTCATGTGGCCACTGTAACTTGCATAATCCTGTACTTTATAGTTTATCATCCATGGTCAAACCAAATCGTCCGCAACAAGATAACTAAAACTTACTGATTCATTAATCACTGATAAAGGTTGTTTGATGAGAGGTGGAAAATTCCAATCCAGGTGAAAACATTTGGGAACCGTCTGTTTTCGTCAAAGCTTTTTGGCATGCTCAAACTGGAAAATAGCACCACACAAGTGAAACGGACATAACTGCATGTTGCTGAATCCAGTTATATGAGAGAGTATTGATAAACGTGTCAAGAATTCTGATGGCAAATCTATCACTTCTCTATCACCATCTCGGACTCCTCTCCTCCCTCTGTGCTCCATCGTATCTCTAATATCTATACACTAACTGCGCTACTAAGGGTTAGACGAGTCCAAGTATCAGAGTAAAAAACAATCACGTATGGACTTGTCAAGACTTTCTACTTCACCTGGCCTCACAATAACAATGTCCGGCGTTAGATTGCTGAGATGCCGTTGTCTTTGAGTCTGGGAGAGCAAGTTCTGTAAAAAGGTACCTGCTCACTGCACTGACAGGATATTTGAAGGGAGGAATTTATTTGTGTAGCGCCTTTCACAAAAAAAGCCCTTTACATGGGACAATTTACATTCACTCCATCCACGGTTGGGGTAAGCTGTTTGTAGCCATGGCTGCCCTTTGGAGAATCCGGAGGAAACCTATGCTGCCACAGGGAGTAGGGCAGGGCGATATGGGCTAAAATCTCTATCACGGTATAAAAAAGATCACAATAACGATATATTTGACAATATAATTGACAATGGACAAATTACTTCAAAATTCCAGCCTATTAATCCAAAGATATTTAATTCTTCTTTTTTTTGCGCCACACTAATTTCCTCGCAAATATGATCCAATCAAGCAGTTTACATCCTTAATTTACTTTTACTTTTTAAGCACCAGCCCCTGTGTCCTACACAGTCAGTGTTTATGCTGCTCTGCTGGAGCTGAGCGTAACATAAATTATATCGTGTTCACAGCGATATAAACAATTACAACGATATCAAAACATTTTATTGCGATAAAGATACGCAATACGATATCAATCAATCAATCAATCTTTATTTATATAGCGCTTTTCATACATTTCATGTAACACAAAGTGCTTTACAGATTTAAAAACATTCTCTCACATCCACCTCCTCCCACAAATACAAACACATTGTCGTATTCACACTCTCCCCACCCACCTTCCCAGAGACACACCACACAAGCACACCACACACACACAAGGTAAAACAATGGACGCAATGGACATAAGGTTGGGATAAGGCTGAGGTAAGGCTGGGTACAGATAAACCAGGTAAGGAGCCGTCTGCATCGGGTGCGGCATCTCGGCTGCAGCCATAAGGCACCAACACAGGGCGCCCGGAGAAGGCGCTTTAGAAACACCACACCTCAATCCAGACACCCACAGGACAGCACCCCAGCAGCCACAGCCAATCCCCGCTCCCGAGGCAGAGGGCTCCTCCAGAGGAAACAGGGAGGGCAATAAAATTGTTTAAAAAAAAAGTAAAATCGAATAATAGGATACCTAAAATAAGACCGAGAGGTAAAATACATAAATACAAAATAAATATTAATAACAATTAAACATCAATTAACTTAATTATAAGGTGCTGAGATAAATAGATAGGCCTAACAAGAATAATTATCAGTTAAAAGCTAAACTAAAAAGGTGAGCCTGCTCTTAAAAACATGAACGTTCTCTGTGGTCCTGAGCTCCTCCTCAGGTCGTTCCAGAGGCGAGGGCCGTAATACTGAAACGACGCCTCGCCGTGAGTCTTTCTGTTGACTTTAGGAATAACAAGGAGACCCCTGCCGGAGGAGCGAAGGGGCCATAAAGGTTCATAAGGTAAAAGCAGTTCTGAAAGATAAGAAGGACCAAGACCATTACGACATTTAAAAAACATTAAAATAACTTTAAAATCGATCCTGAAACACATGGGGAGCCAATGCAGCGACTCTAAAACCGGTGTAATGTGGTCCCGCCTCCTGGTCTTCATCAGGACATGAGCTGCTGAATTTGCTGATATGGCCTTCCCCTAACGGGGAGAACATGCAAACGCCAAACAGAAAGGCCTTGTCCGGCCCGGGGACTTTCTTGCTGTGACACACGAGTGCTAAACACCATGTCTCCGTGCTGCCCTGCAGATTTACAGTATATAAAGCATAGCATGTACATATACATGTCACTGTTTATATCAGTAGAGATATAAAATGTTTACTGTAGTCCAATGGAAAATGGTTTAACTTAAAACGCCCATTAAAGGCCTCTGTTTTTCATCTGCTATTTCACCACAATTTCCCAAGTTGTTCATTCAAATGAAATGATCACCTAAGGCTTTTGCAAAAGTAAGAGTAGTAAAAAATACCTTTGTGCCTATGTCTGTGCTTGATGAAATATCAGTGGGATTAATTAAAAGTCAATTAGCCTGTGCAGAACAACTGAGTCCAATTGAAGATTTGTGCTTTAATTCAGAAGCAGGTCCTCCGTCTAACGCCCTTTGCCGTTGTGTCTGTAAGGTGCTAAATGACCCCAGCCTATGTATTTGCACTTTGTTTAAATGTTGTCATTTATGCAAATTTAATTAGCATTTTAGTTGCATCTTTTAACGTGCACACCAGAGTTTATGAATAATTGATTATAGCGCAAATAATGGAACAAGCTAATTTCCTCGCGTTTTAATCCAATGGAGAAAAATAAAAAATGTAAATGGGGGGAAATAATGTTGTATTAATTAAAATGATTAAAAATATGACTTTCTTTCTTTCTGTGTTCATGGTCAGTGATAATGCAGCCAGAAACTCTTTTGAAAGTCCAGTCTGGATTATCGGAGAGTAGTTTGATCCATTCACTGGCGTCATCTCTTCTGCTCATCTACAACAGCATGAGATATCATAAAAATAACATTTAGTATTAATTACTTTGGCCACCTGTAGTAACGTTTAATTGAGTTTATTGTCGGACGAGCAAAAAACACCTTTTTTACACTCACAGATAATGTTAATTGCATAGCCTTTTCGCCTCTCCACCATTTTGAACACATACAGGAGAAAGAACTAGACGAGACCAGTTTAATCCTGATCAAAATAGACAAACTTTCAAGGGCCCGTATCATGCAAAAGGAACTTTGAGGTTTTAACCACGTTATAGTGTCAAAGCCTCATCAAAAACATACCTGGAGTTATTCGGGCATGTTCCGTTATCGTGCAGAATCCTCAAAATGTGGCCCCCAACACTGCAATACGTCATCAGGTAATTTCCATGGTGTTTCTCCAAGGAGCCTAGTTACGGTCTAGAAGACTCCTTCACCAAACTTGTTTTGAATCTGTCCGTGGCCAAACTATCTCCCTCGCGCTCATTACCATGTTGGTCCGTGCGTGGAAGTTACAAACATGCAGCTCTGGTCACAGGAGCACAAAAGAAGGAAGTGCAGAAGAATTTCTACTACAAAAATATTTCAAGGCTAAGGGGTATAAGGTACCCCTTAGCTTCAATATAGGAACTTTAAATCATTCATTTTTCCTCCAGTGATATCCACTTCCATATCCACTTCCCTCGCTATTGTCCTTACTTCAGGGGTGCTTCAGTCTTATTTGGTTGATAATGCTCTACGTGGCCGATGTTTTGATATTTTGTCGAGAGTTCACACAAACAGATGCACGCAGGCTTAGTATAGACCCGAGTGTATGAGAATGCCGTGTCCGTTTCACGTCAAAACAAAAGTTTTGTTTACGTTGTCCCGCTCTGCCTCTCCTGCTGTGCCCGGGCTTGATAACGTTAGAGCTGTCAGTGCAGATGGACAGCTCATTGTCACCTGCTCTGTGCTGACATATGGCCCGGTCCTCGTCCCTCTGTGTGATTGTCTCATCACTCCTGACTGCGGTGACTCCCAGCTGACGTGCAGACGGGCTCGAGCCCCCCCGCAGGCTCCGTAATCAACATCCTGTCAAAGCACTGTCAATACTCTCAGAGACACGGACAAGTGGCCACACGGTCACACCTGACTTGAACAAATGCCACTGTTTAACCAGCCTATGTCAACTTTGTGCTTGAGTGTGCTGCAAGAAAGGTAAGGTAATGTAAAGAGCTCGGAAATGCCTGGGTTTCCTTCAGGTGTTCTGTTTAGCTTCTGAGATCTGACAGAATTGGGCAGAGCAAAGGCGGTATGAATTAACAAGAAAAGAGTGTAGATTATATATTTTCAATTGTCTGATGAATACAGTTAAATAGAAACTATTTGCATCCTCGATTTGAACTGTGTTAGCGAAGAGGCCTGTCTTAGAATAGCTTAGGAGTGGAACCTAGCACCCTTGATTTTATCACAGTTTGGCCTTTTATCCAACAACCGTTCAAATTCTACTTTTTCCAGCTACATCTATTTTTAGTTCTCTGCCTCATCAACACTTGATCTGACACTGCTCCCCTGCCTCTTCACATCTTTGCCGCTACAGAGGTTACAAACAGCCACACGTCTGAACCTTCCCACGGGTGTTGCTGGTTGAACCCAGGTCCAAGTCTCGGCATCTTCCTCTGATCCACCCATGACAGCAGTGCAACCTTGCACCCTTTTCAAATCTGGATGTTCCCAATGCAGTGGTCCCCCGGTGCCTGGCCATATCTGCCCCAGGAACAGTGGCCCCCAGTGGGTGCGCACTTTGCTTGCTGTCAGCCTCCGACCGACCCACCATCCAATCATCCATTTCTTCTCCATATATTCAGAATTTTGGTCTTCATTTTGACTTCATGTTGCCCCGCGTGAGAATGGCACAAGCCCTCGCTACCGCCATGGGACGCGGTGACAGCTATATCCAAAGTTGACCCTGACAGCCACAAAGATAGAGTGGCCGACCTCAAATCTCCTCTGTCTAGACAAAAGAGGTCAGAGTTAGTATTGGGTTACGCCGCAGTCCTTCAAAAATTGAAAAAAAAAAAGTGTTTTGATTCTTGTTCTGTTTGCTTTCCTCCTTCCAGTTAAATGAGAGAGCAGTGTCAGCTCAATTGGATTGGAGGAATACGCAGATCTTTGCCAGAGGATAATGCAAGACATGCTTTACTGCATGATGCTTGTTACATTATTTATTAAAATTAAACTAATATGGTGAAGGGATATCGGTCTTGACTTGCCATTGCAGAATAGAGGAACTCATCACTTGAACAAAACACAAATTCCGAATATGTCAAAATAGCCAAAAGTCTTTAAAAAAAAGCAGTTTGCCCTCTAATCTGAAGGAAGGAGGTTCTTTCCCAGTGCCAACCAATGCATGGTTCCCATGCAGTGTGTTCATGCATGAGACACATGTACATTAACAGCTCTGCCCCAAACTAATAAATAATATATTTTCAATTACTGCCTGTGCTAGAAATGGTATGAATTTGCAATCCATAAGTCCTCAATGGGGTTACTGTAAATGATGTCTTATGCTCTGACCAGGTGGAACTGTGGCTGAGCACTCTTGCCTCACAGCAAAAAGGTGGCGATGTTGTGTAATGAACCGATAGAAACAAACAGAATGTGTTAAATCGTCAAGGATTGTGAAATTTGTAATAAATGGTCAAATAAAATCAGAAATAATGACATAATTTCATCAAAAGCCTGGTTGTAAATGCAACAAAGAAGCAGACGATAATTGAAACATTTATTTTCCCGGAGAAGCGGTTGATAATTCAAACTGTATTTACCGGAGGAGCAGATACAAATTCAAACTGTATTTACCGTATTTAGGAGCAGATGCTATTTCCAAGTGTCAACTATGGTAAAGATGGAAATCAAACCTGGAGCAGAACTGTGCATGTGGACATGATGGTCAAACACACGTTTTCCATTTATACATCACAGCCTTCATCATCCATGTGAGCGTTGTCCACCAGGACCCTACAGCTCAGTGGGAAAATGATGCCCGTCCTTCTCTGAGACTTTCACACCGGGGACTCCACTGGTCTTGGCTCTCATGCTTATTTTTTGTGATAATTTCTTCAACAGTCATGAACACCATCCTTCACTCACTGTGCATGTGCATCAGAGCAGTAATCAACGGCGTACTTAAAGACAGGCCCGTCCCCCTTGCTGCTCTTTATCAAGCTATTTTTGTTCCTCTGGGTTTGGCAATGCATCCCAGCTCAATTATCTCCAAATGTTATGTATATGCATGTTTATTCTCTCTCTTCAGAATGATAGACTGTTAGCGCAATGTTTTTAATATGCAAACCAGCCTTGTCAAGCAGGCTGGGATTGAGAGGCTACCAATTATTCGGCATCAGACAGTGCGAGATGATTATCTAGGTGAGGGACTTGGTTCATCCGCAGCGGCGAGGAAGTGGCGTATTGATTGGCCATGAGGGAGCTAATAACACAAGGTTATCTACATGTAGCATGAGACAGTCTCCCTACTTAATACAGCGGCCCTATCTTGATTTAATATGTCCTCATCGCGTCGAGCTGAGGAGAAGTGAAGGGGCATGTAGATCTTCTGAAGCCCAGCAAAGGTCACGGCATCATAAAAGCAGCTATAAGCTCTACAGGATCTGTGCCGATGTTGACTGCGTTCATCACTAACTCGATGGTCTTAAACATTTATGGAATTTATAGTGTTAAATTAATAATAGAGAAATATCAATGTGACCAGAAAGAATTAGACTTGCATTATTGTTGAAGCTACAGTAGGTCTATATCAATCAGTTTTAGGAGTACTATATCTACAGAGTTACAGATACCAGGTTAGCTAGTTAGCGTTGTGTTTTGAAGGCGAAGATTGTTTTTAATAAAACCATGGAATGAAAATAGAAAATAGTTCAGTGGCCTGCTTTTTTGTTAGTCAAAACAAATATAAATGTTATGTTTTAAAGCTGGGGGAAAACAACTATTTGTGGGACAGGTGATTTAGTTGGTGACCAAAGGCCATTTGGGAAGCCCTGTGAGGTGACGGCTGTTGTCATATTGAGCAGTGCAAAAATGAATTTGATTGCGCCAATTCTGGATTTGTGCTCTATCTATTTAAATGTTACTGTCTAAATACAGCGCTATCATCGCTAACGTGGAAGTAAGAGTCTACATTAGGGGTGTCTTTCCACTTTCCAACCCATTACGCCATGATCCCGCCCCCCACATTGTTCTAACTCTAACCAAATCCCTTTTCCTAACCCTAACCTTAATGTGCATATGACACATTAGATTACATTTTCACAAATACATAGTTAACAGAATTGCGTTCAAGATTCATGTTAAAATTTTCAATAAATCTGGAAAAAAAAAGACCTTTTTATTTTGAAAAACTGCAAACATTTTAACGGCCGCTGAAAGCCATTGAAGTCAATGGGATAATTTGTCCAGATAAACTGCAAACTGTCTCTCTCTCGCAAACGTTTAGCAAACCGCAACTATATCATCATGAACCTGGGACAAAATGTGACAGGCTAAGGACCAACGATAAGAACACATGTTGAGCTCTGACATTTAAAAAGGTCTTGATGCAATTAATGGAGATCAGCACTGATAACGCAAAGAAGCTAGCAGGCTAAAGCTAACTAGCCCACTGCCTGCAAGCAGATTCATTCAGGATTAGTTTGTTTGCGTCACACCACCTTTATGTTGTGCTTTGCCTTAACGGGAGAGCGATTCGCTCACGGTAGAGATGTAAAATGACAGTCGCTGATGATAAACTTGGCCTCTATAAGGCTCTACGGTGTTACGTCACAAATCAAACAGAGGTGAATACAGCGCTCTCGCTTAATTGAAAACAGTGGGAGATCGCTGATATTTGGTGGTTGTTTGAGAGGATTTATTAAGGTGAATAATTGTTGGATTGTGATGAAATGGGATTTGATTACCATGATAACCTATTGAGGCAAAAGTCTGATATAAACAGAAATTGGACTTAATTGGTCTCAATTAATGTTGCCAAGAGGCAAATCGTAACTTTGTGTAGAATGTCACGCATTTATGTTTCGCCTTTCGGGAAATAATCATGAACTAAGTTAAACGTAATGCTGACGAGAAAATGTTTTAGAAACGTTTAGCTGACGTTCTGTCTAGTTTATTCAGCTTTAGATTTAGCTAAAGCACGACTTAGCTAACACATGTCATGACAATAAACATTTGATTAACAATTTATGGCTTAACTTGGTTGGAAATCGAAAAATAAGGCACATCAGGGGTGTCCATTTCTCTAGCAGTCCGGCCTGATTCACTTCACCTGACAAAGTTGTAAACACACCCAAAATACACACATGGTTTAATCAATGGGAAAAACGAGGTCCACCGACACTATGCGCCCAAAGAATGAGATCAAATGTGGACATCCTGAAGTTGTGTGGCTACTTTAGAAGCTTAGAAGCAATCATAGCATGGTTCTTCAACACACACTGTAATTTAAATATGCAAATGCTCAAGCGATGATCAGTGGGGACACTTTTTCACTGGAAAAAGTCATTAGCGTAGATCCATCAAATATTTAGACGTATTTAAACCTGACTTTGCCCTTCAAAAAACAATCCCAAGAGTGTCACCTCTGAATGGTTTTGGAATCAATTTGTGTCTCAAAAAAGTGAAGAAAAAAAGAAAAGAAAAAAGGATGTCGTTGGATTGTCTGTACCCCTTTTTTGTTAAAACATTTATTTAAGAGTTTATACCATACCAGTAACCCTAAACCTCCTTCTTGAAGCAGCTATGTTCCTCGGTATGGAAGCCCAGATATGGCCCACATCTATTTAAATAGTGCCAGTCACTGTCACAAACAAGCCGGGCAGTATCCGGTGCACTGTGTCATATTGTGTAGGGCTGTCTGGCACCGTGATCTGTTGTCTCAACATAAATCACAGTGGCAGCAGATAGAGACCATGTTTCCTTGTTACTGGAAGTCCGTCGAGGGCCATTCTCCCGAGAAATCAACATAACCTCAAACACAGTGCTCCCCTGCCACCGTAGCAGGTCATGGTGGAGACTCTTAGACACATAATCCACCTCTCTCTTTTTGCAATCTTCTGCTGCATGCATGGCTGGGAACATATTAAAACTTGGGCAAATATGGAAACACTGGGGGGAGATTGGCAGGCAGGCAGACGAGGAGGTGGCCGCTTGTTGCCATGCGTCGGGTGCATAATCCAGCCTGCTAGGGGCGAGAGGAGTAATCTCATGGTCAGGATATTAGCCGGTCTGTATTTGAGTGCTTGACTGTTTCCCGGGCTAAAAACGCACTATAGGTCCAGGAATAAAAGATTACCAGTGCAAGAGTTCAAGGGTTTGGTTGGAGAAAATACTCTGGGGAGGCCGCGCGCGCCGCAAGCCCCAAAGATTACATTTCAGTCCCTCGCTCGCAGTCAGGAGCTCGCCAGACGGAACAGGAAATTGTGTCGCTGTCAAGGAGAACGCACGGAGAGAAATGTAAATGGCCCTCTCAGTAACGGACGCCTCATATGCAACCCCGGTGCTGTCCCCTGGGCTCGGGCCCTGTCCACCGCGTCCATCTTGTGTCAAATCTTAAGTTTTAATACTGAAGAGGGTTGGGGGAAGCAGCGGGGAGTGAGGAGTGGCGTATGTGTTGCTGTGTGTGGAGATATAAGAGGATACAACCCGGCATCCAGCAACTAACTTACAAGAAGCATGATATGTTTCGCTCATTTTTAAGAAACTTGAAATTGTAGTGTATATGAAATGGTATTAATTTTGAGTGAAATCGTTGTACAAGAACGCTCCCATTGGGGACTGATCCAAATTGAAGTTGTCAGCCATTTATAGTGATAAGGGAAAATAACTGTGAATAAGTTTGGTCTCTTTGTGAACAAACAAACCGTAATTGTTGGTCTGTGCATGCTAATACGACGCATGGAAACACATCACCACAGATTGTAGCCATCCATCCATCCATCCATTTTCTTCCACTTGTCCGTTGCCGGGTCGTGGGGGCTGTTGGAGCTGGCCAAATCACATTGCACCAGCCGCCTATGGCTCCTCCTGCAGATTGTAGCCAATGGCTTTTTTCCATATGTCGTCCCACACTCACAAACTGGCAGGAAAGCGAAGTGCTACCCTGTAAGACTCTTATTATCATCTTTAAACCTGTCAGAAACCTCTCCAGAAAATATTTTTGCCCTTCTCCAGACCTTAAAGTTGAGGTAACCAAACATTCTTTGTACTAAATGTATGTTGTCTATTAATGCAGCAAATTCCAATTTGTGCCATGATTATTTCAGTATGAACAGTGCTCTGCTACATGTGCAGCAGCCAACAATCAGGATGAGGTTGAGATAAACGAGAGCTGGTTTATGCTTAACGTTAGACTATCAACAGCTCCAGTAAATGGGTAATGCGGCTTGGCAACATGTACCTAGCTGAAAGATTACCCTATGGATTAGATTGGTTATCAGATGATGCTGACCATTGTCCAAAATTCATGTAGGTATTTTGAGTATATGGTGGTTTGCTCTTGTAATGATTCAAATGACTAAGATCAAAAGAGCCTGTCATTGTCGGGGCGTGTCAAACGTGTGTGATTGAAGTCAGGCGAAGAGTGCCAATAAACATATCCACTGAGCATGCATCGTGGAACATCATTTGGAGCCTTCGTTAAAATGAGAGCCTTCCTGTTCAAAGTCTGTCGTCGTCCTGACAGTTCCATTTCACCGAGTCTGTCAGAGACAAAACAAACACATCTAAAGGGAACAAATTACAGTCACTGAGATTTCAATGTCAGCCGCCAAACTCAAAAGTTATCAGTCATTCTGAAGACTGGAGTGGCACAAGCAAAACAGGGAGTCATGTTGTATTCAAAATGTTGGGCACGCAGAGTATACACACACTCTTAAGAGCATATCTAAGGATTACAACGTCATTATACAGCAAATGTATAGTGATACTGTATAATAACTAACCATACAATGCAGTTTCATTGTATGGTTAGTTTGTTTAGCGGCCATTTCCAAATACAAGAGAATCTGAGAATATGTTTACACATTGGACATCTCTCAAAGGTAGAAGATAATTCCTCTAAGATATTGGAAGCAAACTACATAACGTCTCATCTATGGTGAACAATGGGTTAGCGCTTCACCTGCTGATTTGGCCGATTAAGCACTATTTGTTTCGATATAGACCAGACCATGTGTGCCTCTTACGGCCAGTTTTTAACGCCTAACGGAATTTAGGGACACAGACACACACACAGCAATTGGCTTGGCTGGCATGGCCATAGTTTCTTCATAATGGATCTTTCTGTAACAATCGAATGATTGTACAATAACAATAAGTTTGGATTCTTACTGATTACTGGTGCTGGGCATATGGTTTCTGGCTGTTAAAGGGACTAGATGGAAGTTGTCATTTATATACTCGCTACCGCCACCTCAGGTCTTATGCGTAACTGCAATTTCTAAATTAAGCTCGTGCATGACAGTATTTTGGACCCGAAATAACAACTTTTTGAGTGCAGGATTTTAGCGGTTGTTGTGGTGAATATGTCTGTGCTCATTTACACAATAGGACATTGCTGGAGCAAGGGGGTAAAAAATACATAATTTAAAAAATGTTTAACTCCGTCTAGTCCCTTTAATGCATTGGATATATGCCCATTATTGCTCATGTTATGTGTATTTTGTGTCTTGTGGCCTTGACCAAATCATCATCTTCAACAGATCAAAAAGTTCTATTGATACTCTTCAACAACAGGAGGAAAAATGGGAGGACATTTTTAAAAAGCTGTGTATGATGCTGCACACTTACAATATTTTATTTTTTTCCCACTGTCATAACAGTTATTGACGTTGCTGTGACTGACCAAAATAAGGTACATTTGATTCAATCATCAGCAAATTCTCCGCTAAGTCTGTTCACTTCTCAAACGATTAAAAAGAGAGCCAGTCCACATTGATATGACTATGCTTATTTGCACTGTAATATCACTCTATGTATGCTGGTTAATTACTGCTTATGTCTAATATAAATATTGTGACATCAAACAATTTAAGTATTGCCATGTCCTTAAAAAATAGTTTTACTACATAAATATAAACGTTTATTTTCTGTAATGCACTTTTATTTTCATGTCTGCAGAAAAGTCTATGTTGTTACAGAAATAAACTGCAAAGCAGCAGACCCTTGTGTTGTGATAGAGTAATCACGTTTGTCTGGGGCTGCAGAGGACATTGCAATGCCATGCATGACTCACTCTGAAAAGGCCACTTCATCTGAGTTCACAACATTCAATAAATACGGTATAAGCCATTGTCATTGACCACCGTGGGTAATCAGTATATATTCACAGCTTCTAACACAAGCGGCCCGTTTGTATGTGTGTATGTGTGTTAGAAGAGTCTCTCAAAGGAACAGTGTAGGTCATAGAGTAAATTCTTTATTGTGAATCAGGTGCTAGTACCGACACTCTATCCAAAACAGAGAGGGCGCGGTGAAGGAGGGAAAAAAGGGGGGGAACGATTTATCAATGCAAAGTTAATAACATCCATTTGAATCTAACTAAAAATCAATATTTCATTACCAAATTGTTAGCGGGAATGAAGAAGGATCGGGGAAGTCGGCCCGGAGCTGGTGGGCAGGACGCGTCGCAGAGTTCGATGGGGAAGACGGGATGATTCATGGGGCCATCAGGAGGCGGAGAGGGAGGGACGCGCGGACGATGGAAGGACAAAAGAGGAAAACTTGGGTGTTTACCTGTGACCTTGACAATGTACAGGGAAATATAGAGCAGGAAATGAGGTCACGTGGCCATCAGTCACGCTCAGGTTATGAATTAAGGCCTAATCAATCATTATCCAGTTCGGATTTGAAGACAGAAATGTTAACTACAAATGTACATCCATAGATCACAATTCATCCTTACCTTGTTTTATTTACTTGTTATCTTTTATTTTTCTAAGCCATGTGGTTATGTCTGTTTGGGCTGAGAGTACATGCAATATATCAAAAATAAAAGTTTATTTCCCCAAACAAAAGCAAAAAATTATAATAATACTCTGAATGAAAATACATATTTTGACATTGCAGAAGCTTATTGAGACGCCACAGCGAATGCTGAAGCCAAAGGCTTGCAAATTAATCAATATTTAGAGGTGGCACATGAGACCATTATAACAAAGCAAGCAAAATAAAAAATGCATATTTAAATAATTTACAAACTTGCATTAAACTGTTACTTAGAAAATATTTTGCAAGATGTGCTTGTGCACTTGGACAACTTGGAGTAAGTGCTGTTTCGGATCTTCATGTTGTCACAGTTGACGTTTTGGATAAGCTTCATCCCCTTTTCAACATCTACAATTTTCCTGGAATTCACAATTTAGCGGCCTTTTGAAAGTCTGCATCATCCGCCCAGTCCGCTGGAGGAATCCTCGATGTTTGTGGCAGATCCAGAGTTTAAAAGAAACGTATCGTGCTGGTGATCTGCTTTTCATAATGTTATGAATCAGAGGCTAGAGCTCGAGTGTGGGCCTGGGGTGCACCCCCTGGAATGTGACTGGCTGCCATGTGCCACCCCACCTAGGATGGCTGGAAACGCATTTTTATTTGCCATGAATGGGCTCCAGCAGATGTGGAGAGAACTGGTTACTTTTAGTGCTGTAAAGACTTTCTCCAAGATTATCTCAAAGATGTGAGGTTGACAAGCACAGGGAAGAACATTTCGTCCAAGTGTGCTTTCAATCAGAGTGAAACAACCTGTGAAACTTTGAGCAGCTTGTGCCACCTCTGAAACATTTCCTTTCTCTTCAGAATGTATTCCTAAATAATTTTCCGGATGCCAAAACCTAATGCAGGGTTCTAATCGAGGTTATCTGACATTGTTATTTACCATGCTTTGATGGACCATTGTATATACATATACTGAAAAGACAATTTGAAATTCTTCATGTTCAGACTATAGCACTGACAGCAGATGAACAGTTTAGCCAGTTTGAAAGCAATCTTTCACAAATTTAACTTCCACTCTCGTTTGGCTTTTAATATGCAGGTGTAGATGTATTGGGAGTGACGCAGGCCATATGGATGTTTATGTGATCATTTTGATCATAATGATTACATTGAGCTAGGTGTAATTACCTCTGCCGAAGCATCAGCCTTGACAGATATCATATTGCCATAAGTGAATGTGAAGTGGGGAACAACAGCCACGAAATGATCAGAACTGACAGCTATTTCAGCTCGCAACTAATTGACAATTTTCACATGACAGTGTTTATGGGCAAAAAACATCAGTACTGTGGTGATTTGAAATTAGACGCCTTCATTGGATTCAGGATTGAGAATTGTGAGAGGATGCAGAGATTTCACAGGGAAAAGAGGGGATATAAAAGTCATCTGCTTTGACATACAACACTAATCACAAATGTTTGAATGCAGATTTTTTTCCATCCACCCTGGACATGCACCACAGGGTGATTTAGCACAAACCTCTAAAGTATAAAATCTGAAGAATGGTCTCCCTTTCGTCTCAGAGCAAGAGAGCCATGGATTCGATGGAGAATGTGTGGCCTGGCGTTGTCCTGGATGCTTCGTAGGTTTCCCCACAAAATATATTTAAATATTCTTAACATTGATCAAGAACTAATGGAGGGATCCAGTCAAATGGTGAGCGGGAAATTTCCGACCGCCGGAAAATGTCTTGGATCTGGTCAAATGTGTAATTACTACTAGTGAACTCGGAGGTGATCATTCAACTCACGTTATACCATTGTTGCATGAGGTAAATGCAACAATGGGGCCCCCGGTAGGAATCTGAATGATATTTGCCATTGGATAAATTTGCAGAGATTGCTAGGTGGAAGAGCTTGTGCAGAGTAGCGAGAACAATCAAAGAAGCAAAATAAATATATTTGCCATTGTTTTGAATGGCATTATCACATTTTCCAACTCTTATTAGCAGTATTGTTTATAGTCAGTGTATTTCAGCTGATTGCTCTGGGCCAACACTGACAAACTATCACACAAACCCTGCAAAAGAAAGCCTTGCGTAGAGCACATCGCGCTGGGTATCGAGATCACACAAACACACTGTTCATGAGATCACGAGCTTTAAGATTTAGAGATCTTGTAAATGCGTATATAAAGCGTGTAAAGAAACGCCTGTTTGCTCATAGAGAAGGGGGGAGTGTTGCCCGAATCACACTCAAAACAAATCTCCTTTTGTGGAGGGGTTCTGTGGAATCGAACTTAGTCCAAACATGCTGCTGTTTAAAGAGTTGTGAAACAAAGGTCATGAAAAAGTGCAGGGAAGGTGAATCGGACAAACTATAGTTGAAAGGCAGTCTTTTGATCAAAAATAAATTCACTGTCTGCAATTGTGTTGTTTTGAATGACTGCTTTATTGCACAGTTTTTGTGATTTTAACATAAGGGGTGAGCCTACATAAGCACTCCTTTTTGGGTGAAAACAAAAAAGAAAAGGAAAATTCCTTGAATATTGGGCCAGATATGAAGGCCAGACTTCCAAATAAGAAGAACAAACTATGACGTGTTCTTCTTTCTAATCTTGACATAGTTCCATCTCATAAAGGCGGACGTTTGACCGCATTTCAAAGAGTGACAATAGACTCACTAGGGTCAGGTCGGGCTTGTTTCCGGTCGGACCGATTTCAGGGACGGACAAAGCTAGACCAACGCGAAAAAAGTTTTCAAGAACATCAAAATATTCGTTAAGAAAATTCAGGCCTGCTGAGAGGGAGCAAAATGCCAAAACCGCCGAAAATAGAGGCGAAGCAACAGGCAGATTCGGCGGTGGAAGAGGAATACGTAAGCCTCAGTCGAGTCACGGAGCTCATGGAGCAGCAGAGGGTCATGTTCAGAGAATTAATTCAACAACAGCAGGAAAACTTCAAAGGATTTATAAAACTCATCATGGAATCAACAAACACCCGCATGGATTTACAGACTAAGGACATTCAAGAACTAAAAACAAGCCTGCAGTTCACGCAAGGTGAGGTGGACACTTTGAAAGAGCAAAATCTGAAACTCACGGAGCGCACAAACACCTTACAAACGGACTTTTACAAAGTATGTGACAATTTACACATCATCACGGACAAACTGGAGTATCTGGAGGGGCAGAGCCGCAGAAATAACCTGGTATTTGAGGGAGTGTTGGAGTCGCCTGGGGAGACCTGGGCCGACGCCGAGGAAAAGGTGAAAGAAATACTGAAGGAGAAGCTACAGCTAAATCACGCGGTGGAGGTGGAGAGGGCTCACCGCGTAGGGAAACCCGGCGGAGGGAGAGACTGGCCGAGACCCATCATCGCCAGACTACTGAGGTGGAAGGATCGCGAGGAAATCTTGCAGCGCGCCAAACGACTTAAAGGAACAAAAATCTTCATTAACGAGGACTACACCGAATCAATAAAAAGAAAACGCAAAGAACTGATGCCGGAGCTGAGAGCTGCACGAGAAAGGGGGGAGATCGCCTTCTTGCGATATGACAAACTCATTATACGTCCACGCAGCAGTACACCACATCCAGTATAAACACCGAGAAAAACGTATGGATTTTGGTATGTAAAAGCACATAATCTCACATGTCTAGTAATACATACAGTTCTATAGGAAGCACCGACTTGGATTTTTCAATAAGGAGAATTGCTGAAGCAAACTCCCGGGATTTTACATTCTCTCAATACGACCTACAGAACACTGAGATCGACATCGACCCTGAAAATAACTTTTTTACTAGAGCTACCAATGACTGTCAATATTACACAGAGGATCTGTACAATAGTAAACTTAAGAACATTAAGGCATTCACTGTAATCCACTTCAATAGTCGAAGCCTCTATGCAAACTTTGACCACATCAAAAGCTTCTTAAAACAGTTTTCCACACCATTCAGTGTCATCCTAATCACAGAAACATGGATCAATAATGACAGAGAATTTGAGTTTTCTATTGATGGTTATGAATTTATAAGTATGAACAGAAGGAACAAGCATGGAGGGGGCGTAGCTATGTTTATAGACTCCAACTATAGTTATAAAGTAATGGAAAATAAGACCATGGTGGTGGATGATACACTTGAATGCATTACTGTTGAAATTACAAGGCAAAAAAAGAAAAATATTATTGTGAGTTCTATCTATAGAACACCTGGCTCTGATATAGATGTTTTTTCTAAGTGGATGGAGGAGCACTTTTCAGGATTAAATCATAAAGTCATGTTTGTGGGGGGAGACCTCAACATCGATTTGTTAAACCCATATAAATATAAAAAGACGGACGAATTTATAAATACTTTATTCAGTATAGGTCTGTTTCCTCTAATAACCAAACCTAGTAGAATTACAACCCATAGTGCCACCTTGATTGATAACATTTTCTCAAATGAAATAGAAAGTGACACAGTCAGCGGGTTAATTATAAATGATATTAGTGATCACCTTCCAGTTTTCGTTATGTATAAAAATGGATATTTAAAAGATGAAGAGGAAAACAAGTATTGGTTTAGAAGGGTAAAAACAGAGAAAACTATTGATGCATTTAAAAAGGAGCTTTTAGCTCAAGACTGGAGTATTGTGTACAGAGAGAATGACACGAATATGGCTTATGATGAGTTTACGCAAGTATTTCAAAAGGTATACGACAAAAACTGCCCAATGAAGAAATACTGTAAAAACAGTAAGTGTAAAGAAACACCATGGATGTCTAAAGGTTTACTAAATGCTTGCAAGAAAAAAAATAATCTTTACAAAAACTTTATAAATAACCAAACAAAAGAAGCTGAGGATAAATATAAGAAATATAAAAATAAATTGACAGGTATCATTAGAAAATGTAAACAGGATTATTATAATAAGTTGTTGGATAGTAATAAGAATAATATTAAAGGTTTATGGAACATCTTAAATAGTATAATTAGAAATAAACCAAGAACGATTAATTATCCAAAATATTTCAAAGATGAGGATAACACTTTAAATAATATGAATGAAGTCGTCGAAACATTTAATAAATTCTTTGTAGATGTTGGACCGAACCTTGCTGCAAAAATTACAAACGTTGAGAATTATAATTGTGATCTGATAGAAGCAAATCCTATGTCCCTGTTCCTCAAACCTGTGGAGGAAAAGGAGATACTGGACATTGTTAAAGGGTGTAAAAATAAAACTTCGACCGATTACCATGACATGGACATGAAAACTTTAAAAACTGTTATTGAAAGTATCTCTAAGCCGTTAACTTACATTTGTAACTTATCGTTGCAAACTGGAACTTTTCCTGATAGTATGAAAGTAGCAAAAGTGATTCCTCTGTTCAAAGCAGGAGATAAACATCTCTTTACAAACTACAGGCCTGTTTCCCTTTTACCGCAATTCTCTAAAATCTTAGAAAAGGTTTTTAACTCTAGACTCGACAGCTTTATCGAAAAGTGTAATTTACTCTCGGACAATCAGTTTGGTTTCAGGAACAATCACTCAACCTCACACGCGCTCTTTGATATAACTGAAGAAATAACTAATGCTGTAGATAACAAGAAATATGCAATCGGATTATTTATTGACCTGAGTAAAGCGTTTGATACAATAAACTATGATATATTAATTAATAAACTAGAACTTTATGGGATTAGGGGGGTAGCTCTACAGTGGGTCACCAGTTACTTAAAAAATAGAAAACAATGTGTGAAAATCGGTGATTATCAGTCGAGTTGTCGACAAATTGTCTGTGGTTTACCTCAAGGTTCTATTCTGGGCCCAAAATTGTTTAATATGTATATTAATGACATTTGTAACTCATCTGAAGTACTTAAATTTATCTTGTTTGCTGACGATACAAATATTTTTGCATCAGGAGACGACTTACAGCAGCTGTGTCGGATTGTTAACTTGGAACTCAAAAGTGTCAATAAGTGGTTCAAACAAAATAAATTATCTCTAAACCTGAGTAAAAGCAAAATGATGATATTTGGCAACTGTAATTCCAATGCTCAGGAAGCGATTCAGATAGAGGGTGTTGTTATCGAGCAAGTGCATGAAATCAAATTCCTTGGGGTGATTATTGATGACAGAATTACTTGGAAATCTCACATTAAATATATATCTACGAAAATTTCTAGAAGCATTTCAGTAATTGCAAAAGCAAAGCACATTTTAAACATCAAAGCTCTACATACCTTATACTGTTCTCTGATTTTGCCCTACTTATATTATTGTACTGTGGTTTGGGGTAGTACTTATAAAAACACAGTTAAACCAATAATATTGTTGCAAAAAAGAGCTATCCGAGTAATTCATAAAGTTGGGTTTTTGGACCACACAAACTCATTATTTCTAAAATCAAAGATCATGAAGTTTTGTGACATTGTTGAGTTCCAAACTGTACAAATGTTATTCAAAGCAAGGTATAAATTGTTACCAAACCAAATACAAAGAAGGTTCCAAGAACGTACTGGTCGTTATGAATTACGTGATGAATTAAACTTTAGGATTCAGAAACATAGCACAACTTTGAAAAGTTTTAGTCCAACAGTTAATGGTGTTCAATTGTGGAATAAACTGGAGATGGAATTGAAACGATGTCCAAACATCAACCTGTTCAAATATAAATACAAACAAAAGACTTTTGAAATATACAGACAAGAAGAAATGCGTTGCCACTAAGGGGAGCAGTGGGATCAATTATGTGTATTTTTCCTCTATATTCAAGGAAGAGTGTTGCTGCTTGGAACGGTTGTCATTCTATTGCTCAAATTCACAAACGGAGAATTAGGGTTGGCAGGTTATGGATCTGTTGAGAGGGACCCTCCCAACGGGCTCTAAACCTTGTCTTTTAATGCACCACTCAGCATAGGAACATATTCTACAAAATCAGCTGTTAGGGCAGCTGTGTGGGGGTTTGTTGAAGGGGAGTTACTGCCCTCTTCAACTGGCTCACTCTCTGGCTTTTTAATGCACCACACTGTGCAGGGCTTTCATCATACTTCACATATAAATCAATTAAATACATTATATAATAATGATGATGATAATTAAACCCAAATTAAAATTATACTGAGAATGGTAATGACAACTGGAAAGTATCAAGATCTCAGATTATAATATCTATTAATGTACCTTTATACCATAAAAGTAACTCTGTAATCACGGGTAAAAATATGCAAGCAATATATTAAGTAACAAATTTTTTTGACTTGCTTTGTATTAGACATCGTATATGAAACTAGATTGTTGTTGTAGCTGTGCGTTGTTCCAATTAATTATTTAAACAGTTAATATATTTTTTGTTGTTTGATGTAAGTTGGTCTGTACGAATGTAGCTGCTTGAAATGTTTTGAAATGTTCTTTTTTTATTTATTGCACTTGGGGGTGGGGGCTCATAAGCTTTTTGCTTCAGCCCACTCCTTTTGAGCACAATGTGTATTGCTCAAATAAACAAATAAACAAACAATAAACAAACTATATATCCACCGAGCGCTCCTCTCGTGCATATAGACGTCAGCTTTGCCTTTCTGTGGATGTGATCTGATCAAAGCTCTCCGTCCGCAACACTTCATCCCACAGCTCCACCGAGAAGAAGTGTCCCCCCCCGACAGCAGTCCAGATTGCGCGCACATCAGGTGACAATTAAGGCATAACAGCATAAATTGTCCACCGTCACATCGGGTTACCTTCAATCTCTGACACACAAAAAAAAAAAAAAAAGTGCAAGAGCTTCACTGGTACCTTGACCAAAAGCTGTCAGTTTGTCATGCATAAAATGAACAGCGTCAGTCCCCTGCTCCTCCTTGAATCATTCACTCTCACCTGTAATGAGCGATTAAAGCTACGTAGCCCCCCCCCACACACACACACACACACACACCGTCTGCACAAGTAAGTTTTGTGCCTTTTCTCCGCTGCGCCCCTGGGATCCCACTGCCAGGCTACTTCCCTCACCCCACTTACCACAGCGGATATCAAAACAATCCAAACATGGCGGCGGGCGCTCTAAATAATTCAGCCGCTTGCTAACATTAAACAACTGTTAACACACCAGAATAATTAGTTATGCTTGCTTGACATGTTTGCGTCGTTAATAATTTATGCGTTTGTCTTAATTAACAGCAACAGTGTTTTAGCCTTGTTGCTTCTTTCTCGGGGAAAAATAAGGCGATTACACTATAAATATTAATTAGATGGCCTTATTAAAAATCCCAGATAATGGGCCTTGTGGGGATCAGAGGCTCTCAAAAGGAGAGGTGACAGGATGCATCGCCTGTCATTCTCAGCGCCAGCAGGTAAGCAGACATCATCATTTGTGTACTTTATGTCAGTGAAAACGGATTAATAATGGATTTTAAGCATTTCATGTAGTGCCGTGGGGGGAAAAAAACTGGTATATTCCAATTAAGTTGTGACCACCCGATTGGTCACCACATCAGGTACTTATGATTTTATACATTTATGGTTAAACTTTATAGGGACCCTAACTCCAACAGTTACATTGTAAAATCCCCATAGGCCAAAGGGATAGTCCGTCAGTTTCAATGTTTTGCAAACGTAGAGCTAGGCGATTTTGGAAAAAATAATTAATCATGATTATTTTCCCCATATTGATCGATCTCGATTTTCCATTCGATTTTATTTTTTCATAGTAAGTTAGATACATATTGTTGACGCATAAAATTAGATACATCTTTTCATCAAACCGCAGCTCAAACAAAAGTAAATGCTTTCTTGCGGTTTCATTTAACCCACAAAAGTCTTCCATTGTCTCGTCCAAACCAGGTCCTGTTTGTGCCAAAGAAATGGCTGTTAACCTGTCGACTATAAAGTCCCACGACGATTATTGAGATTGACCAGATTGCAATTCCGATTAAATTTCAATTCATTGCCCCGCCCTAGTAGAGCGGGTCATCTTGGGATCGGAGGGTTTGCGGTTCGAATCCCGCAGGTGCACACTGTCGTTGTGTCCTTGGGCAAGACTTTGTCTGCGTACACTGGTGTGTGAATGGCCGTGTGAAGGGGTGACTGGATCCTTGATGTAAAGCGCTTTGAGTGCCTAAAGCAGGTAGAAAGGGGCTATATAAATGTGACCATTTACTATTTAATATGGAATAACTATATTTCTTTCTTAAGTCCCTCCCTTTAGTGAGCAACTATTCTTTTTTAATATTTCTCTCTCTAATCGTTTTGCAATCCATCTATCCATTCATCCATCCATTTTCTTCTGCTTTATCCAGGGCCAGTCTGAGCAGAGATGCCCAGACTTCCCAATCCACACAGACCTCCTCCAGCTGTTCTGGGGGGATCCTGAGGCGAGATCAGGCCAGCTCAGAGACATTAGCCCTCCAGCGTGTCCTGGGTCCACCTCCCAACAGGACATGCCCGGAACACCTCTCGAGGGAGGCGACCAGGAGACATCTGAAACAGATGCCCAAGCCACCTCAGCTGGCTCCTCTCGACGAGAAGGAGCAGCGGCTCTCCTCCGAGCTTCCCCGGGGTAACTAAGCTCCTCACTCCATCTCTAAGGCTGCACCCAGCCACCCTGTGAAGGAAACAAATGTTGGCCGCCTATATCATGACCATAGGTGAGGGTAGGAACCTAGACTGACTAGTAAATCGAGGGTTTTGCCCCCCGACTCCGCTCCCTCTTCATCACAACAATCCGATACAGCGATCCGATACATTTTACTGACTCAACCACAGCTTTAATAATAGTAAACTGATGGCTCAAAGTGCTAGCCACCGCACGAAAGACACACACATGGCATTATAATTGCATTTTGTATAAAGGAATCACTTAAAATGTGTCCCTAATACAACCAGTGTGCACATCTGACATTTTAATTCCCGTTCTCCAGAAGAGAGGGGACATATTTGTGCTCGTATTTAAATTCTTCATGAGTGGCATCCTTGTTTGGGCTGAAAGAGACGCGCAACGTGAACGAGTCGCTCAGCCACTCGAAGATGAGCCAAAAATGCAGCTGTCAGTGCGCCGGGAGACAGGTGACAGCCATGACGCCGACGTGCCCATGACTTTGGGAGGACTTTGACAGCCGCCCAGGAAGGGAACTTATTTTTCTTCTTCTCTTTTTTTCTTTTTTTTTCTTCTCACCCCCAACAAGCTGCCGCATGATTAAAAGCCAAATGAGTGACACTGCTCGACACCCCAAATCAGCCCACTGCATTAATATTTCACACGGATGGCAGCTGTGTATCAAAACAACATGCAGCTAAGGACAAGAGGAGGAGAGAGGAGTTGGAAGTGGAGCGCGATCCCTCCGTGGCGTGGCTGTAATGGCTGATTGAACGCACATGTAGACGCAAGAACCGTGAGTGAGGGGCAAACGCTCACGGAATGGGTACATTGAGACATTCTTGCCAATTTACGGTGTTTCATCCAAAGCAACAAGCTAACAATATTGGCTATTTATTTAATTTTTTTGGGGCATGTTTTTGCAGAAATGTATGACTGCATTAAATGTAGTTATTTTTGTTGTTGTTGGGGGAGAGGATTGGATTGAGCATCTTTCAACCTCGTGTGTCCAAAATATGCCTTGCCGGTCATCATCAACATGAGGCCAACAGATACAGTAGATACTTCATGGTAAAGGTAATGATTCCAAAGTAAACTGTTGGAATTGTTCCAAGCGCCAACAGATGAATAGCAGGACTGACAAAAAAAAAAGTGAGTGAGACACTGCCTAACTTGTATCTGCGTTCTGAGTAGTTCTGAGATATTTGGGTTTACAGTTGTGACTACTCATAGAACGAAATGGACATGGGTAATAAGTTTCTGCTCATAAAAATCTCAAAAATCCACTAAAATCTACAAAACTTTGATCGAATGTGCAGAATGGGTCCAAGAGCTAGGATACGAGAATAATTAAATTTCCACCAAAATGTAAGATTGATTTGAATATTTTATTTCGAGCTACACAACACTGGCACAAAAGCGAGAGAATAAATAAATACATAAATAACATTCTAAGAAGTGGGAAGAAGACAAGCTTATTGACTCCCACCCCTATTCATATACTTAAATAATAATGTGGTTGCAACAATAACAATGTTTAGTCCTTATTGTCTTACTAAACAATGAACTTGGTTACATATTTACAACAAATGCATCAATGCGTTACATTAAGTCAACATTCACAGTATGTTACACTTTATAACAAGTGTATAATTTAGAAAAGCTAGAACCTTATCTAAGTTCTAAGTGCTTACGTGGCGGTGTGGCGGCATGTAAACAACCTCCCTCTCTCTCTCTTGGTACGGCTGCATTTTTTGCTTTTTTTTTTGCAAACTGCATTTGTGGTTTCTGTGCTCCACATTTAATGAATGTGTTATAATTTTAGAGCTAAAATGACATTATGAGTAACATCTAGCTCAGGTATGGGCAAACTTTTTGATGCAAGGGCCACATTGGGTTTTTGAACTCGGCAGGAGGGCCGGACCAGTTTGGAGCATTTCAAACAAGTACAACTCTCAGTTTGACTGTTATAGCACATTACAAAAGTGCAACAAATTGCAGCAGTTATGTCGTATCCTTCTTCATGTCAGTGAAAATATTGCGCACCCTTTAAACCAGGGCTGTTGAACTGATTTGGATCGTGGGCCGAAATCCAGTTTCCTCGGCGGGTCGCGGGCAGCATATAATGTAAACAGGAAAATACATTTTTCCAATAAATTAATAATAATGAGCTGTGATTTTAAAAGCCCGACAGGACAGTAATAAATAACAATAACAGCTTTACAAGCCTGTGTCACAAGTTTCTCAAAGTACACTGTAGTCATTATTGACTCACTCCACACTCTGTTGTGGTAAGCTACTATTGTAGCCACAGCCCCCCTGAGGCAGACACACCTTTAACACGTGGTTATAATGTGTTACCCTGATCTCTTGTTATGTCAGTGCCCTCTACTGAACACGTGTGAATTATATATATATTTTTTGTATTTATGTTGCCCCCTAGTGGCTGGAATGAGCACACTTGTTATTTCCTTAAAAATCATAACTCCCCACAGGAATGGGCTAGAGACTTAGTTTTTTTTTTGACATACTCAGGAATGTGTGCTCTACAAGTCAGGGGCCGGATTAAATCATCTCGCGGGCCGGATTTGGCCCGCGGGCCGTAGTTTGCCCACCTCTGATCTAGCTACTGGTTTAAACTGCTACATTTGTCCAGATAAATTTATTTTTCCTTTCAAAATGAACTTTTTTCATTGTACTTGTTTTTTGCAGACAAGCTTTGGGGGCCCCCCTGTAGTGCCTCTGAGGCTCTCCCAGGGCGCCCCGGACCCCACTTTGGGAACCACTGAGCTAGCTTATCAGCTAAACCCATTTGAGACCGACACATTTCTTCTCCTAAGACACTGAAGAGGCCCCAAGAGCCCCCCACACCTGCAGCACAGTGGAGACGTCACAAGAGGAGCTACAGGAAACAAAAAAGGGACAAACGAGGAGGTATCCGGGTGAGACTCACAGCCATGCCCTCTATTGTTCTGGCTAATGGACGTTCACTGGAGAATAAAACACATTAACTGCTAAGCTCTTCCCAGAAGGTGAAAGACTGTTGTGGAGCGGAGGGAGCTGCGCAGGAGGAAGAAGAAGGAGGGGGAGTAGCTGACCAGTGCAGGACACCATGCTCTGAAACAGGGACAAACCCAGGAGGCGGTGTACTGTTTCAGAGGATCAGAGGAGCACTGAGGGCAGCCAGCCAGGTTTCCCCCGGGTGCTACGGTTTCCCCGACCTCCAAAAACATGCTGCTCAGGTTGACCCAGAGTGGCAGCGCGGCTCAGTCGCAGGGGCTAAGGACTAACACCTGAACACTATTTCATTGTACGCTTGTACAAAGACAAATAAAGCACTTACTTATAATTCTTAGGGACGATTTTGGTTCCGCCCTTATTATCATCAACTTTTTAACGCCAGCTGTTACAGCGATTCATCTGACGGAGATCCTGGCAAGAGATCTCCAGAGATCTCCTCAGAGAAAGGTCAGCAGATTTCCTATGGGACTCAAGTGTTCCCATAGAGCTGAGCCTGCATTGATCTAATAAAATCAGCAAAATAAAAATGGATAAATAGATAAGTATTTTATTGTCAGATCTGATACTTTGAGCTTAACTCAAAGTATGTAGGATGGACTAGTGATCAAAGAGTTCCTCATACAGTATCGACGGCCTGATGTATATTCACTATTCAGAACATGGCTGGGGTCAGATGTGATGTTCTGAGCGAGCCACAATGTGTTGTTATGGTAGACGGCCTCGTACTGACCCGGCAGAGGCTGTCCCGCAAGCTTTGAGCAGATTTAATTGTCTCAGTCCAGATTTGGCAGTGATAGAGCGACGGCGTTATAAATACAGTGAAGGTAACACAGCAGCCAAGCCACGAGGAAGCCAAACAGATACAATGAATAATCTGACGTTTTAAATTTTTATATATATATATAGGATTACTGTACACATCATTCTAGTACTTAGCCGTGTGGAAGCTACAACAATTGGCAACACTGTGAGGCTAAAGAAGCAGATTCCCCTTCTCTAATGGGAACAATAAAGTCTACCACACCTTCATAAATATGACCTGAACAAATGTTATTAGCAATGCCACCACTGCACACCTAATACAGTCATTCTATAAAGTAGTTCCTGCAGAATGACCAGCGTTGTTACAAAGCCAATGACAGCCGGTTGGAACAAGTCAGTGGGGAGGTCAGGAATTAACTTCATCGCTCTTATCTGGACATTGTTGCCATGATGAAGGTGGCAGCAGTGACGGGGGTATAACAGCCATGAAACACAACACAAGCCATCAGCAGTTGAGAGACAGCCTCAATTGGAAATGTCCATATTAGGCAATATGCAAATGCAGTTGATGGTGTTGTAAATTTGGCCGAGGTGACAGCAAACAACATTTCAGCGGCAATGATTAAAGTCTGAATGTTAAAAAAGGAGGGGGTGGGGAGCAGTGGGATGGAGGAGCGGGGTGGGGGGTGATAATGAGGGAGCAGAGGAGAGAGATAACCATCGACTGAACCGGCCAGGCCTGTACAGTCAATGACTGGTAACACAGCACTAACCCCGCACTGTTAGGGAGCACTGCAGCTTACAACGCCGTCAATAGATACTTTACTTTGTGTCCATTGATGTATTTTGTACGGGAGAAAAGTTAGTTGAAGCAGGTCCAACGGATAAAGATGCAGATGCTTTACAAATGTGTTTGTCAAGTCAAATTCTCACACGCAAAAACAATATGGTATAACACAATGCGGGCACTGAGCTACTGTAGCTCTAAGCTACGATTCAATATGCATTCTGTCTCGATGTAATGCATGGAAACAAGGACACAAAAACAACTCTCTCTTAAACTCTTACAGGTCTAACAGCAGAAAATAAGTTAGAACACAGTAGTACATCATTAGACCTTTATTTAACCAGGAAACTGAGATTAAGAATTAAGAAAGCTATTCGAGCCATCTCTTGGGCCAAGTTTAATAGCCCCACCAATCACTTATTTTATAGATATAAGCTTCTGAAACTCACCGAGTGCAACTTTTTTCAAAATGCATGTATAATGTCTAATGTAGTGTTTAGACCTAAGGACAGACTGGCTCAGCTCATCCCAATCTCTACACCTGCTCATAATCACAATACAAGACGTAAAACCCTCTTACAAGGAAAAATTAGAAGACTCAAGTGCACAAGCTTCAGTGTGGCGTGTAAAGGCCCACAAGTTTGGAATGAGCTGAACATTAACATTAAAACCGTAACATCTTTGGCTATTTTTAAAAAGAAACTAAAAATTGAGCTTCTAGAAAATTACAATAAACCCTAGTTGATGACCTCTAACAAGACTTATGTAATTTATGTCTGATGGTAGTATGGACTAATGTGTGTAAGCAAAAAATAAATAAATAAAAAATAACAATAAAATAAAAAAATACGTACCTTTTAAAGTAAAATTCATGCAACTCCTAAGCTAGTAAAAGTAAGGTAAGACAGTTTTAAATTAGAGTAGGTAAGGTTAGTTGGTAGGTAATAGGTATCTTGGGTAATATGTATCCCAGGTTACTAATGTATATCTGTGTTTTTTAATATTGTGTATTGTCTTGGGCCCCATATATAAGCTAAATGTTGCTTCAAGGGTGTCCCGTTTATGAATATGCACTATCATCTATGAATGAATGTTAAAATGCTTTTACCGTATATTTGTAATAAACTAAACTGAAACTGAAGAATCTCTTCTCCAGGGGAGTCCTGGCCCAGCCAGGGACCTTCAATTACATTAACAAAGAAAGAAGAAAGACGTCTATAGACTCTTTCACCATCTCCAAATTCTCCAAAATCACTGAGCTAACAGTTAATCAAAGGTGTATTATGCAACTTTTTAATGCAGAAAAAAAGTTGATATTTGTGTGTAGTGACCCAGCAGCTGTATGGGTGACTTACCATGGCGCCTTTTACTTTTAATCACCGTAGCCTCTACAACACTCCAGGATCAATTGTTTTATACATTTTCTGGTGAGAGGGGTCCGTCAGCGGTGAAAGCCTTCCAAACAATTGATCACATTACCAGTGCTGCTCATTTCAACCGCAGTGGTGCTTGTTCATATTTATAATGAACACACTTTCAAATGCAGTAGTTTTGAAACGTGAAATGCCTCTTGAATGACTTCTATACTTTAAATACATCCAAACGTTGATACTTAGAGAATGGGCTTGTATTGACGTGAGCCTCTTTACACTTGGATCTGATCTCATAGGTGAAAAAAAAAAAAAATAGAACATGATTTGTTTCCACCATTGTTCAAACCACTACAGTTAGAAAACAGGGCCTCACACTGACCTCTCTCCCCTCCGCCGGCCCCCACAACGCCCCTGCACTTACCAGCAGAGATCATTATCAGCGCCTCAAAACACTCGCGGATATTGCATGCAAAGGTTACAGTCATCGAGCGGCTGAGGAAGGAAGCCCGAAATAAATAAAATAAGTATACCATATATTAATAATGAATGAATGGCATTTAAGGCAAGCCATGATGTTTTGGTGTTTGCCATTGCATGGGTGGTTTCAACTTTTTTTCCACACACCACCTTTTTTTTTCTCCCCTTTCTTTTTTTGCGTGTGTGCAAATGTCACAAAAGCTGATTTATAGCCCGTCTCCCCTGTACATTATTTGAGCTCGACAATCTTAATCATTCACGCTTTACCCCCCGCACGCCGCGCCCCGGTCTCTCGCTCCGTTCTCCCTGCCCGCGCTTTCCCTCGGCCGTCATGGATTATTGAAATATAAAAGTAAGTGGTGGATGGAGTCCCCCGGAGCGGTATCGAAATGTCAGGTTTGTACTTACAGCCGGGGTGTTGCCAGACGGGGTCAAGGGCTTCAATTATTTGTGTACGCAGCAGTCAGCCGTTACATGAAAGGTTATGTCACCCCCCAGATGTTTACTCGTGCACCCCCGGAAGGTGCCCGGACCTGGGCAGCGCTATAGCAACGGCACTCGTACGGAACTGACGCGAAGGAACTGGGGGAGAGACATACACTGCCTATTCCAGGATGACAATGCCAGGCTTTACAGGGCTCACGTTGTGAAAGAGTTGATCCGGGAGCATTATTCTCTCGTGTATTGGTCCAGATCATGACCCCAGTGAGAATCTTTGGGATGTGCGGGAGAAGGCGGTCTCATCATCAATACAAGAGCTTGGTGAAACATGAAACACATATATTAACAAAAGAACCTGCAGCACACAGTGGAGGTGTCACGAGAGCAGCTAAAGGCAACAAACGAGGAGGTATCCGGGCGAGACTCACAGCTAAGCCACACATGCCCTCTATTGTTCTGGCTAATGGACGTTCACTGGAGAATAAAACAGAGGAACTGCTAAGCTCTCCACAGGAGGAAGAGAAAGGAGGAGGTGGAAGAGTGGACCAGTGCAGGACACCACGCTCCGAAACGGGGACCAATCCAGGACGCGGTGCACCGTTTCAGAGGATCAGAGCAGGACTGCCAGATGTCCTCCGGGTGCTACAGTTTCCCAGACCTCCAAAAACATGCTGCTCAGGTTGACCTGGCGGCTCAGGACTAACACCTGAACACTATTTCGTTGTATGCTTGCACAATGACAAATAAAGCACTTACGTACTTTACTTTTTACATACAAGTCACATTTATTCAAAAATGGATTGGCTTTACCCCTCAAAAACTCAATTTAATCATTATTATCTATATCTACAATTAGATTTTTTCTTTAAATACCAATGCAAATTCAAAGGTAGTTTTAAATACTCGGAAGTAACAGCCTTATATTAATAAATGTTGTTATGTGCCATTGTGTGAAATAACATCATGTATACTGCACATGAGCATGCTTTAACAGTAGTAATTGTTTTTTTTTTTAATAAAAGAGGCTTTCTTTTAAAGCTACAGGGAAGCTGGTGTGGGAGGAGGGGGAAATATTCTTCCAGTCAATCAATTCGCACATGAGGTAATGACAGCATTGTTTGTCTTGTCATTTGTGTCATTCCTTCGATTTTTCTTCTAAGACACACGTTCAGAAGAGTAAAAGAGTGATCAAACAGGCTGACAAGATAATCTTACCAAAACTGACAGTGACAACAGAATTGCAATGTGTGTCATTTACAGTTTTTTTGTTGTTTGGGGAATGAGGAACTATGTGTCTTTAAAAAGGTCTCTTTTCTAATGGAATGATGTGTTTGAACTTTGAAAGTACTAACGCTACGTACAGATATTTAAATCGTTAGATGTTATATAAAGATACGCAAGATACAGTGATATGTGCACTTTTTTTGTTTTCATTGGTAACACAATGTGTGTTGTTTTGGTAAAAGGCTTAGACGTTGGTTCAGAGACATTTTCCGAAAGAGCAGCTTTTTTGAAGAGTTGGCGGCTTCTTCAGGTTCAGTCATGCATGCAATTAAAAAACATGCATTTCAATCATTGTATTGTCTCCTTCGACACATCATTGTTTGTATGTTAAAGTTATAATCTACAGAGAATTATTACTTATAAAGAACGGATATAAAAAGAGGAAGCAAGGTGACCTAATATGGTTGATTAATAATTGGTTTGTATGGTTTATTTTTATGAACCTAAAAATACACAAAAATACACAACTACAGTTGTGCTCAAAGGTTTACATACCCTGGCAGATTTGATATTTTTTTGAGTAATTTTCAAAGAATATGAAAGATAACACAACATTTTTTTTTTCCCACTCATAGTTAGTGGTTGTGTGAAGCCATGTATGGTCAAACAACCGAGTTTTGCAATTTTTAAATCATAATGCAAAAAGAAAGTACCAAAATGACCCTGAACAAAGTTGTGGACGAGGTTCTTTATTTTTCCTGATACTAAAGCGGCCCATTCTTTTTGGCAAAAAGCCAACAGTTCCTATAAGTTCCGGGGCTAACTTGCATTGCAATTGTGTATAACTAGACTTGGATCGTGTAAAGGCTCACGTTACTGTATTTAAATGAGGAAAATGTGGAACAGCTTTGTAGCTTCTAACTTCACCCCAGTTTGGCCCTATACCTGGGAGAGGCTGAACGCTAACAACATTTGTGTGACTGAGCGCACGCACAAAGACCAGACAGTTACGCATCAACTCGTCTAAGCTAAGGTAAAAACATATGTCAGTAAAAATGGTGGCCTATTCCTTTAAACTGCATGAAACTCCACCCCACACGGAAACGATACAACAATGTGGCAACCTGGAAGGTCCACTAGTTAGAAATAATGCAAATATCCCAAATCAAAGACGTAATATTTACACAACACTAAAAACGGAACAAAGCACTGCACATTTTATGATCTTTACTTGCTGGAAGAGCTAGATTAGAATAGTGATAGACTTTCTCCACAGATCTCTCTCTCTCTCTCTCCTCTCCATCACTGACGCCCACACCAGTCCTCAGCACCAGCAGCAGAGGAGTTGGTATAAAAAGCCGGAGAGTTATTGGGAGTGATATGAAATTTTCTAAATGTCATTAATTGACACCTTCTTCTGTTGGAGCTGTCAGTGAGGAGACAGAAAGGTCACAGCTCTGGGGGTGAGATATATATATATGAAGCTCGGGTGCCAGTGCGCTGAGTTATGGCTGTCGTTAACGCGGGGGAATGGATGGAGGAGCCTCTTCTGAAAGCCTCGGATCGATCCCCTGCTGCTCCTCTCTGATCCAGACCGGTCATGGAGGCACCTACGCAGGTGACACTTAGAAAATTAGAATATCGTGAAAAAGTTCATTTATTTCTGTAATTCAGTTTAAAATGTGAAACTATGAAATAGACTCATGGCATGCAAAGAGACATATGTCAAGCCTTTGTTTGTTTTATTTTTTGAAAATGTTGGCTTACAGCTTGTAAAAACCCCAAAATGAACATTTCAGAAAATTAGAATATTACATCAAATCAATAAAAAAATATTTTAAACAAAGAAATGCATGCATAAGTACTTAGTACTTGGTTTGGGCATTTTACTTGAATAACTGCCTTAATGCAGTTGCGTGGCATGGATGCTCTCAGCCTGTGGCACTGCTGAGGTGTTGTGGAAGACCAGGATGCTTCAACCAGAGGAACATGACATTTGAAGCCCAAGTCCAGGATCCGTCTGTGTGTGGTGGCTCTTGATGCACTGACTCCAGCCTCAGTCCACTCCTTGTGAAGGTCCCCCACACGCTTTTTCCTGACAGTCCGCTCAAGACTGTGCTCATCCCTGCGGCTTGTGCACCTTTTTCCTCCACACTTTTCCCTTCCACTTAACTTATTGATGTGCTTTGATATAGCCCTTTGAGAACATCTAGCTTATTTTGATGGTTTTCCGCACAACTGTCAGGTCAGCAGTCTTCCCCATGATTGTGAATTCTACTGAACCACTAAGAGGCCATTTAAAGTCTCAGGGACCCTTTGCAGGTGTTTTGGATTCATTATGTGATGAAAGGAGACACTTTGAGCCGACAATATAGTCCCTTTACACAATATTCTAATTTTCTGAGATTTTGAATTTGTGTTTTTTTACAAGCTGTGAGTCAAAATAATCATGCAAAGTGAGATATATCAAGTCTTTGTTTGTTATAATTTTGATAATTATGGCTCCCAGCATGTATAAACCCCAAATAAAACATCTCAGCAACATCTCAGGATGAGCGCAGTCTGGAGAGGATTGTCAGGAAAAGTGTGGGGGACCTTCACAAGGAGTGGACTGAGGCTGGAGTCAGTGCATCAAGAGCCTCCACACACAGACGGATCCTGGACATGGGCTTCAGATGTCATATTCCTCTGGTTGAAGTATCCTGGTCTTCCACAACACCTCAGCAGTGCCACAGGCTGAGAGCATCCATGCCACGCAACCGCATTAAGGAAGTCATTCAAGTAAAAGGGGCTCAAACCAAGTACTAAGTACTTATGCGTGATTATAGTTTTCAGAGGGCCAACATTTCTTTATTTAAAATAATGTTTTCATTGATTTCATGTAATATTCTAATTTTCAGAAATTTTCATGTTGGGGTTTTTACAAGCTGTAAGCCAAAATGTTCTAAATTAAAACAAACAAAGGCTTGACATTATGTCACTTTGCATGCCATGAGTTTATATCATATATTAGTTTCACATTTTAAGTTGAATTACAGAAATAAATGAACTTTTTCGTGAAATTCTAATTTTCTGAGTTTCACCTGTACATGTATTTTTATTTTTTTAAAGGAATGATGTGAAGGCTTTTCCCACCAGTGTTATTTTCTTGTCGTAATAAAGTTATGAGGTGTGTTTAGTGTAGTTTAGGCCCAATCACAATTATCTTTTGAACCCCTTTGCCCTTCCGCTAAAGGCAAGGGATGAAAATACTCAAAAATTGAGATGCCCTTGGTTTGTCTGCACTTACAACAAGCAAGAATATGGGGATAATTAATACAGTTATCCAATTTTGTCTCTACATGTATTAAGTGATCCAGTCAGCAGTGACTGGATTTGCGACAGACTGATGCTGTAATAAGTAGTTTATTTAACGCAAACACAAGTGTTCCTATGCAAACATTTGTTAAAAAAAAAAAGATTAACCAGCGATTATGGAAAAAATTTGCCAAATTAAGCATTAGGAAGTAAATAATATGACGTTTTGTTTTCCTTTTAAACCGAGCATTACAAATACTAAACTTTTCCCATTCATTTCAGTTGGGGCTTTTTTTTTTTTCTCTTCTTCCCTATGTTCCCTTATCACTAAATACATGCACAGTAGGTACCCCAGGGGCACGTCTCCCTTGAGAAAGAGATCATGCAATCTTAGAAGGACTTAAATAAAGGTAAAAAAACAAAACAAAAACAAGTAACTATCAAAGGGCATGCATGTACTTACATTACATGACATAAAAGATTCAATATACCGTAGGGATGTGTGCATGCCTCCGTGATGATGAAATGGACCTCTTTGTTCACTACCATTAAGAGAAATGAGCACACTGTCCCCCTCCTTCACCGTTCAGGCCGTAGTATTAACAGCTGATACTTGAGATACTGCGCTCACGCTATGATCTCCCAGCTCGAACGACTGACAACAGCATTTCCGCTCTTGGACAAAGGTTGCTGAGAGTGAGTGGAAATGCATCATTGTCAGCTGCTCATGACCCAGTGTAGCTCATGGGCCCATGTTGTTCTGACAAGGAGAGAACATGAAGAGTTTCACAAAGTCAAAACTGCTGAGCTGGTTTATAGCACCACGGCCCCACCGCTGTCATAATCAATCTCAGCTTGACTTCCCATGCCGTCCTTGTAATGCTAATATTTAATTCATTAAGAACACTCGTTAGGGGTCAATTAGTATAGATGACATGCCCTTTGGAATGACATAAGTGACTTAATGACTGATAACTATATTTTATTTTTAAATAAATATGCTGTACAATGCATAAAGGCCAGTATAAGCAGAGCAGATGTTTTCAAAGGTACGTTTTCAGCCGCAAAAACATGCTTTGCATACATTGTTGGAAAATAATGTACGTAGATACGGTTTGTGGACTTGGTCAACGTGCCAATATAATAATAAAAATCAAAGGCTGCAACACAATGTTAACTACTAAGGCCATACCACGATCCCATCAGACCTCGGAAGCTAAGCAGGGAAGGGCCTGGTCGGTACTTGGATGGGAAAGCCTGGGTAAATGCAGTGTGTGAGTGAGTGGTCGGAGGGGCCGATGGAGTGGATAGCAGTGGTGGACAATTACTTACAACATGTTAAAAACTTTACTTGAGGTGTAAATACTTCCCCGGGTAGACTTCTGTGTTCATAGGTGAACTGTTTTGGCCTTGAAGCTAAAGGCCAAGGTTAATCTAATGCTAACAAAATCTATAATAAAATATATAAAATAGTACAACCATCGGAAATCATTTGTATGAAACAGACTCAGCTTCACTTTGTTTTTTTTTTTGTTTTTTTTACTGTGGACAGTGTGGTCTTTACCCTTTACACTGACCAACAGGAAGTCAGCCAAAATCATTCCGTGCCTGAAGCCTAAAGTGATTTGATGACTTAGCTCACACAGTAAATCACTGGATTTGAACCTGAAGTACTAGGGTTTGCATCTGTCTCTTTGCTAAGCGGCCAAATCCAAAAGCACCAAGGCAGCATGTGGAGCATCCAAAGTTATGACGGTACGTTTTTCGTAAACTCCACGCATTGCAAAATACATTCATAGATTACAAATTTGTCACATATCTCGTTATATTCTTTAGATTCCCAATGATATTTGCGGCGCTCTTTGACTATTGTAAATATTTGCCCTTTCTGAACACTCCGATGTTAGGTGCCTGAATCTATTTCCCCGGCGGCGCTAAAGAAAGCCATTGTTGATAATTCACACGCCGAAGCTACGGGAGGGTGCACCTCTTTGAGCTCCCGGCGCCGCTCTCCGTCTCACTTCTTGACAGGCTGCAGGGGAAAGATGGTTAATTTCTGACTGAATATTATGCTACATAACCACTTGGCATTTAAACTGAAAAATGGCTTTCTGCTTCGCCTGTCGCCACTGCTGTTTCCCCTCCAGAATGAGGGAGGTCGGTGGGGGTGTGAGGCGAGGATGATGGAGGTAGGGGTTGGTGGTGGTGGTGGTGGTGGGGAACTGTAGCGGGAAGGAAAGGTGTGGAGATGGAGGGGAACCAAATCGAGGAGAAAATCCACATTTCTTTTTTTTATTACGCTCAATTCAACAGTGTCATATTTTGCTCTGACAACGTAACATTACCAAACCAAATCAATTTGGGATGTGGGGGTCACGAATAATTGCGCACTAAAGCGAGCTCCTACACGTTGCCAAATGGATGCAACCCAACCTAAATAGCAGTTTATTCTTGAGCCTAAAGCGCATTAGCGAGTGGGAGCATTTGAATTGGAGAACACAATGAATCATTTTGCGTCGTTTCAGTGTATAGTTTCACGCGCTTCTGTCGCCACAAGCAGAGAGCTGAAAGCATTAGCAGTTGCTAGAGTCAAAGGGCCTTCATAAACTAAATATAGATGGTCTAAGTGGTGTTTGCTCACGTTTGATTGCTCTAATAATGTATCTTCAGCTGTATCCGCTGACATGATTTTGTGTGGACCACACTCAGCAAAATGCTATGATTTACTCTGAGCAGAAGAGTCCAATCTGAATGTGAAGGCGAATGTATCGGCTCCATTGGCCAGCGGATCAGGTATCAGCCTCAGAAGATTATAAAAGATCCCAAAGATTCTCAATGGGGTTAATATATGGACTCTGTGGTGGCCAATCCATGCTCCCTGAACCACTATTTTACAATGTGAGCCTGTTGAATTGTCATCTTGGAATATGCCTGTGCTATCAGGGAAGAAGAATGGAATAGCCTGGTCTTTCAGGATGTTTGAGCAACCCGAGATCATAACAGTTAGTTAAATCCACTACAGTGTAGTCATACAATGGTATAAATGAATGTATGATATGGTATGTATTTTATTTATTCATTTATTTATTTGGTTGGGACAATGCAAGTTAATGAACATATATGGGACTCGTGCACGTAAACACGCCACACCGGATTGTAGCTTTGGGCTAATTTTAAACCGTTGTCCCACACTCGCACTCTCATTCATCCTGGCCTACTGTACATGTTTTTAGTGGGAGGGGAAACCAGAGTACCCATAGGAAACCTACGCAGACACGAGGAGAACATTGCAAACTCCACACAGAAAGACACCGTGCAGGTGAGAATCGAACCCAGGACCTTCTAGCTAAAAAGCACAGGCTTTAACCACTGCGCTACCGTGCCGCATATTATTATTACGTTTTTTTCTAAATGTAACTGGATTCGACATGCTCTAATTCGAAATGAACCTGACTGCGTGGCCTTTGCAAAAGTACAATGCTATCTTAGTAAAATAAAGACCAATGTAAAAGGACACGAAGTGGTTTGGAAGATAATATGTTTCTTGTATCGGTGCTCATAGCGTTCTGCATCGCATGTGTAATTGTGCGCTATGAAGTGACCCTGTCTGTGCTTTGCCGGAGTTGTTTGGCCATTCAAGCAGTTACACAGAGGGTAATTCGTCTGATCGGGCTGATTGGTCTCCAGCAAATAAGTCACTACGAGATTAGAGGGGTAATTCCTGGGCCAGAACAGGAGCTGGAAGTGCGAATCGATGGAGGCGCCGCACTGACAAGATGACATTTGGCTACTTGACCGCCAATATACCTCGTTCCATCAGTTTCCCGTAAAAATGATAACACGTTTTTTTTTTTACCAGATTCTAGCATTGTGACTTTCATGTATTTGTCATTTGCGCGTGGGCATGCACGAGCAAAGCGGCGCGAGCGGCAAGTTTTTGACACTTGACAGGTTGAAGTCGTTCCCACATAATGCGTGATTAATGAGGCTGGTTTATAGCGCGGGTACCGAGAGCGAGTGAGTTAAAGGGAGGCGTGCGGGAGTGGGCCTCAAAGCCAGAGGACCGGACTATATTGACATCTCCATTATTTACTGAGTGAGCGGAGCGGCCAAAGGAGTGCTGATTAGAAAACAATAAATGCTGTTATTGGTGATCAGGGCTGCAGCAGGACACGGCAAATGCATGTCCCAGCCGTTCTAATTACTGCAGCCACGCGGGGCAGAGTGATAAAAGCTAATGCTACACCAGTGTGTCAGATAAAGGCAGGTAGATGTTCTGGCAATAAAGGCTGTATTTAATGTAGAATTGTGTGAAATGGGATTTCGTTCATCTAAAAAATAGGGCAAATGTATCATAGTCTACATGTTTGGCAGTTTACAGTGACAGCAGATATTACCCTTTAGCCTCTAACACAGAGGTGGGATGAGTGTAAAAAAAAAAGTACGTCTCTAGCCCATTGCTGTGCGGAGTTATGGATTTTTTAAGGAAATAACCAGTATGCTCATTCCAGCCACTAGGGGGCAACTTAAATTAAAAAAAGGAAATAATTCCACACGTGTCCACCAGAGGGCACTGACTTAAGAGATCAGGGTATAAACAACACATTATAGCCACGTGGTAAATGGTCAGTCTGCCCGAGGGCGGATGTGGCCACAGTAGTAGCTCACCACCACAGAGTGTGGAGTCAATAATAATGACTACAGGGCACTTTGAGAAACTTGACACAGGTTTGTAAAGCACAATACAATTAAGGCGTTATTATAATTTATTATAGTTCTGTCGGGCTTTTGACCAAATCAGCTGGTCTTTGGGATTTCTTTATTTCAAAGACCTGCTCAAAAGACTGGCTCATTTTTATATAGATGAATTTTATTTATTTTTTTATATATAGAAGCCAGAAGGAAAACTGATATCAAATACCTAATCATTGGGAACTTTTTTTTAATTCAAATTAACCAAACCTATAATAAGATTTTTAATGCTTTGAAACAATAAAAATAATATTTGTGCCACAATTAAGAAAACTGAGGTTACAATCGTCAGCCGAATACCTTTTCTGTTTTTTTTTTTTTTATTGCAAAAGCTTTCCCTTTGTGTCCCTTGCTGCTGTTTTCCTGATTCTTGAGTTATTTCAGGGTAAATCTGTGTGAAATTATCTGAACAAATAAATAAATGAAAGATCGGGCTCTTTTCACAATAGAGATTCAGTTTCGAACTGTCCAGAAGAGCCGATTGGGACATGAACGTCACATCACTAATGGAAGGTTACTGGGACAAAACCAACACTATAGAGACCTCCCTCCAAGGAGTGAAACAGTCCATTTGGGATCAGCCACCCCGGAGCGCACATTCCTATTGAAAGGCAAATATAGTGTCCACTAGGGGAACTTGACCAGAAATTAACTCTAAAATCTCTGTGGGAGTTTCCTGGTACACATAATATAACAACACAATAAAATACACATTCCAATATATCCAGAGCCTGAATACATTTTACTTTACAGATGTGGCTCAAATGGATAATATCCAATATTCTCTTACCAAGTGCATCCCACTATGATTTATTTTATTTCAATGCACCCAGTAAAGCCTGTCTGCGGGTGTCCATAATAGCGTGTAGCATTAGACGAGCTCAGAGTGCAGTCAAAATGGAAAAAGAAGACAGAAAGTAGCCATCTTGTTGGAATTATGTCGGCCCGGATAGAGAATCAGAAATATCAGCGCCCAACTTTAGCTGCTCCCCTCAGCGCCTGTCAGAATTTATGTGTCTGTTAATGCAAAGTGACGCGCTGTCCTTGACTCTCGCACCTGTCAGTGGCTTGTGAGCAGCAGGGCACCTCTCCGCTCCAAACGGGATATAAAAATACCCCCGTCTTCTTGACACCGCAATAAGCCACTAATCAGTTGGCGAGTGTCACCGTGGCAAGGCTGGACGGGACCAAGTGGACCGATGCATGCTGAGTCGACAGTTACATGTCACACAAATATATTTTTACCCGCTTTATAGCAATCATTGTCACGTTTGACTTAGACCATCCCTCACTTACAGGATTTATAGTTTGTGCGATTGTAGTTGTTTACTGCGATCAATAATACAACCATAGTTCACCAGTGCACATATTGTGCTTCAACAGCATAAACTGTAGCTTTCGAAATATTGCTGTATTCCTGTATACGGTTTGCTTTGACCGTCACTTAGCAGCTTAAATAAATATATTTATATTACATTTAAATCAAGTAGAGTTCTGGAATAATAACAGACATTGGGGCTCCTTCATGACACATTCTTCTTGTAAAAACTGTAAACACATTTCTGGAAGAAAGAAGCATCTTACGCGCAACAATTCTGTAGTTTTAGAATATTATCACGGTCAAAATGGTGTAAAAAATTGTAAATCCTTTCTCATAGTAATGCCCATCATTTTGAAAATTATTTTGTTTTAAAATAAGATTTGTTTTTCTATTTTGATTGAATAACAGGGATTAGTGTGTAGAGACTAAATCAGAGTCTAAATCCGCCTAAACCAGCCACAGCCGCACACTGTCCCAGCACAGTGAAGTATCTTTATCAGAAGTATCTTTAACAATATTTATTGTATTATTATTAATACAATAGCGGGACTTTTGTTGCTGACGAAGCCTTTTGGATGAGAGGCGAAACGTGCAAAGACTTCAACTACTGAGTACAGAAGATGAATCAAGTTCTGTACCTTCATTGAAGATTTTATTTTAAACGTCATTATTATGATTGATTTTCTCAGGAAAGCCCATACCACACAGATCGTTTCATCTTGGCCTATACAAAAGATAAATAAACAATAAATAAAGATTTCAGGTTCAAATATACACCCGTAAGTTTGGTTGTAAATGGCCCATACACTTTATTGGAGAAGAGAGCACAGAGAGGTGAAGAGCTGGGAAAGATCAGCTCATTGTCTGAGTCAAAACTCGAACCTGTATACTGCCCTCCTCAGCAGATCTTCGCTGGCTCTCAAGATGAATGATTTTGACAAACACAATGCACACAACATAGATCTAAACCCCTGTTAAAGCACCCCAATAATTCTGAAAAAAAATACCAATACCAACACAATTTCCCTGGGGTTTTCATCCAGAATGCATGAGTACCACAATAGCATTTCCACCAGTGGTTTCTGAATTTGTCCCATTGTGTGGAGGCCTTTTGTCGCGGTACACAATGGACCCATCTGACCCGACCTGTGTTTTCAATGCCCCGCCCATCGGCCCTGCAGCGCAGCCGAGCGGACGGAGTTAGCTCAGGGGATGTCCTGCACAGAACAACGACACCTTGTGCTTCAGATCGCTCTTCATTTTGTATCAGTCGGCCTCAGAATAGCGGAGCAATGAGGTCAACAAGCTGACAGTTTTGTATAATTTAAAAATAAACGTATTTTTGTCACTATATTTTGTATTTTTTGACCCAGACAGCCGATGTACTTTTCTTAAGTCCCTGTTTTCAGCCACAGCCCAGTGAACAGAGTGAAATGAGGGAGACCGTTGTGTTTCATAAAACTCAGTTTCTAGAAAAAAAATAAAAATAAAAACTGTGATTTTGATCAAAACTATCCTGTTTAGCTTAGGATTTCTCAGGAACCGAGGCGCGTAGAATTAAACGGTTTTCACCTACTGAGAGTTTAGAGTCTCATCTTTCAATGTGTCCACCGCTATAACATAGAATAAGCTGTGGTGCTACAAATATAATTCAGAAATGGTCTGGATTGTTGACACTCTACAGCTAAATCCCGCAACACTCAATGTGTTAAAGGGCAACGACAAAAGCACAAAAAAGTTCTGTTAAACATATCATACAGAATCAAAAAATTACCTTTAAATTAATTTCAATCTTCCCTTTTAGTTGAAGTAAGGTTTACATAATTTATTTGCTCCCGCGTGCCTCCCCATTCCGGCTCCTGCTTCCCGAAAATCGTCACTTTGTTTGTCAAGAGCAAAACGTCAAAAGTCAAACCATTAGTCCACAGCAGTGTAAATTAGCCCCGTCTCCTTTAAAGTTTTGGACCAAAGTGTTATCCTCCTCGGGGCTGACAGTGACAGTCGGAGCCAGCTGCTCCTCTCCGCGCGCCTCTTTAACCAAAAGCAATGCCTCGCCATGGAACCTGACGACACGTCGGAGCCGTTGAATTGACTTTATTTTAAATATGTTCAAAGAGAGGCGGCGTCAGAGTGACAGCGAGAGAGCGGGTGAGAGGGAGAGTTTTCTGCTTTTTTCTTCTTCTTTTTTTTTTTTTGCTGAGCGCAGAATCTGACAAAGGTTGGCACTTAGGAGAGTTTTAGAGGTGACTGGGGGAGTGAAGTGCGGGTGACAGTGTGTGAGTGAGAGATGACCACATTCTTTGATCCGTTTTCGCGCGTTTTGATCATCGATGGGTAAGTTTCTCATTTGTACAAGTGCGTGCATTAGAATGATATTTCATGGTTTGCCCTTTTGCAGTGTGTATTGTTTTCAGCTTCTTCTGCAGCCCTGCATAACCAGGTGCTTACCGTACCTCTCGATCTGTAACACCGCTGATCGCCTCCATCGCAGAGGACCGCCAGGCAAAAACATCCATCGACGTTTTATCCTATAGAGCCGCGCGCAGCCGCCCGCTCTTGAGGACAAACATATCACGGGATTTGTTTCAAAGGGGAAACAAAGGACATTTTAGAATAAGCTGAGCAAAGTCATTGAATCACCCGGAGATGTGTAAATCTGTGGAATAATCTAGAGGAACCCTTAAAAGGCGCTGATAGTCTACAGCAATTAAAAAAAAGAAGAAGTGTGTTTGAGGAATATGCTAAAGACATGTGATCTCGTTCTTATTATCTACAAGTAATTGTGTATTACTGTGAATCTGTTTAACCATATCATTGCTGATTGAACCGATGTCACCAATCCCTAAGTTTACGTTGTTAGGAATTAAAGGAACTTGAGAGAAACGAACAAGCAAAAGATAACAACAATGCTGTAACAGCCTGTTTCCACTGGTCAATATTAAACAAAATAATAGTGACCAGTGGAAAAAATAACCCTTTCAACAGGTTCTTAAATCTTGTCTTTTTAAAGCACCACCCAGCGTAGGTCTCAGGACTGTCTCACAACAATAACTAGTTAGGGCAGCAGGGTGAGGGCTTGCTGATGGGGGACTACTGCCCTCAACCAACTGGCCAGTTTACACCCTGGCTTTTTAAGGCATCTCACTAAACAAGGCAAACAACAAAAACAATAAAACAATCACAACCAATATTTTTACAGTGGAAATGGGAATGACAATAATAATGTGTCGTGTTGACTATGTAATAATAACTAAATCAATGGTCAATTAATAGAATGGTGACTGGTGTTTATAAATAATGATTGGATATGGTTATTATGTGAATGGGAAAGGAAAAAGAAAAAAGTACAACTTGTAAATAAAAATAAAATAAATGTTCATATATATATATATTGGTAAACTGCATACATTTCTATCTTCGTGTTATGTCTTCTTACTTTGGAAGTCTTGTAAACATCATGTGATTTTCTTTTTGTAAAACATGAATGCTTTTCTTTAACAATGCTGCTGTTCGTAAGGTTAATGCGGGCAATTGTAATTGTGTAATTCAGGAATTTGTAACGTAAAGTGTTATATTGTATGAAAACACGAGATGCTGCTTGTATCACTGTAACCGGAATGTAAATTAAATTTGAATATGGGGGTATAGGCACTTATAAGCTTTCTTGCTTCGGCCTACTCCTTTTGAGTTTTTGTTACTTTATTTATTTTATTTTCTGCACTGCAATAATGCTGAATAATGTAAATAATCGCTCAAATAAATCCAATCAAATACAAATATTGTTATATTTACATGAAGATGTTCTTTGGAAATCTTACCAAATACCTGCAAAAAGCTTAATATTCCCTCTTTAAAGGTGCATTACGAAAAATTTATCGATTAATTCACGCCTTTAAAAACAGACGATGTGGAAAATGGCTAAATCGTAAAATTGCGCCCGTTTATTATTATTTTGAATGGGCCTAATTGTGGGCTATATTATTAAACTAAATATACATGAGCAGGACACTGAGCAGTTTTCTTCATAATGAAAGTTCAGGAGACCTTTTAAGTTTATTTCCAATAAAATCGATTAAAATCGTAATCGTCCAAACTGATTAAAAAATCCACATATTATATTCTTACCTGAGCTTAGATGAGTTGATGCGTACATGTCTGGTCTTTGTTTGTGCGCTCAGATCAAGACCAACGATGTTGTTAGCATAATAGCCGCTCCTCTATGGGGCTAAACCGTTTGGCCCCATAGAGGAGGAGAGGGTGAGTCTTTTTGCGTGACTGAGCGCACGCACAAAGACCAGACAGGTACGCATCAACTCGTCTAAGCTCAGGTAAAAGGAATCCCAGTATGGAAAAAACGATGGCCTATTCCTTTAAGTGTTTCTTGTACCATTCCTGATAAATGATTTCCCTTTTTCTTTTCTTTTTTCTTTCTTTTTTTTTACATTATTTTATTGTTACTCAGGCATAAACGAATTCCCTACTTCTTACTTTTACTTCCCTACAAAACAAACAAAAACATATATTTTCTTACCTACATAGGATAGTATTGAAAGGGTTAGCAGGTACAGCAGGTTGACTGTCCATAATGAGTGTTGGTTCCAGTGGCTGGGTGGTTAGTGCTCCTGCATCACACAGAAAAAGCCCTGGGTTTTTGAATCCCAGACCATGCGAGCCTTCTGTGTAAGATCATTTTCTCTAAGGGGACAATAAAGTGCACCAAGCTTAACCTTGGCTGAGCACATTGTTCGTTCCATATTATAATGTCTGCGGTTAATATAACTGTATGTGGCTGTCTGAGAGATATTTACTGATTTCTATTAAACCAGGAAAGACCAGCAGAGATTCAGAAAGTGTTACTGGGATGAGTCCCGGCTCCAAAGTGTGCCCTTTTGTACTTATTTTTGGGCTGTAGCCAGACTAATGTATGACCATTCAACAAACACTGGACTGCTGATTATCTGAAAACAGAGGGAATAAAAAGCCTCAACATAATTATCATATGCTGCGTTGTTAGTTTAATGTAAGCTTTGAGTTGGAGATGACTGACAGCAGCACACCACACAGTTGTCCATATGGGTGGGCGGCCCCTCTACAACTGATGAAGCGTCCGCATGAAATCGCCCATCTGCAGCCTTGCAGGTGTTTCCAATGATTATATTATTAGCTCTAGTCGCTGATTTTTGATTTTTTTTTTTATGAGCTTTTACCATCCGAACCCGCAGAGACTGGGCGGAGCAGAAGCATAAAATATATACATGCCTGGCAGCACCATCTGCCTCAAAAATCTGCAACAAAATCTACTGTATTTTTGGCCCCTTGTTTTTCAGTAAATTTCCCACCTGTGTGATTCACAAAATCTATATTTTTGCTGTTTGTTTTCACATAATTATTGCTATGTTTTTGTTTTGTTTTATGTAACAATGTTATTATGTGAAACTACCGGTATTAGCTCTCCAGAAGTCACTCCTTTAAAAGAGAGGGGGGGGGGGGGGGGGACATCTAGACCAGTATGATTCCCCTCTCTACTGTTTGATACTGAGGAGGATCAGTCTGGACACTCCGCCCCCATTGGCGGCATCAGAAAAATAAAAACGCAGCGTCACTCACGGGATGCGAAGTTCCCTCAATACCAATCTATGAACGGCGCACGAGAGAGAATGAGCGTGTCTCCAATCGACGGTAAATGACCAAAAACACATTGACAGTAGGTGAGTTTCTATGGATTTCTTTGCGGCAGTTCAAATTGCTTTCCTTCAACTTTCACGGTTATGGACAAAGGGCCTGAGCACGCGTCACTCCCAGCTGTCGCCAGCAGAGGGCAAAGGGCACAATCCACGTGTGATGTATTGTTATAGAATTGTTGTGGATTTTCTAAGTTAAGACTTGAATAAAACCTAAAAGAAGTTGTCTAGAATCAAGGGTGAAGGTTTATTTGGGAAATGCATATGGTGATAGATTTTGCAGCAGATTACAGTAGTGGTGCCCAGGAAACTCCTTCCGTTTTCCTGGGCACCACCATCACCCAGGACCTCAAATGGGAGCCAACCATCAGCCCCCTCATCAAGAAGGCCCAACAGAGGATGTTCTACCTGCGGCAGCTGAGGAAACTTAAGCTGCCAACCAAGATGCTGGTGCAGTTCTACACGGCCATCATCGAGTCCATCCTCACCTCCTCCATCACCGTGTGGTTCCCCGGCGCTACAGAACGGGACAAGCACCGACTGCAGCGCATTGTGCGTGCTGCAGAGGTGATTGGCTGTGAGCTCCCATCTCTCCAGGACCTGTTCACCTCCAGGACCCGGAGGCGTGTGGGTCGGATCACAGCTGACCCTTCTCACCCTGGACACGGACTATTCACCCCTCTCCCCTCAGGCAGGAGGCTACGGTCTAGACCCATAAATCCCGCCACTTGAACAGTTTTTTCCCCTCCGCCATCAGACTCATGAACAATAACAAGTCTCTGTAGCTCAGTCACAGACTCATCGATGTTTCTGCTCTGTTGCACTGTATGGTGTGTCCACATTTAGACCCGCTGCTATCACTCATCACTTAATATCACTTTATATGCCTACACATCTGTATATACAATCCCGTTGTTGTTCAATGTCAAACTGTTGTTGTCTTACCACACGTCACTTTATTTTATCTTATTTATTGAATATTTTTTATGCATGCCCTTATAGCCTTATAGTTTAACGTTCTTAGCTTATTTTTTTTATCTTAATTCTGTGTTATATGTTCTATGTCGCACGTTTGCACCGAGACAAATTCCCAGTTTGTGAACCTGTTCTGAAACAATGGCAAAAAAACCTATTCTGATTCTGATTCTGATGACCAGGCCCTAGTTATCTCGAAGGCTGGAGATGTAACGCTGTTTGGACAACAGGTCACCGGGCCTAATGATCGTGTATAATGATCAGATGTCCATAGAGCATTATGCAACATGTTTGTGTAATATAATATAAAGTCAATGGTCCACATCTTATTATGTTCCCCCTAGTGTTTTGGTCATTCACTCAATCTTCAAATCCTCTGCCTCACGTTCTTAAGTTCCATCGTCGCTCTATTTCCGCTACTGTACTATCTACTCCACTTATCGCTCGGGAACCTTTTGTCTACGATATATCTCTCCCACACACAAAATGGCGTGACGGTGCCTTGTTGTCTTTCCCCCCCTCGGGTACACAACCGTCACAGCAGCCAACGCGAGACTGCAGCGCATTGACACCAACAGTTGACTGACTTTTCGGGTGACTCCGCTCGTATCTGTGTCTCCCCCACGTCTCCCGCATCCAGACGGTGCAGCAGACAGCCTCTCTCTTTCTGTTCCTGTCGTGTGTTATCACTGGGGTTGGGGATGTGTGTGTGTGTGTGTGTGTGTGTGTGTGTGGGGGGGATCTCTGGGGATCCCGTGTTCACATCAGTACCCCACCGCCGATTCGAACACGAGCGCCTTGTTTGTACACATCCAAAAGGGCTTGTCATTTTGTATTGTTCGCTGTTGTTTCTTCAGTCACTGATGTTGGGCGCCTCTCGCGTTTTGATTCGCTTTCGAAAGCCCCGGTTTGCCGCTGTCTCGACTGTCCTTCTCCCGTCTGCCTCAAATTCCCCCTCATGATGATTTCACCTTCCCTTCCCTTTTTTTTTTTTTTTTCGTCGTCAGGGCTCTGCTTTGACTGAGGCGCCGCGCTCGGATGTTTGGTAATGGCCACTTAGAGTAATCAATGGGCCTCTTTTGAAGTTGCGAGATGAAAGCGGAGTTTGACAGCTAATGTGCGGCTGTCCCGTGACGTGAACAGCATGGCGATGCCCCGGGCGCTTTTGAAGGCACGAGCGCGCCATGCATCAGGTTGGATTTATCCCGCTCTGAAGACTCACCTCCGCCGCAGCGCTGGCACAATGGCAAGTGGCAGTTGCTCTTTTACTGTCTGCGGCACACACTCCGGTCCCCTCCTCTCTCATCATCCCCCTTTCTCTCTTTCACCGGGGCCTGTTTTATATATCTGTCACATCGGCATGCCTCCTATGCAGCCCCGTGCCAACTCCCATTGCACGGTCTCGCTCAGAAATGTGTTCAAGTAAACATTTCACGCTTGCTTATGCTAAAGAGAAGTGGCGGCGGCAGGTATGTGACAGGCAGAGGACTGTCTCTGCCCAGGGCGGCCGTCGACAAAGCCAGCCTCTTTCACTGCTCCCTTTATCTGCTGAATTATGGATATGTGTGATTGGAAGACACGCAGCATTTGATGATACATCGCTTCTATTTATCAAAATGCTCAGGGAGGACACCCCCAGTGAAGGAAAAACAAAGCGCTCCTGCTCATGATTGTAATGTAAATGATTTGTGCTCAAATGAAAATGAGCGTAGCGGGAGGGGTGCCGCTATATGCAGCTGTTGAATTTGACTCAGTGCTATCAGCGCCACGTCCCGATTCGCTCAGTGAAAGCGACTGAAGCTTGTCCTTTGAAGCAAAAGGAGCACACACACACTCAAAAAAAAAAAAGGGGGGGGAAAAGGGAAAACATTTACAGAAGGGAATCATTTCCCATAACCACCAGCAGCCAATGAACATGTTCCGCGGACCGTCTCAGGCTGGATCGGCCCGCGCTCGTATTCACACAGGAAAGGTGATCGCGCTAATACGGGGGGGCGGGGGATTTCTGGATTCATTTTGAAGGAAAACAGTGTTACAATACAGTGTGATCGTAAAAAGGGCACCTTGGACTGTCTTCTCTGCCTACCTTTGCAGAATACAGTCTTCTCTAACAACTGTGTCTCCACTGACAATGTCTCATTACTCTTCATTAGAAAATCACAAACCCAACAATATCATTTTCTCCAAATATCCCCCTTCATTTATTCACACTTTCCCTCACCCCCCTCTTTGATCCCCCTCAAAACATTCATAATCCTTCCTGCCTTAGTTCCCATCGCCGTGTATTGTTTTCTTTCCCCACCCTCCCCGCCTCCCTCCGTCATTAGTCCTGCCTGTCTCTGGACACACACCGTCAGGTTAATGGCGTCCTACTGTAGCTCACGCTTCTCTCTCTAACCCAAACCACATGCGGGACGCTCAGGCAGCCTGTGCGCAGCCACCCCTGCTCCCCTCGCACGCAGACAGCGGGAGCTCGGACACGTATACGGTTAGATCAGGTCCTAATCTGAGTGACATCACCAGCGCCTCTGCACCCTCTGCCTCACCCGTTTATGGCCTATGATGTAATTTCAAAAGGGGTGTAATAGAGAGAGGACTCAATAAATGCCCCCGGTACAACGCGGTATTACACAACAGAAATCCATTGTTTCCTCCTACTGCATTTTGAGCAAAGCCGTTTTCATGGTTTTCGGTCACATGACTATTCCCTGTTATCCATGTGGAGAGTTTACCAGGATGGAGAATTCTATACAATAACTCCATTTGTTTCCCCCCATTACTTATGAGTTTTTTTCATAATCAATAGATGGTGACCAGCGTTCAAAAAACACTTTCGACTAATGCTAGTATTGTACAAAAAAGGGAGGTCTGGGGGACCTCTCCCAGGGAAAATTTCATAGCAACTGACAATATTATAATATCTTTGGAGTACATGTACATACGTGTTTGATCTGAATTGTGTGGAGAGGATATTTGCTTGAGGGACGGATTTTGCCCCCGGGCCTGACATTGCCTAACCCTGCTTTACACATTTTACAGCAGTTTTACTAGTTTGTGGTCCAGGCATAGAAAATGACAAAGTCTCAACTTACAGTATATAGCCTAGCACTTTTCTACTTTCATTAGGCCCAGAGCGCTTTACAGGAAAGTAACCACTAACCCATTCACACTCTCATTCATACACCAGTACTGGAGGCAAGGTGGGTGACGTGTCTTGCCCAGGGACACTACGACAGTGTGCATCTTCAGGAGCTGGGGTTCGAACCCCAGACCTCCCGATCATGAGATGACCCGCTCTACCAACTGCGCCACAGTCAGAAAAAAGTCTTGTCGCCCCGGACACTTACTTCACTCTACAACAAAACTTTTCAGTCAACAAAGTTCAGTTTAAATATCTCAAAGGAACTATACCTGATTCTGTCCCCCTTTAGTATATTATAAACACATTTGTTGGAAAATAAAAACACTGTAATTAGAAAATATTTGTATCAATTTTATGAACTCTCAGGCTAGTGTTCTAGCATTTCTGTGGCATTGACTCTGTGAGTCGTGAAATGTGCAAATGAACTCGTCGCTGTGACAAATCGGGATATTACAAATTATGTTTAAGGTACAAACTTTAACCTCTTACCCCCTGCCTAAACATTTTCTCTAGTTCAGCTTTACCCAAATCTAAAAGCTTCTCAACTGGAGAGCAACAGTGTAATGCAGGGGTCACCAACGTGGTCCCGCGGGCACCCAGGTGCCCTTTGGGGCATGCCCAGTAGCCCTTGAGACTTTTTTTCTTAGGTGTAAAACACTTAATTTTCTAAAATCTGATTCTTAAAAATACTGTTATTTCTGTTCTTGTGACTCGGAACGAGTTTAAAATAAAGCTATTTTGATATAATATGGGATTAATATCCTATAAGTAAACAGTGTTTTTAAGTCTTTAGTATTTGTTTTTAACTGGTAGCTCTCGAACAACTTAATGCTCTTGAAGTGGCCCTCGGCTGAAAAAAGGTTAGTGACCCCTGGTGTAATGCCTCATTTGAAAGCTAAGACCTATTATGTCATTATGTCTTTTTTGTTGATTTTCCAACTTTTTTGTTGCTTTTTTGTCATCTATTCGCTGCATTTTTGTCACATTTTTGTTGCCTTTTCATCCTGGTTCTTGTCAAACTAGAGAAAATGTGCTCGGTTCAGGCGGGGGTTAAGAGGTTAACAGTCCGAAGCACTGATTGATGAAAAAACCTGCATAGTTACAGAACAGTACAAATGTGTCATTTCTTTTAGACATTTTCAAGTTTAAAGTGACTGTTGAGAAATAAATGATGGTTTTCATTTCTTCCTCAACAATCACTAAGTTGAATAACCTCTCCGTTGGCGTTATGGGACATTTCAGAAAGTCCCGTGTAACCCGTGTTCTTAGCCCTGTTTGCATATGTTTGACAGGTGGGAGCTATCGCCAGGACGGCATTGACTGTTAAACCAGAAAATATATGAAAATTCTCTTATCCCAAAGAGCCCTCTACAGTAGTTGCGAAAAAAACAACAAATAAATAAAAAGTGTATATCCCATTTTATCACAGCCGGGGCTAAATCCAGTTTCAATAGCATCGACTTGCGTATGTGTATAAATAACACACAAAAAAAGAGTTTATGGGGACACTTTTTGGTCGGCTCGGCTGCCCTTAATCACGCGTGCGCTAAGTCGCTGGTCGGATCCCGATTCTTTATTTTCCTCCCCACTCCGGCCCGTAAGCTCTCGCTCTGTGTAAAATATCTCTGCGCCGAGTAACACCACAAAGGCTTACTTATCTGGGCATTACCTATTAAAGGTTTAAACCCCGGCGCTTCAGATAAACACTGCCTATAAGGCCGTTATCTTCCCCGTGGCCCTATCGGCGCTCCGCGAAGGTCCTCCTCCCCAGGCGCAGTAATTTGTTTAATTAAAGTGTCATTTTGGGAGCGAAATATAGCCACCGCGAGACGCAAAGAAGTTTAGTAAGTAACGCTAATATGCGGTGGGGCTTCCCGGCACACGTCTAGTCATCCACACGTCCGCTAAATGCTATTTTGTGTGCCGATATTTTCAACTTCAAACTACTCCAGGCCCCTCCTCCTTCTCCAACCTCCTTTGGCTGCTATCTAAATGGAGCCCTGAGAGGATTGGCTTTTCCGGCCGCGGCGCTTGTGTTGTTGTCAGCACTTTGGGCGATTTGTGCGTGATTTCATTAGGAGCCACAATAACAGGCAGATGAGGGGGGAAATAGCGTATGCAAAGTGCCGGCGCATATTGCCCCGACTACAGTATGTGTGCTCTTAACAATCGCGCCGCCTCTCGGGAGGACATAAAGCATTCCATCACAGCGCCCATTGTGCAGACAAACACTCGTTAGGCGTTGGATAAATGCTGAGAGGACACGCGGAGGAAAGGACTATTTCAAAAGTTCAACAGATAACTTTACAAAGACTTTATCAGGCTTCCTCAAGAGTTCGGAGCTAACATACCGTTGTTATTGCGCCATTATATGAATGACACAGTTACTTGATTTATAGCAATGGGGTTCAGTAGGTCGTGTTCACGATATTCAAGAATTTAATATCATTCCAGATGGAGGGCGAATACCTCCAATTGATTGTCTTCAGTGACTGATTGCCATATCAATCTTGTAGCTTGGATAAAGCCAAGCCCTTTCAAAAGACTGAAAACAATATTTTCATTTTATTTTGTGCTGGCAGAAACAGATACGACATTGAACATTGTGTTGTTGTTGTTGTGAATGTGCCCAGCAATTACAAATATATTAACCATACGCCATGTCAAAAGATTTGCCCTTTTACGGATGAAAGGCAATTATACATCAACATTAGTCTCTTAACAACACAACCTGTACGAGGTGTTGGTTTAGTGAGCGAGGCTCCTGGTTTTGCACTCGTCGCCAAAGATTTCCACCATCTGATGTTACAACGGTCTAATTGCAGAAGATGGCGCCTTGAGTCATTTCCTTTTATTCCTGTAAGCCAATATGTTTGTTTTGATAGGGATAAACCACGTGATTATTTGATTGGTTAATCCACCAGTCAATCAATCTCATCTGAATTTTGAGAGATAAACTGTTATCTAAGACTAATCGTTGTATAGAAGAGGAAAAGACTAGTCTGGCTGGCTAATGGAAAACATTCACAACTCATTCATCACAAATGTATATTATATATATATATATATATATATATATATTAGGGCTGAAAGATATATCGTTATCGTATTGATATTGAGATATGAACATTCAAGATATCAATATCGCAAAAGAAAAATATATCGTTATCATATTTATATCGAGATATGAACATTCAAAATATAAAAATTGATATAGCCAGATATAAACGATATAGATTTTCAAAAATAAAACTGCACTCTTTTGTATTATGATTTTATTTTTCTGAAAAAGTCTTAGTTTTCACCTAACCCATAGTGATATAGCACCACCACAGCAGGGACAACAGCAGCAGACTCCTGTCATGACAATAGCAGCATATCGATGGCAAAGTTTGGAAAGAAAACTCCAAAGTCAGTGCAAATTAACAGGGCATTCACACACACACAGCAAACATGAATGTTGCATTTCGCCAGCTTGTTCTCATGTTTTGTCAAACTACCTCTTCGTTTTGAGTCTGAATCTGAAAAACGTCCCCTAACCCCTAGCCCTTGCGGCAAAATAGAAATGAGACACCTCTTCGTCTCTCGTAAAAAAATTAAATAAAAAAAAAATTAAAAAACATTTAGTCTATGGATTTTACTTACATTTTTGTGAACAAATCTTCAACAAGCAAGAGAATCAAGCAAAACCCCTGCTTTCAAAACCCGAGAAAAGGCTCTTTAATATACACAGATACCACTGATCAATAATTCAATGCTATCCATCAATCACCTTCTTTGTTGCAGGATCAAAGGATAAGGAGCACTCTTTTAAGACATGTCCTGAATGCATCTTCTCTTGCCTGCGTCACACCCACACCTGGTCCCCTCACGTCACGAACCGGGGTCAGTAGATTTGTTGCCTTTTTGGGGAGCGCGGCTACCAAACAGTGACAACAACACTCTCAGCTGTGCAGACGCATCCTCCAGTGAGCCAGCCGCGGACTGAAAGATTTATGAGCCGAGGCGTTCAGACACAGAGGTAAGCTGTTTTCAAAAAAAGGGGTAAGGCAAAAAAAAAGAAAAGAAGAGGGGGGATAAAATAATAAAAAGATAGAGAGATCAAATGGCATATCGTGATAGGGCATGGGGGGGGGGGGGGAAAAACAATAAAAACAACTCTGCGTGCTCATAAATTAATGCCGGAGAGGAAGGTTGTCATTATCCTACAACACGGGGGCCCCGGGACAGAGGCGTGGTGTCCAGATGGTGGGGGAGAGATAGCCGCGGCCAACTTTGAGTAATTGATGACTTAAAAATAAACCGGCAGGCAGCGGCGCTCATCTTGGGAGGGATGGAAGAAGGATGGCCCCGACAACGCAAACGCGTAACATTCAGGTCAAGATCGCAGCCCCGCATTCTTTGTAAAAGTTTGAGCAACAAAACCCTTCGGAGGGAAGGGGCCGCCGAGGTTCGCTCCTCGCTAATCAGTCACAGGCCTGTGCCGAGCCGCCTGCAAGAACACCTCGTAAACACCTGCCCCGGGGAGAGGACGACATCTTGTGCTTTTCAAAGGCATAGGGACCATATTATTTCATTGCATATGCCAGCTGGCCTTTGATACATGAGAGGGAGAACACAGTTTGCGATGTCTCAAGTTGATGCTCCGAGCTACAGAAAGTTGGCGTAATGTCATGTTTCAACTCTGTAATGGCTGTTGTACATTACGGTGTTCGGAGTCATTTACAAGCCTTTACAGGGAAACAAAATGTTGCCGTAATATTCCAGGTAATGAAGCCGAGGCGTAAATTCAATCTGGAAGACTCATTTCAGCATCTTCTACCTCCAGCCAATGATCGCATCTGCAAGGGTCAGCGCAGAGCCACACCTTCGTCGCAGCCAATCATCACCCCGGATCCCGCGTTTAAGCCTCTAGCGTTAATGGCTCGTGTGTTTCCCAGCTGGGCTGCGACCCACCTCCACCTCTTCACCGCCTCTTCTATCAATGGCTTCACACTGCTACATCCTTCACTGGTCTCCCATACCACCACCAGTGTCCAGGCTACGAGGGAAGACATCCTTAACACTAACCAGCCCATCCATAATCTAATTTATATCAACGTCTACTACCGGGGTCTGAGCGCCAAAAACATATATAGCAGTAAATCTTTGGAACCGTTGCTTTTGTTTCTGTTTGAGTTTATCCAGGTTAAATTAGTGTTGATATAATATGACATCAAAGGGCGCCACAACCGGACGTTTTCTTTGAACCAGCCTTGATTCTCTGATGCGAGGGTTCAGCCAGGAGGGGAATCCGGTGTAAGACATTTATCAGAGATAATTGTAGGGTCTGGTAGCCGTTTATATGGTTTCTGTTTTCCCAAGCTTGTTCATTTCAATGTGACATGTTGGGTAATGGTAGTTTGATGATTTGCACTGAAGTCCAGGAAGAGATAGGGGTACATCTAATCAAAGATCTCTGTAAAACATTCAAAATTCAGTTAGTCAACCTTGTAATGCGATGCAGAATGACTGATGTTCCTGCTGCACAGGTGATGGAGAAAATCAAAGTTGCAACATCACTCAGTGCAAGGTGACGATTGGTTTGTTTGAGTTGTGGACGTTTCGTCTCTTTCGTCTGAAAGATTTCTTCACGCTTCTCTGGGCCAAACAAGAACCAGATCTAAGTCCTCCCCTTTAAAATCTGCTTGTGGAACAGATGAGTGTGAAGAAGTATTTATAACGACAGGCTAAACAACCTCAACTAAAACAACCTGGTCCAATTGAAAACTTTTGAAACCTAGACTACAATAAGCCGAATGCCCATCTCGACTGCGCATGCGTGGGTGAACACTGAAGTATATTGAGCCATAACCGTGAACCGTGAGGCTTACGGGCACTGGTTTAAAGACTTTAAGTCTCAAGTGACATTTCTTGCAAATATTTATGTTGTCAATAACTTGAAAGCAAGGGAACAGTCAGGACAGCGGCTCCGTTGGCAGGAGCGGACCATAGCGGACAGAGGAACGACATGACCTGGGATCAGCCTGACACTGACACGGACACCGTCACTTTTTAAATCATTTGAATTTGTTTTGGAATCACAGGGAAACGTTCCAAAACGGCGTTGATGTTAAATATTGTGGGTACATTTCCGTCTGTCAAATTAGCCACCGATTAGCTCTGTTGTGCACCATCAGATCACTCGTAAAAAAAATACAAATAAAGTCAATTTAGATGGCATAGCCTATATGTGTATGTGGATCTCTCTAGTCACAATTTAATAAAATATTTTGTTTACTGTCCACCTCCTTATTGACAAAAAAGAGGGATTCTATGTTTTTATTTCTCATACCAGTTTAAATATTCTGAATATTGGCGAGATGAAGCTGCAGTTTCAGACCCTGGACTTTGTCCAACACTCGCCTTCAAGGGTCAGAAATATTATCACATATTTATTCCAACTATGTGAACAAGGACTGGTCGTCACTTTTGACAGCATCTCTTCGTATGAACAGCAGTTTCTGTCAAGTACGCAGAAACTGCGTAAAAATATACTTTTTAGCTAATATTGTAACAGGCTCCATGGCGACTACAAAAACGCTTTAAATCATCAACTTTCCAGCAGTTAAAACGGTCCAAGTCATAGCTTTCGTCGTTGCTTTACACTAACTATCCTTATTGTTTGGTAGCCAAAAGAAATTCCATTACCCATAATGCAACGGGCGACCCGAGATGGGCATTCGGCTTATACAGAGCTGTATAGTGTTCATGTCTTGTTTGCACCATTCTCTGCACTTTATGCTAAAACAAAACTCACTTTGTCCAGTAAAGAAAGTAACTAATGGCAATAGTCATCAATATTGACCATCATGTACTGTTACGTGCAATCATTTTCCCACGGAGATTTTGGATGGTCTGGCATTGTTTTGCAAGTGCGTCACATTGAGGCCACCTGAGGACATGGCGGGACAGAACCGGAGCAGCAAAGGGATCCGTCCTGTCTCAGCTCATCTGTGGCCTTCTTTCAGCTGCAGGTGCTGCTGCCTAAAGAGAATGTGTGCTTGAAGCAGCCTGGTGATGGAACATGTTTATACAGCACTCCACAGTCTATCCCCCACGTTCTTCTCAGACCAGTCTTTCCAAGCGAATAGTGAGATAAGAACATTTTAAAATGCATTGAAGTAGTTCAATTGGGTATTGTTCTGGGACAAAATGTTGGAAGTCCCGTTCCAGCCCCCTTAGTCCTTTAATGGACACTGTAATTAGGTTAACATTACTGTTTTGAGCGTTTCTTTTTTCCTCACAGAACCATACGTTGGTGTCTTGATGCATTCCACTGCAGTATTTAACCACTTGTCGAGAGAAAATGCAGTATACAGGAATTGTTTTTCTCTGGATTGGCGTTCCCGTAGATACAATGGGGCTCGAAGTGGGAGACCTAGGACAGCATTCTCTGATTTCCACAGATAAAATATGTGCCTCTCACTTGCTGATGTCAGATTCACATTTTTAATCCTTCACCAGACCTTTTCTGATCATGACAATGCTCAGATTACCCCCCCCCCCAAGCAAATCAGCATCATGTTCCAAACGGTTGTGCTCTCCTCGTGTTTGAGAGAGAGACTATCACCCTCTGCCGGCATTTTGTATAACTATATTATGACATTCTTTATACTACATGGAAGGCAAAGGCAGACGTAACACAAAAGTAATAATTTTCACAGGAGTTTAAGCCCACTAGAGCTTTCTAAAGGGCACTTAAATTCAGATTTCAGATTGCAGTGTCTACACTGTGCTGTAAGTAAGCATGCCCTATTTGGCCTTACAATTGACTTTTAATTTAATTCATAATCATTTACATACTTATTGAAGAAAAATGGGTTGAAGGGTGATTTTTGCTGTTGTCATTAAACACCCTTCAATCCAAGTGATTAAGCTGCTTATGTAAAAACAAAAATAAAGTATGTGGTTGGTTAAAGCACAAATCGAGCAAAAAAATAGTTTTCCTACCAAAATAATACAACAAAAAAGTCACATTCATGTTTCTCTGCATTTAACTTTATGATAAAGACCTACATTCCTTCCATGTATCATTCCTCGTGAAAAAACATTACATTAAATCCACCCCGCCTTGGTGGACCCCGTCTCAGTGCAGCCATAACAGCAGTGATGCAGCTCTATAGGGGCCGCGCTGAAATGATCTATATCAATATTACTGCTCAGGAATCCAATGTGGACGCACGGTATGGAAATTATGCATGAGGAAAAAAAATAATTAGAAAGATCTGCATACACGAGCGGCAGTGGGCGCGGACTGGGATGTGTCCGTCTTCTGTGTGTGATTGGCTATCTCACCGACATGTTTTTTAAAGCCCTGACGCGTTATTAATAAAACAAACTCTAATAGAAATATCATTGGGCTTATTTTTCAATCAGACCCACCATCGCCGCAATCCGCAAAGCGTGACATTAATTAAAGATTGATGGCCGGGCTGTTCGTCTCAGCTGCTGTTAATCCAGTAATTAAAATGACAAAAAAAAAGATTTATTTATAGAAATTTGCCCAACTTGTTTCATTTGCCTGTCAGCGGCCTCTGATTTTCCGTCTTATAATGAAGGGGAGGAAGCGCGTCTGTTTTTCATCCTGCCGTCCGATCGATGGACAATGTCAAAGTGATGCCGGGTATATAGGGCTCGGCGATTCGTAAAAAAAAAAAAAAAAAAAAAGAAGAAAAAAAAAAAAAACTCCGCGGGCCTCTCCCCCTGCGCTCAATCAAAGTTTTCAAAGGGATCAAAGGCAAAGTTTCAATGGCCTTACTTCAGCAGTAATTCCGACAGAGAGGCAAATATACGAATGGAGGAGCTTTGCATTTTTATTTTGGTAAAGTAATTATGTAGTCTCTTGGAGTTTGACAAGGCTTCTAATGAGTTCTCCCAGGACCTCTCTTTTATTTGTTTGTTTGTTATTTTTAAGCTTGATTAAGTCCCCTTGTATTTAGCGAGCACAATCAAATGGAAAGGGGAGGGAGATTAACAGTGTGTGCTTTTCTCCGGCAGCTCTAACCGGGATGGGGGGGGGGGGGGGCGGTAGCTACTACTCTTCCTTTGGCGCTGTAGTGCAGAGACAGGAGCGGGCCGGGCCACATGTGTGCACCTCACCTGCTCAACATCTGCTGGAGAAATGATGGTTTGTGATCTGTATGTACTCGTGTGTACTTGATTTAAAGAAAACAAAAACATGTACAATAAGCCAGGATGAGTGAGAGTGCGTTTGAAAGTGCGAGTGTGGGACAACGAAATGGAAATGAGCCCGCGGCTACATGGAAGGAAGGGAAGGACTTTATTTTGTATGGCGCCTTTCACATTATGGTCACAAAGTACTTTACATGGTGCAAGTTTACTCTATACGAGAAAATAATTTGACTACTTTTGTTTTCCTGAAATTAGTTCCGGTTTGCGCTGCATAAAATCCAGTTTAAAGTTAGTCTGTTAATTAGCGAGTTTTTTAACCAACCATGTTGATAAAACCCATTTACAAAAGAACAAAAGTAAAAAATGAGGACTATAACAAACTCAACATTTGCTGATTAGCATTTAACTTTTGCAGGGTTGGCAGTTGGACGGCAGTGAGCTGGCCAAAGTAAATTCACTACAACAGCCCAGCCAACAATTTCACACACACACGCACACACACACACACACACACACACACACACACACACACACACACACACACACACACAGAATGCAGGTGAAGTTCATTCTCCATCAGTGTGAGACCCGGAAACTAGACTGAAACAAGTCTGAGCTACAGTCCCTCCATTCAAGTCGGATGATCAGTTTTGTTTTAAATCCTTTTAGACAGACATTGGATATGGAAAGAGCTAGTTTTATTTTATTTTATTATGATTATCTATTCATTAAAAAAAAATCAGAACATGTGTAGAGTAGTAGCTCCCCGAAGGCATAGAAGGACCAGGCTCGTTTGAAAGCTTGGATTCTCTAGTTTCCAACACTAAAGGGCCCTGCGGATGATGCTTCCACATGAACAGGGACAAGTAACCAGGGTTGGGCAAAGGTTATGCTAGTAGAGGAAGACTGATGACTAGACAATTTTAAATGTTTAGCGTCATTCCTTACTGTCCTAACAATTCACACATCTCAGTTCTTTACAGAGACAGTTTCTTTTTTTCAGAGAGTAAAACTTTCATAGTAATAGTATTAACAAGAACTAGCTGCTGGACCATGACTTTAAGACTTTGGAATTAGAATGTTTTTTTTGGACAGGACAAAATTCACGTTAGGCGTATTCCACAGACAGAAAAAAACAAAACCTATTTGGCCTTTAAATATTCTCATTGAGTTATGGGGTTAGTTCTCAGTCCTCAGTCACACATGATGACAAATGCGTAACTCCACTGAGCAAGACTGATGTGAAAATCTACATTGTCATAGTTGTAGATCCCATCGTGGCGTCGCACAAAGTTGTTTACGAGGTGTTTACAGTCGCGGCAGTGGGATAGCGCGGAGATTGGCCATTACAAACTCACTAGAACCATCCAGCCAATGAATCAGGAGGCTGAAACGCCCCGGACAACTTGAATTAATGACCCTGGCCCCGACCATTTGTAAATTTCCCCTTGGCGTGAAGACTCACCGGCCACACCACCCGTATCTGGCCTATATATATATATATATATATATATATACACACTCGTACATGGCACACGCTCCTATTTATTTCACCGGCCACTTCCGAGCCACACGCGCGCCATCCGGGCCTCGGCCGCTGCGTCGTATGGGAAGTTAAATTTACAGCGCGGCGGGTGGGAGAGATGAATTAAATGATTATAATGACTGATGGTATTACCTATTTCGACAAAATATGACTTCAATAGCGGAATGGTCAAACGGCGAGGGCGGATGACAGAATTATTAAAAGAGAAAGAATTGAGTCATTTCTGCACATTTATCAGTCGGCACATCGCAACTTCACACTTAATGTATTGTAAATCTGGCCGATCCCGAAGAGGTCCCTATTTTTTATATTTCTTTATATATATTTCTTTCATCCGATTAAGTCAGAGCCTCTGGAGCGCAAGTTAATTTCAGTTCCAAGATGGCAACTGGAGGGGGAAGAAAAAAGAAATGGAAGAACGGATACGGGAGAAGAAAATGGATTTTAATCTGGCTGTATTTAAGATGTGGACAATACAACGGGCCTCTCGCTGACTACGGGGCCCGGTAAATGGGATCGGGAGTCGCGCCGTTTTCCCTCTCCCCGGGCTTGACATGATAAATACGTAATGTGCTCCATGATGAATGCTCTTTTATAAAAGTGTGGAGCCAGATAAGATTCCTCTATTCATATTTTTCTATCATGTTAATGTGTAGCGATAAAGCCGAGAGTCCGCGTTGGGTGTGTGTGTGTGTAAGTGTGTTTTCGGGGCTAAAGGCGGCTGGACACTTTTTATCGAAAGATGGGGAGAAAGAGGTGGAGGAGGCCGTGGAGGGGGTGATGAGGTGGGGAGACGTGCACAACAACTTTTTGCTGGTGTTTATACATTTCTACGGTTAAAGGGGGCAATTTTATTTATTTTTTTGCGAGTTTGCAACAACGGATCAGACGAAATAACTGAAAACAATAACGTTATATTGCTGTCAAATAAAAACATCTGAGACCCCATTAACCTCGCCAACCCCGACATGAGCTTTTTCCATAATTACCAAAGACGTCGCTTTTTTGTTGTTGTTGTGGTAAAGTTGTTTTTGTACCATGGTGGACAAATCAACTTGAGATCACATTTTTCAAAGTTCGGTCTGATCCAGAAGAACTTTTCATTATTTTGGCTCGACACAGCCACTTTTAAGAGACCCATTTCAAACTTCAAATACTCCCTGGTATAACATCGACAATCAGGCCAGGTTTGAAGAGCAACTGAGATGGCCGAACAGAATGCATTTGTGGATTTGACATAGTGTAGAATGAGAATGCATTTTCTCGTCATGTGATCGTCTAATGCCAATGAAAATGGTAGGTTCGAGCTTTGCGTTTGGTGTTACACATTGCATAAAGGCATTGAGTTTCAGGGGGAGAAAAAACACTGCTTTGGGTGTTGCATTGGTGATAAAACGGGAAAACCTTAGATCGGGGGGGTGTCAAACTCATTTTGAGTCGTGGGCTGAAATTCAGCTCCCACGGCGGCCACATATGAAGCAAACAGTAAAATACTAGGACTATATTGAACATTTTTCCAATAAATGAATAATAATAATGAGCTGGGATTTGGTTAAAGTCCCAACTTGACTGTAGCCTAATCAATAACAACGGCTTATACTCGTATTGCACTTTACACGCCTACATTCATCCATCCATTTTCTTCCACTTGTCCATTGCCGGGTCGTGGGGGCAGCTGTTGGAGCTGCCCAAATCACATTGCACCAGCCCCTATGGCTCCTCCTGCAGGTGTTCGGTCCACAGAAGGACGGCCTCATGGGTCTAACCGGGCCTTTTAGTCTCTCATAAGGGGCTTCTGAAGATGCCCCCAGTGACTGGAATGAGCATTCTGGTTATTATTTACAAAAATCATAACTCTGCACAGGAATGGGCTAGAGACTTACTTTTTTTTTTACATACTCTGGAATTTATGCTCTACAGGATCTGTACTTTACTCGAATAGTATTTTTGTTTAAGAAATAGTATTTAGTATTTAGAAATAGTATTTAGTATTTTTGTTTCTTTCTACTTAATGCTACTTTTGAAAGATAAACTCAACTACATTTCTAAAAAGCAGATTATGATACATTGAATATCTATCTGCAAATTACCACTTCCCTAAACATCTACTTCCGAAGTCCAGCTGAAAAACATTGCTAAGATTAGAGGAATAGTGTCAAAACCAGACTTAGAGAGACTTATCCATGCATTGTAAACGAGCTGTTTGAAGTGCAGAACATCCAGAATGCTGCTGCTCAAGTTCTGACAAGAACCAGGAAATACGACCATATTAGTCCAGTGCTCCGGTCTCTGCACTGGCTTCCTGTCACTCAGAGAATTTAAAACAGCTCTGCTTGTGTACAAGTCTTTTCATGGTTTAGCACCAAAGTACATTTCTGTTAGAGCCGTATGAACCATCTCGGGCCCTGAGAACTTCAGGGAGGGGTCTCCTGGTGGTTCCCAGAGTCAATAATAAACACAGTGAGGCTGCGTTTCAGTTTCATGCAGCTAAAAAGGCCTCAACTCTGACAATGTTCAAATCCAGGCGTAAAACAGCTCTTTTTACCCGAGCATATGAAAACTGAAAGTATTTTATCTGCACTCTTGCCTTTTACTGTAATTGATTATTTTTATGTTGATGTTTTATTGATTGATTTTATCTGTTTTCTTGTAATTTTATGCAACTGTGAAGCACTGAATTGCCTTGTGTATGAATTGTGCTCTACACATAAACTTGTCTTGCCTTGCCATATTTGCACAATGTCACATTTTATATCTAGGTTTTTTTTTGGCATGCCTTCACTTCCCATGTTTAAAATATATGTATTATCCATTTCATTTGTCTCAAGAGTAGTCAAAACCTTAAACCTAACTATCTCAGAAGTAGTCTGAAACCCAGATAGAACAGTATAATTCTTGGTTCTGTTGTGGTTTGTCATGAAAAGATGAAGGTTCCAGAATCTGCACCTATTGAGAACCATTGAAGTATGCTAATTTTCCAACACAATGCTTCACAGTGCCATCCTAATATGTGACTAGTGCAACAGTGTTGATCGTTTTTTTTTTCCTCACACGGAACAGTGACTGTAGATAGAAATACAGCAGTTGTGTGGCGCAGGGACTTGGACTTGATCCTTAGTGCCGCCCTGGGTTATGACTGCTGCACTGTTAAGTCCTTTATGAGCCCCATGCAGAGCCCGAGGCAGATGTGCGCATTGAAAATCCTCCGTATACAGCTCATGCAGGAGGCGCCTCAACACATCACCAAACTGGCACTGGCTCTCATCATCAGGCGCGCAGCTATGCACAGATGCAGCCATGTCTCACCTGAGTCCAATAACCTCACCCCATTCAGTGCCACCATACGGTCGCACTGCAAAAAAGGGATATCTAGCATGCGTATAAATGACCTTTATTTTGAATATTAAGGCAAGACATGGCAGGTGGAGACATCGATTTTTCATGCAGTGGTCAATGTTTTGACTTTTAGATAGTTTTCTCTCTTAACATCTTAGTTTTAATGACAGCAACGTCCCCCACGCATATTCAGTAAGAAGTATCGACATATTTAGTGCCTGTGTGTAACATGTAAGGTGTCCGAGATTACGCTATAGTCATTTCCATGTTACAAAACTTTAGGGCCCGTTTTCTTAGCACTCGTTTTGGTTTTCTTGGCACTCTTGCAACAATATGGCATCATGGCGACGTTTGAATAGGCAGCAACCTCCCTCTCTCTCGGTACGGCTGCATTTTTTTGCCTTTTCTGTGAACTGCATCTGTGGTTTCTGTGCTCCACACTGTTTTACTGGATACCTTTGTACATCTTTGCCGTGTTTTTGTGAGGTTCTGTGGATTTTTTTTTTATTGCAGAGAGTCCATAATGGTCCTGAAGAAAGCAGCTTTTTTTTAAAGTAACTAGCTATCTTATCAGCTAAACCCATCTGAGACACATTTCTTCTTCTGAGACACTGAAGAGGCACCCAGAACCCCCCACACCTGTAGCACAGTGGAGGCGTCACAAGAGGAGCTACAGGAAACAAGGAAGGGACAACGAAGGAGGTATCCGGGCGAGACTCACAGCTAAGTCACACATGCTTTCTATTGTTCTGGCTAATGGACGTTCACTGGAGATCAAAACAGATTAACTGCTAAGCTCCTCCCAGAAGATGGTGAAAAGCTGTCGGGGGGCGGAGGGAGCTGCACAGGAGGAAGAGGAGAGAGGAGGAGGTGGCGCTGACCAGTGCAGGACACCACGCTCTGAAACAGGGAGAAACCCAGGAGGCGCTGCACCGTATCAGAGGATCAGAGAAGACTGAAGGCAGCCAGCCAGGTTTCCTCCGGGTGTCCCCGACCTCCAAAAACATGCCGGTCAGGGTGGCCCACAGTGGTGGCGCGCTCAGTCGCAGCGGCTCAGGACTAACACCTGAACACTATCTTGTTGTACGGTTGTACAATGACAAATAAAGCACTTACTTACTTACTGACTTCATATTTCCGCAAAATAGATTATTCAAAAGATCCAAAATTCCGTCTGAAAAATCCTTGTATATAACAACAACAAAACAAAACAAAACATACACAATATTGTTAAGTACATCATTGGAAAAAATAGAGTCTGTTTGAGCTAAAGTGGAGATGTTGTTGCAAGGGTGTGAAGAAAACCTTATGAGAAAACCGGAACTAAAGTTTGCACATTTGCCTGTGTCACGTTCTTGCTAAACGTGGATACCAAACAGCAGGTGCGCCACAATCTACAAAATTTACGGCAAAATGTCTATAAAAACAAAGCATTGGAAAGGGTGAGTTCAGTCTTTTTTAAACTCTGACACTAAAACTAAAATGGGAAAAACTATAGGCCACTGCGTGAAAAATGTTTTGACGTTTTCGCCGGCCGTGAGACGCCTTAATTCCCATTGAATGATCTCGATATGAAATTATTTGCAGGACGGTACAGGCCCTTTCCTTTCTTTGTCTTTCTCCCTCTCCCTTTTTTAAAAGTATTTTATGTCGGCATGGCACTCTGAAGCTGATCCAGTCGTCCAGCCGTCCTTACTGCCGCCCTGGGTCCAATTACACCATCGAAAAGCCTGCAGTCAGTACACAATGCAAGGCCCCGCGCCGTTCTCCAAGTGGACTTTGTGATGTTTTTGTATATACGTTAGTCTGCGCGGGGACGTGGGTGGGGTATTTAGAGCGAGTTATATTGATTTAAACGATAGGCTGGCTGTTCATTACAAACAAAATAGCCCAAGTTTGCATGTTTTATGAGCGTAAAGCTTTCTCTTTGGACGATTTTGCAAGCGAGCGTGACTTTCATGGTGCCGCTGTCCAGGACAAATTGAGAGATATGAGGGTAGTCAGGCCCTCAGAGATTGTTACCGAGTGAATTAAATGCCTTAATTGCTATTGTTGCCTAGGAACCTTTACGTTTCTAAATTATTCTCCTCAATCCTCATTATTCAACATTATGACATGATGAATAATTTAATCCCGCATTCCGCGTTTTCCTCTAAAAAATCAATGACGCCTGTCACGACGTTTGAACAACTTTTAGCATTTATTTGTCCTCTAAAACTGTCTTTTGCTAAATGATACTGACCCTTTGAATCTTTTAACAGCACAATCAATAAAGCATGTTTATGCGCCGCTTGCAAAACCATCAGTTTGGGACTTTTGAAAAAATATGCCAGCGGCTGCAGCTTGCTAAGTGCAGAGCGCTAGCACTAAATCTTGGGAGTTAAAGTTTTACTGGGGCGTTATGGGTAAAAATGCCTTGTCAGCCATCTGCCACCTCCTCTCCTGGCAGCCATATTTCCAGGTCTGCTCAGGTCCAGGGAGAGAACACTGCGCCGCCACCCGAGGGCCAGAAGCCACCATTACAGCCCCGCACAGAGAGGAGAGAGCGGGAGTGTAGGACGCAGCCAGGAACAGCTGCATAAAGTACCACACATCATAACGGAAAAGTATGGCATTTTAATGACGGTGATGTACATTGTAACGCTAAGAAGAAGCTTGTTAAAGTATTCCCCCGGTCGCTTTGGCACATTTCTCAGATCAGAACGGATGGTTTTCCAAACTTTAAGTGCATTTCTCACAACAATTCATGCAAACTGCAAACAAGGGTAAAAAAACTACTAACTAACGAAATAAGTAAATCTGTCAGCACGCGGATTATACTAGGCCATGTGCAGCGTTTTGAACATCACCATCAAAATACTTTAACTTGTTGTCAGCTCATGTCGTCATATTCATGTTTCAGAGATGTTTCAAAAAAGCAATAAGACAAGTAATCGATTATAAAGCCATTCAGTAACACTAAAGCGTACTCCGGATCTTCGCTAACAGCTTTTGCTTTGCTGTGGCAGATGTTCGCTCTTTCTCATTCTCCAGGATGAAGCAAAAACACCAACAGATTATAGTGTATTATTTTGACTTCTTATTACCCATCGGTGATAGTTCAGCGTGAAAGGGGGTGAAGTGCAGCCAGAGACTGGAATCAATGACACTGGGGGACAGAACAGTGCTCTGCCTAATGTGCAAGAGCCTTAACCACTAGACCGGTAGTTCTTAACCTGGGTTCGATTGAACCCCAGCGGTTCGGTGAGACAGTCTCAGGGGTTCAGCGGAGGTCAAGACACACACCCGACTCATATGATTTGTGACGACACGCCCCGCTTTTCCAATTAAGAAGGGTTCGGTGAATGAGCATATGAAACTGGTGGGGTTCAGTACCTCCAATAAGGTTAAGAACCACTGCACTAGACCATTGTTTCCCAATCAAGGGTATGGGGATCCCTGGGAGTACACCAGCACTAAGCAGGGCCTACATGGAATGATTTCAGATTTAAAGGTGAGCATGAGCAGTATTTGTACATTCATTTGAAAGGAAAAGCTATTTAATTAAATGTTTTTATTTATTTTTTTTTGCTGTAAGTTGTATACATTTTATAGTGTTTTGGCTTTATTTACTAATACATTAGGGTTAGGGTAATTTGTGATTTGGGGCTGGAGTTCAAGAGAAAGTTCCAAGGGGTCCTGAAAACAAAAACGATTGGAAACCACTGCACTAGACTCTCAGCTGCATGACAAGGAGGTTATAACAGGCTGTCGTTCATAAAGATATAAACCATCATGGAAAAAAAACAAAGCCGTGATGATGGTCATTGGATGGAGAGTGAAGCATTGGCATCTGTCGAAGAAAGGAAGTCCAGTTGTCTAAACAGATTGACATAACCACCTGGATGATTAAGAGTTTACACCATTTTAAAATCACCTTAAAAGAGAGCAAATGTTTCAGAATGACACTTTTCCATTGATCTACATAGAAAAAAGAGAAACATTAAAAATCCATCGGTGCATGTTCGAGTGAGTCACACAAAAAACGTCGACAAAATTGCGATGGTTTCAAGCATCTTCCTGACATAAATGCATTACCCCGTCATTTTACTTTGAAACACGGGCTCGGCGCTCGTACACAAAGCCTCCACATCGTGTTTGGTCCCTCGGGTCTTGTAATGAAAGGTGCTGTTGACCCTGTCGGCTTGACGAGACTGACAGCTTAAAGCATTAGACAGAGTTTTTATTTTCGGTACCATATAAATAAATATGAAACCTCAGTGCTTCCATAAGGCTTGGCTAACTGCTAATCATGGCTGATTACTCGGGCTGTAATTCCACTGAACCAAAAAGGTTTGCCAGTCACTTGTGCAAAATGAATCCTCTCTCACGTGTCACATTTACTGATGTCGGAGGCAGCGCATTAGCAGCGGGACAGAGGGCAGTACATCACAGCTGAGTGCAGAGCCACACTGCCCCTGACCACATGCACTTTCAGCTTTCCACGCGATTTCTCACACAGTTAATGACACGCAGTTCAAAATGACTCCAGTGGAATACATTTTAAAAAGCACACATTGTGAGTGTGGCTTGATGTCTATCGTTTGGGCATTAGTTATTAAGTTAGGGGGTCTGAGCTTGACCTGTACCAAGACAATTTCAGAGCGTACCTTTTGTTTTTGTAAAGGTTTACCAAGACAAAGCCATGATGTAAAACCAAGGATGGGCCACACTCTCTTCAGGATAGGTGCATGACTCCAGTATCCAGACCAGAGGATCATCACAACCCTTTTACCTATGATGGAAAGCTACGGTGGGACTCAACATTATTAATTGTTTAATCAGTATCTTTTAAGTATACTGTTTATTTTGTGAGTTCCAAAAAATAATATCATGTTTCAAAGTACTCCACAGGTGTGGTTCTCAACCTGCATACACAATGCAAGATGTCGCCCGATCATATGGGAGAAAAAACACCATGTATCAATGGCTAAAACAGGACTTTACATTTGCGTTAATTGAAAACTGCATTAGCATGCATTGTGCAGAGAGTAATTCTCTCAGATACAACAATAAACGCCCATTTTCTGAATAGTTTGAATGAAAAAGGTGTCCCTTGGACATCCCAAACACTACCCTTTGTTATATTTTTGGTTGCGAACAAAAAACGGTTAAGAAGCACATCTGGAAAGTTGTAGAAATTGGATTAGTAGGAAATTACTTAAAACTTTTGCTGCTCTAAATCAGAACGGCAATTGTTCATCAAAATTGTGAAAACAACAATTGGCTTTCGTTTCTTTGGATTTTTGTTTGTGTACTCCACATGTTCACGTACAATCGATACCATTAACACTAAAGTTGAGGCAATTTGATCAGTGAAAGTGTGACCGATCAATAAAATTTCTGCTACTCAAATAGAAAATAGTTCTCTTTAAGTGTGTACATTGATACTGTTAGCCATAGGACACTAGAGCCTTTGACGCACCACCTCGCCTTTATTCCTGGGAGAACTTGCAAGGCCCATTAACCACAATGATAAACGCTAAGGAAGTGAGATCCAACCTAGTCGATCAGCGAGTCAACACGCTATACCCCACACATAACAACCCCCCACCCCTCCACGTCGAAGCCTGGTCAGCACGGAGAAGAATGACAGAGCTAAGCACTCGTAAATCAGTGAGAACGTTTCCGGAGGACAGACGGACAGACACGGACGCAAAGACGGGAGGGGACAGGCGGGTATGTGTGGAGGAAATGGAGGAGGAGGCCTGTAAATCTCCGCCGGCTGATGCGAAGCTCGGAGCGTAAGTTCAGAGCGACACACGGGAAGGGATCGAGGTCTGAGCGCGCGGCGTTTATATATAAGTGGTGATAAGCGCAGGCGAGCGAGGGGACATCGGCTGGGCCCGGGTTATAAGTGCTGATACAGTGCAACTCCTCTGTAAAATAACAGCCCTCACTTTAACGCCGGAGCACAGGTGGTAATGGGAGGTACATAAACATGGCGAGCTAAAACGGTTATGGATGGATCACTATTGGTCTTGTACATGTTGGTCCGAACAGTTACATGCATTTTATGGATTCCTCAGTTGTTTTTATCATTATTTTTTTTAGCTAAAGCGCTTGTTTAATTCATTTGTTACTTGTTGCTTAATATTATTTTTTTAGTGTTTTCCCAATGTTATTATAACCCTCGTCAAAAACATATCTGCCGTAGCACACCAAAAAAAAGATTTGGTTGGCCCGCCTTGTTTCAATAGGCTTCAGCAATGTCAAAAGATCCAGTGTTGCATTCAATTATTGTATCGATGATGGGAGAGTGTGGCCACTGTGCTGAACCTAGATCTGACCAACTGCAGCAACTCCAGAGCAGAACATTTAGTTAAATCCAGGTGGCAACTTTTTTGCTTTTGGTCAGCGAGTTTACGTTATTCAACTCTTCTTCTGTTAAGCGCGCACCCATTTGGACTCCCTTGATTATGTTGTGTCATACTACGTGAAGCAGGAAACGGTTCTCCACATTTTTCATGTCCACAGTCTCATCGTCAGATCGGTTCTGAGTAGTTCTGCGATCAAGTGTGTTCATCGGGGCGGCATGGAGTTGCTAATTCCGCTGTTAACGGAACTGAAAGTTTCCTTGCAGAGGGAACACCAGACAAAATACTGACCCACCCTGCCTTTGTGTCTCAATGCCACAGTCTTATCCTACTAGGTCCTGTTTCAAATTATAGTAAAACATTTTTTTATTTATTTATCTTTATTTATACAGGGAAGGCCCAATGAGAGTACGAGACTCTCTTTTTCATGAGCGCCCTGTTTCATAACAGTGAATAACAATACAATATTTACAATAGACCTTTTTTACAAGTATCAACTAAAACAAGCACAATTTTCTTTATACATATCGAATACTAACCGTTTTAGATGTGAAAGAGGCACTAAAGAGTTCAATTGTAAAAGCGTTTGTAGTTCGTTCCATTTGTGGGCAGCGTAATATGAAAAGCCTCTTTTTCCCGTGTCACTCTTTACGAGTCCATTTTTCAAAACCAAACAGTCATGTGACCTGGTGTTGTAGCTACTTGAGCTGTAGTTGAGTTCACATGCGAGATAATCAGGAAGCCTCCCAACAAGTCCCTTATAAATAAATAAAATGCAATGTTGCTCTCTTCGACTCGTCAGGGAAGACCAGCCGACTTTGTCATACAGTAAACAGTGATGCGTTCTGTATTTGTCTCCAGTTATAAATCGAATAGCAGAATGATAAACTGCATCGAGAGGTTTAAGAAAGGAAGGTGAAGTGTGCATATAAACTGTGTCGCCATAATCAAGGACTGATAAAAACGTAGCTTGAACGATTTCTTTTCTATAATTCAATGGAATACAAGATTTGTTTCTATAGTAAAATGATAATTTTGATTTAAGACTACGGCATAGTTTTGAAACATGTGTTTTAAAAGTCAATTTCTCATCCAGCCAGAAACCCAAGTATTTATAAGAGGACACTCTTTCTATAGCTGTGCCATCAAATGTATGGATATTTAAAGGTTGAACTTCTTGCCTCCTGGAAAACAACATATACTTAGTTTTGCGTGTATTTAGTGACAGTTTAAGTTTTATTAATGAATTTTGAATTTCATCAAAATCAGATCAGTAAATAGTCTGAACTTATATAGCTTATATATATATTACGAAATAGCAATACATTATACTATTTGTTCAATCATCTTTGTTCATATATTTTTGGTTGGTAGATTGTATTTCACTGGACAGTACAGCCAGAACCAAGGGTGAGTCTGGCCACAAAGAAGTTACTCCAGAGATTGAGGTACAGTATACTTTACATGCAGACATGGTGAATGTGAGTCTGGCAGGCGGCACCACCAAGTGTAACATGGCAGAGTTATGTCAGGTCTAGCACAGCGGTCATATTGACATGTTTTTGAGAGGTACAATGTTACCACACACTGTCTGGCACTGGCAGGTGTCACACAGAGTGACAAATGCCACCGACTAATGATGTCTCTCAAAGATCTGGCTCCGTGTGGCAGGTGTGGTAGATGTCATGTTATTTTTGCCACTTGTAAATCTGATGGCTTGTTTTACAACTCTCCCTTTTCGCTGTCGCTGGCACATGCACCCATACTGCCGGTCATTATTAGAGGCGAGGAACTTCAGGGTTGAAATACTGTCAGGGGAACACACCATGTACATGAGACTTGTCATCATGGCAGACACTCAGTTGGTACTTGTAGTTGACACTTGCCCAACAACCTAAAGTTTGTGGGTTCCATTCCCATTTCCAACATGGCACCATGCTCACGCTGACTTTTTGACTGCTGGTGTGGTTGTACGTTTTTGTCCAATGGCACAGATAGAGAGATTGTATTGTCTCAAAATTATGTACTACATTGTAATACATATACATTTAGTTTTGTTTCTTACAGTTTCTTACAGACCTCGTATCCCCTGCTTCCTCATTTATGAATCCTGTCTGGGAATTGGATGGAAACAGCCTCGTCCGTCCACTCGTGTCAGATGTGTTTGAGTGTACGAGTGGGGGGAGAATTAGCTTCGTGTTCTGCTGCTCCTGTCTGCTCCTTCGCTCTGCGCTGACAGCACCAGACGGCTACATGACACGTGTACATTCAGAACTCCCCCTGTCATTAGCACAATGCAATGAATAATTACTTGCATACATACTGGTAGTTATTGCACACTCACTGGTAATTCTTTGCTACTTACCATGGTAACTGCATTGTAAAATTGCTGTTAATCATTTGTAAGTATTAGGCTGTAACAGTGGTAATTACTTCCAACACAAAAAACATAAATCAGAAGGTTACAGCAAGTTCAAACCAAATACATGCTGTAGTTCGTTGATATGGTCATGATTGTATATGCTTACATTAAAAGAAAATTGGCACAGAATGGACTGCAGCAATAACAATTTATACTGTACATCTATTACAATTTATATACATACAGTGTATGTTCCTTGAGGTCACAACAAGAAGGCATATGGTCTGAGTGCTCTTCTTGTAAGGCATTTTGATTCCCCTGGTCCACCCAGCATCATGGACCCCCCCCCCCCCCCCCCCAAATGATATGAAGTATCGCATCTTGTCTTTCAAACTTTAAAGGTGCATTTTGCAACTTTTAATGCAAACAAAAAGAAGAAAAGTTCATATTTGTGCGTATCTGACCTTGTAGTGACCAAGCGGCTGTATGAATGGTCAGCATGGCACCTTTACTTTCGAATACGGTGGCCTCTACAATGCTCCAGGATCAATTGTTTTGTAGGTTTTCTGTGAGAGGGTCCGTCAGCAGGGAAAACCTTCCAAACAATTGAGCGTCCTAAAGACCACTGTGATGGAAAGTACAGTGTGAACCATATGTTTTTTTTGGTCCATTACTCCAAAAAGATTCCCCCTTTTTCCTCCAAATGGTCATTATGGTCATTTTGTCAGACCACAGGAAATGTCTCCAAAAATTCAAGTCTTTATCGCTTTTTTATTTGAAAACTCCAATCTGGCTTTTTGATGTTTCTTTTAGAGTAAAAGCAAAGTGCACTCCCAGCCCATGTCGGTACAGTACTTGTTTCACTCTGGATAATGACAAACTGAACCAGGTTCAGCCAGCATCTTCACCAGGTCTTTTGTATTTGTTCTTGGGTTGATATTCACATTTCAGACTACAGCACGTTTATCTCTGGGACACAGAACCCACCCTCTTTCTGATCTGTGTGATGGCTGGTCAGTTCCATCATTGTTTGAAATTGGACCCAAGGATGAACCAGGCTTGTGCATGCTTCCAAGGTCATGACATCGTCATTTAGGCTTTCCCAAATTGTTTAAAGGTATAGTAATCTTAGTGTACGTAAACTTTTGGTTTTGTAAAAAGTAATACAACATTGTGTAGAAAATTCTATCTCTCATTCTTCTGGAATAATTTTGAAAATTCTAATTGACCGAATAGAAATAAAAGTTAATTCTGGTTTCATGTCTGACAGTGAGAAAAAAATGCAAATGTATCTTTTTACGAAGTGTATGTAAACTCACTGTAAATGCGCTATGCTGACCGCTCATACAGCCGCCGGGTCTGTACAATGTCAAATACGCACAAATATCAAAGGGGTGAAGAAGACGTGATAGAGACATTCAGCCCAATGAGGACAGAACAGTGCCCTGCCATTTGCGCGGCCACCGTAACCTGTTCCAGATTATCGACTGCACATTTTTCATATTTTTTTCAAACACCCTCGAACAAACCAATTCATGAAACCGAGAAGTTTGTGCAATCAGGGGAATTAAGAGCCCATAAACAGGTACACTCGCTCTAATCAGCCCGCACTCTTTCTTACCTTTCCTCAAATTACTCGTTGATGTTTGCCAAATGAATTGTGCAGCCAACCACCACATTAAGCTCTCCAGAATTTTGTGATCTCCATTAGCATTCTCCCCGCGTCCCAGCTAATTGGGTTTTCTATTAGCATACACTGGCTCCGCTGGTAATGACTAGAAATGGTAGTGGCACAAAGAAGCTTTTTTCCGGAAATTGTGCGCAGTAATTTTCATATGGCTAATTGTTATGAAGACAAATACACAGACAGCATCAAAACAAGAAAATGTGTTTTTTGGGGCTCGGCCAATCATGCCACTGTGATTGAGGAAATATTTTAATCTCATTTCAACGAGAAGGAAATTGATCCGTGGAATAAACGAGAAAGAAATTAATCATATGTTGTAAGTGCCAATATGTTCAGAGCAAAGGGATTTTACTATATTATAGGGTGGGCATGGGCAAACTAAGGGCCAGAGGGCCAGATGCGGCCCGCATAGCCCTTCAATCCGGCCCTCATCAGGAAGTGAAGTGGGTATTGTTCTAGATTTCGGTCAATATAAGTAAGTAAGTAAGTGTTTTCATCATTATACAAGCATACAATGAAATCGTGTTCAGGTGTTAGTCCTGAGCCACTGCGACTGAGCCGCTCTGCCATTGTGGGCCAACCTGACCCGGTGGTCGGGGAATCGTAGCACCCGGAGGAAACCTGGCTCGCTGCCTTCAGTCTCCTCTGATCCTCTGAAACGGTGCACCGCCTTCAGGGTTTGGCCCTGTTTCAGAGCGTGGTGGCCTGCACTGGTCAGCTCCATCTCCTCCTCCTTCCTCTTCATCCTGTGCAGCTCCCTCCGCTCCACAACAGTCTTTCACCATATTCTGGGAAGAGCTCAGCAGTTAATCTGTTTTATTCCCCAGTGTACATCCTTTAGTCAGAACACTAGTAGGGACAGAAGGCGTGTGTGGCTTCGCTGTCTTGCCTGGATACCTCCTCGTTTGTCCCTTTTTTGTTTCCTGTAGCTCCTCCTGTGACGCCTCCACTGTGCTGCAGGTGTGGGGGGTTCTGGGTGCCTCTTCAGTATCTCAGAAGAAGAAATGTGTAGGTCTCAAATGGGTTTAGCTGATAAGCTAGCTTTTTGTTTACATGTAAAACGCTGCTTTCTTCAGGACCAATATGGACTCTTTGCAGTAAAAAATCCCACCGAACCCCACAAAAACACGGCACAGATGTACAAAAGTATCCAGTAAAACAATGTGGAACACAGAAACCACAAATGCAGCACGCAAAAAATGTACCTGTACCGAGAGAGAGGGGGAGGTTGCTGTTTACGCGTGGCCATGACGTCTAGGTATATGGTATTTTCTAACCATTAAAGTAAGACAGTGATAAATATGTGTCTGAAATTCAAATACCTGCAAAAAATGTAAACACCCCCTTCTTTAACATTTCATACCCAACACCCCAACAAATGTAGCTACTTACTCGGAAGAAAGCGTCCACTCTCAAAGATCCACTTGGCTTCTGCTGTATTTCTCCCTTGTTCCGCGTCTGCTTAACACCGCAAAAGTGCTTTTAATCTGCCTCTTTGTGGAGACGGACCCTTTTTTTCCCCCCCATTTAAACAAGTACCTCGATGGGCTCACCGGGCCTGGGCACCATGGCGGAGGCTAAACAGTCGGGCTCGCCTCCCCTCACTTTTTTAATGGCCTCCACCGCTCAGCCCCTCGCGCGGTTTTTATATCTCACCAGAGACGGCACAAGCGTCTCCTCAGCATTTCCTCCGCCGCGCTCCTCAATCTCTCTGCGGTTAATTCCCCTTTAACTGTGTTCGCTCAAGTCGTTAAGTGATTAAGCAGTTTAATTAGGCCACGCAATGAAGGCGCACTGAAGACACCACAATGGTTATTTCCAGAAAGGCTTGGTGTAAATGACGTAAAGCGCGCAACAGTGTACAACTCGGATTTGGGGAGGGGGGCCATTTTGTTTCTATACAATCTTGTTCCCGTTAGAATATTCGCTTATGGGCTAGAATTTGAATAAGGATTTGGTCGTCCTAGTAACATTGAAGGACTGGTCAAATGTTTCTTGGCAAAATACTTGCGTAACGACTCTCATAGAGCACTCATTGTTCGACTCATGTTGTTGGAGACAATGGCGTCAATTGCATAAATGTGGTAAAAACAAGGGAGATAAGTAAAGCTCATAAACACTATCCTTACAAGGGTCGCAGGTTCGAAACGGCATGGTGCGTTTTCTTTTCCTATGCAATATTCAAAGGCTTTTACATCTTCAGTCATCAACAGAAAAAAAAAAAAATCCTTATTTACCCTGTTTTTGTACACAGGGCGGTGGAACGAGGCAGAAACAGAGTCTGCACTGCCATTGGTCATTTAAAGAGGACATACAGTATCATGGAACCTCCTGGAACCGCCACCTTAACGTGGTGGAGGGGTTTTTCATTGTGAGGGGGACGTGTCCCCCCCACTTTTGAAAAGTGGTTGTTTGGTCCCCTCCACTTTCACAACGTGAATTTTCGTTGACTTTGCATTTACTAGTTTAGACTGGACCTTTTCAATAGGCTACCCTAGGGCAAACAATTAAATCTGACCCGGGCCTTATTTTCCATTAAAACATTTTTTTTTTTGCATTATCCGCACCAGTATCACGGCGCTCCATGGCGCATCCGCTCCGCTTTGCGTAGCTGTGTTTATGCAGCTCTGCCACCATCACCTCAGAGCATCTGAAATGTAAACATGTCTGTAAACCTCTGACAAACGGCTAAAGTGAGAATACGGGAGGCTTATCGTTGGACGGACTGACAGATTTGACCAAACCGAAGCACAAGGACACTCGTGTTTTCTGAGTTTTTACGGATTATCACATGGAGGAGCAGGACTTTTCGCGGCCCTCGGCAGGACAGCGTGTTTCCCTGTCTTCATCGGTACAAAGGGCCTGACCAGTAACTTTAAGGTGAGGAACATCAGTTTTGATGCGTTTACAAAGCGGGTGATGAAGCTTGAGTGTAGCGTGAGTTTGGGGAAACTGCTCCGGGCTAGCGTGAGTGTTCAACCGGTCAATACGCCTGTTATACCTCGCTGTCTGGAGTCTAACTTAACCAAATAATATCTGAATTATTCGTTTGACGAATAAATGTTTGCTTCCTTTACCCCTTGACTCAATTTGATCTGCGTTTGTGGAAAATGTGAAGATACAAGCGTTGAGATGTTTCTTTGCGATGGCAGGAGTTAACGGGTGTGGCTGAAGCTGAATAAATGAGGATGCAAACATGAGCGCGCCATCTCAGAAGAGCTAAATTCACTGAGTTTTTTCACAAAGCGTCATAAAGCCAGGGAGGGACAGGAGAACAACGGTTTGGTTATCCGCCCTATATGTCCACCCAGCTGCGAGGAGGAGGTGCTGCTGAGCTGATCGAGTCTCTCATGTTTTTTTATGAGAGACCAACAGGCCCGGTTAGAACCGTGGGGCCGTCCTACTGTGGACCCATCACCTGCAGGAGGAGTCATAGGGGCTGATGCAATGTGATTTGGGCAGCTCCAACGGCTGCCCCCAAGACCCGGCAACGAACAAGTGGAAGAAAATGGATGGATGGATACAGTATCATGAAAAATCTACTTTTTTGAGCTTAAACCATGTCATAACGTTGTTCCCCCTTCAACATTGTATCAATTCTGAGCCTCAAAGTGTGTGCATTACTCCGTGCTGAAGATGTAAACCACGCCATAAATAGAAACTGAAAGTGTTTAATAAGTCAGCAGTCAAAGTCTTCACTAACTCTAATGCCTGTATTTTATTGTTACTACATGTAATTATTTTAAATATCATTTCAAATAGTGAAATGTCCACGCAGAGGAACCCAATATAACGCTTTTAAGTCTATTTTTAAGCCCAAAACATCATAAATTCTTAATTTTTGCCGCAATAATGATTGATTGATAACGATTGCCCCCCAATCTTAGGGCATATTTGAGATGTGCTGTGTGCGAGACTTGAGAGCCTTGCTTGTCAGTGTGACTGCGAAATTAAATGGGAACAAGCAGAAAGTAAAGGCAGCTAAGTGCTAAATTGTAGGTAACTTGAGTACTGTGATGATCAAAAAAGGTTTAGTGTATGGGCTGTAAAAACTGTTTCATTACGACAGTTTTCCGTTTTCAGTTCAGTTAACCTTATTGTCAAATCTGCCACATGTAAAGCAATAACAGTAAATCAAACGTGTGTTATACTCTCAAAGTTTTAGTGCAAAAAAAAAAAAAAACACTTAACACTATATACAGAGCCATAACAAGAGGGAGAATAGTGAGGGAAAGGGAACGTTTAGTTTCCGGATTGCCTTCAGTCATTTAGACCTGGTCTGGAGCAAGACCCTGACATGGCCGTAAGAAGGGAAGACGAAAACAAACAAAATATGCAAGAGTGCACCACTGTAGGTATGCTTTTGGTTGGGGAACAATGCTATACCATGGGCACTAAAACAGTTGGTTTATTTTATTTATTGTATCTTTATTTATACAGCGAAGGCCCAATGAGAGTATGAGAGTATAGTTACAAGAAGATGTACAATTTTCTTTATACATGTGGAAAAAGGCACTAAAGACTTCAATTTAGGTTTAGCAAGAATAGTAGGCCCTATAGAAATCCGTGTCCAGTAAAGTGTTGACATATCAAAAGCAACACATTTTGCTCCAACTGTAAGGTTTGTACCACAATAAAAATTCCTCCTAATGAAAACCCAACAAGGGTGAATGAGGACAGATTATGCAGAGCCGCTGAGGCGTCCAGCGCAGCGAGTGTCCTGTCACGCCTCCAGCAGGGGGCGAGCCTGTGGGAATGACTTGCTATTATAGGTGAGACGTCCTATGTGGGACCCCAAGCCTGGCCTTGGATTACATATCAGTGCCCCGTTGAGAGGCCCAGCAGGGGGGACAAATAAGCCCCCACCGTCTCCCCCCGAACCGGCCTGCAACCCCTCATCCGCAGTTCTCCGTGCTCCCCTCCACTTCTACCACACCCCTCCAGTCAGCCGCCACCGCGCTCTCCTCCGACTCCCCTGCACCTCCACATATCCATCCCTCCTTTGAATGGCCCATCGGTCCTGCACACTGTACCACTCCTACGCCTCGCCTCCTCTGTGACTGTCCCACCGAGCGCGGGATAAAACACCTTTAATTGAAAGCGTGCAGGACAACACAGCCATGCACTGAGCTACAGCTGCGCACAGTCAACGTTCTTTTGAATATTTTTGCTGAGCTACAATGCGTAAAAAAGAGCAAATGCATTTGCACTTGAGCACGTTGGCTAATTTAGATGAAAGTATAGTGGGCTACGTTTTTCCTAAATGGTTTTTGTTGTTATTGTTAAGACATTTCTTCCTGATATCGCAGTGGAGTTAGATGAGACACTGCCAGTGAAAATGTCCACCATCATTTCTCTACACTACCAAGTCCAAACTATTGAAAACAAAATCAAGATTCAGAATTTTTCATATAGTAGTTTTGTGAAGTGTAACTGACAATGACCATACTGGGAAATAAAGTTGAATAAATGTCAACATTAAACACTTGATTAAAGAAGGTCGACTATCTTGAGCTTCTAACCATATTATGATTGCTTCGTTTTGGGTGACTTTGCTCATTTCTTCTTCCACTGTCCAAACGCTCTGGTCTGCATTTCCTGGATTTTGTTGTGTAGTTTCCCCTGCTGCCAGCGAAGGGCACTCCACGCTACAATACAAGATCGCTAAAAGAGCCGCCTTCATTCATGAAGTATATTTTCCACGCACTCACAGAAGTTTCAAATGCCAGTGCGGAAATGCCCAAAAGCAGGTTTTACAATCCATAACAAAGTAACAACATAAAATAATGGCGTAATGATGTTGTTTGTCCCGTAAAACGGCAGTTTTTTTTATTGACCGGTCACATCACATGCATTATGCACAAGGCGGAGGGGGCTGCTGATAGTAGTTGGCCTCACCTTTGAACCTCTAAGTGGGGGCAAGTCTAGGTCAAGAGGATCCACTGCAGGTCAGCGAACAATGGCCCACACTCAGGCTTTTCATAACATCCACATCAAAACCCGGAGGAATGCTATAGGGGGGGCACACCGCACATGCGACTGGCTATTTTAGGACCCATACGAACAAAAGGGAAATGTCACACGACTGGTTACTGTGGCGTGTTGAATTGATAACATTACTCATCATAGTTCAAAGCATTTACTGGCAAATTACTGGTATGACTAGATGCATCGTATGGGAGTGATTTAAAATGAAGGGATGGCATAATTGTTTAAAGAAAAGTGTATTTATTAACCATTGAAATGAATGTAAAATTATGTTTAATCCCCTGGACTGGGCTCATGAGCAAGACACGTTCAAGCGCGTTACCCACATTCAAGCACATTGAGGCACATGGCTCATTCCTGTAAGATGTGTCTGGCCTCGGAAACAAAAGAGCAAAAATTAGGATGTGCCAGACCCCGACAAGAACAGGAGCGTTTGAAGGAGAAGAGAAAAAAACAAAAGCTAATATAACCGGGGGTGGTGGAAAATAGCGGTTTTAGCTGTTAACCCCAAAAGGCACACAGGTTAAGTATATTGACACAGAGGCAGGTTCCATACTTTAAATACTGTGGAGAATATTACTATATATATATTTTTGTCATATTGGGCTTTAGTGATTATATATAAAACTGTGTTGATGTAATCTGTGCTTACGTTTCATTTGAATTGGGCGGACATTTTAATACTCCATTGTTGTATTTACGGTTGATCCACTGGGGGGCAGTGTGTTAAAACGAGGAGTCAGATTGTGCAGAAGAAGAACAGTCCAAGAGCACTGATTGGTTCGATAAGGAGACGCCTACTTCCTGTTACTATAACTTACTCAATTCTGTGCGGTCTCTTGCCCTCCCTCACCTGATCAGGCAGGATGTAGTTGATGACTTGTGTGCTTTAGTTTGTAATATAGGGAATAAAACAATTTTAATAGACCGAGTCTCCTTTGTCCTTTGTCCATATGGTAAAGAATACGCCAACAATACCAAGTTTTTTGTTGTTCTACTAAGGTTTCTCTTTTTCTTAAGTTTTTCTCTTCATTACTTCCAAGTCTAAAATAACTCCATATAGTTTGTCATCCAAATCCCTTCCCCAGAGCTCAAAGATTTGTGACAGAAGGATTTCACCATGTTGGAAATTGGAAGGTGACGCCTAACAGTGCACAGGTGTTCAAATCGTTCCCAGTCGCCAGGCAGAAACCAACAACCCAGTATCGATGCCTTTTACAATGTATAGTATTGGGTAAAACCATCTAAAAAAAAGCCGATCCTAAAATCTATTTGATTGTTACCAATAAAAAGTTACCCCATGGCTACAGTTGTTTATTGGGCCGGCCTGAATTCCTAAACAACCGTGCATCTGTTCATCACACATTCCCGGCATGTTGTGTCCAAAGTTAGAGATCTTCAGCATAATTTGCTGATTCCACAGTTCTGGCTGCAGCATTTGATTTGCGCAAAGGCATAGGGGACACACTGTAATTTATGGTTTCCATCTCGGCGCAGATGAAAAATAATCAAATCCAAATAAAATGCAAAGAGGAGGAAGTGATTATCTAAATGATGGCTGCCGGGTTTGGGGAGTTTCATCTGACAGCTGAGCGCACTGTCTTTATGGACAACTGGAGGATAGGAGCAGAGGAGGAGGGAGAGAGAGGGGGAACAGAGGCTCCGAGGGGTGGTTTCACTGCAAAACGGAATATCGACATGAGAAAAAGGGCCTGTTATGCCAGTGATTGTCAACCAGTGGGTCGTGAGCCTATTTTCAGTCGGTTGCAAGCAAAAAAATTTTTTGCAGATAAATTGCTTTGATTGTTAGACTAACTTAACAATGCTTAAAGCTACGGTTACCGCAGTACTCCGTTATCAAACCGTGAAAGTCGTAGATAGTCTTAATGCATTTCTTACTCTCACAGACCCTTCCGCACATCCTGATTGTGGGGCGAGACGTGAACAGGGCAGGTCACTGACGCTAATGCTAATTTAGCCGCTGACTTCCTCATTCGCGCTGGAGGAAAATGTGCTATATTTAGACACACAAAAGCGCGCACGGGATCTTTTTTTCTGTTGCAAATGTCGCGTTTAGAGTGTAGTAGTTGAGGGGGGAAAACAAAGAAGAGAAAAATCTAAACTTTCTATCATTATTGTAAAACTACTTTAGCAAATGCTGAATAATGAATGTACTGTAGTTTTCTTCCCACTAAAGATACAAAGACGCATAGCAAAGTGGTTCAACAGCCCATAAATACATAAATAACAAAGAATGCTAACATGATGCTTCTTGTTAGCATCATGCTACATACTAGCTATGAACATTCTGACGTGAAAAAACATCCATATGGACCCGATGTTAGACTTTACTTTATTTGTGTGTGATAAATAAGTTCATATTCTGCCAGGCAATAGCTAAAAAGAGTGAAAAATGGTGTTTCCCAAAACATTCTTCCGTTCCCCTCTGGGAGGCCACACCCCTTGTATGACGCAATGTCTGTATCTATATATAAATATATATTTGTTTTGTTTTAGGACTTAGATATATTATGTTTATGTTTAAAATGTCCAATGAATATAAAAACATCATTTAAATTTACGCAGTTTAAACAGATTCCAGTTTTTGCAGTGCAGAGCCAAAACGATGGAGCGAACAAGGGTGGGGCCGCGCATTTGGGCACTTTACAAGAGGAAAAAAAGATCAATTGCGCCCATACTACTCATATACGCACCCACACATACACACACACACATATATATAGACTGAGGGCGTCCTGACAGCCCGAGACAGAGCATGACATTTAAAAGGAAAAAGCTGACATTGACTCCATCACTGTCACCCCGGTGCCATAAAGCAGCTGCAAATATTAAAACATTTTTCATCTGTGCCGCTCGGGGTTATTGGCACCAGAAATTGTTTTCCTCTCCGTCTGCTGCCTTTCCTCGGCCTATAGCAGTGTGCCGCATCCCTCCCCCGGGACCTGCGCCTGTTACCGCCGCCTCACAACATATTGGCAGTTGATGTGAAGCTATCCATGTACACTTGCCACTCACCGCGTCTTTATCGCCTTCCACTCTCCCTCCGCAGCCCCCCGCCCGCCCCTCCACCGCCGCATAGACACATTTCAGTCTCTGCTCGCCTGGATAAATTGTCACACAATGCAAGGGATCGCCGAATTCGTCACGTATACATGCCGGTGTGGCGGGGATGCACGCGAGTATTAAGCGTGATGTGTTTGATGTTGATAACACCACTTTTAGCGCTATCAGCATAATCCCTCACTAATCTGATTTATTACTTTTCCTTTCAGTTGAGCACAACCTCCATTAATAATGTGCTTATTCATAGTGTGGAATTATTTATATACATATTTGTCATATTGGGTTTTAGTGATTATATATAAAACTGTGTTCTGTAAACTGTGCTTTGAGATACATTTGAATCTGGCGGACATTTTAGTTTCTGCTTGTATGTATGGTTGATCCACTGGGGGGCAGTGTGTTCAAATGAGGAGTCAGATTGCGCAGAAGAAGAAGTGACGATCCAAGAGAGCTGATTGGTTGGGGGGGAAGACACACCTACTATATATGGTCCTGCTTGAGAAGCGTTCCGCCCTTCTCCTCGCTTCTCCCCCTGGGGTCTGCTCGGTCAACATGGAGTCAGCTCAACAGATGGACTGTTAGTTTGTAATAGGAAATAAAGTAATGATTTTGGATTATAATATACCGAGTCTCCATCCTTTCATCCAGCACTAAAGAATACGCTATTTTCAACAATTGGTGAAACCCGACGAGATTTTTGATTTGTGGAAGATTGGATGGATCTCGGGAATAGACAAAGAAAAATATGCTTTTTATTACTCTTTCGCCCAAAAAACAGACGTGCACACCGACTTTAAAATGGGTAAGAATACGATTTGTTTATATTGGCTATGATGAAGGAAGTGTGTGCGTGTGTTTTTGCTGGTGGTTTGAGATATTTGGCGATACTTTTAAAACTTAAAAAAAAAAACGAAACGAAGCTAAAATGCTATGAAACTTGACTGGATTGTTCCGTGTTTAGACCGTACGCCTTGCAGATTTTTAAGGTGCTTTTTAAGGCATGTAAGTAGATGTTTTTATTGAAGTTAGACTAAAGTAATTTTAAAGGCGCGTTTGTTTTGGAAAAAATAACTGTTGTTTGCGATGATTGGTTTCCCATTTTTGCTGTTGGCATGTTCTGTGAATCTTTAACTATATCCCCATTGTCTATGCAAAAGAATTTCCTCAATATTTTGGTCAAATTACAGCTTAATGTTGTGTTGTTAGCTTTCGTTAGCATCGTTAGCTTAGTGCGCTAGCATACCGCATGGTTAGCTTAGTGTGTTAGCATGCAGCTTATTGTTGATAAACGTGTAATAAACCCAAAAATGTGTTAAACCCAGCTCAGTGTGTGGACACTGAAGGCTGTTCTGTGTAGTAGTGAAGGTTTTTATTGAAGTGTGGTGCATGGTTTGTTTTCAATATGATCTGTTTGCTGTTGGTATGCGAGGTTGCTAAGTTAGCTCTGAGAACAAAGGATTTGTTAGCATTTAGTTTTTTCCATGTGGTACTGTTATTTGGCTGTTATATTGTAATACCGGAGTTTATGGCCGCCATTGCTATAGTCTCAAAATGTTGATAAACCGCATAAATGTGATGCATAAAACGCGTACATATGGAGCCCGATAAAACAGTTTTTTAAGAGCGGTACATTCAGACCAATGGATGCGGTACATTGAGACCGGGGCATTGAGGCAACGGTACATTCCGACTAACACACCTGTAGTACCACCATATGGCCACTAAATTTTCACTGAAAGGCATCGGACTTTAGACACATTAAGAACTATTTTAACGCCTGTTTTCTATTTGTAAACACTTAATATGGCTACATATTCTTACTGGGATGACGCTGGGTTATTTACAATTAAAGGAATGAGGCTGGTTTTCGAAATAAATTTGTTTTACATCTGCCTTAAACAGTGACTTCGCAGGCATCTTTTATCTGAAAGCGGAACAATTTTGTTAAGCAACTGAGGTGCATTTTTTTATCTGATTTTGTTGACCGGCGGAGAGACAGGCGGGAGAAGTGTTTGTCTTATCTGTTTGTTTGTTTTGCCGTATTGTTTGTTTTTTTTGTTTGTTGGTGAAAATATAAAAAATTTTATAAAAGATAAAATACAAATAAAAACTATTACATTAGAAAATGATAAATAAAAAGACGGAAGACGTGGGCGCACCGAGTCGCTAATATAGTTTGGGAGTGTGATGTTATGTCGCTGAGCATTGTGGGATTGGCAGCAGTAGGTAGCGTTCACGTGACATCACAACATTCTAAAGAAAATTGAGGTGGAGGGCAACTGAAAATTACACCGGCCCTCCAACTGAAATAATTCTATAATGTGAACGCGGCCTATTGTATTGTTGCCAGCAGTGACTCGGCGGCTGGCGGAAGTGTTCCACGGCTTTTTAGCTAATGTTTGTCAATGTCGAGGTGTAAGCTGTCAACTGCGGAGATGGCGCATCCACATGGCAACTCTGGAATGTCCCCGAACTTTATGACTCTATAAAAGTAGCCGGCGAGCTACTATTTAGGCTTTGGGATTAGGATTGGCAATTAATCTCGGTAAACAGTTTGGTGGACACGTCTTGCCCTGGTTTTGGTCAGAGGACAAGCCTAAACGCCACCCCTTAGACTGGTAGGATGGAGCAGACGTGCTCACCTGTTGCGACGTTCTTGCAGAATCCTGCACCGTGTCGGGTACCCGCAAAGATTTATCATGGGTGCGGGTCCGACCCATGTAGGACTCTGCTTCTTGGTTATACGTTGGGGAGTTTTGTGGCCCCCAAAAAACCAATGTACATAACGGAAAAGGAGACTAAATTTGAAGATAAAAGACAAAATAAAATAAAAATATAAAGATAAATGAGTGAAAATATTCTACTGGCCAGATTATGTTTAGATGTTTGTGCACATGGTTATGGGGTATATGTGAAATTATTGTGTCTTGTTGTCTTGTCTTTTGTGTAATGTTCTTTTTATTGTAGAGTGACTGAGTGTGTCCTGAGTGACGAGTGACCAGTGTGATGGACGAGTGGAGAAGGACAAACAAAAGTGATATTTTTGTATCGCTGAGAGCAGACTGTGAGTGGCGGAGAAGCAAACGGAGAGAAAGACTTGGAAAGTATTGGAGTGAATGCATCTGATCATTTAACAGTGATAGATGGTTCTCTGAGGAGACTGGATGCCGAAATGGCATTGAATGTGAAGCGTGATGGAAAGGTGATTGAAAGTGAGAAGGACGGTTGAAAGAAAGTTTTAAGATAAGATAATTCCTTACTCAGAGATGTGGTGTGTGAATGTTGAGTGGACACTGTTTTTTATTAGAAAACTAAACGTGTATTTGCTGTGTCTGCATTTGTGTGGACGTAGGAAATGATCAAACAGGAAGTAATGGTTACATTGGAGGAGTGGCCATCCTTCTTTGTACCCAGACATCCGTGTAGGAGGGGAAGTGGAGAAATTGCTCCGCCCCTCATTGAAAAAATGAAGAAAAAATAAAGTTTTTGACCAAAGTTATTGTTATAAAAGTAATTTTTGTTTTGTTTTTTATAGAGAAACATTTCTGCTGGTGGTAGTTATGTCTCCACATCATACATTTGAAGAACAAGTATCCAAAATTAGTGTGAGACAAATGCTATTTTTTAAGCCTGTGATTAACGGAGCATTTAGGGCTCTGAGAGATGTTGCTGAACGAATTAGAACCTCTCTCCACACGGTGGCGCCGTGGAATGAAAACTGAAGCAGGGAAGACCTGTCGTAGGTTCGAATACATTGATTGAAAGTACAGACCACTATTTAGAGTTTAAGTTGATCTTTATGCGCCATCTTGGACGCAGTACCAAAAGTTATGAAGGAGCAATTATGCAAAATTTGAATTATTGTTAATAAAACCAAATAAATTAATGAATACATTTTGAGAATATGGAGAACACCCTTGAACAGAAGCGAGAGCAAAGTTGAACTGAATGAAATGAGTGCAACTTTTAAAGATGCAGCTTAAAGGAGCGAGTAATGAAAAAGAGTAATAATGAGTTTACTTAAATGTGCAGTGACTTATGGGTGTGGTGTTGGTAATTGTGGCCAAGGATTGTTTCAGAGGAGGACCAACAACGTTCGAGGAGATCGAGGCGTTTACAACAACGCTGATGGGGACAATACAATGCTGAGACTGCTGCTGAGTGCAGAGGCATGGGATTCCAGAATTCATGTTACCTGTGAAGGTGAACGGACAGACTCTTGACATGCTGGTGGATAAAGGTGAACAACACTCATCTGTCAACTTTGAGACTGTGATCATTAACGGACACCATCTACTGGGTGGATACAGGAAGACCACCCACAACCTTTCACCAAGCCAGTGCCTAGTCAGCTCACAGGACTGAATCTGACACGCCAACTCAGACTCCTGTTTCTCTCCTCGGATGTGATATGCTGATGACAGTGAGAGCAACAGTTTTGTGCTCTCTGAATGGACTAACAGTGACTTTTCCCTGATTGGACAAACACCTTGCTGTCTGACAGTGGTTGCTGAATGCAGATATATCTACTGGGAAGAGCTGAAGGACTGTACAACTGACGTTTGACCTTGGATCCAACATTCACTTTGCCAAAGCCACCCACCCATTGATCACTGTACTTTAATATGATATGGAAAAGCTTTTAAGGCTAACCTTAGTGGACATGAATGGTCCTTTTAAAATAACAAAATTAATTAGGCAAACGAGGTGTGACTGTGAACTGTTTACACCCTATAGAACAATAATATGATGTGTTTATAACTCGTTTGCTCTCTCTCCTGGACAATAGGCTAAAGAATTTGTTCAATGACCAAAGCGTGAGTGAAACAAAAGATTGGTAAGAAATTGAAGTTTCTAAAATGTCCTGTACTCTCCATCAGTGTCTGATACTTATGTCCGTTTTGGAACATCATTCCACGTCACCATGATAGAGAATTATGTGTTTATGAACTGACTGAAAATATCTTAATGCACCAGATAAAGATGGTCTTTAGGACCTGATGATGCTGGTTTATTTACTAAATTTAATCAATAATCCTTAAGTTACAACTAAATGCATTTGTCTGAATATCTCAATACAAAATTTAAATTTGAAGCCTTAGAGGGCATTGACATGTGATACAATTGTGAAATGCTATAGCTATGAATTGGAATATATAAAACTAAACTGTCTGAAATTATGTCTAAAAGCTGAAGTGAATTGGGTTTCGGCCCTTTCTCTTGCTCTGCTCCTGGCGTCAATCCGTGAGCAGATCGAGAGGAAACTCTTATGAACTTGACACAGGCCATTTTGGCGCCTGAGATCAGACTCCTCTTTGATTCCGCAGGAATCCAGTGGACACTGATCTTACGATTGTATGTTATAATCCCTATTGAAACCATCTACACTCATTAGTTTATGCACTCAGGTTGGAGGTGACTGCTGATCTCACTTTGGGAGCCGCTGAGAGCTCCTTTCCCAGCCTGTCTGACAGTCCTCTGCCGCGACTGGACTGAACCAGTGCTGGTCTGATCCCTTTTGAGGCCACTCCCAGGACCTCACATGCTGTCCAGGTCGCAAACCAGACGAGTGGTGTCCACCTCTCACTCGCCCTGTCGACCCATTTAAACCCGCCTTCAACCTCCCTGGACTGAACCTGACATTTGTTATTTTGCTATTTTCTTTGTGTTATGTGGGTGCAGAAGGTATTAATCTCCAGTGAAATTGGAGTTGGTTTGTTGTGTTTCCTGTACAAGGATAGAGGTTTCACTTGTTTATGCATGTTTACGTGACTCTTTATTGGACTGAGTTTTCCTCAGTCCAAGAGGGGGTGTTAATTATATGGGAAAATTATTATAATTTGGTTTATTTTGGCATGGGAAAGAACTGATACAAATATATCTAAAAGATAAACAAACGAAAACATAAAGTGACAAATTGACAAATGTTATGGCCAACTAAGATTTCGGTTTCAGATAGGTAAATTAATTTATAATACTCTGTTTTTGACGTTTGCTGTGATTCTGAAGTGCACACAGAATCTGTGGTAAATGTGGGAAACAGAAGCTAAAAGAGAGTTTTTCTCTGTAGATTAATGAAACCTGAATTCCTGAATTTTCCAGATAAAATTGACCCTAGCATTCCAACAGATAAATTAAGTTAAATAGGTTTTTGAGTCCAGCCATAATTTGCAAGATTAGCTGGCATGGTCGTTCTCACGGTGAGCGGCCCTGATGAGAATTTTTTTTGTAATTTTTGTCTGTTCTTTTGTGTTTCTGTTACAGATCTCTGTTGGTTCCTTGTCTCTGTGGGTGCTTGTGAGTGGTCGTCATTATGAGAGTTTTTGACCCAAATCAATAAAGTTGTATTTTTAAAGCGCCTTACAACAATTAAAGTTGACCAAAACATGATGATGTAGAAAAAATAAACAATAAAAAACCACCCGTAGTGGTGACTATATGTTTTTATAGCGGACGCCGAGGAAGCATGAACTGAGACAACGACCTGACAGAGTAAAGGCAACCAGTTGAAGGACATGCATCTATCACTGATTTCATAGGACAAATATTCAATCTGATTTGTGATCTCTTTTGTAGAGATCAAAACGGGGAATGTGGAATTATTTATATACATATTTGTCATATTGGGTTTTAGTGATTATATATAAAACTGTGTTCTGTAAACTGTGCTGTGAGATACATTTGAATCTGGCGGACATTTTAGTTTCTGCTTGTATGTATGGTTGATCCACTGGGGGGCAGTGTGTTCAAATGAGGAGTCAGATTGCGCAGAAGAAGAAGTGACGATCCAAGAGAGCTGATTGGTTGGGGGGGAAGACACACCTACTATATATGGTCCTGCTTGAGAAGCGTTCCGCCCTTCTCCTCGCTTCTCCCCCTGGGGTCTGCTCGGTCAACATGGAGTCAGCTCAACAGATGGACTGTTAGTTTGTAATAGGAAATAAAGTAATGATTTTGGATTATAATATACCGAGTCTCCATCCTTTCATCCAGCACTAAAGAATACGCTATTTTCAACAATAGCCAATCCTTAATCTAACCTTAACCCTAACCCTGAAATGATTACCGATGCTTACTTAATGAGCACACCTTAATCTAAAGCGATACCGTTTTTTTTTTATTGTTTCTGGGTAAAGGGACCCTAAAGGACTCACATATTTGAGAATGATGGTTAAGAAAACAAGGGATAATGTATCACTTGTATTGGATATTGTATATGGCCCGATCGATATGGATTTTTGGGCTCCGATACCGATATGAAGGGGGTTAGCATGGCCGATAGCCGATATATTGGCCGATATTTTAAGTAATTTAATTAGATTATAATTTTTTTTCAAAATCTTTCAAAATGTCTAGTTAAACATTTATTATTATAGTAAAGGTTTCAATCATAGAAACATATCTAATAGAGGTCGACTGATGTGTCTGATGTGTTTTTTTCTGAGGCCAATGACGATTTTTTGGGGATTTTGACTGGCTGATGCTGGTATGCACCGCTGATATTTGTAATAAATGTCTCATCTATAATCATGTGCATGAAGCTTCTAAACGTGCCAGTGTTCAACAGTGACAGTAGGGGGCGCTGTATATTAATGTTTAGTAGGTACTTCGGAGGGAGCTTATTTGAAGGACAAAAATCAGTAGATTCCAAAAACAAAACAGTAAGTCTCTACCTCTTGTGATTTTCACCGCGATGTTTCTCTGCTCCCCTTGAAGACGTTGTGGGAGGACTCATTTTAAAGCCCAGACTGAAGGGAAGTCTCTATCACTTTAAGTTCCGGAGATATCGGCTGATAAACAGCAGATATCGGCTATCGGCCAATATTGAAAATACCCAAATATCGGCCGGCCGATATATAAGTCGGGCCCTAATATTGTGTTACCTAAATAATTTCTGTATTTTCCAGTTTTAAGATTGTGACAATTCAAATTTAGACAGAAGTCATGTCCAAACCTCAGACAGACCACATGAGCTTGAATTCATTTCAGAGACCTGCATAACACAAGAGTGCTAACCACTTTACCACTATGCAAATGCTTCTCTACCAACAAGCATGTTTCCTTCATTCGCCTCTTTACTCCACCTCATCATCTCAACCATCTTCAGCGTTTTCCTGTTCAATCTGTCCTGCTTTGAGATGCTGATTGCCCTGTGCCCGGGCCAGCGCACGACATGTATTTAAATATGTTTTCAGAATTTTGAACGTGCGCTTGAATTATCCGTGCTGACACCTAAAATAGCCTCCAATAAAGGCCTATCACTTGTCACGCGAGTCAAGTGTGCCCCATGTTTCCCAAAGGTATTCAAATGCATCGGGTTTGATTGGTCTGTAAATAGAATGGCGTGGTGTGTTTTTCTTTGGATTTTCAATTTCGCTATTTCAGAGCAAATCTTGCATATCACTGTCTGGTTTTTTTTTCCTCCCCCTCTCCCAGAGTTCTGTGACAGGTTTGGTAATGTGAGACACACCTGAGTACAAAGCAAGTTGCCCTTCATTTGCATCAATATATCCTTGCTGTGTGCAGGGTTTCCCACTCCGATGTATTTCCAATAAATATAACTATATATTTATAACTAGCCACAACATCCGAGATGTATAATTACATTTACAATGATTAGCAACTCTCTACCTTTTCAAGACACAGCACACTACTAAGAATGTTCTATTTTACAAAAGTGCCACACGTGAGTTCCTCTAATCCTTGGAGAAATCAATCCTGACTGTTATGATCAGACTCATTTTAGAAAAGCACACACTTTTTGTCCCAACTTTAGGCGCAGTATTTAGTTTCAGTTTTAGAACACTTAAACAAATGAAGTTTTGATATGAAACAGTGGACAGTAAATTAATAAAGTATAAGATGTAAAATAGTAGGCGTTTTCGCACAAAACGGTTCTTGGGGACATTCCCTGAAACCTCAGACTCTTTAGGCCCGGTCGCCTCAACTCGTGTTCGCACTGCACAGGAGCAGCAGACACAGGCTCAATGAGGTCAGCGCTGTTCGTGCCTCCGTGCCATGGGCATAACTTCCTTAAGGTCTGGTGTGGACATGTCCCCACCAACTTTGGCCTGGCCGGGACAGTCCCCACCAATATTTCACAACCTTTCCCTTCTGAGAATTTATTATAACAGAAATCACGATCAGAAAATAGTTCTAATGCTCTTCCCATTAAGTCAAGTGCGGGAGGCGAGCGGTGTGTTCCTTCCATAGACTGTAAGCGCAGCAGTGAGGGAGGGGGCCAAAGGGAAGGAGAGACAGACTCACGTATCAACAAATATATGTATGTATTCAAGTAAATTTTAAGACATTTGACAAGCTTGTTACCTTAATTAACGTTTTTATTTCAACAAAAATCTTTTTCTCCACACTGGGGACACTGTGGTGAGTGTCCCCACCAACATTGACACCAAACCTACGCCCTTGCTCTGTACGCACTAACCTGACGCACTGTTAGCGAAAAACAAACTTTGTAGCATGTGTCTTCACAGGAACATAGAGTGCAATGGGCGGGCTTTGGGAGATTCCATTAAGAACTTGGATTCATGGTGTTATATCACTTCATTTAATGATGAAAAAAACCCAAAGAGGAGCTCCACACATCCAAGATTAGAACGGGTGAGTCTGGCTTGAAATTAGCGCTTTTAATTTGAATACATATATAAAGATAAGTGCCAATTGTAGTGATTGACAAGTACTTGTCTTAAATATGTATCTTGCGTCGTAACCTCGTCGCCTAAGAGTTCCTGGTCTGATTCCCCAGGTTAGGAGGGGAAAAAGTGGCTCAGTTCTCCCCATAGACTGTATAAAGAATAGACAGCTCCTCCTCACTCCCCCCCCATTTACCAAAATGACCACGTTCGTGGGGGAAATCATGGCGGATTTACAGGCTCCTCCTCTCCAGCTCTGACGAAGCATGTTCCTAAAAAGGGCATAAGGGAGGGATCTGTAGACCTCGCGGGGCGTGTAATGGGCGTGTATTTCTGTTGTAATCGCGCCCATGGCCAGGCAGCGACGTAAACGGCCTGTCAATCAAAGTCAGGCCCTCATTAATTATGCAAGATTTCTAAAATTTTTATCTACGATAAAAAGCCTGGTGCCCCATATTGTTTTCACAGGAGGAATATCTAGCTCTAGCCACTTCCAAACCATTAAGCACCAGGCATTAAAGTTGTTTTTAACGTGTCTAAAGTCCAATGCATTCCAATGGGGGAATAGCGGTCATATGGAGGTACTACAGCAAAGGTGGAGCAATGGCGGCCTCCAGTGTCGTAGTCAAAAAGCAGAGCAGTCAGCGGCCAATGGTTCTCCCCTATCAGAAAGCAATCAAAAGTGGGGCTGGTAGTTAAAAACCACCAAGAACTGCAAAAAAAGGTCCCTGGGGTGGGAACCACTTTTTCAGTATTCAACTACACTTGCTGAAATCATGTAATCTGTTTTATAAAGAGCAGGGCCCGCTATGAGAGTCTGATCATGCTGTGACAGTACGCTACGGAGGTTTTATGGGAAGGGGAGTGAGGTGAGGGGGGAGGGAGGGTCTTAGAGACGTCGAAAAACAGCAATGTGTAAGAGTGATCTAAATGACCAAATAACAGCAAAGAGTTTAACACTCCCTCTTTGAATACAAATCATGACAGTGTGATGGAAAAAAGGACATTATATTGTCATTAATCCAATTCTTCTAGCATCTGGAGAACTGTGTAAAGCTAAAAGTTGGTGTAAATCCGTTTTATTGAGAATATATAAAGTTTAAACATCCAACTCTCCTCCAGCCTGGCCCATCAGAACTCCACAGTCTGTTTCCTCTGGCCCCGCTGGCTGTCTTTAGGCCTGTGGAAGATATTTGCTGCTAATGCTCACAATGAGAGGCCCAAATGGTCTTATTACAGCGTCTCCCCCAGCTCTCCCAATACATCAGGAACCTAGGAACACAGCACAAAATGGAGGCTGTGATTGTTCTGGGAGCAGCAGCGCTCATTATTCAGCACACCTCTCCTTCGCTGTGTTCGTACAGGACTCTTGTTTTTTTCTCCATCTCCGCAAAGGATCTGCATTTTACCAACATTCTGACCACTGCGACGAGCAAGTGCTAACTAACTTAGCAGGTGTATATGCTGCTCTGCTTTTCTCTTTAGGTATGAATACATTTTAGTGAATTGTAATCTCTGTGTCTCTCTGATGAAACGTCAACTGAACCCCTTTATATGTCTATGTTTACTGTATTTTATTTTGCCTGACCTTTTACATCAACCCAACAATCTCATGTTCACAGAGGGGCTCCTTTTGTACATGCTTGTGGTGGAAGAGGAAACCAGAGCACCGGGTGGAAGAAAACCTATGCAGACGGCGTCATGCATCCTCCACACATAGCGGTCCCATCTGGCCTGGGAATAAGAGTATGCATTGGATTGCAACCAAGTTATTCCATCATTGGAATTCTTCCTCCGTCATGGCACAGGCTTATTCCAAGATGATAAAGCCAGTATTCTATTCATCAGGCTCACATTGTGAAATAAGTTCAGGAAGCCTCATTTTCACACATCGCCACCACAGAGTCCAGATCTTAACCTCATTGAGAATTTTGGGATGTGCTGGAGAAGGCCTTGCACAGTGTTCACACACTCCCATCGTGGAAAAATGAATGCATCACTGGACCTTTTGACTTTGCAGGAGCTTTTTTGTTTTTTTTGGTCAGGGAGTGCAGCGCTTCTCTTGATCTTAGTAACGTTCATTGTGTCTCCACGTAAAGGTAAAAGTGGAAACATCTCTAATCCTAGTGTTTGACCAAATGAACCTTGCAAGTTTTGCTTCTCCTGATCATTAGATGCGCTGTGATATTCTACCCACCTATTCCTAGTTTGGCAGTGATTGCCTTGTGACTATACTCGTGCACTGTGGAAACACCCACTGTGTGATCTTGTGGAACAGTCTGATCCGGGCTGGGATGAAGTCAAACACTGATTGGTTGATTGGACTCATATTCCAACAGAACTTTATTCAGAAGCATGCAGTAAAATTATTATCTTTTGTCTTGATGTAGCCTCAATGGTCAAACTCAGTAATCTATTTATTGATTTATACGGCATTGTACAATTCTTCTTCCTTCCACAACAGTTCCATCGCATTGTCTGCCACGGCTGACTCCAAAGCCCGTCTGTGTAAGTAATATAAGAAGCCATCTATCAGTCTCATGTCTTTGGAGCTTGTTGCTTCTTCAGTATTTATGACCTCATGATGTCATGCACGTTCCCCGTTTTATTTTATTTTTATTATTTTGTGTGTCTTCCTCTCTGCTAGGCTTTGCCGTTAACAGTCTGCACTTCTATGGGGCCCGCTTGAACTCTGGTTAACCTGCGAGGAGGAGGCACGGCCCGGTCACTTGTCCATTGGTCAAGACAAATAGTGTCCAGCACCAATCGCATTACACGCATCCCCTGCAGCCGGCAGCCTTGTTAGTGAAGTAATCATTCATTGTTAGCGGCCCATACCCCAGGGCCAATCTCCATTCGTACCCCCCCCCCCCCCCGTACAATTCTTACATCACCTTTGCACAAATATCAACCTATATCTACTATTTGTTTACACTACCGGTTGTTCACTTGGCCGTTGCACACAAAGGGGAAATTCCATTGCTATTCAGGAAGGCTAATTTGCATAATCGCATACGCAGGCTGAGTGCTGTCTGTCGGCACCGGAGCCATCTGGCGGGTCATGTGACGAGGCCAGCGCTGCAGCAGCCAATGAGGTGTCAATCAATCAAAGCGGGGAACAATGGGAGCAAGGCTAAAGGATATACTGAAGATCGTTGTTAGGGCGAAAATATAAAAAAATATGTATGTACTACACACTTCAGATGAAGGATGCGTTGCAAGAGGCGACATGGAGCGGTGGGTGGTGCTTTTGCCAGCAAATAGACACCTGCGGCAAAGCCTTTCACTGACATTCAGTTTCGATAGGCTCTGGCGAAAATGAACAATTTGTGTGTTGAATTGGAAGGGAAATAAAGGTGAAGAATTGTTAATGCAAATCTGAGAAAATTAATAGCAGTTATAACAACCAAAAGCCTTTACAAACCTTTTTACTAAATTACTACTTTTTACCACATTCTTACTGCTGCATTTTGAACACACACTAGTGCAGACAAACTGCAACTGTAACTAAGTTCTAATTCTGACCATGAGACTGGCCCGAGATCTGACCAGGAGACAAATGTCCCTGGTAGCAATCAAGTATCCCTTAATACCTTGCAGAGCTTGTGTTGATTCCATCAAGTGCAAACCTTTTTTTTTCCCCCTTTGAGAGCCAAACTCCAAAAAGTATTAGCAGGAAGAGGGCCTAAAGCAATAAAGTTTACACAGATGTATCTAAATTGTGCTATTAAGGAGGACATACAGTTTTGATGTCCCTAAAAAACTATTGCCAGGTGATTCAGTGCACAAACTAATCAAAGTAAATGCCCCTTACAAACCTACACAGCATCTCAAGTCCGAATCAAGCTCATTTAAAGGCCAAAACTGGCCCGTGGACCCGACTTTGGGCACCCCTGGGTAATCTGAAATTCGGAATAATTAATAATGGAGTGCACAATTATCACCACAATAACCAACAAACCACACACAGGCTTTGTAACACGCACGACCAAATGTCCAGAACTCAATCAGCAGAGGTCGTGTCAACGAGGGGGGAACAGATTGGATTAGTGCTGTGTTAGATACAGGAAATTATTTCTGTCAAAGCCATCTTTACCGCAATTATGATATGATAATCATGTGTTTCATTATGTACGTGGGATAGCAGCGTGGCTGGTGGATTCTGTCAAAGAATGCACCAAAACAATGGGTAAAGATCTCAGGTTGAACGATGAAAAGGGAGATGAATAAAAAGGACTGTAGTGATCTTCGTTAATATGTAAGGATATTAAGGATTCATTTATGCCATGATTCCTCTGCAGTAAAGAAAAGACTGGGCTGGATTTTGCTGCACTGACCTGGACGCCTCAAGTACTAACTGTTTGAACTATCTGCAAGTAGGGATGTCACGATGAATACTATTTCGACTTATCATTCAATAAAAAACAGATAAACTATACATTTTTGGGCTCAATATTTATCGTCTGTACATTTATTAGCATTTCCCCTTATTCTTTCTTTGTAAAACTTTGATTTTGAACAGAAGCACATTGAGTTTCATTATATTTCATGTTTACTGCAGCTTGTGTGGTATTTTAGGATGTGATGATGCACTTTTAGAACAATGGTCTACTGAGAGTTGACAGTATCTAGTATCGTTAGAGTCAATACTATCGTTTATCGCGATACTTTCCTGCCTCAATATATCAAACTTCAAATTTGTTGTCGTGACAGGCCTATCTGCAAGCAGTTTTGGAACAGTGTATACATTTAGAAAAAATGCGCTCTGCAATCATGGGACCATATAGGCGTTTCTAGGCAGTAGAAATATAATTTTCCAGTATAACCTCATTAATGGATGGTTAGAGGGAAAATTTAACATTATTCTTAAAATGTTATTGCATTCTGTACCTGTCGTTTCAGTCTTTCTTTTTTTCTCTTCTTGCTTCTCTATTCTCTATTTAATCCTTATATATTTTTACTTTCCCCCTTTTCTCTCTCTCCCTTTGTGGCTCATGGCAGGAGAAAAGGTACCATTGGTGGGTGGGTCCACGGCAATGAGTTCTAGGGAATGGGTTACGGGATAGGACGTTGAATAGGCTCGGAGGCAAGCAATATTTCTCTTGTTTTTGTACTGAATTTGTTTTTTGTCACACCACCACGTTGTCCCAGACACCTGACAACACTTTTAATTGATTTCAGTTCAAAAATAATACATAGTTGTCTGTGTGCAGTTTTAGACCTTCCTATGTATATCTATATTTTCCCATAGACATGTGATAGTACTTTGCCTTTCATTGTCTCAACATTGTAGGTCAAACATTATGTGGAAAAAGACTGTGGGCGAATAATAAACAGCCTCTCCAAATACTATATTCCCCACAATGACAAGTAAAGCACATAAATGCACACTATCTCCTCTGAAGCAATTGGACTAAAGCTACGGCACTGACAGTCTTTGACATCAACCATAACAGACAGCTATGAGAACCTCCAACCGCCTCCACTGTTTTCTCCCGTAAACATTCAAATGGGGCGCAAACACACACCTGCCTCCGACGCATAAACAGGTACGCTAACGTCTTGTCACTCGGCGCCGGGGCTCCCAATTTGCCTCACATTCTAGACCTCATCTTCAATGTTAGTGCTACACGCGAGGAGTCCCATGCCACCTTAACACAGCTAAACCCCTCGCCGGGCCATCGGCGTCTGACAAGCAGGGCTCTCTACGGGGTTCACCGCCGGTTTAGGAAGCTGTATATTCCAATTAGCCGGCAGAATCCCGCAGCCATGGATGGTATACACGGGGAGTCACATTCAATTACCGCCCGTGTCCGCGAGCCGAATTGTGTGTTTTTTTACTTGTCCTCATGCATAAAGTAAATAGCGGTGTTCCCATGTGCGCTGGTGTCAAAGGAGAGTGTGGGATATACGGGATGTTGTGGAAAGGCTGTACTTGCCTTGCCATAGAAAGCATGGGTAAATACTCAACTCATTGTTTAAGAAAAAGTGCAAAGGTTGCCCAAAGATGTGTGAATCATTGAAAAGCTCCTGAATAGGTGCTGTGTCCGTATAAGGTTAGGCACATGTCTAGAACGGTTAGGGTTAGGAGAGGGTTTGGGCTTATTGTCTTATTTGTAAAGTTAGAACGTATTCATACTTTTAAGTGCTACGTGCCTAGTTTAAAATAAAATTAAAAAAAAAAAAAAATTTGACAATGGTAATAAAACTGCAAAAAATAGTCTTTTACAGGCCGTATGGTTTCACAAGCTGTTTTCCTCGGAGCGGTCACATGTTGTTTCCGTCCTGTCAGCAGATAAATAGGCTTTGGTACGACGGCAGTGCCATCATGTGCAGTCCGACGTCCCGAATGTGTGAGAGTATAAAGGCCCCTTCATCCCGGTTTACAGTGCTGTGGTGATGTTTCGTACTTTATTGCCCAAAACATTACACGTCACATCAGCATAGCGTGACCACTTGTGGAAGACATCAAATGCGAGAACATCACAATCCATACCAGAATGTCAAATTAACCTTTGACCCCTTAGCTTGGATATTTCAAGTTTATAACAATATAATGTATCACAGCAATTACAGAAATCTAAATGGGGCCAAAAAACAATAGCCGTTAGCAATTAGCAAGTCATACTTTGGTAGCCTGGCATCAAGGCAAGTTTATTTGTAGAGAACAATTCATGCACAAGGCAAATCAAAGGGCTTCACAGTTGCATAAAATTACAAGAAAACAGATTAAATCAATCAATAAAACATCAACATAAATATGTCATATGTACAGCTAAAAAGAGCTGTTTTCAGCCTGGATTTGAACATTGTCAGAGTTGAGGCCTGTCTCACATCCTCATGAAGACTGTTCCAGATTTTAGCAGCATGAAACTGAAACGCAGCCTCACCACGTTTAGTCCTGACTCTGGGAACCACCAGGAGGCCCCTCCCTGAAGTTCTCAGGGCCCGAGATGGTTCATACGGCTCTAACATGTCAGAGATGGACTTTGGTGCTAAACCATGAAAAGACTTGTACACGAGCAGAGCTGTTTTAAATTCTGTTTTATCCAGAGGGGGATCTGCATAGTTCATTCACGGAGATATCAGTCCGGAAAGGGTGCCCTCATCTGCCGCAGCTGCCAAACTCAAATTGATCCGTGCTTTCAGATTTATTCATTTTTTTGCTTATTTGCAGTCACGTGTTGTTTGCGAGCGGCGTCACTTTTGGTACGCGGAAATCAATATCAATCTCTGGACGGCGCACGGGAGAGGCGAGACCTTTTTCCCAATCGGCCTTAAAATGACCAAAAAACACATCAACAGCAGGTGAGCTTTGTGATTCATAATCCTGTTTGTATATTAACGCAGAACCGCTAATAACACCGCATCGACGTCAGATAGTGGACCTTCGCTCATCGGTTTACTTTGGTACTTTGCTGCGGAGAAAGTTAGCACCACTTCGTGACATCAGCTGGTCAGAGGGAAGCGCTTTGAGCCTTTGAGAGGACGGACTGCCTCACTGCCTTGTTTATGCAAGAACATTAAACCATGGTTAATGTCCAAAATGCATTAATGCTCATAATAGTTCCTCATTGTCATTGCAGCATTAGCATAAAAAGCTACATTTAGGGAACGAGCACCAGTTTCAAATGACAGCTTCCACGCACACATGTGGACAGGCGGTGAATGATGGTCAGCGAGCTGTCCTACATACCTCCCGCTTACGGCGTATCAAACGCACACAATATTATGTTAATGTATTCAAGGCAAAGAAAATACAATAAGTGCCATATCCAGGCCCATACATCTTCACATGACTTCTCTTTTGATTTCCTCATTTTCCTCCGACTTATTATCATACGGAAATAATCAGGATTTTTTATTTTTAAGCCACGCTTGTACCGATCTATATTCTTTACATATCAGAAAGCTTTGATGTGCTTTTTTGAAATGCGTTCCTTGAAGAAGAAGAAGAAGAGAGAAAAAAACAAAGGCGTGCATAAATTAGAAGCGAGGACTGCAATTAGACAGTCACAGTGATTGGAAACGAATAATTATCCAGAGGCTGGCCTGCTTTGGGGCTCCTCAACCACTCAGCCCCCTCTGGAAATTAAGCAAAAAAGAGAAAGAGAAAGGGAAAAAATAAATGCTATTTTGATAAAACACGACATAATTACCTATTTAAATACAACATTGTTTTACTGCTTGTTAGAGCCATACTCTGCTAACCGGAGCACAACTGTAGCCCAGATCTACAGATGTGGGAGTTGTTCGCTTTCATCATTTATAGTTCTGCAAAGCTAAGCAGCATTATTGTAATAACAAGGCATGCTTTGATAGACATAAAAAGAAATGCATGTTGGTTTAGGAAAGTTCAACAAACTAGAAAGAAAACTGTGGTGATTAGCGGGAAGCGTAGCATCTTTTTAAACAAGCGCTAATGTACAGTTTGTTATCTGCGAAGATTTGTCTCCAGCAGGTTAGACGACTGTAACGGCTGCTCACTGGCCTTTCTAAACCAGCTGTTAGAGCTGCAGAACATCCAGAACGTTGCTGCTCGAGTCCTGACAAGAACCAGGAAATACGACCATATTAGTCCAGTGCTCTGGTCTCTGCACTGGCTTCCTGTCACTCAGAGAATAGAATTTAAAACAGCTCTGCTTGTGTACAAGTCTTTTCATGGTTTAGCACCAAAGTACATCTCTGACATGTTAGAGCCGTATGAACCATCTCGGGCCCTGAGAACTTCAGGGAGGGGTCTCCTGGTGGTTCCCAGAGTCAATAATAAACACGGTGAAGCTGCGTTTCAGTTTCATGCAGCTAAAATCTGGAACAGTCTTCATGAGGATGTGAGACAGGCCTCAACTCTGACAATGTTCAAATCCAGGCTGAAAACAGCTCTTTTTACCCGAGCATATGAAAACTGAAAGTATTTTATCTGCACGCTTGTCTTTTACTGTAATTGATTAACTTTATGTTGATGTTTTATTGATTGATTTTGTCGTTTTTCTTGTAATTTTATGCAACTGTGAAGCACTTTGAATTGCCTTGTGAATGAATTGTGCTCTATAAATAAACTTGCCTTGCCTTTAGTGTTAATTTCACCTTTAAATCTGGTGGTTCAATTTACCCCAAGACCTGGTTCAACTTCCCCCGCTCCTGGGGTAAAGTGAGCCACAAGACAACTTTTTCTATTAAGACCAACATCTTTAAAACCAAATATTCCAGACAAATTTTTAAGATGCAAACAACTAGAAAATATATTTAAATAGTAAAATTTTGTATGTATTTTACACTGTTTTTACACAACAACCACCAAAGCACCAGTGGCTCATCTAAACCCACTCTCCCCTAGGTGATTTCCCCCCCCCCCTTTTTTTTTATTCAAATATAGTTTCACATGCTGCTAGAGGGCACTGCAAGTTAATCGAGCAGCAGAAAGAAAGTTTTGAGTGAGCGAGAAGCGGAGGATACGAGTTCGGAAATGAGAGCTTGAAAAACGTGCTGCCGGGAGATGCTTGTCAACGGTGCAGAGCAACGTTACGCCTCCGTGCCCAGGTAGTTGGCGATTGTTTCTGAAGTCACACTGAGGATGAAGATTTCAGTGGATTTAGTTTGTTGTTTATGTTTCATGTAGCTAACCATCAATGTGTTACATTAGCATACCATACGCCTATTCAGCCTGTTTTTCTTCATTTGGCATTTTTTGGCTGGTGTGTCTTATACTCCGGAGCAATTTATAGTCCGGAAAAATTGGTATTCTAGGTAAAAGTATTAGAAGGTAAAAAGGTTGTACAGCACATAGTGTTATGAACTGAAATAGGTTATGCTAGTTCTTACTGTCTTGCTGTTTCCTCAGGCAAGAGCCAATCAATATATTCAAACGCTCTGTGTTTATCTAAAAGGCATGTGTTTCAATCCAGGCTTGAGGATTCTCTGGCATATTGTGAGCAAAGTAAATAAATAAAGACGTTTGTGGCCTATTTGTAGCCTGAACTTCTACCGTGTCGCCACATTCCAGTTATGGCCACGGGACAGGGAGGAAAGGGCCTCTATTATACTGACTGCGGAACACCCTGCAGCACTGACAGTGAAATGTCGTTCTCTAATCAAAAACATACCTGGAGTTCCTTGTTCTTTTTGGGAAAGAAGAGCGATAGGAGGAGAGGTGGAAGGAACCTAGAATGAGTTCACTTGAATAACCAGGATGAGAAGTGTAAAATAGTGATAACAATGTGCAAAAAGCGTAACACCCCTTCTTTAATGTAAGATCTGAACAGAACCAAATCGCTGTTAACTAATAAAATCAATCTAAGATTATCACTCTGTCAGTCAATCTGTCTAATGTAGCTTTTAGCTTGTTTAATGTTTGTTTGACCCATGTGTAGCCATCTATGTTGGTGTCTTCCAATTTAGCAGTTCTATTTTACTTGAATTAATCTGACACTCGCCACACAAAAAGTGTTACAGCTTCATCTGCACAACACAAACTAAATCCACTTACAAGCCACACTACTGCTGGAACAGGCAGTGGGCCAAAGAGTGTAAATTTCCACAGTACCATATCCATCCATCAGACCCTAAAAAGACAGCCCCCCCTTGTACAACTCCTGTGTGCATTTCCGACCCCGGACCATGTCTCCCGAACAGCTCTCCATCTATCCTTCTCAATCTGCCGGTGAACTTGAAGCAAAAACAGCCTAATTCACAGGGCAAACTTTCCCTTCTCCGATACGTTGATTTGATATACTCCAATAGAGCCTTTCTCCCAGACACCATCAATTGTCTATAGATTTTTCTTAGCTCTCCTCGGAAGAGAAACAAAAGCAGGGCCCAGAGAAGCCTCCAGCCTAAGAGGGTTTATTGATATCGATGCTGGGGGAATATCGCCCATTTTCACCGGGGGATCAATCAGGCCGTCAGCGCCTGCTTTACGAGCCACGGCCCCTCCGCTTTTAGGCCGTTGCTGGTGTCTGCAGTGTGTGAGTGTGCGGCGGCTTGTCACTCTGGGTTTTTGTGTCTGTGTGCACCGACGAGGAAGGGCTAATGTAGGACAAGAACTAATATTCTGTAGCGGAATAAAATAAAAAAAGGCTGCAAAAACCGTCCTCTTTAACAGCATGTAATAATAATAGTATTAATCAATGTCTGTGTAAGTTCTCAGTTGGACAGGAGTTGTCCATCTTCAATGAAGTCTTCGAACGTTTCGCATTCCTCCTTTCTAATCACATATACTGTCAACTAGGCCAATTGAGGCTGGGCCAACCCCAACTCCTCCCTGTTGGTCTATATCTAAAGCTGCAGGCTGAGCGGGACTTTTGTCCGCTGATGAAGCCTTTTGGATGAGAGGCGAAACATTCAAAGATTTGAACTACTGAGTACAGAAGTACCTTCATTGAAGTATTAATAAATGCGTTTGATTTAGAGGGACACAATATTATTGTTTGAAGAGGGACACAATCATATTGTGTCCCTCTTCAAACCCTTCACTAAACTCCATTATTAATAAACTTCCCCCTGTCACTCTGATGATGGTGAGCCACATTTGTCAATCCATGGGCATCAGTGGCTCAGTGGTTAGAGCATCCAAGTTCCAAAGGTCAGCAGTTTGAATCCCAGCTCCAACTTGTTGAGTCCTTTAGAGAGAGTCTTGACTCACCTTCCTATTGGTGTAAATGTGGTATGTAGTGTCATGGCAACACGTAAAACATTCAGCAACCTCCCTCTCTCTTGGTACAGCACCGTGTTTTACAAATGCAAACTGCATTTGTACTTTCTGTGTTCCACGTTGTTTGACTTTTGTACATCTTTTCTGTGTTTTTGTAAGGTTCAGTGATTTTTTTACACTGAGAGAGCCCGTACTAGCACTAGGTGATGGGCTCAGATGGGCGGCGTTGCTTTAGTCAGTCATCTACAGCTTACCGCTCACTGTTTACTCAATGTGCAGATGAGGAAATAATGACTAGCGAGGTTTGAGAACCTTGTCAGATTTGTAAAACGCTGTAAACGTAGGAAATAGCATAATGACCATGAACATGTCATTTAAATGATTTGTATTTTATTTTTATTTGAAAAATAGATGTCTTTTTTCACTCATTCTGCTCACCAGACACTACATCTTTTGGTATCATTGGCTAAGTCCTCAACCAACAACAACAAAACCTCTTTCTTGGTCATAATTTTATGGATTCACAAATGTTTTTTTTGTTTTTTTCTTTGTTTCCCCGAAAACCTTACAATTTGTCAAATAGGCTCTTGAGCTATGAGGTTGATGAAGTCGTTATTGTCTATGATTACAGCTGCCCCGGGGCTGACAGACTGAAACATGGCCAGGATCCTTGCTTTTCTTAATTGTCACTTCAATAACATGTGTTGGTTATACAAGTACATGGAAATGAAACGGCTAAGCTAGTGAGGCTGTAAAAGTATCAGATTGTTATGTGTGCACCTAAAACTGTATGTCCTTCATTCATCCAGATCGTTACAGATTAGCACATTGTACCACAAAAGCACGACAAACATATAAACAGTCTTTCCAAAACGCGTGTAAAGACCGTAATTACACACACAAGGCTAAACTGCTTCTTCTATAGCCTGGCCCCATTTTATGCTAACAAAACATGTACATATGCACATGCTAGCAGCCCTCTGTCACAACCGCAGCGGTGAAGATGGCTGTTGCGTCTGTGCCAGCTGGAGAGTGCTGATGGGCTGCGAACAGATATGGCGTTCGTGTGTGTGTGTGTGTGTGTGTGTGTGTGTGTGTGTGTGTGTGTGTGCGTGTGCGTGTGAGTGAGAGAGGGTGAAGCAGAGGGGGGAGGTGGGCCACACACCTGGCATTCTCCACAGATGGGCATAATCATCTCCCTCGCTACCCTCCGCCCAGCCCCCACCGCCGCCACACACACAAAGGCCCCTCTCCTGTCCCCTCATGCTTTGGTGCTCGCAAACATGCACACACGCATGTACGGTTAAACTATACAGCGGCCCGATGTGGGCGACAGGAACAGGCGCGCCATCATCGCTTTCCTTTAATCGGTCGAAGCTGACAGGAGCATGTGTCATTCATATAGTTAGTGGGGTCGCTAACCTTTTATAGACTTCAGGATGGATTGTTATAAATGCACTGTTAGCATGACAATCTGCCATGTTTGTGGGTACAAGCAAACATTTGTCATAGACTAAAGCCCGGCTCACACGGCAGGATAATTAGGCCGATCTTAGCCTTGAAGTTCCCCTTCCCACAATCTTAAAGACGCTCCGGTTAACGTAATGGCGCTGAAGATAATCTTATCAGATATTCCTGCCATTCCTGCCACCTAAAAAGGGCATGTTCCTAAAAAGGGCATAAGGGCGGGACGTTACTGTAGACTCGGCCCTCGCGTGACGTGTCGCTCGTGCAGCTCCGATGCTAACAGTCCGACCCTCATTAGCACGAGATTTCAAAATGTTTTCTTTCGAAAACCAGCCTGGTTTCTTTAATTGTGACTAACCCAGCGTTATCTCAGGAGGAATATGTAGCCGTAGAAAGTGTTTAAAAAATAGAAACCAGGCGTTAAAGTTGTTTTTAACGTGTCGAAAGTCCAATGCTTTTCAATGGGAGACTAGCGGCTATATGGAGGTACTACAGCAATGGCGGCCTCCAGTGTTGCGGTCGTAAAGCAGAGCAGCCAGCGGCCATTGGTTATGACTGCTCTCATCTGCTCGGAAAGACGTTGGGATCACTCCGATCTCAAATTGGGAATATTCAACATGTTAGATCGTTTTTGCCCGATTTCTCATCGTGTGTGTTGGGCCCCGAGGACAAACGAGCAGGCAGCCCGTTGACTGTGACGTGTAGCAAATCTGACGAGGCAGCGAGGAGTCACCGGGAGGCACGGAGGGGAATCCAAAATCAAAACAGCGTTGGAGAGTTTTTTTTTAAATTTCAGTTAAAAAGTAACTACAAGTAAACTACTGGTAACTACTGCAGTAAAGGGCACACCACACACACTGTACATCCAAAACTGTTATACCCGTGATTTTTTTATCGCCATGTGTGATGTCTCTCAGGTTTGGGAAATCTGCTGACAATTTTTAAATCTTCCCGTGTGAATCAGGCTGAACATTAGCAAAAACAGTAAAAAGAAAGTGTCATCATTAACTCAAAAATACTGACACAAAGTCCTGCAATAATTGGTTCTAACAATAAACAATATGTCACAATTATCGGTACCTCTCAACTCGGGACATTGTGTTGCTACTTTGGCCAAGTTAACGTCTCTACATCGCCTCCTGTGCTTGCAAATTTAAGTAAGTAAGTAAGTAAGTGCTTTATTGTCATTGTACAAGCGTACAACGAAATAGTGTTCAGGTGTTAGTCCTGAGCTGCTGCGGCTGAGCCGCGCTGCCACTGTGTGTCAACCTGACCCGCATGACCTTGGAGGTCGGGGAAACTGTAGCACTCGGAAGAAACCTGGCTGGCTGCCCTCTGTCTCCTCTGAAATGGTGAAGCGCCTCCTGGGTTTGTCCCTGTTTCAGAGCGTGGTGTCCTGCACTGGTCAGCTCCACCTGCTCCTTCCTCCCGCCACTCCCGCTGCTTCACAACAGTCTTTTGTCCTTTTTTGTTTCCTGTAGCTCCTCTTGTCACGCCTCGACTGTGAAAAGAACATTAGCCATGATTTAAGACCATTCTGCATGCATTCGGATGAACTGGTCTCTGCTGTATAGGTCACCTCACGTTTTCAGTGGAATTCAGGTCAGGGGACACAGGTCAGTATCTTGATCTTTTTCCCTCCTATGAAGTTGAATGTAAGCATGTTCCCCCCCATCTGGGTATATCTGTGTTTATATCAAACCAGGTTCAGGTGATTTTTTTATTGGAGTATAACACTTTGTTTTGTGTTTGGGTGAATGCAAGATCTTCCTTAAAGCGAATCTTCCATGATTTCTAATTGTTCTCATGGAGAGAGAAAAACATGTCAATTATTCGGGTTTCTTTTCTCACTTTTACCATTGATGCCCATATGTTTTTGAGGGCTCTATATGTATGTATTTATTTCCATGTGGAGGCAAACGATCTACTGGATGAGATGTAACATTTCCTTTGACTCCTGTCCATATCTCTTGTGCTCAGCCTGTTCCCTCTCCCTCTTTACAGTCCGGCCCGGAGGGAGCGCGGCGGTGGTGGGACAGCAGGACAAGTCTTTGATGTTTATTCTTCAGGCCGGACCCCGCTGATCTGTCTTTTTTTTTCTTTTTTTGTCCATCCAGGTTCCAACAATCTCCCCCTGCAGAAAACAAGCCGCTCACCCCTGGGGAGTCCTCTTCATTTGACCCGGGTCAGTCAATGTCCTGCGCTTCATCCCGCAGTTAGTCTTCCCTGTCCCGGCCCCAGAGTGGAACCCTGTCGTGCCCTGAATTTCAAGTCTACTGTACAGGCAGATCACACACACACACACAAAAAAAAACGGAATAAATGGAAATGGAATTAAAATAAATTTTATATTAATTAGTGTAAAACATACAGAGACCATGATTCTTGACATGACAGTCCTATATAGGCAATTCAATAATTCCTAGGTATACGTTCCAGCCCTCAGCAGTGAGGCGAGCGACAGTGGAGGATGTGAGCAGGGAGGTGGGGACAGGGTTAGCGGATGCGAGCGTGGATTGGCGGTGGCTCTGGCTCTGGCGGCGGCGGTGGAGGAGGAGGAGTGGGGTTACGTTTCCTTTCACTGGCTGCCAATCCATCAAGGCTCAGTCAACCGCTGTGAGGGCCGACAGCAGCACAGAAAAGAACAAGGGCCTGCTACAGAGACCCCTCTCCACGGCCATCACTCATCCACCAGCGGGCTTTGAACTCCGAGTGACCTCTTCCGCAGCGCCGTAACCGAACTTCCACTCCTCCACACCGCGGCGCCCAGTTATCCCAGTGTACAGGACGGACAGTTATTGTTCGCATCTGGCGGCCATGCACACAGCGGAGGAGCCGACTTTATGTAGAATCAAGAAGACTTTGGCAACAGTTGGTGTATTAGTCGATTACTTTGTTTATGTTCATGCTCTGGGGAGGGTGGGGGGGGGGGGATGAGGAATAGCAGTCAAATGTTGGCAGCTGTCGTAGCCGAAAGCCTACTATAAAAGAGTTCTTGCTGGTTTAAAACTTCACTGTAAATTATCTGCACGTTTCAAATGTTTTTATTTCCACCTAACACGTCATCTTTACACAAACATTTTTTTTTAAACAAACAGTTGGGGGTCAAAGCTTTAACACATGCCTAATATCCCCATAATTCACAGGGATACGTTTGCAGTATGAGCACATTTCACAGCCCTCCGGAAGCTGAGTGACCCTTTACTGTTTATAATATTAGCTTGTTATTATTGTTTAGTTTTTTTATGCAACAATGCCACTTCCAGGTTTACACTCACTCATAACACGCTGCAATTGAGATACGGCAGCTTCCTTTCCTCCCCACAATGTCTGTGTTCATATTACACTCCACTCCAGCCTCTCAAAGTCATTCAAGTACAACCTCCCACTCCACGCACAATTTTGTATTGGGTACACATTTTAAAATGTCATGCCTTTATTTATCTATAAACTTCATGTAGCTCCAGATCTTCCTCGACTACGTTTCCAGATTGTTAAAATGAATACGTGTAATGACATGAATTTGATGATTTAACTGTAAACTTGTATTTGTGTACGTGTGGGACATCTAACATCTCCAGATCTTCACTGATGACCGCATTGTCAGACGGCTCAAAAGGAAATGCCCGGAAAGCCAAAAATCAAAGCGTTCTGCACACATGCACGTTGTGAGAGGCGCTGAGAACACCAGTTGACATCATTAGGCTGGACACATTTTTGTCATGCTTCCAGATTCGAAAGCGTCTGCATTTTTCTGAATACGGTTTCTCTTTCCTCCCACCTTTCCTCATTGCTTTTCTCTTTGTCCTGTGCTGTGTGCATGTGTAAAAGTGAAGACGTCCTCCCCGGCTCATCTGAACAGCCCAGACACCAGTTCTCAAAATAAAGACCCAAGGACGAGGAGGGGAGCAGGAAGTAAGCAACACCGGAAGGAAATATAGTCCTTGAGATCGGAATTCACTGTGAAATCACACAGTCACTTACTTAAACCTGAAGCTGTAATGTGTCCTGATCAAACTTTTCAACTAGAAAACAACAAAAATCAAATGAGCCAGACACTTTTCCTTACACTTTGGTGGAAGCCTTTATATCACGACATGGTGCCATTAGGTAGGCTTTTAGACGCTGTTGTGCTGTAGCATCTTTCCCACAAGAAAAGTGTGCCACGAATCAAAAGAGTTTGTAAAAGACGTGCAACGTTAAAACATACCGTGGGCGGCGGGGTGGCACATGCTGGTGTTTTGATCATGTTTCCGCAGCGTGCACAGACCCGCCTCTTCAATACCAACGCTAGAACGGGCGGACAGTGTTTAACTCACAGTGGGATGAATAAAGTTTTTCTTTAGTCGGCCTCTGTTTTTCTAAGCGACGCCCTCAGGCCACCGGTTGCCAGCGCTGCCACAGCAGGTATGTGCGCGCAAGATACTGGGCTTGCCTGGACCAATGCTGTTGTTGAGCCAGGCGGAAGATCAGGCCCTAAACGCTGGTACTCTAGACCAAGATCCTGGTTAGAAGCGACCAAGCTCTTCCATGTTTCATTTCCTTATCACAAACACCCCCAGAGTGGTTTTTGACTTAATCCATGCAGTTTCCTGCAATCCTCCTGAATCCTGCTGCCCCACCCTCTCCTGGTAAACGACTGACTTTTTTCCGTTGTGTCATCAGAACGGAACGGAAGTGCTCAACGTCTGCAATGTAATGCCTTACGGCCTGATTTTAATTTGTAAAACAGCTTTTTCATCATGAAGAGAAAAAAAAAAGGGAAGTGCCTGCCCCTGGAGAGAAAACAAACGCACCCCCTGAGCGTCTGAACAGATGTCATGTTTGCACCGAAAGTTGTGAAGAAGGAGCTCTTTCTAACCTACTCTGGAGTCTGGACACCTGTTCTTTTTTCTTACCTAACGATAATGTCACGGAGAAAAGCGCTGCGATAGGCTGCGAGAGGTGGAGGACTTTATTCAACCTTCCTAAAGAAGAGACCACTCGCCAGAAGTTGGAATTTCTCTCCGGGATTCAGTGACTATCACCCAAAATAGTGTGTGTCTGTGACTGTCACCTTGGCCAGACTCAAAGTGGATTAACTTTTATAACCAACGCGAGTCCCATAATGGAAACACCCGATGGACCGAGTAGTAAGTCAATCAAAACACGTGTTACCGTGTGTGTTATAGCCATTTAGGAAGCTGTGTTGCACATGTCAACTCCTTATAACTGCATAATGAAGTAACTTTTTGCTGTGGCATTTATATTGCTAAAGTTGTATGAGCGGAGAGAGGGGGCGGAGTTAACTGAATCCAAGTCTTCCGGGTTGGAAAAATACCTCCAGAAAATACTTATCACAAAAATCAGTGCTCCATAGTGGTACAACATATCATATAAATACCTATACTTTACTTTGGAATGGCTAAAATAGCATGATACAGATCCTTTAAATACATGAGTAGTTACACAAAATGAAACATGTCGATTTTCTAAGCGGATAAAAAGGGGTACTATATTGTAAGGCGTAATAACACATTAGAAGCACTTCGAGCCAGACCAGACAGGTACAAAGACCAAAGACCAGACAGGTACGCATCAACTCGTCTGAGCTCAGGTAAGAACATATCTCAGTGTGGAAAAACGGTGGCCTGTTCCTTTAAAGGATGAGTGAAATGCAGATGAAGAATGTCCCCCACAGAGACAATAAAGGCTACACATTCCACACCCGTGCAAACATTATCTTGTGTGTGTACTTTAGTGACCTTTTACCTGGGACTACATGCAACATGTACAGCATGATCCCTGTTACATTGCAGCATGCTACTGCTCTGAACATATTGTTTCAAAGTGTGACAGTATGCCTGCACTGCCACTTGTAGTTTTGATGGTGATTGGCTGTCAATTGCCCATCACCCGATAAATAGCACTTCCGTTTATTTGACCTCTGACTTCCTGTACGCCCAGTCTCCCGTGTTGTGGTTGTTGCTCCTCGTCACTCTCCAGTCCAGTTGTCGCGGCGCCGCCATGGTGGATCGGTTGTGTGGACTCGGACCCCGCTGTCAAAGCCCCGAGTGACACTAATGCCTCCGCTCAGCCTCTGGCCGAGGAGTGGTCTTTTGGTTCGCCTTTTCTGTTATTATTCTCCTGTCACTGGATTCGTGGAGCGCCGTCTGTGTGCGCGACGTGCTTATGGGTAACGTGTAACTGAAAGTACGGACTAAAACAAGTGACTCAACTAAAGAACGGTGAAATGGACTTCGGACAAACCTGGTCTTAAAGGACCTGTATCATGCTATTTTAGCCATTCCAAAGTAAAGTATAGGCATTTATATGATATATTGTACCTCTACCACTACGGAGCACTAATTTTTGTGATAAATATAAGTATTTTCTGGAGGTATTTTTCCAACCCGGAAGACAAAACGCTTGGATTCAGTTAACTCCGCCCCCTCTCGCAGCTCATACAACTATAGCAGGATGTAGAAATATATATATCACAGCAAAAAGTGAAGTTACTTCATGATGCTGTTATAAGGAGTTAACATGTGCAACACAGCTTCATGGCTAAATGGCTAGCACACACGCTAACACACACACACGCTAACACACACGCTAACATGCATTTTGATCGACTCACCACTCTGATGTTTCCATTATAGGACTTGCGCTGGTTATAAAAGTTAATCCACTTTGATTCTGGCCGAGGTTCATTAGCATCCATCAGCAACAGGCTCAGACAAACACTATTGTGGCTGATAGTCGCTGAATCCCGGAGGGAAATTCCAACTTCTATGGCCTCTTCTTTGGGAAGGTTGAATAAAGTCCTGTCCTCGCAGCCAAACGCGGTTTTCTCCGTGACATTATCGTTGGGTAAGAAAAAAGAACAGGTGTCCAGACTCCAGAGTAGGTTAGAAAAAGCTCCCTCTTCACAAATTTCGGTGCAACATGACATGACCATCTGTTCAGACCGTTCGGACGCTCAGGGGGTGCGTTTGTTTTCGGTACAGGGGCAGCGCAGCGTCAGGCACTTTTTTTTTTTTTTTTTCTTACGACAGAAATAATAAAAAAAAACTATTTTACAAATGAAAATCATGCCGTAAGGCATTAGATTACAGACGTCGAGCACTTCCGTTCCGCTGTGACGACACAACTGAACATGCCAGTCGTTTACCAGGAGAGGGCGGAGCAGCTGCTCAGAGCGCAAGATTCAGTAGGATTACTGAGAACTGCGTGAATGAATCCAAAAAACACTCTGGGGGTGTTTTTGATAAGGAAATAGCATAACAACATGGTTAAAAGCTCCAAAAAGTCGATTTTGCATGATATAGGACCTTTAACTAAAGAATGCGACAATAAATGTAAAACTTTTATATACAGTGCCTGGCCTCTGTGATCTATTTTACTCAACAACGAACCTACGAGCTTTATTTATTTTCTGGTGCTGGCCATCTCCTGCTGGAGATTTTATGTTTAAACGGCTAAGTTAACCCTCGCATTGCCACATTTGGCGCTGCAGGCAGGATGTTGATATGGAAAACAGAGGCCTGTGTTTCAAATTGGATGAAGTTACAGCTAAAGCTAAAAGTAGCCTAGTTGTTTCTCATGTGCTAGTATAAACCAAGATTGACCAATATATTATGTTTTGCTGTGTATATATTGCATGGAATGTTTTATGTTACTGTTACGATTTTGCATCTATGTAAATATTTTGTGTATAACATTGTTTTGTGGTCACATTTTGATTTTTGGACTTCACATCTGAAATGCTAAAGTTAATGCTACTGTGAAATGCTTTGTATAGCTGGGTAAATTGATTATTGGAAAGAAAAAGTAATATTTTTTTTATTACACAAGCATACAATATGGATGAGTCAAATGCGAACGACTATTTCCCCAATTTGCACAGAACTTACTTTACATTGAGTAACATCTTTATTGTCAATCAGTCTCTAAATAATATTTAGACATATTATGTAACGTATTATAATGGCATTTCAGATTAAAAGAACAGACTGTACTAAGATGGCAAAACTTAGCAATAGAAACAGCATCTGTTGAAGCATCGGTAAAGAGGTATTTAGTGCTAGCCCCGGGAAGGTAGGCAGAAGCTGTGTGTCCATTAAACGCTTTATTACAGAGCCAGCAGCCTCATGCTAACTCACTTAGCCCAGCGTGCACAAGGCTCTGTACCGTGGCCCTTCTGCTGTCACACCGCCTGTTCCCCTCCGCCACCTTTCTCCTACAATGCCTTTGTGCGTGTCAGCTGATTGACAAAATGTTAACAAGTGGAAATATCCAACTGTTCTGTGTTCTTGTGCCCTTCGCGGGTCACATTGTAGTTCAAAAGACGTGGCAACAAAATCGGTCGCGCCAAATATTCGTTTAGCCATGGCAACAGCGTTTGGTTTGTCAGTCACATTAAGCACTGGGGAGGTCATGTTTGAAATTCACTTTCTTTTTAGTGGACTGCTTTTTTGAGATGTGACAGATCTTTGTGCTAAGGGCCTGTCACGGACCTGATTCATATTACACTTGAAACGGGCCAGAGAGGAGCGCGCTAACAGATCGTCGCACCATGACACTATGTGAAGGACTGTCTCATTATGTGTCCCCACACTCCATTTAAATCAACCAGGCACTATTTTCTGAGTGTAGACTGCTGCGTGTATGTTTTTTTTTTTTTAAGGCATATTTGTCTGTATAGTCAGGGGCTCTATAATACACATAGGTGTATAGTATGACACTTCTGGTGAGCAATACGAAGGGGATCAATAGTGCAAAGCTGTACAATTAAATGAAACTAGGCAAGGCAAGTTTATTTGTAGAGCACAATTCATACACAAGGCAATTCAAAGTGCTTTCACAGTTGCATAAAGTTACAAGAAAACAGATCAAATCAATAAAACATCAACATAAAAATTAATCAATTACAGTAAAAGGCAAGAGTGCAAATAGAATACTTTCAGTTTTCATATGCTCGGGTAAAAAGAGCTGTTGTCAGAGTTGAGGCCTGTCTCACATCCTCATGAAGACTGTTCCAGATTTTAGCTGCATGAAACTGAAACGCAGCCTCACCGTGTTTATTATTGACTCTGGGAACCACCAGGAGACTAGATAATTTTTGTTGAGCTTGTAGGTGAATAAAAAGTTCATGGTCTGCTTGAGTACAGGGGAATTTCACAGAAATAATTGAGAACTGTTATTGTTGTACGCCCATGCATACGTACGGGTGATGTTAAATTGAATTTGCAGTCACTTTTGAAGAAGGAAAATGTGCCGGGACATTGTTGACGTGTGTTTTTTTGGATACAGAATTTCACGTAAAATTGGTTGGTGTAGAAGGAAATTTTGACCAAATTCGGCAATTTGCCTATCCTTTGAGATTGGATAGTAACACAATAATACAAAAACGATGGTTAGTTGTATTCATATGGCAGAATTCAGAATCAACTACCGAGTACAGAAGATGAATCAAGTACCTTCATTGAAGATGCACAACTCCTGTATGACTGAGAACTTACACAGACATGGCAGAATTTAGTTATTTTCTGGTATGTTGAAGCATAGTCGTATTCTTCGAATGGGCATATCATTCATAATTTTGAAGTGTGTATTTTCAACGTCACTCTGTTTAATGGCACAGTAGACAGTGCGCGTGCATCTGCCCCCTCCTCCCCCCCACCAATCACCTCCTGTTTAAATGGTTACCCTAGTATCTACAAATATGATTGAAAATGAACTAAGATTAGACTTGCGAGAATCCAGTATGGATATTTTTCCGGATTTGTCGCAGATAGTCATATCTCACAGATCCGGAGAGATGCACATCACTGGATCTGTTTACAGTAATATTACCAAGCTCATAAAGTGAGGCTTTATGTTGTCTAAATATCTCCAAATCACTGCCCGTACATCTGTAAAGATTATTTAATGAAATGTTGCCAAATAAAAAATACTGGCATTGTAAATGATCAGATCCGGAAAGATACATTATATGCATAATGTCAGGATATGTGACAGATCAGATCCTCCCGGATTTGCCAGGATACTTTCCGGATATCTGACAAATCCATGAACTAGGATCTTATTATATCTTCCCGGATTTGAAGGTTTTTTGTCCAGTGTCAACTACATTTCCACAGCACTACATATGCAAGCAAACATGGCTCAGTAAACCAATCAGCGAATGGAGGGCGTCTGCCGTTGACGCAGTGTTCTTGTGGTCGGCCCATTAGTCCGACAACCCATTACTCTGACGTCTCATTATTCCAAAAATGTCCCATTGAGTAGGGGTTGAAAAATAAAATTAGGTTCAGGCAAGAGTCCACCGACCTTTAGGTTAGGGCCAATGGTTGTATGGGTCTCTAATCCACAACACCACTGGGTTAGAGATGTCGGACTAATGGTACATCTGCTCAATGGTAAAATGTCAGAATGATGAGACGTCGGACTAATGGGTTGTCGGACCAATGGCATGGCACCGTGTTATTAGTGGTTACGTGTTGATATTCAAACCGGATTATGAATCATGAAACTCACCTACAGTTGGATCTTTGGTAATTTACCGCTGATTTCTCTTTCCCACAACCCATCCATAGATTGTTATTGAGGGGACTTTCGTGTCCCATGACTGACGCTGCTCGTGAACAACAGGTGACCACAAATAAACTAATCTGATTGCACGGGCTCGTTGGAGTTTTCTGCTGCCGCCTCTATGGGTCCCAGACTGATATCCCTTTGTATACAAAACATACAGAGGGATATCATTCTGGTCTCACCAGGCTAGTATGACACACCTATGTACAGTATTAATCTTATTCCAGAAGTTCCACACGTCCACTAGTAGTAGTTTACATAGGACTGCAGATGTCAAGAGAATATCAGTTCTACACGGACACAAAGCCGTTTTCAGGCCGGCCAAAGCTGGTGCAAATGAACATTGTACATTGTTTGTTCTTGTGGATATTTTGCAGTCTATATAGCAAAGAGACGTCAGTTTGTTTCCTTCACATAAGCGCGTCTCCTTCTGAACAGACGTACGTTTGTTGTCAACACAATGTAAAGCAAGTGAAAACAGGGAGCGGTTCAGCATGTTTTCAAATGTGTCCAAACTCCGTCACGTCACTCGTTCTGATCATTTGAGAGCTTAAACTGCCGACAGTACAATGCATCGATCAGTTGGCAACTGTCGGCCAGTTTGTCATTGCTCCACAACCCAATTTTGCCAACAGAGAGCGTCAGATCAGACGCTTAATCCAAGTGTTCCTGAAACTGAAAGTCCTAGTGCCAAACAAGAAGTATTCAATAACATTAAATACCAAGGCGCTCAAGAAATCAATATCTCAGAGTGACTTCACGCTGTGCACTGTTCTTTTAGTTAATTGAAACAGCGAGTGATAATGGGAAAAGTGAGCCGTGTTGTGGCTTGGAAGTGCTAATTCATAATTGACATAATGTAATAAATCCTAAATAGAAGAGTGATGTCTTGGAGCAGTCAAACAGCAAATTTGGATGCATTTATCATAAATGTATATTACTGTTTTGAATTATTGTGTGTGTCCCAGTGTAAATATTGCAAAGTGAAGAGAGCCAAAGTCGCTCCGTAGCTGGGGTCCTCCAACCCTTGCTGAACAGGCATATGCAGCCATAGCCGACGGCAATCCTCCAATCATCTTTCGGGCACATGATGGCTCCTGTCCTTCAGAGCATATTGTGTGATTGTAGGCCATCACAGAGTGTCAGAACCGGCTGACGTGTTAGATCCACTGAATACAGAATGGGCTGTCTGCAGTGTGCTGCTGAGGCTGCCTTTGACAGTGGAGCGCTGTCTGTGTCACACTCTAACAGACAGCCAAATAACCCCTTGGCAGTGTAAACAAAGAGAGATTACACCCTGGTGAGTGCGAGGAGTTTGCCTGTGTGCTCCTGCTATCCTAGAGAGGAGCTGACGATGGGTGGCGGCAGCTTTGAGAGAGTGGATAAATCTCTTACTGAGATGTGGAAAACATGTTGAAGACCCATAACGAACAATGACCCTTTTCAGAGACTAAAATAATATTAGTGGTACCTCGTGCTTTATTTTAAGATATGAAAAGCTTGGAGAAATGAAGCCCCAAAGGAAAGGAGAAGGGACAGAGGCGATGAACAACTAAATACATTTTAATAAACAATTTTGAGACCAATTCAACCCAGGTTTAATCCCTGGGCTGAAGGGAATTTCTGTGCGGAGTTTCCCTTGTCTGCGTGGGTTTCCCCATCACAAAAAACATGTACAATAGGCCAGGATGAATGACAGTGTGTTTGAGAGTGTGAGTGGGGGGCAACAAAGCTAAAAAATTAGCCCATGGCTATAACTCATGTTGACATGCAGGAGTCTCATTGTGTTCATTAACATGCACTGTCCCGACCAAATAAACGACAAACTTTAAATACTGTATAGATTGCCCTCAACCTTATGCAACATTATTTGTAAGAAGACAGTTCATATCTCAAAATGTATTACTCCGGACTACGGACTGAGATTGTGTTAGATAAGATAAGATAGAACTTTATTCATCTCACTGAGCAATGTAATGAGCAATTCACTCATTACATCAGCTCACAAGAACACAAACAGGCAGGATAATGTGCAATCAAGGAATAGTAACTAGAGGTATCTCATGTACAATGAATAATAAAATGTAACGTTTTCTAATACCATGCCTGTAGTGTGTTAAACATGTCTATTTAAGAGAATAGTGGCCCTTATGTTGATCGCAGGTGTTTTGTGTAAATATTGATCTGGCTAATGAAACTAGCTAGGATGGTGCTTAAAAGACAAATGGCATATTTTCTTTCTAAATTTTACCGTTTAATTCGATCACAAATTATTATTTATCCGTCTACTGGTAATGACAAGGAAGGTTCCGGTTTCCATTTGCCTGCAGTAGAAAGTTCATTGCCGGAGAATAGGGGAAGAGGAGGGGGGCAGTGCGTGGCTTATCCATCCTCCACACATGTACACTCAGGCTGCTGTCTTCCTGGGCCATATGGGAGACATCAGTGTTTGTATCCGCGGATCATGATTGAGATCGTGTCATCTCGCCTTGCCTGGAGCCCCCGGTGCATTATGGGTACGTCACACCATTATCCTTTTGGCATATCTGCAAAGGAACACTGCCTTCTTTCCATTCCTCTCCTCCACCTCCAGCTCCACCGCCGAACACTTCATATGTTATTTCTCCAGCGCTCACTTTCAACACACACATCGTTCTTAAATCACCAGACTCTTGCTCGTGGCTAATGTTCTGTTTCTTTACATTTTCCTTTCCCCACGGCTGTCAATGTTGAAATGACTGCCTCCATCTTCCACTTGAGTCTGGATTGTACATTACTTGGGATATGAACAGATGGCAATAGAAACATTTTGATTAAAATGTACTTTGCGCTGTATTCTTCTGCCCAATCACCACTGAATGAAATGACCTTAGGTTTGAAATCTTAATTAAAGGCTCTGTACCTGATTTGTCTTCCTTCCCTGTATTATGAAAGCAGTAATTTGTGGGAGAAAAATGTGCTCTGTGCGTCTAATTATAAAGCATTTCAATCAACCATGAACTGGCAGGCTATAGTTGTTGTAGCATACTCGTCACTGTGAAGGATTGAGACGTTAGGAATGCGTTCGAAAAATTAGGAATGATATTAGGCCACAACTAACAAAAAGCGGGAGAGGATGTCTGGCCAGGCAAGGGAAATGGTGCACTTGTAGTTCCTGTGTTCCACATCGTTTTACACACTTTAGTACATCTTTGCTGTGTTTTTGTAAGGATCAATTGATTTTTTTTTTTACTGCAGAGTCTATACTTGCCATGAAGGACCCAGGTTTTAAAAACATACACAAACAGCTAGCTTATGAGCTACAGAAATTTTAGATTAGTTGTTGCTAGATCGTTGGCTCGGGAGGGACGGTCTGCTGTGACTTTGTACAGTTCTATGAGTTGGTTTGTCTAAAAATACAAATAACCTTAAGCCTAATCCTAGCCTTAAGGTTAACCATATCCCTGGCCCTAACCCTAATTTGTGTTATGAAATCTCATGTTTTCTCAGCAGACCGTCCATTCCGAGCCGACGATCTAGCAACAACCCATTTTTAGATCGGCAGAGTTTTTTTCTTCTGAAACACTGAAGAGGCACCAAGAGCCCCCCACACCTGCCGCACAGGGGAGGCTTCAGAGGAGGCGCTACAGGAAACAAAAATGGGCCAAACGAGGAGGTATCCAGGCAAGACTCACAGCTAAGCCACACAAGCCTATTATCTCTACTATTGTTCTGATTAATGTCTGTTCACTGGAAAATGAAACGGATTATGTTAGTCTGCTACGCTCTTCTCAGAAGATTGTGAAAGACTGTCGGAGGGAGCTGCGTAGAGGAGCACTGAAGGCAGCCAGCCAGGTTTCCTCTGGATGCTTCCGTTTCCCCTACCTCCAAAAACATGCTGATCAGGTTGGCCCACAGTGGCGACTCAGGATTAACCCAACACCTGAATGCAATTTTGTTGTACAAGAAGAAGAAGCTTTATTTATATAGCGCCTTTCACAGACACAAAGCGCTTTACATGAGACCATTTTACATTCACTCCACACTCGGTGGTGGTAAGCTACCCTTGTAGGTTCAGTTTCCCCTGGGGGAGACTGACAGAAAGGGGGAATCGAACCAACTGTGCTCCGTGCCGCCCAATTGCACAATGACAAATAAAGAACTTAACAGCTTAGACTTTACCAGCTCCCTCTTACAAAAAATGGCTACAAGTCCTTTAAGGAACAAAGATGAGCTCAAAACATTGTACAGTTCAAAAATAAACATACAGAAGTGTTATTTTTCCTGCCAAAATGAGAGGCTGCACGCTTGCTGTATTTAAAAAAAGATTACCATTACCGGTTTTGACTGACTTGACAAATAGTCCTAACACAATCACCTGACACCGCATGATTAGGAGTGCCATGACAGACAGGGAATCAACCAGTTAAGAATGATTCCCAGGTAAATCTTCCACAGTGTTTGAGACAGTCAGATTTATTGGTTGGAGGATTAGCAACCGTCGTGCGCTTTGGGGTTTATCGGAAGACTGGAGCGCGCAAACTCTTCTCCGTATCACCGTACCCTTTCCAGGGACTGAGAGAGTTCTAACTACTTTGGACATATGCCATATTACTCAATTCATATTCACATAAAACACTTTTTAACTGCGCCTCTTTTGACTTTCCTGATCCTATCAAAGTGTCTCTTGTACATTTTTCATAGGATATCCGTGTCAGAATGGTTTTCTCCTATGCCACGGCTAATAGGTCTGTCAGCTGTGGGACACCGGGTCAACCATGTGACAATTTCAAAGCAGCGTTAGCCATTAGCCAGCAAAGACATGTCAAACTAGAAAAGTGGCATGACATATTCACTCTCTTGAACTTTGTCTAAAATGTCTAAAAGGTGGTATCCGGATGAATATGAAAACCCTTCACCAATTATTATAGTTTTTTTTTTTACAAATGTGTTTTATTTTTGAGAGAGATTTTTGTGTGTGTGTGAGTACAAAAACATCAAGTATAAGATGTCATAATGCAGTTTAAAAGGCCTGCATAAAGCATATTATAGGGCCTTAATGCCTGAGAGAAGAGAACGGGGAGGTCATAGCAGGCTCAACAACTCAATAGTTAGCAATGGGATGATTAATTAGTTAACAATTTATATTAATGTTCATTGAAAGACCTCCACTTAGAGCGTAATTAATTCTAATTAAAAGAGCAGCTCCGGTTATGTCGGCGAGTAGCAAAAAAAAAGAAAAAAAAAACTAACAATATCATCAAGTTAATTAAAAGGGGGTGGTCGGGAACCCCGCAGTTATCAGGAGCTGATGATGCCTGAAAAATCAAGTGATGTTGATCCATGTGTTTATGCACAAACACATATAACGGCTTGTTTTACAACCAAGTCACGGCCACGTCTTAATTCATTAGCAACAGATCGCAAATACACAGGCACCTCCTAGCATGCTTTTTTTTCCCGGTTTGTTTTCGGAGACTCTTCATTAGCCTCAATTTTTGTACATCGGATCCTATACAATAACTTGGATTTACTTTTTCCAGTCTTTATTAGACCGTAACGGGCAGCCACAATAATATATATTACAAACAAATGAAAGACGAAGATTGTTAGTTTTGTCCAAACTCATTCCTGACTTTCCACAGTTTTTCAAACATCTCTTCACAGGGATGAGTTTATGAGCACTTTTCACCACGTTCGGGGCCACTGTTGCAGAAATGGAAACTAAAACCAGCCTGCAAGTTCATGAAATTGATCAACTAAAACTACAATCATGATTATATGTAAAGTATTTTGGCCACAAACGTGTGATTTTACAGCAGGGGTCGGCAAGTTGGCTTGGCTTCGGGCCAAATTTTTTTTACGCCGATACATGGCGGGCCAGCCGGTCAATTGATAAAAAATAGATTTATTCATGCATGGATATTCAATACTAGATAACCCCAAACTATACATATATGATCGTGCCCCGCTTAAAGCGTCCTGGATTTTGGCCCGGTGTTACGCCGAAAACTGCATGACCGCCGAAAAATGCACCCCCTCTTACCGCGCACGGATGAAACAACGACAGGAAGGTTTCTAGGACTGTCTCTTAACAATTACCAGGGGCACGACTGGACTGGCGTTCGAATCGTGTAGTGTGGGCAGCAGTCAGATGTAACTGGACTACACTCGCAGGAAATCAAACATGTTTGATTTTTAAGCCCGATTTTGGACGCACAGGAGAAACGTGGGTGATTTCACTGTCCCCAAAGCGAACACACAGAAAGCAGCGGCCAATGTGTGAAATAAAGACAGAAAAAAACACAGCCGCGCCTCATTTTCATTTCTCCGTGAAAACAGCCGCACAAACAGCTCATTTCATGACCCACACGAAAAGGCACAACTTTATATCACCAAACGTTCACGAGAACCACCTTTTCAAGCTACATTTAAACCGCGAACAGAGTTTAGCGGCACTTACTGAGTTTGGAGATGGACTGTTCAGCTTCCCCTCGCCGCTAGCGGCTCGCCTCTCTCCGCTTTCTCTGCTCGCCTCTCCACTTTCTCCGCTGTATCCTTCATCTCCTTTTCTTATTAAATCCACTGAAATACGTCCCGCTTCTTCGTGTCGCCGACTTTTATCTCCATTTGACAGAACTATAGCCAAGTTGAAGGCTTCGTAGCAGTAGGAGCCTTGCACTGCGATGTTGTGACACTGTTGACACTGTTGACCAAACTGGGAAACGCACAAGTTTTCGCACGCTCACAAACCCGGCCTATCTTTGCAGATTTCAGGTCAGTTTTTGAAGCTGGAGGAGAAATAAAGCGGTAGAGAGGACAGACGTGCTGTGTTATCAAACATTAGCTGTTTGTCAGAATCGTGTAGTGTGTTCGCTCTTGCGATTCTCAGTCGTTACGTGTGAATCCCCAGACCCGTAGTGTGTGCGGGCCTGTAGAGTTAAAATGCAACAGTGGAATGGTGTTGTGCCAAACACAAGCAAAGATCAGGGGCAAAACATTTGCGGTCTCTGTGTAAGGGTTTATGTTTTGTTCCGCTCCTCTTTGTGTTTTTCTCGGTGCAGAGCTGGTGGTTGACGGGGGCGTGGCTGGCACACCTGGACTTGACTAGGAGCCAGCCGACAAAGTCTCCGCTCAGTCCTCTCCACACTGTGAGATTATTCCGTCTCATCCGGTAGACATCAGACCTGTGTTTTTGTTCCCGCAATCGTTTAGGAGATACTTACCTTTTTCTCCTCCTGTGCCCAAGGTTGCCGCCGCTGTGCTCTGGATTCTTCCTGCTCCGTCCTGCTGCCAGCCTGCCCTCATCACCTCAGCCACTTGAGTTTTGTTCAGAATAAACTGTTAAAACCATCACTGCTTCCGTCTCCGCTTTGGGGTCCTACTCTGCAAAACCTAACACTCTGCTAGGCATTTATTTATTTTTTATTTTTTTTTATATCCCCTGACGGGCCAAAAAATATTGGCAACGGGCCAAAAGTGTCCCCCGGGCCGGGCGTTGCCGACCACTGTTTTACAGTATACTTAAGGAGGACAAATGTAGTTCCCCAACTAGAATAAAATTACTATAGAGATCAGTAAACTGAGGGACTTTTCAAAAGTTATATTTAAATATTTGTTTATTTGGTTGGGACATGTAATGCAATGAACATACATGCATGTAAATACGCCGCCCCGGATTGTAGCCTTGGGCTAATTTGCATCGTATATATCCTATATAATCATATATTTATTCAATATCATGTTATTTCCAAATTGCAGGCCCAGGCACCCAATTATATAAAATGTGTGAAACACTAAAACTTTCAGACTATCACTTAAATTAGGAAAGTCCAAATTATGTAAACTAAAGCCATTTCCATATTTCACGCACTGACTCACTCTCAGTTAGCACTTTGTCATTGGGGGTTGAGGGAAGCTCCTTAGAGAAAGGCCCGGACCATGATTATGCATAGCAAAATTCAAGATAACGTTTGAAACTTGTAGAAAAGTCAAGAGAAGCTAAATATGTTAAAAGTATATCGTATCTTCACAATATATGTGACATACAACACCGTTCAAATACATTTTGATCAGAGCAATAGCATAACAATCAGAGAAATACGCAATATCTTTAGTCAATTTCACATGTCTCCACTCTGACAGACACCACCCATATGACACTATCGCCATGACCAAATGTCACACGGCGCCTTGGGATTTAAGTTTAAAATTGTCGAAACAAGTGATGATATTTCCAGCTTTTTCCCCCCTGCCCCTGCTCTTTCTGTTTGGTTTAAGTTGTAAATCCCCTTAAGATGGATCCAGATTGACACTTGTTTGGCAGAGTTCACAGTGGTAGAGCTGCTGTGATGCACTGAGCCCACCCAAAACTGTCAGGGCCAACAAACAGGCTGTCTCATCGCAGCAGCAGCAGAGCTATCACTGTGTGTGCCACTGCAAATGGACAACAACCTCTGTGCGGGTTTGATAGCACCACTTATCTCCATGTGGCGTGATCCCTCTCCTTCCACACTTTGGCTCTCTTGTTTTATTTCACATGTAGTCTCTTTGTCACTTTTACATCCAGCCGGTTTCAATACAAAACTGTTTTAGGCCTGTGCCGTTGGAGCTTTGGCGTTGCATGCAGATCGCGGTCGTCTCAAACCACGTCGCAAAGCTCCCGCAGAGGGCAAAGGTCTCAATGCCAGGTTAAACCGTTTGGAACGAGCTAAAAACAATAATTAAGAACTTCCAAGCAGTGGACGGATGATTAATGCAAATGTTTCTTTGCCTTTTAGCGCAACAACATTTTTGTGCCAAAGCTAATTTCTCCTCACATCTTGGACCTATCGCGAGCCTCTTACTAAATTGTAAGCACGAACATTACGATTAACCTTATCCATTCTGCACTTGCGTCACCACTGAATGACGGCACACACGGCATATACTTAGAAGCTTAAAAAATGGTTGACAAATGATGAGGAATGCTTTGTAAGTGTTTTATACATCAAGAACTTAGTACTAAGTGATTGCGTGCCGTGATTACCAAGTGTAAGCAAATATTAAAACGCGGTCAAAACCTCTCGAGTGTCCCGGGTGAAAACAGCACAAGGTTGGTCCGTAACGGAAATTCAGTTCCACTTATAGACTCCTTTTTTGTCGCACATGCAAATGCACAGCCATGCCAAACCAAGCAAAACTCCCCGATAAGACCCCGACTGCCAATCAGCCTTCAGTTCCTTTACCGGCTGTGACAACCCCGTGTCTATCAAGCTTTCCAAATGTTGCCTTGCTATTGCCTTATGTGCAAGAGTGTTCAGTGTCACACACCAGCTTAGGCCTGTCACTCCTCATCTGTCTGTCAGCCTCTCCCCTCCTCCCTCCCCTGTCTGGCCTGCCTTTCAATCAACCCTGTCAATCCAACATGCCCCCAAGCTCATCTTTGGCTACTTTTCATCCATCAAGGACCAATTTCACTCCATAACGTGCTCCATGGACAATTGTCCTTTTTTATATTAAAGTCGAATATTGGCGTAGGTAACTGTTCGATGTTACATTCCGGGTCTGTGTGGGTTTTATTCAATTATTGTAGTTACCTCCATCTACAACATGAACAAGAGGCTAACTCTCAAACTAGGTAGTCCAAACCAAGTCTTGCTCGTAAGCTGCTTTGCGGTCTCTTACTGCTCCCGTCAATTTTCGCAAAGAGGTTGTGGCAAGCTTTCCAAGGCCCACTTTTTAATCAGCGCTACAAGCTTGTCTTTTGGTCGTTTTTTTCTCCATCAAGATCCAACTTGACTTCTTCGTCAGGTCCACATGTCCTTCCGGCCATACCACCTTGTGAACGCGTCCGATCTAATCAGATTTCAGGATGGATTGAGCCTTGTTAGGATCTACAAGGGAAACCGTGTGTTAGGACCAGGCGTACATTGATGCGTCTACGTTACATTCTGTCTAGCCCGAGACATCCATGGCACATAGCCTACCTCCTCCAAATATGTGAAATACTTTGGGTGATCTATGTGAAAATTGCTATTGAGATGAGATTCCCTTCTTGTCATTGCCCAGTGGGTAGACCACCACCATGTGGGGTCGGCCCATTAGTCCGACAACCTATTAGTCTGACGTCTCATTATTCCGAAAATGTCCCATTGAGTAGGGGTTGAAAAATACAATTAGGTTCAATCAAGAGTCCACTGACCTTAAGGTTAGGGCCAATGGTTGTATATGGCTCTCTAATCCACAACACAATATTTATATGGCAAATTTTCTGAATAATGAGACGTCGGTCTATAATAGGTTGTCAGACCAATGGCTTAAAGGTGACATATGAATTGGCCATGCAATAAATAGAGGAATGCGACTGAAAACAAAAGCAAAGACTAAAGTCTTTTGTTCACTCCTTATATCATTTTCCTTCACTTTTCTTTCCTTAATCTAGTGCATGTTAAAATATCCCATCCGTATCAAAATGTTGTGACACACTTTCCGTGAATTGGCTTTTCATCAGAGGTCATCGTGTCCTGGAGCTTGTCCTTTGGAGCTTTTCGGTCCAAGAACCTGTCAGACCTCTTCATCGTGTTCTTCTGAGTGCCTTAGGACCACTAGGTAGGCCACGGCCGCTATTGCTTCCATTACAGCCCCCCGTTACCTACTCGGCTTGAATGACTGACATCTCATGATTGAACTTGCTTAAAGGCGACATGCCCCGAGTTACTTTGATTTGGCAGTAAATAATGGAATTGAGCCAGGCCAAAGCGAAAGCTCAACTTCACTCTCTTTTCATTCTCTCTCTTTCTCTCTGTCACGTTTTCCTAATCTAACTTTGCGTGTCAAAACGTCAATTTCCGCTGCGAGAGGTTGTGACAAGCTTCCCAGGGCCCTGAGGGGACAGCTCCCAAATAGACGGCGCTGGTGCAAATTGATTTTGATTTTTCCCTCCAAATCAGTCAAAGTGTTTAGCTTTAATACGAGCTGATCAGAGAGCCACTCGGAGCACGACAGGACGAGGAGAGCGGGGCAGTGACTGGGGAGATTAGCCCTGTCAGTCCAGAGATCAGCGCCTGTCATTGTCAAGGAGCGCAGCCCACATAGACACAGCGGGTTCTCCAAAGCCACACACTTAGTTCGGAGAAATGAATCGCCATCAAGATCGTGAATTCAAACTTCATGGGGTTGATAATAAGGTTCATCTTGTAGATTTGTACCAACATTGCTGTCATTTCTTCGAGTTCTAGCTGTCAGTAATATGTCATTTCAGAATCTGTTCTGAAGCTGAAATTTCCACACAGGCAGTGTTGCCACAGCTGTATTTAAGATGTACATATTTTTATACCTGAATTATAGACATTTGTTGGTTCTGTGGCTTCAGGAGAAAATTAACAGTGGATTTCAAATTATCTGCATCTTACAATGCATTTTTAAGTGCTACGACACTTATATAACCAGTCCCTGTGATTCTGGTATCACTGGTGGCAAGTGGTTCTATTTGTACACTTTTTATTTTTAAATTTGAGGTATATACCATGCCATTTCTCATTGTATTTTGTAGTTTGGCGTGCCTTCATCCTGGTTTGGATCTGGGGTAGACCAAATGTGACCATTTACTACTGTCCCCCCTCAAAGATGGAAAATATTATTTCAATATGTAAATGTGATTGACTATACTAATTCTGACTCCCAGTAAAATACAATCACAACTGTTGTTTTGTCTATTTTTTATTTATTTATTATAGGAACAGTGCATATTAATATACATTATACATGTAAATATGCCAGAATTAGCCTAAGGGCTATTTTTCATCTGTAGTCCCTGGACAGTTGTTATATGTCCTCCAGGGAATAAAATTATAATTACACACATCTGATAAAATGCAACACAGTAAAATATATAAAAACAGCACTCTCAATAACACAAACATGACAGACATTACAACAAGACCCTTTACAATCTCAACAACTACAGAGACAAGTCAGACAAACAAGCAAGGGACAAGAGGCCAGCAGGGGGCAGCGAGAGGTGATCAGTCAGTGCTGACAGCTCTGATTCTTTTTTTTTAAACTGTATTTTAAATGACTTATATGTATTGATATGCCTAATTGTTATGGGGGTGAGATTCCATTCATGGACAGAAAAGGTGGTTTGACCAAAGAGGCTTTTTTTTCTCAGAGGGAAGATGCAGTCGCCTCCTGCTGCTCCTCTGGAGACTGAGTTCTGTTGCTCTGGTGTGAATGAACTGTCTGAGTGGGGGTGACGACAAACCGTGTATAATACACAGTACATTTTTGCTGCTCGTATCGACATTTAGTGCCGGGTGTGTATGAAGTTGCTGAGGTCGCTTGATGCGATTACTGATCATTTTTAAACATGTGGTTTGAATGACAGTTTTGAGTCCAGAATTACACCAAGATATTTATACTGGTTTACAGTCAGCCGCCGTTCACCTGACACACGGACACCAGGCCCATCAATAACACTAGTATGACACTTTGTGAAAAGCACTGTTTTAGATGTAAGTAACTGTAGGCGGGAATGCTTCTGTCTTGTATTCATTAATTTGTTACTAAAATCCTGAAAGCGTGTGCAAATATGTTTATTTAATTATGGCTATTTTAAGTCCCGGAGCATCAAAACAGAACACCAATAGGGCGCCATTTAGTTCCATCAATAAAAAGTTGCACGTATTATTTTCTTGTAGTGATTATGACACATACCGTCTCAGCAGACACATGTAGAAGTAGTAGTTAATAGTGACTGCATTGATTTTTGCATTTGCATTATTAAAAATGTGCGACCACTCCCAAAGAGTTCACTTATAAACCCCACAGTAAGTAATAACGTTTAATAACCCGATTTTAAATATTTACCCATGTATTGCCTGAGTTCCATGCCCTTGCTCCGTGTCCGGTGTCCAAGGCTGCGCTGCTGTGGGCATCGGGATGTGCAAGATGCCCCTGGCCCCGCTCTCCCAAGAACGAGTCTCTGCGCCAGTGTCTGCTCATTTGCAAGATCTTGATGGCCTTGAACTCGGTGAGAGGATGGGAAGCGACAGCATCAAAGCCCGAGCTGAGCCAGTCAAACTTCACAGCCCTCCTGTCAGCCGCACACTCCCACGGGGGAGAGGGAGGGGAGATAAAGACAAAGGTTTGTGAGTGCTAACACAGCCGAGCTCACTGACCTATCCCAGGACTGTTGACCAGGCCAACTTAACCCTCATGGGCTCTACGCACATTTTGGGTGAATTTCTTTCAGCCGGTTTAGGTTAATGAGCAATGCTGATAAAACATCACCGTGTAAGGCTTTTTGTTTGTATCTCTCAGGAGTCAGGACAGCCAATGCTTTCATATTAATCATGCTGTAGGCTGGACGTATGAATAAATAATGATAGATAAATAAACCAAAGGGGAAAAGAACAAACATAAATAAACAGCATTTTAACTTTGACGGGACAAGAATATCTGAAAATCCTATAGGGATAAAGATTAAACAATAAAAATCCAAGAATATGTCCACAGCAAATAATGGATGTAACATGATAGTTGAGTATAGTTCTAATTTGTTCAAAGCTGAATTAATAATAAAGTTTTTTGATTTTTTTTTTGTGTAGAGGTCATCATTCCAGGCTTTACACACATAATTATTACTTAAACTCGGGCAATTATGATTTTCTGTTGGCCTGTTATTTTTTATTTATTTAAAATTGGGGGAAAACATGGATTTTTGACATTTCTAAAACCGAGCCTTTTCCCACACATAAAAAGTTGACGTCAAAGTGAAGGATGCAGTTTGTTTAAAGGCTGTATTCTTCTGTAATATGCAAAAGCGACTTTTTAGAGCTTTGTTGTGGAGCTGTGTTTCGACACCACTGGTGCAGCTTTGAGCATTCTTTGAATCTTCCCCAGCGGCGTGTTCTCAGCAGCTCCTCCTGAGGTCCTGCATATCCAGGAAATGCTTTCCTCACCTCCCCGTCTCCTGCTGAGGTTAATGATTTCATTGCGAAGTAACAACCCTCACCATGGCTTTACTACAGCGACAAGGACCGAACAATCTGCATTTTTTTTCACTTTATTCTCTTTATTGAAACGGCTGCGTATCAGAACAAGCTGTCTGGACTGAGGCCCTGCACACTTTAAGATTTACGGACAGCGAGACAAGTGTTCTTCAAATACTAAACCGTAAAGAGCTCCGTCTTCTATGTAAATGCACCTCACAGTGATACCTCTGATCAGGCTTTCACGGCAGCTCAGGCTTTTTGATACACTTTAAGAGTAAGGCTCTGAGTGGATGAGAGAGGGGGCCATTTCCGTGAGGTCAGCACTTTCCGCCCCATGCAGCGCCAGGGACGGGGCTTAAGGTGCCCTGTAATGTGCGAGGAGACGAGACCTAATAGATTGATACACAGGTTTTGACATGCTATTTGAGCGTGCAGGCCCGCTGTAATTGGCCACGTCGCCATGCATTAAATTAACGATATATAGAGGAGTGCCCTGAGACGAGTGTCTTGGCCCGATCCGTCAGCCATCAGCGCAAAGTGCAAGTGACAGGGCTCTGGGAGAGGAGGGAGATAGAGGGGCGGAGAGAGAGAGAGAGATGGGGCTGGGGATGAAGAGAGGGGGTGGGGGGGTTGAGATGAGAGTGGAGGAGGAAGAGGGTAAGGTAAGGCAAGTTTGTGAAGCTCAATTTGTACACATTACTCCAATTCAAAGTGCTTTACAGAGCAAGAAGGCTGTGACAAGTACATACAATTACACTTAGGTGGCAAACGAGTTTCACAAAACAAACAATTAAGAAGAGTTAAAACTTCAATTGAAAGGAGACATACCGCAGCATGCAAAAGGCAATTTCTGCCTGGAGTGGTATTTTGCTTTATTCGTGCCGTTTTGTGTAATCCTGGTTAATTAGTTTCATTTTCTCATGCTGAAGAACTCCAATGCTTTCTGCCTTCATTATATTGCATCACAGATGAAACAAAAACTGTCCTCCACATTTTGTCGGTCTGTAATCCATCACCGGACCCGCTCAAAGTGCATCATTGGATGATACTAAGACCTCGTTTTCACTGTCATTCCCACTGCTGCCAACAGAGGGAGCTCCCTGCGTTAGTCATGATTCAAGCTTACACGAACATTATTTCAAATTATAACATTTTAAATATTAATGTTGACGTACTCGAAATAATCCTTTTAAACCCATAATTATGCATGATATGTCCATTTCAAAGCACATACTGTACTTAGCAAAACAGGACCGTTTTCAGTCTGGATTTGAACATTCTCAAAGTATGGCCTCTCTCGCATCTTCAAGAAGTCTGTTCCAGATTTCAGCGGCATTGAACTGAAGCGCAGCCTCACCGTCTTTAGTCCTGGCTCTGGGAACTGGCAGGAAATGTGTCCCTGTGGTTCAGAGCCAGTGCTGGTTTACATGGCACTAACAGAGGAGAGAGGGAAGAGAGAGGGGATAGAGGATTAGAAGGGAAGATGAGGTTAGGAAGAGAGGAGAAGAATGAAGAGGGGGATGAGAAAGAGGATGGAGGAGAGAGGGATGGGGATGAGATGTGCAAGGGAGAAAGGGGAGAGCAGGGTTTTCCAGTAGTGCCCTGGTGGATATCGAAGTGCTACGTCTGTGATTTTCTCAGAGCTATCAAACCATCAATAACTCTTTCAAAATGTGCATGGTGAAAATGCATTTGATTTACAAACTCAACGATTCCAATGAAATGTAATAAGCCCGTAGTTTTTTTATCAGTGGGTAACATCACTATTTATAACCATGCAGTGGCTGATATGATCGGACACAATCAAATCGCCAACGAATTACGGCATTGACACATTCACATAGTAGATGGGTATTGTGTAGTGTCCTCTCCATGGTCCCAACAGTATCTTGGTTAGTGATACTGGCCCTCATTTATCAAACTTGCGTACGGCAAAATCAGAGCGTATGTGAGGTGTGCGAAAAATCCCTCCCTGTTTTGGCATTTGTCACTCTGGACGTGAGCGTACGGTGCGCTAAAATCCTACACCAAATCAGGAGGTGGTGTACACAATGCGCCAGCTTTAACTAAACACTAAACAGTGCAGGAAAACACATTTTTAACAGCTCGGATTACATTGCCGCATTGGTGATTTAAACATGAAACGAGGCAACCGCGTGAATATTTATGGACAGACTTTGATTCATGTTGCATCGACATGCTCCTCCACGCCACGGGCCCGAGAGCACAGAGGCTCGGCCCGGACCAGAGACACTGTTTTTTTTTTTAATGTGTGCGGGTTCGGGTCGGGTCAGCAAACTGAGACACATTTCTTTAGGTCGGGTGGGTCGGGTTTGATTTAAGGCGGGTCGGGTTGGTGCGGGTCAGAAAACAAGCCGACCCGCGCATCTTGCACATACACCTACGCATACACCATTGTGTACGCAATGTTGATAAATGAGGGCCACTGTATTTGGGTCCTAGACCTGACCCGACCTTTTTTTTTTTTGGGGTCAGGCAGTGTATCCATACCATATTACAGAAAAGCATCTCTCGCACACGGTCTTACTTGGAGCACCAGTGTTTCTTCAGTGACCTTCATCAAGCAAAATGATCTGCACTGTATTACATTTCACATCACCTTCATTCATCGACAGCCTGGCAAAGCAGCATGCATCCCCGAGACTTATTAAAACCTGATCCCCTGCACCTTTATGTCAAAGTTTCCAACAAGTGGACGCTGAAGAGACGTTTTCATCGTCCGCTCACACCACTCTGTGACAACATCTGGAGCGCTCAGCCTGGCCAGACTTAACGACATACAAATCTGTCAAACGAGGCCATGGCCTGAGGAAAAGAATGGAAAGTCGATCATTAGCCGCTGTGGGAATTACAACTGGACTTACGGTTGCCCAGACCGGGCGTGTGCGAAAACGGTGGCCCCCATCGGTAAGCGTGAGTGAACAAATGATGAAATGGTGTCACCTTGGCGTGTCTCACCGTAGACGCCAAGTCCGAGAGCCACTTGCTCGCAGTTATCTTCTTCCTCTTTTTGACCATTTTAAGTTTTTCACGACCCACTAAAACAAATACAAAACAAACACTGTAGTCTTTAAGGTGAAACACGGCAGGTGAAAACACCAATTGCGGCACACTGGCCGGTTTCCCGCTCATTCTCATTCATACATTTTGGCGAGCGAGATGTCACTGTAATCCAAATATCTTTAGTTTCAGGGAGAATGCCAATAGCGACCATTGCAACGGAAGAAATATCCAGTATACGCCCATCTATTTAGCAATCGATTGGGAGCAACAAGCAACAATCGTATATAGATATTAAGCAATTGATTTAATTGGCATGAGACAAGAGGCAGACACTGAAAGAGGAGATGGACTAAACTCATTCAGAACCCGCACTTGTCTTTTAGTTATTATGTATTTCAAACAAATCTTGATCACAATCTAAGGCTATACCGATCTAAAACGCAATATTTCCCTTGGCCTTGGAATAATGTTTACTTTTCTCCTGTAATCATTGTTGAATAATTATACTATGCAAAATCACAATATAGCTACCCATCTATACCTACCTGCCTACTTCCAGTATAGTGTATGTGAATAGCTGTTGAGTACGGACTTTATGAGATGGAAATACTAAGTCTAATCTTTGAATTACCTCCAAAAAGGAGCGCGCTGACCTTTAAACAGAAGTTATATAAAGTTCAATTTAACGAGCCTCTCCTCGCTGTGATTTATTAAGCTGAAAATTTGAAGCAGAGACCAATTTCTTTCCAGTGCGATGCCAGGTGAGTATTCACGGGCACAATGAAAAGTCTCACCTGCTCAGACCTTTTAGAATGATTCCAATTCCTCCAAGTTTCAATCCGTGCTTTACACTGGTCTTTGTCCGGGCCGTTCCCTCGACGGACATTAGCGCTGTGGTATTAGCTGGTGCGGCAGTCGCAGAAATGACGTGGGTATGTGAAAGTCATCATGAGAAGTGACTCATACGTGTCTCCGTGTCAGTTCATTTCCTTTGGTTTTCGTTGGCGGCTGCTGTCATTCTACCCCTTAACCTTTTTATTCACTCGAGTCGCAAGCCGCAGCCAGTAAAGTATGCGAGGACCAAACTGTCACGTCATCTGCTGAAAGATCTTTTCTGCTTTTGGTTTTACAGTTGTTGCATATTTACCTATTTGTTTGACCTTCTTTTTTTTTCTTTTTTTGTTGTTGCCCAGAATAGTCGCACACACACACACAGGCACACAGAAAGGCGTGGAATGGGACCTGGGACCTTCTAGCTGTGAGACGAGTTTAGCTGAACAACAAGAGATGGTCAAGCATTTTGATATGGCGCAAAAATGTATAATGTTACTTGTTAATGGAGTTACTCTGGTGACATTTTGGATTTTAGAGAAATCATAAAAAAGCCTTTAGCAACGTATCTGAGTTTGTTCTACAATGAACGGTGAATTCCAGGCCATATATAAAAGCATGGCACGGTAAGACATGTCCGTTTCATCGCATTTCCTGTATGATTTTTGTGGTTTCTCTGTCATTAACTCATTATAACATAATGTTTAGTGGCCATTGGATGTGTATCCGACTCCACAAAAAGCAGAAACTTCACGGAAAATCACATACATTTAGCTCAGAGGACTCTTTTATAAGCCAAGTCATATCTAAAACAACATTTCCAAAGACCTGTATATTCATTAAGACTTTAAACTTAGTCTTTACCTGGAGGAGCTGACCAGTGCAGGACACCACGCTCTGAAACCGGAACAAACCCAAGAGGCGCTGCACCGTTTCAGAGGATCAGAGGAGCACTGAAGGCAGCCAGCCAGGTTTCCCCGACCTCCAAAATCATGCTGGTCCGGTTGACTCGCAGTGGTGGCGTGCTCAGGACTAACACCTGAACACTATATTGCTGTACGCTTGCACAATGACAAATAAAGCACTTACTTACTTACCTAAATGTGGTCAATGGGTTGACGACAGCCGAAAACATCTGAATCTTCACATTTGCGATGTTTGATGGCTAAATGCTAACGGCTAACGGAGCGGACTAGCCAGCTTGCTAACTGTCCACATACGTTAGGATTAAACGCCGCTTCTCTGTTTGAATCAAATGGTTTGAATGAATCCCCACAGCAGGATTTGAATATCGGTTTTCAAACCAGGGGAAGCTTGAAGGTGCATTATAGAACCTTTTATGCAAGAAAAAAAATAATATTTTTTTACATAATATTTCCCAGCGGCTGTGTGAGTAGTTAGCATGGTGCCTTTAGTCTTAATGACAGTGACCTCTACACCAGGATCAGTTGTTTTGTAGGTGTTCTGGTGAGATCCTTGAGCATGTAGATGACCAGTGCGATGGAAAGCAAAGATGCTATGCTAACCACTGGGTCACTAAAAGGTCAAATACACACTAATACAAGTTTTTTTCACATAAAAGGTTTCAGAATACACCTTTCAGAAACTTATTTAATGTAATGTTGAAATGTCCACTCTCAACAACCAAGTCCAGTTGAAGACTTTTTATTTTATTTTTTATGTTTGCTATAAAGAAAAACTTCTGACGGCTTGCACAGACATTGAGATATAAAAGTACATTGCAAAGACTGTCTGATTGTGAATTTCCATTGTAAAATATTAAAGTTTGGCTTATTTAAACTTTAATCTATTACTTGTCACAGTGATAACTGGAGTGGCCAACATTTCCTTTAACAATAAGTAATTCAGGTGAGATTTGAATTTAGCGTCAAATCTTAAGCAGAGTTTGCAAAAGTAAACAATCCAGATGAGGAGCTAAGGGACGGAGTGAGTGAGACGCAGGAGGAGGAGGTGGAGGAGCAGCCAGTCGCTGTATGAAGCAGGAAGCTGGCTAGACAACAGAGGCAGCTTTATTCCTCCGACACAATGAGGGACCAGCACAATGGAAGCCCTGCCGAGAGCGGGCCTGCACCGCGCACACCAGGATTAAAGCAAACACACACCCCGACATCCTCCCATCAAAGGCCAGGGAAGGGGGATATCTTACACAGAGCGCGGCAGCACAAAGACCCGCTTTATAAATGAAGGTATACTGTGAATAGTGTAATGTTTGCTTACCCTTTCACCAGAGCTGTAGCAGCATTGTGTCGCCTTGGCACCTTCCCCGGCAGTTTGAGGGATAATCCAGGCATTAGGGGGAAAAGTTACAAACACAGGTGCTGGAACAAAATGTAAAGAGTTTGTAATGGTTTTCAAAAGTGTGCAACCGATGACTTTGAATGTGAAGAGGTACAATATTTCTACAGTTACAATTATACTATGTAGATGAACTATTTTTTTTTTATGTTCACGACATTCTAGAATAGTAATTATTTTAGATGTAGATATGCTAACATGAGGAAGACGTCTGTAAACCCGAAAACAAATCTATAAATGTTGAACCTGAACATATAATCACAAATCAACATTGACAAACAACAGTAGCACCTGTGTGAAATATGCCATAACTTAAAAAAAAAACAATGGTTCCGAGATATTTGGCAACTTTCTCTCTTTTTTTTTTTTCCATAGAATTACACATTAAGATATATATTTCATGACATTGTGTCAACTTCAGATTTTGTGCTGAAATCAGTAAACGTTTGCGACATGCCGCTGCTTCCCATGCCGTCTCCATTTGCAAAAACCATGACTCTCCTGGTGTTATACAGCCCTCACTCCCCAATGAACCCTTATAATATTTGAGGAAGATGCCAACCACAAAAACCTTCTCAAAATGAGTGTTTGTTACATTCTTACAGCAACTACAGGCTTTAGAATGTTCTGTTGTCAAAATGTGTTGACAATAAAATATAAATGTTAAATAGGCTGTAAGTTAAGGTATTACTAATGATCCTGGGGGCTCTGTTGTCGGGGGCCTCGTGCCCTTGGTAGGGTCTCCCAGGGCAAACAGGTCCTAGGTGACGGGTCAGACAAAGAGCGGTTCAGAAGCCCCTTATGAGAGACCAACAGGCCCGGTTCTGTGGACCCACCACCTGCAGGAGGAGCCATAGGGGCTGGTGCAATGTGATTTGGGCAGCTCCAACAGCTGCCCCCACGGCCCGGCAACGGACAAGTGGAAGAAAATGGATGGATGGATGGATTAACGTATTACTGTACTTATTTACTATCTACATTTGACTCCTCCTTCAGTGACATATCCCCAGGTCTTGAGACTTACTAAGCCCATTGTGCATTAAGTTGATTAAGCGAACCTGGATACAGGGAGAACACAGAGAAAGGCTCTGCCACTGTGTCATCAGAAATGTAACACAATTACCAAACCAATTAAATGCATAATATTTATAAAATGATCACTTTATAGATGCCAATACATTAATAAAAAATCAAATTTTGTAAAATGCCATGAACAAACTGTATGTGTTCCTTTTTTATATAATAGTATGAACATTTCTATATTAAGTTTCTTTTTTTTATTTGCTCTTTTGTCCAGAAAAAATGGCGCATGCAGATGCATCACCGGTGCGTCATTCAAAGTAATCAATGATTTTTTTTTTATTGCTCTCCAGTTATGTCAGTACACGAGATACAGTAGGTCAGATAGCAAAGGTTACACAAATGCACCCATGGGCTGCGATCGTGGGTCTCAAAGCTGCTCTTCACGCGTTGCGCGTTTAAAGCTGTTGGGACGGTATTTGCATAGAAAAGCTGTTTGCATATGAAACAGGCCGGCTCACATCATCGTTCACTGATTTACAGGGAGATGCGTGTAGCGCTGACACGCTGGAGTGCATGTCCCCCTTACCTCCCCGTGCCCTCTGTAGCCATATCTCCAACCATCACCGCCGGCGACTGTGTGTTTAGGTGTCGGGGTCGGAATAGTGCAAGCGCATGCAGATTCGCCCCTTCTCTATTATGCATCACCCAGGTTAGTTTGGGTGTCACCGGACACCTCTGCATTAGCATTTTACACATGAGCTGAATGATGTTTATAGGAACTGGACAAAACAAGACCACTCAAACATACATGAAATACAGAAAAGGCAACTCCTGTTAGGTTTTTCAAAAAGCCCAAAACCCCTGGAAGTCTATTGAACATAATGTAATGTACAAAGGAGAGAATGTTTGACACCTCCGGGCTCTCCTGCATATTCCTGTTTGGACCTCTTTGTGACAGGGTGCACTGCCGCTGCTAATAAGGGTATTCGTCACGCCAGCCTTTTTCCGCACTGACAGCGCTCTCCAGCCAGTCGTCTCACCATTGTCCACCCAAAAATGAACTTAACATTTAATTACACTGAAGGAGGTGGGGGCTTGATTGCCTTGTCAAGATGCAGGTTAGTTAAACGGAGAGAGATGTTCATTGAATGACATGAGCCGCCTATTATAGGATTACCACTTTATTTTATTGTGATTTTTTTTCTTCTTCTCTGCCTTTTGTGGTAGAGCAGTTGGGTAAAGGTAATGTGACAGTGGCTCAGGTGGTAGAGCAGTCGCCCAATAGCTAGATGGTCTGTACCAGTGTAGTGTGAGTGTGGTGGTGGTCGACATTAAAGAAGACATTGAAACCACATTTCCATTAGGCCATGGTTATAATTAGGGATGCACTGATCCGATACTGGTATCGTATATCGGAGCAGATATTGGAAAAAAATAGGATACTGGGAATCGACTACAAATATCCGATACTGAACCAACACCTGTTTTGGCTTTCACCGTTTTAAAAACACACCTTTCTCCAACTAAATCACGAAAACGTATTTTTAATTGCTGTGCAAAATGGTGCGGCTAGCAACAATATGCTATTGCTAACGTCAACTAATCAAAGCCTGGACAGAAATTTTGATTGGATCACCTAATAAAATAAAATAGCCATTGCTGGAGCGGCTAGGTGGTTGTATTTTAGTGAATGAAATGCTGTTAACTGGTCTAATTTGTAATGCACAAGTTGTAATGATCAGATAATTTTATGTGAGTTGTTTATATTACTATAATATAATAGCCTGACTTATACCTAAGGATATTTAGTGTAGAAAAGTCCTGTGATCCTGATGTAATGGTTTTCCATTAGTTTATTCATAGACAATATTGCCTATGTAACATCTCGTTTGCAAGAAAAGATCAAACTGATTGATCTCACTCACAGCAGCCAGACGTTCTGAGTTATAGCAATGAAAAAAGGAAATCTGTTCTTTTTAATTTCTATGCTTCATTATAGCTGTCGTGTGTTCTGAAATTTAAACTGTAAAAAAAGAAGAGCCATTTGAGAGCCAAAATAGCTGGCTCTTCTTGGTAAGCTGAGCCAAATGATCCGGTTCACCAAAATCCCATCACTAATGTGGGAAAAGTCCCCGTTACCAGTTGCCTGGAACTCAAAATAAGACCCATTCCCTCGGAAGCCGCAAAAGGCTTTTGAGATCTGACAAGATCCAGCATTCACGAAGAGATATGGCCATGTGTGCAAGCTCAAAGTATTCTGGAACCCACCTTCAACCTATCACGACAAGCCCCGACCTAAATAAATATGTGGCGTGTCCAGACTGGGTTGGATTTTTTTTACTTACAAAATGCTAGTCAACATTATTTTTTGCTTAGTAATAGTAATGTGCATTATAGCATTAATATTCATTTTATTTTGTATTCTATATGGAAGCTATAGTCCTAACAATCAGTGATTAGCACTGCATAACACAATACGTCTTCTGATGATTGTGCAGGTGGGGCAGGGGTGTGCTAATGAGAAAACACTGCCACAAATATTCTTCCTCATGCTTCCTCAGCCTCCCTGAGTGGGGTGGCACCTGGGGAGGCCCAGCAGATATGAGGACAACCCCCTAGAAACGCCACTGATCTAATATAACCATTATGCAGATTGTTACAGTACGTACAATCAAATACAGTCTTCCCTTACAGAGTTACAGTGATTCAAGCAGTGATCATACGACTATCAAAAACACCGCTTCAAAACCAGTGCTCTAGTTTTAGTAACCTTTGTCGATTTTATCATACTTCACCTGTACGTACTTCCCATGGCTCTCCGTTGGGTCATTTGTTTTCATCTCTAACCTCAGCGCTGTATGAACTGCGATCGTGGGCCGTTCACATGTTGAAATCTCATTCTTGTACTTGCTCCAAATTAGCGTAGCATCTGAAGGTAATGAAATCACTCACGGCATCAGGAAAGTAACTCGAAAACTCATTTGATTTCCTGTGCAACGCTTAAAAGGCCTCCGGGGGTGAACGGATCCTTACCAATATAAGTTCAAGCCTGGCACCGGCGAAGCCCTACGCAAATGAAGACATATGTCATGACAAGAAATCGCACAAGAAAGAAGTAAAGAATAGAAAGGGAAAAGAAAGGGAATTTGGCGAGTTTTTAAACCTGACACACAGCTCTTAACCTAAGACCTCATAAATTTCCTCTCTCCAATGAGACGCAAATGGAGTTTTGGAAGCCGTGCTCTTGGCTTGTTGCTCTGCTGGATGATTGGAATGAATATGAGGTAGTTAAAGTGTAATATCCTATTATGCGTGCCTGTTTAACTCACCTGCACTGCCGGGACGTTAGACTTTCTTCCTTTTCCTGGCTCCAAGAGAGATGCTTTGATATTTCCCAGAGCAGGCAGGCGTCCACCACAGCTTTCGTTCAGAATGATTCTAGAAGGTCGGCACGGTAGCACAGCGGTTAGCGCTCGTGCTTCACAGCTAGAAGGTCCTGGGTTCGATTCCCACCTGGACGGGGCCTTTCTGTGTGGAGTTTGCATGTTCTCCCCGTATCTGCGTAGGTTTCCTCCGGGTACTCCGGTTTCCCCTACCACTAAAAACATGTACAATAGGCCCAGGGACTGCAGGTGGAAATTAGCACAAGTGCTATAACCTGGTACAATACATCTCTCCTTTCTGAGGCTAATGTATATTGTACACTGTCCCTGTTCAAAAATAAATAAATAAATATAAATATAAGGTGGATTATATGATTAGAAGTAGACGCGACTATGGCACTGTAAACGCTTGAGGCTAGTCAGTTTTTGGCTTAGTCGTGATAAAAAAAAAGAAAAGAAAAAAAGTTATCTGCAGCTTTAAAGATAATGGTGGGGGAGGTAGTTACCACCATAATTACTTTTTTATTAGTTAGGTTTCATTAATTTATACCTTTTTATAATCTGGAACACACAATTCCCATAAACTGCTGCATTTCAGGGGCGTAGCACAACATTTTGGGCGATAGACAGGCTTCTTTGCTCTGGGCCCTAAATATTTCCCTTCATCTCGGCCAGTTGGAGAAATGCAAGTTCACTCCGAGCATTGTTATTCTACATGCCTTTCTTTAACCGCTGAACCCTCACCTGAACCGAGCACGTTTTCTCCAATCTGAAAGCGTCGCCTCATTTGAAAGCTAAGACCTACAAAACTGATCCCGAGCGTTTTTGTGTTGTGTTTTCGTAGTCTCTTTTTCATCGCACGTTTGTCCTCCTTTTTGAGCGCTTTTTTTTGTTTGTCACTTTTTTTAAGTCACTTTTTTTTGTGTTGCTTTTCCATCACTCTTTTTATTGCGTTATTGTTGCGGTTCAGGCGTGTTTTTGTCGCTCTCTTGCCTCTCGCCGGATTGGGGAAAATGCGCACGGTTCAGGAGGGCGTTAAGGGGCGGTTATTGCGTGTAGTTGCAACGTCACCGATATATGAAAATGTATTCACAGTATTATATAAAATCAGAGACACGCTGAGAAGGAAAAAAAAAGGTAAACATATCCAAAACGTGAATGGATTAGCAGGCATATTATTCAAGTATAATCTCCTTTTTTTTTTCCCTCTCCATCTAAACATTACCTGCCCCCCCCCCCCGCCCCTCCCCGCCATGACTGTGATAAACCTGGTAATGTGCTGAATGCGGCGCACACTCGCACGAGGCGGCGTCTCGTTCTGATGTGACAAGCGTGGAGGAGTAATTGATTACATTAATAGCTAATTGCTGGCTCATAATTGGATCTGACTCAATTAAAAAAACCTCTGGGTGATTGTAATGAAACGGGGCGCTGTGGCTGAGCGGGTGGCGCGCACAACGCCGCCGCCGCCGCCGCCTAGCTATTTGTGCAATTGGCAATGAGTGCGTTCAGGAAAGGGGGTGGGGAGGGGGGGGGATACACCTGCAATGCTAAATCATAAGCGCCTCAGTAGATAGAGGCCGGCCTGGGAATGCTTTGTGCTGTTTTTGCAATTCCTCAATGCGGATTTATATCTTTTGCTTTGGGAAAGGTTGTAATATTTCAGCGGGCGTGCGGCGGTGGGAGTGCACACACGAGGATTTCGGGGCTGGTGTGGGGGGGGTGTAGCGGCGTCGGGAGGCGGGGTGCTGAAATACGGTATCAGCATATATTGTAATTTCATTTTGATAAGGCCATGCTTATAGCCTCGTATGGCTCATCTTGAGAGGAGGGAAGCGGGTGTTATTTTACATATTTCCCACAGCTCTGGGACACCGAGGTGCCATCATTAGCAGTGCTGCACTAAAAGGAGGATAGGATCTGCAAATTAGGACAGGTGCTCAACTCGTAGTCTTGCTGGCATTATACTCTGGGATACAGTGATAAAACGCGTTTGGCTTCTAGTCGGTTCATTCTCTGAAATCCTTTTTGTTGTTTTGCATTTGTCTCCATCTTTAGTTGAGCTTGTATGTAAATGGCCGTACATTAATATCCCAACACAGGTGCGTATCTGGTCTCTCAATCTTGCTCCAGTCGCAGTCTTTTAATATCGCTTCACAGCTAGAAGGTCCCGGGTTCGATTCCCACCTGGACGGGGCCTTTCTGTGTGGAGTTTGCATGTTCTCCCCGTGTCTGCGTAGGTTTCCTCCGGGTACTCCGGTTTCCCCTACCACCAAAAACATGTACAATAGGCCGGGATGAATGATGTGAGTGAGTGGTTGGTGGTGGTCGGAGGGGCCGATGGCGCAGATTGGCTGCCTCGCTTCCGTCAGTCTACCCCAGGGCAGCTGTGGCTACAATAGTAGCTTACCACCACCAAGTATGGAATGAATAAATAGTGCAATGTAAAGCGTCTTTGAGTGTCCAGAAAAGCGCTATATAAAACCTATGCATTATTATTATTATTATTATTATATGTTATGCTTCCTCCCAAGGACATACACAAATGTACCATTTCAGGCTGAGGATTACGCATGCAACAGGACGCCTGACCACATTTGTCGCTGTTTGGTGGTGCCCTGGCTGGTTAGTTAAAGTTGTGTTGCACATGGCCTCATCTAACTAGTGTGCTTTAACATACCACATCAGGAGGCTATAGTGAATTCAGCATTACATTGAATAGAGAGTATTCCAAACTAATTGAGACTTTGAAGAGATTCCAGGAAAGATGACAAGGCATGTTCCTAAACATTTTTCTGTCTAGTTATAGAGTTGTCCTGTTGACCTCTCACCTGCCACCTTAGGGTTAGGGTCAGGATTAGGGTTTGCAATTATTGAGTCTAGTTTCTAAAAATATGTGTGAGTGAAACACAAGTTACATTACATCTGCTGTTCCTAGCCCTAATCTAGGGCTGAACGATATGGACAACATTTCATATCTCGATATTTATGCCAGATATCTCGCTATCGATACGATACGATATAACTATGGGTTCTGTGAAAACCAAGCATTTTTCAGAAAAATAAAACATCACAATACAAAAGAGTGCAGTTTTATTGATGAAAATCTATTATATCTTACTTTTTACTTTCTTATTTATATCTTGAATGTACATATCTTAATATCGATACAATAACGATATATCTTTCAGCTCTACCCTAATCATAACCCTGATTAGGGTTACCTAAACCTAACCCTACCCCCGATCAGGGGCGACGGCAGGTAACAGGGATGCAAACATTTTGACATTTTATTGATGGCACTTTTTGTATCCTTGCCTACTTCCATCAGCCCCTCCCTTCAACACTATCGGGTCAGGCCTCGACAGCCTTTAGGCTACTACTACTACCACTACTTCACACTTACTGTGTACTTTAAGACAGTCTTAAAAGATTTTGTGAAAGTAGTGCGATTATAGAACGACAGGGGGTTCACACATAATGAGTGAGAATCATGAGAGTGGCCGCACTACAGGAGTCTGTCAAACAGCTGATGCTGCTATACTATAATACAGCGGTGCGTCCAGCGTCTCTGTCCTCTCCCCCTGCTTGATTTATTCTTTTGGAGGATAACATTTAACCCCAGATCAGCAAAGATATGCCACAGTTTGCACGCATGGGAATCACGTGCGTGTCCGGATTGGTCAACAAAGTCATGTGATCACTGTCAGCACAACACGGTTCAGTCGCGGTGCCATGCCATTGGTCCGACAACCCATCAGTCTCATTATCCTATTGTGTTGTGGATTAGAGAGCCATATACAACCACTGGCCCTAACCTTAGGGCCAGTGGTTGTATATGTTTGATACAGTACATCATTCGAAAGATTTTAGCCTCTGTCCTTTGTGACCTACGTCCATTCTCTCAGCTCCGCCCCTCAGAACCGGGGATCAGGTTGGGCCCCATCAGCCCGTCACTGTCACCAGTACCACTGCTACTTACTTTGTAGATAGTTGTATCACTTCCCTAGACTTGATATCGTTTTAGCTTCCGTCTCACACATCCTCTCGCCTACCTCCGTCGCCCTGTCAGCTCCTCCCCTCAGAGCCGGCGATCGGGTCGGGCCTCGTCAGCCTGTCACTGGTCTGCCGGCGTTTCATTAGTGCTGCCGTTCTCCGCCGCTCGCCCCGCCGCGCACAAGAGCTCAAACACATGTGCAAATTAAATCCACATCCAAACTCACTGCCATACACAAAGCAATTTAAATGATATTCATTAGAGCCATGACAAGTCCTGATGAGCCTTTCACTACGGTGGAGAGGAGGAGGACAGAGAGAGGAAGGCTGACGGAAGCCGGCGGAGGACTGCGCTTTTTTTGGCCTGTCAGCTTTTTGCCAACTCTGTTTCCCCCGGGGCATTCGAGCATGGGCTCCATCGCGACATCTGTACCTACTGGAAAGACAAGGCTTTACAATCAGTGGGAATCTCTTAAGGTAAATCCTCTTTTTATTTCTTCTTGTTTTGACCATTCAAGGCAAGTTTATTTATATAGAGCCCAATTCATACTAAAAAGTGTTTCAAAGGGCTTTAATTACTGCTGTAGGGTTGAGACCCAAAAGTGTGATGCTGATTTTTTTTCCAGACAAACAATAAATACATAAAATACAAAGTGTTTGTATTGATTACAATCTATTAGACAGTTTTTATCATTACAAACAACAATTTCCTTTAAAAAAAAATAATGGCTAGGATGATATTGGGTTTGAGTGCCGCATGAGAACCACTGCTTTAAAGAACAAGAACAATCCATCTATCCATTCATCCTTCCATCTTCTTCCGCCTATTTGTTGCCTGGACGCCTAAGCAGCCCCGAGACGATCCCTCAGGCCCAACACCAGGCTCCGCCGCCGGGTCGCGCTGTAGGTTTTGTAGGTCTCTCATCATGAGGGACTTTTGAACCACTCTTCATCTGAGCTGTCAGCTAGAGTACGAAGAACCTGACAACATCGCTCCTATGGGGATCATTCAGGTGCTCAAACCCCTCCACTGTATTACGGTGGTGGTTCATGGAGGGGAACAAGAAGGATTATATTCAATAAATAATCATCATGAACTCAAATTAGAGCAAAGATTACAGGTCTATGGTACTAATCAGGCTTAGCTATTGAGTTGGTATCATTCATTTTCAGTCTGTATATGTGACTAAAAGTTATGACATTTCTGAGTTTTGATGCTTACCTTTCGACATGCCAGTGCCATGCTTTCTTTGAACATTTTTATTTGACAACACGCACGTTCCAACTTTTGTTCACAGACTTATTTGCGTGTATTGCGTAACGTTCCAAAGCTTTTCAGTAGGCCTGCTGCTATTCTATACAGCACTTGATTTCCCTTTGTTTGTGTTAATTATACAAAGCTATATTTAGATCAGTGTCTGTAACATCTCTGCACATCACTCTTTTTCGTTGCCGGCTATCTGCATTTCTGTGGAGGCTTTCTTGTGCCAGCTGTCAATAAAGACACACTGGGAGCTGCCAAAACCAACTTAGCTCCGTGCAGGAATGAAAAGAAGCATCGTTATTTATAGGCCGGCGAGTGGTCGGCTTAAAGATATAAGTAACTTTAGACAGAAAGGAAATGGGACTGGGTGATTAACTATAAATGCATCCCAAGAAATGCAAAGATATACTGCAGAGTTCAATTTAAGTCGCGGCCTATGGCGTCGGTATATGTTTTCAAAGATATGTGCAAGTGATTCAGGTGGTAGAGCACTGCAACAGAGTACGGGAGCGTGGTGAGTTTGGGCAAAATTCCCTTAATAGGTTTATTAAAATTTTTAATGCAGTAATATAACGCACATTATCTTGAGGAGCTTGGACAGTGCTCTCATTCATTATTTATGTTAATAGGTCAGGATATTTGGTTAGGCAATCATGCGCATTAATATTAAAGGAATAGGCCACCGTTTTTATGTACTGAGATATGTTCTTACCTGAGCTTACACGAGTTGGTGCGTACCTGTCTGGTCTTTAACGCGTGCGCTCAGTCACGCAAAGAGACAGCAGAAAATCAACATGTTTCATTTTGTGTAACTATACCTGGATCGTGTAACTACTCGCGGAACCGTATTTAAATAGGGAAAACGTGAAAGAGCTGTGTGGTCGCTTCTAACTTCACCCCCGTGTGGGGCCATAGAGGAGGAGGCTTAACAACATCTTTGGTCTTTTTGCAAGACTGAGCGCACGCACAAAGACCAGACAGGTACGCATCAACTCGTCTAAGCTCAGGTAAGAACAGATCTCAGTATTTAAAAACGGTGGCCTGTTCAGAGTCAGAATAGGTTTTATTGACATGGTTTGAGAACAGGTTCACAAACTAGGATTTTTTCTCGGTGCAAACGTGCGACATAAAACATATAACACAGAGTTAAGCTAAACATAAGCTAAAAAACTTTATAAGGCTATAGGGCATGCATAAAAAAATATTAAATAAATAAGATAAAATAAAAGTGACGTGTGGTAAGACAACAACAATTTGACATTGAACAACAGCGGGATTGTATTTACAGATGTGTAGGCATATAAAGTGATATTAAGTGATATAAAGTGATAAGTGATAGCGGCGGGTCTAAGTGTGGACACACCACACAGTGCAAGTGCAGAAACATCCATGAGTCTGTAACTTAGCTACAGAGACTTGTTATTGTTCATGAGTCTGATGGCGGAGGAGAAAAAACTGTTCAAGTGGCGGGAGGTATGGGTCTGGATAGACCATAGCCTCCTGCCTGAGGAGAGAGGGGTGAATAGTCCGTGTCCAGGGTGAGAAGAGTCAGCGATGATCCGACCCAGACGCCTCCGGGTCCTGGAGGTGAACAGGTCCTGGAGAGATGGGAGCTCACAGCCAATCACCTTCTCAGCAGCAGCACAATGCGCTGCAGTCGATGCTTGTCCCGGTCTGTAGCGCCGGGGAACCACACGGTGATGGAGGAGGTGAGGATGGACTCGATGATGACCTTTAAATAATTAGGTCCAATACATAGACTATAAATTAAATGTTTCTATACAACAGCGGAACTTGTGTTTTTCCTGGATATGCTTCGTGGAATCTGCCAAAACGACACTGGTGTCTATGGTAAATTCCTGTTTTCAAAAATAGTCACTTGGAAGATTGAAAAGCAGCAAAATCTTAGGTCTAAGTTGACAACACTCAGCTGCCTCTTTTCCTCCTGCACATTTCTGAGGATCATTGGCTGATATACTGCACACAATAAAACTACGTGCAATAATCTCTGTATCTTCGTCACTTTTATCTGCATCACTTTATCAACCATCCGCACTATGATTGTAAACCAGCACTGCTAATACTGACTTTTTAAAATAATAATAAGAATTATTATTATAGTCTGTTTATTTAATTTTTCACTGTTTGCCCCCTTAACGTTTTTGGAAGTCATATTTAATTGTTGGCACATTTCCTGTCTATCCTGCACACCCCAAGTGTTTCTGAGAGCTGAATGTATCAAGGGAATTTCTCCATTGTGAGATCAATAAAGGCTTATCTCATCTTATCTTTCTTTTTCACACTTTTTCCTTTATCATTTATTGTAGCTTAAATTTGGATAATCTTTGTGTTGAAAATGTAGTTATACAAAATGCCAACAGAGGGCTTTCTGGAAGCATGGTACAAAAGGAAACCCTTTAGGAGAAGCACGGATTCGATAGAATAGGTCTAGTGACGGTATAGCCCGCGCAAAATGAAGCAAATCAAAACTCGGTATGTTTTTAATGGTTTAAAGCTCAAATAAATCTGTTGAGCATAACATCGCCCGTTACACGTAATTACAATACAATACTGTCAACGCATTTTCAAAAGTGTTCTCTTTCGGCCTCTATTATTTTCTCTGTCTTTCTGGCACAAGCCAATTAAATGTGGCCTCTCCTCACAGCCCCTAATTAACCCCTTCAGGACTGGAATTATGCTTAACACCAGTGATTGAGGCCAAGCCTGAAATTACCCATCCTGCTCGGCGGTAATGACAAAATTCATGTCCTGAGCCTCACATGTCTGCCTGCGTGTGTGCGTCCGAATCTTTTTATGTTCCGCGGTGCCAATACGAGCGTGGCAAGGCGAGGGTTAAAATGATTAACTCAAGCGTCAAAACGTCAACCCAGGAATTTCACCTACTACAAGGCACATAGGTTTGGAATGATATGTGACGAGGCAGGCAGTATTCGCAAAATACATTTTGGTTACATTATTCAGTTAAAATAATTTGTCCTTGTGTTGATATAGATTTGGAGGATTAATCGTTATATTGTTCCATTGTTTAAAACATTGAAAAATAGCATTGCAAACTGGATTAAATATGTATTGACATTGTAGGCACAGAACTTTAATCACATCCTCCTTTAGCAATATTGTTATGTTGTTTTTAGCGAACACTGCAATGTTTGATAATTATCCCTAAAACTACTGATTTCTATGTATAGAGAAAATTAAGGGGAAAAAAGTCCCCACAGCAATTGGAGCCCCCAAAGATTTTTTTTAATACTAATAATAATGCCCTTTTTTTCTATGCACACTCAAAGATGCTTATTCATTCACTCAATATATACTATTGTAGCCACAGCTGCCCTGGGGTTGACTGACGGAAGCGAGGCTGCACCATTGGCTCCTCCGACCACCACCAACCACTCACTCACACACTACATCCACCCAGGCTTCCTGTTGAACCCAAACGGTCTCCCATCCAAGTACCAACCAGTCACCTGATCAATCAGATCTCTACACAGAGAGATCTGTGCGGCCCATTTTTTCATATTCTCACTTTTTCACTTTTGGGATCCAGCACGCGAGCCTTGTGTACTTTTGGATGTGCGTGTCTTTTTCTGTTCGTTCAATGTATAACCTTTGATCCCAAACTTGTCTCTGATAGCTGTAGATTATTTTACAAGCATTCAACACAGCTTTCAGGGAACAAGGTAGAGCTGCTTTGTCATGTAATACTGTAAAGAACAGCTAGCCTGCTAACAGCGCAACACCCATATACAAAATAAATGTATTAGACATGTATGCTGAAAGGTGTATGACAATGTATGGCAAAATATACTGCTAAATATATTTTGACATATAAGAAGAAATGTATTTAGACATATATGGAAATACATTTCTAACATATATGTAAGTATAAGGAGAAATGTATTTTGACTTATGCAGCTTCTAAGTGTACATATTGGCTGTTACTGTGTCATTAGGATGAGGATGTTCTTTTGACAATTTTATTGAAAGAAGAAGAAGAACTTTTATTTTTATAGCGCCTTTCACAGACATGGTCACAAAGCGCTTTACATTCACTCCACACTCAGTGACGATAAGCTACGTTAGTAGCTTCAGTTTCCCCTGGGGGAGACTGACAGAAACGCTGTCGCGACTGCACACGTCCCTCTGACCACCTCTATACATTCACACACACATCATTCATCCTTGCCTATTGTACATGTTTTGGGTGGTAGGGGTAACCAGAGGAAACCTACGCAGACACGGGGAGAACATGCAAACTCCACACAAAAGGCCACGTCCAGGTGGGAATCGAACCCAGGACCTTCTAGCTGTGAAGCGAGAGCACTAACCGGTGCGCTACCATGCCGGTAGTTTATATTGTGAGATGTGACTTTGTGTCCTTATTATATACAATGCATTGCAACGGCTAAATATTACTTGAACATTGTTATGTTGGGGAAATGGGGTACAGGGGGTAGGCCTACTCTATGGTGGGGAATGAGAGAAAAGGTTTGAGAAACACTGGTGCAGTTGCCACAGAAAAATGATTAATGTATTGTACACACGCGCCCTTACTGGACTATTAGACCATGGGCCAAACCTCAAAATCTGGCATTTCGGTGCCAAAAAGGTGGCAATGGCTGTCATTTATTTTTAAGTAGGTCCATGTCTGAGGTTTATATTTTTTAATGCAAGCCTTTTCAGAGTTGCACATTTATCATAATTTTCAGCTGTTGAAGTATACCACCCCCATGTCAAAAAAGTCACTTTTGACACTGGTCCATTTAGTTTAGGCCATTTCCAGCCCATTAGATACACCATTGTTTTTGCAAACAAACGACATCCATGATATCATTGTAAAGAAGACATTTTCATGTTTCATTTGAGCCCAAATGTACTACTATGTGACAATTATTGCGGTAACCATAGTTCCTCAAACTCAACTTAAGGCCTCACTGTGAGCCACGAAGTAAAAGAATGTCCACCTCATAGAAGCATCTCCCATAGAAATAAGCCTATATCCGCCATTCCAAGGTGGGAACACCTGGTGGGACTTAAGCTGAGAAAGTACTGACATGTTATACATTTCCTGAATCCTCAGAGTCTAGAGAGTTCCCCAGTATAAAACATTTGAGTCTGTGATGTTCCTGGAAGAAACAGCGTCAAACGTAGTAAAACAGTTTTTGTGAAAATGGTGAAAAAATGTCGTCAGGTTAGAGTTTGAGGAACTATGGTTACAATAGTCTTTGCCACCTTTTCGGTACCGATATCTGGTCTGGCCCATGGACAATATGGGTAGTGTGCACTGATGTGCAGTCAAACATATTATTTCTTCTGTTATAAATTGCAAATATATGTAAAATATAAGTGGATGAATATCACAATACATTTCAATATATTTCAGAATATATTCCTTATAAGCTGTCTGAAATACTAATATATTGCCACATATTTAACATATATTTTGGATACTCAGAAATATATTTTTATATATTTATTTTGTGTATGGGCAGCTACCTACAGCTACCTATTTACAACAAATACATATCTTTATGATTCGTCAGAATGCAATGTCACGCAAAAAAGGAACTCCCCTTTACTCCAAGAAATACCTTTACATTGTCTAAATCTGTGACCATGTACAGGTGCAGCTTCACAAAAAGAACCCTGCCTCGTGCCTCTGTGATGACCCCTGTCCCCTTTGTTAGAACTACATGCATTCATTAGCTTCTCTCATTAGCATGTACATAGCGGACACACACACACACACACGCACACACACACACACATGCGGCGCTATAGGTTGCGTGGCACGTGTAATATGTTTCAGAGGCCCGTCCCGGGTTTGATGAGGCCCCCGCCGAGGGCCACCCTGCCTTTTGTTTTCAGGAGAGTCCCCACACCACGTACACCGATGTTGTAATCAATTTGTGTGGCCAGACGTGCTCGGGACGTGTGCGTTAATTAACATTCTAGTGGGAGGAAATAATTTAACCGTGATAATGAGCTGGAAGAGGGGAAGTGAGAGGGGTGTGATCTCCAGGATAACAGGCAAACAGTACGAGGGATGTCCAGAGAAAAGCCCATTTTCACAATATGACAAATTAACAACTGATATTTAGAGAGCAACCGTGAAGAGGGCTCCTGACTCTATTATTTCACCAACACATGCTTTCACTGTGTACGCCATGCTATAAGTAAGTGGTACTCAACCTATTTCTGGCCACGACCCCTGCATAAAAAATAAAAAAACACTGGATTTTGTGGCCCACCCCCAGAGTACATTTTCCATTTGAACTATGTACAAAATGTGCGTTCATTGGCAATTATCGTCAGCACAACACATCATTCCATTTTGAATAGTTTGAAGCAGATGTCAAGTCGTGTTTAAGCCTAAGATAATTATGCTTTTTTTTTTCCAGTATGCTCAATATGATCTGGCAACTCCTTAAAATGGTCTTGAGAGGCCTGTGAGGGTTTCAATTGCAAGGCTCACTCGGGTTTAATGGAGACTACTCCTGGGCTTGCACAACTGATTCACTGACCCATGACTATTTCACTAATACGCCGTGATTCTTATTTTTAAGATGACCTCTCAATGTAACCCATAAACATGTAGATAATATAATGATAAAACCTGGAAAATCAAAATCAATGGCAAAGTCCCTAAAGGACCTTTCCCATTTACAATTACCAGTAACATGTGTTTATGTTCCCTGACCTGTTGGTTACCAATACACTGAAGATTACCACTAATCAATACCTTCTTCCATCAACACCAAACCGTATTCCCTGTGTAACCACCTGTGTTAACATTCCCTTGCATTACACGCTCCTGTATTACAGCTAATGAAATTTGCGTTAATTTGCTGAGGCTGCAAAGATCGAGCCTAGGCGTGAAGGAGGGCAGTGCTGTGCCTATTAAAGGAGAACCCGGCCCATCTTATCGAATGGGGGGGTCACATATTTGACCCGGTAATGCGGTTTTACTAGGAGTGCTGGAGGCGGAGCGAGGAGTCAGGAGGTCTTTTGGCTAAACACACGCACACATGCGCGCATCAACATAACCGCAGACCGAGGGCTCCAAAGGCCACTGCAGGGATGTTATTGTGAGACACTAAGCACTTTCTCTCATCATGAGGGTCAACCTCTGTCACCTTTGAACTCCAGAGATGGTTCATCATGGAGAGCGCGCCTCCTCTGTGCTCGAGCATTCTTTTTACGCAGCCGTTCAGCTAATTGGACTATATATAATATCGTAGCCATGCTGTATAACAATATGAAAGATATATTATGGAGGGATAGTTTAGCAAGCAGGAATATAAACTATAAGTAAGAGGTCAGTTGATACAGTGATTCTCAAAATTTGTCTTACTTGGACTCCAACTTTACGAGCCGATTCAAAAGCGACCCCCTACAAAAGTTCCACAATTGTTTTGCTAATCATAGTTTTAACCTTTTATGCATTATTTCATTTAACTTGGCCTGAAATATATACAGTATATAATCATACATAACAACTCTAAGCATGGATCGGGTCCCGTACTCGGCTAAACCTACCTTGTCTCCCTTGTCATATTGTTGTCTCCTTATATATACTGTATCTGGAGTTCGGGTCGGCCTCTTTCTCCTCCCTCCCACCCGCTGATGTCACGAGGTGCTGCTCCTCGGATTTTAAAGTCAAGACAGCGTCACCAGATGCCACCGTCTGTCTGTCTAATCAAAATAAACACACACGGTCCAGTATCAAATAAATTCACAGCCAATTGTGCACATACAACTGTGAACCCATCAAATGTGCCTGCTACACATGTACACGCAACAACCCCACACTATTCTGTATAATTAGTCAGTATATTTCAGCAGTATATTCGTGTGTGTGTGTGTGTGTGTGTGTATTGGTGTGCGTAAAGTGTCTGAAGAGTGTTTGTAGCGTTTAGAGGAAATTAGCCCACGAGCGCTGCCTCGGCCGCAGCAGATAGCAGGTCGCCTCTCCAGGCAGCGTGGCATATTGATTTCTTGTTGTGAGGAGTGCTGTTCAAGCCCCATTTAAGATTTCCATCCAGCCCACAGCCACAGTGCGCCAGCCAGCCGTAAATTAGGGAAATTGCACATTCATCACGTGCGTTATTTTAAGATACTTCGGACACACGGGGGGAGACGGACGAGGAGCTGCAGGTACATCCAGAGTGAACTGTCTGTGGCAGAGCATGACGGGAAGTGTTATTTGGAATGTGTGGTTTTTTTTTTATATATCTGCATTTTTACCTCACAGTTAGAAGGTCCCAGGTTTGAACAATGTGAGGCCTTTCTGCGCAGGTCCCTCCAAGTCCCCCAGTTTACGCTCCCATTAAACGTACATTTGAGTCCCTTTCTGGGGTCAGGACTCAGATTATTAGAGAGACTTTTTCTATATAGCAATGTTTCACAACTGGTATGACGTAGAGATCCACCATGAACCTGGGATGACAAGCCACCACCCAAATATGAATCTAATGTTATATGTTGTAAAATACATCATCAAATCATCGTGTAAAGCTGAAATCATATTTTAAATAACTGAGCACAAGTCATTTAACAGACCCAGGTAGTACTTTTAGAAGATATTGAAATAATATCGATATCCGTGGGCCATGAGCCTTCCTTTCCATGGGTAAGGAAAGCTCAATGCCTACTATTCCGCAATCCTCTTTTGGGTGCCGACCCAGCAGTTGTGAACCACTGCTATAAAGGTCAACCAAAACATCGGGGTCATTTACAGAGTGTTTGCTCATGTGCCAAATGAGTTGCACGTGCTAAAGTGTATCAGTGTTCAGCCTCTATCTTGATAAATGACCCCGTAGTATATTATTTGAAAAAAATATATACAAAAAATGTTTTTAATCGTACACAATGATTAGGCTACTTTGAACAATCTTATCATTGTAAAAAAAAAAAACACATTGCAAAAGTGTAAAGTGGATGCATGATAATTTTGTGTGTGAAGAACTTTAGTCTTTGTGTTGCAGGGCTATTCAAATAAACTTTGTTTGACTGATTGATTTGCTACATTACGGACTTGGAAATAGCGATACACTTTGTTTTCACATAATACTTTGAGTTACATCTTGTAATCCAAAGGAGTCTTTGGAGCTACTTGTGTAGTTGTGCCTAATATTTCGGATGCTATTGTCATGTTATTCTACATTATGCAGAAATCTCGATAACGCAACATTTCATTCATTTCAGTTATTTTCTATTGACATTTAGATTACATATAGGTTGTAAAGTCGGGCCTGTTTGTGCAAATGGGGAATGGGAACTGGAGAGGAACCCAGTGGAAGTGAATTGTCCACAGTGCTGTTCTGTCTGTGTGCCTCTGGTGCATTTGATTGTCCCTGGTGTTGTCCGTGCTATGCCGACTGATTCCATTGTGAGGATCCCGCCCCTCAGCCCGCTCAGGGGTGCGCCGCGTCCTCTCCTCCATGTTCCTGCGGGATTGTGATGGCTGCATGGAGCGGGAGACAGAAAAAAAAAAAAGAAAAAAAAGAAAAAGAAAAGGTGTGGTGTAAGCCGGACATAGCACCATCTCCATGTTACCATTCACCGCCTTTGTGGTCTGGCGGCATGCATTGTTGTCCTGTTACGGACTGGGCACAGGAACAAAAAAATAAATACATGAATGAATGAATAAATTAATCATTTAATTAAGTTTATGAGAAAACAATTCTGCCAAGAATTAGGAATAAAAAAATAAAAAATGTAGCTCCAAATTTTACGTCAACTTTATATGGAGATTGTCATCATGAAAAAAATGCATTGTTAGGAAACTACAAATAAGAATGTGGCGCAACATTAAAAAGAGGACTTTTGTGAATAACGATAAACAGATCTTCATCACATGCTCACACTTTGTTGGTTAAAACATGTGAAACAGAAATATCCAGTAGTTTCACTTCCCGTATTTCATGTGGTCTCCCCATAAGCCCCTCCCCCTTCTCCTTGCTCCCCTTCGCTGTGCAGCTGTTTCAATTAAAATTTAAAAAGACGAAAAAACTAAATAGATCTCATGACCCGCGTGGCCGTAGTGAAGATATGGTCAAGTGTTCTTACTCTGCGATTAAAAGATTAAGCTCAGCAAGAGAGGGTGAGGTGAGGAAAATAAGGATATCTGCCGGTGAACGTCTCAAAATTACTCAAAGAAGCACTCGCGGCTCGAAAATATGCTCCAGGTATGTTTCTGATGAGAGAACAACATTGTAACGTGGTAAAAAGTTTAAAAACAATGAATTAAGCAGCTTACAAGGCAATGCATACGTTTTCATGTGACAGTTTATAAGTCGAGAGAGCCAAATGTCCCAAATACAACCTCAAAATTGAAGTTAAATTGAAGTCAAACAAAACTAATTAACTCAAGTGAACACTCTAGATCTTTGAGAGCTAGAAACGCATATAGACCTAAACTGCGATACCCATGACTTTCACGTTTTGATTCGGGCAGTGCGGCTCAAAAAACAATAACAATCCTATATATAGTGTCCCCCTTTAAGGACTAATCAGCATACAGGCAGTTAATCAAAGATATTGCCGGTCAGATTGAGAAAACCTTTCTAGTATGAGTATAGCACCATCTTTAGGAAGCAGACGTGGGCCATGGAGTTGTTTTTATTTATGATTCCGAATAGCTCAGGTGGACTCCTCACCCAGCCGTACGCAGTCCGGGAGATTTAACTGTGTATGTTTACTTTAATCAGAGAAACTAATCTCAAGCTGCAACCCTATCAGGACTTGCACGAGCTCGACCACTTACGGGAAGGCGAACATAACTGTTTGTGTTTGCCTCGTGATGAATTGTGTCTACGGGTCAGCATTCATCATTTTACTCCACCGACTGTAACTAATGGGCCTGAGTGCACATTGCAATTATGCCGCAATCCACTGGAGGTAAGCAAATGCGAAGGAGGACGGCCCTGGCTGTGTGTGCAAGCGCGTCCCCGTAGCGGCGGCCATTGTCTCCCGCGCTAAGGCTGAACCTTTAATAAGAAAGTGAGAGAGAGAGAGGGGGGGGGGGGGGGGGGGGAGAGGAAGTGCACGTTCTTACACTTCAATTTCACGCGTATTTTCTTTGAGGCTAATGAGCGGCCTTAAATACGGCGCTAGACTTTGGGCTGCGCTCCTGAAGCCTGACATTTTTCTCACATAGTGGCACCTCGTCAGATGAAGTCCTTCTACCTGCGAGAAATGTGTGTGTGTGTGTGTGTGTGTGTGTGTGTGTGAGAGAGAGAGAGAGGAAGCATATTTTGTCTTGTACGTGTAAAGACAATAGAGGAAACAATGTCTGTCGGGTTCCTTCTTGAGTCTCGCTGAATGCTACACTGGAATGCTGTTTTCTGTGGTTAGTACTGAATGTAAGGTGCTCGATGTGTAGGGACATTTCCTATAGTTACTTACCTGTGCCTCCTTTTAAGTCTGCTGTAAATGTGGGGACCCATCCAAAGGCGATCAAACAGCCTCGGGAGCTTTAGAAAAACTGCACCACGTTGCCAAGGGAATCTTCTCCAGATATTGAGCTGAGTGCATACATGTCTGCGCAAACCTTCTCCTGACCACACGAGGTGCTGCCAACACCGTGCCGATTGAAATATGGTTTGCCTCATGCTACTTATCCCTTAACATATTGTTCTTGTAAAGAGCATTCATATTGTGTCTTTATTGTGAGTCTGTGTGTGTGTGTGACCCGTCTTTCTGTATATTTCATGAAGTTGTTAATGATTGAGGAGCACGTTCCGTGACCCTGTAGAGAAGTTCTTCTTCTACGTTTGACCCATCCTTCAATGCCACTGGGCCGAGCGCTCAGGAATGGGCTCATGATCAGACACACTGTGCACGTTTTTTTGTGTTGGGGGGGGAAACTCACCCAGACACGGGAAGAACCTGCACACTCCACACAAAGAGTCACAGGTCCACTCAGCCGTTGCCTATTGAAACGGAAAACTTTCGAGTCAATTGATTACATATTGTTTTTATTCTCATTCTTTTTTACTGTAAAGCACTTTGGTCGCCTGGAGTGTTGTAAAGGGCTTCATAAATAAACAATGATTGATATCCAGAGACCAAGTTAGGCATACACAAAAACAAATTATCTTGTCTTTAAATTTAATTTAATTGTTTAGTAAGACAATAAGGACTAAACATTGTTATTGTTGCAACCACATTATTATTATTATTTAAGTATATGAATAGGGGGTGGGAGTCAATAAGCTTATCTTCTTTCCACTCCTTTTCGAGCTAGACTGTTATTGAATATAATTATTTATTTATTTTTCGCTTTTGTGCCAGTGTTGTGTAGCTCGAACTAAAATATTCAAATCAAAATCACAATATGTATAATAATATTCTTTTTTTGTATCTGTCCAAGTGAAACCCATAGGCAAAGGTTAAGATGAATATGGCGGCCGGGATCCACGCTAGTGTCTGGTTTGCTGTGCGTTTGGAAGGAAGCAAGAGGGCGGTCACTGATTAATATAGCACTAGCACACTCTTAAAGCTTTCATGCATCTTCCTCGCTCCTCTCCACGTCTCCTTAAGTTCGTGAACAAAATTGTACTTTCTTTGTGTGTGTGTGTGTGTGTGTGTGTGTGTCGCGTCTGCATGTGCTGGCCACGACCGGCGGGACAAAAGAACGGGGCTCGGCAGCGGCGCCCGAACAATGGCGGTGTGAGGTGCGTGTCTGCTAGTCTCCCCTGGCCCTCGCGCTGCCACTCACGGGCCGCCCGCGTGCGCCTCCCGTCACCGGCGCGCTGACACGCTCCAGTCTAATGCGCTCGTTAGGGACTGCACAGCACACACGTAATTGATAGCCATGACACATATGATGCACACACAGGCGATTGCAAAAAACAGATTCCTCTTTTTTTTAATGCGGCAGTAGAAAACAAGGTTATATGAAGTCATATAATGGGGGGTTCAACAACAACCGAGAAAGAAAAACAAAACAAACAAAAAAAAAAAACTAAGGAAAGGAAATGAAAGGACCAACGAACCGCACAGAATTCATAACAGTGCATCTGCGCTGTTTACATGCCAATATTTTACACATAAGGATTTTTTTTCTTTTTTTTCTTCATTTATCGACACTGGCAGCTGTCAGTTACTTCACCAAATTAACTGCCAGAAATGTAGCAGGACTTGTCACTCAAGAGGTTAGCGTAACCATGGTTACCTTTCATATCCCCAAAAGATAAAGCTGCAGCAGTGTGGATTTATGGTAGGGTAATTAGACAAGGGGAGAAAAAAAGAAAAACAGAACAGAAAATAGGACCGACTGAAAAGCATTCAACAATAGGAAACAGAGTGCTTATAAATAACTTTATAAAGTCAAATCTTTTGTACAACCTTTAATATCATTTCATACAGCGGCACATGAGAGAGTAGTGGGTAAAAAAACGACTCTTTAACCCTTTGAGCACGAGGTGGGAATAAAACCATTCACCTGTCGTCATCCTTTTTGTCTCCAATTGTTTCGACTGAATAACACATTTATAAAACTATTGTGCAAAACAATTTTCTTCATATAACTGGCAACCAGCAGATAGTCATATTCTTTTTTTTTTTTAAATTAAAAATATAAAAAGATGCATAATTTAGACATGAATTAGTAAGTTAATAACATTTTATATACATATGTTACACCGACCTGATTCAGTAAAGGCCCCTGATCAACCAAAAACACAGATTTGTCACAACGGAAGTCTTTGAGGGGATTTTACATATACATTTATTTTGAAATATGCACACCTTTCCAAAAAATGCATGCCAACGTTTGGACAACAAACTCCCTCAAAAATATTATTTATTTTGTGTCACAATTTCCAAGCGCAAATTAGTGCCTCCTTGAAGGGCAGGAGAAGAAGTGCTTTGACGTACTCAGAGGGTTAAATTTAAATGGCTGACTCGGCACAAAATGCTTCAAAATTAAATAAAAATGTGATGGGCAAAAAGTAATAATGTTACAAAGTGCGCCAAATATAGTTATCAAATGTCCAACTAAATGGCTTTACTTATGCATGCAGCTTAACACCTCAGTGATGCCAAAAATATAAATGAACTTAACGTTTCACAAGTTTTCAAAATACACATCACTTCATTAAAAAAAAGAAAGAAAAAAAAAAATCTTTTTTAAGCCTTCATGTACAGACCCCTTTCAGTTACAAACAGCTTCCTTCTGCACACTTTTGTAAAGTCACTTAGTTTCCATCAAACCAGAGCACACAATTTGAATGTCTTGGGCCAGAGTGAGTTATCTCACATAAAAATAACAAACTGCTACAACACAAAATTTTGAAAACCATGTGCCAAAACTCAGAGCAGTAGTTTTATGGCATCCTTGTGCAGTTCAATCACATTTATGGTCCTTTTCCCATTGCAATAAGGTCTGTGAAAGGCTTCAGAGTCAGAGCAAGGAGGAGTCAACAGTACAAAAGATTTGCAGCATTGTCCGCAGCGAGTGCTACTGTTTCTCTATCTCACAAACGTACATGAGGTGGTCCTCGGGGGATTTGCCGTGAGTCTTGCTCAGGTGAAGCTTGACCGCATGCTTGCTCGCAAAAGTCCGATTGCACAGTTTGCACTGGTGCACAGACCCACTGTCCTCCTCCTCGGGAGAGGGGGTGGGTGACTCTGTGGGGGGTAGGGAGGTGGGCCCAGGCGCTGGAAGGGAGATGGGTAAGGATGGGGGCAGAACTGTGGGCAGAGAGGAGGGGAGGGGGTGGCTGGACGGGTGCAGACTAGAGAGCAGTTTTTCAGACAGTCCTTTGGTGTGTCGATGATGGTTATGCCGTGAGATCTGGCTTAGAAGCTGCTCCCCAGAGAGCTTAGCTAAGTCTCTTAGGCGGAAACCCAAGTGGGATTCCAAGTGACTGACATAAGTGGATGGGGAGCGTATCTGTGAAGCACAGTCACTGCAGAAGAAGACTGGATGACCAGAGTCCAAGTTCTTCAAGAACTTGGTACCACCAGTTCTCCTCAGCTGGTATTTTACATTGGCCAACCAGTGGGATATAGTTGTCATCGAGAGACCAGTGAAGCGGGAGATGTGCATCCTCTCTTGAGGGCTCAAGTCCGACATCATGTACTTTCCATCACTGGTCTGCCTTAAACTGGAGGCAAACTGGGCCTGCAAGATGAGCAGGTGCTGGGGGTTCCAGTTGGACTGGCGGCCCTTTCGTTTTTGGGCAGGTGAAACCTCCTCAGTCTCCTCCTGTGTGGCACCCTCTATGTCCGACCGCTCAGAAAAACTGGTCGGTGTTGAAGACTTCGAAACCACTTGGCTCTCAGTCAGATTCCTCAGCATGTCAGAGATGTCTGACAGAGCATTCTCTCTCAAAGGGGAGGAGGACATAAAAGAGGCGATAGCAGCTGAAGCTTTGGTCATGGTCAAAGTTGAAGAGGGAGAGACTGATGACGGGGTGGAGGTGCTGGAGGAAAGTGGAGCACTTGTGCCATTTTTATCACCGTGTTTGCCCTTGGTGAGATCTATAGGCTGGTCATTTAGATGTTGCTGGTAGAAGTAGCGCTCCAAGTGGTCATTGCTGGGTTTTTTATTCTGCGCTGGTGGAGTGGAGGCAGCTACAGCAGCTTTCTCTGCCAAACTGTTACTCATTTTAAAAAGCATGCTCATAGGATCGAGGGAAGGTAGGGCAGGCTTTGCAGCCTTCCCCAGATGCGCGTTCATTACAGACTGCAGAGCGCTGAGGGGGTTGACAAAAGGCTGCTCTGGGGGTGGATGGTCTGTGATGATGGCAGTGCTGCTGCACAGCATTGAAGGCAGCGGAGATGTCACAGAGTCCACACCGTTCTCCACAGCTTCCTTTACTTCTCCATTTGACTCTCTGTGATTGGTCTCTCCCTTTTCAACCACAGCAGTGCTCTCTGGAGTTTTACAGGCTCCCACTCTGTTTTCTTTGGGGGATTCTCCTCTGGTGGACTCGCCTGCCTCGCTGTTGCATGGTGACGGTGTGGTGCGCATTGAAGGAGAAGCTTTTATAGCACTGCTGGGCTCTCTCATTTTTTCTTCCACTTTAGCCACTTTTTCAGTCACTTTTTTCACCAGTTCCTCCATAGCGTGGAAGTTATTCTTTGGCAATGGGGAGGTCTGACGACTTTGAGAGGAGATAAGAGGCAGGTTTTTGCCTGCTGGAGAGAGGATGTCTCCACCAGGAAACATGTATTTGAGGGGGGAACTTTTTCCAGAGTTGCCTAAAGAAAGTTTCATAATGTTAGGTAGCTGGTAAGCAGCATGAATGCTCGGATAGCCACCCCAACTGGGAGCTCCGTTTTGCGCTTTGTTTATAGCTGACGTCACGGTGTTTTCTAAAGACTTCAGAATGTCCAGACCTCCTTTGGGACTTTCATCCAAATCCTCCTCTGTCAGATAAGAATATTTAGACGAAATATCAAACTTTTCCTCTGCCTCATCATCACAGCCCACCTTTCTATCTTTATGTCCAACACCACCATTGTTAATCACAGACTCTTTAGTGCATTCTTCCTCTTTTTCTTCCTTTTTAATTTCTACAGCCAGGGCCGAGGGGGAGATGCTAGCCGGCGGTACTGGGGCAGGGGGAGGGGAAAAGGTTGTCGCAGCCAGAGGAACAGACTGCACCTTTTCCTCGACTGTTACACTATTTACGGATACGGGTGTGGGAGACTCTAATATTGGTTTGCCCTTTTTGATGGCAGAGTTGGTCACTTTAATGAAATGTCCAGTAACCATCATATGAGCAGTTAACTCTTGCAACGTATCATGTGAACTGCCACACTCCATGCATTTAAGTATCTGTGATTTTCTCGATTCGAACTGCCAGGCGTAGCTTGCCCCATTTTGGTGTCCATAGCGGTTGTTGGGCGTGATATAGGGGTTGGAGTTTTTCTGCAGGATATCATTCACAGATTCATGTATGGACATGGGTTTGGGCGTGTTCCCCCCATTTGAGTCTGGTGAGCTGGGGAGGTCCAGATCAAGCGGGGCCTTTTTCCTGGCATTGGAGATAATCTTTGCGGCCACTGGGGTAACCGGTTCCTTCAGAGGCACTTTCTGATAGTGTTTCGTCTTGATCATGTGGACACTGAGATCTTGGAGGGATTCAAAGGAGTGGCCGCAGTACATGCACTTCAAGACTTTCTGTGCGTCCTCTTTCCCTTCCATCTCGAGCAGCGACCTCTTTCTGGGTTTCGACCAGCGCTTGGTACCTTCGCTATCTGTCTCGTGGTTATCGTCGCGGTAATGGCCCGTCTCATTCATGTGCACCGTCAGTTCCACTAAAGTATCGTACGCGCCACTACAGTCTTTGCAGCGGAACTTACTCGCCCCTGTGAATATCGAGCCGTAGAGTTTGGAGCTTTGGCGATAGAGCTGGACGGTGCTGAAGAGATTGGGTTCGGTAGACCCGGCAATGGAGACTGGCACGGGAGGAGGCTGAATCATGGCCAGTCTGTTGTGGTGGTTTTGTGAGGCCTGTTGGAGAGTTTTAGCGATAGCCGTTTGGTGCCAGTCGTAGCCTCCGCTCCCACAGCTACTGCTGCTGCTACTGCTACTGCTGCTGCTGTGACTGCGCTTCTCCGGCGGGGGCTGGCTCATGTTTAGATTCAGAGTGGACCAGTAGGAGTTGGTCAGGAAAGAGGTGTAAATGGCCTTCATTTTTTCCAGACTGTCAGCCACTGATCCTGTGGCCACTAACATGGCTTCATCGGAGCTCACTGGAGTGGAGGAGTTGGCAGCTGCAACTGACATGGCGGAAGACAGAGCATTTGAGGAGTCCTTAGAAAGAAGGCCATCGTCCTCATTTTTAAGGGACGAGCTTTCAAAATCAGACATCCTGTCACTGGATTCACTCAAGTGAGACTCGCTGTCCAGCTCCTGTCCAGAGAAGTCGGCTGCGTTGGGGGAGTCATGGAAACCAGTGGAACCCGGCCTGTCTTTGAGGAGGAAGTCTTTTTCTTGACATAAAAACTTTGAGCTGGGCTCGTCCCCTTCCTGCGCCGAATCCTCTCCCTCCATGTCCTCTTCCAGCAGGACGGCTTCCTTCTCATCTTCTGGGACGTACGCTGTTCAACAAGACAAGAGGAGAGAGAAGGGGACTTGTTAGAGCCACTTTACAGAAAATGGATTGATACGAATGCTTTGTTTTGAAATAAGTGTCAAAAATAGACAAGTATGTTTGTCTCCAGTGGAAGCAATCACCCACTAATATTTACAGACGGCGTTTCATATCATAAAACGCCGTGGAATAACTTGGTATTCATATTGGAATCAAGTCAGAAACCCTCCCCGCCCGTTCGCCTTTGTTCTTTTGGTGTGAGTGCAACATACAACCATAGAGACAGAGAAAGGGAGAGAGAGATGTAGAATGGAATGAGAAAGATGGAGGGAGGGAGAGGGGTGGATGAACAAAAAAACATCTCTTCAAACAGAACTTGCCACCTTATTCTTCTCAAGGGGCAACAGCTTGAAATTAAAACTAAATTTGAAATTAATGAAGCACATTGTGGCGGTGGCATTCGTTTCTGAAGTAATAAATTACTTGTATCAACCTCGGAGACAGCGGTTCCTGTCTGTCAATTAATATGTCTTACGCTTCCTTCTGCAGACTCTAATGCATTCCCTAACAGACACCCTCGCCATTTAAATTAAGCATGCATTTTCACTCATTACACCGCTCAGCCCCTCGCCTCCTCGTAAATAAAAATGAATGCATGTGCGTTCGCCGGCAACAAATCTCGCCCCGCAAAACCCATTTGCTTCAATTACCAAAGATTAGAAAAAAAGTTTAGCGTTATTATTTACAGTTTAGCTTGAGGGAGAGGGCTGGAGGCCTTTCAATCTATATTCAAATCTCCCCTGTTTAAGAGCAGTACAGCGGAAATCAAGGGGAGGATGCATCGAGACAAATTACATTCTACGTCGGTGGATGGTTCTCTTTTGTAAATAAGTCTGCGTCTGATAAAACAACAGCGCATGAAAGCCCTTTAAAATATCCGCTTTGTCAGGAGTGGAAGATTTGTGAAATAACAAGGAAAGTACATTCTGCAGAAACGAGCTGGTAGCCCAGATAAAGACGGACGGACGGACGGGGGGGTGTTGTGAACATCAGTGGCCTTGTGCCTAGCATTCCTTTGACGAGCGGACCATCACTCATGCAACGTGGTATGTAAACACAAGAGCTAGCGGGTGTGGTACAGGCTGAAGTGAGAGGCCATAATTTGTACTGTGAGAATTAGGAATGTGCGTACGATTCTCACTTTCGATGTTTGTTTTCATTGGTAACAGGAAGAATTAGCCACACAAATCATGTCATTAGTTTAACAGCAATGGTGAAGATCACGTGAAGAATTGACAATGACATAATGATGGCCAGTTCTTTCAGTTCTGATGCCCCGGTGGCATAAAAAAGCCATCATTTGTTACACGCATGTGGAGTTGAAAACTGAACACTTCAGACTTTCGTGAGTTCACAAAGGTTGAGACAGATTGGCATTGCACGTTCCTAGTGAAAATGATGTCATTTCAAACAAAATATTATTCAAGTAGAAGAACAAAAGTAGACATCCAAGTCATTAGTGAATACTGAGTGACTGCTTGAATGAAATATTAGGAACACGTTTTGGTAGAACAAATCAAGAAATGCACCAATTCTTATGATAACAATATTGTAATGCATTAGCCTTATGTATCGCTTTTTCCAGAAGCTCAAAATCGCTTTACAACTTCATGTATAGTTGATTCCCTCTCCATAGTCAGTGGTTAGGCTAACACTGTAGCCACATATGCCCTGATGTAACCGTGACAACAAATCTGCGCCTACAGCCCCATCCACAGAAATGTACCGTATTTTTCCGAACTATAAGACGCACTTTTTTTTTACATAGTTTGGCTGGCTGGGGTTGCGACTTATACTCAGGTGCGACTGATATATCAAAATACATAATCTCACATTGTGTTATTTTCACACTGACAGCTGCTAGAGGGCGCTCTAGGCTTGTGTATCAGTATCTGTTACTCCTGAAAAACAGTCTAGTTTGGAGTGAGCGAGAAACTTGTAAGGGACTGTCGAAAAGCAGAGGTTACTCTTACTGCAATGCCGAAAACAAAACAAAACTAATCGCGGGCTAAAAGCTAGAGGAACGAGTTTGCAAATGGTTGCTTGAGTAATGTGATGCCGGGAGAGGCTTGTAAACGGTGCAGTTACTCTTCACTGCCCAGGTAGTTGCCCAGGCTGGTGAGACTTATACTCCGGAGCGAATAATATATGTTGTTTTCTTCTTCATGATGCATTTTTTTGGCTGACTTATACTCCGGTGCGACTTATAGTCCGAAAAATACGGTCAGTGTTTTGCAATAGGTCAGATATAGTAGTGTATTTAGGCATGTCAGAGCAAACCCAAACTTTGAAATATTCTCATCTGGACATTTACAGTAGGGGGAGTAACCAAACCATTGTACACTAACTTGAGTAGAACTAAAAACAACTATGACATAGCAACTACACACCAGTTTGGGGAGCGAGACTGAATCCACTCAACTCTGGTAAAAGTCCCTGAATAACTGATAAGAAACAAGTCAATGCGGCAGGGGGAGTTGAAACGCCAAATCACACCTACAGTCAGGTAAAAATAGTGGCACGGTGCGCGTAGGATACCAACACAATCTGCCAGCTGTGTCGTCCAACACACTTCAACTGTTGCACACTCCCGTCTCTAAGTGTGCCGCATGCGACTTGTGAGGCGGTGTGTGTGTGCGTGTGTGCTAGTCAACAGCAGCAACCACAACAACAACGGGGAGAAGCCTCTGTCATTGTCAGGCCACCGGTTGCCGTCGGCGATGATACGACAGTGCCGTGGGATAAACAGATGCACGGAGACACAGATATCCCTGAGCCCATCGCACATCTCACTCCCTCGCTCTCTCTCTTCCCCCCTCTTTCTCTCGTGCTCCCTCGCAGTCAGTCTACTGTATGTGCAAGCTACTACCCCGCTCTGTGCCTAAGGCGATCTCCGGAGCTCCTCTCAAACATGTCTGCTCCGCTGTTCAATGCAACAAACGCGTCTCCTGAAAGCACTTCAAACGCGTTACTTCGCATTAGGGCGCACGAGAGCGGTTAAAAAGTGAACGCCTGCCTGTTCTCGGCGTTTAATGATTTTGCTGCGGTGTCGGTAGAAGTGAACCGACTCTCGAACCTGGCATCAAAAGGTGCATTAAAATCACACGCGCATTTACAAACATACACGCGAAAAAAAGAGTATTTATCAAATGGGGCATCCGAAAGCAAATATAATCTATCTATCCGTCTAAGGAAAGGGGAATTCCAGGCGTATATTGCGCTTATATGTGTGTATATAGATATAATATTTTGGAACAGGAGTAAAAAGACGTTCTCAGATCGTTTTCTTTTAAAAATCGAAATAACGTTTTGATGTCTAAGGTAATTTGGTTCAAAATCATTGTGTCTGATCACCCCCGTAACAACTCTATATAGGATGACGTCTAATTTTCTGCTAACAAGGCCACAAAAACGCAGTAGGAGAGTTAATTGCGGTTTTCCAATTTTAGCCTTGTTTTGATCTTGAATTAGTCTTTTGTAAGTCTAAGATTGCAAATTCTTTGAGATTCTTGTTTTTTGTGAAATATTGTAATTTTATTGTTATTGCAAAATTGTAGACAGTTATCGATCTCATACTGTGCCGCCCTAATAAGATGGTAATTGAACATCAACTTTACAAAAAACACAAAATGTTCCTATACATGGTCTCTCATGCCTGCACAAAACTCTGGCACAAGCTGCAAAATCCGCCTCAAAACACCCAGTTTGTTTTCAATCCGTATACCCGAACGACAATACTGTCTCCTCAACCTTTCCCACTCTCCTCGCAAGCGCTTCACTCCGCACATCTCCGTGTGTCAGGCGCTCCCCGCCGCCCGCTCCTGCACCCCAACGCCGGGCCGCCCCACATGTACGCGCCATCTGTTGTGAATCAGCCAAAAAGCGACAGCTGTTTAAGAGAACAATGCTCCGCGCCAGCCAAAACATCAATGTGAACTCTCTACTACGCCGCGGCGCACTCCTCTTCAAATTAGCTGCCTTTATGGCGATAAGAACGCGCCGCCTTTTGGTTTCTGGGAGACGTATAGAAGAGAATGAGGGGGACAATAACAGTTCGTCTGAATGAGTTTTCACCGTGTAGGCTCCATCCACCTACACGGAGCGCGCGGCTTGTTTTGCCGGATTTGTTTGAGGAAGTGGGGGGAAAAAATGGGAAACAAATACCGTGTAAAGGGCGTCATTGTGCCACAGTGAATAGCTGCAGTCGCTGCCGTGAAAAGGCTAAACAATTAGACTTTATTCTGTATACGTTTACTGTCTGTACCTGTACTGTTTGGTGAGATTTGAAAGGAATGACTAAAAATAAACACTCAGAATGTTACGCAATTGTATGTCTGTATAAAAGTAGTGAACGTGGATATTGTGTTATTTTATCTATTACAGCCCTTGCGAAAGTCCAGCACCTTCAGGCCCCCATTATAATCCCATGCTACCCAACTATAATTTCTCTCTCTTCAAAGACAATGGAATGGTTTTCCTGATAAAATTCAAACAAACAATGCACAGATAATGGGCTTAATGCGTATTAACAGATTAAACAAATACACATATTTAGATTAAAACTCAAGTTTGGAGATCTTGAAATATATCTCTTGATGAAAAATTGTCCATTTCCATTTCTTACTGTCGTGTCGTCAGCATCCGAGCATCACTCTCTACGTCAGGGGTTCCCTAACTTTCAGGCCACGACCCCCAAAATCACCGGACCAAAAACCCCACAGTAAAATATAATTTGTACGCTATTTATTATAAATTCATGTGCACATTTAAAATCTGGTTTATAATATTTGTTTTGATAGTATGTTTTGATTTTGATACACTCGTTTCAATAAAAAATACAACAAATTCATTGTTGATCAATTTAAAAGAATATCGTCTTAAAAACCGAGGGGTCCCGACACCCACTTTTGGAACCCCTGCCCTAGATCATAAGTCAGGCCTAGGGACAAGTAGAAATCCAGAGATTTGACAGAAGATGTCTGTTTTTTGTTATGAAGCAAACATCTTATGTTTGGCATAGATGCAGGATGACGATATGCAATTTAGCAATCTTTTCAATTTGAAATTGCTAGCTCTTGCTGTTTTTCTTTACTTGTACAGCTAATTTGGTCAAATAAAACCCACGCCGCATTAGAAGTCCAAAGGAAACAAAGTCATTAATAGGTGTGGTGGACGGAGGATGAAGAGAAACAGGTTTCTGGACAAAAGTCAAAACCAGCAGCGGCCACACGTGCGGAGAGGATCCCTCAGGCCCCTGGCTTAGGTCCAGGCTGCGAAGTCCACCACCATCGCACCTTGACCCAGCGTAGCACGATAAATATGGAGACAGGAACACACTCGCACACACACACATATCCGCATAAAACCGCTGAAGTGGAAGGAGCCCGGGCCAAGCACACCACACATGCAGGTGCTCTTTTAATTAGCGGGGAGAGAGGGAGATAGAGTCAGCTCCGGACGAGGTAGCAGCGGGGTAGGAAACAAGGTTTGATCTCATTTTCAGGGGAAGGAGACCAGCTGAGATAGCTCATTCTGATAGCAAAGGTGAGCGGAGCAATAAAGACGCCATGCTTCTTCCAGATAACAAGCAGCGGGTAAAAAAATAAAAAATAAATAATGGTGGTGTACGCAAACCACAGGAGAAAGAAGATGAAGTTATTGGCAGGTGTGGATTTTTCTATGCAAGAAATTCAACACATTGTTATTTTATTATGTTTTTGTCTTTAGAGGAGAATTGGGTTATTGGGGAGAGCGTGGGCACTTAACTAACTTACCGAGGTCCCATTTAAACTCACATATTCATAACATATAACATTCCTGTTTCGCGTTTGCAATGCTAGATCACTTAGGTGCAAAAAATGTATAGCTTGTCAAAATGTGCCTGATTGTTGTGTAATGTCGATATCAGACCGAGCAAAGTCTAAAGTTTTAGGGTTGAAATGCGGTTGAAATTTGTAGACTACATTGTTAATAGTGTATAGGGTTTGGTGTAGAACGTTATGAATTGTACGTTACAATAGCAATCTGCCATTGTCACGTGGAACTAGCTGGCTAAAAATATATACAACAACATCCCTGCTCTATTGTGTTAAAAAAGGCATTAGCGGCACGTTAGCTCATCTGTTTGCACCATCCACGTCATTATAGGTCTACATGTAGTAGCTCTCTCTCTCCCTCACTTGATGATCTCCGCTAATCTCCGCCCTCACTGCACCGCCCCCCCCCCCCCCCCCCCCTTTCCCTCCCACTCCGCCTCTCTCCAATCACCAGCGCGGGCCACGTTAATGAAGTTAATTGAATCTTAGATCAATAATGCTTAATTATTGTGATTTGACATGCGCAGACAAATTGGTGGGATGTGTGTGTGTGTGTGTGTGTGTGTGGGTGAGTTGGGGTAATGCGCGCGAGAATGTGGGGGCGAAAGTGGCACAGCTGTCTGCGGAGTGGCGGGGGATTGGCGAGGCGAAGCCATTGATCCCGGGAGAGAGGGGGGGGGGGGGGGGGGGGTCCCATCGACCTGTGTGTTTTCTGACGAATAGAGCTGTTCACCTCACACGGCTACACCATGTACCGGAGCTGTGAGATATTTGCACGGCGATCACTGCGTGCTACGACACCCGTGTTTCCAGGAAGCGCTGGACGTTGAGATGTGATGGATGAAATGAAATAATTTCCATCGCACAGTCATTGCGCGTAGAAATTGTCTGTGTAGGTGTAACTTTATATTTTTTATAATAATTGTTTTATGCTCGCCCAGAGGAGAGCCACCCAGAGGCAGAGAAGGGTGTGCCAACTCTCAAATGGGCTTGAAGAGATAATATTTTTATACGATGTTTTGTTCCTTTGGCTATTTAGCAAACTAACCAAAAGTTTTCATTCAGTGCAGTATAAAGGTGTGGTTTCCCCAAAAAAGTCCTTTGTTTCAGGGAAGATTGAGACACAGCGACCCCCACCCAGTCCACTGGCCACATGGTCAATAAAGGGTTCAAATTACAAGGGAGACCAAGGTGGAGCTGAATGCACAGCTGTGGGAGCCAATGGGAACGATGAAAACATTACATGTGGTCTTAGACTCATAAATCTTGTAAACAATGGAATGTGTAAAAATACTGTGCTTCCCCAGGAAGAGTCAGTATGCCCATTGGGAACGGCTGCTGACAGACACATTTGATAGGGCACTGGGAAAGACAGAATTCTGTATTAAGATGACATGTTAGGGAATAAAACGTCTAAGTTGAACTCCTTGATTTGTCATCAATTCCTGGTATGTATTTTTATTAGTTTTACGTAAGAGTAGATTTTGACGGTTCTGAACTCCTTTTTCAGTTTGAATGCGCAGTGTTGTCAATTAAAGGTAATGTTTAAAATAGGGGAAAAGTAAACTCGTTGTAGTGATACTATTTATTGTGTACAAGGACAACACAGGAAAACGGCTGTTTTTCTTCATTTTGGTGACCGCGACGGGCTGAAGGGGGTGCTGAAGAGCCGTCAAACGGAGACGCGACGAGGTTCGGTCTTCGAGAAAAAAAAAACCCACTTTTGCGGCAGGCATACCAGGTCCTTATCATTCCACATCATACAACAACAATTTCATGGACGTCCATCTAGAAAAGGTAAGACTGCTTTTGACCCCTACTATTGTGTGAGTCTCAAAGTACGTCTATTTGGCATATTTTTCCAAATTTTAGATTACTTTTTAACGGAGTTGTCTGTTGTGTGGTGTAATCTGTGAATTGATGGTGGAATTAAGGAAAGAAACGTTATAATTTGATATCTTAGATACCACAAAAAAAAAAGTGGGATAAATTGAAATTACGAGTAATTAACGGGCTGCGCGTTGGGGTTTTACCCCTGTAAAAGCTGAAATGCACGTAGGCAGAACCGCCCAAGGCCGTGGACGCACGGTCTGAAATAAAACGTTGAAATATAGTCGTTGACAGATTTGGGGTCTGTCTAAAATAAACGGTTGGAGGCCGTTAGGACGGGGATCCTATAAATTCTACATAGAAACAGGTTTGAGGCCTTTAGAACGGGGTTCTATAAATTCTAAAAAAAAATACGGGATTAAGTGGTATAAAAAAATTAATTAAAAAAAAAAAAAAAAAAAAAAAAAACGAAAAAAAACCCATAGTGAATTCGGTGAATTTATGTTTGGTTTTTGGAAATCATAAACGGTATTAAGGTGAGTTGGAGTGGTGGTAAGTATAAACTTGTGTGACGCGACAAAGAAGGTAAGAAAATGCTGGAATTAATGGACTGTGAAGGTTGGGGGAAGGCAGTCACGGAGGCGTCGCCTCTCTTAACAAAGACCACGCGAAAAGACTTGAACAAGGCGATTTTGGCCTGTTTTCAAGGCTTTGAGCTGCTTCAGAGGGACCCCACGGTCCCACATTCACTGGAGTTTTTCTGCGGGGTTTTGACTGGTGCAGTGGAGTTCTGCACGAGGGAATTGCAGGACGAGGACAAATTAAAGGGGAGTAATGGACTCTCGAAGAGTGAGAAGAAACTGCTGAAACTCACGATCAGTAAGTATCAAAAACTGAGAAAACGCATCGACCCGGTCCTTGCACTTGCTTCAGCACAATGGTTGAAAGAGAGACAGGTTTTTTCCCCAACTCAAGGGGGAGGGGTTCAAAAGTCCCTCCCGAGAGGAGGGGCTCCCGCCGTGGAGCCGAAGGCCCCTGCTACAATCTCCCCCACTTCAGGGGGAGGGATTCAAGAGCCCCTCCCGAGCGGAGGAGCTCCCGCTTTGGCCCCACAGGCCCCTCCTCCGTATGACCAGAGCGGAGCGTGTGGGTCCTCTCTATACCCACAGTTAACCCTTCATGGACTGGTGGACGTGGACGTGGCGGCTTCAAACTTGTTATCAGCGGACGAGCATAAACATGTTAGGTCCTTGATAACACGCGCTTACACTGACTCCAAGACAATACCAAGGGATCCAGGCGGACAGTTGTGGGGGACAAAGGTGGTGGAACAAACAGAAAAATGCGCCAAGGAAACAATGCAAGCCCTTGAAGAATTGAAGACACACTCGCTGTCTCAGACACAGAAGGTGACTGAAGATCATCTAAAAGCGCAACAACAATTAATGGAAAGATTTAATGAAGAGACGGAAGCAAGAAAGGCTGAGGTTCACGAGCTGACTGAAAGGCTACAGGAACTTGCGCTTAAGGCCAACGTGGCCCAGCCGGCCCCAGTGGTGAAACAAAAGAAGACAGTAACTGAAAAGATTAGTCTTTCCCAGTTCTCGGATGATAGCGAGGACGAAGGCCACTGTCGGGCCAATGTGGAGTCATACAAAATATCGGATGAATTAAGCGCACTTTACACCGAAAAAAGAGGCGCTTTGGATCGCGTATTTGAACTTAAGAATAGAGACTATGAGGAGGATGAGGAGGAGGACTGGAAAGTGGAGCTGAAACAGGCAAAAAAGGTGGTAGCGGACCTACAGGTGAAAATTGAAAAAAAGACTAAGGAATTGGCCAAGCTCCCAAAAGGAGCTACATATCGAGGTACTTATCCTCTTATTCAGACGGGACCCCCAGTAAATGCAGGGGGCCCGGTCCCTGTGGCCTATAAACCACTGAGTAGTATTGAATTACGACACCTTAGGGACACCTTACCCCCCCTACAAGAAGGGGGCAAAAAATGGTTTAGCACATTACAGCTACAATGCGCCAACGCGCAGCTGGCGGTCGGCGATATCAAGGGCCTGGTGTCCGCGTGTGCAGCCCCTCACGCTGTAAGCCACCTACTGAGAACCGCGAACCTGCACAACGCGCAGGTCCATGAACCCTTTGATCCACTGGCAGAGAATTTCAAGGTCGAGTTAGGTTTAGCGATAGACGAAACAATGGCTGAAGAAGAGATTCTTTCTCGGTCTCATGGCCGCGAGTTGACCGACCATGAAGGTGCGGAGGACATGTTAAAGCGCTTCTCAGAGGACTTGTGGGCGAGGGGCCCATCGGACATCGGATATTGCACGAAAGTGGACCCGGTAACTTTGGATGTTGCCCCGGGGTCTCGTGTTTATGTCCCGCAAAGACCTTTTCGTAAAGAAAAACAGCGGGAGGGCATTGAAACTGCCCTGACAGACTTATGGGAAGCTGGGGTATTAGAGCTTTCTGATTCTCCTTGGAATACTCCTTTAAACCCAGTGCCAAAGCCTGATGGCACTTTTAGACCTGCACATGACCTAAGAAAGGTAAATGAAGTCACAACCACACCTCTCTTGCCTGTTCCAGACCCTCACAAATGTCTCTCTATCCTGACTCCTGTGATGAAGTACTTTACAGTCATTGACCTGAAACATGCATTCTTCACCATTCCCTTGGCTAAGGAGTGTAGATATCAATTTGCATTTACATATGGTGGAGTGAAATTGCAGTACAAGGTCTTACCTCAAGGTCATCGGAACTCACCAGGAATCTTCAATAAAGTTTTGAAGGACTGTTTGTCCCCTATTGAAGTACTTCCCGGTGCTGTTGTGTCACAGTACGTTGATGATATTTTAATTGGCGCTGAAAGTGCCAAAGATTGTTTGGACGTGACGGCCGCTGTCCTGTCACGTCTCCTTGAATGTGGCTTTAAGGTCTCAAAGGAGAAGCTACAATGTTGCCGAGCCCAAGTTCTCTTTTTGGGTAAGGTTATTTCGGCTGGTCATATTACCCCTAGTGCCACCCAGAGGCAGTCCATTCTTACGGCCGACCGTCCGGATACGGTACGGTCCCTTCTTTCCTTTTTAGGGTTGGCGAATTACTCCAGACACCATGTCTTGGACTACACAGGTAAGACTGCTCCCTTGCGAGAAATCATCCGCGCAGCTGGGGTTCGAGATCTCCGAGCCTCCCTGTCTTGGACGGAGGAGGCTGACAAAGCCTTTACTGACCTAAAGGCAGTTTTGGCTTCCTGTGCGGACCTTGCCATTCCTGATTACGGTAAGCCTTTTCATCTTGATACCACCATCACCAATTGCTCCGGACATGCGGTCTTGTGGCAGAAAGGAGCGAGTGGTCAGCGTAATATCATACTTTACGCATCCACCTTGTTGGACCCAATTGCCAAGAAGGCCACTGATTGTGCGCTGTATGCTGATACATTGGCTTCCTTATTGAAGAAGGTGGCTCATGTAGTGATGGGTCATCCATTGGTGGTGTATACCTCTCACTCGGTGGTAGCTTATGTACAATCTAAAACCTTTGCCCTGACTCCTCAAAGACAATTGAGACTTGCAAGGGAACTGACTGCCCCAAATTTAACTTTTGCTGCCGATGACGCTCCTAACGTTTCGGCAGGACTGACCCTTACTGGCTCCCCACATTGCTGTGAGTCTTTCTCTCAATCTCAGGTTCGGATTAGGCCTGACTTGTCAGACCAACCTTTACCGGGCTCACGTTTGCTTTTCACGGACGGACATTGTCACAGGCTCCCGGATGGGTCCCTGTCAGCTGGGGCTGCGGTTGTTGAACTTTCGCCACCGAACCACACTCGCACAGTTTCCAGCTGGGGCCCCTATGGTGGCTCCTCCGCCCAGTTTGCGGAGTTGATGGCGCTGAAATTGGCGTTGGAGCTTGCTTCGGGTCAGCGTGTCACGATTTACACCGACTCGGCTTATGTGTGTGGCCTAGTGTTGCGTGATTTGTCGTCTTGGAAAAGGAACGGCTTTTTGACCGCTAAGGGCACTCCTGTAGCCCATAAAGAACTTTGCGAAGAAGTAGCTGACAGTCTGTTGCTCCCTGCTGCTGTGGCGGTAGTGAAGGTTCCTGGTCATTCTAAGGCGGACACAATGACTGCCATTGGCAACAGGGCGGCGGATGTTGCGGCGAAAATGGCGGGTGATTATCATTTTGACTCTCCCGGTGAAGGGGAGTGTAATCCTTTGATGTTGGTAGGACTTGTTCAGGCTCCTTTGTTGGAGTCCTTGCAGCTGGTCTCGGATGTATGGGTCAGTATTTCTACAATTGACGGTCATGATGTTGCTCTGACTGACTCAGGTCATCTCTGGATGCCCATGGAAGTGTGGGATCGCTTGGGAACCTTGGTGGAGAACTTGCCGCCAGGCAGGGCGCACAGCCTTAAATTTCATTTAGACACCTTTTGGGAGCCCCACTTAACGCCTGTTGCTTTTCAGGGACTTCTGAGTGTCGACGAGTGCCGTTCTTATCATGATGAATACGGTGAGGACTTTTGGTCACGAAATCGCCTTGCTGACGCGTACGTTGATGGGGTCTATCGTGGCCCTAATGGCCTGCCATTCTTGACGCCATCAATGGAACAACGTGTTCTAGAGGAAATACATGGTTTGAATCACCTTGGTCCGAAGGGCATGGCCAGCATCTTGGAACAGTTCTACTACCATAAGATGCCTCTCTTTTTGTGTAAAGACTTTGTACGTGCGTGTCAGACATGTGGTGCCTTTAATCCTCACCCACACCACAAACGAGGTGCGGGTGCGGTGAAAACTGGACGCTACCCTGGTGATGTGATCCAGATTGATTTCACGGACATGATCGTGCCTCACCAAGGTAAGCGATTTCTGTTGGGTATTGTAGACACGTTCTCGGGATGGCCGGCGTTCTTCCCATGCAAAAGGGAAAGCTCAGCTGAGGTCATGGCTGTACTTCTGAAAGACTGGATCCCTCTCTTTGGGGTTCCCTCGGAGTTACACAGTGATTCCGGGACCCACTTCACGGCCCATGATGTTAAAACTCTCTGTGGTCTCTTGGGTGTTCACAAATCGTTCTCCTGTGTATATTACCCTAAAGGTAACGCTAAAGTGGAGAGAATGAATCGGTCACTGAAGAGTGTTCTTGCCAAAATGCTGCGAGACAACCCTAAAGCCACTTGGTTGTCCTCGCTCCCCGCTGCGTTACTTCACCTTAGGTCCACTGTGAATAACACGACTCATTTCACCCCATTTGAACTTGTGTTTGGCAGGGCCATGCCCGGGTGCCTGCCTAAGTCTAACTCAGCGACCTTGCCTGAAGTTACTAACATCTTCCAGTTCAGACCGTATTTTGAGGCTCTCAATACACTTTTGAAGGAACTAACACCCATTGTGGCGACTGACACCACTGTTTCTGATTACACAGCGGACTTACCATCGAGGGTCTACATTAAAAACCACACCAGGACCTGTTGGAACGCTCCCAGATACTTAGGACCTTTTGAAGTGACTCAAAGGACTGCCACCGCAGTTAAGGTTGAGGGGCGTGACAACTGGTACCACTGGTCACACTTGAAGCCCTGTTCTGAGAAAACTGGCTTACATTGGACTCATACGCATCCCAGACGGTTGACACATCCTGCTGAATATGATAGTGGGTCTAACAGCCCCACTGAAGGGGGTGGGGGACACCAACCCCAACCCAGACGATCACAAAGACATAAAAAAGACTAACAAATATGGACTTAAGGCCTGGGTTTTAAAACCAGGACCTTTAAGGTGTCCATACGGGGTGTGGGCCCTGACACTTGCTCTTTGCTTGCTCATCATACCAACAGTAATAAAAATAGATGATCCACATAGTTGTGAGGGACGGGTCAGAGGACACCCTATCAAAGAATTGAAATTGGCCCTCTACAAGGTATGCAAAGAAGTAGGTAAAACACCTGGAGAAAATCTGGTCATCTACTGCAACAATGCAGGTACAATGTTGGTGAAAATGAGAGAAGCAGTGTCGGACCAACACACCCTAGACTGGATCACCCATTGTACAGAAAAAATGATAAAAACATGGGAAAACAAAGAAGGAACAAATTATGCTGTTTTGAAACCTGTGATTTATGATGTATCTAACATGTCTGTTTCCACAGAGGGAGATGGATCTAGGAAGCGACGGTCTTTCGATACGGGGGGTCATAAGCCAGGAGAGAATACATGGGTAAAATTAGCTAAGCACACGCCCATGATTACCAACTCAACCCCGCCCTGTTGGGTGTGCTCCCTCAGGCCCCATCATGCTGCAGAAGTGCCGTCCACTGTCCCAGTCCCGATTTCGGTAAGGGCCTCGGTTTGTCTATTGTGGCTCTACCATTGGTGGAGGTGGACTGATAGGGTCCTACCGGGGTGCGAGCCATACAAAAAGTATGCTAGTCCCTTACAATGGGTCTGGCCAGGGAATTGGACGACCGGAACCAATGACACCTTGAGGAAGGGGATACGGTTTGCTGGCGTGACACATTTTAGGAAGGAGCTAGTAGCGCCCCTCGGGTTTAAGCGGGAATGTGGGCAGGGGGACAGGTACTTGGGTAAAACATCGTGCTTAGATTACATAGGTGATGGGTTTTCTGTAAGAAACCAAACTTGGGCCGAGAGAGTAGTGAAATTCCATAGTGACCTCGTAGAAAAAAGCGAGATAAAACATAGAAGGCATCCGTTTTTCGGACAAACATGGCCGTTGAACCGAACCACTTGGGCTAGGGTAGTGGAAATGACTCCCCTAACCTACTCCGCGGTAGTATCAGTCCCACTGAGAGGGGGATTTCCCACCCCGGTCGGACACATCTGGCTATGCGGCGATAATAGTTATTTGACCCTGCCGCGGGGGTGGTGTGGGACCTGCACTCTGGCTCGTTTGAAGCCCTCATCTATTGTGGTGTCAGATGCACTAATGCAAGACGCCGTACGAGAATATAGACACCATAACCTACATAAGCACGGCATGAGAAAAAGGGACACCCTGAAGGTGGGAGATCGTACCCTCGGTCAATCATACGTACCTTTCTCTGATAACGGCGGACGTAAGCCCCTGTTCGGAGATGGGAAAGGATTTATCGCCACGCTGATCCCTATGATCGGTGTGGCGGCCTCCATGCAGCGTCTAAATGAGGTATGGTGGATCCTGGAGGACCTAACTGAGGTAATAGGCGACATCTTGGACCAAATGGAACGGAGTCCAGAACTTAAGGCAGTGGCTGTTGTGGCTATGCAAAATAGAGTGGCGTTAGACGCGCTGTACGCTGAACAGGGTGGTATGTGCGCAGCAGTTGGCCTTGACCACTGCTGTACATATATTCCCGACGACACTGGCAATTGGACAGCCATTAAAAATAAAGTAAAGGAACTCAAAGACTTCCTCGCGTCTCAAGAAGACCAGGGTCCTCAGTGGACCTGGCTAAATTGGTTGAATTCCGGTTCCTGGATCCATATCCTTCAAAAGGTGGGTATTCTTATAGGTGTAATACTCTTGTTTTGTTGTGTTTTGTTTTGTTGTGTTGTGCCTCTCATTCGCAGCATGGTCTCCAGGGCTCTGGGTTCCACTGGGGGCATCTACACCATGGGTGATGCGTCCCAGGGGGACACGGAGCTCAGGACAAGGGAAACGCAAGAAGGGGGTGGTCCCAGCCTGTACTTGGAAAGAGTACGGCAGGCTTTGAAATATGAATGGAACGACCCCCGACAAGGCTGTGATGGAGAATATTGTGGTGGAGATAATATCTAAACAACACTGTTCGGTGTTGTTGTGCTTGTTGTGTTTTGTGTTGCAGGAATGTTTATTTTTGTGTCAAACAGAGACGGTCCCAGGGGGACGTAAAAGGTGAAATGTACCGTTGACACGGAATAAAAACCAGCCAAGTTCCGCTTGGAAAGATTAGTAAGCGGAAGTTACACATGGGAAGAGAGAGATGATTTTGTAACCACTCAGCGGCTGGTTGAGTATGCCCTACATAAAGTGAACATGTTTTTTGGTGTTATAATATGTGAAATTGTACTGTGATTTTTGATACAGGCTGTACTTTTGTGAACTTGAAAATATTATGGTTTTGTTGACCTCCTTTTAGAGGTCAGAAAGGGGTCTGAAGAGATAATATTTTTATACGATGTTTTGTTCCTTTGGCTATTTAGCAAACTAACCAAAAGTTTTCATTCAGTGCAGTATAAAGGTGTGGTTTCCCCAAAAAAGTCCTTTGTTTCAGGGAAGATTGAGACACAGCGACCCCCACCCAGTCCACTGGCCACATGGTCAATAAAGGGTTCAAATTACAAGGGAGACCAAGGTGGAGCTGAATGCACAGCTGTGGGAGCCAATGGGAACGATGAAAACATTACATGTGGTCTTAGACTCATAAATCTTGTAAACAATGGAATGTGTAAAAATACTGTGCTTCCCCAGGAAGAGTCAGTATGCCCATTGGGAACGGCTGCTGACAGACACATTTGATAGGGCACTGGGAAAGACAGAATTCTGTATTAAGATGACATGTTAGGGAATAAAACGTCTAAGTTGAACTCCTTGATTTGTCATCAATTCCTGGTATGTATTTTTATTAGTTTTACGTAAGAGTAGATTTTGACGGTTCTGAACTCCTTTTTCAGTTTGAATGCGCAGTGTTGTCAATTAAAGGTAATGTTTAAAATAGGGGAAAAGTAAACTCGTTGTAGTGATACTATTTATTGTGTACAAGGACAACACAGGAAAACGGCTGTTTTTCTTCAGGCTAAGAATCAAACCTGGGACCTTCTTGTTGTGAGACAGGAGTGCCATGCAGCCAATGAGTGAAAAAAAAATAATGTATGTATCGTGACATGCAATTGACCAATAAGCATGAAAAAGACACAGAATGTACCCATTTGTGAAAGACAATGCAAGCTATAGTGGAGGAGCTTGGTATATCCTTGCAATAATATTTGTCCATGAAGCTTTTTAGACAATATTTGGTTGGGTGTTACCGATAATCATTTACAAAACCTTTTTCAACATTCCCTCTATGACTTATTAGCCAGTTGTTACAGCTCAAAACAAAATATAGACCAATCTAAACACAGTTGTTATTCCCTGCCTGATTTCATGCCACTTATAATATATCAATTCTTCCATTTGAGTCGGTTACACGTTGCCATTTCGACCCCCCCACTTCGACATTGAGGTCTAATTGTCTAGTTTTGTATCAACCGAATACGTGGGCCTACTAGAATGACCTATATTTACGGTCACATCCACTCATACAAGACAGAAGATTGCGAAAATGAAGTGTCACAGTCACAAGAGTAAAAGGAGCAGATAATCCTAACCCTAACTATTGTCAGAATGGGGGTATCAAAAAGTGTCGGGCTGGGGGGGACGTCGCAATGGAGGGTTGTCGGAATGACGGGGTTTCGGTTTGGAGGCCTGTCTAAATGGAGGTTTGTCGGAATAAGGGGTGGACGCCATTTGCCTTGACATACAGCATTTTGAATTCAATTATAAACAAACATTATTATTTTCCCATCTCCACTAACCCTTATTTGACCGAACATAGCGTACAGTATCAATGCATGGGTCTAAACTCACGGAAAATAACGACCAAGCAATTAGCTTCTGAACGGTCAAAAGTCCTACGAAATGCGTCCCTATTAGGGAAGCGTCACGAACCATTTCGAACTGTTTACTGCAAAGTGAAAATAAAGCCCCCGGTGGCCCGACGCGCAAAACGCCACTCGGGTTTGACAATATTAGCATACGCTGTGCGGCACATGGCGGTAGCTGAAGCGGCAGGAAAGGGGCAATGCTGGAAATTGGATTCGGCGTGGCAACAGTTAGCATGTCTGTCGATGGCTAGACTCGAATAAATACACGGTTATTGCGAGCGCGGGAGCGGTTGTTTTGCGCGCCGGCAGCATATGCGTGTACTGGAAGGGGGAGAGTGGTGTTACAGCGGCTAATCATCTCGCCGTGCCACTCAGCTAGCAACATGCTGACACTCTATTTACATGTGGCTGCGCTGGCAACGGAGGAGAGTGTGTCTGGACTGCTCACACAGTTATGTAGATGCGCGGAAAAAAGTGTGGGCACGCACTACTTACCGGAGGCAAATGGTGTTTTGCTTGCAGTGTATTTGGGGGGGGGTAATCTTCGATTTTCTCGCGCTAAACGGAGGTAACAAAACATCTAGATGTGCTTTAAAATAATGTAGGGCTGACTTCTGGCACTTTCCAGGCACTGTTAACAATCATCGTCAGGTGATTATTTAAATTTTATACAGACATTTTTCAACACTACAAAGATGTTAGCAAATAAAGCTAACAAACAAGCTAATGAAGCTGTTTTAGCATGATTTCTACCTCTGTTTTTTTAAGTTTGCCTCATGGTTTACATTAATATTTCTAATTAAAAGTTTGAAGTACAGTCAAATCAATATAAATGAGTATTAAGAATATATTATTATTATTTTTTTAAGTCATGCTAATTTTGAGTCAGATGATTTAACTATTAACTGTGTGACTGGCTCAACATAAGGAGTGCATTTGATATTGCTGGTGTTTATTTTATTAGTTCCTTTTGTGGCGCTGTGGCAAAACATCCCCTGGAATGTTCTGCCATGTGGCTTTAACGTAACATGATCAAACAGTTAGTGCAAACAACAATCAAATATCATTAATGCTAACATAGCGACAAGCCCAGTCCCTTTCTTCTCCCCTCAAAAAAACAAAACAAAAAAACATCTCCAGTTGCCAAGTGCGTGTCAGTCTATAACTGCCTGGCTCTTCTTTGTTATTCAGATGGCTTGCACTTGGAGCAGTCACACTCAAAGCTCCAGGGGCAGGCTGGGGTCATGAGCACCGGTCCCCGGGGAGGTGTGCATCGCTGTGTGTCTCTTCATAGAAAAACGCAGCGGGGTGTGCAGGAGCCGGCCAAGCAGCGCACAACCAGATCCATCATTTCCACCATCCTCTGTTTGCTTTGCCTTCTCTAAACTTCCTCTGTGTCCTTACCTCCCACTGGTGCTGGGCTCCTCGCGCTATCTGTTACTGCGAAATGCATTTGTTTTCGTCACATAGGCCTCAGGTGCAGTAGTGCTGCAGGGTAGGGCTGCAAAACTGAACTTGCAAACAGCAACATATCTTTCAGGATTCTCCTAAAGTGGACATATGCATGATTGAGGCTTAGGAACGTTCTTATGGGATTGACATTTTAAGTTTTACAGTGACTCTGAAACACAGAAGCTATGGGGCTGGTAAGGAGGTAGCCTGCAGCCCCCTCTGCAGGCAGCGGTGGGAATAACTTAAGTCAAAATAAACTCGCAGTTACAGCAAACATCGTTAGCAACTTCACGGTTAGCGAATTCAGCAACTTTGCTTTACTTTGAGCACATACTTGTTCAGAACTGATCTGATGTGGGATATGATGCAATATAACCCGAGGAGCACACATCATTGCACTTCAGCAGCAGAATGAGAAAACAACCCAAGTGAACTGGATTGTTCAAAACTCTTACTAATGCTCCTGATTGTATTTAAAATGTGCTCTTTGAATCCAGTCTTTATGACGAAAAAAAAAAGAAAGAAAGAAAATTGTTTTGTTAATGTCCTCTGCAGAGAACATAATCTCCTATCTCCTTGGGGTCCTGGTAGCCTGAGTAATGACTCTACAAACATATTGCTAAATCTGTCAAAAAAATTCAAGTCATTAAATGCTAGCCAACACCACACCCTATGTCCTTTCTTTTGTTTGTGCTCCTGCTTGTTCATTGTTTTTCTTGGCAAATAAATTGGGCCCCGGTTTTGCAAAGCACAGTGGCTAAGCATGCTCATTGAACTGCGACTTTTATTGATTAACCTAGCCGGGAAGTCGGCGCAGTGGTGAGGAGAAAATAGCTCCACGCATGTTTGCTTTTGCATGAAGCCATGCCCTTTATTTACATACAAAATAACAATCTGCACAAAAGGCGGAAGATTTATATAGAGTCAAACTACACTATAAATTCAAGATTGTGACTGTAAACGCTGCCAAATGATAACGCAAATCCGCAAAGAATAAGATGTCTTTCTAAATCAAGGCTATTGCCACTTTTAACTGCGATTGAAAAATGTCCTGACTGTGAGCGACAAAAACAGAAGAATCCCTGGATGAGGAAATAATTTCACTGCAATAATGCTCAGTTCCCAAAAGGTTACATAGACATATTAGATTCCTCCTCAACAACTGAACGGGACGAGGCGTATTGCAGGCAGCAGGATTTGAACCATAGACCTTTTCGTGACAGTGTGAAGGGTTTTGCTAACTTACTAAGTGTAAGTAAGAAATCCACGTGAAATTAAAAATAAAAAGTAATTTTGCTCTTTTGAGTGGGGCATAAAGTCTAATCTCTCACTTAGTTTTTTCCTAATATGGTTTCTATAGTGGACTGTCAATGACTCAAACCCCGCTACAGAGTAACCCCTATTCTACTAAGAAAACTAGACAAAAACTGTAAAATATGGCAGGGTAATACGAGGCACTTGAAGGAACAGAAAGGGAACCAAATATATCTTTGTTTTTCATACCAAGATATTGGCAAAAAAAAAAAGCCCATTCGTGCACACAAACACACACATCTCCCCTTCACTGTCTCTCTCTTTGCAGTGCATTCTGGTTAGCGCCTGGGTATCTATTACCTGCCAGTCTGCCCTGATCTCTTTGGACAGCTTTGATCAAAAGATGTCATCCGACCTACTCGACCGGGCCCGCTAGGGAAGTTAGCAACGGGGAGGCAATGTTAGCGCTCATGTCTGCGTATACGTGTGTGTGTCTGTGTGTGTTTAGGAGCAAATCGCACGGTGGACTGGGTGTAAATAAAATGACAGGATCACTTTAAGGCCCTGTCAAGTAGGCAGGAGGCCATTATGATAACGCCCGCTCTGTTGCAACGCAAACGGACACTGTTTAAATCCGCTGGCTGAGGCATAATGTACATGATATAGCTCTTTTTGCTTGGCCCCTCCTCCTCCTCCTGGTGCTCCTTGCCTCTTGTGCCTTTTTTTTTTTCCTTTCAATATTTCTCTTTCATTTTCTCGTCTCCACTGCAATAATGCCCACCTTTCCCCCCCTATTTTTCTCACCCCGCCCCCCCTCCCTCCTTTTCGGTTATCACTTTTATAGGCGGCTGTTTAGTGCAACTGCTACTGAAACGGCCACAGAAGGGCTGAAAGATTATTTGCAAGGTGAATTGGAATCGCAGCGGAAGGAACACAATTCACCGGCGGCGAAGACATTTTAGTTAGGGGGTGCTGAGGGATAAAGTTTCCCCCATAACCACTTTTGCATATTTCCTATTTAATGTTATTGCCTGCAGTTTGCAAACTATCCACCAGGGGGTGCCGCAGCGCCCTCAGCACCCTGGGCTCCCACGGCCTCGATCGTTTTGGTCATAAGGGCCTCTGTAGAGAATCTTAAAACTGCAATCCATGTTGTATTGGTATATTTATTGGTAAGTTAAAAGTCAAATGGAAATCGCAATTGGATTTACTGATTGTTTTACTGGCTGGAATATGGAGTCAAAAACCGCAGTACTAGCCCACACTCGTTATCCGATCGTACCGCATCCCTAACCTCAACAAACCCAAGTCACTCTCGAATTAACTGCTCATGATGATTTCATTCTTTTCTTTCTCCCCCCCCCATTTTTGGTTATTACGTTTTACGCCTTCTGCTTCGTGCATCTGCTGCGAACATACTGGAAGAGGAAGAAAAAAAAGAAAGAAAAAAAAAACGTCACTCAAAAGCAGATTCCAGCTCTATAAAACAAGGCTCGCGGGCGTTGCCAACTCATCGTTTGCAAAGCGCTACCGGATTTACAAGCCGAATGCGAGCACTCTATACGCGGGGCAAATGTTTAAGGAATTTGATTAGCGTTAGCCAAACACACGGACCCAAAATCGTGCAGATGTAAACCAGAAGTGGCTGCATCTCGGGCAATAAAAGGTGTGAAATGCGAGCGGTTTTAGGGGAAAGAAAAATGGCTGGCAATAAAGCAGGAAAACAACAGCGCTCCGAGGCAATTTAGACGGCAAAACACACGCCATTAAGTTTGTGCATTATCTTTTAATTTAATCTTGAATGATTTATAATCCATCACGCAAGGCTTCAACCATATCCAATTATTCTCTGCGGCTTGATTGACAACAAAGGTGATTTATTAAGCTAATAAAAACTGATGTGCTCTGCTCTTGCTCTGAGGATAACCGGGCCGGACGGCGGGGCTTAGACACCACTCGAGCGTTTACACCCTTTTTGTCCTAAAAGGGGCGCGATCGATAAGCGTGTTTGCGTTCGCGTGGAGAGACAATTTGAACAATCGCTTAGCAAGCGCTGTGTGCCGGGTTCGCGGCACACATTTTTCGCACAAGTCGTCCGCTCTTGTCGCGAGGTATGAGCATGTTGGAAATCCAAGTGTTATGTGTGGAATGAATGGGAGGAATAGAAAAAAATTATAAAAAAAAAAAAAAGACTTGGAATATGCAAGATTTTTTGACCTTTCAATTTAGAAGTTGTATTAAAAAACTGGACATAATACAAACATTCCTGGGTGCCTCGGCTACAATAGTGTTTCACAGTTTTATTGCACATTACAAGCCTGTGTGACAAGTTTCTCAAAGTGCTATTCACTCCATACTCCGTGTTGGTAAGTAGCCACTGCATCTGTTTTAATTCAGAATCAGATAATTTTATTCAGACATTTAAACATTTAACAGATAACGACATAAATAAACATAAAGTCTGAAATGGAATAGGCAGAAGCTAAAGCTTATTGTGCCTATCCCAGTGTATTTACATAACAAACAGTAAAAGCTGCCAATGTCTTACAGTTATAAAAAAAAAAATTGTGAATTCATATTAAAAAAAAGGGAAATTACATTTATTTAGGGAAAAATAAAACGTTAGAGACTGGTCAGGATTTTGAATTGACCTGGCGCGCCCGCTGACGACAGTAATGGGAATGACACATTATAAAACAGTGAACACAAGCTTTCAGTTGGAGCTAGCGCAATGCTAGCAAAATCGACGGCGTTGTGATGAACACACTCTGAAAGGGTCAAACGGTGGATTGTGGACTTGCAAAATGTTGAGAACAGTTTTGTGTTCCCTCCGTGATGCCAGAAAATACAGATCGAGGCGCTTCAGCAGTAGCGCAAATGACAGGAGTGAACGGGATTACGCTACACTCCTTGAATGAAGGACAATACTACTCACTGTAGGTTTTTCTCATGGGTAGAGTAAATGTAATATTCAAGACAGTCATTGAAAAACTTCTTCTTACTCCTGCAACCCTGTCTGAGAGTTTGTTACACATAGCCAACTCTTCATCTAATAATAAGCCACTGGTAATTCACTGTTGACCATTTATGTCAACTCCGACACCTAAATGACTTTGACTTGGTAATGTTTGACGTTTTCTTATTTATTACTCCTTCAGCGCAACTATTATGTAATTAAACATTCAATCACACGCACGAAATCTCATCAGTTAATTCCATTCTCGTACGATAAAACATCAGAAATCAAAACGTCACGTGCGGGAGCAGAGATTGTCGAACCCACTGATTGTATTAAGGTTTAATTCCTTCGTCCGCAGCATTTATGTCATCTGACTCCCTACTTTATCTGCTAATGCTACGCTCAATCACTTGATATTAATGGAAAAACGCAGCGTCGGAGAGGAGGGGGGTGGCGTAATGGCGGCCAATGGGAGTGTTTGTATGAGCGCAGGGGAGTGGAGGGGGTGGGGCCAGGGGGGGTGAACGGTCACAAGTTCACATGCATATCAATGTGGGAGAGAGCCATTAAGAAATATTAGCATGTTTACAGCGCATGTATGAGGGCTTTTTAATGAGGCCTGGAGCTATACACGCGCACGCACACACACACAAACACTCTTTAATAGGAAGCGTTACTCTCAATCAGGCTGTCGGTCATTGGAATATATTTTGATTCGGGTCTGTTGATATATTTGAGCGGGGTTGAATAGAAACAAATGAGGTGAGGAGAAAAGTTCTTTCAGTAAGGCAGAACTAAGGTGGGGAATTTACCGAGGTATTTCCTTTCTCAAATTTTGGAATAAAAATTGTCACTCAATCAACGCTCCGAAATAATAACTTGTAAACACAGAACTACATTTTCAGAAATTACCTAATGAGGTTGTTTAAGTTTAAGGATTTCATGAAATTCTTGATTATTTATTTCTTCTATTGCTCTAGCGCTTCGATCTGTATTTCCTAGATTTTGTTGCGTCATAGAGGATACACGAAAGGGCATAATCGACCACTGGACCTGTTCTGATGAGTTCTGCGCCACAAGTGTCTTCATCACAGTATCGTCAATTTGCTAAAGTGCCGTTAGCTGAAGGGGAAATCTTGTTTTCGCAGTTTTATAATGTGTCGTTCCCACTACTGACTGCAGTGGGCGCTCTAGGCTAATCTTGATCAGCCATGTCGCTCGTTACATTATTTACAACAAGTTTTAAAACGTAAAGTATCAATGCTTGGATAACTAGGTAGGGACCAAAACATACTCTTTGCTGTTCCATAACTCCATAAGGAAGGGAAATAGTCAAACTCAAACAAAAACTATACTAGAAAGGAAGTAATGAAAATAGTTGCCAGCATATGGAGTAAATTAATTTCACAAAAAGCATAATTTTTTTTCTACGTCTTAATTGCCTTTTCTTTCCAAATGCACACATAATTAGCAAAATACGTCCATACTGACGTGCCAGAGTGCAGATCCAGGCTGCTCTCTCTCTGATTCAAGTGCAGTGTAGGGCCGTGTTGGTACATTATTTGGTTGGCAGTGCTGATTAGCTGTGTCTCTCATTAATGTAATGCTCAGAGTGAACCCTCCGGATCGGGTTTCATCTGCTCCTGAGCACCTGCAGCAAACACCCTCCCACCCACACCATGCAGCTGCTCGGGGCACCATTTATCATGTGCCAATTTCACTTCCCGGACCTGCAAAAATATGTCTGGGGTCTGAAGTCAGGTTATACGGTATTTTCAAAAGACAAGTTAAGTTCCATGCATGTAACTGTTGAATATGCGGCACAGCCTTGAATAAATCAGTTCTGTATGTGCTAAAGACTGCTTGGAGAAGTGGTGTGAGTGTATTTGTCTAACCCAGGTACTGTATTAGCCAGACCAGCCAGTCTACTACTAATCTACTTTTTTGTTCAAAAGCAAGTGCATAATGGGATCATGCAAGTAGCTAATCATTACTTTTTTTCATCAATCCAATCACAGACGCTAATTTATAACTCATTACTCAAATGCAGATAACTCTCTGAAATCCTGTGTCAGACTTTATAACTTGTAATCAATAGGGTTTAGTTAATTCACCTTGGTTGGCTGTTTTCCTGTCATTCTGTGTGATTTGTATTAGCTCTTTTCAATGCCTTTGTGCTCAGGTATGTCGCCATGTTTGTTTTGGTATGCATTACATCCGCCTGTCGCTATATAGTACTTGTGTTAAAACAAAATGAGTAGTTCAAAAGTCTTAGTGTTTACGCTCATCTCATGAAGCAACGCTGCTAGCTCATTTGCTCCACTCCCCCCCCTGTTTAACTTCCCCTTCCCGCGTCGTCGTCGTCACAATTAAAGTGCAACCCGAGCACCACCAGGAGCAGGTCACCGGAGGTGGGCTTTGATTCGCGGTTAGCGTTAGCGTGTCGTTGGCATGTTGGTCCCATGACGGATCCCTGGGCCTTTGCGAGCCATCAACACCTCTCCTCCTGGCCGTGGGGCGCAGTCTGGGATTTGAGTTTCAGAGTAACAGGGAGGTAAACACGAGCGCCGATGAATTATATCAGGAAGAAGACTGTCATTTCAAATCACGCAATCAGGCCTGGAGAAAGGAAATAGCAAAGGTCTTGAACGTCAAAGTATAGGTCCAGGCTGTATGTTTTCTGTATGTTTCAATCCTAAAAGGCAAAAGACGTGTCACCCAGACTACAAGTAGCACCAGGAGGTAAACAAGATGCCGGTCTAACTATACTGCACAAGCTGTGATCGCTGTTATAGCAACCGAGCCAGGAGGGAATACACACGTGAAGGTACAAGGCAGCACCGATGGAAGAGGTAATAGCCACACAGTAAATAGAATAACATTGAGGTTATTTATACGGCTAATTAGCAGAATGCAATCATTTATCTGCTGCTTTGCTGATCTGCATGGAAAATTAACTATTTACAGGCTCTATAAATACACAAATGCACAGGCTAAAATCCTGACATTGATTGACTGTCATGAGATCCCAAGAGTGTCGTGTGAATGCATGCAGTGAGATCAAAACATGATCATACTTTAACGTCAATTACCTTGGATGTATACAAAAATAGTACAACACGTATGCTAGGGAAATAAAGAAACGCTGTTAGCTTCTTGAGCCAGTTCCTACAAATGCATACTTTTGTCCGTTTCATGGCATTTGTATAATTTCTGTGGTTTCTCTATCAATAACATATAAGATGTTGTTTAGTGGCCATTGGATTGGAGTATCCGACCCCATAAAAAGCAGAAACTTAACTGAATACGATTAAGCATTTTGCTCAAAGCACACTTGTGTTAATTTGCATACAAAGGTCTGAAGGTCTGTATGATTAATGATGTCTTACTAGGATTTGACCTAAATGTGGTTGATGGGTTGGCAACAGCTGAAAGCATCTCGATTGTTCATAATTTGGGATGTTTGATGGCTAAAGGCTAACGCCAATAGGAAAAATACATTTGTCACTTTTAACTCTATTGATACGACTCAAGGTTCATTTATGCTCTCATTTTGTAGGTAAATACACCCATGCATTGTGAGCGAATAGTGTCACTGCATTTATACATCCAAACATAATTGTCAAGCTTGTGTTACCAAAAGGCATAACGCGCTTGAAGGATTTACAATAACAGACGAATGGTGAAAACAAATATGCTTTCAATTATTGTGGTGTTTTTACACCACAATAGGCAACTCAATGCGCCTTACAAAAGAAGATAATGCGAAATTACAATCAGGTTAAGTTAAGGCAAAGCACATATATAGAAACATCAAGACATGGGAAACACACAGCACACGAGGTCACGTACAGATTTTTTTCTTGGGGATAGGAAGGATGATCGGCCATTGATTAGGGGGTGGGGCTGAAGAAAGACGGGGTTAGGGAGGAGGGGGTATGTGTGTGTGGTTATTTACAGGCTGAGAGTCAGTGTTATGCAAAATAAGACCCAGAGAGCTCAGTCCGTATCTGGTTTAGCTCCGGGGCTTGGCCTTGAAGGGAAGTGTTGACGGCGTAGGAGAGATAAACGGCCTAGCTGCTTCAAACCTCCTCTCTCAGGAGGAAGAGAATTATTCCAGTAATAGTTCATACATTTATAATGAATTAGCTTTTTTCTCAGCATTAGTTCAGTTCTCCAGAGCAGGTGGTTCCCTTCACAGTTATTACACAATAATTGAAAAATAAACAAGGAAAATTGGTGAAATGGTTTGTTTGCAGATAGCTCTTTTAAATAGCCGTTTGTTCTGCTTCACCTGTGGAGCTGGGGGTTAACTGTGTGCAGTAGTGCCCCCAGTGGTGATAACATGAATAGCGCCATAGCCGTGAATCACACAAGCTCTGGACAAACGTAGGAGGAGTGTCTGTCGGAGCAGACGGAACAGATCCAAGCCGACGACGGACGGAAAGCTCCATACGTATCCGTAGGCGTTTCGGATGTAGAGCATAAATGAGCCTTCATACTCAGAGGTGGATGGCATACCCAAAATGTGTACACAGGAATAGTGTTTCTTCATCTCACTTAGGAATAAAAAGTTGTCATCGCCAAACAAATACTCAGTGTAGAAGCTAAGAGTATAAAGTATTTTGTGAAAATTAAGTGTTTGAGCTGGAAATGTCTTACGATTGGCCCACTCTTTCCCAAGGCCCCAAAGTTGCCCACACACCTATGCAAATAACATTAAGCAAAAGCTGGTTGAACACATTTGAACAGTCCCATCCACCAAAGGTCCACAATGCCCATATGTGAGACCCCTTTTGACGGCTTTGGCAGAGGATGTTCTTGCTTCTGCAGCATGAGTGAAGAGGAACTGCACCCTAATAAGTTTGCAGGCGACACTGATGGAGCCACACACATTTATGGAGACATGGTCAGTCCGTGCTGTATATGTCCATTGTGTGTGTGCTTGGAGGAAAGGGGGCGGGGAGGGGGGCTATAAATCCCACTAATCAATCGCGGCCTGTGTCGGTGGAATGGCAGACAGACGTGCCGGACGCTGTTTTACATCAGGGCGTACGGTGTGTGTGTGTGTATGTGTGCGCGTGAGAGCGCTCGTGTGTGTGTCCAGGCGTCCGTCACGTGATGCCCTGCACACAGCTGTCACAAATCCCGGCTAAGTGTCTCCTCTTACTGCATGGAGAGAGAGCGCGTGTGAGCGCCACAAGAACATGTCATGGCGGCTCTTCGTGAAACAACATACGATACATGCAGGAGGGGGGTTCCTCCATTGGTTTTCGTTGGTGAATTTACAAAGTGACCAATGAAACCCGCCGTGAACGCATGATATCAGTGGTCATTAATTCGGATTCAAATATTTGCTTTTACTTACTGGCTATGGGCCTTTAAGTTAAGGCTTTGCGATGCTCCACGGGGCCGGCGCTATTTCACACCGAGTTTAGCTTCAAGTCCGGTAATTACTTTTCTCTTCACTTTGACTCTGCCGCAATGATGATTATGAGCTAATTCCGCAGCACATACAGTAAACTCAACCAAAGTGCAACCAAACAAGCTCAGCGGCGCGAACATAAAAATGGAAGAAAGACGCTGCCAGATTGAAATAGCTTCATCCATTTGGCATTTCTTCCCCCCCCGTGTCATTTTCCAAGCGCGGCTACATACGGGCAAAGACGGGGATGGTTCTCGATGTTGTGATGAATGTGTTTAAATACTCTCGCGGTCTCAACTCTGTTTTACAAATTAAAGGTAGGTGTAAAGTTTGAGTTTACAATCCTCATCATCTCAAGGTTACAGTAATTTCACAACCCACACGGTATGTCCAGGTGTTATTGTCGTTTGAATGAAGCTAGCCCACAAAAAAAAAAAAAAGTTTTTGGGGTCAAGTGAGTTGCTTAAAATTACATTTTAAAAAGAGAAACAAAAATATCTTCATGAGGGGCCTATTTACAGTAAAGAAATGATTGAAAAAATCTTGAAAATTAGCACTCATTGATTTTTAGAGCTGTTCTGAAACACAGGCTCTTATAGGGAACATTCATGCCAAATCACACAATTTGGCATGAATGTCCTTTGGTGTTTAGAGTGATTTCGGTGGCTAATAAACATTAGCTTGTTAACAAATCCTCAAGCATTCCCAACAAATCTCATAACACCCAATGAATCAATGCCAACAAGTTACCCAATCACACTCCTATTGACTTGGTTCTACTCAGTATAATGAAACAGACTAGCATTCGATTTCCCCGTGACCATTCTGTATATGCTCTCTCCAATTGCTTGCCTCTCTTTTTAACCCAATCAAAACAGATCGTCCCATTTCTCTCCATCTCTCCGCCCGGCGATATGTATCAGACAGAAAGCGCCGGCGTCTACGGCAGTTGAGTTCAGTGCGAGTGAATGTAACCTAGGGCAAGGCTGCGGGCGAAATCATTTCTGGAAGAGCAGTCAGAAAGGAAGGTATAAAGCCAGAAATGTTAAATGCTGACGAATGCACTGTCTACTCCCCGCGCTCCCCTGCCTGTCTGCGTCTCCCTTCATCACTGTCGGCTGCATCGCGTCTCCCATTTTCCCCAGCCCTAACTACCTGGGCAAAAATATGTCAATCCGAATAGGCTTTCTATCTTGTCCTCTTGTCTTGCCATTTCCACTATCGCTCCGGGATTTATCTACACGGGGGAAGTATGTCCAATTTGTGTTTGGAGATCAGCCGTAATCGCGGGGAAAAAAATCGAGATATGCTCGGCGTTTATCCTCGACCTCGGGTATTTCTTTTTAAGCTTTTGAGCTAAAGAGGTCCTCCAACACAGACTGGAATTTAGAAAGGACGTGATGGATCGGTTGAACTGCCGGTTTTTTTTTTTGCAAGCCTGTAAAGTAAAGCTGTGGCAAAGTAGAGATTTTTTTAGAATGTTCTTGTTACACTGCTGTTGGAAACTTGGTAATTGATTATTTGTCAATTTACTGCTTTAAAGAATAACTCAATAGCTTGCTTCTCATAATAAGGATGTGCGCACCGTTTTCTTTTTGACTCCATGACATGTTGCTTGTTTTTACTCTCGTTTCAGCACTCTGGATTCTGACAATTATCCGTCGTCTGTCATGAGAACAATCAGGAAATACGTATTTCAGTTTTTCTTTTGCTACTATAAATGTGGTGGCGCACATTTCTCAGCAAGAAAATCCCTCGATTCCCTGGCCAGATGTCGCCTGTCCGTGCGGCGTTTGCATATTCTGCCTGTATGTGCGTAGACCTCCTTCGGATGTTTTTCTGCTACCACTAAAACATGCACAGTAGGGAATTCCTTGAAATTCTGAACCTTTCCTTGTGAAGTAAAGTTTCAAAGAGGAAAAAGCTCTCGAATGGACGTCTTCAAGCAGATGTGAGATGTGTGTGTCACCCATCAACAACTTCATCAAATGGACTCTGAAACTGAATGAAAAGGTCATGTTTCAGAAGCCAAGAATTCTGAAAACAAGATGAACGACTATTATTTGCAGACTTTACGGCTAGACAGGTAACCCGATTACAACGGCATCTTTGTTGTATCGGATCCTTTTTAAAGTCTCTGGGCGGCGGTTGTATCTATCTGAGATAAAAATCCCGCACTTCTATTTGTCTTCCTGCGCGTTATCTGCGTCGCTGTGTATTATTCCTCTGCCGGGCCGTTGTTATGTCTGTGCGCGGGGAACGCTGGGTTCCTCCGGTGAGCCGGGCCTGCATCAACTCAAGATAATAAGCGATGGTGAGAAAATGAGGGACGTCTAAACACTTCGGGGCTTGACATGGCAGATCAAAGTCTGGAGGTCCTGTCTGGCACTGCTCTTTCTCATGGAAAAAAAACAAAAAACACCCACACACACTAAAGTACATGTACATGATGGAGACGCTAGAGTGACAACCAAACATAATACGTAAGATATGTTTGAAGAGCTGGGAGGGTTTTTTATTCGGGTGATGACTTGATGAAGTAAATATTGTTATAAAAATATTTGGTATAACTTTACTTTACAGCACTATATTAGCGAGGTAATGATGTAGAATGTAAACAGTGTAGTACCTATATGTTTAATTACAGGAATAACATGGAAACAGGACACACATTTTGTCCCTATAAGAAGAAGAAGACCCATCTTCAAATCTGGAACCTAGCTGGAGCACCCACAAAAAACCCACCCAGAAACAGGACGATAAAGCAAACCCTGTACAGAAAGATTTGCTGGAAAAAATGAAATATTTTATTTATTTATTGATTTTTGACAAAAATGACTCAAAAGTGCTTGATTTATCAGAAATTGTTCAGATTTTGAGAAGGTTTGGACTCGTCTTAAAATAAGATTGCCAATGGAACTGGACAGATTTTTCTTGTCTTTGACTTTTTTGTCTCCATTCAAGTTATTTTTCTTATTTTAAGCGTTAACGTTAATTTCTCTTATTTTAAGCGAATTAAAGCTTGTTCCATCTTATTTCAAGTCGAGTCCAAGCCTACTCAAAATTAGCATTAAAAGTCTTATTTCAAGCACGTTTAAACATTTTCTAAGATAAGAGGGATTTTTTTCCCAGCCTGGAAATCCGACCCAAGAACTGATTGACAACCCTAATCCACTAATAAAGACTGTAAATTGCCAGGAAACATGATTTTTTTGTTTTGTTAGTAATTTCTAAACAGCATTATTTCATTATGACATCATAGTTACCTTGTTATTCCCATTGTGTTACCATGTCAGATACTGTGCTGTCAACGCTCATCTTACAACCTAACATTTAAAAATGTGTTTGATCATCCAATTCTCCCGAACGCTGAAGAATCCTGTCGGACATTTTGACCCCTTAATTCTTTCAAAATTGTCAGCCCTGTTAGCTCCGCGCCAAGAGAGGAGTACCACGTTATTTGTGTAGGCTGCGTGCCCGGTGTTAAAAAGACGCCTAGGAAAATCTTGCATTCCCAAAACTGTCACTGCCAATCAATGTCCCATCAAGTCATACACTACTCGCAGTCTTAGATCGCCAAAAACCCTCAAAAATGTACGATGAAAATAAAAGCATGCTTGTAGTCAATTGTGATTAAGCGGATCAAAAGCGACGCGAGATGAAGTTCAGCGAGAGACTGACGGTTTGAGAGAGACGAATTGAAAGTTCTTGGATCTTGTCGGCTGGATATCATTTGCGTTGCTAAAACAGCGCCAACAATTATGAGGGTTTTTTTTTTTAAGCAACGCAACAAAACGACTGTCGAACGGAAGTCTTTAAATCGGAAGCGTCACAAAAGCAAGAAAACAAAACAAAAAAAAGTTCAATTTAGATTCCCCTCGTTTGCCACGAAACATTGTCACCAACTTTGTCGCGGCAAGCCTCTTCGGACATGTATTTGTACAACATTTTTGGAAATCCTCTTCAGTCTCTCTTCTATTACTTTTGCTCAAGCATACTTGTAGCTTTGTAGTTCACCGGGCCAATTCTAAGACTCTCGACCTTTGTCACATTCTTCAGCCTTGCGGTCCTTTCTCAATGTTCTACACTTCCATGCCTGTCCAGAGAGTACTCAATCCGCCAAGAAAAGCACACTTTTGAAACATAGACAAAGCAGGTGGGGATCTGTATATAGCTGCAGAAGTGTGACTTGAGGTAACGATTCAGTTAGTCTTTAAGGCTCTTTGCCAAGCGTCTTTTTTTTTTCTTCTTTTCTTCCACAAGCCTATCTTCTCCTAATTAATTAGAGCCGGGCCACTGACGAACAGGAGAGCCCGTTTTTTTATCAGCACTCATTCATTCCACTCCTCCACGTCCTCTTTTTGAGTAGTCGGAGCAAAGCAGGGGCCTAGGAAATCCGAGAGGACTCAGAGTGTGTCCATAATATGTGAGAGAAATGGGTAGTATTTCATTAAAGACAGTACTTTATAATGAGAAATTCAGACGGAATATAACAAATGGCATTCGATGGGATGAGTTGAAGACGTTTCACCTTTTAACAGTTTCCAAAGTGCCGCACAGAAAATGGACATAATTCAAAGCAATAAGTCAGAGATAGTGTAGCATAAACTGTTAGCAGCTGCCCCCTCGAAATGGGCAATTATAACTCAATATCTAAAGCTACTTCTTCATCTTCTGCATTTGTAACTCTCTGACCAGGGAAGCTGCTGTTTCCAAAACCCTCGTGTGATTAAGCGCCTTGTCACCAAAAATCACTGATGACAAATAACGCATCTCGTCACCTTTCCTATTTTCCCCTCATTGTCCCCACCTCCCTGCCTCCTCTTGGACAAACCAGGGTCCGAGTGTCGCTAGGGGTCATATCTTTTTAATTATCTTTCCCGCCTTTGATTAATTATTCGGCGTGACAAGCGCGCCCGGGTAATGCCTCTCACCTGCCGCCGCTGACTGACGGACCCTCTGTCCAACTCAAAAGCAAACAGCTGCTGCCATGATCGCCTAGCAACCAGCCCGTGATGGATGAGCACCAGAAATGGATGGCCACAATAAATCAGCACGTCTGCCACGGCGCTCCTGAAACCTGGGACCGGCTCGAGAGGGATCAGGGAGAGTGAAGGAGGGGAAGGCAACAAGGGATCATCTCTGCGGCTGAGCAAAAAAAAAAAAAAAAAAAAATATGGAGTGCATGGAAGGAGTTTGTTGGACAAGCTCCCAAGCATGTGATTATTATAGCATATTTTGTGTAATTCTAGCCCAAAGCATAAAATACAAAAACACTTCTCCTCTATTTTGTAATGTTTTACAATACGGCCATTAAGAAAAAAAATAAATAAATTTGATATTCAATAGAGATTGGGTCAATTAAACTACATCCACTGATTGCATTGAAAAACGCAGGGTTTCCACTTGAGTATGTATCACACTGCTATAAGAACAGCAGTGACCCTCGTTCACAGGTACGTCTCAATTTTAAAGCCATTACACTTTTGATGACAATGAAGTCAGAATTTTAGCCTAGGAAGAAAAATGGTTTGAGAATGGGGGTGAAGGAAGCAATATTATTATTATTATGCAATGTACAATACAATATCACAGAGGCCTTGATGCAAATGAGACCCAAGATATTGTACTTACTCTTTTTATGTTTTTATGTGTATTTGTTTATTTGAGCAGCAAACACTCTGCTCAAAAGGAGTGGGCCGAAGCAAGAGCTTATAAGCGCCCACCCCCAAAATCAATACAATTAAAATCATCATTTCCCAAAACAGAGTGGAACAACAAAGGAACAAAATAGCAACAAGGAAACAACAGCAAAACAAAAAAAAATATCCTATATCTCACATGTATTTTGTTGGTTCTCCATTGAAACATACTTTGAAACCCATGTAAAGTGCACAGAACAGCTATGGCAGTCCTAACTTCCCCTCCCACAAGCCGCCTTTAAAACCAGCTTGAGTAGAACAAAGTTGATACGATTAGCGAGAACCTTCTAACCTGCCTGCACTTAAACCCTTGCCCTCATCTCTATTCTCAGTTCACCTTCCATTCCCCCTTTGTTACCAACCTGACCACCTCACGCCCTCGTCCTGCAACACCACCCCTCCCTTCCCTTTATTTACCTGTCCGTGCACATCCACACAGTCATATAGGTGGGGCTTGGGTTACAGCTCTGTAGCCAGCCAGTCTAAATAATATAGCAATGATGAATGGCACGGCTAGATTCATATCCATCAGCGGGCTCTTTTTTTTTTAGGGAGCATCCATCTTCCGTAAGGCCTCTCTTTGAACGGGGCGGGGAGACTCTGCACCGGCCATGCCCCTGGGACAGCCTTGTGTTTGTGGGTTTGAGTGCGTGTCAGTTCGAATGCAGTGACTGATACACAAGCCGGTATGAGAGAGATCACGACTGACAACCACAACGCAGAAGTGAGTGCGCTCAAACCGCCGAGATGAATGGGGGCCTTATTTACAATCTAAATTCGTCTCTGAAGTGGGATGTGAGTAATTCTGTGCTTAACAATGTTTTAAAGGGGCCTTACTTGTATTTCAATATTGTCAAGCTTGTGTTTCCAAAGGGGGCGTCTATCGGCAGAATTTAGTCCAGCTCAGAATCAATACTAGTTAGAAGTTATTCCCAGCCCCCTTACTTACAACTACCTCGCAAGAAAAGTGGAAGATATATGAGAAAAAACTATGATATGCTTTAGTAAAAGTCCATCTATTCTAAATAAAACTATGTACTAGCTACAGACTACTATATAACCGTGGGCAATAGATGACTGCCAAAAAAAACCTTTGAGTAATGTCACCACTAAGACACCACATGGGACACACAGTCAGAACTTCCCAGTCCAGACTTGGACGATGTAGCAACAATGACTTCACCTTTATTTAAAGTAGTTGTGGAAAATGTAGTAGTCGATACTTGCTATTCTTTTCAAGGTACAACATGTAGAAACACACCTAATACTACGGTCAACTTAACTGTGAATGAAATATGAAAAACACATATATCAGGTGCTCTGACCATTATGCTCAATAACGCAGCTATGTACGCCTTGTATTATACAAGGCATATTATACATTAACTTATATATATATATATATATATATGTGCACAAACAGGTGCAACGTAACGCCAGTGGTGTGCCGTCAGGGCCAGCAGGACCTTCTCTGCTGGCCCTGACCAAATGAGGAAAAAAAAAGTGTAAAATGTTTTAAAAGTATATTTAATGTCTATTGTATTTATATAATGTACAGTTGAGTCGATTATATACATTTTGTCGATGTGTAACTGTAATTTCCTACTCAAAAAGTGACTTAAACCCCTCTGGTGAGCTGCTCCTCCTCAGGGCCTTCTCCACCGATTCTGCAGGCCCTGTGTTGTCAGGCCGCACACATGATTGACAGAATTATCAGCCAATCGGAATTCGATGTACATTGACAGTCCGCCCCCCCCCAGGGCCTTCAGTAGCTCAGTAGCCGCGCATGGGCAAGACGTTCCAGGAAAACCGACGTAAACCGGATAAACAGATATTCCTCTTGGAAATATCCCAGTGAAGTGGATTTATTGATCACGTATATCTTCCTCATGAAGAGCTTCGATAGCAAAGCAGCGGGACCGACAGCGGGACGTAGACGCTTGGATCCCCGGACAGGAGAAGAGTTTCCCCGCGTCAGCTGCGCTGGGACTCGGGCAGAGAACAGGTACGAGACTACAAGCGCTAAAAAACAATCTCACATAGCACCAAACTTTAAGTTTAGTATCTTTTTATTACGGTGGATTTTGCGTTTGAGTTGATCTCTGGATGTCTCGCTCTGTCAACAAAACATCTCCAAATATCATCCGCCTGTCCCCACGAACAAGCGCCTATTGTCGATCAGTTTATATGCGTTTAACATCGTGAACCCAGGTTTCTATTGAAGGCCCCGACTGAAACCCCACGGCCCGCCACTGCATAGCGCTAACCTCAGGAAGAGTTGTTAGTACCAGAGGATCATTGGTTCAATTCCCAGCAGGGCTAAGTGTTTCTTCAAGCATAAAGTACAAGCTAATCTCCAAGAAAGTTTCTCAAGATAAATATGCCCATGTGAGAGTTCACAATTCAAATTTAGCTAAATTGCTATTTTAAAAGACTGCGTTTCGGTAATACATGTTCTCTATAAACATAACAAAAATCAATCTCTATTGTCAATTATTATGAGTAAACCTAACCTCTTGGACCTCTACAAACAACTCAAATGCATAGGATTCTTAAGTAGACTTGTCTTAAGTGTTGATGCTTATGGATATGTTTAAAATGGGCACACGGTAGCGCAGCGGTTAGTGCTCTCGCTTCACAGCTAGAAGGTCCCAGGTTCGATTCCCACCTGGACGGGGCCTTTCTGTGTGGAGTTTGCATGTTCTCCCCGTGTCTGCGTAGGTTTCCTCCGGGTACTACTTCTTCTTCTTAATCTTGGTTTTAAAACATAGATCACGAATCCGTAATCACAACACTTGTCAGAAAACAAATGCAATAAGATGCTTTTTTTTATTCAAATTGTGCAGCTCTATTTTAAAATCCTATTGGAAACGATAACAATATACGTCTAATCTGTTTCATGTTACTCTGAGAGAACACTTTGAACATTGCTAAATAGGCCAGAGTATAAAGATTTTCTCTCTCTCTCTCTCTCTTTGAGGCCAGAAGGGTTTGGATATGGAAAGTGGTCGGGCTTCGGCATTAGCGCGAGTAGCCCGGGTCGTTTTGTTCTTTTTCTCAAACACTCACTCATTCATTCAACACCACTAATCCCCTCTTTCTGTCTGTTTCTTCATCCCTCACTCTTCCCCAGAGTGGTGGACCTCAGAGACAGGAGGAAGGACTGGCCTACCCCGCACGGGGCTCGTGCACGTGCGCTCTCCTGTGTGTGTGAGCGCGCGCACCTCCGCACACACTGGCGGGGTCCTGGCACGGCCCCGTTTGATAAATGACACACGTCATTGTGTCAGGAGAGAAGGGTGGGTCTGTGATGTATGGCGCTGACGATGAGAGGGGGAAATCGACTGTTTGGCAGGGAGACGCCGCTGGTCCAGCCGCTACTCCTCTGCTCTTTTGGTTTTTTTCTTCCTTTCTTTCTTTTTTTTTTTCTTTCTTTTTTTTCCTCTGGAAAGCCCTGAAAGCACGATAGACGTATGCACTTAAACTTGCAAACACGCCACATCAATGCGCGCTGTAATATGTGGCATCCTACACCGCGGATCTCCCCGGAGACTCGGTTTGGGGCGATTCTGGTTTATTTTATTTTTCTCAACATGCCTCTCTCTCTCACTCGTTCTATCCCTCTTTTCACAGCACTTTGCCTCCCTATAGCAAAGAAAAAGACTTGACATTACTTTAAGTTGTATCTGTTAGAATAGATCAACACTAACCGCACAACCAGTAACTATTTTTTCCCCGACTTGGGTCACATCTTGCATGAGCACTTTTTTTTACGTCCATGTGATGTGAGTCATATTAATTTGGAGTAATCCTCCTTGCGGACATTTTTAGCTTTTCAACATCTGCTGGTCGCCAAACTATTCAACCATCCACCCACCACTATCTCTCTCTGTCTTTCTGTCTTTTTTTTTTTTTCTCCCAGTCCTTTGCCTCCCTGGCAGAGTTTCAGAGCGGTCGAGTTCACAGTAAAAAAAAAAAGAAAAAGAAAAAGAAAAAAAAGACAGAAGAGCGGAGAGAAAGAAAGGGAAGAGGGGAAGCGCCTGCTAGATCTGGTGCAGCGCAACAATATCAATCACCGTCCCGTTTGGCAACAGAGATACTAGTATTTCAAATAAAACAGCCAGCGCAGACAAATAGCCTTAACATGGGGCTGTAACCTGAGCGCCCGCTAGCACCACCCTGAAACTGCTTGTAAAGTGGAGGAGCTGAGAGTGACTTCTGCTTTGTGTACCGTTCCTTAAAAGAAAAATGGCCCCTTGTTCGTTTCAAATTGTTGTCCAACATTATGATTCTTTGCGCATTGTTCAGGCAACAGGGAGACCCATTAAGCTAATTGTTTTTAGCATTTCGGTGCTACTTCGGGGCTATCGCTCATGATTGTTTTTCCCACAATAAATATAGGCACTGCCCCTTTAACACTCCAGGGGCCATATCATTTTTACTCCAACATGTATTCTACATTTTTCTAGTTTCGAGACTCTTACAATGGTTCTTCCATTTCATGTAAAATCACAAATGCATTGTACTGACACAGTGACAAGATATAAAGAAGTTTGTAACACGCTCTTTATCTCCATCTCCTCTTCAGATTGTACTTGTTGAATAGCTTGGATCGAACGCCTGAATTTGCACATCACTTTAAGTCTTACCTGTCACATTACATAACCGCGAAAGCATGATTTCACTCACTACACGCACATTTAATCCAAACACAACACTCTGGAGTTACGGTACCCTCGCACACAAGTCACATCTTTTGCCAACTTTACAAACCTCTGCCGCCGCTCCCTCCCCTCTCTCCCTCTATCCTCTCCTCACCGACTATCTTTCTCCACGCTTTTTTTTTTTTTTGTCGCGAGGTGCCTGACATCTGCAGAGTGCATTTAAAGAGAGGAAAAATGTGTCAGAGGGGTGTGATGCACTCTTTTGCGCATACACACACACACACACACACAAGAGCGGAGGCCCCCCTTGCTTGGTTTCATTAGCTCACTGGCAGGGTGGCACTTCTCAAGCTCATTACTGGGGAAGGATTTATGGCGCGGCAGCCAGTGGCGGAGAAAAGGCATCTGTCAATAATTGCAGGGAGCAGCAACTCCCATCTCCACCAGCTTTGAAATCTCATTAGGTATGCAGTTATCAGGCATAAAGATCAAAAACATTACTCAGCTCAGACAGAAACCGACCAAGAAACATTAATTAGCAACAGGGCCCTAGCAGTATAAAATAAAACAGCCTTCTTCCCCCCTGATCCTCTCATCTTTCTCTCCCTCTCCCTCTCTCTCTCTCGATCACCTGCTTCCTCCGCTCCTTAACCTTCAAAAGAAAACACACTCATGCAGAGGGGACTATGGGTTTTGGCGCAAAACCACTTCCTCGGAATCCGGGAGACTCGGGATATTTAGTCAGAGCGGCACCGCGAGCCGCGCAACAGGAAGACGGGCCTGTACGCTCATTAAGGAGATTACGCGCAATTTACGCGTCTCAGTGTCGCAAAAGATTACAACAACACCGCCCTCTGCTGAAGTCGACGCACTGCATGTAGTAGAAACAAAGATGCCTTCGATGCAAATCAACACAAATTGGTCGGGCGTAGATAGAAGTTCTGCTTGTCATTTTAGACACGGATTCCGATGGCTGTTCCTGACTTTTTATGGTTAGGTTCCTGTAAAATTTGAAAGCTCTGTCCGTCTATGTCTCCGCATGTTATGAAGTCGGGTGGCCGAGGGTTTTGTCAGCCACAGCGATAATGTGTAAGCAATTCGATTAGGTCGTCGTCCGCTCTGATTGACCAAAATGTCACTAATAATTGTCTACCAAACAATTCCAAGAATCCCTCCCACTTGAGTCGAGAACACTTTCCCGATTTCTGCAGTCGAGAGACACCAGCGTATTGGTCGGCTCGATGTATAAGGCGAATGTTTGCACTATCGTCCTTGAAACTCCTATATATATATATTTGTTCAAGCCAATTGACTAAGTGCGATCTATGTAAATTATTTTAAATGCTAAATGTCCACAGTGGATGCCGACAAATTTTTGCTAGTGATATTATTTTCCCTTATTAAAGTGTTCTGATGCACAGCAGTGGCATTATTAAGAGTATTGACATTAGTTTAATGAATAGCCCACTAATGTTTTGTTATATTGGTCCTTAAAGAGGCTTTATGCAACTTTTTATGTGAAAATAAAGTTGATATTTGTGCGTATTTGACCTTGTAGTGACCCAGCGGCTGTATGAGTGGTCAGCATGGTGCCTTTATTTTCCATCACGGTGGTCTCTGGGATGCTCCAGGCTCAATTGTTTGGAAGGTTTTCTCTGCTGACGGACCCTCTCACCAGAAAACCTACGAAACAATTGATCCTGGAACGTCCCAGAGACCACGTGATGGAAAATAAAGGCACCATGCTGACCACTCATACAGCTGCTGAGTCACTACAAGGTCAAATACGCACACATATCAACTTTATTTTTGCATAAAAAGTTGCATAATGCACCTTTAAATTATCAAAATGTTTCCTCCATATCGCCCCCAACGTCTGCAGTTTATCGCTTATCCGCGTCTCTGGAGTTTAGAAATCCAAATCAACACACAAGTCTACGCTGAAACACATATCTCAAAGATGTTAGCTTCACTCGCTAGCTTAAGTGTTACAGTATCAACCACAGAAACCATCATGGACATGCCGTTAGCTTTCTGAGCCTGCATATCTGATCCGTTAGCTTCCCAGACCGGTTTGACTTGAGCGTTCAATCCCCATTTAAATGAATAGCGAAGCCAGGGCCCATATTAAAGTATGTCGAGGTGTGACTTTCATGGCATTTATATAATTTATGTGGTTCAATCACAAACATATTTTAAGAGGATGATTAGTGGCCAGCAAAAAACTTAACTGAATATGATTTAGCATTTTGCTCAGACAAGACTTTTATACGCTAATCTTATCTAAAGTAAAAATTTCAAAAGGTCTGTACATTCATCAATGGTTTCTAACTAGACTTTGATCACCTAAATGAATTTGATGGAACAGCTGAAAATATCGGCATCGTCCATAATTTGCTATGGTTGATGGCTACATGCTAACAGCTATAGGGAAAATACATTGAACAGGCTAACAGACACTGAAAACTAACTGTCTGCATACGTTAGGATTGGATGCCGCTTCTCCTTTTTATTTCTATGGTATCATTAAGTCCTGTTTAAAAGAAAAAAGTTATCAGCCAGTCATTATGCGTCAGTATGTGCTATAGGCTACTTTTGCGCCATCACAGTCATGGTCACTATAGCCCTTTGTAAGCAAATGGCCTTGTTTTATTCTGCCATTTCCCAAAATCTGTGTCACCTCAAAAGAATCTGCATACTCTTACATCGTCCACAGCCTGTTCACGTCCCCTTTTTTTTATGGCTTACGTCGCAGTTTATTAGTCAAGTCATATTACTGTCTATGACCAGCACATATCAAAGCATTCCGTGTCCTGATGAACCGTCCGATTACACGCACGCACGCAGCTCCACCAGCGCAGCAAAGAGGTGGGATAATTCCAAGCATCTGAAACTGATCAGGACATGAAACAAAGAAGCGGGGGGGGGGGAGGTATGTCCGTAAGGCTTTCAGAGTGGCACTGTCACTTGGCGTTAACGGCGGGGGGAGAGAGTAGAGTTGAAGCTGCCACTGTGTTCCAAACTCATTTCTAACTTTCCAAACACATTTCTAAAGTTCTGATTCTCGTCAGAGATGAATCACAGCTTTTTTTCCTACATAAATGTCCGCTTTGTCAACATATTGAAGGGCTCAAACATATTTCCTTCCACTACAAGAAAAACATAATTGGACACAGGGGTTTTACTTTCAAAAACCCTTACGGCCATCATAGGATGTTTTACTTAATACGTTACAAAAACAAAATAAAAAAGCGGTAATGAGGACCTAAAAAATTGCTAAAACCACAGATTTAGTTTTCTCTAGAAAGTAAAACAGAAATGAATTGTAACCATTGTGAAATGGAAAGAAGATGCGTAGGCACTTGACCTGACAAAACATATTTGAATCATTTTGAAAGAAATACACCACACACATTCAAACACATCCCAAGGGCAAGTTAGCTGCTTTTTGTCTTTGCTACAAACCATGAAATTTGATACGATTATTCATAACACTTTTTCGGCTTAGGATGCATTAGGAATTTAGCTGACGCACATTAAACCCAAATAGTATAATTTGAGTGGATAGTGGCTTTAAACTGTCAAAGCAACTTTAAGTATTTGTGAACTGTCACTCATGATGACCCCTTGGTTCTCGCGTAGGGCCCCCTGACTGTGGCCCCTGGCTTTTACCACAGCCTACACACTACCAGACTGAAGGCTGCCAGTCCGGTGCGGGTTTAGCCTAAGCCTCCGTGGGAAAGGCAGAGGAGAGGGAGCGAGCGTGAGAGCGTGCACACACACACAGAGTTCGGACAGAAGGACAGCCCCCTCAGAGGGTAAGGAGCCGGAGCTGGAGCCGGGCCCAGGCGCTTACAACACGCTACACACTATACTTGGACTTACTTTAACCTTTCTGACCCAGTTCCCAACTTATTCATTTCCTGCACAAAGCAACGTTGAATCGAAGGCAATGTAAAAACAGTTCCATGGCCCTGGAGTTGCTGCTCTACGGTTAAGAATCACTGGTCTACGGTGTAACCAGAAGGTCTAACTACAATGGTTGCACAATGTTGGACGTCTGCTGCCATGGCAAGCATTCACTGAGATCTCAAAGTAATAACCTGTTAGGATTAACAATTATTTATATCCAAATCTCAAAGCGTATTGACTGGAGAGCTTACTGCCATGTGTGATGCCTCATTTGAAAGTCAAGACCTTCTAGTTTCTAAAAGTATGTGTGAGATCTGTGTGAGTGAAACACAATTTACATTACACTTAACCCTAATCATATCCTGATTGGGGTGAACTAACCCTGACCCTAAGCCTAGCCCCCTGGTCAGGAGGGGACGGCAGGTAACAGGTTAATGAAAAATAAATACATTTAAATTCATGCGGCTACTGTGAATTCCACAGCTGCCACGGTGCCTTTGGACACTTTGGATTTCCTTTGCAAAACGTGCCATTGGGGGGAAAGACAGAAACAAGAAAGGAAAAGACGGACTCTTCGCGTCACATGTAGCAGCCACATCTTTTTAGTGGTCCCGTCCCAATACAATCCACCCGTCTGACTTTGACTGTAAACATTACCAGCAGTGACAAAAAGAAGCTTCCACTGAATAGTAAATAAAATTGTCTGGCAGATTAAATGGTTTCAACTTATACAGCGCTTTTCCACCTACATTTAGGCACTCAATGCGCTTTACAGCAAGGAACCTCTCACCCATTCATACACCAATGTACGCAGACACTGGAGGCAAGGTGGGTGAAGTGTCTTGCCCAAGGACACAACGACAGCGTGCACCTTCAGGAGGCGGGATTCGAACCCCCAACCTTCCGATCATGAGACGACCCGCTCTACCATCTGCGCCACCGTCGCCGCCACCGTCGTAGATTACTATCTACGACACTTTTTTCTTCAGAATTCAGTACTGGCAACGTCCCGCACTAAATCCCCCCCCCTTGTATGAATCACCGTGATGGTCAAGTACATTCCCGCGTAACTCAATGCAAATACCGCGAGCCTTATCTGACGTGCGCGCCCCCCCCCCCCCCCCCCCACACACATCATACCGGACCGCACTTTCTACACCCCGTGAAGCCCTCCGTCACACAAACACATGCTTTACGTCCCGCCGCAGGTCAGCGCGGCGGCCGGGGATAAAACAAAGTCCGGCCTCCATAAAGAACACAGTGCCGCCATCGTAAACAGACAAGTTATTACGACTGCACGGATATCAATGATGGCGTGAGAGAGTGAGAGAGAGAGAGAGAGGGAGAATGAAGCTGTTCCTCATTGTCCGCCCCGTAGACAAACAGCGCGGTAATAAGGACGGCCGCGTGGCACTTCCTAGCCCTGTCCCGGACCACCCCTGAACAGACGTCGGAGCACGCACTACCAGGCCCCCTTTGACCCGGTACGGTACGGAGACTGGAATCTGTGTTTTGTCAGCAGGGGGAAGTAGGCCTCACATGTGTAGGAGTGTGTTGGAATCAAGCTCCCGACGCTCCATTTCCTGTGGGAGACGTGCTTTCTTTCTTTCTTTCTTTTTTTTTTCCCAGGACGCCTCGGGGCGGGCACGACAACAACGGAGGACATATGAAAGAGGGGGTCAGACCGACTCACGCTCGATTACCAGGAAATTCTTCACAGCTGTAACTAATGATTTATTTATTTTTATTTTTTTTTTACTTTGCAATGCTTTTTGGTGAATAAAGCACGGTTCGTATTTATTTTTGTACCAGGGGGAAAAAAATGGTATGTTAGTTATTTGTTCATTTATTTACAGCGTCAATTGGATTAGTGACAAAACAACAATAGCCCGAAGAGAAGAAAAGGGGTAAAAAAAAATTAATAAAAAAAAAACATCCTTCTGACCGAGATTGTGTTATTTTCTCCCATTAAAAAAAATAAATAAATAAAATGAAAACTACTCCGGCGGATCCTTGTCCAGGCTCCAACAATTTGCTGATTGTCTTTTCCCGCTCGTTGCGTACTTTCACCTTGATCTGCCCCGTCCAATGAAGCCAAAAAGCCCACCAAAAAAAAAAAAAAAAAACAGCTCATTCTCGAGACCATTTGAAACCCTCAGAGTCATACGGTTCTGTCTGTTGAGATCGAGTTAGTTACTGGTATTCACGTATTCTTCGAGTCGGCAAAACTTGAAATCTCCACATCTAAGAACTAGTCAGAACGCCGATAGAACCTGATAATCCTAAGGGGACGCATTGTTATTGAAAATGTGAAACACCATTTTCCCGTCACCAACACCGATGTCGTGTTTTTATTTTTAATTTTTTTTAGAGCTGCGGCAAAGGGCAAGTATACAAAGCTCTCTCCAGCTTTTGCAGACAGGTAAATAATGACTTTGTGTATCAAACGTAAAGGCGGCGCGACATTTCGAAACTTGGAAAAATTAGAATGAATAAAGATGATCGCTTCGGGCAGCGTTGGAGGCTGCGTTGACTTTGTCGCCCCCGTTTCATTCCTCGCTCCTCGGCTCGCAATTTCCCTACGTCTGTCCAGGTTGAACCGTCTCCCCCGGCAACGCCCAAGGCTTCCCCCCCCCTCCTCTCACAAAAGGCAAAAGACAACAGGCAGATATGGATGGAGCAGAATTGGGGAGGAGGGAGCACGGAAGGAGGAAGGAGAACAAAAAAAAAAAAAAAAATGAGGGGAAAAAATGAGGGTAGGATGCAGCCTTGTGAGCCAATTTGAGAAATAACTGCTGATGCATCTCCTATTGACTGTTTGAGCGCTCGTGATAACGCTCAAGGCGAAACTGGGAGCCGAATGACAGCATCAACTGCCTGCAATAAAGTGCAGCGCGCCCGACCAAGGGAGCTCTAATTGACAGCTGCCAACCTAATGGGAGCCGTGACGGAAGATTCTGGAAGAGGAGGGGAAAGAGAGAGTGTTTATAAAGCATCAGCCACTTATCCTGCGGGAGGGATGGGGAGGGGAGCGAGGAAGGGACCACACTCCTCCTCCTCCTCCTCACTCTTCCTCACGATGATTGCCGTTTGTCTACCCGCGCGCTTTTTCATTCGCTTCCTCGTGGCCCGGGCACATAATCTGTTTTACAATCTCATTCCCCTTTCTGTCTGTTGCGTATGATAGAATATTTAACTATGCAACTCTTCTTCCACTTTATATCCCACCCACCCGCATGGTCGGCGCTGGCTGGTGGTGATGGAGGGGGGGGGGTTCATTGTGGCGGAGCGCATTTAAGTGGGACAGCGGAGGAGAGGGAGGCCATAACTAATCGCGGTGTCAGGTAAAATGCCCGGGAAAAGACTCACTCTACAGTAAAAAGGCTGCGGGGGTTAAGGGTGCGGGATGGAGGGGCGGGGTGACTGACAGGTAGGCGGGAGGTAGGAAGGAGGCACGTCGTGTAAAAAATGACTCTTTGGAGCTGTGGGATCTGTTCACGTAAAAGTTGCTCAAAATCGTGACTCTTTTTTTTTTTTTTTTTTTTTTAAAGTCCCAAAACTCTTTCATATTATCTTAGAACTAATCACAGTGAGGCACGCCTGTTCACGAAAGTCATCGAAACTTAGAGCACTTTGAAAAATAAGTTTGAAAGTGAAAAAAAAAATAAGTGAACTAAAAGCAGTGTCTCGTTACAGTTTTAGGCGTTAGAATCCCCTTTTGTAAAATGTTTGCTTAATTTCTGAGCAGTTGTGAGTAAACCTGTTCAATTTTGCCATCTCGTCTTCTACTGCTATAGCTCTGATCTGTATTTACGTCATAGGGGCGACACAAAACTGCCAACCCCACACACACACACACGTTTTTGAAACCCTGTAATAAGTCACCGGATCAGTTCGCGGTACATGTGTTATTTGCGGCACCGTGGATTTTCTAGAGTGGCGAAAGCCGAAAGTGAAAGCTTCTAAGTCATTCACTCTACTGCCCGCTGAGGACGCTCCAGGCCTATTAGAAAATCCCGCCCACCCACCCCGGTTTCTCACTCATGAGATCTTTTTTTTTTCTTTACATAGACATTATTTAAAATCTCAAAACGTAGATATCAACGCTGAGGTGCCCGAAACGATATTGTTAAACCTCCATAATTTCCATTTTAAAGGCATAAAGAAGTTGGAAGTACAACATGGAGAGCGAGAGTGGGCTGGTGCCTTTTGGAGCTGGTGGGAACGCGAAAAGTAAAATGTAATGCCAACATGTAGGTGGTTATATTTGAAAATAGTGCTTTTATTGTATCTTTGCCTTGCGCACACATTTTTGGGACACGGGAAAGTTAAGGCGTGGGCAGGCAGAGACATCGGCATTTCTGTTCATGTCATTGTCGTGATTACGGTGATATTTGTGGCGATGATAAAAACAGTCGACCGCGTTACGTTTTTGAATTCCCAAAAGTACTGTGAATGGCCCTGTCATGTTTTGACCTTGCTTGGCTCTTTAGTTGTACAATTCTGCAGCGCTAGTAAGTTGTTATGCATCAAATGAACTAAAAACACGTTCATGTATAAACACAAGCCTCCTTTGGTGAAGTATTTTCGTCCTACATGAAGCTTTTAGGATATTGTTAGTGATTCTCTGCCACCTGCGTGATTTCTTCCACATTTCGACGAGACATGGCTAACTCCCCATAGTTAGCCGCAACTACCGTCATGTTGCAAATGTGAGCATCAATTTAGTTTCTTTAGCAAATAACCAACACACAGTCACAAACAAGTCTCTGTCAATATGTCAGCACTAATTTAAATAAAGTTTCCACGTCGTCGCTAGTATAGAATCCCTTTTTTCTTTTTCTTTTTAAATGAATGGGTCAATTGAAGTTAGCAAGAAGTTGAGACTTCAGTGTTTCTGTTGTGCAGAACATATTTCACAGGCTTTACTAATGATCCTATTTTAATCTCATTAGCATGCTTCATAAAAGAATCAGTGTTGCTGCTCTAATTAACCGTTTAAATATAATGAGAGCTTATCTTTCGATATATGTTCACACTTTTGAGGTAATATTGTTTAAGACAACTTCCCCCCCCCCCCCCCCCCCACAGTCGTGCCAATATGAATAGATGCAATTACAAATACTGCCTTATCTGTTTATCTGGGCATGGGACTTCACCTAAAACACAAGTATCACTTAAAAACAAGACTGGACTAATTATCGGATTCTATCACTTTACGTTGCTTGTTGCACCTATAACTGTAAATTTGGAGTTTAGAATACTGAAAATATGCAACAGACTTTGCAGGACATCAAGCCACTGAGACAGTCATCCAAACGCATGAAAATCACAGTATCTCTTGTTCTAAACGACTTGAACCGTATAACATTTGACTTGTAATAGACATGAAACCCAAAACATGATGTGCCTCAGAGAAAATGTTTAAGTATTGCAAAAACAAAGAAGTAAAAAAAGTCCAAATAAGTGTACCAAGTATGAGCCCCAACAATATATATCATTCACCTCGATATTGGATTTATGGTGAAAGGCCTGATAGTCTCAACTTGACTTCCACTGTATCTCCAAACAAACACAACAAAATAAAATCCCCGAATAGCGTGCTTCCAACAGCACATTTGGATATGTCCCGTGAATGCTCCTAACTATTTAGCTCTATCCATCCCCTCTGCGAGCCGACACAAATGTATTCTTTCGCCTCCTGTGCGAGAGCGCGTGTATATTTAAATGGGCCACTGCATCTCGACTTAGATCCACGGCAACGAGTGCAACGGTAACACACATCAAGCGTGATTAATCTCCCTTTCTCATCTACAATCAATCACGCGCAACACACAAACGCACACACACACACACACAGCGGCGACGGCGAGCACGCACAGTCACGCGTACACGGAATCACAGAAATCAGCTGCTTTTCCCGCTCGCCCCCCATCTATCTCCCATTGGACAGAACCAGATCTGTCTCCGTGTTAATATTTACATAAATCATGCTTAGCCTCCCTGGACACCGTGCTGATGATGGGTGTTTGTGGGGAAATGAAAAAAAAAAAAACCCGCGCAGGTGAGGAATCCGCCCGAGCGAAAAAGAAAGTGGCGCTGAGTAGCTTATAACGACCACTGTCAACGTCATCAATCCAGCTCCTATGGCGAAGGTATGACGGGCTATACTTTACTCAACACCTTTGATCAAATTATAATAATAATAATGCTTTGGTTTTATAATAATAATAATAATGCATCGGTTTACATTGCGTTATTCAGTCACTCCATACTTGGTGGTGGTAAGCAACTATTGTAGCCACAGCTGCCCTGGGGTAGACTGACGGAAGCGAGGCAACCAGTCTGCGCCATCGGCCCCCCCGACCACCACCAACCACTCACTCACTCACTACATTCGCTCGGCTTCCTGGTGTTACCAAACGGTCTCCCATCCAAGTATGGACCAGGCCCGTCCCTGCTTAGCTTCCAAGGTCTGACGGGATCGGGCAGAGCAAAGGCGGTTTGGCCACAACATTATGGTCAAATATAGGGCTGCGCGATTAGGAAAAAATAAACAATTTTACAATATATTGTGGATTACGAGTGAAAAGGTTTGGCCGATTTTCTCACACTGAGATCCAGCTAACTCGTGCCGTTCCCCAGGATTCATTTTAGGGTCACTGCTATTTATCCTCCTCACGGCGCGCACTGTTGTACTTTTACAGGCGGATTCATAATCCAATGTTGTAAGCCATGTGAGTGAAACAGTATTTACCAGTATTCAAGTAGTATCCAGTATTTAATCAAATTATTGATCTTTGCTAATTTTGCTAATTTACTTACAAACATGAGAGACTTATGACACAATTGTATTTATAGGATTTATACTTTTGCCAACCAACCGGCACAACTTTTGAAACGATAAGAACTTTTTTTATTATTTCTTATTTTAATAAACCACCTTTGCTTTTAAATTACCCAGTGTGCCAGTATGAATGGGGGGGCAGTGGGTTTATTTTTAGGCGCTCCTGTAACTGCGGAACAATGGCTTCACAGTTGGACACGCGGAGATAAAAGTTGCACGTTTTTGAGTGCTGGCTTATGAAAATACACTTGATGTTTGATGTGCGGGCTTCCTTTGGCTGCAACAATGATCTGTTTGGTCTTCTCCGGCCTTTGAAGCCGGCGGTAAAAGAGGCCGAGCATTGTCCTCCCCTGATGTTTCGCGGAGCCGACAAAACAAACAACAGGCCTACTTAAGAATGAGTAGGAACATCCTAAAGAGACAAAAAAAATAATACAAAAAAATATTACAAGTCAAGGGGGTTTCAGAATGTGTTAAACTAACTTACCAAATCTACAAGTTTAAAACATCTGAACTAGGTTTTGAAATCCAACTGGTTTTATATAAGTGCGTTTATCCTCCTTCTACTCTGCCCCCCTCCCTCCCCACCACCCCACAACATGTACACTAGGCTATTCTCCAGTTCTCCAGTGACTATGCAACCTAACTCCTGACCCATTGCTTCACAGACACTTCAGACATTATGGGTAAGTATACCATAATATATACTATGGTATACTTACCCAATAGCATTGAGTAAGTATACCATAATCTTTGCTTATTTGCTTAATTACTTGGATGACTGAAACAAAGGGAATCTAAAATTATCAATAAAGATAAAAAAAAAAAAAAAGTAATTCTCGTTTGAAGTATATATCGCACTATCTGGGTGTTATGGGCGCCAGACACCGGACAGAAATAACCATAAGCATCAACATTGTTAAAGCAAAGTTGGGATTCACACTTTTTTTCTTTCCCCCCCAGTGATCAATCCATGTGTTAAGTACCGTATGGGAACCCCGTTGTACATATTTTCATCGACACGCCCTGCTGCGTGGCCAGCCGTCCCGGTTTAATTGTACTCATTATTTTGATTAGGCTTGATCTTAACAAATTGACGTCTAAGAAGCTAAGCAAATGTAATTACAATACAGATTGAACGCAATTAGAGAAACAATTAACCAATCAGAAATCAACAACCAGTTCTGTGTAGATTGCAGGGGTTCACAAAGTAGGGGTTCAGATGGGGTTCGGAGCCCTCCGCAGAAGGGCCCCCCAAAGGCTGTCGGCTCATGAAAATACGGACGAACTGTGTATGGTTTTAAATGGACAACGTTTAGCTGTATGTAGCTTGCTGTAATCGTACTTCTAAAGTAGTAATTTATGTTTTTTGTATTTTTTTTCGACCTAGGCAATGGGGCACTGGTCTTTGGGAACGGCTGATATAGGGTACACGTAACACCATATACTGCTTAAGATTATATAACCACTTCAGTTTGCACAGCTACAAATATGCATCAGTTATATTACAGATTCATTTCTTGATTTACTTCGAAAATCCCCGCAACATCCCCAAGCCTAATTGAAAAATTTCGGGGGGGGGGGGATAGGGGGGAGAGTGACTTCATCAGATGTTGCTCTCTCGTCAACAAAACTATTAATGTTAATGAGTACGGCCGGCGAGGAAAAGCACATCTTTAGCTGCTTGTAGTTTCGGTTTCTATGCCAACGCCTTCTAAGTCGTTTTACCACTCCATTGCCCATAACCCATTACCTGGGGGGGGGGGGCGGAGGGACAAGTGGCCATTGGGGTGGGGGTGGGGGGTGGGTTCTGGGCCAAGGGGAGGAAGGGGAGGAAAGGGGGGGGGGGGGGGGGGGGGGGGCAGACGAGGACGCTGTATAGTAGAGATCAAGTTGCTAACATCAAACCACGAGGCAGACCTAATTGGCGAGCGTGACAGTGTATGTGGAGCTCGTCATCTCCAATCATCCCCCCTGTCACAGATCCATCAGACGCGCGGCTAATTAGGAGAACGCTAATGAAGCTGGCAAAACAAGTGCACTCTTTTCCCTTTTTCTTTCCCCCCCCCCCCCCTTTCCCGTAATGGCTCAGTGCTCCCCGACGCTCGCTTTCGGGGGATGAGCGTGCGGTGCTAAAATGCAAGCGGGGAAACGTGGAAATCGGGTTTGAGGTTTGTAGTTACCGACTTTTTCCTGTTTCTGGAATCGTCTGTTCTGAAGGAAGACTCGCGCGTCGTACGAAAAACAACTGATCCTAATGTTGTGTGTGACTGGGCAATATATCGCAAACTTATCGTTCCTTGCAATGGTATTAGGGCTGAGCGATATGGACAAAATGTCATATCTCGATATTCATGCCAGATATCGATACGATACGATATAACCACGGGTTAGGTGAAAACTAAGCATTTTTCAGAAAAATAAAATCATAATACAAAAGAGTGCAGTTTTGCTGATGAAAATCTATATCGTTTATATCTTGCTTTTCCGATTTTAATATTTTGAATGTTCATATCTCGACATAAATACTATAACGATATATGTTTCTTTTGCGATATTGATATCTTGAATGTTCATATCTCGATATCGATACGATAACGATATATCTTTCAGCCCTAAATGCTATGCGACGCAATATCCACATCGTGAGAAGCCACAATGTATCGCAAAGTCACAGAGGAGATACTTACACTTTTGTTCGATCATTTTTGCAAACAAAGCCTAAAACAAAAGCCTCTTTAAAATGTACAAACGTTAATGTCATGATTTTTCTTTTTTTATTCTTTTTTTTTCCTATTTGTGGCTTCACTTTGGTCCAGATTCAGCGTTGCTGCTTTGAAGTTGCCTTCTATTTGGGAAGTACCGTATCGAAATGGTTATATTGCAATATTTGTGTCACGTTGTGCTCTCATAAGTGGTCATTTTAATGTTATAAGGCAACACGCTTATCTTCTCTCCACTTAACCCAGGTTGGAAAGCACGGTTGGATGTGTAACAGAAAGTTCGAAAGGATTCGCTAAAATGGCTGAGTGATTTTGGCAATTTAATGGCAATTTACCATTTACTTTATTTAAATCTAGACATACGAGAAACGATATACTCACAACTGAAAGAATCACATTCATTTCAACAGAGTTAGCTACACTCGCTTCAAAATGAATGGAAGACTGGATATTCGATTCTCTGCCTTTTCGCGATGTTCTTTTCCTGATTCAGTGATATATTTCACGTCATTCCTCTTCGCGACCATGTGTTCCTATTTAGTTTAAAGGCAAAACTTTTCCCGGGTTAAAGACAACGTTTTATTAACCAGCTTCACCTTTCGCCTAATTGTACCATTTATTTCATTTGTGCACATTTGATGGTTGAATGCATCGCTATAGAAACGGTCTCTAGCCGCCACTCCATTTTGGCCCAGAAACACCGTATAGTCATTTCCTCATTGCAGGACCGAGGATCTAATCCAGACATGAATGCAATAAAGGGAGGGGGGGGGGGGTCGAATAGAAGGGAGCTAGGGTGAAATAAGCAACACAAAAAATTAAGGGCGGAAAAAAAAATGGAAGGTTGTTAGGCGCGTAGTTTTTCCACCCAAGTTCCTAATCAAGACCCCTATCATTTGCCATCCTCCTATAACCATCGCGAGGGCGCAATCAATTTGTCATCGCCTCGTGTGCCATGTGCGCCTGGACCTTATAACTTGCAGCTGTGAACGAGGGGGAGGGAGGAGGAGGAGGAGGAGGAGAGTGAGGACGAAGAAGTAAAGTTGGGCTACGGACACTTTTGCCCGACGCCATTTTGACGCGTCCGAAGTTTGCTCGGATGGAAAAGTCGTCGTTCGGTTCTTTCGCCGCGCAGTCCCGTGTTTTCTTACGGACTTGCGAAACTCCCAGTCGACCGCGAACTTTTTTCTGAACTATTTCGAACGCCGCGCAATCTCGGAGGGCAAAAAAAAAGGACATTCGGGAAACGTGGGCAAAAGAGAAAATACTTAGCAACTCGAACAATGGACCAAATGTGTCAGGAGAATGGAAAGATGCCAGTGCGGAAATCTCTCGCGATGGGACTAAAGAGTTTCCCTTGTCAACGGAGGAAGGTTCCCTCGTACTTACGTTGACCGTCTGCGAAATTTGCGGAACCTATACCGGGGAGTGAACGAGGACCCGAGCTGGACGTCGAACTGAATTGTGGCTGCAAAACAAAACACGTAGCAATTAAGACTCCTATTCATGGGACGTTGCTTTTCCAATTCAAACTGCAAATCTACTCTGAATTGTTTTAGGCTATTAGGTTTCTCGGCAAAAAAAAAAAAATAATCGCGCAGCCTACGCTTGTAGCTCATGGCTCGCATCGGTCAGTGCCGAAGTTAGCCCAAAATAAATGAACCTCCGAGGTCCCCAACACGCTCTTGTTCGTCGCCATTTTGTTTTTCTGCACGGGATTAAAACTCATCTTGTCTTTTCCTGCGTCCATCCATCCATCCATCCATCTATCGCTCTGTCCACCCATCCTCCTTTACCCCCCCTACTCCCTCTCCTCCCCCTCCAAACCATTGTGTCCATTAGAGCTAAAACATTTTGATCAAGTGAGGCCCTGGGCTGAGAATACATAGTCCGCCGATGTGTGCCAGCCTCTGATTGACCATTAGGGCCATTGATGAATGTGGCTGTCAGGAGGCAGACAATTAAATCAAATATGAAACAAAGTCCCACTGACGGGGGGCTCTTTCTGATGGAGCAAACCAGTCTTCCGCCTCGCGATTAGGCTAATAGTTACATTTTTCATGGCACTATGTAAAAAAAAAAGAAAAAAGAAAAATGAAAGAAGAAATAAAAACTATCCCTGTTTATTCTGGTGGCCGTTCATTGTTTCATGAGTGCACGAAATTAGGAAAGCAGCAGAATCCTTCAGACATATTCTTAGTCATGCAATTTACTGCTATGCTAAGATTAACATGCAAAGAGTAAATATGAAAGGATCCTCCTGCTGAGTGCTTGGCGTACGCCCGAGGGTCCCCGTACCACTGGTTGGGAAACTCCGGACCAAAACAGGGGCAACGGAACTTCTTATCTAATATTGCGATAACGATAAACATATTTGTGATATCTTTTTACAAAACGATATCATTTTACAAACACGGCACGTTAACACTTTTTTCTAACAAAGATTTTAAGCTTCTTTCCCCCCCCCCCCCCCCCCCCCCCCTGTTGTTTCAAAACAAGACTTAAAAAAAAATAAAAAATCTCCAATACTCCAATAAATTAGGAAAGTACGCCATTTTGTTTTAGGCTTTGTAAACAGGCGGACGATCTTGGCAATGTTGCGATGCGTTGTTATTTCTTGCGGTATCGTATCGCATCACCACATCACGATCTTAATTTGACAATACATAGTGCAGCCCTAGTGTGTGTGTGTGTGTGTGTGTGTGTGTGTGTGTGTGTGTGTCGTATGTAATTCCACGATAAAGTCGAAAAGGCAATCTTCCTCAAATGCAAGCAGTAGCAAACAGGAGCGTGTGCCGAGGTATTACGGCCCAAAATAAAAAAAAGTGAAAGGTCACGCATAAATCACTCCCGATCCTTTATTAGGGGAACGGGGATACGCGGTGCGCCGGTACGTTTGCCATGTGCAACAAAAGCGGCGTGCCGTGTTAGGTGGGAGGTAAGCGCGTCCACAAAAAAAAAAAAACTATCGAAAAGGGTTTTACGAGGCCAGGGGTGGGGGGAAAAAGAGGCCTGGAATGTTTTCCCCGTAAAACAAAACTGCAAGCATAAAACACACACACGTACACAGCTGTAGTGAGGAGCACGGCATAGGTTGGTTGGCTCGCCATACCAATACGGTAGCATCATGTGGCGAACGTTTCCGCATTGGGATTGCAGGTCACTCCAAAGCCGTCACGCTCGGGGCTTTTACTTCAGAAAACACTAAAGATTCCGAAGACGTGAAACGGTTCATCATAGTAAAATCGGGAACAGCAATATTCAGAGACAGTTCCCGAATAATGCGATTTCCCCCTCGTATCGTTCAGCCCTAATTGTATTGCTCTGCGTAGCATTACGTGCACTAGCGGCAGGTGAAGCTGAAAGTGTGTGGACGCGTAAGGGGGAAAAAGGCGGAGAGGCGTGCCAATAAAACAAGGGCGAAAACAGATAAATAGCCGCAATTAAAAGCCAAGCGTTAATGGCCACAAGTTTTGTGAGGCCAGACGTGACTTCAGCAGTGGAGGGAGAGAGAATGAAAGGATAGAGGGATGGGGAGAGAGAGAGAAAGAGAGGGAGGAGGGTGGGGGGCTTGATTTATTGACACTTATCGGGAATGAACAGATCAAAGGCTGGCCGGCATGACAGGCGATCAATCAGGCGTCAAATCAAAGATGGCAATTGTCCATTAAAGCTCGCTTCCAGTACACTCTCCTCCCTCTCCGAGCTGTAAAATAATCTTTAGGCTAAGGAGAGAGTCTTTCCCAGAAACTGGAGAAAGAGCGGAGTTGGGAGGGAAAGGAAAACAAAGGCGGTGTGTAGGATTGTCGCAAATGAAGAGAGGTGTTTTTTTTTTGGGGGGGGGGGGGAAAGGCTAAATGTTCATTGTGAAGTGAAAGATCTGTATGTTGCCTGAAATGAAACATTCAAAAACAATACTTTGTGGTAGATGGAAAAGGGGGGAATATTTTTAAATCCGAGTTGCTTGTAAATGAAGACAAATTGTATTTAAAGGAAATGAATAATGCGAATCCAGAATCAGTCCACGAACGCGGTCCAGACCACAGGCGGTGTTTTCGGACTGACTGTCAGCTGACCCTAACGCTTCAGCGATGTTCTGAGCTATGGATCTGTAATTCTTTAGTCAATAAGTACAAGCCGAGAAGCGTCCGGGGGTGGGGGGGGGGGGGGGCAGTCGGTGTGTGAACGGAGGGGGCATGAGCCGAGATAAACTGAGACGGAGCAAAACGTATCAGGTTACCGCGTTGTCTAGAATTGAATTCAAAGATTCGGGAACCGCTTTATGTAGAGGTGGAAGAAGAAAGAAGGGGGAAAAAAAAAGTGGCTCCGTGGTACCCTTGCCCTTTCGGGGAACTCTGACCTGTGACCCGCTGAGTAGTGCAACTGTTTACTCAGAGCGTTGTGTGTCGCATGAGTGTCCAAACTTTACAAACACAACAAGCAAACGCAGAAGAAATGTACCGTAAACACAGTAAACATGTTTTGTAAAGGTTACACAATAGCATCGTGTCTCTCGTCATGATGTAACCGAGTAGGACAGAGCAGTTGTCTGTCAGGGGAATCATTACTGCGTGTTGTAGAAGGCTGGGGAACTTGTACTCTGAGTGCCTCAAAAGGGGACGCTTTTGCGGTTCCATAATGTGGGAAATGTCAATGAAAAGTAAGTGAATGAGGGAGGGGGTGGTGGTGGGGGGGGGGGGGCACGGGGAGAGGGAGAGAATAGAAGGAGAGAGATAGATGTAGAGTTCGTTTCCAAAGCTGAGCCAGTGCGTACCTGAGGCGCGCCGGGGCGCTTGCTGCTTCCTCCGCGGCATGTTGTGTTGTTAGGACCCGCAGTTAGGGGGTGGGGGTGGGGGGGGGGGGGGGACTCCTCTCGTCTCCTGACCCCCGGTGATCCGATCACCCCGAGGCTGTCTTGGGAGATCCGCGAAGCCTTTGATACACAGTTCCCCCGGTGGGTGCGCTCTTAGTGCTCCCACATAGAGAGTAGCGGGACGTGCGTGTGCGGGGCGTGCGTCTGACGAGGAGGACGTTCGAAAACAAAACACACACAAAAAAAAAAGAGGTAGAAGCGAGCAGGACCAGATGATGGGGAGGGAGAGGCAGAGTGGCTTCCCCGTGCCGCTTGCACGCCTATCTTTCGGATAGACAGAAGAGACTCCGCGGTAGAAAAAAACAAACAAGGATCGCTAAAAAAAAAAAGCGTCAGTGTGATCCTCTTCAGTTGTCGTCGATGGCTGCAACTGGGAAGCTTGAAGAAAGGGATAAAAACAAACGTGGCGTCAGTCAAAAGTCCGCAAACAACGGGGACAACAACACATCAAGAGCTGCCACAACTGAAGCCCTGCGCCTCCTCTACGGTTCAAGCTCTCCGCCGCTGATAGGCGTCACGTAGCTCCCTGTCTCTCTCACTCACACGCACACACACACACACGCGCGCGCGCTCACAACCCCTCTCTCTCTCTCACTCCTCGTGCTGTCTCCCTCAGCCCTCGCGCTCCCCCACTGTCATTCACAGCTTGATTCGAGCCCAAAACGAGCTGCGGCAACACTGAGCGTAAAATGCAGGTGCACATTCACACGTTACGCGATACATCTGCCCCATTTCGGACACGCACAGTTGGTCGCGAACGCATCGCGTAGGCATTCGCGTTACTTACTTTTTTCTCCACACGCCTCTGAATGCGCACGCGACTTAAAGCAACGGTGTACACAGGAGCGCAGCCTTAGAATCCATTCAGAAATGAAGCTGTGTGCGCGTTGGTGGAGGAAACCAGAAGAAAAAAACGAGGAGGTGACAGTCAGGAGTGGTCGCTCGCACACGCTGCCCCCTGTGCGTCTTGCGCGGTGTAGTTTTGACTGCTGTTTTGTCCAACGCGCATCCACTCTAGGGGGCAAGTCACTCAGTCACTCTTGAGGTTAAGTGAGCGTGCGTGTGCGCGCGTGTGAATCGATGAGATGGGCGCTTGATTGGGTCTCCCTTGTTGTAATAATGTACATGAGGAAAAGGAGGAGGTGGTGGTGGAGGAGGGACGGGCTCAGGCATGCCGCATGGCTCAAGCGCAGCGAGTTCGTCTCGCGACTATCGAGGCGAGCACTTTGTGGGTCGTCGCTGGTACTTTTCAAGTCCCCTTTTTGCAGAGCGTAAACGCGGCTACGTATTTCAACCGGTCACGCTCGTGTGCCATTCACCACACCTCCTTCAAACTGATCCCTCGATGTTCCTTTTACAGGTAAGCTCCAAGCAACTGCGTAGAAGTTTCTGCGCCCGTGTCTTTCCCCTTTTTCTGTCAAGCGTAAAAGTTTTTTTTTAGCCTTTTCTGGATCGTGTTCTCCTTTTGTTTTTATAGGAGTTCCTCGAAGAAACAGGCGGAGGATAGAAGACCGCCGAAGACGAGGGCAGTGAGGGTAAGTTGCCTGGAGGCTGTCTTTCTCTCCTCTCTGCTCTTATGCCAGATGTGCTACCCCCGCTGCCACTGCCGCTGCTGCCGCCTGCCTGCTGCTAAGGTGCCTCGTCTCTCGCGCCCGTCAAACACAGAAGGCGCTCCTTTCGTCGTCCCCGGTCCGCCCGGGGAATCAGATCTCCCCCGCGTGTGTCTTAAAGCCCGCGAGTGCGTCCGCTGCGTCCTCGAGGTCCTTCTCCCCGCAGATCGACGGTGTTTTCGTCCTAATCTCGTCGCCGAAATGTGCGCGCCGCTCCAGCACTGCGTGCCGTTAGATCCGCCCAAGCATCTGTCCGTCTTTCCATTGGCGCATCCATCAGTGTCACACACACATACTCGCGCGCGCACACACATCCCTTGCCTTACTACAATACCCCTCCCACCCGACAGTGTACACTCAGACATAACGCGCACGCACGCGGACACACCGAGGTGCACGCACGCGCTGGCGGGCAATGGAGAGCTCTCCTCTCCGTGTGACTGACACAGTACGCGCTGCGAGAAGCCCGTCAGCGAGCTCCTGGCGCTGGCTTTGATACATCCAGCAGCTGTTTGATCCGCGCCGAGGACAGTTTGCTCTCCAAATAAAGCAGTGGCACCAGTAGGTAAAGTGGTTACAAAAGCTCCAACTTTCATGTAATACCTTTACAGCGTTTTGGCTGGATACTACTTCGTATCAGGCAAAGTATTCAGTCGATGAGTTCTTTCTTTCTCTCGCTTTTTAGTTTGTTTTCATAATAATTTGGAGATGAAGTATTTGATAAACATTGCTTCAGAGACATCTGCTTGTATTGCTTGAAAACCGGGTGACATATTCTTAAACTTATCGTATTATTACTAACTCGAAGTTTATACATATTCCCTGATAGTTTTTTGTTGTTGTTTTTGTTTTGTTTGTTTGTTTCACACGCCACGAAAAACCTGAATGATCAACAAAATGTTTAAACGGATCTAATGTTTTTTATTTATTTTTTAGCTGAATTTAAAACTACCAAATGCGCAATCCTCGTGATGCGCCTAATGCATAGTTTATTTATTCATTTATTTTATAGCCCGAGTGAAACAGACTCTCGAGTTGCAACGGGAGACGCGGTGCATCCCGTGCGCATCGGGGGGAATGGTCCATGTGATTTATGGAGCTCGGTGCTGAAGTGGCTTCGGTCACAAACTTCTATACCTGCAACAAACGAGTTGCCGTAAGTTTCTTTCCTATCATGTTGCATTTTCTCTCTTTTTTTTAATGTAAACTAGAGCTTCGTTAGACTCTCCGCACGCCAATTCTAATAGTTTTCCTGCGGTCTGTGCGCGCGCCACAGTGAACGTGACCAAGCTAGACTGCGTTGTCGCTTCAGAACGTGTCGGTTCTCAAGTTCATGAGCTCCGTCTAAAATGTAAGTTGATTTATTTGCAAACTTCTAACAACGTGCATGCTATAAATGGGACGGCATTGTCATCGGCTGCACGTGCGGTGGCTTTTTTACTGACACAACAAAATAAAATGGCTTTTCAAAAAGCCTATTGCACTTATATCGATACCAAACAGGTCATAGTGTTTTTTGTTTGTTTGTTTGTTTGTTTGTGGCAGGCAACACAAAGGTGGAGAATGAGGAGAGGGAAAAGCCAAATGCAAACTTAACAGCCTAAAAGTGCAAACAGCATTTCCCATTATATGTTTCGATTACGCGTAAAGCTCCTTAAGATAAACAGGAACAAAATACATCAAAAATATTAAAAAAGAGATTAAAAACAAAACGAGGCAGCTTCACAACAATGACGCCACGCAGGATAGTCACAGTAACATTTGATATCTAAAAAGTTTAATAACACATTCCTGTTGCGAGTGGACGAACGTCATGGAGTTGACTTGGACACATAGGCTAAAACATTTAGAAAACCATCAGCCTATTGTTTCACGACTTATTTCCCTTTCATGTTAATTTCAGACGTCAAAAGTTTGATCCGGGTCAAAAAGACGACAGATGCATCGTCGTATGGGGCAAAGCGGAACTTTAAATGAATCGTTAAATATTATACAGTTATTGAGAACGGTCCAAAACGTCACATGGCTCACGCTTGACTTCCACACATTGTCCATTGTTTGCGCCACGGGCTAATGGCGCACACAATAAATAAACACTGGGATTTTGCCCGCGTGCGCGTGATTGCACTGACGATGCGAGTTTTACGCAAAGGATCCGTGACGAGCATTTACTCAAATAACAATGCGATATACTGCTGATCTGCCATGGCGCACAACAGCGGAGTGGAAGTGCGCGTTTGGCGATACGATTGGCACCTTTATGACTGCACAATATCTCACGTTCCTTTTGTAATCCGTGCCCTGTGATTTTATAAACGCGTACCTAATTGGACGTGTTTTATTACCTAAGTGCGTGCGTAAAAACAAAAAGGAAAAAAAAAAGAAAAAAAGTTAATGTAGAATCCAAGCGCTATAATATTGCCCTGTGTGTTACTGTACGTGTGCCTGTGTGAGGCAATAGAGGAGCAGGAGAGGAGAGAGCGCGACTCTGGACCCTGTCTCTGCTCTTGGCTCTCGTGCCGCCGCTCGGTCATTACGCACGGCTTCAGTGGTCTCTGCGCGAACGCACGGCACCTTTTGGGGGATAGGGTTGAGTCTTTGGTGCTGCTGCTTTGACTTGCGATGCGTCAGAAGGCAGGACAAATGTATCATTATTAATTTTAAATAGAAGATGTAATTGGAGATGTGTGTATGTGTTTGGGTCGTCGAGAAAGAAAACACTCCGTCCCTCTTTTGGTTGCGCTGCACATGCTATATTTAGGTATTTCTCCCCACCTTCCACTTATATAGATAATGTCACACCTTTTCCCCCCAATGTTGCAAAGTTTAAATAAAGAATGACATTGTCTAATATCCGCACTCCTTGCATAGAATGTGCAAGCGCATGTCGGGTGTCCCATCGCCCTGAGTGAGAATATCTGTGGCCTATACTGCTGTGTGCGCTTTGGGGCCAAAACAGCAAATGCAACGCCTCTTTTCTTTACAAATAAGTGTCTCGTGTCCGTCTCCTTCATCATCATCCACATCGAGCAACTTGCTCCACTTTTTACCTGGTCTTTCTGACGCGGTCACATTATAGCGTCCACGCATTCAAAGCGAACTGTTTTCGTGCGTAAAAATCTCCACCGATTCCAAACAGTCGCCGTCTCCGTCCTAAAAGTGTTGCGCGCCCGAGTGCAACTACCGTGATTTATCTGTGCGTCCCGCGGGTCTACACGCACACACACACACACGCACGCACGCATACGCACGGCCGCTGTTACTTTCCCATCTTTCCCTCTCGTCTCCTCCTCCTCCTCCTTCTTCTTCTTCTCCCTCCTCGCGCACGGTGGTGATCACATTGGCGTGGAGAGGCGCACCGGTTTCACGGCATACTGGTTTCTAGTAGAGTGGATAAAGAGCCAGGGGGAGGGACAGGGCGCTGCGCAGAACTGGGACTGCTTCAGAGGAAGGGGGGGTGGGGGGGCAAAAATATCTATACCCCTGGACTCTTTGCTCTTACACCCCAAGTTTTGTTTGTAGGCTCTAAGTGAGGCCAAATTAGTAAGATTTGTTTCCCTTGTGTGAATACTTCCAAAACACGATTCAAGAACAAAAAGGATGATTTTCCAGTAACTAAAGGAATTACAATATATTTGTCTTTGTTTTTTTTTTTGCTTTCCAAAACAAACTTCTATTTAGTGATAGAAGCTAAACAAATGACACAAACACCGACGTGAATATTGCACTTTTGACAACGTTTTCACAAGGACATAGATACGAACAATCATATGTCAGATTTTGTTACACATATTTGCTAATTTCCTCTGGTTTGACTTTCTTTTTCTTCTTTTTTTCTTTTTTTTTGAGTACATCTTATATCCTTAGGGCATCCATGTAAATTATTGAAATGAGTGAGCGAGAGTTGTATGTAAACTCTTACTAATTCTATGTCAGTAACTTTCCAAAACAACATAAAGACACATCTCTGCTGTCAAACTATAACTATACTTACCAGGCATTGTCCCATCGAATTAGGAAAATGTCATATTCACACGCAACAAAGATAAATAATAGGTTTTTTTCTGTCAGTGAGTGTGGAGCTCCATTTACTGAACTTGATGCCAAAAAAACGCTTTTGCCGTTTCAGTCCGTAATACATTGGCTAATTTCAGCACCGACGATGTCCTTACAAATAGTTACTTTTGAAGTTGATGAAAAAAGTACGGGTGATTAAAAGGGCTAGCTCATTTTCATTCCACAAAGTGTGAACTTAACTCTTGACATCTCACAAAACACTTCTCCAAACTCCCTCTTGTGTCACGATTATTTTTTATTTTTTTATTTTTTTCACTCTTCTTATTATTATATGTGTTTGGTCTATAGAGCCCTGAGCGGTGCCTCTGGCTATCCCAAGCCCGCACTGTTGGCTTTGCACCGCACCCTTTTACCGTTATTGTTTATCATGAACATTCATCAGGCGCTTGAGTGACCTCCAAAAGTCAGCTCCCTCGGAAAAAAAAAAACATAAAAAAAAAAAACGCGTCTGGCTTTTGCTAAAAAAACAACAACATATTTGCATGGCTAGAAAGAAAGAAAAGAAAGAAGAAAAGAAAGAAGAAGAAGAAGAAGAAGAAGAAGAAGAAGAAGAAGAAGAAGAAGAAGAAGGGGAAAAACAGGCCTCAAACAACCTCGCCAAAAAAGTTAGAAACTCCCACCGAGTAAAAAAAAAAAGGCATACGTATTGACAAGACGAGTTCAGAGAGATGGATTGGACGCTGTCTTTCTTTCTGTGGCTCCCCTGTGTGCCCCCCCCCCCCCCTCACCCCTCCCCTCCATACACCACCGGCCCGTCCCCCCTTCCCTCCCTCCCTCAGCCCTCCCCTTTGCCTGGCTGTACGGCTGGTGCTGTGTGCGGAGCTTGCAGGGTTGAGAGGCCAAATGCTGACCAGCTCTCTTTCTTTTCTGTCTGCCGTTACTAGGTCACCACGCGCGCAAACACACACACACACACACACACGCACACGCACGCACAATCGTCTGCGCACCTCTCCTCGCGGTCAGCCGTGCCACTGGGGAGAGGGGTAATTTAAGCCCTCCTTGATGTAGCCTATTCATCACTGTCCCGTGCCCGACGCTTCAAAATTAAAGGCTGATCTACAAAGTTGGAGTGAAATGAGATAAAAATTGGCAGAGGGGGTCACGGCGGGCCAATATTCTGGTCACACGTTTTTTTTTGTTTTTTTTATGTGGCGCCGGGGGTGAAAGTTACCGTTTAGGCGTTTGAAAGAATTTAACATGCTGTACTTTTTGGTTTTCACCTATTTTGAGGTTACAATGTTGCAAAAACACTCATTTGTATCAGTTGTAGATGGCTTATAAACGCATTGAAGAAAGTGGTCCATTTGTATATCATTACGTATCCTTTACACTCCATGCTTTAGATCAGTTGTTCCCAAAGTGGGGGTCGCCAGCACTGAGGGTCCCAAGACGATTTCAAGATATTAAAAATACAAATATTCATAGTGTATCTTACATAGTTCTTAACTGAAATCAGCGTAGATTTGCATCAGCATAGATTTTTAGAATTGAGATCGCAAAACAAAGTAATCAATGTACGTGGATATTACTAAAAATATTTTAAATGTGGTTTTTTTCTGTTTGATATTCAATATCTTACTCTCTTTTTTTTTGTCTTTGATTGTTTGCATGGTAATTCTGTGGGTCCCCGGCCTGAAAAGTCCGGGAACCCCTGCATTTGATGGACAAATATGCATGTAGCCTGTTTATTTTATCTCTTACTGTCTATACTGAGTGTTTCTGAGAGCTGAATGTAACAAGTGAATTTCTCCATTGTGAGATCAATAAAGGCTTATCTTATCTTATCTTATCTTGTCTTATAATAAACTAACAAAAGCATAACACTTATGTATTATAGTCACTTATTCAAATTATACGCTGTTCATATCAAACGTTTTTGTAAAGGCTAACATCAATGACTTGGTTACTTTTTAAGAAGCTTATTAATACATTCCCAAACGATAAACTGCTGAGCATATGTAAACCAGTGATCATTGTTAAGGAGTTATGACTACTTTTAAACTTTGGTGTGAGTGTCAAAATATGTAACCACGTGGTCAGTCATTTAGCTTATAGGCAATCTATATCTATGGTTGAAAATGAGCTTTATAGTTGGCACATTTAAACCAATAAATAAATGAATAAATGGACATAGATGTTGATTAATGTGCATTCTATATATCCGGCCCTCCGGAGTTTTCAGCCGGCCCCATCGACCAATATATTGCGCAGTAACCACTGGAACTCAAAATCCCCTGCTGTGTTTTTTTTTTTATAGTCCTACTGTACATTTAGTGTCTGCTTTGGACTCCATATGAATAATTGAAATGATCGAGACTTGCATTTGTACTGTATTTTAATTAAATCACCAAACAGATTTGTTTTGATTCAGATAACGTTATTTTGTTGTACAGTTGATGTATAATGACAAAAGCACGAATAGAGTGTCCTTAACCCCTTAACCCCCACCTCACCCAGGGACATTTTCAAAATGTGCTCCTTTAAAGTGGGGGGGGGGGTTTAAACTACTAGTATTCAATGCATTTAAAATATTCTTAAATTAATATTTGTACGATATATTCTTTCCGTGACATGCCCTGGCCATGGAGTTTGGCAACACTGTTCTTAGATCGTCGCTTGTTTGGCAAACCTTTTGATACTGACTCGCATTTCTGACGCTGGGAAACTATTAACGGTATTTTCAAGCTAATGCAAATATAATTTACTTTTAAAAGTGCTAAATAATCCAACACTAATTTTAGGAAGAAATATCAAATTCCCATTCATCTGTGTGTACTACTTAACATGTATAACTTAACTTGCTTCGTATAACAGATGTTATACAAAGCAAGATACAAATTGTTACCGAGCCAAATACAAAGAAGGTTCCAAGAACGTACTGGTCGTTATGAATTACGTGATGCATTAAACTTCAGGATTCAGAAAAGTTTGAAAAGTTTTAGTCCGACGGGGTATGGGGTACAATTGTGGAATAAATTGGAGATGGAGATGAAACGAGGTTCAAACATCAACCTGTTCAAATATAAATTCAAGCAAAAGATCTTTGCAAAGTATAGAGAAGAAGAAACGAGTTGCCACTAGGGGGCGCAATAGGATCAAATTGCTTTTTATTCATTAAGGAAGAATGTTGTTGCTCTCAATGGTTGTCATTCTATTGCTCAAAATTACAAATAGAGAATTAGGGTAGGCGAGCTATGGATCTGTTGAGAGGGACCCTCCCAACAGGCTCGTAATCCTCGTCTTTTAACGCACCACACAGCATAGGAACATTATCTACAAAATCAGCTAGTTAGGGCAGCTGCGTAGGGGTTTGTTGATGAGGAGCTACTGCCCTCTACAACTGGCTTTTTAACGCACTACACTGTGTAGGGCTTACATAATAAATATACATAATAATACTCACGGAGTATAATATGTATATTAATCTGTCTTTTTAACATAAAACTAGTAACTTTTGGTAATACTAACAATGTTAGGCATGGTAACCGTCTAAAAAAAATGTAATGATCGCCTTTTGTTACTTGCTTTGTACTAGACTTCGTACTTGAAACAAGACTGTTGTTGTAATTGTGCTTCTTTCTGTTGATGTATGAACACCTCAAACAGTGTTTTGTAAGTTATAGTATTATAGTAAATACTTTGTAAATAGTTTGTAGTATGTGGCTTTATCAGAGTTGTTTCGTAATTAGTTGTTACGTAATCAGTATTGCTCCGTTTTGGGGTATGGTCGGATGCTGCGGGTGTAGGGTTTTTGTTTTGTTGTTGTTCCTTTGTTGTTCCACTATGTTCTTGTGAAATGATGATTTTAATTGTATTGATTTTGGGGGCGGGCGCTTAGAAGCTCTTGCTTTGGCCCACTCCTTTTGAGTGTTTGCTGCTCAAATAAACAAATAAACTAAACTAACTTAACTTTGCAGTACCTACTTTTACTGGAGTCCAGTTTTTTTTTTTTTTCTTCTCCGCGACATCCGCCTTAACTCTCCGCAACTTCTTCAAAAGACAGACAAAAACACCGACCCAATATGAATGTGTTTGCTCTCCGCTTTGATGGCAAATAACGCTGGCCCAATGTGATTAGGCAACCGGGTAATAAGACACCGTAAGCTACAACTGTGAAATGAGAAACATAAATGGAGAATGCATGATGGTGAATGATTGGGTTTCATTACGTTTTGACTAACAGCATCAAGTCCTTCCTGCATTATGCCGTAATTCCATTAGATCACATCCTGCAAAACAATTTGAGAGAAATGCATCAGTTCGGGCCACACTTGTCAGAGAAATGTGGAACGAAGGGACGTTTTTTTTTTTTATATATATATATTACGGGTCATCTCACTCGTTGATTTTAAGGTTTGGAGTCTCACATACCCAGGAGAAAAAACCCCTTATGTAAAAAGGCCGTTGTCGCGTTTGCTCATTTGCCCGTCCGGGAGAGAAAATGTTTTATTTGGTACAATAATCGTGTCGACATTACAGCGCCGTGTCTCCTACGTCTATCGCACTCCCGAGCTTCCATTTCATTTTTCTTACATAATGCGAAGATGTGAGATGCGCAAAGGAAGCACAGGCAGGGATTGTTTCCCGTCTACATGGCTGCTTTAAAATGCAAACATATGTGGATGTAACGTTATACACGGAGTTTCTGGAAGGGATGCTCATTAAGGCGCCATCCGTCCACAAAAGTGCACTATACGCCATTGTATTAACTCTACGACATTTTTAGCACATGGTAATGGGCGACTAAACTCTAAGCACATTATCTCCGTGTTTGGGCTTCACCCAAATCTGAAAGTGTCTCGGAAAAAAAAAGCGTCAAAATAGCGACGGAAAACAAGAATGAAAGCAACAATAATACAACAACAAGGAGAACTGGAGAAAATGTGCCGGGTTAAGGCTTCTTAAGAGGTTAAGATAGGAGAGAATATGTGAGAGGCCCGAATGCCCTCCCCTGTCTTGGCATTTGATCCGTTTTGCCTTTGCAGAGCAGACACAAATAATCGGGAAAGACGCAATATCCCGACGTCGCGTTCACTGCCCTTTATTAGCGAGTCCCCTGATAACCACTGACACCTACATTCAACCACGTTCTAGGGTGACCTCATTATGTAAACCCCCTATAAGAGAATATTTAGGAACGAACGCAAAGACACAAGTGCTTCCCCGAACACTGACAGCAGAACGCGTATCCCGTTCCCCCTCGCGCGTTTTCTGTTTACCCAAACTCCGTGTGTAAGCAAGGCGTAACGCGATCATGTAAAACAAACCATAAGCTGTAAGAAAAAGAGAGAGAAAAAAAAAAAAGAGTCACAGACAGTTATTTTTAGGCCGGGGAGGAGGAGGAGGAGGGGGGTAAACGCGTTCCACGTCTCGCGTCTCGATCCCCGGGTCTGATGAGTTGCACTGTTTATCAGCGTACAGTGTGACGGCGCGCTGCTGGGTGACTCACTACTTCCTCCTCTCCACTTATGCTGCCCGTGCCTGCGAGCGTGCACGAGCCTGAGGGCGTGCACGTGAGGGGGGGGGGGGGGGGGGGGCGCGTGTGTGTACGTGCATGTGCGGAAACCACGCTGACAGCTGCACCTCATTACAGGCACTATTACTGATGAGGGCTGCTGGGGGAAATTCCTACTTCCACTGTGCAAAGCGCCTTGTTTACCGCACGCATACACACACACACACACACACACACACACACACACACACACACACACACACACACACACGCATGGCGCACACGCATTCATACGTATATACGGCAAACATCTGTAGCAAAGGAGGAGAGGGGGGGAATCAAATCGGGACATTTGCTAAACATTGCGGGCCTTGAGTGAAAAAAATGAAGTCAGCGGAAGGAAGTGAAGCCGGGAGCAAAGAGGTGCCATTCTTTGCATCCTTCCTGTTGTGGGAGTGAGAGAGACATCCTTCACCTGGGTGTAAAGGTTGCATTCGTGTGGAGGAGTAGCACGGATTAGTGGTGGAATGTAACAAAGTATAAGCACTTACAGTTTCCTCCCCTCGAAACTATATGGAAGCATTTACACGTACAGGTCTTCAACACACTCGGCAGTAGTGTAACCAAAAGGCCATTTCTCTATATATCATATTGGTCAATATAGAGATTCAAAGCTAGTTTTCTCCCTAAACATCTTGGTTTTAATGTCAAAGTAAAATAAAAGATGGAACTCCCCCTTCGCGATGCTTTGATTCATTCACAAATATTGACAGGTTCGGTATCCATGTGTAGCGAGAAAGGCGCCCGAGATGACGCTGTGATCCAAGCACGGTCGTTTCCTTTCTGGGAGACAGCCGTGGACAAGCTGTAGCCGGGAGGAATATACAGGCACAACTTTTAGGGCCGTTTTCTCAAAACTAGGTTATCTTTGCGCTCAACAACTTCTTCTCTTTAGTAGCTTTACTTCAAACTTTCCAGCGTTGTTACTTAACAATATGGTAACACTTTTTTTTTGTTTTGTTTTTTAGAGTAATGGTTCAATATCTAATTCCTAGCCTGATTTATTGAAGCTAAATTTGATTTTTTTTTTTCAGATTTTTTTACTTTAATCTACCTTATTAAAAATATATGGGCTATATAAAAAAATATCTGTAACTAATATAGCAGCTAAATAAAACTTGCTGAAAATATAGGCACGTTTGGCCATATTTATGCATAAAATGAAAACATAAAATGACAGAAAACTTGCAATCTATGTTTTCCTCATATTTATATCAGAATTCTCAGGCAGAATTCTCAGCCTGATTTAAAAAAAAAAGGAAAACAAAAAAAGTTTTTTCTATACATACATCAATAATCAAATGTATTTTCTTATCATTTCTAACTCCTGTGTATTATCTGCTCCTTGCACACTCTATATTCTCCCGCACCGTGCTCACCCTCGCGGAGCAAAAGGTTAAGGACGAGATGAGAAGTCCACAGCCGTCCGTTGGCGAACAGCAGCGTCACAGAATGCTTTAGCGCAGTGTCCGGTGACGGTAATGAGAGGGCGCAGAGCCAGACACACATGTGCTACAGTCATTAAGGCCGCGCTGCACTCCATTACTGTAGCTCATCGGCTTCTGCCTCGCCAAAACACGGGCTGCTTCCCAACGTCAGGGGCGCGGACCACCGAGGGAGCTGCCAGGAGGAGGCTTAGTCCGATATTTTTGGGTCCTGTTAGATCCCAGTGCCACTGGATCGGGTTTGTCATCATGTGGCATACACCTTTCATTTTGTCTGTTTCAAATACAAGTTTGAAACATGAGAAACTTTTCAGATTTATAAATATTATCATTTTGCTACACAGAAAATTATTATTGTTGAAGAGAGAACTTGCTACCACAATACTTGCTACAGACTCAATATTAACTTTCTGATTAGTTAAATATTTTGTTGTAAATCAAATCAAAACAAAATCAAATCAATACATATATCATTAGGGCTAAATAAATAGATGTGAGTTAAAAGCTAAGCTAAAAGGGTGGGTCTTGAGCCTGCTCTTAAAAACATGAACGTTCTCTGCGGTCCTGAGCTCCTCCTCAGGTCGTTCCAGAGGCGAGGGCCGTAATATTGGAACGACGCCTCGCCGTGAGTCTTTCTGTTGACTTTAGGAGTAACTCGGAGACCCCTGCCAGAGGAGCGAAGGGGCCGTGAAGGTTCACAAGGTAAAAGCAGTTCTGAGAGATAAGAAGGACCAAGACCATTAAGACATTTAAAAAACATTAAAAGAATTTTAACCCCCGCCTTAACCGAGTTTCACCCAAATCTATACGTTTACAGCCTATAGGCTAGTGTAACGCCTCATTTGAAAGCTAAGACCTACACAACTAATCTCAATGGAGCTTTTTTCTCACGTTGTCGTCACTTTTTATTTATTTATTTTTCCACTTTTTTGTTGATTTTTTTGTTCACTTTTTCAGCGCTTTTTTGTTGCATTTTCGTCTTGCTATTTTGACGCTTTTTTTCCATGAAGCTTTTAGATTTGGGGAATGCCAAACTGGAGGAAATGTACTCGGTTCAGGTGGAGGTTAATGTACTTCTAAAACCAAAAAAAAAACCTCCTTATGCAAAATTATACACAATTATAGATGTAAAATCTGCTTTTGGGCACTTCATGGGCTATATTTTATTTATATTTTTTATATATTTGCTTGGAGCGCCCAAGGCTGGTTGCAGGGAGAAACAAACACGCAAGACTCAGTTTTACCCAACGGCATGCTCACAATTCTGTGACAAAACGTGCTCGGATGATGCTTTATCCGTTTTAGAAATGTGGACTCAAGCACACTTCCGGATTCTATTCATGATGCAGCGCTATCCAGAAAATCCAGATCAGAATCAGAATTGTATTTATTGCCATTGTTAGGGAACAGGCTCAAAAACTCAGATTTTATGGGGGGTTCAATCGTGCAACATGCAACATAAAACATATAATTATAATAAACTATAAAAACTTTAAAAGTCCATGAGGACATGCGTAAAGTGCCATGATTAGAGGAAACAACCAAAGTAACCATGATTACTCAAAACCAGCGTAAGAATTCAAGTGAAAAACTACTCCAGGTAATTGTTTGACAAGTGAAGTGAAGTGTAAAATGGTGAAAAGCTCCAAACAAAAGCTAATTTTGCACTATGGTATGTCTCCCTTATTGTATCCTGACACTGCCCTCACTTGCAGTTCCCCGGCCTGACCACAAGGCGACACACAACTCGAGAACAACAAAAATATATATATATATATATCATGACAATCCAAATTAACAATTCACTTTCAGCCATTTCCCTTTTCAACTTGAAACAACGCAGACCGATCCTCGTGGTTTACGCTTGTATCCACACGTGTGGACAGCGCTTGTAATTCCCGCTGATATCTGAAGGACTTGAAAATGCGTAAATATGAAGTTATGACTTGTGAACACACACACACACACACACACACACACACACACACTCAAACGCTCTTACAAAGGCTTTCTAACCTAATAATGCCAGAGAGAGATGGTCCACTCCACGCTGTGATGTATCTGTGTATTAATCAGCCCGCTAAATGGGAACAGCCTGTTTTTATTAATTACGTTCACCGCGCGGATGATGGGCCTCTCCAAGCCATCGTGCCTCATTTGAATACACCAATCACGGCTCTGACAAAGGCGGGACAACACAGAGGGAAATAGTAAAAAGGGAATAAAAAAAAAATGGTGGTTTTGAGGGAGGAAAGATAATGAATCATTTCTCGTCAGACATGTTTATACCGAAATTTGCACTTCAGATGAATCCCGCTTTGATCAATAGAGAATATTACTGCAACGAAGCACTGAGGCCAACGTTTTCAATCGTCATCCGCACTGGTTTGTTTCGCCTCTCATCCAAGAGGCTTCCTCAGCTCTACTCTCTAGTCACTTTTTATTTATAGTGTATTGATTAAAGCTATTAATGCATATATCTAGGCTATATATTCAAGTATTGTTCCCATAGTTGGTTGAATGCTACAAGCCAATGTGCATTACTGGAATTATGTTACAAAAAATAGGAGGGAAAAACAAACAAAACAAAAAAGGAAAAAACAAGAAGCAAATTAGCCTTTCAGACCAAGAAATTGTATTTGTGGTCGTACTGACTGATCGTGGCGTCCTGTTCTCACTTGTTGGTCCGCCATTGCTGTAGTACCTCCATATAGCCGCTAGTCTCCCATTAAAAAGCATTGGACTTTAGACATGTTAAAAACAACTTTAACGCCTGGTTTCTACGGCCACATATTCCTCCTGAGATAACGCTGGGTTAGTCACAATTAAAGAAACCAGGCAGGTTTTCACTTATAAGTTTACTTCTTCCCACTCCTTTTTGAGTTTATGTATATATGGAAGTATGTATGGAAGTATCCCCATTTTTGTAGAGCTAAATCTATTGAAAATCCATGATCTTGTTGATCTAAATACTTTAGTAATAATGCACAAAGCACATAATAATCTTCTCCCTCCAAACATCCAGCAGCTTTTTGAACACATGGAAAGTCCGTATAACCTCCGAGGAACTGCCATATTCAAAAAAGCAAAAGCTAAAAAGAATAAAAAAAGTCGATGTATTTCTGTAAGAGGTGTTAATCTGTGGAACGATTTGGAAGACCATTTAAAACAGTCTAAAACAGTCAAAGCCTTCAAAAAGTTGTATAAGTCTTCTATCGTTCAAAAATACATAAGTTAAGGATGAACAAAGTAAGAAACTAGTGAAAAGACTTCAATATATCCATAATGAATGAATTTAAATGATGACATGATTTAGTCAAAATAAATTAATGTAAAACAAAATGTATATTTACATATATATTGGAGTGTTGAAATTTATGTTAAAATCAATTCTAAATACATGCTTATTTCTCTTCTGTTTGACACTTGATATTGTTTACTATTAATGTTTGTGTTTGTTTTCTCGTGGAAGTCTGTAAATTGGGTTAGGCACAATACGTTTTTTACTTCAGCCTAAACCCTTTCGGTCGTGTTGAGCACGAAATATTGAGATGCTTGTTTTATGTTTAAAAGAATGAAAATGACCGAATAAAAACTACTACTACTAAAACTACTACTATGTAAAAACGTCATGAATGCATGGTTAAAATGTCGTAAAAGCTGCACATATTAATGTAAAAAATAGATATGTGTGTATGTAATGTACATTGAACTCGGAATAAACAATTAATCAATCAATGTTAACGAGATTGTGGATAATTAAATATAAAAAAGAGGTGGTAAATTGCTAGTAGAACGCTTCCTTGACCTCGCCTTCATAAACATACACTTCACTGATGTGAGTACATAATTTTTTTTAGCCACATCCAAAATCTGAGGGGAAAAATATAACCATACAAATAAACGTTATTTTGGCCTAAATTCAAATTCCTTTAATAAAAATGCATCGGTTTTATATTTGAGGCAACAATTCATCTTACCTCTGTTTACCTTACCACGTGCGTAATGTCTGCGCTCCCCAAGTTCACCTTTCCCCGCGCACCTGCCCGTGTGGACATGGACAGGGAGACAGATTGGGCTCAGTGGTGGTGGCACACAGAGTACGGAGACAGTGCTGGAGGTGGGGGCAAAAACGAGCGCACATTTGTCCTCTGTGACACTGCTAATGCTGGCCGTGTTATGAGACGGCCCAGTGTCGCAACTGGTCCCTCATAGATGCACTACGCGAGCCGATGATCACACCCAGGGTTTGCAGAATGGTCTCCTTGGAATAAAACACTGTACTGTATGCTTCCTGGACCTCAAAACCAGGACCGTTGTTTGAGCAGACAAGACAGGTACTTAAACGGGGGGCTCCTATCCACTGGGGGCCCCAAGTGTTTGTGTCATAAAACAACAAGTTGAGTTATTATGAGGCTTTCGGGATGTTCAAAATGTCTTAATTTTTTGCATAAATTACATGAACTCCATCACTTTTTGTCCCAATGGTTCAATAGATTATGGCACATTCGATCTTGATGTGACATTTTATGGATTATCCACTTAAAGGGATATTTCAGAATTTTTGACATAGGGCCTCATTTCCTAGTTATCCAGAGCTTTGTTGATCTCTGGAGATAATTTTTTTTATTAAATTCATGAAGTTCTTATATTTGAAGAGTCTAGTGGCGCTAGGCTAGGGCATTTATATGGTATCAGTTAGCCTTCATTAAAAACAGTCTGACCCACCCCACAGTGCACCTGAGACAAATCACTTATAACACCAGACTACCCATATACATGTCTGTGTTAATAGAATATTTTTTTAAATATAACTGACCTTGTATCACATGACTTGCCGCATTTTGAGGGACTATTTTCTCGCAGATCACTCTGCCGCTGCGTTAGCTTACAGCCACAAAGCTGATGCTGCTCAAATATAAGTAATTTTAAATGCAAAATGGTTAAAATTATTCCATCGACACGGACATTTATATCGTCAGTCAGGCGTTATAAGTGATTTGCCTCAGGTGCACTGTGCTTGGGTCAGACTATTTTTAATGCAGGCTAACTGATACCATAGAAATGCTTTAGCCTTGCCCTAGCCTAGCGCCACTAGACTCTTCAAATGTAAGAACTGCTTTAATTTAAGCAAAACATATCTCCAGACATCAACAACACTCTGGATAACTAGGAAATGAGGCCCTATGTCAAAAATCCTGATATATCCCTTTAAGTTTGGCCTTGGGTGTCCTGTTATCATTGTAAAAAAAAAAAGCATATAGCGCACACTATTTGAGCATACCTTGTTACGGCACATCAATCGACACGCCCCTTATATGTCTAACTCGGCCTGACCTCTCCCTGAATCCAAATCGGTACATTTGTTTACATCTTTTCACATACATGACCAAACTCCATACGTCTACAAGGAGCAGTGGCTATATTCCCCCCTCACCGGATAGCGGTCAGGTGCCCTTGGGCCGCACACAGACGCTAGCCAACGTGACAGTCCCCCGTCTGCCCCACGCCTTTTCATATCACCCCACGCGGCTTCATGCAAGGGAGAGTTATAGAGGGGGGGGGTCTTAAAACATCTCCCCCATCCCGAGGGAGCCAGCCAAACAGGGGTCAACGTGTTCAGATCATCTCCCAAGTAGCTTTCGGATACGTAGTGACAAGGCACAAGGTTATTTAGTAGCGTGATTTCTGCAATGTCTCCCTCGCACCTCAAATGCTGAGATGTGGATTTTCGTCTGAGTGATGGCTGTGGAAATTCGAGGCAGCATCTTCTGACAGTAAACAGATGCTGACCAGCAGATCAAGAGCGCGACTAAGGGCTAGGAGGGGTTAGCTTTGTCAAAATAGCGTCCTCATATCTCGGCGGTAGGGGAGTTTGCGACGGCTTTCCCTCTGAAGTGTCAACCTTCCCATGAGAGGATCAGCAGCTAAGCCGGGGGGGACTCAGGGGCTCACTGGCGAGTCCGTGTGTGTGTGTGTGTGTGTGTGTGTGTGTGGTGCAGTTTATGCTACATCAACTTCTTAAAGCGTTTAACCGTGTCACAATGTTCTTCACTCCTCAAAACATATCTGGAGTTGTATTTTGTATCATTTATGTTTGAGTAATCCAGCCTATTCTTCCCCTCTCAAAAGACTGCTTCACGTGCTGATGTCATGAGGTGGTGCTTCCCCCCCCCCCCCATATATTCACCTGATCTTTCCAAGCGCTCAAATTGCCATCACTACAAAGCATGTGTTGCTTATTACTTAGAGCTTTTGACCATATTTACAGTGTGGGTATTCTGCTTTTTTTTTTTTTGGTAGCAATTGCAAACATCTCGATCACTGTTGTACATTTGCTCTAAAACGGTTTATTCAAAGTTTCACTTGGCTTGTCTTCTGTTTCAACATGACCCTCATGCTATTTCGGCTCCACGGATGCAGCTACTGTCGAACATCAGCTTCCAATAGCTCCAATAGCTGCCACAGAAGATTCAAAGATTGCTCAAACATATGCGACCGGCTCAGAAAACTTCATGTATGTTTTAGATTAGGTATAACAACATTCCGGTTTGGTCGAAACAGTCAATCCGTTTATCTGTTACCGAGGGAGACGCCCCCCCCCCCCCCCCCCCCCCCCCCCAAAAAAAAGCCGTCCCACGGGGCTTAATCTCAAAAGAAGCATCGGAGCAAAGTGAAGGGTATATACTATATTTAATACAAGGTGCAATGGGGAGAGGGCTGGTTGGGGGTGGAGGGTAGGGCCAGCTCGTCCTGGGGGGAAAGAGCAGAGTGGAAAGGTCAAACACACATGCGGGGGGTCACTGAGCAGCCCGGCAAGTGGAACAAAACAGATCACACAGGCTCCAGCACGTGTTATTGTGGCCAAGAGTCAAGCAAATAAAGAGCGACTTAAGGGAGGGAGGCAAGCGTGCAGAGAGGGTTAAGTAGAAAAGGTGGAAATCCCATTTTAATTGCTACATGTGGAAATAATGTGTCTCCGGATTAAGGTTAAGGTTAATAGTTATTAGTTATATACTGACCTATTCATAGTGCGGTAGGTCAATATAGTAGTGTTCCTATATCATGCAAAATCAACTCTTTGATCAAAAACATACCTGAAGTGGTGGCGTGTTTCAGTAGCCCTGCATACTCAATTGAACGCCAGTCCACACTCCGATGTGGTCCACAAACCTTCGTCAAACTTTATCTGAACCCGCCCGTGGTCAAACGTTGTCCTTGTGCAGGTTGTTTGCTGGTAGCAGATTTCCAATGTATCATTTTTGTGTTGCTGCATTATACTGTAAGATTGTATAAGAGGAAGAAGTCTGCGCGCCGCTAACAACACAACAACACAACACATCTACTTTTGTATATATAAGGGTCACTCAGGGTATGGACAGAAGCCTCAACCACTGAGCCACCGGCTGTTAGCCTGGAAAAATCCAGACTCACCGCTGTACCAGCCGGTGAGTCTGGTCACCCCTGCGTCGAATCCATTTTCCACAGCGGTAGATACGCAAGCAAACAGGAAGTGGAGTAAACCAATCAGCGAAGGGCGGGCGTCTGCTGTTGATGTGGTGTTATTAGCGGTTTTGCGTTAATATTTGCGCAGGATTATGAATAACGAAACTCACCTACTGTCTATGTGTTTTTTGGTCATTTACCGCCGACTGGAGACACGCTTTCTCTCTTTCGGGCATCGTTCGTAGATTGTTATTGAGGGGACTTCCGCGTCCCGTGAGTGACGTTGCTCGCTAACAACACGTCACGGCAAATAAACGATTCAGATTGGACGTGAACGGATTAATTTTGCGGAAGGCGCGAGCGTTGACTGGGTGACCAGACTGATCCCCCGCTGGATAAAAAAATACAGAGGGGAATCATTCTGGTCTCACCAGGCTAACCGGCTGTGCCATAATAAGGACTTTTATCCTCTTAACCAACACCTGAACCGAGGACATTTTCTCCCGTCAAAATAGCAACAAAAACGAGGATGAAAACGTGACAAAAATGTGACGAAAATGCAACAAGAAACAACAAAAAAGAGACAAAAATACGAGAAAAAAAAGAAAAAAAAGTGAAAAAAAAAAAAAAAAAACAGAAAAGAAAAGTGACTAAAACATGACAAAACAGCAAGAAAAAACACAAAAAAGCGCCAAAAACGGAAAAATACGACAAAAAAGTGACAGAAATGAGACAAAAACACAACCAAAATGTGATGACGACGTGACAAAAAATGGCAACGATCACTTTAGCAGATCTTAGCTTTCAAATGAGGTATTACACTGTTGCTCCGCAGTCAAGAAGCCTTAAGTATTGGGGAAAGCTGAACTGGTGAAAATGCCCTCGGGTTCAGGTGGGGGGTAAGAGGTTCAAAAATAATAATTATTATTATTAGAATTAGGGGTTTCTTGAGAAAAGTTGAAACCTCGTGATTCTTGACACACATACCAAGGATATTAAAACGAGAGTAAACATTGGACACAGAGAGAGTAGAATCATTTTCTAGTCCTGGAACTTAATGCAGAGCAGACAGAATGTATGATTAGATAGATCGATAGATACTTTGTTGATCCCGATTATATGTTATGTGAAGTGTATATGCTCAATTATCTCCAAACAACATGATAACATCAGTTAATAAAATACAGTGTAAAATGTACATGCACAAATGATCAATAAAACACAGGCGTAACTGTTATATTTGTCAAGATGAAGGAATTGATGACTGTATTAAAAGAACAAACGTATTTACAAAAATTGGTTTGATCTGTTGTTATTAGCAGTAAAGGAACGAAGCTAATTCCCTCAAAAGCATAAGTCTAAAAGTTCAAGGTTATTTCACTAAATCCCAGTTCAACCATCTTTCTCTTCTGTTTATGCAAATGTGGCCCAAACTTTAACAAACCGACCTCCATATCCCGTCCCCCTGTTCAGATGGCATTTCTCATGCCCCGGTGGCGTCCGGCCTCGCAGCGGTGGGCGGAGCTTATCAGGGGGGGGGGGGGGGGGCTCGGCTTCCTGACAACAGCGAGAGGAACATGTTAAAAGCCAAAGCGTGTTTTGTCGTCGTGTTTTCTGGGTTACAATCTAAACTACAGGCGCTGATTGCTGTTCCGCGCTCACACTCTCAGCTCATTCCCTCTCTGCTCTGTTCCTCTGCAGGTGGAGATTTGGCGTCAGGAGGAGTGTCAGAAATGGGAGGTCGACATGGATATGAGCTTAGCGGAAGAGGGTAAGAGACAAAAAATAATAATAAAAGAGAGATGCAAAAAATAATAATAAATTCAAGACAAATTCTCCAGTGGATACTATCAAACTTATCCACATTTGCGGTATATTATAGTTGAAAAGACAATTTAGAGTTCTTGTTCATTTTTTTTATTTGGGACATTTGCTATGTTTCGTTCAAATGTCTGAGAACATGAACATATTGCATTTGTAATATTTTTGTGAACGCTCTAAGTCATACAGGAGTTTTCCATCATACAAAAGAGGTCTTCATGTGTACAGGATTGTTTGGTCAAGTGTTATGGAGAAATTGTTATGCTTTTTTTGCAATGTTACACTTTGTAAGTTAGCAAATGCTATATCGATCTAAAACAGCTCCACAACATACCCAGTATTCGAGCTCCTCCCATCCCCTTCCTCTTGCTCCCCTTCGCTGCACGGCTGTTTCAAGAAAGAAGAAAAACAAAACAAAAAAACTGAGTGGCTGTAGCAAAGTATGTGTTTTTCATCCGGTGCTGAAAATAAGCCATGGAAGATTCAGAGATTACTCAAAGGTGCGTGAGTGCCTTGAATTACAACTCCAGGTCTGTTTTTTTTTTTTTTTTTTATGAGAAAACATGTAACACAGTCAAAAGCATGGTAAAAAAAAAGAAGAAAAAAAGAAAAGTGCATTACATTACAGATGACTACTTGAATTCTTTTTTTGTATTTTTTTTACTGTTTCAAATCTTGTCCTACTGTAGCTCAATAAAATATGTTTTGTTTGCTTTGAGCCTTATATTTCACCTGTACTGTTCTAAACCTTCACTCTGCACCGGGGTTTGGCAAAGATGAACATTTACTACAACATAAAGGTCCTTTTTTGTTTATTTTGTGGATGTTTTTTTTATTTTTTATTGCAGAACAATCTGAAAAGAAAAATAATAATAATTAATGTGTCGACAGGTATTCATTTCATTCATTCATTTTCATTTATTTATTTATTTCAGGCAAGAGAGAATATACAGAAAAACAAAACAAAACAAAAACAAAAAAACAATCCACTTCCACCTGAAAGGGAGTGGGAAGAAGATTTTTTTTAAATATATTTTAACACTTTTTTTCTGTTCAAACCCATAAATGACTCTCCAAAATCATTTATATACTTCAAAGCAAAAAATGCATATTTGTGTTTGAATAAAAAGGGAAAAATGAAAAAGAATAAAAGTGCTCTGGAAGTTTATCTCAAATGGTTTGGTTGGTTTTGAGGCGGTTTGTCTTTATTTGACTCCTCACGTTACAAAGCGAAGGCCAGTCTGGTCATTTGTATCATGATAATATTAATAATGGACAAAATCTCAACATCGACCCATGCCTAACCCCGGCTCTACACCCACTTCCTGTCTCATTCTCATTCACCCATTTCTCCGTCGCTTGTCCACTCTGCCTTCACTCCTCGCAAAGCCAGTCATTTCGCACCCACCCTTCGTTGCTTATGTCTACGGCCCGACGGAAAAGGGTACGCTCTGCATCCGAGGACTTTGACAGGACAGGAGGGGCCGAACACAAGAATCACATTAGTTATCACTCCCGCGTCTGCGCCACCTTTTCACTTCTTACGCGTCCGTCTCCTCGGCCCAGACACACACACACACACACACACACACACACATACGTGGTTTTATGGTTTATGTTGACCTTTTGGAAAAACCAACCCTGGTGTGGTTTAAGAGGACTATGGTTTCCCAAGGTCCTAGAGAGATAAGCTCTGGATAGACTAACTGTAAAAAATCTGAAAAAAATTTAGGTCTATTTAACATCCTTGTATCAGCTACGGTTGTCTATACACAGCCACCGACCAGAAGGTGGTTCATGAGGACCAAAGATGAATTATGAGGACTTTAAACATAACTGAACCACAATTCCCCTATGAGAGACCAACAGGCCCGTTTGGAACCATGAGGCCGTCCTTCCGTGGACCCACCACCTGCAGGAGGAGCCATAGGGGACTGGTGCTATGTGATTTGGGCAGCTCCAACGGCTGCCTCCACGACCCGGCAACGGACAAGTGGGAGAAAATGGATGGATGGATGAACCACAATTAGAGGCTGGAAAAGTTTTAATGTTCTTCATACATACACTCCATGCTTATCCATCTTTTACCTTTAGTTGTCTTTTATGTGCTAGTCCACGATTTCTCACAAAGTCTCTTATATTCTGCAGTGTTCTCTGACTTAAGGCCATTTCTGCTTGCTTACACTGAGTTACTTCATTTTTTGTGGCCAGTTTTCCTCTCTTGATGTGTTTTTTAAAATGCCGCATTACAGCTGCTTCTTCAGTCTTTGACCATGCTCTTTTTGTCACTCTGCGTTTTGGTCCAGGTTGCTTTGCAGGCCTCTGTGCTGCCTCTGAAAAGGAAAATTAGGAATTAATTTAAACAAAACAATGTGAATAAGTCAGAGCAAGACTACTACAAGAGTAAACAGAAGAACTTGCCTTCAAAATCAGAGGTATCTCCATCAGCTATGTCGATCGGGTCATCATCTATAACCACAGTTGCCGCTTGTTTCTCAGCAGAGTCCCCCGAGTCACTGTGACTCTCCTCTTCGGCCTCATCTGCACTGATGGGAATTTCATCTAAAAACAAAAGGGGGATTCAATTCAATCAGCCCGCTCCTAAAGCCACCAGGCCTGGGAAAACTCACCAAGGCTGGGGCTAAGATCCCCAGCCGGCTCCTAAAGCTACCAGCCCCGCACCGACATCCACCACAATGACCCACCCTCTACTCCACTTACACTACCCGGCTCAGGGCACTCCTACCCCGGCCTACGTGCACACACTCGCCCCCCTGGCTCCTCTGGACCTCCTCTGACCAGCCTGCTCCTAAAGCTACCAGCTCCGCACCGACATCCACCACAATGACCCACCCTCTACTCCACTTACACTACCCGGCTCAGGGCACTCCTACCCCGGCCCTACATGCACACCCAGATAAGAGATACATTTAACAAACCTTCAAGTTCAATCTCCTCCAGCGTCTTTCCTTTTAGCGAGGAAATGGATCCCTTCTCCATTAAAAGCAATACTTTGGATATCTTTGCAAGTTGTGTTGTTGGAACAGGCAGTCTGTAGAATTCCCTGTGTACGCGGATATCATGTCCAAGGAAGTCTGCCACCTGATCCAGCTCATTCTCCTGGAGGTTTAAGACTTGAGATAGCGTGGCCACATGTTTCCTGAGACCCGTCGACCGGAGGTGCTCGGGGTACTTTGTGTCGCACTGTGTGGAGAAACGTCTCAGGCAGTCACTTCCTCTATAATGGGTTGGTGCTTTGGGTCGTGCAAATAAGAATGGGTTTGAGGGAGACACACCACATTCTTTCCTCTTATTTGTGAGTAGTGTAAGACCATTGACAACAGGTCGGGGGAGAAGAACTGCAACTTTTCTCCCTCTTTTACCCATAATTTCCACGCGACTTAGATACCGGCAGAGCTTCTTTTCTGTGTCCGATAAACCAAGGCTTACATCCGCATGAAGTTGTTGATTATCCCTCTCCAGAAAATGTTTCAGAGGCATTTTGGAAACCTCTCCAGCTCGCCGACGGTTGAACACAATGATTTGTGTGAGCAACACCATGGCAAGACGGGCATAAGTTTGAGCATCATCTGTTTCTTGCAGTTTGCTTGTGGCCTCTTCTGCTGCCTTTTCCAAAAACTTGTGAAGTTTCACAACATCTTCAGTGAATGGTAAGGTTAACGGTTTATTAAACTTGGCATCACTCAGTGTGTTAAGGGCATTGTGAGATACATATTCTTTCCACTTGGTACTGAGCAACTTCTTAAATGTTTCAGTATACTTCACCAGCTTCTCATCTTCTGCCATCAAGCCCCGGCAGTGGATGATGTCGCAGATCTTATTCAGTGTGTGGCCGAGTTTAAGAGCAAGGCTCGGGGTTTTGTACGAAAGATTGTCATCATTAAAACCTGCTACCTTTTTGACCGCTTGTACCACTTTCTCAAAGTTTGCAGGCCTAACAGCATCTTCCAGGGTCGGCACAGAGAAATCTGTCCGCAAGCACAGCAGCAGACGTCCCACTTCTCTCAGTTTTTGTCTTATGTATTCATACTTTGTTGTATCCTGTCCATGAATGTTGTAAAGTGACTGGGCAAACTGGAGAATACAGAAGTCATTTCGCACAACTGATCCAACTTCATCCACGTTCATAACACTGAGAAGCTTCCAAACCCCACCCGAGATTTGCGCACATAAGGCGGCATCCTGAGCTGATGCAGAGCCGAGGATCCTTCTCCTTCCAGACGTCTCTTCTTGGTTTGCATCTTCGGGTTTGTGAGGGCACCTGCGAGTATGCCTCCATAGTTCTTTGCGGAGAAACATGCCTTGACAATACATGCAGTGAATAAACTTTCCATCCAAAGCTTTTTTTTTGCATCGTCGCTTCACTTTCAATTGCCCTTTCCCACTTTGTAATACTGCTTGATTATGTAAAAAGTTCCCTTTATTCCTAATTTTTTCAATCCGTTTGTTGCGCTCCTTGACATCAGTAAGGGAAAAGACTTGTACAATCTCTGCATTGGTCTTGTGTGTTTTAAGATGTCTCGATATTTTCTTCTGGGGCTTACCGCAGACAAAGCAGTAATTTATGGAACTTGTCCGCTGTGGGTCTCCTCTTCGTGGACCATTCTCTGAATGCAACTCTGAGGTGTATGAAGAACTACCTTGCTGGCTGGTTCCCGGTGCACTAGAAGCAGGAGCAAGACTTGTATCCGACTTTTGTGTCAGCCATATATTTGGATGGGGGAGCTCATCTAAATCTTCATCACCCACATAGTCTGGGTCTGAGTCTGGGTTGTTTTTTTCTTGTGCCATCTCCTGCCTTTGGTCCTTCCCAGTGTCACTCTGAAAGATAAACAGACAATACTTGAACCTACAAAGAACCACCCAGGCTGGGGCTAAGTTCCACAGCCAGCTCCTAAACCCAATACCCCGGTCCCCAACTCATCAGGGCCGGGGAAAACTCACCAAGGCTGGGGCTAAGTTCCACAGCCTGCTCCTAAAGCTACCAGCCCCGCACCGACATCCACCACAATGACCCACCCTCTACTCCACTTACACTACCCGGCTCAGGGCACTCCTACCCCGGCCTACGTGCACACACTCGCCCCCCTGGCTCCTCTGGACCTCCTCTGACCAGCCTGCTCCTAAAGCTACCAGCTCCGCACCGACATCCACCACAATGACCCACCCTCTACTCCACTTACACTACCCGGCTCAGGGCACTCCTACCCCGGCCTACGTGCACACACTCGCCCCCCTGGCTCCTCTGGACCTCCTCTGACCAGCCTGCTCCTAAAGCTACCAGCTCCGCACCGACATCCACCACAATGACCCACCCTCTACTCCACTTACACTACCCGGCTCAGGGCACTCCTACCCCGGCCTACGTGCACACACTCGCCCCCCTGGCTCCTCTGGACCTCCTCTGACCAGCCTGCTCCTAAAGCTACCAGCTCCGCACCGACATCCACCACAATGACCCACCCTCTACTCCACTTACACTACCCGGCTCAGGGCACTCCTACCCCGGCCTACGTGCACACACTCGCCCCCCTGGCTCCTCTGGACCTCCTCTGACCAGCCTGCTCCTAAAGCTACCAGCTCCGCACCGACATCCACCACAATGACCCACCCTCTACTCCACTTACACTACCCGGCTCAGGGCACTCCTACCCCGGCCTACGTGCACACACTCGCCCCCCTGGCTCCTCTGGACCTCCTCTGACCAGCCTGCTCCTAAAGCTACCAGCTCCGCACCGACATCCACCACAATGACCCACCCTCTACTCCACTTACACTACCCGGCTCAGGGCACTCCTACCCCGGCCTACGTGCACACACTCGCCCCCCTGGCTCCTCTGGACCTCCTCTGACCAGCCTGCTCCTAAAGCTACCAGCTCCGCACCGACATCCACCACAATGACCCACCCTCTACTCCACTTACACTACCCGGCTCAGGGCACTCCTACCCCGGCCTACGTGCACACACTCGCCCCCCTGGCTCCTCTGGACCTCCTCTGACCAGCCTGCTCCTAAAGCTACCAGCTCCGCACCGACATCCACCACAATGACCCACCCTCTACTCCACTTACACTACCCGGCTCAGGGCACTCCTACCCCGGCCTACGTGCACACACTCGCCCCCCTGGCTCCTCTGGACCTCCTCTGACCAGCCTGCTCCTAAAGCTACCAGCTCCGCACCGACATCCACCACAATGACCCACCCTCTACTCCACTTACACTACCCGGCTCAGGGCACTCCTACCCCGGCCTACGTGCACACACTCGCCCCCCTGGCTCCTCTGGACCTCCTCTGACCAGCCTGCTCCTAAAGCTACCAGCTCCGCACCGACATCCACCACAATGACCCACCCTCTACTCCACTTACACTACCCGGCTCAGGGCACTCCTACCCCGGCCTACGTGCACACACTCGCCCCCCTGGCTCCTCTGGACCTCCTCTGACCAGCCTGCTCCTAAAGCTACCAGCTCCGCACCGACATCCACCACAATGACCCACCCTCTACTCCACTTACACTACCCGGCTCAGGGCACTCCTACCCCGGCCTACGTGCACACACTCGCCCCCCTGGCTCCTCTGGACCTCCTCTGACCAGCCTGCTCCTAAAGCTACCAGCTCCGCACCGACATCCACCACAATGACCCACCCTCTACTCCACTTACACTACCCGGCTCAGGGCACTCCTACCCCGGCCTACGTGCACACACTCGCCCCCCTGGCTCCTCTGGACCTCCTCTGACCAGCCTGCTCCTAAAGCTACCAGCTCCGCACCGACATCCACCACAATGACCCACCCTCTACTCCACTTACACTACCCGGCTCAGGGCACTCCTACCCCGGCCTACGTGCACACACTCGCCCCCCTGGCTCCTCTGGACCTCCTCTGACCAGCCTGCTCCTAAAGCTACCAGCTCCGCACCGACATCCACCACAATGACCCACCCTCTACTCCACTTACACTACCCGGCTCAGGGCACTCCTACCCCGGCCTACGTGCACACACTCGCCCCCCTGGCTCCTCTGGACCTCCTCTGACCAGCCTGCTCCTAAAGCTACCAGCTCCGCACCGACATCCACCACAATGACCCACCCTCTACTCCACTTACACTACCCGGCTCAGGGCACTCCTACCCCGGCCTACGTGCACACACTCGCCCCCCTGGCTCCTCTGGACCTCCTCTGACCAGCCTGCTCCTAAAGCTACCAGCTCCGCACCGACATCCACCACAATGACCCACCCTCTACTCCACTTACACTACCCGGCTCAGGGCACTCCTACCCCGGCCTACGTGCACACACTCGCCCCCCTGGCTCCTCTGGACCTCCTCTGACCAGCCTGCTCCTAAAGCTACCAGCTCCGCACCGACATCCACCACAATGACCCACCCTCTACTCCACTTACACTACCCGGCTCAGGGCACTCCTACCCCGGCCTACGTGCACACACTCGCCCCCCTGGCTCCTCTGGACCTCCTCTGACCAGCCTGCTCCTAAAGCTACCAGCTCCGCACCGACATCCACCACAATGACCCACCCTCTACTCCACTTACACTACCCGGCTCAGGGCACTCCTACCCCGGCCTACGTGCACACACTCGCCCCCCTGGCTCCTCTGGACCTCCTCTGACCAGCCTGCTCCTAAAGCTACCAGCTCCGCACCGACATCCACCACAATGACCCACCCTCTACTCCACTTACACTACCCGGCTCAGGGCACTCCTACCCCGGCCTACGTGCACACACTCGCCCCCCTGGCTCCTCTGGACCTCCTCTGACCAGCCTGCTCCTAAAGCTACCAGCTCCGCACCGACATCCACCACAATGACCCACCCTCTACTCCACTTACACTACCCGGCTCAGGGCACTCCTACCCCGGCCTACGTGCACACACTCGCCCCCCTGGCTCCTCTGGACCTCCTCTGACCAGCCTGCTCCTAAAGCTACCAGCTCCGCACCGACATCCACCACAATGACCCACCCTCTACTCCACTTACACTACCCGGCTCAGGGCACTCCTACCCCGGCCTACGTGCACACACTCGCCCCCCTGGCTCCTCTGGACCTCCTCTGACCAGCCTGCTCCTAAAGCTACCAGCTCCGCACCGACATCCACCACAATGACCCACCCTCTACTCCACTTACACTACCCGGCTCAGGGCACTCCTACCCCGGCCTACGTGCACACACTCGCCCCCCTGGCTCCTCTGGACCTCCTCTGACCAGCCTGCTCCTAAAGCTACCAGCTCCGCACCGACATCCACCACAATGACCCACCCTCTACTCCACTTACACTACCCGGCTCAGGGCACTCCTACCCCGGCCTACGTGCACACACTCGCCCCCCTGGCTCCTCTGGACCTCCTCTGACCAGCCTGCTCCTAAAGCTACCAGCTCCGCACCGACATCCACCACAATGACCCACCCTCTACTCCACTTACACTACCCGGCTCAGGGCACTCCTACCCCGGCCTACGTGCACACACTCGCCCCCCTGGCTCCTCTGGACCTCCTCTGACCAGCCTGCTCCTAAAGCTACCAGCTCCGCACCGACATCCACCACAATGACCCACCCTCTACTCCACTTACACTACCCGGCTCAGGGCACTCCTACCCCGGCCTACGTGCACACACTCGCCCCCCTGGCTCCTCTGGACCTCCTCTGACCAGCCTGCTCCTAAAGCTACCAGCTCCGCACCGACATCCACCACAATGACCCACCCTCTACTCCACTTACACTACCCGGCTCAGGGCACTCCTACCCCGGCCTACGTGCACACACTCGCCCCCCTGACTCCTCTGGACCTCCGGGGACACACAGCCCACATCTCGGACCCACTCTTAAGCACCCCTCCTCGGACTACACCCCCCAACTCATCCAGGCCGGGGAAAACTCACCAAGGCTGGGGCTAAGTTCCACAGCCAGCTCCAAAACCCAATAGCCCGGTCCCCATATCATCCAGCCCGGGGATAAATCCTCCAGGCCGGGGCTAAGTTCCATTCAGAAAATACTTGATAACGTATATTTAACAAGGACTAGATACTTACCAATATATTTTCTTGTCTTCTTTGGAGTGAACTTTCTCTTGGTCCTTCTTCTTCGCATTACCATTAGATGTCTTCCGAAATCACTCAACATGCCCGGACACATATCCCGCACGTGTCCCCATAAAGAACCAATCACAATGGAGCCTTCAATACCGCCAGAGTAGGGTAGGGGGAGCACATCATACACTCCATACACAAGAAGTCAGGTTGGGGTATTATATGGACGTCAAATAAACTTTCAATTTATGGTCTTTAAAAGCTAAGAATTTAAAAAAACTTGATATGTGCATGATATATTATCATTGAGCATTAAAAGGACTTCAGAAAAACAATGAAATTATGCTCTTTATATGCTAAAAATTAAAATACAAAATCTTGGTTTATGAGGACCGTAGCATAGTCCTGCTAATCCCCTTAGGTTCTCGTAGTGCTGGTGAGTAGTCAGGTCAATTGGCTCCATAAACCATATATACAGACACACACACACACACACACACACACACACACACACACACACACACACACACACGCACGCACACACCTCGGGAAATGACTTCCGCGCTCCACTCTAACTGTCGAGCCCTGGGATCTAGATGACACTTGGCAAGCCGCAGAGGCCGCAAGACAACCGGATGAAATATTTAAAACGAAATGGATGGATAGAGGAAGGAGCGGGAGAGAAAGAAAAAAAAAGAAGCAGCACAGAGGAGGCGAACGCGCGATTATTCAGATGCGAACGGAGACTGGGGTTTTGTTTCTTGGCAAAAAAAAAAAGTGTGCGACGAGAAGTTCAGATGAATTGGCTCTCACCTAAAGGAGTAGCCCGGGGATATAATGTCGGATGAGATGGCGTTGATTATGTCTGGGAGTCACACGCGGCGGTGTGGAGGAGAAACGGGGAACTCTTCAGAGCGGTTCCAAGCACGTTAGGCAAAGTTACGAATTTGCCACAGGATCACGTTACTTATGTCTGACTACAGCCCAAAGCCAGAACCCTAACTTACTGGTTTACTAACTCGCTTTCGTGGGAACCTGTCTATCTGGGGGTGATGGATGTCGTGGAGGTAGTGAGGCAGCAACAGCCAAAATGCTGCATATTTCACATGCGATAGGTTTGTTCCAATGGCCCCGGAGCGCTTTCGTCTCCTAAAATATCAAATTGATGGCTTGTCAGAGCATATTGTGGTCTGTGGCCTTTTGTCAGAATCAACTGACAATGTAAAATCATGTCATTAATGTTGTGGTGTTGTGATGTTCTGGCATAAACAATTCCGAGCTGTGGTCGGAAAAAATACCACCGGAGCTAACAAGGCCTAATGAAAACCAAATAAATATGAGAAAAATGCAGTTAATGATGAGAACCAAAGTTGCGTTCACCAGAAATGAATCCCTTCTTGCAAAGATAGCCACTTCCTTTTCGCAGTCTGACCAAAAATGACCAAAAAAAGTTTAACAGAACATGTGATTGCGTGATTTAAATGAGAAATACATTTCCAGCTTAGCTCCTTTTCTGGACTATAAGTCGCTCCGGAGTATAAGACGCACCAGCCAAAAAAATGCGTAGTGAAGAAAAGAAAGAACAGGCTGAATAGGCTAATATGCTAACACAACACATTGGTGGTTAGCTACATGAAGCATAAACAACAAACTAAATAGGTGTGTGGTATGCTAACGTAACACATTGATGGTTAGCTACATGAAGCATAAACAACAAACTAAATAGGTGTGTGGTATGCTAATGTAACACATTGATGGTTAGCTACATGAAGCATAAACAACAAACTAAATAGGTGTGTGGTATGCTAACGTAACACATTGATGGTTAGCTACATGAAGCATAAACAACAAACTAAATAGGTGTGTGGTATGCTAACGTAACACATTGATGGTTAGCTACATGAAGCATAAACAACAAACTAAATAGGTGTGTGGTATGCTAATGTAACACATTGATGGTTCGCTACATGAAGCATAAACAACAAACTAAATAGGTGTGTGGTATGCTAACACAACACATTGATGGTTAGCTACATGAAGCATAAACAACAAACTAAATAGGTGTGTGGTATGCTAACGTAACACATTGATGGTTCGCTACATGAAGCATAAACAACAAACTAAATAGGTGTGTGGTATGCTAACGCAACACATTGATGGTTAGCTACATGAAGCATAAACAAACTAAATAGGTGTGTGGTATGCTAACGTAACACATTGATGGTTAGCTACATGAAGCATAAACAACAAACTAAATAGGTGTGTGGTATGCTAACGTAACACATTGATGGTTAGCTACATGAAGCATAAACAACAAACTAAATAGGTGTCTGGTATGCTAACGTCACATACACAGATCCGATAACTATAGCATAAAGAACATACCAAACTCTCGATCTCACTCCAAATCACTAGATCCACTGAAATCTTCATCCTCGGTGTCGCTTCTGAACAATTGCCATGGCAACTACCTGGGCACGGAGGCGTAACTGCACCGTTGACAAGCCTCTCCCGGCAGCACGTCTTTCAAACGCTCATTTGCGAACTCGTTCCTCCAGCTGTGGCCATCTAGCTTTTATCCCGTCATTCGCTTTTCTTGTTTCCGTCATTGCGGAAGAGTAACCTCCGCTTTTCGCCAGTCCCTCGCAAGTTTCTCGCCCGCTCCAAACTTTCTTTCTGCTGTTCGATTAGCCTGCAGTGCCCTCTAGTGGCATGTGAAGTTATCTATTTGAATTTTAAAAAAGGAAAAAAATATATATATGTTAGTCGCTCCAGAGTATAAGGTGCGTCTTATACTCTGGAGCGACTAAAATGTGATATTTTTTTTTCTTTTTTAAAATTCAAAACTATGCCAAACTATGAAAACAGTGCGACTTATAGTCCGGAAAATACGGTAAGTGGCCAAGATTGAAACTTTCTTATGTTGTCATTTGATTTACCATAATGCACACGCTGTTGCGTGGCTTAGTGGTTAGAGCTGAATAGATTTTTTTTTTTTTTTACTTGTTCGTGTCTGTTGTTAAAACCTTCCCATTTCCCTATGGGGACAATAAAGTATGCCTTAACCTTAACTGCTGTACTACATACAGTCCGTACATGGTAAAAATAAATAAATACATTATATTGATATTATTAACCACCTGGATGACTGAGAATTTGCACCATTTCAAGAAAAGAGTGTTAATGGACGTCTTGCGGCATTGTTGTTAAACAATAAGAACTAATACAATGTTAGAAGATATTGATTAAGATTTTAATTTAAGTTTCTCATTAGTTGGTTCAGATATTGCAATGTCTGAAAGAAAGAAAAAAAACTTCCCTTTAATACAAGACACTGCAGATGAGCTGAGAATCAAATTATCTTTTCACGTAGATCCTAAATATGAGGCAAATGTGTTGAAAGTTTTCTTTTATGTAATGTTTTCTTATTATATGTTTTCTTTTATATTAAAAATTGCCAAAATCGCGTTGTTTTCAGTGATTTAATCTGAATAATAGATTGAGCCAGGTTTAAATCTATAGGTTGGCTTTGTTGATGTATTGGATTTTAAAACATTTTAATTTGGGATGTCTTTAGTTTAAGTTAATAGCAAGATACAATGTGTAGACATTCCAATAGTTTGTAAGATTGCAAAGTGAGGAGAGAGGGAGAGTGAAAGTAGACGATCAACTTCCTCCCGATTGGACCAGAGAGCCACTACAAACAGCGAGAACAAACTTTCGAGCTCCCTCCCCCCTTCTCTCCTGATTGGACCTGACAGGCCGGTTCCCATGAAAGCTCGTCTCATTGGTCAACGTTATGGCACCGGGGGATTCTGATTAGTTTCTGAGATTTACAAAGAGAGTGAATTTACAACAACAACAAAAAATCTTGTTATCTAATATTGTTTGTGTTACATACAATTTCAGACCCAGGTGGTTTATTATATTCAAACTATTAAATTAGTCAAACATTGAAACTTTCAGACTGTCACTTTAAATCAGGCTACGAATGAACAAATCCTTCTGATTTCTTATTATTTTAGTCTTCTTAAGTACAACACTGGAAAATGTGGTGTCTGTGGGTGCATTAAGAAAATGGACCATGAAGAAAAAATCCCCCACGTAAATCTATGGAGAAATGGTGACTCAGTGAAGTATTACACACCTTTAAGCGACAGTTGTTCAGTTGTGTGTTTGAGAGGTTAACAGCGTCTCGTCTTAAATCAATAAAGTAACACATATTACATCAAACTTGAATGGAAGCGACAATTAGTTTACCAATATGTAATTATTCTGCGTTTCATAAAAAAAAAACACAAACTCCGGTTAAACAATTACCATAGTGTCATCTGTATGTACACACAGATTTAAAAGGCCTCGTACGATCACCGGCATCTGTTTCCAGCCACGTTCTGTCATGCAGCAAAAAGCCACACACACAAAGCTGCAACAAAGCACATGTGCATCATTTAAACCCATACAAGCCGCTTCCGGTTACTGTAAAACGCGCATGTTCTCCATTACCCCCGCCTTTGTGCACGCCGCGAACGAAAACGCGCCGCCATCCAGTAGTTGTGGGTAAAGTATTACTTCAAATAAACATCGCGTTTCCCTACGAGGACCTTTGTGAACAAATGGAACGGAGGAAGAACAGACGGGGTTTTCTCCCCCGGCGCATGATTGTCCGCACATGTGAGGGCGCCCGGGCCTGGGTTTGGTTATTGCGGGCCGCTGCCAGGAATATTCGCTATACAATTCAATAAATAGAGCTGTTAGCAGAGAAGCATTTCCTTGTCACCGTGTCAAGGCTTCGGAGCGGATGTTTTCGGGCTGGATGTTTTCGCGAGCGCCGCGGTGTGTGTCGAATGCTTGGCCTCCGCATTGTTTGATATGAAATGTAACCCTTAAACGGTTCGGGAGGACATTAAGAGCGGGCCCGTATAAAGATGCTCAAGTGTGGCTTTGGAACAGCGGCCACTTTGGCAAAGGCGGGACGGTTTCATTGGCGTCACTGTAAGATTATGCGTATATCTACACTTCTGTATATCTATATCTGTATATCCCAATGATAGAGGGATGGCAGAACTTGGTTTGCGTTGTGGGAACAGCGAGTCTGCAAAACCAAATCCCGTCCCCAAGTTATCGATATATTGTAAATATGTTTGTATAATTATCATAATAATCAATTGTTTACGAATTCAATCTCCATCTTTTGCATGCGTGTGTCATTTTCTGCCTGTATTGTTTTTTCTCCGCTTTTTAACGCTTTACTAACGCTGTAAATGTCAATAAAACATTTTGAGAATGAATTTGGACAATTTGTTTTTCCTATAAATGATACTGTCGGCACGTCTATGGCTCGGTGTAGTTGTGTCTTTTAGCTAGAGACTATTCCCTCTGCCGTACTATTGGATTTTTTTTCATAGGACTGTGGTGGAATAGACCATTGGCGCACACTGTCAGCCACACTGGAGCTACAGTATATCCATTCCTTAGTGCCATCGAGTGTGACGGAGAAGCAAATACACGTTTTATTTGTTTATTTAGAAGGGACGGTTTGTGGTAATGACCTGAGCCTACATGTATTTACATGAGGCTCATGCATGTAAATATTCCAGGGAGTTGCCAGTGGCTCATTTCCATCCGATGTACAGGCACATGCTTATGAAGGGGGTCATATTCCATTATTTCTATTGGTAAAGGAAACCGGATCACCCTAGGAAACATGGGTATGGGTGGGACATGCAAACTTCATACAGAAGGGCCTATTGCAAGTTTGCTCGGTGGAGGGACGATTTGACTCGTTGTCAGAAGACCCAGGGGCGGACCCTCCCGTTTTAGGCTGAAGTAAAACACCGCTTTCAACAAATGCCGGCTTTGTACATCTTATATGGCCTAAATGGGTGTTCTGCTAAGTGATTTTACAGGAATTTACAGTATTCTTCACATTTCTAGAGCACTTTAGCAGGCATTTTGATTTGATATTCCTCAAAATCATCTTAAGGGCCAGAGGTTCTATTATGGGGGGCCAGTTTTTGTCCTGATAATTAAACCTGGGACCTTTTTGTTGTGAGAAGTGTGGACAAACCCCTGAGCCATAATGAATAAATAAAGCAAGACATTTAAAAGCAAGCCGCCATGTCTGGAAAAGCCATAACAGCAAAGCATAGCACATGACTATAATAGACTCTAGAATTTAGCGTTGGGAGGAGATCTAACGCTGACCAAATAAAGATCCCGCAAATGGGCTTTTAGAACGCCGACCCCTCCCGGCTACTGCGCCGTTGTTCGATTGTCTGCATTTCAGGTCCCTGTCCCGTCAAATAAATCTGGAATAAAACATAACACTCATGTTCTCATTGCTCTTTTACAGCTCCCTTTAACTAATCCTCTCCCGCGCCCCCCCCTTTATCCCGGCCCCCCCCCCTCCTTCCCCGTGTCTCCACATCAGAGCGCGGATCAAATCATCGCGCGGAGAAATCCTGCCTCATCCGAAGAGGGCCAGGCGGAAAGGTCACGGCGAGGAGTCCGTAAAATGGATGAAGCCTAATGATTAGCTCAACCTTTACCTAATCAATAACCATTTATCCAACAATATCACCGGCAGCCACAGCCCCATTTGCCATTAACCCCGGCGCTGGGGAGAGAGGCACTATTGTTTCCTCTGGCAGCTTTATGGCAACGGCGATGAGCGGCCGGGGCCAGGAGAGAAGCTTAAGGTCGGATCCGGATGGCTCAGATCCTATTAAGACACTGTAGGTATTTTAGCGCGGCAGTGTCATATAATTACCCTTTTGAATGATTGACTGTGACACGGGCCATGCTGTCGGCAAACGGTGAAGGAGGAGGAGAGGGGTTTTATGAAAGGGTGTAAAAAGCCTCTGACGTTACCTTTTATTAATGAAATCATGAGCTCAGCGGAAGAAATTAAGCGCCTTTATTTTTCAATTTTTTGGGGGGCGAAATTATCTGGGTAATACTCGGTGATAACTGGGCACTATCTTAAGACACATGCTCCCAAAACCTTGAGAGATAATACACACTTTATAACAACTAAGTGTTTATAAAGCATTCGTAAATCGTTTCAGTCATTTATAAGCGCTGGAATAGGATAGTCTTAAATATTTTTATGTTGTAAGCAATGATTAACAGATACTGAGTGATACTTTGTAAATGCTTTATAAATAACCTAGGCTCTTGCCGTCTGAACCGAGCACATTGTCTCCATTTCGGCTTTACCCAAATCTAAAAAGCGTATTGACTGGAGTGTACAGCCTCGTTTGAAAGCTAAGGCCTACAAAACTGATCTGACACGTATCCTCATTATGTCCCCGCGTCGTCGTCACTTTTTGGACATGTTTTTGTGGCTTTCTTCGTCGCACTTTTGTTGCTCTTCTGATTCTTTTTTTTTTTTTTTGCTGTTTTCATCCTCATTCACGTCGCCTGTTTTCTTTGCCTTTTTGTTCTTGCCTTTGTTACGTTTTAATCGCTTTTTTGTCGCACTTTCGTCACTTTTTGTAATGCTTTTTTGTAAAGCCGCATGGGAGAACATACACGGGGGTTAAGAGGTCAGTGCTTACGAGCAGTGGTTTTACAATATCGCCATTACCGCGACGTTTCTGAAGAAGCGAGTGTGCTTCTTATTAGGTTTGAAGTGATATTGCTACTATTTGGCCTCATCAATACTTAGGCAGCACAAACACATGTTTTATTGTAAATCTGGTAATATAGACACAATGTGCAACACAGCAAAGACAACGCCGCACCACCGACAATATTGTTACATGTGCACATTTTATTGCAGATCTTTTTCGTAAATGTATCAGTACACTCGGAGGCATCTGTCAAGCGTTACTTAAGAGCTGAAGCCTGACTCGCAACTTCTTTCATGTAAACTAAACACGGGCGAGGTAACGCAAAAGCGCGAATATCAACGTCTGCTCTCAAAGTATTGCATCCCTTTTTATTATTTACTGAATAATTTCATAAATTGCCATAATCCAATTGAGAAGGGCGTATTAAAAACAATAAGAGGCCGGGTATCTTTCCATATTACAGAGAAAGCATTCTCTCTCTCTCTCTCCTTTCTCTCATACACACACAAACACACACACACACACACTCCACCTCAGCGCCCGTCTCCTGTGCCTGTGTGTGTGTCCCTCAATGATGCCATCTTCATCATAAACTCCCCCTTTTATTGCCTTTAATGACTCCCCCTCTTCTTTCATTAATTCTTTATCGATTCTGCCTGACGTCGCTTGAATTATTTTCCAATTACAGCAAATAAAAGAAACGAAGGGGGGGGGGAACAAAAAAAAATAAACCATCGCGGACGCATTGCGCTTCCCGTGTATCCGTATCCTTAAACATCGGCGCGACGTTTACATGTGCCTTTTTTCTTTTTTTTGACGCGTTGCCATCATTTGTTTTTCTGCGACGGGGGCGAGCGCACGTACACAGCAGTCCGAGCAGAGAGAGCGAGGCAGGGAGTGTGCTAAAGGTCAGGCTAATGGCGCGAGCTATCTTACCTGCAATACGTTGAGAGTCGTCGGACAGGCTAGCTCGAAACGTGAAGGAAATAGAAAGCGGGCTAACACCAGTTATCGTCCCGGAGCTGAGTGATGCTAGCGGATAGCGGATAGTTGGAGTTGCAGAATTAGCCCTCGGAGGCCCATCACGTTGCCCGCGCTTAATACCCACAGGTCATTAATTACAGCAATTATGCAGCTACATATCGCGGACAACTATCGACCTGCGTCTTTTTTATTTATTTATTAATTTTTTTTTTTTTGGCGCTCGGTGCGTGTTGTCGGGCATTACGGTAAAAAGAGGTGCAACGGGGGGGGGGGGGGGGAATAAACAGTACATCAACGGCGCGATTCGCGGAGAAGGAAATATGGAAATGGATTTTTTTCTACCTGCGTGGGACTTTTGAATTGTTCATAACGTACAGGCCGAGTAATGCGCGTCCTCAGTCGTCCAATTAGGAGCCATTACCGTGAGGCGGTGTGACAGAGAAGTGAAGTGGAAGCGCACGGCGGAGACTAAGATGGATGAATTTTACACTTTCCCGTGACTACATTTTTGAGGGAACTTTCTCAACAGCGTGTCACCAGATCCTATTATATTGAACAATGCGGGAGGCTACGTTAAGAACTTTTCCAAACACTGTCATTATTATGTGGGATGTCCACACTCATACTGCATTTGCTGCTGACACTCGATGCTCCTGTACATCTGGAAATACACTCACGCTGATGTTCTCTGTCAAATTGTTGTCGTCTTTATCGTAATCTTCTCACGCATGCCCTGATAGTCTCATAGCCTTGGAGTTTAAACAGGGCTAGCCAATGTGGCGCCCTAGGCGAGATTGAACTTTTTTTTTTCCAAATCTTGTTGGACAGACTTTGGATATAGAAAAATAATGAATTATGATAGTCATTTTTATATATTATGTTTATCTATTCATTTGAAACAAATCTGAACATGTGTCTCATTAAATGTGCGCACAACAGTTATATTGGAGGAGGAAATTTACTTCTGAAGTAAATTTACGAAGGCATAGAAGGACCAGGCTCGTTTGAAAGCTTGGAATCTCTAGTTTCCAACACTAAAGACCAAAGTTATGTCCGAACATAGGCGATGTTGTAGGGTTCAAAGATTTTAAGCGCAATTCGGCGCCCCCCTCCAGCAGATGGCGGCCGCCTGGGTCGCCTATGCCTAGGGTCGGTCAATGAGTTTAAAGTGTTTATAGTTTTCTATTTATCTAAAGTCATAAAAAATTAAATTAAAAAAATCTAAAAAATCCTAGTTGTGAACCTGTTTATAACCACGGCAATAAAACCAATTCTGATTCTGCAAATACCCGGACAGTTATGGTAAGGTATGTATCTGCTTAGTATAAAGGCTGGCATCAATTATACTGATTACTACAGTGTTTTTTCCCTCTCTGCATATATTAATCGCTGTAGTTTCCACATTCCATTCCATTATGTTCCATGTTATTGGAGCAGCAGAAGAGAGCATGCCATTGTCAAGTTGCGTAAAAAAAATACAAAGTTTTCATTTTGTATTGCCATAGGTATCGATTCTCTGGTATCACTTCTGAATAATGATTCAACAGCAGCGATGTCCCCACTTCTCCGGTTTCCACTGCGTTGCTATGTTACCCCGCCTGCAGCCCGTAGTTTAAAACAAAGCAACATTTTCATTCATTTTCTCGATAATATTTAAAGAATATGATAAATTCTCCTTATTATAGGCCTTTGCCCTTTTATTTTCTGCCAGTGTAGCACAAGCTGTAAAGTTAGCAAGAAGAAAAAAATAGGCAAATATTTATACATTTGGTGTGTTCTCAAATCTGCGGAGAACTAGAAATATGATTCATGACTAAACTGTTTAAATCTGTGTAACCTGCCGTGCGAGCGTGGGTTACCGCTGGTAGCCGTCCATGTCCCGACCTGAAGCGGGCCTGTACAGATGTTTCGGATGCGTGAGAGGGTTTGTTGCTATCGGTCCTGTTTGCTTGTTTTCTCACAACTTCCAAATTACAGCGCGAGGAAATTAAATTACCTTGTACCATGCGCTCACCTGAGATGAGTTGTTTGGTGTTCTCGGACAAATGAGGGCCATGTGTTATCTGCATGGCACACACACAATGGTATGACCTCTAACTTCATAATAGTGCTGTATCACATTTGAAGGTTCGCTGGATGGTACAGCTTGTCCAAATGCAGTTCTATTTCTTTTGCCGTTTACATGGATCATTTTATTCCATGTAGTCGATTAAAATGGGGCTATTACCTGTAATAATAAGAGTGGCTTACATTTGTGCTTTACAATAGATGTGAGTTTCTCAAAGTGTTACACTGTTGTCATTAACCACTTAACTTCCACCCTAGGGTTAGGGTTAAGGATTAGGGTTAACAATTATTTACATCCAAGTGTCAAAGCGTATTGACTGGAGAGCTTACAGTCTATATGCCAGTGTGCTACCTAATTTGAAAGCCAAGACCTTCTAGTTACAACTTACGTTAGATTTGCTGTTTTTAACCCTATCTTCAATGAAGGTACTTGAGTCATCTTCTGTACTAAGTAGTTGAGGTCTTTGAACGTTCGAAGACCTCAACTACTTAGTACAGAAGATGAATCAAGTACCTTCATTGAAGATGGACAACTCCTGTACGACTGAGAACTTACGCAGAGTTCTTAACCCTAATTAAATCTTGATTAGGGTTAACTAACCGAGCCCCCTGATCAGTGGAGATGGCAGTTAAGAGGTTACTAAATCGCTCCATACTTGGTAATAGAAAGCTATATTGTGGCCACAGCTGCCCTGGGGTAGACTGAGAGAGGTGGGGGCTGCCTATATGTCCATTAGCCCCTCTGACCACCACCACCTCACACGCACGCACACACTATGGCAAGCACATCATATTTCCATTCTTACGTTGGAAATAAATGTTTAACCTCTTAACCCCCACCTTAACCTGGTGCATTTTCTCCAGTTCAGCTTTACCCAAATCTAAAAGGTTACAGCCTATAGGCCAGTGTAAAGCTTCAGTTGAAAGCTAAGACCTACAAAACTCATTTAAAATGATCTTGTTACCCTGTGTTGTTGCTGTGGTATCGCAACCTTTAAAAGAAAACACTTTTCATTGCTATTTTGTTGCTCTTTTGTTGCTATTTTGACACTTTTAGATTTGGGTAAAGCCAAACCGAAGAAAATGTGCTCCGTTCAGGTGGGGTTTAGAGGTTAACAAGGAAAAGCGTCAATATAACATGTACGTAGCTACTTTTTTGATTTGTTTTTTTAAACTGCATTGGAGGGATTGTAGTAAAGGGCATCCAGTGCACCATCAACGTGCCCGTGTAATATCTGGGAAAGAGTGGCCAACGGTGGCATAGTGGCGAACCCTCCCCACAGTACAAGTAAATAGAAGTTCCTGGACTAGTTTGCATGTTCTCCCTGTGTCTCGACACGCTTGGTACTCTCGTTTCCGCCATTATCTCGGTATTCCAGGCAATTTGGAGAACTGTACACTGTGATCACCTCCTGACAACAGGACTTCAAAGTTATACTGAGGAACGTGTCAAACATACAGGATACATTTCAATAAAACCAATAGAACCATACTGTCAATCTGGATTCAAATGGATGGTTTTCCAAATTCCATCCATTTCATGTGATAGAATGTGCCAGGAATCACAGACATCTTAGCTGTTTTGACGACACAATCCCAAGCTCTGTATGGACAACACTTTCTCAAGTCTTATTTTCCATTCCATGCAGCCCCATTCCCAGCGTACCACTCAAATCCGGCTCTACTGCTTTAATATCCTCTTCTCCCCTTCCTCTACGGCCCTGCAGTGAAAGTCCTCCGCTGTATGCGCATGTTTGTGCGTCCTGACCCGTCGTGCCCTCTCCCCTACTCCTCCTTTGAGAGTGTGTGTGATATACCGTCCCCTAATTGTCAGGTCCGGCCCTCGCATTCCTCTCCCGGACCATCCCCGGCAACACTGTGTCACTTTAACAACCGCGAATTATCACCGCCATGGAGATCGCGCCTTCACGGTGGCTCTACGAGAATATAGATACATTTCCTCCAATAAATTACCACTCGCCGCCCGCGCACACACACGGGTTTTGACTGACGTTTTTACCACAACATTACGGTGTCGTCTGGCTGCGTCGTCGCCACTGCAAATACATCTAATGTATCTTGGAAAAAAAAAAGAAAAGGGAAAAAGGGGATGGGATGGATCGTCAAGCCCTCTTGGTGTCGTTTGACCGGTGTTATTGATTCGTGCGCAGTGGAGAAGGCGGCCAGAGTGCGGTTTCCACAAAGTCCCATAAAGGTTTGGCCCTGGGAGAAGGCAAAGCAGAAGCAGGTGAAGACGACATATATATGCGGCTCAGTTACCAAGATGGTATGCTTTCAGTAGCGTAGAAAGGCTCGATCTGTGTTTGGGAAAGGCTGTGTAATAAGTAAATAAGTGTAAATTGGATGTTAACTGAAAAAAGAGGGATTATTAATGGATACTTCTTACCTAAAAATGCATACATCCCCCTGCCCCCATGACAATATTGAAACACGTTGATCTTCATTAATTTTTCTACATATTGACTGAAAAAAATTATAATGGAGAATTAGTTTCAAAGAATGATGGTGAATTGGCTCGGTGGTAGCTCATGACCTTAAAACATGCAATTCATTTGAATGTTTAACTGGGCCAATAACTGGAAAGTTATAAAAGTATTCATCATCGCAATGATTCGTGTTTACGATTTTTTGTAATTGCCTGGAAAGTGGTCACCTGGAAAAAGGTTTTTGAGTTAAAGACGGCAGTATTAACATATTTACAGTAGAAGCGTACATTGCATTTTTTTCAAAACCAAAGCTGTAAAAAATATATATATATATATATAAAAATACAGTATGTCTATAAAGGCATTACAGCAATTTCAACTCACGCTCTATTTGGATGAAAAGCACTGATTGTAAATGGTTTCAAAATGCCCATGCTGGTTTGTATCTTGTCACATAATGCGTGCATACATAATAATGATTTAACTAATTTAAAAAGTGAGACATCTTTTTCTATTAACCTAAAAAAAATATATATAAACCTTTTCATGAGGCCTGCTCAGTCTAAATAACCTCACACACTGTAATCATCCCTTTTTTTCCCCCCCCCTGCTCTAAAAAAGCTCCTCTCCGTCTGACAGAGCAAATATCCTTAACGTCACTTCAGATCCCGGGCACGCACGCACAGTGAACAAAGTCATTATCAGCCGTAGCATTATGCCCCGCCATGTGGTTCGTTTTCATACGCGCAGCAAACAAAAATAATCCCGGCCAGCCAATCGGATGCGGAGTAAGTAGTTCAGCATGGCGCTTCACAAACGGCGCAGTCTTCTTCCCTGGGATCTAAGTGTTTCATCGTGTCTTTAGCCCCGGCCAAGTCCGTGTAATGAAAGTCAGATTGAAAGAGGTTCTTGATTGATTTCCTACATCTTGATTTGATATCCTGAATTAATGATCTGAACTTGAATAATATATAAAGGAGGAAAGCATAAATGGAGAACAGTCAAGGGAGTCCAGTATGAAAAAATAAAAAGAGAAGAAGAAGAAAATTAGGGGCTATCTCCCGGTGCATCTCCTTGTCTGGTGGTGCTCTGGGGGAAAGCGTGTGTGGTGCGTTCGAGGGCCACATGTGAGGAGCAGAAACTGTACTGATGCTTTATGGAGATTCGGGCTGAAGACATGCAATGTTTCTGCGAAAAGTTACAGAGAAAAGAAGTTATAGGTTCTGTAAACTTCGTGCCAGCTTCAAGCATAGACACATAGAATAAGTAGCATGATCTATTTGTGTCTTCATAAATAAACTTTATGTTTCTTAGAAAATAAATGGAAATGAATAAAATGCATTAAAACATTTCCAAATTGTTGCATGGCGATTTTTTATTGAATCGTTTTATAGGCCTATACCGCGTCCATATGGTCTCAGGTGCACATCTTACAGAGTCCCACTTGGGTTGTGTTCATGTTCTTGTTCGCTTCCGTTTAACTGAGCCAACCGTTAAGATTTGCCTCATGTCAGGCATTTCTCCTATTATGTTACTCTGAGGACAACAGCTTACCGTCAATTCAAGAAAGTAGCAGCATTTCACCAAAAAAGTTCACATTAATAATGCATAAATAATGAATGAACCAAGCCAAGATCTTTTCCCCAGCTGTGTGGTTGTTCATGTGCGTTTTTCAACGGGGATAAACATTTTGCCCCGTTTCCGACCACACGAACAGTCCCATAGGGTTAAAATAGTCTATAACTTTGTTCTGCGGCGGGACTAACCTGTAAGGGGCCTGGCAACTTATTTGCACACCTTGAGCCAGATTCCTGGTCAGGAGTGGCCTGTTTGAGGTTGATTCAGACCATTTACTCGACCCATCTCACCTGCAAAGTCTTCAGATCCCTTCAGTGTGCCGCCATCAGGTTGGAGACTGCGGAGTGTATGGGCCAGGTCCAGCCGACTGAAGAACAGCTTCATCCATCAGGCTGTCAGGCAGGAAGCTGAACGTCCTCCCTTCCCTGCTCCCTCTGCTTCCCCTGCATTCAAATTGTGGGCCGCTCCAGCCAATCAAAGTCACGGAACTGCACTCTCATTTTCTCTGTGAATTTACAATTTTATATACCACCAAATAGTATATCATTCTATACGTCTATCTAAATACAGATTTTTGTGTGTGTAAATAACATGGGTTCCTTTATGTCCTTTTAAATGAGGTATAACTATTACATTAAATAAGTCATGCTAGAAAAAAAGGAACACTGCTGCCTCTTACACACCTAAAGACACACAAGCAAGACGCGAACGACACTAGACACCATCTCCATAACCGCACGGATAATATCTCCTCCCTGACAATGAAATATTCTGAAGTGCGCCTTCATCCACATGGCTCATCTCCAGGTGTGGCGTGCCGGGGGAGCCAGCTCATTCTGTTGTTGCATCAGAGAAAACATTAAGCACTGCTCCTCATCTCCAGCTCTCCCACCACAGGAGAAGAATGAAGGGGAGATGAACGATGCCTACGGAGAGACTGAGCGAGGCTATCATGGCCCCTATCTGCGCCCGTGACACCTAGATTATCATGCGAGACGATAGGTGCCATGCCGTTTGCTGATATACAGGTAGCGTTCGGCAATCGATCTCAGCTCAACAAAAGCAGTACTATCCTTTTCCCATTTTTGAATCTCCTATATGTCCTTTTGGCACATTTTAATCTAAGTAAGACGGAAGCACTGATTCATCTGCTTCCGTCCCCTCGAAGCAGAAGAATCAGTGCTGAAACAGAACAGAGTGTGGTCGACAGTTTCAAACAAACGGAGATGACGAGGCTTGGCCTGGTATATGTGGCTCATGGGTAATTAGAGGTGTGGTTAGATGAAAGCAAGAGCGGTTGGTGTGCAAAGTGTGATAGGTTGCGGCGTGGTCCTGCTTCCGAACCTAGTCAATAAATATTGAATCCATTTACTTCGATGAATATGTCGGCGCGTGTTCGATATCGTTGACGTAAATGTTTATGTTTAAATTTTTTGACAGTCGCATATGTTGCAATTGCGATGTAGAAACATCCATCCATTTTCTTCCACCTATGGCTCCTCCTGCAGGTGGTGGGTCCACAGAAGGACGGCCTCACGATTCTACCCGGGCCTGTTGGTCTCTCATAAGGGGCTTCTGAACCGCTCTTTGTCTGACCCGTCACCCAGGACCTGTTTGCCATGGGAGACCCTACCAGGGGCACGAAGCCCCCGACAACAGATTCCCCATTCGGGTGCTCAAACCCCTCCACCACGTTAAGGCTGAAATATTACGCTGTGTGGCTTTAAGTATGAATCAAAGTGTCTTACAGTATACTATAAGGGAAAGCTGTTGGTTACACCTTTGCCCTCCAATCAAAGAGCTGCCAGTTCAAACCGCACATGAGCGCTATACTCAAATGCTGCTCTTATAACAATAGAAATGCTTAAGGAAGGAGCGCAGAAGGTCTACAAACCAACGTGGAAAATGTGTTTTTATAAACATATGAGGCAAGGTGATTTTACATCTGGATTTTTTTTATTAAAAAATAATTTCAAAGATTGATGATGTAATAATGCAACACTTAAGAGAATGGTATTTGCTAAATCTGGGTTCCCCTTCATTTATCTTAAGACACAGTGAACTTTATGTGACGGGAATCATACTTGATTACACTGTGTTATTTGTAAAAGTTATGCAAACACAATTAAAAGTTTGTTTTCAACTGGATGCCTTTCAAAACCGGTTTTAACAACTGTATGTGCACATAACATACATCTAAAATAATTAGCTTGATGCTGATTGGGATCTACGATGCATTTTCCAATCAGGACACACATAGGTCAGTCAAAGGTTCAGCTCAACTAACTATTGTTACTTAGTTGCCACAATAAAACAGTGTAGCTTAATGATGTCCTCCCAAATGGTAATGACTCACCTTTAATTAACCTACAGAGATAACCAAGATCCAAATTAACACATTTATCGTTATACAACCTTTTTGGACAACTTTAGAGTCCTGTTGGTTTAGGTATTAAATCATTCAGGCTGACAATCAGAAACTATTACATTAATGTTTTTTTTGGGGAATAGCCACTGACACCTGCTGAAAACCTGCTCAATAGAAAAGACTCTGCTATTACGTTCTCATAGCCAGACCTTTATGTTGATTTCGTGCCTGACAGTTTCGGCTACAACTGTGTCCTTCCTCTGAGGTTATCTATAAGAACATAATAGCATCATTACTAGAAGACCTAATGAACCTAATTGGACTAGAGAAGACTGGAGTGTTTGATGTTTCTTGCCCAGGGACACAATGGCAAATGCACTCGTCGTCCAATTGCCACATGGAGCGTCACGGTGGTTGGCCCTCTCTCCTCACAGCGAGAAGATCCGGGGCCAGGCATCCTTCTGCGTGGAGTCTTCATGTTTTCCTGTCGTCTGGGGGAGTTTCCTTCGAGCACAATACACTAAAAACCTCCACCTTCTTTGGTACTTCTGACCAAGATCCTCCGGTTCTGAAGATGGGTTCCCTGCCACTGCTGCGGAAAAATTAAACAATAAAGTGAAAAACCTCACAGGCGTCTTAGAGGATGATGTTTGATTCTCATTTGGGTAAAGAGGGTGTAGTCCGGCGTGACATCTCCATAAAGTCACAAGCACGGCCCCACTAAGCTGTGCATGCAAATGTGCAGAGTGCCTTTTTTTTTTATTCCACCGAGCTAATCACTCCCTGGGTGTTTTGGGATAATTGTTGTAACTTATGATAAATACTGTTTTCTCCCCGCATCATGTTTTACGGCGGCGGGATCAGCGGTGTCATAAAGAACGAGGCACGGCTCTTAATCACGGGGACAAATACACCATTAACTTTTGAACACATTTTCTCAATCCGCACGGTCTATGGTAAACTCCAACTCATTACGCAGGCAGATGCTTTCAAATGCCGAGCGGATGGGATCAAAAGGCCAGGCGAGGAAGAGGAGCTAGCTAGCACACGGCGGCGGCTCATTTTCATTATCGCCCGGGCACGCGGCTAAAACATTTATCGCATTATGCATTAACGGTTTAAAAGCCTCTCGAACAGCGTTTCAGCATTAGCGGGTGTCATCGCGGTTGAGCTGTGGCGCAAAGCGTCACGTCAAGTCAATCAAAGCACATTATGATGACGGCTTTATTAGTGCAAAATGTGAGAATGAGATGTGCGCGGCATGGGTAATGTAAAGGTGTGGGTCGCGCAGGTAAAGCGCCACGCAATAAAGGGGGGAAAAGAGTCTAGACATGAGGTGAGATGCTTGGGCCTGTATGAAGGTCCTACCATGATTGGATTATAAACTCCATATATTTGTTTATTTATGTATTTATTAATTTATTTTTAGCTCTAATAACTGCACACTCCAAAGAGACAAAGAGATAAGCTAAGATAGGATAGAAGTTTAGATGAAATGCACTTGTTTAATAAGCTCTGAAGACCATGTGTAGTCAAAGAGAAACAGGATAATGTGCAAACAAGTGAATATGGGGGATCTTATGTACAATGAATAATAAAAACTCTAAAAAAGCGAGGCAAAGAATACAAATATACTGTAAGATATTAAAGTATCAAAACGTTAACGCAGTGCAAAGTTTTAAGCTATAGTTCAGGCTTACAACAAGTGGTTTGTAAGGGAGGAAATGTGAGTGCCGAAATGTTTAGAAGTGTGGGGAATCTGAGTCTTTTGCGCTCTTGAGAAGGCGACAGACACAAAGTTACTGAAACATGCATCAATACAACCAAAGAGATCGCCACGTACTATATGTTTATGCTGAAGACATTATCTTATAAAAAGTTCCGGGGGTCATTAAGCCATACGGGTTTAAGATAATACTTAAACCTAACCTATCAATTGAATAATAATCGATAGCACAGTGTGAACAGCAAAGTTGGTAACGTTGGTATATGAATAAACAAATAAAACAAGATGAGCCAATTTCTTAGCGAAGACTTTGCTAAGATATTAGTTGCCAAACTTTCTGAATGGGGCATCTCAAGAGAGACAGAATGGCTGAGTAGGGCAGAATCTCCTGATGGATTCTCTGACTGAAAACCTCAAAGAAACAAATAGTTTAAAGCTGTTGCTCCTTATCCCTGGAACACGCACCCCATCTCCATGTGTTTGCATGTGTCCATGCTCAAGGCGGTGATGACTGACGCCATTTTAATTTGATACGCAGGGCTTTTTGTGCTTCTTTCCCCACCCTCTTCCGTGAGAAGGAGGGTTGTCTGTGAAAAGGGCTATCGAACTTTGTACACTTCCTGGAAAGAACAAGCATAAGGCATCAACCAATAGTTTAATGGTTCGACATATGATCCCACAAAGTCCACAAACAAACAGAGCACGTTCCTTTCTGCTGCCATTGATTTGTGCGTGTGTGTGTGTGTGTGTGTGTGCCAGGCATAGGCCAAAGAACCAAGGATTCCAATGGTAAATGCATTTCCCCCCAAACAAGAAAGATTGCTGAGTCCCTGCCTCCCGAAGCTGGGCAGGATGCACTGGGGGGGGGGGGTTTGAGGAGCGCCTGGTGCGCGCTCATGTCGGAGGGAGATTCAGGTATATGGATGGCCTAAGGAGGTTTCCATCATTCATAACACGCGGCCGCCGTACGAGCCCTGACGCCGAATTGATCTTGCAAAAGAAGCAGGGCGGCAGAGCGACCACTTCATTAGTCTCCCCCGGCTACAAATCACCTGCTAGCGCCGCGGCACTCAAGGCGAGCCGTGTTCGCCGCACTACTTTACACGACTCCGGCCTCAACGGTCTAAAGTGACCGGCCACTCATGCAGCCATTATGAGTGAGTTATGTGGCACCGCTAAGATACCGTCACGCACGCACTCGCACACGCCCACGCCCCGTTTACTCCACGCGCACATGTGCAATGGATATACCGTACATGCGTGAAGGCAAACAAAAGAAAACATTCAGTCGCACAACAACGGTGAACGGCAATGCACAGCGCAAACACAAACACCATGTTGTGGCAATATGGAGATCACAATGAGGGAAATATGTGTTTCAATAAAGTATACTGTTATGTGCCCCCACACACACACACACACACACACATACTTGGAGAAGTTTGATTCAAGCTTGTTTTGCGTCAAGTTTTTATGTGAATTTGTCTTCTTCTGGACAGAATATTAAAGCAAACGTTTAGTGACTTGTTTTCGCGTGTTTAAAGTTTTCTTGTAATTTTATGCAACTGTGAAGCACTTTAAATTGCCTCGTGTATGAATTGTGCTCTACAAATAAACTTGCCTTGTCTGAAGTTCATACACATACCCGACTTTCACTGTGACACCTTGATCATTTCAGTGGAAAAAATGTTACACTAAACTGGTTGTCTCCCTTGATATCTCAATCAAATATAGTGATAATCATCATAATATGAAGTTCAGAATGTGGTTTTTCCCATAGCTCAAAACAGGGGTGAAGTTGGAAACGACCACGCTCTTCCACGGGCACAAAGACCAGACAGGTACGTATCAACTTGTCTAAGCTCAAGTAGGAACGTATCTCAGTATGGAAAAACGGTGTGCCCTCAGTCATGCAAAAAGACGTTGTGAGCATTTGGGGTGAAGTTAGAAGCGACCACGCTCTTCCACGGGCACGCACAAAGACCAGCTCAGGTAAGAACATATCTCAGAATGGAAAAACGTTGGCCTGTTCCGTTAAATATTCAGTCATATTACATTTTTAAAATGAATTAAAAGGGTCAACCAGAAAATTAAGAACAAGAAACAACATGGCAGTTCCTGCTAACCTTCCTCATGATAGCCACCGTCTTAGGTTTAGAATAAAGTAATTGACAGTATTTTGTCATTAGATGTTTCATCTGAAGTAAATGTTTCATTTCACTAAAACACATATACAATAGGCCAGGATGAATGAGAGTGTGTTTGAGAATGTGGGACAACGGATGCAAATAAGCCCATGGTTACAATCTGGAGTGGCCTGTTCATTAACATGCACTGTCCCAACCAAATAAACCAATAAATAAAATGGAGAAAACATGCATCCATTATGAATACCCTGTACTATCAAAAGAGTACTTTGATCAGCATATGCAGTTCATTATAAGTCCAAGATTGAATTTGCCTAAACTTGACTTTAATAACTTTGAAGAAAACTATTGTTCTTAGGTAAAGTGCCACTATGTTGATCTTATCTCTTGACAAAATGGGCCTTTGATTCTCACATATTCCGCCGGCTCGTCTCTACAAAGAGTTTCCATGTGTTTGCCAATCTGCAGCAGTTTTATATCATCAGACGTGACACCGGGGTGCCTGCTCAACACTGCAGGCTTGTCCCCACTTTGAATTACACTACACGCCACATAATTAGTCCAATAGTCTCTTTATGCTGACGGCCTCTGAGTAACGATGCCAAATAGTCAGGAGGAAGATGTAGCACTCACTAAGGAGCGGCTCGGAGCTCTCTGAGGAGGAAACAGGCGGCCGGGGCTAACAAAGTGCCAGGGCCTTCCATGTACACAAATCTTGTCAATGGTAATTGATCGCTGCTGGTCACCCGCACAGGACCCGGGACGAAATCAAGTGGCTTCTCCATAAAACAATGTCAAATATTGATGATATTTCTCTTCCCTGCCTCCAGAATGAATGGCCCCATCCTCGCTGTAGTTTTGATGAATGTTTGTTATTGCCGTCCCCGCTTGTTGTCTTTCTGGTGTCATTTTCGCCGTCTAAGAGCACAGCCATTTTGTGCACTGCTGTCCTCTTTCCAAAACAAGTAGTTACAGTGTTGGTTCACGTTCCAAGGACTAAGGCTAAGATATGAGTCCGAAGCTGAGTTGTCCTTTAAAGTAATTTGGATAAAATGTTCCTCATTTTGTCAATTGCCTCATTTGGAAAATATCACAGTTTAAACCAGAACTCACTTTATTTTCAAACAATTATCAAGTTTGGAAGTTAAGCAAAAGCATTGTTGTTCCATTGCAGAATTTCATAATCTTTACATTATTTTCTGTGAATCTTTAAAGCAGAGGTGCCCAAATGTTTGGTAACGCTCACAGGGCCAAAACTGATCGGGTCAAGGGCCGGTTGCAACAATGTTTTACACATTAAGAGATCATTTGTAAGCGATTCCATGGATCACGCCTTAATGTTGCCTGGAAAGACTAGCTTGGTCTTCCTACTCAGTGGTGTCCAACCTTTTTTGTCTCGCGTACCCCTTGACTAATTCATTTATACTCATATTACTTCATATTTCATATTTATACTTCATTTGTACCCCCCATCTCGAGGATATTGCCCATATAATGACAACATTATTCAGTATTTAATAGTGTCTTCTGTTCAGAATGAGGCTAAAATACTCTCAAAATAAAACCCACTGAAAAACATAATTTAAATGAACTTCTGCCCAGTTTCATTTTTGAATCTGAAATTATTCCAAGTACCCCCTGCTAAGTGCTTAAGTACACCTGGTTGGGAAACACTGTTCTTACTGATTATTAACCACATCACAGCACAAGTTATGTTTGCAAGTAGGTTTGCAAATCTGAACACCCCCTCACGGGCTAAATCAAACCATAGACATAATAATTAATAGGCTCCGTCTCCTCACTCCTCCCCGTTTACCATAATGTCCACGTTCGAAAGGGAAATCAAGGCGGATTTAGAGACTCCTTCTTTCCTGCTCTGACGAAGCATGTTCCTAAAAAGGGCAAAAGCGGGGAGCATAGTTCGGTCGTAGCCGCGCCATTAGCTCTAATGCTAAAGGCCTGTCAATCAAAGTCCGGCCGTATACGAGATTTCAAAAATGTTCTTTACGGAAACCAGTCTGGTTTCTTTAATTGTAACTAACCCAGCTTTGTCACAGGAGCAATATCTAGCAGTAGAAAGTTAAAAAAAATCAGAAACCAGGCTTTACAGTTGCTTCAAACGTGTGTAAAGTGCAATGCTTTCTAATGGAAAACTAGCCTGTTCGGCCCACATATGGAGGTACTGCAGCGTCGCGGTCATAAAGCAGCGCCATTGAATCAAACTCGTTGAAGGGCTGACTTTGGTTCACGTACATTGGGCACCCCCGCTGTAAATACGTACCTGTATACCTTGCCTGTGTCATCCTACACTATACTGTAAGTGCCATTTTCAAACGTTCAAAGAACTTTCACTGTGTCATTGAGATCACTAAAGCCACAAAGCCACGCCAAGACGTTTGACCTGCAAATCCTCAAAGTGAAATCAGCTCCTCATGCCGCCCAGTTTCATCTGTCAACAACTCTTGGCTTTAAAAAAAAATACAGTGTGTTCAGCCCCTCTTATTGTCTGATTAAACTTGCATGCCCCCTCCACCACACTCCATTCCCCCAACTGTCAGATTGGAAGACCTAAAAGCTCGTCTCGTCCGGCGATGCACTTCAAAAACGGTTTACTTGTTTGTCAGTCCGGCGTCGACGCGGAGAATGAAGTGAGTGAGAACACGGGGGGGGGGGGGCGTAACAACATATGGACTTCACGACGAGCGGGCAAAGCGACAGGACATGCTCCGTGTGATAGAGGGAGAGCGTTAAGGTGGAGATTCTCAAAAGACAAGCGCAATATGGCATGGGGGGGCCGTCAAACGCAAGTGAAGGATAGGCATCAATTATTAACTCGGAAAATTGTGTATTCCGTGTGTGTGGGGGAGCGGGGGTGCCAAAGGGGGCAAAATGGGGTGGTTGGTTGGGGGGAGGGAGGGAGGGTTCAAACAAGTCCCTTAAGGTTAGACCCATTTGGAAAGCGAAATCAGGCTAAACGCCAGACACGGGTGATACTGGCTCAGCTCCGGTCTGAGGGGAATATGGGCTCGTGTAAAAGGGGATGGTTTGCAGTGGATCCCTGGGAGACTTAGGCAGATCTAAGGGGGCAGGGAAGTACGTATCAAATATGAAGGATGTTTGTATTTTTCAATAACATTGGACACATATGTTTATGGACTTTCCTTTTTTTATATATATATATATATATATATATATAACTCAACAGAAGCAGAGGTAACGATACAACCTGACTATACACCCATTGCAAATAAATGTACAATAATGGTGAGCCTTTACAACAGATTGCCATAATATGAATATTTCTATGACTTATTTCTATGCACACTTTTCTTTCTTTTCATCTGATTTGTGTTTTATCTTTTAGATATTTGTGTCTGTTTGTCGTGGTCAGTTTTATTTTTTTATTTTTTTTTAATCTTCAATGTTGTGTCTGAAATGTAGACGAATTAATCAATTGATTGATTGATTCATGAAGCCTCACAGAGAGAAGGTCCCAAAGTCAGTCCTGGTTTGGGAGGAATACAGTATCTACATGTTCTCCCTGTGCCTCCATTGGCGTTCTGGTTTTCCCTAATAACAAAAATAATAGTTTTCCCACGTTAAATGAAATGCACTTTTTTGGTTAACCCTTTTACTATTCATTGTGGATTTCAGACAATTGTTCCTATAAGGAAATAAAGTGGAAAAAAAAGGGCACATGTGCAAGTATATGGCACTGTTCAACACCCAGCTTTGATAATCTGCTGAATATCTCTCCCCAATCTTTGCCCCTTTTCACATGCACAATACAATCCTGCCATGCACCTGCAAGGCAAAGAAATAAATATGCAAGAAAAGAAAAGGACATAAACAATTCAAGACGTGATTTAGTGTAAAACCTGCAGAAACAGCACCTCTGTAACAGCTGCAGTGGATGAACTTATACCATAAAACCCTACACATTACTGCATCTTCCTCCCATTATAGAAACCATCTTGTGTGTGACTTTGATCATGGGAGTCCCGCCCTGACACATGTTGCTAGGACACAGGCGTCACAAATGCGGCAGCTGTCTTGTTTGTGAGGTGTGCACTGGTGTGTGTGTGTGTGTGTGTGTGTCTACATGCGTGTGCGAGAGTGTGAGAGAGTGATAACCTGCCAAGGAGACTCAAAAGAGGCAGCTAATGGACTTCAACCGCCGAGTGCATGTCACACAAACATTTCTGCAGTCACAGCACTTTATCACACGTAACACAATTGGACACACACAACCCCCCCCCCCCCCCCCCCCATATGCACACGCACGCAGACACCCGGGACATCGCCGGGTCCCACTGCAGCCATTTGGAGGGAGAACGGGGAGAGGGGCAAGAACAAAGGGAGGGGAGAAGACAGTCAGAGAGGCGACTTGTGTTCCTCACTTGTTTTAGTAAATCTGACTTGACACAGTGGGATGGAAAGCTCCTGAGCGAGCGGCGCAAAGCTCCACTGACTGCTCTGTACGGGCGTGAGTGACTGGATAGACGGCTGGGGTAAAATGGCACTCTTCACCTTTTATGAACAGTTTTGTGGTTAATATTTATAAAGCAGGAGTGTTTCCTCTTACTGCTGGTTTGTCATAATGTGAATAACGTTATCAACATGAATGACAATAAGTTGTAAATATTGCATGTCGTACACAAATATTTTCCGTGGACAGGTTAATATAGATGGAATGTATTGAGTTGAGTGTTTATTATTAATGCCCCCATGCGGAGAGACTCAGTGGTACATGACTCCCAAGTCCCATGTCTTCATCAATTTGGAGTTGGGAGAGAGAAAGTGTTGGTTTTCTTATTTTTATTTTTTATTTGGACAGATGCCATTTCTTACAAAACATGTAATGTTTCTGAAGTGGGCTCAGTCAGAGTGTCTTTCCCAGTGATGCAGCAACAGCATGCACTTACTTGGATTAGACTCGAGGATGAGGATAGTGATAGTTATAGTTTAATTTCAAATGTTGTTTTTTACCATATGCAATATGTTGGTTACGCATTATATTAAGGTGAGCTCATTAAGTCTTAATAAGGTATCATTAGCCTATTCATTACTAATGCTTATTAATATAAGCATCTTATTAATATCTTTATAAGCATATTATGCTTATAAAGATGCTTATTATACTTGTATCTGTTAACATACTAGGATGATTATGATATAGTATTAACTACCATACTAATAGGTCATGAATAATATGCTTATTCTTGGCCTACCCTAACCCTAATCCAGATATGGGCAAAGTTTCCTTGAGGGCCAGACCAGTTCCGAATTTGGTTGTGTCAAACAATTACAATTCTCAAATAGACTGTAATCGCCTAAACACATAAAAAGAGCAAAAAAATAGCAGCAGTTATATATCTTTCTTTATGTCAATGAAAACATTGGTGTTTTCCCCCCTTATTAGGCAATGCATATCGGGTTTGGTCATGTTTTGAAGGCCGGATTGAAGGGCTAGACGGGCCGCATTTGGCCCCCGAGCCTTAGTTTTCCCATGCCTGCCCTAATCCTAACCCTCCCCCTAATCCTAACCCTAACCTTTACCATAACCCTAAGATTACTAATGCTTATTACCCTGCCACCTTAGGGTTAGAGTTAGGGTTAGCAATGATGCAAATCCAAATCTCAAAGCGTATTGACAGGAGATCTTACAGCCTATATGCCAGTGTGATAGCTCATTTGAAAGCCAAGGCCTTCTGGTTTCAAAAACTATGTGTAAGATCTGTGTGAGTGAAACACAATTTACATGACATTTGCGGTTCCTAACCCTAATCATAACCCTAACCCCTGACCCTAAACCTAACCATGACCCCCTGATCAGGGGGGACGGCAAGTAACAGGTTCATACTTAATAAGCACACCTCAATTTAGAGAGATATGTTAAGTGTTAGGGAAAAATGGAGCACCTGGGGGAAACATGCGCGGGCACGGGGAGCACATGCCATCTCCACACAGACCCTGTCCGGCCGGGATCGAACCAGGGACCTTCTGCTAACCACTGCGCCACCGTGAATTCACTTCAGCCAAGGTTCCCGTGCCCATACTATCTTCTGAGTGCTGATCTCGGAAGTTAAGCAGAGGCTGGCCTTGTTAGGACCCGGGTGGGTGCCCCCCGGGTGAGGGGGCACGGGCCTGGGCGAATGCTGTGTGTGGTTGATCGCTGGTGGTCAGAGGGAGCTGGAGCAGACGTTTGCAGCTGGGCTTTTGTCAGCCTGTCCTAAATGGCTGCAAAAGTATAGTTTCCCATCACCGGGTATGGAGTGAATGATTAATGCTCGGAATTTGAAAGCGACTGAGCGTCTGGAAAGGCTATATAAGACTATTGCATTATTATTATTATTATTATTATTAACATAGAAGCATGTTCTTGTAGAGGTACACCTTGACAGAGCTGCAGTATTGTAGTTATAACTGTGGACCCCACCATAAAAACTCGTTTGTTCAAGCTGGAAAACACTTAAAATCTAGTTTTAAACTACAAATTAGATTCGGAACAGTGTAATTTTTCTTTCGATTCTAGTTTTGACATAATCTAACCTTGCGCTTTGCGACGCCCTTGAGGGTTCCGAGCCCCGCTCCGGGAGCCCCGGCTCGACGCTTGGACAACAAGTGCACTTAATACAAAACCAGAAACTTCTGCGGCACACAAGTTCATAACATCAAACCTTTTTTTTTATTTCCCCGATGCAACGGCAGACAAGACAAATAATTCATTTTGACAACGTTTGGCCGTAATAACAGAAAACCTTTATCAAATCCACTTTACCTTATCAGATGTGCAACAGCGAGCATTATCAGCGGGAGAAGCAGAGAGAACGAAAGTCGAAAGGTAAACTTTACTTCTCCTCTCTCCCCCAATATCTCTCGCTATACTCCATTTTTTTCCCTCTTTTACCCACCGCCGGTGCCACCCCCACCCCTCCTCCTCCTCCCCTGACCCCTCACCGCCCCAACTCCCTCCTCCCCTCCCTCTCGCTGGCTGTTCCTCCCCATGCCTTTTCTTTGCATGGCTGGGCTAATTGCGTATCTAAACAAACTAATTAATCATGGGAGTCCAGCGAAGACGGACAGGTCCAGAGAGGTGATGTTCATCAAACGGCGCCCCCGTTTTTCCAGCGGCCCCCCCCCCCCACCACCACCACCACCACCACCACCTCTTACTAACCCCGCCCCTCGCATGTTGTCTCCCTAATCCCCTACTCAGTTTTATTTGCTGAACACGCACATTTGAAACCCATCACGGCTGCTGTACCCGGCAAATTCTTGACCAAGGTTACACTCGTATACACACTCATTCACTATTTATGATTTTGCATATACGAGGAGGACTAGACCCCCCCCCCCCACGTCTTCTCCGAATGACGGTTTTCTTCCCCTCGCTTCTCTTAAGACTCGGGATATCCAGGTACATTAATCAAAAATAATGAATAAAATGATCAGGCTGACAATGCGGCGAAGCCTATATACCCCTCGCTTTCGGTGGGAGAGTAACGGACCAACTTTATTAATCAACATTTTCCTGATTAATTGTTACAAAGTGTCATCCATAAATTTCCCTTCATTTTAATAGTACTTCGGCCAACGCTAACAATATCCCCCGTGACCGCAGATTTATTGAGGCCTTGGCCGATTTGAGAGTCGCTAGAGAGGGAAAGAGAGAGAGAGAGAGGCAGCAGAAGAGGGGGGGGAGGGAGAAAAAAAAACAACATCCCTTTTTAACAATGCTTTGAATGCTTGATGGAAAGTACGGCTATATTTGCAGCTCGCGAACACTTAGTCTTCAGAATTGGCCTAATGGCAGTGTTTGTAGCTACAGCCTGGTCCCACGGAGCCCTGTCGACGTCCTATCACAACCCACAACCCACAACCCACCCTCCCCGCTCACCCGTCCCTCCCCTTGATAAGGTGAGGCGGCGGAGTAAACCATTACGGGTGACAGTTTCACTTTTCTCGCCCTAATTACTTGTTCCTGCCCATGTGGCATTTCTTAGAAAAATTTGTTGAATAATGACCGGCATTAAAATGGAGACTCTTAAGAATTTATATGCGGCGGCCTAATTCATCATGCACTTTCTTTATCTCCTGTGTAGATTTATATCCCCGGCATGTCGCGGGGGGCCCTCTGCCTGGTGACATGGGGCCTTCATCTACTTAAGGGCACCGCGTGTATATCAGCGTCTGGAGCAACCCCCCCCCCCCCCCTCCAAATCAGTATCTCACCCCTAGTCCCATCTCAGGAGCTGAGGTGCTTGGAGCATTTGTTTCCCTTGGCGTTGGTCTGGCGGGCAAGTGGGGGAGAGGCGACTTCAAGGAACTCAGTGAAGCCTTTTTGCAAATCATCCATTTTAGAAATTCACAAAGAAACATCAATAATTAAACGCATGTATCAACATAATACTGTTTTATATACTTTTATAGTGACGTCTGTTCCCTCTTTTCTTGTACCAAGGGTGCCAATCTTTACCAAGGGCACAGTATCTCACCAGTCTTTATGGCCGCATTAATAAAATATATAACAGCCATCGTGGACAATAAACAGTAAATTCCAACATTAAAAACAACGGATAAGGGTGCTTTTTCTTTTTCTTTTTTACCTTGTTGCAGATGTTTATTCTCTGCGTTCAGGTCAGAAATATATTGCCGACACCAGTGCAGTTTCAGTCAGTGTCCCAGACTCGCCTTTGAAGCTGAGATTAATGTCCAGGGAAACAAACGCAGCGCAGATGTGCACCGTGTCCTTGTTTGTCCGGATCAAATGATACACTCTGCCGCTAAGCTTAAAACATCAAAATGGAGAAAAAAAAGAAATCAAGCATGTTGGTTGCGTGGTTGAAGACGATTGTGCGTTTTGATCTCTACAAACATGTTCTAAGTTTCACTGAAGTCACTTTCACTTACAAGCATTTATTTTATGACAGATAATTATTTTCATCATTGAAAAATACCTCCTGAATGTACAAACAAACATGAGCTTTTGCTGTGAGCGGCTCACCTCTCCTAAGACATGAGTGTAACTTCACCGGGAGTGGGTACAGCTCCAGCCCGTCTCCATGGAGATGTGACTTTAAGATTTAGACAGGTTAGGTTCTCATCAGAATCCATTCTTTGCTTACCCACTGCAGTAACAGCATTGTCTGTGTTGAGCTGGTCATTAGGAGCATGTTTTGTACTGATGGCAACAGTATGGTCCAAAATGTTATGCAGTGTGCCTTTAAGTCTTGCTTTAAAATATAAGTTGTGAAGCCAATTGTAATCAGGTGTTTTTCCAAGTATCCACATTTGTTGTATTTGTGTTGAATAAAAGAGAAAATATTTGTTTATCCGTACACTATATTGTAAGGGATTATAGTGAGGCTCATGACCGACCGGCTCTTTGGAAAACGGCTCTTTATGGTGAACGGCTTGAGCCTGATCTCAAACGTGAAACGAGCCGGATCTTCTTTTCAGTCAATTTCACCCAGAACCACCCCAAACGAAGGCAAGAATCAGCCCAACAATGGAGCCGTGAAAGCTAAATGCACAGTTGCAGCCTTCCTTTTTAGCTGAGGCGCGAGATTTTTTTTCACAAACACGTTTATCAAAGTGTAAATATCAGTCCCATGGTAATTTAAACAATTTGAATCAAAAAGGTGTGCCTTTCATTGATCGCGTCTTAGATGTTGTGAGTTATCCGGCTGGCGTTAAAATGTTATATTGAAAAGAGCCAGTTTTTTGAACGGCTCTTTGAAATGAACGGATCCCAAAGACTCTGATCCCAGAAAAGAGCCGTAAATCCCATCAAGAAGGAGGAGCTGCCACAGGCTTCTAGTGTCTCCACTTTGACCCGGGCTCATTCATTTCACTCTCTCTCGTATTCTGTTCCTTTTTCCCTCAATGAAATGATAATGAAGAGACATTTACAGATTCATTTTATTATTATTTTTTAAATCATCTGGGTAAAGAATCTTAACCTGTTAATTTGACCCTGGCGATGTGAGGGGGGCGCAGTGTCTGAGCCACACATTTGTAAAAATAAAATAAAATGGCGGACTACATGTTTAACCAGTCTGTCCCTCTGCACATTTACGAGAGGCGTTACATTGTTTTTTGTGCCGAAGACAAGTATCCCCAAAGCATCAACGCTAACGCAGCAACAGCGGCAAGCATTAACAAATCCGCTATCGTGCGGCGGAGTACTCCCAGTACTGCTAGCATTATGTGAAACCTCTGTGTGGCGGACAGCTTTTGATACAGTCCCTCATGCCTGAATGATCAGTAATGTCCAAACTCTCTTACGTCACCCCCGCCTGACCACATCTGCCGTGAGTTCGTTCTCCCTCCAACGCTTGTCTTGGTTAAGTCATCTTCAACATGATGACAGTAAATTGTGAGCATTCTTGAAGTATTGGTAACATCCAAGCGCACGTTCTTGCCGTCTTTATTTTCAGTGACCTCAGAGCTTTCACTCACAGGGTCATTTGATGTCTTTCTAAAGCTGTTCTCCATCCCGGTTTGTGACTTTAGCGCTCAGTCTTCGTGTTTCTCTGGGTGCTTTGTTGTGACCTGCGTGTGTGGCCGTGAGGCTTATTGGCTGATTTTCCCTCAACCCTTTTGGAACAACCACACTTTTTTCATTGATGATAATACCATCTTCAACGGCGCCACGGCCTCTAGCCTTTTGTCATCTTCCAAGTTGATCCAAATGGTTATAAATGGATGTTTCAAGGCCTCGCCTGATCCCCTTGTTTTACCAAGCTCAGAAAGACCAATCTGTCTCTGGATTTATATGTGTTTTCTTTTAGATCAAAGTCTTCAAATGGGCCAGCGGTGGTTCAATATTTCCATCACAGTGGTATCTATGGGGGTTCTGAATCTCCCCTGGCCATCTCTCCTCTGAGTATATAGCCTCTTGGAGTACAGGCCTGACCAAGGACTTCCTGTAGGTGGAAACCGGAGCAGGTGAATAATTGTCCTCTGATTGTTGCATGGCTAAAACCACCCCAGTGACCGTGTCCATCACTTCAGTAAGAGGTATGTCCCAGGCTCGACAAACATTATGTTGTCCAGTTTGAGGTCTGTGTAAAAGGATTCCCCACTGTTTCAGACCCTCAAACGAAACCAAAAGCAGCAGAGCGATTACTCTGATTTCACTAAGAGGAAAAGGTAAAAACCAGCATTTCGAAAGCCAGAAGATTATAATTCTTCCCCGTCATGAATGGTCTGAATTTGACTATATATTGTATTTGTCGGGATTCAGTTCCACGTCTGAATCCCGACAAATACAATATATAGTCAAATAGGCGGTGCATTTTGACCTCTCTGTAAAAATGTTCTTGGCCAAAATTCTCCTCTCTAATACTATCATTATTATTATTTGTAGAGTCTTGTCTCCTGTTGTCACACTAGAAGCGATCATGAGACGGAGCCTGACTAAACGTGCAGGACTACCACAAACATGAAACAAAATGCAACTCCTGGTATAGATGGGGCTTACATGTGGGGACAACATTATGACTCTAAAATCCTATAATGTGAAAACAAAAGGTTGCTCAGCACCTTTAAAAAAACTCTCACGTAGCATATGTATCTCGAGTGTTTGTATTTGCTGATTATTGCCCTCCACACGCCTTGCTATTTAAGTATGCACAGATTTTAAGTCATACATTAAGATGATTTATGAACGGTATCAAGCGGAGCCACCTACAGCTTTGCCGTTATTGCTGTTGTTTTTTTTTTTTTTTTTACTTATTTCCTTGGGGTAATTTGCTCCGTGCTCTCTGGTGCGTACCCACTTAGAACAGCTTTGTGTGTTCAAGGGCACAGCGCTGGGCACCACATACTGTATGAAGTGCGGCTATAATGTCAGGATGGATGGCGCTGACCTACACGAGCATCTATAGGATTTGACTAATACTATGCAGTTAAGATATAGTCAATGAGGATGTCTAACAGCAGCATAATATTATGTCTTAATAAGTGTTGTTATTGAGAAGAAAAAAATATAATCTACTAAGGAGAGCCGGTAACTTTACTTGAGTAGTGCTACTTTTACTAAATATAATACTTTCTACTCCACTACATTTTTGTAAAGGCTCCAAAGTAAAAAGTATAAAACTGACAACGTGCTCCTCCATTAATGATGCACAGACAAGAGCTGTAGGTGGCGCTGTGCAGATATGCTCACGACAAGGAACAAGGTTTGTCCTCATCATGTTCCGGTACAAGAGGTGTGTTTGGGTGCGATTTTCATGATTTCGAACTTTCTACTTGTGTTGGGAGTTTTATTCGACAGGGAGTATCTGTACTTTAACTCAACAAAATCAAGAAAATAACTATAAAAAAATATAATAGGTATTTTTGTGTCTTTTCTGAACAGAGTTTTTCTTTTCCTTTTCAACTGAAGAAAAAAACAGAAGTAGTGGACAACTGCATTGCGGGGGATCTCGGTCAGGAGTACCTGGTTGGATATTTCAGTCCCGTGTGCATGCTTTGGGTGCTTTGTTTTCTCCTATTAACTTTAAACACAAACAACTAAGCTCCAGATCCAGAAGATATGTCTCCTGGTGCTGCATTGTGGCCAGTCACTGTTCCTAATGGTTTGTCCCTGTTGCACTGAAGGATGGCTCAAATGCAAAGGGCAATTTGTCTATGGAGCACATATTAGGAAAACACCAATGTCCCATAGACTCTGCTATATTTAAGTCCAGTACCTCACATGCCTCTTGTCATATTTCTCACAAAACTTTGTATCAAAATTCTGGTTCTCTTGAACAATGCTATATAAAAACCTATATGTAAATGAACCTAGTCTCCTCAGGTGAAACAAGTGCCGTAGCCCTGTTCAATTATAGCCCACACCCTCTCCCCCTGTGACTGGTTTGTGTGCGCAGTGTCTGGATGTGAGCTGTGATCCGATCATCTGACAGACTCGACTTTGCACTCCGCCTGACCCTGGACCCGGTGGGCATCTCTATGCTAATGACATGCAAATGACATAATCGGTGGCACACTTGCGGTGAGGACATAGAGACATCACCACATTGTGCCACATTCAAGCAACGAGGAGCAATCCAATCAAGAAGTTCAGGCACTATCGATGATATACAAATCTTCCACTGTTTACTCTTCTGTATGGAGTGCCATTTAGTGACTGGCTAATAATATTCTCTGCCGTTGCAAACATGTATTACCACTGTTGGCATTTATAATTTAGAGATCAAATGTTTACAAGCCTGTATTACCAAGTTTCTCAAAGTGCTACACTGTCATTATTAATCCACTCGGTGGTGGTAAGCTACTATTGTAGCCACAGCTGCCCTGGGGTAGACTGATAGAAGCGAGGCAAACAGACTGTGCCGTCAGCCCCTCCGACCACCACCAACCACTCACTCACACCCTTCATTCACTCTGGCCAATTGTACATGTTTTCACACAACCCACATTGTCTATGGGATATTGCGTGCTTGTGACTGGTTGGTGGTGGTCTGAAGTAGCCTGATAAACCACACCCACTTCTTTCCTGGCGAAAGAGGGTGGGTCTGGACAGACACGATAAACAAGTTGCTGATTGGCGGCTGAGGCCGAACCAATCACGACCGTCACAGAGAATTGACAAGGTTACGTTACTCGCTGCACCGCTATGTTGTTAGTTCAATCACCATTAACATGAGCCAAAACTAATCATAGAAGTAGTCGAGGATTTTGCCTTCATGTTCTCGTGAGTTTATATTCAGTTCATATTTTGTGAGTTGGACTACAGCATCACGTCCGCTAATTGCTAGTTGGTTTATTTCACTGACAATCTGTGCGCGTTAGGCCCGCCCATTCAAACTGCTCCAATTGCTCCGTGACCAGACTAACTTCCCTGCGTGGAATGGACAGGGAGTAATATGGCAGAGCCAGGCAAGGGCTGAAGGGCCGATGGCACCGGTTGGTACAGCCTCTCTTCCATCAGTCATCGGTGAGATAAGTTGCTCACCACCTCCGAATTTAAGCTTTCACCCCTCTCCGGCACAGAGAAACTATGTTCTTTATCATTAAAGCAATTTCAAAGCTAATATTCTGACCTGATGGATATCTTCCCATACCTTCATGAAACTTTACTCATCGATTATGAAAAGACAGGCAGCTTGTAATGACAGCACATAACGCAGCTTGTGGAGGAAACCCCGGACAATTAAACACGCTTGTATTATCCATTCATCGGGTGAACTATGGGGCCACACAGATCGCAGCGCTGTACGTATCAATCAGGTGTGACAGCGCTAAAGCGAGAGGCTGTGACATGACAGGCGCTCCCTGCCAGGAGGCTTGTCTTTGTAATGATAGGCAGTGCTCCGGAGCATGAGACAATCTGTGCACCTTTCTCTCTCTCCCTCTCTCGCCTTTGCCTCGATCTCTCTCTTTGATAACTATCACTGTCAAGGGGAGACAGTGCCCAATGTATGACAATTTGTTCATTATCATAGTGAATAGATTTTCACAGTCTCCCACCAGTGTGCCACCGGCGGATAGATGAATATCAAACAGGCCTCTCCTTTGTCCTAGGGGCCAAATTTGGGAAATAACATCTCATCGCACTCTCTCTTTCCCTCTCTCTCTCTCTATCCCCGGCCGAAGGAGCGTTGACACCTCAAGTATCACTCAGCCCACAAGGTGTCTGTTAAAGAGAGTGAGAGAGTGTGTGTTTCCAAGGGTTTCTACCTGAAAAGAGAGGACTTTGAAAATATTGGAACACTTCACACACTTCAGCAGCCCTCTCTGCATGAAGACACAGTCAAGTCTAAGAGGGGAATTTTAGGATTTTTACTACAAGCGGTTTATGCATTAATTTGAGGGTCAAAAACAGCAACTTAACTGTATATTTCCTAAAATAACCTTGTACTTATAAACTCAATTATTCCACTTCAGATGCAGAACATTTACCCTTCAATGACATGTATGCTTGTATAAACATTAAACATTTGGAAATGAAAGTCACTTATGCTCATGCTGCACCAACTTTTCAAGACTTTTCAAAATATGACATACTTACTATTTAATTGTTTGCACACTATCCTTCGTTTGATTGCACATTTTCCCTGTCACATTGTTTTCACATTTTTCTATTGAAGGGGGAGCAGGCAAAAATGTAAGGTTTTGGACAAACTTGCAAGCTCTGACATAAAAGCAATAATAAAAACTTAAGTGATGAAATGGACGTCTGAGCCCAGAATGCTCAGCATGTGATAAACATGTTTGTGGAACTTTGCCCACCGTACTTTGATTGCATTATGTTGAAAAAATTTTGCAAAATAAAATGCGGCACAGGTGAGCAACCACATGGTAGACATGGCAATTTTTGAGATGATGATGATGCAAAGGACAGGGTTAAGAGCTGAAATGCAGTGAAGGACACCTGCTTATAGATACAATGCCACCCATTAAGACAAGGCAAGGCAAAGCAAGTATATTTTTAGAGCACAATTCATACACAAGGCAAATCAAAGTGCTTCACAGTTGCAGAAAATTACAAGAAAACAGATAAAATCAATCAATAAAACATCAACATGAAACTAGAAATGCATGCAATGGCAGTGCCATTGCGATTGACTGCGGAATAGATCTAATGCAGAAGTTACCTGAAAAATCCTTGAAATCCGTGAAAATGACTCGAAACTGTTAAAATACTTGACACATCTTTGAAGTCTCTTGAACTCCTTAAAGCTAGTGAAATCCTTGAAACTGTTCAAACCTTGAAACTCCTGAAATCCTTGAAACTCCTGAAACCTTGAAATTCCCGAAATCCCTGAGACTTTTTTATTCCTCAAAACTCCTGAGATACCTGAAACTCCTGAAATCTTATAAACTGGTTAAATTAAAACTAAAACAGTTTAGTTTAGTTTATTTGAGCAGTATACAGTCTGCTCAAAAGGAGTGGGCTGAAGCAAGAAGCTTGCACACAATGGTACCGAAGGAACAAAACATCAAAAAGACCTCATCCAAAGAGAATTTGAAACATTTCAGCAGCTACATTAGCACAGACCAACTTACAAACTTACAAAAAAAAAAAAAAAATATTTGAACTGTTTATATAATTAATGAAACAAAGCACAACTACAACAACTATCTCGTTTCATGTACAATGTCTAGTACAAAGCAGGTAAAAAATGTGATCATTAATATATGATTTCAGTTGAAATCCTTGAAACTCCTGAAAGTATCCTTGAAACTGTTGAAATTCCCCACGCCACTGAAATAATTTGGTTCTAGTAACTGTGGAAACCTGGTCGGGACTTGACCTTACTTCTGTGGGTTACCTGGATATTGTTTTGGTTTCGATAATTATGGTAACCTTGTCTGGACTTGCCTGGCTTCTGTGGTTTACCTGGATATGGTTTTGGTTCCGGTAACTATGGTAACCTGATCTGGACTTTGCATGGCTTCTGGGGTTCGCCTTGATCTAGTTTTGGTTCCGGTAACTATGGTAACTTGGTCTTGACTTGGTTTGGCCTGGCGTCTGTGGTTTACCTGAATATTGTTTTGGTTCCGGTAACTATGGTAACCTGGTTTAGACTTGGCCTTACTTATGTGGGTTACCTGGATATGGTTTTGGTTCCGGTAACTATGGTAACCTGGTGTAGACTTGGCCTGGCTTCTGGGGTTTACCTGGATATGGTTTAATTCTGGTAACTATGGCTTCTGGGGTTCTCCTCAATCTAGTTTTGGTTACGGTAACTATGGTAACTTGGTCTCGACTTGACTTGGCCTGGCTTCTGTGGTTCACCTGAATATGGTTTTGGTTCCAGTAACTATGGCAACCTGGTCAGGACTTAGCCTGGCTTCTGCAGTTTACCTGGATATGGTTATCGTTTCGGTAACTATGGTAACCTTGTCTGGACTTGCCTGGCTTCTGTGGTTTATCTGGTTATGGTTTTGATTCCGGTAACTATGATAACCTGATCTGGACTTTGCATGGCTTCTGGGGTTCGCCTCAATCTAGTTTTGGTTCCGGTAACTATGGTAACTTGGTCTTGACTTGATTTGGCCTGGCTTCTGTGGTTTACCTGAATATTGTTTTGGTTCCGGTAACTATGGTAACGTGGTTTAGACTTGGCCTTACTTATGTGGGTTACCTGGATATGGTTTTGATTCCGATAACTATGGTAACCTGATCTGGACTTTGCATGGCTTCTGGGGTTCGCCTCGATCTAGTTGTGGTTCCGGTAACTATGGTAACTTGGTCTCGACTTGACTTGGCCTTACTTCTGTGTTTTACCTGGATATGGTTTTGGTTCCTGTAACTATGGTAACCTTGTCTGGACTTGCCTGGCTTCTGTGGTTTATCTGGATATGGTTCTGATTCCGGTAACTATGGCAACCTGATCTGGACTTTGCATGGCTTCTGGGGTTCGCCTCGATCTTGTTTTGGTTCCAGTAACTATGGTAACTTGGTCTTGACTTGATTTGGCCTGGCTTCTGTGGTTTAGCTGAATATTGTTTTGGTTCCGGTAACTATGGTAACCTGGTTTAGACTTGGCCTTACTTATGTGGGTTACCTGGATATTGTTTTGGTTCCGGTAACTATGGTAACCTGGTCTGGACTTTGCATGGCTTCTGGGGTTCGCCTCGATCTAGTTTTGGTTCCAGTAACTATGGTAACTTGGTCTTGACTTGATTTGGCCTGGCTTCTGTGGTTTAGCTGAATATTGTTTTGGTTCCGGTAACTATGGTAACCTGGTTTAGACTTGGCCTTACTTATGTGGGTTACCTGGATATTGTTTTGGTTCCGGTAACTATGGTAACCTGGTCTGGACTTTGCATGTCTTCTGGGGTTCGCCTTGATCTAGTTTTGGTTCCGGTAACTATGGTAACTTGGTCTCGACTTGACTTGGCCTTACTTCTGCGGGTTACCTGGATATGGTTTTGGTTCCTGTAACTATGGTAACCTTGTCTGGACTTGCCTGGCTTCTGTGGTTTATCTGGATATGGTTCTGATTCCGGTAACTATGGCAACCTGATCTGGACTTTGCATGGCTTCTGGGGTTCGCCTCGATCTTGTTTTGGTTCCAGTAACTATGGTAACTTGGTCTTGACTTGATTTGGCCTGGCTTCTGTGGTTTAGCTGAATATTGTTTTGGTTCCGGTAACTATGGTAACCTGGTTTAGACTTGGCCTTACTTATGTGGGTTACCTGGATATTGTTTTGGTTCCGGTAACTATGGTAACCTGGTCTGGACTTTGCATGGCTTCTGGGGTTCGCCTCGATCTAGTTTTGGTTCCAGTAACTATGGTAACTTGGTCTTGACTTGATTTGGCCTGGCTTCTGTGGTTTAGCTGAATATTGTTTTGGTTCCGGTAACTATGGTAACCTGGTTTAGACTTGGCCTTATTTATGTGGGTTACCTGGATATTGTTTTGGTTCCGGTAACTATGGTAACCTGGTCTGGACTTTGCATGTCTTCTGGGGTTCGCCTTGATCTAGTTTTGGTTCCGGTAACTATGGTAACTTGGTCTCGACTTGACTTGGCCTTACTTCTGCGGGTTACCTGGATATGGTTTTGGTTCCGGTAACTATGGTAACCTTGTCTGGACTTGCCTGGCTTCTGGGGTTTATCTGGATATGGTTCTGATTCCGGTAACTATGGCAACCTGATCTGGACTTTGCATGGCTTCTGGGGTTCGCCTCGATCTTGTTTTGGTTCCAGTAACTATGGTAACTTGGTCTTGACTTGATTTGGCCTGGCTTCTGTGGTTTAGCTGAATATTGTTTTGGTTCCGGTAACTATGGTAACCTGGTTTAGACTTGGCCTTACTTATGTGGGTTACCTGGATATTGTTTTGGTTCTGGTAACTATGGTAACCTGGTCTGGACTTTGCATGGCTTCTGGGGTTCGCCTCGATCTAGTTTTGGTTCCAGTAACTATGGTAACTTGGTCTTGACTTGATTTGGCCTGGCTTCTGTGGTTTAGCTGAATATTGTTTTGGTTCCGGTAACTATGGTAACCTGGTTTAGACTTGGCCTTACTTATGTGGGTTACCTGGATATTGTTTTGGTTCCGGTAACTATGGTAACCTGGTCTGGACTTTGCATGTCTTCTGGGGTTCGCCTTGATCTAGTTTTGGTTCCGGTAACTATGGTAACTTGGTCTCGACTTGACTTGGCCTTACTTCTGCGGGTTACCTGGATATGGTTTTGGTTCTGGTAACTATGGTAACCTTGTCTGGACTCGCTGGGCTTCTGGGGTTTACCTGGATATAGGTTAATTCTGGTAACTATGGTAACCTGATCGTGACTTTGCATGGCTTCTGGGGTTCGCCTCAATCTAGTTTTGGTTCCGGTAACTATGGTAACTTGGTCTCGACTTGACTTGGCCTAGCTTCTGTGGTTCACCTGAATATGGTTTTGGTAACTATGGTAACCTTGTCTGGACTTAGCCTGGCTTCTGCCGTTTACCTGGATATGGTTTTCAATTCAAAGTGCTTTGGTGCTAAACCATGAAACGACTTGTACACAAGCAGAGCTGTTTTAAATTCTATTCTCTGAGTGACAGGAAGCCAGTGCAGGGACCGGAGCACTGGACTAATATGGTCGTATTTCCTGGTTCTTGTCAGGACTCGAGCAGCAGCGTTCTGGATGTTCTGCAGCTCTAACAGCTCGTTTAGAAAGGCCAGTGAGCAGCCGTTACAGTAGTCTAACCTGCTGGAGACAAATGCATGAATGAGTCTCTCCAAGTCTGGTTTTGACACTATTCCTCTGATCTTAGCCATGTTTTTCAGATGATAAAAAAGCTGATGATGTTATTGCCTTGATGTGGCTGTTTAAGTTCAGGTCTGAGTCCATGATTACTCCTAGATTTCTAACCTGATTTTTTGGTTTTGTGTCTGTGATAAAAAAATAATCATCTCAGTTTTGTCTGAGTTTAGTTGGAGAAAGTTGTTTTGCATCCACAAACTGATCTGTTCGATGCAGTGACAGAGAGTATCTACAGGCCCATGTTCACAAGTTGAATAAGAGGGGTCCCAAGATTGACCCCTGGGGGACCCCACAGGTCATGGAAATTTTGTCTGAGACACAGTTGCCAATTTCGACGAAGTACGTCCTATCCTCCAGATAGGACTTGAACCAGTTTAGAGCAGTACCAGAGATTCCCACCCAGTTGTCTAACCTGTGAAGTAAGATCCCGTGGTCCACTGTGTCAAAGGCAGCGCTCAGGTCCAGCAGAACTAAAACTGAGACCTTACCTGCGTTGGTGTTCATACGGATATAATTTGTCACCTTGATCAGAGCTGTCTCAGTGCTGTGGTGGGGCCTAAAACCTGATTGGAAAGTATCAAACACATTGTTAGATAGGAGAAAGTAGGTGAGCTGTTGATATATTACTTTCTCCAGGACTTTTCCTAAGAATGGTAGGTTTGATATGGGCCGGTAGTTGTTCAGTATCTTGGGATCAAGGCTGCTCTTCTTTAGACGAGGCTTAATGACCGCGGTTTTCAAGGCCTTTGGAAATGCTCCCGTCTCAAGTGAGATGTTAACTAACTGAACAAGTTGTGGTAACAAGCTGGTCCGCACAGACTTCAGAAATCTAGTGGGCAATTCATCAAGGCAGCATGTGCATGAACTCAGACCGGAGATAACCTCCTCCATTGTTTTGTCAGTAACAGGTGTGAAATGTGTCAGCTCAAGGTGTTTATCTGGTGAGCAGGGTTGGTATTTGTGTTGTGGAAATTATGGCATTTTTAATGCCTTGGACTTTGTCATAAAAAAATATTGCAAACTCATTGCACTTAGATGTAGAGATTAGTTCTAAGGGCAGTGAAACTGGAGGGTTAGTTAATCTGTTTACTGTGGAAAACAGAACACGAGAATTGTTTCTGCAGTTTGCGATGATTTTAGAGAAGTACTTCTCCCTTTCTCCACGCAAGATCTGGTTGAACTCACAAAGCACTTCTTTGAATATCTCAAAATGAACCTTGAGCTTTGACTTGCGCCATTTCCGTTCGGCACTCCCGAATCTTCACTTCTCCAAGGTGCCTTTTGTCTATTGTTAACCATTTTAACCTTGACAGGAGCAATAGTATCTAAAACATGTAAGACGCTTGATGTGTAAGAGTCCAACAGATTATGAATAAATGAATGCATTAGACTTTTCAGAAAATGTATTACATACACGTTGTTAAAACATTGTTGAAACATGCAACATGTTACTTTAAAGGCACTTCTAGTTCTAGTCGTCAGATCAGCTTCAGTATATTGTAAAAACTGACATTTTCTCACAAATGGCCAATGTGCATCTTATAAAGCAATTCAATCAGGAAGTTATTGTTGCTGTATTAGGAAGGTATTGCTCCCTAAAAGTTGTGAAACAAACTCATCCCTGTGAATAATAAGCCCTTTTCTCTTTGTAAGTTCCAATGAAAGCCTAAATCAGCAATATTCTTTTACCCGACTTTTTATTTTCAAACCACAGACAAACTTATGGCAAACGGCTGCAAGATTTCAGCACTTTTTATTCCGTTTTTTCCGCACAGTTTGTAACTAAAAGCCTGGCCACAATCCCTTTTACCTACAAAGTTATTTTTTTCTTCTTTTTTTTTTTTTTTCGTGGAAGATAATTTATGAAAATGACTTTTTGCTCATTTTGTTTAATGTATGCACTTTAACAATTAATAACCCAAGCGCGGGGAGATTTTCAACTAAAGGCCATTAATTTGTATAAATCTGCCAGGCCGTGACAGCGAGAGATTTTTTAAACTGATCTGAGGGAAAGTGAAATTATTCTGTAGCCCCGGGGTTAAATCCCGGTCTTCAGCTCGGGTCTGCGGGCTCCTCTCCGCACTCCCGACCTTGGCATTGATCTACCTCTGCTCTCGCCGGAGTCCATATATTCTGCTCCTTCACCCCGGTATCGCTTTGCATTATTGCGCTCATTTCTTTTGTTATCAGCCCGATGAGGGTGCGTTTGTGAGTGGACTCAAGGCTCGGCGATAACGTTGCAATCTGCGATGACGAATGGCCGCGAGAAAGTGTAAATGGGATTTCTGAATCGTAGCAGGTTAGTGTTATTTTGTGACTTTTTCAATTAAAATAGTTCTGGAGTGGAGAATGACTGATTGTGTGCGGATGTGTTTTTGTCTTGTCTATCCGAGCTGGTCCCGACCTAATCAAAGTGAAGAAAATGTAAAAAAATACTTTGGAAATTGGAATGACATGTAATGCTTAGACACAGCCTGCTTTAAACTTGTATCTGCCTATTTTCTTGAATGGTCAACACTTTTAAAACAGTATCTGTGATTTGTTTACCACATCAGCAATACATTGAACTCACTTGGTTGTTGTCAGCCAGTCACTGCTCGGTGGCAGAGTGGTTAAATATATTACCACACAGCGAGAAGGCCCTGGTTTCAATGACTGAACCAAATGTGTGTCGGACTATAGATTTGCAAATGTCGTCCCCTAGATCGGGTTGATTGAGTCGAGGACATTTTGCTTCCATCTTCAGAAGCTTCTTCATGCTCTTGTAGACACAATGTAAGACTGGTGGTTAGGCTCACAAGCCAGAGGTCTAGTTAAACTCTACCCAATCCTGAGGGAAGAGGTCAGGACTACAAGACCACATATATTTTTTGTTCTCACTAACAAAATGATGATTTTTGATGGGCCCTTAACCTCCCATAACAAAAAAGACAAAGCTTACCCTGTATGATTCTTATTTTAGTACATGTTGTATGCTAGCGAGGCGGGGATATCCCAGAAGTAGCTACAACATCGCTTCGCAAAGCCAGCATTCCCTCAAGACACATTCATTCACAAATGTTGACATATTTTACATCCACATGTCCTTCAAAGAGTGTCTGAGATAATCCAAATATGGTCATTTCCTTTCTAGGAGCCACCTGTACAAAAGACAACTTCAGGGCTGCTTTTCTCAAAATTAGGTTTTTGCTCCACTCATGCAATGACATCACCACTTTAGTAGCTCCTACAGGCTCCAACTTTCCCGTACAGAACTTAACAATATTTTTGAAGGTTTTTTTTAGAGCAATTTTTTTATATATCTTATTCCTTGCCTGATTTATTGAGGAAAACATTTAGGCTGAATAGTTTATTCAAAAACTAAACAAGATATCCCAAATCCCCTCTGAAAAAAACTAAAAATTACTATAATGCAAACAATTCCATTATTTAAATTTAGTCGCTGAAAATATAGGGAATTTAGGCTTTTTTAAAGCACAAAAGCACAAAGTGTCTTATTTTTATATGAAAACATAAAATTACAGAATTTTTTTCTCATATTTATATCAGTAATCTACAGGGGAATTTTGCAAATTGATATCACTGAATTAATTTTTTCCCCCTATTCATGTGCAGTGTCTTTTGTTAACATAGTCTTTGTTCTTGGCTTTTGCAAAACAGAGTCGTTGGGTGTCCATTACAGAGGGGGGGGGACAATTTATACCAAAGCACGGGGGGAAAATGGTCTTGTTAACACCACTCACAAATGTTGTCTACTAGATTTCTGACCCCATTATCATCAAAAGAACAGTTAGCGGCTTTAAGCTGTAGATGTATTTCTGTTCTTCCTGTAATGTTGATACATCCTCTAGTACAGAGGCTGTTCTGTTTCCGCTTGTCACTGCTCACCTTCCTTACATTGAATGTAAAACTTTGTTCTGTTTGTGACTGGGTGTCTTGTATGTTTTGTCTCAAGGTGTTAATTGGTTTGTCTGGTTAATCCCTGAGAAAACAATGTGTTATAAGACATTAGGTTTTAGTAGATTACAGAAACAAACCCATGCGTGAACAAGAACTCAATTTGCCCAATGAAATATATAGATGTGGTGAAAGTTTTGGGAGAATACTTTATTGTCTTTGTGCCGTTTTGAGTGCGTTCACCTGCCGGCCGCTGGAGCTGGATTTGTTATCTAGATCAGAGCCATTTAGAGGCATTCATTCATCATGTACGCCAGCTCTGAACCACGGCAAACGGAGGCAACCGCAACATCCGGGCCATCCACCAACGTCTGCTCCATTCTGGGTCAAGGTGATAAAGTCAGCCACGCTAAAGTCAGACAAACTCAACCAACTCCAGTCGAGACCAAAATACGATCGTACTGTGTCTCAATGCGGTTGAATGGATTTATAGAAGAATCTGTAATTGGGTTCCTTGCGCCATTGTAAGACTTTGTGAGATGATCGCTTTGAAAACGGCCAGTCCGTGCATTCCAGCATTTCCATGTTGAATAGTGAGAAGTTATTTGAAGACCGAAGCATTTTTCATTCGCTATAAGGCTATGAATTTGGCTAGATATGTGAGCGCATAATTTGATCACAGCTATTGGAGGAAACTGATATTTGTGTTTCCTTGCACTTTTCTTCGGTCCTCAACTTTAAAGCCCGGCTACAAACAATATTATTCCATCTAAAGATAGAACTTCCTCTTGTGAAGTATGATACGCGCATACTTTTAACCACACTGTTTTTTTTGCTCTCTGAATGTTTAAACTTTGAGCTTTTGGCTTTGAATGACAGGCCCTGGAGAACTGCGGTTGTCACTCCTAGCTTCCTGCTTTTGGCCCTTTTGAACTTGATCTGTAGTAGAAGCAAGGTGCAGCGTCTTCATTTCACACACCACACTGGCCCACAAGGACATACAGCTACTTATGCTTCAAAACCACTTGCAACTACATGTTTTGTATAAGATGACATTTCAACACAATTAAAAGAAAATGACCTGAGTTTCACCTTTTGACCATATAACAAAATGTTTTACCGACTGTACAGGGTGGGGCGGGGGAACTTCCTTTTTTGAAAAGAGGGTGGTGACGTTGAGGAGGGTCACATCGGGGTGGGCGAGGGCCCAATGGAAGTGGCTGGATGGGAACTTTGTGTCCACACTCGTTTCAGTTGCAAACCTGCTGTGGTTGAGGAAGCAGCACGCATTTAACGTAGAGGTGCATTTTTCTAACGGCCTTTCTGTTATAGCTCGTCATCGCTTCAAATTTCCCCTGCAAGGCTGATCGCAAATCGGTTTTATGGTGGATGCCTTCAGGGATCATTTGTCCTTACTTTTATCTAGAAAACTGTCACGCTGTTAACGTGTATTTAGATCCACAACTTTTTTATTGCTTGCGTTCGAAGTAATGGAACTGGACAATGTGTGCCTTCAGCCCACACCACCAGGATTTCAATGGATTTTTTTGAGACTGATCTCCCTAAGAGGAGACGTAAACTGGCCTGCGCACTTGCCTGATTTAGCCCCCCTGTGGTTATCTCAAAATCCCTGTTTTGTAAAGGTCGTCCACAGACCTCGGCGGACCTACAGAGTAACATCTGAACCGAAATTGCCAATATACCGGTCAACATGCTTGAAAAAGTGGACCGAAACGTTCAGAATCGTCAAAATCAGTGTATTGAGAGATTTTTTTTATCCAATTTTCACAAAGAGGAAGTTCCCACGCTCCCACCCTGTATGTGTACGTATATGTAACGTGTGTTTGCATTTTCAGATCAAAAAGAAAACGCAACTACAGCATGTGACTCGCCACGCGAATGGGGGATTCGTTGGAAAGGTCTGGACTGGAAGCGTCCAAGCGACTGGTTGGAAATTCCAGCTCCTTGCAAAACTTGATATATTTTGCAAAAGTAAATTTAAAATAATAATAATCTTGTCCAGCACCTATATCCCTCCACCTTTTCCTCTCCTCCCACCGCATCTCTCCCTCTCACCCGCTCTCTCCCACCACTGCTAGTTTTTTAAGTTCAGCCTGTGAGAGCATGTCTTCATTAGCTGCATTAACATTCACAGGCTGTAGTAAATTCTGACAGTGAAAAGGTCCCCGTAACCTTTAGTTGTGCAGAAATTTACTTCCCCAGAAAATTACAGCTGGCACTGTCTTAATTAATGCCCGCTTTCTTCTCTTGAAAACCCAAGGCCTGTCAGCTGCGGGAGGAGAGAGAAAGAAAGAACGCACACAAAAAAAAAAAAAAAACACAGTGTGGAGGAGAGAGGAAAGGGAATTAGGACAGAGGGGAGAGGATGGAGGAGGAATTTGAGCCTGCTAAATGGTTTGCTTACCAACTTGGTACAATGAGGTTTACAGTGCAAGAACTGATTCACTGTCTATTAGTGTCCCCAGGAGGATAAAGATGTTTAAATTAAATATTGTTTTGTCGATGATATTCATGGAAGTTGCTTATTTGCAGATCTCTTGTTAGTTCTTAAAGACCCTGTATTAGCTTTGGTCCTAACTTTCTTCCTAACGGGTTTCCCAACACCCTGATACATCATGGGGATTCATTTGCACAGCATGTTTCACAGCTTCCAGGGAACAGTGTGACCTATGGCTAATACTTGGTAAAAATGTAAGCAATGAGCGATTCTGCCCTACTTTTAACTTCTCTCACGACTGACCGGAGGCAATCCCAACAAGGCAAACAAGGAAAGTGCATCAAAATAACTCATGAATTGTTCAAACTTTTCAGGAGATATTTCATTTTGTCCCCGCTGTAGAATTGCAGAACAAATCCAGCGCTCCCACAATATTGCATCGAGCTGTATACGCGCGCCTTGTTGATATCCATAAGTGGATTCACTAAATTCAGATATATACTAGAACTCCAATCGCCCCATTCTTTCTCTTTGTTTTTGTTTTTTTTTGTCATCCAAAGTGGTACGGTTGCTAAGATGCAAAAAGAGGGGAGCTTTGGAAGAAACTAATACATATTTTATCCCCGGGCTATCTCCTGGGTGCAGATGCCGCTTTGTTCGCTGGCCCACGGAGGCGGCGAAATGGCTAAGAGGACCAGGGAAATCCATCTTCACGCTGGGGAAGCCCAACATGCCCAATCCGGCGCTGATTAGGCCACAAACAAATTAGAATAAATAGCAGCATTCGTCTACACGGCGAACCGAGCGCTTTCGCATTTTGAATCAGCGCATGTGTGTGGCACAAGGAGGGCGGAATGTAAGACGCTTCGGTCTTGTTCCCTTCTTTTGTGCTTTTAGTGTCGGGGAGGATAGCGCTGAGTGATATTTAATTGTACACAGTAAGGGAAGTCGCGTTTTTTACAATCGCCTTGACCTTTCTAACAAGCCTCAACCATTTTTCTTTAAGGCTGCAGGTAAAGATTCCGCAATATGTATTTTCTTTGCACAGAAAGCTCGATCATCTTTCCCTCACCCACGGCGGTTACCTCCCATGTTGCCTCTATCTCCGAAGACGGTAATTAGAGAAGCCAAGACAAGAGCTGTGGCGGCCCGCACGCGTTGATAGACAAATGTCAGCCGCGGAGTCTCCAGTCGCCGGGTAATTGCCGGAATCAAAGAGGAGCCGCGGAGCAAAGATGGCGACGGGACCAGGCGTGCCGAGGGCCGGCCATTTGCATGTCTCGTGGCATCTACAAGTCAAATCGTAGATGTCAGTCACTCGGAGATGTTCCGGGGGGGATTGACAGTGTGCTTATGTGAGCCAAACGGCAGCTTGTAGACGGACAAGGGGCACACGAGGCTTATGTTACTAAGTTAGTTTTCAAATAGGACAGGGAGGCGACACGTTGTAACATTGTCTGGGTTTGCACTTGATTAAAAGCTGTATAATAATATACTGATAGCATTTCCCCCTCACACATTTCTCCTCTCACAATACTATGGGGGCATGAAGAAGGACACCAAGGTACAAGAGCTACAGCGCTTCCTCGACTGTATTTAAAAAGTTGCTTCATTTCATCTCCCCATTTCGTTTGCTTTTGTGCCTTTCTGGTATCGCAAATACCAGTGGGTGTTTGTTTGGAGCTCATGAGGATGCCGTCTGTAAAAGCAGATTCATCCCACCTATTGCCAATTAGATCTCGCGTTTAGCTTAAAAAAATGTCGCTTTTGTTTTGATTTACCACTCTCTTTGTTTCCACAACTGATAAAATCGCCAATTGGCAGTTAAGGAAAATAGAAGGAATTACAGTAGTGAGCTGTACTTGTAACTATAGGGATGGGAATTTATAAGATTTGATTGATATTGATGCTAACAAGGCTCTTTTGACAGAATTGTAAGCTACTCTAAAAACTTCCCATCGTACAAAGCATCTAAAAAGCTATTAATAAATGAACCAGATCTAAAGCTAAAAGGATGATAGCAGAGGAGCAGGAGACACCGATTTCTCTTAAAACCATGATTTCACTGATTCAACTTGTGACAGCCAGTGAGGACAAGCTACGTCAAACCCATAAAGAAGTTTTTTGTTACCTGTATTTCTTCCTTCTTGTATTTTTATGAACAAGGGTCAAGGGATATTTTTGCCAGCTCCTCCACGCCGTACGTTCTGCCCTGAATGATGCAAGTACCAGCATGTGCACGTTTTGTTCTTCAGTGGACTTCAGGACTGATTCAGATTTGTTAAACAGCAGACACTTTAGTTTGTTATGAAGTGGAGCGGCGAGGGGATCCGCAGTCGTGAATCTACAATGGGTCCGGTCGGCAGGTTTATAATGAGAGAGGCGATTACAGGGATTGTTAATGAAGGAGATATTCATTCATTAATGTCTCCTTCGGATCTCAGTCCGATGGAGATTCCGATGGATTGCTCAAAGAAAACCGGTCCATTCCTACTTGCAACCAGCTCAGGGCATCAAAAGGAGCCATACATACATTGTTTCTTGAACCTTTTGACAAGGGAGTGGTAAACAAATCTATTAACCCGCTCCCAAAATGGGCAATAGTCTAATTGTGCGAGTTTCCAAATGTAAACCTCCGTACCATTGAAACAGAAAGTCTTTTTTTTACTCTGGTGGCCGGATACACATATAATTGGGTGTTTGTAGAATCAGTATTTCTAGTTTACACGACCATCCTGACAAGTTATGTTTGTTGAAAAAAAAAAAACATTTAGCACAGCCTCCAGTTGAAATAGTGCATAGATACTAACATTGCTGACCTTTTTACCCTTTGCAATTATCAACAAATAGCTCGCGAGTCCATGGTTCATTACTGACAAACAACACTTTTAAAATAAAACGGGAGCGTTCATTGTTATCCCGCCGTATGACGTAGGTGCACGACTCCGTGACCCAAGTTCTGCAAGTAAGTTGCTCAAAGAATCCCGATTTGTCTCACAACAAATAATTAAATAAAAAGAAAACTTCATTCTAAAGCAAGGGCCTATTTGAAATTGAAACAAGCGCTGCTACGCCAGCCGCTGGTCATTAAACTGTAACACATCATGAAAAGTGCGGGTGGGCGAGACGTCAAGGAGCTTGGTATTTTAACTTTTGTATTTTATTTTTTTTTACAAATGGGCAGCAAGCTTTCCAGCTACTTGTTTAGCGGTGACACCTCCATTAGAAGAACATCCTGACTGCGCTGCAATAAGTCCTCATGTCTCCTAATTATAAAGGTTCGACTGTGGCCTTAGAACCAAAGCGATCGCGGCTCTAAATAACATTTCCCACCGCGCCGTCAAGTATCTTCATCTCATTTTGCAAGAAGCGGCAACTTTTTTAGTCTCCGGCTCTGCGCGTCTGTTGCACTTTTGCCACGACGTCACTCCGACGGTTCCGTCAGGTTGACCAATTATAGCCGTTAATCAAGAGCATTAGCAGTTTGAAATGAAAGCTCCCTGTCATGAGGTGAGTCAGGATAATAGAGACAGTGCGAGAAAGTGCCAGCTCAAATTACTCACAGTGGAAGAAGTATCCAATGTCATGAACGGAACATTATGGGCACAGAGCTTGGTTTGGAAATCAAGATCCCTGGAACACTTTTGGGCTGCCGTGTTGGATTGGAGGAAACAGAACAAAACAGGGACTGGAGCAAACACTTCACAGACTATTGCTTTATTTTAGATATTTGCCGGGTCTTCAGAAATGTTTATTGTATCCCTTAAAATTAAGAGAAAGGGTTATCATAAACAGTGTTAATTTCGTCGACTAAAATATTTAGTCTTCATTTTAGTCAAAGTGATTTTTTTGACGACTAAAATTGGACTAAAACTAAATTAAAAGTTTTTCATGCGACTAAAACTATGACTAAAATGTCCAGATATTTTAGTCGACTAAAATAAGACTAAATAAAAATGAAAAGGAGAGACTAAAATCATCCAAACGTCTATTGACAGTCTGAAAGAGACTCATATCATGTAACTTCTCTGCCAAAGGAACAGCTCTGAGCTTTGTTCATGAGGGAGCAGCTCCATGAGGCAGGACCTCGATTAAATATGATTATAATGAATATTATGAATACAAAGTCGACTAAATGTGTCTTAATTTTAGTCGACTAAAATTGAAGATATTTTTTTGACTAAAACTCGACTAAAATTGAATTACATTTTCGTCAAAAAACTAAGACTAAAACTAAACTAAAATATGTTGTCAAAATTAACACTGATCATAAACAATACAATGTTTGAATACTTGAATACTTCTATGCAAACAATAACTCAATCCCTGGGAAATTATTGCATTTGACCTGGTGCTGCGCAGTAATCTTCCATGAATAGTGTTTCTCAGACTTTTCCGATCAAAAAAGATTTTGCTCAATTTTTGCTGTACAGACTTATAATAGCTTGTGTATAGTTGAGCGACTGGGCCTGCAGTATGATTCAGGGGACTGCTTAGGGAGTTTTTGTGTTTACTCGGACACATGAAAAGTTCGAGGGAACGTTGAGGTTAACTGCGTGAACCTGGTCTCGACCCGTTGGACTTTGGGATTCAAGTTTTACTGGGCAACCTCACTGGCGTATTGAGTGTCCGGTGTTTTCTTTTCACATTTTTTTGGATATTCTCTTTGGCTGCGAAACCAAGTGTTTCAATAAAATAAAATAAAAAAGGGAAGAAGTGAAGAAATTATGCAGTTGGCGAAGTTTCCTGCAGGTTTTGCCAATGCCACAAAAATTGCAACTCTTCTCGTCAGTCAACCTCAACCTCACCATGTCAAGGGAAGTGAGTTCGATTTTATTGTGTGTGTAGAGAGAGAGGGAGATAAAGAAAGGAGAGAAAGATTAGATAGAAAAGAGAAGAGTGAGAGATCTGTCCCCCTCAGAGAGAGAGAGAGAGAGAGATCTCGCTGGCGTTCCTCGTGGAGGGCCTTCTCTAACGGGGCTTTTTCCTCATGCTCGCTCTGCACCTGCTCTTGCAAAGAGAGATTGACCCTCTCAGCTGAACAGAGCGAACGCCGTAGCTCCTGTATGAGCGTGGCGTCTGACGAACAGTTCTTTTCAATGATTGTCATGTTGAAAACTGAAAAAAAAAGAATGCTTTGTCTCTGAAAAAGACTGAAAAGGCTGCGAAATGCGAAAATTGCTGCAGCAAAATGTGACAAAAATGCTGCTTGTCTGATGAAGTGTCTGGTGAATGACTACAGCTAAGATTAGGCTTATACTCTCAGACGTCTCAGACACGCGGCCCGGGGGCCAAACGTGGCCCGGAGGGTAATTTTGTGCGGCCCGCGAGATGATTTCTTATTTATATTATATGCGGCCTGCTGGTAAATTGCATTAGACACGTTTAGTTTAGTTTTTAGTTTAGTTTTTAGTTTAGTTTGAACTACATTTCCCACAAGGCACCGCGTGGTAGCGCCAATGTTGCTGCAGACGGGAGAATGACAATATCAGACAGGGGTGGGGAGATGCGGCGCTTCTGCAGACGACTTATCAACTTTTTTCCACAAAGAAATGGACTAACAGCAGCGGACTGTGAGAAGAGCTTCTGAAACAGGTGGGAGACGTCAGAACGTGAGGGAGAAACTTTAGTTGTTCAGCTAAACATGTGCTGGAAAAGTTACAGCATGACAATAAGCACCTTTACCATCTTTACCTGTATGACTTTGCAAAGCGAACACATTGTAATTAGTGTTTAAAAGTGTCAAACTGTAAAGTGAGGAGCCTTTTCTCTCCATCTCTCTCTCAGAGCAACATTGTGCTCACACAAGAAACACATCATGACAATTAGTTTAATCTTTATTAAGGACATGTGCGAACACAATGATCCATAGTTACATTAAAAATGGAGACTATGGAAATGTGTAAAAATACTGCAAATAATTACAGCAACACTGACAGTAAAAAATATAAACCCCATCAATTCTCTAACTGTAAGTCACAAAAAGGCATGAGGCCAATGACTCCACATTATTGACATGAGGTGAATCTCACTGAGCTGATCTCAGACTCACCAGAGTCTGTAAAATGGCATTTGGAGAGTTGCCAAGTCTACACATTCATTGATGTATATATTTATATGACAGGGTAATTGAAAATTAACACCGTACAAAACAAACAAAAATGACAGTTGTTGTACATTTTGCATTTCTTTCTAAACAGGCTAACAGACAGAAACTGGACGTTACTCCTGAAAGATCATTCACTGATGCCCTGAACCAAATTACCTGAACCAAAATGATTAATTACAAAAACACTAATTGTCTAAGTCTGTAATTTCAAATTTAGAAGCTCAGCAAATGTTTAGGGGATTGGAAACCTCTGGAAGCTTAAAAATGTGCACATAGGTCTATTTTAAAGTATATTACAGCAAACAATAAAACGTTGCTATGGCATAATTGACTAAATAAAAAAGGCTGAGTCCCAACACTGGGTTTGCATTTTTGGCCCCCAGTCCAAATGAGTTTGAGACCCCTGCTCTAGAGTGACGTCGAAGAAGAGAATGAAACACTTTAAGGACAGAATGTGACATCCTCACAGAATCACATTTCAATGCTGAGAGCATTCCACAGAATGCTCTCAGCATTTGCCGTGGTAATCCATTGGAACCACTTTCCAGCTCCAGTGGCCATTTTGTGATTCTTCATCGAGTTCGAGAGCCTGAATGAGCCCTGGGGGGATCTCAGGGCAAACAAGTCCTCGCTGATGGGCCAGACCAAGCCCCTTATGTAAAATAGTGCATTTTCCATTCCAATTTATAGGCATGTTTTATCGATTAAAAATAATAAAATAAATGCTTGTATATTTTTTTTTTATGTTACGCGGTGTGGCTTCAGTTGTGAAATTTACATTCTTAACTATTGTCTGATCTCTCAAAAGTACAGTTTTATTTTTATATGAACTGGGTAAACTTGTAATGTTTACGGCAAATGTACTTTTTCAATGAGTAAATGAACTGGAGAATTTGCAGGATTTTTATCACGTACCAGATCTTGGTGAAAAATGAACCAACAATGGCTCTTTTGACGTTGCTGAAGCTTACTGAAACAACGCTTAAACAGCCAAATATTAGAGAGGGTGATTTTTTTTTTTTCGTGGAAACTTATTTTTACAGGTCCCCCCTGATTTCTGAAAGCAATCATGAAGTACTTATGAGAGGTTGTGCGTTATTGCTCACAATGCTGGATATAAACCCTATATCTCCACATTCATACGTCCCCATGGTACAACAAACGTAGAATATACCTATATAAAAAATACCATCTTTCCTTTATAGACTCGCACACACGTACACCGGCTCCTTACCTGCGATGATAAACGGCTGCAGATTTTAAGATTCCCAATTCTAATTTTCTGAGTGGAGAGGCCGGACTCTGGCGATTGATCAAATTGGGCAGCAAGTTCAGCGCGACCCCCACCTCCTCCTCCACCCCCTCCTCCCCCTACCACCGCCACCACTGCGCCGTTCCCTGTCTGGACACCTTCTCCTTACACTCCCCTCTCTCGCTCTCTTTTTTGCCTCAATTTCCCATCCCAAAGATCCTCTTAAAATATTAAAGTGGATTTATGAATTGTCGTAGCCGCCTCATTTGTCTAAGGGACTGACGAGAAGTGATGCAACGCTCCAGTGGAGGTGAGTGAAGATTTGGGATTCGGGATTGCAACTGTGGGATGTGAGTTTGTGTAGTTTGTTGGAGTCTATACTGCGGGCTGACATTTGACACAGAGAGCATTGTCCTCTGTATATAAAATGTAAACATAAAGCAAGATACAAAACACTGTCACTGGGTTTGCTAGATTGATTTTACTCTGAATTTATAATATTAATGTGACTGAAAAGAAAGGTGGGACCCTTGCATCCAGTGTACATAGCAATCTATGTAATACCAGTGTTTTTTTCTATTTCTTTATGTTACTTTCTTTCTTTTTTTAGCTCGTTGGCTCCTTTTTCTCAGTAACAGGAGGATGAAAAGACTCAAAAAGTTGAGTGAACTCATGACGGGAAGGCCGGCAACCGAAATGGCTAGAATACAGTGTGCCGTGTCTTTATGTGAGTTATTTGTTTGGGCAGAGGGTCAAGGCGAGTGGGCATCAACCTTTGCAGTGTTCAGTTTGTTTCTGGGACAAGAATCACATCAGCCGGCAGTGCAATGAGACACTTTTTTTTTTCTATTTATAAAGAACCAACGTTTATTTAAGTTTTTTTACATTGCAATTACATGACCAACAATGAATGCAACTGACTTCATGGTAGGGAAGGGATTCATGGCTCTTTATTTTTTTATATTTATTTTTTTTATTTAAAGGGACTATGAATATTAATGAACAGGATCAAGAAAATACAAAAGACCAGTATACAACATTAAAGACAAAAGATCATCACACAATTCAACTTGAGACATAAAACAAAGATAATGGTCAGTGGTCACATGTCTGATTCCCCTTCAGCCAACCTTTAAGTTTAGTTTTAAATACTATGAAAGTGGTACAGTCTCTAATGTCTGCTGGGATGCTGTTCCATACCATGGTCCCTTTCACTGATGGCACCTGTTGACTAAATGCTGTACAGTCTGGTCACTCTACCACTTGTACTGGATATGAACTTAATGAATTCATTCAAGGATGGCGGAGAGAGTCCATGCAGAATCTTATAAATTGAACAAGCCATTTTAAATGTTCTAACAATTTCAAAGTTTAGAATATTATATTTTTCAAGTATTATGCAATGATGAAATGAATATGTTTGTTTATTAAATATTTTTTATATAGAGACTCAATTGGTTTTAAAGTAGTCAGACTTGTCAGTGACCAGTTAGTAATGCAACATCCATCCATTTTCTCCTACTTGTCCGTTGCCGGGTCGTGGGGGCAGCTATTGGAGCTGCCCAAGTCACATTGCACCGGTCCCCTATGGCTCCTTCTGCAGGTGGTGGGTCCACGGAAGAACGGCCTCATGGTTCTAACTGGGCCTGTTGGTCTCTCATAGGGGGCCCATTCACTCTCTCATTCATACGCCAGTGTACGCAGACACTGGAGGCAAGGAGGGTGAAGTGTCTTGCCCAAGAACACAACGACAATGTGCACCTTCAGGAGGCGGGATTCGAACCCCAGACCTTCCGATCATGAGACGACCCGCTCTACCATCTGCGCCACCGTCGCCCCTAATGCAATATCCAATATGTGAAAAGATCATACAATGAAGAAACATTTTACCGGGAACCGAGTCTTTGGGACCAGTTCATTTCAAAGAGTCGTTCAAAAAACTGGTTATTTTTGCTATACATTCCTTTTTTTTATGCCCCAGCCTGGAAACTCATATTATTATATATTATCGAAGAGGTGACCGCTAACACGCACACCTTTGGATTTAAATTATACACAATTATAATGTGACAAATTCTTACGCTTTGTTTATTTGGACAGAACAGTGCATGTTCATGAACACACATTAGACTCATGCATGTAAACACGCCTCGCCGGATTGTTGATATGGCGTCATTTCCCCTCGTCCCAAACTCTCACTCTTTGAAAGACGTGTGCCACAATTTATGAGAAGAGGCTACAACTGTCGGACTAATCATTTTGAGTGCAAAAAGCTTTAACTTGTGTTGCCAGCTCTAGCGTTTGTTCAGGGTGGTTGGGTAGAGTAAAACTGAGGGAAACAAAATATCTGACCCTGTTCTTTTCACAATTGTGACCTCAAGGAGCCGATTTGGTCTTGAGCGCCACAACATGACGTTTCTTAGTTTAGTTTATTGATTTATTTGAGCGGTTCGTCTGCTCAAAAGGAGTGGGCTGAAGCAAAAGGCTTATCAGCGCCCACCCCCAAAATAAAAACAATAACATTTTCATGGTACCACCCTGGTACCAGGTCGCCAAAAATCTTGCTCTTTTAATGCACAGACCAGGAGACCCAAAGGCACTCCTCGAAGTGTACAATGAAGAGTAGGTTGAGCAGGAGGTGGGCTGGAGCTCGTAGGGCGCCCCCTTCTGGCAACAGCTTACCAAACCTTGCCTCTTTTAACACATAGATCAGGACTCATTGAAATGTACTTACAGATGACAAAACATTAAAGACACACAAGAAGAAAACTATATGTTTATATATGCACGCACTGTCCATGTACAGGCATATATAAGTATGACAATGATGGTACTATATGGGGCAGTATTAGATGGTAGCAATAACCTATTACTATTGGATGTTTACGAATACTCAGTACAATGTACTGTAAGACAGTATTCTAAACGCGATTCTATTCAGAAGACTATGCAAACTGATTTCCCATGTTTGATTATGGTTATGTATCTATATCCAAAACTATGTGTTGATTATGGTTATGTATATCTTAATTGTACCATAATGAGCTGGTTTCAGAGAACAAACTGGAATGTAAACCAACGGCAATTGTAAAGTTTGTAAATATGTTGAACGGGGGTAGGCATAAATAAACATTGCTTGCCTCGGCCTACTCCTTTTATTGTGTTTCCTTTTGTCTAAGAACGTGGAACTTGAAATTGCTCAAAATAAACTAAACTAAAACTAAATTTAACAATCAAAGCAAGGAACGTAGTGCAAGGTAATAAAATCATCATCAAATCATAAACAAGGGAACATAGGGCAGGGTAACAACAAATAATAAAGGACAATAATAAAGAAACGACAGCAAAATAAAGAAACAACAGCAAAATAATGTACTCACAATATCTACATCCAGTCAATTCGTTTCGGACCTCGATTGACACAACCCTGCGTCTCGACAGCTTGATTTCTGCTAATCATTTGTAACGTTGATTCAATTCCTCCCGTGTCATCTGTGGCGTGTTCTATGGATCTCTACCTATTTATTTTACATTCATACACAGGTTGTCCTCCTGGGCTCATTTTGTCGGAACACACACCTCACTCATAAGGCGCCCTGGCCTCCCCGGGGTGCGGCAGAAGATCCGCGGGAAGGGGAGGGGGACAGTCAGAGGAGTGGCGACCTGGAGAAGCAGGAGTATGGGGCGGTGATGGTGGTGGTGGTGGTGGTGGGGGGGTGCGGCCACTTCGTCTCAGGAGAGGAGCCGCTTCGATCGGATTATTTGGGAAGGACAAAGTGCTTTTGTTGATGAAGAGTCGCCGTGATATCTGGGAGTTGGGAAATCGATGGCACGCACAAAGCTCTGGCGCATTGATCCGGACCCCGCCATTGACAATCCATGGCCTGGTTAGCTATGCGAGGGAATGAGGCCAAATGAGCTCTATACTCCTCTGAAGTGTTCATAGTCTCGCGCCTATTTGTAGCATTTGTATTGACAAGGCTGGAATGATTTATAATTCCCAAGTTTGAGTTTTTTTCACCGGCAAGTTTTTATGCAAAACCGAAACAATGCTACATTTTTTTTTTCTACACCCTATTCCGCCAATAAGTCTCTCTCCCCCCCTTTCGCTCCAAAAAGTCCGGAAAAGACTTTGAAAGCGATCTTCGAAACAAAACAAAAGATGATAAAAAGTAACCCTGCATATTTTGTCACATTTCAATGAAGGGAAAAGACTCAAATCACTCAAATGAGGGCCTCTCATTATGGACCCGCCGTTGTTTGTCCAGGCTGCCTTTCGCTGGCACCTTGTTAGAGATGTCCGCGGCCGGTAATTGGACTCGTCTGCCGTCGGAGTGGAGCGTTTGGCTGACAGACGCTCAGACCGGAGGAGAGACGCTTAAATGACAAATGTTCCCTCTCTCCTTTCGAGAAAAAAAGAAAAGAAAAAAAAAAACCTGAGTGAGGAGCTGTGACGTCTCGTTATCGGCTCTCACACCAACGTACAGGGCGCTGGCAATCAAGTGGGCTGCTTAAGTGTAGAAGGGAGATGAGGGACGGGGAGGGGGGCGGCTGGAGCAGGGTTTTAAGTATGTGTGTTTGCAAAAAGTGGCGAGGTATTGGTTGCACTGTCTTTTTAATCATGGGGTTTTTCAACTGGGCAAAAGGTATTGTGTGTGTTTTTACCATGGGTCAGTATGAAGAAAGAAATTATTTTCTTTATTATCTGAGAAAACTATATATATATATATATATATCTCACTCAGGATTTTGTTTTATTATTTCTCTGTGTGGCTTCTCGCTGAGAAGTTGGTTTGTGATCTTCCTGGGTTCCATTCCCATGTGGGCTTTTCTGCTGAGGTTTGCATGTTCTCCCTATTTCTGGAGGGTTTCTTCCAGGAGCTCTGGTTTCTCTCATCAACTCAAACATGCACAGTCGGTCAACCTTCCAGGGGATTCGAACCATGAGCATATAGCTCAAGATCTGGAGATGTTCCCCTGGGGCTGCACTGTAGCTGCCCACTGCTCCTGACAGAGTGGCCCAAGCTGCATTAAAGGATGGGTCTAATGCAGAGTACTAATATCTGTGTCAAAAATAAAGTAACAATAAATTAACGTATTCTCCTCTCACATAGGTAACAAGTTTAGCCATTACATTATTTTTTACTGCTGGTCGTAGGTGTGTGAGATATTCAACCATAGTGGAGAAGAATAAAAATGTGCATCCCGTTTCTGGCTAACTGGATTGTCAATTTTGTCTTCCACCAATTGCACCACATGGCTTCATTGTCTGCTCCTGTTTGTTTTGTGCACCCAGAGAAATGCATGGCTCCTTTTGTTTTGTTTCCATAAATGCAAATGAGCAGTGAAAGGGCTTTCCAATTAAGTGTGTTTGACATTCGTCAAACATACACTACAAGTCTGAGTTTTCAGGTTCCAACTGTATTACAATCTGCACATGGCGCAGGCACGAGGCCCAGACTGCTGTAATTAAGAGGGAAAACAGCAAATGTCAGTGAGGCTGTCTCTGTTTGTGGGATTCCTCAAGTGTTGGTTCATATGGATGGAACAATTGTGCAGATTTAATGGAAAGACAGTCAAGTTCTGTAGTTGATCCGCATTGCTTCGGGGGTAGGGGTTTAATTCCCCCATAATGCTTTTGAATATATTCAAGCCAAACTTGAACAGTGTGAAGAGCTCATCTTCAAGCGATCTGAGGTTTGGGATTTCCGTCATGTCCAACAATCCTTACAATATTTGTGTAGAGAAAGAAAGCTTAATCATGTACTTTTTAATTGCTCTTCACTTTTTGGAGTATAGTGGAAGATATTTGCAGCACATCCATTGTTGTACACAGCCCCATGCCAGTTGTTTAGGTAAACGTTGGGAGACATATCCAAGTTGCAGATGTCTGACAGGTTTTCTTCCTGTTGCTGCCTTGTGTTATTGTCTGTGCGAGGTCCTGGCGGGGATTATCATAACTGACAGGCCTGTTTACATCCGCCGTAATGAAAACATGCTCTGCCAACCATGAGTCATGCCTCCATCTGCACTGTGTCATCCTCACGCAGTCAGACGCCCATGCCCAAGGAGAGGCGTGGTGGAGTGGACTGAGCACTTGCTTGTTGACCACATTTGGAGTTTTCATTGTTATTGGAAAGAAGTCATTCTTAAATTATGGCATTACTTGGTTCAACTGAGCTGCTACCACAATTATTACCACTACTACAAGGCTTGGATCCATTACCCCATCTTATCAACAACGTTCAGGACTTCTCTCAGTGAATGCCGCCAGCTATCTGTGTAGTACCAGCTAGGCCTGGTGGGAACCCTGACTGAGCTGGTCCTAAAACATAACCTGGTACAGAGAAGGATGGGTGCTGGAAACCCTCCACCAAAAGTGGGCAGAAGAGAGTAAATGACCCGTTGGTGAAAAGTTAAAACAAACTGGGCGCTGGGGAAGAGACGTCAGTGATGAAATGAGAGAGATGTGAATCTGTTTGGGGAAAATGTCTCCCCCGTCTGTTTAGACACTGGTTGAGATGACAAAGGGGAGCTTTAGAAACTAAGGAGGCAGATGTTTCTGCTGATGCGGTGGAGTTGGAGATGACTGGTAAAGATGGCAGGCTTAATCCAGCCCAGAGGATACTCCATTGACCTTCCTCAGATAATTTGGAGAAATGTTTAAACACTACATATTAGAGATCTAAACCTCTGTTAGAATGACTATAGCATAAGGTTCTTGGGGGAGGACTCCAGGATCTCCCAAGTCTAAATAAGGAGCAACACAACTATAGGTAAAAAGTTACGCTTGAGTTTGTGTCAGATTTGACTCAGAAAAAAAGAAAACATGCCTTCCGCTGAGCTCTAGGGAGATACAGTGAACTTCATTAGGTTTATATCTTTCACACTTTGCTCAATTTCCTCATTTCCCATCTTTATCCACGATCACGTTTTACAAAAGTACTCAAAACGTTTACTGATCACAATACGTAAAATGTGTCTCCCCTTTCAAATGAAGTTTACAGGAAGTGCACCCAATAGAAAACTTTTTCTGCTATCCACCGACTTCCCCCAAAGCCCACCTGTCTCTACGTGCTTGTCTCTACGTTCGCTTGTTCACTCCAGTTCTTCCCCTCTCTCCTCTATCTCCCATGATCCTCTTCTCCTCCACCTCTGCATTGCAAACTCCCAACATTAAATTGTGATAGATGAAGAGCGGAGGGCATTCATACAAATCAATGACTTTAGTGTATGTGTCATTAGCCTGCACCACGGAGCCAGCGGTCAGCGTCATAAATCACGGCATGATGGGCTGTCTGCTGGGCCGCGCCACAGCTGCGTAACCTGCATGCATTAGCCCACACCGGAGTCCCGCCCCGTGCTCCAGACTCTTCAACTCGGGACAGGGAGAAGAGCGGGGTCGGTATCTGTGACTCAGGCAAATGCAAAGACTAAACTCCTCCAGTGCCACTACTTTTTCAACCCAATATACTTGAGTAATATTATTGTGTAGTAAGAGTTGAGTAAACAATTGGTGACTCTTCCTACAGTGAATAAACAGACGAGAAGTCAAATTAACCAAATTTAACCTCTTAAGCCTGAATCAAGCACATTTTCTCCAGTATGGCTTTAAGAGCAAGAGAAAAGTAACAAAGGAGCAACAGAAATGTGACACAACCTCACACAAAAGCAATGAAAGTGCAGCTACAAAGTGAAAAATTCAGCACAACCGTGGCAAAAATGCAACAAAAAAGTGGCACACAAAAAAAATGCAATCAGAGTGCAACAAAAATTGGGGAAATAAATAAATAAATAAAAAACAAGCCACAAAAGAGCAACAAAAAAAAGTGACCCAAATGTAATGAAAAAGAACGTGAAAAAAGTGACAACACCGCAATGACACACGGAAAAAGATCTGTTTAGCTCAGTTGTGTAGGTCTTTCAAATGAGGCGTTGCACTGGCATACTTTGACAAACTTTGACAAATTACTAATCGGTGTCACACTCAATGGTTTACTTTATCCCACTTGAATCTATACACTGCATGCATTGAATTTTTTTATCCATATGTCCATAAAATGTTTATTGCTTCAATTTTCCTTTTTCTCAAAGCTTATAATCAGCGTTAATATCCTTTGCATCTCTAAAGTACAGTGAAAAGCAAAATAATTTACATATATTACTTCTACACTGTTTTGCTCAGTAAGTTTACCTTCTTGCAGCCCCGTATTGCTGTGGAAAAGTTTGCAGCAGAAGAGAGCGGCTAAAGGCATCATTAATCAAACAGACTCCTCAATTAATCAAAAGAGGATGGTCCTAGTCGTGTAACCCTGCTATCCAAACCAGAACCCCGGTGTCAATACTGGCCTCAGGGAAGCAGCCAGCCAGAACCACTGCACCCATCGCAGTCAATACACCCACTGAGGATCAAGCTGTCCTCCCACTCGCACGTCCCGGGCCTGGAAGTCCCTGTCCACTACACTATGGATATATGCATGGGGGGACTCTGAGAACACCGAACTGGACTTGCACCACTGCTGAGACTAGGCTAAAAGGAATATGGCATTGCTGTGATTAAGCATTGGCTGCGGGAGGTTGTCAAAACTTAAGAAAACAACATAATGAGGTAATTATGCTTTACAGAGGGAGCAATGCAGCTTTCGTGAAACAATTAGCGGGGAACTGTGTTTAATGTAAAACACTGTCAAACTTCATGAATAAGTCATAACAATATGTTTATGGACCTTTTCATTTGAAAAACAAGGCTGTGGTTTTGTCTCATACCATCAATTACATAGTAATCCTTGACTTGTGCAAAGTTTAACTTTTTAATGGCGCGTATTACGCTTTTTGCACATATTTGGTAATAATGTCAAACCCATCTTTATCACTATCTTACACTTTGTTGGTTAGAAAATGCAATATTGGTAAAAAAAGCGGAAACAAAATATCTAATTGTTTTACCTGATTTTAACACTATCTTGCCATTGCAAGGTTTTTTGGGAGCTCGAGGAGACTTTTGGGAACTGGCGCCGTGGCGATAAGAAGTGCCACCATGAAGACCCAAAGATTACTCAAAGATGCGCTAGTGGCTCGAAACACAACTCCAGGTACGTTTTTGATGAGCGAACTACATTGTAACATTGTGAAAAGATTTTGCATAATACCCAGACGTTTTGGCAAACTGCACATTGACGCATTGGCTGAAAACACGAAAAACATACTGAATTGAGATTTGTGTTTCATTCTGCTTATTCACCAATGCCTCTTTAGGAATCATTGGTGATGTCCTCAGTTACAACTAGGGATGGGACGAAATATCGTTTGGCGAAATATCGCGATACAAAACGTGACGAAACGCATCGAGTAAAAAAAAATGGATCACAATATTATTATTTTTTTTTTATTTTATTTTTTTATGTAAAGCGTCTTTGAGTGTCCAAAAAGCGCTATACAAGTTCGATGTATTATTATTATTATTAAATGAAAAAAAATATATATATATATATCCGGGGAATGGTGCAGTGCGTCGTCAAGTCACAGGTATGATATGTTAGTTTTTTTTAAGAAGAACCAGTCTTGAGATACAGTAACCTCGGGTTAGAGCAGCACTAAGGGAGTGTTCTTGTTGTGTTTGGCCTGTTAGGCCTTGTGTTTCCCTGTGTTCAACTGTAACAAAAATAAACAAGTTGTTATTATACAGTAATATTTTTTTCTTTTTTGATATCGTATCGTGACTTTGACATAGCGAGGTGCATCGTATCGTGAGTTTAAGTGTATCGTCCCATCCCTAGTTACAACCAAATAAGCCTTCAATCGATTACAAATTCAAGTTCTCATATTATTATTATTTTTTTTTATTTCCCGATTTTTTTTACCCAAACCAAAAAGGCTGACGGTCTGGCAGAGATGAAGGCTGGGGGCGTGCGGCTCTGTTTGGTCCGTTGAACAGAATTCATGGGCAACATGCCCCGGTGCCTTGTTGATCACTCAGCCACTTCTAGACCGTCCCGTAAACCCAGTGCCAGAGAATACAGGGTTCCAAGATGCAAAAACGAACCAAAGCCCAACTCCTGTGAGTGTTTCTTGTAGGCTTTAAGCTCAGTTAATTACATTAAATATAGTTCTGAAAAACTGAATGTATGTTAAAATATATGTACATCTTTCATGAATAATTATCACACTTCATACACTTTTTTTTTAAACATCTTCTTTCATAAAGGCCTATTCTTTTCATTCCGTATAAATAAAATACACCAGCTCGGCAGAATAACTAGCCGAGAGCCTCTCATGGGATCCGCTCTGCATTTCATCTTAAGAAATTAAAAATAATCATCTATTTATGAACAAAGACAACGACTGGTGCTTCCTTTCTGATTTGTTGTATAATTCTCTGTCTTGTACAAAAGTCAAGGAATCAATTATCCTCTTCCCCTCCATCCCCGCTCTCTTTCTCTCTTTGAGAAATTAAGAGCAAGTCACTCATTTATTTGAAATCCAGACATAATTTGATCTCTAAAGACTCGGCGGAAAGCCGCTGATGAGAATGTCTTGTTTTAGCTCTCAAACATCAAGGCGCTGTGAACAAAAGCGCGTCTCCGTCAAGGCCTCATTAATACCGGCTTCGTTTGGAGCCGGTTGGTGACCATGGCCGCGTGACGACTAACCTTGTTAAGCGCCCCGGCAGTTGATTTAAAGGCCGACCCGATCCGTGCCTCTTAATTTAATGGCCTAAGGTGTTTGCGCTTAAGAATTCTGCGGGAAACTGTATTTACGGGAGTGATTAGCCTTTCAGAAGGATGCCGGGAATTTATGTAGGCCATTGTTTCTCCGACTGCAATTCAAGTCTTGCGGTATGTTCCCATTCCAGTGGCTCTCAAACTTTTCAGTCCAAGTTCCATGTCCAAGACTAAACGTGGACTAAACCAGCTCTCCTCCGGGAATACAATCGGTCAGAACCTGCAGGATTAAATCATTGCAAATACCAGAACTAACCCTAACTATTACTCGGGACTACTGCATGTATTACTGCGTCGAATTGGAACAGACTAAACTGAACAGCAGAGGGCCCGAGCACCACCAGCGGTATCTGTACCAGAAGAGGCTCCACTTTTGCCTCTCGCGCTATCGTGGAGCAGCACTTCCTTTGTCTGGACACTTCCGATAGAGCGCCAAGTCCATTCACTAAGTGGCAAACGGGGGGGGAAAAGTTTGCAGCAAAAAATCCGATGCACAGTAGATCGATTTGTGTAAGATGTTCAAGTCAACACAGCACTGTTTCTCTGCGCGGCCTGAAAACGGGGGCGGGAACAATTCATGCACCCACGGCAACTTCCGGAATGCGTTGAATAGTTTATCGGCAGAAAAAAAGTTGGTTCGGTGTTTAGTTGCGCTTTAAAGCATACACTTTCACTTTGGGACCGACTCATTTTCATCGTCACACTTTATAATGGCTAACCACACTTCATCCACCTCGCAAATGTGAAGGCGAGTGGTTGGTGCTGGAGGGAGGGGCCGACGGCGCAGATTGTCAGCCTGGCTTGCATCAGACTACCCCAAGGCGGCTGTGTGGCTACATCAGTTTACCGACGAGTATTGAAGAGTGCCTACAGCGTAGCGCCCTGAGAAGCGACAAAACGTAAGCAGTTATTGTTACAATCACCGTTGTTTATTTCCTGCCAGTTATCTCCCCGTATCATTCAGGGCAAGCTTTTTAAACTCCTCCCACCTCTAGCAGATGTCTGTGCTGGGTCTCAGTCCCCATGTTGATTTGAGGTCTTCTGTTTTCATTTTCATTTTTCATTTATTCATTTATTTCAGGCAATGGGCAACAAAAGAAAGAATATACAGTATGTAAACAAGATGATCCATATCTACCTGAAAGGGAGTGGGAAGAAGATAACTTATTTAATCCCACCCCCAGTTCCAAATTTAGAGCTTAATACATTCAGCTTCACTGTTACTTTGTTCAAGGATTATTATATAAATGTTATATCATGATGGCCACAGGTAACAATAATTATTACAATGTAACAAAATGTATACCAACAATGCAAGGTAAATGAACTATACCATCAATGGTAATGAACATTGAGCACTTGTTAACACTATGAGACAACAGCCATTTAAATTAAAGACGCTCATCTCTATATTTTGACCAGACCCAATGTTTATATAACAGTTTGAATCGATGGACAGTTTGGCATTGCTTGTGTTGTAAGTCCAGTTTGTTCCAGAGTTTCACTCCGCATACAGACACGCAGAAACGTTTACGAGTTTTAACTCACAAAAGTCGGCATTGTTGTCCCCTTTTCTTTTCGTGACCAATCAAGAGAATGAACAACACAATCTGACTGTTGCAAATAGGCATAGGTGTCCTAAATGTCTCAAACCTGGCATGCAGCTGAAGTTCAGTGAATTCAGTATCTTTTGCATGAAAAATAAGTCTTTAGAAAACTGCATGGATGATTGTACTGTAGGATTTATCACAGACTTTTTGTGTAAAGTTGCCTTTTCTTTATCAAAAAAGAAAAATCTGCCTTACTCCTAGTGTGCTATGTCTGACAAATCCCGTATTCAAATCTCTCTTGTTCCGACCAGTCTGTGCGCAGAGCCGTACCGTCCCGCGGTGATGTATGGGCATCGACACCATTAGACAAAGGTATTATTAGCAGATTAGGAAGAGCGCGGGAGCAGAGGAGGGGAGACTCCGCAGGCCACGTTCCTAAAGATTCCGCGCTCTACGTCGGAATAACCCAGCGGCCCATTTACAGCGGCTTCGCACAGGCGCGGGTCACCGAGGGGAGTGAATAAATATGCCCGCATTATCTCGGAGAGGCGAAGGGGGCGCCGGGAGCAAGCAGGCCCACGGGGGGGTGCGGACGCCCCCATTGGCCCGCAGTCTGGGAAGGTCTCGGCAACATTGTAATGTGGGTCAATTAGAAAGAGATATTCACACAAAAGAGCAGTCCATTATGGGATCTGCTTTTTGATTGTGGATTTGAAGGCTGTGTGTGGGTAGAATGTGGAGTCGCTGTAAGAGTGAAAATAAAAATTAGAAAAATATTTTTATTTCAGCTTAAATATACTGTATGACTTCAGATGATGTTGGAATTTTTACCAATTACAGTTCTTCAGTAGTGGATAAATAATGTGCATAACTGTATTGATTTGATTTAATGTTTTCCCACACATTCAAGTCTGCATGTTTTTCTTTTACCAAGGACATCTAAGAGAGGACACAAGTAGTATCTTTTGCTAACAGCATGCTAACAAATCAATAGTTCCTCAATAAATGCAGCTTGAGCGCAGAACAGCTCAGAACAGGTCCTGTGAGGGTTTGTGGGATTTGAAGATGCGGATGACACCTCCATCTTCTATCTTACTAAACAAATGATGATTAGGGTGCTTCAGCAGTAGAGGACGACACCAACAGGATCACTTAAAACCGTGTGAATGACACATAGTATAATGGCACATACAGTTCCCTCCTGGGACCGCCACCTTAACGTGGTGGTGGGGTTTGAGCAGCCGAATGATCCTGGGGGCTCTGTTGTCGGGGGCTTCGTGCTCCTGGTAGGGTCTCCCATGGCAAAAGGGTCCAAGTTGACGGGTCAGACAAAGAGCGGTTCAGAAGCCCCTTATGAGAGACCAACAGGCCCGGGTAATCGTGGGGCCGTCCTTCCGTGGACCCACCACCTGCAGGAGGAGCCATAGGGGCTGGTGCAATGTGATTTGGCAGCTCCAACAGCTGCCCCCACGGCCCGGCAACGGACAAGTGGACGAAAATGGATGGATGGGCACATACAGTAAAAGCTCTATATGTCAAACTTGGGCCTTACTTTTTGGCATCCCATTTCATTCGGTTCAAGTTAAGAGGGTGACGGAAATGCTCAGTACTTGTTCTCCAGCTGTGTAGCTCAGTGTGCCAATGTAGTTTTCTCCTCATACTTGGAGTTAGGGCTGAGGTTGAGGCTTCTGCGTTCGGATTGGGGTCGGAATCGGGGACGGGCGCGTGAAACGTCAACTGAGCTAAGGCTAAGGTCAGGATCTTGACGTGAGATCGGAGTCAATGTCAGTGAGTAGTCAGTATAGTAGAAGGACCGCCGTTCCTCTAAACGTAGGCAGGGCGACAAGTTCAGCAGTCCCCTGATATAGAAACAACAACAGTTTTTGTGTTTAGTATCAAATTTGCAATACATTATAGTGCTGCAAGCTGCGCCTGCATTTGCATGTTCATCTGCCTCTGCTGTATACATGCATAAAAGTGTGAACAGATGGTCGGTCCATCTGCACTGTTACCGAAACACAGAAACATATGTACATCTATTTGCAATACACATTTTGATCATGCACATGTTGGTATTGCTTCATGTCCGGAAAAAAAACCAACACGCTTTTTATTATATATTTTGTTCGCAGTAAGTAAAGCTTGGCTAGTTTTTAATTATTCCGAAGTGACATCTTGTACAGTGGTGGCGTTGAGCCGACAGCGGTGTGAAAGTCTCTATCTTTCTCTCCCCCTGTTTTGCTTTTATCCTCTTATTCTTGAAGGCGCCTAATGAGCGTGTGCCGAGGGCCGCCATCTCGCTGCCCTTAAATCAGTAATTGGTTTGAGCGCCCGAGACTGTCAGGAAATTAACACATCACACGCTGACAGCTGTTCATTTTTTTTTTTTTTTTTTTTTTTTGAATGAGCGCGGATTCTTCGGGCCGAAACATCTCAAAAGACTGATTGCTAATCAACAGGCCACTCTCAAGGGCACGCCGCTGTCTAGTGCTGCTTGTCGTTCTGTGTGCTAAGTAAGAAGGTGAGTAAAGGAAACATATGTGAGTGAGAGACTGTATTAGCACACAGGTGGTTTGTAATAACTGGCTAGAGGATGGTATAGATACAGCATTATATTAGCTAACGTTGCTAACATTGCTAACATTTGGTAGCAACATGCATCAAAACAAGTGCCCAGTCACTAAAAAGCTTTCCTAAACAGCAAGGTCTTGCTTGAGCTGCGGGACGACGGTGGCGCAGAAAGTAGAGCGGGGTCGTCTTGTGACTGGAGGGTTGGCGGTTCGAAATCCCGCGGGCGCACACTGTCTTAGTGTCCTTGGGCAAGACACTTCGCTCACCTTGCCTCCAGTGTCTGCGTACACGGGTGTATGAATGACAGTGTGAATGGGTGAGTGGTTTGTTGATGTAAAGCGCTTTGAGTGCCTACAGCAGGTAGAAAGACGCTATATAAATGTCACCATTTACTTTTTGAACCTGTCCACAGAGTCGGTCACACAGAGGGACGGGGCGGATCATTCCGGAGTCTGCCAGGAACCGCCTGAAAAGACAGTTCCTCCCCGGTCTTTTGGACCAAGAGGAGACTCTAGCCTGAAGACTGAAGGGTGCGCCCCGACGAGTAGGGGTACAAGTATATTATGTACAAACATCCACAGTATGTTTGGCCTGACCATGCAATGTCGGGAAAATAAAACTTCAAATGTTAACTCAATACAAAACGCAGTAAAAATGCTTTTGAGATGTTTCTCAGATGATAACACCAAGTTTGATCCGCTGCCAAGACTGACCCTCCAAACACAGCATAATCGAACACAACCCAAAGGTTTCTGAGCCTTGTTTTAACAAAGCACATTCCCCCGAGATGCCCTCCAACCCCACCCCTCATTTAACCCATTCTTCAATACCTGACGGCCAGACAGGAGCAATGGCTGACAAAAGATCTGCCACTGGGCCTTGGACCCTTCTCCAGGATCATAGTCTAAGTCTGGAATATGTACAATTTCTCAGTGCAGGCGAAATGGGACAACGCTAAATTATCTTGGACCTTTTATCTACATAATGATGGATGGGCATGTTTGACAGATTAACCGATCAGAAAGGCATGGTCCATTCACAGCCAAAGAAACATTTGGGGGTACAAATACATGAAAAAGAACACACTGTGTGACAAAGTGTTTAATACTGGCTTTGCATCAGGTATAGCGTTCGAGTTCTTCCATTTTGATAAATTCTCTATGCACTTGTGCAGTGTGCGGCGGCGTGCATGTGAGAGTGCACGAGCTCTTGTCTCAAATGAGATGAGAGAAAGTGAGAATGAGTCCAGGACATCTTATAAATCCCTCAAAAACTACAGCCGGATAATAGCCCAATTAACCTTTTCATTCTTCCCACTCGTCAGCGAAATCCTTGCCCTCATTTTTTTTCTTCTTCATAATAAAATGAACTTCCATTCCTCATCCACCTTCTGCCAGATCGGAGCAAAAAAGAAAAGTGCTTGACCCTTTGCACAATAAGGATCCGTACAAAAATAACCTGGTTTTATTCTTGTAATGTGATTCCCGAGCCTAACATCTCGTCTTTTTGTCTGCGCTGACCTTATTTATGAGGGTAACTCAGTGAAGGACCCAGCGCCTGGATGAGAGAACAGAGTGCAGGAGGGGAGGTATTAGGGAACAAGGCTGAAGGGGTCAGGGGAACAGCATCCAAATGTGAGAAGAGGGCATCCGTAGGAGGATGTATACAAAACTCTCCACAAGGTGAAGTCCGGCGGACATTTTGGAGCTTTGGGGGATGTATGCATAGTCTAAGGTCTCTTCTTGATTTTCATCAAAAGTTTTCTGACATAATGGAATATACTGAAAAGCTGAAATGCATTTTGTCCAGGATTGTGTTATATATAAAGTTATATTAGTTAATGCCGTCTCATAAAACAATTAAATTAAATTGGTTATTGTATTTTGTTTTTTGACATATCCAAAAATTCACTTGCGCACACCAACAGCAGAAGTAATGAAATGGTAAAAAAACTGCATGCACGGTATTGAAAAAAAGTGCACTGCAGGAAGCTGACGTGTGCCGTTTGGCTTAGCAGAACCCCTTACCACCCGCTTGTAGGTCAGTGTAACGCCTCATTTGAAACAGATCTACAAAACTGATATAATAATAATAATAATGCATTAGTTTTATATAGCGCTTTTCTGGAGACTCAAAGACGCTTCGCAGTTGCATTATTCATTCACTCCATACTTGGTGGTGGTAAGCTACTATTGTAGCCACAGCTGCCCTGGGGTAGACTGACGGAAGCTCACTTACTACATACACACTGCACAGATCTTTTTCCTTGCGTTGTTGCTGTGTTGTCGTCAATCTCATTTTTGCCACTTTTTTGTTGCTTTTTATTGCGTATTTGTCACATTTAGGCCACGTTTTTGTAAAGTTTTTGTCCCTCTTGTTGCACTTTCATCACTTTTTTTATCACTTTTTTGTTGCTCTTTTGTTAATTTCTCGGTTTTTATGTCACTATTTTGATGCTTTTTTCAAAAGCAGGGAGCTTTCGGGCGGCAGGGTAGCACAGTGGTTAGCGCTCGTGCTTCACAGCTAGAAGGTCCGGGTTCGAGGTTGCATGTTCTCCCCGTGTCTGCGCAGGTTTCCTCCGGTTTCCCCTACCACTAAAAACATGTACAATAGGCCAGGATGTATAAGAGTGCACATGGGGGATGACGGATGGAAATTAACCCAAGGCTACAATCCGGTGTGGCTTGTTCATTAACTTGCACTGTCCTGAACAAATACATTAAACATAAATATTCAAGAAGCTTTTAGATTTGGGTAATACCAAACTGGAGTTCAGGTGGGGGTTAAGAGGTTAATTTTTTTTTAATCTAATTGTTTGTTGTCGTTTACTCAAACTTTTGTTTTCACTGTGCATGTGTTATCTTTAAATACATTTTAGACAGAAATATGCCGATTGAGAACAGCTTGACAGAAAAAATTTGTATTGTCATGAAAAAATAAAATAAACTGCTTATTCCTCTATTTGCCTTTGTCGGATTGAACAAAAGAATAACTAAAAAGTAGTTTTAATAGTTGACTAGTCACGATGAATTCATTTTCTTTATTGGGCAGGTCAATGCAGTGTAATGTCATATTTTACCGCAAAGACAAAGCCATATCCAAAATGCCCCACACACTCGAGAGAATATCTCAGGCTCTCCCCGTGATTCCCTCAGGACCTTAGTGTTGGTCTATGTGTCGGCTTCATCTGAGAACTGTCACCGGATACAAAGAAGTCTATTTGCCCCTCGCCTGTACGTGCCGGCGTTAGCATGAAAATGTGTTTGCATGTCTGAGTGACACCCCAAGGGTAGAAAACACACTTATGGGAGGAAAGAGGGATGAGACGAAGAAAGCGCTCGTGATATTTCGCGATTTTGACAAGCCCCCTGCCAAGGTGAAATTGCGTCTTGATGCTCGTCTGCGGCGCCGTGTGACTGTGGCTCTCCCCGCGTCGCCACCGTACATGAAGTTAGTGTTGTTTTCAATCTCATCTCTTTTCAAATGTGGCGTTATAGGGGCCGCGAGGAGAGGTGGCTGGCGTGTTGGGTGAAATTGGACTGCCTCTATCCATTATTGTAAACATCATCCCACCCGACAGGCGCGCAGGTCGCGGGGACGCAAAGGATGTAGGCAGAGCGCCCGTCTGGGAGAGAACCTGCTAAAACGCATCCATTAAGGGGGCCGTACTATTTTTTTTTTGATTTACATGTTGAGACTCCTTAAAAAGTGTCACATCCACTGCCTGACGCCGCTTGCCTCCTTCGCTTTGCCCGGCCGTCTCACGGCTGCCTCCCCGAGTAAAAAATAAAAAACAAGGGGAAAAAAAAGAAACAGGTCTTCTCCTTCGCCTTCGCTGCTGCTGCTCCCGCACCCTTGTTCCCAGGCGAGGAAATATCCCCTTCCTTAGTATCAAGGGCAAAATAGCACAAAGCACCTCAGTAGTCTGGTAAATAATAGGCAGCCAATGGCATGTGCCGGTGCCTAGCTCATTATAGTGTATGCACAACTTAATGACCTTAACGTCAGGGCAGCCCGCAATCATCTGTCATGGCAGCAATTAATTTCTTACGTGGCCCGCAATGGTGGCAGACCATTTAAACTTTCTCAAGTCACATTGTAATTTGTGCTGGGCATAGAAAAAAGAATCTATATGTGACAAAACCCAAGCTAAGCAGATGAAAAAAAAGAAGAACAACAATGAAAAAGTAACCATTCATTAAGAAAAGTGGAAGGACGGAAGAAGATGCAAAAGTGAAGAGGTGAAGAGCAAAGTCAAGGTTGAAAAGTAATTAGCGGGATAATGTGGCATAAGAAGCGGGAATACATTAACCTTAAACATGTCTAAAGCAGCAATCGACAAACCGCGCGGCTTCAAGGTAGGCTTGAATAATTATTTACACAACAAAGAATTGCAAATGATTCAAGTTCTCATGCGAACAGCAATGAGCGAGGTGGGAGAGAGCAGTGCGGAAACACTTTGTAATGGCTTTAACATTAAGGCAGCGGGGGGGGTTCCACAGGGATCCATGTTGGGACTGAAGTTATTCTTCCCATTGTTTGTTTTCAAGTTTCCTTTTTCAAGTTCTCAACAATATCAGCCCGTGTTAATAAACTGATGTCTGCACAATGAGTCAGTTTAGGGCGGCACGGTGGTGTGGCAGTTAGCACTCCCGCCTCACGGCAAGAAGGACCTGGGTTCGACCCTATACCGAGTGGGGCCTTTATGGTGGAGTCGTTATGTTCTTCCTGTGTTGGTGCAGATTATTCATTTTCTATGGATGTTTCGATTTCCTCTACGGTACCCCTACATACACGTACAATAGTGTTCCCTCTGGGGCCAGGACTCTCCTAAAATTAAAATAAAAAAGGGATTCAGAATCTCGGTTTGAAAAAGAAAGGAACAAGAAAATCATCCATAAATTACACTTATTTGTAATTGTAAATTGGAAAAAAAGAAAAATCGTACTTCTCTTTGTATTATTTATTCTTGTTTGATTATAACAATATTTAACAGTGCATGAAACCGCTTAAATGATATAAATTATTATAATTTCATGTGTATCATCACCCTTGACACATATGATGATACTGCCTATTTGAGTCTATTTTTGTTTTGTTGCCATTTTGTTTCAAAGTATGTACAGCTGCCCCTTTTTTTTTTTTTTTTTACTTTTACTTTACTTGACTTATTATTTGGTATTTTAATAGCATAATACTGGCACTAAGATGCTTTTGGGATGTATAGAGTCAATGTGCTTATTCTTGCTTGACATTTTGCCTCGATATTAAAAGAGCTGTAAATAAAGCAAAAATGTTCCGTCTATGAGGAAACCACTCACAAGTTATTTGATAAAAACACACACAGCCAGCCTGCCCCTCTTTTCCTCATTTACATCAAGGGGGGAAAAGAATGAAGAAAATCTATATTTTATAAACGCATTTTAGGTGCAGACTCCAGAATGTGGATTATTATCAGAGTGCTGGAGATCCATGATTAGGTTCTTTTTTTTGTTAAATAAGAGTATATTAGACCATTTATCAAGGCGAGGGGAAATGATGATGTGTGCTGTGCCCAACATTCATCATGATTACAGTGGCATCAGTCCTGGTTTGTGTGCCAGGTCGTGATGTAGTTGCCGTGTCTCCAAAAGCAGGAGTCTAAAGGCGTACGGAAATCTTTTATGGCATATTTGACTGGAACGTCACAAGGTCAACGTGTAGAATTTATTCAATAAGATGACCCAGATATGAAGTGTGTGGCAGCGGCTCTTGTTACACACAAGGTTATAGTCTGGATTTAGGAGATTGAACTCAACATTACGGTTATTTTCACATGAAAATGCAAATGTGTTGTTTATATTTTTTTTTATGTTGTTTTGGTAAACGGCCTCGATTTATAGAGTGCTTTTCCACCTACATTAAGTGATCAAAGCACTTTCACTCATGCACTGGTGTACATAGACACTGGAGTCAAGCTGGGTTAAGTGTCTTGCTCAAGGACACAACGACAGTGTGCACCTGCAGGAAATGGGATTCGATCCACCAACCTTGTTATCACTACCTCTACCATCTTTTTGGTGTCAAAAACGAAAATCCTTTCTATATTTTTTTGGAGAAAAAAGCTGTTGTCACTGACCTATTATATTTCAGTATTGGACGACTTCTGACATATTTTGGTGCATGACACAAATTGCAGATTGCGACTGTAATTTTCGGCCCCTTTTCCCCCTGTTAGTTAGTTTAGTTTATTAGTTTATTTCAGCAGGGACAATGTGCCATCCATCCATCCATTTTCTTCCACTTGTCCGTTGCTGGGTCGTGGGGGCAGCTGTTGGAGCTGCCCAAATCACACTGCACCAGCCCCTATGGCTCCTCCTGCAGGTAGTGGGTCCACAGAAGGACGGCCTCATGGTTCTAACCGGGCCTGTTGGTCTCTCATAAGGGGCAATGTGCCATAAACATGAATTAAGATTCATTTAGCTTGAGCTAGTTTCCATCTTCAGTCCCCTGAGCAGGTGAGTCACAACATGTACAATATAAAATATATCTAACCACTCAAATACAAATATTCATTCATTCAACCATTCATCCGTTACAACCATCAGTCCACATAGAAACATGCTAAAGTTACTACAATAAAACATCACTGAAGGTCATATTTACATTTACAGTTATCAGTGCTGACAGGACTGGTTTTCCAACAGCACTTTCCTTGTATTGCGAGAGAAATCCTTCAGGTCTGAGAAAAGTTTAGATTCTGTGGGAGTTTGTTCCATGAGAAGGATGTCTGTGGACCTGGAGCTCCTAGTCATCTGTTCAGAACAGAGCTGGACATTTGTTCCCCTGCCTATAGGAAGAACCTTTAGTGGCACGTAAGAGGCTAATGCAAAACAGATTTGGACATTTACCTTTAACCTCCTACTTAGTGCCTGAACCAAGTGCATTTTCTCCAGTTCGGCTTTACCCAAACCTAAAAGCCTAAATGAATTATAAAATATGCCCTGATACATACGTCTGGGTGTAATGCCTCATTTGAAAGCTAAGACCTACGAAAGTGATCATAACTTTTTGTCACGTTTTGGATGTTTTTTTGTTGTTGGTTTTTGCTAAGCTTTAAGATTTGGGTAATGCCACAGTGGAGAAAAAATGTGCCCGGTTCAGGTGGGGGTTAAGAGGTTAAATATATTTACAAATTCCACCGCCGACGCCACTGGTTCCCTGTTTGGCTGCTGTCGACGGTGCAATTAATTTGTAATGCTCCTCGGGGGAGTCACCAGAACTATAACTGTTATCTGCAACAAATGCCTATAATCTGGACTCTTACCAATCTCCTCACTGCCAACACTCTACCCTCACACATTTTCATTTATTTTTTGAAACCCCATTCACTTTTTTTTTTTTTATCCCGACTCTCCATCATCACCCTTTCCCTCTCAACACAAGCCCCGCTTTTGTCGCCGGGAGATATTTATGCAGCGACAGATCCAAAACATAAAAATACAAATCAGGCCTTTGAAACGCGCTGAATAGAAGTTGCCAGTATCAATGGATTTGCCCGCCACTCGCCCCCTATGGACTGTGACAAAAACATCTACCTCATCCCCTGCTTTTCACAAGGTGGGGGGGGGGGGGGGCGTCTTCAATTCCGCGATGCGAAATTAACCCCCGCTTTAATCGGGAGAAAAGGGGAGGTGCGCGCGTGTGTTGCGACTCGACAATAGTTCAAATCTTTGCGCGTCGCTCCGTTTAGCGACTCTCGCCCTTGAAGCAGAGACAGGGCGCGAAACGCTTACCCATCATCTGAGGGGAATGAACGACAGCGAAGGCAGAAGTCAGTCGTGGAAGTGGCGGGGGGAAGGGTAGGGGACTTATTTGCCAAAAAGCGCACGTAACGCATATGAGCGTTCCGAAGAGATGCGGGGCGAGGGGGGGAGAAGGATGCTTAGCCGTCGTCGCTGGCAAAAATGACTCCCGGCTTTGATGAAAAGGGGCTCGCCGTTGTGTGGAGAAGGGAGGATTTGAAATTGTCTCGCAGTGATTGTGATTGCCAAGGCGCGGGCCCGGGCCATTATATCACTGAATCTTTGTTAAGCAGCCCCTGAGAGCGGCTGACAGCATAATTAATCTTACCATATGAACAAAGGGACCCACTCAATAGTACTGAGGATGCTTATTAAAAAAATACTAAACACACACTCGCACCCCCTACTCCCTGTCTCACCCCGCTTGGGGGGGGGGGGGGGGGGGGGGGGGGGGGGAGAAAAGTGAAGGAGCTGTGGCGGCATTATCTTTTTTTGTTTGTTTCTTCTTTTTGATGATAGGGGAGCGGGGCTGGAAGGGCGGCGGTGGTGGAGGTTGGCTTGAGGAGGGGGCAGTGGCTGGTGGCAGAATGATGGATCATTCCCTGAGACAGTGAACGATATTAAACAATAATAGTGTTTGTGTGATACCGGCGACCAAATAGTTTTAATTAGAAATTTTAGATTAGCGCAATCTTTCCCCCCCACCTTCTCTCCTCGTGTGAATATTCAACAGCGTGGGGGAAGATAATGTGAAGGACCACGCTAACTTAGAGTGCATGCTAGATGAACTGTTATCTGGCGCTGCTGCTAAGCTTCTGATAATATATAAATACTGCAGATAGATTATTTTTGGTTAGTTTTAAGCTATTTTTAAGTCCTTTTTTTTTGACTGATGGATTCCAGAAAATAATATATATGGTCAACCCTCTGAAGACCAAAATAAAACAAAACGTTTATTTAAAATGTTTGATAGCGTGGCCTCCAGTGTATGAATGAGAGTGGATGAGTGGCTTTTTTTTGTAAAAAAACATTTACTGTGCCATAATGTAATGCCTGCTAACATTGTCGCAGTACTGAATATGTCGAGGGTTTTGTGATAAGTAAAAAAATGTCCAATAAGAATTGTAAAAAAGAAGTAACTGTGATGTTTCTTTCAATGCAACAGCAAATACAGTGGAGCAAAACATATATCACACATTACACTAGCTTTAATAATAAGGTTCCCAGTTATCAGTATCTTGCTGGAATAGTTTTACAGAACATCCGGAGGAAAGCATAGAGATAGACGTGGAATCAAACGGCAGGAATCAAGCAAGGGACAGTTTTGCTGCAAGTCCAGAATCCACGATTCAAAAAACGTGTTGTCAATTGACTACTCGAAAACGTACATCAGAGGGGAACTGAAATCAACATAATTTAAGCATCCAAACCAACTAACTTGTCCCTTTAACATGACCTAAATCCTATTGTAATTTACAATTACTGACATTATTACTGTGCATGCACTGCACACCCTTATATAAAAAGCCATAGGCGTATCCACAGAGCTGTTGAACATATTTGCAGGCTGAACATTTACAGAGTCTCAGTGGAGCAAATGCCGAGTCGAGTCGGGTCTTCTCCGAAATCACAATCATCCCTCTTCATGTGATCCATCCACGGCACAGAATTACATCTCCCTCATGAAGGTCAAAACTTTGCTGAGACCAAATACGAGTTGAGCTCTCTTTCCTCTTACTTTTTTCCTCCCCTTTGTGTAAAATGTCAAGTTTTGTAATATGTCAAGAGGAACAGAATTCTCAATCCAATTAATAGTTGAGACGACTGCAGCTCAGTGAGCTAATGCCAAATCCACAATAAGTCGGAAGAAGAGTTTCTTGTGTTGTTTTTCATGCCTGCTGTGACGTTGGATATAGGGGACAGGTTTGACAATGTTTTCAAAAATATTTTAACTGTTTTAAATTTTCCATCCCGTAGTTGTATTAACTATCCCTTTAAAGATGAGAATGAATACATAGATGGGGGTGGGGGGGGCTCTTTGTTAATTCTGACATTCTATCTGTCCGTGCAAATCTATGTCTTTCAATCAATCAATCAATCAGGATCACAGGAAGTGCCTCACAGGGCTGCATCAAACATTCAAATAATGAAACAAAACAAAACAATGTAATGTCCAAGCAAATGTGGTGTCCAGGCAAGCATAATGTAACCAAGCCAAAGGGCATCCCCCGTCCTTAGACCCTCCCGCCTGGCAAGGAAAAACAACCCAGTGGGAGAAAAGAGAAACCTCGGAGTGAACCACAGAAGGAGAGATCCCCTCCCATGGACAGACAGGCTATAGACCGACCTATAGGGCTAAATAAAAATAAAAAGGCCAATATAATTTTTGATTTTTGAGATTGAATAGACTTTTCATTGTTTTAATTACGGTGCCTTGAATACACTTCCGGAGGTGATGGCTCCGGAACAAACTGACTGAATAGAGATCCAAATCATTAAAGTGCAAGTTGACATTTTAAAAAGGGGTTCATCATCTGCTCATCTTCGGGCTCTGCTGTGAGTACAGGTCGCCATGCAACTACAAGGTTTAAATACATTCGACCCATAATTAAATACATTATGTTTGTGAAAATAGCATTGTCAGTGTTGAGTTGAGCATTAGAGCATGTTTTTCTGCAACAGTTCAGTTGCTCTTGTGAAATAGCAAACTTGAAATGTCCCCCAGTGTGGCTTTAACACTCTATAGACCAACGCCTTATCCTGACTTGTTGTCTGCACTGCTGTTGAAATGTATATTGCATTCCCTGGCTCCACTGTGTATTATCGCAGTCAGACATTTTGATCCGAAGTCAAATAACTACAGACACGTTTTAAAATGATTACGTCCAGTGATACCGCTTTTCTTTATGTTCAATCTGGTTATTTTCTTATTTATCATTCTGCATGTATTACTTAGTCCCTTAACCGTCTTAAACACAACCATGCCCGGGCTAAGAGTGGGGTGGAGACATTAATATATTACAAACGGGTCATCCACTCCCACACATATGTAGCCTGGATCACTTCTGCAACCCCAAAATCACATTAATATATTCCCAGTGCTACTTTTGAATATTAATATTACCATCAATTATTAATTTTCCCTTTGGCGTGGCGAGATATACTTGTTTTAATTAGCGTAGTGTACTCTTTCACAATTAAAAAGTAACTGATGTCCATACGTGCGGGCATTTTGCTGCCACGCTCTTTCCGCGGAGGCGAGGTGAGAGCGTGGGCTTGCATCTTTGGGCCCCGACCGCGTTGCCGATGCGCCACGGGCCCCCGAGCCATCAAGTCCCATTCTGAGCGAGTGCAACATCAAAACGGCATAATGAGACAGATCCAGAGCTTTAGTCGAAGAAGGGACTTAGAAGGGATGCTGATGAGAAGGACACAATTCTGTTTGTTCTCCAAACAGCTGCGATACAGCTCGTGTTTAGAGACGCAATCAACTCGGGCCGGTCAGATTACGCGCGCGGAGCTTGTTTGTCTGAATAAACATGGAGCCTTTAGCGCCTGCATCCTACAAAAACCTAAATCAGTTGTGTTCACATCATAGAATTTCTTGTGGTGATCTAACAGGGGGGCCTATACAGATTTACTCCATATGTATCATTGGGCCACCTTTAGTTTTGATTACAGCCCACATTTGCTGTGACATAATCATTCCAGTTTTTGACTTGGGTAGTTCTTAACTCCAAATTACTTGTTCCTGCGGATATTTCCCCAGGTTGATATACTTGATTTAACTCTTCTCAAACAGACAAATATATTTTCCATGACCAAGATGTCTCTTACAGGATTATTTAGTGAATGCGAAGTGACTCATTGCATCAAATGGGCTAAATAACTTGGTTAGTTAGTTATTTATTTAAAAGGACAACGGACAGGTACATTAAAAAGATGGCTGCCCCAGATTTAGCACAATGCTAATTTCCATCTGCAGTCCTACTTCTGGTACCACCAGAAAGATAATCACCCATGCAGTAATTATGTAATGGGAGGCTCTTTATCTTATCTTATCTTAGCTTATCTTATCTTATATTTCCTGCACATTTGTTCAGGCAAAACCAGACTTGATTAGTGTGCCAGTTCGGTCTATAATAACCGACTCTATCAACCCACAATATTTGAAAAATGACCTAGCGAAGAAATGTTCTGGGGACATTGGTGGTGGTCATCATCATCATTATTTCATTTTAAATACGCAAATACTTGACAATACAATGAGATAATATGCAATTTTTATATTTTACGAAAGTATATCATTTCTTTCTGTTATGTTATATAGTGCAGTGCTCTATCTCGAAGCAGAACCCCACTTCAGCGCCGCGGTGGATTCCTTGTTCTGTTATTTGACCTTTTAAAGTCTGATCTGGCTCCTGCTTAGCTCTGAAGTGTGCATTTGTCTCTGATTGTATGTGCCGTGGAGAGCGCATGTATGGTGGAGTGCCAGATGGAAGTGTGAGAAGCAGGAAATCTGCTCCTGTCCATGTCAGTTCTGCTCCACAGAGCTCTGATAACGGAATAATAATCCTCCTCGTCTGTTGGCTGCTGCCTCCACTCCACTCTCCTGCCACCTTCTGATTGTCTCCTAGAGGCGTGCTCCTATCCGCTGGCTTCATTTGCACCCCGTTCCTGTGAGGCCCACTGCTAAGGCATGGAAGTGAAGCAGCTTATTATCCATTGACATCAGTGCCAAGAGAGTGTCCGAGACTGCATTCAGAAGAGATTACCAAAATTCAAAGTTCAGACGGTGTTTATTGTGTATACTTAAACACTGACAGTAGCCCTTTCACACATGTTCTCATGTAGGTTTACTGCTTCCCTTATCGACAGTTCAGATAGCCCAGTAGTTCTATGGATTGACAGCAATATAGAAAAAATAGCAGGACAGAGGCAGGTGCTTTTCTGCATGTTGTATATAGAAAGACCTTAAATATTCCTGGAAAAGGTAATTTAGGCTAAGGTACTTGCCTTCTCTTTTCTGATGCATGGATGGATGGATGGATGGATGGATAGATGGACGGATATGCTCACCCTCCAGCCAAGTACTTCTGGAGATGGATTCCCTAACAAGAAAGTGTACAAAAAAACATCGAAATGCCTTTATTCATCCCAGTAATAACACCAATTTCCAAAACAGTTTCTTAAAGACAAGTTACTCTCGTACAAAATCACACTTGATGTGGTTTGACGTTACGCATTGTCATTGTTTTGTAACTGATGGAAAACCGATTTGAACGTTATCTATTTCTGGGTTGACAGTTTCTAGCTTCATCTGCCCGACGTGCCCATGATTCCCTGCAAACCGCTATGTGCCCATCAGCCCATCCATCCATCCATCCATTTTCTCCCACTTGTCCGTTGCCGGGTCGTGGGGGCAGCTGTTGGAGCTGCCCAAGTCACATTGCACCAGTCCCCTATGGCTCCTCCTGCAGGTGGTGGGTCCACGGGAGGACGGCCTCATGGTTCCAAACGGTTCCAAACGGGCCTGTTGGTCTCTCATAGGGGGCCCATTCACACTCTCATTCATACACCAGTGTACGCAGACACTGGAGGCAAGGAGGGTGAAGTGTCTTGCCCAAGGACACAACGACAATGTGCACCTTCAGGAGGCGGGATTCGAACCCCCGACCTTCCGATCATGAGCCGACCCGCTCTACCATCTGCGCCACCGTCGCCCATCAGCCCATAAATCCCTTTAATGCACTCCTATTAGGAAAAGTGAAAAGTTAATATTGAGTAAAGGCAGAGGAAATCCAGCCCTGGAGGATTTATGACACACACTTCAATAGAGAGCCGAGAGAGGACAGGCATGAAGAGAAAGAACCTTTCACAGACTCCTCTAATGGTGTTGGCACGAGATTTGAAGGTTTAATATTGCATGCTGCCTGATTTTTTTCCTCTTTTTGTGCAATTGACCAACATGACATGCCTAACTGTATAAATGGGCTGCTTTATGATGATAAGATCACTGGCTAATAAGATATTTATGTGACATGCTGATGGATCCATCTCCTCCTCTCACAGTCCTGCCATGTTCACGCCTCGCCGAGCCGGTGAGGATCAAACGCAAATTCTCCAAATGGGGTCGTTAAATGGAGAGGAAATTTAATAAATTAAACTTTTTGAAGGAGCTAAAAAGGAAAGATGGGAGAGAGAGAGACAGGCAGACGTGTAAAAGAAGTTTTTAGTCCAGACAAATAGCCTAGCGACACTGTTTAAATATTTAGTTATTGTTTCTTCTTGGAATTGTCCAGTTCTGTGAAATTGCTTTTCCTGGTGTTTGCATTCAGCAGGCTCAAAGATTATTCCTGTTCAGTATAGGAACCTACTAATATACCGAACAGGAATGATCTTTGAGGCCCATCTACAGCCGTGATGGGCTTCAGGCTCAACAGTCTCACCCACTTCAAAACTAGATATGAAAGTAAATATCTCATAGACCCAATAGACTTCTGCGACCAGAGTTGAAAGAGGTCGCTTGCTTGTGATTAACCAGTGGTACAATTGGATTTCAAGCCAGAAGTATCTGAAGACGGAAGCTAAACGTCTTGAGCTTGATCAACCCAGCCCAGCAGACACAATTTAAATCTCTATGGTGGCAAATTCTTAAGTGATTGAGAGCCTACACAAACATCTTTTTTGTTTTTTGTAAGAAATGATTGCGTTGAAAGATCTGCTGCGCACTCATGTCCTTTCCGACGCATTTTACAGTCTTAGCGTGCAGCCTCGCCTGCACTTGGGCGAACCGAACCGGCACGCACTCCCGACTGCAAGATCACCCCGACTGAAGTGAAGAGTTCCCGAGCAGACTTTGACGACTGTGTACACAATCACAACGCGCCCGAACGCTGCCACGTATCACCGTGCGCACGCCGTATATGCCGGTATACAAACATCCTCTGGAGTGGAGATATCCAGAGGGCCCAATTAGCCAGCGACATGGGAGGAATCCACGCCGAGAGAAGGAGTGCACTGTGACAGCCTGTGCTCTTTGTCAACTGCCAGCCTCCATGTTTGACTAGGGGCCGCCTGTCTCGCTCCACCGTGGCATTCCGAACTACTCATATATGACGCGGCGGGGATGTGCACACGCTCGCTCGCGCGCACTCCCGCACACAGGCGCTAGCTAGCAGTCGCCGCGGCCGCGCTAATTAGCCTAATGCCTGTAATGAAGAGGCCTGACGTGCTAACATCTCCACAAGTGATGGTTTTCGCAGTCGGCGCGGTTGGCACCTTATGACCCGGGCCGCCCACGCGTTGGTTCACTCGGCTCTCGTGCCTCGGCACTCATAGTATCACACACTGTGCAGCTGCGGCTTGAATTAAAAATGTGTAGGTGGGCATATTAATATTCCTCTGTAATCCGGATTACAATATTATACGCGTGTTATGACTTTATTCATGGCGACTGTAGAAACACTAACAAACAATAAAACGCTATAGAAATGCAAATGGGGAGGTTCAGTCGAGTGCGATTTTCAGAAGCCGTTCAGGATCTGGTAACACGTACACACATTTTACATTATTACCTTGCCATCTTAAGGTGACATACCAACCATCATTCTTTTGGGAGCCTTAGCATTGATATTTTATGTTCTAAAATTACAAACTATGTACAGATAAAACCATTAGTATTGCCACACTGAGCTTGGCAGGATTTCAATTTGGTCTGCCAGCAGTATTGGTAATGATACATTATAAAAGAGTGAAAATAAACTTTCACTTTCATCTGCCTGCATGCTGGCAAGTCCATAGCCCTGTGATCAACACAGTTTGAGCACAGAACTGTCAGAACAAGTCCAGAGATGGATGAGCTTTAAAAATGAGGACTTGCATGTTCCAATCATGACGCAACACAATCCAGGAAATACAGACCAGAAGGATATGAGTCACTGCTGGAGTGCCTCCAACGGCTGACCACACATCCTTCACATACAAACAGGTGAGGTTGAAACGATCTTTATGTGTTTTTGTTTAATAATAATCAGTATTTAGCCTATGAGAACTATGATTTGTAAATGTATGAGTATTCTATGAGGAGAATCATGACAAAATCTTGGAAAAGATCAGTGCGTTCATACTTTTATATTATTGCTCATACTATATTGCCTTCACTTGGAGGTTAGGGCACAAGGGCATTCTATGGAAGGAACATATTCTACAACTAGGTCTTACCTCACAGTTACCCCTAATAATGCTGCATCACGTTATATTTTATCGGCAAAAGTGACGTTCGGAAGTTATGAATACGTATCTGTTCCAAATGGCTGCTTTTACGCACGAAGGGTGACCGACCTCGTCAACGCAGACACACCCCACGCCTTAAACAACAATTGACACATTGAGACAGACCCTGCAGGGGCCACCATACCCACGTCACAGCCCTCACCGCCTCCCCTGTCTTTGCCTCGTAAGCCCAGTGCGTGAACTCATTCAAGAACATAGAGAGGTAGTTCGTCAGGGCAAAGGCACCTGTTCCAGTTTTCCCCGCGATCGCCCATAGACACACATGTGCGGGACGCTCACACCCCCGCACCTTCACACACCCTCTCTTTAAATCTCCCAGGAGCTGCCTGTGTACTCTATATTTATTATCCAGGGTGGCACTGTTGATAGATGAGATACCTACTCAATTACAAGGGCACAACATTGCCTTTCCAAGCTGATAGGGTGAAAAACTGGCTTCTTTTCTACTTTCCTTTGTTGTTGGTATTTTTTTTTATCTATCCCTCCATCCCGAAAGGTGATGTACTGCAATGTTAGTGGTGTACATCTATGTGACACGTGGAACGGTCCCGCTTCTTAAATTCCTCATAACCCTGTCCAGCTATGAAGGGGTCAACATTGACAAGAGACTCCGGGCACTATACATCACAAAGGTACATAGCTTGGTGCCTTGTAGCCTATATAGCCAAGGGTGATGAAACATTAAGACTCTAGCCATAGCAAATAGAAATCATAACAACATATATTGTCTTATATCCCCAAACTAAAACAAAAAGCATTGTGGATGGAACCCCTGTGACTAGTGGATAGTCACTAAATGAAGGGCCATGTAGTACACAAGCCAAGGGTGGCTCTTGCAACATTAATCTCTATCCGGTGAAGGTTTGTGAAGCAAGGGAGATGGAGGGGAGGCCAGTGATGCGGGATGTTTCGAGGTGGACATCTTGGAAAGGTGATGCTGAGCTATGTTCCCACTGCAGGCCAAGATGTGCTGCATGCACACATGAAATTGCAGTAAATTTGCGTTAGACTCAATCCGTCTTCATAGGCCATGGGAGTTGGAGTCAAGGTTTGGACAGGTCAAGAACAGGCCTTAACCTTCGTTCTCACAAATTACAAATTCGTATGTAGATGTGCAAAATTTACTTTTTGTTGTTGACATTTTAACATAGTAATCTTTCAAAATGAGTGGGTTGCCCAGTGCCGACTTTTTTATCCATGTTAGCGATCAATAAAATGGTGCTATGATTAACATGCAGGAGGGGCATGAGTTTTTTTTCTTCTTCTTAAATTACATCGTTGAGCAATACTAAAATAGGTTAAGGTATAGTCCATTGTCTCGACATTTCACCCAGCCTTCTATGCTGCTGGGGCAACCTGCAAGGAGCAGTGGGCCCGGGGACCCAGTGGAGCCAGGCTAATGGTCAGTATCACCTGGCTGGAGGATTCACCCATTGTGCATGTTTTAGTGGTAGGGGAAGTAGGGGAGTACCGGAAGAAAAACCTACGCAGATACGGGGAGGAAATGTAAACTCCACAAAGAAAGGTCCCGTCCGGCTGGGATTGAACCTGGAAGCTTATAGCTTCATGAACCACGAGTGCAAACTGCAGAGCCACTGTTCACCTGTTGGTGAATCAATTAAGGCATTCAGGAGGATAGTTATCGGGAATAGTCACTTTAAAATTACACTTTCTGTAAAGTACACACATTTAGAGAGCTGTCAAAAATATGTAAAAGTTCTTTTTTTCTCAAGGGTCTTGAAGACACTTTATGCTGTTGCTACCCCATATATACACAAATCAATTCCTACTCTGCTCCAGTGGAAGTGTAGCCAATATATCGGGTTCTGAAAATTGCTCTAACATTTTGCAAGGCATGTTATCCATGCAGAAACATATGTAATCAATTGATTATCAGCGATCAATGGCCACAAATTGAATTCACAGGCTGTGTTATCTGCGCTAAGTTTCGAGTTGCATAATTAATGCTTCTGTAGTTAGATTGGCAGGATTGGTTCGCTCTAAAAATGAGGTAGTGCGTTATTTATTTCTCTATTTTATTATTGCCACCAGGCTTGTTATAAGTTTTTGGTTGCAATACATTGCACTGACACTGAAAAACGTACACCTCTTTGTCACAATCAAAAGCGGGCCAAATGTTTGATGATTTACTCAGATTGATAGATTAGATATGATCTAATGTGTACCAGACAAGGCGGTTGCTTTGGTAGGTTAACAAATATGCCCCATAATACTGTAATTGCTATAATAGGCATTCAGATATTCCTACTGGCCATATGATAAACTGGCACAATTGCCCTTAGACTGCAGTGTCAAAGGTTCAAATTAACAATAACCTTTTGTTGTGTCCATAAGACATTTTATGCACATTGTCCATAGAGAAAATAAAGAAAATATGATTTTGCTCTTCCTTCACAGTTTGTTCCTTTATTTCAAAGATGTCGTTTGTTCCCTCCACAGAGCACGCTTCTCCACCAGGTGCATCCGTGCTGAGAGCTGCGAGACAATAAGGAGCGTGTTATTTGTACATCGGGTACAGTGTAACCTTAGCTGTGTTGTTCCATCAGGGCCGTGATCTGGTGAAGTATGCCCCTTATCTATCCCTGTCAGCGCGAACATTACTCACTCACCAAGTTTGCCGTGGGAAGGTGGGGAGGCTGTTTGTCAGGCCAAATTGGTGATCAATCACTACGTCAACCCGAGCCCCCACCGTCTGTCAGCCCGGTCGCGTGCATAACAATTGGAAACGGAACAAAAGCGGGTCGAACGGAATACCCAGGAAACAAAAAACAAAAATAATTAAAAGGAGTTTTTAGCGCCCAACCTGGATGCAGCTGATGATGTTCGCATGTTTGATTCATTTAAAAGGTGGACCGGATCAGAATGCTGCTCGCGGGGGGAAGCAGACGAGGGGACGGCGGAGGAAAAGGCCCTTAAGCAATGACTTCAGAGGGCAGAGCGAAAAGGGGGAAGAGGAAAAAAAAAAAAAAAAGTGTTCATTCATCATTATTGTCATGGGCTTTGGCAAATGATAACAATTTGTCTTCATCCCTATTTTTAGACAATGAGTCGCAATCGCCATTTTGGCCAGATGGGAGCGGGGGGCCTATGCGAGCAATATGCTGCATTTTGTTTGATGTCCTTTGTATGGAATTTCTTAATTAGGGACCACTAGTGTCTTTTTTTTTTCCCTCTCCACACTAGTCACATGCATATAGTTCAATGACACATTTAGATGTATGGATCTCTATGTAGGCCATGAAGCCATACTCTCGCCTTTATTGATTGCTCCTTTTCGCCATTTGTGAATGCAAGATAATGCCCGCTATTCATATTGTTTAGAGACGTGGGAGACGGCGAACTTTTGTAACGATTATGGACAACCTTGCACAACAATGAAAAACATCTAGAAATCCATGAATATCTACAGTAATGACGTCCCAGGGGCGGCGGGATTTCCCAAAAGCGCGCGCGTATACCTATAATAAACAAAAGGCTTTTGACGGACAGAGATAAACATGTTGACACGGGAGAATGAGGCATTATTAAAAGTCGCCGGGCGTGCACGGGTGGGGAAGGTTGGAGAACCGGCCTCTGGCGGGTCTGCGGGGAGGTCATGCTGTGATCGGAGAAGGATGAAGATAAATAGGTGCGGCGCTGGACGTATGGAGGGGGAATAATTGACACCTAACGCGCACGGTGACCCCTTGACTCGCAGGTTACCCAAAGGCCACGCAGCGCACACGCCATTGTGTGGGCGGGTTATAGACAATTAAGTATTTACAGACTTCGGCACCTGCAGTTTGGGTTTTGGGTTTGTAAGTTGAAATTGTGCAAAAGGTTCAGTTTAGTTCCATTCTAGCCTTGTTTTTGGGTCCTTACTTGGTATTGTAAGTGTTATTTATGAATTGATTTGGTGTAAAAGCAACTTGACTGTTTGTGGAAACTGAATGTGATATACTGTGGCTTGGTATATTCAAGACAGTATTTTTATTCCCCTCATATGGTGCACCCCCTTTTATACACTATAATTCCTTAGTCAAAATGGTACTCACAATACTTGTCGCTAATGCTAATTTGCATCCGATGTTCCCCAGTCCCCAGCATCCATCGTGGCCTATTACTGTCCATGTTTTTAGTGGTAGGGGAAACCGGAGTACCCGGAGGAAAGCTACGCAGAAACTGGGAGAACATGCAAACTTCGCACAGGAAGGTCCCGCCCAAGGTGGGAATCGAACCCGGGACCTTCTAGCTAGAAAGCATGAGCACCACCAGATAATAAACACAGGCATTTCACTACCAACAAGTAGTTACAATTGTACTTGTTTCAAACGAGAGAAATGCGAAGTAACGTCTTTTTAATCATACCATAAACTTAAATACTGAAAAGAGTGAACAGTGGAACACCTGCAGATGGTGTTCAATATCATATACAGTGCAGCTATTTGACCAAACACCTTTCACATAACATCCCATCCTAGCCTATTCATATAAATGTGTCTGTGAACTGTATTTGGAGAGGCAGTGTGCACAGGTTTCACAGGCCCTTTGCAAATAGTCTTCATGCCTACCTTCAGGCTTCTGTACTGGCTACTCTCCTGCTCTGAGTCCATCCATCTTCTTACACTTGTCTGTTGCCGGGTCATGGGGGCAGCCGTCCGAGCTGCCCAAATCCCACTGCACCAGCCCCCTATGGCTCCTCCTGCAGGGGGAGGGACGGCCTTCATGATTCTAACCGGGCCTGTTCTGAACCACACTTTGTCTAACCCCTCACCTAGGACCGGTTTGCCAATGGGAGACCCCACCAGGGGCACGAAGCCCCCTCCACCACGTTAAGGTGGCGATCCCCGGAGGGGGAGTACTACATACATGTCATAAAAGTTGGTGGCACTTCAGATGTTCGCATGTGGACAACAGAGGAACTGCACGGACTTTATGTTCATCCCGTGGTGGGGCACATAAGGTTTTACAAGGAGCAAACTCCCTTAAAACGAGGGACGCGCAGTTCCTGCATCGCCGTCCGGCCACAGGCTTTTTGCAGCATTTGGACAAGGAAACAGCTTGCACTCAGGACTTGGGGGAAAAGCGGGAGGCCTTTTTTGTCCTCTGTCAATATGTGCCTACAAACCTGGCAAGATTTAAACCTGTCATTTTCCATCCTGAGAACGTAAACCGCGTTATAACGGCTAGGCTGTTGTCTCGTGAATACAAATGCCGTTATCCATAAGAAGAAGGAAAAAAAGTGTCAACCATATATTAACAACACAGCTATAAGGCACGGCGGCACTTTGTATAATCTCCAGAACGAGTTAATAGCTCATGTTAGAATAGAAGCACCAAGGCCAATTGTTCCCCCGTGCACACAAATCCATCGAGCGCGGCCGCTTCCAGAGTGACATATCCTCGGCATCCCACCTCCCGCTCCCACGCTCTCCATCTACGTCCGTTTCCCTCTCCCCCTACATTATCCTATCGGCCCAATCGCTGCTACCCGTAATTTATAACGCCTCCACTACAGTAGTCCCCCCCCCCCCCCTCCGATTCCAGCAACGTAGCGAGGGCTCTTAAGAAGCTATTGATTTCTATTTGATTAAATGTCTCGCTGGTTTGCCGCAAATTAGCAAGAGTTTAATCAAATCTCAATCGATAGCTACTTAGTAACCCCACCCCCGCAGACGCCTCATGCAAAGTAAAGTAAAAAAACAAATACGCAGGTGAATAATGGGGAGACTGGACCCGCGGTGGAGCGACTGCGATTTTCTGAATTGAAGGGCGATGTGTTGTAAAGATGAACACACGTCATCTTTTATACATAATCGCTTTTAATGGGCTGTTGGTTTTAGGTGAAGTATTGATAAAGGTAACTTTTGCATATTCAGGACTATGGATTTCAGGTAAAAATATTAACATTGCTTTAAAAAGGTGCATTTTAAATAGCGGCGTGAGCATATCAGAGAAACAAGGGTTAATTGGTTATTTCTTCGAGCGGTATCTGGCACCTGGTGGGTTATGGAAAATCGGCTCAATCAATGTAAAAGAACAGGAAAAACACTCATTGGTAGTAAAATTAGAAGTTCATGTGACAAAGTGAAAAAAGTAACAAAATGTGGCAAATATTTAGGCAGAATAATAGTAAGAAAAACTGCAGGGATCCTTACGGAGCGTCAAGACTTTTTAATGCATTTCCAAAAGTGCTGAGAATCTTGATCATTTAAGGGGCCGTAACTCATTTTCATTCTCATTGTAAAAGTGAAATCCATGTTGCCTGTTGTGCTTCATATCAACAGGTGGGTCGGGATCCAAAAGTGGGTAGCAGAACCATTTTCAGTGGGTCGGGAGTAGGACCCACTGACCTACTTTAACGATGCTTGGTTTCTGATACCGATACTTGAACGATACCTTTTTTATACATACAATATACCAAAATGTTGTCATTTAGAACCATAAAACAGAACAATTATGTATTCCGTTTCTTTTCAATTTGCATCATTTATTTGAGCTGGAACCCCCTTTAAAGCTGTCCCTGGACCCAACAGGCTTCAAAACTTGGGCTCTAAAGATACAATATTTTCAGTACCTGTTATCGATACCTGTAGTGCCTAAACCTTTTGTTTGTTTTTTCGATACCATACAGGTATCGTTTAACCAGCCCTTCTGGGGGCCCTTGACCATGGAACATTTCTTTCAGCATTTATCTTCTGGAAAAGTACAAAAACACGAACCGAGTCTCTTAAAACAACTGCTGTAGTGCTCGTTTGACTATTATTTCAGCTTTACAGGTTTAATCAATGCTTGAATTAACTGAACATTTTAACAGCTTCAAACGTCAAAGTGCTTTATGGGTTTCAAATAAATGCTCTTATGTGGGTCACGCGCGGTACTTCATCCTTGGGCATCTCCAAACCAGCGTGTCGCTCTGCTCTCTGAAAATTGTAAATCAGATAAACTCATCTCTGCCGAGAATTGTAATGTTAGGAATGTGTTTATAAAGTAAGGAATCGGTTGTTTTCACAACCAGCGATTTAAAATGGACAAGATCTTTCTGAAAATGGGGGAAAATCAGGTACAGCTCTAATTTTGTAAGCACAATTAATATACGGTGACCTGTGATGTGGATAACTTCACATCTTTGAAATAGCACAACACCGACATTGCAAAAAGCAACAAGAGCATTTGCAGATGTGAGCATGAACACACAAAGCCTTTGAAAGTTGGAAGCGCCCCTCCGCCCCCCGCTTCAGCCCTGTGTGAAAAACCCTCTGTGACATCCATCATTTTTATTGGCCATCTGCGAGAAGGCCTTTTCAAAACAGTGAAGTATCACTTTGGACAGTCCTACCAAAATAGTCCAGGCTCGGAGGCAGTGACTGATGCCGCACTGTGAACTGATATATGCCACTGCACTCCACAATAGCCGCGTGGGTGTACCGCTTCACTCCGGCAAATACAGCTATTGTGGGGTTTATTGAGCATTAACCTTACATTTCAATAGCGGAGTCCCGGTCCTCAGGCTATAAGCTGTTTTGACAAGCCTTTTCTTCACTCCACATTTTTAGATATTGAAAATGGAATGCCTCTGCTGATGTGTGTACGCTGCGGTTTCAGGTCAGACTATTCAGATGGTTTGTGGTTAGCCACATAAGTAAAGTCGTAACCTACTGCGCAAAATCTATACACAACCGATTACTGATGACACAGTACTGCTGGTGTGTTTGTGTGCGTGCGTCTTTGATCCTTTTCAAAATGCCCAGCCAAATTCAGCTGCTATACACAGTTTGGGTAAGTTGGTTCCATTTCCAGAATGTGTGGGGCTTTCTGTGTGTAGTATATATTTCCAGTGTCTTGGTGGGTTTGCTCCAGTTTCCACCATTTACCCAAAACATTCACTATAGGCTAATCGTTCAGCTAGGTGCTTAGTGGTCACTCAGTGCTTCTGACAGACACGTTTCCCAACAGGGACAATAACGTGCCCCTTAACCTCAGGTACACTGTATTCTACTGCAGTGGTTCACAAACCTTTTTTTCTTGAAGCTCAGGCCCTGTATAAAATACTTTCAAAGTAGAAAGAAACTCTTCCTTGTTGTGAGTCAGTGGCAGTACATCTGCAGAGCGCCACCTACTGTTCATAGAGTGTGTATTATTAGACATTTAGAATCAAGCTATATAAATTTACTTTTTACTTTGAGGCCTTTTCAGAAATGTAGAAAGTATTATTTATCTTTCAAATGTAGTGAAGTAAAAGTGATATACAAAAAGTACTCGAGCAAAGTACAGATCCTCAAAAACTCTACTTAGTAAAGTACATTTACTATTGATCCCACAGGATGGTAATCCTAAATGCACAAAATACATCTCATTGCAAACAAAGTGGCTTTTTTATTGAAGCGCAATCAGCACAATTATCCTTGGTCAGAGTGGGAATATAGAACGGTAGTTTCTGTACTCTGCCTTAGGGCAGCTATGGCTTTACAGTGTGACTGAGGTCTGATACAATTATGGTCCACGTAAAGCACAAGTTTGTAAAGCGGCAAATTAAAATATATACGATACGTAGGCCTTGTTCTTGGGAATGTTTCTAAAAAAATGTGTATGTACACAGTTGTAAATATTTACAGAAATGATTTATTCCTGTAAATGTATTTAATTCTGTTAGATGACTGAGCGTTCACTGTGTATATAATATTGTAGTTTCTTTTCTTTTATTGGAGATTTTATTTATTTACAAATCTTGCATATGATTTATGTTGGATAACCCTTATATCAAATACCAAGAGGAATGCTTAAAAGTCATTCCCCTGTCTTCTGTTGTGAGAAACTAAATGTCAATCATAAAATGTCATAAGAACTAATTCAAATTATAAATTAAAACCGTACAATCTTTGTATTACTTTGTCTCATACTGTACAACCATTTCACAGGCCCATCTTTATCTGCTGGTAAACACAATTTATCATAATACCTGCAAATCCAACAAAAGCTGTCCTCAAAGTAATGAAAGTTCAATGCAGTTAATTAAACGTGCATTGCCCATTTGCAGCCACCTGAAAAGAAGTAAAGATTATTGACATCGCGTTGAACAAATTATAACGTGTCTGCGATATGATTTCTGACCTTGTTTTCGTATCATTATGGTGCAATCATGTGATGTAATATGCATTCATCACATGGATTGAGCATGACACTGTCCTCAGAACAATGCAGCAGTGTGAATTCGAAGATTATGCTATACAAAACAAAGCCGTACACAGAGAAAATGGTGGAACCTTTTTAAACTATACATTTCATAACTGAGCCTTCTGACATTTATAGAACAGCCAATTTGCAGGGACCTCACTCAAATGATTCCCATATATTTTGTATTATTCATCAGGAATATTTGGCTTGTGTATGGTTTCATACAGTAGTTATTAATTGCGAACAAAGGTCCCTACTCTGGGACATCTTATCTTCGCTTGAAATGTGCTTGAATTTGGACAATTATTGCTGATTTTGGGTAGGTTCGGACAGTCTTAAATTAGATTCCAATGGAGCAGGCATTCATTTGAATAGAGAAATGCACTTGTACACTTAAATTAAGACAAAAACCCTTGAAATAAGACAAAAAAGTCAAAGGCAAGATAAATTATTCTTGTTCCATTGGCAATAATACAGTCCAAACATACTCAAAACCAGCATCAATTCCGATAATTCAAGCACTTTTAAGTCATTTTTGCCAAAGATAAGATTCCATTTGTTTTTCAAGCGGTCACATGTACACTGTAGTTTAAGAGTTGGACCTTTCACTCCTGATTCGAGAAGCATCGTCAATGTGACTGACCGTCTGAGCAATAAAACCTTTTCTTTACAGCTGGTTGAGAGAACGTCCTGAGAAGAAAGAAGATACTTACACAAGTCAAACTGGAAGGTTAAACGCCTGCTGACCAACTCTCAGATCATCGGTGCAACTGACACGTCCAAAGCCACTCTTTCCGAAGACAATATTTATCACATCACGAGGAACTATTAACAGAACTACAGTTTTTCGCTTTCAGTCAATCTTTTTTCATTATCATTTTGTCTTTTTCCATGCCACTTATTTCCAATCATTGCCTTTGATTACCTTACAATCCTGGCCCTACCTCAAAACCCTTTATCCCACCCACCCTCCAGCTCTCATACACTTCAAACCACACTCCAAGAACCCCTTAAGTCTCGGAGAACACTTTTAATGCAAATCTTATTATTATTTTATCAATCTTATTGAACTAAAAACGTCCCACAGCGATTCCAGTATCTCTTTTGTCAGAGGAATGAACAGAATTCCATTTCAAACTCCTGAAAATGCCTCCTTTCTGATTCGATTTCTTTCCGTCATTTCTCTCTTCCTCGCCAACAGAGGCAAGACAACCTCCATTTGTGTCAAGTGCTGTTTTCGATTGCAAGGTTTTTAAAGCTGTAAAATGGCGCGTGTCAGGGCCCTTCACGCCCTGGGGCCCCCCGCTAACATGTGAGAGCCAACATGCCGCCGCCGGGTATCATCTCCCATCGCCGCCTGTCAAGCTCAGCAGACAGGCAGGCATCACACCAGCTGACAACTCGCATTCACGTCACGAGCGCTTCATCCCAGGCCCGGGTCGATCGGAGCTGACTCGCCGCCGATTTGCTCCGAAAGTGGATATCTGTCCCAGCGCGCGTCACGCCAGTTCCGCGGGAGAAACGGTGAGTGATGTCTGGCAGTTTCGTGATGAAGACAGGCTGATGTTCAGGAGTCTGAGAAATGAGAGAAAGCTGAAAGAGGGGCATCCGCAAATCTATTCCAATGAGTGGTGGGAATGAAGTTGGCTGTCAGTCTGTCAGCCCGGTGGCGTCACACAGAAGAGGACGGGAAAATGGTTTGGACATGAAGCTGCTCAAAACAACAATGTCCATGTACAGCAATTATCGATTAAACACTGTATACTTCTTACATGAAACTTCCCACTGCTGTATTTTGGGAGGAACTACACTGGAGAAGACTTCCTGTCTCAGTAGAGGCACAGTAATGTTATGGTGAGTTGATAGAAATGATACTCCAATTGCATGCTCGGGTCCTGACAAGAACCAGGAAATACCACCATATTAGTCCAGTGCTCCGGTCCCTGCACTGGCTTCCTGTCACTCAGAGAATATAATTTAAAACAGCTCTGCTTGTGTACAAGTCTTCTCATGGTTTAGCACCAAAGTCCATCTCTGACATGTTAGAGCCGTATGAACCATCCCGGGCCCTGAGAACTTCAGGGAGGGGTCTCCTGGTGGTTCCCAGAGTCAATAATAAACACGGTGAGGCTGCGTTTCAGTTTCATGCAGCTAAAATCTGGAACAGTCTTCATGAGGATGTGAGACAGGCCTCAACTCTGACAATGTTCAAATCCAGGCTGAAAACAGCTCTTTTTACCCGAGCATATGAAAACTGAAAGTATTTTATCCGCACTCTTGCCTTTTACTGTAATTAATTATTTTTTATGTTTTAATGATTGATTTGATCTGTTTTCTTGTAATTTTATGCAACTGTGAAGCACTTTGAATTGCCTTGTGTATGAATTGTGCTCTACAAATAAACTTGCCTTGCCTTACTGTATATTAGGGCGTATTTGTCTTTTTAGTGACCCAGCAGCGTGGGTGCCACCATGCATTGTGCCTGCCCATTTTCTCCTCTCAGTTAACATAGCTATAAAAAAAAAAGGTTTTATTGCTCAGACGGTCAGTCACATTGACGATGCTTCTTGAATCAGGAGTGAAAGGTCCAACTCTTAAACTACAGTGTACATGTGACCGCTTGAAAAACAAATGGAATCTTATCTTTGGCAAAAATGACTTAAAAGTGCTTGAATTATCGGAATTGATGCTGATTTTGAGTATGTTTGGACTGTATTATTGCCAATGGAACAAGAATAATTTATCTTGCCTTTGACTTTTTTGTCTTATTTCAAGGGTTTTTGTCTTAATTTAAGTGTACAAGTGCATTTCTCTATTCAAATGAATGCCTGCTCCATTGGAATCTAATTTCAAGACTGTCCGAACAGACCCAAAATCAGCAATAATCGTCCAAATTCAAGCACATTTCAAGCGAAGATAAGATGTCCTTTTTCCCCAGAGTAGGGACCTGTGACCGAAGTAGTCAAGATCAAATCAGTTACTACACGAAAACAAAGCCGATCTTTGGCCACGCAGAGAAACGGTGAAGTGTTGACATGTTGGTGAACGTTGGATAGTTTACACAAATCAAATCTACTAAACATCAGATTTTTTCGTTCTAGCTTTCAGAGCCTTGCATGGTCAGGCTCCTTCTTACGTCAGCGATCTGATCTGATCTTACACCCCTGCTCGGGCTCTGAGGTCTGTGGATCAAAATCTGCTAAAGCTTCTACGCACTTGTTTTCGTTCTTAGAGGTGACCGATCCTTCCAGGCTGTGGCTCCTAGCCTTTGGAACGATCCTCCGCCCTCTTTGCGCTCTATTGACTCTGTTGATACTTTTAAAAGCCACCTTAAGACACATTTATTTGTTCAAGCTTTTGATTGATCGATTGATTTATTTGAGCTATTATTTACAATATTTACATCATTACATTTACATTATCACAAAAAACCAAGACAAATAATAATAAATAATAACTCAAAAGGAGTAGGCCAAAGCAAGAAAGCTTATAAGTGCCTACCCCAATTTCAAATTACAATTATTGATTAGCAGCATTGATAATTCGAAGCTTTTACATGTAAAAAAAAACTTACAGGTATAAAAAACATAAAGCGAAAATTGAAAAGTTGGTGATTTCTGAGTGTATTTACTTAGTTTTATAGTTTTCTATTATTTTGTATCATTGCTTATATACCATTCTGGTCACCATTCTATTGATTTGATTTTAATTAGCTACTTTTGGGCTGCTATAATTTCTGTGTTGTTTTGATCCTTTTTTATATTGCATGTAATTTCAGATTTTTAACTGTGTTGTGAAGCACTTTGTGGCCTTTGTCTGTGAAAGCTGCTTTACAAATAAAGATTACTTACTTACTATTGGTTTCACAAACCTTCCACTTTCATCTTATGGATGAAAGTCCTTTCATCTGACCAACAGCAAGCACATCAATTTGAATATTGTCACCACTTTTGGACCGGTATCACATTTTTTCCACAAAATGTTCCACAATGCAAGACTCGATTTTTTTTATTGACTTGGCACGGTGGCGTAGTGGTTAGGTCAGGTTGGCCCACAGTGGCGGCCGCGGTTCACAGAGTCACTGCAGCTCAGGACTAACCCAACATCTGGTTTATGTAATGTGTTGTACATTTGTATAATGACAATAAAGTTCTCTCTTTCTTAAATCTGTCCGGACACAAACTCTTCTCCTGAGGTTCAGGAAATTACCCATTTCTCAGACTTGATGAATTCTCCATTTAAAATAGTCAAAAAGAAAACTAGACAGACGACTCTTTTTATTTTGTTTCACTGTAGAAATCATCTGCTAACCATCTCATATCACCCGATCAGATTTGAGTTCAGATTAAACCCTGACACACAGACCCTGTGAGCGGTCGACTGGCACACGACAATAGTCCCCGTAAGAGCTGTCAGCGCATCACTTCCTCCTGTCTCCTCTCCCTAGCTCCTATCTTCGCTCCCTTTTTTCACGGCGTCTGTCCGCCCGCCTGCCTCCCCTTATCACTCAAGGGTCTGCTAATTCACCAGCAAGGTTGCACTGATAAGAGCGTCTTCCCCTTCTCTCCCTCTCCCTCGCTCCCTCTCTGCGGATGGACGGGTCCCTGTGTCTCCCAACATGTGTCTGTCAGGATGTGAGCGTGACATGGGGACCCAAGGGTGACAGTCCGGCCTGGCCTTGAATTAAGGAGCATTAGAGATACACTGATAAAGTGACACTGTCGGAGGCAAGTGAAGGGAGAAGGAGACGAGAGCGCTGGCAGGCAGAGGCTGATGGGGAGTGGAAATGAAAGCAGATAGGGCCGACTGTAGTGCCCAGTGGTTCCCAGCTCAGGGCCCAAACGTTAGTGGACGGAGCAACACCAAAATATGGATACTTTGATATTAGAGCTATTATTGAAAGTATTACCATGTCTGAATATCAATATAATCTTTAAAATTAGTTTAAAATCAAATGGATTGAATTGCTGGGTTGCAGGTGACATCACAGCGTTCTCCAGGCCTATAAAATAAAAATATGTAGTTTCTGAGGCCATTGTTGGTCTTGTACAGAGAGATCATGGACTCATACATTTTCTTTTTAGATACGACTTGTGAAAGTTGTAATGCAGTTAATAGGAAAAACTGGCTCCTGCCCCCCAATGGCCCCCCAAAAAGCACTATACAAGACTGACACATTGTTATTAGTCTTTTGTTTAGATGTTATCATTGGCCCTATTCAATACTTACTAACTCAACAGAACTTTATGCGAACATTATTATTTCAATATTTTATTTTGATAATAGACTACATACTATAACAAGGTTGAAATGCACTGTATTATTATTTATTTTTTTGTATGAGTTTTCACTTGGGTGACTGGTCGTGATGAAGTGTGTCCCAAAGCCACACCAGTTGGAACCTCTGGATCACTGGACTAGATATTTGGTATCATTTGAGCAATGCAATCAATTGTGTTGAACTGTTGGAGATTTTACCATATGTAGTAACACACACTTTGCACAGACTAAATGATGAGGATCTGAACTCTGCATGTTTGGAACAGAACTAACACAAAAAATCCAACACAGTGAGGGATCCCTCTTATTGAGTGGTGTACGAACCACCATTTGTGCCATGATTTTAGTTTCTGTTGCTGTTAGAACAACCAGTGTGCCATTGTTTCATTGCCTGGTCATGTTGGTCCTTAATTGATTGAAGAAAAATGTCCATCAGTTTTCTTCCAAGCACTTACTGTTGCACATTGCATCCAGCCGCTATTCCCACAGGAAAGGCATCTGATGATTTGTTGTGGAAACCCCTAATGAATAAACAAAGCAAGCAAAAAGAAATAAAGGGGAATAATCAAAACAAACCAAAAAATCGGCCAGACAATACAGAGGGAGTTTTAGTGAGTTTGTGAGCACAGCATGTTTGTATGTGCCTGGGAGCATGTTCGAGGTGACAACAGCCTGAGGCGCACTGTGCCTGCTCTTAGAAGTGCACTGTGGAGGTGTCTGCACTTTAGTCTGTGTGCCGAGACACTCCAGCTCTTTCTGCTCCGTTTCCTCTCTGCTTCCATCGTTTAGCCCCTGTAAGAAGATCTGTCTCCAGGTCGCCGGCCCCTGTTCCCAGCCACTTTCCAATGCAATAACAGGGCCATCTTAAACTGGACCAAGACATACTATGGAACAGTTTTACAAAACATTTTGAAAACTCTGTGTTAATTGGCAATAGGCCAATTTAAGCCCCATGTATACAGGGGCTTAAAGGTGCGTATGGAACTTTTTGTGTGTAAAAACCCTCCAAAACTTTATATCAGCGCGTATTTGACCTTTCAGTAATCCAGCGGCTGTATGAGTGGCTAGCATGGCACCTTTACTCTCCAATAAACAGGCCTCTATGACGCTCCAGGATCAATTGTTGCTAGATCTTCTGGCAGGTTTTCACTGCCGACGGACGATCTCCAAAATGTTACGCACACATTCTATCCAGAAACCCTATCAGAAGCCCTACAAAACTATTGATCCTGGAGCGATGTAGAGGCCACCGTGATTGAAAGTAAAGGTGCTATGCTATATCAAATGTGTTTGTTTTTTTGCTTAGACAATTGATTCTGACATGTTTGGTATGTGTTAGGAATCTACACAGTGAAATTCAACTGCCAGCAGTAAGAAACATAGCTCAAAAAAAGCTGCTTGATAATGTCTTCCTGAACATACTACATCACAGATGCAAAATCAGCAACGTCTGATTGCATTTTTTTTCATTAATTTGCTTTCTCAGCTATGTCTGGGTGCTTAAACATGCTGTTGAGGTGGATAAGGGGATCAATATCCATTACCTCATACAGTCGTGAGTTCGGGTTCTTAGAGATGATCAGATTAATTTGGTACGTGTGTACCCAGCTTTAGATGTTCAAAGTATTTTACTATGACCTCTAAAATGTTTGGGTGAAGCCTACAAAGCATCAGAACTTTTTATGTGTCAACTATTCATTTTTATTATTTGACCACACACTCCATAGCCATAAGTTCTGAATTCTCTCGATTTCCACTTATTTCACAACCGAAATAGACTGTCCTGACATCCCCCATAAGCATATCGTGGCCATATAGCGTTGTATACATTTGAAAAGGTTGCCGTGTGCAAGCGCTGACTCTGAATAAATAAAGGTTAAAAAGTGAACGCAGCGCCCCGTAACGTCACCATTTGCAAAAAAGATGAGGAAAAAAAGTGCCGGCATTTTGACAAAGACACGATGTTACACACTGTCTGGATTCGAAGGGCCGAGTCAGCATGCTTCTCTTCACTCATACATCATATTTTTTTACAGGCTGGATCGAGCAGTGTCTTCAGCATGCAAAGGTAACATTTGCCTTTATAATGGATTTTTGCCATTTCCATGATTTTATTGGGAGGGTAGAGCTTCGCTCATCATTGAGCAGATATATAGGCTAACGTCTGCGTGGCATTTTAGCAAAAGGCCAGCTTGAGTACCCCTCAGCCCCTGTATAAATAACTGATATGAAACTTCCACACATGTCACAGCAAATTGTTTTATAAGGAATGGGAAGGATTTTGGTTTAAAGGTTCTTCTATATAATGATAAACTGACCTTTTTAAGCAGTTAACTAAGTACTTATAACAGAGGTGGGAGCAAGTCATTGTCCTTAAGTCTGAAGTCGGTGGCTCACGAGTCCAAGGTCAATTGGTTTGAGAGCACCCCAAGGCACAAGGTCCAGGTCAAGTCCTCAGTCTCCCACCAAAAGCCAAGCCTCAGAACATCATCTCAGAACATCTTTATCAAGTCAAATCTCAAGTCATCAAATTTTGGGTGAGGACTCGTGACTGATTCAAGTCCACGTCATGACTTGTAGACCAGTAAAGTTTAATGTTATTTTGCTTGGGTATAGGGATGTCGAGATTAACAGGCAGAAGGACGCTCTCCTCCAGTGTTGTATCCACCCAAAAACGATCGAAGTCAGCAGAGTGGGACCTTTTTAGGATCCAAAAGATGACCAAGGCGTTGTTGTTGTCGATGGACATCCGTTTGGCAAACCCTGTCGTCAGAAAGTTGCAGCAAAAGGCGCTGATATCGGCTACGTCGAATATGAAACAACATCTTGGAGATAATCCTTCGCTGTGAATGTCCAGGTCAAGGTAACGAACTGCATACTTCCCAAAAAAGTTATCCAAGTGTTCGGAAATGGCCGCCACAACTTGCTCAGGATGTAAACAAAAAGCTAACGCGCTCCGCTCTGCTTCAGCGCGACAGAAAGGAAAGTGAAACCGCGCACATGCGGAGATCAGCTGTTCTAAAGAGTCTCCTTAGTCACTTTGTAAACACCTTTCATTCTCTGTTCATCAAAACATCTGACAAATAATTAAACAACAGCATAACTTTTGAGAACATAAAACCTAGCCTAGCTTTTGGCCTTATAATATATTCAAAATAATTATAATAATTATGGTCATTATAAAGTAGTAAAGTTGACATTGTTTTGTATTATTCAATGTAGGCCTATTAAAAAGCTTTTTAAAGACAAAAACTAAAAATATCTGTTCTTTCCTTTCATTCGGTCGATAATCGTGAATAATCGTAAAATCGCAATATTTTCTCTCACAATAATCGTGACTCAAAAAATTGAAATTGTGACACCCCTACTTGGGTATTATGTTTCATTAGTGTACATTTAAGTAATCCTGCTTGGCTTTGAATTAGCTAATCAGTTGTGCTCTTCTGTGTTTCAGCTTCACTAGGCTCATTTTGGTCATTTAATCTGCAAAATTGCCTTAACTACATTGTTTGCCAAATGTTGCTAAAGTTATATGAAAAGTATATTTAAGGCCTAGGTGTTCAAAAGTAAAACTGAGTAATTAATTCATGTTATAGTACCAAACTTAAAGACATACTGCATAACAGTTTACCTTATGAAAAGAATAAGTTTCAAGCAGTTATTTAACTAACTGCTATTGTTTTGACAAATAGAACATGTAGATGGTCCTCATCCAAATGTTGTTGTTTTTTATAACAAATTGTAAAAATACCATTGTCGGTGACAGGAGGAACATAAGGACATGTTTGGTATCGCTGGCAAGACACATTTAGTTGCCTTGTGTACAAAATGTGCGGTATAAATAAACTTGCCTTGCTTTGCCTTGTTTATGTTTTGAGTTTCATGACAATTGACCTGCTCTTGTGCCATACCACATAACAGGAAATGTTCTGCAGTGCAGCTTTAAGTAAGTTTGTGGTAAGGAAAAAGAGTTGGCACAGGCAGGAAGGTGTTTAGGCAGTAGGAAGGAGACTCACTGACAGTATGATGACATGGCTGCTGTTAGTTCACACTGTCTGTCACTTCCAATGTAAGACTCAGTGCAGCCCTGGTGAAACTGTCAGGTGCGGTGTTTCCTGTAAATATTCAACAAAATGTGCACATTACGTTTTATACGGCAAAACAACAAGCGATGTTGATAGTGATAGACACAGTTTTACAAAGTTTTCGTATTTTCAAATCAAATATTGTTTCTTTGCGGCCTACGCCCCGCTAAATGTCTGCTCTAAGGTAAGGCTACGGCCTAGCCGCTAGGCTAACACCTTAGCATGCTAACATCTAGCTACTGACAGTTACATAACATTACACAAACTGGCACTGGAGCTGTAACTAACTGCGGCGGTGAACTTAGTGTGTATTTTGTCACGGTTCTGATAACTGGCTGTAGCTGATTGTCATTGTGGAGCCTGTAGGTTTAGCTAGCGTTCGCTAACTTTAGCGCACCGGAGAAATGTTCCTATTTTTAGAAATACTAAAAAAGTAAGAGGGTGCTTACCGGGCAGTGCAAGAGCACAACTGGTCCACAAGGCTGTGCTGTTGAATTTAAGGAAGAGATAAGGTTTCTGTGATTTTGCTGGAGACCTGTATGTTTGCTTTAATGTCAATAGTCCTTTATCCTTCATTGGATAGTTTAATATCTTCAATATATCCCTCCACTGCATACTGTAACCCCTTTTGCCTCGTTCTGGAGGATATTGCAGCGGTATTGCTCCAAAAAAGGTCACTGACACGCATGGCAATCTGTTGCGCTGGTCGTGTTTGACCATTTGTGTGTCGGGCTTAGCAACAGTAACTAAGGGGGGCTCGGCGAAAGGTCAATTAACTCCAAAGTAGTGCCAGTGCATTCCTGCAGGAGTTAAAGCTCAATGACTGAGGTACTTAGCTTTCAAAGAAGGATTTTTTTCTCCTCCATTCTCAGTTAACTTTGTTAAAGTTTGTTACACTATTTTGTTAAACTATTTTCCATGTCCTGCTTATTTAACAAATCAATTCCTTTTCTACATATTTGATGACTATCCCCGCTATCCCTCCACTCTTTGACCACTTGATTGTTATGTTCTCGCATTTTCCTCTTCATCCATGAATCCGTGGGTGCTTCTATTTTCTGCTCAAAGTCCAATCCTATCTCATCCAGCACCTTTAATGAAGCTTGAGTGGCCTCTTTAAGTCCTGGTACATTTGACAGTAATGTGACACAGTAATATCCAATGATGGGCCCCTTTTTCCATTCACATCGATTATGAATAATACATACTTGCAAGCCTTATAAACATAACACATTAGTTAAGAGAACTTGATGTGTGTGTGTTTACTTGGCACCTATGCGCGGAGAGATTAATTAAACATGAACAAATGCGCATTTCTTCGCTCTGACTGACATTAAAGGTAAAAATAAATAGGTTATCAATGAATAATTGACTGGACAATGGGAACGCTTGTCACGGATGTTCTGTTGAAATGAGGTGTCCACTAGTTTGCCTTGACGGGTGTTGCAGATTAGGGCCTGGCGTGGAGGGCATTATGCAAAGTGCTAATAGCCAAAGTAGTGAATGTGACCTCCTTCTTCATTCGTTCTGTTGTGGGTGACAGCGCAAGCACTCTGTAGTTAGAACAATGAGGACTGGCACTTAGAGGCGGCCTCAAAAGCACTCAAGAGATTCCAAGGAATAGTTGATAGTAGTTGATAGGGCTGCTTGAGCGTACAGCGGACTCTTGTCTTGAAACAATACAATAGCTATACTGGAATAAATCCCATCTTATCTTAAAAAAATTTTGAATTATCGGAATTTGTGCTGATTTTGAGTTGGTGTGGACTACCTTATTGCCAATGGAATGACAATTATTTTTCTTGCCTTTTACTTTTTTGTAAAAAGTTCAAGTGTTTTCTTTTTCTCTTATTTTAAGCGAATCATTGCTTTTCCATTGGCAAGCTTATTTAAGGTTTGTCCAAACCTCAAAATCAGCATTGATAATCTTAATTCAAGCACATTTATCTAAGATAAGATCATAGTTCTTGTCAGCTAGTACAACACAAAGATTGCAGGTTCAATTCTCATATAATTTTCAACTTCAGTGAGTTTGGATTACATCTGGTTTGCACTGGTTCCCCTACCATCAAGCTATTGCGTATACACACAATGGGCTAATTCTCAGCTGTGTGAAAGATCCTGGCTCAACCCGACAGGTGTTTCCACGCACTGCCAAAGGTCCAATACAGTTCAGCTAGTTAATGTTAGATTTAGGGCAAGGTCTGCAAATATGCTGGGGACAGCAGAGGGGAGAGTCCAACTTCCTCATAGACTGGTGGACGAAGCTGTCATTCAGTCAGTCTGTTTTGTCCCTCTGAGACGGGTGCGTGGATCTATCTTTCAAACAACCCTGTTGCCTCTGCTACAAGAAAGTCAGTTGAACAGGGGCTGTCCAGATGATAAAAGGAGCCCAATAGCAGAGTAAATTCGCTTAGTTTTTTTCTTGGGGTTTCTAGTTTATGTCCTTTGTTTGCCTGGAATAAACAAAACAAATTTCAAAACGACAGTCTTCTCTTTTCAGCTTTTAGATTCTATCCAGAACTCGGGACACTGGAGGGTGTATTTGTCCTGGGGGATTTTGGGAGTTTTGTTTTGAACTTAATGGACGTACTTAATGGAATTTCATATCGACATTTAGACTGCCCTCTACAGGATACCTAAATCCCTGCACTCGTCTCTTTCTCCGGGGTGGGAGTTTATCCTTCAGCGTTTGACCGTAGTAAAGGAGCTGCCAGTCATTTGCGCGGCAGATTGTAAATCCCGGGGAAAAGGAAGTAAAAAGGACCAATTACTTTTAGATCTCCGTCTCTCTAATCAGCCTAGTGAGCCACGTAAACTCTGACCTTCTGGAACCGTCATGCGTTTTACAAGAACTCTCTCCGTACACCGGGATATTGGAGGTTTGGCGTGTCACTCATTGTTTTTTCCCCCCTTTTCTAAATCATAACGTGCACTTTGACAAACAGTGTAATGATTCTTGTTTTATGCTATGAGCGGTCAATCATTTGTCAGGCTGTAAAAGCGCTTTCAGAAGTCACAAGTGGATGGGTGTAGTCGACTGCCACCTTCAGCTGTGCTATTAAATTCCAGACAGTGATCAAAGCTTTAATTAATGTGAGTGTGCGAAATGTAAATGAGGCTGGACAATGTGTCGAATGTAGTGGCTAGTATTCAGGTGTATTGAGACCTAATAGTACTGTATATAAATGGCTGAAAAGTCATTTTGCCAACAAAAACATGAGTAAACCAGTCCACATGACACAGTATGGACGTGCCTTCTTTTAAAACGTTGAATAGCGCTAAGACCAAAAATAGAAAAACAACGAACCAACAATAGGTTCATGATGGCAATATGCAACGTCATGAACAACTGTGATGATTCATCACAAATATATATGATGTGTCACTGTCTATATCTACCACCAGCATACACACCTCTGCACATAGTATGCTGGATCATAGTTTAATCTGCCTCACCAACCACCAAGCAAGTAAAACATTCACACAGAAAAATGTTTTTCCCAAAGATAGGGTGGACGTGGCAGCAGCTACTGATCTTGCTGCGTAGAATGCAGGGTAGACCACGCCATGTTTTGCAAGTAATTTCGCAGTCATCGGACTGAAGTTGGAGTAAAGTCCTAAGTCAAAGACAGGCAAGTCCAAAACCAGTGACGAAGACATAAAATGCCAAGCCACAGGCCCTATAAGTCCAAGTCAAAGTACCAAGTAAAAGACAGTCAAGTCCAAGTCTGCCTTGAATTTAAAGTTCTTTCAAGTCTTCGTAGACCAGATTGGTTTCAGTTTTTTCTCCTACTGAACTCAGCCACGACATTGAATGTCAAGATTAATGCACAACTTTACAAATCATCTTTTGGTTGTGAAGTGAAGTTAGTACAATCTTACCAGATGCAAATACAGCTAGTTGACCATTTGTGTTGACGGAGAGGAGACCTGAAGAAAGCCTATGTTTGCCCAGTGTGATGGTGTTACGAGTCTGGCCGGGAGAGCGAAGGGGAAGGAGGCAGTGAGCAGTGTATTTTACTACAGCCCACTGCCAAATGAAATAGGTGAGAGAAATTGTCCTGTCAGTCAGAATCAGGCCGCTGCTCTTTGTGATTGTAGAGTGTGTGAGAGTGCATGTTTGCCCATATAGTGTTGGACAGGAAGCCATAGCCTCTCCAATAAAGCCTGATCATGACCTTGATGTTCACTTAACTTACTTGAGCGACTACAAGCTGCCCTGCCCTTAACACCCGGATCACCTTGGTCCGGTAATGTTGATACACGCACGGTGCATTCCAGGCTGGAGGAGAGACTATAAGAAGCATAGAGAAAGGTTGGCAAAGATAGAACAAGCCTTTTGAACTCTTTAACAAAGAGTACATATTACTGAAAGATTGTTTCTGAAAATATGTCTGTTTGTTCATGTAAAATAAAAATAAAATAATAGTTGGAACATGAGTATTTTGATATTGATGGGAAGACATATTAATGGTTATTTGTAAGAGCTCTTCTCAGCAGCCATGCTGACGAACCTCCAAACGAAGAGTGACATTACAAGATCTTCCAATGGCATAGTCAATATTGCACCGCTATTTGTTGAGCACGATTTGGAGGGGGGAAAGCACTTTTTGAAAATAGGTTGGAGAGATTTCCAATATAAAAATAACATAAAAAGCCCTGAGTGGTTCATCTGTTGTAAAACACAAATCTGGCATAGACACTTTGACTGCCATCGAAATTATTACAAACAAGTAAATCAACATGACACTGTCAGTGAAAATAAAAACAAAGTCATTTGAAAGGCTTAATTAACATAAATTCATTTAGCACTTCCAAGACTTGATGACAGTAGATTTGTATTATCCACACAGAGATGACACACATTTATCAAATGTCTGCCCTTTGGCAACTGAAAACTTTGTTTGTGACAGAATACATAACAGGCTTATGAAAAACAAATCCAAGAAGAGAAACCTTGACAGTGACACATCACTGAGCTGCCGGCTGCTCTGAGCCCCCCCAGGCCTGCCCTGGGTTCAAAAAGAGCCTAGCGCTGGAGCTGAACACTTCTGACACGAGGCCCTCTGTATCGCTGCTCTGTCACTGCCTCTCCACTCCAATTCTCATTACACTAATGTGATTTTACAAAGTGGCAGTAAGGATGGCAGATGAGGCGACAAACCGTGCGGCTCTGAACGCCTTACCGCCGGAGACAACTCATCCAGTGCAGATCTGTGATGGGCACAACCACTGAACGCTACTGAGTCGAGAGGAACGTGTCATTCCACAGACATCATGTGCTGCCTACACACTGCCACACACATATGCACACATGAGGTGGAAATGGGAAAATTATGACAAAAAGCAATAAAGTCACCCCCTTATCTTTTAAAGTAGGTATAATTGTGGCTAACAAAGCTGCTTTGAGCATCTCAGCGTTGACATTTTTACATTTCATGAATTAAGCTGATGTGTGAAAACACAGAAAATACTCTTTTAACCATGCTGCTTGGAGCGCCCCTTGGGATGGATAACATGTGAAACTTTGTTAATTTTAAAGATCACACTTTACTTTTCCGTTAGTTTAGTCATTTCTGTACACCACTAATTTCTAAATATTGCTAAACTTTTTAAAGACATGCTCTTTAACCATTTTCACGGTCACCCATCTGTCTTCACACCTAAAGAAGGAAATTCCAAATCCCTGCAGAATGGCTGACCCCTTGCCCCCCATGAGTCTTATTCAACGTGAGGTCACAATCCCTCCCAGAGAGAAATAACACATCATTGTTTTTGTTTTAAACAACTGTTACTTTTGTTCCGTTTCTTGCTTCTTTAAAACATAAAAAAAAACAAAAAAAACATTAACAGTGGGAACTAAGAATCATAATTAAAAGCCACATGAGAATTTGCTGGACTCATTAGCGAGTTTGGAGTAAAGCAAAGAACGCACAGAGAAAACACAACTGGTCTGAAGATTCCAGTGATAAGAAAGTGGTGTGCTAAAGCCTGCAGCTTAATTGGTTAACTTTTCGTCTAACTATGAGGGAAAGTAAACTTTAACTGGGGACTAATGACATAGGAGCGCTGCATGAGTTTTGCTAACAAAATGAAAACATGTAACTAACTGCTAAAGGAGAACCAACCATTTGACCAAAGTAAAGCAGTAATAAGATTTTTCTCCTTTTTAGATGTTTTTTTTGGATTTACTGTATCATTGGGCCGGTGGCTGCTCACTGTCTATCACTTGAAATCCAAGGTTTCAAGGTCAGCAAAAAAAGGTCTTGGGTTTGCATGTTTTCCCTGTGCCTGTGTAGGTCCTCTCCGGTTGCTCCAGTCTCTGAAGCCGGGTGTAATCGAAACAATCACGCAAAGATTTAAAATAGAACCGTCGAATGACCAAAGACGAGCTGCGACAGACATCAGGCAGAGCCATCCTCTCGCTGTAAAAAGGATCTCAATCAGTGTATCAACACTGCACCGCCACCAGAGTCATGAGCTACAGAGGCATGAGGCATGAGCCGGTCCAACTCCGCATTTTACAGAACTTCCCCTGCGCTTTTCCGCGGAAATAAACACCACTAGCCTCAGCTAAACACATGCCTTCTGAAGCCTGATATTCGCTACGATAAACTTCGGTCGCAGCTACGATTCTGTAAACCAGCCATACCTCTAAAAACACGTACAATACATAAGGTTTCCTCTGGGGCTACCATCGGGCCGCTGCAAGCCATGTTGGTGCCCCAAGCAGGAATGTTTCACCCTTTACCCCAAAAAAATGTAAATCAAATTGGCCAGTCAGCTTATTAAACATTGAACTACACACACTGTACGCACATAGAATTACACGGTAGGTACTACACTAGTAATAATTGTAGAAATACATTAATTTAGTTTAGATGTAATAGAGTTTAAGTGTTGGTGCCCCGCCCCACAAACCTGAGTCGCTCTGCTCTTCCCCTCTTTCTCCCTCTTTGTACCCTCCTCTCTTTCCCTTTTCACTTGCCGCTGTGAGCTTAGGCGGCAGAGAGCAGTACACGAGGGAGCAACGTTTTGTCGGGGCATTCGTTTGCTGATGAACCTATTACGCGTTGGCCGGTTGCATGAAGTCTCCCCTCATGGCATCACTCATCGGCTGCATAACTCTTCTTTCTCACTGCAGTCGAGGCCCTTTTTTGGCGAAATAATAATACACCGGTTCAGATACAGCGTCATCCAATCCTTTTCCAGTTCCCACAATCAAATAAAAATGAATGGCCAAGTAGTTTACTTCTCTAAAATCTAACCTGGCTTTTTTTCCCCGAGCAATGCTATGCACGAAACACCTTCACATTTTTGTTATAGTGTACAGTAGAATGTTTAAATAACTGGCTAGCGAGACGGCGCCACTACTTAATTTTAAATATTGCCTCTCAAAGTGAATCTTTCCCAGCTTAGTTTTCTGAAGAGCTATTTCACGTTGACAAATGGGCACACTTAGCGGCTAAACTAACTTAACAAAAGCATTAAAAAACTGCTGAAACTGTCATCTCCCATGATATAGCGTCTTTAGCACCCCCCCCCTTAACCCAAAAGTACTTTTTCCCACACTTTTAATTATGACAGACAGCGCTGAGCACCGGGCGCTTTGACAGCCCCGCGGAACGCTAATTGACAAAGACATTAAAGGGAATCCGAGTACAAACGCGTCGTCCGGCCCGGCCCGAACGGTGAGCGCGCCGCACGCTGACGTACACCGTATATGGCTTCTGTCAGCGCTGAGGAAATGCAACAAATAAACACGCGGAAGTGGACGAGCATCAAACGGCGCTGACTCGAGCGGGGCTGACAGGCGATGCTCAAATCGCCGCCAGCGTCCCTCCCCGCCTCTCCACAGCTGATTTCACTTTTTGTAAGCATTTTGCCAGTGACTTGCCCCCCCCCCCCGCCCCCCGCCCGAGCCCCCACAATCGCCTTCAAAACTAATTAAGGCAGACGTTGCACAAATTAATATTATTGTCTGTTCGCTTGCTGCGACAGGAGGATGTAAAATAATGAAAAAAAAGTGTACTTTTATGGCGACGCCGTTGGAATGAACAATGGTTGTCAAGCTGATTTTCTTTTCTTTTCCTTTCTTTTTTTTTTTTTTGCGTGCTGCACCTCCACCCTCCATCCGTACTACAGAATAGAGTAAGTAAGTGCCGGGGTTGGAGCTTGACGTCGCTAATCGGCAGACGACAATTTAACAGCTTGTGCAGCCGTAGTTAACGCCAGGTGAAATAAACATGATGGGGGAGGGGTGTACTGTAGGTGCAGATATAGAAACAATGTAAAACAATAAGTTGGAGAGATTTAAATAAAAGCCATCTCATGCGCCGGGACCACCCGACTCCCCCCTCCCCTTAACTTGGAACCAGTCTGAAATGTCCTCAAACTAGCAAAGTAAACTTGGTCAGACCAGGAACAAAGTCTAAATGAGTGAAAACCGCTCAAAACTAGATACATTTCCTCAATTCAAGACATTTAAGCCAAATGCTTGATATTTACTTTTTGCAGTTATAACAGTTATAAAGCAACTAATGTCTGATGTGCATCTTATAATAAATATAAACAAGGAAACAAATCGTATGTTTGACAAAAATGACTTAAAATTGCTTGAATTATCATAATTTGTGCTGATTTTGAGTATGTTCGGACGAGAGCGATTGATCTTGCCGTAGACTTTTTTTTTCTCATTTCATGGATTTTTGTCTTATTTTAAGTACGTTTCTCTTAATTTACTCTCTTAACCCCCAACTGCAGACCGAGCACATTTTTCTCCAGGTTGTCATTACCGTAGTCCAGCCATTCCCAAAGTCCGGAACATCGCTGCCCCCTTGTTGATTTCTATTGGGCCCCCCAATAGAAAATAATTTATCCTATTCATTGGAATGTTCTTATTGATTTACAGCTAAAAGCAAAATCTAGCAATGAGTGGAGTTTAAAACTGGTTTCAAGTAATATATTTTAGCGAATAAATAAATTTTTCTTTTTTAAATATTTAAAAGTATATTTAAAGTATTTAAATAAATTTTTTTCAATGTACTTGTTTTCTAGACAAGCTTTTTGGGGCCCCCCTATAGTGTCTCCAAGGCCCGGACCCCCACTAAAAGCTCCTCGAAAAAGTGTCAAAAATGAGACAATAATGAGGATGAAAACATACAAAAGTGACAAATGGTGCCAAAACCATGATAAAAGAGCGACGGGGGGAAAAAATGACAAAAAAGCATGGGAAAAAAGTGGCAAAAGCAACAACATGAGGAAAAAGATCAGTTTATATCCGTTTTGTAGGTCTTAGCTTTCAAATGAGGCGTTACACACTGGTAAGCTGTCCAGTCGAGAAGCTTCTAGAGTTGGGTAAAGCCGAACTGGAGAAATTGCACTCGGTTAAGGCGGGGGTTAAGAGGTCAAGCAAACTATGGCTAACTCCATTGATAATTTTATTTCAAGTCCAAATACTCAAAATCATCATTCATCCAAACATTCAAACACTTAAACAATGTCCTTCCTCCCCTACTGTCATTCCACAACAATGTGTGTGTTTCGGTTGTGTTGTGTGTTTACTCCGCCCATTACATATAACAAGGGTGTAGTTTAAGTTTGTGTTAATGTTGTGTGTGTTCGCCAGGAGCTCCCGACTGCAGGGGTTAATGGGGTGCACACACTCCCCTTGTTCTCCCCCCCCCCCCCCCCCGCTCTTAACAACCGACACGACACCGGCCGCTGTTTACACATGCAATCTCTTCCCCGACTCCGCTCCCGTATACCTCCCAGGACGCCGTGCATATCACCCGGCGTTACACGACTTAAAAAACAAGCGTCGAAATAAAGAAAAGCAGACAGCACAAGAACGATAGTCGGCGGGCGAAATACGTTAGCATATAAATAAAGCAATTCATCTTCCGCCTTTTTTCTTTTTTTTTTCTTTTTTTCTACAAGAATAAACACTAATTTTCCTAACGCCGACCCTGACAAATGGCACCGCGAGGAATACGGCGGGGAAGTTCCCACAGTCGAGGTACAGCCGGAGCGCGGTCCGTCTCACCGCGGACGGCGACGCGACGACGCTCAACCAAGCGACCGATCACCATCTCTCCGTGGCTGGGGCGTCTTCTGCCGGCTGTGAACGTGGCCGGCCCGGGAGGTTAATAAACGGCTCGTGTCAAAAGTGTTGTCAGTCCATTCTGTGCTTGTTTGGGTTCATCTGGGCTGGTTGTGTGAAAAAAAAAAGAAAAAGGCTATGGAGCAAGAGAATGGAGGAGAATGAGGGGGGAATGCGTTGGGTGCGGGCCCGCCTCTTCGGAAAGACCGGCGGGACCCCATCGGCACATCACTGGAGCTTTATCGATTTCTACCCAGCGTGCTCTTTGTCAAAAATCAGATATGGTGCGAGCCCCCCGGACCTGCTCACCTTTTAAACGCAGACGCAGGGCCTTTTGGAGCGCGCCTGTGTGCATGTAATGGCGGACGCTCGAGTGTTGTGCTCTTTGTCTAAGGGTCAGGGGGCTCCGTGATGGACCTCGGACCAAACAAGCTCACACACACACACACACACACACACACACACACACACACACACACACACACACACACACACACACACACACACACACACACACACACACACACACACACACACACACACACACACACACACACACACACACACACAGAGAGAGAGAGGGAGAAGGAGAGGGATGAGTCCAGGCCAGCTGCCATGGTGGCAGTTGTTTGGAGCTGATATTGCAGTGTGGACAGGGTTCATATACTGTAAAGACAGAGTGTGAGGCGTTTCAGTTATGGTCCATCATTGGCCGTCGTTTGTTCAAGCACTTTTTCAGAAGTATTAGTAGTCATTTAACTGTCTGTAGTCTTTTTTTTTGTGTGCTGTAAAAGTATGGAAAGTATTATCAAGATATGAAGTAAAGTTAAAAAGTGTAATAAGATGGTAATTGGGATGTTTTGATGGAACAGAACAAAAGCATAACTGATTTCATGGTAAAATGCCTAATTCAAACCCTAAACTTAATCCAGTATTAAGACCAGGAATCTTTATCTTTTTCTTGGTAAAAAACAAAACAAAATGTGCAAAATACCTCTTTCTCAGTAGTTACCATGTCTTTTTCATAATATTACCATGTGAATACTGTGCTGTGAAATAAGGCAAGGCAAGTTTATTTGTAGAGCACAATTCATACACAAGGCAATTCAAAGTGCTTCACAGTTGCATACAATTACAAGAAAACAGATAAAATGTATCAATAAAACATCAACATAAAAATTAATCAATTACAGTAAAAGGCAAGAGTGCAGATAAAATACTTTCAGTTTTCATATGCTCGGGTAAAAAGAGCTGTTTTCAGCCTGGATTTGAACATTGTCAGAGTTGAGGCCTGTCTCACATCCTCATGAAGACTGTTCCAGATTTTAGCTGCAACTGAAACGCAGCCTCACCGTGTTTATTATTGACTCTGGGAACCACCAGGAGACTCCTCCCTGAAGTTCTCAGGGCCCGAGATGGTTCATACGGCTCTAACATGTCAGAGATGGACTTTGGTGCTAAACCATGAAAAGACTTGTACACAAGCAGAGCTGTTTTAAATTCTATTCTCTGAGTGACAGGAAGCCAGTGCAGAGACCGGAGCACTGGACTAATATGGTCGTATTTCCTGGTTCTTGTCAGGACTCGAGCAGCAGCGTTCTGGATGTTCTGCAGCTCTAACAGCTGGTTTAGAAAGGCCAGTGAGCAGTCGTCTAACCTGCTGGAGACAAATGCATGGATGAGCCTCTCTAAAAAAAAACAATATACAACCCCATTAGCCGTTCTAGTTATGACAAGAAGTATCGTGGTTTCTCCCCTTGATACATTTCTATGCTGGATTGATTCCAGGTACAACTATGTGTATTTGTACGTTGGAGAAAAGAAATTGCCTGCTCGGTATGTAACAGTATGCTAATGCACACGGGAAAAAAAAGGCATTGTCTTTAAATAAAATGTACACTAGTGGCCCCAGGAGCTCAGTTCGTAGAGATGCACGCCCACGATGCGCAGCTCGGGCTGAATGGTTCCTTGATGTAATGTTTTATCGAGTGTCCATAGAAGCATACGTATATGTCGTCCTTTTGTTTACGTACATTTTGTTGGTTTGTGATTTCAAGTAGCCTAAATCTACTCAAATTGTAAACTGAGTGTGCAGCAGCCATCCTTTCGGTTGTACTGTATCTCGAATTTAAAGATGGCTTCACACAAAATGTATATTTGTGAGCTTTTAACTTTGTTACAAGTAATCCGCAGTGTTTGGCGGCCCCTAAACTTTGGAACAGCCTTCCCCTACATGTACGCTCGGCTCAGTCTGTACAATATGAATTAATTATGCATACTGTATGTCCACTTAACGATCTTTGTCTTTGCCTAATTTCCCCTTAAACCATTTATCTTTATGTATAGAAAATTAAAACATCAACATTGTGAATCTAAAATGGATTCGCTGTTTTGCTTCGGTTTTGACTCAAAACCATTGTGACTACCCGCGACAGAAGACAACTCGAAGTAAGCAACGCGACCAAAAAGAAGGTGACTCCACTGGGGCGGGGGGGAAGCGAGTTGACAGTAAATGGGGGATGGGGGGGTGAATTGAAGGGTTGAGGCGGGCAGACGTCCCCGTCCAAAACCCCTACTCCACCTCCGCCACCCTAGACACGGCGAAAATATTATGCAGCCACCCGCTCCCATTGAATCCCCGTGATTCATGGGCCAATTTGAAACTGCCAAGCTGTTAAATTGCATCAGGTCTGCCAAAATTCATCCTAGGACTACGGTAGGAGATATGAAAAATTAAACGTCATCTCAGGCGGGTGTGGGAGAAACTTTTACCTGTCCTCCTTAGAAGAGGGGGGGGGGGGGGGCGCGCGCGAAATATGCTAGATTCGGGTATGATCGATGGCCACGCGGGACTACGCTTAACCTACTTAGTGATGTCATGTTAGAGCGCGGCGCCTGTTTACTTTCAGGGCAATGACAGGGAGGCATAAACTTTATCGCCCGCTGACATCTCCCCCCGCGCGCACACTCTCTCGCTCTTGCTCCATGCAGATTCCCGGACTGCTATTTTCTTCCCTTTTCCAGGCCTCTTGCATCCATCATTCTGAAAACTAGTTTGAAAGGACTAAGAGGGATAGGGATGAAGGGAGAGTGGTACAGCACAACAGCATAGCCAAGGAAAGCAGTCGAAGCATTAGGAGTGACGGGGGGAAGATAGCGTCTGAGTGCCGACATGTGAGCGCAAGTGGACGAATTCTGGTTAATGGCTATTCAAAGTTTTTTGTTCTGAAGGGATGACTTCCAAAATGAGACGATATTTCTTCGAGAACGCGACTACAAGGACTGCCATTGCAGAAAGTATCAGTGTAGAAGATAAAGAATTATCTTGTTAGGAATGAGTTAGGACCATAGCTGACGATGTCGAATTATTATTGTTCATGTCATGAATCACTTCCATAAAACAAAAAGCCCAATTGGAAACATTTGTAAGGCATCTTTACACCACCACAGAAATCTAAAGGAGAGGCGGCGGTCGATCATAAAGTACACTGTAATCCCGAACAAGCTGATTGGACTTAAAAGTTATGATGTAATCTGTTTCAACAAAACTTTTAAGTTAATAAACTGAAAACTTTAAAGTTCAATTTGGCTTAAAACTATGAAGAGTTTTTAAGCCAAGTTGAACTTTAAAGTTTTCAGTTTATCTAGGCAAGCATTTTTTAAGTTAAGTTTGAACTTACAATTTATAAGTTTATCATAGCTTAAAAACTCAATTGCTGTTTTGATTTTTAAGTTGTTATAAACTTAAAACTCTCAAGTTCAAACTTAACTTAAAAAATGCTTGCCTAGATAAACTGAAAACTTTAAAGTTCAACTTGGCTTAAAAACTCTTCATAGTTTTAAGCCAAATTGAACTTTAAAGTTTTCAGTTTATTAACATAAAAGTTTTGTTGAAACAGATTACATCATAACATTTAAGTCCAATCAGCTTATTTTAAGTAATGCCTATCTGAGCTTAAAGATCACTAAAAAATGTGTTTCACAAAGAAATTTTATTTTGTAAATCACTTTTTTTTCAACAGTTAACATTTAACAACTGTTAAACCACAAACGGCTTGTATATAAACACATTTGTACATGCATTATGTTTAAAGCAGTACCAAGTAACGCGTTTACCTTAAAAGGAATAGGCCACTGTTTTTACATACTGACATATGTTCTTACCTTACACTAGTTGATATGTACCTGTCTGGTCTTTGTCCGTGCGCTCTGTCATGCAAACGGAGCACAAACGCAGCCTCTTCCACATACTGTGTAGTTCCAAATCAGCTCCCGTTAGAAGCTACCAAACTCTTCCACGTTTTCCCTATTTAAATACAGTTACGTGACGTGTTACACTACAAAGTTTAGTAACACAGAAATGTAACATGTCGATTTTCTCAGCGGATAAAAAGGGGTACTATATTGTGAGGCGTAATAATACGAGGAGCACTACGTCCGCGCACTAACTCCTAAAGACTTTTCTCCCGCTCACTACAAGTCACGCTGCTTCTATTGACGGAAGTGAGCGGGAGAGAAGTCTTTAGGAGTTAGTGCGCGGACGTAGTGCTCCTCGTATTATTACGCCTCACAATATAGTACCCCTTTTTATCCGCTGAGAAAATCGACATGTTACATTTCTGTGTTACTAAACTTTGTAGTGTAACACGTCACGTAACTGTATTTAAATAGGGAAAACGTGGAAGAGTTTGGTAGCTTCTAACGGGAGCTGATTTGGAACTACACAGTATGTGGAAGAGGCTGCGTTTGTGCTCCGTTTGCATGACAGAGCGCACAGACAAAGACCAGACAGGTACATATCAACTAGTCTAAGGTAAGAACATATGTCAGTATGTAAAAACGGTGGCCTATTCCTTTAATAAACCTTATTCAGATTAACGAAAAAAAAAAAAAAAAAAGCACTAGTAAAGTGGTGCATAACTTCAATTGCAAAAAAAATCAAAACTTGCAAATAAACTTATAAAACAAGTGCAAGGTCATTCTGCAGGTGATGCAGACATGGCTTCAATGGTTTACCATCCTCTAGCCCCAAAAGCAACTTTTGGGTGAACGTAAATAAATGTTTCAGCTTTGGGGGGTACTCAAGATTCAGTACATACACCAAACCGAACAACAGGGCAAATGCCTCAGGCAAAGATGGAATGTCCTTTAATACAACCTCATCCTCGATGATGACTGCTGCACTCAAAGGGACAGATGGGTTTTCACTTGCCAACGTCAGGATAGCGAGGGGGGTGTTTGAGTTGTCAAAATCTTCCTCCGCCTGAAATAAAACATTGTGTCAAATGCTATTTTTTAAGTTAATTGATTTTTTTCCTTTTTCCCTAAAGTCACAAATAATAATAATAATAGTAATAATAATAATAATAATAATAATAAGTCCAATATTGCTGACCAGACACTCAAGTCTCTTTAAATTTTCAGTTATGTAATTATGCATAAATTCGAGAGACAGAAAAGCCTGAATACAGTTTAGACAATTTATAAGGACAAAGATGTTCACGATTATTAACACCAACTTAACCTTGACATGCTGTGGCAGTACTGCAAGAGGGAATGCACTTCATTTAACACATGGCAATATAAAAAGCATTATGAAGAAATGCTGAAGAAAAGCAATCAGCACCAACAAACATGCAAGGTTTTAATATTCTATTTGTATAGAGACCACCAGTCAGACGTAAAATATACATTTTTCGAATCATTCAAATATCTAGAGTTTAAAACTGGCTAATTAATCTAAAAAGTAAAATTTTATATGTCCGGACTCCGACACGTGACCGGAAGTCGGCGGGACAGTGGAGCTCTATTAAATCGATATAAATACGACCAAGGGTACTTTATTCTCTCAACTGGATTATAGTGGTTTCATAAGGTACCCAATATTCTACATTGTATTAACCAGTAAGATTTACAGAATGTATAATCCCCATTTATTATTATAATTCCCCCAGCAGAAAAAAATGCTTTGAAGTTAAAGAAAAATGTACTGTATAATATTTTTATTTTTGCAAAGCACCCGTATGATCAAGTAAAAGTTCAACACACTTACAGTACAATATTTGAAGAGGGAGTCTTCCTCCCGTAGGTAGATTGGAAGACCATGCAGAACCAATGTGCGCTTCATATCAGCATCATGAACTTCCTAAACAATAAATTATATAATATTGAATACACAGGATAACAATATATACACATCCTGATTAAAATACCCATCTATAGGCATATAAGCAGAAAATATAAAATAAAAATATATATTAGAAATACAGTCTATTCTGAAATTTAAGAATATGAGGTGTTTCCCGGAGGCGTTGGGGCCATGCTTGGGCGGGGTGATGTTAGGTGTGTGAGCATGACACTGGCTGAGGTTGGCAACCACTGCTGACAGTCACCACGGCAGAGCCAATTGAAGAAAAACAAGGTATATTTTTTACCATAAGAGGGCGTCACACAAACGTTTTTTGGCTCATCATTAAGATTTAAACCAATATGCACTTGAATGTAAAACAATGGCCGAACTAAGTACACAGTACTATTAATTAAGTGGATCTAAGATTTTTGTCGTGCTATTTTTTGACACACTTGTGTCACCTGCTTTGTTGCGCTTGCCACTTTTTTTTAATGCATTTTCCTCCTCATCAAGTCTTTTTTGTTTGTTCAGGAAGTTTTTAGGAGGGGAATTTTTGACAACACAGCTACTTTTACCCAGTCCCGGCGCCAGCTCAGTACAGAAGGGGGGGCGGCTGAAAACCAAGGGGGGGCGACGACGTTAAGGTCAGCACACCCTACACGATTTTTATGCCCGATTTTGATACAATTCTCAGTCGCGCCGAGTCTTCCCGAGTCGTGTTTATAGTCACACAGAGTCGTGTCTTGTAGTGCGGGGGGGGGGGGGGGGCACGACTGGACTCGCGTTTGAATCGTGTCGTGTGGGCGGCAGTCAGACGCAACTGGACTACAGTCGCAGGAAATCAAACATGTTTGATTTTTTAAGCCCGATTTTGGACGCACAGGAGAAACGTGGGTGATTTTACCGTCCTCGAAGTGAACACACAGAAAGCGAAATAAAGTGAAATAAAGACGGAAAAACACCGCCGCGCCTCCCTCGTCATTTCTGTCAAAACAGCGGCACAAACAGCTCATTTCATGGCCACAGCGATTCCCACACGAACAGCACAACTTTATATCACCAAACGTTGACGAGAATCACCTTTTCAAGCAACATTTCAACCGCGAACAGAGTTTAGCGGCACTTACTGAGTTTGGAGACGAACTGTTCAGCTTCACCTCGCCGCTAGCGGCTCGCTTCTCCGCTTTCTCCGCCGTCTCCTCCGCCTCCTCCATCTTGGAGCGCGTCTCATTTTCTTATTAAATCCACTGAAATACGTCCCGCTTCTTCGTGTCGCCGACTTTTATCTCCATTTGATAGAACTATAGCCAAGTTGAAGGCTTCGTAGCAGCCTTGCACTGCGATGTTGTGACACTGTTGACACCCCTGACCAATGAGGGACACGCACATGTTTTCGCACGCTCACAAACACGGCCTATCTTTGCGGATTTGGAGTCAGGTTTTGAAACCGGAGGAGAAATGAAGCGGTAGAGACACAGACGTGCTGTGTTATCAAACATCAGCTGTTTGTGTCGTGTGTGCATTGTATGAGAAAGCTGCACACAGGCTGCAGGGACACCGATAGTGTAGTTTGTCGCTTTTCAGCCATTTGCGAATGTCCATTTTGAACAGAAAATATAGCTGCTGGCTACAGGCTACTCCTTATTGCGGGATGATGCACTGATGACATAGTAGGGAGGTGCGTGATGGGTTCAAGGACCACTGGAAACTCTGAATTTTAATTTCCAAAACTGTTCATTAGAGTCAGTGCAGTTTCTTCCAAGTTTTGGGTTGTTTTGAACACATCATAGACTGAAAACAATATATAAAAAAATTACTGATTTTGACTGAGGGGGCGGGACAGTCCGCGTGAGGGGGCGACGCCCCCTCACGCCCCCTCTTGACGCCGGTGTTAGGGATCAACGTGGGCGGGATTAATTCGGGTTTGTTTATCGGCGTGTCACAGGACAGTCCTATAAAGACTCAAGGACACCTCCTTATAAGTCCATTAGATGGCGCCATACACCTCAATAGGCTCACCTCAAGCACGTACGCTACAATAAAGGACGTTTGAATAACAGACGGCTTTAATATTAGGTAATAATGACTAAATTGTGAAAATACATTATTAAAAGTGTCCAGGAAAATATAATAAACAGCAAATGAATAAAACCATGGAGGCAAAAACACACGGGGGATCGAACCACCAACCTCCTGTGCACGAGACCACCCACTCTACCAGCTACGCCACCACTCGTTGAAGATGTTCACTCTGGCCCCACATAAAATCCCTTCAAATTAAAACACGAGCCCTTGTTCGTTCAAGTTACCGGGGAAAATGTCCATACAATATCTCCCGAGCCTCAGTTTCAGGACAAATTATTGACATAAAAAAAAAAAAGTTTCAAAAGCATAACCAGAAACGTCATCAGTTCACAATTCAGGAGTTCACTGTGGACCTGCATGTGTTGAATGGATGTCAGTAAAGTGCGCTGCACCAAGTGAAACATGTTGAAGAATGGATAAGTCCTCACTAGATAATACAGTATGTTGAACCTGTGCCATTGAAACACTGTATGCGTGGGCCTTCTTTGGTCATACACATGCTATCAGTTACTGTCACTGCCACATGGTTTATCTTATTCTCAGAATAAACTGACTTACTTCATGGCTTGTCTTGAAGATATACAGTGGGCACAATAATCCCCTACTTATACCATACAGTGTAACACAATGCAAAGACATCATTTCATTCCGTATTCCTTTATTGTGTTCATGTCATCCAACATAAGTAAATAGTACGAACAGTGAGAGAGAACAATCACATTATTTTGAGGCGCACTTTAGCCTACAGGTAGACACGAAAGCCAATGCTTTAGCTCGATACCCACGAATCACTTTGCATTCAAAGGTAAAGGTGAACATTATTAGCCAAAGTAAAGTTCCAACTCAGGTTAGCCATAGCACAATTAATGAAACAGCCACGACAGCGATACCAAACAATGCTACACCTCAGGAAAAGTTACACCGCAGTCGACAAACCTTACTTTTAATACTTTCCATTTGGCGACAAAAAAAAAACACAGGATAATAGATGCAAATGAGCTTAAAAATAAACTTTCGGCTCGTATCTCCATGGGGCTTGGGGGAGGTGAGGTTAGCTGTGTCCATGCCTGACAACAATGTCTGTCGGACGTCCCGTGAACAATAAAGAACAATGAAATCGCTGTTTTTTCCTCGTCTTATCCACTAAATCGGGAAATCAATGGTAATAAAGCAGTATCAATATGAGTATAATTGCAACGTATATGACGGCAGACATCTAGGCCTATTTTGATGCCTGAGAAATCTGAAACTATCTGGAAAAAAACATTATGGACAGGCATTGACTCAGCCACCTACACCCCTACTCTACCTCTACCCCCACCTGTACCCCTTTGAGGGCGAGAGGGGTACAGGTGGGGTAGAGGTAGAGTAGGGGTGTAGGTGGCTGAATCAATGCCTGTCCATAATATTGTTTCAGATCATGTTTCAAATTCATCAGGCATCAGAATAGGCCTAGATGTCTGCCATCATACAATGCGATTATATACTAATATTAATACTAATTTACAACCATTGCTTTCCCGATTAAGATGCGAAAAAGTGATTTAATTGTCATTAATTGTTCACGGGACGTCCGACAGACATTGTTGTCAGGCATGGACACAGCTAACCTCACCTCCCCCAAGCCCCATGGAGATACGAGCCGAAAGTTTATTTTTAAGCTCATTTGCATCTATTATCCTGTGATTTTTTTGTCGCCAAATGGAAAGTATTAAAAGTAAGGTTTGTTGACTGCGGTGTAACTTTTCCTGAGGTGTAGCATTGTTTGGTATCGCTGTCGTGGCTGTTTCATTAATTGTGCTATGGCTAACCTGAGTTGGAACTTTACTTTGGCTAATAATGTTCACCTTTACCTTTGAATGCAAAGTGATTCGTGGGTATCGAGCTAAAGCATTGGCTTTCGTGTCTACCTGTAGGCTAAAGTGCGCCTCAAAATAATGTGATTGTTCTCTCTCACTGTTCGTACTATTTACTTATGTTGGATGACATGAACACAATAAAGGAATACGGAATGAAATGATGTCTTTGCATTGTGTTACACTGTATGGTATAAGTAGGGGATTATTGTGGCCCACTGTATATCTTCAAGACAAGCCATGAAGTAAGTCAGTTTATTCTGAGAATAAGCTAAACCATGTGGCAGTGACAGTAACTGATAGCATGTGTATGACCAAAGAAGGCCCACGCATACAGTGTTTCAATGGCACAGGTTCAACATACTGTATTATCTAGTGAGGACTTATCCATTCTTCAACATGTTTCACTTGGTGCAGCGCACTTTACTGACATCCATTCAACACATGCAGGTCCACAGTGAACTCCTGAATTGTGAACTGATGACGTTTCTGGTTATGCTTTTGAAACTTTTTTTTTTTTATGTCAATAATTTGTCCTGAAACTGAGGCTCGGGAGATATTGTATGGACATTTTCCCCGGTAACTTGAACGAACAAGGGCTCGTGTTTTAATTTGAAGGGATTTTATGTGGGGCCAGAGTGAACATCTTCAACGAGTGGTGGCGTAGCTGGTAGAGTGGGTGGTCTCGTGCACAGGAGGTTGGTGGTTCGATCCCCCGTGTGTTTTTGCCTCCATGGTTTTATTCATTTGCTGTTTATTATATTTTCCTGGACACTTTTTACAATGTATTTTCACAATTTTGCCAATATTACCTACACAACAAGATGATCTATATTCCTGGGAACAGAAACAGTGTTTGATGCTTCTGCCTGTATGTCTCACAATTGGATGTATTATCCTATAGATATTGACAGCTTGCACATGAGCCCAAGGCCATGTCCCTGGTTTATTGTAATGAAAGCCGTCTATTATTGAAATGTCATTTATCGTAGCGTACGTGAAAGTGTATCTGCTTGAGGTGAGCCTATTGAGGTGTATGGCGCCATCTAAAGGACTTATAAGGAGGTGTCCATGAGTCTTTACAGGACTGTCCTGCAACACGCCGATAAACAAACCCGAATTAATCCCGCCCACGTTGATCCTTAACACCGGGACTGCTTTTACCAATTCAAGGGCGTTGACTTCAACAATGTTGTCAAGCCCAATTCTTGTGTTAACATGGACAAATTGAGAAAAAGGGGAAGCAACGCACACCAAAAATAGTCTTCGAGGTCCAGATGTAGGGGAAAATCTTCATACATCAAAAAACAACATAAAACAATAAAAGAGGAATGTTACACTCGCATTTCCTTTGTGTTCATACTTTTTTTGTTGATGTGTATGATTAAGTCAATCAACCATTTTCAATCTGAGCCAAATTTATAATGCTATTCTGCTTCCACTGTTTAGTTATTATTCATATTTCGCAAGTGTTTTTAATTCATGACCCTGATGACCTCTTGTGCACACTGTAATTGAACCAAAAAAATCAAATGTCTATTGCTGCTGTTAACTTTCCCAAAACCAGAGGAGACTGAATGGAAATTGCAAGAGCCAGTTGGTACTGGTTCTGTTAACCCTTAATCCTACACCTAAAGCGTGTTTGGAGATGGTGTCTCTATGAACAGAAGTGTCTAGAAATTGTTGAATCTGAGGAATCAGATTAAACGGGGACATAACTTTGCATCTCCCATATACTTGTCTTTGGTCTATTTAAATGTTGCCGTTTATGAATGTGCATTGCCAAACTAACAGCAGCTACAGAGACATGATTAATTTACAGCGTGCACAAACTATTAGGGTCATGAAAAAACACTTGCAAAACAATAATAATACAGTGGAAGCAGAATAGCATTATACATTTGTATTAAAATCATCAGGATCAGATTGAGTTTATAATCTACATCTATAAAAAAAAAAAAAAAATGAACACAAAAAAAAAGGAAATGCAAGTGTAACATTGGCCTTAACCCCCACCGAGCACATTTTCTCCAGTTTGGCATAACCCAAATCAAAAAGCGTCAGGGACAAAAAGTGACCAAAAAAGAAATAAAGAGTGACAAAAATGTGCCGGAATGGCAACAATGACAATAAAAAGCGATGAAAAGGCAACAAAAAAACAACAAAAGAGTGACAAAATTCGAGGAAAAAGTTACATAAACATGTAAAAAAAAAAATCTTTTTGAAAAAAAAAGGATACGATAAATGTTTTCAAATGAGCCGTTACTCTGGTAAACTCCAATCAAGAAGCTTTTTGATTTGCTGAACTGGAGAAAATGCGCTCCATTAAGGCGGGTGGTGAGATGTTAATTAAACTAAGTAGTTTACCATATGTGGGCAATGACGTCATCTTTGATGACCGATTAGACCATGTTGACTAATTTTGCTTGATAACATTGATTTTTTTTTTTTTACTCGAGTGATGTCAGGCCATTTCACAATTATTTTGCATGTGTTTAAGATTTGATAACTTACTTGCTGATCGAAATTCCTTATCATGTCACGCAGTGTCTCGGCAGCCTTGCCAGATCGAGCAGCCTTCTGTCTGAACAGGTTCAGCAGCTGAGGGATGTGTCGGTCGAGTTCCGCAAAGAACTGGTTCCGTAAATTGACGTTTGTAATCCGATGGAACTCGGCACATATCTATAAACAGATTAAATACATGCAAATGTTTATATGTTCAGCAAGACGATTTTTTTTTTTTTTTTACCTGGGATGCTGTCCGAAGGGCTGGCCATTTTTCCAAGAAGTCTCTGACCATTGGATTTTCCTTTATGATTTGCAGGCGGCGTAGTGCAAAAGTACTTTGCATGAGCCTCTCGATCAAGACCTGATCCCTTTCCATTTTCTGAACCTCTTGGATAATTTGGAGTCTTATATTTTCCAGGCTAGTAGCATCTTCTCCTTGAGGAAAGTTTGGTAGGTAGTTTAGCTCAGCACGCTTTGCCTTTTTTACACTGCAGTGTGGGTGTGGACTGCTAGGACTGCTGTGGCTTTTTTTACCAGAGTTTACAGACACCTCTAGACACCCTGCTTTGGCCAACTTGGAGCGGTAACTTCCCATTTTATACACCAAACTCCACTTCCAAGAACATGCTTTCTTGTGAGGTGATGTTCCTCTCTTGCGAGGAGACATTGTTTCGTTGAGACAGGGATGGGTGGTTACAAGTGCTTCTGCAGCGTTAGCTATTTCTTTGTCACTTGGGTAGGGTTTGTAACTCCAGATTACATTTGCCATACTCTCCAGGATGCTACTTTTTTGAGCTTTGGACAGCTTGACTCTTTTCCCTGACTGTTGATATGCAATATTTCCTTCTTTCAAAATATGCTCCACATCAAATGAAAACTTAGGTACATCAAACTTGTCTGGCCAGGTTTTAATTCGCTGGCTTAGAGGCACATGAGGCAGTATGTCAGTATCGGCACTAGAACATGAGCTGTTACTTTCATATTCTGATTTTCTCACTTGCAACGTCCCCTTTTCTGGTAAATCCTGAATGTCAATCAAACAACAGAGTTGTCCATCAAAGTCTGGATCTTCGTAGTGCAGGGTAAACTCAAAGTCCAATCTTGATGAAAATTTTGTTTTCAGTATATGGATGAGATCATCTACTGAATTTGGGCGTTCAGTCAGTGTCAACTTGACAGGGATGTCTGGACCAAGGAAAACTCTGAGCACAAATTTTGGAGACGTCATGGTCATCTGACAAAAAAAAAATAAAAAAAAATGAATTGCATACAAGTACAAATGCAATGACCAGGGAGTAGGGCTGCACGATTAATTGAATTGAAACTCTAGGGGCTTTTTTTTTGCCTTGATCCTCCGCCTGAGTTATAGACATGTTCAATCAGAATTATCAAGCCTCATGGCTCCAATCACTCTGCATGTGTCTCGCGCAGTCCAAACTGCAAACTATTGTGTTTTCGCAACCAGAAGGACGGGTTGTGTCACGGAATCATTAGTTTGCGGAGTGGGTTGTGAGTCCAAAAAAGCCAATCGCCTCCATAGCATTGTATTGAACTGAATCTAAATGCAACATCTTAACAGTACGTTTTTGACCTAAATATGAGGCAAATTTTCATAAAACAGCTTGCAGCTTGTGATTTGGAGAATGCATTCATGCAGCTGGATAGGAGAGTGAGTATGAGAACACCACATTTATGAGAGAATTATTAACACCAAGCATGTGTTTGTTATAAAATGCCTCTTGTAGATTTGTATGTTATTGTGCATGAAGCTGAAATGTAATAACTGAGTCTCAAGATGCTTAACAGTTTTTGACATTTATCTGTAGCTCAATGCTCAATTGCAAGAAAAATAAAACATAGAATATTGCATAAAATATTAAAATGGCAAATCCAATCAGTTATAATCTCAATTAGGTTTCATGTCAAAATCGTGCAGCCCTACCAGGGAATATAAAAAAAGGGCAGGTAGAATGCAGTCTACTTGGGCGGGAGAATAAAACGTTTGGTTGTCAAGAGCAGTTTGCCATCTACACTGTATGCACAAAGTGGCAAGCTGTCATTGAGCTCATTAATGCTGTGAACAGAAACACTGGCGGCAGGTGCCAATTCAAAGGATCTCAGATGCTCAATGTAAAATGCCTTGTGATCATTGCAAAGAAATACAATGTTACTGTTAACCAGCAGAATCTGCTCAACTTTGCTGAAACTTGGCAATCCTCCTTCATGGCCTATTGACACAAACATCCCAACAACATACTGTGTACCCTCAACTGTAACGTGTGGGGTCACATAAATGTGTTCTGCATCAGTTACCCGTGTAACATATTGTTGTGCCTCCTCAGGTAGCTGCGACACTGGTGTAGATGTGACAGTTGACGTTTGTTGGTGTGGCTTAAAGAATGCAGAAGAACTGAGATGTAATGCCATCATGTGCTGGTGCTTAGTGGCTAGAGTTTTAAGAACATTTTTGAAATTCTGAACATCATGAACCACACGTTTAAAAAAGCGATGCTTTCCCTCAAATCGCATAGTCCACAAATGGACAAGAGGCCCAAAGCACTGTATGAGATGAGGATAATGCTCAAGATAGTGGTGTTTCGGAAGCAGAAAAAAATCAGGAAAGGTTTCTTGCAATGTTTGCCTGTGATCAAGGATTTTGCTTTGCAAATACTGCAGCATCTCATCATCAAATGCTGGGGACAACACAATTGCCAAAATCTCTTTCAAATCCATCAAAATGGACCATGCATCATCATCCTCCGGAACTGCGTTACCAATCATTAGTGGTAGTAGTCTCAATAATGTACTGTTCTCATGCCCATTGCCACCAATTGATTTTTTGACAGTAAAAGTCTTTGAGATGGGTCGTGGTTTGTCAGTGAGATCAGAACACCGGTACGGGAATGACTCAATTTTCTTGTTCAGATAGTCCAGAGTGAAATATTTAAGCCGAATCATTTTAGCAACACATAGAGCCAACTCTACAGGAACTATACCCTCCAAGAGATCGTGCAGGGCATCAGGTGGGAAGCCAGTGATTGGGTGGAAATAGTCCAATGATTCACGCAGGATACAGTCACCCTTCACACCAAAATTAATTGGATTGCCTTGAATGACACTCTCTACATCACAGTTATGAATGTTTTTTGTCCTCAGACTAAATTCACCATGTATTGCATCAAGGGACTGGATCTGGTTGCGCGTTGCTTTGCAGAACCGACAAATATATCCTGTTCTGAAACACTGGGTAAATCCTGCCAAAGAATGAGCAGCCAGATTATCTGATAGAACGCACGAAACAGTGCCTCGAACAGTTCTTCCCAGTTGCTCAATAAACACTCCATCAGTTTCAAGAATATGAAGGTCTCTTAATAGAGGACCCAAAGCCTTTTGAAAGCCACATTGCTTAACATCTGGAACTTTACAAAGCGCAGCAAGCTGGATCACATGTAGTGCTGATCTGTATTTGGCAGGTAAATCTGCAAATACCCAGTACACTGAGCAGAGTTTGTGGATTTTCCTAGATGTTCCGAGCGGATTTGCAATTTCCAAGTCATCAAGGTACAATATTAGTGGGAGCGTGAACTCTGGAGCACATAACAAAGGATTTTCCTGAGAATATGAACCGTCTTTATACGTGTTGTAAAAGCCCTCCTGTGAAACTTGAGTTTCCTTGATGCGACTTAAAACATCTGTATGCTTACAAATTTCTTGGATCATGTCAAGTATGGGAATGTAAACGGCACTGTGTCCTGGCTCTAACACATATGACACTGGCTTCACCACTGGGAAATTTCTCTCAATGTAAGTTTTTCTTCGTTTGGCTGACGACAAGTCCTCTTTCTCATTTGTGGCACAGAGAAAAGCATTACTGTCAAGTATAGCACCCGACAAGTCATCCACAAAAGCTTCTGAAAATGCCACACAATGATTTTTTAATACGTCTTTCACAGTGTCTTTTATAACAGACTGAGACAAAAGCAAAACCTCTCTCAGGTCTCCAATAATTTCTTGGCATGCTCGGTCAGAAACATGAAGAACAGTCTGCATCTTCAGAAATAATGTTGCCAAATTTTTATGCAACTCTGACCTCACCAGGTCATTATATGAACCATCTTCCAAATTGCTCGGAGCATTATCCAACTCATGCAATGAATGGGCTTCCAAGTGAGCAGGAGCTGTAGCCACGTCACTACTTGATGAAACACTGCCACCATCCAAGACACAACTACCAGTGTGAACTCTACTTTTATGCGTATTGAATGATGAGTACACATTAGTTTTGTAACTACAGTTTGGAAATGGACATGCAACGGTCTCTTTCTTTTTCAAGTGACTTCTTAAGTGACTAAAATAAACCTCTTTGTTGCAACGCTGACTGAATGCACACAGAGAACAGGTAAAATGAGTTGCTTGCACTTCAGCGACATCTGCATGAGTACGTGATAGATGAATTTTCAGGGCATTTGTAGACTTAAATGTACACAGGCAATTGTCAAAAAGGCATGGCAGTGGAGTTACTGTTGCGTATGAGCTGTGTGTAAAACGATAATGATCTAATAATGTTGATTTGTCCTTTGAAATGTGATTACAGAGTTTACATTTCCAAGCCATTTCAATGACTCACATGATGTCCAAAAAGGGTAGGAATCTCTTTTGAATGACTATGCACAATGGTCTGCTGAACTATTTCCTGTAAAACAAAAAGAGAAAGAATGAAAAATTAAAACAAGTCAAAACAAAAAGGTTAATCAAAAAAATGTTAAGGTAATTTACCAGTAAAAATTATGTTAATAGGTAGCGTTTACTTGACATCACAACATTCTAAAGAGCCTATAGTTTAAAATTGAGGTGGAGGGCAACTGAAAATTCAATGGCTGTAACCATAGTAACGCTCAAAATGCAGATTTCTAGTCTTAAATCATTGCCAATTTCTCTGTAATTCCAGAAGTGGAGACAACATTCAATAACATGTGCTTGATGTTGGCCAGTAGAAAGGACTTTCAACCATGAAATCCACATGTCAGGTTTGAGAATCCAATCACTATCACATGACGATCAGAGAAAACATTTGGACATTTTCTTTTTGGAAATTTCTTTCAAAAACTGTTTCTCTCCCATAGAGTTGTATTGGCACCTGCCCTCCAACTGAAATGGAATTCTATAACACGAACGCAACCTATTACAAGTTCATTACAGTGTAGAAAAAGCATTTGGAGGCACACAATTCTGTAAAAATAAAAATAAAAAAAACTTCATATTCCTGTTCAGGTTACAATTGTTTACATGTTCAAGTATTAAAAAGTATTTAATGAAAAAATCTCAGTAGTTTCCTTGCATTAGGGTGATAATCGTGAATATTCGTAAACAGTGCATTTTTCTCCCATTACAATAATCATGAATCAAAATTTTTTAATTCGTGACATCCCTAGTAGTCAGGAGACAGCAGAAATTCATTTTGATGGATACATGCATTTCTGCAAAATTACTAAGAGTTGTCATGGTTTTCAAAACTATACATGCATCTTAGCCCTGGTAATTGTTTGTGCACAGCAAACTGAACCTCTAATACACTAAAAACATATACAATAGGCCAGGACGAATGAAAGTGTGTTTGAGAGTGGGCATAGGGGGGCGACGGATGGAAATTAGCTTACGGCTACGGCTTCTTGTTTACATGAATTAGACCCATGTACGAACATGCACTGTCCCAACCAAATAAACCAATAAATAAAAGATATAGGCAAACGCTTTTATTTTTTTACCTGCCAAGAGTGCCAGATCAGGGGTAGAATTGGGTTTCACAAATGAACTAATTGCCTAAACACATTTAAAAAAGGAACAAAATAACTGCAAAATAGCATTATCTTTTGTCATGTCAATGAAAACACCGTCTTTCCCTTATTATAGGCAATGCATATTGGGATTCAGTATCTTTTGTGGGCCAGATTGAAGGGCTAGGCGGTCTGCATTTGGCTCCCGGGCCTCAGTTTGCCCACCCCCTGCTCTAATAGGACAATACTCTTACTGTGGCGTCTGTAGTGACCATAAAATGGTTTGTGTAGAAACTATTAAACTTACTTGGTACGGATTGATCTCCGTGTTTAAAAAGGTCCTCACTGAAATCCCAACTCCACTCACTCGTGTACAGAAAGGGGTCCTGTGAAAATAAACGCCATTATAAAATAGGTCAAGATCTACTGCTACTGTTTGAGGAAAAGTCTTTGTCGTAATCACAGTGAATGACTCGCGGTGGCGACCTTGCGTTCGAATCGAGGAATGTGGGCGAAAGACGCAACCTCAGACGCAGGCAATCAAATATATGAGTTTATAGCACAATTTTGGACGCACGGGAGAAGCGTGGGTGATTTTACCGTCGCAAAAGTGATACACAGAATGCAGTGGCCAATAACAGAGTGAAAACACGCAGACAAACATTGCTAAAAATCATGCATGTGTGATATCCTGCGTTTGATTAGGTCACTAGACGCAACATTGGAAGGACTCGGCGCGACTGACAATAAGTAAAACGGCCGTAGTTAGCGTAGTTACCACCATAAATTAACAAATACATGACTGCAAACTGTATTTTCTTACCAAATCACAGCAAAACGCGCTACCATGCGCACAATAACTATTTACACCGCATAATCCGTGGATGAACACACGGTAGCAACTAGGCTAATGCTCGGAGTGATGCTAAGCCCAGACTTCGGTTTTGCGCCAAGCCACTCGACAAGATTAACGCTGATAAACTCGTTTTCTTATATACAGACATACTACCGCACATACGTTGTTTAGATTATATTACACAAAATCCGAACAAATTTATTTAAATGCTTAAAATATAATCTTAAAAATTCTTACGTAGAAATGCCGCCCTCCCGCTTCAAGCCGCCATCTTGTAGAAACTTCTGGCCTGGTCTGGTCCGTTTACGTAATCGGTCACGTCCATGGTTTTGCGTAGCAACGCCGTGAGCGTGCGTGATGACGTCAGTTGACTCAAAATCCTCTAAAACTTTGTCAATAACTCATAGAGGTCAATGTCAGTGAAATTAAAACATAAAACATTATCCGCAATAGTTGTCTTAGATTAAATGTTATATGTTGAGTTAGCATAGTGACAAGTTTTGACCTCATTACCATTAAAATGTATGAGTCATTTGTACTGTTCGGGTTTACAGTGTACTGTATGCAGATAGTTAGCAAGTAGTTAAAGACTGGCTTTTAGATCGCCTGTTTTTTTCAAATTTTTGGGAACTTTCTACAGCTAGATATTCCTGTCATAACGCATTGGAGCTGCGCGAGCTACACGTCATGTCTACAGTGAAGATCCCGCCCTTATGCCCTTTTTAGGAACATGCTTCGTCAGAACTGGGGGGAGGAGTCTGTACATTCACCAGGATTTCCCCCTTGAACGTAGTCATTGTGGTAAACGGGGAGTGAGGAATGACCATCTATTAATAATATGTCTATGGCCGTACCTCCTCGTTTTGCGCTTGGTCCCCAAATCCATGCGAATATTTCAGCCATGTGCTGCTCGCACTAAAAGTACCAGAGGGGTACTTGGCCATCAGGTGTTACCCTCGCGGGTATCGTCTGATGGCCACCACACCATTAGTGTTAAAGCCATTGTATCTATGTGCTAATTATGTATAGCTACAAAATAATTATGAAAACTGTTGCACTTTGTTATTCTGCACTTTATGAATGCAACTGGCACTTTTTATCTGCACCTTTCATCTACACTTTTTACTGTATATTGCACAAATGTATATTGTCCATGTTTTGTATTTTAATTAACTCTGTTATGTATTTTAATTGTATTTTTGATTGTATAAGGACTGCAGATGGAAATTAGCATTGTGCTAAATCTGGGGCAGCCATCTTTTTAATGTACCTGTCCGTTGTCCTTTTAAATAACTAACTAACTAACTAGGCTAGTCCGGGAGACTTTTCAGAGTCCTACTCAATGTATTTTACATAGAGCCTTTAGCATTAGCCACCAAACATAGCAAATTATTGTCAACCGATTGATAAAAAACAGTAATACATTTTATTTGGCGCCTTACATCAAGGAAACACATTAAAGGTACAAACAATGAGACAAAACAACAAGACAATGTAGAGTTCGGGAAAATGAAGCACCCAGGCAAACATCTTGTCCAGATGGGCGTCGGCAGCAAGTGGTGAGGAGCCGTGTGGGTGTCCCCTGTCCTTACACTCTCCGACATGGCGAGGAAAAACTCCAAAACCCAGTGGGAGAAAAAAGAAACCTCGGGGAGAACCGCAGAAGGAGAGGTCCACTCCCATGGATTGACGGGCTATAGAGACCCGCGGCCGATGGGAGTCCCTCAGACAACAGGCCAAGACTGTAGAATGTCCAGTCCTTGTTGGAGCTTCAGTTCTTCTTGTCCAATCCTCTGTTCCTCCATGTTAAAACGACAGTGCAGTTGTGGTCAGTGTGAGACCACATAAAGATGAGGTTAAAGCCTAGTTAGAAATCATTTGTGGATTTTACTCTAGATAAAAAGTAGCGCGTGAAAAGTGTCCTCTGAGCTAAATGCTAACACAAATTCAGTTTTCAAGTTTTTCTGTCAGTTTTCATGGGGTCAGACACACATCCAATGGCTGAAAAAAAAAAACCCACAGAAATTCTATAAATGCAAAGAAAAGGACAAAACATATACCTCCCCATGCTTTAGCATTGCGCTCATCTTCCCCATTCATTTGTATGGGGAACGTTTTGATGGCAAACAAAACGTGCGCATTTGTGGGAACGGGCTCAGACAGCTTGAGGCATTTCTGGGATTCCTATGTACACCGACGCCAGTGTGCTAGAAATCAATGTAGCCAATTCTAACGCCAAAGTCCAAGTACACAATTATCATCATTTACCGCAGCTCACTCACATCCCCGCAATAATACGCCTGTATCGGTAGTGCTGCTTTCGCCATTATAACTCCCCAAACCCCAAAATGACAAAGCGCCGCAGATTAGGCCTCCACTCCGTAATGCTTGATGAATGCCGGTGTTGAACTGTAGAAAAAGCCTCATTATGAGACACTTATAGATTACCCTGGGTGTCACACCGTGGTAGGAAGGGGGGCGGGGGGGTATTGTCTGTGAAGAGAAACAATGAACCGGGGATATTCTCCTCTCCTCTCTTCCTCCCCTCCGCTCCACCAGCCTCTCTCAAATGGATAATTCTGGTGATGCCCGTGACAGGCCGCGGTTTAGATTTTGATTTATGTTCTTCCAAAGCTAAAATCAAAGAATCCATCTAGTGCTATTTTATGGCAGTTGGGATGATGAATGGGCCAGTCCGTGGGCCAAAGCGAGCTGCTGTGTCTTTGCCCCGGATTTTAATTGCTAAAGTAGCCAGTCATTGCTCAGGATTCAATGAGAGACGAGGAGAAATGGGGAGAGCGCGGTTGTCTCTGTGCCACCAAGTTGTTGTCACTTCAGCCGTGCTTTTGTCCACTGTCTGTTTTTCAGCGTTCGGGGATATACTGGGGAGGAATTTACTCCGGCCTACACGGTGAACTGTATTTCACAAATAGCAAGACGTTCAAATAAGCTAGGAGTTGCATTGTGGGAAGGATTCTCTGCGTCACGGTGGCTCGTGGTTTACCGCAAGAAGGTCCCAGGTTTGATTCCCACCTGGACGGGGCCTTTCTGTGTGGAGTTTGCATGTTCTCCCTGTGTCTTCGTAGGTTTCCTCTGGGTACTCCGGTTTCCTCTGCCACGAAAGACATGTAGCATAGGCCAGGGTGAATCAGAGTGTGTTTGAGAGTGCGAGTGTGAGGCAATGGATGCAAGTTCGCCCATGCTTACAATCCGGATTGGCTTGTTCATTAACTTGCATTGTCCCTACCAAATAAACCAAAAATAAACCAATAAATAAATCAGTTATACATATTATATTGTTAAACTGCATTTTTTTGGTTATTGACATTTCATCTTTGAAAGAAACTTGACAAGGAAATTAAGGGTTAGCAAATTAACCCTAGGATTGTGATAGTAATGGCACTTGAGTTGGTTCGGTTGTTTACGCTTACAATCTTGTGCAGACGAGTTCCTCAAAGTTCATTCATGGCACACTCACACATGGCAGTGGTGACAAGCTACTCTTGTTGCCTCAGCTGCCCTGGCATAGACTGGAAGAAGCAAGGCGAGGCAAGTTTATTTGTAGAGCACAATTCATACACAAGGCAATTCAAAGTGCTTCACAGTTGCATAAAATTACAAGAGAACAGATAAAATCAATCAATAAAACATCAACATAAGGTTAATCAATTACAGTAAAAGGCAAGAGTGCAGATAAAATACTTTCAGTTTTCATATGCTCGGGTAAAAAGAGCTGTTTTCTGACATTGTCAGAGTTGAGACCTGTCTCACATCCTCATGAAGACTGTTCCAGATTTTAGCTGCATGAAACTGAAACACAGCCTCACCGTGTTTATTATTGACTCTGGGAACCACCAGGAGTCCCCTCCCTGAAGTTCTCAGGGCCCGAGATGGTTCATACGGCTCTTACATGTCAGAGATGGACTTTGGTGCTAAACCATGAAAAGACTGCCAGCCTCTGCCATCGGCCGCTTCAGCCACAGTCACTCACTCACTCAAACACCACATCCGTACATAAGGAACACGGGTGTCTTGCTCAATGACATAACAACAGTCTTCAATCCGGCGTGGTGTGTTGATTAACATGCACTGTCCCTACCAAATAAACAAATACATGAAAACTGATCATTACCAGTGCTGCTTTTTACTCTCTATTGTTACCATCATGTGGCATCAGTCACAATATCCATATATTGTTTTTGGTGAAATGTTGAAAAAAGCTAAATAATCCCCCCCCCAAAAAAAATCCAAAGGTATAAGTCGTCATTAGCATTATTGTAAGTGACAAGATGCCGTTCCCAAAACATCGAGGACACATTTGCTTTGATAGGGAGTTTAATCCAGTTTACTCTACCTCGCTGATAAATCATTCATAACCTGGCCGAACGGGATCCGCGTTTACAAGTACAACTAATGGGCCACATAATGGGCCTAACTTTGAAGTGTAGATTCCCCATGTATATTTAATGTATGGAAATGCCATATTTAAGCAAAATTGCGGATAAGAGCTCTGATTCTTGTTTTAGTGCTCCAAAAAAAAAAAGCAGACAACTTTTTTTTTTCACCCTCTAAGCATAATGAGCCTCGCTTTCAGAAACAGCTTCTTTTTTTTTTTCTTTCCAGCATCAATTACAATAAATAAAGATCACTTACTGCCACATCTCCGTGACTAGTACAAGTGATAAACACATGTAAATAAAGTCAGGGATGCTAGCATGTCTATTGAAGGGGGAAAACAACATTTAGAGCTTTTTTCCCCTTAACATTAAGAATCCCCATCAAAGCAAAAAGAGAAGGGGGGGGGGGGGTGCAGGAGTAGCTAGAATCATTGGCTTTCAAACAGCACCAGAATCAATGATGTAAATGAGAAAAACAAGCAGGCAATACATTCTTTCACATCTGCGGAGGCTGGCGAGAATTTTTAATAATTTTTAATAAAGCATAATTGTAGTTTGTATCGCTGAATAATTTAATGAAAGGCGGGGGGGGGGAGGGGGGGAGGGGTAGCAGTACTACTACTATGTAAAATATCATGCATACACCACATGTGTGATCAGGCAGAGGAAGAGTGAAGAACGTGAAAAAAAAAAAAAAATCTCCCTCCCCCTGACATTGAAGACATAAGGGGAAAAAAACAGAATCAACCTCTTAACCCCCGCCTTAACCGAGCACATTTTCTCCAGTTCAGCTTTACCCAAATCTAAAAGCTCTTTTTTGCTTTGGCTTGTTCCTGTCACTTTTTTTGTTATATTTTTCACCCCCTTTAATTGTCGCTGTTTTGACGCTTCGTTCAACAAGCTTTTAGATTTGGGTAAAGCCAAACGTGCTCGGTTCAGGTGGGGGGTTAAGAGGTTGATTCTTTTTTTTCCCTTATGTCTTCAATGTCAGGGGGGGGAGATTTATTTTTTTAATGGTGCCGTACACAGACACACATTGCTTCTGTTTTTTATTCACGTAATACACAGTGGTGGTATGCTGCAACTGTCGCCATAGCTGCCCTGGGGGCTGCCCAGACTTACACTTGTAAGGTACAAACCAGGCCCAACCCTGCTTAGCTTCTGAGGTTTGGCGAGATCGGGCCATAGTGATGCAAAACAGGAATTTAATTATTCTGGGTATTGTCTTTTTTTTCCTGAGGTTTGGGAGGTCATACCTGCCCTTTGACGGTGGATGATTGTTGTGTGTTTATTTAGAATTAATGTTAAGGTTTATTTTGATAGGAACATGAATCTTACTGCTGGTAGCAAAAAGCTAATTGTCTGCAAATATCCCTAGATAAGGCTTTTAAAAACATTTTAAAAACCTCTTTTAACTATTATTCTCACATTGCTGGTACGCGTTGATTGATGCGCGTCGTTCTCCAGTTCAAACCGACTTAAATCAATACCGTTTTGCTCGTGCCATTGCCTTTGATTACAATTCCCTTTGTGGACATTTCAATTTGATGCGTTCTAATGAATCGTCTCAGACTCGTCGGGCAGAAGATACATTACAACATGTAAACCATATCGTTGCACATTAGACTTCATTTCAGTGGTTTACTCATAACATGTCATGTGCCGTAATGCCGTTGTTTTCTTTGCAAAGTGTGGCAATTGTCTCAAATCATGTCCATGGCGTCCTCGGCAATATCCACCACGGAAGTCAGTGGTGTCATTGTCCGTCAAAAGGACGCGGGGAGAGGGAGCTGATGTGGCGGGTGCGCACGGCCTCAGGTGGAACTCTGGGCCTGCCCGTAATTTATAACTACGACATGGGAGCCAAGTTTCTCTAAATGAGGCATTCCGATAGCCCAAGCACTCATTTATCCTGATGATTAATACAAATGATATTCGCAACAATAAATATCAGCGGCTCGCAGTGCGTAAAGCGGCGGGAGGAGAGGGAGCGTGTGTTGTTTATCGCAGACACTAAATGCGTCTGAGAAAAAGGGGGGGGGAAAAAAAAGAGGAGGTATTATGGAATTGGTAGGTGGGCTAGTCCGCGGAGCTGCTGTGACACTTGGAGAAATGATGCAACCTGACGCTCGGTTTTGGAAAGCAGCGCCGACAGGACACGGGACCAGTAAATAAATAAATACATACACGTGTGTGCGCGGCAGGGCCTGAGCGTCACGAGATCGACTCCGGTTTCTGACAGTTTGCCCAGAACCTGCAAGTACAGATTGGGATGCTACTTATCTGTAAAAAAAACAACAACAACAAATTAGTGCAAGTCTGTTAGGGAAAAAAATCTGGCTGATGTTGGACTGTATGAGAGGAAGAAATGAGGAAGTGCTGACCGACATTATAATGTTATCTGCCTTAGGGTTAGAGTTGATTTCTCCAATTATGCCTATCCAAATCCCGAAGCATATTGACAGGACTCCAGGAGAGCTTACAGCCTGTAAAGTGCAGGTGAAACTCGGGAAATTAGAATGTCGTGAAAAAATGTCTCTAATTCAACTTAAAATGTGAAGCTAATACATGATATGGACCCATTGCATGCAAAGTGAGAAATGTCAAGCCTTTGTTTGTTATAATTTTGATGATTAGGGCTTACAGCTTGTAATAGATTAGAATATTATATAAAATCAATACAAAAAAATGGTTTTAAACAGAAACGTCGGTCCTCTGAAAACTATAATCATGCATGAGCCAAAATCATCAAAATTATAACTACTAAAGGCTTGACATATCTCATGTTGCATGCAATGAGTCTATATCATGTATTAGTGTCACATTTTAAGTTGAATTAGAGAAATAAATGAACTTTTTCACGATATTCTAATTTTCCGAGTTTCCCCTGTATGTCAGTGTGATACCTCATTCGAAAGCCAAGTCCCCCAAGTGTCTATAATTAGGTATAAGATCTGTATGAGTGAAACACAACTTACATGACATTTGCCGTTCCTAACCCTAATCATAACCCTAACCTTTGACCGTAAACCAGGGGTGCCCAAAGTGCGTAATGAAAACCTCAATGGGTAACATTTATTGTAGGACAGAACCAGCATTATGGTTCAAAGCCTGAATAAAGGTGTGGGGAATGGTTTAAAGGAACAGGCCACCGTTTGTCCACACTGAGATATGTTCTTACCTGAGCGTAGACGAGCTGATGTGTACCTGCAGTTTGACGTCCGTGCAGTAATGTTAAGATATTATGGACGCCGAAGTGCTCCTAAGGTGTTATTACGCCTCACAATATAGTACCCCTTTGTATCCGCTTATACTTGGATCGTGTAACTACTCACGTATCTGTATTTAAATAGGGAAAACGCGGAAGAGCTCGGTCGCTTTTAGGTTCACCCCCGTTTGGCCCCATAGAGGAGAGGAGGGGAGGCTAAATGCTAACAACATCTGACCAGACAGGTACGCATCAACTCATCTAAGCTCAGGTAAGAGCATATCTCAGTATGGAAAAACGGTGGCCAGTTCCTTTAAACTCTCTTAAATACATCCAGTGTATATCACCAACAATAGTCAAATTTCACCCATTCAAAATGAGAGCTAAAGATTGTTGTTGTTGTTGTCAATTGCTTATAGTTGAGGGTTGAGAATTTCATTTATACCCAAGTGCTTTTTTTTCCCCCACATTTGCTGTTGTACATACAGTAGAAGACAAAAATACATCTCTAAAAGTCCACAAACAAATGTCACTAACTGCCCAGGCTTATCAGTGATGAGACACCCTGCTCCCTCACATGAAACATATTGCATCATCTTAATCGCTCTCGTCCTGAGTGGATTTGAAGTGCTGCTGATCTAAAGCTACTGGGAACCGGACCAAAATAGAACACAATTCTTTTGGGAATGTAGGTCGCTCCATCAACCGCTACGGTGAAACAAACAAGGAGATGCAGGGCAGTGATGGAGTCAGCGGCACAGTTAATGCAATACGACCGCGATCATATTGTTTACTCTGCAAATGCTGCAATTAAAAGTCAGGTTCTGAATGATTGTTTTTTGCTGCCTTATAGTCAGCACATGCTAGCATTTAGCCAACCACGTCAAACAACACTAGGCTTTTCTAAGGCGCTTGAGAACTATAATATTTAGGTTTTATCTTTGCGTAAGTCCCACCCACTTCAGGAAGCGCTGCACTATCACGGGCTTTATGTTTTCTTTAATAACTTGGTTAAACATAATCAAAGGAAAAGGCAGCTAATTCCTAAGCTTTCAGTTCAAAAGTATAAGTCAAGTCTGCCCACCTTATTATTCCCAAAAGTTCTTCTGTATTTGACTTCTCGTCTCGTCTTGCACTGCTGCTCTGGAACACAATAGAATAGAATAGAATAGAACAGCTCAGTCCATTTCTGCGGCGATTGTGTTCAGGTCGCTGCGTCATTCAGAATTCCCACAGCACAGGGGACCAAAGATTTCTTAAACACAGCCCGTTTAGCCAGAGGAACTCTATATCGCCTCCTAGAGTTCAAAAGCTCAAACTGAGTGTTCAGAGGATGAGCGGAGTCAGAGGCAAGAGCTCGAACCTTAGTCATTGTCCTCTCCTTGTGCAGCTCACTTAAAGGTCTCTGAGGTCTCCCCACAATCCCCCTGCTCAGTTTGTTGTTTTGTTCTGCAGGTCATATGATTGTACCAGGCAGTGATGTGGAATGTCAGAACACTCTCAACAATTGATTTGTACACAGATTCTAGTCGCTGAGAGGAAGCGAGGAAGTAATGCACCCTCTGCTGGTTTATTGTATAACCGTGTTTTATAGAATCTTAAAACGAAGGGCGATTTTTTTTTTCAGCATATACATTATTTTAAGTGCTACACCAAAAAAACGAGTAAAGCTAGGGTGTTGAAAGTTGTGAAAACCTGATCAGAGAATAATTTCTTTATGGCCAGACTCTAAAAATATCGATTTTTCACACTCGAATGTTGAGATTCTTAGCCAGTGTTTCCCCTTATCTTAGTTTTAATGTCAGAGGGAAAAAAATACGAAACTCACCCTTTGCGATGCTTATTTTCTGATGTTTTGTCCGCTTGCGAGCCAGAAAGTTTCCGAAAATAACTACAACATAACGGCACACACATATTCATTAAAAATATATCATGTTGGTATCCACGTGTAGTGCAAAAGTGATCTTTTCCCTTCTGGGAGACAGCTGGGGCCATAGCAGAAGCTAAAGCCGGAAGAGACATGGCGCATGCATAGACCTTACAAAACGTTCATTTTCTCAAAATGAGGTTTTCCTTCCACTCTTGCAAAATTATCTCCACTTCAGTGTCTCCTACAGACTCCAAACGTTCCCGTTCTAAACGTAACAATGTTTTGAGGGATTTTTTTCGCGCGATTTTTCAACGTCTAAATCCTGATTTATTGAGCTTTGAACTGCAAAAACAAGACACAATTCAAATGTTGACAGATGTTTTCACTCATAAAGATAGATTATTCAAAAAGTAAACGAGATATCCCAAATCCCCTTTTTGTAACTAATATATCAACAAAATAAAACCATACATTTAAACTTGGCTCTATCCAACATTTCGATTTTGTCCCTGAAAATACAGCCAATTTTGGTCATTTTGTAATTGACAGAAAATGTGCAATACATGTTTTTCTCATATTTATATCAGAAAACTGCAGCCAAAATGTTAAATCGATATCTGTATTGTTCCACCTATTCACCTGCAGTGTCTCTCCTTAAACCTATCTGATGTTATGTATTACATGCTTGTAGATCTATACCCATATACAACACACACCCCATATCTCTCTGTCTGTCGCCCCCTCCATGACACGGTAATGTATGTTTGCAGATCAGCCAATACCCCTTCAGTATGAGCAAATGCCGATTCCTTTAATATCCAATCCTTAAGTGTTTGGTATTGATACAGTTTATCAAAGTCGAGAGATCTGTGCGCTTCCATCAGTCCAGCGCGGCCTGCCAATTCCTGCCTGCCTGCCGGGCCGCGGGATTAATCTTACCGGGATTCCTTTGATTTGTGAGCCTCATTTGTATGTCTGTCTCTGAGAAAATGGAGGACAGCTGTCAATGGAGAAGCATTTGTCTCTGTCACCTCCTTCCCCTCCTCCATCCCGCTTCCCCGGGTTCCCCCGTATTCTCTCCAGTCACCGAGCAGTCTGGCGAGGGTCTTAACGCGCGTATAATTCCACTGCCTCACCCACTTAGGAGCGGATTCAATCAAAAATAAAGCAACACATAAAAATGACCCATTTTAATTCCCCCCGCAATGCGACGGGGACATTCAATTACGCGTCCCTGGCAGGGCGCGTTTTTCACAGCGGCGACAATTAAAGTCTTATTTAATGTTTAAGGCATATTACTTTCCGTTATTACAGACCTCATAACAAAGTGAGCAGCCGTCAAAGGTGCAAACGGATGGAGGGCCCGTGTCCTTTTGTTGTGCGCTTTATTGCGAAGAGCTCATCAAGGCGAGAGACAATGAGGAAGTAGATGGGTTCGTGTGTACGAGGGAGGACACGAAGGCGCCAATGTTACGAATCCAATCCAAAGTTATTAAACAATCCATTATGTCAAACATTTCCACCGAACCAGTTTGGTTTGATCCAATTTGCCATTATCTATCAATAATGCTGTTACATTTGGTCACTCCTCTTCTACTCCTGAAGCACTTTGATATGTAATTTCCTGTGTAATAGATAAAACATGGGAGTGGCCCAAGAATTTAGTCTATAGACTTTGCTGGAACATAAGCACTATGGAATGTACTGTAAAAGAATATCCTTGCAAGTCAATTCCCACTGCTGCCTGCGGATGGTGCTCCAACCAAACAACGAGATATAAACCAACTCAGTCCTTGGTGATCAAGTGGGCCTTCCATATAGAGAGGATTGTAATTATATTGTAATTTCATCCAATATGAATCTAAATGCATTTGGGCTTGCTTGTACTGTTGGGGTGAAATTACTTACTAGCATTATTACTTTCACTTGCCAGGATAGAAAAAAACTAAAATTAATGAACAAACCAAACAATATCAATCAATCAATCAAACTTTATTTAGAAAAGCGCTTTTCAATACCGAAGGGTATTTATTTATTTATTTATTTGTTCATGTCATGTCAGGCCATTACACATTTTTTTAAATCCATACATGAACAAAAAGGAACAGAATGAAGATTAATCTTGTAATATCTGTTCCCATTAGCAAATTAACAAAATAAAATCAGAAATCCCCATCATTATACCCCAACTCATCACCAGGTCACAAAACATAACAAAACAGCTCGTCTTACAGTTCACTTCAGTTGTTTTCAATTTTTTCGTAATCACTCAGAATTTTGTCTTTGTACATTTTTTTGAATTTGTAAACACTTGTACAACATTTAAATTCCACACTTAAAGAATTCCACAATTTGACTCCATAAACAGACAGACATCACCGATGTTCCTGCAAACATGTTCCGAAAATTATATTTTCTTCTATGGGAAGCGTCATGTGCAACAAAATTACTATCACAAAGTGCTTTACAGATTACAACATTTAAAACAATACGCCTCATTCTATATAATTAGAACTAAATAAACAGCTAAGCTAAAAAGGTGGGTCTTGAGCCTGCTCTTAAATACATGATCGTTCTCTGCGGTCCTGAGTTCCTTCAGCAGGCCGTTCCAGAGGCGAGGGCCATAATACAGACGGCATCTCTGGAATAGCCCATGTATGGTCATATGTGAAACAGTTAAGAGGGGAAACAAAGAAGACAAAAATTTAAAGGAATAGGCCACCGTTTTTACATACTGAGATATGTTCTTACCTTGGCTTTGACAAGTTCATTTGTACCTGTCTGGTCTTCACGTGGGCCTTCCGTAACGTAAACACAGCAGAAACGGAGTTAGCATTTAGCCTCTCTCTTCTCCTCTATAGCTCCAAACGAGGTGAAGATAGAAGATACCAAACTCTTCAACGTTTTCCCTATTTAAATATGGTTACGTGAAGTGTTACACTATAAAGTATAATTACACAAAATTAAACAATGTGGAAAAGGGGAACTATATTGTAAGGTGTAATACCAGGAGTAATACCAGGAGTAGTACCAGGAGTAGTACCACATGAAGACCGGTACAAATGAACTCGTCAAGGCTAAGGTAAGAACACATCTCAGTATGTAAAAACGGTGGCCTATTCCGTTAACTTTCTCCAGTTATTCAAAAAACGACTTTAACAAATGCAGAATTATTGATATTGTTTCTACTAAATAAAGATAAAAAGACAAGGAGAGGAGCTACAACAGCCCATAAATACATAAATAACGGAGAATGCTAACATGATGTTTAATGTTAGCATCGTGCTACATGCCGTATTTTCACTTCTACTGAACAATCTGCCGGGAAAAAATATCCATATGGACCCGGTTTAGACTTGACTTTATTTATGTGCGATAAATAAGTTAATATTCCACCAGAAAAAAAGATTCTATTTTCCCACTTGGCGAAGCCACGCCCCCTTCTATGACGAGATGCCGTCTGTATCTATAGCCACTCAGTTTTCTTATGACATCACATGCATAAGCTCTATAGAAACCTCCATTCTCCACCATTCTACTCTAGATAATGAATGTGGTAAAATCACAATGGATATTTCCTACCCTTTAGTCTTTCCGTTAATACTTTTGTGTAGTATTTTCAATGAGAGACCAGTATCCGTGCCTGCTTGACTCACTGGCCGGTTGGAGCTGGCTGACCCGCACCACTCACTTCATTGGCCCAATGAAATACAGTGTTCATTAGGCCATTGATCAACTAGTCTCATCCTGTCACTAGATTACAGCTGGCCAGCGCACCCCCCTCCGCACACATAGCCACGTAGCCAGGGTGCACCTCTGCCGTAAGACACCGGCCTGGTAAGTGGGGTCAGAGGTGCCTTGTAGTAATCCATCTAACCAGCGTGACAGCGGCAGCTAATAAATCACTTATTCATCGTTTAATCCATCGTCTGTCGCCCCCGAACTCCCCGAAAACCATGCCTTTACCCAAAAAAAAAGGAAGGAAAAAAAGAAACAAAAACAACAACAAAAACACTGTGCCCCCGCGTCTGCTGCTGCGATAGTATGGTGGACAGGTGCTTCACTGCCCAGGGCCTGCATACACCATTAGAGAAAAAGGGCGTGCAGTTGAGTTCCCAAGTAGGCTGCGACCTTTGCAATGTTCTTTTCCCGTGGACAGAATGCCTAAAATAAACCAGTACTCAATCAGAGGTGTCTTAAAATTTGAACTTGAGATGAAAAGTACATCAAGTCTATGCTTTTGTATTGTTGCAATCACTTGGTTGAAACTTACCTGGACTGAATGATCTAGTTCTTATTATCCAGAGCAACTTAGCTTAAAGTTTCCCTGACTTATGTTGTTTCCTGCGTGAAGTATTTGATTTTTTTTAAGTTTTTTTTTTCATTATTTTTTTTGTCCCAAAGGTATCGTCAGAAAAATACTAGGAATAGAAGAAGGTGAATTTTGATTAGTTTTTGAATAAAGTATTACTCAAAACAAACAAAATATCCCATGTCCTAAGAAATAACATAGCAGCAATTTTGGCCACTTTTATGCTTTTTTTTCTTTTTCTTTAAATGAAAGGAAACTTCCAATATATTTTCTTCATTTATGTAAGCAATCAACACAGTGGTTCCCAAACTCAATTCAATTCAGTTGTTTTGTATAGCTCAATATCACAACAAGAGTAGCCTCACAGGGCTGCACCAAACATTAAGACAATGAAACAAAATAATAAACAAAACAATGTAATGTTCAGGCAAACATAATGTCCAATAAGCGTCGGCAGCAGATGGTGAAGAGCCTCGGGTGCGTCCTCCATCCTTAGACTCTCCTACCCAGCAAGGAAAAACTCACAAATCCATGAGATTTCTTCCTTCTGAGAGAACCACAGAAGGAGAGATCCACTCCCATGGATGGACAGGCTATAGATAGACCCAGGCCTGAGGGGAGTCCCTCAGCAGACGGGCCAAGACCGTGGAAGAACTTTCAGTCCTTGTTGGAGCTTCAGACTGTGATAAATGTGTCACTCATGGCACTTAGGCTACTCCAAGTAGAACTCAGGGTCTTCTGCAAATTTAGACTTCATTTCAATAAGGGATCATTTAGTTTTCGCTGTGGGTGTATATTCAAGTTTGGGGTTTTCATGTTGAGACATAGTTTACACTTGATTTAAACATAAAACCTGGTGGTATTTGGAAGGTCAAACATTTTACGAGGTGGCACTGTCCTTTTAGATCAATAGGAAAAGGTTTAAAACGGACAATGTCCCTTCAGAGAAGAATTGAATAGCACAGGTTTAAAGACCCATTGTTTAACCTGTGCCATCACATGGGCAACCTGTCAGCGATGTAGTGCATGGAAACCCATCTGACGCAGAATTATAGACGATGTGCTACGTTTACTAGGCCACATGTCATGTAGAAGGTCGGCGCCCCAATGTACTGATTTAACGATATGATAAGGGAAATATGTGAGGGCCGAATTAACTCTATAATTCCCCATCACCATCGCTACATCTTTACCAGCCTCCTGCTGTAGGTTGATGGGGGGGCTGGAGTGCCAGGCTTCCACCCGTGAAAAGAACACGCAAACTCCACGACCTGTCATGGTCCGCGACTGGGACCCGGGACCTTTTCGCTCAGCCTCGGCGCCCCCAGGTGGTTTGCGGACCCATGCGCATGTCCTTAGTCTGCTTTACCGCTAGAACCCGCCCTGCCTTTTCTCTTTTCCAATCTTGAACTCATGAGTTTTCTCTGATAGTGATCCTGTTAAATTAAGTGCCCGGGCTTTATCCAGTGGCCTTTCTCCCCGTCACTCCTTTAATTTAGTCATTATAATTAACCATTAGCTGGTGTCAGTTTCTGGGCCACTAACAGGCCCACTCAGTTCTGCTTGTCTGCATTATCACAGTTTGGGTGAGAAAGTAAATTATAATGAAGGGCTATATACTCCCAATTACTGATAAAAGCAGCCAAGTGCGCTCCTTGTAATTAGGTGTCTCCCCTCTCTTTCTCTCCCCTTCCTTTTCCCGGACTCCTCTCCCCCTCGCCCTCCGTTTTGTCAGAGTGACACGTCGGAAGAGGAATATATGCCTAATAGCTATTTTTATTACCGTTAACCTCTTGCTCGTGACGGCAACCCCCTGACTTTCAATCACAGAGCTGGACGCCACGGGGAAAACAATTGGTTTACGTAGTGCGCCAAAAGTTAGGGCGCGAAGAGGCGAGGCGAGGGGAGTGATTGCAGGACGGCCCTAGGTAGTCGACAGCGGCGTCTCCTCTCGTTAATGGGATGGAGCGGAGCTGTCTCTGTGTAGCCCGGTCGTATAGTTCCTCACCAGAGCACTTACAAGTCAAGGCTGGTAATTAAACCATACTGGCTACCCCTCTTCTTTTTTTTCTTTTTTTTTTTTCTTTTCTTTTCACACTTCTGTTCCCCTCGAGCCTTTTCTTCTGGCTTGTCAGGTGAGACAACATGCTTTTCGGAACAGCGTGAATTAAGAGGAGCGATGGGTAAAAAGAGAAAGGGAAAGACCAAATTAAGGCGGCTGGAATGAGGGCTTCGAATAGAGACCGGACACGAGGCGTTTTTTTTATACATGAGTGAACAGTGAAGGGGGGAAAGTACGCTGAAGTGCTGTAGCCGTTACACAGACAGTAATTCTGTGCAGTAAGTGGACTATGCATTCACAACTTTATACACGAAACTTTGGCTCTTCCGCGGTAGTTAAGGGGACAGAGGCACTTCAAGGCTCACATTCTTAAAGTCTGATTACCATGTGGTTGTAGTCATCTAATTAGGAATGGGACTTAATGAATTGTAAAAAAAATAAAGCAACATATTGGATTTTCAGGTGTGTTCTTAAAAAGGCACCGCAATTAAAATTGAAATAGGGAACGAGGACACAAGCACACATTTAAATAAGCTGAACCCGAGTTCAGTCATTGATCATTGGGACTTGATTTGAGATATTGGATTGGATATTATAGATTTTTTTTTACCAAAGGATCTGGCTAAGTGTGGGCTCATTTTGCTTTCTGATTGGATAATTATCTTGAAAACCTTTTTTTTTTTTTTTCGGTAAACATTAACAACTTTTACAACACGTTAAAAGCTTTTGTCTTTGGGAATAAATCAATCAAATGTTTGAACAGCGAACACCACATTTGATTTGAACATGTTTACCCCCTATCCAGATGAGCTCATTGCTGTTTAGCAGGAACTCTTGTCCAGATCTTGCTGGAGGACTAAATTGCTTATTTAAAGGCACAATGCGTAACATTTATACTGTTGCCATCAGTACAAAACATGCTCCTAATGACCAGCTCGACACAGAAAAGGCTATTTTTGCAGTGGGTAATCAAAGAATGGATTTAGATGCGGACCTAGCCTATTTAAGTCTAAAATTTTGCTGACTTTGTTGAACATCTCCATGGAGACGAGTTGGAGACGTACCCACTCCCGGTAAAGTTACAGTCATGTCTTAAACAGTAAATGTATTTTTCAATCATAAAAATATCTGTCATAAAATAAATGGTTGTATTTCAATGTTACCGTTTGGTTAAAATTCTACACTGTGTGGCTTTAAAGGGGGTATTGTGCAAGATCCATTTTTTTAGAGCTTCTTACCATGTTACAATGTTGTTCGCTCATCAAAATTATACCTGGAGCCACAAGCGCATCTTTGAGTTATCTTTGGGTCTTCTCCAGTGGCTGTTCATAGCAGCTCCCAAAAAGCACCTCCTGAAGTCCTACACAGGCAAGAAATGCATATTCCTCACCTCTTGGTCTCTTGCTAAGCTAAATCCTTACGTTTACGGGGGAGTGTTATGTATTGATCTAAAACATAATAATTATTCTGCTTTGATTTAATGCAAAGAAGTAGGCAGTACTTTGTGTCGTGTTTGAACACTATTAATGTGTGCTAAGTCAACGGATTGATGTGGCTTCTAATGTGGCACTTGTTCAGTAAAGAAGCATGTTGAACTTTACTGCGAGTCTGTGCTTCTTATAAAGGTTATGTTAAGGGTATAAACATAACCGGGAGATCAGGAAGTGAAACTATTGCATATTTTGTTTCAGGTATTTTGGATCAATATTGCATTTTCTTACCTACTAAAACTGATTCAAAAAGGGGGAACACAGCAGCACGCACTTTTTAGAATTCTCATCGGGAACGATTGTTAGAGAAAGCCGAGTCGAACAGCACAGACGCGTGTCCTCTCAAATTAAGTAATTGTGTATTTGGAAGTGGGACGAGACGCGAGATGGAAACATATTTTCATTTAGGTGTCCATTAAATGTCTTTTAAGTGATTGTAGCCTTGGACCGTGTAACAGCGAACGCAGACAATGAGCGGCCGGGGAAGTGGCAGCTCCACAATTAGGTCCAATAACAGAAGATGTTTATACCGCTTTTATTTACAGGCGAGGAGGAGAGGTTGCATGTTTGTGTAGCCGGCCATGTGCGCATGAAATGTGCAGTGAGGAGAACCTTTGTTGCAGAGGTTTGGACCACACAAAGGCAATAAATAAATTATACTCTGAAACATGCGATTTGATAAAGCAGTTATTTAGATAAAAGATTGATTCAGTCATTCAGTTTTTTCTCAAGTAAGCCTGGAGTAGGTACTTACAGGGCTGCCTAATTGACAATTCCTTTTTGGTGCAAAAACCTTTCACTCGTGGTTTCTGCTCTGATTGTGCGCTAGTGTTTGCTCATTGTGCTAGATTGCAATACAAATAGACAGACAGAAAAAGACTCTTTCCAAAAATTAGATCCCATTCGAACCCTCCACTTCAAAGAGTCGTTCCAAAACCAACACATGACTGTAAGACAGAAATATGAACCACTAAACTGATGCAAGAATCACATCCATTTCAGATCACACAGAGGTCTGAACTTCTGGATTTATATATTTTTACAAGTAATGAATCCATATAGAGACAGCTGATTTGTTGCTTCAGAGGATATTTTGATTGTGATATTTGTGACCATTGACATTTTCATTCGATAGTGATTACTTGTACAACCCTATCACAGTGGCAAGGCTGGCACAGAGTTATAGGACATACAGACAACTGTTCACTCATTCATTGGAAATGACTCAGTCACCAAATAATAATAATAATAATAATTCAATGTTCATGAATTGCATGAACCATACAAAACAAATCAGTAATAACTTGTCGTATGGCAATAAAGCACTGAATCTTCATCCACAGCTAAACTTGACTTAAAGATCGTGTTCTGTGTCACGAAGGAACATTTGTTTCAGCAGTATTTTCCATGTTTAAACACTATTTTTTGTATTTATGTCTCATGTGGTTCTACTTTTCCGTGGTCTGCTTTTGCCAATTATCCTCCCAATCAAAAACAGCGTATAGAAAAACCATAGCATCCCAGTGTCCTTAAAAGTCTCCCTGATTGCTTTCCCCAACAGGCCCTCTGGTGCAAGCTTTGCACTCAGACATGACTCACTGTCATGTGCTCAAAATCAACTAAGAAGACACTTGATGCATATTATCATAATCGTGTGATTACATGTGTATTTCAGATTTTGCCGCTCCAAATGTGAAGCGTGCGCAAGCGTGTGACACCATTCGAGCCTCCCTCGCTCCCCCCACCCCCTCACTCACAGACGGATACAGTGGAAGTAAATCCCCGCCTTTGTGCGGCTGTCTCCTTTGGGTGCCCCTGGCTTCAACTCACTTCTCTGACTGACTCTGCCACTGGAGTAATCTGCACCATCAGCATCATAAGCTGGATAAGTATCATCATCTCTCAGGGCCATCAGAAGAGCAACCCTTCTGGTGGCATCTAAGCAGGTGCACTACAGAAAATCTATTTTCAAAACACTTTTGTGCTTTGGAATAGTCTACTGTACATGTCTAGATTTTTGCAACAGTTCAAGGTGTTTACCAGTTTTAAATTCAATGCCACTCTGCACGAATAATGAAGTACGCTAAACTCAAGAACACAGTATTCCTAGAAATTAGTCAAAAATTCCAAGATCTAAACTAAATGAAACCAAAGAGTCAAAAGCTCTCAGAAGAACATAAGTCCATGTTAACTCATTTAGGTGTTGCGTTTTTGCAGTGCGCAGCTGTCCTCAGAATCACGCCAACACTGGCGGATCATAGCTGTAGCGCCTTCTCAGCTCCGAAAATCCCCAGCACCATCAAAGGCGCGCGGCTGTCTGTCAGTCATGTGGGTGATTACTGCGGTGAGTGGCAGAGGACGGGTGACACTAAGCGGCCCGGCTCAATGCACCTCCGTCAGGCCGTGGCAGGTCGCGGTGACACCGGGGGCCGGGCCGTGTCCCTCACCGGCGGGGATTAGCCCAGCCACCTGCCAAGGCGACGCCACTCTGCTCTCACTCACGCTTATGGCAGAACACACGCAGGCGGCAAACATGAGGTGAGGGGACGTTGCATGGAGTTGAACAGGCTCCGGTTTCTGCCATCGAGACAAAACATGCACAATATACTGAAAAGTTCCGGCTGATAGTCCAGACCAAACCAACTGCAGCTCTTTGGGGATGTGATCCTCGCTACTTGATCTGGAGATAGGTCCCCCAGTCACTTTTTTGGTCAGGACTGTTTAGCCCATCGTGCATGTCTTGAGTTGATGGGGGGGAAAACTACAGCTCCTGGAGGAAACCCGTCCAGGCACATGTCGGTCTTGGGTCCAGAAATGGAACTTATTGGACATAATTGCTCTGAGGCAAGAGCTCTAACAATTCAGCCAGAATACCCTGTTACCTCACAATAAATTATATACTAGTCTTGGAATATGTCCATGCCATCAGGGAACAAGAAATGTTCGCTCTTTCGTAGTGTTGCTGAACCTAGACCTGACCAACTGCAGCAGCCCCAGGTCATAACACTAAAGTTAAATCCAGGCGGTGACTTTTTGGGGTAGTCAGCCGGGGTTAAAAAGCATGTTTATATGTATGTATTGAAAGTTACTAAAGTAACTGTAACTCTTTCTCACATAGTTTAGTTTAGTTAATTTGTTTATTTGAGCAGCAAACACTCAAAAGGAGTGGGCCAAAGCAAGAGCTTATAAGCGCCCACCCCCAAAATCAATACAATTAAAATCATCATTTCACAAGAACATAGTGGAACAACAGCAAAACAAAATAGACCCTACACCCGCAGCATCCGACCGTACCCCAAAACGGAGCAATACTGATTACGTAACAACTAATCACGAAACAACTATGATAATGCTACATACTTACAAACTATTTACAAAGAACTATAACTTACAAAACACTGTTTTGTTCGTACATCAACAGAAAAGAAGCACAATTACAACAACAGTCTAGTTACATGTACAAAGTCTAGTACAAAGCAAGTAACAAAAGGAGATCATTTCTTTCAGACGGTTACCATGCCAAACATTGTTAGCATTACCAAAAGTCACTAGTTTTATGTTAAAAAGACAGATTAATATACATATTATACTCCTTGAATATTATTATGTAAATGTATTATGTAAACCCTACACAGTGTAGTGCGTTAAAAAGCCAGTTGTAGAGGGCAGTAGCTCCTCATCAACAAACCCCTACGCAGCTGCCCTAACTAGCTGATTTTGTAGATAATGTTCCTATGCTGTGTGGTGCATTAAAAGACGAGGATTACGAGCCCGTTGGGAGGGTCCTTCTCAACACAGACATGCGTCTGAGATAGTATTGCAAATGTGGTGTTGGTCCTCGTGTCACCTTGGCAAATATATCAGTGTTCCTTTGCTGTTTCTAATTCTCTCCAGCTGCACGGACTAACTTTGTGCACATTACTCACTGTTAGGAATCACATTAACTTTGAAACATTTGTGTAAGCGTCTTGTAAACATGCATAAATTGTCAAAGACACATGCATTCAGGGCACCAGGATTCACACAATCAGCATGTTTATACGCGCCGGCATATGGCTTCTGTCACATGCGGGCCAACTGTTAATCCACTGAAAGCTGCTCTAAATGGCGATGATATACAGTGCCCTGCGTGCGCTTTATCAAGACATGTACAGCTCTGCCACAAGTAACTATTGCAGCACTACAGCTCAATTTGTAGAACAAAGTTTTGGGAAAATACAAAGAGGAAGTGTACAAATAAGATTTGTAGCTGTCTGCTAACATTTATAGAGGTACAGTAGTGCATTGATTTGTAAAAGTGCAAATCGGCATCCTTGAACGCTGTAGATGCTGGAATATGCATTGTCTTCATTCTGTGGCCCAGTGTGTGTTTGCGCATTCATCTGAAGCCTGGTGGTACAGTCCTCGCTCTGATCAGGGATTGACAGACACGGCCACATATGTCGTAGGTGTAAGTTGGATTTGGTAATGGAGCCCGGTTGGTTGATTCAAGTTGCTTTCTTACAGGGCAAGAGCGGCTTTACAGAAATATATTATCACTGCCTGAGAAGTGAAAGCGTCATTCTGCTTTGGGTGTTCAAAGGACATTACACTCATGTACAGAGCTACTAAAAGTGTCCGAGGTCCACAGACTTTACCATCCACTCCCGAGGCCCAGAGATATGTAGTCATTGCACATAGTGTAGAGTGTAACACATTGGTCCTTTTCATTTGTTTTGTTAATAACCGTATTTTCCAGACTAAAAGTCGCTCCGGAGTATAAGACACACCACATACAAAAATGTGTAATGAAGAAGAAAAAAACAGGCTGAACAGGCTAATATGCTAACATAACACATTGATGGTTCGCTACATGAAGCATAAACAACGCACTAAATAGGTGTCTGGTATGTTAACGTCACATAAACAGATCCGATAACTATAGCATAAAGAACATACCAAACTCTTGATCTCACTCCAAATCCATTGAAATCTTCATCCTCGGTGTCACTTCTGAACAATCATCTTGGCAACTACCTGGGCACGGAGGCGTAAAGTTGTTCTGCACCGTTGACAAGCCTCTCCCGGCAGCACGTTTTTCAAGCTCTCATTTGTGACCTCGTTCCTCTAGCTGTGGCCATCTAGCATGATTAACTCCTTTTTTTTATTCTTTATTTCGGTAATATTAACTTCTGCTTTTCACCAGTCCCTCGCACGTTTCTTGCTCACTGCAAACTTTCTTTCTGCTGCTCAATTAGTGCCCTCTAGCGGCATGTGAAATTATATATTTGAATTAAAAATATATATATATTAGTCGCTCCGGAGTATAAGACAAACTATGCAAAAAGTGCAATATTGTTTTTACTGTTAAGTCATAAATATTAACTTACTGAAGGACTGAAAATGCTTCTTCCGTAGCTCCAGAACCTTTTAAATCCTGTTTTGGCCGATTTAATTGGCTGAAACAAATCAACACATCCATCCTTAGGGTGTCCGGCTCTTGACTCACACATGTTAACAAAAAACACATTTTACAACAAGACTCAAGTATGCTTATGCCAATCTTTCAAAACTATTATTTTACTGGAACACATCCTTTATTTAACTATACGCAAAACAATGAGAACAATTCCTTATTTACAATGATGACGTGGAAGGGGACAGAGAGAGGGAAGACACATAAAAAGAATCAGTATCTTTATTATTTGAGCTACGACCGACTAGATGCTAATTAATGTATATTCCTGTTGCTCGGTATTTTGGATGTCCTAGTGCAAAGAACATTTCATGTACACCGGGGAAACAGTGACTCAGGGGTTCATGGCTTTCGCCCATGGATTGAAGGGTCCAACTGGTTCACCGCCTCACCCACCTTGCCTTTGTGGTGAGGTCGATGCTGCAGGTGAACTCCCCAGGTCAGCTATGTTCCTACCACCAAGTATGGAGAGTGAATGAATTAACGTTCTCCAATTCCATTACGATATCCGAGCTAGGGCAAGTACCAAATGTCCAAAACTGAAAATATTGTGTCTCCTTTGTGGGCACCACTTTAATGAACAATTACTCTGTTAGCGGACTGAAGTTGATGTGTGCCGTCATTGGTCTGGAGCGGGTGCCTGCTGAGGGGTTACGAGAGACCGTTCCTCTTAATGTTACATTATCCTTTCCGCTGACATTTGGGTGCCACTCAGATGAACAGTGAGCGCGGGCGGAGTATTGTTAATGGGGCTGATGAAGCTTTCTTACCTTCCTCGCCATGACTCACTTGGACAAGGACGATCCCTTCCACGCCAGGCCATCAGCAAGCCTCATTTCACCTCCCAATGAGACGCTGTAATGAGCCGGGCTGAATCCAAGATCTCCCCTCCTCTTCCACCATCATTTCTGCAGGGCACATTTTACTACCTCCGGCTATATCCACAAATGTTTTCTTATTCGTTACAACGTATAGACCAGCTCTTTTTCGAAACGACCACATGAGAAACATTCTTATTTGTTTTGTGCATTTGGTCAGGGCAGTGCATGTTAATAGATAATACAAAAGACTATTTACAGACTAGATTATCTATTTGACCTTCATTTAACCAGGAAAGTCCCACTGAGATTTTTTAAGGGAGTCCTGGCCTCAGAGGGGAACCTATTGTACATGTTTAATATTAGGGGAACATGCAAACTCCACACAGAAAGGCCCCGTTAAGGTGGGAATCGAACCCGCGACATTCTTGCCGTGAAGCACGAGCGCTAACCGCTGCGCCACCGCAAGAAGAGTCTTGCCCAAGTACACTATGCAAGGGACAGAGCTGTACTTGGATCCAAGACTAATGCTCTCTATAACCACTGAGCCACTGCCACCCCAAACTTCTGCTTCGTTAAGCATTGTCGCTAATAGTGACGCTCCAACACTGTGTAAGGAATTAAAAATATTATTTTAATGTTGCTACCTCAAGGAAAGGTGTCTTTGAGCAAGCGTAGTGCATTGGGTTCAGTCTGCTCACTATGCAAAACTGTGCCTGCTAGAAAGAGACTTCGATATAAACACTTCTGCAGTCATTTTCAGTTCATATTGTATAACCCACACAGTTGTACATCAACAACTATCATTTAACTTATTGTTCTTGTTGTTGAGGACAAATTGCATTGTACAGTTGTAGTATTTTGACTAAAAGGCTTTTAACTTAACCTTAAACTAACAATGCACTGATCCAATACTGGTATCTGATATCAGAGCGATCCTGGAAAAAATATATGAGAGTATTGATTCCAAATATCCGATTCTGAACCAAATCCTGTTTTGGCTCTCACCATTTTAAACTTTTTACAAACTTCATGTAAGTTAATATGAACATGCTGTACCCCATTTTGAAGCTCAACTTGGAGGATTTAATCGCTGAGTTAGTTTTAACCTCTGCAAACATACTTTTGATCGCAGAGCAAAATAGGGCCGCATGCTAATGCTATCGGCAACCAATCAAAGCTGGGACAGATTAAAATAATAAAACAATACTGGCCACTGATGAAAGTCTCCGTGTTTGTTTATTGATGATCAGATTACTTTGTTGTGAGTTTTATATTAATGGCCAAGGATATTAGAGTAGTGTGTTTATTGTTTTCCCCATTACAGTTATTAAGAAAAAAACAAACAAACTTGATATTTAAGTTGACTAGACTTTATCAATAGACTTTATGTATCTCACATATTGACACATTTGCTTGTAGTATTGGTTGGTATTGGTAATTGTAGATATCCAAACATCCAAGTTTCGGTGTCGGAAGCAAAAGAGTTGGAACACGGTACATCTCTACCTTAAAGGCACACTGCGTAACATTTTGTCTATACTGTTGTCATCAATACAAAACAAGCTCCTAAGGAGCAGCTCGACACAGACATTGTTATTACTACAGTGGGTAATCAAAGAATGGATTTGGATGCGGACCTGTTTAAATCTCAAATTCTGCTGCCTTTCGTCAACATCTCCATGGCAACAAGCTGGAGACGCACCCACTCCTGGTAAAGTTACAGTCATGTCTTAGGAGACGTGAGCCGCTCAAAGCAAAGGCACTTGTTTGTTTATACATTTATGAGCTGTCTTTCAATTATGAAAATATCTGTCATAAAACTAATGCTTTTATTTCAATAGTATTTATTGGGTAAAATTCTACGCGGTGTGTCTTTAAACTTAACTATACGTCTACCAACCATAGAAAATATTTAGTCAGACCCAACACATTTTAGTTACACATGCACCCATATGGTTCCCCTCTGCCCGCCCTCCCACCGCTCCACAATCAAGGATAAGAGAAACATAATTTCAAATCACTCACATGGTTTGACAAATAAAACATTTCGAATCTTGAATCAACAACAAAAGTAAAGTGTCACGGGTACGTTCCATATTTGATCGCTCTGATACTTTTGGCGCCCACACCTCCATCCCAGGCCTCTCCTGCCCATCCATAACCTGTCTGGATGGTGCACACCTTAGGCTTGCTCAGCGCTCTCTCAAATGCCACCTTTTCTCTCCTCACCTCAGCAGCTGCTCCTCTGCTCCCGTGCGCTCACATTCACGCCTCGCCTGCCTCCTGGAAATGGGATTGTCTGGGAATCCGATTCAGCCTTTCTTCCAACAGGATAATTGAAAACAGCCACTGCAAGGGCACCAAAAGACAAAAGCCAAAAAAGAGAAATGCCATGTTCACTTCAATACATCCATATATCCTGCCTGTTGATGTCTGGAGTGTTGCCAATGGGAGAGAGTGTGGAGGATCTTTAGCAGTTATGAGAGAAAGGGAAAACCAATAACAACCAATAACATAGTAAGACCACTGACTAAACTACTTAAAGTCATGGATGGAAATAAAACCGTTAGTCCCTTATTATCCTTAGTTACCATGTTCTTCCATCTATGTTGATGTGCTCTAAAGCAGGGTTTTTCACTGTTCAGGTTGTGTTCCCCCAAAACTACCAAGAGAACAAGCCAGATACAAATGTATAATATCAAGTAGAAAACATTTTCAAGATTCAAGATTTTTTATTTGTCAAACCATGTGAATGATTTTAAGTTATATTTCTCTCATCCTTGATTGTGGATTGTTAGATTTGGTTCAGTGTGTTTCTATTGTTATTTGACCTCATGTCACACAAAAAACTATGCAGTCGCCAATTAAGAATTACATAAATTACACTATCAACAGTTTCCTTTTGTATCTCTTGCATTCACCACAGGTCAGTGCACGCGACCCCCACTTTAGGAACCACTGCTGTTAAACAACAATCCATGTTTCTTGTTTTTGTTTTTTCGCCTTACGTTGTTTTGTTTTTTTCTGATACAATTTATTACATTATTGTCATATTAACAGAAGATCCCAATAATATAATGAACAGAAACAATATGGTGCGCTTTAGATTATGGACCGCTGGTTAAAATGTAATTACACTGTATTAAAGCTGAAATAAATATGTAATTACAATTTAATAGCATGTAATAAATCCTGAAAACACAGTAATTACATAATAATGGAGTAGTTAAAGTTAAATGACACTGTAATAAAGTTGAAATAAATATGTAAGTACAATGTAATAACATGTAAGAAACCTTCAAAATACAGTAATTACACTGTAATTACATAACAGAGTAGTTAAAGTGTAATTACACTGTATTAGTGTCCTTAGTTGTTGTAATTATAATGTACGTGCACTGTATCAAAGCTGAAAGTAGTCTGTAAATTGTTTTTACCTCCACTGCATTAATCTTAGCAATACTGTAAAAAAAAACCACTGCATTCACACACCCATCCCAGAGAACTTCAAGTGTAAGTGCACTATACTAAACGAGTAATACATTACAGTTAAATGTAATTCCACTAGAAAAGAAGAGGGGAAGTGGATGCATGGTTTTAAACTCCAAACATATTTTAAGGACATTTTGTATTTTTTTCCGATCACATGATTGACAACAAACATAAATTAATATTATGTTTTTTATATACACCATTTAGTAAAAGAAAGTTTTGACACATCATCAAATCAAGTAATAGCAGCTTACTTTGCTGTAATTATCCCAAAAATGTATAAATACGCTTTAAAAACACCTTAATTAAAGTGTAATTAACATAGCAGTGTATCTTGTAATGCACTGGTGTGTTGCTTGTTTTGCTTGGAATACCACATTAGCAGACTGTCTTTGTTTTCTGTCGTTTTTTGTTATGTTAAGTAGATTATTGAAATACAGCAACAGGAACTGAGTCTCCGCATGTGTCTTACTTTTAACCTTCACCGGTCACCTTTACTCCATAAAACCATCACTTTGCATGCACTCGGCCATAGCCTTTTCCCACCCGTGTGTTTCCCGGGCAGCTCGCGTAACAATGCATGAATAATCACAAATTAATACCGCGGGTTAATGGACGAAAGGTCACCGTTTTTCCCTTCCACCCGTCCCTTATGAATATGCATTTTGGAACTCCCATCCTTCGCCCGGGACAGCGATGAGGAACAGCCAAATATTTTAATTCACCCATCGGAACGAGCGCGCTCCCTGATTTATCTGAAATTCATGCCCCCCCCCCACACCCCATCAGGTGCCCGTATCATCGAGGAAGGTAATAACCCAGAAATAACCTCGTTACGGAGACAGCGGGCACAATGAACTCAAGAGCTGAAGAATTAGTGACCTGGAAAGTGGCAGCGCCGGCTAATGGCGTTAGCGACATCCGACGAAGAGCGAGCGCGAGTCAATCGGACGAGAGGGACGAATGTCAAAAGAGAAAAAGAATAAAAACAAGAAAGCCCCCTCTGATCACTCATTGCCCTTTTGCTCATTGCCGCGCGGCCTTTTGATTTCAAGAACACAGAGCAGTTAGGAGTATTTGACCATCAGCGTTATTGTTATCGCAGCCGTTTGAAATAGAAATGCAGATGCCATTTTGGGAGCCTAATTAGCGCCGAATGGGGGGAGAACGTGAAGTGGGCTATTAATGAATTATTTTCTTTCATGTGTCTGGGGCCAAGTCGAGGGGAGGTTTTGTTATCGCGGCGGTTTTGTATCATGTTTTGGGGCATGTGTGCGATGTTGTGCTTGTGACAACAATAGGAAAACAATAAAATGATGCACCCCCTGTTTTAATGCTACTCTGCAGAGAGAAGGGAAAAAAAGAGCATATTCGGAGTTTAAAGGCAGACTGGATCCAGCAAAATACTGTAACTGTGGAGAATCAGCCCTGTATGGCGTCAGTTTGCCTGCCCCAGAGAGACTGGCAACGGTCTTCAGTGCTTGATAACATCTGTCCACTGCATGGGTCCAGATCATGATATCAAAAATGGTTGGCAAAGCTAAGACGGCCGATAACTGCGGAAAACCTGGACCAATGAATAAACAAGTTGTAATCTGTAAACATGAATAATATAGAATGTGCTCGGAATAGTATAAAAAAAGTCTTAGTCCTAGTGGAAGAGAAGTTTTAGTTCTGAAGCCTTTTTTTCCTATAATGATTTCATGATTTGTGAAGCCTTTTAATAAACACCTTATTGCTGTGGGTCCAAATTCGACATTCAACTTTCTTACAAACGAGAAACATCCATTCGGTGAGTGTTTCTGTCAACAACTTTTAGCGTGTCCTCTGTACTCTCTGGGGGCGCTCAAATGCCCAGTTAACATGTTGGTGATGTTACATCCGGCTGTTCATATTTTGAGTCTAAACCCGGTATTTCCCCCGGTAATGCTTGACCCCGCACAGTCAGGTCCTGTGCGTTGGCTTCTCCGGGCTGGAGCTGGTGTGGCTCTCGGTGGGGCTTTGGCGGAGGCGCCCCATCCCCTTGGTGCACCTGGACCTGGCACGGTCAGAACCTATGGTCTTTCCTGAGACATCGACGGGAACAATATGTGATCATGGTTTGATAACGGTGCTGTTTGGCAAGTCCAAGGCCATTTCTGTTAGAAAAAAAACACACAAAAAACACGCACATCCAGTCTGAATTAGTGTGCATGAACAAAGGAGAACACAAGAATGAGAAAAAAAAAAAGAGTCCGCACAACTGTATAGCTCCCAAAAAGTATTTATAACTTACCCCGGATGTAACACTTCGGGCATTGGCCGAGAAACGTTACATCTGGTGTAAGTAATAATAGAGTCAAGGCCATTTCCGCTCATGGGTTTAAAACACATGACTTTTCCCGGTATGGACACCATTTTGAATACATTTATGTTGTTATGCTCATGCAATGTTCCATTTGTGTTTATTTTGTATTCATTTATTTATTTATTGACATCAACTGAAACGCATCGATAAGCAGGATGTGTATTTGACAAGTCAATACAGGAATCTGAGAAAAATAATGACTATCCGGACACAAGTTTACAGCCTTAACAGCAAAATATACTTGGTCAGATTTGCCAATACGGGACAATCTGTCCTCACAGAGTTCTGTTTCAAGCATTGATCATAAGAATCTTTCACCACCTTTCTTTTGGTTTCATCCGTAGTCGTTTCTGGAAAAGGTCCACTGGCATGGTCCATGTCGAGAAGCTCGCCACTGCACTCCGGGAAAATCCCCTAAATTGTGCCCATTGCTTTCTCTGTATTTCCTCTCTTCCGTGCGTATGGACCAGAACCGACGACAATTAGGGCTTTTAAAGCTGCAAATGTTAACGTGTAATCACCGCTCTGATATTTCACATCAATACAAGTTTGGACACTTTGATATACGAGGCCGCCTTGATGAGCCGCGGGAACACATTATGAAATATGTTTAATTAGCATTTCAAATCAGCGGCACTCCACTAAAAAAGAATATACAATAAAGGAGTAATATCGCTGGCCACCATTTATACTCGCGCGTGTGTGTAAGTGCGTGTGTGTGTGTGAAAGAAGAAGAGGGGAAGGCGGGGGAGGAGGGGAGGGCGAGCAAATTAGCGATGTGCTTGATGAACAAAGAAACTGGCCCCGGAACAAAGCACGCGGTTTAGCCTTGGTCCTTTTCACCTTTTCCATTCATTCTGAGGCCAAGCAAATCAAAACGATCCTCCGGGCCTTTGCGATTTTTTCATTTTTTTCCCCCTTCTGTTATTTCCTCATCACTCTTTGCAAGGGAAATATTCTGTCTCTAATTAATACGACCTTATGAATTTTTAATAAAGCCAAGATCCTTTTTCCCCCTTTTTTTTTTCTTTAAACGGCAAAGGGGGAGCCTTGAAGTACACGTGTCAGTATTTGCACTTTGCGACGGGGAAGAAAGTCGAGAGACACATTTTTTTTCTTTTTTTTTTTACCGGGGACTACTTTTTGATGAATAACTGATGTACATTTGAACCTATTTACTTCATTTTGATATCTTTCACTTAGAGGCTTCAGATCACCGCGTCTGATTGACACATCAAGACGTCTGTGGGGGGGGGGAGTGATTGCTATTTTCACTTCTTTTATTTATATGTGGGAGACGTAATGCCGTGCCAAAGAGGAAGTTAAGATTTCAAACTGTTGAAAGTGAATTTGTGATGAGGCGTAATTCAATGGAAAATATAAAATGTCAGTCTCAATTTGCGGGCTGCGAGTCGGAGAAGGGAGGGCTTCTCAACACTCGGCTGGTTGGCATGCGCTCGCGTTGATGTCTGGCACTGTGAAAGAATCCCGATATTTCTCGTCTTTATTTCCGTGTTTGAATAAATTCAAAAGGTGTACAGTTGCAGCTTTTCAAATCAAATTTTTTGCAATTTTGTACAAAAAAATTCTAATAATAAGGACCATAAAAACACTAATACAGTACACCCCTGTCTCTGTGTACATAGTGTTGCAAGGATCACAAAAAGATGTGGATTAGACATATTTATTGAACAAGATGAAACAATGCCATCTTCATTGTTTCATCTTGTTGAATAAATATGTCTGATCTTATTCAATATTATGTCCTAGAGCAGGGGCGTCAAACGTACGGCCCGCGGGCCAGAACCGGCCCGCCAGTGGGTTCAGTCTGGCCCATGGGATAAATATGCATTATTAACGAAGAATAAACTTCATTTTCTTTAAAATTTGCAGTTCTTATATTGTCCGCTAGGGGCGCTGTGTTTGAGTCAGTTCTATCGCTTTACCTGCTTTTTCTGTTGACTCTGGCACCCTCTTCAGTGAAATGTCTTTGTCAAAAAAGAGAAAAGTGGACACAGAGTGTCGGATTTTTCAAGAAAAGTGGACCTTTTATCGATTGATATAATTGATAAATGTTTTCTCTTTTGCAAGAAAAAAATAAGACTGTTGAAAAGAGGACCATTCACTCTAATGAATACTATGTAGCACTTTGAGAAAGTGTAAGCTGTTGTTATTATTATTCATTTATTGGAAAAATGTTTTATTTTCCTGTTTACATTATATGTGGCCCGCGACCCGCCGTGGCAGCTGAATTTCGGCCCACGACCCAAAATGAGTTTGACACCCCTGTCCTAGAGGTTCTGGCTATGGCATCCCAGAATGCCAAGAACATAATGCTGAGATTCAGTTGCTGGGATCAAGTCGCTGAAAGTAGAATGCTGAGACCAGGCTGCCCCATCAGGATGCAGGAAGTCAAGAGAAGGATGCCATGATCTGGATGCTGAGATCCGACTGATGGGAGCAAGAGGATGGGACCAGGATTCTGAGAGCTACGGTTGCTGAGAGCAGGATGATGGCTGGGTGAGATTCAATGAGAATTAGGAGTGAAGATGCAGTATTCTCTGCAGTTCACGTGACAGACTTGCCACGGGGCAACAGTGGCTGGCAACAAGGGCGGGGTGAACGTAAAGCGAGGCCAGCAGAGGTGAGTGAACATCTGTGTTTAGATAGGGATGCTGGAAAACGACTTTCAGGAGTCCGCCCCAAGTCCAGTTAAAATCCTTATAAAGACTGCGGTGTCTGTGCGCAGCGTATTGACGATACAGGAGGAGGCATGAGAGGTTCTGCTGTTTACCTGTTGGGAGCCATGCCCACACCTGTTCCTGTTGTCCCATTATCTTGTTTCAAACTCTGCTTTCAAAGAGTCTATCATTAAAACCATGTAATCTTCGGTCCAACTGCCTGATGTTTGCTGCACGTTTTCCAACACATCCCTATGGCCGTGTCCGGTGTGCTCACCTGAAGGACGCTCCTCGAACCAGCGTGGACCTACCTCTGGATGAGCGCAGAGGGCATAAAGATTTGCTTTAGGGTGTTTTCCCTTGTGCCTAGTGTGCAGAATCATGTTTGAACATACGGTAGATAAACTATTTGAAGGAGACTTAAGATAATATTTATCTAAAGCCAAATATTTCGATTAAAAAGATTGGTTAGCTTTAATGAAATTAATTCAATCTTTTGTATTTTATAAATTGTTATATGCCTATGCCGGACAATGCATTATTTCTGTGGTGTCCACAATCCATATCGGCAGCGTCAGTGTGGTAGATTTGAACAGTGAATGCCCTTCCAGTCATAACAAGCTGAGACTGGAGTGGGCAGTGTGTTTCTCTTACCCATAAACACAATAATAGTAGCTCCTCATCATCATAACTTCCCACATTGCCTTCCTTTTCTTGTTTTGAATTTAAACATTAAGTATAACATAATTAGGATCATAGTATGCACCTTCAAACCTTCTCTATTGCATTAAGATCCAATATGTACTCCATACAAATTCTGCCATGTTTATTTTCAATAGACTATAATGCCGATATTTACAGGATCATAATATCCAGAAGCACAGTCGTAGCCCTGCTCTGCATTTGAGCCTCATCGGCCTCCGTCACCGTGGCACATGTGTAAGTATTTGTTTGTGGATGAATATGTACATTCACACCTTTAATTGGCTCATTCAGATCAGGGGTTTTGGTGTAGATGTGGTCCTATGTCCACTGTGTTTACATGATTATTGCTGCTTGTCGTATATTTCCCTTTGCGTAGAATCTGACAGACTTTATTTTGCACTCATAGCAAGCACATTGTTTTCACAAAATACGGTGTTAACGTTATGTTATTCTTGACAATGCAAGTTGATTTAAGCGTTGTGCCTGAGTTGGTACGAGATATTGGCAAGATACTCTATAGCCACCCAACCTCGGCCACCAGATTGTGACAGTGGAGCTATTAGATTAGAAACACACTTGATAGTAAATACAGAAGTCGAAATAGACGTAAAAGTGTTGTATAGGGGTGGACGAAAATCAATCTAGTACTGGCTCCAATGAGGCAGCCATGTCTGGTGAACTTAAGGCACCCCACGTATCTGTCTTTCCACCAACACTGTCACTGAGGGTCAGAGGGCAAACGGCTTAATGCTTGTGTAGGAGGTGTCTGCCAGGCCTATGTGCACGTGATGTAAGGAAAGACAAGACAGATCTGCCGGCTCCGAACGAGGGGATGAGAAAGAGGAACGATTTCTAGTGAAGCTTAAATGGTCGACTGGACTGAAGATCTTGGGGTCAGAAAATGTGTCAACTAGACCCAAGCATTTTCTGACCACAAGAGCCAAGAAGAAGCTTCAGCTAATAGAAGCGAAAAGTCCTCAACTCAACCAAGTCTCGTTGAGAAGTTAAGCAACATTGAATACCTGCTGGACAAATGAGGGCCTTTACAATCAACGAGGAATTACGCTTAGTTGTATCTCCATTGGATTTGGGGTTTAAGGCGGCACGGTGGCATAGCTCATTTCTGGGCCAAGTGAGGACTTTCTGTCCAGATTGTTCTCCTCGTGCCAGCGTAGGTTTCCTTCAGGTACTCCAGTTTTCCCTACCTCTAGAAACCTCTACAATAGCAGAGCGGGTCGTCTCGCGATCGGAAGGTCGGGGGTTCGAATGCCCACTGTCCTGGGCAAAACGCTTCACCCACCTCTCCTCCAGTGTCTGCGTGCATTGGCGTATGCATGAGAGTGTGAATGGGTGACTGGTTCCTTGCTGTAAAGCGCTTTGGGCCTAATAAAGGTAGAAAAGTGTCATATAAGTTGAGACCATTTACCATTTACCATCCCCTCTGAGGCCAAGAATGAATGAAACTGCGTGCAGTACAGCTCATGGAATTTAGTAATGGTATGTTCACATGCATGTGTGTTCAATAACATGCACAATAACACAGAAAATGGCAACAATAAGAACGGTTGTATTCAATGAGTTTGGGTGGGTGGACTGAAAATAGGTGAGCAATATAAAGGTGTGGTTGCCCTTCACCCTACATTTCATCAAGTCTAGGTTTTCTTTAGGAGTGAAAACCCACTCCATCAAAAATTATAACAACCCTTTGGGACTTCATAGGTTTCATACATTTTAACTTGCATTAAGCCTTTCAATGTGTATCAAAATATTCAGATATGTCCACAGGCACTCCAGCCTTCCCTGCCAAGCTTCGTAAAAACCTACTGTTTCCCAGACACAAGCTCATACTAAGAATTCTATTATGGTGACAGAGCTGGCGCTGCTGGAGTGGCACACACCCTCTTCGCACATGCCGCCCTCTCGCTCACCCCTCCCTGGCACCCGTCCTCTCTTTGCGCTTTATAATTGATTTACAGGATCCGCGATAAAGATCGATGTCGCGCCGCGCTCACTCTGACGCCAAGAGAGTGGCGCTGGCATCACGCGACAGCAGACAGCGGCCTATTAGAGCGGCACAATCAAATATTTGTGGCGTCCGGACACACTCGTTATTTATTCATGCTAATACAAGTATATTAAAGAAGCTAAACAGGGTTAGTGCTCCATCACTCACAGGGGGAATCAAGCCGAGCATTTATCAGGACCCCGGGTACAACTCCCCTCGGCCAAGTCTAACTGACACGCCGCGCCGGATAATAGGCCCCTGATTTGTATGCAAGGGCCGGCGATTGTCATTTCTTTATGGTCTTTTGGCAAATAATGCATGATTTGGGATTTGCGTGTCAAGAGGAGGCGCGTGCTAGTGTGTGTGTACGGATGGCTGGGAGGGGGGGGGCGCGTCCGAAGATGTAACGTGTCAGACACATGCATATGCAGAGTGGCCCCCGCGATCCCTGTGTGGGCTTTTTTGACCGTTATCGACTGCGCCTTCCTGAGTGGGAGCGTCTTCATTAGGCCCAACGGGTGACGCTGATGTGTGTGATGGATATTTGTAACTACGAGTGTATGAAAGAGAGCAGATGCCATTGCTCAACTGTTTTTTTTTTTTTTTACACCATTAACAGTGCCTCCCCTCCCTTTGTCAGCCCATAAAACCCAGACTTCGGATATATTATGTTTTAATACCCTCTTATAAAGGGAAACATAAAAATGCAAAATGCAATATCCAAGAGCTGTCACATTGATAAACAAAGCCGAATATTGATCTGTCTCTAAATTGGAGCACGGGGGGGGGGGGGGAGAAACAATAATGTTAGATTCCCGCTAACATGAAATTACATGCTGAAACAGAGTGCGTTCTGCTTGGGCCTGTCACCATGCAGCCGCCGAGCCGTTTCTCACAGCGAGTAAACTGGAGACGCACACAGCCAAAAGCAAGAATGACTTAGGCAGCCGCACAAACACTACTTTTCTCCACAGCAAATCCAATGTGATGGAGGGAGATGCATCACCGGCTGATAAACCCAGACAAATATACTTTGTTTCTAACTCTGGAATGTTAGGGAACTATAATTCCGAAATTAATGATATTTCTGATCAGTGTTGATGGTGCAACTTTGAATACCGTTAAAACTTGCATATAGATACATAGTCTTGGTGTTGGCCCTAGGCTTTATTATGTAACAGCAAAACCAACACTGAAGCAGGCAATTGTTTCGTTAAAATAATGTATGCGCAGGACAAAGATGAAGATGAGAAGAAGCAAGAGGTGACGGCGGGAGCGGAGGGAGCTGCGCAGGAGGAAGAGGAAGAAGGAGTTGGAGGAGCTGAAACAGTGACAAACCCAGGAGGCAGTTCAGAGGAGCCCTGAAACGGCCCCTGCAGCCAGCCAGGTTTCCTCCGGGTAGTCCGGTTGCCCCTACCTCAAAAACATGGTGGTCAGGCCCACAGTGGCCACATTGGATACCTCTCCCCAGTCTTTACATCCTTTCACGTTATGCTGTCCTGCTTTAACTCTTTCCCTCATAAAGACGACATTTGACAACCCCCCTGTATCTTTAATGACGTGTTTTGACACCTCCGGTATAACCACTAAAGACGTTATTTGACGGGCATTAGAGCTGCGATAGGTGGGGGGGCCACCACAACCCATACTAGGCTGACCAATACGATTCAAGGATATATTTTCGCCGATTTTTTTATGCAATTATGCTCTGTGGGTCGCCCTAGGAATATATGTATGGGTTGTGTCCAAGGGGGGAAGAGTTAAAGCCTGCAAACCAAAACAATTTGAAACATACTTTCAAACTATACCTGAGTAATACAATCATTGTCCAAACAGACATTTAAAAAGAGAAGTTGCCAGATAATTAAGCATATGGACAAATATCATCTTATTCAAGTTCAGCGGTGCATGATGGGGATGTGAATAAGAGGAAATGAGTTGGATGGCCAAAAAGCTCTAATATTTTAAAAGTTCTTCACCTCCTGCCATACATCAGATTGAAAGCAGACTTTGTGAAGTAGCGAAACGTCCTCACCTCAAACATCACGGACCAGTTAATGACTTTCAGAATGTTTGTGAACTCTGTGAACTGAGAACTTACAAAAACACACACTAACTCTTTGGCCACTATATCCCAGCCAAGCGGGAGTACCCGGGAAGAACTGAATGTAGTATATTCAACCCATGGCATTTAAGACTCAGCCTTGGTCGAACATTGAAATGTTTGTCTCGTGAACTAATTTCGTTTTTCCTTTGTTCATACTTAACGTCCCACCTCATGTAACACAGATCGCCCTCCCGCTCCAGGCGTGCGTGTCAATCCCCCCCCCCCCCCCCCAGCCCCTTTGAGCTTGCCTCTGCATTTTAACCTCCATGCATTTCCGTTTGACACCCGCTCTGTTGAAACGTCTTGTTCTGCCAGACCGTCTGATGCTTGTCTGACTCGATTTGTCAGAAACATCCGGGCTGAAGCGATAACAAACTGCATGCTAACTTCCCTGCTCAGGCCCCGCATAAAAAAAAAAAAAAAGAAAAAAAAAAGAAGAAGAAGCCCTCCCTCTCTAACAAGGCATACAGGCCCATACCTAGAGAGTTAGCGCTTCACGTCTTCGACAAATGGACTTACACCTTTCCCTCCATCTCCCGCTCTAGCAGCTCGGGGAAAAGGCAGGCGCCCGCCGACTTCCCCTTCGTCTCTATATTAAATCGACCAATCAAGGGGTGTCAGTCATGCATCCCCGGCCTCGCGCCTGACAAGTTGGCAGTTGCGATGCTAGAGCGGTTCATTCATTCCGATGACACTCTGCCAATATCTTTACAGCGAGAGCGCCGCATCTCGAGGCTTTTTTCTCCCCCCCCCCACTCTTAGTCAGCGGAGGCAGGGGAGGAGAAGGGGGCATCGAAGCGAGTGGAATTAAAAGCTTTGACTGTAAGCTTTCACATCTGCAATGTCGGAAAGGTTTGACGTGTGACTGATAACACAAGTGTGTGGGGGGGGGGGCAAAGACAGCAGAGCATCGGCGATTTCAGCAGAGGCAGGTGGTTTATTGGCGGAAAGTGTGGCTACATGACCGGGGCTTGTTGTACAAACTTGAGGGCATATTGATATAGCCAGGAGGGTGCAGAGCCGGGTGCGAGTTGTGCTCACTGGACTTGAACGGTTACAAGTGGGGGCTCCTTTGGGGCTCCAAGCTTCACCAATAAATGCGAACTCTTGATGTGACTTCCTTTCTTTTTTTCTTTTTTTGGTTAAATTGACTTCAGCCTACTTTGTCACTACGACACAGACAACCAGCTCCTTGGGGATTTGTTGTAGTGCCGTCCTCCATTCCTGTCGCAGCCACAACCACACACACTCTGACTGGTTCGAGGAGTCTTCCCGATTGGCAGGAAGGTGGTAACAGGCTGTCTCGTGTTTGGTAGAAACCACTGCACGGCACTACCTACATTCGTCTGCTCCAGGGTCAAGTTGAAGATTGGTTAACCACTTAACTGCCACCCTAGGGTTAGGGTTAAGGATTAGGGTTAGGGTTAACAATTATTTACATCCAAGTCTCAATGCGTATTGACTGGAGAGCTTAAGTGCCAGTGTGATGCCTAATTTGAAAGCCAAGACCTTCTAGTTTCTAAAAATATGTGTGAGATCTGTGTGAGTGAAACACAACTTACGTTCGCGGTTCTTAACCCTAATTATATCCGGATTAGGGTTAGCTAACCCTAACCCTAGCCCCCTGATCAGGGGAGACGGCAGTTAAGGGGTTAAGGAGAAACACCTACTTAACGCGCTAACTTAGAAACTTTCACCCGGAAACCAAGAAATTGCCTTTATCTACAAGATGGTGTTTCATTACAGCAATGATTCAATGTTTAGGTAACACTTTAGAATAACTACACCTTATTTAGCCGTAATAAATGATATGAACTACTTTACAATAAATAAGTGAACTATGTGAAGAACTGAGTTAGGCATTAACTGTAGAAGTTAAGTAGTTCTGTGCTTTTTGGATGATTCAAAATCATTTGATAAATCATAGAACACTATTCTTGAAATTAGTGTACTCAGTTATGTTGTGTTGTGTTTTTTAGCATACTGGTACTCACAGCAAACGGTGCAGATTAAATGGGGGAACAATGTATCTGGCCCTTTTAAAGTGAGCAGTGGGGTCAGGCAGGGGGGTGTTCTGTCCCCAGTGTTGTTCAAACTGTATTTAGACGAACTGTCGACTAAACTCAGAGCCTGTAACACTGGCTGTGTCTCTGGAAGCGTTGTCCTAAATCATAGTTTGTATTTAGTCGTCTTTAGTCCAAGTACGGCTGGTCTACAGCAGCTCCTAAAAATATCGGTTCAACCTATGGTCTCGAGCATGATAGTACGTGCAATAGTTCGAAGAGTGTGGTTATGATTTGGAAAACCGATGAAGACAAGAACATGACATTTCCGAACTTTTGTCTGTGTAATGATGGTCTGCATGTTGTCAACAAAATCAAGTACCTCTGGCACATCATCATCTGACAGTGATGATGATGAAGACAAGGCAGAGTGTTGTATGTCCAGGCCAATGCTCTGGCATGGACGTTTGGCTGTTGTACAGAGAGAGTAAAGCTGACTTTATTTAAAGCGTACGGTACTCCCTTGTGCACGGCTCATCTCTGGACTCATTATAAGTAAGCCAGCATGTGCAGGCTGCAGGTGGCCTATGATGATGCTTTGCGTGTTCTTTTGAAGAAGCCGAGATGGTCAAGTGCCACAGAAATGTTTGTCAATGCCAGAGTGAACAACTTTAACTTTGATGTAGAGCTTTACGTGTAGACTGAACATGTCTGAAACATGTCCCTCACAAATATAAAATGGAGTGCGACACGTTAGTCTGACTTGTGGAGACATAGGCATTTTAAGATGCCATTTTAATTGTTTGTCTAGTCCATTTATTTTATTTTTAATGGACTACGAGTCCGGAATGAAGTTGAATTGAATTGTTAATCACACTAAATAAGATGTAGTTATAACGTAGTTGTAACGGGCCTGCTCACTGGCCTTTCTAAACGAGAGCTGCAGAACATCCAGAACGCTGCTGCTCGAGTCCTGACAAGAACCAGGAAATACGACCATATTAGTCCAGTGCTCCGGTCTCTGCACTGGCTTCCTGTCACTCAGAGAATGGAATTTAAAACAGCTCTGCTTGTGTACAAGTCTTTTCATGGTTTGGCACCAAAGTACATCTCTGACATGTTAGAGCCGTATGAACCATCTCGGGCCCTGAGAACTTCAGGGAGGGGTCTCCTGGTGGTTCCCAGAGTCAATAATAAACACGGTGAGGCTGCGTTTCAGTTTCAAGCAGCTAAAATCTGGAACAGTCTTCATGAGGATGTGAGACAGGCCTCAACTCTGACAATGTTCAAATCCAGGCTGAAAACAGCTCTTTTTACCCTTGAATATAAAGACTGAAAGTATTTTATCTGCACTCTTGCCTTTTACTGTAATTGATACATTTTTATGTTGATGTTTTAATGATTGATTTTATCTGTTTTCTTGTAATTGTATGCAACTGTGAAAGCACTTTGAATTGCCTTGTGTATGAATTGTGCTCTACAAATAAACTTGCCTCCCCTTGCCTTATTATAAAGTGTTATCGTTTCCAAAAGGATTAGTTGATTTCTTATTCCCAGCTTGATATATTAACTTTTTTACCCAAGTGTCTTTCTTTCTTTTTTTTTCTTTTTTTTTTACAGATTTTTGATTCAAAGACTAAACAAACATATCCTAAACCCTCTCTGGGACGAAAAAGAAACTCATACATGTCAGGCGTATCCATTTGTCAATAAAATAAAATGAAATAAAACAGTTGCCACAAATATGGACCATTTTTGTGATTTGTTTTTAATGCCAATGTGAATCCAGACAATGGACGGCGGTTTGCAGCCGCCAGGGCCACGCGCTCACACAACATGAATGTGCTCCACTTACACGCAGCTCACATTCTAAAAAGAGTTTCCACAAGTAGCAAAAAAGTTAGCGCCAAAGTTAAATACCAGTTTGACCGCCACTAATTCCTTGGGGGGATTAGCTTTGAAGTGGAGTTAAAAAGCCAAACAACACCTAAGTCTCAAACATATGGCTCTAAATGCTGATAATTGTGTTTTTAGTGCAGTATGTTTTTCGAATCTTCATTGAGTACAGATGCTTTAGTTCTAATGAGAGACCTGTCCCAAGTGGGTCAAAGCATTCTGGGTAAAACAGCTAATTAAGTGGCAATTAACCAGCTCTGTCTGCCAGAAAACTAAACATTGGGAGAGCAATTTAGTTGGAACGTGCCCAAATGGCTGCTTATTAGTCCGACCACCGCTGCACGACTTCCACGCGGAAAATGTTTTTTTTTCCTTCTCACAACACGGGTTTGGAAAATCACAAAGCGACGTTGAACTGTGACTTGGTCCGATTTTTTGTGGTCTTTGAAAATACTTGTGGGCGCTTCAGCGAAGGTGTATCTCGTTTTGGAGGACAACGTTGCCCCATTTGCTGACACCGAGGGGACTTCGGAGGTTCAAATGAAGATGAAAACCCTAAAGGGATGAATGCACTTACATCCTTTTCATTTGAAACAGAACCATAACAGAGATGAGCAGCTTTAGGTGGGGCTTTACGGACTATTCAAATGATACAAAACACAACTCATCATCTGGGACCTTCACAGCTAGAAGGTCCCAGGTTCGATTCCCACCTGGACGGGGCCTTTCTGTGTGGAGTTTGCATGTTCTCCCCGTGTCTGCGTAGGTTTCCTCCGGGTACTCCGGTTTCCCCTACCACCAAAAACATGTGCAATAGGCCAGGATGAATGGTGTGTGTGAATGTATGGTGGTGGTCAGTGGGACCGTTGGCGCAGACGTGTGTAGTCGCGACGCGCTTCTGTCAGTCTACCCCAGGGTAAACTGAAGCTACTAACGTAGTTTACCACCACCGAGTATGGAGTGAATGTAAAATGCTCTCATGTAAAGCGCTTTGTGACCATGTCTGTGAAAGGCGCTATATAAATAAAGATCTTCTTCTTCTTCTTCTTCTTCTTCTTCTTCTTCTTCTTTTTCTTCTTCTTCTTCACATCTATACTCTAAACTCGAGAGGCTTAAAAGTCGAGAGGATCTGAGGAAGTCGAAACCTTTTCTACAATGGAAAACTCATGTACAATTGAGAGAGTTCACATAGTATAAGACGCCAGGCATGTTTTGGAGGGAATAACATTGTCAAAAAAAATTCCCAAAAGTCAATTCCATAAGTTTGCCCAAGCTGGACAAAATGTCTATGAATTGGGTCAAACGGGAAGGCGGGAGATTAAACACGGGCTTTCCTCACTCCCAGATGGGCGCGACGCATGTTTTGCCTTTAAGTGGGATACATATGGAGCTTAACGCGGGGTGACAGAGTGTGTGATGTTTTCCTATCTTTCATTATCAGCCGGCCGGCCCGGGCTGCCAGACATTACCCGTTGACGCCGGAGTGGAGCGCGATCCTGATGGACAGATGGATGGGATGTCTTACGGACGCGTGGCAGGTGCTTTGTCAGTCGGCGAACCAATCTCGCGCCAAGACACGGAGAGGGGAGAAAGCACTCGCACTCCGGGGACACTTCCAAATCCCTACCTGCCCTTGCCTTTCTCCCACCCCCCCTTCTTTTCTTCTTCTTCAACAATTAAATTACGCCGGTAAATTGTGTATCAACAACGGCGATTGGCAAGGCCTTGGTCACCCTTAATGGCAGGCTATGTCGCTTCAATATCAGCTGAGTCTAATTTAGAAAAATGTCCATAGAGGGGGTCAATCTCCTCTCTCATACGCGATGACTGATAGATCCAATACCTCTGGAATCAGATAAAACGTTGACAAATGGCCCCTCTCCGATGGGAGCGGTGTTAGCGAGGGCCGGTGAGGGGAGAGCGCAGGCAGTGCGCCGGTGTCCGACAGTCCAGCGCTGTCCCTCTATCCCATCAGGGCGGCTCTGGCTTTGATCAATGGGGCCACAGTTCAGAGGCGCGCACACACGCACACGTACACAGGACAGGTCCCGGGCCCCGTCATCGCATGATTAAAAGGCCTGGAGGATATTGCTTTCCCACCATTCACCCCTACCAAAAAAGGCACTGGAGGGGAAAAAAAGAAAGAAAAAAAGTTTATAAAAGTATAGTGGTTTGGCCTTTTGGTTCCTGTTTTTGACGGGATGCAAATGTGTTGACTGACACGGGTTGAAATTGCAACAAAGAAGTATGAAACCAGGAATTAGTTTTCAGTTGCTGATTGTCACGTTATAGAGTATGTGTTACCTTCCTGTAAAAGAGACTGAAATCTTTGTGGGACTTTCCTGGTTGTATGGATGAATAACAGTATAAGGCCTTTATACAGTACAACTTTGCTCAATAAGGAGTGACTCAATATTGTCATTGTCCTAAATAGGCACATTGAGTTGCCTTGTGTACGAAATGCGCGGTATAAATAAAGTTGCCTCGCCTTGCCTAAAAGTATTTTCCTTTCAAATAGAACATTACAAGCAAATGTTGCATATTTGCAAATATAACCTGGAACTACTGTGTAAGGTAACACTTTATTCAATCCAATCCAATTTATTTATAACGCACTAATAAAAACATTATTTTACACTACCTTGATACATTGTACCTAACAAAATTCAGTACAATGTAATCTGCTTTGTGACAATCTGTATTAAAGCCACACTGCGTAACAATTTACTCAATACAAAATATTGAAATACAAGCATTTATTTTACGTCAGATATTTTCATAATTAAAAAATACCTCATAAATGGACATACAAACAAGCGCCTTTGCTGTGAGTGGCTCAGCTCTTCTCACACATGACTGTAACTTTCCCGGGTACGTCTCCTGCTCGTTTCTATGGAGATGTGCCTAAAGTCAGCAGAATTTGAGATTTAAATAGGTTTGGTTCTGATCCAAATCAATTCTGTGATGACCCACTGCATTTTCTGTGTTGAGTTGGTCATTAGGAGCATATTTTCTATTGATGGCAACAGTATTAGTCCAAACGTTAACGCAGTGTACCTTTAACTATCTATGTTGTACATACACAATGGAATAATGTGTATTAGTACTTTGCAGGTACACATCTTAATAAGACATGTGACCTTTAGAGTCAGGACTTAAGGTTAGGGTCGTATGTCTTATTGCATTATGTACCTGCAAATTACTAATACACATTATTCCATTGTGTATCTAACCTTTAGGTACAAGTTATTACACGTTGTTACAAAGCGCATTACATTGTACTAAATTTGGCAAGTACAATGTATCAAGGCTAGTGTAAAATAAAGTGTTACCCCAATGTAATTATGCAAAATTGACCTTTTGAGCTTTTTAACGTGTTACAATGTTGTTCTCTCATCAAAACCTAGTAGAGTCGTACAATATTTCAAGCCACTCACAAATCTTCGAGTAATCTTTGAATTTTCCACAGTAGCCTATTCCTTGCTCTGTGGTGACAGCTCGGAGAAAGCTCCTCCTGAGATCCTACGTATCCAGAAAGTGCTTTCATCACCTCTTAAGCTTAATCATTTCCATCCATCCATCCATCTTCTTGCGCTTTATCCGGGGCCGGGTCGCGGGGGCAGCAGTCTCAGCAGAGATGCCCAGACTTCCCGATCCACGCACACCTCTTCCAGCTGTTCTGGGGGGACCCCGAGGCGACACCAGGCCAGCTCGGAGACATCAGCGTGTCCTGGGCCTTCCACGAGGCCTCCTCCCAATAGGACATGCCTGGAGCACCTCCCGAGGGAGGCGACCAGGAGGCATCCGGGACAGATGCCCTAGCCACCTCAGCTGGCTCCTTTCAACGAGAAGGAGCAGCGACTCTACTCTGAGCTCCTCCCGGGTAACTGAGCTCCTCACCCGATCTCGAAGAGTGCGCCCAGCCACTCTGCGAAGGAAGCTCATTTCGGCCGCTTGTATCTTGTCCTTTCGGTCATTACATGACCATAGGTGAGGGCAAGCAAGAGGAGGGGGTGGGAGGAGCTTAGAGTTAGTTCCTTGATTAACCAGGAAGTGAAACTACTGGATATTTTGTTACAGATCAATATGGCATTTGCTAAACACTATCATTATTTAAATCCTACAGCAATAACAAACCATGGTCCTTCAAATATGATTTTGTCATAATGTTATTATCTTTTGGTAGTTTTTAACTGTGTTAAGGACTTTCCTTTTTAATAAGAAAAGCAAACCTTTGTCTCACAACTTGCAACAAATTGAAGTTTTCGTGTCCACACTCACCAAAGAGCCCAAGAAAACAAGTCCATAAAACTACCATCACCACTTTTCTGCTCTCAGGTCTTCCCGCTCACCTCATGCAAATTTGGATTGATCGGCGCGCTAAGTAATAAGAGATAGATTCCTCGCCCTCTCCCGCTGTGCTGAGGGACACGCTCTTCCTCTCCCCGACTCGTTATTGTTGTTTTCTACCGCTCAAGCCACAGGACACCCGCTGACCCAACCCGCACATTAATCACCGGCCGCCTGACAAATCGACCGTGCCGATTAGCATGATAGATAACTCAAAGTGTAAAATACTAGCACGCATTGCTAATTGGCGCCGTCTTCCTTGGAAAGGCATCTGTAGTTTGGGGCTGGCTCAAGACCGTTAAAGATGTGTGGACTTATCCTGTAGGTGGGACTCTGAAGTCGTGGCAATTCTCAAGTGTAAAATGTGTTTAGGAGCAGACACACACACACACACACACACATACACCAAAAAAAACATACTCATACTCAACCATAAATATAATTTTTAGGGGGAATGGTAACTGCATGTTGACCATAGCAGCGTTTTTGATGTATAGGGAGCAGACTCAAAGTGAATGATCAAATGTGTCTACTGGCATTTCCTTGCTCCCTCTTTTTATTTACCCAAAATGCACCCTTTCAAAAAAGTTTGTCTGATTTCATAAAAGGAATACTACAGTTATGTGCTAAAATGTGGCCTATTTGTAAGTATTGCAGTTGATTGATTGATTGATTGACTGAGCAGTTTACTTGAGCTGTTTACATTCATATTTTCTCAGTAATTAAACATTTTATCACAGTAAAGCTCAAAAGGAGTGATAAGACCATTGAATGTAAAAGCAGTTTGGCAGCCCCAATGGTATTGATTGATGAATTTGCTTACAATTGCGTAGGTTAAATGTTAGTGTATTCGTTATTCTTTTTACATCACACCTACTGTAGGTACTTAAATTCTGAGACAGTGACAGAAGTGAAATACACCAGATTGTTTTATGTCTTCATACTGTTTGGTGAACGTCATACAAACTGTATAATGTTCACCAAACACTATGTCTGTGTAAGTTCTCAGTCGTACAGGAGTTGTCCATCTTCAATGAAGGTACTTGAGTCATCTTCTGTTCCTTAGTAGTTGAAGTCTTCGAACGTTTCGCCTCTCATCCAAAAGGCTTCGTCAGCGGACAAAGGTTTGAAAGAAACAAACTCCCTCCATGAACCGGAATGGTGGGCTCAGATTTAATCTTCCGTCGCTTCACTCCAAACTCCTTCGCGGGAAAACTGACAGGGCACGGCCAGTCCAAGGAGACGGCACCTCAGCCAACAAAAGAACAATAGGCAGGTAATTAGCAGTGATCAGCCATGAATAGGACAGATACTGGGCAGTGATCATCTATGAATAGGACAGGACTGACCGATACTGAGGTGAGCAGATCGTTAGAGACGCTCTACTTCAAAGGTGTTTACCCACGGGTGAGAGTAGCTGTGATTAGAGGGGAGGAGCCGGGCCAACCCCAACTCCTCCCCGTTGGTCTAAATTTAAAGCTGCGGGCTGAGCGGGACTTTTGTCCGCTGATGAAGCCTTTTGGATGAGAGGCGAAACGTTCGAAGACTTCAGCACTTTTCCACCTACATTCGACACTAAGGGCTTTGCATGGAGGAAGCGCTCACCCATTCACGCTCGTATTCATACCCCAGTGTCCACAGACACTGGAGGCCAGGGTTGCCCAAGGACACAATGACATTGTGCAACTGAAGGAGCCAGGATGTGAACTGCCAACCTCTCTGTTTTACAACAGCCTGCTCGACCATATGAGCCACTGATGCTCCGTAGATAATCCGTCATCTGTACGTGGAAGGTTGTGTCATGGATGTTTTGCCTCTCATTTCAAGAGGCTTCGTCAGCACCAACGATCTTTTGCAGCAGGCAAATATAGATACCAATCTAAAAAAGGGAGAGACTTACCTTGTTATGCTCAACTTTATTCTAAAAAGCTTCTCTCAACTCCTTTTATACTCCATTTTGCATTATTTGTTGGCAATCTCTTTTTAGCAGCAGCTATTTATGTTAGTTTTCATTTTTTATCCATACTAATGTCATTTGTTCTGTGTTGTTTTTTCTACAGCAACCACAATATTTACCAACATTATAACCCTTACGAGGTTTTCCGCACACTAACCTCCAGTATAAATCAAAGCCGTATGACTGCGTAAAGCCACCCAGTGTCGCCTGTACCTGCGGCGCACTATCAGCCTGTCAACTCTCAGCAGTTAAACCGCGGTGCGTACAGCGCTCCGGAGAGGAAGCGCTTGTCTGTGACCACTATATGCAAAACGTGGCATTAGTCACCAGCTAGCCCCCACTGACACCCCTGCAGTGTGAGGGAGATTAATGCTTACGCGGGACACTTTATTATTCTGCCTCTCTCTTTCCTCTCCCCTCACTCTCTCCTTCTCTCTGCCTTTCCGACCGGCCACGCTATTAATTGTCGGGCCGGGTGCTCGGGCCCACCCCTCCCTCGCCGGCCCTCGTGGCAGAGTGACGGATGCGGAGAGGTGCGCGATACAGCGAGGGGAGGTGTAGGGCGGTGTGTTTAGGGGTACGTTGGGTAGGTGGTGGTGGGTGGGGTTAGTGAGGGAATCACTGCTCTTGGCCTTGATTCGCCCCTCCCTTTCAGGGTCTAATGTTTGCAAGCAAGTGTACGATTACTCCAATGTAACTGTATCTGAAATGGGCTCGGGGTGAGGCTGTGGAATCTACAGTCCATGTTGATGAGGTATTTAACCTTGCATTGGATTCAAAGGAATTCAGGATAATACATTAATAAGTCCAAGAAATCGATGATTTACTTGGCTGATAGCTTGTGAAGCGGGCAGGGACACATACTAGTGCACAAGTGTCGAAGAGTGCTAAGTCACATGACACATTGTTGATTTACACGGCTGACAGTTTTGCGAATAACTAATCCACTTGGTCGTGTAAGTCACCTGCACTGATTGACTTTGTAAATGTAATCCTGGATGTTGGAGAACTCATATTTGACTGAACTAGTGTTCCAGAGTTTGTTATGTGGCCGAAATCAGTGTGTTCATCAATCACGTTAAATCAGATGTCCTACAAATCTGAGGGATTTTAACTCGGTCCAGTACAAAATGTTTTTGGTCTACAGACATTTATTTGTTAAGATTACAAAAAGACGTCCACTTCACCTAAAGTTATGCTGAGAACACTGCAAAAAGTAAATTTATTTTGTGAACAGATGCAGTCAGGGCTACAAATCCCTATCTCCAGTTCTCATTTTGTTTTGCTTTTGTTCTCTATGCCATTCACTGAGTAAGAGCATTGAGTGATTTAATTACTGTCCAAGTTTTTGTGTGACGAAAATATAACAAGCTAAAAAAATGTTTTAACAGGTTTAATTGCTGAGATTGTTTAATTATCGAAGTGTTAACACATTTTTTAAGTACACAATGTTCATTTGCATGCTTAGTTTTAATTGGCACCTTTGCTCTGATAGCTCGATAGCTATGCATCGTTTGAAATAAGGCCCGGGCTACATGCTAATAACCAATCACACAAAAAACTTTATCTGTGCCCGGTAGTTTGTGTTGTGGATGCTTAGTCTCTCATTTTAAGAGGCTTCGTCAGCATTAATGATCTTTTTGCGGCAGGCAAAATATATACACGTCTAGTAGGGAGGGGCTTACCAACTCCTTTTATTTCTTACTATATGGTCCAAGCACTTGCAAAATTCACTCACACACACAAAAAAATCTATACTTTGAACTGTATGTCAACAACTTGTCGTCAAAAACACAGAATACATTCGCACTGTAAACACGGTCCCGTATTCCCAAAATCATGCATACTGACAAACGGCCGCAAAACTTTGAAAGTCACATGAGCCGAGGAGGCGCCACACTTCGAACACCTCGCCTATTTTTCCTCCTCTGACAGTATTCCGCGTGTAGGTGTGTGTGCGCGCGCGCCGTTGACCTTTCTGCAACGTTGCCCCGTATTCACTGGTTGTCAGCACAGTCTCTGTCCCGGGCCATCCGTCTCTGCCAGCAGTCAGTCCTGCACCAATCCTCCTCTGGCCCATTAACACACGCTGCTCCCTGTTCAGCAGCGCGGCGCTCTCGCACAAACACGCGTTATGCATACACACATATTTACCCGCGCGCACACACACACACACACACACCATGCCTGCAATCCTCCGTCGTCCCATTAGCCCGGGATGAGGCGCTCTGCTCTGCTTTGAGCCTGCCTGTAGCCTGGGGGATCATTAAGACCATGCACACACGCACTGTAGTAAGGGGGCTGAGGAGTCCAGGTGGCCTGTTGTTATTTATAACAAAGGAAACAACACAGCAGAACCAGCTGACATCAGGCCCGCACGGACTTCGGGACTGGATGTGTATCTATTCCTTTATCTCTGCAATGAAGGACAGCTCCGTGTCTCTGTCCACCCCGACGCTCGGCCGCGGTCTACCCGGACCTCCTGGACCAGATGTTGGCTCCCGAGCAACAACAAGATTGATTGGTTTAATTGCCGGCACTTTGCTCTCTGGCGTCTGAATGCCTAATGTCAACTTTTAAAGGATGTTTGCTCTTTCTCGCTCTATCTCGCGCCATTATTTCACCCCCGGGCTGAAAAATGTGACACGCTTTCTGACGGGCGGGGTGTGCGGAGGTGCGCCTGTACAGTTGGCCCTAACATCTGTTCGACATATCCCAGCGAAAACACGGGAGTCGTTTAAAGTCTTTAACTAACAGTTTGTCCTGTCAGCCGCCTCACTGCTGCTTTGTAATCCTTCGCTCTTACCTTCTTAGCCCTTAGCCTTGTCTATCTGTCAGGGCACTTGACATTAAATATGGCGGCGCAGACAGAGGTATGCTAAGTGTGTTGGGGTTAACTGATGAAGGCACATTACGCCCTGCACATCCTTTATAGGTGCTGCAGAGGATTGTGTAAACCAGATCCATCAGGGCTGTAGAGCCAGGAAGCCCATGATTTATTAGAGGAAAATAGTCATTGGTACAGATATACAATATTATTTAAAGCAAAGAGTATTTGATTTGAAGTTTCATTGAACCAACATATTCAATTTATTCCAAAATGAGGCCCTTGCATTAAAAAAAAAAAAAAAGTCAGTGTTAAAAGCTATCTTATTGATATGATTTATATTTATATTATCTTTTATATTTTATTTTCACCGATTGGTCGACCTGGTTTGCCGGTGGAGTCGGCTTTCATACATTGATAGACAACATACAATAGACACAATGCAAGAAGGAGATTTTTGACAGTGCCTATACTACTGGTCAATTATGCCTTAAAGGTGCATTAACATAATTAGATTAAGCTTTAAGAAAGTAAGAATATTGCAAACAATATATATACTATATATACAAGATAAGTGATACATTTTACTTCACTGGCGGTTAATGTGTCCTGTTAAAAGACCTAACTGAGCTTTGTAACATTCATTGTGTCTGAAACATGTCAAGGTAAAGAACATCTCTAACCCTGGTGTCTGACAAAACCCTGAAAGGCCTAACTGAGATCTAAAAACATTATTTGGGTTCCTCAGCATTGAAATGTTGCGTAAAATAATTTAAGAAAAAAACAGTAAGGAGTGAGAGATGGGGCTGGTCAGGATTCCTTATGGCCCGGAGCGCCCTCTGCAGGAAGTAGTTGGGAGGACACGCATTAGAACAGTAGATACAAGCGGCATGCTAGCAAAACGACTGCACCGAGATGAACACACTTCGAGCACATCGCTGCTCAGGATGGGTGCATTCTGAAAGTAAGTAAGTAAGAAATACTGATCAGCATGAATTAACATGTATGTGTTTGACAAGAGCCAAAACATTATGGTTAAAAGCTCAATCGACTTGATTGTGCATGATATGTACTTTTCTTTAAACCAGTAGGGCTTAAATAAAATGTAAACTAAGCATAAAAAACCTGAACCCATTTCACCTCATGTAGTTATTCCTCGTAGCTGTGTAGAAGAAACACATTAAATCAGCAGTTGCTTACTAACAGAGCCCACCCGCAGTGCATTGATTACTACAGTATGAGCGGGTTATGAATTTGACGGGGGTTAAAGGCAGGCCTGACCTCCATGAGCATGTGTGAACGGTGTTAGCATGCGTGACCATGCGGGGGTTTGCCAAGAGGAGGTCCCCGCGCTCCGCAGCATATGTCCGGCCGGGTTGGAGTCACCGGGTTAAGTGGGATTCAGACCAGGGAATAGAGCGCTGCAGATCTGGCGGAAAGACAGCGAAGAGCTGCCATTAATGCTCAGAACAAGGCGAGGAAAGGTTTTAAATGTCCGCATAAACTCTCCTAACAAACCACCATGTATTACACAAAGGAGATCTGAGTAATAGCTTAATGGATTTTAAGAATCAGATTGGTGTTTAAAGCCTTATATGTCAGGAAAAATGAATGTGTGTCCCCCTGGCATGTCTGACAACCTTAATGAAGCTAGCAAAAAGATTAGTTATGTGACGTTCATGATCTACCGGCTCTTTTGAACGGCTCTTTAAGGTGAACTGTTTGAACCAGATCCCAATTGTGAAGAGAGTCAGATATTTTTTTTCAGTCCATTTTACCGAGAACTGGGAGGAATGAACACAAGAATCAGCCCAACAATGGAGAAGACAAAGCGTAAACGTCAGTGTCATTGTAATTTTTAGATTCTTCTTCTTTAGAACAAAAAAGTGATCCGGCTGGCGTTATTATAATGTTATATTAAAAAGAACCAGTCTTCTGAACGGCTCTTTGAAATGGACAGATCCCAAAGACTCGACTCCCAGAAAAGAGCCGTAGATCCCATCACTACAAAAAAAAAAGTCATTTTTCTGAGCAGTATTGATCAGAAAAGTTGCTCACATTGACCCAAACCTGCATAAAGTTTTGATCTATTGAAAAAATAATAAAAAATAAATAAAATAAAAAGACAATGCACTTTGCTGAAATGGGCTCATTGACTTTTGTACTGCCTTCGCTAGACATTAAACAACCTCAAATTAAACATAAGTTAAGAACTTTGCCAAGGACACTTAAATGGATAAGTATATGTTTGGAGTAAAATCTTCAAAATGTTCTTGAGACCTCACCCCAAGGAACGTGCTGCGAGATGCGAGCGCTAAACACTAGGCCACATTCACACGTTGGTACCCGGTGTTTGTTTTGTTTACTTGAACGTAACTAAGCCTGGAAATGCGCCGCCGTTGCCGTGTCACTCTCCGACAAAGTGCATCAAACTTCATGCTCCTAATTTGTGCGTGACAACTTTGTGGATGTCATTAGTTACTAACAAGCGACAACGTGCGCCGTCGGAATCAAGAGCCGAACGCTAACACCTGGCAAACGTGTGTTACTGCCGCGGCGCCAAATGAGCTTATTAACCATGTTACTCACAATTAACAAACTCTGCTTTACAGGCGTCAACTCACGGTGGTGTCATGGCAACCAACGGGGATTTTTAACCTCCATTGCAATACAATTTTGGCCATTTACTGCCATTTTAGAAATACATGATTTAAATAATTATACATGACTCATTGTTTTGGTCACATGGAAAGAAATATGTTTTAGCTAAATACTAAACACAGTCTATTGTGTTGAAACCAATGCAAGTAGGTAAGTTAGCAGAAATTAATTAACATTGTAAAAAAAAAAAAAGGTGCTGGAGATCAAAATAATCCAGCCTAAACGTCTATGGTGTTTTATGAAAACATATGCTACAGTTCAACAGCCCTGGGTGACAGAGAGCATAATGTACAAAGGTATGTTAACCTCAAAATGACACATTCAACATAATTAGTCTTAAGGTGAGACGCTGCAAGTAAATAAATGTAGATATATCAATGTGAAGATTCTGCTGTAGATTACTGGCATAAATATGAGAAGAAAGTTTTCTGTAATTTTCTGTTTTCATGTAAAGATGTCGGCGAAAAAAGTTTAAATTTCTGTTTTTATTTCGTTGATATATTAGTTACATAGACTTTTTCGGAGGGGATGTTTATTAATGGAAAGAATCGGTAATAAAAGATAAAAGTCTGTCAGAGCTACTAAAGTGGAGTGAGTTGCACCAATGTGAGAAAAATGCATTTTGAGAATATCGTCCTCGAAATTACAATTTGATGGAGAAGCTTTGAATCAGTGCGATAATTAAATATGTCATTGTGAAAACTAGGTATTGTTTTGTTTCCAGGTGAACGTTTATACTGTATGTTAAGGGACCAATTTGGCCCAAAACCTGTAAAAAAAAAAGTCTCCCTTTAAAACTTAAATATTTCCTATGCTCATTGACCTGGAATGAATAAAGCAATACCACAAGCCCCTTGATTCTCAGGTGGAGCGCTGAGCGTGAGTGCCTATTAAAGATGCCTACTTACACTGGTCCAGCTGGGTCAGTGTCCATCCTTGCTACACAACCCCCCTTTAGGCCAGTGACACCCAACCCTTTCATCTCTATTCCTTTCTGCCATACAAACACATTCTCACCAAGCTGCAATAGATGATGATTGTAATCTGAAATAAATGAAAGAAGAAGAAGAAGAAAAAAATCGCATAGTCGAGGAGAGGGGTGCGAGAGAGAGAGAGAGAGAGAGAGAGAGCATTATCACCTTGGCCAAGCATCAGGAGTCAGGGAAAAAAACAAAGGGTGGGAGAAAGAAAAGAAGGTCCACGGGCAAATTCATCTTCCCCCTGCTACAATCAATCTCTGGCCAAAAGAAATACACAATAACTAGGCAGGAAGAGGCCAAGATTAATGGGCCCGCGACATCTCCACTGACCAGCAACCACCTCCACCCAATACCACCTCCCTCTCTCTCTGCGTCCCTCTCTCTCCTGCTCACACGCCCTCTTCCCTTCACCCCCACACTCCAGAAAATCCCTCTACTTTTTTTTTGTTTTGTTTTAAACCAACTATATACCCCAAACCTGAACCTCCCTCTGCCCCTTGCACACCTTGCCTTAGCCTCCATACAGTGATCTATGGTGTGTGCTGACTGTTTTACAAGTGCATTAGCGAGCTTTAATGAGAGAGGCCAGTCACAGGGTAAATGCACGCAAGGGCAAGCAAGGCCGGGCAGACGACAGGGGTGCCCGGTCTCGCCGTGTGCTCTCAACAGGACTGAGATTGGCTTCATCTTGTTTTTTGCAAATGTAGATTGATAAAAAACAGCTTTGACAGAATTTGAAATTGTAATGTTGAATATACACAAAGAATGATGTATAATATTTAAATGGTAATGAGGTGGCCCTATGCTGGTGTGGAAAATAATAATCATTTCTCTTGTCTGGAAAAGTGTCCACTTCATTTGGCCAATCATTCAAAATGACAGTCCCGGATGGTGGCTGCATATTGTCGCAACAGTTGCAATAAAACTGTAAAGAGGCGGGGTCTATTAACAATAAAAGGGTCGGCTGAAAATAATGTGTCATCATTTAAATGCACCAGAATGAAGGAAATAACATCTGAGTCTTTAAAATGTCCCCGGGGTGGACCTCCCAACCCCCCTACCATGGTTTCTTATATCAGGGACGGTGCATATTAATGAACATTTCTGTAAATATGCCAGAATTAGCCACAAAGATCATTTTAAACGTTCCCCTGTTGTAAGGTAAGACAGCCACCATGCAGTCGATATCTAGTTCAATGGTACCCAAGTTACGGACCTGATTTCTTAAGCTTTATTCCCGACTATTAGTCTTCTCCTTTTATTATTTTTTTAAATATATATACTAGCTGTGACCCGGCCTACGCTAGTCTCCACATTTGATGTTCTGAGATTATGAGTTATTACAAGTCCCTACCCAAGTCCCTAACCCGTCATTCACTATATAGACCCGATTCGGTTCACGGTGCAGGTTTGGTGCATCACTGTGCTTAAACTGTGCTTAAATGTTCATCATTAGGCAACATTTGTAATCTCAGAATAAAATTGGCATTGCTTTCACAGCTGCTTTATAATGTGACTCACAATACAAAACAAAATAGAAAACAAATTGTAGGGCTCTGATCTTGAAAAAAAAGTAATAAAAAGCAGCGCAGTGCAGGCCATGCGCTCTTTAAGTGATAGTTTCAGTTTCCACACACAGAGGCTAAAGCACTCGGAGCAGCGCGTTTGATTTGAGGCTCATGTTTGGGCTGTTCTTGGACAATTTTCTGCTTGTACTTTTTTGTGGAGACCAAGCTTTGGACGCAAATTTTGACCAGGACTGGATCGTACTTATTTGTCTGCGCCTCTGACTTACGCACTGCACTGGATCTGATTCACCGCAGGAGAAACATCGACATGTGTTTTTGTAGGATGTAACTGTACAGGTGTGGAGAGTCTACAGCCTTCAGTTTACAGTAAGTGACGATGACACACATCAGCCTGCACACACACACACACACACACGCATGGCCGTCAGATCTGTTTCATTTCACGTGGATTTTAGGTGGACTTTGCCTAAACACAGTGAGCTGTCGATTGTTTAACAGCTCAAGCTAAGCCGTTTATGCAGCAACTTTTCACAGTAACGACTTATATTCAAGTAGTTTATTGATGAAAAATACGCAACACAGCTGTTTAAGGGCGTTTTCACACAGGCTTAGTTAGGTCGACATAAAGGCACTTTTGGCCCGAGTGCGGCACTGTAGGGTCAGTGTGAATCTAACCGCAGCACTTTAAGCCGGTCTAAACAGCTCTCTGAGTCGGAGCGGTTGTGTTGTGATGGCGGCCGACCTCTGGTGAACTATTCTTGCTTTGATGCCTCTTTTTTGCACAAAGAAAGAATGACTACGCGCTGCATGAGGACGTTTGCATTACTGCTCTGATAAAGGAAAATGGACAAACTTTAAATCATCCAGGTCCGCCTCTCTTTCCTGTCTTTCCTCTTCCTGCTGCAGTGAAACTTTCCTCTCCATGTGCTGATTCCGTAGAGGAGTGACCACCGCGTAACATCGGGGAAGTGCGCCTGTACGTGCGCGCGTATCGGTACATTGACAGGGCGATGCCCGTTGTCAAGGGAATAAGTTTGTTGAACAGCTAATCGTTGTTACGTGGCTGATGTTTTGTGCGAGCGCGTGTGAACACGGACTTAACTAACTTTGGAGTAAATGCAGTCGGTCTCGAGGCGACCTACATCACGTGTGAAAACCTAAAACAGCCTAAAACAGCTGTTCGTGTTGTGATGCAGTGTTTTCCTCCGACGGTAGAGTCGCAATGCATTGTGGTGATTGTGGTCTTTATTAACCTGTGGCTGGTGGGACGGACACGTGGGGGCCACGCGGAGTGCTCTGGGAAATAAAAAACATGGCGACGACCTATGGAGCTTCTTTTTTCATTGACATTGTTTTCTAAATGGCGGTGACATGACTCCAGATAGACCCTCCACAACGTAATCACTGGCAGAGAATGTAAGTGTGTATGTCACACTTCCGTGTGTCTGGAAAACAATTTATTCCACGGCCCCGCCCACCCCGGAAGTGTTTGCCATTGCAGCTTATTATATAGATTTATTTATCTTTTCACTTATCGTCATTCTTTGTCTGGGCCGTTTCAGACCTGCCCCTGTTCAAAGAAAAACTAAAGACTCACCTGTTTAAAGAGGCATTTGACACATAGTTCTGTGGCAACTGTTGTGAATGGTCTGTTTTAATGAAATTGTACTCCTTTTTATATTGTATTTTTATTTATATTGTGTAAGGCGCTTTAGAAATAAAACTTGATTGATTGATTGATTGGGCTTGGATCAGACAGACAAAAATCAATCAATCCAATATATTATAATGATGCTATGACAAAGTGGAAGCATGTACAAAAAGTCCAGTATCAAAAACATAGAAATATGTAACAATCTCTCTTTGTTTCTCACAAAAAGTAACCTCTCAACAAGAACCACATACGTGCGACTACTTGCATGTGCATTTCTTGACATAATAAATGTATTACTTAAGTTGGAGGTTGGAAGACTTTCATGTCATAAACATGCTTTTTGTAATACTAAGAGAAGGCCTAATTAAAACTCCACAGCTATTCCTTCTAATAATCTTTTTAGTGAACTTTATCAGTCTGAGTGGCTTTTTGTCACTGATTTGTGTGAAAGTGGCAGCTCAAGCTGTGGCCTCCGCTCCCACAGCCCATCCACACGTTCTTTATAGAAATCCCATTGATTGGATTGAAATGACATTAGAAGTTTAATTAAAGCCTCTCTTTACAGAAGCCACTGAGTAATGATCTTCTTTTTAGACAAATGAAAGAGAAGTGTGAATATAAAGCGCACTCCTTATCATTGTTGCTAATGAGGAATGGCCACAACAGTGTCGCTCACTGACAGCCGCAGCCAAGACGAGCTGAAATATGACATGGTGGGAAAATGGGAGAATAAATACAAATGCTGGAGTAAAGACTTTGACTTCTTATGCTACATGATATTAGAAGAAAAAAAGTGGAAAAACATGCGAAGTGCATGCAGCAACTTTGTAATAAACTTTGCAAGTTTACAAAGCCACTACTTGAATCATTTTGTGGGCGATTGTGGCACAGCGAGTTGAGACTTTACCCACTATTTATCAAGGAAGTTGGTTTCTAATGTTTTGTTAGGTTCCTTTTACAAAACATTTAGCAAGTACTTTACTGTTGGAGAATCCTTTAAATATTTATACAATTAGTTCTTAACTAGATCATTTTGTCTGAACTAGAGATGGGGATTTATGGCTCCGCTTTGAACTGTTTAGAAAAAAAATGACATGATTTGTTTTGATTATTTATTTATTTGCCTTTTAACTGGCTTATTTTACATACACATCCTATCAGTGAAAAACGAATGAGCTTATTGTCACTTTATCTTGTATTCTCATTCTCCATAAACGACAAACTCTCCTGGGAGCACACAATGGACTCTTTTGTCTCAAATTTGATTTCCTGTTCCGTTATTTTTCAGGAAAAAAAAAGGTTTACCCAGTCTCACAGAAATAAAGTAAACTTTTAGTAGGTCCACACTATCATCAGTGATGTATGCCACAGATCCAGGTCAGGATGATTTATACCTACCTAAAACGGCTGTAAACTCCCACCTCTACTGAAAAAAAACCCACAAAAAAAACATCAAACCAACTTGGTTTTGGATTCATATCTGGCATGGATAAAGGTAAGCGAAGATAACACTTTATATAAATGAATCTGCTTTGAATCTGTATGTTTCTTATCAACTTCACAGAAAAGCCATGCATTCCTAAACAGACAAACTGCGATTCCAACCAACGTGTGAGCGTGTGGCATAATGTAGGATATCAACGTAATCATATCTGCAATGTTTGGAAGTAACTGGTCAGGTGATATCGCAAAACAATATCCTGGCCTCAACATAGCAAGGAACAACAACACGAAAGTCCACTTTTGGCCACATTTGTTATCGGATTCCGTGCATAGGGTGTGAGACTGTGTTTGCACGTGTTTTATTTTCTTCTTTTTTTCTCCCCCTTCCTGTAGATGCCCAAGAGATCACACAAGCACGCGGCAGAGCAGGTCCCCAGTCCGCAGAGGTAAAAATTCATTTCTCGAGAGCGATACATCAAGGGGGCATTTGTTTAATGAGCATCCGAGTGGAAAGATGTATAGAAGATGTCGGCCGCGTCCACTTGCAAGGCGTTGTGGATAGTAGCAGATAGCATCACAGAGGGTGACCGCTCACTCCGTCTCCCCACTCCCGGCCGCTTTATCTGCTGCCTCCCTCCACACAGTAATAAATGAGGGCGCAGGGGGAGCCAGAGGTAAAAAATATGGGAGAAGAAAGGGGAAAAACACGGACAGCGTTGGCAATGTAGGCTCAAGCTGATTTGCAAAAAAGTGTAGAGATGGCGCTGCAAGATGGAGCTTTAGATGTGTTTGGGCAAAGACTTTTACCGTGATTGCATTTACGAATAACCATTAAGTTAGAGATATCAAAACAAATTACAATATCATAGAGGTAAGACACTCGTTTTTTGAGGATTTGGGATATCTTTTTTTTTTTTTTTTTTTTTTGTCTTTGCGTAAACAATTTTTACAGGGTAAAAAGGGTAACTTTTTGTTTATTTTAGATCAATATATTAAGTACAGGGCTGGAAAATTGGTGACTGTAAGTGATACTTCAAGCGCACAATGTTGTCCCTAGAATGTGAGAAAAATGCATTTTGAGAAAACAGCCTAAGAATATACAAGATCCCAATGAATATACAAGGGAAAGTTGATTTCGCAAAAAATGTTTACGCTGAATTAGACCAGTGGTTCTCAACTGGTGTAACTTCGGGACCCACCTTCAGTCTTAGGGCCTTACAGCCTTTGCTCTGCCCGATCCCGGCAGAACTCGGAGGCTAAGCAGGGTAGGGCCTGGTTGGTACCTGGATGGGAACACCAGGAGGCCTGGGTGAACATACTGTATGTAGTGAGTGAGTGAGTGCTTGGTGGTGGTTGGAGGGGCCGATGGCGCAGATTGGCTGCCTCGCTTCTGTCGTATGTAAAGAGTCTCTGAGAGTCCAGAAAAGCGCTATATAAAACCAATGCATTCAGTCTGTCATGGCAGGCATTCATTCACCCATTTCAGCCATTTTTAACAAACAATTCTAAAGTAAATTCTAAAGTGATCGCACAAGCCACTTTTTGTTCCCAACTCACCAGTTAAGAGTCATTGGATTAAACAATTTATTTGCCCTCAGATGGAAGATGGCATGGAAACAGAGCAAACCGTCCCTGCAGTGTCTTATTTCAGAGATGGAAGTGTTGCAGTGGGTAGTGATCAACAACTCACTACATCAACCATCAAAAGTGTATACTTTTATTGTGTCCCTCGGCAAGACACTTAAGGTGAAGAGGTGTCAATACTGAGTCCCTTTGGCACCTGATGGGCCACATGATGAACGGTACTATATATTCATTTCTATCACTTTCTAAAGTAGCGTGATACTGTCCACTAAAGCTATACAAAAAAGTCTTCCACATCTCTTTGTTTTTGTCCATGAGGCTATAGCACACACCTAGGCCGTCACGATAATTACTATATCGACTTATCATTCAATAAATGACAGATAAACAGCACATTTTTCTAATTTTCTAATGTCGTACCCAAAATATGGATTGATTGTATTGTAGGATATGTTAAGAGACAGTACTTTTCAATCAAATCTTTTACAGTCATTTGTCATATTGGCAATAGCAAAAAATCCGGCAACTTCCCAAAGAGTTACCCCGTGTCCCAGTATCAGCGGCCCATCTGTGTTCATTTGTTTCCATTGCAGTCTCCACATATCTCCGCATACTTACACACAGGCGGAGGGAAATGCACGCCGACATGTCAGCGAGCGCCTGGCATGCCTAACTAACCTGTGCTTCCTCCTGGCACTTCCCCCGCGCGGCGCCTTTGTTAAGATATGTAAATGGGATGCGCTGGGAGGACGTGTGGGTAATTAATTGTAACTGGGGGTATAATGTTGCGCTGTCAAAGACGTCTCTGGTTTGTGTAACATTTTTTAAGAGTAATGCGGTTAAACTGGGAGTGTCTGTTAGCGCTCAGTCTTAATTGCGCCGTGCCGGGAATGCTGAGGCCTGGGCTGTGAGCTTGTTCCACCCCGCTCCCGATCTGTCTACACGGGTGTCAGCGGTCCCAAACCTACGAGGAGAAATGGATTAGCTCTGCCTTGTGTGTGTGCGTGTGTGCAAGCGGAGTTTAAGTAGGGACAGTGGAAGGAACTGGAACTGTGGTAGACTCCCCCGAACAACGATTAAAACAGTAATTGTGACCTTACTGTATGTATGTAAGGAAAATACACTGCCTGATACACTAAATGGTCCGTCCAATCCATGTGCGAAAAAATGACACGTCATGCTTCCTGAGCCACACTTTCATAAGTTGTGCTCAATGAAGGCTGGCAATGTCTTCTTGGAATATGCCCAAAATCAATCAATGGAATAATCTGCTCATTAGATTTATTCAGGTAGTTGGGTGACCTCGTTATTTGGGAACATACTGCTGCTAAATCTTGGCTTGACCGGAGACATTTTTGGTACTGCACTTCTAATGGATTATTCTTCTGATAAAGCATTTTCCTTACTGTTTATACCCTTTATTTTAAATCATTTTGTGAGTGATAAGATGTCGGAGAGCTTCGGAAGTCGTCTATATTTGTGTTTGGCATTGGTTTTTACGAATATCATGAAAGTTTGCTGTGGCTTTTTAATTTATTTTTTTTCTCTCTGTGCAGTGCACCTTTCTGTTAACTGAGACCGGGTGAACGCAGCAACACCAGATCATTCAAATCTGGGTTAGAACTTTGAATATGACTTTAACTACTTAAAATAGCTGCTACATAACAGAGGTCAGGCTCTTCCCACCCAAACTGCATAATGCTGGGAATGGAGATACATTCCATGAACATGTAAAATGCTGGAGTGATTATTCACAGAAAGCTTTCGGACTCTACAGTGTGTTTGACATTATTTAGCAGCAGTAACACAGAGAAAAAAACAACTCCGTTAGTGGGTCACTACCTGGGTGTTTATATGGATCCATTAGCTAGATCCAAATAAACACTATAGTTCCTAACAAAATAGTGTACTTTTATTTTAAAGGAATAGGCCACAGTTTTTGCATACTGAGGTATGTTCTTACCTTAGCTTGCAAGACGGAAGCTGTTGTTAGCATTTAGCCTCTGCTCCTCTCCTCTATGGGGCCAAACGGGGGTGACGTTAGAAGCGACCAAGCTCTTCCACGTTTCCCCTTTTTAAATACAATTACGTGAGCAGTTACCCGATCCAAGTATAGACAGAATTAAACATGTCGATTTTCTTGGTCACTTCTAACTTCGCCCCCGTTTGGCCCCATTGAGGAGAGCAGGAGAGGCTAAATGTTAACAACATCTTCAGTCTTTATTAGGGCCGGGACTCGATTAAAAAAATTAATCTAATTAATTACAGGCTTTGTAATTAATTAATCGAAATTAATCGCATATAAATATTTGACCTGAGAACAGTGAGAAGTAAGTTTTTTCATATGGATTTTTAGTATACCATTGAATAATGACTGAATACATAAGTTTAAGCAACAAAATATTGTTTATTGTTGCTTCAGAGGCCATAACAGACTTTGTTGATTTAGCAACAGCTGGTTTAAAGGCACTATTAGCACGAGGTCGCAGCTGAAGCGCGCGCCCGTCCAAGCACACTACGCAACCCGAAAACAAACGTAATGGAAAACTCTCACCGGTCCTGTTGAGCAGTATCCAGAAACTCCAAGTCTTACAGAGTCGTGTCCCCGCTTCAAACCCGGGCTTTAGTCCGTGTTGTGTGTGACTGGGAGCGAGGGCGCGCGCACACATGCGTGAAGAAATACAATTAAAGCCGCAAGCGGCATCGAGAGGCCCTCGCGGGGGTTCGTTGGCCGGTTGACGCCGGTTGCCGCACGCCGCCGCAATAACCGGGAGGCGCTGCCGCGCCCTACGTGGTTATAATGTCGCTGCCACCCTAGGTCGAGTTAATAAAAGAGCAAAGGCGAGAAATGGCGCCTTCGGCGCTGATTACTCTATTTTTCCCAAAATGGCCGACCTCCTGTTGGTCGCCTAGCAACCATGTAATGGAGGCCTCCCTCAGTGCCTCCATTGCCGCGCCATAACCCTACCGAGGGCGCCAACGTGGCCACACTACATTTTATTGCCCTGATGGGCCATTAATCTTTGTGAGTAAACGTCAAAACGAGATTTTTCGCGTCTCCATGTGAATGATGGCTCCAACCTGCAGAGGGCGCTAGCGCGCCCCAAATCTTTTTTAGTTTACAAGCAGCATCAGACGGCCTTGACGGGCCGTACTTCAATGGCTACTGTCCACAAGCTCCTCACAGAGGGCGCTAACGAGCTGTAATTGTGTATAATGTGTGATATGCGGGTCAGTCCCATTGGAATAACATGGCGAGCCTCGGTCGTCTCCATGGCAACACCGTACAAAATACGGTATGGGTCTCATTGGCTTTTTGGATCGGGATGCCATCAGCTATTATTGTGCCGAATTTTATCTATTTCCGATAAACTAATTTTTTTCCCATAATGCATTTTTTCTATTCAGCCTGGAGGGGGCGCTATCGCACCAAATTTCACTTTTTCACATTGGTTGTGTCCGGGGGCGAACGATCAATAAAATGTATATTTCCGATTTTTAATCGGAGTTCGTTTGTGCGAATTAGAGCATTTTGTTGTTTTCGATAAGTCGCAAAATTGTTCGTAAAGATTGCGGCTTCGCCGCAATCAAACCGTAAAACTTAGCCAAAAAATTTGGATAACTTTTGATGCCCCACATCTTGAGATGAACTGGAGCGATTTTGGGCTCATTTGGTGAAACGCCCTAGGAGGAGTTCGTTAAAATGCGACGTCAGCGAAAACGCTGACTCAGCATTTTCCGGACTTCCTGTCAAAATGGCGGACTTCCGGTTTGTCAGGGGGCGTGGCCACAATAATGTTTTTTGGTTGTCGTCACGTGACGAATGTCTGTACCGAATCTCGTCGCTCTACGACAAAGTTTATGTTGGCCCCCTCCCCATAGGCGCAATGTATTTTCACTTTTGTAGGTGGCGCTGTCGCGCCATTTTTTATTTCCCCAAAACGAAACACACATTTTAATTAATTTTTCACCGGATCTGAATTTTGGGCAAAGTTTGGTGAGTTTTCAAATATGTTCAGGGGGTCAAATTCCTGCTCAAAGAGCAGAAGAAGAAGAAGAAGAAGAAGAAGAAGAAAGAAAGAATAATAATATTTCCTGCAAAAACAATATAGTCGCTTTCGCGACAACATCATATTATACATTTTTGGAAAGCTTTCGACTTCCCCCACGCAGCCGTGGGGCTCGGAGGTGGATGACGAGCGCTTCGCGCTCGTCATCCACCTCCGTATGACAGTTGGCCATATACCCCCATTCATTTTGCTGCAATTATAAGTATAAGGGCCCACACCAGAGGTGTGGGCAGTCACTGTTTTACACGGTAAGTTTACGTTTGACATGGGGACAGCGCTTCGCGCTGTTTTCGTGCGCTCCGCGCACCTCGGTACAGTGCGCTGCGCGCACTGCGTTGCGATTACAATAGGCCCTTGCTACGGCAGGCCGCTCGGGCCTAATGAGCGCGCCTGCCTCAGCTGGAGGGCCATCAGCTGGGCACGGAAATGACAACAAAAAGTACACACCGGTTTGCGTTTACAATAAAAATAATGTTAAACATAAATTATATGTTGACTGCGCTACAAGTTGGTGCTCCAGTATAATCGGTCCGCCTAAACTCATCCAGTGAGAAACGTTCCGCGTTGTAAAAACAAGTGCGATTAAAATGCGTCAAAACAATTTAATGCGTTATTTTTGTGTAATTAATTAATCTAAATTAACGCGTTAAAGTCCCGGCCCTAGTCTTTATGCGTGACTGAGCGCACGCGTAAAGACCAGACAGGTACGCATCAACTCGTCTAAGCTCAGGTAAGAACATATCTCAGAATGCAAAAACCGTGGCCTATTCTTTTAACATCAGGAGTGTTCCTAAAAATAAAATAAAAACTGGCCCATTATCACTTTTAAAAGTTGGTGTAATCATCAAGCATTCACACATACTATGCCCACTGAAAAACATTGTCTTGAGAAACTTTTGGCGGAAGCGCTGATATTTCAGGCTCATTATACATGTGTTTATCGTGATAAAGTGTGATGTTTAGGGCACTTGCTTGACAAAACGTGATGCAAATAGTGTGCCTTTAATGGGAAGAACAATTAGTGCTCTCTGAAAGTACAATGTAAACCATACTTGCCAACATTGGGTTGTGAAAAATAGGGAGATTTTTTTTTCATCCGTGCATCGTGCCAGGTGTGTGTGTAATTATTGATGTCATTTCTTACTTTGTATTTTCCTGAGGAAGGAAACTTGTGCTGGAAATATTGTTTCTTTGATATTCCATATTATTCTGTTTACCATTGAGGACAAAGAAAAAAATGAGCAGAGAGACCAGTTAAGAATGAAAAGTATAGGACGCTTGAGCTCAAAAGTGAGAACCAAAAACCCATGGAAAATAGGCCATTATTTAAAACAATCTTCGATTCAATTAAAAATACTTTTGACTTTTGCTAAATAGGAACATAAAAAATAAAAAACAAACAGAGCGATGAATGCGTGATACCTGTCTCCTCCCCTTCGAGCGTCAGTGTGTGCGCGGCGGCACGGCTGTGTGTGCGCTGACAGCGATGACAGAGAGGCAAAGGAGTGATTCTTCTCAAGGATAGGGTTGCCAGATCATGCAAATATATCCCCCACAATCTTACTTGTTTCCTTCACTATAAAATCGGGAGATTAGCGCGAGAAATGACTGAGCGGGAGCACCGCGGGAGATAGGGGGAGCGGGAGCCTCCCACGTGAATCGGGAGAGTTGGCAAGTATGATGTAAACTGATATTTTGACACCATTTCCGCACCTAAAAGTTTAGTGTGTAAAATGAGTTTAAATGAGCCCTACGGGATTACTGCATTCAGTGTATGTACGGGCAATGTACCGTTAATATAATGAATCGAAAAAGAACGTATCGATCCTTATGTATACTTAGGTATGGAAAACATAAATAGAATTCAAATATGAGAAGAAAAAAAAACGTCCAGCAAGTTTTGTGTCATAATTTCAGAATAAGAGAAGCCATTTTATGCATACAACATACAAATGGCTTGCTCCATTATTCAGACTTTTGGCGTTAAAAATATAGGCAATTTTGGCCAAGTTTACATTTATGGTTTTATTCTGTCGATATGAATATTTTTAGGGAGGTTTTGGATATATTGTTTATTCTTAAAGCTCAATAAATCAAGCAGGAAGTAGATAACCAAAAATATCCTTACAAGACTGGAAAGTTAGGTGCTACTAAAGCGGAGATGTTTTTGAAAGAGTGTAATGAAAACCTCATTTTGAGAAGATGGGTCTTGGAACGTCTGGACTTGTTTGTGTAAAAAACACTTCCGTTCTTTTGCAGCTGCTGTCTTTCAGAAAGGAAACGACCATATTTGGATTGCACATAGGTACATGTGGATACCAAACATGTCAATATGTGTGAATTAATATGCGTGGGTAAGACCAGAAAGCACCGCACTGATGTAGTGAGGATGGTATATATATTTTTTACATTAAAACTTGGATGGTAAGGGAGACAACTAGCAAAAAAATCTCAACATTGACCACCGCGTGAAAAATCAATGTTTTCTCCTGCCACAAAAACACAGAGGCTCACGTGGAGCAGGAGGGCTTCACCTGGAACAGAGCGTTTTTTGAGATCTTGAAAAGGAGGCCGATGTTGGGTTTCTCAGACAAGCACGAATGAAATAAAACACAACTTTTTTTTTTTATAAAACATTAAACATGGTGAAGAGCCCCAGATAGTCGATATAGGGCCCCTTTTATTGACTTAACGTTCATCTAAAGTTGATAATCCGCGTCTCTTTTTTTCTTGCACCTCTCACATCGTGATTAGTCTTCAGAGTTAAGGCGGCCTCCTCCGCTGATCAAAGAGCAGATCTGATCAAAGTGAAGCGATCATCTGTGCTCCTGCAAGTCACTCTAATGCTCTCATGTAACTCCTGCTTAGCAAAGTCCGGATTAGAGAAATCATTTATTCCCCGATGTAGATAGTAGTCGGTGCACTGCCGGGGAAGGGTTGCAGACGGGAAAAAAACACCTGCACCATTTCAGCCACAGGAAAGTAAACCGACAAATGAGACAGATGTGATGTGTAGAAATATGAGGAGAGACAAAATATTTTTTACATTTTTTTTTACTTTTGACTCAGATGCATGTTTAATTCACAAATAACGTGTTAAAAGGGTGGATTGGGAGGCAATGTGTGAGTGAGGACACGCACAGGGGTTTACATCTGGTACATTGGCGCTAAAAGCTTCTTCCGGTTGCACCTCTCTTGATCCCGACTCTTCACCGACGCTATAATGTTTTTAATCTGCAATCTGTAAAATCCAGTCAAGTTGGCAAAGTGTAATTATATATTATAAGAATAAAAAAAGGAGATTAAAAATGTTTTGAACCAATTCCTCACTTCCGAAATACGTACGTGCTAGGTCAATGTTGAAGCTGCGCATGCACATCCGTGTAAAAGTGCAAGAACTGTAGAAATATTTGCGACACGGGGGAATCAAAGTCTAAAAGCATGATAAAGTAGAATGTATAAAAGCCTAGTTAAAGAAAGAGAAACGTTGAGCTCGAGCCAAAGGAACACTCCCACAAAGCGGATAAGAACTGGTCACTTGGTCACTAATTTAAATCACTATTTATCACAACTCGCTAATGTGGAAAGAATTACCTTTGCAGTTCTTCCATGCAGCCTTTTGAGTAAAGTCAGAACTCTCGAGCCCAATAGCTGTAATCGGGAGCGCTAACCAAGTCTGTATTTTTGTATTGATGCATATTAAGTAGCCATGTGCTCTCGGAGTGTGAGTCAGCTCTTCAAAGCAATACAACTGGGAAGGTAGTGTAAGTCTCGGTGAGGGTTACTGCATAACAGCCGGTTGCTGTGGTGTTTCAGGAGTGAGGAATTTCAGGTTTGTGCGTAACAAATCATCCCATCTTAGGGACACGGGTCCTACACGGGTCCATTTTTGGAGACACCCCCCCCATCTGAACGAACAATGTGACGCTAATGAGGGTTGAATGCTTAACCTGGTGATAGATGATATACTACATCGGTGCGGGTGACTCCTGTGTATTGTGCGGTTGATGAGGGTGCGTGGCGTCAGAGCGGCGTGAGGAGGCCAGAGGAGTAAAAACACACATTTGCGAAAAATGTGTTGATCATCTGAATTTGGAACAACATAACCAGCCCTACTACATCATATAGACACAAGTGAAACGGAAACACCGTCTTGAAAGAGGGAATCTTCATGTCAAGCAGCAGCGGTTTGAAATGCCTTTCCCGAGCCCAGGCATTCGGATCAGAGGAATCATACGCGTCAATAAATGTATGGAAACACGGGCGCGATCAAAATAAAGGACGCAATGGATTACAAACATGTTTTTTAAGGGGATTTTATCATGACACGATCGCTGGACAGACAGGTAGGCTACTACACACTCCGAACCCACACATATTGAAATAATATCCAGGAGAGGGAGAGAGGCAAGAAGCGAGATTTGCCTCAAGTGTCAGAGAAATGTACGCTCGTAAAACTATACTGTCACCAGAGTACAAAGAATCAGGAAACCGTTTCCATTCATATCTTAGAAGCAGCAACGTGAGCTGTGTGGTTAGGTCTGTACCACCATAATGATATAGATTAAATATTGTGCGGGTAGCAGCTACCTGCCGACCCGTCCGTGTGTAATCACTATCCACCCGCAAACCCGCGGGTAAAATTCCAGGACGTGAAATCCGCCCGTTTCAGCAACGTTTGCGGATACCCATCGGATACCCGACCCGGTGCAGGACTCTGCTCACAGCTAAAAGCACTTTGACCGTAGTGCTTGTATTTCATAACATCATCCAAATCCTTGATTCAATCCAAACCATTGATCACACGTCGCTCATCACAGGGACAGCTCCCCTGTGGCGTCTCTGGCTTCGCAGGCAGCCTTAAGAGTGTCCACTTAGCTCACCTGTCCGTCAAAATCCAACCATGTGAATCCCTCTGCCCCTTCCGCCGTCTCTATCGCTTCTCTCCTCCTCCTCCTCGCTCGCCTCTGTTTTGATCTGTCCACTCCAGACCTTTTAATACGTGTCAAAATGCCAGCCCTTGTCATGTCAGTATACGTCGACGTCCCCCGGTCGCGCTGGCTGAATTTCCTCAAACTTCCGTGATGTTCTTCCTCTCTATCACTCCGCCACTTGGACTCGTTTTTTTTTATGTCCCCCAGGAGACGGCGGCCACGGTGACGGGACATAGGGTGACAGGATGGTGGGATACTGTGGGGAGAAGGGAGTAAGTGGGCAGCGCAAAGTAAGCAGTGGTCAGTCAGGCAGTGTGGTGGCTTGAGCTGGAGTGGCAGGAGCAGTACGACTTGGATTTATTCAGGCTTTTATGTTTGGGTTGAGCACTTTTCAAGACAGCCGGAGGAGAGGGTAGGGATGGTTAAAAAATAAAGAGGCGGGAGAAGATGGTGAGAGGAGACTTCGGTTATCAGAGAATACAGCCACAGGTGGTAAAATGGATTCCTTCAAAATAATGTTAATTTTTATGTTTAAATTAACCTGTAATTACGCTACAGTTACTGCACGTACTGGCAAATTGACCTTAAACAATGTGATACCAGCATCAGACCTACAAATACACAGATTTCTTCTTCTGAAACCCTGAAGAGCCGGGGTCGGCCCATTAGTCCGATGTCTCATTATTCCAAAAATGTCCCATTGAGTAGGGGTTAAAACATAAGATTAAGCCAAGAGTCCACTGAGCTTAAGGTTAGGGTCGATGGTTGTATATGTGTCTCTAATCCACAACACCACTGGCGTGGACTAATGGCACCTCTGCTCAATGGTACATTTTCAGAATAATGAGACATCGGACTAATGGGTTGTCGGACCAATGGCATGGCACCAGAGTGCCCCCCACGCCTGCAGCACAGTGGAGGCGTCACAGGAGGTGCTACAGGGAACAACGGGAAGGGATGAGGAGGTATCCGGGCAAGACCCACTAGTCCCTACTATTGTTCTAGCTTATGTTCCTTCACTGGAGAATAAACTGGATTATATTCTTCTGTTATGCTCTTCCCAGAAGATGGTAACTGTTGTGTTTTTATATTCACTGAAGCTCAGCTGTAAGGCAGAGTTTCACAGGTGACCCTCAGGTGAAGAATGGCGTCAGAGCCAGGGGAGAAGGAGGATGACAAAGATGAGATGAGTGAGAGAAGGGAGGAGCGGAGGGAGCTGCGCAGGACTAAGAGCATGGAGGAGGTAGAGGAGCTGACCAGTGCGGGACACCAGGCTCTGAAACAGGGACAAACCCGGGAGGCGGTGCACTCAGGGCACCCAGTCAGGTTTCCGCCGAGTACTCCGGTTTTCCCTACATTCAAAAACACGCTGGTTGGCTCACAATGGTGGCATGCAGGACTAACCCAACATCTGATCTACGCACTTGTGTTGTACAATTGTAGAATGACAAATAAAGCACTTACTTACTTACAAGAATTTTATTATGGACCTTTATCAGTGTCTGTACTAAATAAAGAATTGAATTGACTTACTTAATTACAGCACAAATAATTACAGTGTAAATATTACAGGGTATAGACACCAGAACAGCACAGAATTATACATTTGTAAGTTTAGTCTAGGGCTGGCCATTTTTATCAACATTTTAATTGAAATCACAATTTCTACTTTGCTTCATCTTAATCATCGCCATGGGACTAGCTCCTAGTTTTGGAGTTTGGATGAGGCAATTGAAGATTTGTATTTATTTTACATTTGAGACATGTATTTATTTTTTATAATGAAATCGAAATGAAAATGGAGACTGATCAATATGAGAATCCTGTTTCTAAAATACCTCCGCAAATCCAAAAGCTTTATATAACGTAAAACCGCTTCTCTTTTGGAACAACAAACGCCGGACGTGACAGAAGCTTTTATTTGTTTGGTAAACCAACGTTTGTTCTTCCCCTTTAACAACCACCTTCCATACGAGCTATAAAGACTCTTCAGTGAGTATATTCCTATCTGGATTCCTGCCCAAAGCCGTGCAACCTCCCCGCCTGTCAGCTCCATATATCTCCCCCTGTATTTACAATGTTTTCTGCATCACTCTCTGTCCCCTGCCCAGGTAGCTGTTTCCCGCTAAATGAACAATCTTTATAGACGTGTCCGCGCCATAACGGGCTTGATTTCCTGCACCTCCGCGGGTCGGCGTTAGTCTCTGGGAATTGTCAGGCCTTCTGCTCGACAAATCAGGCCTAACGTATGATGTTTGGGCTGCAATTTTTATTCCTGTTTGACTGGCCAACTACCCGGCGGTAATGGGATGTTGGGGAGGGGCGGGAGGGTAAAAACAGAAAGGAAAAAAAAAAAAAAAACCCTGGCGGGAAATGTATTCGTACAAGCCGCGGCTGAAGCCTGATTGATCGACGCAGAGGAGACCCGCCATTTATATCCCGCTTGTTCGGAATTGGTTAAGTTTAGGAAAAATGAATCCCTCCGAAAAATGGGCAAGATAGGTGAGATGTGCGGTAGATTACGTGGACGCTAGCTCATACATCTGGGCGCCAGTGATGGAGCGGCTGTGAATTGTCTGTGAACATTAAGTTATCTAAATGAAAATCAATAATGTGTGTGTGCGCATGGCGTGCTACTATAGCGTGGAGTGACCGGGAGCCACTAGAGCGGAGGGGAAAGCGAAAGACAAACACGTGTGCCCTGTAGTCGTTGTATAGTCTCAAAAGCCTTGTACTATTATCTCTTGCATTGACGCAGTTGTATTACCACTGGCTGGATATGGTGACACACAATAACCCCTGCCTTAACCGAGCACATCTTCTCCAGCTTTACCCAAATCTAAAAGCTTCTTGACTGGAGCTTAGAGCCTATAGGCCAGTGTAACGCCTCATTTGAAAGCTAAAACCTGCAAAACTCATCTAAGATTCATCCTTTTTTGTCACATTTTTGTCACGTTTTAATCACATTTTTGTCACATTTTTATCAAATTGGCGGCACGGTAGCACAGTGGTTAGCGCTCGTGCTTCACAGCTAGAAGGTCCGGGTTCCCACCTGGACGGGGCCTTTCTGTGTGGAGTTTGCATGTTCTCCCCGTGTCTGTGTAGGTTTCCTCCGGGTACTCCGGTTTCCCCTACCACTAAAAAACATGTACAATAGGCCCAGGGACTGCAGGTGGAAATTAGCACAAGTGCTATAACCTGGTACAATGCATCTCTCCTTTCTGAGGCTAATGTAGATTGTACACTGTCCCTGTTCAAATAAATAAATGAAAAACAAATTTTTGTCACGTTTTTGCCACATTTTAATCACATTTTTGTCACATTTTAATCAAATTTTTATCAAATTTTTGTCACATTTTAATCCAATTTTTGTCACATTTTAATCAAATTTTAATCCAATTTTTGTCACATTTTAATAAAATTTTTATCAAATTTTTGTCACATTTTAATCAAATTTTTGTCACATTTTGATCACCTTTTTGTCACGCTTGTTTTTTGTTTTGTTTTTTTTACATATTTTTGTCACATTTTTATTACATTTTCATACCTTTTTTGTGGCATTATTGTCATTCTGCGATTCCGTTTTGTGTTTGCTGTAATGTAACTGTGATCAAGACGCAAAAATGTGACCGAAACATGTCAAAGAAGCAACAAAAACGTCATGGAAACACAACCACAAAGGACGAAAACGTCACGATCATAACGAGGAAGACGCTTAGGTGAGTTTTGTAGGTCTTAGCTTTCAAATGAGGCTGTAAACTCCAGTCGAGACGTTTTTAGATTTGGGTGAAGCCGAACTAGAGAAAATGCTCTCGATTAAGGCGGGGGTAAAAGATTAAGCAATACTTGATTATATTGATAATATCCAATGTTTTCAAATCAGCACAAACTGTATGTGAATGTGCAGGGGTTAGCACTGGTGCTTCACAGCAAGGCCCCGGTCTCCCCGTGTCTGCGTTTCCTCCAGGTGACCCGGTTTCCCCTACCACTAAAACATGTACAATTGGCCAATGATTAAGAGTGTGTTTGCCTCTGTGAGTGAGTGGCGGTGGTCGGAGGGGCCAATGGCGCAGATTGACAGCCTTGCTTGTGTCAGTCTACCCCAGGGCCGGCTGTGACTACAACAGTGCGGCGTGAATGAATAATGACTGCAGCGCTTTGAGAAACTTGGTAAAACAGGCTTGTAAAGCGCTATACAAGTGTAAGCCATCATTATTATTATTATTGACATATATTCGTATATAAATTATTCCAATATCATCAAGTATGAAGAAAATGTTGCATAGAGATGACTGTTTATTTCAAGCTTGGTTTTACATTTACAGTACATTACAGATACACTGCACAGAAGGCTTGTTTACCTGCTTTACTAGTTTCAATCACTTCCTGTGATCTTCCTCAGAAGATGGTGGTGGCCACCAGGTGACGCTTCTGAGGAAGATCACAGGAAGTGATCGAAACTAGTAAAGCAGGTAAACAAGCCTTCTGTCTTACTAAAAGAACAAAACAGTAATAGTCTAACCAAGAAGACAGTATGAACCTTTTACAAAGTACACAGCACACTCTGGTTCCCAGAGTCAGGACTAAACACGGTGAGGCTGCGTTTCAGTTTCATGCAGCTAAAATCTGGAACAGTCTTCATGAAGATGTGAGACAGGCCTCAACTCTGACAATGTTCAAATCCAGGCTGAAAACAGCTCTTTTTACCAGAGCATATGAAAACTGAAAGTATTTTATCTGCACTCTTGCCTTTTACTGTCATTGATAAATTTTTATGTTGATGTTTTAATGATTGATTTGATCTGTTTTCTTGTAATTTTATGCAACTGTGAAGCACTTTGAATTGCCTTGTGTATGAATTGTGCTCTACAAATAAACTTGCCTTGCCTTGCCTTGCCACATATTACTAAACTATCTGCATGTGAGGCCTTTACAACATCTTAACGTATGCATTGAAACGATGAAGTATGTGTGTATATTGAATAATACTGTATATAGTCAAACTAACATGCCGACGGATGATGAGTTTATGAGCTTATAAGTTTCACACCTTTCAGTCAGTAGAGTGAACCGGGCTAATTGTTTCACACATCGGAGCTACTTCCGGCCAAAAGAAAAAAAGGTATATATGGATTAAAAGCTGATATAGTTTCATATACATTATCCATTACCAGCAAGTTTTCCCTGTATATGAAAGTAGACATGCGCCCACTTGTGTATACGTTTTTTTTTATTTTTAATGCATGCACATAGGCATTTGCATACATTTGCGCTTGTGCATGGCCAAAGCCCCGCTTTTTTTCCACACCGGCCACTGGAGAAATGTGCTGGTGGTTCTGGTTGGGCGCCCCCTCACCTGTCAGCCCGTGTAGGATCATCTCATCCCAGTGGCAATTAGCCCAACAGCGGCCAGTGTAACGAGTGTCACCACGCCTCGCGGCTCTGCTTCAGCAGGTGCTGCGGCGCTCATATCGGCCAGCTCGCGCGGGACGGAGAGAGAGGATTACCAGTGTGTGTGTGTGCGGAGATTTGAGAGAGATTTCACGATTTTAGGTCGAAATCGGCCTTTTCAATGTCATGGTAATATAGTGTGCGCTGAAATAAACGTGCTTGGACAAGGATAGTGCCCTTTTTAATGCGGAGAAGCAGTCATTTTGTTCATCAGTCTTTGCCTATTGAGGTAGTTAAAGCAAAAGTTTTTCAGAAAATGTGCTGATGTTTTGGATGAGATGTCTTTCAAATTCAGACAGTCCAGATTCCCACTTTTCAAAAATCTTTGCCTTGATGGAAAACATCTGGACGAGTGAGAGATCACACAAACACAGCCTCGCATGTTGAATTTTATACCAGAAACAAATTTCAGGTAGAAAACACACACTTCCTATGTGTCCATGTATATCTTTTTATGAATTGTTTTAGTTACTTAAACACAGGCATTTGTCGGGACAGGACCAACAAAGGAGCACAAAGAAGATAATAAAGATGAGGTTTAAAAAAGGGTTAGAAAAAAGGTGCTCATTTTGTGTGTGTGTGTGTGTGTGTGTGTGTGTTTATCTTTATTTATAATCATCTTTATTTCATTTCAGCCAGCAGAACCGTAATAACTGATGCATTTTGAACTAAATTAGTTTTTTGGTTTTTTTCCTTTCTAATCTAAGGTAAAGCACATTTCATAAACAAACACATTTCCACTTTGGTTCAATACAACAAAAACCTTTTAGTTCCACCAGGTCTCATTGACAAAAAAAAAAAAAAAAAACATAAAGCGGTCAAACCAAATAAATACATTTTCACATTTTTACATGATCAATCAGTTTCAAAACGTGAACTAAACGTAAATTAAAACGTGAATTAAAAATGCGGCCTAATTTTCAACTCTTTTTTTTCCAAATTCAGCTCGATTCCCCTCCACTCGCACCGTCCATAATCCCGCCCAGACCTCCGCTTCCCGTGTCCTCAAAGAGCCTTTTAAGAGAGACGTCGGCCCGGCCCCGCTGTGCCGAGTGCCAAAGCGGTCCCGGCGCAGAACAGTGCATTACGCAGCTCGATGTCCTAATGTTCTCCCCCCTGTTTTCTCATTCCAACTGCTTTACCTGCCGCGTGTGTGCGCGCGTGTGGAAGCGGGGACGGGGAGAGGAAATTTCTCCATTGCAGAGTCAGTCAGGCAGAGGACAGGGGGGAGAGCCAGAATAAATCAGCACCCCCCTCCGGTCTCCGGTGGCCACCCGCGGCAAGGGAATTGTGCCGAAAGACGGGGCGAATGAGAGAGAGAGAGCGAGGGGAGGGGGGTGGAGGAATGTATCCGGCAACTGGCTACACCGAAATAATGTCCTTTTTACAGTACGTCCCTGTCCACTCAGCCCCAGTGCGCCGCCAAGATCTACCTTCAGTCATTATGTGTCACACCGTCCCACCCCTTCAATGAGCTACTCACACACACACGCACACACACACCTCCGCTGACGAATTACAATCGCCCCGCACAGCAGCGCCCCGGCAAAAAACACTGTCCGATTTGCCAAATGGTCAAAGTGGCCATTATCCGGCGAAGGGGAGGGAGGCCATATTGAGATGAGCCCGAGGAGGGGAGAGGGGTTGGTGGGGGAGGGAAGGGGGGGTGGGAGGACGAAAAAAGGGAAAAGTACGGGGGACCGGGGACAAATGATGCTGCTCGGATTTTGGAAGTTGGGGAGTGCACTGAAACTGAGTCACAGAGGGAGAGGGGGGTGATCACCGGGAGGGGAATGTAACATGAGTGGAGGCATTAGGGGAACATTTACAGCGCTGGAAAATAACAGAAGGATCGGTCATTTATTCAAGTTGCGAAGTTGCCTAATTACATTTATGAAAGAAAACGTTTGGGCATGCGTATATTCCGAGCAAATATAAAATTTCTTCCCCCACGAACTGTATAAAAAAAAACATTATTTTTCTTTTCTTTATGTATCTATATGTATTTCATTTATTATTGTGGTTCTTTATTTTACAAGGAAAGTCTCATCGAGGTTCAGGAACCTTCATGCAGGGATGTGTGAACACTAATGTGCCATGGCGTCACTACATTCAAGGATACAGTGTAAAAGATGACAGTTTAATAAAAAATAATAATAATTTGTTCTGATAATACGAGATATTATACATTAATGTTATATTTTGGCATGCCATAATCAACAATTCGGAACATGTGCTTGTACTGCGTTTTAGTAATTGCAAATGTCTAATAGAAATGCTATTGTAATTGATTTGGACCACAATTAAAAAAATGAAATAAAACTGAAAAATCTTCATTGTGCAATTAATATGCAAAGCACTTAAGTTTTGGAGATTTAGATCTAATTGAAAATACTGCTTGACCCAGTGTTACTGCAGTCGTGTTGTCCTTCACCGCTCTGCACTCTGACCTGTTAGGTATGTGCTCGCTGGTTTACCCTGCTCCCAGGGCTGCGTTTCATCTTAACTGAGTTTATTCAGGGCCAGAGCATTTTTCCTGTGAAAAAACAACAGGGGGAAGGCACACTGTGACTGAGAGGAAGAGTAGTCTAAAGCAGCCCACAGGACACATTTAGTAATCCTTCCAATGATGTCCAGGGCCCACTGATGGTTACCAGACCTGCGAAATACCCTGCAAACACACACCATCCATTTTTATTGTATTTGGGTCTGCGGCGTTGTATTTCCTGCTCTCTCTTAGCGCCACACACACACTGCACTCGAAAACAAAAATCCATATTATCGACCAGCCAGTGTCACCACAATTATTCTTTTGAAACAGCCATTGAAAACAAATTACATCTGCACTGCGTTTTCATCCGATTGCTCTGGGTGAGCAATGCTCAACTGCTGGGCCGGCCCTGCCTCTGCCGACCCGGAGACCCCTCCCCACGGCTTTGCTGTCCATAGCCCAGTGTGGCTAACTACTGCTCCCTTTGTGCTCACACGGGGAGAAATATGGGGAGCATTTAAGACTAGTTAAGTTCGCCCGTTTTACGGTGTGTGCCAAAAGATAAAGGTGTGTCGGGACAATCAAATTCAAACGCAAATTATGGGAGATTATGGAGCGCTGCATTGAGAGGGAAATGTTTGGTATGTCCCAAACCAAACCACAAACTGATACTATTTTTGACAATATGAAGCTTTTTAGTTTTAGTTTAGTTATTGCATAGAAATCGTGAATATATTTGTGTTTGTAAAATCCATCAACTTTTTTGACCCAGTGCCTTTTAAAAACAGCTTAAAATCAAGATTCATATTTGCTCAATAGCACGTTACATGCATAAAGTATTACTAACACCGATTCTTTCTAAAACGTACCAGCTCCTAATCACCAGAACTACCCTCACACCACTCCTCCATCTAACTGTGTTACTCCATCTAACGGTATTAGCCCATTGCTCTGCCGCCTGTACACAAACTGCTTCCAATAGCATCACTCCTGGGGTGCCATGTGACAATGGGAGAAAACAGCAACTAATATCCAGCCAGCTCTGTTGGTAATTAATCCTGGCCTGGCTTCCCTGGGCCAAGGAGTACAAGAAAGGCTAGAAGGCAGGATCCCTTTGTTAAGCTTTGACCACACAAGTCACCTCGCTGGCCCTCCCGAAGCGGGGAAACGCCAACTTTGGAGTATTAAGAAAACCAATAGCCTTGTTGACATGAACACGGAGGCCTAACCCCCGCAGCCTCCTCATATGAAGCATTGATTTTTCTGTCCGGCAGCGGCACTAAACCCATTCATTCTCTATGGCCCAGCCCAGGACTATAGCCTGGACCATTGGATCACACAAGCACACGCACACACACACACACACACACACACACACACGTTTAGACAACACACACAACCTGGCTAAATTCCTTTTTCATCCGCTCAGTCTTTCCTTGGGGGGGTGGAAAGTTGAGGATCTAAGGCACACCTCCGGCACCTATCGTATCACCATTTACCAAAATACCATAGACACACATACACAAGTGAATTAGAAAGCACACAGTAGCTTCCCCTGTTGAGGCTAAAGGGGAAGCCAGGTTAAAAATCTCCTGCCACAGCTCAGGGACTCCATTACTGCCACAGTACTGGATTTTGTTGGAAGCAAAGACAGTAAAACAAATATATGCAAAAGTACAGACTTCATAACACATGACTGCAAACACAAGATCTGCCTAATTGAGGACAAAATGTCAAAATAAATCATTGAAATAAAATTATGAAACCATTTCTTTGTATAGTCATTTTCGGGGTCACGGCCGGTAGACGTGAACACGTAAACTTTGGTGATTTATTGAGGGTAATTTTTCAAGATCTTATACTGATGGTAAATAAACGTGTCCTGCTTAAGACATTAAGACTGTCTTCAGCCTTTTCATCCAAACTCACTAGGTCTACTTAAAGTGGTCATATCATGCATATGATAGTATCTTACAAATTTGCTTTTAGGCCCCTCAACATTGATTTTTCACACTTCTAAACTTAAAGAAGAATTAAGTAACTTGTTTACCTTAATAAATAATTTTCGTAGTCCTTCTGGAGGTAATACAATTTTAATTGTCCAGAAAATCACCCTTGCAACATCCCTGCCTTTTTCCCTGCACCGGGTCGGAGGCGCAATACACACTAATGGAATCATGAAGAAGAAGCTAACAGGCTAACGGGCAAAGCTAACTGTGGGCTAGCACCACTTTAGCAGTGTTTACAGCCAAGTTTGATTGAAAAAAAAAAATACCTCCATTGTGTCATTGAGTTGTGGCACAATGTACAATATCCCCCTCTCCCTTTGTCTTTTCTGTCAGCAGTGATTTTGAGTGCATACTTTCCCCCTTTACATCACAAAGCTAACATCGTTTACTTACTTTCGTTGTCTCCCCTCTAGATTGTTCTCACTTCCCCATCGAGAGATTGTCCCGGGTAGCGCATGTCCTATTATCCCATATGGCTGTAAAACACATTATCCCGATGGCCAGAGTTTACCATCAGTCACCGCTGTTTGGGCAGAACTTTTCAGCCTCTTTCTGTTGTCACTCTAATTTCCTCATTCCATTCTCTTCCAGCATCGCCATCGTTCTCTCACTGGCCCGGAGAATGTTGATTATCCGTCTTGCTCTAAGCTCCATTAACCGGACCACACAAACATGGCCGAACGACATAAAGCGGCGCCAAAAAATGTGTTCCAGCGCCGTTATCTGACATGATCGGAATGGGGCCCGCCGCAAAGAGGCAAATTCATAAACTGTGGGGGGAATAGTGGCAGAACTATCATTTGCTCAATTAGCAGGAGCACATTAGTAAGAGCGCAATATCGCAAGTGCAGAGCTGGCATGGCTTCCTTCAGGACACGCTGCGAGACATCCAGGCATTAGCATAGGGCCGGCTAACGAAGAGGGAAAAGGAAGGGGAATGAAAAGAGCAGCCGATTTCAAAGCGGCGGTCGGACCCGGTGTCGTTAAACATTCATGGGGGTCTTCGCTGTACGGGGTTGTGTTGCTTTGTCTAAGACGCTTTTTCGGAGAGACATGTTTTACGTTTTTCTTCAATAAAAACTGAAGGGGGCATCAGGTTGATTGACAGTGGATTTGTACATTATTGTAGTTCAGTCTGTGCCAGCTGAATAGTGTCTCCAAATATTGCTGTCTGCTTTCAGTAATGTGTTGAATCTTATTTAATCTAAAGCAGTGGTTCTCAACCCGGGGGTCGTGAGAAAAAAATTCTGGCGGAGGGGGATATATCATGTAGATACACATACAAATTTTATAAAAAAAAAAAAAAAATCACTTGATTTAGCGTTCAAATAAATATTTAAATATTTAAATAAATTAAATTAAATTTAGCGTTCCTTCGTTTTTTTTTTTAAAGAATTATATAAGCTAATGACCCTTCGCGTGGATTTGGGGACTGATCATAGAACGAGGAAGGACGGCAAGACGATGACGCGCTATTCGACTTACTTGTAGTTTGTTTACGGATAACATATATATATATATATATATATATATATATATATATATATATATACGGATCTAACATGACAGCAGCAGACGTGATGCCATCTTTCGGTCAAGCTTTAGACCATGTTCTAAATAGTTTAGCTCGAAAGTTTACAGCGGGTACGTCATACGTCATCTCATGATGATACGATTGGCTATGGCTACATGCAGACGCATGATAGACATTCGTAGAGCCCGATAAACGGCTATAGACAATCGTAAACCACACCTCTCCTATGAGGAAATGAACTGGTGGTCCCCAAACTAAATATAACTTGTGATATTTTGTCTGGCGATAGCCAGGCTACCTGTTTCCCACAGTGTGACCCAACAGCGGTAATAAATAAGATAGCATACATGAGCTCCAAAAGGTTTAGAACCACTGATTTCATGTGTTAATGAATAGATAAAGACGCAAAGTTCTGTTTTTTACATTGCATCTGGGAGTTAGTCCCAAGAAGAGATATACACAGAAAATAAATATCCAAAATGAAAAACAAATCAGTTTGGAGTCCCACCCTTTTTGAAATCCATTTATTCTTTTTTCTCTTCAACTTCTCATGAAGAATTACAATATAAAATAAAAACGTATTGGTTTGGTTTAAAAACTTCAGATGTTCTATATAAATTGTGTGTTATGTGGTCATGACATTTCTTCTGTCATTTTTTTCAAAATAAGGATTGTTCTACCGGTGTGGGGTTTACTGTGGCAGAGACTTTTGAGCTCCATAAGCTTTTTTTGTTTGGTTGACAGCAGGATTTAAATGGTAGATATTTGATATTTTTTTTATTGTTTCATGCTGGTGTTCACCTACAAACATGGGTTCAAAGTTCCCCTTGCTTTGAGAGTTTATCGTGGTGGCTAGACGGATTGGCAAGGAAGTTTGTCAAGATTTATGTTTTCTCCCATTTGGTCAGTTATACATCCAAAGGGTATAAAAAGACACTGCAAAACTGAAAAGTTATACATTCGACAGTTCTGTCCTCGATAAATTCCATCTCCTACCTCAAGCCGTGCATCATGTTAGGTCCTGGCCAGAAGACTGCTTTGGGAATCCACGACAAACAAAAACAACATGGACATCATTTCATGATATCAGTACCCCTCTTTGTTCCCTATACACAATGCGTGGGCTGCAGGAATAATTTTGAGATAGGGACAGTGTTTGGGAAAAGGGCGGCAATAGTTGCTGCCCTGGGATATTTATTCCTCGGAAGATATTGTGTGATCTCGCCTTAACTTTGACAGAGAATCCACGGATACTGAGGGGAAAAAACAGGAATGGTAATCGCACAATGCTTGAGGGAAATACATGCGCCATTACGGGGGAGACTTTTCTTTGTAGGAACCTGAAAGGAAACAAGCATTGCACTTTAAGTAAACAGGGCATGTTCATACTAGTGAGACCACGGGAGCGATGTGTTAAGGGAGCTTAATCTGTAACGCTGGGGGGATAGACATTGTACAAGCGCTCACCAGACGTTTCATTCATTGCAGCGGGGGTACAGCTCCGATATCACATTATGGGTGAAAAAAAAAAAAAAAAAAAAAAAGATTTGGCATTAAACTCATTCTGTGAACATGCAACTCGTGTGATTTACAACAGGGCATTACACACTCGTATCAGGTTTTCATCAATACCCCAGAGTGGAGGTGTACGGGGGGGATTTACTCTGGCAGTAATCAAGCCGGCAGCAGTGCGGTGGCTTGGGTTGGAGGTTGTATGTATGGTGGGTTTCCGCAACAACAAAAACATGCAAAATAGATGCATCCTAAAAATGTTACCAAGATTTATCAGACATTTTTGATTAATTGTTATTTCCAAATGGGGTTTTGTCTTTTTGCATTTTTTTTTATTGCTGTTCATGCATGCTTATTACATGTTCGTATAACAGCTGCTACAGTACAGTGCACATTCAAAGTCTCATGCAATGGGGTAGGAACAAGCATTGGAACAGACAGAAGAGACAGTGAGCCCAGCGATGACACAGTGTTGGTGTTGACTGATGACCACATCACGGCATCGACTCTTCATACACTCAATAACCACAGACAGGAGCAAAGAGTGCAGGTAGAATGTCGCTAAGGAGTTGGTTCAACCCAGTCTGGTTTCCCCTTATCAACTGAAACCATACAATAAGAACATTCGGTATGAGGGTTGGCTCAGTGACAATGAAGCATGGGGGGGGGTCAAATGCAGGAGACACATTTCCCAAATGGGGAACTCGAGCAAGATTTGCATGGCACTTTGCACACACGCTACAAAATATATCACTTGATATTTAACGTAGCATTTGATGACGATGATGCTTCTTCAGCACTTGACTGATTGCCATTAAAGAATATGAATGATATTCATATTCTTTCCCACTGTGGCATTAGCGTTGCTCACTCCTGAGAGTCAGCAAACTGCTCCAACACAAACAGCCTGAGTGAAATGCAATTTCAATTCCCTTTCCCGTCTTTTCTCTTATATTCTCACTCTCCTTTTTCTGACGGGCCACTGAACCCTTGGTTGGCTGTGTATGCACCAGCAAACATGCTGATACGATCTTAAAGGTCATGTTCTTTTCACGTTGACAGAGGCCTTCCAAAACTTTGACGAGGGGTCCCTCTAAAGGATAGTGTGTTACACAGTGGTAACAGCAGCAATGCTCGACAGTGCAGCCAAACTGTCGCTGATTAATGTTCTACATCAGCAGCCCTTTTCCCATTCAGAGCGCATTTCCGGGGGTAGTCATGCTGATCCAGGACGGCCCATCAGCCACGGCACTCTCTCTTCCCTTGTGGTATTCTTCCTGAGGTTACAAGATAAACTGATTATCACTAATCAGCTGCAGTTGCATTGACTCCTGGGTTTTGCTCCAGAAGCCTCTCATATAATATGAACTAACAGCAAAGTAGATGCAACACAAATTATTCATATCTACTTGAATTGGTTTGCACAGACAGAAATTTCTCAAAATCTAAAGAACCAAAATCATGAGACCATTGCTGTTGTAGGTAAATCTAGAGTTACTCTCTTCTGCTGATCATTAGTCCGGCCAGGTATTACAATCCTCTTAAAAATGTGTTCTGTCATTCTAGACTAAAGTTGAATGGGAAGTGGAACAACAAATAGTCGGATTTCTGTCTGTCTAAAGAGAAATACCTGATTAAAGTGCTCCTCAATGCAGGCGCCATGTTAAATCTAACTTCTTACTTAGAAGTTCCGATCTCTGTCTGTAAATTGCAGTGTACGGACAGTAAACTACGGTGGTAATGCGTACCACTTTGTAAATGAGACTGTTAGTGTTGATGCTGGACTACTGTGGACAGCTCCTCTTGCTTGCCATGTTTTTAAAAGGCAGCCATAATGGCCAGTGAGGACAGCCTTAAGAGCGGCTGGCAGCTTGAAGCCTGACGCACCCAAAGGTCATTGATCCCCCCTCTCCTCAGTGCGTGCTCATGCTCTCTCTTTTTAAACAATTCGTCCAGAATTTGGCATTTTGTGAACACACACAGGACAGCTCACCGACAAGCCGACCTTGACAGCGAATTGGATAAATAAACCTTCAATTTAGCCGGCTCTCCTCCTCTGTTGCCGGCGCTGCTCCCTAGCTCAGGCAGAGAGTCCCAGCGGGAGACTTCACCTATCCATATCGTTCAGCCCACGCTTGGCTCCACTCAGCGCGCCTTCCCTTCCCCTCTTGCTGCCTGTCTACCAGAGCTGCCCTCAGTGCAGTGACAAACACGGCCTAAAGATAAGCTAACAGCCCCCTCGCGCTCCAGTCAAAGTCAATCCTCGCGTCGCGTCGGAAATTTAATGCCAATTCTGTCTCTCAACACCGTCCATCCCATTTCCGCTCGCCCCGCCGCCCAAGTCTGCCCTCGCCTCTATCAAAAGTCCCAGGCAAACACACACTTGGGTTCCTATCAGATGGGGTTTGCCATCTCCAGGGAGAGGCAGCCACTGAGAGCACTACTCCATAACGGGTAATGACATGGCATTTAATGATACTGTCCAAAATGATCGGGCGCTGCGTCGACAGCTGCGGCTGCTCTGCATGGAGGCCGCACAGCCGTGGAGAGCCAGATAAGCATGGCTGGGCCCACATTACCGTGCCTGTGTGGGTATGAGGCTCGTGAATATGGCATAGGCAATGCTGTATCGCTCACTCCTCCGGTCGCCTGATAGGATGTGACACACAGCGCTCCGGCAAACGGCCATCACGTCTGCCATGACTTCTCCGTTCACAGTCTCTTCCAGGGAATTCTCAAATTCCATACACCTCCACAGTGTAGCCTTAAAGAGGACTCTGTGTTTTTAAGGGCATCTTTCATTCACTGCCTTATTCAAAATGAAAATGAATTATGAGTTATGATCTGGGGTTGCTGAAGTTGGTCAGATCTAGTTGGCGTCTACCCCTTATTCCAACAACCCTTCATTTAGACAGCCCTCCAAACCGAAACCCCTTATTCCGACAACAATGCTATGAGCCCAAAGAATGAGATCAGCCAACTACCTGAACATCCTGATTGACCATGTTATTCCATCAGTGGATTGCTTCTTCCCTGATGGCACGGACATATTCGAACACATTGGGTCACATAGTGAAAGAGTAGTTCAGGGAGCAGGAGGCATCATTTTCTCACATGGCTTGGCCGCCACAGAGTCCAGATCTCAAGCCCATTGAGAATCTTTGGAATGTGCTGGAAAAGGCTTTGCATCATCAATTACCTTTTGACATCGGAGACGCTTACTGAAATAATGCCACAGCCGACAAACTGAATTTACTTTGCGATCAATATGTAAAGTATATTGTATGGTATCGTAAAGAAATATTGTGGCGACTTTAATTTGGTCAGGCAGTGCATTATTTAACACTGTATGATACCTGGCACAGTTTACCACAGTTTTAATCCATCATTACTTCTTTAAAGGGACTCGATGCAAGTTGGTCATTTTATACTCACTACTGCCACCTCAGGTCTTATGCGTAACTGCAATCTCTATATTACGCTCGTGCATGTCGGCAATTCGGACCCGAATTAACACCTTTTTGAGTGACAGTGCAGGATTTTAGAGGCAGTTGGTCTGGGATCATTCTACACATTAGGACATGGCTGGAACATGAAGAGGGGGGAGGAAAATACCTAATTTTAACATGTTTAAACTCCGTATAGTCCCTTTAAAGTGGACATACGTCATGCAACATTGACTTTGGTTTTAACCATGGTTATAACTTGGTTCCCATTCATACAAAATCTGGTCACTTGTGTTAAGCTTTTGTTATGCGCACATCAATAAATTAAATATTTTGGCTACACCTCAACCAACCACTATCCGAGTGGGTCTGGTATTTTTTATAAATTTTGTTAAAACTGCATCGTATTCTACTATTTGAGTCATCGACCCCTTAAGCAATGATAGAGAATGCACTGCAACTTGAGTGCTTATCCGCGGCACTTTCCGAAGCAGGCGAGCGTGGGTCCAATATCGCTGCTGTATATGCGATCGCGTCAGCCTCTCGCTGCTCTGTGACAGCCGTAATGACACCTCGGGGCGAAAGTAAAACACTACCTGCAGCTAAGGCCCGTCTGGCTGTGATAATGAGTGGCTTGCTCCGAGTGCTCTGACAGACTGAAGAGAGACCCATGTAGGCAACTCCATCACGTAATTAGATTGAACCTACAACGCCAGGTAATAAGTGTTTAGGTGGAGAGCTAACAGCCACCTTTCCACACTTCAGACGGCTGTATAGTGTGCCATGTTAAGTGCAGCTTTCTTAAATGAGAATGTTCTTCCACATTCTAGGACATACTGTGATCACATAAATAACACAGTGCAGTATTTGTTTGTTTGTTTTCTGCTTAAGTGGTATTGAATGCTACCTTTAAAAAGCCCCCATGATCCACAGTGTTAATTGAAAAGATGCCAAGTATTGTAGTTTATGTACTATTGAGCTACAAGAAGTATTTTAGGGGCAAGAGCCTAAAATGTTAAGGCTTATGATATCCTCGAGTGAGGATACCAAAGGTAGTGTACAGTGATTTGCATATTGATCATAGAGGAGAGTTTCAAAGATCATCGTCTAGACTGGATTGATTGATTCGAGGACATTAATCCTGTATCTTCCAAGGCTTCGTCTTGCTCATGTAGTCAAATGAAGCTACTGGTCAGGAGTGCTATTGTCCCGCCAACTACTTGTTTACAGTTTCACTGATTAGAATCATCTTCAGTCATGTCAGTCCAGTAGTGCATATTTGAACATTTATGCTAAGATGGAAAAGTTCTGGACAACCGAGTTTGAGAAAGGTTGTAATTTGGGAAGCTCACTAACTGCAATTATATTTGTATTTTTGCACAGGAAGCAAATTTGAGATGACCTGCAAAAAAAAAAATATAAAAAAAAATGCTGTTGTCTCTGAGAATCGCCATTACTCTGTGCTTCATTGATCAGAAGGCCTTATGTAAATACGAGCATTAAGTAGATTTGTGTTGCGGCGTCTGAGCGAAAGTGGATCTCTAGTGTATAGGACCCGGAGGGCAGCCCTGGGGCAAGCCTCCGGCCTCTGTTCTGACACAGACAGCTGCAAGACACTCCAAGACTCTCCCCTGCAGCCAAGCTATCAAAACACAGAGGCGCCGCATAGAGAAAGCTCGCTAACCTTCTCGAAAATCACGCATGACGTTAACAATTACAGGGATGCCACGAAACTGCAGCGATCTTAGGCTTTACAAGGACAAAGATCCGCACATACTCCAGAGCGCAGACACTTTTAAATGAGGAAGTGATAGTTCGAGGCTCTCTCGTATATGTATGTGATTGTGTCAAGGACCGTAAATAAAATAATTGTACTTTCTGCTTAGTTACAAGGTTCTTGTGCAGTGGACTTCATAAGGGAAGATAATCGTATTCATTGCACTCACCCAAAGCACTCATATTGACAATTTGAAAGGGACAGATCCTATAGATTCCGAAGATACATAATTCCCATACATCTGTCCTGCTTTAAGTAGACTTTACAGAATTGTACGACCACCCTGGGGACCCATCTTGGCGAAAGTGGTATAGCCTCACAGCAAACGTGCCGGGCCTACTGCTTAGCTTTGCTCGCTCGCCCACATCTATTGGTATTTCAACTACTCTTGCCCCGGTATCCTCTCTCGCCGCCTGATGTTTATATCAGGAGGCCAAATAACTGCGGCAGGATTGTATTAAGAATGCAAGCGGCTGGCCTGGAGCGTCGCAAATCGGTTCAGCGTTGTACTCGCTTTCTCTCCCCCGCTGTCTGCCATCACTCACCGGGCCGAGCGGATATTTTACAGCCTGAATTACTGGGTGGCTGACACAAATGAGCGGGGCCTGGGAACCTGTAGTAAGTTAATTGCGGTGTTGGCCCCTTCGCTCTTGTAGCGGGAGCGGCACTTTTACTGCACCCTATGCTGCTGTTACGCCATGCACGGTAGCCTTCTGATGTTTGTGTTTGTGTGTGCGGGTTTATCGAGCCGGAAAGATATGGCTTATTATATGAAGAGACCGGCCTGTGCTGGACACCTCCCCAAGGAGCCCGGTTGAGGATTTTGGACTGTCTTAAGAAGAAGCTGGCTTAGACACCTCTGACCCTGCAGCTTTGTCGATATAATAGCACACAAATCAATGTACTTTGGTGGGATTTGGCTGAGGCACTTCTTGGGATGTGTAACTGTGGGAATCAGCGTTACTTTTCAGATACATTAGGCTTTTACAGTGTGCTTTAACAGTTTTTAGTCTAAATATTCTAATACATATACCATTATTTCCGGACTATAAGGTGTTTACTGCACACCGGAGCGGGGCAGCAGGATGCCCTCCCGCACTATCGCTAACGTGGCTTCAAGTGCAAAATAAATGCGTTTAATTCTCTCACTGCTGAAATATTATTCGAATCGCGGGTGTCAAACCACCACCACGAACCCAGCTCAGAGTAGCTTCAGCTTTTGCTCTACTGGGCACACGCACGTTTAAAGAATATATAATCAATGTTCGTAAAGCACTTTAATAAAAGTAAATGCACCTGTAGGCCATCAGGTCTGTTCTTGGTATAACAGACCGCGCATCAAGAGAAAAGTCCAGTATTTCCAGCGCTGATGGCGCTTGGAACAGCGTGGGCAGGTGCGGCTTGTTGACCGGTGCGGCCTGTGCATGTAAAAAACAAAAAAACAAAAAACTTTATAAATCTTATTGGTGCAGCTTATATTCAGGTGCGCTTAATAGTCTGGAATTAACGGTAATGCAATCACTTGTATTTTCAATTGGAGATATTTTTTTTCGATTACTTTGAAGTCTATGTACATCATGTGCAAAATACTAGGGTCCTGAATCTCTTCTTTTTTTTTTTTTTTAGCTGACTAAACTTATTTTTGCCACTATCGAGTATATTGTACATCCAGCAATTTCAGAACAAAACAGATTGTAACGTGCTGTTAACAAATAATGGCTACACATTTTACAGATCACTGACACAATAGGATAAGTCCAAATCAGCCTAATTAATTAAGTTTGTTAATGATGTGTCTAAGTGCATTATTATTTTTTTCATATGCAGCAATCATTTTAAACTCGACTACCTCTTCTTTGAACAAGATAAAATGTAGCCGATAAAAAACACAGGTTATTCAGGCTTTTCTGTTTGGACCTCTCCCTGTGTCTGCACAGGCTCTGAGCGCTCCACCACACTAACACGAAAAACAAATGCTAAATAGTATCCCCTCTGGGTCCCGTACTCTCATGAAATAGAGATTCTAAGACTTTCCTGGTTAAATAAAGGAATTAAAACTAATTTACAAATATGAATATACACTGTGCATTAACAAGAACATTAAACATTAAAAAGTCTTTATATCTTGTCCTATAGCCACACTATTCATATAGACTTTTTATGCAATGTCCATTAAAAGTGCCCGAATAACAAAGAGCCCTCTGTTGTGCTAATGTCCTGTATAAGTGAATAATGAAAATGTAATGCATACAGATGTGTCCCGTCTTCCACTGCCTCCTCTCTTCCCTCCTGTCTGTGCTCGCTATAGTTCAGCTTTGGCTCAGTTTGTGTGCCCCTTTTCTTAATTGGCACTAAAGATGCCCTGGGCCCCTACCCCACTCACACACACACACACACACATCGCGGGGACTGTACGGCTAGGTGGCAGCGGAGAGTGGCTGACGCGCGGAAAATTAGCGTCGGCTTGCGGAGAAAGAGGAGCGAGAAAGCCTCTGAAGCGGTCCTGTGTGAGATGAAAAGTGCAATGATAGCAAATATTCTGCTCTTAATTACTGCCTGTTTACTTCTGCTCCCCCCCTCTACTCACCCCTGGTTTTAACTCTCTCACCCTCTCGCTTCCTGCTCCTCCCCCAGGCACCTGCACCAGAATAGATCCGGTAGGAAAGGAATACTGACTTTATGCATCTGTGTTTAGATTATGCGGACTGCAAAGCTCTGCCGATTCAATAGGATCATAGGAGAGCGTAATTGAAAGGCTTTTCTTCCCCGCCCCCCCAGGGATGCATTACCAAAACTTGACCAGTATCTTGTCTGGGGAACCCGGCTGGAGGTTTAGTTTTGCTGTAGATGTTTCAGGTCGATGGTGGAACTGCAAATAACTAACCACTAACCCAGAAGAAAGCAGTTCAGTAATTACGCCTTACAATATAGTGCCCCTTTTTATCCGCTTTGAAAATCGACATGTTTAATTTTGTGTGACTATACTTGGATGGTGTAAGTGCTCACGTAACCGTATTTAAATAGGGAAAACTTGGAAGAGCAGATTGTTTCAAATAGCATTGACAAGAGTGGATTTGTTGAATTGAGGACATTGCATTTCTATTCTCAGGACCTTCTGCTCACTCTTGCAGTCAAAATGTATGACAGGAATATGCACAAGCTAGAGGTCTTTTTGAACTCGGGCTATTCCTGAGTGGTTAGGACGGCCATAATCCCACCGGTTGCACAACTTGTTTTTGAGTCTTACATTTTCACAACCAAGAGCGAGAAGAGGCTTCTGAAGATAAAAGTGTGACATCCTCAACTTTTAAACAATCCAATCCAGTCATCACGACATTTGAAACTCTTTACTTTATATCTGTGTAAGTTCTCAGTCGTACAGGAGTTGTCCATCTTCAATGAAGGTACTTGATTCATCTTCTGTACTCAGTAGCTGAAGTCTTCGTACCAGTTAACAAACGTTTCTTTACTTTATAAAGTTTGACGTCACGACATCCGCTTCCGGGTCCTGGCAGAATGGCAAATATGCGAGAAAAAAACATTAAAAACTCTTACAAAACAACCATCAATATTTCTGAAACTCAACGGAGAGTTACTGAACATACTTATTTCTCAGACTCATTGGCCAAAAATACTACTGCTAAAAAAGTATTATTTACTTAAGTCGGTACTTCCGGGGTTAGCGTAGCTGCTGCGCCGTTAGCATTGTTTTCCGCTAACCCGGAAGTACCGATTTTGGTAAATATTACTTTTATAGCTGTAGGTGAAAAAAATGTTTAGCTAATGGGCCTGATAAATAAGTATGTTCAGTAACTCTCTGTTGAGTTTCAGAAATATTGATGGGGTATTAAAGAGTTTTGGAGCTATGACGTCACCACTTAACAAACGTATTACAATTCCATGTGGAAACTAGGAGAAAGTGTTTTTAATTACAGACAATGAGAGAAGAAGCTTGTAATTTAAAATGTCCTAATTTTCTTAACACATTTATAGCATCTAAATTCTTCAGGGACATGTTTGGCACGTTTCACTTTTAGGGCTCACTGTCACAGAAATGCTACATGTGCATATGACACATTAGACTTAAGATTGTGCTAAAGATTGTACCCAGCTTTCTTTAGTTTGGCCATTTTTGTGATGTTTTAACTTCATTATTGGACACCGACAGGAAGTGGCATAGAAGAAGGTAAACAATTGTAAACTGTTGCCGTGTAACCATGTTAAGCCAATGGGAAATAAGTGAGTCAAACTGCTGAGGAATGTCACTTCCTGTCAGCAGCTTAGAAATTCAAATACAAATAACATTGTCTTCATTGCTGCTTCACTGAAATAAATGATAATTATGCAACTGATGTTATCCATCTAAATAAGTCATATTTTCAAAAGCAGTAAAACCTGTCATATGCAATTTAAAAGCTAGCCTGAAAGTTAATGAAACTGATACAAATGCTGCATAATTAGATGCATCATGTTTTATCGCAACCATATATAAGTTTACAATATACTATTATTTTTATTTATTTATTTATTTGAACAGGGACAGTGTACAATATACATTAGCCTCAGAAAGGAGAGATGCATTGTACCAGGTTATAGCACTTGTGCTAATTTCCACCTGCAGTCCCTGGGCCTATTGTACATGTTTTTAGTGGTAGGGGAAACCGGAGTACCCGGAGGAAACCTACGCAGACACGGGGAGAACATGCAAACTCCACACAGAAAGGCCCCGTCCAGGTGGGAATCGAACCCGGACCTTCTAGCTGTGAAGCACGAGCGCTAACCGCTAAAGCAGGAGACAAATGTTGTTCTACTACAAGAAAAAATAAATAAATCATGTATAGTGCCTTTAAATGCAACCATTTATTTACCTTTACCTTACCTAATGTGCATTAAAAAATCCAGATGCATCAAGAATGCTTGGTCTCTGGGGACAGGCTAATCTCACAGCAACACCAGGTACAATATTGATTCCGCCCTGCATGGTGAACATCTGATTCCTTTCTACACACATTCACTGAACGTAGATGCAAACACATGCACGTCATCAAAGCTACTGTGTCTTATGTGATGAATAATGTCCACATTGTTGTCGTTCCCAGAAAGACCTTGATTTTCTACATTTGTGCTACTAACTTTTCAGTTTTGTTTTGTTGTTAGATCTGAGGAATTGAGGTGGAGAAGTTTGGACTTTGAAATCAAGCACCAGTTCAGTTCATCAATGTTTTGAAGGAGATCATGTCACCAAACAAGACTCCAAATATACTGCGAATGTGTTACCAGAGTTACGACCTCAGACAAGGTGATTAGCAATAAAAATGATGGAGGAGAACGTCAGATGGCTATTTTTTCCCCTCTGTGGACACACATGCGTCGACTTGTGGTTATTTGTGCGCCTCTGATCTATATTCCACATGTTTTTTCTCGCTATCATTTCCCGATGAGTCCGCTCTGATTGGACTTCCTCTTCCTGCTCCACGGGAAACATCCAACGACTTTCACATACGCCACATGATGGATGGGACGAATCGCATTGTGTCGGCTGTCTTTCACGGAAGTTATAAATCTTAACTGTCCACCGCCTCCATGGATAAGTCCTGTTTGTTATTCGTGTCCAACTCCTTTGGGAGTACGTGCATGTCCAAAATAAGCCAGGTAAACAGATACATATTTTGTTTTGGTACACCACATAGTAAAAAGATTAATGAAAGTAATAATAACAGAATAGGGAGCATGATTAGAGAAGTTTTAAGTAGTTTAAGTGGACGGGATGAACAAAAAGCACTTTTATTTCAACTTTCCAACAACACAGCGATGAAGAGAAATATGAGGAAAGCTGCTACCGTTTTAATTTTTTTTTAACTAATATCAAATTGGTTTACTATTACTGGACATTGTTACCCATGTTTTCACCACAGCACATCACCCATTTCCAGCGTCTTACCTCTTCTCTGCATTGTCGTTTTTTGTAACCTAACCATGTAAAACACGAAGCTCACACACACACTGTTATTTTTTTGTTTAACTACCTTTAACTTTAATTGCAGCACGCATTCGCTGTGGCATTGTTTTTCGATAAACCTCAGCACTATCGAAAGATCCAGTATTGCATTCATTTTTCACCAAGATCTTGCATTGATGAAGGAAGAGTGTGACCACTGTGCAAAGTCCTCTCCAGCACATCCCAAAGATTCTCAGTGGGGTTAACCTCTCACCCCCCACTTTAACCAAGCGCATTTTCCCCAGTTCAGCTTTACCCAAATCTGAAAGCTTCTCGACTAGAGCTTACAGCCTCTAGGCCAGAGTAACGCCTCATTTGAAAGCTAAGACCTACAAAACTGATTGTGACTTTCTGTTGTGTTGTCGCAGCGTTTATGTCACATTTTTGTCATTTTGTGTTCCTTTTTTCAGCAATTTTTTCCGTTGCTTTTTGTCACGTTTTTTGTACATTTTTAGTCGGGTTTTTGACGTTTTTTTATTGTGTTATTGTTGCTTCTCCAGTATTTTTTTGTTGCTTCTCTGTTGTGTTTTTAATCCTTGCTTTTAGTTTTGGGTAAAGCCAAACTGGAGGAAAAGGGATCAGTATAGGCGGGGGTTAAGAGGTTAAGATCTGGATTCTGTGTCCAAATGATGTCTCCTGCTCCCTGAACCACTTTTTCACAACATGACCCCGATGAATCCTTGAAAGGTCATCTTGGAATTATGCCCGTGCCATCAGGGAAGAAGAAATCCATACATTAAAAAACCTGGTAATTCAGGATATTCGGGTAGTTGCTGAACCAAGACCTGACCAGCTGCAATAGCCCCAGATCATAACAGTTAAATCCAGATGGACACTTTTTTGTTTATCGGGCAGTGTAAAAATCTCTCGTTTTGCAAGTGTGGAAACCAAATCGAACTCTTTGTCCCTTCTACCTCTGTAAACAGTACTGCAGGCCCAGGCGTGGTCGCTAAGCTTCCCTCTCCAGTTTTGATGGCAGGGGGGTGGGAAGAGGTCAGACGTATCCCCCGGTCCCAGTGGTGAGTGCGATGCTGTATTAAAACCATATTTCGAATTACACTTGGCAGATTCATGGCGTGTCTTTAAACAATATGAACTACGTGTTAAGAAATAAATTGCTTACACCACTAGAATTCTTACAGAGGCACTTCAATCCAGACCCCCAAGACCATCTCCATCATTATTTGTGGCACTTTTTTTTTCTTTTTTTTTCGCCGGTGCAAGCCGACCAGACGTGGGTGCTGATTGCAATAAAACACAGGGAGGAGAGGAGTGAGTTAGGGACCATTTGGAGGCTGCAATGACAGTGGTCTGTGCCAGGACATTTAATGGTCATTTAGTTTTTCACTTGAGTTATTGTCTAAGATGAATATAGGAAAAAATTAAGTATGGATCACAAAAGATTAGATTAGTGTGGTTAAAGGGAACACAGAGGCTGCAAAGTATCCACAAAATGCACTTGACTTTGAAAGTAGAATCATACTCCTTCACCAGTTGTGCGATTTGTTGAGAAATTATTAAAGCAGAACTAAGTAACCCATGCCCCTAGAGGCCATAAGCGCCACTGCAGGTGTCGTAGCATGTTTCATTTTTTTACTCATTAATTGTCCGTGAGAGTAACTACTACGCTGGATATTGTACATCCAATTACAGAATGCAATTTTTCACCCAAACTTGGCTGTAAATACTGTTTAAGTGGCGCTAGCCCGCAGTTAGCTTTGCCCATTAGCCTGTTAGCTTTTTCTTCGGGATTCCATTAGTGTGTATTGGGGCCTCTGACCCGGTGCAGGGAAAGTTGCAATTGTGGTTTTCTGGCCAGAGACACCTGGGGGAGATGAAAGACCCTCCAATTGTCCCATTAACACTTGTATTACCCCTAGAGGGACTACTACGAAAGGGATTTATTAAGGTAAACAAGTTACTCAGTACTGCTTTAATGAATGGCCTTGTGACAAATTTAATGTGGCTATCTAACTCAAAGGTATACTGTATATATATTGTCAAAATACTCTGAAATAAACCTTGAATCTTTACTAGATACTTAACTGAAAAGGGTGGAAACCACTACGCAGTACGACCCAAAGAGGGACACGTTTTTGTACAGTACAAATATTCTTTATAACTATTATTATTGTGGATATTTTCACAAATATCCGCAATAATTACGAAATAATAGTAAGCGCTGGTCAGATAAAATGCCTCTTGATGTTTTGCTCGATAATGAATTTGATTGACAACCAACCCTGAATCTTGTGACTTCCTATGACTTAAAAAAAAATAAAAAATCTTAATAATGAGTAGCACATTTCTTTCAATTCTTCAAAACAAAGACTGTTCTATCTTTGACTGGTCTTTACAAATCCTTTGTGTCAAACCAATCCCACATTCAGATTCCATTTTTAAATTGGGTAATGATGACGATACCCACACAAGGGGCAGTGGCAGTGGGTTCTCCATTCTTCACTGCCAAAATTAAACAAGCTTAGATCACCAGCCGCTGTACTGTAAGTCATACCCACCATTCTCCCATAGATATGCCTGTTTGTCTAATAACTATGCCTGTCTCCACCCACTCCATAACAAGCTTTGAGTGATGTCGCGCACCATACAACACCCCCAGCCAATGTCCCATGGATTTTTACACGCGTCTTTTTATCCTAAATCCCGCACCAGTTGTGTTGTACTGGCTGTCAGACCACCACAACGGCGCCTGTCTTCAGTTGTTTGTTCAGTAAGGGTTGTCAATGGCAGAGTGGTGGCTCATATCATCAGGACCGTGGTTATTCTTTCCTTTAGATGGAGGATAAAAAATGAATTTGCCAAGGGAGAGTGGTGGCCTTCAACGCGGATTGTTGTAAGAAGTGTGTTTTGAAAATGTCCTGTCAGAATGAATCGTTCATGCAAGGGTTTGCTCAATATGACATCAATGGATAATCTGGCTACTGTTGTAAATCAACAAACGAATCCGTGCCTTTCGCATGTTAAATTGTTCAAATAATTTCACTTGAATGTAAAATAAATACTCGCATATGGTACATGTTTAGGTGGGGGAAACTGGAGAACGCGGAGGAGATCTACGCAGACACATGGAGAACATGCAAACTCCACACAGAAAGGCCGGGGATCGAACCCGGGACCTTAACTACTCCATTCGAGAGAGAATCCATGACGGCTGCTCAATCTCCTCCTACAGAGGTTCCAAAAAAAGAGTTTAAAAAAAAGGACAAAAAGGTGGGAAACTATGGTTCTACAAAATAAATTGATTGATTGATTGACATCGAAAGAGTAAAAAGACCCTGGTTATTTAGACAATCAGAGCAATGTTTGAGTCACTCAAGAGCTGCCACACAATGGTACTGAGCCCTTTTGTTTTTTTTCCCAGGCAGCTAAGCACCACTGTTTTAGAGAATACTGTACTACAATGAAGATACCAAAATGGTTGCCAGAGATGTCACTTTTGTGTGTTGAGGCTTTAAAATCACAGTCCAATCCAAAACATTCCCGTGTACTGTAAAGTAATGATTTCTTTCTTAGTTGATCCACTATTCATGTATTTGTGATGGCAATATGTTATGCTTTATGACTGTATCAAGGGGGAACAACAAAAGTCTCTCTTGAGGTCAGTTTTGCTCACAATATAAAAGTGTGTACTGATCGATGTCAGACGTTTGGCATTGGAGTGACATTAAAATGTATCTGTTGAACAATCCCTACTTTATTTGTAATACAAGCCTTTGGATTCCAGAAACCCTTAGCACAGTGGTTTTATAACTGTTGTTCATATACAGGACCACAGGTGGTATTTGGGTTTCTTCTGGTGGTGAACTAACTGAATTAATGCTTCAATAATGTATTTAAGTTGTGTTCTAGGCTTGGTGGTAAGGTAAAATATCTTATGAGGTGGTGCTTGGACGATCAAATATTGAATGAGGAAGTGCTTGGTGTGAAAGGTTTAACCGTTTTCAGGTCAAAAGAGACAGCTAGTGCCACTGTGTCAAACCTTCAAACATTCAAAGCTTCTCCTACATATAGTTCCCCCTTTTCTACAAAAAAAATCAAGCTTACACCGACACTTACCACCTATTTGCTTGCATATTGTCTACCAGGCAACAGAATGGCTGGCGGATCCCCTCGGGAAGATAGGCAGTCGAACTGTAGCGCGATGATTGATGGATAAGACGCCATGATAACAATGACAATGCGCAGGTGTTCAAGTTCATATTGTCACCCTCCAGGCAGCTGTCAGGACGCACTGTTATGATGGGTTGCCAGTCTTGAGAATCAAAAGTCAGCCCATGATGCATTACATGAGAGCCCGAGGGAGCAGAGGTGTTTGATGAAAGGTGTGTTAGTGGATGTGAACAGTCCCTCCCTGTGTAGATAGCATTTGGCTGAACTTTGCAGTGGGATCCTCCCTCATGGCCTCTCCTGTGTAAGGTCAGACAGAGAAAAAGAAAACAGAGATGAACAAGAGAATACAGTGAAGGAGAAGGTATATTTGAGCAGGAGACAGTGGAGTGCAGACAGGACTGAGACGAGTGGAGTTTTATGAAGTGACTGTGATGCAGGATGGAGGGAGATAACACTGCAGGAAAAGATGTTGTGGTATATTATCATTGTTTGTTTTGCTTTGTTCATATTTTTGAAACAATGTATAACATAAGAGAAAATAATATGTAATAAAACCTGAGTGTTGATCGATCTAGAACTTTATGAACTCAAAGACTAAGATATTATAGTTTTGTGGTACCTTAAAGATCAATAGTATTAATACAGAACATTTGCTATTGGGTTGTTGAAACTGTAAAGAACCATTGTTTGATCAGGGATGCTTTCTAGTTCCATTTACCCAAAACAAAACCAATCTCGCTTGACTTCGCGTAACTTCACATCCAGTCGACAGGGCAAACAATGGCCAACTTGTGTTGGCGAGGTGAGGGAATCCACAGGTGGTATGGGCTCCTTGTCTGCTGTGGTCAGTATTTATACAAAAGGGCCCAAAGAAGGAACATTGGTGCGCTACCAACCTTTAGAGGAACACTGTGTGCCATCCACATCCCATTCCCTCATTCTGAAACACAGCTATTAGGGCACTGGATTTTCGGCATTGTCCATGATGTCCAATCACTGTAATAAACGTGATAATGTGGGCTTTGTTGCTTCCTCCTGGCCTTTTCCAGTCCATGAAGTCATCACCTTCTGCACAGCATTACGTAGATAAGACCCAGACTGTTTAAATTACACACAGATAGACGGACTAAACCACCCTGCGGTGCAGGAACATGAGCATTTAGCTTGAAGAAATCAATTTGGATAAAACATTGACCCCGCTCAAGATTAGTCACACAAACAGGGGGGAGTAGATACATATAATCCCCTTTCATTCCATTTTTTCCTTTTGCCTTTTTCCTCTCCTCTGAATGCTAATTCTTTTCAGCGCGCCAAAGCTCACAATGGATAATCTGTATGGTAATAGAACTGCTTGAGCTAACTTAACACATAAATGCCTCAAAACTCAACCGGAATAGAAGGAAAAGGCTGGAACATGAAATACTGTGGAAGCTTTACAATACAGTAAACTGTTATGGTTACGTGACATGATAATATTCTAACAAACAATGTTTAAAAATGAAACTCATATGGCTGTTTTGAATTGAAGATGTGCCTCTCATCCAGACTTTAATTTATAACAGTGACGAACAGATGACAAAGAAAATGCATTTCAGATTTCTTACATCAGATTTGAGAGTGTGAAACCTCTATGCATCTATATAAGTATAACATCGCATGCACCCATTGAATCACCAAGTCCCCCAATGCATTTACAGTGTTTGAATCCAATATCCCACGTTTCCCTGTTTAGATACTACGAAGCTTTTCCTAATAGCTGAAATTATATTTGCTAATAATTCATGTTGAGTGGACTGGCTCTGAGCGCGGCAGAGACCCCACTCGTATTCATCAGAAGGAATGAGATAAGAGCTCTGTGATTTCCGCGCTTTAAAACATCTGCCGCTCGCTCATCGTTTCATCTGGGAACATGTTTCAGAAAATATGACGAGAAAATCAATCAGCCCAACTGCCAGAGAGCGGCTGTCAACAAGCAGCGACGTGAAAGAATAAGAAGAGCCTAGACTGCATACAGACAGCTGTGTGCGGACCGTATGATGTGTCCATTATGAGTCTGTGAGGAGATTCAATAAAGGGTCAAAGAGTAGATTGACCGGGTTACAATGCTGTTATAGGCGGGTGAAATCACAGCTGAAGTGAATCATTGGTGGTAAAGGGAGGCCTTAGATTTGAGTTTGGTAAAGGTGGAAATTATATTTGCTTTATGGACACGAGGTAACTAGGCCTGCCACGATAAAAAAAAAATTAGGACGATATATCGTCTCAGAAAATATCGCGATAAACAATAATATTGAGTATAATGCAAATACTGTGGGAAATAAAAAGAAAACTGTAAGCAACTATTTTAATTGAAATGTATTGAACTTCTGATGTTCAATATTAACACCTTATACCAAACAAAGTGCAAACTAGAAGGACCGACATATTTTAGGACACTGTATCCATCTGTGCTTCTCCACCTTTTTACATAACTTACACTCTCACCAGGTTTTGTGTTTGAACTAGGCCTTTTTTTTTAATAGTCAATATACAGTATCATCTTTAAAATTATCCCAATAACAATAATATTGATATTTCATCTGCATTATTCTGGTTAAATTTTTCCTGACAAAAACTCACTTCTGTGTTAAATAAAATCTGGTTAGAATAAAATGTATATTAAATGTATGGATTCAGATAATACTGTATTACTGCAAAAGTAGAGTAGCCACATGTTGTGTTCTTTGTCCTTTTCTTTTAAAATATAACCTCCTGTACACACGGCCGTCGGAGTGAAGCAGCTTTTTTGGGAAACTTGTTGACTGTTTGTCAAACGGCTGCAGCATTTCTCTGTAACATAGTCCTAAGCACTGAGTAATGTTCTCAGGACTATCGCGCTTGTATTTGAAACAGTGGCTAAAGCGCTCGGGTTCCTCTCGCTAACAGTAGCGCTGATTAGCTTTGATGCACTGACTGGGCGGTGGTTTCGTTTCTTTCTCAGTTGGACAAACTTGCAGTCGCATTATTGTTGTTATTCTCTCCGTGATGCATTTTGTTGGCGTTGTTTTCACACGAGTCCCTCTTGCTCCGTGATAAAGTTCACAGAAAGTCTCGGAATCAGCAGAGCTCCGTAGTAGCACGGCACTTTGTTTACACCCCGCCTCTCTCCAAAAGCAGCGCTGAGCTATAAATGATCTGGATACATGCAGGGACACGGCTGATGTGCTCAATGCTGTCTTTATGTACAGGGAGACGGGTTGGATGGACGCTCCGCTCACTCAGCGTTCATGTTTCTGTATTTATTTTAGGCACAAGCAGCACGTGCATTTAACAAGACTAAAAATATTATCGTCCTTCATTTTATTTATCGAGCGATAACTTGATATAGTAATTATCGTGGCTGGCTTAGAGGTAAGTTCGCCAAATTAGTTTCCCTTTTTCTGTCAACCTGCCTATACGAACAAAGATCAGCTATGGTATGTAGACAAGTAGACAACACAAACTCTTCAGATCTGGTATGAAACTTATGGCTGGATTCCACATCTTCCGTCTGTTCGCTCAGCTCCACTCGAATTAACGCCCACTACCTCCACCTGAAGTGGAGTCCATCAGTCTGCTGAGAAGCTTGAAGTGAGCAATGAGTTGGTGAAATAAAACACCTAATAAAATAATAAATAACCATTTAGGGGCAGGTGAGTTGAAACTCCTGTCATAGACGAGATAGTTTTGAAGCTAGCCCCATTCTCTTTCAGTCTTTCCTGTGTGGTGCGATCTGAATTGTGGAGCTTCATGTGGTTGGACCATGGACTGTAAAAAAAAAAATAGACAGCGTCTGCTCACTCCTCTCCATTTTCCATAATGACTACGTTCGAAAGGGAACCCATGCTGGATTTACAGACTCCTCCTACCCTGCTCCGTTCAAGCACGTTCCTAAAAAGGGCATAAGGGCGTGATCTGTCAATCAGTCAGGTCCTCATTAATATACGAGATTTAAACAAATTTAGGGATGCCCTCGGTGCAAAGAGGAGGATGTGGAATGTTGCTCAATTATTAAAATAGCAACGCATGTGGGGTTTAGGCCTTCTCACAGTAACCAGATAACTGAGGGAGGTTGGTTATTGTAGACTAAAGAAGCGCAATATTTTCTGAATGTCTGAATCTTGATGCTCCGTAGGATTCAGCGTATGATATGTAACGGAATGTATTAGGTTTGTGACCAATGACAAAGGTTCACGTCACTGGGGCGACGGTGGCGCAGATGGTGGAGCGGGTCTGCGTGCACTGGTGTATGAATGGGTGAGTGGATCCTTGCTGTAACGCGCGTTGAGTGCCTAATGAAGGTGGAAAGGCGCTATATAAGTTGAGACCATTTACTGATGCAGTGGTTCATTCAAAGTTTTATCTCTCAGAATGATTTATTTTCAATGGCCACCATTGTTGTATAGGACACACACGTTTCATCTCGTGCCTGAATGGGGACTACTCTGATCACGTCCCAGTTTGCAAGTAAGATTTATGAGTTTGGAGCAAGGTTCCAGCGTTTTCCTGTTGTAGATGGGAAAAGTCCCAGTACTCAGTTGCCTGGAATTGAGCAAAACCCCAGTTTTGATTATGCCACATTTAATGAATGTTTGCAATACATTTCAACAATTTCAACCCAAGTGAATTCACACATGAACTAGCTTTGTTTATTTTTTTACACATTATACATAAAAAACAGGGTAATTTTAAGCATGTTGACTGAACAAATTACCTCTATTTGCGCCTCAGCTCGGTGCATAAGTTGCTGATAATGACCTTTATTAAGTGTAATAAAGTCCAGGTAAAGGTGACGTGAGCCAACATAAGTGTGGCTTCTCTATAGAGCAACATGACAATACATATGGTTATCGGCGCCGCAGAGTCCATTGTGCTAGTAATAAAATCAGAACAATTATATGGCTACAGGGCAAATGTGGCTCCATTTCATGTTGCATTCACAGCTTAGGCACTTTGTGGGAGCACAGTGGGTTGTCAGCGGAATCGGATTTGAATAATAGGGAATTTGGGGAAATGTGTGGAAGCCTTCGATAACAGTGTCTTTCCATTATCTGTGGATCCCTAATCTAAATGAAAACTGCTGTTGGCACAGGAACACATAGGATGTAACAAATGCAGCTACTTATACACTTTTCCCTTCACTATTGTTTAAATAAAATGTAAATCTAAAAACAAAAAGTCTAATAACCTAGTACACAGAAAAATCAATTGTGCACCACTTTGTATTTTTTTAAGGCTGAAAATCTTTCCCTATAGGACTCGAGATTTCCATAGCATTATTGTGGCAAATGTGAAGAATTTTCATGGCTCACTTTGGGGTGATTTTGTTGCCCCAATATGATCAAACATGGGCAGCGCACACTCCAGGTCTGCTTGTATCCTGTGGAAAAAAAACGAAAAAAAAAACAAGGGCGATTTTTATTTTTTCTTATATTGAGCAATCTTGATTTGCTTACATTATTTCATACTAAAATGAATACATGTAGCTGATTCATGGACTTAGACAGACCTTTTATACAAACTTCAGCTCAAACAAAAACAAATGCTTCCCTCCCGTATCATTTGACTCACAAAAATGTTCCTTCGTCTCCAACAAACTTGAACTAGGTGCTATTTCTACCACAAAAATGGCTGTATAAACCTGATGATTATAAAGTCCCAGAAGGATTATTGCAATTGACCAAAGTAGAGATCTCGATTTTCGATTAATTTCCCAGCCCTACACACAAGACACATTTTGTTGGTTTACTTCTGTGGGGTTAGACGGTGGCATATGAAAAGAAAATATGAATGTGTCCAGGTTAAGTGACCCATCAGAAAAAATGTTTCTGATGGGTCCTACCGCTCCAGAAAAATCGAAACTGCCAATCCTTCAACTTGTGCCTCAGTCAACGTTTTCAGGTGGCCAAATGTATATGTACTAAGCTGGAGGACAATAGGGGCAACTCATTTCCCATATACAGTCACCATGGGAAATCTCACTCATGCAAAATGTAGTTGACATCAATTAAATCTAGCAAGTCAGCAAAAGCCATGGCAAAACGAAATTATAGGGGGGGAAATACATTAAGGACGGTCCGATATGTGATTACCAGCAATTACAGCGGTTATTTCATATTTTCTTGCCAACACTATTTATATTGTTCCGTAATTAGCCCAAAAGATATATGTTACTTTGCAAGTTCCAACTACATTATCTGTTTTGGCAGCTCAAATTAGGCAGAGTTCGCCATCGGTAATTGCGTAATGAAACAATTAACCATCTAGATGTAAATATCCCATGCACAAAATATTGTAAGCAGCGAATAAATAAGGGTAAAGAACATTAGTGGGCGAAATTGTTTAGCAATCAGGACTTTTCTGCTATATTGGACAATTTTGAAGTCACCGGATATTAGTTATGCAACGATTTACCCGATGAAAAAGCTAACGAGAGCTAAAGTCAAAGTCTAAGGTATTTTTTTTTTGGAGGACACAAAGTTCCGTTTACAATAGTGCCAATGAAGATTTTCTGCGGAGTTAACACTATCCAGACACACACAAAAAAGTACCCAAATTACTTCCTGAATTAGCAAAATTAATTATGCTCTTTGATCGCTGCATGGCCAATGGAAATAATAAGACTTTGTTTTGATTGTATGCTTCATTTAGAACTGCTGTGTTGCATATACAGTACTTGAAGGCTGGTGAGGAAAAGAATGGAGGGGGAGCGGCAACAAAGCTTAGTTAATTAGTCCGAGCCATGTCAGCAAATTTAAACAACCTTTTGGATATGCCTTTCCACCGTCGGGGGGCTGTTTTGGAAAGGAGGACACCAAACCTCAATCGAAGTGGAAATATGCAGAGTGGTTGGCACTTTATACTATAACAGGAAGCTCCTGGATTAAGTTCCCAGTTTGTGTGGGGCCCCGCTCTGTCAAACGTTGTGCCAGTTTGTGTATATGATCTGGTTTTGTCCATTAACTAGGGTGACCAGATTTTCCAACTTAAAAGCCAGCCAAAAAAATTAAAAAGAGAAAAAAACTGGGACAAATCAATGGTTTTGGAGAAATATATTGGGATGTGGGACAAAGGACTCAAAACTGGGAATGTCCTGGGTAAACCGGAACCGTCCCTAATCGGCATGCATTTACCCAAGTAGGGTTTCACACATTTTTATGGTACATTGATATGGTACTTTTTAATCCCTCTTCCGTCCAAAGTTAGTTAGGGACTAGCAGGAACTGAAACCTGGCGCAACAAACTGTCGGACGCTTATTTGTGAGAGGAGGGACAAAACAGTCCTCTAAAACATGAAGAGCAAACGTGATTTCATATTTCTGGTAAGGATAATGCAGTTGCCAAAGGGGTGTCACAAAGTCACAGACTGCCAGTACGTAGCCACCGTTAGTATACTTTTAGCTTTTGTCTCTTAAAAATGTTAAAACTGAGTATTTTCATCCCCCTACACTAAAGTTCGGTTCGGGACGTTTTTCTCTCTCTGAGCCCTTATCCGAACCGAGCCCGATAGGCATTAAGATATTTGTGTCCGAGTCCGACCGAGCCCGACACAATGTGGGATGTGGGAACATATTGTGAGGGGGATGGGGATGGGGGGGCTCGTAAACCTGCTGTTACCTCGTAGCTCAGGTGAATTCAATACTTGTCTAAACTTCACACAGTCCGTGCGCTTTGGATAAGCCGTTAAAGCGAACGCACACCGAGACGCTTTGAAACACAGTTTCACAATTTCTGTGATGCACGCGCTCCACAGGACCCATTAACCTACTAAAAAGAGCCACGTTTGCCCTCTGTCTTACAACATGGACTTACGTGGTATATTTTATTTTTGATAAATGGATAAATCATGTGTTTAAAGCGCTGCACGGTTTGAGAAAAGTTTGAAGTGAGGTTACGCATAATGTTGGCATGGCACATGGAGTTAACCATTTCAGACAGTACTGGACTGTCACGTTCACTTCGTGTCCGAGTTCAGCGAGCTCCACAGAGCGCTCCCTCCTTTAAGTCAGACAGCTGGTCACTTCCCCGGAGCAGGGCCTGAGCTCAGGGTCTTGCTGAGCTTGGTGCGTAAAAGCACTGGTGCGCTAATGCTAATGGAGCATAAAATGACCCACTTGCATCTAGTCTCTTTGAGCTGCTTCTTTCGTCTTTGACTTTGCATTTCTGATTAATTTCATATACTCCACGTCGTATTCACTTTTGTTTTTCTATTATTATTTTATGGTGATCAAACTCCAGAGCAAGAAAACAAGATTCCATTGTTGTCTGTGGTTGTAACAGGTCACTGCGCAAGAACCGCACCCCCCTTTTCTGTATATTAGAAAATGAACTGGAGCCAAGTAGAGCTTGTTCTGTGGCGGCAAAAAGTCAATAAGTGAGGTTTTCCTAACCCGATATCCTGGATGCACCGCTGCCCTGGCTCAAAAATGGTAAAACGTGGCTGCCAATCTGCGCCAACGTCCTTTCAAACGTAAGCACTTGGCCAAGGACTAGACAGAATGAGAAGTCAGGAGCCGGGATTGGACTGTCAACTTTCTGGTCACAAAAAGAGGAACTCTACCAACTCTTCCACCATCGCCGCCCCCCATGAGGACGGATTACTTCCCCCAGAGGAACAAAAGCGCCTTTACCTTTAGATCCCGAATGATATTAGCGTTGAAGCAGGTGTTCCCAGCGCGGGGATATATGCGTGTGTCGCACGTTTACAGGCTCTCGCTGCGTCTCTCTTCTTAAGCGGCCCGCTAATCACACAAATTATTGCTTCCAATTAGCACCATGCTAGTAATTAATTCCCCCCAGTATCACATCGTTTAGCGCGCCGCCTTCACGCCATGGCACCTGCGCCCCCCCCCCCCCCCCTCCCTTCCCCTAATGCCACCCGTGTTTGTTTATCCAACGCACATTTATTTGCATTAATGAATCGGGCAACACGGGGAAGTAGCGGGGTATTTAGGTGGCCAGCATTGATTATGTTGACACATTTTAAACTGAGCTGTGCCTTAGTTTTTAGTCAGACAATTATTTGTTTTTAGCTTGAGCCCGACCATCTACGTTGCATTCCCCTTTCAGTACCTGTAGGCCTTTTATTTATTTATTTATTTAACGTTATCCTTTAGTTTATGCAAATTCAGTTATTATCATTTGATAAGCATGCTTCTTTCCAGCACTTCTGGTCTTGTTTCCAACTTTTTCCCATGTTAAAAAAAAAAGAAAAAAAAAAGTTTGTTGTTGTCCAAACTCATTTTTCAAAACTTCTTAAATACAGATTCATGAGCACATTTCACCTTTCAGCATGGCACGGTAAGGTTGGACAACTGTTAGCACGCAGCAGGTTAAGTACTACTGATGGGTTGCTCAAAATGCGGCACACTCGGGACATAATGTTTTTTTTAATTATTATTATTAATTTATTTGACAACTGCATTGGACAAAAACATTGTGTTTTAGTGTTATAGCAAAACTGCTCATTTGCAACCCTTTTCTTCCACAAATAACTGCAATCACAATCTTATCGTTTCTTCCACTTGTTAAACTTTACATTAGTTCACATACATATCTGTTCGTGTTTTTTTTTTTGCAATACTTACGAGTTATTTACTGTTCTGTCTTGTGTCAGCAGAAAAAGAGCTGACAAAGCTGTGACCAAATATATGAACTGACACAATTGTCCCGCATAGGTGTCGCCCAGAGACCCCCATTACAATGCTCCTCCGCGGCCCCTCCTCCTCCTCCATCTCTCCTAATGCGGATTAATAAAGTGATAACGCTCTTTGTTAATTAATACGAGCGTGCGGTACTAATTGCGCCGCTGTACGACAAGCGAGCTGTTGAACCCGTGAAAGGAGCGGCGTCGGGACGAGGCGGGCGCCGCAGTAATGGAGTACAGAGGGCAGGGGCGCGCGGGACAGATTACGATCGAGGATGTGCGTCGTGAATGCGGGATCCCTGAATCGGAAGGAGCGCGAGAAAGTGACAAAATGTACCGCGACGGGAAGTGGAGAGCGCAATATGAGAAAAATCTAACGCCATTTTGATTATTACTTTTGTTGATTTTTGGATTTCCCGATATTTATATTCATTGACCACAGTGGTTATTGTATTTGTTCAGGTTGTACTGTATTTACAGCACAGTTATAGCATGGTAATAGGTTGGAAATAGGGATAATACGGATAATGCTGATTCTAAATTATTACTATAAGATTTTGTCCTGGTTATTAACTGCCTTGATACAGGATTAAGGATACAAAAAGAATTCAGATTCTGTCGTATTACTGTGAAGACTAAATTATGCGTGTGCGCTGTTTCCATGTAATTACCATAATTACCATGTTATTACACTGGTAAGTAATTGCTATGGAAATTCCCAAATTTTCATTTCTAAGGAATGAGATATTCTCAATACAGAAGTTGTGTACCAGCTATTTAATGTGTCTCCAAAGCCATAACAAGATTGATATTATTCCATTGTGAAGTTTTGATTATTCCAGCAGGACTTCCTTACAAAATAAAATAAAACATATTTGGAGGAGTTAAATAAAGGGCAAAAAAACGAAGAAATAATAAATATACACACGCACATAATATTGTACATCTTAAAATCTGTATGAAATTATAAATGTAAAAAAGATACATTGAAAGAATCCCTACGTAAATGGTATCTATTAAAAAATGTAATGAAATAAATCTCAACTGCGTCTTCGCCCCAAACATAAAGCCTGCCATACATTTAGATATAAATATAAAAAACTCCCCCCTGTCCTACATCCTCCTTTGCTCCACAGTTGCTTCCCGCTCTGTTCCCGTGCGCACTCCTCCCCCTGCCGGTGCTCAGCCTGCACTCCCTCAGCCTCGCCATATGCTCGGGACTCATTTACATGCTGATCCCTCTTATCTATAATTCATAACTACATGTTTTCAAATTAATATTCAAAATAAGACGCTGCTGTTTTATCCTGCTGGGGTAAGCACAGATAGGATTTTTATTTTATTTTATTTTTTTCCCCCACGTGTTTGGCTGCGGGAGCATTACTTTTTAATATGTGTACATTTGGGCAACGCTGCCTTTTATCTGTCCCTGTGTATTTGGGATTTTGCGCATGGATAATATTGAGATTTTAAGCAGTTTGTAATAGTGCGTGGTCAGTCGTAGCTGCGTGTTCTGCAAGCTATGACGAAAGATAAGAGGAACAAATGTTGAATAGTGCAACAGTCTTGCTCTCAGACAGTTCAAGTTAATGGAAACACACCTCTTCTCCCGGGCCTTCAAGACTTGCTAGTTGAATGTATCTTGTTCTGTTCTTTTATTTAATTTTTTTAATATTTTTGCACTTTGAAGAAAGTAGTTAATGTAACATGAAATTTGGGTGTTAACAAAAAACAGGTCACAATTTCAAATGTATGCAAATAAAATATGTATGTGCTATTTTTGTATTTATTTTATACCAGTAAAGATACTTATTTTTTTATACTGAAACAATACGTTTTTCAATACCAGTTGTACCTTAACTGTTTTTTAACAGTACTCAGCCTAAGCAACACTAAGTAACAGAATATATTTACAACATTTACAACAATCAACATTGGGAAGAGGGGTGGGGGTGATCAGAAGTCTGGGTAAAGGACAGTACAGATGGACAACCAAAGTTAATCTTTCAATGATTTAGTGGCAATTTTACTGTCAGACGAATCAAGTCGGTTTATAGTAAATTCTTTAACTTTACTCTTTTCTACGTCTCAAAAATATTTTAATTACAGTTTTTTTTTAGCTGCCGTTTTTGCACCATTTCACGTCGATATCACTTTCTGCAACCCAAGGAAATTTAGGACATGACAACAAACAAACTGGATATGACAAACAACAGACCCAGGAAAAAATGTCCCAACATGTTTGCACAGTATTATAAATCCACCTTTTACAATCATTTAGAGTTTTCAGTGATTTCTCTCACATTCCATAACAATAAGCCAATAGATATAACAAAATATAAAATACTCTCTACCCTCTCTTTACCCCCTTTCAACCTGAGTTGTCTTGTCTACGGGCCAAAAATCCTTGTATGTTAAGCATTTGGACTTTACAGTGTAACTCTTGTTTTATTACATTGCATTTAGCTAATATGGACACTGTTTGCTCGCACCAACTTAAAATGGCGGATTTCTAAGGTAACAGTTAATTCATACCCTCCCATCTCGAACTCCATGTTAATTGTTTGTGTGCGTGTGTCTACAACAGCACCGGGACAAAGGAGGAGCCAAAGAGGGGGGGTGAAAAACGCCCCCTCTCTTTAGTCGCTTTGAGAAGAATTAACGGCACTACAAGACGCTGATTTTTGACAATGGCCATTAAGAATTAATCAAGCCGCCGCTCAATAATTTATTCTGCTTCCCAAAGTCCCCCATTAATTTTTGATCCCCTCCGTCCCCGTCCATTATTTGCACGGAATCAAATGAAATGTTGAAATAATGTGTTCCTTGAGTGACATCAGAAAGGCGCCTATGCGTTTGGTGTGTAATGTATGTGAGGCTTTAAGTGGGGGGAGAGCGCGATCTGACGAGAGGGATAAAAGATTCATTATTAGATGCTCAACGCAATCGCATGTTGGACCCTGTGAGGCTCCCATTCATTTGGGACTTTTCTGTAATGTTTACCGCTCCATGTTCCACAAATAAGTACATTCTAAAGCAAAATGTATAACCTGAATCTGAATCCTAATCCTCTAAATCCCTTAATATCATATATGTTATCTGTGAACCTGCCAGGATAAACAGTATCTATTCCAATACATACTGCATTTGTTATGTTGATTGTCTTGACCTTGTCCATTTCTTTGGAAAAATTCATGTGTTTTTGAACCTCTGGCACCTTCAGGAAGCACTGACTAACAAAAAGCCAGGCTGCTCAAATTAGCTCAATGAAAAAAACACCTTTTAAAGAAAAGATGTGCAGCAGACCAACAAGACTGGTCTACTGCAGACAATGCCAAGCTGTCGAGTATGGGACAGGGCCGTTCGGACAATGCCTGAAACTGGTTTGTATACAGGCCATGTCCAGCGATATCATCTATCATATCATCGTCACATTTCTGCCCACCACGAATGTTATCCCATCGTCAAAAAAAACTGCCATTAGGATTAGGATGCTCTCCCTATAGAGAGTGGAACAAAAAAGAAATTGCATTGTTTTATAATTCTAAGATAGTTTTTACCAGCTGCTTAATTGAGGATTTACAGCATTTTAACCCCCCTCCCCACAAGACCACAAGAACTCATCTCTGCTGTAGCTAATGTTGCTCTGTTAGCTTCACCAAATTAGGACCTTCAGGGCCCGAGCTTCCGCCGGGCGCAACAACAGCATTGGTCCAAACAAGGCCAGTATCTTGCGTGCACACACCTGCTGTGTCAGTGCTTTCAGCCAATGGCTAGAGGACGCCTCTTAGAAAACAAAGAGGCCTACTGAGTCATGGTGTGCTGTAAGAGCAAATGCACTTAATTCAGCATTTAAGCTATATCTTTTGTAAGCTCTCACGGGACAAACTTCAAACTTTATTTATCCCACTGTGAGTTAAACAATGTCTATGCCCGGGGAGAAAAATAATCTACCGCTGGTCCCGCTCTGGTGCTGGTATCGAAGAGCGCGGGGCTCTGCACGCCATAGAAACATGATCCAAACACAAGATCGGGCCCTCAGAGTGAAATGGGGTGGTTTGCAGCGAAGTGTGAAGGAATAGGGTTAAAAATCAGCACCTTCAAATCCATGGGTCTCGACTGGTAAAAGTGTCTTTCCTCTTGAGGTCAATAGAGTACTTGCCTCAAGTGCGTGAGTTTAAGTTTCACAGGGTCTTAATCACGAGTGAGACTGACAGGCGAATTGGTGAAACCTTTGCAGTGATGTGGTTGCTATATTGGACTGATGTGGTGAAGAAGCTGAGCTGAATGACAAAGCTCTTGATCTACCAGTCGACGTCCCAACACTGGCCCATGGTCATGAGTTCTTTATCCTGACCGAAAGGGCATGATCACACATATAAGTAGTCTAAATAAGTTTCCTTTGCAGGGTGACTGGACACTCCTTTAGAGCAGAAGAAGTGGAGGTCAGGTACTTGCAGTAGAGCTGCTGCTCATCCACGTGGAAACCATATGTTCTGGATGTCTCCGCACCGTTCTGTGGGGCCTTGAGGAAGGACATGCGAAAGGACTATGTGTCTCATGTAGCCTGCAAATGCCGTGGATTCCCCCCAGAGGAGTTGGAGAAAATGTGTGGAGAGGAAAGTCCAGGCATAATTTTTTCGAACGTTGAAGCCTTGTTTGTAGGTTTGTAAAATGAAGTGACATTACGATGGCAATGAATACAAACTGCAAGTAAATTGCAGTAAAGGACCTTTTACAATGCAGTGTAAAAAAGCTTTTGGAAACTCAGTGAGATATTTTGAAGCAAGGTGATCTGAGGAAAAAACTCTCCCTCTCAGAAATGGTCAAAGACAAGTCAGATATTCCGAGCATTAAAAAGTCATTGAACATTTAAAAAAGTAGGCTACACCGTCACCGGCTGTCTTTTATTCTGGACAAAGCTAATACCCTTGATTCAAAGTAGCAGCGCACTGGTCACGGGGGTATTAGCAGTAGCCGGGAGCGCTAGTGTCAGCTTCCCTATGCTAATGGACGTGTGGCCTGGAAAAATTAGCATGGAGCTCTCAGGGGCACAGAGCAGATCACCTTGCTCTCCCATTCTCCGCTGTTGTTCTCATTAAATATAAAATGTTGCCCTCATCATCATTTGTAAAAGCTGTCACACCTGCGTTTAGGCCTGATTGTAACTTATGGCCTGGTTCGCTCTGATTCGTCCTGCAGATCCGACTGAACTTCATTATGCACACCGGCATGTTGAAAAGCATTTTTATCAGGCCAATTTAGGAGGGATCTCAGCATGAACTATTACCAATAGTACCAATAATTATAAAATAATGATACCAAAAATATTCAGAGTTTTATGTATGTCTTTTGTTATGTAGAAGTATAATTCTAAAATCATAAACTTCTTTATTGGTAAGGGGGGGAAATGCACCCATTATGCCACAAATTGATGTCATGTTTTTGTGGGAAAAAGACAATCAAACTCTTCTGTCAATATTGACACCAGACAATTGCCTAAAAAACATCACAGAAAACTGTAATTATAAGAGAAAAAAAGTGAAATACTTTTACACTGCAGTGTATGATTGTCTAATAAGTTGTCTTTCTCCTCTGCACAGTCACTGTGGCCATTATTCACTGCTAGCCCCTGCACTGGCCTTCACAGTGAGCAGTGTGACATTGACATTGTTAAAAATTAACAACTCTAATTAATCATGTGATTTATCACTGCTCTGCTCCACTGAATTAGACCGAGAATCGTTTGGACTGATGTCGCATTGTCTCCAAAGAAGTGGTGATTTTATCTAAGTCACATCACTTCCACATTATACATTTGTAACTCCATACTCTGATAGTAAAGACTGTGATACTTTTAGACACTTGAAGCACTGCTATTCATGCAGATTTAGCACATATGTTTTCTCTTCGTCAGTGCCTTTTTCTTTTTCGGTACCTACCTCCCTTTTTCTGTCCCGTGTTTCATTCAGTCACTCACACATTTAGTGGAGAGCCAAGGGAAAGAATGAAGTTGCTACATTGCACTAAACCAGGTTGAACTAGTGCAGAGGGGTGTTCAACATCAAATAGTATCTTCTTTTTAAAGACGCAGTCAAATAGAAGCACAATCCTAAAGTAGTATTTTATCTTTCCTCATGTCACCTGAGTAATTTTTACACAAAAAACGCCTGGATAATATAAATGCCTCAACTATTATAAATAGCAGCCAGATTACGGCTGCCCATGAGTGTCTGTTAATATTAAATGTGTGTTTTGTTTTTTAGTTTCCCAAAAATGCCGTAACCAATTAGAAAATGTCCCAGCGCTCTCGATTACCCAGAACTCAAGGTTAGTTTGTGTGACGGAACAATATTGTGACGTATTTGAAAGCACAAGTCAATATAAGTTGGCCCTTAAAGATGCACAGTACTTGTTTACATAATACTTATTACACAAGTTTAAGCAGTGTAATAAATTCACCATGTGTACTTTATTCCTCCTGCGGTGCTTTACATTTTTCAAAGTAGCATCCAAAACATACTAATAATGCATTTTGTGTCAGGCCATTAAATCACTGAACACACCAAAATGGGTTAGCCTCTGGTTTTCCTGGAGCAAACTACAGAGAAAGCACAGTCTAACTAGATCTTAAAAAATGCTCCAATTCTTGTATTTTGATGATGACAAATGCACAACGGTGTTTCCCATACTGTTGCACATAAAGTTGCAACAGTAGAGGCCTCTCCGCTATAACCCCCATATCTATTATTACGGCAGTATTTTTCATAACATTACTCATAAGGGGCGACGAGGGCTGCAGCGGCCCAGAGGTGCAGCAAAAAAGAAAGAGAAGGAAAAAATGGAGCTACTTCCTATGGCTAAATTTACACTGGGAAAGTTGAGCGTACAGATGTAAAAACTAACTGTATGGCAATTCAACACAATGCTCTTCTGCTCTATAGCGGTAAGAGGTAAACATGGACATGGATAACTTCTGCACAGCGAGTCACTCAGGCAAACGTGTGGTACGCAAAACATGTGGAGAACATCAGCAAACTCAAGCAAGCACACCTACATGTGAGCTGGAAGCTCCTGTAATCTTTTATACAAGTCTATTTAAAGGAAATGAATATAGAGCACAGAGTGCAGCCGCAGTCTATTCAAACAGCTACTGTGTCTGTACGTCACATGTGCATCTCAGCAGCCTGTTGGCAGTGCTGGTCTGCAAGAAAGGTCAGAGCAGGTCCTGTGCTGTTTGTGTTGTATAAATGTGAAATAACTGGAGGTCCTAAAAAGTCACAGTGCTGTTCAAGATGTAAAGAATGTCAACACTTGGAAGACATTTTTAAATCTTATGTAAGGTATACATTTGCTGGTAGGTTCTTTTGCATAATGTGCAATTTATGCAACAAAAATGCAGTTTGGCACTGGAAAATACAATATCAAGAAAGATGTTTTTACACACACTGTTCTATGTACTGGGGCCAAAGTAATGGACCACGTTTGAGTCATCAGGAACCATACAGTAGCCTCTAACATACCTGCGTATCATTGGATTTTAGCAAAATCCTTTTAAACATCCAAAGGCCCTGCCCATTTTTTGTCAAAATCTGACGCAAAAAGGATATCGCTTTAATTGTGAACGGACAAGTCGGGCATAGGTTAGACGACACCAGCAAATCCTCTGGGTTAGATTGAACTCATTTTAATGCAGACTGCATGCTGCCATCAGCCTACTCCATGGCAACTGTTGGAAGTAGCTTAGTATGGGATGTGCTAAATAGTATATAGTCTTAAGAAAACTATTGCCAAGTCGCCGCCTCTCACTTCTTCCATATATTCCGAGCTTTTTTCTTTTGTTTTCGCCCCATGCCACACCTCCCAGCCGTTCGACCCGAGCAGCGACTCCATCATTCCGTCTGATTGCCATCTTAAAGAGCTGGAGATGGAGAGAGTTACAGCAGGAGAGAGGGGGGGTGGGGGGAGAATAGGGCCTTTATTAAACCTGCTGCTAATTGAGATAGCACGAAAATAATGGGTAGTGACACTTTAATGAAGACATGCTACGTATTACCACTCTTGCTTTCCTCCCATCCGCCACGGTGCAATGAAGGCAACAGTGAGGAAGATCGAGAGAGGGTGTTTTATTGCAAAAAAGTGGGGGGGGGGGGGGAGAAAAAAAAAGTCAGACGGAATTGATACCAGCTTGAGAGCGCAATATGTTTTTGGTGTCACGTCAAAAAGTAAGAGTTAAATGGAGTTACGGGCAGGGATATTGTTCTATCGTGTTAAAACACAATTATGTTTCATCAAGGCTGCTCTCTTTGTACGGGGAGTTTCAGAGATTTTGTGTGCGGATTTTTTTGGGGGGGGGGGAGTCAGAAAAAGGCAGGGTGATATTGTGTATATTTGGTTATAGCACTCAAAAGCTGACACGGGCTGACAATCATTGGATTTGGGAGCGAGGGTGATGATCGGCATTATGAAGAAAACGGTGCTTCGTCAAATAACAATATAACGCTAGCGGTGGGAGGGCATGTTTTAAAAATAGATAAAACATGAATGTACGTGTGCAAAATATGTTAATGCGGATGCAAACATAGACACAGTTATTGTTGTTTTTGATTCATTTAGTTTTCTCTCTCCAAAAACCCAGTTATTTTTAAGGAAAACAATGGTATGTGTGTTTACTTCTGTGTGGATCCATCACCATGAATGGTTACACCAGAGGGGGACAAACATGGTCCTCGGATGATTTTTTGTTAGCCCTCAGGTTTGTTGAAAACTTTTTTTTACTTTAAATTTAGTATTTCTACATGATCATAACAACAACAGAGCTGACATTAAAGCTGCGTTAAGAAACTTTTTATGAGAAAGAAAACCTTGATGTTATTGTGTATTTGACCTTGTACCCAGTAGTTGTATGTATGGTTGGTTAGCTGGCATTCTGCCTTTACTTTCCCTCGCAGTGACCAAGTATCAACTGTTTTTTCAAGGTTTCTGGTAGGTTTTCTCTGCTGATAGAACCACCTCCATGGTTACGCATACGTTCCATCCAGAAAACCTACCAAAAACCATAAATAAAACAACTTAGCCACTGTGATGGAAAGTAAAGCCGCTCTGGTAAACACTCATACGCCTCACAAAAAGTTCCATAATGCACCTTTAAAGTAATAATCTGTAAGTTTTAATGTTTTACTGATTTAACAGAGGGCAAGGCAAGTTTATTTGTAGAACACAATTCATACACAAGGCAATTGAAAGTAATTAAAATCAATACATAAAGCATCGACATAAAGTGTAATTAATAACAGTAAAAGGCAAGAGTGCAGATAAAATACTTTCAGTTTTCATATGCTCGGGTAAAAAGAACCGTTTTTAGCCTGGATTTGAACATTGTCAGAGTTGAGGCCTGTCTCACATCCTCATGAAGACTGTTCCAGATTTTCGCTGCATGAAACTGAAACACAGCCTCACCATATAGGCTATACCTTGACAAACAAACTCATTTCTTCCGTCAGATTAAACAGTACAACGAGAAAACCACTTTCTTGAACAGACTGACCAGTGATCGCATGACAATGGACTGACCTGGCACGTAATGACTCCCACAACGGCAGCAGCGAGGACAGTAACATTCGTTTCACCGTTTCCTCCGGGAGGACGACTTCATCCTTCATCAGAAACCCTCCTGTCTGGTGTAAAATAGTTGTTTCATCTGTGCGATTTTTTGTTTACTTTGGAAATGTATCTCTCTTTCCTCATGTTACAGTCTTGGGCTGTGTCCGAATGTCCACCCCAGCCCCTAACCCTCGTTCAGAAGACCTGCACTATGTCGTAGACTATAGTCCATTCTGTTGCCGTTTCGGACACGTTGCTCGCTAGTTTCTCACGAGCTATGTTCGAAACACCAGCAGAGTATAAACTATGGTAATAATGTATTTCTGCAAGAAATACCAACCAAATTCAAAAGACGGTTTAATATTTGGATAAATATTAGTCAGATCAGTTTGACATGGATTTTACATGATTAAAGTTAACAGCTTGGATTATTGCCTTTTTGCCTGAGGTCAAATAGACCCATCTAGTGACCATCCGATGCACACTACTTTTCAGAATGCATTGTGTGAAATTTCGAGTGCCTCTCCAGACATTTGGACACTACAAAAATGGCGTGACCACTATGTAGTGCAGTATATAGGGAATTGTGTGGACATTCAGACAGAGCCTATACCTTTAAGGTTCTAAGCCTGAAGAAAAGGGGTAGCTGCAACCTTAAAACCTATTCGACTGGTTTGCAGCCCTCCGTATTGTGTACACCTCAATATGTGGCCTTTGATGAAAAACTTTTAACACCCCTGGGCTGCACTCTTTTGCATATTATTACTGCAAGTGAATTCGATTTTCAGCATAATGATAGGGCAAAGATAATGTTGGAAATACAGTATAAAAACAATGTCATTATGTCCACACTCTCCTTTTCCTTAGATTATTTTACATAACTTTACATCCTAGACACTTAACACTGGCATGCTGCCTGCCTTTGGCTAATGTGCCATTTGAATGCCAGACCAACGCCTAATTCGGATAAACCGACCAACAACTGTTAACAGTCACGACTTTCACATTCGAGACGAAAACTTACACTCACATTATTGGCCACATTAAGATGCACTTTGACAAATATCATATTACTTGATTTAGTGACATGGATTTGAATTTCAATCTTGGTGACAAATGCCTGTGTATTTTAACCAGTGTTATCTATAAAGCACAGCTGGATTACTCGCATCTGTATATGTGTGATGTATCTCTCTATGTTTGAGCGAAAAATGCAGCCGTTTGATACTTTAAAGTTCCCCGGTGGAGATGATTTTGTTCGGCTGAGATTGAAAAGTCTGACTGCGGGATGACTCCAATCTCCACCACACACACACGTATACCCTATACACAATGAAGACACAATACAAAGCCCCCTCCTGTACTGTAGATCTGCAGATGAATATGAAATCACAAAGAGGTATAAATATTTATGAAATGCATTATTCTTTGGCTTTTTGCTAAAGGAGAGGTGAGCATAATTTGGCCCTGTCTCCCCGTGTTGTGCAGCCTCTTCACAAAAGCCGGGCAATAAGCAGGTGTTAACTACATGCACACACTGGGAAACACACACTGATGTAAAAGGATGAAGGAATACGAAGCGGGGCGCACTAGCCGAAACAGTGAATGAGAATGCAGGTGTATGTGATATAGCTGCCAGCTATGTGTTACATGCATACAGTACATTCTCAGCAACTTTTGAAAAGTTCAATTCTTTACGAAACAGGTGGAACAGAAGTATTGTCACTTAAAGGCGTGAAGTGGGACTATATGGCTTTAATTTTTGTCTTTTTTTTTTATTGTTTTGTTTATTTGTTCCACTATTCAGTATATTGTATCGGTACCAGGGAACAGAGTAACCGATGTGGGGGTCTTTAAATTTACAGCAGCTCCAACACCATTTGTCCGAGCCCTAATCCTAACCCGAACCTATTCTTGACCTTAACCTCAACCCTGGGGGATATAAGTGTAGGGACCTTAGGGCTGACCACCTTCTAGGGTGAAAACGTTACTGTACGGTTTTGTCATTGGGGTTTTGGAAAAATGGATGGACAAGTTTATTGAAAGTCTATTGGTGGTTGTTTAAGAAAAAAAAAAAATATAAACATATTTCACCTGGCCCAGCATTGTCATACGGGTTATAGCAAATTTTAGAAAAAGAAAAACTCTTTGAAGCGGGGCTTTCAAGCCATTCTAGGGAGGTCTAAAGTCTCATTAGAATCCTGTTTAGCGAGTGTCTTTTGGAGTCGCCCCTGGCCACCATGGGGTGGTATTACAGCAATGTCAGCTCCCCGCCATGAGGACCACAGAGAAGTGCATTCCTCGCCCATTGGACAAGATATTTGACTATAGGGCTCCTCGAACATCCGGGAAATGTGACGGTGAAAACAATGGCAGTATTAAACATCGTTTTTGCCTGTGAATGACAGATTGTGCTCGATAAATTGAGTTGTTCTCAGTAAATCAGGCCTAAAAGCTGTTGTGCGGTTGGATGTTCCATTTTGTCAGAACTACAGCTATCAATCTTGTAAACTGAGTAAGTTAATGATCGGAATCGACGTCTGCAAATCTAAACAAATTGTGTGGACTATGTATTAAAGTTTAACGTAACTGTGCCAGACACATCAGGCTCTTAATTCCAGGATTGACTTTGACTTTGCTAAATCATGCTTTGGCTAAATCTGAAGCCGAATAAACTAGAAAGAATGTGGCCTAAGCATTACGTTGAACTTAGATCATGATTATTTCCAGAAATGCGAACATAAAAGCATGAAATTCAGCACAAAGTTAAGATGGTTAAGATACCAGGCTCATCAGGTACATTCATCGAGACCAATTAAGTTCAATTTCTGTTTATATTGGACTTTTGCCTCAATAGGCAGGTTATTGTGGTAATCAAGTGACATTTCATCACAATCCGACAATTATTCACCTTAATAAATACTCTCAAATCCAATGACCCAATGCAGCGATCTCCCATTGCTTTCAATGAAGCCGAGAGCGTTGTATTCACCTTCCCTTGATTTTCCACCGGAGAGCCCTCTACGTTTGTTAAGTGTGACGTCACGACTTCTGCTTCCGGGTCCTAGCAGACCGGCTAATATGCGAGAAAAAAAACATAAACAACTCTTAAAAACAACGATAAAAATTTCTGAAACTCAACAGAGAGTTACTGAACATACTTATTCATCAGGCCCATTAGCAAAAAATGCCACAGCTACTGCTAAAAATAGTATTATTTACAAAAGTTGCTACATCCTGGTTTAGCGGAGAAAAATGCTAACATCCGAGTCGGCGCAGCAGCTTCGCTAAATCCGGAAGTAGCAACTTTAGTAAATATTTCTTTTTTTTTAGCAGTAGGTACGGCATTTTTGGCTAATGGGCCTGATAAATAAGTATGTCCTTTTTAATTTAGTAACAACAAACTTGGCCAGTTAGAAACAACGGATGACATCCTGCAAAATCTGAATGGCATACTTTACCATTGGTCAAGTCTAGATGTATTGAAGCTTATCGTCTTGCAAAGATACGCAGAACTGAACCTATAAGAAGTCACAGCATTGTGTATATATAGATTTTCTTTTTTTTTTTTTTTTTAAGACAATGGTAGTATTTAAATCATCACAATAGGTTGTGTACACGTTACATGTATTTATTTATTTATTTGGTCGGGACAGTGCATGTTAATGAACATACATGGGTCTCATGCATGTAAACAAGCCACACCGGATTGTAGCCTTTGGCTAATTTGTGTCCGTTGTCCCCCATGCGCACACTCAAACATCCTGGCCTATTGTACATGTTTTTAGTGGTAGGGGAAACCGGAGTACCGGGAGGAAACCTACGCTGACACGGGGAGAACATGCAAACTCCACACAGAAAGGCCCCGTCTAACCCCGGACCTTCTAGTTGTGAAGCACGAGCTCTAACCGCTGAACTACCGTGCCGCCATTATAGAATATGATGATGTCATAATGTCAGGCGGAGGGCAGGGGCCAATGGGAGAAATACAGTTTGTTTTTAAAGAAATCTCCAAAACAAAAATGTCCAAATGTTTTTCCTCATTAGTGTTTGACAGTGATTGGATTAAGAAACCTGACATGTTATTGTTATGTCTGAAAGTCCTTTCTACTGGACAACATCACGGACATGTTTTTGAATATTGTCACCACTTTTGGACGCCTTTCAAAAAAATTATATTTAAAAATTATTTTATATGTGCTGATAGAGGAGACTATAGACTTTGAGACAGTTTTTGTTTCACGTGGATTCTCCCGTATTAACCAAAAACTAAGGCAAAGACATCTGCAGTTCACCAGTTACCACAGTTACCATAGTTACCATCATGGAATTTTCAGTTGCCCTCCACCTCAATCTGAAACTATAGGGGCTTTAGAATGTAGTGATGACACGTCAACCTATTGCTCATTTTAACAATGTATTTACAGTTTTCCTTTCAAAGTTATGTGGATATACGTTTGCACACCGTGTCACTGATCCAGAGTCAGGTCCAGTCGATATGGTGCCCAAGGCTGAATTGGGCTCAGTCCTCCTGTTGCCCTCTTATGTCACTATAGGCATTATGGAACAAATAGTAAAGGCACTATATTGATCTGAAAATAAGAATTATAAATGTGCAATTTTGCCCATACAATAAATGGCAGTAAACCAGCGAGATAAAGAAACATAATAAAACTAAATACAAATCCCATCAAAATAATCATCTGAAAATAATGAAAAAGGCAGTCATTCAATGAGCAATTTTGTCGTCGCCAACAAACACCGTTGCTTTTATGCTAAACATCAAACTAAATTGCTGTCTGTCAGTGATATGGTCATGACAACAACCTTCGCAATCATCTTTATGAAAAGCTTTTCACCTTGTTGAGCATCCGACCGCGCCGGCTTGATGAAGTCTGCCGCGCGAATTACCGCGTTACGAGTTGGGGCGAAATCCACAGCGTCATGCACTCATCAGAGAGGTAAAGTGCGCCGCAAACAAAGTTATTCCGTCTCTCTCGCCGCTCCTCTCCTCTCTCTCCTAATTCCCGTGTCCTCCAGTGTGATGGTAAAAAATGAGGCTCCTTACGCTGCGAGCTGGAGCCTTTTTTGATTGAAGTGAGTGATTTTCCCCGGCCGCGCACCTGCGTAAAACAGATGATAATGCTGTTGGAGTCATTTACCGTGACTTTACTAAGATGAATTTGAGCGCCGCTTTCTCATCATGCAAATGCGGCTACGCAAAAAAAGAAAAAAAAAGAAGAGGAAACCATCGTGCCTTCTCTCTTCTCTGGGGAAACCTATTTTTGCAAGCGTTACAGAGAAAGATTACCCGTAACCAAGTGATTCGACTCTTTATCTGCCAATGTAAACCCGGCCTTAACCATCGAGGTGACTGTTATTATTATTTGTTTTGGGTATAACGCTATATTTAACGCAATTTTGCGGTGAGAAGGAGGTAGCTGTGGGCCGCGCAGTCGTGCTCAGATTGATAGGAAGACATCATCATTATAGGGCAGCTCAGTGCCACATAGCCTGTAGCCTAAATGTCCACTGTCGGCCTCTGTGTCGGTCCTTCCTGTCTGTCTTCTCCTTCTCTCCCGCCTCCTCGCTCGCTCAAATCGCCGTTCATTTGCTCTGCCCATTGCCCCTGCAGGCCACGTGTAGCACTCTGGGTGACCCGGGCCAGCAAAGGTACACCGACCTGATTACTTACTTGCACATATTTAATCTCATATCGGACAATGCGCCGTGGAGAACAAGAGCAAAAGGTACAAAACAATTGATTTTGCATGCAGTTTAACGTATGAAAACAGACACACACTATGACGTCATTGAAGCCTAATAATCTGTCTTCTTTTGTCTTTCTGGGAGATTTAAGCCATTAAAGGAATAGGCCACCGTTTTTACATACTGAGATGTGTTCTTACCTTAGCTTTGACGAGTTCATTTGTACCTGACTGGTCTTCACGTGGGCCTTCCGTAACGTAAACACAGCACAGACGGCATTAGCATGTAGCCTCTCTCTTCTCCTCTATAGCTCCAAACGAGGTGAAGATGGAAGCTACCAAACTCTTCAACGTGTTCCCTATTTAAATATGGTTACGTGAAGTGTTACACTATAAAGTATAATTACACAAAATTAAACAATGTGGATTTTCAAAGCGGATAAAAAGGGGAACTATATTGTAAGGCGTAATAATACCGGGAGTAATTTGGCATCTGCGCAGTGATATCTTCACTTTACTGTGCGGATGCCGAATTACTCCTGGTATTATTACGCCTTACAATATAGTTCCCCTTTTTATCTGCTTTGAAAATCCACATTGTTTAATTTTGTGTAATTATACTTTAACAATTCACGTAACCATATTTGAATAGAGAAAACGTAGAAGAGTTTGGCAGCTTCCATCTTCACCTCGTTTGGAGCTATAGAGGAGAAGAGAGAGGCTAAACGCTAACGCCGTCTGTGCTTTGTTTACGTCACGGAAGGCACACGTGGAGACCAGACAGGTACAAATGAACTGGTCAAAGCTAAGGTAAGAACATATGTCAGTATGTAATAACGGTGGCCTATTCCTTTAAAGTGTTTTAACAAGTCATGTTTTTGTTGTTGTTTATCTCTTGGTATGTAGTTCAAAATCAACCTGAATTCTGGAGGTTCTTAGTTTATGTTGCATGTCCTAAACTTGATTTGCAGCTTCAGGCAACCCTGGCTGAGTTGTGATAGTAATAGTATATTTAATAATTTAAAAAACTTTATTTCTTTAATTCTACATATTATTTCTCTGTTATTATTAATACCAATCAGTTCCGACCATACCTTAAGCATACAGAGCACATTACACAGTCCACTGAAAAGAGTGTTTGTGACCTCCAAAGAGGGTACGATGGACTCTACGTGTTGAGACAGGCGGCTTGTGTGGATTTGCCACAGGCCTGGATGGGACACCGCTTCTCTTCCATTTCCTGTTGATCTGAAGCGGATATCTCTAGTTTTCATGAAGCACTGTGTTAGCTTTCAGAAATGCAGTTTTGTTACCTCAACTATAGCGAGACAGTGCTTTCACAATTCGCCAGAGAAAAGACACTATACAGCAACACCTCAGTTTTGGGAGCGAGAAGCCTAGCAAAATCTGCAATATTCCCTGTTGTCCCAAGCTTTGATGGATTTTCTCCTCCCATCATCATCGTATAGAGTTATATATTTTTTTTTTACTACTTTACCTTTTTAACCAGGTAAGGCACAAACAGATTGTATTATCTCATTTAAAGGGAGTTCAGGGAGCCAGTGGCCACCCTATTTTACATGTTTTCAGAGATAGAGAAAACAGCATAAACAGGGGAAGATCGTTCAACCCAGCATACCTATGATGCACAATCAAGTTCCATTAGTTCATCAGTTCTTAAGTGGTCAAACAAGGTATTTGTAATCCCCCAGTGGGTGGAAATAGAATATACTATAGTATATGATGATACATGGGACACTCAACAACAAATGCAAACTATTAGGCTGAAGGACTTACCTTAAAGCACATATATATCATTTTATGTTATTTGCACAAAGTTATGCTGCAGCTCAGGGTGATTTGATAGCATCGTTCAAGTTGTGCTATCGGCATATACACTTTAGGCTAAGTGTGATTGCAATACATCAAGACAAAGCACTCAGGGGAAATGGCTGCTCCATCACCAGTCCTATCTTGTTCCATCATTGTCATAATCGCATTTCTCATGTGCCATTTGAAAACATATTACCTTTGCAAGCAAGGATTTTGATGGCAAGATTTTCGACTTCGGCCTGTTTTGGTATTTATGAATAGTTGCGTCAGGGGACCGGAGATTGTTCTCTCTCCACGCCAGTGCAATGTGTTGGCATGCGTGGGTACATATTGAGGAATGGAGTATAAGTAAGTGACCTGGGACTCCCCCATGTTTAATCTGAGTGAAAACAGAACTCATCTGTGGGCTGAATATTGAGAATGGGAGCGTACGCACTCTGCAGGACTTATATGCCCATATTCTAGTGTCAGGAGGATGAAAGTAATGTTCTCTTGTGGAAAATGCCTTCACGGAATGAACAAGAGATGGAATCCTCTAATAAATTCTCCCATGGGATTGGAACCGTGTGTTTCTCTGACTCCAAAATATGCTCCAGGATCGGGCCTACAATTTACAATGCGGTTGTATTGTGAAATAATGCAATGCAGATTATATTGTGTTGTGAATCATTACAGATTGATGACGATTGTCCTCATGGGGAAATAAAGTAGTTCTATCTGTTTGATCAATTTTACTATGCTACTTAGGCAACCTGTCAGGAGGCGACCGCAGTGCAGCCCCTTTCCTAGATCTTAAGCCCGGTTCATGATCAGGGATACCCGGTGGAAACTCACCCGGTGCAAGAAAATGTGTAATTGCAATTGTATATTCTTCCCGTAAGGAAATGTGTGTCTTCATTCAAGCCAACCTTCAACCAGTGTCTCTGGACAACGTGTCATGTTGTGAAAATGACATTTCATGAGTCACATTTTAGGTGTAATTTTACATTGACTGACCAAAAAAAAGTTACCACCAAATTTTTTACCACTATTCTTTTTTGAGTCAGGCAGTGTATTTTTGGAATTTGGACAAATTCCTCTTAGTCTGTTACTTGCTGTCCCCTTTATCAAAGGTTAGGACAGGTTACCCGAGCCTATGAAAACTGAAAGTATTTTATCTGCACTCTTGCCTTTTACTGTAATTGATTAATTTTTATGTTGATGTTTTAATGATTGATTTGATCAGTTTTCTTGTAATTTTATGCAACTGTGAAAGCACTTTGAATTGCCTTGTGTATGAATTGTGCCCTACAAATAAACTTGCCTTGCCTTGCCTAGGATTATGGTTAGGGATGGCAAATGTTATGTTTCATTCACACAGATCTTACATATATTTTTAGAAACTAGAAGGCCTTGGCTTTCAACAAGATATCACACTGGCCTGCAGGCTGTAAGCTCTCCAGTCAATGCGCTTTGGGATTTGGATATACATTGGACAAAATAACTCTAACCCTAAGATGACAGATAACAGATAACACGTTAAGCATCTTGAGCAACTCTTTGCCAATTTTGCTACTCAAAATTGCTCATAGGGTATTGGACGACTGCTCCCCCACTTATTGCCATTGTTCAGTACATTATAAACTCACATTCACTGGTCCCAACCATTTGTAAAAAGGTCACTATTTGTACCGCTGGAGTTACTGGCCGAAGAAATCCGCGCAAACCTCCGGGTACACTCTTCCTTCTGCTAAAGTGGACATAGTGAGTGTAGTGTTCAGGGGCTTTAGCAGATGAGGTTACGAAATTCCAGCCTTTTATCTCCGTATCTCGGGTGTGTTGTTCCCTGTGATCATTAGGATGTTTTAATTCAACACCAAAGGATCGGGAGAGTGGCCTGGAGTCTTTCACCATCTCTCATCATCACCACCCCCTCTGCTCTGAGCCTCACAGGTTAAATCCGCCAGTATGCTGTGTGTGCGCGTGGATTTTTCTTCCTTTTTTTTTTTCTTTGAGCAACACTGATCAAAGACTTCCACCTACAGTGCCAGTGATCCTTCTTCCTTGGCACTCTCTCCATCAGCAGCAGCTGTCTCAAATCTCCTACAAGTACAGAGTTGAGTTGAGTTCATGTTAAACACATAAGGTATTTTAAAGGTGGGGTGTGTACGATTGTTTGTACATTTCAGAAATATCCCTGTCTGTGAAAGGCGCTATATAAATAAACGTTTGCTCACTTACTTACTTACTTTGTGGAGAAGTGCAGTTAATGATAAAACTTTAGCAAAACCACTGCATCAGGGAAGTGAACTTTACTTTTGGTCACAGCCTTTAATTTAACATTATGTAGCATGTTTTGATTATAGTATAGTAACGTTAGCATCTTAGTTGCCAGTTGCCTGGAACGCATCATAAAACCGGTTGCCATTAAACTGAAATGTATGACTTAAGGAGCCAGATCATGACTTAATTTTGGTTGTGCTACCGTATACTTTTTGAAACGTACAACTGCGCCTATTTTAAAGGAACATGCCACCGTTTTTCCATACTGAGATATGCTCTTACCTGAGCTTATATGAGTTGATGCGTACCTGTCTGGTTTTTGTGCGTGCGCTCAGTCACGCAAAAAGGCCGAAGATGTTGTTAGCATCTAGCCTCTCCTCCTCTCCTCTATGGGGCCAAACAGGGGTGAAGTTAGAAGCGACCAAGTTTGTCCTTGTTTTCCATAAAAAGAGGTACTAGGTGTTATTACGCCTTACAATATAGTACCGTATTTCAATAGGGAAAACGTGGAAGAGCTTGGTCCCTTTTAACTTCACCCCCGTTTGGCCACATAGAGGAGAGAAGGAGAGGCGAAATGCTAACCTCTTAGGTCGTGTTGCGTGACTGAGCGCACGCGTAAAGACCAGACAGGTACGCGTCAACTCGTCTAAGCTCAGGTAAGAACATATCTCAGTATGGAAAAACTGTGGCCTGTTCCTTTAACATCTGAAATGTTCCTCCCGAAATGATCCCGTGACAATGCCTAACGTGGATCCTTTTCTGCTCCCAGGATCGGGGCCAGCATGATCTAAATTTATACAGCTGTTGCCATTGACTTAATAATTTCAAGTACTGTTGGAAATGTATGAATGAATGAGTGTGACTTGTGAGTGGACATTTATTAGTGTGTTCAGGAGGCTTTGTGTAATTCTGTTGAAGTTGCATACCCAGGCTGTCAACTGTGTGACAGTCATCCCAGTGGCACACACCCCAGGGAGTGGACATACCTAGGTTTAGCCTAAGCACTTTGACGCAGTAAATGTAACGCAAAGGGCTTTCCGTGATAACTGACAACTGGTTACTGAAATACGACACGTTAGGAGTGTTAACGCCGTAATTCCAAACTCAATGATGATTTGAAGACGGTGATGGCCCCAATTGCGACGAACAGCGTCTTTAATCATGCGCTGTGTCATAGCTGTCCTGAAAAAGAGTATTTTTGTCAAATTCCCAAAGCTCTGCAGTGACCGGTCTATCTTTAACTTCCAGGCTCATCAATTACAGTGTCCAGAGTTTCAGAGGACGAACACTGACACCGCATCAAAGCTCTGCACAATCGACTGTCTTCTGTGTCACAGTAAAAGGGGACAGGAGACGGGGCACAAGAACAGACAAGAAAACGATATCCTTTAGTTTTGGTGCACAGCGTCCTCATCTCAGCGCTACCCCATGTCTCTTTCTTCTGTAAGGTAAGAAACGTGAGCGTTATTGTGTCTGGGGAGGGAAATGTGTTCCCTGTATTTAACTTTTCATGTGAAATAAGGATTTGTGTCTGTCTCCTTGAAATGTTTTAGCATGGTTTACATCGCTCAGACTGTGAATGGACTCTATGCACATGAGTGACTCAGCCGCTGTTCTTCCTTTTGTTATTTGTGTTTTGTGCAAATCAATACATTGTTCAAGAAAAATGACGTACAAGTGAGTTACTGGCTACCTGTTAAAAACCTTAAGTTGGAAGTTCTTGACTGGAGGAAATATCTCTGTTAGAAGTTTTTCTGTCAGAACTAAAATACTAAAGAGTCCTTGCCTGTACGTAAAACTTATTCTCAGTCAGTGGTCCTGGCCAAACCTAGTCCAAGCTCTGGAGATAAATCCCCGAGAGCTGCACTGGAGTTACCCACTTCTCCTGTCTGTTTTCCACAGTGTTCAGGAGTGGGTCAAATGCAGTGGACCAATTTCCCTATGGAGGCAATAATGTGTACCTTACATACCTTTCATTGATCTGCATTTTCTCCATTTGCCTGTGTGGGTTCCCACTTTAGACATCAACCAAAAACATGCACAGTTTGTGATCCTCGAACAAAGCGCCCTGACATGTCTCCAAGAGAAACAGGTACAAAAAAATGGGTCAAATGCAAAGGGACGATACAGATGCAACCTTGACACAGAAGCATCCATCTTTTGCATTGACGATATTGGCAAAAACTGGAAAGAAAATGGCCTTTTGACTGTGTTGTGGCGTTTCCATGGTTTCCCCCCCAAATCTCTCTCCTCCCGCACATGAATTTGTACCCGCCGCCATGGCCAGGAGGTGTTTGTTTCTCTTTTAAATGGGCGACGCGCCATATGTGTGGTCATTAGTCTAAAGAGTGTCCTTCAGCCGCTCCAGAGGACAACGTGTCAATGAGTAGATTAACTAGCCACTGGTGTTCCCCGGCTTTACTAAAAGACCTTGAGTTATAGCAACTTTCACTTTGTTTCACTCCCATCTATTTTACGGAAGGGGGGAATATTGCAAATCACAAACGCCAAGACGGATGTACAGCTTAAGGGCGAAATGTCCCCGTGTTTGTTTAGAACATGTTTGAGATAAAAAATACATACAAGGGGTGACGTGTTGTTGCAGAGAATGGAAGGAATAATTGGAAATGGCATTCAGAAAGCGCAGGATCAATGTGTTTGGCCCAGCTTGTGTAGGAGCAGAAGAGTGAGCCGGTGGCTGCTCTTCGCTCCACTTAAGGTTTTTAACCCCTATTAGGCCAGGCCTGGCTGTCGCGCTGTCCTGCCGGAGCCGCACTAAATTGCCAATTTGGAACCTTATATCTAGCCCGGTCCTCCCGGTGTACATACAAGTGAGATATGCTTTCTCCTGCTTTTTCTTGCTCATGCTTTTTCTTTTCTTTGTAATCAGTCTATGTGTGTCTGTGTAAGTTCTCAGTCATACAGGAGTTGTCCATCTTCAATGAAGGTACTTGATTCATCTTCTGTACTCAGTAGTTGAAGTCCTCGAACGTTTCGCCTCTCATCCAAAAGGCTTCGTCAGCGAAGTCTATGTGTGTTTTTATGTTTTGTATTGCATAAGCTGAAATAAATCTAAATGTAAACAGAAGTAGCAACGTTTTTTCTTTTATATATACGCTAAAATAAAAAAACAAAAAATCAAACTGAGTTCTCAATCTTTTCTCTGTATTTTCTGATAAATTTGGGGGGAAGGCCCCAAACAGTTTTGTTTGTTTTGTATAAATAACATAAGAAAGTAAGGGGGCTCTTGGTGCCTCTTCAGTGTTTCAGAAGAAGAAATGTGTAGGTCTCATGTGTAAGCTCATGAGCTGGCTGTTTGTTTTGTTTGTATGGACTGTGCAGTAAAAAAAATCCACCGAACCCCACAAAAACATGGCAAAGACATACAAGGCGAGGCAACTTTATTTATACCGCGCATTTCGTACACAAGGCAACTCAATGCATCCAGTAAAACAGTTTGGAACACAGACACCACAAATGCAGAAAAAGGCAAGACAAACGCAGCTGTACCAAGAGGTTGCTATTGCCTTCCCCCAAAAAACATGCATTTCGGAAAGAGCGGAACTGATAAATGTCAAAACAAACATCTATCTAACCTTGCAATGTGATATCAGCACCAGCAACGATTACAAGTCAGTGCTTTATAAACTACTGGTAATCACTGCAGTAAATAACGTTATTGCAGGGGTTCCCAGATCAGTGCCTTCAGATCTCCAATTTTAGAACCCCTGCTTTAATACGTTCATAAAATGGTGCAAATATCAATTTCCATCCTAGCATATATTCTTTACAAGTCAGACGCACATTACAGCACATTGTCGCCACTACCCTCATTCAGTCACACAACAACCATATACCGAGACGCAGCTAGGGCCCTTACCTGCTTGGCTCCTGCTAGTCCGGGGCCTGTCACTGTGTATGGACCGGCCAATTTATCATGTAATCTGCTGGGGAGAATGGACGCGCCACTATCAGCAATCTGCTATTGATCCACGCCTGGGGCCCCCTCTATTGTTCATCTGGAGCCCTCAACTGGCATCCAGCATTAATGAAAGAAACTAAACAATGCATAGCAATCAGACACCCCACGCCCCAAATATCACACCATCTACCTGCCCCTTCGCCTTCGAGAGGACAACGGCGGTTTGGAAGTGACGGAAAGAGCAACAGAAAAGTTGTTTTCTTTCTTTCTTTCTTTCTTTAGCTTAGGAGCAAACTTTTGTTATTATGTTTGTGTTTGAGGAGGTGTGGGCAAGGGTAAGAAAAGACATTTATCATGTCAGAGAAGCTCATATCATCCCTGACCCTGAACGCCAGACGACACCAGTGATATCGGAGCCGCTTATTGAATAATGTTCAACGGCACGCTTTGCTTAGGAAATAGAGACGTATGGTAAATCACTATGATGGAGGGTTTCCAGTTAAGCAGTGGTTAGATTTTGGCTAGGTTTCATTGAAGTGCAGATAAACCGAGCGGAGATATGGCGAGGAAGAGGTCTGTTGGACGTGTGTTTGGAGTGCAGATTAGGTAGTGAGAGTTTTTTTATTTTTGATTGAGCACCTCCTCATTATGCCATCATGAAGAGAGTGTAATAGCAACAAGAAATAAAATCAATTGCTTTTATGTGTGTGTGTGTGTGTGTGTGTGTTCAAGAGTAACCACAATCGAATCAATAATTGTTTCCTTTTTTATTTGTCATGTAACTCATGTAACTCTTACTATTTTGTCGGGTCTGATAAACCTGTTGTTCAGATCTTTACATTGTGCTGCAAAACTTTGGATTCTTGTCAGTTTTATTTTGACTGTTAAAGAGTATACACAATCAAAGTTTTTGAGCTTTTTATATTGTTCCCTTGTCAAATACATTCACGCAGTGGCATTTTGCTTCAGTCACACAGTTTTGAGTAATCCGGATCACTTCGGTTGTTGTTTCTTCTTCTACTGAAGCCCTCTGATCTGTATTCATTGGATTTTGTTGCATCATAGAGGGAACAAGAAACTGTCAACTGCATTTAAAAGCCTAAAATCCATCACCACACCTGCGCTTAAAGTGAGTTAATTTGTCGCATAAAAAACATACCTATTACCATCTAGACAATGTAAATTTGTACTTGCCGCCGCTCCGATCACGGGGATAGGGTTACGTTTAGGGTCAGGGGTTAGGGTTAGGAATGGCAAATATGATGTAAGTTGTGTATCACTCACACAGACCCATAGTTTTAGAAACTGGAAGGTCTTTCAAATGAGGTATCACACTGGCATATACTGTAGGCTGTAAGCTCTCCAGCAACCCAATCTCCGAAGAAAAATGTACAATATTTACGTTTTCCTTAAAGCTAATATTCGTTTATATTACACGTTTTTAGTGTCTGATTATGTATATATTTTACATTTTAAAAACGTACAAATTCAATGTTTTTCTCAACGTACTTTATTGACGAAAATACACTCAACAAGTAATAGTAAATAATGTACAGATTTCACGTATAAACAAACGTACACTATTTACATATTTAATACACGCTTTTAGTTTCACAACAAACGTAATATAGTGACGAATGTTCAAAGCTAACGTAGCTAACATACGAAAAACCAAAATGTACATATTTTACGAAGTTACAAACGTCAATAAACACGCTTTTAGTTTCACAACAAACGTAATATAGTGACGAATGTTCAAAGCTAACGTAGCTAACATACGAGAAACCAAAATGTACATATTTTACGAAGTTACAAACGTCAATAAACACGCTTTTAGTTTCACAACAAACGTAATATAGTGACGAATGTTCAAATAGCAAACGTAGCCAACATACGAAAAACCAAAATGTACATATTTTACGAAGTTACAAACGTCAATAAACACGCTTTTAGTTTCACAACAAACGTAATATAGTGACGAATGTTCAAATAGCAAACGTAGCTAACATACGAAAAACCAAAATGTACATATTGAACGAAGTTACAAACGTCAATAAACACGCTTTTAGTTTCACAACAAACGTAATATAGTGACGAATGTTCAAAGCTAACGTAGCTAACATACGAGAAACCAAAATGTACATATTTTACGAAGTTACAAACGTCAATAAACACGCTTTTAGTTTCACAACAAACGTAATATAGTGATGAATGTTCAAATAGCAAACGTAGCCAACATACGAAAAACCAAAATGTACATATTTCACGAAGTTACAAACGTCAATAAACACGCTTTTAGTTTCACAACAAACGTAATATAGTGACGAATGTTCAAATAGCTAACGTAGCTTACATACGAAAAACCAAAATGTACATATTTAACGAAGTTACAAACGTCAATAAACACGCTTTTAGTTTCACAACAAACGTAATATAGTGACGAATGTTCAAATAGCTAACGTAGCTAACATACGAAAAACCAAAATGTACATATTTCACGAAGTTACAAACGTCAATAAACACGCTTTTAGTTTCACAACAAACGTAATATAGTGACGAATGTTCAAATAGCAAACGTAGCTAACATACGAAAAACCAAAATGTACATATTGAACGAAGTTACAAACGTCAATAAACACGCTTTTAGTTTCACAACAAACGTAATATAGTGACGAATGTTCAAATAGCAAACGTAGCTAACATACGAAAAACCAAAATGTACATATTGAACGAAGTTACAAACGTCAATAAACACGCTTTTAGTTTCACAACAAACGTAATATAGTGACGAATGTTCAAAGCTAACGTAGCTAACATACGAAAAACCAAAATGTACATATTTTACGAAGTTACAAACGTCAATAAACACGCTTTTAGTTTCACAACAAACGTAATATAGTGACGAATGTTCAAATAGCTAACGTAGCTAACATACGAAAAACCAAAATGTACATATTTAACGAAGTTACAAACGTCAATAAACACGCTTTTAGTTTCACAACAAACGTAATATAGTGACGAATGTTCAAAGCTAACGTAGCTAACATACGAAAAACCAAAATGTACATATTTAACGAAGTTACAAACGTCAATAAACACGCTTTTAGTTTCACAACAAACGTAATATAGTGACGAATGTTCAAAGCTAACGTAGCTAACATACGAAAAACCAAAATGTACATATTGAACGAAGTTACAAACGTCAATAAACACGCTTTTAGTTTCACAACAAACGTAATATAGTGACGAATGTTCAAAGCTAACGTAGCTAACATACGAGAAACCAAAATGTACATATTTTACGAAGTTACAAACGTCAATAAACACGCTTTTAGTTTCACAACAAACGTAATATAGTGACGAATGTTCAAATAGCTAACGTAGCTAACATACGAAAAACCAAAATGTACATATTGAACGAAGTTACAAACGTCAATAAACACGCTTTAAGTTTCACAACAAACGTAATATAGTGACGAATGTTCAAAGCTAACGTAGCTAACACACGAAAAACCAAAATGTACATATTTTACGAAGTTACAAACGTCAATAAACACGCTTTTAGTTTCACAACAAACGTAATATAGTGACGAATGTTCAAAGCTAACGTAGCTAACATACGAAAAACCAAAATGTACATATTTAACGAAGTTACAAACGTCAATAAACACGCTTTTAGTTTCACAACAAACGTAATATAGTGACGAATGTTCAAATAGCTAACGTAGCCAACATACGAAAAACCAAAATGTACATATTTAACGAAGTTACAAACGTCAATAAACACGCTTTTAGTTTCACAACAAACGTAATATAGTGACGAATGTTCAAAGCTAACGTAGCTAACATACGAAAAACCAAAATGTACATATTTAACGAAGTTACAAACGTCAATAAACACGCTTTTAGTTTCACAACAAACGTAATATAGTGACGAATGTTCAAAGCTAACGTAGCTAACATACGAAAAACCAAAATGTACATATTGAACGAAGTTACAAACGTCAATAAACACGCTTTTAGTTTCACAACAAACGTAATATAGTGACGAATGTTCAAAGCTAACGTAGCTAACATACGAGAAACCAAAATGTACATATTTTACGAAGTTACAAACGTCAATAAACACGCTTTTAGTTTCACAACAAACGTAATATAGTGACGAATGTTCAAAGCTAACGTAGCTAACATACGAGAAACCAAAATGTACATATTTTACGAAGTTACAAACGTCAATAAACACGCTTTTAGTTTCACAACAAACGTAATATAGTGACGAATGTTCAAAGCTAACGTAGCCAACATACGAAAAACCAAAATGTACATATTTAACGAAGTTACAAACGTCAATAAACACGCTTTTAGTTTCACAACAAACGTAATATAGTGACGAATGTTCAAAGCTAACGTAGCTAACATACGAAAAACCAAAATGTACATATTTAACGAAGTTACAAACGTCAATAAACACATGTTTTATGTCGCAATAAATACGTAATGTAGTGACGAACACTTTCACAGGAGCATTTGTTCACATTTTTGGCTCTCAATTAAACGTCCAAATACTATGGCAAATAGTATACCATGTTAACAATTAGAGAGATGATTATTCTAATGTATGTACCGATTATACATTGAAAAATGCGTCGCTTTATGGACCCTATCACAAGATACTGCACAGAGCAGGCAGATTACAATCGCCCAGTCAAATGAAAATCAAACCTTGAAATGAAGCCTATACATGTGACATTAAGCGACATATTTGCAATGCAGTGCAGCAGTTTATTTGTCTTCCTCCTTAACAGGTGTTCCGAAGGTTTAGCTTGGTGCTACAGCTACTTGCTCTGTCATCCGACACCTGCAAATGCATGCAGAAGTTAGACAAACACGTAGCAAAACAGTTCCGTAGGTCTACTATTGAAAAACGCAAGCGACGATCTGTGCTTACCAAAATCCGCGCACCATAACCCCAATAGTTCGGATCCTCGATGTTTCAATAGATCCTTGGTTTCAATACACGACTTCACCGCACCCTTCCTCGTTTATCTTTTAAATTTGCCTCCAACTCCCGGATAGTGGATACAACTTCCGCCGACCACACTTGTTCTGTGGTTTAACAGATTGTGGCATTACCGCCTCCCACAGGATTGGAAGAATACGGCAGGGGTAAATTATGCCATTTCCAGTGTTGGGGAGAATACTCACTTAGTGGATACTAAATACTTGCCTTAATATAATTACGAATGTTCAAACAGGAAACGTAACTTACAGACGAAAACATGTACATATTTAACTAAGTTACAAACGTCAATAAATTCATTATTAGTTTCACAAGTAACGTAATATAGTGACGAATGTTCAAATAACAAACGTAACTTATAGACGAAAATACACAATGTACATATTAAACGAAGTTAAATACTTCACAAAAACACGTTTTTAGTTGTCCAGGTTGAATTTGCGCATAAGCTTCATAATAATTTTTAAAGCAGGTATTCAGTATTTTGGAACTACTTAAATGTTCTAAGTATTCTCCCCAAAACCGCCAAGTGACCATCACATCAAAACATGTATAAATAACACATGCAATACCAAATATATAGTTTAGATCTGGGGGGGAAACAAGGCTCCTGGCTTAACTAACTGCCATGCTGGAACATGACTGTTATGAACTTATGGTAGATAAACTATTCACACAGACACAAAAACAGATTTAAACATTTTATTTAAAACAAACAACGGATAAAGAAAGAGAAAATGAACAAATGAACAAACGAACAACATTAAATGCAAAAAAAGAAAAAGAAAGAAATTCATAAAATTTTTGCTTTCTTGCAAACCACTGCATGTGGTTCCCAACTGGGCTCCCATGTCTTGTTACTGCAGCACAAGAAAACAATAATTACATTGAAAATATGAAGAAAATAACTGCTAATGTATTTTTTGCTTGCATTTTCATTTCTACCCAACAGATACAACTAAACGTTAATTGTTCATGTTATTTACCATTGGGGGCATGGAGCCCATTTAACCAGCACCTGGAGGGCAAAAAAGGGACAATTTATAACAAATCAGAATTAAGCCACATAATAATAATTATTTTATTTTTTTGGCAGTTTCCAAATCAAAGTGCATATCATTTGTGCCATATAAATATATACTACTAAAAATATGTAGAAATGACAATATCACCAATTTATTTTAAAATATTTCCATCTTTATAATCAAGTTTGGTCGTTTGTTCATTTTTTTCTGCTTTATTCATTGAGGTTTGCAAGGGCAGCAGTTGGAGCAGGGAGACCCAGACTTCCTTCTCCAAACGCACTATTTAAAGCTCATCCGGGGGGAAACCCAATGGTCTGTATGCACAGGGACCGCACGTGATTTCCGCCTGGACAGCAAACCCGGCGCTGTCCTTCCTGTCTATCTCTTCCCATAAAAATTAGCAGGGTCCCACAGAAATGAAGCGATAGCTCAAGATTTTGTAAAGGACAGCGAGTTAAAGTTTGGAAGCCTTTGAGGCGATTGTAAGCAGTAAGTATACATTTTTAATAGATTTTTTTATGTGAATTAACACTCATCATATATTTTGTAGTTTACAGGAAACAAAAGGAAAGAGAAGGAGAAGTGTCTACTGCAAGTAAGTTACAACATTGTTTTTAATATTAGTCTAGCCTTAAGATTGTGAATATGTAGTTACTGACTGTCACTAATTTGGGCTGAGGCAACTTTCAACCCAGAGTAAAGACCATAGATTGTAAATAAAGAGTGGACTCACCAAGTTCCTACATCAGTCATTGCGTTTGCCTGATCCAAGAAGAAGTTGATTAGAGCCAACTCGAAACAAGCGACTTGGGCGGGAATCTGGAGCCAAAATGTGTGGTCGCAAATATCTAGTTTAAATCAAAGTTTAGTTTTATCTGTTGGGTAGAAATGAAAATGCAAGCAAAAAATACATTAGCAGTTATTTTCTTCATATTTTCAATGTAATTATTGTTTTCTTGTGCTGCAGTAACAAGACATGGGAGCCCAGTTGGGAACCACATGCAGTGGTTTGCAAGAAAGCAAAAATTTTATGAATTTCTTTCTTTTTCTTTTTTTGCATTTAATGTTGTTCGTTTGTTCATTTGTTCATTTTCTCTTTCTTTATCCGTTGTTTGTTTTAAATAAAATGTTTAAATCTGTTTTTGTGTCTGTGTGAATAGTTTATCTACCATAAGTTCATAACAGTCATGTTCCAGCATGGCAGTTAGTTAAGCCAGGAGCCTTGTTTCCCCCCCAGATCTAAACTATATATTTGGTATTGCATGTGTTATTTATACATGTTTTGATGTGATGGTCACTTGGCGGTTTTGGGGAGAATACTTAGAACATTTAAGTAGTTCCAAAATACTGAATACCTGCTTTAAAAATTATTATGAAGCTTATGCGCAAATTCAACCTGGACAACTAAAAACGTGTTTTTGTGAAGTATTTAACTTCGTTTAATATGTACATTGTGTATTTTCGTCTATAAGTTACGTTTGTTATTTGAACATTCGTCACTATATTACGTTACTTGTGAAACTAATAATGAATTTATTGACGTTTGTAACTTAGTTAAATATGTACATGTTTTCGTCTGTAAGTTACGTTTCCTGTTTGAACATTCGTAATTATATTAAGGCAAGTATTTAGTATCCACTAAGTGAGTATTCTCCCCAACACTGGAAATGGCATAATTTACCCCTGCCGTATTCTTCCAATCCTGTGGGAGGCGGTAATGCCACAATCTGTTAAACCACAGAACAAGTGTGGTCGGCGGAAGTTGTATCCACTATCCGGGAGTTGGAGGCAAATTTAAAAGATAAACGCGGAAGGGTGCGGTGAAGTCGTGTATTGAAACCAAGGATCTATTGAAACATCGAGGATCCGAACTATTGGGGTTATGGTGCGCGGATTTTGGTAAGCACAGATCGTTGCTTGCGTTTTTCAATAGTAGACCTACGGAACTGTTTTGCTACGTGTTTGTCTAACTTCTGCATGCATTTGCAGGTGTCGGATGACAGAGCAAGTAGCTGTAGCACCAAGCTAAACCTTCGAAACACCTGTTAAGGAGGAAGACAAATAAACTGCTGCACTGCATTGCAAATATGTCGCTTAATGTCACATGTATAGGCTTCATTTCAAGGTTTGATTTTCATTTGACTGGGCGATTGTAATCTGCCTGCTCTGTGCAGTATCTTGTGATAGGGTCCATAAAGCGACGCATTTTTCAATGTATAATCGGTACATACATTAGAATAATCATCTCTCTAATTGTTAACATGGTATACTATTTGCCATAGTATTTGGACGTTTAATTGAGAGCCAAAAATGTGAACAAATGCTCCTGTGAAAGTGTTCGTCACTACATTACGTATTTATTGCGACATAAAACATGTGTTTATTGACGTTTGTAACTTCGTAAAATATGTACATTTTGGTTTCTCGTATGTTAGCTACGTTAGCTTTGAACATTCGTCACTATATTACGTTTGTTGTGAAACTAAAAGCGTGTTTATTGACGTTTGTAACTTCGTTAAATATGTACATTTTGGTTTTTCGTATGTTAGCTACGTTAGCTTTGAACATTCGTCACTATATTACGTTTGTTGTGAAACTAAAAGCGTGTTTATTGACGTTTGTAACTTCGTAAAATATGTACATTTTGGTTTCTCGTATGTAAGCTACGTTAGCTTTGAACATTCGTCAATATATTACGTTTGTTGTGAAACTAAAAGCGTGTTTATTGACGTTTGTAACTTCGTGAAATATGTACATTTTGGTTTTTCGTATGTTGGCTACGTTTGCTATTTGAACATTCGTCACTATATTACGTTTGTTGTGAAACTAAAAGCGTGTTTATTGACGTTTGTAACTTCGTAAAATATGTACATTTTGGTTTCTCGTATGTTAGCTACGTTAGCTTTGAACATTCGTCACTATATTACGTTTGTTGTGAAACTAAAAGCGTGTTTATTGACGTTTGTAACTTCGTTCAATATGTACATTTTGGTTTTTCGTATGTTAGCTACGTTAGCTATTTGAACATTCGTCACTATATTACGTTTGTTGTGAAACTAAAAGCGTGTTTATTGACGTTTGTAACTTCGTTAAATATGTACATTTTGGTTTTTCGTATGTAAGCTACGTTAGCTATTTGAACATTCGTCACTATATTACGTTTGTTGTGAAACTAAAAGCGTGTTTATTGACGTTTGTAACTTCGTGAAATATGTACATTTTGGTTTTTCGTATGTTAGCTACGTTAGCTTTGAACATTCGTCACTATATTACGTTTGTTGTGAAACTAAAAGCGTGTTTATTGACGTTTGTAACTTCGTTCAATATGTACATTTTGGTTTTTCGTATGTTAGCTACGTTAGCTATTTGAACATTCGTCACTATATTACGTTTGTTGTGAAACTAAAAGCGTGTTTATTGACGTTTGTAACTTCGTAAAATATGTACATTTTGGTTTTTCGTATGTTAGCTACGTTAGCTTTGAACATTCGTCACTATATTACGTTTGTTGTGAAACTAAAAGCGTGTTTATTGACGTTTGTAACTTCGTAAAATATGTACATTTTGGTTTTTCGTATGTTAGCTACGTTAGCTTTGAACATTCGTCACTATATTACGTTTGTTGTGAAACTAAAAGCGTGTTTATTGACGTTTGTAACTTCGTTCAATATGTACATTTTGGTTTTTCGTATGTTAGCTACGTTAGCTTTGAACATTCGTCACTATATTACGTTTGTTGTGAAACTAAAAGCGTGTTTATTGACGTTTGTAACTTCGTTCAATATGTACATTTTGGTTTTTCGTATGTAAGCTACGTTAGCTTTGAACATTCGTCACTATATTACGTTTGTTGTGAAACTAAAAGCGTGTATTAAATATGTAAATAGTGTACGTTTGTTTATACGTGAAATCTGTACATTATTTACTATTACTTGTTGAGTGTATTTTCGTCAATAAAGTACGTTGAGAAAAACATTGAATTTGTACGTTTTTAAAATGTAAAATATATACATAATCAGACACTAAAAACGTGTAATATAAACGAATATTAGCTTTAAGGAAAACGTAAATATTGTACATTTTTCTTCGGAGATTGGGTTGTCTCCAGTCAATACACTTTGACATTTGGATATGCAGAATTGCTAACGCGAACTCTAAGCTGGCAGATAACGGGTTAAAACACCACCAAGTTTAAATATCCTTAGTTCTGTCGTACAAACTCGTTCCTGACTTTCATTGGACATGACAACTTGCCTCCAGTGTCTGTACCGTTTTATATGATGAGAGGTTTTTTCCTTTATGTAAAAAGCTTTGTCCAATAGAAAATAAAATGTTACATTCGCCATATAATACAAATCGAACTTGTTTGGCAATTCACTTATGGGACTGCACTCACAAGGGACGCATAATAAGGAACATCCCAAATCCCACGACGTGCCATCACACCTCCACACACAAAGAGCACATGAGGCAACTCTGTCCTCTCAAATTAATAACAAAAAAACACGTTGCACCTGCGAGATACAAAAGTGGACCTGATTTGGACCAATCACAGTTCACCAACATTGGAATCTGGGCCATTTTCCATAGCTGTTGTTTCCGGGCAGAAGACACTGATTTATCCATGGAGGCCCCATAGTCATGTAGCAGCAGGAAACGTGCCAGCGACTGAAGCAGAGCGGACCCACAGGACATGGCTACTCATCTGTCGCTCCTGTCACCAAACAGCAACAGTGCCCCATCCCCAAAATACATAAAAATGTACACACACAAACAGTTCAGTACGGATTCACTGAGGTCACACATGCAGACTATTTCAGAAAATATTTTGAGAAAGCACAGTGGTCCGAGAATTGTTTTGCTTTTTCTTTATTCTCATGCATGCAGTAAAATGACAGCACTCAGGGAAACTTGTTTTGAATGAGATAAAGTATGTGCCATAGAGATGGGAAAAAATCTGTCCAAGCATGTAGCGTCATCCATTGACTTACATTAGCCAAAACATTGTCACTACTGGTGAACACGCCCAACGCAGAACTACAACACAAGTCCTCTGGGCTTTTGTTGGCCATTGGGAAATGCGTCCTTTGCATAAGAATGCAGCAAGACCATACCTGGGTCTTCATCTCCAAATGTCGTGTTTGGTTCATTGTCAGAGATACATACTGCCCTACAAAGGAAAAAACAGCAGCTGCAGATTTGGTCAAAATTGAGATAGGAGCAGATTTGAACTTCTTCTCATCTGTACTATCTTGTACCAAAGTGGTTTGTTTCAAAACTATTCCGTTTTAGAGAAAACTTTTGCAGTAACTACAAAATTGAGACTAAAACCAAGGGGAAATGTAGTAACTGCACTTGCTGCACATGCCTCTGCTTTTCCCGGCATGCCACTGTGGTTGCCGTGGCAACCAGGACTGCTCTCCAAGCAAACCCAGCTTGGCTTCATCAGCCTTCACTGCGTTGAATTTTGAACGCTCTACAAAGCTATTATGGCACTGTCACGGGGCCAGATGATGGTCAAAATGGCCACAAAACGGATCTATCCGTGGACCGGTATGGATTTTAAGTAATATACTTACATCTCGTCATTTTCCGCTAGCTTTGTAGCGATCGACGCAGCTATACGGGTCTTACCTGGTTATTTGTGTCCCATTTCCCGCATGACAGCCATCCAGTTTCTCGAATCCAGACAGAAAATTCCGTAATCCATGACTTCCTTGGCGTGTTCGGGGGTAATCCAAACAAAACGTGTTAAAAATGATGTTTTTGCGTACCTCGTAAATGCTAAAGTGTTAGTCTACAGTGGCAGAGTTAACTTCCTCTCGGAAGTGGCAATGATTGGCCTGCTAACGCTAACATCTCACTCACACCACTCTGCAAATCCAATGACTTGTTGCGTTAAAGTTTGACCCTTTTTTTTGTGCCTTTCTTTCATTGATAAAATTAGATGACAAATACAACGCGGTATACTTGATTGAAGGAAACGCAAAATGTATAGTCATATTTAGCACATTTACTAATTAATAAATGTATTATTTATATAAGTAAATAGATACATTGTGGTGGAAGTAAAGAATGAATACACTTTTTTGTTTTAATGTGAATATTATTTATTTTTAACAGAGCCAAATCGTGAGCCTCCATTAAAGGTCAAAGCAGCTACACAATCAACCCAAGAGGATGATGAGAGACGAGCCAGACTTGAAATGTTTTTTGATTCATTGGAATCAAACTTTAACAATGAGGACTCTTGGATTGTTGACAATTTAGGCCTACATGTGGATGCAGAAGATGACAATGAAAGAGATGAGACATATGCACCACAAAATGAAGAGGACAGTGAAAGTAAAGACATTGCAGCAGAAAATGCACCCATACCTCAAAGAGCTTGCTCAGTCCTGTCGGACAAAATGTAAAAAACAACGCAACAAAAACATAACAAAGGAAGTCAGGCGACACATTTTTGAACAATATAAAATTATGATGAAAAAAAAAAAATCATTTTGCATGGAGTAATTCAACATAAACCAAAACGCATTTCAACTGAGGCCTCAAGAAGGAGGAACCGATCACTCACATATAAACTCAATAACAGTGATGGCCAACCTCAGGAAGTCTGCAAGACGTTTTCTTTTTACTACATTAGGATATCATCCTAAGAACGACAGACTTATAGTCACAGTGTTAAAAAACTCAGCTTCAACAACTCTGACCGCACGCCAGGAAACAAGAGGAAGACATGCACCTGCAAACAAGCTTGACACAGCACCAAAACAGAAGGTATCTACCAAGCAACATCACAATTACGGCGATGCATAAAGACTACATAAAAAATAAAGCAAATGTTCTTATGAAGCCTACAGGAATGTTGTATAAGGTAAGAATATTAGCTTCACAAAGCTTGGCAAAGAGGAATGTGAACCCTGCATGAAGCAAAATGTTCATGTTACAACATAAAGATCCTCCAAATAGCCTTTCCACCCCTGACTGTCCCACCTGTTGCCAGTGGGAGAATCACTAAAAGAGAGCAGAGCGAGCAAGGCGTCATTACCGGGTTGATGTGCAAAAGGCGACAAATGAAACTCCATGTCCATCCACAGCGTGGATCTACAGAAAGTCATAATGCTCCCCCGTATGCCTGGAGTCAAGCCTTCACCAGAAGAATCCTTCCACGAAACATTTGCCACTGTTGGAAAAAACATCTGCCACAAAGAAAAAAAATATATCTGTGGTTTGGCATGAGGGAATTGCAGGACGGAAAGCAGAGGAGGTGACTTCCGCCTATGTCACTGCACTTCAGCGAGAACGTGACATCAGCCATGCAGTGTACTGGGTGGATAACTGCACAGCGCAAAATAAAAACGGGTGTTTGATGACTGCAAAGACAATTGTGGTAAATAGTCCCTCTACAGCACTGGAAGACATCACTCTCAAATACTTTGAGCCTGGGCACACTTTTATGAGTGCCGACAGCTTCCACCATGGTGTGGAGAAGGAAATGAGGAGGCAACCTGGAGGGGCTCTCTTCGACTTTGAAGATTTTAAAAGTGTTGTTGGGAACTCCAATTCAAGGAAGGTTGATGTGGTGGAGCTGCAAACATCCTGGCATGGCAGGCACTCGGTGACCAAGCTGAAAAACGGAGCGCTCCAGTTGGCAGATATGGTTGACATTCAGTTCAGGAAAGGTTTCCGAGAAATGTTTGTCAAGCGCTGTCACGACAGGGATGACTTCACTGCCTTAGATTTCTTGCAAAAGAAAAGAGCACTGATCTTTCCAGGAAAGCTCAGGTCTGGCGACAAAGGTGTGGAAAGAGAGAGGAAGGAAGAAATTCTAAAGAAGTGTCCATTAATGCCTCCTATATGTTTATAGTAAATTAGTTTCTATTTTTTTTTTTTTTTTTTACAATGTGTTTGTATTTGTTGCAATATTGTCTTTGGTGATATCACATTTTCACTTTTTTATTATAACGTTGTTTCTAATGATCAACTTTAAATGTATCTTTTATAAACATAACATTTGTTATAGTGTTGTGTTTAGAATATTATTCACTATATTATTTATTTAAATTATTTGCCAAATAGAATGGCTTAATTTGTACGGTTCATTGAATATTTGTATATATATTTAGTTATGTTTTGTAGTTTTGTATCTTTTGTAGAAAAGTTTAAAATAAGTTTTTCTTTATGTTTATGGTTGTAAACATGACAAAATGTGCACAAATTCAAGGTGTATTGGTACTTTTGAGAGGCACTGTACATTTGATTTGATATAGTACCCCCTTCTGGAACCGCCACGGGGGTTTCGGGAAGGGTTTGAGCGCCCGAATGATGCTGGGAGCTCTGTTGTCGGGGGCTTTGTGCCCCTGGTAGGGTCCATGGCAAACAGGTCCTAGTTGACGGGTCAGACAAAGAGCGGTTCCGAAGCCCCTTATGAGAGACCAACAGGCCCGGTTCAAACCGTGAGGCCGTCCTTCCGTGGACCCACCACCTGCAGGAGGAGCCATAGGGGACGATATGGAAGAAAATGGATGGCTGGATTGATATTGTACGTCCACCCATATGGGCGAAAACTAATGTTTGTGTGGGGAATTGGTGAAATGATGCACAAACCATCAACATAAAAGTGGAAGCCTGTCAGTCCTGCAGAGACAATTAACAACTTAAAACATGTTAATTTCATCTGTTTGTGGGTTTGGTCCTTCAAAACTGGAGAACTGGAACATACCACTGTGTTGTATCCTTTTGGACTCAAACCAATCAATCAACTGATGTAATATGCCATCCCAAGAACGCCTCCAGCAAGTCATCTGGCAGGGGAGAAGATTTGCAATACCACCCGTTTCTGCTTTCTTTCTATCCTACAAGGGTTGATCGGTGCCAACTGCTTAAGGTGGAAACAGTGTCCTGTATATTCTAAACAGTGCCGTTTACTTGATATATTATTGTACTATATCGATGTAGGCCAGGGGTGGCCAACTGGTCAGAGGCCAAGAGCCGAAATGTTCAACCTTGATCCTGTGAAGAGCCACAAAGGCACCGACGATTCGCGAAATCCGAGTGCGGTAGTTTAATATGATTAAATGTAATGAAACTGTTATATTTAATCATGATAAACAATAACTTTATGCCTGGCCTTTTTCTTTTCTTTTCAATAATTGTGGTAGTTTTACTTCTCACCAAGATTGAAATAAATGTATATTAAATAAACTGACATTTTCTGCTATTCTGTTCTGACTGGGACAACATTTGATCTATTTATTAACAATATTATTATTTCGAATAGTTTTTGTTGTTGCTTGTTTTTTTCCAATGCTGGTGTATATTTGTGTGTGGGGCCCTGCCCACTGAGCCCCCTCCTCTGGTTCGCCCCTGGCCTGTGCGCTCAGTGCCCGCAGCTTGGTCCTGACTGGACTGTGCAGAGAGCGTACTCTAGGCTGCACAAAGTTCATAAGCTTTAATCAGGAGCCTCTGGAGGACGTCTGAGGTTCTGTTTATGTTGCATTTGTTACCGTTACAACATGTGAAAGAAAAGTCAATGACTTTGCGTATTTCCGCGTTACGATGTCGCGCTTCGCATCATATGCTTCATTAGAGCTCCGCTTTTTTCCATTTACTAATTTTGATCTTTTTCTGTGAATATGAGGCCAACTTTCATCAAATAAAGAGTAGGCTAATCAGACACTTGAAAAGCAGAGAAGCTGATCCCAGTGCCACGATCTGCCTGACTGTTGTTTAACCTACATTCCGCTTTGAGTAAAGCTGCTGCACGAGCACCTTTTACACGCCGCCTCGAAAAGGAGAGATACCGACTCTCGTTCATGTGTGTAGAGATGGAAAACAGGGTCTGTATGACTATGATTTTTGGTCAAGATTCTTAAAGACTGTTATAGTTTATGGGCAACATGTACCAATTCTTTTGCAAAGAGCCGCATTGTATTAAACATATCCAAGCATGCAAAGAGCCGCACTCTGATTGGCCAAGGGCCGCATGCGGCCCGAGAGCCGCGGGTTGGCCACCCCTGATGTAGGCAATGGGATTCAGTGTTGTTGTTACTTACGTTAATGCTTCACCAGTTCTTTTAAGGGTAACTAAAATGCTGAATGCTACCAGATAAAGTGTACAAATTAACCAAATGTACTTTGACTTTGTTCCTCAATGCCCTCGCAGTAAATACAGCTTAGTCGGCTTGATTAAAGAAAATTCTTTATTTGGAAGTTCTCTGGGCGTGGGTGTCATAAAGCAGTGTGATTGCCCATAGCATCACCATCTGCCAGCGCGTACAAGGTGAAAGTCTAAGCGCTCTAGTGGGAAGGATGAGTGATAGGACTGTGGTCTCTGTGCACTTCAATGTTATTCACATTCTAACTCGATGGCAGAATTCAACAGGAAAAGGCACAATTTAGCGAATATGGGTTTGTTGTTTTTTAAATGGTTTAAAATGCACACACACTATCAAATAAATGTGTCATATTCCGAATTAAGAAAGATATAAACAAATGGTAGAGTGGGTCGTCTCATTATCGGAAGGTCGGGGGTTCGAATCCTGCCTCCTGAAGGTGCACATTGTCGTTGTGTCCTTGGGCAAGACACTTCACCCTCCTTGCCTCCAGTGTCTGCGTACACTGGTGTATGAATGAGAGTATGAATGGGTGAAGCCCCTTATGAAAGACCAACAGGCCCGTTTGGAACCATGAGGCTGTCCTTCTGTGGACCCACCACCTGCAGGAGGAGCCATAGGGGCTGATGTGATTTGGGCAGCTCCAACAGCTGCCCCCACGACCTGGCAACGGACAAGTGGAAGAAGATGGATGGATAAACAAATTAAACGCAACGAAATTCCTTGTTTTCATTTCTTGCTTTAACCCATGACTAGAGACAATACGTTCAACAATAACTGCATACTTTTACACTGGTCCTGGAAGTTCATTTCCCCCATGGACTTGAAGAAAGACTTAAGAGTTGTATCCACTTTATACTTAAATGAAAAAAATTGCAGTGCAAATTTTTCTGAGTAAGATTAGTTACCAAAATGTTACATGGCCATGATTGACTAAAACAAATCAGTTCCAAACACTTTTAAAAACTTGTTTCTGTCCTTATTACACAACTCTTTCTGTCAACCTTTAACTTTCTGGGCGGATCATTCCCAATCTGACCCTTACTGAAGAAGCCCAGTGTCTGCCCCACCCATGCTCACGGTAGGATCAGTGCGCTGGTCAAACCGACAGTAAGTAAATCTGTCCGACAGCGCTTAAGTCTCGGAGACACGAATCCTCTCCCCCCCCCCGAGGGCTCCAGGGGAAAGGGTGTGTGGGAGAGGCAGCCGCCCGCAGATAAGGCTCTCACGTGGGGCTGCTGTCGTGTAATTCCCCCCTTAATGCAGCCGGGCCCTGGTTCTCTGCACAAGCTCTCGGGAGACTTCAGCTGTCAAAAGCCAGCCCCGCGGCGACACCCAACACACGCGCACGAACGAGCGGTTCTTAAGCGGTTTCATGTGCGCGCGCGTGCGTCGCCGAACTGAGCCATGTGTGTCACTTCCCGTGAGCAGCTCAGACCGCGACCAAAGCCAGACAAGTTCCTAAAGAGGGAGAGAGAAGATCATGGTTGAGGGTGTAGCAAAGATGTGTGAGCTTACAGTGTGGAAAGTTGACTCGGTCTGGGTGATGGCGCAATCAAACTGAACGCAGAAACAGAATCAATCAGGACTAAACAAGAAGAATGTGTTGGTAATGTGTAGCTCAGAGGTCTCCGCAGGTACCAGTTTCTATCCCTTTGTAGGTCCATAAAGATCAAAGCTATCAGGTCAGGAAATAGCAGGTAAGAAAATGATTATATTATATACTGTATAATAGTGTTCCAAGGTCTCCAGCCATATCTTTGTGTGGCGTCATCAAATAGGCTTAGTTTTTTGTGCAGGTAAATATGGCGGTGGAGGTGGACTGTCTCAGAGCCTGGCCCCTGACTGGCGAGGGGTCCTTCTGGTTCCTTCTACGTCGCCTCAGAATATGGCCTAACCTGAGCTGCTGCACCCTCATTCATTTCTGCAGGGATTTCGCGTGAATAGCTTGCCACTTTTGTTCTGTCTCTTGAGTTTTGTAACTTTGAAATTTGTGAGACACTTGTTGTCCTCTGTGACTTTGTTTACTTTGTGTTTAACTAGTTACTTTTGTTTTGTTAGCTACTTTAGTTTGTGTTTTACTCTGTTAATAACCTCTTTTTCACTTGTAAATAACCTTATTAAAGGCCCTATACCTGATAGTATACTCATATTTTTCCAGGTAGTGTAAATAAGCTGTTTTTCATTCCGCGAATAGGTGACCCTGATATCTGTCAAACGGGCTTATAAACTTGCCCCTGTGAAGGATTGGTATTTTTGAAATTGAAATACTGGGAATGAGTTTAGACTAATTAGTCAAAATTCGCAGTAAGCGCAAACGTATTGATCAAAAACATCAGGTAAAGGGTCTTTAAGCTTTTTTGTGGCACTATTTTCTTCACGTAAAAAAAAAAAAAAAAGACTTTCCAAATCCAAAGCCCCTCAGAAAGTGATATTTTCATTGGAACTGTGTTTCTCAATTATTGTTTCAAATCTATCTTCACCTTCAAATTGTATTTCTCAATCCTAATTTCTAAGACCATCCGCATAACTATAGTGTATCCCAGATAGCCCAGATTATTAATATGTCTTGCATAAATAATCATACATGACCACCTTTAATGTTACACAGCTCCCTCCGGTCTGGAGATATTAGAACAGGCCCAGTCATCTATCATCCTCTCTCAGGCTCTCAGACCAAGACCACTCCCCTACCCCCTTCCTTTCCCTTACCCCCAAAACACGCACACACACACACACCGTCTACAACACTGGTCAGCAGCCAGAACATACGCCAGCAAACTGTTTAATTATAAACATATCATGAGCCATCTTTTCTCGAACAGCAGGGTGTGGGGGAGAGTTTTTCATAAAGGGGAGCTACGACAGAGAAAGGCGCCATTTCAATGCCCCAAGTTTTATATGGGCTAAACACAGTCAATCTTACACTCCAACACTACAAATGTAAGCAAATGAAGTTGATAGGAAGTCCATACAACAAATGGTTTGGTGGAACAAGCCTTTACACGTTGTAGAGGTTACTGGTGACTGGGTTGGTTAGGGTGTTTCGTCTCTTTTCTTATGAATGTCTTCTTGCACATGAGCCAAAAGACCGGATAAGCGTACAAGCTCAGGATTTTCCTCCCAACCAGGGACCCTAAACGTTAACATAAAAAAACATAATCACCGAAAAGTACCATGACCTCTTCATCAACATTGGAAAAGACATCGACATACAACCAAGAAAAGAATGCATAAATAAACGGATAGACGAGGTTTGAAACTCCTTGGATTCCATTGTATCAGCGGGCTATTTCCTCTCCCATCAGCCGTTGCCGCTGTGAAGAGGAACTGAGAAGTCCATTTAAATCCTACATCACCTTCTATTGTCTGGTCTATCAGTAACACTTAGGATCCTGCCCTGTTCCCTGTTCTCTGTGCCCTGGCCTCCGCACTACAATGTTCTCTTAGCGACCATGATGAGCCGGGGCGTCCCATACTGATGCGAGGGGACGCTCATGCACAAAGGCACATGCTAAAGAGGCAGCAGCCAAGGAGGTGGCTCGTTCGTATGCAAACTCATGCAGATTGAACGATAAGAGCTATCATATAGGCAAACATGAATAAGAATGGAGCCCTTGACTGACAGACCGCACAATATCTGCTCAAATTTGGTGAAGCGTCCAATGTCTCTGTAAACTTAAATGACAATCCTTAACATGATTTAAAATGTTGAAATAATAGATAATAGATCTTACCTCAAACACTAGGTTGGGTCCACTGTATGTAACCCAGTGCTTAATTTGATCTCCCCAACGCATTCCCCCATCTTTTATCCTTTCAAGGTAAAGGATCCGGGAACTATTTTGAAGGATCTGGCAAAGATTTGTGATGACACAGTGGTGTGTAATGAGTCTGTTCGGTAACTCTTTCGGACTGTTCCCCAAGTGCATCACGTCAATCCAAAAGTGTCCCTGAAACTACAAATGTACAAATGAATCACTGATGTCACGCACACCATGATTTCCAATTGCAGAGTGGCCCAGATCTTTGTCTGAGGGTCAGGTCATAAACGATAACATTTGAGCAATTCAAAAATTACAGCACGAGACTAAGAAAGGATTGCAGGAGAGATGGCGCTCTGAATCTTGTTTATTTGTTATTATTATTTATGTTTTAATGCATTTGGCGGGCTGCAGAATTTGGACCAGGGGCCTTTTGACGGTAGACAACGACTGCTATAGGCTACAGGCTTCCTCTAAGCCGATATTTCCAAGAACAATGTGTTGTATCTTTCAATCTTTAACACACTAATGACCTGATGTTAGGTGTTTGTAAATCAAATTCTTCTGGGAATACAGGCGAACAGTTTTGCAACATTTGTATAAGGAAAAAAGTAATAGTAATACATAGAATAATAATAGTATTAATAATACATAAATGAATCAACACATCTCACCTGAACCATAAAAGCATTGAAAGCTGGAGTGCAGCCTTAGCCAACATCCCTTTTCTCATGCTGGGTCATTATACTCGCATCCTCTTACCATTTGCATATAGACAGTCTCTCCAAATACCTGTAGTCAACGCCGCGCTCCCTTCCATTTGCCTCACTATATTGGTTTGCATACACATGCTCTCCTAGTCCCGCTGCATAGACCAGACATTCTGATTTGTTTGTGACCTCCAAAACTTCCTCTTGTTACTTCCATCCCTTAAAAAAAAAAGGAAAAAACGAGCCCAATCCCCTTGCAAATAAAAAGAATCCACAATCCTATACTCACGCATTGCTTTGTCCGCAGCGCAGGGCGGGCAATGGACAAGGTGAATGGGAATTACCCCCGAGGACCTTGCCAGGAACCTTCAGAACTGACACCAGTGCTCTGTGCTGCCTCCCTTTCATCCGCGCATCTGCAACCGGGGTCTATTGCGAACACGCGTGTCCTTTAAAATGTAATAGCGCATTTCAAAATCCGCTACCCAAAGCACATTCTCAAAAACTGTGGCGTCTTCCATTTAAGCAAACGGTCCGGCGGACGGCTACAGGTCAGGAGAGCTTTTTAAAATACATCGCCCTCGCCTACTTCCCCCGGACCAAGCGTTACGTCGGGGGGGTTGGGGTGCTTGAAGGTTGCCCTGTGTCATCTTATGTCCTCTGCTTCATCCAACAGCCTATAGAGGGTCAGTTTTGCGTTCCGTTTCATCTTCAGGTATTAGCTTTTTGAACATGATGAATGCGACATCGGGGTGGAATCTGTTTAGGCGCTTCACAATCAGGAGGAAATGCTCGCGTCCGCATTAGCTTTCACATTCTCTTTAAAATGCCGTTGTCCAGTTGCTTCCGAGCGAACTTCAGAGAAAGGCTTGATGACCTTCGAGCAAATAAATAAATAAATTGAAGGAGCAGTGCTGCCTTTGGGTGTGATGTGTTAAGGCGAGGTTATTCCAAGGGCACGCCGGATTCAGAATGCAGCGCACAGACTCGCTAACGTACAATTCTGAAGTCCAAAGCTATTGCCTATAAGACACCATTTTTGATCATTGGTTTGATCCGTCTAAGACGGAGATGTCTGTGCATGGTGCAATGATCCAGCTGCAGTCTTGCGTACCTATCGAACAAAATACAGTGTATATACTTAATTGTAGATCCGACTGTTGAAATGCATGTTATAGGTGACTGCCCAGCAAATCTTTACAACCTTGAAGGAGAGATATGTCCATTGCGTCCATTTTTTTACCTTGAGTGTGTGCGGTGTGTCTCTGGGAAGGTGGAGGAGAATGTTTTAAATCTGTAAAGGAACACAAAGTGCTACATGAAATGTATGAAAAGCGCTATATAAATAAAGATTTTTGACTTTTAAAACCTACCGGGAGTAGTATTTTTCCCCATTCAAACAATTTGATTAAAAAATAATAATAATAATGCATCGGTTTTATATAGCACTTTTCTCAGACCACCACCAACCACTCAGTCACTACATTCGCTAGGCTTTCCGGTGTTCCCAAACGGTCTCCCTTCAAGTACCGACCAGGCCCTTCCCTGCTTAGCTTCCAAGGCCTGACGGGATCAGGCATAGCAAGTAATCCTTTTCACTTTGGTTTCTTCTTCTACTGCTGAAATGCCCCGATCTATACTTCATGGACACATTCTGTGCCGTTTTGTGTTCTGCTCATCACAGCATTGATTTGCTAGCATGCAGTGAGCCGAAAGTGAAAGCTTACTCATTGTTTTATAATGTACAATTTCCACTACAGTCTGCAGAGGGCACTCAAAAAAATAAATTCGAAAAATCCTGACCGGCCCACTCTCTCCCTACTGCGATGATCATTATTTCAAATGTAAATAATCACTGCTGGAGCAGCCAAAATAAATGGATATTGAAGTCAGTTTATCCCAATTCACTGCCGCTGCACAACAATTGCGCATACTGCAAAATTGCAGAAAAAAATGTCAGACACATGGAGCACAGCAGGGGCCACATTGTCTTATTGTTATGTCTTGTGTTTACTCCATGGGGTTTTTCAGACTTGGCTGAGTCTAGACGCGGGAGGGTCCCACTGGGGTATTCCTTTGGTCCCAAAAGGTTTGACAGTCTGTGCCCATTGGGCCGGAGCATGGTCCCAGCGCACAGCAATGTCCTCAATACTTAAAAAGTCCAATAGTATGCAATATTCATGATTTATTTATATACTTTTGGACACCTTAGCTTTGGCGTTTTACTTTTTTTCCACCTGAAATTATACATGGAAAACAGGTCAAAGTAATCTAGCCCTACTTTAAGAACGTACCAAACAGGGTATGGGCTCAAAAGGGAGAGAAAGCCAAAAACAAACAATATGCCAGCAATGATCAAAAGAACATTATTAGCATTCAGGGCAATTTGAGCACTGGAACTGCCGGAGCGAGTCCTGTGATGCTGTCTGGAATTGAAAAGCTCAGTGTAGTATCATGATGTCAGACGGTGGGAGTGAATGTTTTCGTTCTTGGAGATGGGACAGGCTGAATATGCAGGATTACTCAAACAGTCAACTCCGGATATGCTTTTGATAAGAGAGGAAAAAAGTCAGTTTTGTAGCGTAATAGGCGACAACCTGGCTTGGAAAGCAAGTTATCTTACCGTCCTCAACAGTGGCAGTCCAAAATTCTCTTCAAAACTCGAAACATAGGGCGATTTAAATGTGATGAGCATTAGTTATGTCTTTTTATTGTCACAATTATTTAACTTAAATATTATCTGCACTTTACCGGGTCATATGTGCATTTTAATGAATCATTAGAAAGCTTAAGATGAGTTCTAAGTGAAGCCACCACACACCAAACTACTGAGTTCAATCGCCCAAATCAAAAACTGCCACTGGTCGACTTCACCCTACAAGCCAATGTGACTGAGTGGTTTGTGGTGGTCGAAATGGCCAGAATTAAAGCCATGAAACTATAGCATTATGAGAAGGTCTAGCTCGTAAAATGTTTTTTATGGGTCTTTAATGGACTATTTACAAATGTAGATCATAAATATTTCATGCTAACAACCTTCTCTTGGCCTTGTTCTGCTGCAGCCACATCCGCAAAAGCACACGACGGCGACTCTGTGCAATATTAGATGCCACGTTGACGACTGTTAAGATGATGCCTTTTGAGCAGCAGAGGTGGGTCGCTGTACCCTTCTCCACCGCCACCTTCCCGAACCGCTCCAACCTCCTGCAAAGACAAAGCACCTAATAATTACCAGGCGCTCAGACAATGCTGCCGGTTGTGGCACACGCCGTAGCACGTTGTAGCTATCACTGTGGCAGATAAATTCAACGCACAATTATTCATCCGCCGACTATGGCATGGAGATTAATGAGTTTGATAACCCGGAGCTTTGCACTCAGCTCCGACCCGCAGACGGCAGCCTCCTCTCGCTCGCTCTTCTCCTCTGTCTTTGGAGAGCTGTGGCTGTTTGGAAAGCATGGATATAAAAAGCAGGTGCACGAGAACGTTTGCTGTGAAATTCCACTGTGAAGAAGTAGTGTGTTCAAGTGTTGCATGTGGACCTACAATGGAAATTAGGGAGCAACTTAACTCAACACTTACTGAAAGGACATGGATTATTTCCCCCCTAAAAAGCTGTTTTATGCCGTGAAGACTCGCTTTAGCCTTTTTAGATCAATTGCTAATGTTTCAGTAGCGTACAAAGAATAGGCTATTTGACACTCAACTTTATGCACCTTTCTGGGAATTAGCTTCGGCTCAAAACACTGTGATACCAACATCGGATCGTCTCGCCTATAGTTCATCCGCTTGTTGTAACTGCCCCTACCAAAACAGAAACAGATTGTAGATGCTTCATGTGTTTTGTGCATATATATATATGTTTGTGTGTAACTTGTGACATTTTCCAATTGCATTTTGCAATTTAGGCTCTAACACACGAGAGGAATTTTGGCACAATATTGAGCCCAATTTGCCTCTAAATGAGTTTGGCACTCACGAGCAATTGTCTGTTGTGGCGCTCCGCACGTGTGTGGTTGTTAATGCACTGTTTGTTGGGTTGCAGCCTACAGAACCTCAAAATGTTAAGTATCAGACATGTTTTCTACTTACAATTGTTGCTTATCCTCTCCACTCACATCCAGCTTATTCCCAGCTCACGCTGTAGAGCATCGATCCAGCTCCTGGGGAGACGTTGCTTTAGAAATTCACCCACACATGAAAGGACAGGCTGCCGGTTTAATATTTGACAGGATTGTTTTGGAACTGATCGCAAGTCCAATCACATAACTATTTGGGGGGATCAAAGAGTGAAGCAAGTCTTTCGCAAACATAGCAGGTGTGTGTGATCTGGTCCGAGTCGTGTGGACCGTGGCTTCACACGATTAAAATTGCACAGCATTTTATAATCCTCCTGTGGCGTTGCTGTGTTTTACACCCGGCCCGCACATACTGCTTCTACACTAAAGTAAAAGCTGCTCTTGCTAAACAAACAGACTGCCCACCGTGTTTTGCCAACACATTTCCTTGGATGCGAGCGCAAGTTTGTTTGTCTGTGTGCCTGTCCCTCTGTGGGCCTGGGATCACAGGGCAGGCTGGTGTTGAAGGGTTCTGTCCCGGGACAGCGGTAATGGATGGGGAGGAGAGAGAGCCTTCCCAGATGGCAGCAGAGGAGAGGACGACCTACACAACAACTAACACCAGGACAACAGCAGCCCCAGCTCCCGGGGCGCCGCGGGAGGCGAGGGCCGCCCCTGTCCTGCTCAGTCATCTCCTCACCTCTATACTGCACATGTACGTCCTGTAACATTTGACAGTAGCTGGAACGCGAATGATCAGAACTTTAATGTGTGTGGCTCAGAAAGATGAACAGTCAAGTAAAATAAAACCTGCAGGGCAAAAAAATCCTTTAAAAATGTCAGTGATCCTGCATGAAAGATCACATTTAGATGCAGTGTTGTTTTTACGAATATGTGTAGCCCTAGTCACAATGAACTGTACTGTATCACAACTAGGCCTATATTTGTTATGTCTTTTTTTCTTCAGAGACTGGGACACGTATGAGTAGATGGTTGTATCTCTCCCTTTGCAGTTGCAGCAGTACTGAATGGAGATTCGCTCAGCTGGTGGGACCTTTCTCGGCAGAATATGCATCGTTCTCCTCGTGGTCGGAGACAGGGTTCTCCCATCAACTTTAAACAACATGCAGTCCCCCCTTCTATAGGTCCTGCTCAAGATCAAGCGGATTTGCTGCGCTACTATAGTCACCCTCTGCTTCAGACAGGTTGCCTCATAGGAACTAATTAAAAGAGAGGAAATGTATTGCTTACCTTGATGTGAGGTTGAAATATTGCACCAAACTTGACTGTGAATTTGGCATTGCAAACAACAATCCACTGGAGCCGCTGTTTCTCTGATGTTTGCATTAGAGAATTTGCAGAGGGTAAATCTGGTTCTCTGGAGAGGTCAGCTTTAAAAGTGGCCGTGCTAATGGACCTGAAGGATTGGCGCTCTGTGACAGCTGCATTTAAACCGGTCCAACACACGTGAATCCCCGACACACTCCTCACAGCCCAACACACAGTCCGTTAAACACACTGTTTAAAACAGTAAAGTGCAGCCTCGTCCGAGTGGCAGTCAGACATTCGGGATAAAATGGAGTGGCATTAATATTAATAGCGGTAAAGTGCCTTCATAATCAGACAGTGGGCTGTCAGGTGGCCAAGTGCGGCTGTGAGCGTGTCACACACTCAGTGAAGTACTGACTGAGGTTGCTCTAGCTATTTGCCTCCACACGGTAAATAGGACATTACACATTACACATGGCATGTTTGTCAATGTACTCAATGCACACTTAGGACTTTTTACATGATGCTGGTTGTTGTTGTTGTTGTCTTAGTATATTTAGGTTCATGTGCAATTTTTCCCCCACATGAAGTGCTTCGGGCGACTTGTGAAAAGCGATATACAAATGAGCTTCCATTCCCTATTTTTATCAACAGGCCTCCTGACCAAAAATATAGAGCTTACTGACCATTATAAGTCGCTCAAAGATATTCACACAGGCAAATATGAAGTTGCCGAAGTGTCTTTCCCAAACGTACAAGTACAGTATGCCACCAATTTTAGACACAGACTTTTCTCATTGTAATAACTTACTGAAAAAAAAATATCTGACAGGAAGATAAAATTACACATAACCTGTCACTTATGCACATATTTGCACTATACATAAATCTGTTTGCTGGGAGTAATGGAGTAAAACTCTCCAGGAGTCACGTGTTCTGCTCCAGAGGGCAGGGGCTCAAAATTGCTTTTACTTTTTCATGCAGTGGTCAATTTTGAGATTTGTGGCTAGTTTTCTCCTTTAACTTCTGGCCAAACCCGCCCTTTACAAAGTTTATTTCATGATACTATGAACCAGCACTTAGGATTTGTTCAGGGAAGCCCTACAACATCGCGGCGCTCCACCGTGTTTCCTACGTCTTATCCATTCACAAGTAGTTTTGTGTCCACATGACGCATCATCACTGTCAGTAATAACTAGCTTTTTCAAAAACTGAACAGGACATTAAAAATACCCTCTGGGGATACGGCCTCTACATTAGTTAGATTTTGTAACTGAAAATAAAGGCAATTCTGGCCCTGTCCATGTAAAAAACTCATAACATGCATTTGGCGTAAGCAGTTGGCCATCATGTACCCCAGTTTCCTCTTATATTCGTGAGCCGATATCGTTGTACATCCACTATGCGCAGTCCTCCCTCGGTGGGAACAGGCCTGACGCGGAGGTTGTAAATAAAACGCGGGCTGATGTTTCCAAAGCAGTTCCATTGGGAGAGCGGGGTGTCCAAAGCGCTTGTGTCCATAAAACAGTGAAATACAGTGAAGGTGATGGCAGCAGCAGCAGCAGCAAGTACAGCTCTGAGCATTTCCAGATGGAGCTGACCACCAGAACACCCAGCGCACCGAAAGGGGGGAGCCTCTTCAAATGCTCGGTCCCTCCGGAGAGCTTCCCAGGAATCAAGGGCTGTGAACGGGCTACTGCGCTCCCCTATAGGAGAACAAACCGTGGATGTGTTTTTACACCGCGTGCCAATGGGGCTTGAAATGCAACGCGGGCGCACCGTTACTTGTGTTGTTAAGAAGTTACAATTTCAGGCTATGTCTTTGGATCAATAGCCCCGCTCTTTGGGTTGCCACATGTCACGGCTAATACCGATTCTCTCAGGTAACGCTCACTCTCTTTACCGAAATCCCAGCATCCCAGTCACAAATCCTGATTTTTGATGAAAGCTAGTGTAGGCCGTTATTAATCCCACAGTGACTGGATAGCGGAGATTATATGAGTTTGAGGCATGCTATGTCAACAAACTTGTACTTCCATACAGCTTTAAGGAATATTTCAGGATTTTTGACGTAGGGCCTCCAGAGTGTTGTTGATTTCTGGAGATTTTTATTTTTTTATTCATGCAGTCCTTATAATTGATGAGTTTAGTGGTGCTAGGCTAGTGCTAGGCTAGCGCACGTCTATGGTAACTAGTAGCCTGCTTTAAAAACCTCTTCAAAATCTTCGGGTAGTCGTCCAAACGTTGCCATATCTGATTTGTAGAAAGCTCCTTTGTGAATTCCACGTGTAGTAATGCTGACCGCAGGTAAACAAACTACTGTAGATACGGTAACCTAGCAGATCACTCCGCCGCTGCGTAGCTTACAATCAGAAGGCTGATGCTGCTCAAATATAAGTTATTTTAAATACAAAATGGTTATATTTAAAAAAACAACAACATTGAGTCAACACAGACATTTATATCGGTAGTCTGGTGTTATATGTGATTTGCCTCAGGTGCGCTGTGCTTGGGTCAGACTGTTTTTGTAGGAATAGGCCACCGTTTTTCCGTACTGAGATGTGTTCTTACCTTAGCTTAGACGAGTTGATGCGTACCTGTCTGGTCTTTACATGTGCGTTCAGTCAAGCAAAAAGACCAAAGATGTTGTTAGCATTTCGACGTTTGCGCAGTAATATCTTCACTTTATCGCGCGGCCGTCGAAGTGCTTCTAAGGTGTTATTACGCCTTACAATATAGTTCCCCCTTTTTATCCGCTCAGAAAATTGACATGTTTAATTTTGTGTAACTATAGTTGGATCGTGTAACTACTCACGTAACCGTATTTAAATAGAGAAAGCGTGGAAGAGCTTGGTTGCTTCTAACTTAACCCCCGTTGGCCCCATAGAGGAGAGGCTAAATGCTGACAACATCTTTAGTCTTATTGCGTGACTGAGCGCACACGTAAAGACCAGACAGGTACGCATCAACTCGTCTAAGCTCAGGTAAGAACATATCTCAGTACGGAAAAACGGTGGCCTGTTCCTTTAAGACCACCCAAGTTGAGTTACGGTCGCAGCTAAAAACATAATATCCAGTAGATGAATTTCTCACAATCTCGTCACAAGCCCCTCCGACTTCCTCCCCTTTGCTGCACAGCTGCAAAGGGGAGGAATATGGCGATTTGGTGAGTGTTTTTACTCCATGTTGAAAGGATTAAGCTTAGCAAGAGATGAGGTGAGAAAATCATTTCCAGAGGGAGGAGCTTTTTGCGAGCTGCTGCGGTGACGCTAGCCACACCAGTGAAGACCCAAAGTCACTCAAAGATGCGCTTGCGGCTCGAAACACAGCTCCAGGTATGTTTTTGGTCAAAGCTTTGATTTGTTGCCAGCTTTTAGGGCAACAAAAACAAAATTGTTTATTTAAGTAAATAAACAGTGAGTATATTTCTCACATACTAACAGGAATGAATGAAACAAAACAAAACTCCTGCAGTCTTAATTGAGGGAACAGCATTATACTGATGGCTAAAAGATCAAAATAGTTAGCTTAGCGTAACGTGGACCCAACACAACACATGATACCTTATGATAACCTGTGACACAATTACCGTAACACTATTTACATTCTTGTACTATTCTCTATACCGTTCCTGGCCTACAGTAAATTGCCATTACAAGTATTTGTTTAGCATCAGCAGGTTACCATGAGTCATCCTGAACTTAAATAAATTGAGCACAGTTAAATGTTGAAAAGTAATAAAAACGGAGAACTTCCAGCGGGACTGAGTATTTTACACGCAGCGTATATCATTTTTGGAAGCGTGTGTTGACCTTGGCGCGCTCGGCTGCAACAAATGTTTTTCTAATATGAGATTTAGGACAGAAGAGCGACTTTCTGCCTGTGATACTGACGGCACGTCTTCTCCGAAATGGTGTCGGGTGAGGCCTGGATGTGCAGGTACAGTATGTCATGTCCATCTCCCATCACTCCGGGCTTTTGTATGTTCACACCGAGAACTGTGAATATTTCATACAGCCTGCCTGTCATTGGTGTGAAATCCATTTAGAAGTGAGTAAAGCTGTATTTCATAAAACCTGCAATGAACTTTTTTTCTTTCCTTTTTAAATAATCAATGAGTATTTGGGCCACCATAATATGGGGAAATGTCTAATTGTGCTATTTAAATTTTTTATATATTTTTTTTCTGGCAAGTAATTGGATCAGCGATGTATAGCTTGCATTCAAACACTATTAGAATTCATATTTGCAACAATGATATATGATCTGATCAATTAACACGAAAACAACATATTTTTTTTCAAATGTTGTCAGTAACTTAGTAAATCACTTAAAAAACTTTATTTAAGTAGAGTTTTGGTGGATTTATACTTTATTAGAGTGGTATTTTTTGCTGAGATCTGATTACTTTTACTGAAAAAAGTGTACATTTGAAAGCATATTTTGACCCATTTAAAAGCCCGCAACTATTCCGGGATGCATTATCTTAACTTTTGAAACATAACATGCGAAATGCCAAATGCTAGCCAAGATGTCAAAAAAATTTACAAAGCTTGAACATAATCAGGGGACTTCAGGATTTCTAATAATAGCAGCGTGAACACTGGCCGCACCCTGGTTGGCTGGTTTTTATTGCTTGTTATTAAATCCGAGCAAAACAATGATTGGAGTTATAATATTTTTCCGGTGTTTGCTGGTAGCACAAAAGAATTAAAAGTGTGCCCTGCGGCCGCCAATCCTACTGCAATGATTAAAAACAGGAAATTGTGATGCATAAGCGATTAGACAAAGGCCTAATCAGATTCATTAATTTCCTTTCCTGGCCTACACGGGCTTTCTTAAAGGGATACGGTCTTTAAAAACAGAGATGTCACAAGATAAACACTGCCATTTAAACTGTATGTAGTGATTTGCTGCATTAAGGTTCACATGTTCAGCCCCAACTAGGACAAAGGGCAGAGTTTAGTATCCCCAGAATGTGTTCTCTGCAATTGACCCCTTTTTTATTTATTTATTTATTTGGTTGACTTCACATTGCAGGTCTGCCAAAAAAAAAAAAAACAGGGCTTCTTATCAGCCCTGTGAGCCTTTCAATCTACATTTGCCCATTTTTAGTGGTTTTCTAGGTTGTTGTAGCAGGATTGTAAGATGACAGAAAAGGTTGATTTTATAAATGAAAATGAGCTTCATCCCAATTTATACACACATTATACAAAATAAAAATGTGTCCATTGAAGATTTTCCGTTTCCAGAATGTTATTTAAATTCTTTTTAATTGAATTCAAATACATAGAGCACTTTTGATAGATTTTTTATTTTTTTTTGTAGTCTCAGCCTCATTCCTTTTATACCTGTATAGTACAAGAAATTCACAGATTTCACAAATTTGACCCATCCTTCATTGCGGATGAACCGATGAGGCAACCTTTCAAGAACAGCAGGGGGCCACAGGTAGCCAAGACCCTTCTCCAATTGGATTTGGCACCTCCGAGTTGTGAGGTGACTAAGCAAGCAAGCAAGAGAAAATCAGCTAAAATGTAAGGTTAACGTTAAGGAATACTTTATTGTCCCCGTAGGGAAATTTGTCCTCTGCATTTGACCGATCCTTCGATACCACCGGGACATCCCGTAAGGAGCAGTGGGTGGAGACCCATCTCCAGATGTAGGGGCCAGGCTGATGGTCAGAATCACCCGGCTGGAGGATTCACTTATTGTACATGTTTTTAGTGGTAGGGGAAACCAGAGTACCCAGAGGAAACCTACAGAGACACAGAGAGAACATGCAAACTCCACACAAAAAGGCCCCGTCCAGGAGGAAATCAAACCCGGGACCTTCTTACTGTGTTGTTTTAACACCGTTCTTTGTTGTAGATTGCAAGTATTATAAATGGAGACTCTATAAGGTCGATTGTTGTTTTGGGAAGAACAGTAGAGGCTTAGGAGGCTGACACTTTTGCTTTTGGGATGGAGATAGAACATTTTAAAAGGACCACCCCAGTAAGATGGACGAGTCGAGAAACTCCGTTCTTATGCAGGGCCTGAGAGAAGATCGTGTGAGAGGTTAATGTAGCTTATACTTTGGCTGACAGTAACAGACAGGTGACCAGAGACAGGAGAAACGATGGAAATGCCCTCACACTGGTCGAAATGAAGTTTCAGCCTAATCTATGCGCCCAAACAGCTCATCATTTTGTCTACGCGTGTAAGTTAACTTGTAGACACTTCGCTTCACTTCCTGCTCCCACTTGATCTCACTGTACAAACCAAATGAAAGGAGGTAGCTCCGTTAGCGCCTCTCATTTCGCACTTTGCGCTGTCACTTACGATATGCCACTTAAAACAGCCGACCTTCTGAAGTGCTACATCAGACGAGCCACTGCACACTTTCATAAGGACCAAACGCAATTAAACAACAAAGAACTCTTCCGTCTCCCAACTTCAATCCGTCGCTCCAACCAGTGCACAAAAGGGACCACGAAAAAAAAAAAAGAATCTTTGGACGAAAAAATAAAAAGTGCTCAAAAATTGTCTCGACTTGTCTAGCGCCGCAGACGTATCCAGTGCTCAGGGGGCCTCAGCCATGATCTGATATCTTTTTAATTAACGCTATCCTATTCAGCCACTTGAAGAAGCCAAATATATATAAAAAAAAAAAAAGGCAAAAGAGGGGGAGAGTTGAGTTTGACAGCTCTAATTAATGTGCACAGAAAAAAAGGAGGAGTAAAATGTGGAAGACGGGCTGATTTCATATAGTGAAGGATTCGTTAGACAAGCCAAGACTTAAAAAAGAAAAAAAAAAACTTCTATAAGGCTCATAAGGTTTGATGTTTTTGTTGGAAGGATATAAGGGGGACACGAGAGAAAGAGGGAGAAAATTAAAGAAGATCAACCAAAGACAGAAAGATGGAGAAAAGTGGTAATGAAAAAAGAAAAAGAAATATTTGGGAATTTCTAATAGTCAAGGATTGGATCAAGCTGATGAAACCGTTTACCAGAATGCTGAAAATGCCTCTGAATATGAATGACCAGGTTATTCGATACACTGTTTAAAAAATAAATAAAATATATAGAACCGAATCAGGTCCTAATAAAGTAAAAAATAATAAAGTAAAAAAAAAAACTTGCGAGCGCAGGAGTCGCCAATTACATGAGGAATAAGCACATTTGTTTGTTTGTTTTGGTGTTCGGGACAGTTTTCTTCCTACTTAAATGGATGGGGGTCCAAGCTTCCCTGCATGTTATGCTCTATGTGCCCAAAGAATTAGATCAACTGACGACCTGATCCCCCTGAATGACTAGGTTATTCCGTCAATGGATTTCTCGATGGCACAGGCATAATCCAAGATGATGCGAGGAGTCATGGGGCTCACATTGTAAAAAGAGTGGTGTCGGGGAGTGTAAGACATTATTTTCACACGTGGATCGGCCGCCACAGAGTCCAGACTCACCCCTTTGAGAACCTTTGCGATGTGCTGGGGAAGGCTTTGCACAGTGGTCACACTCTCCCATCATCAATACAATATCGTGAAACAAGTCCACAGCGAATGCGTCCTGTAATCAAAAGTAATAAACCAAATAATAGTATTAGAGTATACTTTTCTTTAAAAAGATTGTTTGGGATCCTCCTCCACCAATTTTAAATTATTTTATCAGGTGTTCAGTTCACTGAGAGGACCTAAGCCGGAAGACCTGATTGTTCCCCCAGGTATCATGTTGCCAACCAAATGGGTAGAAAAACGAAATAAATTACAGAATAATGGAAGAAAGACAAAGGAGCAAAAAAAAAAAAAAGAAGAAATGTTCGAAGCAACCGACAAGTGTATTTAAATAAAAAATAAATCCCTGTGAACAATGCACCAAAATGCATGTGCTAATTTCATGAGGTGAATCATGTCTTAAACAGGCCTTAATCACAAGCATGTACTCGGGAGAGAGAAAGAGGCAGAAAAATGAAAGGAGAGGAAGGAAACACAGACAGAAGGATGGAGGAAAGGAAGCAGGGGGCGAGGGAGGAGGTAGAGGACAGGCGCTAGGAGCTGCCACTTCACAACAGGAGAGATGAATGACTTTTTACCTCTGGACACTGGGCCTTAATGAAACCTCCAGAGGCCAAACAATGCCATCGCACACACAACCACACACTCTCAGATATATATACGCACCCATGGAGGAGGTGGGGAAAGAGCTATACACGCAATGACACAAACAGCACAGGGAAATGGACACTAAACATGTAAACACTTCGTTAGCGCAATGATGCTAGTGAGTTCATTTAGGATATTACCCAAACGTCATATTTATTTAGATATATAACCTCAGCCATAGATTTGTTTCGTTCATATATACACAAATATGCTTTCATTTTGGTCTTGTAAAGTGCATATGACACCATTTTTGCGAAAACATATAGCTACAAGATTGTACCCAGTTTTCTTTAGTTTGACCGTTTTTGTGATGTTTATAGTTTCACGTCCTTATTGGACACTGACACGAAAGTGATATAGAACAAGGTAAACAATTTTAAACTGTTGCTGTGCCAATTATGTTAAGTCAGTGGGAAGTGAGTGCGTCAAACTGCTATGCAACGTCACCTTCTTCTATGTCACTTCCTGTCAGCAGCTTAAAGGTTATTAAAAATACAATTTCTTAAATAAAATTGCTTTTTCAATAAAATAAAATGATAATTATGCAACTGATGAACAAGCAACTGATGTTATCCTTCTAAATAAGTCATATTAAAACCTGTCATATGCACTTTAAAGGGATATTTCAGGATTTTTGACATTGGGCCTCATTTCCTAGTTATCCAGAGTGTTGTTGATGTCTGGAGATATGTTTTTCTTAAATTAATGCAGTTCTTATATTTGAAGAGTCTAGTGGTGCTAGGCTAGGGCGAGGCTAAAGCATTTCTATGGTATCAGTTAGCCTGCATTAAAATACAATCTGGCGCACTCCACAGTGCACGTGACGTAAATCACTTATAACGCCAGACTAACGATATAAATGTCTGTGTCGATAGAGTAATATTAGCCATTTTGCATTTAAAATAACTTATATTTGAGCAGCATTAGCTTTATGGCTGTAAGCTAACGCAGCAGAGGAGTGATCTGCGAGAAAATAGTCCCTCAAAATGTAGTAATTCATGTGATACAAAGTCAGTTATATTTAAAAAATTATTCTATCGACACAGACATTTATATCGTTAGTCTGGCGTTATACGTGATTTACCTCAAGTGCACTGTGGAATGCGCTAGACTATTTTTAATGCAGGCTAACTGATACCATAGAAATGCTTTAGCTTTGCCCTAGCCTAGCGCCACTAGACTCTTCAAATATAAGAACTGCATGAATTTAAGAAAAAAATATCTCAACACTCTGGATAACTAGGAAATGAGGCCCTATGTCAAAAATCAATCAAATATCCATTTAAGGAAGAAAGTTTAGTACGTTAGCGTTGTACGCTTGTACAATGACAATAAAGCACTTACTTACTTACTTAAAATGGTGGATCAATGCGATTCTGTTTTTTTCTGCTTCTTTTCCTCTTCTTTTTACATGCTTTTTTACCCATGCGATATGGAAGTAAACCGCGGTCTTTTCCTTTAGAAATGTCACATACCTCCCTTGAAATGACCAAAATTCTCTGAAAAAATAGCCATCGAGTCGATATGATGTGTGCTCAAATAATAATAATAATAATAAATAAACGTGCGGCCTCTGTAAGGATTGTTTTAGTATTAAGGATGCTTTTACTGTCTCCTCTGCAAGATCAGCGTAAATACAGCCATGCAGTGAAAAGACAGTTAGTTGCTGACGAAACCCTCTTGTGGTGAGATGTGAAACTAGCAAATTGCCACATCTCTTTCGGTTAACGAAATAAAAGTCAAATAAAAGGAGAACTTTCACCTTTGCGAGCACTCACAGACGCCCCTCGCCCCGCTCTTTACCCCTCTCTCGCTCTAGCCACTCTCTTATGATGCTAACCTTTATTGGAAGTGCGCAGAGACGGCTGCAAACTTTTGCGGCGCGACCCCCCCCATTTGATTGATTCCCTCCAACTTCCTCGGCCTTTCGCGCACTACATTTGCAGAGTCAATCACGGGCGCGGGGTGATTTATTGGCACCGCTGGCATTTCCGTGCTCTGTCGCCCCCACCAGTCCATCCATCCTTCCGTCTAATACCGCCAATTAATGCATCAAGGCACAGAGGCGGGTTATCGCGGTCCGTTCTGGCGACGCGCTGCCTCTCCATCATTCTCAATTAAAGGCGCAGGGATGGGGTAGCTCTTATCTGCTTTTTATGAATATGCAACGCCTCTTATCCGCCCGCCGAGCGCCAGGTGAAGTGGTTACGGGAGGGCGTGCGCGTGGAATGACAATGAAAATGCTTGTGTTTTTAGGGCTGGACGGCGCAATTTGAAACAGTATTCTGAAAAAAAGAAAAAAAAAGATTTGTCAAGTGGCTGTCGTGTTATTCACATGCACATATTTTAAAGGGTAAACAAACAGTCCTATTGTATGTGTTTGGATGAATTCAATACAAACGTGTGCCTCTCAGCGATTAAGTCTTAGATAATGCATTACGATCAATGAGCCAGTCTTTTGAACTGCTCCTTGAAAATCACCCGATTCCTGAACCTCAGAAGAAGAGCCATAAATCACAAAAAACATCAGATTGAAACAAAAAAGAGACTCCAGGCAACTCCATTTTAACTCATTTAAGTGCACACAAGTTGAACACAAAATGTGCACCCAAACAATAACATTGAAATACAAAGCTTTTATTTTATGACAGATAAATACCTCATAAATTTACAAACAAACATGTGAATTTGCTGTGAGCGGCTCACCTCTCCTAAGAAATGACTGTAACTTTACCGGGAGTGGGTACGTCTCCAACTCGTTTCCATGGAGATGTCGACTAAAGTCAGTAGAATTTGAGATTTGGTTTGGTTCTCATTAAAATTCATTATTTGATTACCCACTGCAGTTATAGCATTTATTGTGTCGAGCTGGTCATTAGGAGCATGTTTTGTACTGATGGCAACAGTATAGTCCAAAATGTTACGCAGTGTGCCTTTAAATTCTGTTCAAAGGCTGATATTAGGGCGATTCCAACTGTGGCTGCCGACTGTGGACATTTTGCTTTAAAAAAAACAAAAAACAGAAAATTAAAACTGCATCAAATGACTTCTGAATTCCTGATTGCATTGTATGTTGTTTTTGTTTCATGAGCTGGTGACCAAGGAATACAAGCAAATCAGTTTAAGCTTAAACAGTGGTGAAGCATGAACACTATAACCTGTGAGTTTATTTAGATAAAAGAGTGCAAACCCAAAAGCAGTTTGATGCCACAAAGAAAATCAACCAATATAAACGTAGATTCAACCGTTTGGGGACGAGCTTTGGTCATTTATACATGTGGCATTCCTTCACATTTTTTGTTTTTGTTTTGGTGTTTCCTAATCAGGTCGTTGGGATGCTTTCTGATCTCTGCATTGTTCCTATACTCCACAGAATATCCGCCCAAACATTAGAAAGTTATCCCCTCAACAATATAAGAAATCTGCCTGATCTTTATGACCGTAGACCAGGCAGGCGATACTAGCTTGTAACCGTGGGTAACAGCACCATCTATTGGCCATTTGTGAAAGTTTAGCACAGGCGACAGAACTTTGCTTCACTTTTGCGGCATGTGGATAAAATACAATAAATGAGTATGGGGGGGGAAAAATTTAGTTGTGCCAGACTGAAGGCAACGCATAGGTTTTGGATTATAGATAAAATCCACATAACTGTATAAAACCGGTTAAGGATGCCAAACAAACACAATTGCCAATGGAATACACTGTAAAATGGTTAAATAATTAAAATGATTGGTATCTCTAACGCGGGATTCCCTGGAAGGACCAAGATTTCAATGTTGAAAAAGACATAAAACTGCAAATTGTACAAAAGAAAATATCTGAAATGCTCTGACAAACTAGTCTCACCTCATGAATTATTGTATAGTAGAGTGTTAAACATGAAATCAAAACAAATTAATCCATCATCGTAATAGTAAAAAGTCTTCAGAAAAGCGTCTATAACTGGAAAAAACTTGCAAAATATGTACTGAATTTTGATCAAATAAAAAGTTAAATAACAAAATAAATTGTCAATCACTGTTGCGTCTTGTCAACATAATCTCCATCAGATATTGTGCCATAACCTAGATCAGGCCGATTTCCACTGAATAATAATAATAATAATAATGCATCAGTTTTATATAGCGCTTTTCTGGACACTCAAAGACACTTTACATTGCACTATTCATTCTCTCCATACTTGGTGGTGGTAAGCTACTATTGTAGCCACAGCTGCCCTGGGGTAGACTGACGGAAGCAAGGCAGCCAATCTGCGCCATCGGCCCCTCCAACCACCACCAACTTTCATCATTCATCCTGGCCTATTGTACATGTTTTTGGTGGTAGGGGAAACCGGAATACCCGGAGGAAACCTACGCAGACACGGGGAGAACATGCAAACTCCACACAGAAAGGCCCCGTCCAGGTGGGAATCGAACCCGGGACCTTCTAGTTGTGAAGCACAAGCACTAACTAACCGCTGTGCTACCGTGCCGCTGAACACAAAGCTTATGATATTGTTGTAATGTGATAAAAAAAAACGGATTGACTGATGACCCCCTTGTCTCTCCACTCTGTTAGCCTCATTAGCCGGCTGAGCTAACGGGGGGTGCCCTCATCTGCTCCGTGTCAGGCGACGGGATCCGCGGAGGAGGCAGGGCCCTTGCGAAGTCGCCTCCGGGCCGGGCTGTCACTCACATCTGCACCAGCCTCAGTGAATTTGACGTACGGCGATGCACAAGTGACAAGCTAACGCACGCACACTTCACAGGGCGCCCATATAGCCAAGGGCCCACGACGAAGGGCTACTTGCTCATTTCACCCTCTTTAGTGCTCGTAGCCCTGGGCTGCACACCCCCCCCCCCCCCCCCCCCCCTCCTGCACATCCTCTATTAGGAAGCACACACGACGGGAGCCACAGTGGTATGGATGCTGTGTGTGATATGTATGGACATGCTGGGACTATAGGCCGACGGATCCCCCGCTAATCACATAAATGAGCCGTGATTACATCAGTATAGACCTATGCTATGTAAACAATTGTATATGGATTTGATTGTTTTGGAAGATGATGAAATGTAGGGCGAATACACACACGGGGCCATACATGTACACTGGAGCGCAAGCTATCAAATTATATTAATCTTGTTGTTTTTATTTCTTGTTTTCTAAGGCACATTGGCCAAATAGGAACAGTAGACTAATAACCATCAGTCAGTCGTCATCGTCGTCATAAGTTACATATCGCTGAACCTCAACTGATTTACGGTAATTTGTCCTAAATCACCTTCAACAATTACAATTTGCATAAGATCAGCTTCACTTTATGATACACAAAGTAGAACAGTAGAACATTCAAATGAGCCTGACTAAACTTTGAAGCCACCTCTTTGGTTTGGTAATTATACGAATAAAATTGGGCTTTGCTTACCTCAGATCAGAGGTGTTGAAGTAATTCGGGTCGTGGGCCTAAATCCATCTTCCTCAGTGGGTCGCGGGCCGCACATAATGCTAACATGACAATACCATAGAGAAAACATTTTTTCAAATGATTAAAAATAATGAGCTGCGATTTCAAAATAAAAGCCCGACGTGACTGTTATAAATAATAATAATGGCTTACACTTGTACTGCGCTTCACAAGCCTGTGTCGCAGGTACACTGTAGTCATTATACTGTAGTCATTATTCATTGACTTCACACTCTGTGGTGGTAAGCTACTATTGTAGCCACAGTTGCCCTGGGGCAGACTGACCATTTACCGCATGGCTATAATGTGTTGTTTATATCCTGATCTCTTATGCCAGTGCCCTCTGCTGGACACTTGCGGAATTATTTCCTTTTTTTTAAATTTAAGTTGCCCCCTAGTGGCTGGAATTAGCATACTGGTTATTTCCTCATAACTCTGCACAGGGATGGGCTATACAGGGGCCGGATTAAATCAGGGCCGCCAGCTTGACATGTCTGTCATAGATGGAAGACAAATCAAAGTGAAATACTGAGAGTAAAGTTAGTAAAGCAAGGCATTGTTCAAACTGCATTAGATGGACGACTAAAATATTAAGTTGTTTGTTTCATTCAAACTGTTACAGTAAATAAAAACCTTAATTTTCCTGCCACACCGCTGCTGCTCTTTCCAATTAATCTCAACCAGTTCTGTTTTTTAACTTTGATGGGGCCATGTAAACCTGCAGTCATCTATTGTCACATTACAATAAACTGAATAAACTAAATTGAAATTAATTAATGAAAAAAAATAAAACAACATAGTTTTTTCTCAAATAATGCACACTAGGGGGCGCCCCCCCTAGTGGGTGTGGGGCCCTCTACATTAGCATAGCCTGCTTATTTCTTGAACCGGCTCTGTTTTCGGCCCACTGATTAACCCCAATTAAGGCTGAGCTCGCTTGCCCTTTCTGAAGCATCCCCCTTTTCTTAAGTTAAATTAAAAGTAACTATTAAAGCTAAAGAGTGAGTTAGACGAATCTCTTCCAGTCAGCAATAACCTTCGCCCTAATCAGCAGTGGTGAGGAGTCGTCCCACTGATTCGGTTCGGGCCAATTTGTTCGCGTTATTGCATGGATGACATTCACTGTGCTGCGTATTTACTTCCTTTTATTCTCAGCAAACGCCACAAAAGGCATGCAGCGTCTGTTTCGTCGTAATGTAAGATTCAGGCGGAGATGTGTCAGTCACCTTGAACAGAAATGATCCAAATGTGACTGAACGCGTATCATTTATTTAAGAGCGTTTTCAAGGGCAGGGGAAACTCAATCGTACTGCGGGATGTCACAAAAGCAACTGCTGTCAACAGGGAAATTCTTGATATTAATTTGTGTTTGTTAGATATTTGTGAATATTAGGGATATTAGTGCCCCTCCTGGAACCGCCACCTTAACGTGGTGCAGGGGTATGAGCGCCCGAATGATCCTGGGGGCTCTCTCAGGTCTTACAGGTCAGACAAAGAGCGGTTCAGAAGCCCCTTATGAGAGACCAACAGGCCCGGTTAGAACCATGAGGCCGTCCTTCTGTGGACCCACCACCTGCAGGGGGAGCCATAGGGGCTGGTGCAATGTGATTTGGGCAGCTCCACCAGCTGCCCCCACGACCCGGCAACGGACAAGTGGAAGAAAATGGATGGAGGGATATTAGTGACTACAACAGTTACGCCACAATTGATTTTCTCCGGTATAGGCGCAACTTCAAAACAATTTAAGTGGATATATCACCCAATATGAGAAGTATTGCTGCTTCATTCACACAAGTTAACTAATCAGTTTCTTCTTCTACTGCTATAGCGCTTAAAACGTATTTTTTTATTATTATTGATTGCGCAATGTAGGTTATGAAAGTGTGCTTTGAAAGTCCATAAACTAACACTGGACCGGTTCAGACTATATAACTGTTGACTTGTTAGCATGCCATTATCAAAATAATGAAAACTTGTATTTTCCGTTGAAGACCATTTCCACTGGTGTCTGTTGATGGCACTCGAAAAGCAAACCAATATAATCGTTGGGGATCAAGTGTGTTTTCCATAGACATAAACAATTTTCAGTTAAACGAATGCAGAAAGAAGCGCCCTCATACGTGCCAGATTGTGAAGTTGACAAAGGAATAAAAGTAAAAGCCAATGCTTCATGAAGTTAAAACTTTAATAATAGTCACAAAATTCTGATTCACTTTTGATGCCAAACTATTAAAAACCCAAAAGCCAACTATAAACCGTTGTTCTCTACAGTGCTCTCTTATTTGATAAACATTCTTGTTATCATTATTTCCCCGCATTAATATTCATATTGGAGTATAATCGTAAGCTATAAAAGAAGACTGTTGGTACTACTACAGTTGCCCTGGGGCAGACTGAGGAAGCGTTGCTGCCATCTGTGCCATCAGTGGCGCACTCACACACGCCTCATACATGCACAGCACGGCCCAATGACACACCAGCAGTTTGCAGCTGCTCATCCCAGACCTCCCCGTTTCACTATAGTACCAAGTCAATAATACTAAAATGTGGCGACACATCAACTTCTGATTTCTGGTGGCTTTGTAATATAAATATATCATCTAAAAGTATTGGAAACAGTTTTTCTACTCCCACAATATTAACCACATTATATCCAGAACCCGATGGTCACTTTCGCTCCGATAATAAACTGCCCCGTACCTGGTCAGCGTATAGCCTCCGTATTTCCCCCCTCGCTTTTGAACTTGACACACATATAATCACGGCGACTTATTGGAGCGTTCATTCACAATTGTCGCCGGGTCCGCACGTATAAAAGTCCGCCTTCTCTGACCTGCCCACCTGCGGTACGTCTCCGTCCCCCGCTTCCAAATATCAAATGCATATTTCAAAACGTCGTCGCGAAATACAAAGACCACCATCTGATGTTGTTATTACCTGTACTAAATCACGTGCGATTGACCGGATGAAATAGCCTGGTTATTTCTGCCCGGCAGTTACTTGGACATTGAGTTTTTCCCCTAACCCGACGCTTAATGGACTATTTACTACTATGTTTACTAGTGCTAAACATGTCATAAACAGAGCTAATAGGGTCACCACTGCGTGTCCGGGGTCAGCAGCAGCAGTCGCCAAGGAAGAAGGGGAACGAAGCAATGGCAAACGATAAAATGCACTTAGCAGCCCAAGCTATGTGCATATCGTATATCACGTATAGTATAGGAAAGAGTGCGGAGGGGATTATTGACTGTATATCACGCGGTAAATGTCAGATATTGGCATTTACAAGGACAATTATGAGAATACAGGCGCTGGGTACGTCTTACAAGTGTCGCACCGCAATAAGATTCAGGGTCAAGGTTCGGGTTGCCGCTGGATATTCATTTGTGCGGGCTTGAGGAAATGTAGTCCTATTTTTTTGGTAGTAATGGGGGCACCTTGTCACCCTGTTTGGCGTGTCTGTTTTCCAATATTTTCAGCTGCTAGTTTAGCATTCATACTTCATAATTCAGACTTGATTGTGGGATCGGGAAACTGTCACCACACTGTTAAGCAAAAAGGGTGCCGTTCCATTGTTTTTCGAGATCGTTACTTGAACGATACTTGGTTTACGATACCTGAACGGTACTCTTTTCGATACCTATACTATAATATTTGTCATGTTCAGTTGTTTCATAAAAGTCTCTTCTTTTAATGTTGGCCCCCTGTCCAACACCATCGAAAAACCTGGTCTCTCAAGTAAAATATATATTTTTGGTGCCATTTCTCTTTCGATACCGCTGGTACCGAAACTTTCCTTTCCACACCACAGTGGTATCGTTTTATGGTACCCAGCCCATAGTCAAAAGAGTTATCAATAATAAAGTTCAATGGCCAAGAACCTCCTGCAGTCAGGATCTTGGCAGCTGGAAGACTAGGCTATATTTTAAGATTTCTTTTTATTGGCTTGCAAGCAAACGAGCATGAAAGGAGTGAATAGTGGGAAGGGTCAAAATGCAAACTCTAAAACATTTGCAGAGAAAAACAAAAAAACAAATTAGTAAGTTTCCCTTATGTTGTTTCAAATTTTAATTAAAGGAAGGGAATGTTATTTTGTCTTGGTTATTGTGCTAAAATATCTTAATCATTTGAATGAATATAAATGTACACGATAATTGATCCCCTCCTGGAACCGCCATCTTAACGTAGTGGAGGGGTTTGAGCCTCGTGACCCTGGTAGGGTCTCCCAGGGCAAACGGGTCCTAGGTGACGGGTCAGACAAAGAGCGGTTCAGAAGCCCCTTATGAGAGACCAACAGGCCCGGTTAGAACCATGAGGCCGTCCTTGTGGACCCACCACCTGCAGGAAGAGCCAGAGGGGCTGGTGCAATGTGATTTGGGCAGCTCCAACGGCTGCCCCCACGACCCGGCAACGGACAAGTGGAAGAAGATGGATGGATAGACGATAATTGATCAAATATGTGTCACTGAGACAAAAGCGACGGCTTTCGACTAAACTAATCTACACGTCCCAGCCAGTAAATGTAAGTTAGTCACTCAAACCCCTTTGAGTTCATTGTCCAAAATGTTATAGTTTTGAACAATTAGAATCATTAAGTAAATTATCGATTTCAGAGGCCCCCGCACGACATCTATAAACTTTTAAAATCCTTTTCCTTATGATACGTATATTAATAGTGTGTTTGAAAAATAAGTGAAACTACTTCCCTTATGCAACGTCTGTGCACCAGCAGGTAAACATGTGGAATAAGCTAAAAACAAAGTATTTAAGTGTGAGCAAGTCTGGTAAAGGTGTCTGTAGCGACTGGTTGATTGGCATCAGCAACAGGAAGACGGGCGTAATATTGTGGCTGACGCCTTACATGTTTGTGAAGAGGAAATTACATTAGGATTAAAAGCTTCTAAAAGTCAATTCAGCTATAGGCCCTTAAAGTCATTATCCTCATATTCCAACAAGATCATTGCAAATAAAGTCTTGACATGGATCACAGTGTCCCGCGTGTGCGTCCGACTCATTAGCCCACATTAACAGTGATTTCATTGGGGGTGACGCCAACATCTCATCCCCGATGAAAAGTGACACCACTTTAGCTCTACTTTGACATCGTAGCTTTCCAGCGATGGTCACTGGGTAAAAAGAAAAAGAAAAAAACATTTTTTTTAAAAGACACACTTTTGGTTCAAGAAACTAGATTGTTTTTTCATCTCTAGATAACAGAATTTCGGTGCGACAAAGTCTAAAAAAAACCTTTGCTTTCCGCCCAGGGCCATGTTAATTGCATTAATTTGTCCTGACAATCGCACAACAGAAAAACGGATAGACAGGCGAGTGGGGGTAACGGGCGTAATGTGTGTGTTTGTTGCAAAAGTGCTCTTGTCATTTCTCAGCGATGATGAAATTAGCAACAAGAGTGGTGTCTGGCTATAATCAATCACCAGTCTCTCTCCAGTGCCAGCCAATATCACCAAAACCATATTTCCCCCACTTGAGGACAAAATGTTTCTTGATTGTGTGCCACACTTGTCTATAAATATATCAGACGGACCAGTCGCTCCCCGCTGGATTGAATTTGAGGATATTTTTTTCCGCCGTGCTGTGGACATGATGTGGAGTGCGTGGGTGTCTGTAGACCTGGGTGTAAATGTTGTTTGGAGTGTGTCAGGGGGTTGTGAAAAGAGCAAACATCTGTCATTCTTAAGGCCGATCAGTTTCTTGAATACAGAGCAGAGGACAAGAAAATCCTCGACTCATTTCTTACGGCTAAAGCTGGCCAAAGATATTTCAACAAAAATGGCTTCAGAAATCTCATTATAAACATGTTGCACATAATTGTTGTGGTGTGGACTTGCTGTAAGACTTGAGCCATCTTGCTTTAATAGATTTAATAGATGTAATAGATGTATATGCTGCAGTATAGAAAGGTTGTGAACAAAAATTACACTCAAGTAAGTACATTAGCATTGAAACAACACATATCATGGAGTTGACACTAGGGCTGGGCGATATATCGATATTTAAGATATATCGATTTTTTTTTAATGAGATATGGAATTAGACCATATCACATATATCGATACAGTCCAAATTTGCGCTGTAATACTTGGCTCAGGCAAGCCGCTGATCGGAGCTCTCTGCACTGCTCCCAGCGCCCCGGCCCCGCCCCTCCTCAGACAGTCAGGCACTCTTCAACAAACATGGAGAAAGCAACAATGTCTGTGAAGCGTGCGGAGGAGAGCCCCTTGGTTGGTAAAACAAAAACCTGTGGCTCAATCATTTGGAGATGGTTTGGATACAAATGATCAGATGAGCAACAAAACCATGCAATATCATATCCAATCCAACTTTATTTATAATGCACTTTAAAAACATAGTTGACCAAAGTCAATTTCATAGCTCTCACTTTGTGGAAAAAATCCCGGGATATATATCGTATATGGATATTCTACCTAAACATGTCGGGATATGACTTGTCCATCTCGCCCAGCCCAGTAGATTACCACTTTTCCCAATGCCCCAATTTCAATACAGTGCAAATATTTCCTTTATTTCCTTGTGTCATGTCAATAATATGTGCGTCCAGTAAGCCGTTTTAATATGTTTTTATGCTTTGCTCCCCCACAGTAGATTGCAACTAATTGTAGCTATTTAACCTGATACTTTGGTGACATTGTTCGTTGTCTAATTGCCCCGTTGTTTGATATCCATCTCAAAGGACCAAGACTGTTAACAACCTTATAATTTACAACAATATACATTCTTAATGTTAAAAGGCGAAAATGTAATTTATTTGGGCAGGGGAATAAAGTGTGCAGTAATAAATACTGAAAACTTGTGATCTATGCTACAGACTTGTGCAGGGAGGGGAGCGTCAGTACAGTCTTTGCAGCATGTTTAAAGGTGAATGGTGCTTCCGTGGTCACAAGACAGCAATGCAGTTCTAGATGAGTAAGTAAGTGCTTCATTTTGTCATTGTACAGTTGCACAATGAAATCGCAAGGACCAGAGGTTGGGTTAGTCCTGCGCCGCTGCGACTGAGCGCGCCGCCATTGTGGGCCAACCTGCCCCGCATGTTTTGAACGTAAGGGAAATCGTAGCACTGCCTTCAGTGTCCCTGTTTCAGAGCGTGGTGTCCCGCACTGGTCAGCTCCTCCACCTCCTCCTTCCACTTCCTCCTGCACAGCTCCCTCCGCTCCTTCTCATTTTCATCTTTGTCTTCCTCCTTCTCCCCTGGCTCTGACGCCATTCTCCACCTTAGAGCTGAGCCAGGACTATAAAAACACAACTGTCTTTCACCATAGGAGCGTAGCAGACCAATATACTGTAATCCGTCTTATTCTCCAGTGAACGTCCATTAGCCAGAACAATAGTAGGGATAGCTACAATAGCAATCGTACAATTGCTGGGAGTCTTGTCCGGATACCTCCTCATGTGTCCCTTTTTTCTTTCCTGTAGCGCCTCTTGTTACGCCTCCACTGTACTGCAGTTGTGGGGGGCTCTTGGTGCCTCTTCAGTGTTTTAGAGGAAGAGATTTGTAATTTCTTTAGCTCTGCAGTAAAAAAAAAATCCACCAACCTTGCAAAGACATGGCAAAGATGTACAAAAGCATCCAATCAAACAACGTAGGCCACAGAAACTACAAATGCAGTTCGCAGACAAAAGCAAAAAATGCAAAAACGCCGCTGCACCAAGGGACAGGGAAGCTGCTGCATAAGATACCTCTTGTCTGAATATAAACAGTACAGCGGTTGGCGCCTCAGCTTCACAACTAGAAGGTCTGGGTTTGATTCCCACCAGGACGGGCCTTTCTGTGTGGCCTTTGCATGTTCTCCCTGTGTCTGCGTAGGTTTCCTCTGGGTACTCTGGTTTCCCCTACCACTAAAAACATGTGTGTTCATTGGTTAATATTTTTGAAAGTAGTTTTAGACATATATCACCTACCTACCTTTTGAATTGTTGTATGACATTCTGATTTATACTTTCAGTCAAACTTGTCAAACCAATGTCACTCCGTAGCCTCTATATCCACCTCTGGATTCGGGGTCAGCCGCGGTTGCTGATAGTCCGACAGGGGCCGCCGACTGCTGGCTGCCGCGGTGATTTGTAAGCCGATTTGTTCCTTTTATTTCCCCTGGCTGCATACAACAACACGCAGTCACAGGCGCCCTACTCACACTCATATATACACACCAAAGGAGTCTCCCAAAGGACAATCTCCACTGAATCGCATTACAGCCATTTCCCATTCCGTTAAGGTGGGGGACCGGCCCCAGTAGAAATCAAATATTTATCATGTTGTATTAACCCCCACTGCTGGCCCCTAACACACATATTGTCCCCTAGCCCGCCTCTGCACCCTGAATTCATTATCCTATTAGGCTATAGCTTAGACCTGGCAGACTACCTGGCATGTTTGTGCAAATAGATGAAGCAAGGATTCTCATATAGCCTGCCGTTGTTGGGTCAGTTAGCTTCAATGCACCGTATGCACGTTATAAATAATATAAATCACATGTAGTTGTGGTATTGATTCGGCATTACTGTCGGTTTGCAGCAGATATGATCATTTTTCGTCGTGTCTGTCAAGGGGGGACTCGAAGGAATAGGCAACACGGAGTTCCAGGAAGGCCATTCAAAGCGCTCGATGATCGGAGAGCAGGCCAGGCGCCGACTGGGTGATACTGTAGGAGCATACAGAGCCGATACGCCCATTCACACTGTCTGGAAGCGCTAGTGTCATCGAACCTCTTACTGGACATTCACTTTTTTATGCTGTGATAATCAGGAAAGCAACATGACTTATTGTCAGTTTGGAGGCAATGAGGTGCAAATCAGTACTAGGATTAAAAGCCGGGATCCAAATAAGCACACATATAGCATTTTCCCACAAATTACTGTTGGATAAGTAAGCCAATAAAACTGCAATCATGAATCAAAAACTCAAGCTTGTATTTTTTGAGTAGTTAAATATTGAAAGAAATATTCATTCTGACCAACTAAAAAGGGTTCAGTGACACCACGGTTGGTTCCCGAGAAGCACTGGTCTAAACCACAACAATACCTTTACACAATGTACTGTATAGCCAAACAATAAATACAAAAGTGAAGACACTTCCTTTAATTACGTTGAAATATCACATTGACGGCTAACTCCAGGATGACCTTCACCTAAATTGCATATTTATACAAGTGTCTTCGAAGCATAATAGTAGGTCTGGCTGAAACCAGGAAGTGCTCATTCCAGCAGGTAAATTGTGTTAATTACAAAGTATGTATCTGTAATGAAAATGTCATTGTTACGCGTAGCCATTTGAACATGCTGTAATGCCCACTATTTAGACTCTATACAGGGGCCCAGAATTAGACTTTTACTATCCATAGACCTCTAAACACGTGTGACATCATTAGGTTGCGAAAAATGTTGAGTTGATTTTAAAGGAATAGGCCACCATTTTTAAATACTGAGATTATGTTCTATTTCTATGCAATATAGTAGTATAGGCGTAGTAATATTACTAGGCCTTGCAATATAGTTCCCCTTTTTATCCGTTTAGAAAATTGACATGTTTAATTTTGTGTGACTATACTTGGATCGTGTAAAGGCTCATGTAACCATATTTAAATAAGGGAAATGTGGAAGAGCTTGGTTGTGGAAGAGCTCGCCATATGTGCCCTGTTTACGTGACTGAGCGCACGCGTAAAGACCAGACAGCTAAGCATCAACTCATCTAAGCTAACCTAAGAACATATCTCAGTATGTAAAAACGGTGGCCTATTTGTTTTAACTAAGTTTTAGTTGCTTTTCTTCTTGCACTTTATGAGTACTATGACTACATCTTTCGACTACCTCTAAATGTTAATTGGCCGCAGTGCACTTATATGTTAGAAACAGGCTGCTGATGCAGTATGGTTATGGTTCTTTCAATGGTTTTTAAATGTCTTAATGGTCTTGGTCCTTCTTATCTTTCAGAACTGCTTTTACCTTATGAACCTTCATGGCCCCTGCGCTCCTCCGGCAGGGGTCTAGTGGTTATTCCTAAAGTCAACAGAAAGACTCACGGCGAGGCATCGTTCCAATATTACGGCCCTCGCCTCTGGAACGACCTGCCTATTCTTGCTAGGCCTATTCATTTATCTCAACACCTTATAATTAAGTTAATTGATGTTTAATTGTTATGAATATTTATTTTGTATTCACGTATTTTACCTCTCGGTCTTATTTTAGTGATCCTATTATTCAATTTTACTTTTTATTTATTTTAACCATTTTTATGCTCTCCCAGTTTCCTCTGGAGGAGCCCTCTGCCTCGGGAGCGGAGATTGGCTGTGGCTGAAACACATCAGGGCGGGGCAGGCAATCAACACAAGGGAAGCAAAGCAAAAATCACACAGACCAAAAAGACATGTCAAAATAAACCACCAAGGACAGATGAACACAAAAGCAAACCAAAACAGGGCAACAAAAGACCGAATCGTGACAGGTGTGGTGTTTCTACTGCGCCTTCTCCGGGCGCCCTGTGTTGGTGCCTTATGGCTGCAGCCGATGCAGACGACTCCTTACCTGGTTTATCTGTACCCAGCCTTACCTCAGCCTTATCCCAACCTTATGTCCATTGCGTCCATTGTTTTACCTTGTGTGTGTGTGTGGTGTGCTTGTGTGGTGTGTCTCTGGGAAGGTGGGTGGGAAGAGTGTCAATACGACAATGTGATTGTATTTGTGGGAGGAGGGGGATGTGAGAGAATGTTTTTAAATCAGTAAAGCACTTTCTGTTAGCGCTATATAAATAAAGACTGATTGATTAATTGATATGAGGACGCTAGTGACTGACAGATCAAAACAAAAATAAACTTCGTAACGTGTATTGTGTCTACTTGTGTGCCTACAGTATAACTTTCAGGCCTGCAGACGCATGTAAAGGTAAAGATTTTAACATCTCTAATCTTAGTGTCTGACAAAACGAACCCTGAAAGTTATACTCAGTACAAAAATGTTAGTAGTGAAATATCAAAAATATCTATCCTCATGTCTTAATAGAAATACTTTTATTTTTTTATATATCGTTCTTATTTTTGACACATTTTTAATTAGCATTAAGCACGTAGAACTACTTTTTCTCCCTCCTTGCCATTCGAGTAGGTGAGGAGCATGAGAGAATATTATTGCCTTCATGCTTTGTCATTCTCTCTGAGTTTCAACGCATTATAGTATAGTTTCGATCGGGCTCTAGTATTACTTATTCTTATTGTATCAAAAGAAATACCACTGGCATCGCCCATTCCCGGGAGACACAATGATCCCCCAAAAAATAGATAGATAAATAAATAAATAAATAAATAAAGACACGCCCAAGCCTTCTTTCTCCTTCCGCGCCCCAGAGTTGTAACACCTCATGTTCGCAATCAATAGTTTGGTTGTTATGGCGCCTCAACCTGCATCCGGTTTCCTACCACCTCCACCATCTCCCCCCCCATTTTCCCTCCCCTGTGGCAGGTCAAGACTAATGTACCCTGTCAGTGCATGTGATGATAAAGTGTCTTATTACCCAACAAGCAGGAATTTTAAGATTACCATGAATATCTTAAAGAATCAATCTGACTCCAGGTTGCGCACGCTGACCCACTTGGACAAATGCGCGTGTGGGTCCCCATCGCACGCGTTCGCAGGTTGAACGATTAGGCGCATATACAAATAGAATCCCACTCTTTCCCCCCGGTATTAATGGCTGTGTATCGCATTGTTTTGGGGGAAAACTTCAGCGTCCTAAACTTTATACTCTGGGGTAAAGAGGCAATTAGCAGCGGTGACAAACTGCAACCCGCGCCTCCTACCGCCATTCATCTATCCGCGCCGTCCACCTCGGAAGCGTCGAAAGACGGATTCACCCATGCAAATATTTTGACTTCTCGACTTTGCAGATAATTCCCAGTTTACGGCGTCGTAATTTCACCCGTTCTTTTTTTTCCCCGTACATTAGGTGAATGCTGCACTTAAAAGTCTGCAAGTTAATTATTTGCAACCATCTCCGATAAACATGACTTTATGGGGCTCGTAAATCAGGCAAACAAAAACGCGTTAATCTCCGATATTCCGACCATAAAGGCCCATCTATTAAAAAAAAAAAAAAAAAGCCGTGTTTTTTTATACAAAATGTGCGTTCCAGAATACCTTAAGTAAATGCAATAAATGTGGCAAGCCAGGCGTATAAATCTCCCATGCAGCGTGTTGTTAATTTGATGCATTGGGCAATAATTTGGTGTAAATAATTGTTTATTAGCTTGGGCTAGCCAGCACTAAGGTCTAATGACATGTACTTTTCGAGTTTTAAAGGGGGGGGGGGCTCCAATCAGTGCACAACTTTGCAGCAGGGGCGCCATTTATTAAACGCTAAAAGATAGAAATTACGGCCTTTTAACTATTCCACACACTCAGATCAACTAATCATTTAAAGGGCCGGTGTTGGTAATTGCTCACAGATTGCGCGGCGGCAGCATGGCATCTTGTAAAAGGATACTTAGTTACGGAAAACATGCGCCACAATCAGAAAAGGAAACTAAATACTTTAAAAAAAAATACCTTTCTTCTTTCTACCTTTATGCTGTTGTGGCAAAAGAGGACATGAAGTTGGTTTAAGAGAAGAGGATGCAACGGATAAGATTTGACTTTGTTTCCACGCATCATGATCCAAAGTGAATCCTGATGAGTGAAAAATGTTGTCAACTTGGAACTTGCGTACAACCATTCTATACAAATAGCTCACTTCAAATGGTTAAAAGGGATTTTTTCTGACTAGTTTTGCGATTAGATATGCAAATAATGTTTTCACATTTATCATTTGGTTCACAGTACACATTAGGTTTTGGCCCTACTGAAATATGAATATGGTACTGCAGTATTGACAAAGCTGTGGTGTTTATTATAAAGCCAATAAACACTATAAAAACAATGGAGATTTGAACAATGGAGACTTTACCATCTGTTTCTGTTTAGGCAAGTTTATTTCTAGTGCACAATTCATACACAAGGCAATTCAAAGTGCTTCACAGTTGCATAAAATTACAAGAAAACAGATCAAATCAATCATTAAAACATCAACATACATTTTTTTAATTAATTACAGTAAAAGGCAAGAGTGCAGATAAAATACTTTCAGTTTACATATGCTCGGGTAAAAAGAGCTGTTTTCAGCCTGGATTTGAACATTGTCAGAGTTGAGGCCTGTCTCACATCCTCATGAAGACTGTTCCAGATTTTAGCTGCATGAAACTGAAACGCAGCCTCACCGTGTTTAGTCCTGACTCTGGGAACCACCAGGAGACCCCTCCCTGAAGTCCTCAGGGCCCGAGATGGTTCATACGGCTCTAACATGTCAGAGATGGACTTTGGTGCTAATCCATGAAACGACTTGTACACAAGCAGAGATGTTTTAAATTCTCAGTATAAATTTTGTTACGGTGTGCGGTAGATCGTGTATGTACAGTGAAAATATTAGCGTTAGCATTGAGTTAGCCCAGACCCAGAGATCAGCACACGCGGCTTCCGCTCTGTGTAGGGCATAGACATGTGAATCCAGTCGGAGGTTCGTTTATAGACACGACAGGAGCTTCTGATCTGTGCGTGGCAAACACGGTGGCCTGGGACTCTGAATGGAGTGATGAGTCGCGGCTAACGCTAACCGAGAAGAAATGCTTAGTTCTTCGCGGTGGCATTATAAATTCTGATATTTTTGCGGTACATGCACAATCTACTGCACACATTAAAGGGACTAGATGGAAGTTGTCATCTGTATACTCTCTACTGCCATTAACTGCAATTTCTATATTAAGCTAGTGCATGCCGGTATTTCAGACCGAAGTAACAACTTTTTGAGTGACAGTGCAGGATTTTAGCGGCAGTTGTGGTGAATAGGTGTTTTAGTTTATTGAAAGGACAGTGTGCAGTTACATTAAAAAAATGGCTGCACCAGATGTAGCTCTAAGCTAATTTCCATCTATACTCCTGTAGTCCATTTTACACATTAGGACATTGCTGGAGCAAGTAGAGGGTGGAAAATACATAATTTTAACACTTTTATACTCCATCTAGACCCTTTAACTAGACTAAAGCACAAGGTGGAGCGCACATCGCTGTCTCTCGTGGCTCCATTCACGGCCATCGGCTGACATGGGCCATGAGCCTTAAGAATTAGGACCTAGAATTAGAACTTCTTTTTGATAACTCACTTCAAAAATATAATTTGGTATGGTTCTTCTGAGTCTTTCTTTTGAAAGTTTAGTCTTATTTTTGTGCCGTAGCAACCTGGAATGCTTCGCTGTGTGTCTTTACAATCTTTCTGAACAAAAGAATGGAACACGTTTTGCAGCCATTAATGTTGAAGCTGCATTATAAAACGTAATAAAAATCCCCAAGTATCATTAGCAATTATGTATCGACCTGTGCCAAGCACCACTCTGCTTTTACTGTGGGAACCCTATTTAGGCAATAATGAACTGGAAAACAAATGGAATCTGCCAAGCATGAAGTTTTCAAAAGTGCACACGCACCTATAGCCGGCACATGCTTTGCTATCTTTCCACTCATTTTTAATTCACTGCATTTTATTCACCCGAGCTTGTGATCAATAAGTAATTCATTTCACTTGCTGAGGGAAAACAGGCCCTTGAGTGTCATTCCAGTGGCCAAGTTTGCTTAAAAATTATTAAAAATATGCTATAAAATAATAATGATTTGGGGGTTTGTTCCTTGGATACGTTGTTGTGGTTCATAGGGGACAACATCTTATACTTGTGGGAAAGACGCCAAGAACAGAACCAAACTGCAGATTGAGTTACTGCACGGAAGTTACTGTTGATTTGCAAACTCTGTTTCCATTCTTTCAGCTCTAATTTGAGTTCTTTAATTTCAAATAAGCAAAAAAGTTATTGCAATGGAACAAACCCAGATGCTGAGGTTTGAGCTTGAAATGGCTGACTTTGCTGCAGGCATCGCTTTGAAAGTGTTTATTAGAACAAAGCTTGGTAAATAAACCCAGTGAGTGATTAGTTATTATCTGCAAGAGCAACTGAACTGTCTCTCAAAGTCCTGAGACATAAACAAACATGCTTGTGATACCGAAAGTGCTCCTATTGATCTGCTGGACACCAACAATGTTTATTTCAACTTGACATTATACGACTCGTACACAGAGAAGATTTCAAAATGTACTGCGTATGATGACCACTTTGTGTTTCCAACCCAAAAGGCCCAATGTTAATGGAGACTGAAGCCTTTCAGTGATACTGAAACAGGGGAGGTGGCACTGCCTCTTTAAGCATAAATACTCTTGCCACCAAACCTATTTTATTTGATCAATACACGAGTTTCGAGCACCACGCCATTATTTTTAGTAACCCCCCGATTTTATGTGTCACTATCTATAGACCGCCCAAAAGATGTCCCCTTTTTATTAATGAATTCTCAGACTTTCTGTCAATTGTACATAGCTCCTTTAATATGATGGTTTTAATCTACAAATAGACAACGTTTTAGACCCCATTTCTGCTGAGTTTCCAAATGTTCTTAATTATATGGATTTCACCCAACACGTCACGCAGCAAACTCAAGAGAAAGGGCACAGTCTGGACCTGGTCATCACGTATGGCCTGTCCACTACTGTGTCCTCTGTTATCGACCTCTGTCTCTGACCATTACTGTGTGTTTTTTAATATCACCGGTTTTATCCAGCGAGAATCCTCGGCAAAAACTGTGAGGAAACGTAATTTTAGTGGCTGCAAAATGTATTGATGCGTAACAACAAATTCCTCCTGTGATTTTACCTGCTAACTGTGATTTTTATGTATTTATTTATTTTTGAACAGGGACAGTGTACAATTTACATTAGCCTCAGAAAGGAGAGATGCATTGTACCAGGTTATAGCTAATTTCCACCTGCAATCCCTGGGCCTATTGTACATGTTTTAGTGGTAGGGGAAACCGGAGTACCCGGAGGAAACCGGAGTACCCGGACGAAACCTACGCAGACACGGGGAGAACATGCAAACTCCACACAGAAAGGCCCCGTCCAGGTGGGAATCGAACCCAGACCTTCTAGCTGTGAAGCACGAGAGCTAACCGCTGTGCTACCGTGCCGCAATTGTTGACAATTTTAACAGTAAACTACTCATTGCCTTGATGCAGTTGCACCATTCAAACTTAAAACGATCAATCCCAAACCCCTTCCCCACTGGAGAAACGAGGAGCTAAAGCTTCAATGAAAAAATTATTTTAAACAAAGAAATGTGGGTCTTCTGAAAACTATAATCATGCATAAGTACTTAGTACTTGGTCCGGGCCTTTTACTTGAATAACTTCCTTAATGCGGTTGCGTGGCATGGATGCTGTCAGCCTGTGGCACTGCTGAGGTGTTATGGAAGACCAGGATGCTTCAACCAGAGGAATATGACATCTGAAGCCCATGTCCAGGATCCGTCTGTGTGTGGAGGCTCTTGATGCACTGACTCCAGCCTCACCCCACTCCTTGTGAAGGTCCCCCACACTTTTGAATGGCCTTTTCCTGACAGTCCTCTCCAGACTGCGCTCATCCTGAGATGTTGCTGAGATGTTTTATTTGGGGTTTATACAAGCTGTGAGCCATAATTATCAAAATTATAACAAATAAAGGCTTGATCTCACTTTGCATGATTATTTTGACTCACAGCTTGTAAAAAACACGAATTCAAAATCTCAGAAAATTAGAATATTGTGAAAAGGGACTATTATTGTCGGCTCAAAGTGTCTCCTTTCATCAGCTAATGAATCCAAAACACCTGCAAAGGGTCCCTGAGACTTTAAAAGGCCTCTTAGTGGTTCAGTAGAATTCACAATCATGGTGAAGACTGCTGACCTGACAGTTGTGCAGAAAACCATCATTGACACCCTCCATAAGGAAGGAAAGGCTCAAAAGGTAATAGCAAAATAAGTTGGATGTTCTCAAAGTGCTGTATCAAAGCAGAACGTTAAGTGGAAGGGTTAAGTGTGGAAGAAAAAAGTGCACAAGCCGCAGGGATGAGCGCAGTCTGGAGAGGACTGTCAGGAAAAGGCCATTCAAAAGTGTGGGGGACCTTCACAGGGAGTGGACTGAGGCTGGAGTCAGTGCATCAAGAGCCACCACACACAGACGGATCCTGGACATGGGCTTCAAATGTCATATTCCTCTGGTTGAAGCATCCTGGTCTTCCATAACACCTCAGAAGTGCCACAGGCTGAGAGCATCCATGCCACACAACCACATTAAGGCAGTCATTCAAGTAAAAGGTCCAACCCAAGTGCATGATTATAGTTTTCAGAGGGCCCACATTTCTTTGTTTAAAATAATATTTTCATTGATTTCATGTAATATTAAAATTTTCTTTGGGGTTTTTATAAGCTGTAAGCCAAAACTTTCCCAAATTAAAACAAACAAAGGCTTGACATATGTCACTTTGCATGCCATGAGTCAATATCATATATTAGCTTCACATTTTAAGTTGAATTATAGCAATAAATGAACTTTTTCACTATATTCTAATTTTCTAAGGTTCACCTGTATATTATGTTCTCCTTGTGCCGATATCCTCTGGGTGCTCCGACCACTGAAAACATGTAAAATAGAGTTCCCTTCGAGGCCATGATGAATGAGATAGTGTCTGTGAAATTAGCCCACAATCCGGCTTAGTATTAAAACAAAACATGTGGAAAGTAAAAGCTGAAATTGATTCTTGCGGGTGAGTTGTCAATATTGTCAACATGCAAACTGACAGTGTTCATTTCTTTGTCAGAAGTCGCAGGCAAACCCCCGTTGTACGACTAGAACTTAACTACTCGCATTCAGTGCAGCCCCTCTCATCATCACCACACCTCCACACGTACACGCCATTCCCAACAGCAACAATAATAACCTGATTCATGTATTCGATATGGCCCAGATAGATCACCAAGACACATTACCCCCCATTCCACTGGTGGCGAAGGCATTATTATTACACCATGTGGCCGGCGTTGTTAGCGCGGGTGCGTGAGCGGCGCGGACGGTCCACTCTATATTTCTCTTCTTTTGCAGGTGAAGCGTGGCTTTAAGATCGCGCCGGGGCAAACGGGAAAGAGAAATCACACCAGAGGGTCCGGGGGAAATCGGATCAGCGAGCACAATAAAGCCGGAGCCTAAACGACCCGGGAAAGGAGTCGACGCACACTTTTTCACGGGGTCCGGCGCGCTACAGCGGATTGAACCGAAGATGGAGCATACATGTGACATTTTGTTTGCCCAGGCCCGAATACAAGACGTACATTGTGCGTTATTGCTTGGAATAGAGGTAGGGGGAGAAAAAAGGGTTTCCACATTTGAGAAGAGACACTGCAGGCAACACATTTTTATTTTTGTTCCTTAATTATTAGATTTTAGGACAGATTGGTCTGGATTTGATTTAACTACTAATACTTCTAATGTTTTATTAGATACACTTTTCTTCATAGATTTAGATGGGATATTGTAACTTCAGAGGCCATATTAAGTAATTTCTCACAGTGTAGGGACAACGTGCACTTCTATTCTGAGAACCTTCAGAATAAAACATTCCGCCCTGGAATTCTTAGATTATATTGACATGTAAACAGAATAATCTGAAATACATAATCTGATAAAGATTTAATCTGATTTCTTTCTGATCTTTCGCACTGGTACATAACCTAAGCAGGAAAATAAAGCAAAAAGGCCTAATATTATGTCACAAAGATTAAAAGATAATAGTAAAAAGACTAAAAACATTTTAATAAAAAATGAAATGGAAGAAAAATCACAAAAGGTATCCATAATCCTAATTTAGTTTAAAGTGAAAGCGCAGTGTGCAGCTGATAATCGAGTGGTTAGAGCTGCTGCACATGTGCAGAATATTGCTCCAGCCTCAGAGTTGTGTATTCAAGTCCCGGTTTGAAATATTTACTAAGTTGTCTCTACATCTCTTCTCTTACATCCTTATTAAAAGTGCAGTTTGTGCTATATGTGTTTAACTTTGCTGAGAATAATAATGCATAGTTGACAAGGCTTGAGTTTCTAAACCTTCGCTGTCTCCACTGGGCTCATGCACAGGAGGTGCAATGCCACATGGAGTCCTTTGACTCTAAGTCAGTCAGCTCCACTTGGTTCTGCAGGTGGGTCTGACTGAAGGGAGGGGTGGAGAGAACATTCAGTTCTAAAAATCCGAGATTTGGATGATCAGATTTCTAAAGTGAATATAAACGCATCAGATCTGATTATTGGGTTATCTGATTCAGAGTTCAGATTGTATTTATTTAAGTATTTGTGGATCTATGCTTGATACAAAAACAGCCACAACTCAAAAAAATTACCTTTGTTTTAAAATGCGACTTGTGGCTACCAAAATTTGCAAATGATTTGAAAAAAACAAACAAAACAACAAAGTTGCAACAGGGAGACTTGGCAATTTGTGGAGAGAGAAACCAAAAATACCTATGATGCAATTCAGCAGGCCCTGGGTGTGGCCGGTCACTTGGGGAGGGTGAACCGGGAGTCATGCGCTTGAGATGGATAACGGCAATTTGCAGCAAAAACAATATGGCCCCCGTCCAACCTCCCTTATGTTCCTGAGACGTGCAGCCTTCAGTCAATCACATTAATAAAGCAGAAATCTAGCCCCGACAACCAGCCTCACCTTCCATTGTGCCCTTTGGCATATCACAGCATTGCCTTTTTACAGATTATAATCGCCTTTTTTTGTCATAGCAACATTTTCAGGATACTAGGTTATTATCTTTTTTTAAATCGGCAAAATAACAATTTACCTTGGTAGATATTTCAGATTGTTCTTGCTCTTTCTTCCTTGACGGTTCTAATACAATATGCATCACTGCTGTTAACGAACAAGTAGCATCAATATTTTACTCTATTTTACTTTAAAGTTTGAACTCTCTACTTTCTATGTGGTACTTGCTGTACTGATTAGCAGGCTATCACTGCCATCTAGTGGTACACCCCAGCAAAGGCACTTCTTCTTATACAATATCATCTCTTCATTTAAAATGGATTGATGGGGCTTTAGCCTACTTGAGCGATATCCATTTGGTATCTGGAGACATGTTTGGGATATATATATATATATATATATATATATATATATATATATATATATATATATATATATATATATATATATATAATAAAGCTGTTGTTGTTAAATGCCAAAACATCTGTATATACAATCCCGCTGTTGTTCATTGTCAAATTGTTGTTGTCTTAACATATGTCACTTTATTTTATCTTATTTATTTAATATTTTTTATTTTATGCATGCCCTTATAGCCTTATAGTTTAACGTTCTTAGCTTATTTTTTTATCTTAATTCTGTGTTATATGTTTTATGTCGCACGTTTGCACCAAGTAAAATTCCTAGTTTGTAAACCTTGTTCACAAACCTTGGCAATAAAACGAATTCTGATTCTGATTCTGATTCTGAGTCTCTGATAAAGACCAATGTGCTTATAAACTCATGCTGAATCAGGATGTTTGGAGTGTGTGGGAAAATAAGGAAGATGTTTGAACTGCGATAAAAAAGGGGAAAAAAAAGAAAAGGAAAAGAAGAAAAGAAAAAAAATGAATTAAAAACACCTGAGCCAAGCACATTTTCTTCAGTTTTCTATTACCCAAATTTAAAAACGTTTTGGAAAAAAATAAGTATTTGATTAGCGACAAAAAACAAACGAAGATGAAAACGCAACATAAACAGCCACAAAGAGAAACAAAAAAGCGACAAGAAAGCAATGAAAATGTGACAAAAAAATGTCACAAAAGAGCAAACAAAAAAATGGCAGAAGTGTGAGGAAAATGTGACCAAAAAGTCACAAAAACGTGACAAATATAGCCATAACAAAGTGACACAAATGCAACAGTAAACAATCATCTAGTTCATCAGCTAAACCCATTTGAGACCTACAGATTTCTTCTCAAACCTGCGGCACAATGGAGGAGGCGTCACAAGGAGCTACAGGAAACAAAGAAGGGAGAAACGAGGAGGTATCCGGGCGAGACTCACAGCTAAAAATGCCTCCTATTGTTCTGGCTAATGGACGTTCACTGGAGGAAAAAAACAGTCTTTCACCATTTTCTGGGAAGAGTTTGGCAGCTTCCCAGAAAACGGTGAAAGACTGTTGTGCAGCGGAGGGAGCTGCGCAGGAGGAAGAGGAATGAGGAGGAGGTGGAAAAGCTGACCAGTGCAGGACACCACGCTCTGAAACAGGGACAAACCCAAGAGACACTGCACCATTTCAGAGGAGACTGAAGGCAGCCAGCCAGGTCTCCTCCGGGTGCTACGGTTTCCCCCGACCTCCGGGTCATGTCAGTCCACACTGGCAGCGCGGCTCAGGCGCAGCGGCTCAGGACTAACACCTGAACACTATTTCGTTGTACGCTTCAATGACAAATAAAGCACTTACTTTCTTAGCTTTCAAATAAGGCATTACAATGGGTAAAGCTGAACTGAGAAAATGCACTTGTTTAAGGTTTAAGTGGTTAAAAAAACGGGTCGGATAAAGTTCCAATGTTCAATAACTACATTTCACTAAATTAGTCCAGGCAGCCATCCCTGTATCACCACGACAGACAGCAAAACAGAACTCGTATTCTGTTCAGACCGCAATGTCAAAAAATAAATATCCAAAGAGTTTCTACCAATTGACTTGTGCCTGCGTTCGGTTGGAAACAATCCCACTCATGCACTCATACTTTATGCTGAGGTATGACTGTAATGCCTCAATAGAAATAAGCCAGTTGCGTATAGTCCTTTGAACGGCCGTACAGGCGCGGCGGTGCCTCCGGGCTACAGCGTAATGTGAGAGAGAGTAGATGTGCTGTCATATCAGATTAGCCGTCTGACGGAGAGCCCACTGAGGTAATGGGGGGGGGGGGGGGTTCATAAAAATCATAAGAATGGTTACGGCCAACAATGAAAGATGTCACATTCGGGCCAGCTTGTGTTACACCTATTTGGCCTGAATTACACCGGGGGTTCGTGAGCGCGCTGACAAACAGAGCTGACATTGGAGCGGACATATGGCTACGCGGCCCGACAGTGGGGCCTGCCGCCGGGATAACTGGGGCAAAGGTGGAAAAGCGCTGCGATAATAACGATACGGATGACATATGGCAAGTCATCAGCGATATTGTTGCAGCAACTCTGCCTGAAAACAGTAGGACGTAGGCAGTAACATTACTCTGAACATTACTTCTCAAGAGGAAGTACATGAATGAAAAATAACTATTCTGTCGACCTTGCACAAATGGTTTAGTGGGGGATTATAATTGTTGGTTCATGAGCACTGGTTCTGCCTCAAGTAGTTGATGTACAAAGTTTTCCTCCAACTCAAGGAGAAGTAAAAAAGTAGAGTTTTCAAATGTCTACTCAAGTAAGAGTAAAAAGGTATGAATGCTACATGAGTACTGTGAGTATGAGTAACTGTTTAAGCGTAAATGTCTGATTCAGTTGTAACATAAATTATGAAGGGAAAAAACATTAAATTATATAAAAATCCCAAACGAAGGACATACAAATATATATATTTTTTTTCTGAAGAATAAAGTACATGAAACACAAACTACATCTAGTTTAGGCGTCAACATGAAGCTTTTGCCGCTTAAAGATTGACTCACTGTGGAACAAGTAACTATTTTTTAATAAGTAAAAAAGTACCATATGGTAAAGAAGTACAATTACTTCAAAACGTAATGTAACTACTACCCAACTCTGGATATAGGTGATGGTGTATTGTTTTGTACATATTTTAGATCAACCTGCCTGCTCTCTAAAATACTTCTTTATTTAACCTCTGAGATTTCAGTTTCTCTTTTCCAGGGGAGTCCTGACCCCGGGGGGAACCTATTGTATCTAAAATGTTGCAATATAATCAAGATTTTTCACATTATTTTCCACTGTTGGCTCTAGCTGTAAATTTATTGCAAACATGCAATCAAAAGTTACTACACTGGTCATAAAATGTATAGTTTTTGTTTACATTTTATATAAAATGCGGCACGGTAGCGCAGCGGTTAGCGTTGGTTCGATTCCCACCTGGACGGGGCCTTTCTGTGTGGAGTTTGCATGTTCTCCCCGTGTCTGTGTAGGTTTCCTCCGGGTACTCTGGTTTCCCCCACCACTAAAACATGTACAATAGGCCAGGATGAATGCTGTGAATGCATGGAGGTGTTTTGAGGGACCGTTGGCGCAGATGTGTGTGTCTTCAGGGGAAACTGAAGCTACAAACATAGTTTACCACCACCGAGTATGGAGTGAATGTATAATTGTTTAATGCCACGCTTTGTGACTGTGTCTGTGAAAGGCGTTATATAAATAAAGTTATTCTTCTTCTCATACTGATGAAACTGCAAGACCATGATTACCGTGGTTATTAAGTTGGCATGAAGAAATTATTATTGACCAACTTTTTATAATGGTGGAACTACAGGTTCATCAGGACATTGAGAGACAAAATAGCATCCACAGATCAATGACTTTTATTTATTTATTTGATAAATAAAACTGATCTAAGCTCATGGCCTAAACCCAAGGGAACTGGCTAATGGTTTGAGCCTGATGCCATATTTGCAATGGGCATGGTCAGCAGCACAGGGGTCAAAACCTATCAAAACATCCACTTTAGCTTGGGCGATAGTCGAAAGCTTTCATCCACAGATCCAAAGGTCAAGTTTTAGTCCCGGGTCCAACTGGTGCAAAGTGTTATTGTGTCATAGGAGAGCTTCACCCAACCAAGCCTACAAGCTTTATGATGCACTTCTGACTGTGTGTTCAGAGAGTATGCCAAGTTTAAAGTGTGTGTAACCTATTCCATTGTTGATGTTGGACCCTGAGTGAGGGGCCTCGGTACTATAGGCCTGTAAGACATTTTCTTTTTCAATGGCTTTGTGATTGTTTCCATTTTAATTTGTTGTTTTTTATTTACTTGTTTCATTAAGGAGTACTTAAGTGCAATATAAATATATTTTTCCATCCATCCATCCATTTTCTCCCACTTGTCCGTTGCCGGGTCGTGGGGGCAGCTGTTGGAGCTGCCAAAATTACATAGCTCCAGGCTCTTATGGCTCCTCCTGCAGGTGGTGGGTCCACAGAAGGAATATAAATATATTTTTCATTTAGACAATTTTTTATCACAAGATACCGAAGCAATTTGAAACAGTTCATCACAAAGTTGGCCCAAATGTGCCGTAAGCCTCTATCTGTTTATGTATTTTATTTACTTGTTTGTCGGGCGGCACGGTAGCACAGCGGTTAGTGCTTGTGCTTCACAGCTAGGGTCGGATCCCCGGCCAAAGGGGGCCTTTCTGCGTAGGTTTCCTCAGGGTGCTCCGGTTTCCCCTACCACGAAAAACATGTACAATAGGCTTGAATGAATGTAGTGAGTGAGGGGTTGGTGGTGGTCGGAGGGGCCGATGGCACAGACTGGTTGTCTCGCTTCCGTCAATCTACCCCAGGGCAGCTGTGGTTACAATAGTAGCTTACCACCACTGAGTATGGAGTGAATGAATAATGGAATGTAAAGCGTCTTTGAGTGTCCAGAGTGCCTATATAAAAGTCCAAGTGCTATATACAACCAATGCATTATTATTATTATTATTATTGTTGTTGTTGTTGTTGTTGTTGTTGTTGTTTGTTTATTTGGTCGGGACAGTGCATGTTAACTAATCACAAATCATTAGAAAGAGGACATTGAACTGACCATGAAACACCAACACCTTCTCACTGTCATTGTTTTTCAATTTACTATTCAAAAATAAAGATATCCTAATGGGCTATAGAACAGATTCATAATTGTCTCAAAACAACCAAGCCTTTGTGAAAAGTCTATCTGTAGTTACCACATAGCGCCACCAGATGGTAGTGTTTCTGCGTATAACATTTCAAGGAGTGAAGGTTCAAACACAAACGAACATCGGCGTCTTATTAATCATTTTTAACTTTATAAAATGCACAGCTCATTTACACATGAGCCCTCCACGACATGATAATGGGAAATAAACAAATGAACGCTCTATGCAGTGTCTTCTGGGCGCATGGATGTGCCTGTACCACGGCGAATATAGTGCACGTAGTGAAGACCCAAAGCGGTCGCTCAGTGGCCCGCTCCAGTCACCTGACCCAAACTCCGAGTCACGTGACTGATATTCCATCCTCGCCATTTTGCAATGTGGACCCGCACTGGCTCCACTTTTTATGGCAGAGAAATAAACCAAAGCGGCTTTATGTGCTGAGGACAAAGACCATCAGGCTGATCCGAGTCCGTGAGTACATTTCACGTGTATACAGCCTCTATATTCTTCAGCACTCATTAACAGACGCGGTAGTTAAAATGTCCTTGTATACTCGTGTTGTGTTAGCTCCTAGCATGCGTGGCTCGTGGGGATGTGTGTTGAATAGAAGGGAGCAATCACCAAGCTGATCCTGGACACAAACAGCGTATTATGTCATACTTGCTGAATATCTGTGATTTTATTAGGGCTTTTATTATCGTGTCCCCTTAGCAGCAAACTAGCTCCTAGCAAAGGGACTGAGTTTGGAGGCAGAGCCCAACTTCTCAGTGCTGACTGGGGGAGAGTCAGAGGGAAAGACATATTTTTAGACCCTGACATAACAGGTGCTGTGTAAAGCGCATGATAATGTCCACTGGGGGGCTAACTGACCCCATTCACATGGTCTTAATGTCCCACAGTTTATAACAAGTAATTGGCTCAAGTTCTAAAAGCTCATGAAAGTGGGGTCTGTAAGATTTCAAACATATATAAGGTAAACAAATAAAATAATGGTTTTCCTGGTAACAATTGTATGTATTGAGTATTCTAAAATCATTCTTAAAAGTTCATGTTTACATTTAAAGTGTTAGACAGTTATAAGCCCCACATTTAGGGTTGCCATATCCTAATGATAACACTTTTTGGCAAGATTTAAGTCTTTGAGTCGTGTTTATCTCAGGATTTCTTTTCACTATGAATACCATTTCTTCTGCCATTGCTTTTGGCATGAATACCATTTCTTCTGCCATTGCTTTTGGCATGCATTGAAATAGCAGAAGTAGAAGGAAGAGGAAGACAATTTGTGGTCAAACAAAAGAAAGTCACTTCCCTTAAGACTGTAAACAAACGCACATGTCTGTCAGGATTTTTGTTTGAAAAGGTGCAGTCTCAAAAGGTGGTTTAGTGCATGAAAAGTTACTGTGCGGAGTAAGAATCTAGACCGGGTGCGTCGAACACTCCCTGGCTGTAACCACAAACGCTGTCACTCTGTTTTCCTAAGGCAGGCTGGGAGAGACTGCTTTGTTAACGCAAATTCATTTCCACATGCTCTACAGGGGTCAAATTACCCTATCAACTTAAGTGATCTTGGAAGAAACAAATACCTTTTTAACAGCATAGCAATGTTTGTAGAATAAAAATGCAAGCTGATATCAAAGTGGTGGTCAATTTCAGTTTGTAGTACTACTTACTTTTTTCCTATCAAATTTAAACAGGAGTGTAATACTTGAGACCAAAACAAGAAAATAATAAAAATGAACTTTGGCATGTTTTAAGTTAACCATCCGTACTGTTATTTTACACTGTATTGGCAGAAAATGTGTGAATCTCATAATATATTATGTCTTCTTGCGATACAGATAATGTGTCATCATACAGCTCTTTACGTGTTTATGAGAAAATGTACCCCGGTGTGTCCATGCTTTAAACTGTGTATGTTTTGTGTACGTTTCAGATGATGGAGGAGGTCAGTGACACGGCAGTACTAGTCACCTCCTCTGCCCCCCAGGCTGGCCACAACCCCCACAATTTCCCCCCAAAACAAGCCACCGACTCCCTCATCCAGGTCATCCAGAAGCTCAGCAAAATCGTGGAGAAGCGTCCCCAGCGTTGTCGCACTTTAGCCGGACAGAAGCGTCTGCTCTATGAGGCGTCGACCAGAGCTGGGAGTCAGGAGGGGAGCGGGGGAGGCTTGGCTCACCGGAAAACCAGAAAGACCTGCAAGGATGAGTATAGCGCAGCGAGTTTGGACCGCGACGCGGACGTCAGGGAGCCGTGTGCGTCCGCATTAGGCGACCGCAACAACAACAACATTGCCACCACGGTAACAGAGATAGCGGATAGCCCCAGTGGCCCTGACCACAAGCGGACGGTGACGTGCTATCAGTGCAGCCTGTGTCCTTATCTGTCTCCCACGCTGAGCCAGCTGAGAGAGCACCTAAAACAACACAACGAGCAGCACAGCGACCTCATCCTCATGTGCTCCGAATGCCGCTTCACCTCGAGAGACCAGCAGCAGCTCGAGGCGCACGTCAAATTACACTTCGACCACAGCGCCCCGCAAACCGGCGACTCGGCGAAAGGTGAAGCTCCCGTCGAGCTCGCACAAAAGAAGTGGTACAGCTACGAGGAGTACGGCCTGTACCGCTGCCTCATCTGCAGCTACGTTTGCAGCCAGCAGCGGATGCTCAAGACCCATGCGTGGAAGCACGCCGGGTTGGTGGACTGCACCTACCCCATCTTTGAGGAGGACGATGGCGCCGCCGTCAAGAAGGAAGCCCCGACCTCTCAGCCAAGCGTAGGGATGTCTGCCAACGCTGCCACCTCCAGAGAGGAAGTGGTCCTACTTTCCCAGGTCCTTCAAGATGAAAGCACTCAAAAAGTCCCGCCATCTGCATTTAACCTTCAGCTTTGCGTGCCATTAGCGGTGGAGGATAAGCAAGACGCATCCCCTCAGTCGGAAAGCAATATTGCGACAGTAGAAGAGGAAGATGATGCGTATCCGATCAAAGATGCCGTCACAGATAAGCCAGCGGTGGATGTGCAAGTAACGACAGACAGCGAGAGCTATGATAGCGCTTCAGATAGTCTCCTCTCCTCCGCTCAGAAGATAATCCACAGTAGCCCTAACAGTGCCGGACACATCAACGTGATAGTAGAGCGACTGCCTTCAGCGGGGGATGCGGTTCTGACGCCAAATCCGCTTCTTCTCAGCCCAGATGAAGATGGAGAAAAGAGTATCCTTAACACGCCAGAACTTGTCAAGGTAAAGGAGGAGAGAAGTGACAGTAGTAGCCCGGCTGACTGCCAGGCTTTAGCAGACAGCGGCGCGTCTTCTGGCGTCGACTTACCGAGGGATGAAAACGTACCCCCTACCGGCCGCAAGAGAACGCACTCGGAGTCTTTGCGCCTGCATTCGCTAGCGGCCGAGGTACTTGTCGCCATGCCCATGAGGACTGTCGAACTCTCCATCTCGGCATCAAAAGAAAGAAACGCCAATGCCCAGACACAGGCGGCTGCTCCTGGGCAGAAACTGGTCGAAGAGGTGGCTGACGGATGGACGGGAGTTGTCAAAACCAAAAGAGAGCAAAGCTTGGGGTCACTCGACGAGGAGGGCCCCGGCGCTAAAGTGGGCATCAGCCTGTCTCTGCTGACCGTCATCGAGAGGCTGCGGGAGCGGTCCGACCAGAACGCGTCAGACGAAGACATCCTCAAAGAGCTCCAAGATAACGCGCAGTTTCAAAACGAGCCCGGGGGCGACGCGGCGGTGGGGAACGGAAGCGCGGACTACATGGGCGGATTGGCGGCGCCCTCCGACAACAGCCTGATGGACTACGTTCCTGGCAGCGAAAAGCCGTTCAGGTGTCGGCTGTGCCAGTACAGCTGCGGCAACAAGGGCTACATGAAACAGCATCTTAAGGTGCACAAGCAGAGGCCGCCGAACCAGTGTCCCTTTTGTGAGCACATCGCGTCCGACAGTAAAGATCTGGAAAGCCATATGATACACCACTGTAAGAGCAAGCTGTACCCGTGCAAGCAGTGTCCGGAATCCTTCCACTACAAGGTGAGTGTGCGGCAGGAAACCTTCTCATGTATTTGTTTAAGAGCTGAAACTGTGCTATTTTACACCAAGTAGCATCACTCAACATATTGTCATTTAAAAGTGCTATTGTATTTACATGGAGGATATCGGGACAAAGCAGTGACCATACAAGTACTTTGATATGAATAATACCATCTCTACAGGGGCTGCAATAGGAAGTATTTATTGTTGAAGTCTGGTGGTCATAAAAATATAGAGGCTGTACCCGGGAATGACTTTTCCACAGACCTAAACTTTTATGAATGTTCAAAACGGCAAGCGCTTTACAGTTCTTTTCAATACGTCGAAAATAAGTACTCAAATTGTGGTGCCAGTACGACTGTTGGTTCTCTCCAGCCACATAATGTCCCTAAAAAGTTATTTGGCTAACATTTATTTCTGTCCTTCCATGGCTGTTTTGAGTTCAAACTTTTGGAAACGAAAATAGCCTCACATTTGTAATAAAGGACCTTACTAAATCATTGAAAAGATAAGATTCTTTATTCCATATTAAATAAATGACAAAGTCTGCCTTGTCTATTGATAACTTATCACGCGGCTTCTAACTCCTCGCAGAATGATGTACCCACACAGCTCGTGGCGCTCGCAGTCAGCGAAGATGTATTCAGTGTAAACAAATAATGTTTACATTGTTTCTCTCAAGGGCATTTGGTGACGTATGAATGTAGTGATGTGACTTGTTGGTTCCCATATGTTGGCTGTTGATGTGAGTAATCTGCGCACAGGCCTGAGGGCGGCTGGGACAGAACAGCACACCATGTTTAGTCATACGCCGCACATGGACATTGTTGCAGTGAGTGTGTCGGGAAGAATGCTGCGACCTCCCTTTAGTCTCACTCACTCTCATGAATGAACGTGGCAGACTTCATCGTAGACCTGCGAGAAAAATGAACGTCTCTAGCATATCTCTAGGATCCTACTCACTTGTAAAAGTCTAAAAATAAATAAATATACTTACCTCTACTTATCATGCTGCACATTACACGTGCTAACCATGTAGTTTAGACCGCTTCACTGTGCTGGAATGTTTCTCCAAACTCGCCCTCGTGTCGGACTTAATAGGGGTAGGTGTGTTTATACTTGGGAGTGTTTCAGTTCAAGCTGCAAAAGGCAGGAAGTATTCTAGTGCTCAGAACAGTCAAGTGTGTGCACAACTCCTGCATTTACCACTAAATGAATTAAATTGAAACTCCATTGAATGTAAGCATCTAATGTGTTGAGCACAAAAAGAACAGTTGCTGATTACCAGGAATTACTTTGACAACTCAAAGAGAATAACGTGTTTGTGCAATCTGAGCACACAAAGCATTACCTGAGGGCAAATATTTAGCACCACACTAATATTACTTCCTGATAGCAACACAGCCAGCTCAAGGTACACGAGGGCAACCGCTGCCCTGCTTTGTATATTATACACAAAGCAGATATTCTAGATATGTTTTACAAACTTTCAGTCCAAAATGTTCAGTATGAATTTGAATCTATTTTGTACAAAAACAGTTTTTTTTTCTCCTGGTCTTGAAGTGCGGCAAAGGGAGGAAGTTTAATTTAGACTTGTGTAGCTCTCACAAACCCTTCCTCACATTTGATTCTTCACATGCATTCATTTGTATGCACAACATTGTTTAATCAGCTGCTGTTCCTTATTGTCTTATTGCAGAAGTTATTGAATCCCAATTGTTTTTTCAGAAACAGAATTAAATGGACGCAGCTGCAACATCAATCTAATCCTAGTGCGTATCGTTTTTGTCTTGACTAGAAGAGTTTATCCAGTGACAAAATCATTGCACCAACAGCTTCTTTATTCCGCTCCTCAGTCAATTAAAATTTTTCTAATACTATTTTTTGCACCCATTTCCTGTTTTAACAATGTTCTTGACAATCGTTTTACTGGGCTACAAGGTAACAAGATTTGGTTCAGGGCCTTTGCTGAGTGAAACCTGTTGACATACCTGCTTTGTTCATCACTGTAAACAATTGTTATCTCTCTTTTTTTCAGTGTCATCTAAGAACCCATGAAAAGCAGTTCCACAGCCTAGACGAGGCATCAGGGACGGACAAGGTGGCCAAAGGGGAAGAGGCGTATCTGATTACCGACGACGGTAGGCCAGAGCTACTACTTTGCTCTTTACGTGCTTGAGTGAAGAACCTCTTGATGTTAACTGCGTGATTACAAAAGTTATGTTAACAAAATCTGTTTCCCCCTTCCTAAAAACAGAAGAAAGTGGCCTCAAAATGTACAAGTGTGACGTGTGCGATTATACCAGCTCGACGTACATCGGCGTGAGGAATCACCGGCGGATACATAACTCGGACAAACCGTATCGGTGAGTGCGTTTCGCTAACCCTCCCAGAGCTTTTTGGGTCGCGATACAATACTGAGAATTGAAACTGTTGGTGACGCCTTGCATATTAATGAGGCTGCTGTGCCGCACTGTTTTCCCAGTCAATGGTGGACAGGAATACTGCCAAGGCGATGTCTTACTTACTGCTGAGTGACAGTAGAATAGTGATTAATAAGATTTACTGGTGATTTATGGTTTCTTGTGTTTTGAAACGTAGGCTCTGTCATTTTTGATGTGCTCCTTTTGTCTGTCAATACTTTTCAGTGAGAGTATTTCAAGAGGCATGCAAAAGATGGACGTTTGGTTTAGATTCTTGACTGGAGCTCACAGCCTATAGGGCAGTGTAATGCATCATTTGAAAGCTAAGACCTACAAAACTGATTGCAGTGTTTAAGCCACGGGTTTCTCTGCTTTTTTTTATTATTGTTTCTTTTCCGGCAACTTTTTTGTGTCCCGTTTTTTGTTGTGGTGTTTGCAAATTTATGTCTTTTTTTAAAAATGTTTTCCTTTTTTTGTTGTTGCTTTTTTGTCACATTGTCATTGCTTTTTATGCAGCCACACTTCAGTGCCGTGAGGTTTGTTGCTGGTGAGGCACACTGCAAAAAGTAATTGACTAGATTAGTATAAATGTTTCATTTTGAGCATAATAATCAAAATTTGAGTTGTTTTGACTAGGTAAGATGTATTTGGCCATTTGACCTGGATTATTTCACTTGTTTTGAGATGTTTCTGACTCGTTTCAATACATTTTGTCTCTATTTCAAGTAATTTTCTTTGCCAATGGGGCAAGAAAATCGGTCTTATCTCATTGGCAATTTTACTTTCTTATTTAGAGCGAGATTTAACTTAGAACCAGTCTGACATGTTCTCAAACTAGCAAAGTAAACTTGGTCAGACCAGGAACAAAGTCTAAATGAGTGAAAACCGCTCAAAACTAGATACATTTCCTCAATTCAAGACATTTAAACCAAATGCTTGACATTTACTTTTTGCAGTGTGCTAACAACTCCAATATGAAGTAAACAAAACTGCAGGAAAAAAATGTAACCTGCTGTCTCTGCTATTCTCTTACTTTGAAATAGCATTCAATAGCAACACATTTAAACATAAAATACATTCTCACGATATTGCAAATAAAAATTAAATAGTAGGGAACGTGACCGGCACTCGTACCCCGCCCGTCCAAGTGATAAGTTATTGACAATCCTGATGCGCCACACAGGCGGTGCGTGACTGGGGCAACATTTTCATCATAAAGACTCTACAGCATTTCATCCATAAAATGTCAGTTTTATCAGTTTTCCCTCTTATTTACTCCTTTACGTTTAAATTGCCTCTCCTAAACCGCGCAGAATAATAAAACGGACTGTGTTTTTTCACGTTGAGCAGTAACAATGGTGCTCGAGAGGATTGATGAAGAAGAGGCAGCAGTCAGGATGTCTTATACAGGAGAAGTTTATTTACCATCGTTACGGGACCCGGAGACATGAACTTAAGACATTGCGCTAGTCCTACCATTCAAGTCTGCCTATGCTTCCACCGAGGAGGGATAAATACCGTCTAAGAGCGTCAGACTGATACGCAAACAAAACATTCAGTGGCGCCTGAGCACCACAGTCAAGGCTATGACAGAGCTAGTACGAGTTTACAGCTTGACCCACGGATAGCACAAGTTTACAGCTCGACCCACGGATAGTACGAGTTTACAGCTTGACCCAGTATGATAAATAGTGATTTAATATTATCCTTCAACACACGTGTAGTCCACATGTTTTGTAGAAAATGTGTCGCGCTGACAATGTATTTTACAAATGTATTTTACTTTTAGAGGGCAAAAAAAGCACAGAATGGCCCTCATTTATCAACATTACGTAAACAAATGGTGTATGCGTAGGTGTATTTGCGATATACGCCAGAGAGAGCGTGACATTTATGAACCTGTGCTTTCCGCTCAGATCTTATCGTACGCAAGTAAATGCCACAGAGAAATCCTAGCGTCATTTGAATGAAACGCCCAAAAATATTCACGTCTGAGGAGGCCTCATCCATGGGTTTTACGGCACGCACAAAACACGGCAAAAAGAACATTTCTCCAACCAGGAAATGATAAATAGTTGTTTTATATGATATTAAAAAATCTGTCAGTAACCAACGTTAACCGTATAGCCAATCCAAGATCACATTTACTAATAAAAAAAGAAGGGGAAAAAAGAAATAGGCTAATAATAAAAAGTGACCTTTTATTAAATAAGCAGTAGGCCTAAATAGCCTATATAAAAAAGGGTATAAAATTAGACCACATAAAAAAAAAGCGTGGATACAACGCTGCAGTCAGAGCAGACTCTGGACCATGATCTGAACCAGTGAAAAGCAGCTGTCAGCTCCGCAGACAGCGCTGGAGCAGAACTACGCGTCTTCCGGCCTGAGCAGAGCTTTCCTCCGGGAGGAAACAGGTGCGCGGAGAGCTGACAGCCGACCGGAACCTAACGAACCCGTCCGGACCGAAGACAGCCCTACGAGACGTGCTTCGATCATTCCCCTGACGAGAGAACAGCGCGGTCAGCAGACCCTGTGCCGCTCAAACCCGGACTTTACAAACCCGTCCGGACCGACGAAAGCTGTGGAGCTGTCGAAAGATTTGCTTGACGCCCGGGATACTCGCGAGCACAGAATACGGTCCACAGACTCGGCGCTCAAACCAACCAGAACACGGAGCATGGCCTCGCACAGACCCAGGTGAGTCCCGGTGTCCCGGTACACGGGTGTGAGGCGGGGAATCCCCACAAAGTTTGCGCATGCCGCGGTATTTTGTTAAAAACAAAAAACGAAACATAAATATAAAAAACACCGTAAGCGTCTCTGTGGCTGCAGTCCAGGTTCTCGTGTCTCTGGTCCGGGCTGAGCCTCTGGGCTCGGACCCGTGTCGGTGCAGCGGAACATAGAATCAAAGTCTGTCCATAAACATTAACACTGTCGCCTTGTTTCATGTTTAAATCACTAATGAGGATCATATGCGATTCATGCTGTTAAAAACTGTTTTCCTGCGCTCTTTAGCGTTTAGTTAAAATTGGTGTATCGTGTACCACCTCCTGACTTGGTGTAGGATCTGGGCGCACCGTACGCCAGGTGTAGGTGCGCTCAGATTGATAAATGCCAAGACAGGCGGTGATTTTTCGTATACCGCACATACGCTCTGATTTCATCGTACGCAAGTTTGATAAATGAGGGCCAGTGGGAGAGAGCGCTGCGTGAATGAGCCGAGCTCAAGTGTGTGCGGGACGCTGGAGGCTCGCCGCAGCGCCGCCCTCTTTACACGAAATCGACAATTGATAAAACATTTGGGCATTTTTTTAACCACGAGATTGATTAAAATCATTGGAAATCCCTATAATCTTAAGAGAAGGGACTTGTTTTTGTAAAGTTTATTGTATGTTTTTATTTTTGTTTTTTTCCCTGGCCGCACGTCACTGCTCCGCTTACTCCCAATGAAATGTAATTAAATGTCTGTGGGTCCAAGTCTGAAGAGAATGTTAATCGTAAACACCATTTACATTCATAAGCTGTGCACCATTGAAATTACAGCCTGTCAATTATTAAGTGAACTGATAAGAAAGGCACAAATGTAATGACTGATTCATACAGTCCATGTCCTTCATACATTATTGAGCTCGGCCTGTAAAGACTGGGAGTATTTATTTGTGATTTGACCTGCTGCGGCTCTTGTTGGGTTTTGAGACTCAAGGTCGTAATGTAAGGAAAATAAATAATAGAAAAATATATGAAAATGTGCTGTACAAAGTAGATGAAGACTGTTTTCTTACATTAGCCATTACATAACACTAATAGCAATTTTTTCTCACTGAAAATTGTGAAGCCTTGTCAAACTTTATTCTTACATTCAAGTCACAAAAACGGAAACGACAATGATAATAATAATAATGGCTAAACAACTGAAAGAAAAACCCCAAACTAACAAAAAAACAAGTGGAATAAGGCGTTAACAATACAATTATCCATGTCAGATAATGTTGAATTTGCTTTCAAACTTGTCAGAAATGTCCCACGTGTTGCACATGCATTCTGTCCAGTGTCCACAAGATGGCAGTAAACTCTTGTGAATCAAATGAAAGCTTTTTCCTACCACTCTGGCTCAGACAGTTGCGGTAGAGAAACTAGTTTGAAAGTAGACGCCTTATTACAGGTCTACACGCAAATTACATTGTAATCTCATACAAAGGGGCATGTATAACACACCGTTTTGGATAGAAATCTTAAAATCCGCATTTCATTATTTCTTGCTACACAAATTGTTATGTTCGGTCCTAAAAATTATTGATGGAAAATTTCACTTTAGTTTGTTTCCGACAGAGACGACTTTGAACTCTGTGCCAGCTTTGTTTCATGTGAACGTGCATGTAGAAGCAATGAATAATGCTGTTGCTTCAGGAAATATGCAGTAATCCACTTTTATTGTTCAGAATACCTCAGTTGAGTCACCAATAAGAAGGATATCGCCGTTAGAGCTGAAAAATACAGTAAAAAACATGCATTTAGCCGTCAAAACGTTGAACTCACGAACTGGGCTTGCGCCGCTGTGAAGTTCAGAATTGAGAGAATCCATCACACGCCTCAGCGCTCGGTATTACAGGGTTAAAAGTGTTCTTTGTGCCGGTGTCGTCTGGCAGGTTGCATCACCGCGAACCCATGAACTCCGTGTGCGGCGGAGCACCTGCAGACACGGGGAACGGGGATCTGCACTTGACAAGACGGATGTTCTCTTTGTGGTTTCCAAGCAACAAGCAACGTCCCGCCATCACCTTTCGTTTCAGCGCGGGCTCTCGTCTCATTTTGTAATTTGAAAGCCTTTCATAACCAGGCTTTTGCGTCATAGAATGAAATGAAAAGGGTAAAAAAGCAAGTGCTAATTTCTGGGGCATCGTTTGAGATTTTGAAAGAACGCAGTTGGTTTCCCTCCAGCTGTTTAAGCAGTACTATAGCTGTTGTGAGCTGTAAATGGCTGTATTTATTAACACTGGCATTTTTATTTCAAAGTAGAAGACTGCATTTCATCATTTAATTTAATCTCAGTGTTTTTATCTTCCTTCCTCAGGGGAATCTTGTAGTTTTTAGTTTCTCTGCTCAATGATGGCACATTGTTTTCATTTCAATTGCTCATTTTTATTTGTAGTATTTTTTTGTTACTTTCCCCCTTTTAAGTAATTATAAAAGTGTCACTAAATGTCTTAAATATTATCTTGCATTATAAGAGACTAGAGGGAAGATCCTCCTTGAATTCCCTTCTCGTTGAACTTCTGCTGCTTTGCTTTCAGCTGCTGCAGTTGTGACTTTGCCACCACCAACATGAACAGTCTGAAGAGCCACATGAAGAGGCACCCGCAGGAGCACCAGGCTGTGCAGCTGCTCGAGCAGTACAGGTGAGGCTGTAGGGAGAGACGATCAAAACAGTCGCTGACTGCGGAGGAGTTAAAATATGCTACGGCTGCGGTAGGTTTGATTGTCTCATCGTGGTAATGTAAGTTATAGCATCTTCACACTCTGACATCAGACACTTTCAGTTAAGTATTGTCTGAAGGGCGTCTTTCCCTTTTCTTGGCACAGTGTCAGCTTCATCTCCGTAATTACGGCGCTTCCGTCTGACCAATGTCATTACAGTCTGTTTCCAGAATTGTAGCATATGCACAGATTACTTTGCATCTGTCAGTGTTCTAGTTCTGTCTAGTTTAAAGCAGTGTTTCCCAGCCAGGGGAGCGATGACAACCGCAAGGTACGCGAGTGCTTTGCTGGTTTCTGAGATACTGAATTGTACTTGAACGATTATTTTCTAAGGATAGGTCTTTAAATTATATTTTACTGTACAAGTTTAACTTTATTTTGAACTAGGGATGTCAAGATTAACCGGTTTTACGATTACCACGATTATAAAAGGACGCGGTAGGTTATCCGTAAGAATTTCAGAAGCCACGGTTTACCGCAGAAATCTTTCACGCGGACTCACGAGCCGCTGCACGCCATGAACAGCGTAAACTCACCGGTAGTTGAGCAGGGCAGAAGGACGCTCTTCTCCAGTGTTGTATCCACCCAAAAACGACTGAAGTCAGCAGAGTGGGACTTCTTTAGGATCCAAAAGATGATCAAGGCGTTGTTATTGTGGATGGATGTCCGTTATGCAAATCCTGTCGTCAGAAAGTTGCAGCAAAATGCGCTGATATCGGCTACGTCGAATCTTGGAGATAATCCTTCGCTGTGAATGTCCAGGTCAAGGTAACGAACTGCATAATTCCCAAAAAGTTGTCCAAATGTTCGGAAATAGCCGCCACAACTGGCTCAGGATGTAAACAAAAAGCTAACGCGCTCCGCTCTGGTTCAGCGTAACAGAAATGAAAGTGAAACCGCGCACATGTGGAGATCAAGGCAAGGCAAGGCAACTTTATTTATACCAGTAAAATAATTATGATAATTATAAAGAAGTTGACATTGTTTTGTATTATTCAATGTAGGCCTATTTATTTTTTATGCAAAACAATCTTAAAGCATTTTTCATTTTTAGAAACAGTGAAAGTTTACAAGTATGAAAACGTTTTTAAAAAAACTAAAACTAAAAATATCAGTTTTTTCCTTTCATTTGATCGATAATTGTGAATAATCGTAAAATCGCAATATTTTCTCTAACAATAATCGTGACTAAAGAAATTGAAATCGTGACGCCCCTATTTTGAACCACATGATCTTTTTACAGCAAGCTTTAGTCGATTACTTTTCGTATAATTTGACCATTCACCACTTTACTTGTCCTGTACTAAAATATGTTGGTGGCCGAGTGGTTTGTGTTCTTGCCCCACCACAAGAAGTTGCTTCAAAACTCGGCAGGGCAATTCTGTGCGGAGATTGCACGTTCTCCCAGTTTCCTTTACCTCCTAAAAGATGCAGTTCACGTTTGCCCCTGGTGGTGGCGCGTGGAGCAGCTCAGGAATAGCCATCCCATCGGGTTGACGCAAATTCGCCTTACAATTGCGTAATGACCTTACCTTTAGGTCTGCCTTTGCTAATGCATTTGTAAAGCAGCAGTTACCTCATTACATCCCCAGCGGCAGAGTCAATTTATTTTAATTTAAACTCTGCGATATGCGACTGACCTTCTACCGGACCGCCTGTTGAGACGCACATCCGGATGCCAAAGCAATTGCCCGGCTTTCCCATTTGATGTTTGGCACTCCCAATCCGCTCTCCGCCGGTTATCCGTAATTATTTTAACTCTGACAAATGACTGCGCCTCTCGGGCTGTAAGTCCCTTTTTTCCTCCCCTGTCTGCGTTCTCTTAAGCTTTAGTCACCCCGGCGGCGCTCTAAGTCCGGATGATTCCTCTCGATAGAAAGTAAGGCGAGGGCGGATTAGTCGGAACTTGAGCGCGCATATTAAATCAATCCGCTGTTACTTTACTAGCTCATCTCTTCCTCTTTGACTCCTCTTATGTGCTGTTTTTCTTTTTTTTTTTGTGTGTGTGTGCGTATTCCCAGGTGCTCGCTGTGTGGCTATGTGTGCAGCCACCCGCCGTCGCTGAAATCCCACATGTGGAAGCACGCCGGGGACCAGAACTACAACTACGAGCAAGTGAACAAAGCCATTAACGAGGCCATCTCCCAAAGCAGCCGGTAAGGATAAGGAGGAATGTGTCCAGAGGCATTTGGATTTCTATTCGGTTTCTGTATTACAAGCATACATAATTAAAATTTTCTATAAAGTATATACAGACGGCAACACGTCATTCAAGGGGTAGCCGAGGTAGAAAAAAACCTCTCATGGGCATCACCATTTTTCACTCTTTAGCCGTTTCCTGGCAGACTTTACACGTATTTATCACACCCCAATAAAATCAAGGCAAAACGGTTGAATATGGAAGTTTTTTCCACAGCAAATTGTTCAGTAGAAGCGAAAAATGGCACTTGTTGCTAATGTTAGCGTATGTAGCGAGAAGCATGAACGTGTGCTTCCTGGTTAGAATTGTACATTTTGTAAGTATTTATTGACTGTTGTCACACTTTGCTCCTCTCCAGGTCTTTGTATCTTTATTTAGTAGGAACATATATGCATAATTTAGTATTTGTTAAAGGGACTAGACGGAATTTAAAAATCCCCCCTACATGCAGAGCAGGGTTATAAACGCGCTGAAAACAAGGGCCAGTGTGTCTGGGCTATAAAATAAGACCTGAGGTGGTGGATACAAAAAAAAGACAACTTCCAAGTCATGGTGGAGAAATGGGTGAAAGTTAATTTTGATTTTTCCCTTCTTTGTTTTCTGCTTTGAACATATGGGGCAATTGCAAAGATGCCCTCTGTAATATACATGAACATTTTTCTTTTATTGTTTTTCTTAACAGTGTGCCCCAGAAGTTCTCATCCGTCCAGGATTCCAGTGTTGACCAGTTCTCTCCGGCGTCTTTGGACAAGGTGAAGAACAACTCTGTGGAACAACTCGCTGTCCCATCAACCGCTATGGACCTTTCTGTGGACGCCCCTGCCGCTCCCGCAGACCAGTCCCAGTCCCAGGGAGGGGCCGAATCCTTAACCCCGCCGCGGGGTAAGGAACCGCAGCAGCCCCAAGCCACCGAATACTGCCTCCTGCTGTTCTGCTGCTGCATCTGCGGCTTCGAGTCCACCAGCAAGGAGCGTCTGCTGGAGCACATGAAGGAGCACGAGGGAGATCTCATAAGCATCATCCTCAACAAAGACCAGCAGCTGGCCGAGCCGCACGGCAACCTCCAGATAGCAGAGTGACCTCCTTTGGGAAAAAGCCCAAGCGCTATTTACATCCTTTTTATAAGAACGTGACCCTTCCACAAACCTTCCCTTACCTCAGTGTGGCTGCGGCGGATAGGACCGTGTTTGCCATTTCACAGCTGGTTGGGCTGTCAAGCGAATGTCCGCCGGGTCAGCCCTTGTTGTCATTTCACACGGCCGGGAAAACACCCAGGAAAATAACGCACTGACTGAGCAGTTGAGTAAAATGATTCCTACTGAAGGAATGTATAAAGGAGTCACCTCAAAAAACATTCACAGAAACAGCATTTCATTTGTTAAACATTAAACAGGGCTATATGTTATGAATACAATCGTTTTCAGGAGGTACAAAATACCCACGTTTTGTCATACTTAAACGATCACAGGAAATTCGTACCAAAAAAGCCATGAGCTACAATGTTTGCACTGGAGCCCACCTCAAAACCTGCTTCCCATTAATTTTCCCGCTAAAATTCTCCCCAAAAGTCCTGATATTGACACTTTAAAGTTTAACCTGATCATTATTTTATATATAAAAAAAAGACTTTTAAGTTCTTCTTATTTTTAACTTTCTCGAAAGTTCTCTGGGAAAAACAAGTGGGAGAGCGAAAGCGGGTTCCGACGTGGGTGTCACTGCATTTCTAAGCATATGCAACGGGCAAATACCATCTTTACAGACTCTGAATCATTCATAACATTTGGCCCTTTGCAAAAATGTTCATTAGTAAGGGACGTCGCCAAGTATTTTTTTCCTTTTATTCCTAAGCGGACAAGCCGATACCTCGCCATCCTTCATTTGGTGCAGAATGTTTTGCTTTTTACATCTGAAATCCACCGCGTGACCCGAGGCAGCTCTTGTATTCGAACGTATTTAATTACCCCCGCATTGCACAAACCCTGGCCTTGTTTTACATGCAGACTCGCTAATAACCACAGGCATGTATCGCAGCTTGAAAATGACTATTTATCCACTTATTTTTTAATGCATGTTTAGGTTCTGTTATGCCAAGTTAAAGACTATATTAGTTTTATTCAGCAGTTTGTTATATATTGTTGTTTTGTGTAAAGGTAAGTGTCATAGGAGGAAGTGGAAAGTGAATGAGAATTTCTTACTGCAGTTGACCAAGTGGTTTATTGTAGGTCGGGGAATTGTATAAAAGGAAAGGAAGTCGATGTAGTCGAGCAGATTAAGCCCTGGTTTTTTTTTCTTTTTTTAGGCAGATTGTTGACTTTGTGGTACAGTGCAAGTGCTAAATTTGACATAAATTTCCCTTCGGACCTTGTGTTTCAGACCAAAAAAATGTATATGGGCTGAATTTTCAGAGTTGATGAACAGTGATTCTTCTGCTGTAGGCCAAGTGTCAGACGCCTGAAAAATATGCAGTATATACGTACATATACTATGACCTATTAGCCCATTACAAAATCATAATCTTTTATGTCAACTCCCAGACCCAAAAACTTATTTTTTTGGGGACCTGCTTCATTCCAAGCACTCATACTTTGTGACAGAGTAATGACATTTGGTAGAAAATGTCATGTAATGATCTGAATTATAATCAAATGGCATTATAAGAACTGACGTCAAACGTTTTAGTAGCAATTTATTTTTTACAAAATTACTGTTGAGATGTTTGATTTTTGCAATATTATTATTTTTTAAACAGCTAATGGGCTTTGTTGAAACTGAACGAGTGGGACCCAGGGGGCATTCCTGTCCAATTTAGCGCTTGTATCACAAAATGACTTTTTTTTTTTTGCCGGATCTGCCACATTAATACTAGGGCTAAGTATTCAATGGTGCCTAGATATTGGAAAACAAAATGCTTGTTTAAGTCCGTTCTTGTGGTGCTATAGGCTTACTTCAAGTCACTAGAGTCTGGTTCATTGTTCATGTATATATTCTGTTTTTTATATACTTGTTATTTTAAATTTTTATTAAGTATATATATTTTTTGAAACGTGTTAAAAGCAGCTTGTAAGAGCCAAGGCCGAGTAGGTTAGCGGACGTCGTCCTTCCCTCGCTGAAAGGATGCGAGACACTAATGCGGTTACTGCAGCGCCGATATGAAAACTCCACTCAGCACTATGTAACGGCGCAAAGAACTCGGATCAATTTAGGCGTCATGTTTACTGTGATGAATTGCCTTTTTTATGGACAATGGCAGCGTGGTGACGTGACGGTGGTAAAATGTCGATGATACGGATACCAATGCTGACCGTGCGCGGAATTTAGAGGGGGGGAAAAAATGCGAGATCGCAAAGGAGAAAGTGCCACAAACAAACACTAATGGCACTTTTTGAACATAAATTAAAATGCGATAAAGTTTGATTTTTACACAAAAAGAGGGGCCATGAGCAGATTCCAGTTCTATCTCTATAGATGGAATGCACTTGAAACATGACAATTACGACTTTTCTTCATACAATTGCTACTTCGCTGGTATAAAACATGGATTTATATTTACTTCTAACTTTGTACAATATTTAAAGATATATATTGGAATCAAAACTTGAAAACCTGTCGTATGCACTGGAGGCATTTGGTCTAATGATCGTGTGCTTGGTGGTTTCTCTCTCTGGTGGCGGTGTCTTTGGGCAAGGCACTTCCCTAGCATTTCTTACTGCATTATTTCAAGTGCAATCTAATGTAAAATTAAAATAACAAACTTGCTGTTCAAGGAAACGGGCTGCACAAAACAAGTAAACCCCGCAACACTACATTCCATTAAAAGGAAACATTAAAGATGCATTATGCAACTTTTTATGCAAAAAAAAAAGGTTAATATTTGCGTGTATTTTACCTTGTAGTGATCCAGTGGCTGTATGGTCCGCATGGCGCCTTTACTTTTGATTATGGTGGCCTCTACAACGCTCCAGGATCAATTGTTTGGAAGGTTTTCTATGCTCACCAGAAAACTTATAACTTATAAAACAATTGATCCTGGAGTGTTGTAGAGGCCACCATAATCGAAAGTAAAGGCGCCATGCGGACCATACAGCCACTGGATCACTACAAGATCAAATACGCACAGGTATCAACTTTTTTATCAACATTAAAAGTTGCATAATGCACCTTTAAGGCTAAAATTTGGAAGCACATGTCTAAAGCTGAACTTAACTGAACAAAAAACGCCTAAATCTCAGTCAGATGGGAGACCACTTATTAATACATTGTGGCTTCTTGCGATATTGTGCAAAAGAAAAAATCAAATAAAGCTTTGAGTTTATACCAGCAATCCTCCACTTTCCCCACAATTAACTCGTGCCTAATTTGAGCACTTTACAGTCAGAGTTGGTTAAAAATTTGCCTCTAGTATTTCTGCTGGAGCCTTAAATAAACCAGTCACTTTGCCGCCGTCCTATCGGAGCCCCACTTGAATTAAACGCAGATTTCAGATTGACGCAAATCCCTTTAACACACCATCTCATCGGCACCGTGCTGTCCAGTCACTTCATCAGTATGCCATTCATTACGTTTGCACAGAGAGGATGTGGAAAGTTAGATAAAACAGGATATCCATTATTCATGCCGCCTTGCCTTACCCAACAGCTTGACGTTGTGCGTAGAGAAGAAGTGCGTGCGATTGGCAAAATTAAAACTCCTTCTCGGGGACCTGCTTACCTGGCCCCGGCGCCCCATTATCACACAACGTAATTATTGTCCTGCTTTGCATTTTACAAGACGCCGGTCGCTTCCGAATTAGCAAAGACGAGCTCGGATCTAGGAAACAAGTGTGATCAACAGCATTTATATAGAAGGGGGAGTACAGCCCATTAGGAATTCAAATGAATAGCGTCATTGTTGTGGACTAGCTTCAGCGAAGGCAAGGTTTTTTTTTTTTACCGTTTTTAAATCAGTGATTCTCCATTGGTTGGATTTCAGGACCCCGTTCAGCATTTATTGGGGACATGCTCACTTTATAACCCCGTTCTGTTTTTCAATTTCCTACAATGGTGCTGCATGATTTGTGAAAAAGTTGGGAACCGAAAGAACCAACAAAAAAAAACTGCAACCAACTTTTGCAGTTGTTTAAGTTGCCATTCGTTTTTATTTGGATTGTAATTTAAAGGCACACTGCGTAACATTTTGAACTACACTGTTGCCATTAGTGCAAAACATGCTCCCAATGATTAGCTTGACTGTTACTATTACTGCATAGGGTAATACAAAATGGATTTGGATGAGAACCCAACCTGTTTAAAATCTCATTCTACTGACTTTAGTCACATCTCCATGGAGACGAGCTGGAGAAGTCCCCACTCCCGGTAAAGTTAGTCATGTCTTAGGAGAGGCGAGCCGCTCACAGCAAAGGCACATTTATGCATTTGAGGTATTTTTCAATTATGAAAATATCTGTCATAAATGTTAATTAATTTTATTTATTGGGTAAAATTCTACGCACTGCGCAGTGTGGCTTTAAGTGAAGGAATGTCAGTCTTATTCAGGCAGAAAACAAATGCCAGACACCAGAGTTTCCAAAAAGTGCCACATACTGTAACACGCAATAATGGAGTATTAATCGATCCCAGGACCGTGTTGCTCTGATTCCGAGGGCACCTGACGTCGCCCCATCATGTCCACCTTTTAAAATGTATCATTGAAACGATACTCAAATCCACACCAGTTGTGAATCACTGAATACATGTTGTCCTTGTGTTTTCAACAATCGGTCTACAATAGTTTCACAAGGGAAACAAGTTCTCCTGAAGTCTTTTGAGCGCTCACATTTCCAGACTGACACAGATCGCCCTACTCTGTATAGTGTCTTTTTTTTTTTTAACAATATTCCACATATTTTAAAGATGTGGAGAGCTGCAGGTTGTAGTTGTTTGTGTGCCTTGCGTCCTAGCGAACATCTGTGCCGTTTCTTTTGGACTAGACTGTTCTGCCAAATGTCTGTCAAATTCACTTTCGCTTGTAACTCTTTTGTAAGGATATCGCTTAATTATAGAACAGGACTTGCACAAAACTAGATGTTCTCAAGCTTGTACAGTATGACCGTACCTAACTAAAATATAAACTCTTTTTGTTGTTGTTTCTAAATGGCTTAAACCAGGGTAATGTTGGTAACTTTAATATGTAAATACCATTTTCGAACGCTAAAACTGACTTTTTAAAGATGCGGCTGCAGTATATATTTTTACCTTGTACACGCAGAATTGATACAAATGTTTTTGAGGGAATTGATGGACATGGCAAGGGGCACTGTGTGATTTTAAAACATACTTTTGCTCAGATTCACTTTTGTAGGGGTTAATATCGGCCTGCTCTCAGAGGGCATTGTCACAGTTGCTTTGTTTATCTGTTGTTAGAACATCTTAGCCAGTATTATGTCTCGACTTTGTCACGGTATTTTTGCTAATAAAGACTGAAAAAACAAATGGAAAGTTGTCAGTGGTTTCTGGAGAAGCCCCGGGCCGCTCTGCACCGTTGGTACCGCTCACATAGGCAGGACATCTGGTCAGGGTTTCTACCAGTGGCAGCAAGTCAAGTTTTAAATACCATCTTTTTAATGCCACAAATGCAAAAGATCTTGGCATATTTAATTTCGTAACATTTGTAAATTAACTTTCATGCAAACGGCCGGCACGGTAGCGCCGCGGTTTCCCCTTCACAGCTAGAAGGTCCCGAGTTCGATTCCCACCAGGACGGGGCCTTTTCTGTGTGGAGTTTGCATGTTCTCCCCGTGTCGGCTTAGGTTTCCTCCGGGCACTCCGGTTTCCCCTACCACTAAAAACATGTATAATAGGTGAATCCCCCAGCCAGGTGATTCTGACAATCAGCCTGGCTCCCCTCTGCTCGTTACGGGTTGTCCCAGTGGCATTGAAGGATGGGTCAAATGCAGAGGACACATTTCCCTAAGGGGACAATAAAGTATACAAACAAACAAACAAAACAAGGGAAGGAGGGGATATTTTGCTTTTCACAAGTGGATTGGACACAACGGGAAACTTTTGAGAAAAAGACTCAAAAAAAAAAAAAGGCCAGACAGCTTTAGATATAATGCAAGATGGAATCCAACTTAATGCTTTTTGATTACTTTAATGACTTCATTTTGGCACAACCCTGCTGGTATTCCAACTTGGGTCTCCCTTCCTGGGACCAAGCGGGACCAACCCTGCTTAGTTACAGGGATCTGGCATTCACAAGGTGGTATGGCAGACATTAACGGTAATCACACTTTATTATATTAATAATTGTTGTATACCATGAATCGGAACCACCAAGCTGGATAGAGCGGGATCTGAACTTTTGGATTATTAGAAAACTGCTCTGTGTGAACCACTGTCTTTCATTCCATGATTTACCACATTATGCAAACACAATCCGTTATATCTTCAGAATATGAACGTGTGGCCTGCAACCTCTACATCCATCTGGTTGATGCAGGATGTCAACATGGTTTGGATATAACTGACCTGGGTTGAATAGCGGGAACATCCATTTAAAACCACGCATTCATTAAATACAAGGTTCTACCTCACAAAATAAAATAGATATTACCTACACCAGACGGCTTATTTTTTTTAAAGAGGTCTTTGTTTTACCTGTTTTGCCTTCAGGTATTCACCCAGGGTCATCCTTTCAATCCGAGCCTTTTAGCCATGAAAAAAAAAAAGAGATCACTGCAAAGAAATGAAATGACACGCAGAGAGAAAACGGGAGAGAAAGGCAATCCAAGTGGCGTTCAGGGCCTGTCTACAATTTGCAAAATATTTTAAGTCCTGGTTTTGTGTCACATTAGGTACAGGCAGAGAGGTTTTTTTTTTCAACGCATTGAAGCAAACAAGAGGCCCGTTATCTTTAAAGGGACACCTGCAGTCTGCACTTTGTGACAAGTGGCAGGTAGAAGAAGGGAGACATTTCAGGATTTGCCGTCAAGAAAAATGCAGCTAAACAGTGTTTTATTTCCCAGTCGTCTGCTCGGGCCAATCTTTCTGATAATCTCTAGTACTTGCCCTCCAGAATGTGTTTGTGAGAGTTTTTATTTATTTTTTTTTTTTACAAGCTGCGAGGTTGTTATGTGCTCGGCTGTTCTGCAAATAGTCCACCTGGTCAGAATAAAAGATGTTGGACTTCAACTGGTTATTAGGCCCAAAGACGTGCATTATCTCATTTTCAATCACGTTCTATATCACTCCACTGCAGCTGTTTCCATAGTAACGATAAACAATCGAGCTGGAACTAGCTTCAGGTGAAACGGATTAAAAAGTGAAATGACTCCTGCCCAGGAATAAGCAAACGGGACAGAATTAACCGTTTCAGTTTGTGGGACCATGGTACAGTATATGCGGGACAATGCACTCCAGTTATTTCTGATAATGGACACCATATTTCTATGATGGACACCTCGTCGTGCATTATCCCTTACGCCACTGAATGAATATGAAAGCCAGTGTCTATGATATGTGGACAAGTGATTATAGGATAGCCTAATTACTGTATAGTAAGGATATGCAACCCACATTTAAGATGATCTTATATTCCCCCATATCTAAACTTTTCGAGGTATAGGATGTGAGAATTAATGAGGATTTGAGATCTATAATAATAGTGCTGTGTTCAGTATAGCTAACTATTTTGGCCTGTGTGTTCCTGTAACTACTACAATTTAAGCACACTGGTTGCAAGATTATTATTATTTTTTTCCCTCAATCAATCCATTAATCAATCATTGAAAAAGAAAAAAGAGAGATGCCTACTTTGTTGTAGGATATTAAAATATGTAGCCTAGAATAAAAGTGTTGCTTATAACTAATAATAATATGTGTATACTGTATATATATATTGTATCCTTTTTGTATTATGTAGCCTATTGATTCATATTCCTCTCCAATTTATTGTGAGCCATCTTTGTTTCAGCAAACAAGTGAGCAGTGTTGAGGGTAACATATTACAAAAGTAACGAGTTACAGAAATATATTACTTTTTTCAGTAACTGAGGAATATAACATATTACTTAAACAAAATATGGGACTATATTAGTCATTACAGTTGAAGTAGATCGACAAAGTGCATGTAAATGGTTTGTATTGATTCATGTGGACACTGGTGTTTAAGATTTGTAGTATGAGAGAATGGGGGATATTGAAGGAAAGGGAAATCTTTGACAGCACAAATTGCTCAGTGGCATTATTAATATTTTCAGTTTATGTTTTGCCAGAAGTAACTCAAAGTAGTGTAACTCTGCTACATGTTTGAAACCGTAATACGTAATCCAAACCTGTAACTACTAATATAGAATATATTACAGTTTTAAAGTAACTTTCCCAACACGGCAAGTGAGTCTACGGTTATTTTAATTTAGGTCCATACACTGTGAAAAACTAGAAATAAATGGTAGATACAACTGTAGAGAAATATTACATATATTATGTTATAAAAAAATGGTCGTGTTTGTTTCTCTCCCCACCACAATAAAACCATGGGCTCTTATTTTGAAAACATCCTCTCGCGTGTTCCGGCTGAATCCTCGGCATCTCGGCTTTCTCTGGAGACATGTAGCAGAGAGAGCCGTCTGCAAGGGGCGAAAAGAAACATGATCGCGCTGTCCCGGATAGAGTGACAGAGACAGTAGAGACAGAGAGGGACAGAGGGAGGAGGAGAGAGGCTGGACTGTCCTCCCAGCGGCTGCAGGAGGAGGAGGGTGAGGCTCCGCGAAGCGCCGCATTTATGTGCCCATAGCCATTGTTCCTGCTGCTGACAGGACAAACGGAGAGAGATAACGGGACACGTCCACGTTGTGTTCTGCAAAAAATGTCCACGATACGCTCGCATTTAAATATAATCTCGCATACTAGATCGAGCTTCTGTCCAATGTTATGATAGAAAGGCTGCCCGAGGAGACGCCTTTTTTTCCTGTTATCTGTACATTTGTGGTCCATTGAGGATGCTAACGGGTCATTTGCATTATTTTGGGCATGATCTCCCATCCAATACACACACACACACAAATCTGTGAATGAAGGGCCTCAGTGGATAGAAACAATACAGATTGTTTAAAGCCACGCTGTGTAACAATCCACAGAGTATGTAGAATAACACAATATAACAATTTCCTAATTTATTTTGGTGAAAAATGCCTGTAGGCTATATATCTTAACAATGGCAGTGAAATGCAAGTGCACTGTATCGTAAATGAATCTTTGTCTTTCCAACTTCCCCATGCACAGATGGCTTTAATCAGTTTGGTCCACATGACAGCAGTCCGTTGATGGATGCCCATGCCGACATAATTGTTTAATATTGGGCTTCTCCTTCTTTAGCTTTCTACAGTGATTCATCATGAGCGCCCTCCGCCAGAGAAAGGGCTCCAGGGGGAAGGAGTCACCTGTGAACCCAGGGCTGCACTCGCAACATCCCAACTGTTGCTCCGAGCATTCAGAGAAGCTATTACATGGTGAGTAGAATTGACTTTAATCAGGGCCGTGCAGAGAGCTACAGTGGGGCAGGGTCTCAAAAAATCAAAAACGGGTCCACGATTATGAGGCCGACTGATAAGATCGCTCTTTATTTTTTAAGCACAAGGTGTGGAGATTGCTGTTCTGGAGAAGAGGACTCTGCTCTCTGAGGGCCGGTGGGCGGGACATTGAAAACACACAATGAACTAATGAGGGACATGTTCATTTCTGATTTGATTTATTAATATAGTCATTATCTTTTAATCCTCCCTCACAGGTGAAGAACCTTGGTGTGATTTTTGACTCTGAGCTGACTTTAATTCCACACATTAAGAATATCACAAAGATAGTTTTTTACCATCTAAAGAACATAGCCAGAGTCCGCCCCTTTCTCTCTCGGACCAACACGGAGACGCTAATGCATGCTTTTATCACCAGTCGTATCGACTACTGTAATGCCCTGCTTTCTGGTCTTCCCAAAAAGAGTATCTCAGGTTTACAACTTTTACAAAATTCAGCAGCTCGTGTCCTAATGGAGGCGGGACCACATTACACCGGTTTTAGAGTCGTTGCATTGGCTCCCAGTGTGTTTCAGGATCGATTTTAAAGTTCTTTTAATGGTTTTTAAATGTCTTAATGGTCTTGGTCCTTCTTATCTTTCAGAACTGCTTTTACCTTATGAACCTTACATCCCTTCGCTCCTCTGGCAGGAGTCTCCTAGTTATTCCTAAAGTAAACAGAAAGACTCACGGCGAGGCGTCGTTCCAGTATTACGGCCCTCGCCTCTGGAACGACCTGAGGAGGAGCTCAGGACCGCAGAGAACGTTCATGTTTTTAAGAGCAGGCTCAAGACCCACCTTTTTAGTTTTATTTATTTAATTGTTATTATTGTGTATATATATATATATATGTGTGTATATATGTGTATTTATTTTTTTTATTGTATTTTTTATTTTATTTTTTTATGTATTCTCGGTCTTATTTTAGTGGTCCTAATATTCTTACTTTTACTTTTTACTTATTTTAACAATTTTTATGCTCTCCCAGTTTCCTCTGGAGGAGCCCTGTGCCTCGGGAGCAGGGATTGGCTGTGGCTGCTGGGGTGCTGTCCTGTGGGTGTCTGGATGGAGGTGTGGTGTTTCTACCGCGCCTCCTCTGGGCGCCCTGTGTTGGTGCCTTGTGGCTACGGCCGAGGTGCTGCTTCCGATGCAGACGGCTCCTTGGATGGTGTTTCCTTACCTGGTTTATCTGTACCCAGCCTTATCTCAGCCTTATGTCCATTGCATCCATTGTTTTACCTTGAGTGTGTGTGGTGTGTCAAGAAGATTAAATATTTACTTTGTAAGAAACCACATACTTCCTAATATTGTTACCTTACCTTCCAGTTTGATTGAACTCGTTGCAGGTCGCTGGTCTTGGGGGTCAATAATCTGGACGTCGGTCGGCTGGTCTGTGTCGGTTGGCCTTGGTCTGCTGTGCTGTATCTATGTGGCAACACTGCACGAGAATGACCTGTGGTTCTCCAATATCAAGGTAAAAACATAGCTAAGACCGTGTTTGGGTGTTGAAGTTATTATTATTTTTTTCTTGTCTTTTTGCAATTATATTATTGTTTCTGCAATATTAAACATTATTAAGTCATCGCCGTGTTCATCTAGTGTTTTTTTTTTCCTCATGCGGTGCTGCCCTAGCGCGTTTCTTTTGCCAATGCTCAGTTCTTTGTAACGCTCGTGTAGACCCCCATTCCATTGTGTTCTCAGTCCAATGCTCATCCTAATCCTTTTTATATATATAAACAAAATAAAAATAAGACTTGAAGGCCCTATACTTGATTTTTGTTGTCATGGCCTAGTAAAAATTTGTTTTGTCTTTCAGTATATTGTTATAGTAGACATTTGTGGAAAAAAAACATTTGCACTAATTGCGTTTAATTATAAAGCTGATTGTGAACTTGTTTACATTACTGCAACAGTATAGTCAAATGTGCTTATAAACTCCTGCCTGTGAGTAAATGGGATGTTCAAAATGCTTCAGGAAAGGTTTGGACGACAATAACTAACAATTTCAATTTGACTCCCTCCCGCCTTCATTGTTTATTTTGCATGATCTTATATTTATTTTTATTTATTTTTTAATATATATATATATATATTTGCTTTGCTTATTTTTTCCCTCCACTTTTTACATTTAAACTGTGGCGTTTACCAAGTCAAGTGTGACATACGATTTTAATTTGGGATTGTCTCGCCAGTTTGGGCATCCGCTCAAGCCGCTAATGTAACTACCATATTCAGATGTTCAAAACTCCCATTTTACGAGAAACAATAGACATTTAAGTGACACTTTTATTTGAAGGTTACCTATGTTTTGGCATTACATGTAAAGCTTGTGGACATTGATATTTCGCACATGGAAACTCGCTAAGCGTTTCACCACATGATTTCTGAGTCCGGGTCTCTTGCTTATCTCCAGAGGAATTGTAATGCCTATCAGAAGTATCCCGCCATCCCGTTTTCCTCCCAGAAATGGTCTTGCAAATGCCATAAACACTTCATGCTGTAAGCGCCTGATTGTTTTTCCATGCTCTGTGAAGGATCCGTTTTCATCCCGTTGAACCAAAACACAAGATTATAAAACGCTGCAGTTAAACAGTCCCTTTAAACCGTTCGCACAGCCGCAGAACACGCCGCGCTGCCAGTAATGATGTCACCTTCAATAGTTTATCCTGCGCTTGGCCTGAGAAATATGCAACAGATTGTTCACTGGGCAGAGGAAGATGTGCTGCCAGAAGATTCACAGCTTTGGCGAAATGTGTGTTGTTTGCGAGCGTTGCCTGGCAATGTGTTTTAGCGAACAAGTGCGCCAACCTCGTGGTCCACTGATGTCAAGTGTTAGTCATGACCATGATGCACGTGACAATGGCCCTCACCAGAATGTCTTCCACAGACATCTAGCGTTTAATATGCTGGTGGCAGTAACCATTGAGGACTTGAAAGCATAGGCTCGGAACTTCACACTAACATTCATCAATTCATATATGCAAAGCTTTGGAGAGCGTTAACGGCAACAAGGAATGTGAAACAAACTGTGAGGAGACGGAGCGAAATCGAGAGTCAAACAAAAGTTGATTTCCACAAACATTCATAAACAAGTGACCTCACATTTGCTTCACAGCAATCGCGCGGCTTAAAATAGAAATTTAAACGATTCAGAATACATTACGGTAAGTTGGACCACATTAAGGCAATAAATCAGACAACATGCACTCCTAAAGCAGCCATAAGATCTGGCAACCCATTGCTTGGGACTGGCAGTGGGTGGAAATGAGGACCAAAACGGAAAAAAATGGGAGCATAAACAACTGTTACTTTATGTTTCAAGCGTCCTGATTGTGTTTTTCTGCACTGTCCTCCCTAATTAAGCTTAACAAAGTGTTGATTTGATTGTTTCCTTCATATCAAATTCATGAAAATCCTACATATTCTACGCATTAGTATAAAAAGTCAGCTGTTTTCCTTTCAGTATGGATGCCATTTCTGGTAATTACCCACATTACTGTGACTGGACGAGGCAATGTGAGTGAAGGAGTTCAGTTTGCTCTTGGATACAATGACAGACACTGTACATGTGACTGAGATTCAAACTGACGGCCCTCCGGTTCCTGCACAAACTCTTAAACCCCAACAACAATGTCGAAAACAGTTGTCCGAAATGGTAATACCGTGTTGTCTTGGTTGCGTGTTATGTTTGTGTTTCTTAAGTCAAAAGCTGCACGGATTAGGATTTCTGGACATTTCTGCGTTGCGAGTGTTCAGTGGCTCTGTTTTCCGTCATATAAAACTGACTCAAAGCACAAACGCAATTGTCGTATGTGCCAAGGTCTGGTTACTTTTTACATTTTAACGAAAGCAAGTCTTTCCGGACATTCTTCATCCTGAAAGGGCAAAAGTTTCCTGAAGCCAATGTGGTGCAGGCAAACATTCCAAGACCATTAGCTGCAAACTTGAAATATCTTGTGTTTATTTCATGGCCTTAGAAACGCAATTGTTTTACTAACTCCTATTGTTCCTTTTGTACTTTTGCAGAACTCGATGCTTTTGTTACAGTCTGGGCCGCCTGATTAAATGAAGAACTTGATACCCTTTTAACATGTACGAGCAGCACAGATTTCACTCATCTGATATTACTCCGATACAAGTGAAAATTGCCCAGTACATTTAGTGCTAGTACTGTTGTATTGAACCCAAGACCTGTGAACCCATGTTTTGAGGCAAGTGTCTTGAACTACTGCGCCAACATCACACCCCGTGCACAAACATGCTCACTTTAATATCTCGGGGCCAGAATGACTTGAAAACTGTAAAAACGTGGGTAATCCTACAAAGTCTCTTCGACTGTTTGTGGTTGTTGTCTGCCAGTTGTGCAAACTGTAGCTGATCAGTCTCCACGAGGCCTGAACACAACTCGGCGCCGTGTGGAGATGCCGGCTGAAGCAGCAGCAGTATCTGACCTCATGGTGAACTGTCTGCTGTTGCTCAGTTAGGTCGCTCCATTGCACCTTTTTGCTCCTGGAGATCCAGTCTGATGCTTCTTTTTTTCTCAAACACGAATAATTTCTTCTGTGTCTGTGGGTCAAGTAGGACGGGTAAGAGCATGCCGGAAATAATTTATGATAACATCCTTGGCTGCCTGTGTTATCTGGCTTGTTTTTGGAGTGTCTGGCGGAGATGCTGACCACTTCAATTGGGTTTGGACTTTGAAAATTACGTGTATGGCGCCCCGTACCGCAATTTAATGTTTTAAATAAATAATGTTAGGCAAAAACAATGTTCACAAACAGATTGGTAATTTTATAAAATGGCATTAGCCAGCTGTTGCCTACCATTCACCAAAACCTCAGGCTAAAACTGCGAAAGTAAAGGACAGCGATGGCTTGTATGCAGTCGTCTCTGTGTGCGTGGAATGCCGTTGGCTAACTTTAGTTTTAGTCATGGTTTGCCTAATTTAGTTCCATTTTAGCAAGATTTAGATTGAGTAGTTTTTAAATCTGGTTTCAAACATTCAGATTGCACTTCTTGTCTCATATCACACAGCCCTAGTTCTCAGCAGTTTTCTCGCCCAATATGCTGAAACACTCTAGGATATAGCACTTTACGCATCTGTAAAGAATCTTGCACATACTGTTCCCCCCCCATCGTGTTCTTTCAACGCCGGGCTTAAATCCTCACGCTCGTTGCCACCACTCAGCAGCCGTCTTAATCCGGCCCGTGAATTCGTCCCATGTGGAGTCATGTCCAGGTCGCTCCCCTCCCGTCTGATCCCCTTTTGCTTTTTCAGACGTTTGCTCACGGCTGGACATGGCTCCCCGATCCCTTAAAGCCTCTGATAAATCTTCCCGACATTTTCCAAGAGAAGTTTCCAACATGCAGTATTCCCGCCCCCGGCTGACTCTTTTCCTGTGTGCACGTGTGGGACTGCTTTCTTTTCTTTCTTTTTTTCTCTTCATGGATAAGATGTTACCAGTAAAGTTAGCGCTCTCACTCGTTCCCCTGCTTTCAGAGCTTATCTTTCTTGTAAAGCTCTCCCATTGTTCATTCGGGCCAGGCTGGAAGTCTGCCCACATCGCCTTTTCCAGGAGTCTGTTCTCTTTTTGGGCTTTGCTACTGGAAGAACCAACTTGCTTTTAAAGAACAAGAAGACTCAATGGAAGTTTGAGACTTATTATGATTGGGATTCAACCATTGCGTCATCACAGAGGATTGGTGAAGAGTGCAACAGCTTTACTTCGGTCATTGGAGCAAATTTTATGCCTCTTCTTTGTAGGTTTGGGACTGGCACAAAGTTTTCTGTATGACTGAATTCCGTACAAGAGACTTCTCATTCTCTTTTTGTTATTGCTTGTTGGCTTGCATCCTCCAATTAACTCCCTCACCATAGATTTAGAAACAAACTTTTCCACGGATACCCCTCCTGATGTGACGCTCTTCATTTATCCAAGTTTGGGGCTGCTAAAAAGACTCGGCTTCTTTTGGACTCTTGTGCCAAATGAGTTCTTCCTCTTCGAAGCAGAACCTGAACTTGGTAACCCCTGCCGTTCTTCCTGACCCTAATTTAAAATGAGGATTAGCCATCTCATCAGAGTTTTGGAGAAGAAGCCAGAGCTTGTTTAGCCCACGGCAAGCTGGAAATGAGGATTGGGAAAGAAACGAAATGCTCATTCCCTCTGAGAAAGCTTTTGCATATTTCCTCTGGCAACAAGCTGAAAGTGATTAAAAGGCAAATTTGTTTGGACTGACTTCAAATAAAGGAAAGCGCGCCGCCTTTACCGGTTACCGCTGCGATGCATTTGGATTGCTTCTATAGATTAACCCCGGAGCGTGCCGCTTATCTACCTCGAGTCAGCCAATGAAAGGATACAAGAGGTTTCTAATAAATCGCTGCGTAAAAATGGAGCTCCGCAAGAGGTTTTTGCGAGGCGAGGGGCCTAAGTTGGTTGTCAAGCGCAGTGCCATGGCTGAAGGGGACGAGCCAAAACGACCTAATGCCCAGAGAGGGGGTAGCGAGGAAGCGTTTACCTTCGAGTTTGGTAATTTTTCCGGTTCAAGCGCCCTACTCCGCCGGCCATGGCAGGACGGCGTTTCCATGGCGCCCGGGCTCCTACTGGCCGCGCTCCTGGCACTGACGCAGGCCTGGTGTGTGAACGCAATTCACGAGAATCTTCTGTGGTTCTCTCAGCTCACGGTAGGAGTCACACAACTGGAATTATTGATACGGCTTTAATTCAGAACTTTAATTAGCTCGGCGCGTCGCAGGGAGGGGCGGAAGGAAGAGCCCGCGGAAGGTTTAGGCGAGTGGCAGTGTGAAAAGCGGCAAATAAAAGTGTCACACGCCTCGCTGGGCCAATCTTGGCTCACAGCGGGAGAGACAAAAAAGGGGCTGCAACGCGACTTTGTGGTTATTGTTGTGGCGGGTTTAGCTGAAACAAATCTTTGCATTAAATTTAGAATTTGAATTAAGAAGGGGGGAAAAAACAAACACTTTTTCGTTAAGTGTTGTAGGTCTGCAAAGTGGAATTTCTTTGATTAGTCCCTTAGATTGTTGTTTGCTTTTGTTTGCTCAACCATTACATTACTCTAGTCTATCAAAATGTAAATACATGGTATTTCGGTTGTGTTATTATTAGGGCTGGGTTTAATTAATCAAATCGATTTTCCTTTGAACAGGCAGATATTGATTAAAAAAACACTTGAAGGTAGTGTATTTCAATTGGCAATAACTTTGAGTGCTAACCCCCCTCTGGGGAGCAAAGTTACAGCGTGGTAAAAACAATCTTCCAAACAAAGTGGTCTAACATTTAGGGGTCTATTTCCATAAATCTTGCCAGACTTCAGTCTGATGTCTATGGTGGCAGCCATGTTGTTTACTCTTAAAGTTCAGCTGATTGGCTGTGCCAGTGTGTCATTACACACACGTGTTCAATTCTTAATGTAAATATTTATATTTTCACAAACGATTTTACAAATCTTCCATATTTGGACCATAGTTTTTCCCGTGCAAATGCAGCATAATGAGGCCTTAAAGAATAATATTCAATACATTGGGTAAATAATATGATTGGTATCATCCATGGATCCTAATTATAATATTATTTATCACATTTCTCCCAAGAATACTTTTGGTAGTCGATCCTTCGCACTTCCTTCCACAATTAACGGTTGCAAAGTGCTGGGCTGACATAAAGCCGCCGGGAACATCTGTACGTGTAATTAAGACCTGCGCTTAACCCACAGCTGTAGCTGTTAATGCCATTTTAAATTGTGCGGTTTAGTTTCCTCAGCACCAAACCTGCTGTCAGCGTGACATTTACATTTTTTATCCCCACACAGTTTTGAGATGTACCTTCTATTTTTTTATATATATATGTATATATATATATATATATATCATAGTTTTTTTTGTGTCAGTTTTTGAATAGACGGTGCTGTTGAATCGAAATGGCATACTGCAGTTATATAGGCAGTAGTATCCTTTTGCAAACAACACAAATCCTATTTCACTGTTTCTCAAATGTTGGTGCATTTATACTGTATATTGATTTTTAAAACAATATTTGTGATCTATTAGAACGTGGAGTGAAAGCAATTTGAGCGCTGAAATAAATCAGTGAAGGTGGTGAACCATTTTTGTAAACGTAGGAGCACTTTCTGGAAGCAAGCGCCATCTTAAGCCACCAGTCAGTAGAACATTATTTAGAGCTCTGTTCGTCAAACAGATGTGAATGAAACAAGACACATCTCTGAGCATATTTCATTATAACAAGCCTTTAAGAAGTCATTTGAAGAATATTTGTCTTCCAAATTTTAAAGAGAAAAACTGCTTCCCCCTCTTTTATTTCTGCCTGTTGGAATTTCTTTTAAAGGGTTTCAAAAACATCCACAACTGCTGTAAAACAAATCATTGTAAGACAAAGACAGCTGTGGAAGGAAATCTATAAATGCGATTCAAGATGGCACACCATTCTTGTTTACTTTCTATCGCCCTAATCTCCGAGGAAGAGCCGCACTGTGCACCTGTCATATTTTAGTGTAGGATTACCCATGTATTAGCCGCTTAGTCTATCTCCTGCTGCTTTCTGTCATGTCCTGCCAGCTAATGTGTTATTATATTAAGCCGCCTGAAGCGTAGTTATACATTTGCCTGTTTATTTTTTTCCCATTTTAATGTTTTTAGGAAGTGGAGCGGGAAATCTCATTCCGGACCGAGTGTGGACTGTATTACTCATACTACAAGCAAATGCTGCAGGCGCCATCGATAAGTGAAGGTATGTGATTATACACTGTATTTCATTTGATATTGAAATATGTGTACCCCTTAAAGTGAGTAAGTTTGCAAAGTAAGGAAAAATTGAGTGAAATTTGAAAGTCCAACTCCTCTCCCCTTTAACCAGAAATTCATCAGATCATTTTTGCCTTGTAACCATGGAAACATCTTGAAACTGAAGACACTTCCATGGTTACAAAGCAAAAATTATTTCATTTTGTTCTTGCAGCTCGCGGTTTAAGAACAAAGTTCTTGCATCTTATGAAGTATGAATGAGCCTTAATTTGCCAAAAGCGGAGACAGACGTAAAATTTTAAAAAGTTAATGGTCAAGCTCCTTCCTCCTCCCCTCCTGATGGAACCTGATAGGCTCGTTCACAGGAAAAGCTTGTTTCATTGGTCAACGTGGGAGGATACTAGACTCTGATTATTTGCTGACATCCGGGAAGGAAGGACTTTACAAAAAAATAATATATATTATTACTTACTTTACTTTATCAAAATGCAAAACCAGGTGGTCGATTTTGCACATTTTATAAAATTTGTTCCAGACTATCACTTTAAAGGACTTCACCCAATACTTAGAATACAATACAAGCATTTGTATTACTGCCAAATACCATAAAAAAAAAAAACATGAGTGTTAGCCCTGAGTGGCTCACAACGTCTATGACATAGCTTGTAACTTAATGTGGACGTCTCTAGGTTAAGGTAAAGGTAGCATAATATTTATTAAATTAGAACACATTTCACTAGCAAGGGTAACGGAGGGTAGATTTGATTAGTTTAATAGGCGAGATGTGATAAAGGGATGATGGGGGTGGCGGCTGCAGAGAGCACTATGCAGAGTGGATGCACAACGCGGGATGCAAGATGAAGAAGGAACCGGTTGAACTAGTTTGGGGGATCTGTTTTTCAGGCTTTTTAGGTTTATGGTATTCCTGCAGAATTGGGCTGCTTTTAGAGCATTTCTATTTTGGCAGTGCTGTTTAGAAATAGATATACAGTACATATTCTCCTTTAAAAAACCCAATTTCAAATGTCAAAACAAGGCCATCAGAGTTGCTTTTTCAGTAGGAAGAGCAGGGGGAAGGTCCACATCATCAGTGAAGTGCTGGGGCTCATTGTAAATGATTGTCGTGTCACATGCCCGCAGGTGTTGTGATGTTTTATTGAGACTCTTAGGTGGGTCTGGCTGCTGATACCTGCTGCAACCGTCCCGTCTCATTGGTTCACCCGACAGACTAGAGACCCAAAAGAGAAATGAGACAAACAGAATCAAATGAACATTCTGGTTGCTTGATTTACACATGGAAATCACTTTTAGTATGACTTTGTGGTCCTGGGGAATTATTTTTGGATAAGCCACCAAAACATTCACATGCAAAAATGTATAACAGTAGGTTGTTTTTAGTAGTAGTTTTACAATATGTTTATTTTTTTAATTAATTCCATTGATAATTTGAGAGAGCGGGAAAACAGGACAAATGCGTAATTATTGTCCATATTCCTCAAATGCACTGGTATGAACACCTCCTAAAATGGTGTCCCAGCTTTTACAGAATTTTGAAAAAGCAAATTGCTGTCCTGTTCCCTATTATTCGTAAGAGCGGCACAACCAAATTACCGCAGGATAGGCATAGTTTGGTCTGCGAGAAATTACTCTGTTTACTTGACCTTAGCCCCCAAAGCCCTTAGTTGTTAGCAGGCTTATTTTCCAGCCAAATGCAAATAATTGAGCTGTGAACTAATCAAAGTTGGGACTGGCTGACCTCACTTGCTGGACCGAAATGTGTCTGCTTCTATTCGGAGTTAGAATAAACAAAACAAACAGCTGCAATATGTGAGGCACAGGGAATCGAAAAAGCTATAACAAAATAGACGAATTGCGAGAATATGACAAAACATAACAACACAGGTGGGGGGGAAAAAATGACAGTGTGTTGTGGAGGTCATGTAGTGAGGCTGAGGGAAAGCGAATAAATCAGTAAGTGAAGTTTAAGACTTTGCTGTATGGCTATAATATATTCTCTGAGAAGAAACATTGCTGGTTTTATGGTCTCATTTCATGGATCAAGAACGCGCCGATGATCAAGGTGACACATGGCAACAGCAGTACGCTAGTGCTCCGCTGCTCCTTGTGATAACACCATTTGTTTCTGTCAGAAGGAATACGGACTCGTATTGGACTGCCACAAGGATGTACGCACAAGGTTTTGCCTGGATTTACCAAGCCCATCATTAAACATGATGCATGAAGTTTATGTTTCCTATTTAGTAAGTAAGTAAGTAAGTTAGTAAGTGCTGTATTTGTCATTGTACAACCACTGTGGGCCCACCTGTCCAGCATGTTTTTGGAGGTAGGGGAAACCACACCCCGAGGAAACCTCTTCTGAAACGGTGCTGCGCCTCCTGGGTTTGTCCTTATTTCAGGTGTGGGGGGCTCTTGGTGCCTCTATCAGTATTTCAGAAGAAAGGTGTAGGTCTCAAATGTCTTAAGCTCACAAGCTAGCTGTTTTCTTTTAAAAGCTGCTTTCTTCAGGACCACTATGGACTCTTTGCAGTAAAAAACAGAAAAACACTCCGCCGAACCCCACAAAAACATGGCAAAGACGTACAAAAGCATCCAGCAAGACAGTCGCGATTTTTCGGACAAATATTGCGATTTTTATTTTTGAAACTTCGGAAATGATGAGTGAAGGAAGTCATGTTACTTTTAGACTGTCAAACAACATATTCTTGCCCCACATTAGTACAATACACAATAATCTACTTTAAAAATATTTGATTTTATGTGGAGAACGCTCACTTCTGGAGGAGTTCGGCTTCCACCTTTCACCGACATTCAGAGTACCTCTGGGGGACAGCCATGTGACTTATAGAAGTGAGAGATGGAGTCACATAGTGTTTATCTAAACACTTTAGAATCTGCTTTAAATGGAAACTCAGACCTTTTATCGGTTGCAGTGCTGAACCTGAGATTGCAATGCTCAATAATTCTGATTGGTGAACATCTATAACTCAAATGCCAGAGACAAAAACTCAGCCTCTTGAGGTGAGGTTATTGCAGTTGTCAAAACCTCAATTGCGATTCGATATCGATAAACCTTACAGCCCTAGTGTCAACATCACCCGGCATTCATATTGTTTCATTAAACCTATTTGCGAATTTAATGTGAACTTTAAATTTGTTACATTTTTGTGATCTAAAGTCATGGATGTCATGGTTAAATGGTGAACTCCAATGAACCAATTTGGATTTTTCAAAGAGCCCTCTCTGACACATGCAACGGGTGCAAGAGTAGTCCTACTCCCACTTTACGGGTTCTTTTGGAGCTGTGGATGTAGCTAGACGCACTTTAATATCTCCACTTTTTGAAGCTTTTAATCTATGTTATGATTTGTCCTTAGTTATTATTTTGTATACTTTTAAGTAATCCTGGATATTTTGTCCATCTCACTCGTTTGCCCCTCGCACAGACTTAAGTCAATACGTGCGTTTAAGTCCGTAGGCTACACCTTCACACGGCTGGCTCTGATCAGGGTACCAACGCGAGCTTGAAACTTCCGGAATATGAACTTTTAGTTTATTTTCCAAGTCCTTTCACATGGATCACATTTGCTGACTAAGACCAATGCACTCTTCTACATCTGCAATAACAAAGCTAAGGTGTTCAAAATGTGTTTCCAAGGTCTTTTTCGGTCAGTTTTTGTACTTCCTTATCTGATCGTCACGTACGGCAACCTGCTTTTGAACAAATCAGGTTTTCCTGTCAGTCAGTGATTAATAGCTACTGTATTTCAAGAGCAATGTCAAGCTTTTTTCTTTTCATCTTGACTGATTAAATTATGCTCTTATCGCTAATAGACATTTTAAATTAACTTGAACTTTTATACCATTTAAATTTTTTTTTTGCAAATTCAAACTGCACAAAGGAGCGTCCGTGCCTTCCTCCGGTCATATTTCTTTGGAGAGTAATGCACACAAAGCTCCACGTATGAAAATGGGTTATGTCAGTTATGCAAAGCAGCTTTTCGAGCACCCTTCAACGTAGCGCTTTAGTCCACACTTGACACTGACTGACAGCTTTCACACTAGCTTTAAGGAACCTCACTAACAAGCAGTGCATTCTTGAGGGAACCGTACAGAAGACGTAACATGTCAAGTATGTCGGAGTCTTTACCCCAATTAAATTAATAGGTGCAAAAGTAGCAGTGGCAACAAGCTATTCTGCTTTATGCGAGAACATGGTTTCAAGGTTGCAGTGATGACTTCCCATGCATTTGGAACCTAGCAATTATCCTCTAATGGTCTACACTTCCAGGAAAAGGTGCACGTCCATTTGTCACGGCTCGTCACAAAGCCAATAATAACTGTTATCAATCCACGACAGTGTGAAGAAACTATGGCATTTTAAAGTGCACGTCTATTTTCTTTCTAAGGGCTCTCCGAGTTGATCCATGACAACTTGACAGAATCCAAGAGGACCATTAATCTCCTTCAGCGAATGAATATCTACCAGGAGGTCTTTCTCAGCGTTCTCTACAGACTGCTGCCCGTGCAGGTAACAAACCACTGGCAATTTGTTCAATGAAGAGTACACAAATGATAATTTTGCTAGTACTGGACAGATTTAGCACAGGTTAGGTCATGGGCTTGATTCCCCTTGAGTTCAAGACCATGACCTAACCTGGCCTAATAATCTTATGTCTTGGTGAGCTTCATTTGGGTGCTCTGGTTTCACCAATCAACTTAAAGCAGAACTAAGAAATGTTTTTTTTTCTTTTTTTACCCATTGATTGTCCGTGAGAGTAAATACTATGCTGAGAGAAAGGGAGAGAGGGATATTGTACATTGTGCCACAACCCAATTATACAATGGAGGTATTTTTTTCCCGCTCAGACTTGGCTGTAAATACTGCTAAAGTGGTGCTAGCCCACATTTACCTTTGCCCGTTAGCTTGTTCGCTTCTTCATGAACGTCATAAACCAAATAACAGCGTTTTGCAAAATGTTCATCAACAAACCGAAAGCAGTAGACAGAATACAGTCAGGACTTGCCTGTCCTCCATGTCATAAACCTCAGAAATGCGAGCCAAAAGTGATTTTGTAGAGAACTGAGAGCAGTGAGGGAGACGTTTTCCATTAGTGTGTATTGGGGCTGCCGGGTCGGAGCAGGGAAAGTTGCAAGTGTAGTTTTCTGGCCAGAGACACCAGGGGGAGATGAAACCCCCCCCCCCCCCCCCCAATCATCCCATTAACACTTGTGTTACCCTCAGAGGGAAGCATTTATTAAGATCGAACGTGACCTCTCCTTTAAAACGTGTACAATAGGCCACTCCTCCCGCTATAGGTTGAATGAATTATAAAAAATGACCATTAATATCAGTCACTGGGTCCATGATCTCTCTGTACAAGACAAAACATATCCTCAAAAACAAAATAATTGTACCTCTATATAATATTATAGGCCTTTAGAACGCTGTAATGTCACATGAAACCCACCAATACAGAGTCGTTTTGGGCTTGATGTGCATGACAGACAAATGTACCAAGAAGCAATTATAGTTCTTTCATATCACAGCAAAAATAGCGGCTTACTAAGATTTGAATAAGCAAGAATAAATGAAAAAGGACTAATAAAAAACATCCCCAATAACGACAAGAAGTCTACCTTCTTTTACCGCACTGATCTTCAAAGCTCAGGATTTACTGTGGCATTTTACCGCTCAGTCTCCGGCTGACAGTACGAGACACTTCGCACTCGTCACTATACAAAGCTTAAAGGTTCCTTTATCGGCTTATCAATTAACTGGGAAACGGTTACTCGGATCTGTCTGAGATCCGACTGTGTGACAAAAAATGTCAGGAAGTAAAATATCAGACAGAGCTGTGAAATGTCAGAGAGTGGCTCAGTGTGGATTCGGTGGCTGCCGCAGAGTGTATAGTGTCTAGTAATGAGTTATATTTCTTACCCCAGTTCACTGTTCGCAAAGCACAAAGCAGTGTAATTTCAAAGTAACCGTACTCAGTCAATTTATTTCTGTACATCACAACAGCAGTCCCTCTCGCAGGGCTTTCCAAATGTTGATAATTTGATAGAACAGAAGAACAGTTTTGAAAATCGAAATATTTGAGCACTATTTCTGGCCACCCCTGCTAATAGACTCTCCTTGTGTCTGTGTGTGCGTGTGTGTGTGTCGCAGTCCTATTTGGAGCCGGTGTATTTCTACATCTACACAGTCTTCTCACTGCAGGCCGTGTACGTGATCGCTCTGTACCTCACAGCGTGGCTCCTGTCGGGTTCGTGGCTGGCTGGCGCGCTCGCCGGGGTCTGGTATATCCTCAACAGGTGGGCAATAACGGAGTATTTATAGAGCCAGGAGAATGTCAGACAGGCTGAGAGGAGCAGACAGACACACCCCAGACATGCGCTCGTCTTCTGTCAAGCCTCATCTCACTCAGCTTTGTTCTGCCGCTCAAGCCTGCTCGCGCGGAGTTTGGAAATAGTTATCTACTTTTCTTTTTTTTTTTTTATAGGATAATGTTTTGTAATGCAGTATTGCTATGTGTTTCAGGGAGATTTGTGTTAGGGGGATGCAGCGTGTTTTTTTTTGCACGTTAGGCTGCGCTAAAGTTGAAGACTGGCTGTTTTTCTCATATTTTTTTTCGTTTTGGGAAAGCCAGCCGAGTCCCATATGAAGGGTTGCCAGACCCAATGTAGATCCTCTGTAAAGGTCAGAAATAATAGCAAAGAGGGAAAAAAAAAGATCAAATTAGATTGCTTTGGCTCAGAATCAAAGTAACCCAAAACCTATCTTATTAGCGGCCCCTTTTTCAATATGCTATATATATGTTCTGCTTCTTTCTATCAATTTGTGAAAAGGCCATTTTTGTTGTTACTTGGATTGCAGGTTTAACTACTATGTGTGTACCCACCGGCTCCAGATTATTATTTCAATACATGTGTGGCATGTGACTCGGACAAAATTTAAGGTTGCAAGATTTTGGAATATTCCTTTTAATTTTTGACAGGGATTGTGATTGGATTTTCCTAATTATGTGTTCAAATTCATCCCAGATTCAGTTTGTTTCTACTATTGTAAACATATTGTAAACATTAACATTTGAGAGAGGACAGAAATCTTTGTTAACTGCTAAACTAATACAAGTATCCATTAGTCTAAGTAGAATGAAAACTGGAGAGAAGTTGTCTTGGATTGCAGATTTGTTTGACTTATGCATTTGGAGAAACATTTTGCACAGGTAAAGATGCTCAGTCGGTCCAGAGCCAGCACACAGTATTTATACATACACACTGTATAAGATCCTATGACCAGAGTGGACCAATGATCCAACAGGTCAAAGTAGTCTTAAATTGTTGAGATGCAAAGATACAGCAGATACATAAGAAGCCACGGACAAGGACATCTTCATAGATTAGATGACTGGTTATCTAGAAGGAACAAATGAAGTGATGCCCACTGAATATAGGTCACTGTATGTAATGGTCAAATGTCCCTATGTGACATGATGAGAGGAATAGACAGTTGATGGTCCAGATTTCTCTAACAATTCCCCTCTTTTGGTTATAATAAAACTTGATTTTGTCTTAATCACCATAACAATGAATAAACAATTCAAAAAAAAAAGAAATTGAACTCAACATAATATTACTGATGATTAAAGAACATTTACTGTATAGTGCTCAACAGAAATAGTCAAACAAATAACACAAAACCAAAAGTACAGTATTGGGGACTGTTACACACAAATAGATCATACACACTTATTAACCCCTAAATTCTCATGAGAGAAAATCATCCAAACAAAAATAGAAATACAGATGTAGATCTTTTTGGGGATGTCAGCGGCTGAGATGCACAAACTTTGACTGGTGTTTTAGCAAGAGTTTGAGACTTTAGAGACCGGTGTCATATGAACAGGGCCAAACACATCATGCTATGTTTATGGACTACAAGGTGACACTTGCACATGCATTTCACAACACATTTGTAGAAGTGTGCACTATATTGTTGACACGTTTTGTACATATTAAGACATTTTGTTGCTGGCAGACGGGCCTTGTTATAGCCACCTTTTATGATAATGAACATTCAAATTGCAGTATTGATTGAAAAATGTCCCTTGTGAAGGGACTTGGGGTCATTTTGTGTCATGTGAAAAGTGCTGTACAAATAACATTTACTTGACTCTATCTTTTACCATTAAATGTTTATATATGAAAAACATAAAACTTCAAGAAACTCGAGCAGACTATTTAATTGACTTGCCCTTTCCACTTTTTTTGAGTCTGAGATCCTGGTTTGTGATGTGAACCATGTAGTGTGACATTCTATTGGAAGGGGGCCAGTTGTTCGGGCAAGTTCACAAACTATGTCACTTTTTCTGCAGTGTCCTTTCAGATCAATGCTAAGGCCAAATCTGTGCACAAGACCTTTTGAAGCATAGCAACAAAAGGTCGCTGGCTTTGTTCAACTTTTTCATTTATATATATATATATATATATATATATATAGATTCATTCATTTTTTTGGACACCATTTCATACACCTAATTCCTCTTTCAGTGGAAGGGTTGCAAATATTTAGCATGGCAACAGTTTTGTCGGTCTTCCAAAATAAAATGGATTGAATAGAAAGGAAGTGGTTTGTTCGCTTGAAAGTGCACCACTCTCAAAAACATAGACCCTGGTGTTGCTGAAGTTTGGGGAGCAATATTTTATATGCAGCTTTTCTGTCAGTCAAAGCTGCTGAACCTTCTTACATTCGCTTACACGTTACCTTTATTTTATGTTTTAACTTTGGGAACCCCTAAATTGTTGCAATGCTAATGTAGTATTCTTTTCAGGATAGATACAACTCGAGTGGAGTTCACCATCTCCCTCCGAGAGAACTGGTCTCTCCCGTTCTTTGCACTACAAGTGGCCACGATCACATGCTATCTCCGGCCTCAGCTCACAGTCCTTCAACAGGTACGTGCACACTTCCACAAAACATGAAAATACACTGAATTAATTTTCTGTAGCAGTGGTTTTGGCTGCGCACAAACAGTCCTTTGCACTTCTTCTCTTTGTTAAACTTGGAGGCACTTTTTCCTCATTTTGTTTCGTTCTTTAGTTGTTTGTGGTTTGAGGTCCCATCTTTTTCTTCTTTTTACACCATCTACTTATCCTCAGTTTATTCTCGTGGAGGTATGGAAGCACTGGGAGCTAACGAAACCCAGTGATTGTGTATTTTCTACTCTTTCTCCGCTGCAGAAGGTGATGGTGTGGCTCATGTACGTGACCACATTTTGCTTCTGCTTGACGTGGCAGTTCAATCAGTTCATCCTCCTCGTTCAAGCTCTCATCGTCTATACTCTGGACTGCACTGATTTCCTATCTACAAAGCAGGTTTGCTAACATCGCCTACAGGAATGAAGTGTGAAATCTCACGAGACAATTCCCTTTGGTGCTACCTTCACGTATGTCACTATTTTTACAGGTGACAACTTTGTATCTGGTTCAAGTTTGTGGTCTTTTGAGTGTGTGGCTGCTTCAGTTCTGCAACTCCATGATACTGGGATCACTGGTGCTGAGTTTCATCGTAGCCACACTGTTCGTCAGACATTGCCAGGTAATTTGAATGTAACATTTTGTTGTAGCATTCTCCTTGTTCTTATGGGCAGTTTTGTACTTTTAAGGTGTAAAACTTAGTATTTTCACACAGTGGTCAATGTTGAGATTTTTAGCTAGTTTCCTCGCTTAAAATCTTAGCTTTAATGTCAGAGTAAAAAATAAATAAAAAAACCCTCATCCTTTGCAATGCTGATTTCATGACGTTTTGTCTGCAACATTGCGGCGCACTGTCCGTTTTCCCAGGCTGATTCATTCAGACATATTGACATGTTTGATATAGCGCAAAAGGCAAATGAGATAGCGCTATAATCAAAATATGATCATTTCCTTTCTGGGAGACAGCCGTGGCCAAAGCAAAAGATGGCAGACAACTACAGTTGGAGAGAAAAGTGAGTACACTGTTTGGAATTTCTTACATTTCTGCCTAAATTGGTCACTAAATGTGGTCCGATCTTCATCAAAATCACAGGAATGATTAAATAGTGTCTGCTAAAAGGCACATTGTGTAACATTTTGGACTAGACTGCTCCTCTTGAAAAGCTCGACACAGAAAATGCTATTACTGCAGTGGGGTAATCAAAGAATGGATTTGGAACCTAACCTATTTCAATCTCAATCTCTGCTGACTTTCGTCGACATCTCCATGGAAACGAGCTGGAGACGCACCCCCTCCGGGTAAAGTTACAGTCATGTCTTAGGAGAGGTGAACCACTCGCAGCAAAATCGCATGTTTGTTTGTGCATTTATGAGGTATTTTTCAATCGGTCATAAAATAAAAGCTTGTATTTCAATTTTATTTTTGGGGGATAATTCTACGCGGTGTGGCTTTAAACTAATACCACTCCTACATTTACATTTTATCATATTTTTATTGGCCTCAACATGTAAACATTCACAGGGGAGGGAGGATTAAGTAAGTACACCCCCTGAATCTCACTGAACTGCAGCAGTTTTGCAAAGAGGAATGGTCCAAGATTCATCCTGATCGTTGTGAGCGTTTAATCTGCAACTACAGAAAAGCAGTTATTGCTACAAAACAAGGGTCAGCCAGCTAATCTCCCAAACTATTCAGCTTTGGTTTGCAATATTCGATGGACTGATTAACCGAAAACCGATATCTTTCAGAAAAACCTGAGACATTCACAACATGCACGGAATAAGTGAGTGAACCCCTGTATTAAATAGCCCGCTGACCCTTCTTTTCCAGCAATAACTTGTTTTCTGTAGATGCAGATTAGACGCTCACAACAATCAGGAAGAATCTTGGACCATTCCTCTTTACAAAACTGTTGCTGTTCAGCGAGATTCAGGGGGTGTACTCGCTTATTCCTCCCCCTGCTGTGAATGTTAACATGTTATGGCCAATGATAATATGATGAAATGTAAATGTTTGGGTGGTGTTAGTATTTAGACACTGTTTACTCATACTTGTGATTTTTTTTTATAAAGATCAGACCACATTTTATGACCAATTTAGGCAGAAATGTAAGAAATTCCAAACGTTGTACTCACTTTTTCCTCCAACTGTATAGATGCACATGCATAGACATTACAGACCTTGAGAAAACAGGCCTTTTCTTTACACTCCTGCAACAACAAATCTTGCAGTCTCCACTTTAGTTGATCTTACAGACTCCAAATTTTCCAGTCTTAACAATATTTTCAAGGGTTTTTCAGAGGGATTTTATTTTTTTTAAATATCTCATTCTTAGCTTGATTTACAGTTTATTTCACTGATAAATAGCTAATTAAAAAAAGTAAAAAATATAACTATACATTTAAATATAACTATACATTTAAACCTGGCTTCCTGTTCCTTATATTTATATCTACTTTACTTTCTCCTTCCTATTTACCTGCAGTGTCTTGCCTTAGAAAGAAAATAAGGTATTTCATTATGGTGATGCGAACACAAAATGAAAAGTGCATCACAAATGCAATTTGCTTGCTTTAGGCTGGTTGTTGGCCTTCCTCTTATCATTGAGTCCAGCATTTTCTTTTCATAAAATGTGTGTTGCATTTTATTTTTCCAGACTGGTATAAAAACAGGGAGCTTTCTAGTTCGTCTGGGCAAGATCCTTCTTCACACCGTCATAGTCCTCCTCCTGACCTTCACCATCAACTATTTGGCCAAGGTACTCCTGCTCTCACTCTAGTGTTTTTTTGTGTTTTCTTTTGGCCACTACTCAGTCTCTTTTCCTACAAATACAGTCAGTGCACTCACACTGCTAAGGCCTTTAAAAACAATCTTGAAATGTTGTTCTTTCGCATGACCCCAATTCTCAACCTTCTTACTCCAGTATCCCTGTTTTCTCTCTTATACAGTGAAATAGTTAAAACATTTTAGGATGTGACTCAAAGGGTTTATAGGATTTCTATATGCCTGTGTGTTACAGAAAGCCCTACAGCTCAAGTCGGACGAGCACATCTTCAAATTCATCAAGTCGAAGTTTGGCTTTGGAATGACCAGGTATGATCGCCCTTTTGAGAAGGGCGATATTTTACAAATATACTGCTCCAAGCCCCTCTCTTTACTCCAAAAATAAGAGCTGGAAGTGTGTTTTACATCGACCTAAACAGTGCCAGTGTGAAAATAACCTCAAATATCTGATAAATTGTTGCGGCCGTACTCGTATCCACTACACTTGTTCCCACTTTGACTTGTGCACTCTGAGTCACATGCACACATTTTGACCGGATTTGTCGCGGCTTGTCTTGTATTATTGACTTAAGCACCAGTGTTGCAGCACCTGGAGTGCGAGCACGTGTGAATAATAGATGCGGGGGTAACGCCGGCGGCCCCCCCATCCATCAGATCGCGCTCTTGTGTTGAGCCTCCGCCACTGGGTAGCAGCTCTGGGGTGGCAGATAACACACGCCATACCACTGCGCCTTCAATTATTCAGAAGGAGCAGGCAAACGCGTGGACCCGACTCCACTCTCGGTCTGCCTTTGTGGTTTGCTCGCTCATGTTTTTTTTTTGGTTTGTTTATTTTTCTGCCTGTTGTTGATTTTTTTTTTTTTTTTTTTTTTTTTACCCATTGTGTTCAGTAATCTCTCCATTCTCAGTTCAATTATTTCTCCCTACAGCTGTTTATCACAAGCTCTGCCAGAAAAATGAAGGTTCTAAAAAAATGTTTCCGCTTTGTCAAAATGTAGTGCGTGCGTTTGTTACCGCACGTTACCAAAAAAAAAAAAGGTTCATTTTTACCAGTACTCAAACAATGCCGTGCTTGCAATACTAGATGTGCTTTCTCGAGACCCACAGGGCGTCAAAACAAGGCATCAACTGGATATTTATCTTCTATATTTAATTGTTCATAACAGTATTGAGTATTGATTACTTTTTATTATACCAATGCTAACTGGCATTATTTTCGTATAACCGTTACCTCTTAACCCCCACCTGAACCGAGCACATTTTCTCCAGTTTGGCTTTACCCAAATCTAAAAGCTTCTTGCAAGAACTAGCGACATAATGGCAACAAAAATGAGCCGAAAACGAGGATGAAAACACCACAAACAAGTGACAAAAAAGCAACTAAAATACGACAAAAAAGACCAAAGAATAACAGTAAAGTGACAAAAATGTGACAAAAGAGTAACAGAAAAGTGAAAAAGATCAGTTTAAATAAGTTTTGTAGTTCTTAGCTTTCAAATGAGGCGTTACACAGGCCTATAGACAGCTACAGCTTTTATACATTATTTTTTTTTTTTTACAATATCGCTCTATTGTAAGGGGAAAAAAGGTCAAGTACAAGACATTAAGATGCATACCATCTTCTTTCCCACCGCAGAGATTTCGATGCGGGGCTTTACCTGTGTGAAGAGGCCTTTGGAGTGCTGCCCCTGGACACACTGGACCGCCTGGCCGGGACCCTGCTGCTGTACCCCTACATGCTCACGCTGCTGCTGCTCATCGGCGTGTTCATAGTCACTGCAGTTCAGAATCTTGGGTAAGATGTTACAGTGCCATGGAAGTTAGAAATGTATGTCTTACTGCGTTTTAAGCGGCCACATTATTGAATGAAGACAATAATGTATAACAGCCGTCTTTTTGTTCTTTTTTGTCGTCTTTTTCTTCAACAACAACTTCTTCTTTGTCTTCTCCACCTTCTTTAACTTCTTCAGTTTCTCTAACTTTTTCTCTTTTCCATTAATTTCTTCCTCTTTCTCTTCTTCTTGGTCTTGTTTTTCTTCTTCCCCTACTTCTTCTTCGTTGTCTTCATTTTCTTCTTCGACTTCTTCTTCGTCTTCTTCCTCGTCGTCTTTATCTTGTTCATCTTCTGGTTCTTGTTGTTCATTGTCGTCTTTGATTTGTTTGTCTTGTTTGTCTTTTTCTCCATCATCTTCTTTTTTGTCTTCGTCTTCTTGTTCACCTTCTTCGTCATCTTCTTCATCCTCTTCTTTGTCATCTTCTTGTTCGTCTTTGTCTCCCTGTTCTTCCATTTGCTCTCCTTCGTGTTCATCATCTTCTTCTTCGTCTTCTTCTTTGCCGTCTTCATCTTCTTCTTCGTCTTCTTGTTTGTCTTCATCCTTTTCTTCTTCTTAGTCTTCTTCTTCGTCTTCTTCATTCTCTTCTTTGTCTTCTTCGTCTTTGTCTTCCTGTTCTTCCTCTTGCTCTCCTTTGTCGTCGTCGTTGTCTTTTTTCTTCTTCGTCTTCATCTTGTTCTTCTTGTCGTTCTTCATTTTATACGATTCAAAAACATTTCTGAGATCCTTCCATGAATTTTCAAAGGTCCAAACTTTGCTTTCAGATACTTTCTAAGCTAAATTGAGCAGTCTGTGCCCCAACCTTAATTCAATCTTAAGCGTTCGGAGACGTTTTGATCATTAATTGGAGAAGGTCTTGATTGGCTGATTTTTCATCCATCATTCAGCTTTTTAATTCTCATGTGGCGCTGCCATGAAGGCTTGAGTGCATTTTCATTTTGGGCAAGTTGGTCTGAGTAGACGGCTTAATGTGCGCTAATGAAAAGTTCCCGGCATGACGCGGACTGAATCCGGTTTAAAGCGAGTCAGGAACATTAGCTTAGCCATCGGGAGGCAGAAACGCTCACGGTGTTTCACTCATTCCGCTGTGCCGTGCGGTCATAACATTATCCCCCTCATGCTCGAGAAAAAAACGGCACTACGCTGGCCGCTGCCTCGCAAAGCATCCTCTTCCTACAGCGCAAGGTGAGAGGCCGCGTTGAACTAATCAGTTTAGCATATCGCCTTGCCCTCTGCCGTCGGAGAGCCCCAGAATACTAACCTCGAAGCACAAAGGGCTATTTGCCAATTCAGGAATGAATGTAATCTGCTTTAGCTCGCATCACGTCGGAAGAAGCAGTATATTGGATTTGTATTCAAATGGCAGATGGTGTGGGTCCATCTCAGAGCAGGGAGTCCAGACAGCGGCAGTGACATCATTGCCCCTGGGCCCTTCCACTGTCTGCGCGCGGACTCCAGTTGACAGGCAGCAGTGGGTGTCTGCCTGCAGACACAACCAGATATCTGAATAACACATCTCTACACTATTAATTCCACCCACCTATCCTTCTGTCTTGGCCTGTAATGCTTTCCGTATCAATGCTGTCGTTTTGTGTTGCTGTTGCAGTTCGCCAAAAGGAGCGTCTGGCGAGGAGAAGCGGGGTGCGAGCGCGGGACGAGCGGCAGCCTTCAGACCAGATGTGGCGTACAATCTTTTGCATACGATGTTCTTTGGCCTTCTAGCCTTCAGCACCATGAGGTAAGCTCGCACATGTTCTCTCTAAACTGCTGGGTTTATGCACACTTGGGTACATGCAGGTCTAAATTTCTTTGCGAAGTGACTCTTGAGACGCACTCTTTCCCTTAAAAGCATGATTTTTTTTTGCTGCTGTGAGTAGTGGCTGGATTCTAAGTGCCTCTTACATCACCAAATGGCGCTACTTTAGCCCTAATCAGGCCCTTGCACTGAGCGCGATACGCGGTTTAGTCTGGCAGTAGCACACTCCTGTAATAAGCAGCAGACAGTTAAGCATCTGATAATTAATGTTTGCTTCAAAAGCTGAAATTCAGCAATTTCTAATCTCTAAACCAAGGCTCTTGTAATTCACAAATATTGTATGTGATTTGGAAAGACGCAACACTTGATTTGTGCTCACATAATTAATGTTTATAACCTGTTAGCCTTCAACATTGTTGATAGAAAAGTGTCATAGAACCTTGATAAGTCTACATCACTGTGCTTTTCTATTTTTTCCTTTTTATAAAACACTGTGCTCCTTTTGCTTTTGTCACAAGGTGGGGCTCTTCGGTGTTTTAGTTACTTTAAATGTTTTAGTTTTTAGCTTTATTTAAAGGTCCTATATCATGCAAAATCGACTTTTTGGAGCTTTTAACCATGTTGTTATGCTATTTCCTTATCAAAAACACCCCCAGAGTGGTTTTTGGATTCATTCACGCAGTTCTCAGTAATCCTCCTGAATCCTGCGCTCTGAGCAGCTGATCCGCCCTCTCCTGGTAAACGACTGACATGTTCAGTTGTGTCGTCACAGCGGAACGGAAGTGCTCGACGTCTGTAATCTAATGCCTTACGGCATGATTTTTATTTGTAAAACAGTTTTTTTCATTATTTCTGTCGTAAGAAAAAAAAAAAAAAAAGAAAAAAGAAAAAAAAAAAAAAAAAAAGGAAGTGCCTGACGCTGCGCTGCCCCTGTAGCGAAAACAAACGCACCCCCTGAGCGTCCGAACGGTCTGAGCAGATGTCATGTCATGTTGCACCGAAAGTTGTGAAGAGGGAGCTTTTTCTAACCTACTCTGGAGTCTGGACACCTGTTCTTTTTTTCTTACCTCACGATAATGTCACGGAGAAAACCGCGTTTGGCTGCGAGGACTGGACTTTATTCAACCTTCCCAAAGAAGAGGCCATAGAAGTTGGAATTTCCCTCCGGGATTCAGCGACTATCAGCCACAATAGTGTTTGTCTGTGCCTGTCGCTGATGGATGCTTGATGAACCTCGGCCAGAATCAAAGTGGATTAACTTTTATAACCAGCGCAAGTCCCATACTGGAAACATCAGAGTGGTGAGTCGATCAAAATGCATGTTAGCGTGTGTGTGTGTTAGCGTGTGTGCTAGCCATTTAGCCATGAAGCTGTGTTGCACATGTTAACTCCTTATAACAGCATCATGAAATAACTTCACTTTTTGCTGTGATATATATATTTCTACTACTGCTAAAGTTGTATGAGCGGCGAGGGGGGGCGGAGTTAACTGAATCCAAGCGTTTTGTCTTCCGGGTTGGAAAAATACCTCCAGAAAATACTAATATTTATCACAAAAATGAGTGCTCCGTAGTGGTAGAGGTACAATATATCATATAAAGGCCTATACTTTACTTTGGAATGGCTTAAAATAGATACAGGTCCTTTAATGTGCTTCACTCTCTTTTGTGCCAGCAGAGGGTGACTCAAGGTGTTTTTCATTCTCAAATATTAGGGCTTTACTTTTTCCCTATATAATACATAAATTACTATGTCATTATTTGTAAAACTTGTAGTATTAATGTTATAAACACTAATATTTTATATTCGCCTCATTAATTACAGAATATTACATAATAAAGGACATAAGAACGCAAGAACAAACTACAGCTTTTCCTTTGCTTGCCCAAACAAAGTTATTATCACATTTTTGTTAGCGTAGAAGGCACTGCAATTGCCATTTTGCCACTTTATTGATGGGGACTGATACTTTATGTCACTGTAAGTTCAGATTGCACATAAAATGTTGAACTGCTCTTGACATATCCGCTCCCTGTGCCCTGTAAGAAAAGCTGCAACTTAACACGTTTCTTTCTTCCTTAAATAAAAGCATGGAAAAGGCAGGTACTGAGGATGTCCACGGTACCCAAGGGCGTTTTGATTCTTGGCGCACGCAGAGAGCATTCATAGCCAAAGCTGATGCTAAGCTCAGCCAATCTTGGATTCTGTGTTTTTTGACAGCAGCACTGAAGAGGCTGTCGGTGTCCATAGGTGAAGTGTCAACATCTCTCTATTTGACTGAAACGATTTGTTTCAGAAGTATTTACAGTTTATCTTTAACTTACTTATTCAGTTTTTTCGTTGTTGTTTTTTTTTTTATCACCGATATGTCAAAGCATTTTGAACTAAAGTACTGGGAATGTGAAAAGCAGCTACAATATGACTATCTTTGTTTACCAACAAATGTCTTGCAGCATGAGGAGTAGCGCATTCTGTACCTTCTCAAAGTAGGGCGGAATGATTTTAGAAAGGTACTTGTTTTGACAAGCGATAAGAGTTGCCTTTAATATATTTAAAATCCAGAAGCAATAACATTTAAGAGGAGCCTGAGATATCCTCCAATACAAGAATGTACCGTACGTCAGATATCAAGGCATAGGCCACAGTTTTTACATACTGAGATATTACATACATATACCTTAGCTTAGACGAGTTGATATGTACCTGTCTGGTCTTTGTTGTTAGCATTTAGCCGCTCCCAGCAAAGGTTTAGCTCCAAACTGGGGTGAAGTTTGAAGCTACAAAGCTGTTCCACGTTTTCCCGATTTAAATACTGTTACGCGAGCCTCTACACGATCCAAGTCTAGATGCACAAAATTAAACATGTCGATTTTCTATAAAAAGGGGTACTATATTGTGGGGCGTAATAACACCTGGAGTACTTCGACGTCCGTGCAGTAATATCGTCAAAGTACTTCAGGTGTTATTACCCCTCATAGTATAGTGCCCCTTTTTATCCGCTTAGAAAATTGACATGCTTAATTTTGTGTAACTAGAGTTGGATCGCACAAAGACCAGGCAGATAGGCATCAACTCGACTAAGCTAAGGTAGGAACATATCTCAGTATGTAAAAACGGTGGCCTATTGCAAGTATAGACGACACAAACCTCTGCGCTGTCACCCGCTACACCTATTTCCCTTGTTTAACTTCCACTCAATTTCCGGGTACGTGTGTAGCCGCCTATGAACTATATCTGGCTTTTGCAGCGTGCTGGTGTTTACTGTCATTAGTCGCAGGGGAACTACGGCCACAAAACAACCGAGGGTGACTGGCTCTCAGCTCCACTCCAGCTTCTTCAATTTTACACTCTGCTGCTCTGTCTCAGCTCTGTTTTTTTTCAATTCGCAAAGTTTTGTTTGTCAATGGTTTGAAGTGTTCCCTTTTATTATTTTCAAAGGCTAAAACCTGTCGGCTCATTTGAAGCACACATCTCATCTTTGCATAAGACGAGGGATCTGACTATTGTGCTTTTCTTTGGCCGGTTTGAGTGATTTTAGTTTTGATCCGATATCAAGTGATACCAGGGCTAGTCGTTCACATTAAAATACACTGAAATGAGTTCGACTTAGACTTGGTCTTCAATGATCCACAAGGGAAATTGTGTTGTCACAGTAGCCTAATAATAGTAATCAGACAAAAATAATAAGTAGCGATACCACCAATAATGATAGAAAATATAATATAAGTAATAATCTTTAAGAATGAGCGGAGGGAAAAAAAATCCATTAACCATTTCAATGAGTATGATGTTTTGAAAAGATAAAGATAAAAAGATATCTCTATACACGGTGTTATTGAACTAACAACTAAATGATGTTTTTCTTTTTCTCTCTTTAAAGAAATGCACTATTAGTTTTTCAACAGAAACTCAAGAGCTCTTATGTGATTACAACACATCAACGCATTACAAAATATGCAAATCTTTCCGGTGCCTGCTGTTTTATTCCCATTTCCTTTTGTGGTTGTGTCTTGTCTTTGTTTAGGATGAAGTATATCTGGACGGGCCACATGTGTGCGGTGGCAGCATTTGGAGTGTGTGGGACGGAGATCTGGACTCTGATTTTCAACACTCTCCGATGCAACAGTAAATCCCTGGTACGTGTGTAGGCTCGCCGTTGTTTTCAGTTGTCGAAAAAGGCTGAAGTCGACATCTGTACCAGGTTTTTGTAGTGTTTAGGACATTTCACCTTAAAGGAATAGGCCACCGTTTTTACATTACTGAGATATGTTCTTACCTTAGCTTAGACGAGGTGATTCGTACCTCCAAACTGGGGTGAAGTTAGAAGCTACCATGCTGTTCCACATTTCCCCTTTTTAAATACAGTTACCTGAAACGTTACACGATCCAAGTCTAGTTACACAAAATTAAACATGTCGATTTTGTACGTGGATATAAAGGGGAACTATATTGTGAAGCGTAATAACAATTGGAGTACTTCGACTTGGACTAACAACATTCGCGTGACTGAGCGCACACACAAAGACCAGACGGGTACGAATCAACTTGTCTGAGCTAAGGTAAGAACATATCACAGTATGTTAAAGCCACACTGCGTAGAATTTTACCCCCCAAAAAAATTGAAATACAAGCGCTTTTTTTATTATGACAGATTGAAAAATACCTCATAAATGCACAAACAAACATGCGATTTTGCTGTGGGCGGCTCACATCCCCTAAGACATGACATAACTTTACTGGGAGTGGGTACGTCTCCAGCTCGTTTCTATGGAGATGTCGACTAAAGTCCGCGTAATTTAAAATTTAATCAGGTCCTCATCCAAATCCTTTCTTTGATTACCCACTGCATTAATAGCATTTTCTGTGTCGAGCTGGTCATTAGGAGCATGTGTTGTACTGATGGCAACAGTATAGTCCAAAATGTTACGCAGTGTGCCTTTAAGCGGCAAGCTTAGTATAACCATATGTAGTAGAGACCTTGTTCTTGAAACAGCCCTGTACACATGACAGACTTATAGTGTCTAGCAGTGTTAATTTTGTCGACTAAAATATTTAGTCTTAATTTTAGTCAAAGTGATTTTTTTTGACGACTAAAATTGGACTAAAACTAAATTAAAAGTTTTTCATGCGACTAAAACTATGACTAAAATGTCCAGATATTTTAGTCGACTAAAATAAGACTAAATAAAAATGAAAAGGAGAGACTAAAATCGTCCAAACTTCTATTGACTGTCTGAAAGAGCCTCATATCGTGTAAATTCACTGCCAAAGGAGCAGCTCTGAGCTTTGTTTTGGGAGCAGCTCCATGAAGCAGAGGAGCTGATTAAATATGATTATAATGAATATTATGAATACAAAGTCGACTAAATTTGTCTTAAATTTTGTCGACTAAATTGACTTGCAATTTTAGTCGACTAAATCTCGACTAAAATTTAAGATAATTTTTTGACTAAAACTCGACTAAAATTCAATTACATTTTCGTCAAAAGACTAAGACTAAAACTAAATTAAAATATGTTGTCAAAATTAACACTGGTGTCTACTGTTGTGAAGGTGAACACACATTAACATTAGCATGAAAAGTGAACCAGTTGGCCGGGACTTAGCGTCACTTGTTTTCCTCCTCATTGATCAGTCTCGATTTTGAATTTGATTTTGAATTTATTTTATCTTGAAAACAAATAAATCTGGTTGTGATATTGTTCCCAACATTTTTTTTCTCAGATAAAAAAATAATAATAATGCTTTTTGCAGCACTACCACTTATCACTACATTGTTCCTATTTTTTTATTCCCCGAAGTGCAAACTTCAACAGTGAGCTGTTACTGGCCATTAAAAAGCCTCACGCCAATACAATCACGATTCGATAAAAAAATTGATAAATTGCATAGCCCCAGCTTTACCTACATTTTAGCTATGAGAAATGCCTTGGCTACAAAATTATGAAAAATATTTATGGCAGTTGAATTTGCAACAACTTAGTAATTTTCTCCGCTAGAAATCTTGTATCCTTCATTCTTCCATGCATGAGACATTCAGTGCGAAAATGACTTGCCACATTTTAGCGATCGCTTGGCAAGGACAACCAGCCTCGGCCCAGCTGCGTCCTTCACTGAGCAGGGGATTGCCAGTCGCAGTAGATGTTTCGAACGCACTTGTTGGGAAAGCGAGCGAGGCACAAAGCTGCAAAGTTTCCTGATAGAGATTGGAGTCTATGCAGTGGAGATAAGCGCCTGTCATGACCACCAGGGGTCAGTGTGTCCTTAATGTGGCGGCTGCAGGCATCAGATAAGCCCAAATACTGTGTGCTGCTGTCTGCCATTTATCTCCCTGTTATCTCATTCCCTCCTCATTTTAATAATATTTTTTTGTCTGTTTCTCAGTCTGACTCTGAGTTTGACTCGTTGAGTTGATTCGATTACGTTTTGTCACTTCATTATAAGCTGATTTCTTTCTCTCGTTCCGCAGTTAAGGCTTGTCACATACGCAGTTCCACTAGCGATGATCGGTTGCCTGTATTATAAGGTATGTCATTTTCTTGTAAGTGAGACAAAGCCGAGCGACTGTGTGAACTGGGAACGGGTGGAGGCTAAAAAGATACTGAAATACCGTAAATAAAATACTTAAAGGCCCTATCCCTGACTTTTTCATTTTGTAACATTTTGAAGCCACTAAATTAAAATGTTAGCTGTGGTCTAAACTCTTTTTTTAATGTTTTATTTGGAGCATTCAAATTCTTTACAGGGACAAGTTTATAGACTCGGGGGGGGGGGGGGGGGGGGCACATATGCCTATTTTGTCATAATTTGACTAAAAAGGTTACAGGAAATTAAAAAATTGTGTGTAATGAATTTTCAGTTTTCAGCTTTCATTCTGCCACATTATACGGTCACATTTACAAAAGGGTTCAAGCTGTGCACTATTGCTGCCTTCATCCGGCCTTGCCATTTGCAGTCATACAGCAGGACTTTAAAATACAAGAAAATTACCTTCGCTTACGCCTATTGACTCAATTGGTTTATTTATGAATAGCAGCATTAGCGACACAATGATAAAGTACATTAGCTCATTGTAAGGAAAATCAAATACTGACAATTTAGGGATTTAGTTCCATTTGTTGTGAGAAATCAACACTCAAGTGGTCCATTGAGATATAAACCGCCTTTGTTGTTTGATAAGTTGCATACAATTCGTGTAATTGCCTTAGCCATCACATAATGCCACAATTATGTACAGTTCAGACACAGACAAGAGCTGTCTGCACGGTAGTACAGCGGTTAGCGCTCGTGCTTCACAGCTAGAAGGTCCAAGTTCGAGTCCCACCTGGACGGGGCCTTTCTGTGTGGAGTTTGCATCTTCTCCCCGTGTCTGCGTAGGTTTCCTCCGGTTTCCCCTACCACTAAAAACATGTACAATAGGCCAGGATGAATGTGAGTGTGTTTGAGAGTGCAAATGGGGGACGACGGATGTAAATTAGCCTAAGGCTACAATCTGGTGTGGCTTGTTTACATGCATGAGACTGTCCCGACCAAATAAATCACTCATGGTCAGTGATGTTTTAAAGCCATTTATTGTGAAACGAAATAAAATAAAATACCAAAATGACCCTGTTGTGTATGGAGGATTGAAAGTGCCACAATTAAATAAATAAATACACCATTAAATAATTAAATACATGTGTCATTAATTAATTAAATGTTTAATTAATTAATTAAATATGGAATTAAATAAATAAATGCACCATTAAATAATTAAATAAATGTGTCATTAATTAAATAAATGTGTCATTAATTAAATAAATGTGTCATTAATTAATTAAATTACCAATGATTCTGTGTAAAAATATATATATAATTATTTATCTATTTAATTAATTATTTCATGGTCCTGTGTTGCAGTGTTTCATGAATTAATTTTATCTGTCAAACTCGCCCATCAAAAGTTGTGGGCGGGCTAAAGCCTGGTTAACTCAAATCTTGTCTAATCCATTGCTTTGGCCTGAAGTGTTTTTTGGAAACATGACGGCTACGCTGATGGAGGACCTTCATGAGGTTTCAAGGGAGTTGGTGCGAGATATTTTAGATCTTGCTGAGTATGTGGAAGCAGGACCTGCAGACCCCGAGCATATACAGAATAAAGCGGAGGAATTTATTGAAGTTCTTGGAGTTATTTCCGCACTTTCTGACCAAGGCATTGACCGTAGAGTGACCGAAATTTTAGAAGATGTACTCGGAATGTGCCGTTGCCTCAATGCCCCGGTCTCAATGTACCGCATCCATTGGTCTCAATGTCCCGGCCGAATGGTCTTAATGCCTCGCAATTAAACAGCTGTTTTATCGGAGACTTTTACGTTAAAAGATACCGTAAGATAGGGCTCCACATATTAATGACATGTACGCGTTTTATGCGTCACATTTATGCGGTTTATCAACATTTTGAGATAAACGTAAAAAGTGCAAAATAAGTGTACAACGACAAGAGAGTTTGTCTGTATTACATGATCCGCGTGAAGAACCAAGTAAGTGTGGTTGCCTAGTTACACTAAAGACATTAGTGTATAAGTGAACATGTTTTTGAGCTACCGTTGTGTTTTGCCATATATGTACATTATTTAATTTATTATTTAAAGCTAGATAACCAGTTGGCTATGTTACCCAGCTAGCAAATGTACATTGTATTGAAAACTGTTGAATGAAAAACATTAAATCCACATTACACGTTCGTCTAATGTGCCATCAGAGATGACTTCAGGATGCACTGATTTAACCAAATACAGATGAGAGCAGAAATGACATTTTATTGACTTTGTTTTTCTTTAGGTAGAAATGTGATTGGTTTGTGTCATAAAATAACCAGTCATGTCACCAGATTTGAAGTAAACATGTTCAAAATCAAATGTGATGGACATGATGTGATTCAGTGAAACAGCTTTTTACCCTTAACAAATACAATCATGACATGCCATGTCTTTACCTTCTTTAGACTAGGAAATTCTTAATACACTGAACAATTCTAAGAAAACAGCTGTTTAATTGCCGGGACATTGAGACCAGGGTGCGGGACATTGAGACTAGGAAGTGGTACATTGAGACTAGGGGTGGAGCATTGGCGCAGTGGGGGCATTGAGGCAACGGTACATTCTAATTCAAATGGCGGATAGCTACCAATCTAGGCGCATTTACCGCCACCTACCGGGCGGATGAGTGCTCTTTACGATTATTGAGAAACAGCAGATATTAATTTAAAAAAAGTTATTTCTTGACATCCCTTGATGGAGTGATCGAGGCTTGTGTTTAGTTGTTTTTGCTTGAGTATTCAAACCTACGTAAAGGAGAATAGCGCCACCCAGCGTATCGGAGTATGTTCACTAGTCTGCATCAATCCATTATTCTGGAATTGATTTGCCTTGACTCGATGAGCAGGATGACCAATCAGGTGTTAGGACCCACCCCTCAAACTTTGATGAGTGAGTTTGACAGATAAAATTAATTCATGAAACACTGCAACACAGGACCATGAAATAATTAATTAAATAGATAAATAATTATATATATTTTTTTACACAGAATCATTGGTAATTTAATTAATTAATGACACATTTATTTAATTAATGACACATTTATTAAATTATTTAATGGTGCATTTATTTATTTAATTCCATATTTAATTAATTAATGAAACATTTAATTAATTAATGACACATGTATTTAATTATTTAATGGTGTATTTATTTATTTAATTGTGGCACTTTCAATCCTCCATAGTTGTGTTGCCCCTTTAGCGTCAATGACAGCCTGGAGTCTTTAGTGGTCGTTGTGGAGAAAGTTCTGTATATAATCTAATGGTAAAGCGGCCCATTCTTCTTGGCAAAAAGCCTCCAGTTTCTGTAAATTCCTGGGCTGTCTTGCATGAACTGCACGTTTGAGCTCTCCCCACAGTGGTTCAATGATATTGAGGTCAGGAGACCTTCACTTTATTCCGCTGGAGCCAGTGGCATCAGCGACCCACCTCCATATTTCACAGTAGGTGCACTTTTCATCATAGGCCTTGTGATGAAAGGCCTCTGATGGATTAAGTTGCACTTTTCATCATAGGCCATAAAATAAAAAAAATCCAGGGTGTGAAAACTTATTGGCTCAACTGTACATGTCCCGACAAAGAGCGGCATGAAAGGTGGATTTACACATTTCCAAAAAAAGCTGCTGATGTGAGGAGCATAATCACGTTACGTATATTACAGGGAATATACTGTTCGTGAGTCTGATGTCTTGTGTATTTTTTTCGTAGTTCTGGCCAAAGCTGATGGAAGAGCTGTCCGAACTGCGAGAGTTTTTTGACCCAGACACAGTGGAGCTCATGACCTGGATAAGGTACCCGCCCTTGCACCACTGTGCGCATCTAACACAACCTCACCTGATTAGCTTGCCTCTGCAGATCAACTTTTTCCCTCCGCCGCATGTCCTTGATTGCTGCGCGCCAGTACGTGTTTGTTTGCGGGGGGAGAGTGAGTGATGAGGGCTGACGAGAGACTCCATGAATAAGACATGGGGGTGCCTTGGAGAGGACCCAGCTGTTGGCAGCGAACGAGCCCACCTCGGGGTCTCCGTGGCCAGGCTTTCGATCAAGAGCTTTAGACTGATGGGATGTGAGATGGAGCTGTGATTCGGAAAGGCGTCTGCTCTGTGTGTTATTGTGTTTGGCAGACCCACACAGATGTGCAATCTTCTGTTTTTTTTTTTCCTTTTGCTCCTAACCGCGCTACATGGAGCCGGCTGAATTTTCAGCTCTTTCCTCTGTATGAAGCGAGAGTAGTGTTTAGTATAACACAGAGCATGCACAATAGATGGGTATAAGGTCAACAAGCTTTTTGAAATGGTGATGCAACTCTTCCCTTTTGATCAGTCAGTGGATGATTTACATGTTCTGTAGACTATTTCACTCATTTGATAGCTGTCTTTCTTTTTGTTAGATTAATGTTTTGATACGTTCCTACAATGTCTGTCCACTTTGCATTCATTTTTCACCAAGAAATTGTATTGTTGATTTCAGAGTGGGGCCACCCTCTCCAGCACATCCCAAAGATTCACAGTGGGGTTAAGGCCTGAACCTGTGTGAATCACTCTTAAGGTCAAGAAGGTGTACTTTATTATCCCCGTAGAGGAATATGTCCTCCGCATTTGACCCATCCTTTGAGGGCCCTGGGGCAACCCATAAACAGGGTAGCACCTGGGGGACCCATCTCCAGATGTCGAGCCAGGCTAATGGTCAGAATCACCTGGCTAGAGTGCATGTTTTTTTGTGGTTGGAGTGAGTGAGTGAGGGATACAGTTTGGCTGCTTCCCTCAGTCTACCTCAGGGCAGCTGTGGCTACTTGCTGATATGAAGTGAATCAATAATGACTAGTTATACATTGAGATAAAAGTGTTATTTTCACCCATACACCGTATCCAGGGATATGTAGGCATTATTACTTTGTTAGAAAAAATCAGAAGAGTGAGAGAACAGAGTTTAAAAATGTTAATATTATGTATTTTCCTCCCCCTATATGTTCCAGCAATGTCTTAATATATAATAGTAATAATAGTGTAATAGTGTAGAATGAGCCCAGACATATTCACCACAACTGCCTCTAAACTCCTGCACTGTCACTCAAAAAGGTGTTAATTGGGGTCCGAATTGCCGTCATGCACGAACTTAACATAGACTCTGCAGTTACGCGTAAGACCTGAGGTGGCAGTAGTGAGTAAAAAATGACCAACTTGCATCTAGTCTCTTTAAGGAGCACACAAAGTGTAGTAATGTACGGCTTTTTTCCTGTTCAGTAGATCGTCCTTTATTGTGCCACTAAGGCCACACATTAAAATGATAAGAATAAACGTGCACAGTATTGCGTCTAGAATCGAGCCTATTACTTTTCTACTTTTAAACTGTTGTATGTAATTTGTTACTTTTCTTTTCTCTGTGAAAGTGCAGAAAATGTAACATGAGAACAAAAGCCATCTGTATTTCAGTATCTCCTTAAGACATTTGGTCGTTTTTAAGGAAATTTATGTAAGCTTTCATTTTTTGTAAACGATGCATTAGCTTGTTTTCTTTCAGGCAGCTATAAATCTCCCAAAATTGCCCTAAAACTGTCTTCTGAAACCAAATACAAATCATAATGGCACTGAGCTGCCAAAGTGCTCTCCGAGCTCAGCTGGACAGCCATTGTACTAAGCAAGTTCCAATTCAATACTCATTAGTTCCCTTCTATCATCATCGGCTTATAATCGCGCTGAGTGGACCAGATGGAGATTTTAAAGAAATGGACCATTTTGGTGTAATCCAATTAGACAGAGTGAGAAATGGTGTCAAATGAAGAGGAGCTCGGGACGACGGATAGCGCGGTCGTGGATTTTGAGCGTATGACATGGGTTCCTTCCCTTCCACTGGTTAATCCCATTAGGACTGCCGGGATTAGGGGCTGCCTACGGTTTTACCTTCGCCGTGGCTGGCGAGAAGGGAGGAACACGACGCTACTCCGCGCTCTCCTAATTGCATTGCAGATGAAAGTGTTAAAGATGGAGAAGGTGACTCGTGTTGCGCCATTTTCGGTGACTGATGCCGCGTCGCTGCAGCAATAGAGGAAGTTTGTGGGGGGGGGGGGGGCGAGCCGGCGTAATGAGGGACTGAACGGAGATGGATCGGCGTCTGCCCGGCACTGCGCGTTTACGAGCGCTGATGTACTTAAAAGGGATCATTGTGGTAAAGCCGGCTGCAGGGGAGAGCGTTAATCGTGTTTGATGTAAAAGGGGAACTGTAGCTGGAAATGCACAATACTCCTCCCGCTGAGATGTTGTTTATGTGGTTTGTCCAAAGGTAGGCTAATTAGGCATTTAGCATCCTGCGACAAAGTTATGAACAAAACAGAACAGATTAGCCCGCTTTCTCTTTCTTTTTACAATTTACCCTGGAGAAAAACAACCACTGAAAATGAGTTCTGCTTCAGTCCGATACTGTTGCACTTCTGCCTTTGAGCTTTGTTTAAAATTGCTGCGTAAGCTATTGGTAGTCGACGTTTTTTGCCAGCCAATGGTGCAGACAGACCGCCAATTGCAGCATTTGAGAGGGACTTTGAAATAAAGTTCAGTCAGTAGGGAATTGTTTGGAGGATTGGTAAATAAAGATGAAGTGATGAAAGTGAACAGGACATTCTGCTCAAAGGGAGTGGCCACCCCCAAAATCAATACAATACAAATTCTCATTTCACAAGGAACATAGTGGAACAAACAAAGGAACAAGATAAAACAAGGAAACGGCAAAAAAAAGATTTACTACAGTTTCCGATCATGGCTGAAATTACCATTTACATTAAGGCATTACATGACAGAAACTCATGTACTGTATACACTCCCCAAAAAGGAGTAATACTGATTACGAAACAACAGTGATAATGCTACATAAAGAACCGTGTCAGTCGCATGCACGACCGCTGCAGAAAGCACACATACACACACAACATACCCGTTTATGGATTCACTTTATCCTATTGCTGTTACATTATCAATCATACAATTATACAATTAGCATCATATTTTGATTTGCCTCATTAGCAAAAGAAAACCTGTTTCAAAGCGGCTATTTTAACACCGACCAAACTTACAAAGCACTGTTTGAAATGTTCATATAATTAACAGAAACGAAGCACAACGACAACAACGGTCTCGATTCATGTACGATGTCTGGTACAAAGCAAGTAACAAAAGGCGATCATTAATATATTTCTTTCAGATGGTTACCAATACCCAACGTCACTAGTTTTATTCTATGAAGGCACGTTAATATACTTATTTTACTTTGTGATCTTGTTACTTCCCAGTTGTCATTACCATCCTCAGTAAAATATTAATTTGTGTTCACTTGTCCTCCTTTTTTTTTTTCTTCTTCATGTACAATGTTTTATGTAAGCCCCACATAGTGTAGTGCGTTAAAAAGCCAGGGTGTAGCGCAGGCCAGTTGAAGAGGGCAGTAGCTCCTGATCTACAAACCCCCACCAAGCTGCTCTAACCTGGAGATTTGTCCAGAATAGGTCTGAAAGATGTATCGAATCAATATCGAGATATGAACATTCAAGATATTAATATTGAACAAGCAACGATATATCGTTATCGTATTGATATCGAGATATGAACATTCAAAACATTAAAATTGAAAAAAGCAAGATATAAACGATATAGATTTTATATCTCTTTGTTATGATGTTTTTATTTTTCTGAAAAATGCTTGGTTTTCACCTAACCCATAGTTATGTCGTATCGATATATCTGGCATGAATATCGAGATATAAAATTGTGTCCATATCATTCAGCCCTAGTTCAGAACTAACAATTTGAAATGCATGCGCTCCCTAACCCATTGTTTGTAAACACAAACAAAAGAAAGCATTGGGCGTTTTTTTAAAGGTAAAATCCTAATCAGACCTTTGTTTCCTAAAGTGTCTGACACGTTTCAGACCTGCCCCTGTTCAAAGCAAAACTAAAGACTCACCTGTTTAAAGAGGCATTTGACATTATAGTTCTGTGGCAACTGTTGTGGATGTGATACTGGTCTGTTTTGAATGAAATTGTACTCCTTTTTAAATTTTTTATTTTTTTTGTGTGTGCAGCGCTTTGGTTGTTGTAAGGCGCTTTAGAAATAAAACTTGTTTGATTGATTTTATTGATGTTTAATACATTATGCAGATCTAATTGAAGCGGCCACATTTACCCTTCTTGGAAAATACTGAGCTTAAATAAAACAAATATCAGCCTTTCCCTTGAGCGCTGGGACTTTCGGGCCTAAAACAGCTGACGTGTGTTAGTGGATAATGACCTGTAGAGGCTGCCGCTCTGGACTCCGCACAATCATAACTCACAAGCAGCGAGGCTCAGCTGTAGGCTGATACTCTCCTCTAAATGGACAGTCGATAAATCAATACCAATGCCTGCTCGTCCCACTGCCTCCAACTCTGAGCTGAGCTGCGAGTGTGCACTTTTCACGAGACACAACCATGAACTATGTGCCCCCCCCCCCATAATCTTCTGCTTTTTGTTTTTTATTCGCGCCGTTACTGAGGCCAGTCGACCTTTACTGTTTGGAAACAACACAGTTGAGCGAGCTGCAGGGAGCGAACAGACCAAAATATGATACAATTTTAATGGCGAAATTCTTCAAAATCTTGTCCATTTCGACTAATGCTGCTCACAATGCCATGGGACGCCTGAGCTCGGGTCGAGACCACTACCGAGTGCATTGATCATTGATTATTTATGGCATCTAGGGCTGCTTGGACCCAACTGTTGCCATGAGCATGCACATTCAGAGAAGCACCTTCTTATATTTGCACAATACCCCCGCTTTTCCCCGGCGTATTCAATACTTCCACAATTTCAATACTGAGTGTAGCTCCATTAGCTGCCAAGGCGCATTGAGTTGCCTTGTGTACGAAATGCGCGGTATAAATAAAGCCGCCTTGCCTTGCCTGTAGTTATGGTGTGCATTAGGATGGGAACATACTAATATTTGTACTTTCACAAAAGGACTATGCAACCAAAATACTACAGTACTTTATTTACACACTGCCCACCGCAACACGCTGCGTAGTCTCTCTCGATATTTTACTCTTGGATTTTTCGATTTGGTGCGACGTTAACGCTTGTAAAACTTGCATATTCTCTTTGTCGACACATTTGCAGTGTGTTTATTTTCTATATTCGTGCGCCCCCCGGCCAGGATGCAGGGAGAATTATTAATGGGAGCCGTGACAGCAGTTTCACCGCACGTTCAGGGGCCTCGTCGAGCAAGTCGGCATGGAAACCCACATTCATGAGCAACAAAACAACGTGTCGGCACATTTCAACACACAGTCAGGGTTCATTCATTTGAGGCCCACTTTTAGTACTGCGGCAACAGTTTCTACAGCAGACGCGCTTTGTTTGTGATTTAGATCGGCGATCACTCGGTCAGTAGTTGGGACTAGTCCACTGAACACATTATTTAAGTCTTGATGTGACTCTGGTTTCTCCAAATCACTTTTTTCTTCTGGCCTTAACTTTATTTTGTGTCTCCTTTAGTAGCTCAGCTTTCTACATTTCTACATGCGTTTGATGAGTCACACTTTCAATGCATATTCTTTTTGTTCTCAACATCTTGAGCACAATATGCAAACATTAAGGTAAGGTTAGCAGAACGATAATTATAATGCCTTTCTTTTTCTATCCACTTCTTTACCCAAGTGGACACTACTCTGCCTCCGCTGGATTGGACCGCACCAACTTGAACTAACTCGGAGGGGTGTTGCAGCCCAGTTGGAGGGACTTGATGAAAGTGATGACATTTTTATACTCGCTACTGCCACCTCAGGTCTTAAGCGTAACTGCAGTCTCTGTATTAAGCTCGTGCGTGACGGCAATTCGGACCCGAATTAACATCTTTTTGAGGGACAGTGCAGGATTTTAGAGGCAGTTGTGGTCAGCAGGTCGGGCTCATTATACACATTAGGAAATTACTGGAACAGGGGGGAGGAAAATACATAATTTTAGCATTATTAAACTCCGTATAGTCCCTTTTAATCAGAATCAGAATCAGAATAGAAGCCTTTAGACCTGTAACTGTAATTAAAGGCCCTATACCTGATCTTTTTCCAGGTAGTGGAATACAATATTTTTTTCCCTAAAGTGAATTGTGAAAGAAGATAATTATTAAAAGACACCGTATGTTGATTATAGAAAAAATAACAATCACGATTATTTTAATAATAATGAAATATGTTAGTTTCTAAACTAATCCTCCATTAGAGATCCCTGTCACACCTACCCCCTGCTGGCCAGTAGGGATGGGCAATACCAGTCATTTTGGCTTCGATCCGACACCAAGTAATACCTGAGGGGAAAAAAGTCGATATCGATCCCATACCGATACTGGAAGTTTTTATTTTATTTTGTTATTTTTTTTATGTTGCATCAACAGCTGAACAAAACAGTCTTCTAAATTCTGGATTACATGAACAACAAAAAGAGCCATTTAACAAGGCAGGTGCTTTATAGCAAGTGCAACAAGAAAAATGTGTGACTTAATGACTCCCATAATCATGATTGTACACTCACCATGGCTGCCTTGACCAGATGGTCGGTCTATTTTCACTTGATGACATGCCATGTTCCCTACCTGACTGCTATAACAGTAGATGTCTGATTATATGAAAACTTCTGCAAAAAAATAACTAGGCTAGCAGACGCCCTACTCATCTGTTAATAAATCTATCTGGACACTTTACCTGCACAGAACATTTGACTGTCTCTTCACCCGCTCTGCATCGTGTCTCCTCGCTGTTAGGCTAAAATAGCTCCAGTAATTTTTATCTTTTTTTGCCGCGCCCGGGCCATGCTTGTTCTGCTTACTGTGGACGCGGGGAGGGCATGGGGCGAGAGTGCACAGCACAAGCAGGGGGTAAGGGGACGGGGCATACGCCGATGCTGCTGAAGGGCAGAAGGCAGAAGGAGGAAAAGCTGTTTTTGCGCACAAAAATATAGTAATATATCAGAAAATACATAAACATTAATTTAAATGAAAGTATCGATATTTGAGCTTGAGGATCGATACTTTAAAAAGAGCCGCCTGGATTGAAATATCTATATTTTGGTATCGATCCGCCCATCCCTACTGGCCAGCGCCCACTGACATCATCACATATGTCTGTTTGTTTATGTCGGACCAAAAGCCTTTGCCTGTAGCACGTGAAAAGCGAAAGGAACAAAAAACAATCATCCCAGAGGCGTGATATAATACGAGTTTGCTTTGAGCTGCGATGACATCTGCTCTTGAAGAAGAGTTTTAGACTCTTTTGCAACAACCAGCTTCTGGGCAAACGATATAGAGGCGTCTAAACAGCTGTTCTCCTTTCAGCAAAAGGTGAACACTTGTCTGTAGCGTTTTCTCAAGAGCGACATATACATTGCAATTGCATTTCGATTTAGCCTGTATATTTAATTACCCTTGTGACCCTGAAAACTGTGACACGGGCTTAGAAACTTATCCCTGTGAAGAATTGTGATGTTAGAAAAGCGCTCGGAATGTTGGGACTAAGTTTAGACCCAACTAATGATTAAAAATGTACAAACAATGAGCACAAATTAAATGATAAAAAAAAAATCGGGTATAAAAAATGTTCTGCCGGCCCAAAAGTGCCCACCAGGAGACCTCCCGTTACAAGTCTCATAATCATAAGTAGCTCCCTGCCATTGTTGTTCCATAAAAGTAGCTCAGGAAGTACAGAAGGTAAGAGACCCCTGTTGCCCGTAGCATTTTTTCTATGCTCAAGTTAAAAGCGTGATTTGACAACAACATTGCCCTACAAACCTCTGCCTGTATTCCACAATTACAAAATGATAGTGCCCAGACTTGGACGTTCAAAGCGGAGTGTTTTTAATTTTATTCGACAATGTCGCACCGTGTTGCCGCCGTATTCCAGGTAATTGCTCTGTTTTTACATTTGCACACCTGCTCCTCATTCACACGGCGGCTTATTGAATTGCCAGGAATCCACCGCATTGTCCATTCTGCGCGGCGTCTTTTAGTGCCTAAATTGTCTCGAACGTGTCCGCATTTTTTTCTTCTGTTTTTTAAGTTGTTTAAATTATGCTTTTATTCTCAAGAGTATTGGGCAGAAGAGACCCCCCTCTTCTGCCTAATACTCTTGAGAATAAAAGCATAATTTAACACAAATATCCTCCATACATGCAGTGCATGTGCCACCTCTAAACCCAAGTCGCTTTTTACCGACAGTATATATCAACATCTTCAGGTCCTGTCAGTGATGCTTAGTTTTCAGTCCCGTCTTACTTTGCCGTTATGATCGCCTATAAGAAACCACTCACCCGCCACTGTACAGTATGAAGCTAGCAGCTGCTCCGTAGGGCTTTCACCGGAACATTTACTCAACTGCTCGTGTGGACTACAAACAATCATGGCGGAGGACGTAAATGCAAAGCGTAGGTCGCTTTGTGTTTGATTGGTTTGCTCGCTTTCCAACTGTGATCATTAGCCCCGCCTCGAGTCTGGAAATTGCGTCCTATTACCACAATTCCAGACTATCTTTGACTTTATTTATGTATTTATAAATACACATAGTCTGGCTTTTTGCCAGGCTACACTTGTGAAGGACAAACCATATAGGATTACTTTCTGGCAACTTCATAGCTAACCATCAATAGTTTAGATGGTGACAAAAATTGATACCTCAATATTTTTGGGACTTTCTTCATTACTATTATCAAGGGACATGTTTGAAAACCATAGTGCCATTTTGCAACCAAGTGCATAATCTGTGGATACAAATGTCTTAGTTTTGGTAATGGGTTTACTCCAAACTACCTATGCACATCTCTTTTAGACATTACACCGCAAGCAATTGTTTTGGTGTCTTTTCCAGCCTTTTTGTTCATTTCGTAGAGACCATTTACCATATCCCCAAATATGTGTATGTGTTTGTGTTTGTGATTTACTCAAGAGTAAATCTTTGAATATTGAAGGAGAAAAGGCAGAGTGCTCACTGGATACTAGGGCTCGGACAAAAAATCCAATCGGACTTGGATCGCAATACTTTGTGCTGCAATACCAAGTATATACTACTATATATACTTGATCAAGTATCGCAATACTTTCAATACTTGTGTTTGGAGGAATTTTTTTAATCATACACCACTTTGTTTTCCAGTACCAGTTACACAGCACTTTGTTACAAGCTCTTCGGGCTTGTGGGCCAGGTAACTTGAAAAAGGAAAGATACAGAGGCACTCTGGATAAGCGAAAAAAGCTATTTTATTGTAGCATCACCTATGCGTTTTGACTCGTGGTCTTCATCAGGGCAAGTCTTTGAATATGTTCATTCCATTACGGAAGATGTTGGCAGAACTACCAAGTTATGCCAAGTTTAACTCTTTGGGGTTGATGAAAGCTAAACTTTGACGCCGTTCTCCACATTTGAATCCTTGTGTAGTATGCACTAACTTGATTCGTTTTGGTTTTACAATTGGTTCATTTCCCTTTTACCAGATAACTTAAAAACTCCACCAATGGTCATTCATATTGACGCACCAAAGAATCCCAAACACAGGAGGCAAGTAGAAGGATAAATCATCAATATTTTTTATCAATTTCTGGATGCATTTTGGCAGAAATATCTTTCCAAATCCTACATACTGTATAACTTTATAGCTGTTTTTATTGTCAAATCTCTTGCTCTATGTAAACCTTTCTTGTGTGAAGAGCAAATCAAGCGCGAATGTCGTCTCAGTAGCCCTGTGTTCTCGTCTGTCTGACTATTGATGTTGTTGTTTAATTTTTATAATGCCAAAGGGTTGCATGACCAGTGCCCCTTGGCATTTGCATATGAGCACAGCAAATGTAAATCAGTTCAGATGGAGGGATGTGGAACTCCCTGAGAAACAGCGAGCGATTAACCAACTGGAGACGAGAGGAAGAGAGACTTGACCCCTGTGCTAGTGTGGGCCGAAAGGCCAAGACCACCAGCCCACACGCTCCCTCAGAGCTCATGTTCTGAATGAGAACATGCAGTAAATCTGAGGGTGAAATTGGGGCTTCCTTCAAGATGGCGGACGAGACAGACGCATAGTAAATAGCTCCCCGAAGTCGGTGAACTAGAACTCGAAAACCCGATACAGAAAAGCTGGAAAACATAGCATGAGTGGAACAGGATCACGGACAGGCCTGAGAAGTCAAAAAGAAACAACTGGAGTCCCTGAAAACCCAAGCAGTGACCGCGAAGAGACCGAGGAAACTATGAGCCAGGTTGATCCAGACCATGCTAGGCTAATGCTAGAGGGGCTAGCTAAGCTTAGCAGCGAGATTCAAGACTTCAAAACGACCATGAGATGCGAACTAACCTCGTTCAAAACCGATCTTAAAGAAGACATAACATCACTTCGTCAAGATATGGAGCGGAAATTTAGAGAAAGCAGTAATGTACTGGAAGATCAAAAGGCTGGCCTGGTTGAGGCCCAAACCCGCATCGTGGAACTGGAGGAGTGGAATACGGAGGCTAATGTTTCGCTTCAGAACATGCTAACTCACACACGAAGCATGCAAGATAAGATAACGGAGCTTGAAGCAAGGTCAAGGAGAAATAATATCCGAATATTTGGTGTATCGGAAGACAGTGAAAGGGATTCTGTGGTGACGTATCTGGACCAGCTTTTTAAAAAGGAGCTGAAGCTACCGGAAGACACCGAGCTGCATATTCAACGAGCACACAGAACCCCTCCTTTTAAGCCAAAGCCAGGAGAGCGGCCCAGGGCAATAGTGGTCAACTTTTTGCAGTTTGAAACCAAAGAGATGATTCTGAAGAAAGCTTGGGAGAAGAAAATACGAGTTGCAGATAAGCCGATTCAGTTTGACCACGATTACCCCACGGAAATAGTTCAAAAACGGCGTGCTTACGTGGGCATTAAAAAAGTCCTGAAGGAACGAGGCGTCCGCTTCCAGACACCCTACACTAAAATGCGGATTTTCTGGAACGAAGGCACCCAAAGCTACAACAACGCCATGGATGCAGCGGTGGATCTAAGAGCCAGGGGATACGACGTGAATCTGCCAGAGAATGGCGCAGGGAACAACCGCATCAATGCAGCTACAGGATGGGAGCGAGTCGGTCGCGGTGGAGCTACGTTGGAGGAACGCACACGGGACAAGCTACGGGAATATCAGAGACTCCAGCAAGACCAAAGACAGAATCACTGAGGTAACGGTTCCCTTGGGGGACACGGTATAATGCGGAGTCAATTGGGCTAATGTTTAATTTTTAATAATAACTCGATCTGATACAAGAGCCCAGAACTTTCAAAATTGGCACGCCAATGTATACATAAATGCCGACAGAGGGGAGTTATAAAGATTATGTTGGACATTGCTAGACCAGGGAATCCACAAGGATGTTCTAATGTGTCTAGAGGCGGGCCCTCACTTGCAGTGGGGATCTCCTGCCCACCCACCAACAGGGGGAATGGGAGAGGTTTTGAGACATCCCTTTCTTGGAAGTCACTTGTTCAGTGTTTAGTTTTTCATTTATTGTTGATTTGTTATTGTCTGGCTGGGTACACAATTACGCATCTAAAAATAATAAGATGCATATCTTAAATATTGTGTCACTGAATGTGAATGGTCTAACTACCCCAAGAAAAAGAGGGAAGGTAATACAAAAAATACGAAAAGAAAAGGTACAATTTGCTTTACTACAAGAGACGCACCTTCATGATGAGGAACATGAGAAATAAAAAAAAATGGGATTTAGAAATACATATTACAGTTCATTTAAACAGGGTCGCAAAAGAGGTGTGGCAATTTTGGTATCCAATTCTACAAAGTTTAACTTTGAAAAAGAGATTAAAGAAAAGGAAGGCCGATATGTTATAGTAAAAGGAAGGTTGGCAGACGAGATGGTCACAATTGTAAATGTTTACGCTCCTCCTGAAAGTGACAAGCATTTCTTTAAATCAATGTTTAATACTATTGCAACTGAAGCAGAAGGAACTTTAATCTGTGGAGGGGACTTTAACATAATCTTAAACCACAAATTGGATACAACGAGTGTAAGGAAAAATAAAAATTATTTGACCAGATTTGTAAAACTGTCGCTGGAAGAATTAGGATTGACAGATACATGGAGGAATCTAAATCCTTTTAAGAAAGATTTCACCCACTATTCCTCCAGTCACAATGTACATTCGAGGATAGATTATTTTTTTGTCAATAAATCCGATAGATATAAAGTGGATGAATGTAAAATTGGTTGTGCAGACGTATCAGATCACAATGCTCTATATATAAAAATTAACATTTCAAGCAGGAAAAAACAAACTTTGTGGAGATTAAACACAGGTATTTTGAACAACGCGGAAGTAGTACAGGAAATAAAGGAAGAAATCAAACAATATATTGAACAGAACGATAATGGTGAAGTGAACCCGACAGTGGTGTGGGATGCTCTTAAAGCGGTGTTTCGAGGGAAGTTGATATCCAAAACGGCGTGGTTGAAAAAAAAAAAAATTCAATCATATGAGGATTGTTGTGAAAAACTCAAAGAATTGGAGCAGCAATTCCTGAAAACGAAAACATCAGAAATTCATCAGCAGATTTTAGAAACTAAAAGACGCATCGGTAACATATTAGAGGAAGAAGTGGAAAAAAAACACATTTATTTCAAACAGAGCTACTATGAGACGGGACCAAGATCCGTAAAACTCTTAGCCAAAAGATTAAGGAAGCAAAAAGAACTAAGTTCAATTTATAAAATTAAAGATCCACACACTAACACAGTAACTCATAAGCCAGAAGAAATAGAGAACATCTTTAAAACGTTTTATGAAAAACTTTATACACAACCTCCCTCTGCAAGCGAAGAAGAGACAAGAAACTTTCTCCAATCGCTGGATCTTCCTTCAATTGGAGTCAGCCAAAACAATACATTAACAGCTGAGATCTCGCAAGAGGAGATACTTAAAGCTATAAATACATTAAAAAATGGCAAGGCACCAGGAAGCGATGGTTTTCCAGCCGAATGGTACAAAATGTTTAAGAATGATTTAATAACAATTCTACATAAATCTTTGAACTGGACTCTGAGAGAAAATTCAATGCCATTGTCGTGGTCAGAAGCAATAATATCAGTCATTCCCAAACCAGGTAAAAATAGGGAATGCTGTGCTAACTATAGGCCAATTTCAGTACTAAATATTGACTATAAAATATATACATCAATAATTTGCAGAAGAATAAATACCTTTGTATCAGAACTAATTGATGAAGATCAGACGGGGTTTATACGTGGGCGACAGACACATGATAACATTCGAAAAACTTTACATATCACAGAGAGGGCACAGAGGGAGAAAAAGAGTACACTTTTACTCAGTATAGATGCAGAAAAGGCATTTGACTGTGTTAATTGGAACTTTTTGTATCAAGTCTTGGGAAAAATGGGGTTTAATGATAATTCAGTGAGAATGGTTAAAACACTATACAGTCAGCCAACTGCCAGAATTAAAATAAACGGAAATCTTACAGACAACATTTATTTACAAAGATCCACTAGACAGGGATGTGGACTCTCACCTACGCTCTTCTCAATTTTTATCGAACCTCTGGCGCAAGCAGTACGACAAAGTCAAGAAATCAAAGGAGTTATAATAAATGGAGTAGAGCACAAAATTGGGCTTTTTGCAGATGATGTGATAGCATTCCTAGAAGAACCAGAGACATCATTACCTAAATTGATGCATCTCTTGGAATCTTTTGGATATTTATCTGGATATAAAATAAACATTTCAAAAACCCAAATTCTGAGATTTAATTACATACCTTCTCAAAACATGAAAAAATCCTACAAATTTAATTGGAAAATGGAATCAATCAAATACCTTGGAGTAGAAATAACACAGGACTTTTTGGATATCAACAAGAAAAATTATAATCAAGTTCAAGATAGCATACTAAAGGATATAGAGAGATGGGCCACTTTACCCTTAGATTTTAGTTCCAGGATTGAAATAGTAAAAATGAATATTTTACCCAGATATTTATATTTATTCCAAGCACTTCCAGTAGAGGTCACTCAAATGCAATTTACAACTTGGGATAGAATAATATCCAGATTTATTTGGGAAAGTAAGAGGCCTCGGGTGAAGTATGGAACTCTTCAGCTACCCAAAGAGGAAGGAGGGATGGCATTACCAAAGTTAAGAGACTATTATTATGCGGCACAACTGAAATATGTATATTGTTGGTGTAATCCAAATTATGAAGGTAAATGGAAAGCTATTGAAATGGGGACAATGAAACAGCCAATTCAAAACTTCCTTGGAGATAAAGACGCATATGAAAAAAATAAAAGCTGTCTAGATCTAATAACTAAACATACATTTAGTGTCTGGTATAGAATACTTAAGAGGTATAAACTTCAAAAACATGCAGCAAAATTAAAATGGATAGCATATGATAACAAATTCATACCGGCTAAATTAGATCACAGTTATAAACACTGGATAACTAAGGGAGTCACAGCTTGGTGTGTTTTGGAGAACAATGGGAAGTTGGAGAGTTTCCAAAGTCTGACACGGAAATACCTATTTGGCAAACATGATTTTTTTCGTTATCTTCAAATGAGAGACTATTATAGGAGAGAGATTCAGGTGGATCCCTCCATAGAAGAGAGCGGTGTTGTTCAAATAATGGCAAAAGCTTACAAAGACAGTAGTATTAGGATAATTTCTGCATTATATAAAGCCTTAATAAACAACGATAAACACACAACTCAAAAAGTGAAATTAAAATGGGAAAAAGAATTTAACATAGAAATTGATGAAATGGATTGGCTAGACATGTGGAAATTACATCATACAACAACTGGCTCGCGGACATGGAGGGAGTTTGCCTGGAAAAATCTTATAAGATTTTTTATCACACCCAAATTAAAAAGTAAACAATTACAGAGGCAACAGATATGTTGGAGAGAATGTGGGGAGACCGATGTGGACCATTCACACATTTTTTGGAAATGTCCGAAACTTCTAGAGTTCTGGAAAAATACTTGTACTGTCATGTGCCAAGTCTTGGGATATACAATTCCTTTGAAACCTGAAGTTTTATATTTGTGTAATTTTTGTGGTGGTACTATTCATAAATGTGATGAATATTTGGTAAAAATAATGTTGATAGCAGCAAAAAAATCCATCACAAGGAAATGGGGGAAAGCTATGGTGCCATCAAAGGAGCAATGGATAACTACAATTGAAGACATATTCCTAATGGAGAAAATAACATACAGACTAAGACTACAAGAACCACAACTGGAAAAGAAATGGGAAAAATGGTCACTGTACAAGCAAAGTAATTAACAATGATGTAAAACCCAGTCATGTTAATGTTGTTATTGTTCTGTTTTTAAAAAATTCAATAAAATGTAAGTGAAAAAAAAAAAAAATCTGAGGGTGAAATTACCTGTGCACAGCCACAGGAGCATATGGATATTTTCACTTTAATGAGCTTCCAGTGGATCTGCATGATTTAGTGAAAAACTGTCTGAAGTATTGCAATTGCACATTTTGCACACATCTATCACTAACATTAAAATAACATATTCGAGAGAAGACTGAAATGGGACCTGCTGAACTAATACAAGAATCACATGCATTTCAGAACATGTTTGCAGAGAAACAACGATGAAATATCATGACACCTCATGAATACAGGATAATGTTGCTGTTTGCAGAGAAAAGGATTTTGCCGGTATAATCGCAGCCTAATTGTGCAGCCCTAGATTGTCTGTCATCCGTCATGAGAAGGTTGGTGGTGCTTTTGGATGCAGTTGCATGTGCGGTATGAGTGAAAATACTGGTAGTATTTAATCTGCGTTGAAATCTGAGTGCTAGTTTTGTCAATTTGCTAGATCTCTCTCCCACTCTTCATCCGATTTCACATTACCATTTAAAGTGTACGGGCAGGAAATCTTTAAAAAGCTTTGCCTTTCGGTCGACTCTGACAGTCTCACGTTTGCCAGAGAATCCTGCCTCGCTTACCAAGACTAGATTTCAATTACGCATCTTCAAGGCAAGGAGCACAGAAGGGGTTGGGTGACTCGATCTAGACTCTTGCCCTAAAGATAGTGGCCAAAAAAGTGTAAACATTTTCATCCTGGTGTATACTGCGTCGTTCAACAGAATGATGTCTGCATTGCACCACATGTAGAGCTACTGGCTTTACTACTTACTTACTAATACTTTTACTCCTCCTGAAAAAAAAACTGATTTCAACTTTTTTTGAGTCTTTTTATTGACTACAGTAAATAAATAAATATTTCAAAAACGCTTTCTTTTTCACCGTTGCATATGGGTATCAAAAAGCTGCTTCCTATTGAGCCGTCTCAATTTTCCTCATACATTTGTTTGGCTGACCTGCTTGACATCTGTGCTGAAGCATATAACCACTCTCGCACACAGCCCACAGCACTTTTACATTGCCTCACTGCTCTAGTTACTGGAGAAGTCAATGCAGGACTCTGTATATTTCGTCTTCTGAAACAGACAAGGCTGCACTGGCTAAGGTCAGTCTGGATGCAGAGTGACCTTAGCCTATTGAAGCCTGTCTTTTCACTGTATTAAATCCACTTCCCTCACACTTGCATTACCTTTATCGATTATTATATGTTGGAAATATTTTCTTCCTTTTTTATATATCAAGGGAAAGAATCATTTTGGACAATTTGTGCTTTATAACAAATCAAGAAAAATAAGGATATTCTACAACAATTGATAACAATAACATTTTGTTGTGTTGTAATGTTATTTCCTCATGAAACATTTTAGTAACTACAGTCTGTCCCTAAAAACTCCAAATACACCACCCCCATTTGTTCAAGGCGTGCGTTCGTTCTGAATTTGTATTGTTCAAACAGCTTCACCTGACTTGATTTCAGCTTGCCTCCTTAAAGTGGACATGTAATGTGTTGTTCCCTTGTCAACAACATACCTGGCGTCCAGTTTTGAGTAATCGTCAGGTAACCCAGTTTATTTAGCGGTTTCTTCTTCTATGGTGTCAGTGCTTCGTTCTGTACTTCCTGGATACAGTTGAGTCATGTCCTCCACATTTTAAAATCCCTCAATCCAACATTATATTCAAGATTTTTATTTGTCAAACCATGCGAATGATTTGAAATTATGAGTGTCTACTTGGTGTCTTCATCACTGAAGCTGCTAACCACGCTGTAAATTGAAACTGAAAGTTAGTTGTCAGTAAGTTATTCCCACTGCTCCTGCTGCTAGTTTCTATTCAGTTCTACAGAGACATAATTTCAAAATATACAATGTAAAATATCAACTGTGCATAAGGCATAATGCGTTTAAGCTCCGGATGCATGCTATGTCCACTTTAACAATGTATTTTGTCCCCCCAACAGCTACAGCAGCTTTTATCTTTAGCCTTATTTAAACTTCCATTTAATCTAATTTCCCTCTGTGTTAGAAGAGCACAAGTCCAGGCATTTTGTTTTCTCAGAAATTCATACTATGTCTTTAAATAAGTTTAAATAGGCTGAACAAAACCAAAAAAATTAATCAACCCTGATGTTTTACACGTGTGCTATAGAATCTTCCCAAAAGTGGTTTGAGGAAAAGAAACAACCTACACTAATGCATAAAATAGTATAGATACATGAAAACAAACCCTACGACATACCCAAACATATCATCCATTTATAAGTGCATCTTGTACTAGAACAAACTTGGATTGAGTTTTCAACACTTTTGCATTCAACTTCAGCTCGCCGCATTTAGCAGAATAATGGAAATAATAGTGATGAACTAATTTGAAAGTGCGTGGCTTCAAGGACAGCGTATCTACCTCCATCAACGAAATACTGTTCTTTTTTTCTCCAGACAAATGCCGTCCCAGAGACCCAGACTAAAACAGTAGCATGTTTTATGTCATTGTCGGGCTGATTTGGCAAATCCTGCCCTCCGTTAGACGCACGCATTCCCTTTCATCACTGCACACACCCACGCTCGTGCCCTCAACCTGGGCCGTTAACCTGTAGAGCCATTTCAATTTGAGCCGACACATAAAGCATCGCTGCAATTCCAGGAGCAACGGACATAAATAATGTTTGCGAGTTATTTCATACAAGCAATTTTCAATGTTACAGAAAGTTATTAAAGCTATATGCCCACCGCAATACCGGGAAAAACATTTAGATTAAGGTTGCTTAATACAAATGTTGTGCTTATCGAACCTTAAAACTGCTGCTGGGAACAACTACGCCCAACTTTGGAATTTATGTTTACACTACATTCAAGAACGGATGTTTTTGTTGGTCCTCGGTCCCACAATGTTTGAGAGCCCCTGCTGCATACAACAACATCAGAACTATCGTCTTTTCAGCACGTGGAGCAGCAGCAGCAGTTTGTCTGTTGGACCGGACCACACTCGAGGCCTTTGCTGTGGCAGTAATGAGCTCTGACCACCCGCCAGCCCTGATTCAACACTGCTTCTGTCTTTGACCACTTCAGTGTCATCTTTGTTTGTTGATGTGCACATAAACAAGCCATTTAGCCGCCACATGATGTTTCTGTTTGCACGTTAAAGTTGAAATATCAAATATTTGGAGTAAAACTTATGTTGGTGGGGTATCATTTTAGATTACATTTATTTTATTATATGTAAGTCACATCACATTTCATTATTTTTTCTTCATGGCTTCGCTCTGAGATTTTAAACCATCCAGCAATTCCCTCCGATCCTCCAAGGAACGTTTTTTTTTGCATGTGTTCACTGCCCAACTTTTCTGCCACAAACAGCACCTAAGCTGTGGAACAGTCTGCCCCTCAGTCTGCGTACCCTCACTGACCTGTGCCTGTTCAGGTGTTCAAACACTGCCACTTTAGGTTTTATGGCCTATTATTTATTTTGTTTCTAATGCTTCGGCCTGAAATGCCAACTTTTTGAGTGACAGTGCAGGCTTTCAGCGGCAGTTTTGGTGAATAGGTCTGGGACATTGCTGGAGCGCGTCCTAATGGCTGTGCTGGAGCACAGGTCGAGCACAGTAGGGGGTGGAAAATACATAATTTTAACATTTTCAAATTCCGTCTAGTCCCTTTTAAAGTGCATATGTAACATTAGACACCATGTTTGTTAAAACATAGTTAACCTAATTATATTCAAGATTTTGCAGACAAAAAAATTTACCATTTTTTTTTGTTTTTGTTCGTTTGCTTCGTACGGTGTTCGTTGTGGTGCTACAGGTCTAGTTCCTTTTTCATGGCACACATCTGAAAAGGGTTTTTGTCTGTACGGTGTCCTGATTTTTCCCAGAAGTGTATTTAGTTTCTCACAAGGGTAATTTTTCAAACATTCTGGTTTGTGTCTTGAGTGATTAGTTTTGAAAATGAGGCCAAAGCAATTGTACAAAACTGTTATTAGATCGACGGCGAAATGACAGTTGAAAATATCAGGGTACGTGAGCTTTAAGACATTGGAAGTGTCTATAATATATCTCAACATATAATCCCTTTTCTTTTTTTTTTATCTTTCTCTGCGGACAGCACAAAGACTTCGAAGCAGGCCGTGTTTGCTGGAAGCATGCAGTTACTGGCGGGCATCAAGCTGTGCACAGGCAGAGTCCTCACCAACCACCCCCATTATGAAGATAAAGACCTGCGGGAGAGGACCAGGCAGGTAACTGTGGGCTGCAATACTCACACACACATGCACGCACGCATACACAAACACACAGGTATCAGAGCCCGGGCACCATCAAAGAGCCGAGCCAGAAACATCATCTTTTATTACAGCGAATTTCAAAGACGTGGAACACGGTGTTAAATGAAAACAAAACCGAATGTGATTATTTGTAAATCTGATGAAAAAAAAATGTTTTTTCATAATAGAAGCCAAACACAAAGGAGAAAGCAGAAATTGTTCAAAAATACATAAATATCAGTGTGTTAGAGAAGGGTTTTTTTGGTATTTTTTTATTTTATTATTGTTCTGTTGTGAGGAAGAAAAGATAACCCAAGGTTATTCCTTCCTGCATCAAAGTACTCTGTTTACATTTGTAAAAGGCCTTTATTTGAAGGGCTTGTTATTTTAAAACCTTAAAACATGGTGTGGTGGGTGTAAGTTCATTCTTATGGCGAGTTTGTTGGTTCACAAAGCATAGAATTAAAACCTTCAGATAATTATAATAAGTAGCGTAAAAGTGGCGTCTGAGGAAAATCCCCATTAAATCACCGTGCCATATTTGCCATACGCACATAAGTATGTCAACGGCATCTGGCAAAAAAAAAAAGTGACAAATCCCAAGCCACCTGTTTTTCTCTGGCAGCTGCAACTGTAAAAAAAATAAAATAAAAAAAAGCGAGCACCCAAAGATAAAGACAAACATTTTTTTTACCCCAAAGATGTTTTATAATATCAAACCTAGCTTAAACAATGAGTTTGTTGTTCGCCTGTTAGTGGGAGGGTTGCTGGTTCAGTCTTGGCTCCAAACTGAAAGTAAAGAATATTATGTTGTCAATGAATGTATGGAGGGAGGGGGTTTCTGATGAAAACTGCTGCGGATCCACTTTTGCACCTCAATGTGTTTAAACGGGAGTCCGAGCAAAGCAAGCAACATCTCAGTGGAGACGAGCTGGTGATGTCCCGCTCCTAGCAGGGTCAGGTTTGAGGAGAGACGTGATGTGAAATGGAAATGGGTGAAATTGTACGTATTGTTTAGAGCTTGTGAATCCAGTTTACACTTACAGCTGTTTTCTTTTTCAATACTCAGGCGGTGGGAGTTTCCAAATAAAGGAGCAGATAGCCTCATAGTGTTGAACCAGCAAGCAGCAGCGCATGGTCATAAGTCTTTCCTATTTCCCGTGTCATTTCCCCTTACACAGAGATGAGGTAGCCTGTTTCTAGTGCGGAGACTCACCTTCCACTCCCCTCCGCCGCCTGCTAATGTTTGGGGGATTGTCTGCAGATGGGGGCCACTGACCTGTGCTGATTGTGTGAATGAATATGGGATCAGACCCTACACTGCGAAGCTATTAAAGCGCTCTCCTTTTCACCGACACATGAGCTCAAAATGCTGCAGTCCAGTGAAATGGAAAGGTGATCCTACTTGAACTTGATTAACGGAAATTATCCAGAGGAGACTTTGCTGCCAGAGGTGGTAATGAATATTTGAAGAGAATGAATAGCAATCACTTTTTAGCACCTAAAAATTGCTCTTTGCTGTTGCTTGGCATTGGCTAGCGAATCAAATCTGTACGTTGAATAAAAGTAACATTAGCTAAGCGATATCAGTCTAGAATGGCTCTTGAAATAGTTGCTGTTGGACACATCCTTAGTGCTTTCTGTCAATATGAAGCATTTCTGCAGATCAAAGTAGATCGCTGTGATGAGAAAAGAGGAGTGAGGAGGCTGCGGAGCATCAGGGTGACACGTTTCTTATCAAAAAGAAGTCAGAACCATTCATCTGTCAGTCCGCCTTTCAAGAAGGATTTGTGTGAGATGGAAAATTCAAGACCAGGGACAATCTACCATGAAAATAGAAAAAATACAAAAACATATCGGTGGACCTCTTATCACCAGCAGCAGGCTTTATAAGATTGAATGAAGAGAACTGTAATTACAAAAGCATTGGTTGCTTTATTAATACTCAAAATATACACCCTCTGGAAGAATTACTATGATTTCAGTCAACAGAGATTAGCCATTCTGCTCTGTATACAGATGTTACTACATGTTGTTCCCATCTAATTAAACAACCATCCAATAAGAACACTGAAACATCTCCTTTCTTTTTAATTCTTGGTGGCTGTTATGTACTACTGTAGCCACAGCTGCCCCGGGGCTTGCTCAAGGACACACCGGAGGTACCTACCATTCAAAGTTGGGATCAAACACCTTCTGGTTAAGTGATTAATTCGAGCGTTATACGACCTGAGCCACGGTCACAGTCTCCTAATAATCTCCCCCAAAACACTAGTGCGGTGAACTGTTCCCACACACTTCAGACATCAAAACATAATGGATTCACATTTGAGCAAATTGGCTGCACTCTCATCATCTGTGTATACATATTCACTTGCCAAGGTGTTATTGTGAGCGTGCTGCGATGCGTGTGTGGGTTATGCGGCGGCTGTGGTCCTCCCAGTGGGAAGTGAAGCGGAGTGAGCCGCTGGCGAGGCCTGGCTTACACAACGCTGCTCATTAAGGCTTCGTGACACTGCTGTGTAGCCCTGCAGGGCCCTCTCTGTACTCCACTCCATATGTGTGTGTGCGTGAGACTAAAGTAAAAGTGTGTCTTAAATGCACCTAAGAACTTTAATGTTGTTTACAGTTCTTTTTAAAGCTTAATTTGTTTGCTTGGACAAAACAATTCATTAGTGGTCGAACAATTCACTTGTTTTGGGCACCGTTGTGGTTATTGCGTATTAATTTATATACCCACTGGGCATACATTCAGAGCAGGAGAAAAAAAGGAATATTTTTACATGTGCTTATGTTTTTGTTTACGAGTGCAACCTTTGGCCTTTGGAAAGTTCAGCTATAATTGAATGTTTAGAGAAGACGATATGCTTTCACTGCTCAAATTGAAACAAAGACTAGCAGCTAAACATTTTCTTTAAGTAGGGACAAACGAAGGCTACACTAAAACAAAACAACGCTAAATTAGTAGGGCTGGGACAATACTCTTTCATCCCAATAGGGTATATCTCGTGTATACATAGGAGCCGATACGATTACTATTTCAAAACATTCAAAACAACAAGTATCTGGATTTATTACTAGCAAGTAATGCAATAATCCGGATGATTAGAGAAATGAAAGCATAAATCGACTTTCCAAAAGTCATTAACAGGTGTTAATGCGTCTGACAAACACCTTAATGGCATAAAGCACCATGAAAAGCAATTTTAGAAGTATGTTAATTGAGTCATAGTGTTTGGTAGAACAGGTGCATGGATGTGCTGTGCTGCTCACTCGTGTCTTGGTGGAATTGGACCACTTTCATTTGTGAAAGCAATGGAGCCGTGCAGCCTCATTAATATGCATAGCATCACTGAAGTATCGTAATTTTAATATGTTGACTGTCGTTAGAATCATTTTGCAGCTAAACAGAGACTAATCCATTGTTGCACAAGGAACCGCAAGGATTGACACAAGGCTGCGTTCTCTCTCCTCTTTTATTTTTGTGAATGAATGATGAATGCAGGCGGAGCACGGTTGTCTCTCTGTTTGATGCTTTCCTGGGAAAAATGTATTGTAAAGTTCAAAGTCTCAGAGCTGTTGGTTTCTGTTTGAACACTGACCTATTGCGACTTCTCATAAACATGACTGAAACACCAACACAATCATGTGTGCAAATGAAGTTTCAAACAGACATATGGCAGTTTTATTACTCGCAGCCTGGCAAGACTTCAATGTCTTGGCCAATGTCAATGTTCATATCCTTTTATTTCATTCAGTCAGAGCTAATTTAGCCATTATTTGCTGTAGATGGCGCTCCTTACATTTCCCTCGCCTGGTCAGCCATCCATGCCTGCTTTAAAAGCAGGACTTGGTAAGCGTCTATAAACGCTTGTCCTATTCTTTACAAAGTCCTGCTTTTCTGGCAGCCTGGCGCTGACACTTTCAGCACATGAACGCGGTTAAATGGGAAATGAGGTAAATACAGCACATTATCACTAATGATTTTCATCGCTATATGGACCAGAAAACATCTGTGGGTCAGCTCCTCACCGCTCAAGGCAGCACAGGGAAACTCTCCGAGCTGATGACCCGCTTTGAGACATTGATACGCAACTCACAGAATGAAGCACTTTGAGATAGTCACTTGACTAGCTGTTACCAAAACAGGCTCCGACACAGTGTTTCGAAGCAATCTGCTTCAGGAAGAGCGATACAAGCTCCGGAGCACCTGGTGTGTTGGGCATCACTACTCTTTTGTCTTTTCATTGGTCTGAAATTGGGTCAGGGAGACAAACTCACAAATTGTACCTTTTTGTGTAACAATAACTTTTTGGACTTGAATGTTGCAAAAACAAAAACAACGTCTGTTTGATTTCATGAGGAAAAAAAGCTGTCAAATAGTCTCTTCTTACAAATATCTCTTATACACTGTATCACTTTTTTTGACGATCATCTGGAATTTGACATAAATACAGCTACACTTGTGCAGTTCTGCAGTCTCATGTTTATTAAGAGCCGGTTTTGTTTCACTTTTATTTGCTGGTTCAACAACATTTCCACCTGAAAAGACTGAGACAGAATGCGTTTTTTTCAAAGTTTTATTGAACGTGAATTATGACTGGGGCTCAGACCCTGACAGAAGCATGGCCTAGAATTAAATTAAAACATGCTGGACCAAACTGCCGGACTCATGCCATCATTACTTATAAACTCTTGCTCAAACAGATAGATCATTTTTATTATGAGTTCATGCCATTAACATTCGTAATTGTTTTACATAGTTGGCTGTAGGGCAGATTTACCAGCCTATATATTTTTCTCAAACGTTTCAAACCCACTGAACCTGCCCACACAATATTATTCCCCAATAGGGCCAGGCTTCCATCACCATGCATTGTCAACTGATCATATGTTGCAACAGATGGGAAACTCTACAATTAACATAAGGCATTCAAAATCTTATATTGTGTTGCGTGTCGGAATTAGTTCACATCTTGCCTTAGAAAAAGCGTAGGTGGGACTTCTACGTGTTTGATTGCCGTGAAGGAATATGCAGCGCAGTGGAACGAGCGCTTAATGATTGGATTAAGTACAGAACAATCAAACGGTAGAGAGAGGTATGTAGATTATGGATAGAAATAGATGAGATAATGGTATTGCCTCATTTAATATTCAAAAACGATCTGTCTGCCGTGTAACCAGCAACCGAGGAATAGGCCAATGTATAATATATATATATATATACAAGAGGTGAAAGTCTACAGATACAGAACAAGAATGGTGAGGAATTTTGGACTGTTCATATTGTATAGTTTGACATAAAGTATTGGAAGATTAGTGTGACTCAAGTTGTAAGGCAAGGCAAGGCAAGTTTATTTGTAGAGCACAATTCATACACAAGGCAATTCAAAGTGCTTCACAGTTGCATACAATTACAAGAAAACAGATCAAATCAATCATTAAAACATAAAAATTAATCAATTACAGTAAAAGGCAAGAGTGCAGATAAAATACTTTCAGTTTTCATATGCTCGGGTAAAAAGAGCTGTTTTCAGCCTGGATTTGAACATTGTCAGAGTTGAGGCCTGTCTCACATCCTCATGAAGACTGTTCCAGATTTTAGCTGCATGAAACTGAAACGCAGCCTCACCATGTCTATTATTGACTCTAGGAACCACCAGGAGACCCCTCCCTGAAGTTCTCAGGGCCCGAGATGGTTCATACGGCTCTAACATGTCAGAGATGTACTTTGGTGCTAAACCATGAAACGACTTGTACACAAGCAGAGCTGTTTTAAATTCTATTCTCTGAGTGACAGGAAGCCAGTGCAGAGACCGGAGCACTGGACTAATATGGTCGTATTTCCTGGTTCTTGTCAGGACTCGAGCAGCAGCGTTCTGGATGTTCTGCAGCTCTAACAGCTTGTTTAGAAAGGCCAGTGAGCAGCCGTTACAGTAGTCTAACCTGCTGGAGACAAACGCATGGATGAGTCTCTCCAAGTCTGGTTTTGACACTATTCCTCTGATCTTAGCAATGTTTTTCAGATGGTAAAAAGCTGATGATGTTATTGCTTTGATGTGGCTGTTTAAGTTCAGGTCTGAGTCCATGATTACTCCTAGATTTCTAACCTGATTTTTTGTACCACTTTGTCTCAAGCAAAATAAATAACAATGTGAATAAGGGAAAAGCTGTGTAGTTAGAATAAGCGTTAATCAAATTAGAAGAGTGTTTCCTCGCAAACCGAAGTAGTGTGCAATAGAAAATATCAGTTTAAAAGAAAGCATACATTTATTGACATTTAGCATTATGTTGCACATGAAATTACTATATTATATAAGACCTGAACTTTGCCACGCTTCTTAAACTATTCTTTATAAACAAACTTTCCTGTCGCGGGGTACTGCACCAGTTGCTAATTTCGCCTCCAATTTTCTTCCTCTTCTAATTGTTTTTGCAATTCATTTTCATAAACGCGCCGTAATTAAGTTTATTAAGATTTCATTAAAACTGTAAAAGTGAAATAGAACATGCTAATTAATTGCGTTCCAGCCTGAATAATGGCGCCTCTAGGGCTGCCTACAGTAAGGGGCATGTGTGTTTTTTGCAGGTCTACCAGGTGTACGCCCGCCGGCCCCCGGAGGAAGTGCACGAGATCCTGAGGGCGGTGGGGGCTGACTACGTGGTCATTGAAAACAGCATCTGCTTCGAGCGGCGGCACAGGAGAGGCTGCCGGCTGCGCGACCTGCTCGACCTGGCCAACGGACACGTGGGTGGACTCTCCGCATCACCGCCGCGCTCTCTCACTGCTTTATTTTATTTTATTTTTATTTTATTATGCAGCAACCTGGCGCCAACAATTACAATTTATTATTTTTGGTCAGGCAAAAATACTTTTGGATAACAAAGAACTCTTGGCACAAAGAAGCAACCTTATAAACTGCTTCCAATTCATAGGTTTCAGTCACATGATAATTTTTCCTCTTGACTTTTAATCTTGCAAAATCTGGAATATTTAATTGTTAGTTGCTTTGACAAAGGTCCTTGTTTTCCATGTCTTGAGAAACCCAAGGCTATCTTTAAATTAACATGTTTATTTACTTAGAGCTACATATGCTTTGTAAGGTAGACAGCTCCATCTGCTTTTGAATATTATATAATATCAGTTCAATCCATGCCAAACCATGCATAAAAACAATATCTCCAAAACAATCAAGTTTAATCCAGTTAGGCAGTTCTTCAGAGACTTGTATTAAAGTCTGGGGTGGAGGTCTAAATTGTCTAAAGCCTAAATAGGAGGTACAGAAGTCCCCCTCCGGACCACTTAAACTAACATGCGCTGAAAAATTAATATGGGATATTTGTTCAAAGAAGCCATAAAACAAATATAAAAACTGCTGAAGCGGATCCCATTAATGTCCACAGTGTAACATTAAAATTTCCAACACAAGACGGAAACGGGAGCAAAGCTAAGCACAAAACTTTGAGAGGAAATGGATCAAAAGAGGCCACTATAGTCGGTCTACATTTGTGTTACCAGGGGTTATTTATTCAACTGCAGCACAACGCCCAGGGACCCATCTCCAGATCTTGTATTGTCAGGTAAACCAATAGTTGGAGGTGGGAGAACCTAAAGTAAAAAACGTAAACTGAAAGTTAATAGCACAAAAGTAATTTGCTTTAAGTAAATCATGAAATACCCAAAAGCTAAGGTAGGGTTTTTTACCCAGTGAGACACTTTAACATAACAAAAATGGCAGATAGAGCTCCTTTTGCTTCGAAGACCTGTGTGTAACTTTGTAAGAAATGGAAGAAATATTAAGATGATATGGCAGCCCAAATCAACTATTGATGAGAAAGTTGAGATTCAGTGAAGACTGGGATTGACTTGGCTGGTCTCCTGTGGAAGCTGTGAAGTGGCCCCGCAGTGCGGGGGCTGGCAGCAGCTCACAGAGAAATAAGTGAGAACAGTGAGAAACTGTCAGTCACCCGCTGCTCCTGTTTATTTACACACACCACATCCTGCTCCAGCGTCTTCCCGATGTATTGATTTATCCTTGGCAAAGATTACTGTTTACTAAACTTATTTTCTAAACGCCTAATTAAGCACATCTTCCTTGTATTTATCCTGCACAATGTTAACAATGTCAGCTTTATGTATAATGTTATGGTGCTCTTTTGTTCCATCAAACCATTTTCTTCCACTTGTCCGTTGCCGGGTCATGGGGACAGCTGTTGGAGCTGCCCAAATCACATAGCACCAGCCCCTATGGCTCCTCCTGCAGGTGGTGGGTCCACAGAAGGACGGCCTCATGGTTCTAACCGGGCCTGTTGGTCTCTCATAAGGGGCTTCTGAACCGCTCTTTGTCTGACCCGTCACCTAGGACCTGTTTGCCATGGGAGACCCTACCAGGGGCACGAAGCCCCGACAACATAGCTCCCAGGATCATTCAGGCTCAAACCCCTCCACCACGTTAAGGTGGCGGTCCCAGGAGGGGGCTCTTTTGTTCCATCATAGAATTTTCAAAGGTTTATCCTGACATGGGTTACAAAGCAGATTCTCTGTCAATCTGCTTTGGACATACAACCGCACTGTTTTAATTTTAAAAATAAATAAAACCACAGCACATACGGCTTTTAAATGTTCACAGTTCACAGCTTTGTACATAGAAGACGTTCGTTTCAAAAAAATTATCTGACACTGGAACCAAAAGTTAAAGCCAACCGTGAATTTCACTTTTTACAAGTGAAATTCCAAACACAAATATTTTTTACCAATTAATATTTTTAAATTAATTCTAAAATGACATACAGAATGACAATTGAATGAACATTTTAATAAAGACACAACATACCAATACTCTTTGAAAATATACTAGTATGCAGTTTAAATAGTTTCTATGAATTGACATTTGCCATGCAGCAGAATTTGAAAAGATCAGGGGCATTTTATTTAAATTGTAAAATGAATTGCTATTTGAAGGCTCTTAGGTGTTTGAGGCTTTGATTGAAAAGGGAGAAACTCATAGAAATTGTTTCATCAGGAGTGTGGATCTTGTTTCCATTTGTCCACTTTGAACTTGAACTTTAACTGTCTTGTTCTCATGTTCATCGAAATATCTGAACATCTTTATTAACCAGTTTTGAAATAATACTTCTATATTCTACAAAACGACCACTGTTGCTCCTTTCCCCCAGATCATGGACGGACCGGGAGAGAACGAGCCCGACTTGGTCGCTTCCCCTCACCTGCGCTTCTGTGAGGCCATGAAGACCGACTCCCCCGCCTACACCGCCCTCTTCACCAGAACCTTCCAGAACAAAACCTTCCACGTGTACAAGCTCAAGAAGAAACGCAAGAAGGGAAACCCCAAGAGCTCCGAGCCCAGCGCCCCTCAGTAAGCGCGGTAGAGGCCCCCGCGGCTTGGTCTACAGTTCTTCTCCATCTTTTTCTTTTTTTTTTGACACAAGTCCCGCGTAACTGCAGCGTGAGAGGCCGCCCGGACAGTCGAGATCTGCGGGCTGCTTTGTTTTAGTTAGTGGAGTGCGGTACTTTTGCATAGGGGCGCGGTTCATGGGGTGGTTTCATTCGTAACTCGACAAGTGGACACACAATTACGGACTTCACCAGCCATGAGAGACTGTCAGCGCTACTGGCCAATGTGTCCGCACAGTGCCATAAAATCAAGTAAGTCAGTGGTTCTCAAACGGTGGTAGAATTTAGTGTAAGTTTGGTGATCTTATGGTTTTTACAGCAGGGGGCGGAGACAGACGTTTTTCACTGGGGTAGCCGAGTGAAAGGCACTACCTAAGGTGGCGTCTCGACAAACATTCACACATTTAGTTCAATTGTATTGTGCAACATAAAACATAAACTAGTGAGGTTCGGGAAAGTATCACCCCAGGCCCAGACCTCTCTAGTTCCACCCTGTTTTACAGTCAGTTTAGACTCAATTTAGTCAAATTCATTTTAAAATATTTTTGACTATTTTTTTGGACCTGCTTGTGGTACTTGGAAGATCACATGTTTTATGAAGTGTAATTTTGGGAGCATTTACCAAGCGTTTGCTCAGGAGCAAAGCGAGTAGCAAAAGTGGTTTAGCAGAGTCGTGCATTTTTTACTCAGGCAGCATTGTCTTATTTACATATTAGATTTGGGGCCTAATCTGTAATACAGGCAACATCAAATTGTGATGTTTCAAATTCAGCTTGCTTTATAATAATAATAATAATGCCTTACACTTGTATTGCGCTTTACAAGCCTGTATTACCAAGTTTCTCAAAGCGCTACACTGTCGTCCTTATTCATTCACTCCATACTTGGTGGTGGTAAGCTACTACTGTAGCCACAGCTGCCCTGGGGTAGACTGACGGAAGCGAGGCAACCAGTCTGCGTCACCGGCTCCTCCGACCACCACCAACCCCTTTGGCTAATGAGGCTATATCCACACGAAGACAAAACGCTTATTATTTTCAGAAACTTTCTTTGTAAGCACGAAGCCAGCTCAGTAAACGTGTGCGTCCACATGGGTCGACTCAGGTCTGTGAAAACGGCGTAATTCATCTGCCAGGCCTGTGTGTGGCGCTGTGACGCTAACACAGATAATAGAACAAGATGTAGAGGGCGCATGCGCAGTAAACCTTTGTGGAATGTAAACAGGGAAAATTAAACGGATTCAAGGATTATGATTTACAGAAGACACGAGGAGGCGAGTTTATTCTTCAGACGTAACGGGACTAAAGCAGAAAAACCTGTCAGTGACTTTGACTCAGTCCAAAAACACAGACTGACTCGGCCGTGTTTTTCTACTTGTCACCTGTGGCTCACGGACTCCAGTGGAGCAAAGAGGAGCGGAGTAAAACCATCATAGATCCATGAGTAAAACTCATAAGGTCAGTAGATTATGGATAACAGACTCCACTCTGGGGCTGTGATGTCATCGTTTTAGTAAAAGTTGCGGAGACGTTGTAACAACGGCGCCATGTAAACGGCGTTTTGAGATCTTCCCACTCTGGGACCTAGTTTGGACAATGTTCGTTTACAGACCCCCAAAACGCCGGACTCGTATGGACGATACACTAGATTGATAAAATATCTTTGCGTTTGGTCCTCAGCTTGACTTCGTGTGGACAGGGCCTCAGTCTCTCACTACTTTCACCCAGGCTTCCTGCTGTTCCCCAACGGTCTCCCATCCAAGCACCAGCCAGGCCCTGCCCTGCTTAGTTTCCGAGGTCTGATGGTCTCAGACGGCGCAAAGGCAGTACGGCTTTAGCACCTGCCTTGATAAATGATCCTCTTGGTGTAAGTTTGAGAACCACTGAACTGAAGTTTATTGGACTTTAGTTCAGTGTAGATCATGGAAAACAAAGCAAACTTTAAAGGGACATACAAGCCAAGTCATTATTTGGAAATGCTTTTGCATTGTCATGTCATATTTTGTAACAAAAAAACAGCATTTGTACAAAAAACAGCCCTTTTGCTGTGCTCTTTCAGTCACTGTCCTGTCGAATATCTGGATTAGCCTTAATCATTTTATATGGTATAAATCAGTGGTTCTCAGCTGGTGGATTGGGAACCAAAAGTGGTCCAGGATGCCATTAGGTTTACTATTGATAAATTGTTTATTTTAATAACTTCATGCTTGATCATGCTTCTTTTTTTTTTTTTTTACTATAAATTAACTTTTGTGGTGGGGGGTTGTGCATTGATGTGTGCAGTGAAGGTCGCCCTGTCGAGAACCTCTATAAATTATGATATAAATACAAAATTTGGCAATTTACGGTCAATTTACATAACGAAACAATATAAACTACGATTGAGCTGCACTACATGTAAATGAAACAAATAAAACTACAGGTATTTTTGATGCGCAAACATATGGTTAAACTTTACTTGACGCAAGATTGCACATGTCTCTTTTTAAACTAAACCTTCTATCTTGAATTTTGTTACATTTTCTTGACGCTGCACATTTCAAAACAAGAAAAACACGCACATGATCATTATGAATCCGGAGCCATAAGGCTTGAATCCTGACTGCGAGTGCAAACTGCCAAAATAAACATCGCCATGTGGAAAGATGTGTCATCTGTGTATGCGTCGTTGTTTTAGTCACAACTCATTTTCATTCAAGGACTTGAAGACTAGAGCTGCGTTATGTGACTGAAGAGTGATTTGATTTTTATTCAAATAATGTTTGTTTATTCTTTACACTGCCTTGAAGGGGTGAGCGATATGACAAACGTCTGAGCTACGCAATTTCGTTGTATAGTTGTATAATGACAATAAAGTTCTGCATTCATTGGTTTGTGCCAGTTTAAACCGTGTTAGTATTGTAGCTACTGTTTGGGCTTGGTTTAGTTGTTAATGTAGGATTACTGCATTTCCCCCTAAATATTAGGCCTAATTCAATTGTTGAATTGTAACATTTTTGCCAAAAGTCTAAAGAAATCTTGTTGTAGGGTCCATGATAAATTCATAGAAAATATGACGAGCTTCCTCCAGCCGCCTCTGGTGTAAACCAAGGTTAGCAACTGCAGCAGTACACCACCATGGGTCCGGTCTGTTTATCTACTCAAAGATTTAGTTGTTTAATAAACTTAAACCAGACATTTTTTATTTAAAACTCCAGTCATTCCAAGGGTGATTTTCAGGGTTCACCTAAACACTTCCTCACGAACCCAACTGTTCCCTATTGGAAACATTTACTCAGTTTGAACGTCATATAGCCTATATACATATATATATGTTTTTCTGCCTATAATGAATAGTCCCTCAGACGCCGCAGTTTATGGCCCACAGAGAGACTCTAAAATAGTTTGGCTAATTTTCACAGTATTTCACAAACCACGAAACGCGTCCAAAACAGAGTTGGCTCAGCGCGGGCAGTCTGCTCTTTTATCAACACCATACATTATTGAAGAGCCTAAGTTGCCAACAGTGCAGAGCCGAGACACAGAAACGAATTATCCCAGTATGATGAATGTGGTTTGACAAAATTGGCGAGTCGCACACCTGACGTAGAGTACACGCTTTTCATACCGTAAATTCTCTCGTTTCGGAACTCGTGACTTCTCAAGAAAAATCTGTAAAAGATGCCTTTAAGAAAAAAAAAAGAAAAAAAACATACTCTGTGTATCCTTCATTTATAAATGTTTAATCCTGTACCATGCTCTTTTCCCATATTTGGAATGCATTGAAATGTATACTTTTAGTTTGGTTGCGGCTTGTCATGATACATTAAAAGGTGGGTTCTGCAGCTACACTGTTTTACATTGTCAAAAGGCACGAAAATGGTGTCCTTCATCTAAAGAAAATGTGACTAAAACCTGTGAATATGTTAATACTTATTTAATGAAGCGTTACCCCAAATAAACTAAAAAAGAATCAAATTTCAAAGCCATGTCAATGCGGTATTGCAAATGTCTTGCTGAATGTCTATATTTGTTATGGCTCTGCATTGGATTCATTTCAAACTGTAATGCAACAGATGGGTGTAAAGTCTAAATAAGGGGTGATATCTTGCAGTGGAGGTTCTTTTCTAGTTTTTCAATATATTTAGCCATTTATTTATACGTGTGTCTGTCCATACTTTATTAGAACTAACTATTGCGTTGTGCCATTGTTGACCGCGATGAGCGCAGTATCGCTCTAGGTGCGGTTTGGAAAGCGAGAGACTGACCCCTGTATGACTTAACAGCAGGTTTGTTCTGGACTCTGAGCTGGAAACTGCCGGTGGCCACTTGCGCGCTGTTACGCACAAACAAAAGAGAGCCACCAGCCGGAGGAGAGCGGCCTCCCGACTCGGACCATTCTTCAACACCGCAGTTAGTCAGCTTTCACTCTGCAGCAAAATGGGGAAAGAAATGTGACTGAACTGTAATCGTCCTGAAATGTGAAATTATTGCCAGACAGATATGGCGCTCAGTTACTTTTTCTCGAGTACATGCACTTTTTAAAAGCTGCTGGACTTGGTAGTTTTTTATTTTTTTATCAGACAGTGCTCTTTCACTGGACTGTGAGTTTCTCTGAATTGTTTATCCGTCTCTCACGTCAATCATGGCCACTGGAGCTTGCAGAGATAACTGCGCATCCCAGACTAAGCATCTTTGTAAAGAATCGGGTATAGTTTAGCGTATCATCTGGCTGGCCAAGCCTTTTCAATTCTGCTCCAACCACAGCATGCTGCAGGAGTGTCCTTGGGCAACACACTTACACTCACAACAAATATAAATGAGTACTAGGCTTCAAGCATGTGGTTATAAGTGTGTCTGGTGTCAGGGTTCGGCTCGCTGTTATGATTGTGGTCATTTTTAATGCACTCGATAACCCGCACTGATCTTTTTTCATCATTTCAAGACTGCTTTGAAGTGTGCTCTTCGCAAAAGTAGAGTTACCTGTGTGGACTTATCAATAAACTACTCCTCTCCTACCCAGAGTATAATGCACTCTCCAATCATTCCCATCGCGATATGCAATCCAATTAACTTTGTCTGATTTGAATGCATCCATGAACCTAACAACTTCACAATGGCAGACCTTTGAAACGCTAAGACTAAGCTATATTGTTTTCTTTGTATCTGGACATGTTTCTCTGCCTTTGACCCTTCCTTCAGTCCTGCAAGGGCAACCTTCTGTGAGCTGGACCCAGCAGGGACACATCTCCAGATCTCCAATGGTAGGTTAACAGCGAGAGTCATATAGCTGTACATATTGTGGGTTGATGGGGAAATTCGACGTGCTTTGAGGAAACTCAAAAAGACACAGGGAGAACAAACTCCACAAACTAAGGCCCACACGTTCTGGGAATCAAACCTGCGAGACCTCGTTGCGAGTCATCCACTGTGCCACCTTTGGTCATTGTTTGTAAAACACAATCTCCATTCTAATCCTCATATACTTCCGCCTATAGGGCTGGGCGATATGGACCAAAAGTCATATCCCAATATATTTAGGTTGAATATCGATATACGATATATATCCCGATATTTTTTCCGCAAAGTGAAATGAAATGTTAAGTCAAAGCCAAGTACGAGTAGTTTTTTTGAAAACTCACTATAAAATGTAAACATAAACACTGTAACAAAGCTCTGTAAGGTGCACATTTAAATAAAGAAATATCTTGGATAAAATAGCCTATAAAATAAAATGGGTCAATCTTTTTCGGAGGGCAGCATATATATATATATATATATATATATATATATATATATATATATATAAAAGAGATAACAAAATAAAGTGCTCAGTTTAAGATTAACTTCTTTAAAAATCAGCTTGAGATCACCTGTTTCTTTTTGTTAACTTGATAGCTTATCTGAATTTGAAATATCCCGATATACGCGATATGGTCTAATTCCATATCTCATTAAAAAATATATTGATATATCTTAAATATCGATATATCGCCCAGCCCTATTTCCACCCCCTCTGTCTATAGCGCGGGTGCATCCCCCGGTCCTGCCTCATAATACCGTGTGGTATTTTGCGACGCCGCGCTGTTGTTGTGATTGCTGTCATGTTTTCGCTTTCTGCTCGCTGATTCTCATCAAGCGGCAGTCTCAACCTTTTCGCTCGCCTTTCTCATCCCCCGTGTCCCGCGCCGAGCGACAAACACACATGAATAATGGACCCGAGGAGAGGGGGAGGAATTGTGTTTGGGGCTGGTAATGGTGATGCCGACTCTGATGATCCGAGATAGTTTGTTTGAGAGAGGGAAAGGAGAAAGACAAGGAAAAGAGAGGGAGAAGTGAAAGAAAAGTGGGGGGCAGCGATGGGAGAAAGGAGAGAGAGCGACATGAGAGAAAGAGGGAAAGAGATGGAGAAGGCTCGAGACTTGCATATCAAATGGGGGCTTTGTGTTGTGGTAGGAGTAGGCTCATGTTTAAACAGAAAGTCTGTGTTTGATGCTCTCTCATCCTTTGAGACATCACTCATTTGATTCTTTTTTTTTTGTAACCCTCCTTTTTAAATCAATGCAGGTTATTTGTTTAACATGTGGTTCATGATTAAAAATATGAGTATATGTATTGTGCTGCGACAATACAATGTATTGTAAATTAAAGGATTCATTTCGTTTCTCATACAGATTTACATAATTTAAGACATGAAATGTAAAATCCCAATGCAAATGTGTCAATAAGTATCTTTAAAAGGTCAACGACTGTAGGATCACTAATGAACTAAGAGTCCTTTTCCTTTTGTGGCTTTTGGGTGGGCACTGGGCTTGAAGCCTGTCGCTCTGTGTCCTGCACTAGAACACACGCGCTATTGACAAGCATGTTAACCAGTCAGAGTAAAGCTGGATATGACCCGAACGGCATGCGGCATATTTTGTAAACGAGGAGGTTAGTGGGGCGCAAACAGTGGGGCGATCGTGCTTTTGCTGTGGCAGGTCCAACACTCTGGGATGTGTTACCCATGGAGTTACATGCATTCAAGATTCACCCGTGTATAAAAGCACCTAGTGACATCGCACTTGTTGTAACAGTGATTACATTTTGTCTATTTTGAAATGATATTTTGTATTATTGTGTACAGCACTTGATTGATTGGTTTCACAACGCAACGGCCAGAAGAGCGCTGACAAATGTGAAAGATCTATGTCGTTTTTGCTACAGAAACGTAAGGATATGGAGTCTTCATCAACTCGGTTCAGATTTTATACACAGGAGAACATGAATGCACAACGGCTGTTTCCGTCAGCGTGCGTTTGGAACGGGACGAAAAAACGGTAGATGGCAACTAGACAAAAATACTGCTGGAGAAGATGAAGCATCAGCATCTACGCAGACATTCTTGTTAAGTACATTCAAGAAAATATTTTACGAGTGGTTTATTCTGTCTTCATCTCAAAACCTTTTGAGATTTGATTGGCAGTTAGCAGTTCCCGACGGTCCTGCTTTTGAACAGATAGAAAAAGTAGGAGTGGATGGCTGACCAAGTAAGTCCTGGACTGCATCCACCCCAGTCTCACCCAAATGTGTACATACAGTACGGGTAAAAAGAGCTGTTTTCAGCCTGGATTTGAACATTGTCAGAGTTGAGGCCTGTCTCACATCCTCATGAAGACTGTTCCAGATTTTAGCTGCATGAAACTGAAACGCAGCCTCGCCGTGTTTATTATTGACTCTGGGAACCACCAGGAGACCCCTCGATGAAGTTCTCAGGACCCGAGATGGTTCATACGGCTCTAACATGTCAGAGATGTACTTTGGTGCTAAACCATGAAAAGACTTGTACACAAGTTTTAATTTACTGTTTTAATTTACAGCCTGATTGTTACGACGATATGATACCTAAGCCAAGACCTTCTAGTTTCTACAATGCTGCTCGAGTCCTGACAAGAACCAGGAAATACAACCATATTAGTCCAGTGCTCCGGTCTCTGCACTGGCTTCCGGTCACTCAGAGAATAGAATTTAAAACAGCTCTGCTTGTTGCATGTTATTTTACACTGAGCCTATCAAGCAAATGCTAAAATGTTGGATAGAGTATTATGGCCAAAATACAAGGATAAAGTAGAAAAAAATAAGTTTATTCCAACGTCCATCAACTTACTGAAATATACTCAACAAAAATATAAACGCAACACCTTTGTTTCTGCTCCCATTTTTCATGAGATGGACCCAAAGATCCAAAATTCATTCCAGATACACAATATTACCATTTCTCTCAAACATTGCCCACAAATCAGTCCAAATGTGTGATAGTGAGCACTTCTGCTCTGCCGAGACAATCCATCCCACCTCACAGGTGCGCCACATCAAGATGCCGATCCAACATCATGACTAGCGCACAGGTGTACCTTATACTGCCCACAACAAAAGGCCACCCTGAAATGTGCAGTTTTTTGCTTTATTGGGGGGTCTGGGGACTCAGAACCAGTCAGTATCTGGTGTGACCACCATTTGCCTCATGCAGTGCAACACATCTTCTTCGCATAGAGTTTATCAGATTGTCAATTGTGGCCTGTGGAATGTTGGTCCACTCCTCTTCAATGGCTGTGCGAAGTTGCTGGATATTAGTGGGAACTGGTACACGCTGTCGTATTGCCCGGTCAAGCAGCAGCAGAATACGACAGCGTGTACCACACCTGCTCTAATAGGGACGAGGAACGTGTCATGTTTTAGGCTATATCCACACGAAGACAAAACAGATAACGTTTTAAAAACAGGCTACTTGTCACCTGTGGAGCATAAAGGAGCAGAGTAACTCATAAGGTCAGTAGATTATGGATAACAGACGTAATGCTGTCATCATCAATGATGTCATCATTTCAGTAAAAGTAACGGAGGCGGCGTAACGATGGAGTCAAGTAAATGGTGTTTTGAGATTTTTCCACTCTGGGACCAAGTTTGGAATATGGTCATCTACAGACCCCAAAAAAGATACGCTGGAACTTTGGTCCTGAGCTTGACTCCGTGTGGACAGGGCCCTAGTCTAGGACAGTGACCGACACAGGTATCGCTGCAAACGTTTAGGACAGAGATGAGAGCTGAAGTAGAGGCAAGAAAGCCTCGGTTGTGGCCAGAACTCTAAACGCACCAGTGGACATCTCAGTCTGTCCCTCGCTTCCAAAACAAACTGCCTCTTTTTCTCATGTGGTGCTTTATGCAGTCATCCCAGAGCTAAATGTACACACGCTTCACCTTGTGTTAAAGCCAAAAAGAGCCGCGCCTCGCTCAGTGTATACACGTCTCGGTGAACAACACGCGTGGACCCGTTCCAAATTTGCTTAATGCTTTTTTTTTTTTTCCTCAATACACTCAAACACTGAACAGCACTGAATGATACATATTTTTTTCATACAGACAACTTGACCTAAATTCTCTCATAATGTGTCTGTTGTCATGGTTTCCACAGTGTACTATACTTGAGTCCCTTTTTTCTGTTGATGAGGTAACTGAACACATTGAACATAGTTTGGCTATAGCTCCATTTTATTTAAAAAAAAAACCAACAAAAAACAAATAGGCGTGTTACCCCCACCCCACAGTGGGTGAAAACAACTGTTACATTTGTACACTCTTATTGGGCTCACATAATGGAATCACTTGGCATTCAAATAAAGCAATCTGACAAAGCCCAAATTAAACATCCAATATGGAGTGTTGTATCAGTGCCGTCCCGCAGCGATGCATCTCAATGAGGAGGCATCATGAGTAACAAACAGCCTGAAAACAATATGGGAACGCATGTGTGAGAAGGATACTATAGTGCCTGTCGAAAGTGCTAATACACCTTGAACTTTTGCACATTTTGTCATGTTTGCAACCATAAACATAAGTAAACAGACAACTGTGAAGTGAACGCAAAATGATACATGATTCTGTTATTTTTCAAAAAAATAGAAAACCGAAAAGTGGGGTGTGCACAAGTATTCATACAGCATGAAATAATACTTTGTGGAACCCCCTTTTGCTTCTGGGGTATGACTCTACAAGGTTTGCACATCTAGAGACTGACATTTTAGCCCATTCCTCTTTACAAAACAACTCAAGCTCTGTCAAATTAGGAGAGCATTTGTGAACAGCAGTTTTCAGGTCTTTCCACAGATTTTCAATAGGATTTAGGTCAGGACTTTGACTGGGCCATTCTAACACATTAATATGTTTGTTTTTAAACCATTCCATTGTAGATTTAGCTTTGAGTTTAGGGTCATTGTCCTGCTGGAAGGTGAATCTCCGCCCCAGCCTCAATTCTCTTGCTGACTCCAGCAGGTTTTCCTCCAAAATGTCTCTGTATTTGGCTCCATCCATCTTCCCAACTATTCTTACAATCTTCCCAGCCCCCGCTGAGGAAAAGCAGCCCCATAGCAGGATGCCCCCCCCCCACCATATTTGACACTGGGGATGGTGCACTCAGGACGATGAGCAGTGTTAGGTTTGCACTATACATAACGTTTTGCATTTGGGCCAAAAAGTTCAATTTTTGTCTCATCTGACCAAAGCACCTTCTTCCACATGGTAGCTGTGTCCTCCATATGACTTCTAGCAAACTTTCAATAATGGCTTTCTTCTTGCCACTCGTCCATGAAGGCCAGATTTGTGTAGAGTACGACTTATAGTTGTCCCATGTACAGATTCCCCCAGCTCAGCGGCAGTACGTCGCAGCTCCTCCAGAGTTATCTTGGGGCACTTGGTTGCATTTCTGTTGCTCTCCTTGTTCGGTCTGTTAGTTTAGGTGGACGGCCGTGTCTTGGTAAGTTCGCAGTGGTGTTATACTCTTTCCATTTCTGAATGATGGATTGAACAGTGCTCCGTGAGATGTTCAAATCTTGGGAAATCTTTGTATAACTTATTATTCAAATCTTTTTATTGCTTTTAAAATGAACACAAATCACAACAATAAACAGCAGTCGGTGCTCACAAATAAAGGCAAAGACAGATTAAACAAAAAAGGGAAATGTCAGATAATTGAGCAAAAGTGATAGTTAATAATGATCAACAATAAAATAAAATGGTTACATACATGATACAATGAGGTAGACAAAAAAAATAAAAATAATAATTATGTGGGCTATACATTGAATTCAGACTTAAAAAAAATTGAGGAACGGTTGCCAGATCTTGTAATATGTTTGGAGGGAGCCATTCACAGTGTGTCTTAAATGTTCTAGTTTTAAGTGAGACATGATTTCCTCCATCAGGCACTTTAAAGAAGGTGGGGCGTTTTTTTTCTTCCAATTGAGTAGAATCAAGCGTCTTGCCAGTAATGTTACGAAAGCTATTGCACTGGCCTGGTGCACCGTTACAAAAATATTTGGTGGAACAACCCCAAACAAAAGCTGTAACACAATTTGGTCCAATATTCTTCTTACATACAGATGAAATTGCTACAAATATTCCCCCCCCAAAAAGGATTAAGTGTGGGACAACCCCAAAACATATGACTCAAGTTAGCTGGGCCATAGCCACACCTTGTGCAAGACCAATCAGCACCTGGATACAATTTTGCAATTCTACTTGGGGAGAAATGCAGCCTGTGTAGTACTTTGAACTGTATTAGACTGTGTCGAATGCAAATGGAGGATGAATTAATTCTTGTATCTGCCGCCTGCCAAGTACCGTCAGTAAATTGTTCACCTAATTCCTCCTCCCATTTACCCTTTAAATTATTCAATGATGGAGGTGCAGCATTCTGGATTTTGTTGTACAAGGCTGACACCAGGCCCCTACCAGATGTGTTAAACTCTAAACATTCATCAAGTCATGTTTTGGGGGATAAAACTAAAGAGAAAGTTGCCTTAACAAAACTGCGAATTTGTAGGTATCTAAAAAAATCTGACTGTAATATACTGAAGTCCTTTTTCTACGGCTCAAACAAAGGACTCTTACGTTAGAATGCTGTTTTTAGACTCAGCATTCAACACTATAATCCCACAAACTGCTCCACCTGGGGATCAACACATCACTGTGCAACTGGCTGCTGGACCACAGGCTGTACGTGTCGGCGGAAAGTCCTCCAGAACCATCACACTGAACACGGGGGCTCCCCAAGGCTGTGTGCTGAGCCCCCTCCTGTTCACTCTGCTGACTCATGACTGCGCTCCAAAGTACGACTCAAACCTCTTCATCAAGTTTGCAGACGACACAACAGTGGTGGGTCTCATCAACAACAGAGACGAGTCAAACTACAGGAGTGAGGTGAGCAGTCTGGCCATGTGGTGCACACAGAACAACCTCTCTCTAAATGTGGAGAAGACAAAAGAGATTGTTGTGGACTTTCGTAGAGCACGGGTCCAGCATGCTCCTCTAACAATCAACGGTGCTGCAGTGGAGAGGGTGACCAGCACTAAGTTCCTGGGTGTGCACATCACAGAGAACCTTTCCTGGACCATACACACTACATCTCTGGTCAAGAAAAGTAATCAGCGTCTCTACTTTCTTCGCAAGTTAAGAAGAGCTAGAGTCCCAGCCTCTGTTATGTGCAACTTCTACAGAGGGACTATAGAGAGCATCCCGACCAGCTCCATCACTGTGTGGCACGACGCCAGCACTGCCTCCTGCCGAAGGAGCCTCCAGCGCATTGTGAGAGCAGCGGAGAAGATCTGTGGAGCTTCTCTCCCCACCATTAAGGACATGTACTCCACCCGTCTCACCTGCAAAGCCGTCAGAATCACCACGGACCTTACGCACCCATCACACAGTCTCTTCAGAGTAATGCCTTCTGGGAGGAGACTGCGGAATCTACAGGCCAGGTCGAGTCGCCTTAAGAACAGTTTCGTACACAGGGCCATAGGGAAGCTGAACTCCCTGCCCTCCCTCCCATCCCTCCCACCCCTCTTCCCCCACCCCCCGCTCCACAATCAAGGATGAGAGAAATATAATTTCAAATCAGTCACATGGTTTGACAAATAAAACAATCTTGTAATTATGTAAAACGCCCATGTCGGAAACAGCCACTGCTCTTGCTGTCCACGGCTTCCTTTGTGATTTGGCCACAACGAAAATGAATGCTATGTTTTGCTGCTTTTTATATCAAGTAAATAATGTTCCGTTTTCCCTTTGATGAAATCACAACGGTACAAAATCTGGTGCAAATAAATGTCTTTATTGAGGAAAAGGCAAATACAAAACACAGAACTGTCCAAAGCTCATTACCATCATGATGTTATAAAAGATATGTTCATTTCTTTTCAGGTCTCTCTCCAAAAGCCGCACACATTCTGACCTCTGGTGCTTTTTTTTTTTTTCCCAACAAAAAACAAAAAAAAAAGCAATAGATTTTTTTATTAATTCCTCTATCTCTGTATTTACAAATGAGGTAAAAACATTACATTTGATCACAACATGTGTGCACCCCGAACACAACGATAAAGTCTCCTATGGTACAAATGAACGCACGGTAGCTTCGAGCGTCTTCCTGGGAGGACATGTCCGTCAAAGTCACATGACCAAACCAGTTCCCTTTCTGTGTGTGTGTGCGTGTCCCGAATTTTTGGAAATCTCTCTCCAAAGGGTCCACAATCCTTTGGTTTCCTTCAGCATGACAGCAAGCCATCAGCTCCTATTAGGATTAGTGACCTGACATGTTTTCACACACTCCTACCCTTTCGCTGTTTTCCGCTGTCGACTAAAGGAGCCCCTGCCAACTCCGAAAGAATGGCGGGGGGGAACGGATATTTTTTGAGAAGCCACCTTTTGGGCAGTTTCTGTGCTGTCTGCTGAGCCAAAAAAAAAAAGAGAAAAAACGCCATAGATGTTTTATATTTTATAATTTTTACAGTTCCCCTGGGCATCAAGCTGCAGCAGTCACACTACAGAGCCAGGCACTTGTTAAAATTCTTGGGGGGGGGGGGGCTAGTTTGTGGATTTACTCTCTCTCTCTCTCTCTCTCTGCCTTCGAAACCTTTTTTTTTATTTCAAATTCGGTCATCAGCGGGGGTTTATGTTGTTTTGTTTTAGAGAAGAAAGAAACGCGACGCAATATGACAATCCGTACAAAAGCGAACCGTGGCAATGATCTGACAACACAGCTTGAGCAATGTTTTGTCAAGTTATTTTTGCATGAGGAGAACTCTGGGATTACAACGGTTAGTGTGCTGTCTGGTATAATCAGGTCCAAATGAAGAGAGGCAGGTACATTACTTCAGTTTGTATTGAACAGTCGGGGAGTTTCGCTAACACAGTTTATATTCTATAGGTTAGTTCAATGTTACAAACAAAAAGGAAAGATGCAGTATAGTGCAATGAAACTGCTGTGTATTTTTTCCAGTGCGAATACAATGTTTGGTGTTTGTTTTTTGTTTATTTAAATACAGTTGTGCTCAAATGTTGACATACCCTGGGAGAATCTTTCATTTATGTGTGTGACTATTTTTCAAAGAATATGAAAGATAACAAGTATTTTTTCCCCCCATAGTTAGTTGTTGTGTGAAGCCATGTGTGGTGAACAAAACAGAGCTTGCTCCTTTTAAATCATTATGAAAAAAGAAAGTACCAAAATGACCCTGACCCAAAGTCTATGATCAAGAGGAATGGGCCGCTTTACCATTAGATTATATGCAAAACCTTCTCCACAACGACCACAAAAGACTCAAAGCTGTCATTGATGCTAAACGGGAAAATACACAGAATGGGGCTATGTAAAGGGTGATACTTTCTTTTTTCATTATGATTTAAAAAAGAGCAAACTTTTTTCACCACAAAATGGCTTCACACGACCACTAACTATGAGTGAAAAAAACAAAACATTTTGTGTTATCGTTCATATTCTTTGAAAAAGGGTCAAACATTCTGCCAGGGTATGTCAACTTTTGAGCACAACTGTATATGTATGTTTTAGATGTTTCAATAAAATCAAGTTTAATAGGCAACTGGAAAGTTTAACAAAACATTTAATAATTGTCTGGGCGATCTAAACTAATGGCGGTACTCACTTGCGGACCTAGGATTGGTCACTGAGGAAGATTCAAAGATCACGCAAACATGTGTGAATGGCTCGAAACACATGCCAAAAGCAATACAATGTTGACTCTAAATATGAAAATGAATGTATGACCTTGTTCCTTTCTACCGGTATTGGGCCAAAGCAATAATTATTATATATTATATATATCTACTAAGTATTGCACTTTGCCTTAAAGTCCCTTTTTATAAAACTACTGTTGTTGTAACAAATGTTGTATCGTTGTTTTTCCTAGTTCTTACTCAGTTCGTGTCAGGTCCACATTCTGAAGTTGGTGTATAAATGCAATAAGGGAGTGTTGTTTGAAGAAACATAAAAGACATGACATGGACTCTCAGATCAGATGTTTGGCTCTGCAGACAAACAACACTGCTGTGCTGTAGCACCTCCTCCATAGACTTGTTATTGTGTGAAGCGCCGATGGCACAGTTCTGAACTTTCTGTTTCTCCAATCATTAACAATCTCCTTCTTTGTACCCTCGCCCTTTGTTCCCATATATTGAGTAGTCACCTTGGACAGTAGTTCGACACGGTTTGTATTCCTGAGTCCTGTGTTACAACAGGCTCAGGCGGACCCAGTGTTTGGTATGCCCGAAGACCGGCACACGTGGCCCAGAGCAGCAGCGCTTTGCTTTTTCTCTCCTCTCCCGTCCACACGTCCAACTTTCTTTCCCTCACAAAGCAGTTTGAATTGTTGTGCAGCTTCCCTTTAGTGGGAAGCAACGAGCTGCAAAGGAGCGAGAACAGGAAATCAAATGAAGACCAGGGTGTGGTGATAAGTAGAAGGCTCGATGACTTACAACCCACAAAGCTGCTGAAACACTCAACCAATACAGAATTAACATGGCCAAAACACTTTACAAAAAACAGTAAAAATAAACCTCACCCTGCCACCCAGTGATGGTCAAAGCACTTTTTTCTGGTACAAACATCGACAGAAGCTGTTTACAGCCAGGCAGCAAGAACACAATGTGTCCAGTAAATAGTCAAAGTCCAGGCCAGTGATGTGGGCTACCCACTATGATCCCACTTAACTTCACAGTTACACGCTCGGCATGTGCTCCATTTGTATTTACAGGAAATCGACAGTTCAGGCAAAAATAGTATACTCTATGGCCAACATTTCTCTGATATAAAAACACGGCCAAAAGTGTTTCATTTCACATTATATAGACCACATGTCGGTGTTAAAAGGACAGGTAAATTGAAGGTGAGATACGTGTTTTTGGCTAAAATTTCCTTGATTAAAAAATACCTTTTAAATTTATTGTAGAAATCTTTGAATATCTTTGAAGATCTTTCTACATGTGTCAAATTAATTAAACATTCCTGTAACAACAGTCCAATTATCTAAAAGGCTTCCAAACAATGTAGACCCTTACACAAATGACATCCTCAGAAACTGTTTGCTCCGACACAATAAATCAACAATTGGATATTGTGCAGAAAACATGTAATTGGGAAATAAATGTATAAAGAAATACAGAAAGGGTCAGTATGAAAATGAGACCTGGTCTGCCAATGCATTTCCATAGTCGGTTGTTCTTAACCCTTTTGGAGGAGGAAGCCTTGTAATCCCTTCTATCTCAATTTAGAATGTTGTTTTTATGGCTGCTTTTTCAGTTTTAGGGGCATTTTTTTTCTGTTTTTGTTGTCCATCTTCATTCATCATCCGGTAAGAGGCTAATTTAGTATGGCTGAATAGATAAATGGAAAGCCTTTTACAAACTCTTGTGTAAACATCAGGACAGAAGATATAAAAAGACTGTGAAATGGTGTATTCTGGTCGCTCTGGCACTGCACAATGTGTCCCGGGTCTGAAATAAATTCAAAATGTCATTCTGTGGCCTCCGTGTTTCTCTTTAGACATACACCCATTAGAAGGTCCTCATAACAGGGCCTTTGGAGGCTGTGACTGGAACTGATTTTTGTGACAGCAAAGCTAAGCTCCTTCATGATGAGTAGCCCGGGTACAGAGCGCCGTTCGCCGGCCTGAAGTGACAGGTTTGATAAGGGCTGTCAAATTGTCATTCGAAGGTACGGCAATGGTAGGGACACTTTGATGCGCGTGTAGGCCGCAACTCATCCTTGGTAAATACAAAACCTTTTTCTTTTTTTTTAAATCAGTTGTCAGTGCGAGGGAAAGGGGGGCTGATGACAAAGTGCACAACAGCATATCAGTTAGCGTCAAAAGCACCCCCCTCCTGCTCTGAGAGTCTGCAAATTGATTGTTAGGCTCCAACCACAGTCTTGAGCATTCAGCAGTCACTAGCTTCAGCGCGTTCATACAGCGCCCGCAACTTATCGAACCTCGGGCCCCAATCGGCTAGTGTCTCCTCTCTCCGGCCTTCCGCCGCCCCATCAGCGACGCTAGTCCCGTCCAGTCCCGCTGAGCTGAATGAGCTGAGTGACCCCGCGGGTGACCCGCCTCCCTCGGTGGAGAACACCTGCAGGGAGTCGAACGGCCCCGTGTCCGGGTGCTGGTCCGCGTCCCGGATGATTTCGCACAGGTAGCGCGCCAGGTCCTGACTGGAGAAGGAGAGTGAGCGGCGGGCCAGCTGGGAGGGGCGCGCCTGACCCTGCGCGGTGGTGGGGGGTTTCACCGGCGGCGGAGGAACGTCCCGGCGCAGGCTGGCGGAGGTGGTGGCGGTGGAGGCCGAGGAGGCGACGGAGGGGGGAAGTGTGCTGGAGCTGACGGTGCGGCTCAGCGGCTCCAGGGGGGTGGCAGAGATGGGGACCGGGGAGGAGCAGGAGGTCTGGTGGAGCAGGCCGTGGTGGTGGGAGTGATGGTGGAGGTGCAGGGGAGGAGGGGGGTGGTGCAGGGCCCGGGAGCGGCAGTACTGGATGGACTGGGCCGGGCTGGGCTGGAGGGACTTCTGCAGCTCGGCCATGTCGTAGGCGTTCTGGAGACACACACACAGAAAGGCAGACAGACAGAAAGTCAATACCAGCTGAATGGTCAGACTCCTCAAAGTAATCTGATTTCTGATTCCTTTAGTAATCTGGAACACTGAAACAAAACAAAAAACTGCTTCATACTTTAACCTTCTCTCTGATGTTAATGCTCTTGGTGACTCAGTATTAAGTAACCACAGATTCTTAGTAACCTTTTATATTGTGTGGAGCTATCTTTAAAAAAAAAACATTTTTACAGTTCAAATATCAAAGTCAGCTTTATTGTAAATTGTACCACATAGAAAGTACATAGCAGAATTGCAATGGTTTCCCTTTGTGCAAGCAATAACTTCAAAAACTATAGAAGCTAACATTAAAGGACTTCTTTTAGCCTTTCATGTATTTGCACCCTCCAAGAAGCAGGTGCCAACGTTTCTATTAAATGTTTTGCCTCGTACTTCGCGGTACACTTTGACTGGCCCGCTTTTATGGCAGTTGTTTAGTTATTCCGTTGTATAGGCGCCTGCACAAGCAACATTAGTTCTATTTTCTCACATAAAATTATTCCGAGTGGTGCTTCTATACGCCTTTAGAATGCCAAGTCCCCTCGTCAATGCTGCTATATAAAATCCCTGTGTGGTTGTTAGGTTTTATAGAAGTGAATGGTATCAACTTGATCAAACGTCCCCCAGCAACAGAGGACGGCTGAGAGCGCCGCGATAAAGTCGCCCCAACAGGTTGTTTAGATGCTGCGAGGTGTTCGCCCTACTTCTGTCCGCCTTGTCCAGCACACAGATCGCTCGGTCTGACCACAGCCCACAGGGGACAGCTACAAAATGCACCTCAAAGTCCAAAAATGTTTTACGTCTTATACTAGTTTTATTCTAATCATGCTAGGAGATACGTGTCAAACGGGCAGATGTTTGTTCAGAGTCCAGATATGGACTGAGGCTGCGCGACTATAGTGCGGACACATTCATTTCAAGGACCATGCAAATCACTGCACACACATCCCCTCCCTAACCACGCCCAATCCTTCTGCGTCTGCGCTCATGACCTTTTCTCAACTACTGTCGATAAACAATAATATTGAGGACCACTTCAACTGAAACCAACTAAAATAAAAAAAGAAAGAAATCGAAGTCATTCCTTACACGAGTTGCACTGAACATGAAACTTACTGAAACACATACAGTAGATACTTCAGTAAAATTGATCAAGTATTATTATAAAAATAGAAATTAAGGAAAAATGTAATTAAATGTTCTGTCGATAATTATTGAGCCTAAAATATATTGTTTTTCTGTAATTTATTGGACGATGCGTCGATACAGTAATTATCGTGACGGGACTATCCTTATGTTGAAACAAATCCTCAACTGACAAAGGTGTCCTGTTCAAAACAAGGCTAAAAGACTGTAAAATCCATACATCCTATACCTCTGGTTGAGTAATCTAATTAATTACTCTCCCCATCGTTACAACGCCGTTATCGTTACCGGGAAAACAAAGTGGCACGTTACAATTCAGCTGAATGAAGCCCCGCAGTGTCATGTATCTATAGTGGGCAGCCCGGCTCCGCTCCCCGCAGCTGTGTGTCCTGCAGCAGCAGCATGAAACACAGCGCAGGAGAGATCAGGGGTGGTGATGATTGGCTAAAAAGCTGGGTGGGCGGAGTCTCTACTCACGCTGCATTTGTCGATTCCTCTCACATTTCTAAACTCAACATGACAGCGAGACAGCGACAAAGGCAGCACGGACAAGCCAGGGCAATTCAAGGGTAACATTTTCGAACTGGTAGTACCATCACTACTTCTCCCTTGTTGAAATGAAAGGCAATAATGTGTATGTTAAATGCACACTCGGAATAAAATTCTGTCTGCGTCTGCCACAAGTAACTCCAGTCTAAAGAAGCACCTCGTCACATGCTTACACGCCTCTTGTCACTACTAATCCAACTCAATCAATCAATCAATCACTCAATCAAGTTTTATTTCTAAAGCGCCTTACAACAACCAAAGTTGACCAAAGTGCTGCACACAATAACACAATCGGTGCAAAGATACAGATAATTTCACTACTTATTAGTTTGTTTTCCCTTTGTTTGTTATTCATTCAAGTTTATATTTGTGTGCCTTAGATTTACACTAAAATACAAAGTGTGGCCATTTTTATATAAATATATATATTTAGATGTTATATTTCCAGGCATATGGGCAGTTGCAATCTATTCACTTAAAATAAATGCTTTCTATTTTTCATTCAGTTACTATGAACATCTTGGATACGATAGTACATAATATAAAATATATTAATAATTACTTTGCATAGTAACTAAGTACTTTTACAGCATAGTAACTGAGTTACTAACTCAATTACTTTTAGTGAGAGGAAATTTGTAATAGTAACTAATTGCTTTTTTAAAGTAAAATGCCCAACACTGGGAAACACTGATGTGCATTCTACAAGGTGGAAAAAAAGATATGTACAGGAGCTTAACAAAAGAAATGGCTATTTTGAAACCAATCAGAAATACTGTAAGTCAAATAATCTAAGCCAGAGGACTAAATAGAGCAAAAACAAAATTACACATTGTAACAAATTCAGTGCTTTATTCACATTCATTGTGTATAGTTCATGTGGTCAACAGCCCACACCAATTAGTTATAATTAGGTGCAGTACAAGGGATTTATTAAAGTCAGTAGTAGCGGTAGTGTCCTGCAAAACCAGCAGTGATTCCAAGATACAAGTGGTTAAAGTGAACACAGCTCATGAGTCAAACCTGTCCAAGTCGAGAGAGAGAAAGAAACAAATCCAAACAGACAGAGGAGCGAGCCGCAACGGTTTTGGGGTTGAGATGAACTGTTAAAAATCCGATGTGACGGCGAGAGAGCAGCAAAACAATCAGGGCCAACATTGGGTTTACTGTGAACGTTCCACACGCTTAGGTTTGCGATCTATCTCCATTTACTCTCAGCGAGACTTCATATTACCTATCTGTGGCAGAATACAATTTGAGGGGCAAAGCTGATACAGTTTGAAGGGGAGAGGAGTTGTCTGTTTAGTGATGGGTTAAATATTTTTGCTGAAGCTGGATTAGAGGGTTAGCAGGGTAAGTTCAGGGTTACTACAAAGCTGGATAACTTTCTAGCAGGATAGATCTCCATGGTAATATGCCCTTACCGCATAACCTGAACTGGACCAGGTTTAGTTCCTAGCTCAGATAAGAAGACTTGTCTCCAACAACCACCCCTGGGTGACCCCTGAGCTCAAAGCCCTCCTGAAACCAGAAGAAAAGGGCTTTCAACTCAGGGGACAGGAGGGGAGAGGACCATGTGAGAGTCCAGCATGAGCTCCAGTGGATGATCAAGAAGGCCAGGAAGGAATATGGGGTGAAGCTGGAGCAGAAGCTGGCGCAGGGCAATGCGCGGGACGTGTGGAGAGGTCTAAAGAACAGCTCTGGATTTGGACAAAGTGCCAGAGGGACAGCTGATGGAGACCAGCGCCGGGCGGATGAATTGTATATTGTAAGATACCTTTATTTACTATTTAACTGATTGCATATTTCCTGTCTTTTTTGCACACCCTGAGTGTTTCTTGAGAGCTGATTTAACAAGTGAATTTCTCTGTTGTGGGATCAATAAAGAATTATCTTATCTTAAGATGGTTCTTTGACTAATCAGAGGAGAGAATCCTCCGCTTTGTCACCCAAACTCTGCGGTGTACGGAGGGGAGAGAGGAGCAGAGAGGGAAGAGGAGGAAGCACCTTGAGCAGTGAACTCCTTCATTTCAAAGTGCACATGCATTTTATAAAGTAGCGCCAGCGTGTTGTAACTTTTACTACACACCTGTATGTGGCAGATGCAGATTGAGGACTACATAAAAAAAAGTCTTATTTCTCGTCATATAATAGTACGAGTGTTGAATTTCAGCTGTAATAAAAGATTATTAACAAATGTGGACATTTGCTTGGTTCAAACACGTGCTGTTCAGGGCTCTACATATAGTGCAATATATATATTTGTCATGAGTTTAGTGATAGATTTTTAGATATTCAGATTTCACACGCTCACAAGTCCTCAGAAAAAAACAGGGTTAACTGATAATGTGCTTTGTAGTACCACTTATCCAGAAGCTCCATGTCAGGGTTTGTCAACTCGGGTTAGAGGAACTAATCCCTGTTCAACCAGTTTGGTAGAATACCCCTCAGGAAGAGTGATTTCATTACCTTGTTGATCCAAGGTCTTATGAATCAACTCTTTACCTACCAATATGCATACGTTTCCCTTCCTGTTTCAACCATGTGCCTCCTCTGTCCCATCTTCGTCGCAGCAGCAGAACCACCAGCCTCCCAATCTCCTCCTCATCAGCAGTGTCGAAAAACTGCATGATAAAAGTGTGTCCCCAAATAACAAGTTCTACATCTTTTCCCCTCCTCCATTGCTTCACTTGAGCATATCTACCAACAGAATTATTCCGCAACGTATTCTCGTGTGCTCTAAATCTCTCCTATTACACATTTGGAGATTAATTAACACTGACTCCAAAGTAAATTGGCTCATTCAATCATTTAATAATGACCTGTTTATTGTATCAGCTTTACAGGTCAGAAGAAATTACTTTTACCAATAATAATTTCGATGCTTTGGTGTGTGTGTGTGGAATCCATTAGTAACCTACCCACTCTGCTCCATCAAATATAACATGAATTGCTTGGCCCAAATCTTTGTTAACGTTCCCTGTTCGCTTTGTGCAGAACCATGACTGCACTTCCAATATCTAGCACCCATGTTTTGCCGCCACCAAGGGATTTTGATGCTTTTCTACACACATTGCGACAACCAATAACTAGTAAAATAGTGTGACTTCACAGAAATAAGCATGCAGCGGCAGGTATGAAACCATAGTAGAAAGCCGATCCGCAGGGAGGCTTGGCTCTGTAAAACTGGCAATGTTATGAGTGTAAAGTGCCATTTCCATCCCCCAGAGAGCTCCTCAATGAGACTCCTGGGATCTCGCCGCTGTGGAAGATCCGCCTATCGCACGTTTTGATTGCATGTTGACTGCAGGTAGCAGCTTTTTCTGGAAATAGAAGTGCAGCGTTTGACTCGTGTGAGGGTCTCACATGCGCTTGCTTCGATTAACGCCGATATTATGCAAGCTCTTAAGTGCTGTGAAGTGCTGGTGGCTTACAGTGAAGAGAGGAGATAAGGATTTGGCGTGGGCCTAATTAAAACGCTAGCCCACACATGCTCCGAGGATTTATTTTCAATTGAATCTGGTCCAACATTTTAAATGATATGTTTTTGCTTTGATGTGGTGCCTCTGTTACGACTCCTGCCTTTTGTACAACAACCCAATATGTCAGGAACAATCACTTGGACCCAATACATTCTATTCAATACAACACACACTTTTTTTTTTATCTTCACATTCTGATTCAGGGGATGAATTGTATTGCCAACAGAAGATTCGTCTCAGAATGTTTAAGTTTTGCGAAACAGACAGGTCTTCGACAAGGAGCAGCCCAAACATACTGTACTATTCGGTGGACATTTTAAAGTGGGGGCTCCCGCGGGTTGCTGGCCAATCCCAGCTATTTTGTGAGTCTCAGTCAGAAAAGTTAACTTTTTTTTTCACAAGAGGCTTATTGGTATCATTATTTATCATTACCTTTTTTTTTTTCAAACAAAATGTAATAAATACTTCCTTTCTTTATGGTTTTAAACTATTTGTGCCTTTGCCCAAAACAATTTAGTGTTGTTCTGTTGTATATTGAAAGAGGACATATACAAAATCTCTGCAAAGTTTTCATCCAATCCATACTTAAATTTTGATATTACAGAAAGTGAAGTGAAAAGGGCTATAGATAAACTCAAGGTTAAGAAAGCGACTGGATTTGACAACTTGTCTAATGAATTGCTGAAACGGCCTGATTTGTTCCCAGGGCTTTGTCATTTACTGTTTACTTGCTTTGAGCAGGGCTTGGTCCCCACAGACTGGCACAAATCTGTAATTAAACCTATTCCAAAGTCACAGAGTTCAGACCCTCGAGTGCCGATGAATTACAGAGGAATAAGTCTTCTTAGTTGTGTATACAAATTGTATACCAGGAATCTCAATGAGAGGTTGACTTGCTACCTGGAATCCCTTAACCTACTGGCCGACGAACAGAACAGGTTTAGGCAGAAAAGAGCCTGTATAGATCACATTTATTCTCTTATCACCGTAGTAAATGCTAGAAAACAAGAGGGAAAGTCTACCTTTGCTTGTTTCATAGACTTTCAGAAAGCCTTTGACTGTGTTAATCGAGATTTACTTGGTTATGTGTTATTAAAAACTCAGTAAAGGCTATTTATAAAAATCCTACATCTTGTGTTCAAGTAAATGACCACTTAACTGACTGGTTCCCAACACCATATGGCGTAAAACAGGGTGATGTTCTGTCTCCCACATTATTTGCCATATATATTAATGATTTTGTAAATGAAGTCAAAGAGGCAGATGTGGGCATCAATGTGGGAGACTTGAAACTTTATTCTGTATTCTGTTGTATGCGGATGACATCGTGCTATTGGCTGAAAAGGAATCAGACCTTCAAATGTTGAATATTGTTCATGCTTGGTGCAACAAAATGAGACTGTTGATAAAATGTTTTGGCACTATAGTTCTTTCTTTTACTAAAAAGTACAAATATCTTGGATTTACTGTAGATGAACATCTCACATTTGACGAAGGGATTAAATCACTGTCTGATAGAGCTCTCGGTGCCGTTATAAACAGACTTAAGGCGTGTTGTGATCTAGGTTATAAAACCTACACTGAGCTGTACAGATCTTGTGTTTGTCCTGTGTTGGATTATGGTGCTGGGGTCTGGGGTTACTGTAAACAAACCCACAGTGAAAAAGTTCAATGCAGAGCTTTGAGGTATTTTTTAGGTGTACACAAAAACACCCCTAAGCTTGCTCTGTACGGAGACATGGGTTGGGAACCATGCGAAGTGAGGCATGTTTGTGACATGGTACGGTTATGGAATAGGTTCATCAATATGTCTGACACAAGACTGTCCAAACACATCTTTAAACGTGACCTGTCTAATAGATATGGCTGGAGTGCGCAGATGGAGAACATTTTTGTTGATGCTGATCTCCAGTTTATTTTTTAGAAACAAGTTGAGATGTAATGTTGGAGAAATTACAAAAGTCTACTTTGAAAAGTATAAACATAAATGGTTAAATGATGTCTTGTGTTTGCCCTGAGCCCTATGTGACCCTGAACCTGCCTAGAGGTCAACACACCCAGAGGAGTATTGTGCTTGATTCACGTGGCATTATCAGTTTTATTGAATAAACTCTCCCGGCCTGGCTGAGCTGTGCTCATGGTGTGCGTTTCCAGGTACATTAAGATAAGTCTTTATTGATCTCACAATGAATAAATTCACTTGTTACATTCAGCTCTCAGAAACACTCCGGGTGTGCAGGATAGGCAGGAAATGTGCAAACAGTTCCATAGCAAATAGAGGTATCCTGATCTACAATGACTATCAAAACCTTCAAGGGGGAAAAAAGCATAAAAAGTATGAACAGTAAAATTAATAAAATTTTAATAAATAAATAACCTAAACAGACTGTAGTAAGGGAGACAAAAAGTGTATAAAATATACACTATTTCCTCGTTCATCCCCTCATTATTACATTGTGTTGTAGCTACTAACACATTGTTTATTTTAGTGTCTTGGATGGTTGAGAGCCGTCCATTACTCTCTCGATGGGCTGTGGTCCTGGTTAGCTGGGGTCCTCAAGTGTCGAGTGCAGCAGCCATCTTCTGGACAAGCCGAGAGGGGCTAGATCTGAGCGTGTGATGGTAGGATATGCCTTGCCTCGTGGTTTTATCCCCTCCTGTAGAAGGCACTCCAAACTAACCACCTTTCCTCAATATTTAGGTGGACCTTCTCCATGCTGCTTGTTATTGCATCCTTTTCTTCTATGTAACAGTGTTACCCTTATGGACATTGTGTAACTCAAGCTAACTGCAAAATGTGATGTGCCTGAAAACTAAAGGCCAGCAGCACACACTACACAATGTTTCTAGTCTTAAACGATTTTATATAGAATGGGGGTGTCCACACTACACTACTGGATTTAGTGCGATTTTAGAACGTCTGGGGGTTCATACATAATGACTGAGAATCATAAGAGCCAAAACACTACACGATTCTGTCAAACAGCTGATATTTGTCTGTCCTCTCCATTTCTCCTCCGGTTTCAAAAACTGACCCCAAACCGCAAATAGGCCGTGTTTGTGAGCGTGGGAAAACATGTGCGTGTCCCGATTGGTCAACAGTGTCAACAGTGTCACAACATCGCAATGCAAGGCTCCTACTGCTACGAAGCCTTCAACTTGGCTATAGTTCTGTCAAATGGAGATAAAAGTCGGCGACACGAAGAAGCGGGACGTATTTCAGAGGATTTAATAAGAAAAGGAGACGGGCCTCAGCCCCGAGATGGAGGAGACGAAGGAGACAGCGGAGAAAGCAGAGAGAGGCTAGCTGAACAGTTCGTCTCCAAGCTCAGTAAGTGCTGCTCGCGGTTGAAATGTGGCTTGAAAAGGTGATTCTCATGAACGTTTGGTGACATAAAGTCGTGCTGTTTCGTGTGGGGCTGTGACCATGAAATGAGTAGTTTGTTCCGCTGTTTTGACAGAGAAATGGAAAAGGAGGCGCAGCTGTGTTTTTCTGTCTTCATTTCACTCTGTCATTGGCCGCTGCTTTCTGTGTGTTCACTTTGGGGACATTAAAATCACCCACGTTTTTCCTGTGCGTCCGAAATCGGGCAAGCTGGCATCCAACTGAAAGCTAATGCGTACAAGCTGGGATGCAACTGAAAGCTAATGTGTACAAGCTGGGATCCAACTGAAAGCTAATGTGTACAAGCTGAAATCCAACTGAAAGCTAATGTGTACAAACTGAGATCCAACTGAAAGCTAATGTGTACAAACTGAGATCCAACTGAAAGCTAATGTGTACAAACTGAGATCCAACTGAAAGCTAATGTGTACAAACTGAAATCCAACTGAAAGCTAATGTGTACAAGATGGGATCCAACTGAAAGCTAATGTGTACAAGCTGAAATCCAACTGAAAGCTAATGTGTACAAGCTGGGATCCAACTGAAAGCTAACGTGTACAAACTGAAATCCAACTGAAAGCTAATGTGTACAAGCTGGGATCCAACTGAAAACTTATGTGTAAAAACTGAGATCCAACTGAAAGCTAATGTGTACAAGATGGGATCCAACTGAAAGCTAACGTGTACAAACTGAGATCCAACTGAAAGCTAATGTGTACAAGATGGGATCCAACTGAAAGCTAACGTGTACAAACTGAGATCCAACTGAAAGCTAACGTGTATAAACTGAGATCCAACTGAAAGCTAATGTGTACCAACTGATGTTACAAATGAAAGCTGTGATTTAAAACGTCGAACTAAAGTATGAAATGAGAAGTAGAAGCTAAAAGTACAACATATAAATAAATGATATGTAAAAGGAACATGCTGCCTCTGACCTATTGGGTAGAACCACTGCTCGTAATGTCACACATGCAGTCATGAGTACATTTCCTTTGGTCATTCTTCCTCTGTAGTACTGCTGAAGGGTTGTACTGTGTCAGAGATGAAAGATGAAACTGTCCTTCAGGGATTTGCTCTTTTTTTTAACAATGCAATTCCCGCAGCAGTCTGCAGAGGGAGCTCCAGGCAAACATCCTGACCTGCCCTGGGTCTCATTTAAGCGTGATATGTCACTTCAGCACAAGTTTGTAGGTACCAATCTTGTGGAGACGTAAACATAGTGTGGCTATAACGCGGACATGGAACCTTGACTGGCTGATTGCTGAGTAACTATGATTTCATTAAGGCGGATGCGTCTCGGACTGACACGCACATTCATCAGCTGCTCACTCAAGAGGGTAATAATGACCAATACATCCTTCACTTATACCTGGTCCTCCTCGCCGCCTCCCTCCTCGTCGTAGTTGAGCACGTTCTCGCGGATGTCCTCCCAGCCGTCGTGGTGCGCCGACACGTGGTACACCCCCTCCTTCAGACCTTTGTAGCTCCTCCAGCGCGTGTACAAGAAGATGCCCAGGAGCAGCGCTGCAAAGACACATCCGTCCGCATTAGCAATACAAATCCACATGATCAAGATCCTTCAGCCAATTAGCACGCGGCCCCAGAGAGAGCGCCGCTGTCTGATGAAGTCGGCCTGGAGCGTCCTCCGGCTCGAATGTGGGCTGGAAATATGATAAGAGGTTTAAATGATCGTAATGTTTATGCTAATGGGCTTTTCTCCACTTTTAACATGTCGTACTGCGCCGGACGGGCTGTGCATACTAATACTGCGGCTAATCAAGATCCGATTCACACTGCATATAGCCCCGGGAAATGAGGAGAACATAAAGAGCAAGTTGTGGGTTTTGAAGGTAATAGAATTATTCATTAATGAATCTTCTTATCCCTATTAGCTACTGAAGCTTTGAGCCTTTGGCAGACAGGGGTCAGATATTATCAGGAGAGATGACCATAGTTTTACTGAAATATCTTTTTTCTACAATCATCCTTTGTTTTAGGAATTCATCTTAACCTTTGTTCCATCTATAGGCTTGTATAGAGCCGTGGTCATTAAGCTTCAGTAATGGTTTAACGTTTCACTGGGTTTACCTCCAGTTATTATGTTTGTCCGAGTGAGGCCAACTCTAGACAGTGTTTAGTGATTTAATCTTGATCTAAGCTCGGTGGTAGTTGGAAGGTCAAATATTTCACGAGGTGGCACTTTGTGTGAAAAGATTGAGGAAAATAATTAGTGATTTGGCCGATTTTTATGACCCAAAGTGACATACTTGCATGTCCTTATAGTCATATAGTTTTAGGTTTTTATTTATGTAAGTTATGTGTTATATGTTTTATGTTTCATATTGCTCAACGGAAAATAAAACAATTCTGATTCTGACTAGCCTTTTGATAATTAGAGAAAATATGCAGGCTTAGTATCTGCTATATTTACATTTGGGCCAACACTCTCACATTTTCACCTTGAAGTTGTTTATTAGCAGGGCAAAGACTGGTATTCTACCCTCACGTTCAAATTACAATTTTATTTTAAGTTTTCCTTTCCAAAATCAGACTGAAAATGCTACATTTTCATGCATTTTAAACACGTTTAAAAAGTATCTCTTATGAGGAAATAAAACATAAATGACTCTTGCAGGGAGATTATGTCCAGTAGCTAAATGAATAAGCATATTCTTCAACGTAGCCTGCATTTATCAATAATTGCTCTCATTCAGCCTATGGCGCACATGTTTAACAAGGAACAACAGTGACTTGTAATTGATTTGCACTGCTAATGGGGAAACTGTACTTATTATGTAAATCGGAAAAGGCATTACTGCCGATGACATTTCCCTCTATGAAATGCCTGCACCTGTGGGCATTTTGGCTCTTGCATAGCTAATTTTGTGTATTTAGAAAAAGACAGGGAAAATAAACGAGCTAACAATGCCCAAGCTGACAGAGGCCGGAGATGTTATTACAGCTAATTGCCATCTCATTACCAACTGACACATTATGGGAATTACACACACTAAAACTGAATTCAACTCCAGCTCATACAAGGTGTTAACCCCAATTACAGAGAAAAAAAAGGGAAAAATTGAGAGAGAGGAAGTAGCAGCAGCAGCAGCTCTGCCACACCTCCCAGCAGGGCCGTTTCCAGCTACAGTATGTAATAAAATAACTTGATTTTTATGTTTTTAACTTGTGCACCTACACACATAGAATTATAAATGTATTTATTGTTGACAAATGCCCAAAAAACTGATCAAACAAACGTGTGCGAGTTATCTCCTCAGAGCTGACGAACTTTACTGGGAGTGGGACATCTCCAGCCCGTCTCCATGGAGATGTAGAGTAAAGGCAGCCAAATATAAGATTTAAATAAGTTAGGTAGTCATCCAAATTCATTCTTTGATTGCCCATTTTCTGTGTCTCACTAGTCATTAAAAGCATGCTTTGTGTTCATGGCAAAAGTATAATCCAAAATGTTACACAGTGTGCCTTTAACTAACCAGGACTGTCGCAAATATGCATAATAACAAAACTGCCTATATTTTTAGCAAACGAAATCTAAATAATGGATTGTGCCAGGTTAAAATGTATGGTTTTACTTTGTGGACATATAAGGTACTGTAATTTACGGACAATAAGCTGCTTCTTTTTCTCTATGCTTTGAACGTTGCGGCTCATACAACACTGCGGCTAATTTATAGATTTTTATGGTCATACAGAATATTGTGTCATGTTATCAATAACGATGCACCGACATTTAACACGAGGGGGTCCAAAAACACTCTGATGAAAGAACTCCGACGTGAGAAAGATGCAATAACAGGCTTCGGGTGCAAAATATGTGCATTTAATTCTCTCACTGCTGAAATATTATTATTTGAAGCGCATGTTTATTTCATCAATCGCAAGCCTCGAGCGATACAAAACCGACCCAGCTCAGAGCCCGGGAAAGCCGGGCCACACTCCTGAGGAGGAGTCGCTGTGCGGGCAGCATTTCAGTTTGACTGAACACACAGGTTTAAAGAATAATATAATCGAATTTATAAACTGTCTTCTTAACACACTTTTATTAAAGTAAATGTACCTGTAGGCCACTGTTCTCTTGAAATATTTGACTGTGCACATTTTTTTTTCTTTAATAAATTATATTCTGGTGCCTTCAAAAAATTGGTTCAGAGAGATTTTGAATAGCCCACCTTGTTTACGTTTTTTGAGTACCGGTGAAAAATAACAATGAAAATGTAAATTTTACCTTGTTTTCTTGGGGTGCAAGATGTTTTTGCAAGAGTGTAAGGAAAACATAATTTGGAGAAAACGGAACTTGAAGTTTTATTACACTGTACGTGTGTAACTCGTATGCCACTGCTGTCTCCCAGAAAGGATATCACCACATTCGCCTTACATACTACACGTGGATACCAAACATGTCTATATTTCTGACAGAATAAATAAGACAAAGTAACGCCGCGCATGTGGCATGTGAACCGTTCTTGCCCTGGGCCCAAGCAAGTCTGTCGATGGCCCTTCAACCAACATTTTTTACTTTTTTTGTGAGATTATTTGGTTCTGCTTGAGTCTTAATAATAATAGCGTCCAACACCACCGCTCTCCCCAACTCCTCCTTACACAATTTGCATGTGTCCCTCAATTTGTGACCCTTGCCGATGTCTAGCAGCAAATCGCCGTTGCCTGTTGTGCGTCACCTCCTTTTTTATAGTTACCAGCCATTCACTCGCTCAATCCACTCTCCTCTCCATGACACGAGCCTCCTCTAACAGCTCTAACACCCACATACGCTCCTCTGCGTGTCCCCGCTCCTATTCACGCGCCTTGTTTTTCTCATCAAATGCAAACAGGCAAATCAAAAGGGCTCCCGAAAAAAGAACAACTCGTACAAGATGGAGCGTAATTTGGATGTGTGTTTATTCATGCGAAAACAGATGTCATTAATTGAACAGTCTTTTTTTTTTTGCCACTAATGTTCTTTCATCAAATCTTTTTTTTCTTTTTTCACTGACGCGACTGCGAGGAAGGCACACGAGAAAATAATCCCGTGTAAAAACAGCCCCGTTGACGATTCGAAGTGACAGGTTTATAAATATCGTTAATCTGAAATAAGACATCACTGTGCAAAATCCGAGATCTCAAATAATTGGAACGCCGCCCCCTGCAGGCATTCATTGCTTATTTAATTGGATTCTCATTCACTCGACCGACCGTAAAGAGACAGATGATGTTTCTGGTGATGACTGAGTTTAAAAAGTTCAAAGGTCATATGCCCCCTAAACAAACACTATTATGTTCGTGTCGATAAAAAAAATGGATACACATTTTGCATTTCAGTATATCTTTACTGTTATCTGAAATAAATCACTGTATACTGCAGATGGTTGTTTTTCAAAATAATAACTTTATTTTCCGTATGACATTGTGGGCCCGATCTTGCGTTTCTAAAAGCAGACTGTAGACTAGATTTTTGCACAGTCAGGGTGCACTATGGCGATATCTTCAGCTTCATACCTGGCGCAGTAAGTGGGTTCATCGGGGGCTGTACATGGGCTGGACAGACACCCATGGCCAATAGCGAAGGTGTGTACAACAGCGATCTCTCCCTGAGCTTTTTCTTCCCACAGACCAATGCTTTCTGTGCAACGGGGTTAACATTTCAGCAGCGTGTAGAGCCCCACACGGCGCTAGAGTGGGACCATCGAGTTGTACAGAGTTCAACCCACAGTGGGAGAAATAGTTTGTAGTTTGTCGGGAGAACGCTTAATAAGATGCGCAGTGCCCAATGTTAATGTAAGAAGGGGAAAGAGAAAAGGAAACTGTAAGCGATTGTTGTCTGCGTTGTTCGACCCCCTTTTTCTCGGAGCGACACCCTCAGGCTACCAGCGAAAGCACTGGTGCACCATCGTTTACACGCAAGATTCCAACTTCACCTTCAGCAACGCTGTTGCGCCAGAAGGAAGATTGGGCCCTACAGGTATATCTGTTCTGCAGCTAGTCATTTCAAGATAATAAAAAAAAAGATAAATAATAACTGTGCCTCTAACTTCACCGCTCAGTAATAGCATGACAATATGGAAACAGCATGGTGCCTAACAGTGTAATAACATAGTAATTAAATTGAACCTGGACACACACCATTTATTTCATGATGATCCTAATTCAAACTTCAGCCTTGACCTTAAACCAATATAAGCAGTGTAAAATACCTACAGTATTTTCCTAATGCAGTATCTTCAATGAAGGTACTTGATTCATCTTCTGTACTCAGTAGTTGAAGTCTTCTAATGCAGTATCCTTTGTTATCACATAGTTAATTTGCAATTTCTATCCTAATTTCTTGTTATTACAAAAAAAGAAAGCCAAAATGAGATAATCCAGCAAAAACACAGATGATTCCAATTAAGTTATCTTTACTTATCTCCACAAAATATTGACCAAATCTATTCCCCCTCCATACCTCGCCATCTAAAGCCTGTCCAATCTATCATGTGCACGCAGTGACAGCGGGCACCCAAACTCCCTGTGAATTGATAACACACCATTGGACAGCCCACCCTCCGACAACTTTGTGAGAGTAAATCCACCAGCTGCACACCACGGCGGGAAAAATCAATATTCATTTACTGTCAACTTGTCCCCCTTGCCACAAGCGGGGAGCCCGGCAGATTTATAAGACCAAATTGTTTCACGACAGTCACTGGTTCATTTTTAGAGTGGCACTATAGCTTTTAATGACCGGGACGGAACGGGCAGGGGATGAAGAGGAGCCGAGGGGATTGAAAGACACGGGGCTTACGATTGTGAAGCGGCGCGTTCCACAGGGTGGTCCCGCGGTTGTGAAGCCACTGAACTGGCAAACACAAGGTCGCAGGCCTGTGGTGGTCGCTTCAACGGCAAAGCTCTTAATTTACTGTGGGCTGTCCAGCTGTCCAGGGACTCAAGATGGCAGAACGAACCGGGGAACAGCAGGCGAGTGTGTACCTGACATGTGGGTAAGACAGGCGTCCTGCCGGTCCTGTGATAGAGTGGTGGATGGTTACAACTGCAATCATTTATAGCATCACTGTGCACTCCCTGACTTCCATCCATCCATCCATCCATCCATTTTCTTCCGCTTTATCCGGGGCCGGGTCGCGGGGGCAGCAGTCTCAGCAGAGATGCCCAGACTTCCCGATCCACGCACACCTCCTCCAGCTGTTCTGGGGGGACCCCGAGGCGACACCAGGCCAGCTCGGAGACATAGTCCCACCAGCGTGTCCTGGGCCTTCCACGAGGCCTCCTCCCAGTGGGACATGCCTGGAGCACCTCCCGAGGGAGGCGACCAGGAGGCATCCGGAACAGATGCCCTAGCCACCTCAGCTGGCTCCTTTCTGACTTATATCTAAAAATGTAATATACCAAGTTTATACCGGTAGCGTGATAGATGGGAAAAATTAAGTTGTTATACCATAGTCTGGGTGAATACTCAATTCTGATTGTCTGACTGGCGTGCGTTAAAGCTGTGCGTTTGTTAAGTGGTGACGTCACAGCTCTACTCCCAGGTCCGCAGATGTGCGAGAAATGACAAAAAACTCTTTAATACCACAATCAATATTTCTGAAATTCAACAGAGAGTTACTGAACATACTTATTAATCAGGCCCATTAGCCAAAAGTGCTGTACCTACTGCTATAAAAGCAGCCAAAATCGCTACATCCGGGTTAGCGGAGAAAAATGCTAACGGCGCAGCAGCTCCACTAAACCTGGAAGTAGCTACTTTAGTAAATATGACTTTTTTAGCAGTAGATGCGGCATTTTTGGCTAATGAGGCTATATCCACACGAAGACAAAACGCTTATATTTTCAGAAACTTTCTTTGTAAGCACGAAGCCAGCTCAGTAAATGTGTGCGTCCACATGGGTCGACTCAGGTCTGTGAAAACGGCGTGATTCACCTGCCAGGCCTGTGTGTGGCGCTGTGATGCTAACACAGATAATAGAACAAGATGTAGAGGGCGCATGCGCAGTAAACTTTTGTGGAATGTAAACAGGGAAAATGAAACGGATTCAAGGATTATGATTTACAGAAGAGACGAGGGGGCGAGTTTATTCTTCAGACGTAACGGGACTAAAGCAGAAAAACCTGTCAGTGACTTTGACTCAGTCCAAAAACACAGACTGTTTTTCTCCTTGTCACCTGTGGCTCACGGACTGCAGTGGAGCAAAGAGGAGCGGAGTAAAACCATCATAGATCCATGAGTAAAACTCATTCTAAGGTCAGTAGATTATGGATAACAGACTCCACTCTGGGGCTGTGATGTCATTGTTTTAATAAAAGGTGCGGAGACATTGTATCAACGGCGCCACGTAAACGGCGTTTTGAGATCTTTCCACTCTGGGACCTAGTTTGGAAAATGTTCGTTTACAGACCCCCAAAACGCCAGACTCGTATGGACGATACACTGGATTGATAAAATATCTTTGCGTTTGGTCCTCAGCTTGACTTCGTGTGGACAGGGCCTGAGTCTGAGAAATAAGTAGCTTCAGTAACTCTCCGTTGAGTTTCAGAAATATCGATGGTTGTTTTTAAGAGTTTTTCGTGTTTTTTTTTCTCGCATATTTGCCCGTCTGCAAGGACCCGGAAGCGGAAGTCGTGACGTCACACTTAACAAAGCTGTTTAACGCACAGTTAGTCTGGCGACAGTTAAATCATGCTCCATATCACTCCACTGCAGCCGTTTCCATAGTAACGACAAACATTTGAGCTGGAACTAGTTTCAGGTAAAACTGCTTGAAACGCCGAAAAATAACTCCTGCCCAGGACTTGAAAAAAGAAAGAAAACAGGCCACAATGAACAGTTTCAGTTTGTGGGACCATGGTATAAGCGGATTAGAATGCACGGCTCCTCATTGTTTATTCCTTACTTAAGTTTCAGCCGTGTGTAAAATTTGAAGGCACACACATACCGTGTAATTGCAACACTTCTAAAAAATTACGGACAAAAAATAGGAAATAGAGCCTTGATTTAGCCAGATTTCTGCTGAAACGGCTATCAAAAAGTGAGCCGTTTTCAATTATCTGCAGCTTTTGTGAACTGCTATTCTCCTGCTCATGTTGTACACACACGTCATAACAACCCCCGTGGTACCTCTGTATTTTGCAAATGAACAAACGAGGAGTGTCTGCGGATGCAACACGGGAAGCATTAGGGATAGAAAGAGTTAGGAAACTTCTTCACAGTCGGAGTGATATAAATGCTAATATATTCTCCTAACATCCCCCATCTACAGAGAGATGTGAAGAACAAACAAGTGATAATGTGCACAGGGTTTTGCGAGGAGCTAACTCTTCTCTTGAAGGTGCGCGGGTCACCGGCTGTGCCACGGACCAGCGCGTTTTCTGGGCAAACAACCTCCCGAGCCGCAGTCAGCGCCGAGGCCAAGGTGGTATCTCCTCCGGGTGGGAAAGGCTTACGGGGGTGTGAGCAAATAAGCAGCTCTTTTCGCAAAAGCCGAGTGGGATCCGTCTGAACTGCTGTCGGTCTATCCCAGGGCATAGACTGACAGCAGAGTGGCCGTCAATACATATGTGTCTTTCCCAGGGACAAAGCGGTTTGGAACTGGAATCAAACCCCCAACTTTTAGATAGTGCTGTCACCCCCGAGCCACTACTGCTGTCTTGTGTGAGAAATATAGATATTCCAGTCGCGCTTTTTCAATCATGGACTAAATAGATAAAATGTCATTGTCTATTATTGTCTAATGATGTTCCTGTGATTCAGCTTGAGGTCTGTGGGAGTTTTGCCACTGAAACACACATTGCCAGTGAGAAGACGACTGCAGCGGGTGCTGGTGGGTTGGGTCGAGTCCTTTGCACACTTTAAAGCTCATCACATATAAACTGCTGATCCTGGAGTAGCTCTGGGGATTTGGCCTAATGTAGCAGTTGTTCTCAGAGGCCAACTTGATTTATTGGAAAGCAACTTGAAAGGCGCGGATGGAGAGCTTTTACTTTCTAACAGTTAGAAAGTTAAAGAAAGGGGAGTGATGGTCAAAGGCGCGACGCAAACCTTGGAGGCAGTGTAAACAAATAAACAGATAATCTCTCTTTTCAGCCATAGACACGCGCACACACATAAGACACCCGGTCAAGTCCAAACTCCTCTTCTGTTTGCCCTCCGGAGTTCTGCTTTTGAACAGCGCAGATTCATCTTGTGCACCATGACCCAAAGCTTCCTGGCTCGCCTCCCCGCGGAGCTCGCACTAGCCACTGCTTTACTCTCTTGCGCTCATAGGAGGGAGGGAGAAAGGCGAGCGTACGCACCTGAAGATGCTATAAACAGAGAACCAGAAAACACCTCGACACCGCAGGAGGTTGCAGTTCCCCCCCTTTATATATACGGGTCTAGCCCTTAATGCGGATATTGATTGCCGGTGGAGCCTCATGTACGCATTTCTTTTCTGTTCAAAACTCCACGGGATTTTGTGTGTTTATTTGCAGAGGCGAGCGAGAAGCCGTAATGAAGTCCGTGTGAAGTTTGTTTACGGTCCATGATGACAATACGCGCTCATCTGTTGCATAGTTTAAGAGCATGTGATAGCATATTAAATGAAGGAAAGAAACCAATGGCCACTGGAGTATTGCTGTAGTACCGCCATATAGCCGCTAGTCACCCATTGGAATCCATTGCACTTTAGACACGTTAAAAACAACTTTAATGCCCGGTGCCTAATTGGAACTGTCTACAGCTAGATATTCCTCCTGTGATTACGCTGGGTTAGACACAATCAGAAGCACCGGGCTGGTTATCGTAGGATAAACTTTAGAAATCTCGTACTTAATGAGGGTCGGACTGTTAGCATTGGAGCTGCGCGAGCTACACATCACGCAAGGGCCGCGTGAAGATCCCGCACTTATGCCCTCATTAGGAACATGCTTCGTCAGAGCTGGGGAGGAGGAGTCTGTAAATCCGCCATGAATTACCCTTCGAACGTGGTCATTGTGGTAGACGGGGAGGAGTGAGTTATGACGGTCTATTAATACTATGTCTATGGGAGAAACAGAAGTAGGGCAGGATATGGCCAAATATTTAAATCTTTGTGTTAAAGAATGACATTGCGGTGACATGATCATGGGTGGTTTTAATTACGCCAGGCAGCGCAATTCACACCCACCACAACAGGTCACATTTAATAACTTTACAGAAAACAAGTTACAGCAATTACACATGATTAGTATGGTTGTCCAATATTTAACAGTCACATTACCAGTCCATATGGGCACTCAACGCGAGTCACGACCACCACATGAGATGCCGCATGGCCTGTAGTCAAGGTGAATCGACAGAGAACGTGACCGGGTGGAATGAAAACGAGATTAAAAGAGGGAGGCTCTCCCACCGACCAGCAGCCTATCGGAGGTTGTCAACATAAGTGTACAATACATAGTATAACATAACAGATTACAGGGACTCTTTGCTATAACATACCAGGTGGCTCTGGTCACACCAGGCCCGTGAATCCCACACACTTGACACATGCGAAGGTTACAGCTGAGACGTCTGTTACGCAGCGCCATGAAGCTACAAATAATGTTCAGAGTTAGCCCAGCGCATGGCCGATAGTTACAAACAGAAATGATCTCTGTGCCACTCACCGAGAGCACATGCTACACCACCTGCTCCGAACACTGGGCTTGCTCGACTTGCCTTAGTACAGTGACATTTCCTCGTGCTTCGCGACAATCTTCACATTCATGTTACTCTATGCGGCTCACAGACATGCTAGCTCCTGGTCGGCGAGGGAGAAATCAGGTGGGACGAACAAAGGGAATGCTTCAATATTTATACTCTGCAAGGCAACTTACCATTCATACTGCCACACTCATTAAAGGCTATTTTATTTCATTATTCATAATCGAAATTAAGTTGAAGGTGTCGGTCTACCTTCACGAGGCACTGATAAGGAGACATTTAATTACATTGACCTGGTCTATTATTATATATTAAAACCTGTGAAAAACAAACAAAAAAACGCTACCTTGCAGCGCGATCCTCCCTTAGGTCCTCTTTGTCTCTCAAGGCTTAATGACACCATCACCGAGGTAACACATTCTGGGTTATTATTAAGCACCTCCAGAGCGTCCAAACAATATTCACAGTAAGCTGCTCTGAATATTGGCATAGCTTTAGCTGTGCTCTTGGAAAACACAATACACATGTACTAGCATGACTGGATATGGCCCAGTATTGTATTAATGTGCATTGTGCAAGGTTGCTGGTTTATATGGACGGTGATCTGAAGATTATTCAATAACAAAATGAATTTTTCTTAAACTACATGCGCAAAAATCGTTTATATAGTGACTTTACGTATTTGATGTAAAGTGCTTTGAGCGCCTGAAGAGGTTGAAAAAGCACTATATGTGACCATTGTATTGGCTTTTTATATCAATAGTGCACACACCCAACCATAGGCTGCAAAAAGTCAGCTAGAAATAAGTACATTTGTCCTTGATTTGAATAAAGAAATCTCTCCACGGGGCAAGTTTTAGTTACACTTAAAGTAAGACAAAAGATCTCCTTACACTCAAAAACATAATTGGATTTTTTTTTTGCTGGACCTGAGCGCTGCCTTTGACACAGTGGACCACGGGATCTTACTTCACAGGTTAGAAAACTGGGTGAGAATCTCTGGTACTGCTCTAAACTGGTTCAAGTCCTATCTCGAGGATAGGACGTACTTTGTCGAAATATGTAACTGTGTCTTAGACAAAATGTCCATGACCTGTGGAGTCCCCCAGGGATCAATCTTGGGACCCCTCTTATTCAACTTGTACATGCTTCCATTGGGTCAGCTAATAAACAGCAACAATGTGTCGTACCACAACTACACAGATGACACTCAGATCTACGTGTCACTGACGGCAGGTGAACATGGGCCTGTAGATACTCTCTGTCACTGCATCGAACAGATCAGTTTGTGGATGCAAAACAACTTTCTCCAACTAAACTCAGACAAAACTGACATCATTGTTTTTGGCCCACAGACACAAAGACAAAGTGTTATCAGTCACCTTGAGTCTCCATCCATCCATCCATCCATCCATTTTCTTCCGCTTTATCCGGGGCCGGGTCGCGGGGGCAGCAGTCTCAGCAGAGATGCCCAGACTTCCCGATCCACGCACACCTCTTCCAGCTGTTCTGGGGGGACCCCGAGGCGACACCAGGCCAGCTCGGAGACATAGTCCCACCAGCGTGTCCTGGGCCTTCCACGAGGCCTCCTCCCAATAGGACATGCCTGGAACACCTCCCGAGGGAGGCGACCAGGAGGCATCCGGTACAGATGCCCTAGCCACCTCAGCTGGCTCCTTTCGACGTAGAGGAGTAGCGGCTCGAGTCCGAGCTCCTCCCGGGTAACTGAGCTCCTCACCCGATCTCGGAGGGTGCGCCCAGCCACCCTGCGAAGGAAACTCATTTCGGCCGCTTGTATTCGCGATCTTGACCTTTCGGTCATTACCCAAATCTCATGACCATAGGTGAGGGTGGGAACGTAGATCGATCGGTAAATCGAGAGCTTTGCCGCTTGGCTCAGCTCCCTCTTCACCACAACGGTCCGATACAGCGACCGCATCACTGCTGACGCCGCACCGATCCGTCTACCGATCTCACGCTCCACCCGTCCCTCACTCGTGAACAGGACCCCGAGATACTTGAACTCCTCCACTTGAGGCAAGGACACCCCACCGACCTGAAGCGGGGAAGCCACCTTTTTCCGGTGGAGAACCATGGCCTCAGATTTGGAGGTGCTGATCCTCATCCCGGCCGCTTCACACTCGGCTGCAAACCGCCCCAGTGCGCGCTGGAGGTCCTGATTTGAGGAAGCCAACAGAACAACATCGTCTGCAAACAGCAGAGATGAGATTGTGAGGTTCCCAAACCGGACACCCTCCGGCCCCTGGCTGCGCCTAGAAATTCTGTCCATAAAAGTAATGAACAGAACCGGTGACAAAGGGCAGCCCTGGCGGAGCCCAACACGCACCGGGAACAGGTCTGACTTACTGCCGGCAATGCGAACCAAGCTCCTGCTACGGTCATACAGGGAACGGACAGCCCTTAGTAGAGGGCCCCGTACCCCATACTCCCGGAGCACCCCCCACAGGGCACCACGAGGGACACGGTCGAACGCTTTCTCCAGGTCCACAAAGCACATGTGGACTGGTTGGGCGAACTCCCACAAACCCTCGAGCACCCGATGAAGGGTATAGAGCTGGTCCAGTGTTCCACGACCAGGACGAAAACCGCATTGTTCCTCCTGAATCCGAGGTTCGACTATTGGCCGGATCCTCCTCTCCAGTACCCTGGAATAGACCTTACCAGGGAGGCTGAGAAGTGTGATCCCCCTGTAATTGGAGCACACTCTCCGATCCCCCTTCTTGAAGAGGGGGACCACCACCCCGGTCTGCCAATCCAGAGGCACTGTCCCCAACCGCCACGCGATGTTGCAGAGACGTGTCAGCCAAGACAGCCCTACAACATCCAGAGACTTAAGGTACTCGGGACGAATCTCATCCACCCCCGGGGCCTTGCCACCTTGAGTCTCTCTCTCTAAAACCAAAAAATCTGGTTAGAAATCTAGAAGTAATCATGGACTCAGACCTGAACTTAAACAGCCACATCAAAGCAATAACATCATCAACTTTTTATCATCTGAAAAACATGGCTAAGATCAGAGGAATAGTGTCAAAACCAGACTTAGAGAGACTCATCCATGCATTTGTCTCCAGCAGGTTAGACTACTGTAACGGCTCACTGGCCTTTCTAAACGAGCTTTTAGAGCTGCAGTACATCCAGAACGCTGCTGCTCGAGTCCTGACAAGAACCAGAAAATACGACCATATTAGTCCAGTGCTCCGGTCCATGCACTGGCTTCCTGTCACTCAGAGAATATAATTTAAAACAGCTCTGCTTGTGTACAAGTCTTTTTCATGGTTTAGCACCAAAGTACTTCTCTGACATGTTAGAGCCGTATGAACCATCTCGGGCCCTGAGAACTTCAGGGAGGGGTCTCCTGGTGGTTCCCAGAGTCAATAATAAACACGGTGAGGCTGCGTGTCAGTTTCATGCAGCTAAAATCTGGAACAGTCTTCATGAGGATGTGAGACAGGCCTCAACTCTGACAATGTTCAAATCCAGACTGAAAACAGCTCTTTTTACCCGAGCATGAAAACTGAAAGTATTTTATCTGCACTCTTGCCTTTTACTGTAATTGATTAATGTTTATGTTGATGTTTTAATGATTGATTTTATCTGTTTTCTTGTAATTTTATGCAACTGTGAAAGCACTTTGAATTGCCCTGTGTATGAATTGTGCTCTACAAATAAACTTGCCTTGCCTTGCCTAATTTGAAAAGAAAATTTATATATATATATATATATATATATTTCTCTTCATTTAATTGTAACACACTTGCCCCATGGACAGATTTCTAGCTACTCAAATTAAGTGCAAATTTACTTTTAATTTCTGGATTACATTTTAAAGCCTTTAAACACAGTTCATATAACATTGCAAATACTTCTTATCTAGTGCATCATACGCATCAACATAATGATGTTGATGATGATAGCTAACAAAGCTCTATTGCAGCCTATTGGTGCGTTCCAGGCAACTGGTACCTTTCCCACCTCCCACTTGTTAAAATGCCTTGGAACGCCGCTCGAAGTGGTAATTTTAACTTGTAAACTCGGAGACCTTCAGACTGCTACGAGTTCGTATACGAGATGAAGACAGTAATGGTGGCCCCAGTGGAGGAGCCCCGCTAATGTTAAAACTGTAACAAAACCACTGCATCAGTGACGTGAACGTTACCTTTGGTCACAGCTTTCAACATAATGTTATGTCGCATGTTTTCAATTATATCTGGTTTAAAGAAACTTTCATAAAACATTAGTATCGTACGAGCTAACTGTTGTAGCATTATCCGTTTTGTTTACATATGACTTTATTCACCTGGAACGCTCTGAGGTCGTAAGTCGTAATTTTCAAGTGGGAAAGATACCAGTTACCACCAGTTGCCTGGAACGCACCTTTAGATTGACAGGGCGGATTTGTAGCTAACGGCAGAGCTGACCCACACAGAGAAGGCCACCTTTGATCAGTGCCTCGGGTTTTCAATTCACGACACACGAGACGCAGTGTTTTTGATCAAAAGGGAACGTATCTCAGAAGCGTAACCGGCGATTCCAACGCCATGGGAGGTAAAAGCGGCCTTTCCAGACTTAAGTCCAACCTGCTTTTATTTCAGATACGCCGGATGCGCCTCTCTGTGATCCATTGTACCTTGAGCAGTTCAAATGGCAGCGAGTGAGCGTGTGTGGGTAATGGGATTTCCAGTCAGACGATCAATATCCGGGCCGCGCTGCAACGAGATCAGTGTCTGTGAGTACATCAACACAAGTCAATAATAAAGTATAGATTTTGGCCTCATCAAACTATAATTATGTTTACCGCGGCCATCTGTCTCTCCGTGCACCCGGGCTAACGCCGCTTTCCCCTTTCCCTCTCATGCATTTCAAATACAACATGTGAAAGTTGGAGAGGGGCTAAAATATGGGAAATGTTGCCCCGCAGCAGCACAAACAACACTTTAAGCCACGAGTAGACTGAGAGCCTCCAGAACTGCAAGAGGGTCATTTTTTAAACTCGGAAAGAACATCGTCAGCACTGGGCAACGCAAGTGACGCGCAAGTTGTCCATTTAGTGAAACAAATAGCATAGTCCACATACATTGTTTGGTTTTAATTGTATAAATTGTTTATATCGATGTGGCTTCCAAATGGTCTGCGGGACACTTTTTAAAAAGAAATGTGTCTATTGATTGTGCGTATACTAATCAACGAAACATATAGCCGACCCACACGACTTTGGCGTTGTGTATGTGGCTCCAGACGCGTCAAACGAATTCACTTTATACCACAGGGGCGCAAAGTGCGGGCTCGCATGCCACACCTCTCAAAGGGGTTTTATTTGTGGGATGAAGGTGTGGTGAGATTTGTAAGGAGTAGCCATTTTGATCAACATAATGCACTGGTACACAGTTAAGAGCCAAAATAGCACAATACTTCAAGGCAATATCATCATCTGTTTGGAGCGGCAGTTGCGGTTTTGCCGTTACCGAGTCCCTAGAAACAAGGCAAAAACTTTCTTTCAATCTGTGTTTTTGATTTTAAGAAAATGCTTCAGTGCAGCTAGTAGCTCTTTTATAACTTTTATATGGAGGGACAGTGGCGCAGTTGGTAGAGCGTGTCGTGCCATGATGGGAAGTTTCGGGGGTTCGAATCTCGCTTTCTGAAGTTGCACACTATCGTTGTGTCCTTGGGCAAGACACTTCACCCACCTTGCCTCCGGTGTCTGCGTACACTGGGTGACTGGTTCCTTGCTGTAAAGCGCTCTGAGTGCCTCATGTAGGAGGAAAAGTGCTATATAAGTTGAGACCATTTACCATGATAACAACAACATAGGAAAATATTTGCCAGGTCTCCAAAGCCTTAGTGGGAGTGGAAACCAATGTCTATGGAGCAGTAAACTCTTACTCGGAATAGAATAAACTGACACCTACTCAATTGAACAAGATACTAATGATGGGATTTACAACTCTTTCCTGGGAGCCGAGTCTTTGGGATCCGTTCATTTCAAAGAGCCGTTCAAAAGAGAGGCTCTTTCTAACAACGCCAGCCAAATGACTCACAATATCTAAGATGAGATCGATGAAAGGCACACTTTATTTAAATCATCTAAAATGGGACTGATTGTTACGCTTTGAAAAACGTGTTTGTGAATAAAATCTTGCGCCACAACAAACAGAAAGAGGCTGCAACTGTCTGACAAACCATACTTGGTGCATTTAGCTTTGACGTTAAAACAAAAAGCTTTCACTTGTGTTGCCTGCTCCATTGTTGGGCTGACTCTTGTGTTCGTTCGAGGTAGTTATGGGTAAAAAAAAAATAATTAGATCCCGTTGGAACCGTTCAGTTTAAAGACCCATTCAAAATGGCCGGTCGGTCAAGATGAGATACAAATGATGTGTCTTTTTAGTTTTAGAAACGGAATATCTCCTAATTACCGGATAGATCTATTCTATTGGGACTGCTAGTTTCATCCGTACAAAACCTACAGACTGCAAATGACATTACTCTGATTGTTTTAGTGGATTTAAGACAAAATATAACAAGGTTTGAGACAGTTTCTTTGCAGAAGAGTTCCGAGGTCAAAATGACTAGGCCGCTCTAGCATTAAACGTAATTTAGTCCTCCTAATAGCAGCTCATGTGGCTAAAATCAGTATCTCTCATATAACTTCACTTCCAATGAGACTAAAGTCTTCCCACAGTAATCACTTTCTTGGCATAAAAATCTGTTCATTATGTTCTTCTATTAAATGGAAATTGGCTCGCGGAAGTATGGTCAAATTCTCAGTAGGGAAGCCGTAAAAATATGGCCTTTTTACTACTTTTCCAAGAATATGGGATCTCAAGGTGACTACAAGTCTGCTCTCTCTATCTAATTGCATCCTTTCTGACCACCTGCCTAAAGACTTGGACTGTCGGTCTGCAATATAACATTCTCCATGCACCTCCACAGTCCACATTCTATGACCCAGACACTGCACACGACCTATTGCCTGTATCTGCTCACAAAGCCAACGTAATTCCAAAGATAGATGGATGGATGGATAGATACTAAACAAATGGGTAAGATCCTCCCATTGTATAGTAACCGCATGTGCAGCCATGTTATGTGGTCAGAGGAAGACACAACATTTGTTACAAAAATGATAGGCCAACCAATGCGCAGTGTTTACATCGTGATATGAATTACTATAGGGTTACAATTGTCATGTTGTTTAAGGGTCATACAGTAATGCAATTTCAGTCCTGTGTGTCTGTACACTTGGTAGAATTGACAATAAAGCTACATTTGAATGACGACGAACAGGAACTCCATAGAAATAAAAAGGAGAAGTGGCGTCTGATTCTAAGGTGTCCTAACGTATGCGGCAAGTCTGGGAAACTTTTCAGCGTTTAATTTTCTTGCTCAATGTTTTTCTTTTTCTTTTCTATAGCCGTTAGCATTTAGCCTCAAAACAGCAAATTATGAACGTTTGTTTTAAGCAACCCATCATTTAGGTGAGGTCAAAGCCTGATTAGAAATCATTCATCAATTTGCAGATCTTTTAGGATTTTGCTTTTAAATAAATATCAGCGTATAAAAGTGGCATCTAAGCTAAATGCTACATCATATTCAGTTAAATTTGCACACCCAATGTCCACTAAACGTCATCTTATAATAGGAAACGCAGAAACCACATATTTTTGCAACAATGCTATAAATGGTCCCAACTTATACAGCGGTCATCAGGCCCAAACCGCTTTACAGCAAGGAACCACTCACCCATTCACTCTGTCAATCATACTCCAGTGTACACAGACACTGGAGGCGAGGTGGGTGAAGTGTCTTGCCCAAGGACACAACGAAGCTGGGATTCGAACCTCCGACCACCCGCTCTACCAACTGCACCACTGTCGCCCTACATAGGGACTGGCATCTCCTTTCATTTGTATGTAGGATTCAATTCAAACCGGTCTGGAGAACATTGCCTGACAGAAGTATGCAAGTTCAGCAACAGGGTCCGATGGCTAAAGGCATTTCTCTGCTTTCTATGCTCACTCACCCTGTTATGGCCTAAAATTGGGTTCTGGAAATGGATAAAAAGCCTGAATCAAGTTGTCATGGGATAGCGTGATATACTTATATAGTATAACTTGTGCCTAGAAATTCGCCCTTGAAATGAAGATTAAATGTAGTCACCAGTGCTTTAGTGAGCAGGGAAGCAATTTAAATATCAACAACAGCGAGCGGCAAACATGCTAATTTATTCTGGGCAGAGAGTTAGACCATGGAAACAACACACCACCACCACAAGTAGTGTGCGCTTTCTAAGAGGATACAGCATTACATGATTTAAAAAGTAATTGTTGTATAATACTGGCCCTATAGGCTGTGTCTTCCCCCCCCCCCCCCCCCCCCCCTCAATCTAGTGAATATGAAGATTTCGTCATGTACCGGCTCATCGGCTTGCGTCTCGGATGGCTGAACTTTGTTATTGTCCAGTCTAGGTTGTAAATTCACCTTGGGCGCGGGGGAAGGGGGGGAATTTCACACCATGGCTACGAAGGGTTCAGAAACACATTAGGTCACATTATAGATAAACTCGAAATGAAACCGAAGCAATAAAATAGAAAGTAATGCTGAAGGTGGAATGTCAATGTGAGGTCAGCTTGTGGAAAATGTACTCTTAACAGAGTCAAAGGGATGCAGGTGCTATCCGCAAAAGCAAAATACTTTTTATATATATTTTTTGCGATTATTGCTTTGTATTGTCATTTTGTTGATAGTTGATTTGTGCATAGTTTTGGATCCTTATTTCCTTTCTGTAGTACGGTAAGACTCTATTTTGTCTCCATGAGAATATTGTTAACACAGCCATTAGTGAAAAACAACAACAACAAAGGACCACTGCAATGATGACAAGCCGTGACCCAAATGACAGACAAACATTGGTGACAAAGCTGACTATCAAAAAGTATCAAAACTATTTATCAACAGTGATTTTAAGCCCACGGCCCACTGGAAAATGTCCCTCTGCCCCAACTTTTGGGTTAAGGTCAATTTATTCTTTGACATATTAGAAAGATTGGGATCGTGAATATATTTTGGAGTCTTTGAAGTTATTACTGCAAAAAATACAAATCAGAAGCTCAATGAATCAGACTGGAAATGTAGGAACCGATAACGCCAGTTTCAAAATGTAGTAGCAGACAACTGCACAAAAACAATGTTTGTTTTGGAAATAAATTCAAATTGATGTATTATTACATTATTGGCTGGATTTTTTTACATTTGTGAACGATTTTCATTTTGTCAGGCCAATAATGTAAGAACCAGCCATTAACGTATTCATTATTACATTATTGTCCGGTAAATCGTTTTATAATTACTTTATTGGTTCCAACAGGGAATTAGATTTAAACAAATCGCTCTGGAGAAAACTTCAAAATATGGTTAGATATAAAAGACTGGATAGATGCCACAGATATACATATAAATACATTTATTTTGTACATTAGAAGATGTTTTTCTTTCCAGGGGAAAGTTTACATGCTCAAAGAACAGATTGGTCTGAAGTTTAAAACGATTTAAGTTTAGCTGCAGTTTCTCCACTTCAAGTACATCCAGTTCAAAGTGAAAAAAAAAGCTCTGTTTGTTCGTAAATAGAAGTGAGAGTGCAGAGATGGAGGTAGTGTCTGTTCTTGGAATGAGCCCATGCTGCACATCAGGCTCCAGTCGACCTGCAGTGTGTGGGACCCTTTGTATTGATATGGGGGATTAGCCCAGTCATTGTGAAGGAGACTACTGTGTTCATAATGGCAAGGGTTTTTGTCTTGAAGCCGATCATTAATTGGCACAATCTTGTTAGTTTAACAAATAACCAGCTAACATTACACACTGAAGAGGAGAAACATTGACTTTGTCAGACAGTACTCACACACAGAGAAAACCTCCAGCTCACTCCTCTCCCAGCCAGCATTAGGACCAGGGCTCCTGATAAACCAGGCTACAGTCCTGGGCAACATGGGCTTTAAGGCCTGGGAGACCAGGAGGTCGTGGAGGTCGGAGACCATCCGAAGTGGACCATAAAAGTCTGCTGACAGGACAAGACAAGACTCGCTACTCCAAAACATGGACTCTGGTGTTTAAAGCTTAAAGAAGGAGAATACTCTGATGTTGTTAACAATATAAAAAAAATGGTGACTTTACAGAAGTTGGGTTTATTTTAAATGACATACTGCCTGAAAGAAGCCAGGTAAAAATAGGCATCTTCTTTTTTTTCTTCTTTTTTATCTCGAACCGAAGAGAGCACCTAAGGACATTCATTAAGTGGCGACAATCAAAGACTGTTATGCTCCGAGCAGGCGTGTTCTTTTCAAAGCTATCTGATTCTAAACCACTTTCAACCCTTTGTGTGAATGTATTGTCATTGTTGCTGTAATTGTTATAACCTCAATCGGGTATTATTGACGGGGTATCCAACCGTCTACCTTGAATCACCCATTGAATTGCCGAAGTGTCCATTGTAAACTTGAGAGCAGGCCATTGTTGTTGGGAAGGTCAAAGGTCCTCTATTGTGTATTATCCAGACAAATTACTTTTTAGACACCGTAACCATGATATTTAAAGTGTATATAAAGAAAAGACAATATAACCGTGAAGACAAAGCACAAAATACAACAAGGAACGGGGTTGTTGAAGGTTTATGAACTGGATGTTTGACAAACACAGAGGAGAACTTCTCGGACAAGTGACTGGAACTTTCAGAACGAGATTGAAAGAAAAAATCCCTTTAGATATTATATTTGTTTCCTTTTATAACCAGAAAGGTCCTCAGTGATTCTTTTCAGGGGAATCTTGGCTAAAGATGGGACACAAGTGGACCTGTTTTTTGTAGTGGTAGGGGCCACTGTTGCACCTGGAGAAAAACTATCTACAGACAGGGAGAACATACAACATTTTCCCCTGAGTCCTTGTGTCGAATTGTTGGGCATGAATAAAGCATTGTGCATCTCACCCTGGTTTCTGCTGACTTACAATACTCTTGAGCAGTGGGAATAAAGTCTCTGGTCTTGGGAAAATGGGGGACATAGTTGGAAATAGTTGGCTCTACCAAAACTAGAGACGTTTTTTTTGAGAACATAGATGATTAGCAAAGCGTAATACGACAAGGGACATTATAACAAAACAAACAAACAAACAATCAAGCTGGTGGCACATTCAAAATATTAAATAATTTAGAAAATTCCCAATGCATAAGATACAGGAACAGGTTAATAGACTAACCATTAAGTAAACAAACAATAAAACCACCTATGAAGCCATTTGCTGTTCTTTCTTGATGGAATAGGCATAACCATGAATAGGCCTTCATGAGCCAAGCAATTTTTTTTATTGTTTTCATTCACACGTCTTTTATTAAGCAAATATCCAAGCAGAAGAGCATTAATTACGGAGGTAGAAAAAAAACGGAGGCTTTATTTTCTTTCATTATCAAGTGAAGCAGAAATTAACGCACTAAGCACAGATTTTGTACAACTGGGAAACATATAGAATAGACGTTATTAAATCACAAGAAGAGGCCAGTAATAAACACGTGCCACATGGGAGGCTGAAATGAAAAAAAAAAAAATGAAAAGAAAAAAACGTAGGTCGTGGTTTTCATTAAAATTTGGAGTTTCAAAATGTTATGACTGACTGTTTGCGCATGATTCGTCATATAAGGAGTTTTCAGGCATGGTTGAGGATTGGCAGGTGTGAATGACAACTGGCAAAATATTGAGCGACAATGTTTCAAAATTCAAGTGGGGGAGTAGTTTTGGAGGGGCACCGCTGGGGAAGAGTGCAGTGGATTTATGGGGTTATGACAAATGATGAAAACCAAATTAGAAAATGGCGCTCTTAAAAACGAAAGTGCACTGGGGCTTTTCTTTATTTAATTAAAGTAAAAATAAGATATGAGGTTGATCTCACAGAAGAGAAATTCACTTGTTATTAAAGCAGCTCTTAAAAACACACAGTAAGGTGCAGATAGAAAAAGGGCTGTCAAAGATAAACAAGGTGAAAGCACAGTAAATTAATTAAGTCTTGCAGTATTGGGTTAAGATGAGACACTGCATTAGAATAGAATGAACAATTAGTTTTAAGTGATATCAAGTTTGCAGTATAGATTACTAATACAAAAAAAAATGTATTGCAAGTTTTTTATGTTTTTATACACAAATATGGTATTTTTATGCATCAAAATAATTTCAATGACATCCAAATAATGGATAGAGCCAGGTTTAAATGTATGGTTTTATTTTTTTTAAGAGGGGATTTTGGACAACTTGTACTTCACAGCTGGAACGTCCGGGTTCGATTCCAACCTGGACGGGGCCTTTCTGTGTGGAGTTTGCATGTTCTCCCCGTGTCTGCGTAGGTTTCCTCTGGGTACTCCGGTTTCCCCTACCACTAAAAACATGTACAATAGGCCCAGGGACTGCAGGTGGAAATTAGCACAAGTGCTATAAGCTGGTACAATGCATCTCTCCTTTCTGAGGCTAATGTTTATTGTACACTGTCCCTGTTCAAATAAATAAATAAATTAAATAAATAAGAATGAGAGTGTGTTTGAGAGTGCGAGTGGGAGACGACGGATGCAAATTAGCCCAAGGCTACAATCCGGCGTGGCGTGTTTACCTGTCCCAACCAAATAAATAAATTAAATAAATAAATTATAAATCAGGCTAGGAATCAGATATTGAAAAATCCCCCGGAAAACCCTTCAAAATAAAAGGCTTCCTGCACATGTATATTTTTCCTGTCTTTAGCTGCTGCTGTCTCCCTGCACGGAAATGACCATAATTAGATTATAGGATCATCTTGGTTGCCTTTTGTGTTACACATGGGTATCAAATATTTGGAAAATAATAAGTGCGGGAAAATGGTCGGTGTGCCACGATGTGTTCCCGGGAAATCTCAGGCTCGCTAGTGGACAAAACCTCTTAAAAAAAAGCATCGGAAAGTTTTATCTTTTTACATTAAAACTAAGATGTTAAGGAAGAAAAATCGCTAAGAATATCAATATTTGCCCACTGCGTCAAAATTAAATTGATGTGTTCACCTGCAGTGTCTCGCCTTAAATTGTACTAAAAATCGATCTTAGCAACTAAATGACTCAGAATAGAACAAAACACTATTCAAAGTAATATTAATGGAGAGATTCTGTACACATGGATAACGGCCACAGCCCAATTTGCCATGTTAATCCACAATATATCATAATTCGAAAGCCTTATCAATTGTTTTATGACCATCAAAAGGAGATTCAACAATTCACCTCCAAATGCTCCCCATGCTACTTCTACCACTTTACACTGCGGAGTTCTCATACTGTTTGATTTTTACTGCTTGAGTGGAGTGTAATGTGTTCGTTCTGCAGTTAATAGAAAGTCATTCCGTGGTGGAATATAAGAAGATCAGGTAGAATTTGCATTGCGAGGGAGTCTGACCTCTGAGGAGAACCCATCTAAACTGGCCCTCAAGTACTTACACAGCAAACATTGACTTTTGCTGTTATCACTTAAGTGAAATTGACTTTTGTTTTACCTCGGGGCCATAAATTACACTGAGGTCTTCATACGCATGTCCACGAATCACCGATTTTGAAAAGTTGTGACACTGCGGTAATTGTGAGATGAGATCATCACTAATCGTAGAAAATGCACAGTATGCGTTGTCCTTGAAGGGAAATGTCCGCACCCCAGATTATAACCTATTGTGCCTCTTTTTAGCGAAAGGGGAAACATGGAAAGGCAGACACGGGGAGATCGTGAACTCGACTCCGACGCAACTGAACATGGTATACCCTCTTGCTGTGGTTTATCTCTATATTGATTTCATTATCCAGTTCAGATATGGATTTCATTACCACCTCTGAAAGTCAACTTTATTTCATACCTTCCTTTTCCCAGCCAAAGTCTGGGGGAAAATACTCCAAACAGATAACCTTGGAAACATCTTCACCCTGAATGATTTTGCCGACTCGGTCTGATCAAATCAATGCAGCAATCTGTGAAGTGCGTGCCAAGCGGCTCTGGCAGTGGAGATTGGGGGGTGGGGGGGGGTGTAAATTCACTATATGGGGACTCACTGACTCCACACCTGTGTCCCTTTAATCTGCCAGGCTTCTTCTTTAATCTCCAACAAAAAGAAAGGAACTAGTGCTTAAGCCGTTCTTTCATCCGCTGTACCTCTGTGTGGCGCTGACCACTAATGAGACGCGCTACCTAATGCTGTATTTGTGCGACGCATATGGGATGTCGCTGCGATGGTAATGAGTTGTGGGCCACCCTTTGATCTCGTATGCAAACTGTAAATCGCATACAGGTTTTTCGACGGTAATTTACATGTAAATCACCGAAGCTTAAAATGGACAAACTTTCACCGACGGTTCCACAATGTCATAAAATAAGTTACAAACATACAGTGCCTCTCGAAAGTACTAATACACCTTGAACTTTTGCACATTTTGTCATGTTTACAACCCTAAACATAAAGATTTTATTTTGAATTTTTTACTGAAAGTTCACACACAAATAACAACTGTGAAGTGAAAGTAAAATGATACATGATTCTGTTATTTTTCAAAAAATTGGAAAAGTGAAAAGTGGGGCGTGCATAAGTATTCATGCAGCATTTTCTGAGTGCATTAAATTGTCTTTATAACATTCCTGCAGAATGTTCACACCTTGCCCTAACCATTAAATAGAGGCCACCTGTGCATAATCTACTCTCAGTATAATTCCAGCTGTTCTGTGAGAGCCTCAGAGCTATGGTCAGAGTGTATTGGTCACTAAAAAACATCATGAAGGCCAAGGAGCCGACCAGAGAGGTCAGGGATAAAGCTGTGGAGAAGTTTAAAGCAGCGTTAAGTTATACAAAGATTTCCCAACATTTGAACATCTCATGGAGCACTGTTCAATCCATCATTCGGAAATGGAAAGAGTATAGCACCACTGCGAACTAACCAAGACACGGCTGTCCACCTAAACTAACAGACCGAACAAGGAGATTAATACCACAAAGTATTAAGTCATGCTGTATGAATACTTACGCACGCCCCACTTTTCTATTATTTGAAAAATAACAGAATCATGTATCATTTTGCTTTCACTTCACAGTTGTCTGTTACTTGTGTGTCAACTTTCAGTAAAAAATTCAAAATAAAATCTTTATGTTTATGGTTGTAAACATGACAAAATGTGAAAAAGTTCAAGGTGTATTAGTACTTTCAAGAGGCGCTGTATATAATTAGCCTGGCATTAAATGTAGTTTGATTGCGAGGTAAAACAAACAAAACAAAAACGGAATTCTACCTTTAAAAGCATAGAATTTGTTGTGCATTTTCGACTTGAAAACTGGCTCACGCTGAACTCCAAGTCAAGACCTATATGATCAATAGCCATTGAAACTGCGTTGAAAGAGCATGTTCTCCCCATGTCCGACGTGTAGGTTTCCTCTGGGTGCTTCGGTTGCCACAACCTCTCAAAATATACAATCTCCCCTGAAGATCGTAATGTAAGTGGGGCTTTCCAGGTGACTTAAAATGTTTCTAAATCTATTCACTTTATTTAGCCCTACCCACTTTTGTGGTACAAGCATTACCGGTAAGTTGGATCCCTTTCTGTGTGTGGGGATTTCAATTGTAGTCTATCAAAGAGAGTGATGAAAATAAAAAAAAGGGACTAAACGTGAAGCTAGCAAAAAAGACTGCATGAAAAAGTGACCTGAGTGTGTGCTTTCTGTTGTGACTCTACATTAATGGTTTGGCTCTGAGGATCTGTACAGAACCGCAATATACTTAGGCAGCAGAAGTGTCACATGTTACATCAAAATCATGAATTAAAGCCAATGTTAGCCCAAGTTAGACCTGCAGTTTGGCCATGAACACAAGATGGTGCTGCGAGTTCTAAAAAAGGTGGTTTCAAAATGGCAATACGGAAACCACATGGATAATAGAACGTTTTTAGATCAACTAACTAATAAAATGTAAAAAAAAAAAAAGAAGGAGAAGAAGCTAAATCTACACTCATTTTATCAAAAGGCTTTAGCATCGTAATATTTCTAACTTCAGGGAATACAAACTGTGCGGGAGGAAAAAGCTTTTATGCCGCTCGACGTGTGCTCATTTTCTCCCCATTGTGAATTTGGTTCAAACATTTCCACAATCCAGTCTCTCTTCTTTACGCCTAAATTATCCCTGCGTGAATCCCATATAAATAGATAGGAGAGCGCAGTCGTATCAAGGCAGAGTCTGGACATGACAACCGACACTTCACGCCAAGCCCATTATTCACATTGGAGCACCTGAAGGATTCCTCGCTGCTTGCGTCTACAACCTCTGTCAGTCAGCGCACCAGTCTCATTATGTGGAGGGAGGACAAAAGTAAGTCTGTTCACGCGTGGATTTGCTCGCTGTCTTTATAGACTTTGCATTTTCTCAGACTATAAAGCATTTTGGGAGGATTTAAAAAGAGTATTATGCGTCATTATCAGTTGCCTTTTTAGCAATGTTCATTCATTTTATCCTGCTTGGTGAGGAAGTCTCTTTTTAAACATTTGTGAAATACACATTTTAATTAAATAATGTCTCTGTAAAGAAATCACAGTAAGGAGTAAGAGACTAGGCTGATCAGGATTTGCAATTACGTGACATGGATTATGGGCCTTCAAAATGTGGAAGACTGCTTTGTGTTTAATCTATGACTTTCGGAGTCCTTCAGCAGTAAAAGATGAAACAATTGAAGTGAACAAGATTACTACTAACTACTTGAATGAGGTGAAATGCAGTACTTCTCTTGGTATTGGGGCAGCTGTGATTGTGAAGCCGTTATAGTTATTTATTAGGCTACAGTCCTGTTGGATTTTGGACCAAATAAGCACCATTTTAAAATCACAGGTCATTATTAGTAATTTATTGAAAAAATGTTTTATCAGTAGTATTTTTGTGTGGCCCGCGACCCGCTGTGGGAGCTGAATTTTAGCCCAAGACTCAAAATGAGTTTAACACCCCTGATCTATGATAATTATGTGCATGCGTCATGTTAAAGGCCCTATACCTGATTTTTTAAACGAAACAATGACTTATGTAACATATTTGTAATTTGTTGATTGTTTAAATGTTTGTTGTTAATGAACAAGCCACACCAGATTGTAGCCTTGGGCTAATTTCCATCCGTCATCCCCCATGCGCACTCGTATTCATCCTGGCCTATTGTACATATTTTTAGTGGTAGGGGAAACCAGAGTACCTGGAGAAAACCTACACAGACACGGGGAGAACATGCAAACTCCACACAGAATGGTCCCGTCCCTGGTGGGAATTGAACCCGGACTTTCGAGCTGTGAGCGCAAGCACTAACCACTGTGCTATTTCCTTCTTTTGTCAGTAGAGGGCGCCACTTTAAAACCAAGTATTCAAAAGAATTGTTTAAAAGGATGGGAAAATCCGAAATTAGCAGGTTAATCGTACATTATTTCATGCAGCAAATACAGAGATTAAATAACATAAGAAGATTACATCCACAACGGTTTTCTCATTGCACACATCTTGAAATCTCGCCCAAACATTTAGTTAGAAAGCGAAACATTGCAAGAAAGCTCTTTCAAATCGACAAACTTTCTTTATTCTCGAGACACCAAATACAAGTCTCCTGAAATATTTAAAACAAATTCTTCTGTATTTCTATCGACCTGGTTCAAAACAGGAGACCCCTCTCTGGTAACTTTTTTTTTTAAAATCTCAACCAGCCAAAATACTATGAGCAAAAGTCAGGGGTTTAATGAATTAAACAAGCCCTGGAAGATACCACATTCCCTGAGCATTTCCCGGTGGAGGCAAGGGAAGTTTTGAGTGAGGAGAAAAAGCAGTTTACTTAAGTTTGACAAACAAATAAGACAGAACGCTTAAGTATGGATGCAAAAGTGTTGGAGAGCATGCAAAATCAAGTGCGCTGCCATCCTTTCCTATCGCCAACATCAATATTCAAGCCGCACGCTAAATCAAACTCCTGGGTTATTAATCATTGATACTGTCAGGAGACTGTCCGGAGTGGACTTTTGACTTGGTCTGCAGTCACGATGACATTTCCACGGAAACATTTTGTTGTGAACTCTCAAAGCCTGAGGAGCACCCCGGGGAACCGTACTAGGCCTGCACTGCCACTCTCCCCATCCAATCAATGGAAGAGTGGCTACGGGAAGCTCTGAAAGAGACAGCTCAGTCCATGGACATCAAGAACAACTGGATTAATAAGACACGGGGCAAGTCACATGAGAGAGACAGTGCGGGAGGACTGTCCCATCAGACGAAATCCAGGAATACATTGATGAAGGAAACTGTAGTCATAATATTCAATTGTATAGTGCCATTGTGCCAGATGAATGATCTGATTAAGATTTTAGATGTCTAAGGGCCAAAGTGGTTGCTAGGTACCGTTAAACAATACCTATCTAAAAAAATAAAGAGTTTAGATCGAAAAAAATAAAAGCATCAAAAGGAACTATCTAAAAATAAGTCATGATGCCTTTTGGTCCAGGAAAGTCATTTAAGTGACTCAGTTGTTTCAGGTCAAATAAACGATACAACTTAAAATAATGGTCTTTGGTGGAATACATTAACATTATTGTTCCGTTTTACGATTCTAGACGACACATATTGAAGTATTGGTATCGAAAAAAGTATTGTAAAAGTAGCGCGACCCATAGCACACCTGTAACAATGAAACACAGTTCTTTTACAGCTCCATAATAAAAGACCTGCCTTCAAATTATGCAAAGTATCTGGGATAACTAATGGTCCTGTACATTTATCAACGGAACCTTTGCTTTCGGGAAACTGCATGATCACTCCACTTAAATAACGCTGAATGAATACCGGGGTCTTCCACAGCTTCTTAAGACATGACACATATAATTTTACTGACATACTCATTAGTTAATTACCGGTAACTTATTTCTTTGACTTATGCTCATTAATTCTACTTGAATACTTCTATTAAGTTCCTGTTATTGCATAATTAGCTCTCATAAATGTAATCATTCTTAATTTGTGTCTACTTTACAATAAGCCGTATCATTTTGTTCATGGTGTTGATCACTCTGCTCCTTTGGCACCACCGATCTAGTTCCCAGAATTAATCCACTGTGCAAAATAGCCGGTGGTCTGTTTTCCTGTTTGAAATCCGAGATCCGGGTTGAGTTCAAGTCTCCATGAAACAAAGAGGTCGCTTTTCCTCCTCCCACCTGAATTTCATTCAAAGCGGCGCTTGACCGATCGAGCCGGGAGCGCTCCTCGGATTGAAAATACCACCAAACCCCCCGGAGCATTGATCCCGCTTTCAGCAGGTTTGGGTAAACAGTGTCCTATATGCCTACAAATCAAGTAATTAACACTTAAAGCAGGCGTCCACGCTCGGCACGATCAAGGGCGGGCAGCGCTTCTCGAACACGTGTGTGCCCGCGAGCCGTTTCCAAGGCAAGATGTTTGTAACGGACTTGAGAAGAATCATTTGAACTGCCTAGTCCGGGGGATGAGGACTGTGACACTCCTTGAATCTAAAATAAGTTCTGCAGCCGTATGACATTGAGACCATTTCTTTCATTCCCCCCCCCCAAATTCTGTCTCAGTAACTTTGTTGTTTTTGTCTCTGGCTGTCCGCTTTACTTCCTCGTCTGATCGCCCGGCTTGTCTTTACGCCGTTGCGATGCATTGTCCTCGATTAAACAAGGCGAACATGTCACGCTACTGACAAGCGCTAGAGTGCATAGTCGCGCCTCGGGCCTTCTCTCGGCAGCCGATCCGCTAGGAATAGAAGAAACACCAGCACTAAAGGTAAAGGCGTATGAATATTCAACACGCAGACAGACGGGAAGCGTTTCAAACAGAAGACAAGCCAGCGATTAACTTACAAACTGTCCTTTCAAGGCAGCCACGCTTGAGCGGTGTTGTCAAAGAGGTTTAGAGACTTAACAAAATGATGGGCGCCAATGGGCCATATCTATTCTTTTGACTTACAGCGCAGTCAGTCTATGGAGAGGAGTGACAACAAGGCGCACGGAATGTATTCTTAGTTGGGCATTAAAAAAAAAAGTGTTCAAGTGTTTGCTATGCAGAACAAGTGTAGAGTAAAGTTTGAAAACTTTGAATTATTGGGTTGTTTCTGTATGAGCCAACTGTTAACAATCTCTACACTTCAATGACCAGATACAATAATTCTGTCTCGAGTTACCCATTAATAGGATAAAATAACCAGTGTCAGCATTGGCAGCATTTGTACATGGTATAGACTAAAAGTGCTCCCAAAGTAATCAGAATCATAGGTATCAATTCCAAAAAGTGATGTATCATCCATCACAAATTACTGTTAGATCCGCATCAAAACCAAACCTGGAGTGTTTTTGGACTACAGATTAGCTACTACTGTTTTTAGCTTGTAGTTTCCCTCACTCCACTGGAGTATTTTATCGAAAATTCATAGCAGCTAAGTACCAACTCCACAGATCTCTAAGTCTGAATAGGTCCTCCCCTGCTCTATAAAATACAGATATGTTATTTAGATAAATGAAAAAGAATCCGGTTCTCCTATTCAATATGATTTTATCATACTCTACCTCTCTACACACGGCCCACGCTCTTGCAATTCAATGGGATAATACAAGCTACTGTATGTCATGTAAGAGTCCCACATTTGTTCAGTTCCGCTTGGACACTATAGATCCAGGACTTAATGGATGTGGGTGAATGACATTTTCTCAATATGTCTCAGTTTGTCTGTAGATTATTTAGAACTTTTATTATGCGTTTGTTTTTCTTTTATTTCAAGACCATTTACATTGTAGATTCTCACTGAGGGCATTCATTTATTACTGAACACATGTGGAATTATGTAAAAGAAAGGACGTTGAAATAGATTCTTCAAAACAGAATAGCAGTAATCAAGTGCTTTGATTACTGCTTTGCACTTTTGAGATTTTCTCAATGGGCTTCACCAGAAATGGTTTTGACTTCACAAACTGTTGAAAACCATTTTAGGTGATGACCTTATGAAGCTAATTGAGAAAATGTCAATAATAAAGCGTGGCAATTTGGAAGAATTTAAAATATAAAACATATTTTCAGTAATTTCACCCTTTTTTGTCCATCCATCCATTTTCTTCCTCTTTATCCGGGGCCGAGTCACGGGGGCAGCAGTCTCTGCAGAGATGCCCAGACGTCCCGATCCACGCACCCCTCCTCCAGCTGTTCTGGGGGGACCCCGAGGCGACACCAGGCCAGCTCGGAGACATAGTCCCGCCAGCGTGTCCTGGGCCCTCCACGAGGCCTCCTCCCAATAGGACATGCCTGGAACACCCTCCGAGGGAGGCGACCAGGAGGCATCCGGAACAGATGCCCGAGCCACATCAGGTTACCCCCTCCCAGGTAACCGAGCTCCTCACCCTATCTTGAAGGGTGCGCCCAGCCACCCTGCGAAGGAAACTATCATGTCCTTTTGGTCGGACCGAAAATACCCTTTTTTGTTTGCTACATAGTTCCTTCATAGTTTAATGTCTTCAATGAGAATCACATAATATAAAAAGTGTTAAAAATAAAGAAAAGCCGATACATTAAGTGTGTTTTGAAACTTTTTACTGTACTCATTTGCTAATTTTGACGAAGCAGCGGACACACATTGACACACAAGCGACCTGGTAATTCACTATTTATTGGTGTTCCTTTCTCACTTTGTTTCACTTTCTGTTGCTTTTTGCCCGCGTTGTCATAGCGTGTTATATCTTCACACTGAATAAAAGAGAAATTAACAACAAAATAGGCTATGTGACAAACCTTGCAATCAACCTTGCTAACAGTTCGTGAGCATAGAAACTTTTCAAAGCTTAATTTAATCCCACTGGGGCGAAAATTCAAAATAACCGGTTTCCTTTTTAAACAGTCCTCCCTGGGTTTCATGTGATGTGTGCGTGGTTTCTCTGGGAGTGGAGTCTTTCATTGTGCTATAGCGTGGGGCTCGGGGCTAGTTGAAAGCACTCATTGAACTGGATTGGATTTGCCACGGAGGCTCTAACTCACTGTACTCATCCATTTAATCCTTGTCCAAGTTTAAAGCGTTCGGAATAAAGTGCCAGCGATTTTGGCGTCTCGCAGAAAAATTGATCACCGGAGAGCCCCGCGAGCTGACGTCTCCATTAGTGTGACGGTCCGAACAATGGCACACGCACCAGATGCATTGGCAACTTTTTACCAGGACAACGTCGAGGGTCTGTTTGTAAATGTGGAGGCTTCAGTAAAATGCTTGGGTTTGGAGTGGGAATCTGATACGGAAGAAGAGAGATGTGAATATGATAGTTGTAAAAAAGTAGTGGGTTTTGTTGATTAAATAGTGTTTTAGTTTGCTTTTTTGAGGCAACAATAAAGTGAAGGAGTTATTATGTAAATAAATGTTAAACTCATAGCACCTTTTTTTTTGTGGGGTGAGTGTAAAGTATGTCTCACCCTTTTCAGGTAGGAAGGCTGTACGGTCAAGTTGAAAACACTAAGCCTGTACTGAGCCATTTATTTTTACCATCATTTATTTTGCTTCTCTTTGAGGTTGAATTAACCTACATTTCTACATCTGGTCACTCTAACACAGTTTCAAATATATACACAAAAAATGTAATTATACATATACCCTGACAGAATGGAAACTGCTCTGACTTCTAACAGTGGTTGGACACACCAGTCAACCTCAGCTGCCTGATGCGACTGCGCTCCATAATGTGTTAATTGCCAGAGTAACATCCTTTACATTGTTAACACATCTGCGGCGGCTGCCACACTGCTCTTATGGAGAACTGTGGAGGAGGCGGCGCACTGACAGGATGATCTAGAGCTGCACAGCCCGAGTGGAACACATTTTTCATTTTCTAGTTATCACTTTTATGGATCTCACTGTGTGACAAAGAAGATACAGCTCTGGCTTGCTACTTACCAACCGCGCTTTGCAAATATTACAAGTGGACAATGTAGCTGACTGCAAAACAATACAGGAATGCTTTAGTGTTTTTATGTTCGAGTTGTTCTTCTAAACCTAAATTATGTTCCCAGCAGTTATCCAGCAGAAAGTATAGGGCAATATATTAGGTGATATCTACTTTATAGTGTCAACTTGTCAAAGTTTGTCATCATGGTATAAAAATGTACAATGACTGTATAGACAAGCAAATAAAACAAAATTCACATTATTTGATCAGTAATAATTAATCCTGTTATGCTCATTGTGATGTCCTGCAAATTTTATGTAACAAATAGCAACCCCAAACTCTCCTCTGCTTTTTATAGTCCATCGACCGTCGCTGGAGCTGTACTACGCAGGGCTGCACTCTATGCTTCGATGGGTTTGTGAGCATGCCGTTGGCTGAAAATGAATTCTCTCTGATCCCAGCAGTGCTCGCTAAACGGCCTCCTAAATAGTTGTTTTCCCCTACGTAGCACACTTTAACTCCAACACGATTGAGGGCACAGTATAATACCTCAAAGCACAAACAATCCAAGATTCAGTGTACCTTTTCGGGAGGGTGCGGCGACGGCACATACCTAGCAGCGCCATGAAGCATATGCATATGGCGAAGAGCGAGCTGAAGCTGAGGCCCACGTCCTCCCTGTATATGGCCAGGGTGGTCTCGCAGTGGCGCCCCCTGTAGCCCTCGGGACAGTGACAGGTGAACTTGGAGGGGGACTGAGCCACGCAGGTCCCTCGGTGGCACGGCCGGGTGGCGCAGAGTGTGTACACGCATGACTTCCTGGTGCCGTTGACGCGGATCATGTGACCAGGGGGACACCTGTCAAGATGAGAGGAAAGTTTAAGGATAAAGGAGGAGCTTCGATATTTCAAATTCAGTATACTGTATATGTGCGAGTGTGTATGAGGAGTTGTCCGGTTGGTAGCAAAACATCCTAAAAAGAAGTTGTATTAATTTTGTAGGTCCTTTTGTAGGCTCCTGTGGTGGTCCTTTTACTCAGAGTAACGTTTTAAAGTAACTGCACATCTTGTAGTAGTCTTATCATACAGTACTTTATACTTCAAGTCATGAGTAATTATCAAAGTCAATAGTTTTTACTTGGACCAGAGAAAACATATTTGAAAACCTCTCATTTGAGTTTTGTGGCCACTCTCGCCATCTCTGGCCTCATCTGTGATCTCCAGTTTCATTTTGTTTTGAGTCCTTTCAAACCACTTAACATTACTTTTCACTTGTTCAAGGGTTTTTCAGGCTGATTCATAACATCAAAAACTACATATCTGTCAGGTTCTCTCAGAATAGACGTTGCATGTCTAACTCCACCTGTCAAAAGCAGAATTATCTCAAATCAGGGCAACTTTAGAGGTTTGAGCTTGTTTTTGGAAAAGTCCATTTACCAGTGTCCCCTCCTGGAACCGCCACCTTAACGTGGTGGAGGCGTTTGAGTGGCCGAATGATCCTGGGGACTCTGTTGTTGGGGGCTTCGTGCCCCTGGTAGGGTCTCCCATAGCAAATAGGTCCTAGGTGACGGGTCAGACAAAGAGCGGTTCAGAAGCTCCTTATGAGAGACCAACAGGCCCGGTTAGAACCATGAGGCCGTCCTTCTATGGACCCACCACCTGCAGGAGGAGCCATAGGGGCTGGTGCAATGTGATTTGGGCAGCTCCAACAGCTGCCCCCACCACCCTGCAACGGAAAAGTGGAAGAAAATGGATGGAAGGATGAATTTACCAGTGCAATAACATTAGCCCCAGTCAAATCGCGTGTCTGTCTGTCGGAGTGGCTCACTCCATCGATGAGATCCTCCTGGAGCCTTCTTCTTCTTCTATTAAGCCCTACCTGAACCGAGCACATTTTCTCCAGTTTGACTTCACCCAAATCTAAAAGCTTCTTGAAAAAAGTGCCAAAATAGCGACAACAACGAGACTAAAACAAGGATAAAATGCAATTCAACCTGGATAGACCACACAGACGAAGCAGTGATTTGGGAGATTTATTGACATGTGTATTAGTTTTGGTGTAGGTAAACAGCTTGGAGTTAGGGATGTCTTCCCCGGAGCTCGGACACTGGTGGTGGTATAGGAGATCCGTGGAGGATGCGCAAGTAGAAGCCGTGGATGGAAGAGGCGGAGATGGGGTGGAGGCGGGTCGCAGCGCAGCTGGGAAGCGAACGGATCATGATTGCTGGGGCTTAAAAGCGGGGCCGATGGCGATGATTGGCTGCTATAGAGGTGTGGCTCTGACGCTGATGTGGAGGTGTGGCCCTTTCAGGAGCAATCATTGGCTGGAGGTTGATGACGCTGAAGTTTGTCTACCAGGCTGAATGAACGCCTAGGCTTCATTAAATGAGCAAAACAAAACGTGACAAAAACGAGACGAAAGAGTGATGAAAATGTGGCAAAAAACGTGACAACAACGCTAGGAAAAAGATCCATTTAGATGGTTTTGTAGGTCTTCTGGTTTTGTAGGTTTCAAATGAGGCGTTCCACTGACCTAGAGACTGTGACCTTCTGGAATTGGGTAAGGCTGAACTGGAGAAAATGCACTCGGTTAAGGCGGGGGTTAACAGGTTAAGAATAAAAAAAAAGTTCCCTATAATTTGAAACTTTTGCTAGCCCTGAATGACTGAGATCTTACCAAACTTAAAGGCCCTAGACTTTTTTTTTCTTCTTTACAGCAAGGAAAGAGAGAACGGGAGTTTAGTTTAGTTTGTGTCCAAACTCATTCCCAACATTTCAAAAGGCATCTTCTTGCAGTAAAAATGTTATAATTACATACAGTAGATAGTCGGGCCTTAAATCAAACGTTATTGGATGCAAACTTCTTCTCTTTCATATACCTCCTCACTGAGGCAGATGTGCCAAAAACGCTGAGCGTGGCGCAGTGGCGGTAACTAGGCTGGTTTTATGCCGACTGGGGCACATTTTCTGCTTCACTTCAGAACGCTCCACAATAATTAAAAGCTCATTTGGGTGTAACAGCTCAAACAAACCCTTTATGACCCCATTAATTCAGCGTTCCATTCAGCGTCTGCCGAGCTCTACACTGTGATGACAGCAGAGATGGGTCTCCCATGATTTGTCTGTGGCAAGTAGAACCGGAACTTAACTCTATCATTGACCAGCAAAAAGAGACGAAGCAATACATTGACTAACTTGATGCTGTGTGCGCAAATGTGTTTTGTTAATAATGTGCAGGACACAAAAAGAAATATTAGCTTGAATGAAAGGTAATGCCATTGAAATATCAGTTTTACTCGTGACAATTGTAATTGTTTATTTTTTTCACAATTCCAAACTCATACGTTGAGGTTATTTATTTATTTGAATTAGGACAGTACATATTAATCAACATGTCAGCAAAAAGCATCAATGTAAATATGCTGGAGTTAGCACAGTAGCTAATTTTCATCCGTTGTCCCAAGGCAGGTAAGCTCAGCAAACAGTTACTTAGACAATATACAGAAGAGATATATACACAATACATACAGACATTTCAAGGACAACATACAACCAGCCTAAAAGACGCCCCCAACGCTCCCAAAAATGGATAATCTACCTGTGTGTGCATGTCTGGTTAGTCAACCAATGTTTCAGAGCACTTTTAAAAGTAAAATAGGTGCCACAGTTCCTGATGGACAACACCATTTGACCCAATTCAGTCCCACGCCGTTGAACATTACAGTCGCCTCAGGACGATGCTCTGGTAACTACTCGATTACAAGGTTTTTTACTTATAAAATCTGCTAGCGGAGGAGGAGCAAGACCATTTAAAACTTTAAAAAAGAGGCAAGCATTCATAAATATTTGATAGCTATCAAGGTCCAGAATATTATACTTACTTAAAATGTTACAATAATGAAACCGTAAGGGCTTTTCGTCCAATATTTTCAGTGTTTTCTTAAATAGGGATTTTAGTGGTTTCAAGACCGCTTCTGATGTGTGAGACCATGTAGTATAACAGTAGGTTAAATGGCTTAATATCATGGCGTGCATATACTGTACGTCTTAGCTGACTCCGTTGTCAGAGAAGGTCTTATATGTTAGAGTTGTGGTCAAAATAATAGCAGTGTGTTCAAAAACTGCTTCACATCTGTGTTGCATAGAGTCAACCAACTTCTGGCACCTGTCAACACCAGCCCAACATACTTTGACAACGTTCCACAATTCCTAGGTTTTGCATCAGAAATTGCATTTTTGATGCCCCTGAACTGAAAGTATGTGGTGCTCAGACAGATCTCCAGTAGTTGGCAAATGTGGTCAGGAGTGAGCTGGGTCCTATCAGCTAGAGTGCTGTCCTCAGTCAGTCTCTTCCTCACCGCTGTGACTGCTGCTGAGGTTGGGACAGATGTAAACAGTGCTGTCACATCGTACGACACCATGGTTTCATCTGTTTCCAGCTGCAGGTGTTTGATCTTCTCCACAAACCCCTTGGTGTTTTCCACATGGTGTTCTGTGTTGACGACCAAAGGGTATAAGATGAACTTGAGGTGTTTCACCAGATTATAGGTGATGGAGTTGATGCCACTCACAATGGGTCTGAGAGGAAAACCTTCCTTGTGTATTTTTGGCAGACAATATATGCACGGAATGGACTCTCCCGGGTAAAGCTTGTAGTACAGCTTATGCTCAATGAAGTCCTAATTTGTTCTAGTGCAGGCTGCCAGGAGCTAAAGTGAGTGAATTCTGGACATTCTGTCATGATTCGTCATTTGTTCCCATGGTTTTGTACGTTGTCTTTGGTCTAGTCCTGTGTTTTATTTTGACATGTCTGTTCTGTCCTTGTGATTTTTGCTTTACTTCACTTGTGTTAATCGCCTGCCCCGCCCTGATGTGTTTCACCTGTTTCCTCATGTATTTATACCCCTGTGTTTCCCTTGTCCTTTGTCGTGTCATTGTCTATGTCAGCCCCGGTTTGTTTTAGGTTTTTTGTCATAGCTGGATTTTGTTATTTCGGTTTTCAACATTTATTAAACATCACCAGTTTTGTTGCAGTCCCACATTTTGGGTTTATTTTCCTCGTTCCACCATCACACCCGTGACACATTCTGAGGTTGAGGCTACGCTGATTCACACAACATGAGCAAGGCAAGAGTCCTTTCATACTGGAAAGTGCTACTATATCTCTGCACATGTGTCATCATCGATGAGATGTTCTGTGCTGTAAAGGCCATTTGTATTCATAAGACACGTAAGTGCCTGGCTGGTGTAACGCGGATGTGAAGGTTCCACACTGTCCAAGTTATTCCACCGATTCAATAACAAGACATAAAGGATCTATGCATTATTGAGGGCCCTTAGCATTGGTATTTCACAGTCTATTTTAAATAATCATGTATCTTCGTAGAATACAGGTACAATTAAGTTAGCCATGAGGTAAGTGCACTCAAAATGACATGGTCATAGTAATATGTTTGAACTAATGGCAATTCTGGTGGCAATCTTGTGACTGGCCCTTCTAACCCAGTGCAATGTAATCGAATGATTTTTTTTTTTTTCCTGATACCGTTTTTATCTATTTTTAGTTATTTCATGACTCTTTGATAATTGTGACTGACCTTTAGTCCTGTGGCAAGAAACTAACGTTATTTTGCGCAGTTTTTCAAATGTTGATACTGCTTTAAGTCTATGCATCCTGTAAAACTGAAATAAGTAACTTGTTTACCTTAATGAATCCTTTTTGTAGTGCCTCTGGGGGTAATACAAGTCTTAATGGGATAATTGGGGGGGGGGGGGGGTATGTATGCGTATATTGCCCCACCCTAAGAGATAAATATAAAAATGAACACAAATAAAACATCTACTGACACGTTTAGCCAAAGAGAATAGCATTTACCAGCTCAAAACGCTAAATTTAGCATAATCTTATCCCTCAAAGCTGCAACGAGCATAAATGCGAGCCATCTCTCCTCATTAGTGCCCACATTCTTGTCTACATTCCACAAAGTGCACAGATGCAGGTGCTTAAACCGCTACAAAAGTGCCAAAGGTGCGGCATAAAAAAAAGTCCTCTTGCGTTCACGAACACAAGCTGCATTTAACGCCTTTAAAATCAAACTTTTTTTAAATCAATTCCCACGAGACGGAGCTCACCCTGACCCCTTTTTTGTTGTTGGTTTTTTTGGGGTTTTTTTGGTCAGACGAGGACTGACTACAAACCCACCCTCGAGCTGCATGACTTTTCAAAGGCGTCCGAAAGTCACTGCCATATTTCGTATTAATTGCTTGTTTTAATGGCGGCTCTAAATGTCAGCGTGCTTGGAAAAATACACCGGCGAAGCAATATGAAACACAATGCTTAAACTTAAAAGGTAATTAAGTGTCTGCGGGATTATTGTGTCGTAACGGAAGTTCAGCTCTGAGTGATCATAATGGCTGGGGTGTGCGTGGGCGAGTGTCATATGGAGCTGTCATTCTGTTATGAAACGGTGTCCCCTTTCACTCTGCGCTCCCACCCTGTATACCTGTTGTCACCCTCCATTTCAATCACTGCACCTTTTGAAGGGCTCGCATTTAGCAAGTCCCCTTAGTTACGGTTGCTAGGCCTTTCAAGATTGAACACTACATATAGCTTAGAGTGCCATGGGGACTTTAGAGGATTTCATTCATGTGGCTTGCAATCCAGCTAGCTAAAAAGGTATGTTAGGATAGAGCATTGCATTTCTTAGCTGTCTCTTAAGCCAACACATGAACTGACAAGGTCAATGTCATATCAAAATTGTCCATGCCCTAATTTTTTTAATTAGACTGAGGCTCGTTGGAGGTGGGATTATCTAAAGGACATTCATCGTAGTCCAAAAGTATGCAAGATCTTAACCACAATACTGTATGATATAAACACATGATGTGATATCATGACTTGAGCAACATGAATCCAGAGACTATCCAGAGACTAAACTTCTAAACAACCACATGTAAAATGTGACCTAATCCCTGTAATAATCTGCTTCTTTGGAGCCCAAACAGTGCTTAAGCTTATAACTAATAGAAGAGGAAGAGAGGGAGTAGAGGCACTCTTGATTTAGCAAAATTGCGTATTTTATTTACATTGTCACCACCAACTTGTTGGAACATTTGTAAAATTACTAAACAACTTAATGTGCAGGTTAAATCCTTTCCTTGGAAACCAGAAGCCAAATACGTGCATCCAGTAACGGTACGTTCTCATCCGGCTGGGAAAATTACGAGGGGCTGGATGTCATCACCGGATTTACTCCCATGATGCACTTCTCTGCATAGGTTTCAGAAGGCTTCGGTTCTTTAGCTCATGATGTGTGGTTTCACTTACATTGGAAAATGTAACGTGGTGGAGCATCAAAAACTATGTCCACTGCTCAGTCTATGTTAATATTAGGGAGCCATGACTCACTACAACGTGCCTGCAGGAGCATAATAACCCTACCCTACCCTCTGGTTTGTTGTCAAAACTTAACATTCTTCTCCACTGTTTTCCCAGATGAAGACCAGGGGGTTCGTGTCAACAACACCCTTTTTTATTCCGGCATTCCGTTCCATGGCATTTCCCATTACCGGCTGACGAACAAACCTCTGCCCCGGCACCACAAGCGTTACCGCGCTGTCTATGAAATGTTGATCATCACAAGTAGACTGCAGTTTAGCCCACTGACAGAGAAGGTGAGGATCATGACTGTATCTATTACCCTTCAATAGGAGCTTGGGCACACGTGCCTCTTGTGGCATTTCAAAATTAAGACCCTCCGTGGCGACTTTTACTGTGACAATAAACCGGACCAGACGCTCAGCCTCCTCATTCATTTTAGATGAGAGTGCAGCCAGTGGGAAAAAAAGAGAAGAGGATCCTTGTTTAACTCTAGCAGCAGTAAAATGAAGCGTGAAGTCAAATATATTCACTTTAGCCGTGTAAAAGGTCACACTCTGCAGGAAGGAAGGTTCCAGCAAGATTTCAGACAATGGAAGACCAAGGCAACAGGTTTTTAATCAAATCTGGATGATTCTGAAGCTTATCACACAATCACATTAATATGTTTCTCTTGGAATGAAAAGGGTAGCTTAAACTACAAAAGATTCATGCATGATAGAAAGTATGAGCGAGTGTAAATTCCATTTCTAAAATGCCCAAAGTATTTAAGTGGTCTAATATGAGTATTGTACATGAAAATGGCATTAAAGTCATGTTGTTTTCCAAGAGTCACATTTAATTTGTTAAGTAAATGTACAAGAATCTATTGGCCCCAGAAGGGACCATCTCGCACATGTTTAAAGTGATAGAGGAAACTGGAGTTGAACTGTGAGTTGTTTCGATGAGTGACAATTCATTCAGTGTTCGCCCCTATGGATATATCACCTGCTGTGTTGAGCTAAGTGTAGTAGTGACTGTATTTAAACCTGGTTTATAACATTACATTACTATAGAACTATATCGTACATTTCAATCGCAACTTTTATGCAATACTATAATTTTTGCTTCACGATCAGTGAAATTTTTTTAATATTTTAGGCCTTTTTTCAACACCAGAGCATCCTGGGGGAAACAGCCGAGGAACAACTCCTGTGCGACAGAGCTACTCTCCAGTATTTGAGTTTTTGACTCCTTTAAAGCCTCTTATTTGACATGAGGATTGTGAGTAGGGATGGGAATTGATAAGATTTTATTGATCAATAATTTTACCTATTGATTCGACTCTTTATCGATTCTCTTATCGATGCCTGACTTATCTGTGTGTTAGGGAAAAGCAAGGATTGAATGTGTTTTCGATAAACTCTATAAAAAAAGACACATTGTTAGTTTTCCCAAGAAAAAATATGTATGAAATAAAGCAAGTTTCCAAATATACTGTGGCTCCTGCTGACACTCAGCCTGCCTGGCATCCTCTAAAATATAATGGTAACATTTGTAGCCTACATACTTTTCAACAAGTGTCTGAAATATAGCGCTCAAAGGTATTACGTTAGTTTTACCCTTTTGAGCGGAGGTTACGGTGCTACTGTTCAGCAGACCCGCCCACAGTGAGCTCAGGGCAGACTCGGCTCTGAGCCCCGAGCCTGAGCTGGGGCTGCCGAGGTGCGGACCAGTCTTGGGCACGGGGAGACGGCGGGCGCAGCAGCGAGGCCCTGAACCCCGTGTGTCATGAAAATAGCAACGTATCGAAAGTTTGGAAAGAAACTCCAACCCAATACAGCGCAAATAGCAGCAAAGCTAAAACGTAGAATTTACATGCAATGTACTGTTTTGGGACACCGCTTTGTCTCAGAACAGAACAGTCTACTTGTAGAACCGGTTCTCGATTCCCATCCCTAATTGTGAGACTCCATTACTTATGAACCTATAATTTCCCTTCTCACCAGTGACACTGCAGCTCCCCTGTGAACAGCCATGTTTAAAATTTCCATTTTAATGCCCAAATCAAGCTAAAATCGTTCAGAATGTTCTCCTTCAATTGTGCTCAGTAGGGTGATTTTCACAAAGTTGGTTTTCAAATCAACCAGCAGACACCAACCCAGGCCGCTCTCACAGGGAATTCCACATTGAGAATTACAGCTATGTAAAATAACAAACACACCAGATGGCTTTTGTCAGCGGCTGGTCCCTATCTTCTGTTTCGTTTGATGTGGTCGGAATAATCAGAGACTTGCACAAAGAACTGTCTTATTTCTCTTAATCAGGATTCTTCCATTCAACATCAAATATGGTTCCAGAGGGAAATGGCTCCTTTGTCAAATGACCAGTGAGGATTGTCAAATGCGACTGATTAACAATAATGTTGCTTGTAAATGCTTTTTTCAAAACAGTTGGAGCTGCCACTTGCCAGGATAAAATGTGTTGTGGTAAATTATTCTTAAGTGAATGGTGAATTTAGTGCTGTCAAATAAACACACAAAATAAATCATGGCTATACATAATACTCATGCATATTCCACACATATTGTCAAGATATTTAGAGGTACATATTATAGTAGTTTAAACAGTAAAGCAATGGTTCTCAGCCTTTACCAGAAAACATATTTATCAAATCAAATCAAATGTATTTATATAGCACATTTAAAACAACTGTTGTTGACCAAAGTGCTTCACAAAAAGGTCTACAGTACAAAAATTAATAATAAACAAAACACAATATACAAGCAGCAAAGCACTAACAGCTCCGATTTTGGCCATGATGCTAGACAGTGTTAAAAGCTTTTGCATAGAAATGTGTCTTAAGCAACGATTTAAAATGGTCAAGTGTCTGTGCAGCTCTTAAGTGGAGAGGCAGGTCATTCCACAGTTTGGGAGCTGCAACAGAGAAAGCCCTGTCCCCTTTGGTCACACGCTTGGAGCGAGGAACCTCCAAAAGCAGCTGATCTCAGAGCCCTAGCAGGGGCGTGGCGTACAAGAAGCTCAGACAAATACAGAGGAGCCATGGAGACATTTGAAAACAAGTAAAAGCTTAAACCTTATCCTGTAATACACAGGAAGCCAATGTAGAGCAGATAACACGGGGGTGATATGCTGTCGCCTTTTGGTCCCTGTAAGGAGACGGGCAGCTGCGTTTTGTACCTCCTGGAGGCGACGAATTGAACCCTGACCAAGACCAATGTACACAGAATTACAATAATCAAGTCGCGAAGTTATAAAAGCATGAATGGCTTTCTCAAAGTCACATGCAGGTAGATAATTGTTTACCTTGCTTAGAGTTTTAAGGTGGAAAAAGCTTGATTTGACGACATGATTTATATGTTTCTCAAATTTAAATTCATTGTCTACAAACACACCGAGATTCCTTGCAAAAAGGGTGACAGAAAGAGGCTAAAGGGCCAATGGCACTGTCACAATTGTCGAACATTTGAATCAGGATTTCCAAATATTAAAACAACTTATCTTTGTTCAGACTTAAAAAGTTGGCCTCCATCCATAACTTAACTTCTTGTATACAATCCAACAAAGGATTCAATGATCTCTTAGAGCTAGACTTTAGTGGCATATAGATCTGCAAATCGTCAACTTTGTGTTTCTCTAAAATCAGTCCAAGGGGTAAAAGATACAAAGAAAATAACAAAGAGCCTAAAATGGACCCTCGAGGCACTCCACAATGAATAGGTGACACAGATGAGAAGGAAGAGCCAACATTAACTGAAAAACTTCTATCTTTTAAATATGAATCAAACCATTTCAGAACATATTTATGTTATGTAATGCTTATTCAACAACAATATTTGAGTAAAGGCAATGTTATACATAATATTTTAAAGTCTAAAAAAAATTAATTCATGATAATATCTCAAAAAATAAAGTCAGTCATTTGGTGATGAAAAATGAGTTGCTTTGCCGAGCTAAAAATCTAATTTGACTCCTCAAGGCTTCAGGGAGTTAAGTAAGTGTAAGTAAGTCACATGTCATTGTACAACCATACAACTAAATAGTGTTCAGGTGTTGGTCCTGAGCCGCTGCGACTGAGCCGCGCAGCCACTGTGGTTCAACCTTTTCAACCGGTTTCTGAAACCTGGCTGGCTGCCTTTAGTGCAACGCCTCCTGGGGTTGTCCCTGTTTCAGAGCGTGGTGTCCTGCACAGGTCAGCTCCTCCACCTCCTCCTTCCTCCTGCGCAGCTCCCTCCACTCCCTCCACTCCAGAACAGTCTTTCACCATCTTCTGGGAAGAGCTTAGGAGTTAATCTGTTTTATTCTCCAATGAACGTCTATTAGCCAGAACAATAGAAGGCATGTGTGGCTTGGCTGTGAGTCTCGCCTGGATACCTCCTCGTTTGTCCCTGTTTTGTTTCCTGTAGCTCTTCTTGTGACGCCTCCACTGTGCTGTAGGTGTGGGGGGCTCTTGGTGCCTCTTCAATGTCTTAGAAGAAGAAATCTGTAGGTCTCAAATCGGTTTAGCTGATAAGGACCATCGGGACCATTATGGACTCTTTGCACTAAAAGAAAATCCACCGAACCCCACAAAAACACGGCAAAGACGTACAAAAGTACCCGGTACTTTTGGAACACAGAAATGTGGAACACAGAAACCAAAATGTAGCTGTACCAAGTTACGTGGCAAGGCGCTGCTACCCTCTCGGCTACAGCTATCACTACAGAGTCACTTATTTCATTTTGCCATAATGTTCGAATTAAATATACCTTCACAGTGCTTCGATTGCTCCCAAAACCAATCATGCTAATCTTGTTGTGCGTAGTTGCATGGATGCTCCGTCGTGGGAGCAGAACAGACACAAGCTCATAATCTCGAGAAAAAACAATCAATATGAACACTGGCTTTTGTATTTTTTTCTTGTTTCAGGAACCTTGAATGCCACAGACACACTTATACAACATTAGAAACGTTGTTCTTTCAAATGATTCCCATGGAATTATGCCTGACATTCACTGGCATTACCCCGGATGCTTTTTGGTGCAATTTCCACAGCCTGGACAAATCCTTGTGCTTGTCGTAATAATTGAGTGCACTTTAGTCAAGCTTGCATACCTGCACTCGTGCACCCTCCAAAGGTCCACGCAGGTGAAGGGAGGGCTGCACTGGTTCCTCTTGCATGAGTCGGACGAGCACCCAAGGGAGAGCCCCTGCACGCTGACCTGGGAGACCCCATCTCGTGGTTGACTGTCCAGAGGCATGTAGTGGCCATTCAAGCGCAGATCTCTCATGCAGCCTGCAATAAAAAAAACATTAGAACTGTATTAGTGCTGTTTTTACTTTTGTTATTGTTTTTATTCACATGTAATTCAGGCAAACCCTAAAACATACACTTCTCTTTATGACTATCTGGTAACAACTCGAAGCTAACAAACCAAATGGAGTGAGGCAATATTAACCTTATTTTGAGTACATGTTCCCAATTTGACTTGCAGCTTAATATAGAAAAGTGAAGCACAGTCGTGGTGGAGCGCACAGCGCTTTACAAGCACAGGCACAAATAGCTGACCAGCCCCCAATCATAGAACATCATCCTATGACCTTTCTTCTCTTCAGAAACAGTTGGCTGTGTCTGTATTGTGCTCCTCTGAATGTTCCTTGGAGTATCTGTAATATTAAACTACTCAAATGGAGATTTGTCTGTTGTTAAATGTTAGGTTCTTACCTGCGTAACTTTAAATATGACTGACAAACTAAAAATGATCAAAACAGACAGCAGCGTGTCCTCGCAGGTCTACCATACACCTTTTAAAAAGAAGAAATTTATTCGCCGGAGCCTGTCTTCATCTTAACTGGCTGAATGAATAATACCCATTATTCCATGCCCAATGGAGCGTGCGTTATCAAGGTAGTCCTTTTGAGGATACATTTAAAGGTGTTTATGTGTTCTTTTGCTTTAATCGCTGCATTAGCGCACAAGGCTAACATCATTACCCCTCGGTCAGTGGTTAAAAAGACGCCAGTGCCGTGTGTGTTGATGAAAGGCGCTCAGGTATGCACAACCTGCCACTCTCAATCACGTCGGCCCCTTTGAAGACATGCGCTTTTAAAGTCCATTTAATAAACACAGGAATAGTCTCTCGGAGCCTGCGGCACATCTCACAACGTTTCTCCCTGTCGGCATTCACTGTATGTTCATATTCTTACCTCTTCTTACCTCTTCTAGGCACGTCACAATGCTCTAAAGACCATAATAGACCAAAGTAATAATAATGGGTAACATTTGCATTATGCTTTACAAGCCTTAGAAGAAGTCTACGAATGGACGAATGCTCCGACCTCTGTGGTCACATTCACAAGACGTCACAACACTCCAAACAATATATAACTTAACATTGAGTGGACGGGCTGCACAGAATTCTAGTGGTAACTATGGTAATCGTCAAAATGGTTTATGGTCAATATCTCTGTAATGGTTAGACCTACCCTCATGAAACAAACACTGTCACAAAGTTCCTCTCACGTTTCCTCTCAGCACATGTGAAGTAATGTCATATTAAAGTCTCATTAAAGTGTCCAGTGTGGTAACGTTCAAAATGATGTGTGATGTTGGTCAGCCAAAAGATGAATGTGTCAGGTTTGTGAATCCAGTTACTTTCAGGGAAGACATTTGGAGATTTTCTGTTTGGAGATTTCTTTCCAAAACCGTCCCATTGTAGGCCCTTTAACTGAAATGATGATATAGTATTATAGAATGTGGTGAACGCAACCTATGGGCTATATGTGCCTCCACGTGATTTCCGCCTGGACAATAATATCGGCGCTGTCCTTCCTCTCCCCTAAACTTTACTTTCACGATTAGTAGGATCCCACACAATGAAGAGATGGCTCCAGATTTGGTAAAGGACAGCGAGTAACTGATGGACAGTCACTATTACAAAACATCATGTTGGATGTGAATCCTGCCCAGGAGGAACCGCCAGTGGTTGTTAAGGTAGGAGCTTTTATCTTGCGAGCTAAAGGCTAGTGTGAAATAATGACAATATAACATGTCAGCAGCTCAATCAAATGTAAACTACTTACAGGCCAATCCTTTTTTGCGCAGACTCGTTCAAAACTTTGCTCTAGTTTTCATTTTTATTTTGTGTCAGCCGTTAGCCTCAAGACAAGACCCACCGTCATAAGCGTCGATTTATCTTTTTCCCATTGGATGCCCAGTGAAAAAAAAAGGAACAGAATCGATCTCACAAACTTGTGCTTATGAGCCGGGCGCTCTACCTATAGAGCTAAATGGACAGAGCAACACATCACTGCCGCACCAATATTGATCTAATAAGCCGAAGTAGTACAGGTTATATCTATTGAAACATTTTGTAATTAAGGCAAATTCCCCTGGGTGCACAAGGATTTTATTGGGTGCTCGAGCCCCACAGTTAGTCTGGCATAAAGCCAGACTGACTTTATTTATGTATTAATAAACACATATAAAGGCAGTCGGGAATTGTGGTAATAGGACACAATTTCCAAATCGAGACTCGAGGCGGGGCCAACGATCGCAGTTGAACGAGAGCGAACCAATCAAACACAAAGCGACTTACGCTTTGCATTTACGTCCTCCGCCATGATTGTTTGTAGTCCAGTGCAGTTGAGTAAATGTTCTGGTTAAAGCCCTCGGAGCAACTTCTTGCTGTGGCTTTAAGGACAAGTCTAGCTCATTTAAAACAGAAGAAAGGGCGCTGGAAAAAGATCGTTGTGTCGTGGCCGCCATCTTCACTGTTTTGGTTACGGCCCGGAGGAGCACAGGTGTTTGATGGGAAATCCTAGCGCGGAAGATGACGCACTGTTAACTCCCGCCTCTCGAGTCAGCGAGATTCAAATTGTACAATTCCAGACTGTATCCCCATGTATCTCTTAACATGGAGGATCAGTCTGGCTCGTGCCAGGTTACCCCGCAGTACCCACAGGATCGGCGCCTATGCCCACTGTTAAGAACACAGAGGTTTCCTCCCATTAAGTTTGTTACATCTCATGTGATAAGATAAGATAAGATATCCTTTATTGAGGCTACTCTTAGGCTACTTACAAGTTAACGTTTTTTACCTGTAAGTAACATCGACCCTAACCTTCCTCTCCCCGATCTTTTACATTCACCATTAGCAGGGTCCCACACAAATGAAGAGATAGCTCAAGATTTCAAGGACAGTGAGTAACAGCAATCTTGGCCCGTCTGCTGAGGGGGTCCCATCGGCCATGGGTCTCTATAGCCTGTCCATCCATGGGAGTGGATCTCTCCTTCTGTGGTTCTCCCCGAGGTTTCTCTTTTCTCCCCCTGGGTTTTTGAGTTTTTCCTCGTTTTCCCACGCAGCTCGTCACCACCTGCCTGGATACTTAATTTGCCTGAACTTTACATTGTTTTATTTTCTGTTCTGTTTTATTGCCTTACTGTTTGGTGCAGCCCTGTGAGGCAAGTCCTGTTGTGACTGGAGCAGGTTAAAACCTGACGTGAGATGTAACGACTTAACTGGAGGAAACCTGAAGCTTACGGCCGACAAAACAATAAAAATGAAAACTAGTGCAAAGTTTTGACACACCTGCGCAAGAAAGAATCAGCCTGTTAGCAGTTTAAATCTTATTGAGTTGTTTACATGTTACATTGTCATTATTTAACACCAGCTGTTAGCTCGCAAAGTAAAAGTGCCTACCTTAACGACCACTGGTGTTTCCTCCGGGGTACGATTCACAGTATTATTGTTCTTCATCTACACAAACTTGGGTAGCTTTATCATTCAGACTCTAAATGTTAGGGAGTTGTTGACAACAGCCACATTTGATTGTCTGTGGCACTGACAACAAAAAGCAAAAATTAATGGGAAATAAAAGAGGAAAAAAAAGAACGCATTTCCATTAACCTTCTATGGGACCTAGGAGGACCTTGTATCGAACTTCCCATACACATGGATCTGTGAATAAATGAGTTCATGGTATAGTTTGTCGTGTCATGTTTACAACAAGCCCATGACATATGAGAAAACGTGGAGGAAATATTGCATTCATTTAATTTCAGTTATATTCCAATAAAACCAGTGTGATTCTAATATCTGCAATTGTGATCCACGCTCCCGTGTCCATAAAAGTGACACAGTGCGTCGTTTCCCAGGTTTTACCGTGACATTCAGCTATTCAGACAAGGCTTACAACGGCAAATGTGCACTCTGGCACATCGAGGCGCGTTCTTCTGCACTCACCTTTCACTGGGAATAGACATCAACCTTCCCAACAATGGAGACACATTTGGGCAAATTAACCATCAAGCTGTCACATCAATCATTCATGGATGCGTAAAGACATCCCAATTCTCCCTAGAAAGGAGTGTGTGCGAACAGATAAAAGATACTATTTCTGGCGGCAGGGCGGCCTTGTTAAGCAGCTCAAAGGTATGCACCCGTAGCATGACTTTAACGCATCATATTCATCTTATCATTATTTACTGTACATTTTACTCTTTATTTTATTTATTCATTTTTATTGGGGTGGGGGCATTGGTAAATCACCTTACGTTACACATGCAATTATTGCAAAGAAACGAGTAAGCTCTAAAAATGTGTAACAGAAGAACAAGGCGGTACTATCACTGTCGCATTTTGGAAAAATACTGATTGTTTTGAAAATATACAAAAACTGGCCAGTGTTCGATTGGTGAACAGAATCAAACACAACACTGCACCTGCGCCTCTTAAGAACTTTGCCCATTAGAGTTACACTAAGGCGCATTGAGTTAACTTGTGTATGAAATGCGCGGTATAAATGAAGTTGCCTTGCATTGCCTTACCTTACACACTCCTCCTCTAAAGCAATGCTTCTCAACCAGGGGTATGGGGACCCCGGGGGTATTTGAGCACTAAGCAGGGGGTACTTGGAATCATTTCAGATTTAACTAGAAGTTGAAACCGAGTAGAATTTCAGTATTAATTTCAAAGCAGAGTCAGCATTAATTATGTTTTTTAGTATTTGAATGTGTATTTTAGCTTCTTTTTTAACACAAAACACTAAATCTAAGTGAATATGGACAGCGCAAAATGCTGCGGTTAGCAACAGCATGCTAAAGCTAGCGGGTGCATGCTAATGCTAACGGCAACTAATCAAGGCTGGGTCCGAAACTATAATAGTATATACATTTTATACCTAAAGTCATAAAATAAAATTGCCACTGCTGGAGTGGTCAAGTGTTTGTATTTTAGTTTATGAAATGCTGTTAAAGAATAACTGATCTAACATTTGTAATGCACATTAAGTTGTATTGATCAGATCACTTTATGTGAGTTGTTTATATTAATGTAAAATAGTCTGTCCCAAGGATAGTTTCGACAATCTAGTGATCCTAGTTGTCGGTGCATCTCTACTAAATATCCTACTGAATAATCTTAGTTTAGTTGGTCTCTTTGTGGCAAGATCCTCAAAGTAGGGGGGACTTGGACTATAAACGAACGACTCAAGGGGTACGTGAGACAAAACGGTTAGGAACCACTGCTCTAAAGGACATGTATTTATTTATAAATAAATACAATCAAAGGACAGTGTAGTATTCTAAAATGCAAAACAACATCTGCACTACTGGCAGGAATTATATATAAAAAGAAGATTTATATAGCGCCTTTCACACCCATGGCCACAAAGCACTTTACATAAATAATATAATATTGTTGTCATGGCGACATGAAAACTTACTTATATATGGACCTAAATAATAATACTTCAGGACAAGTTCTAAATGGATGTGTAGTGATTGTCATGTAGTATTGGTTTTATGACATAAACCGAGAACCTAAATGATAATTGCAATGCGCATCGGAAAGATCTCAATTAGAAATGTACCAATATTGCTCAACCCTATAAGCAAACACTATCCATCGATATGTCGCCATTCCCCGCTGTCAGTCTGAAGTTAAAAACAGCATTCGCCTGGATTTATACCACAGTGTGTCATAACCTTTCCACATTCACGATAGAAATGTTAACCCACAAACAATGAGCCTGGCTGGCATTCATCGTAACGGCCTTTTGTGGAGACGGCGCTCTTGAAGGATGAGCCAAACGATCGGCGGTTTTCAACGAGGTCCTTTGGAAAACAGCTAAAAAAAAAATCTCGGGAAAATGAAGTGTGTTTACTCTGATGGATTTTGTGCCACCCCTTTTTGAAATTTCAAAAGAGGGATGCCAGTTGATTTATGACAATGCATTTGAAGTTCTTTTTTTTCTTTTTTTTTTTAAAACACCCTCATCTAATCTGTGAACAAATATTTCATTGGATTCATTACTGTGAATTGGCTGCTTTTTACTATGCCCGTGACAACGGTTTAAAAGGTTTGGCATGATGTAATGCATTTATTTAGCTGGATTGCGTGGCGTGAAACTGCGTTGTTTGCCGTTTGTGTATAAAGCAGATTTTACTGTGGGATGCAATCAAAATTGCGTGTACGCTTATATAAATTAGACTTAAACTCAAAATTATAAACAGTTAAAACCGTTTGTTGAGCAAGTTCAAACTCCTTCGTTAAGAAAAGTCTTGAAAACTCTGCAGAAGGCGCTACAGTATCCATCTTTCAATGCAGCTCAAAGTAAAACTTATTGGAACAAGCCAAAACATAAATAAATAGTTGGTAGGGAAAGAGTAGGAATATTAGTAGATCACACACAAAATGATTTGCATAGGACATAGCTAATTACTGTAAGTTTATTTCTACTTTTCTTTATATCTTTAAGATATAATGTCGTACACTGTAGGATTACCAGGTTTTCGTGAGTTTCTCTCTCAAACAAAAGAAGACATTTTCTTGTACAGCCTTCATTTCAGACGTTTATATTTAATCTAGGGGCTTTCTATTTTCTCAAGCCATATATATTTATATTTAATTATCACGCAAGTTACACAGACTGATTAGTACTAATATTTTGAGTAAGGAAAGGTTGCTTCTTAAACTCTGGGATTTCAAATGAACAGATTTTCTCGATTGATTTACCACCTTCAGAAACCAAAAGTATTAGTAAAGCTGTTTCTGGCAATCCAAATGCTCTGCAATTGTCTGAAATGGGGTCTTCTACAGTAGTTTTCAGGGCTATGTCTCGGTGCTGGTCAATTTTGTTTCTTGCAAGACTGAAAAAGACTGGAGACATTGTTGCAAGAGTGTAAGGAAAACTGCATGAGCCTGTGCATTTCGTCCGTATTCTGCCGAAGCTATGGCCACAGCCGTCTCCCAGAAATGAAATTACAGAGTCATCTCGGTCGCCTTTCATGCTACACGTGGATACCAAACTGTGTCAATATTTGTGAATGAGTTGAGGGAGTGTCGCGTTCTTCTTCTTGTTGTTATTTCCGGGAAATTTCCAGCATGCCAGCAAACAAAACTAAATAAGCAGTGCAAAGGTTGAGTTTGGACTAAGCATTGACGACCACAGCATTAAAAATAAATGTTTTTACCTGCCATGTCTCGCCTTAATGAAACAGTACCCAGAACTACTATAACCTTTTCCCTTGTTGCCGCATTAGTCATTATCTAGCACGATGAAACAGTAAAATACGCTTCTCGAATTTGATACAAAGACTACATACATTACCTTACCCTATTCAGCACCAGTCGATCAGTGCTTTCCTGTTAAGGCTTCAAATTCTTCTATTGCCCTTCATCGATTCCTTTAGACCAGCTGCTACCATGCAAACACGGTCAAATTTACAAGAAAAATACGACAAAAACGCCCGTGGACAACTGCGAATAGCATTGGAATGGGCATGAAAACACCTGATGTCACGAATATTAAGAATGACCTTTTTTTAGAGAGCAGCTGTGAAACCTGTGAAACTTTGAAAAGGTTAATTCCACTGTAGCTCCATTCCCAGCACGTGCAACACACTCAACAAACCCACCTTGAAAGCTCTTGTTAAGTCCTGAAGGCACTGTGTTCCCCAGCATAATCACGCTGGGGTCAATAACAATTTCCCGGCTCCGCCCACGCGCCCCCGTGACTTCGCGCTGACCGCCGCCGCCGTCCAACCGCAGCGTCATCTCGTTGTCGTGGCGGTCCAGAAACACCTCGTGCCATTCGCCGTTGTCCAGGCGATACGCGGGCAGGGTCAGGTTGTAATCTCCGTCGCCGAGGTTGTAGAGGACGCATAGGAGTCCTTGGAAGATCTGTAAAAGAAATGCATGAATACGTTCTAAGATTAGAGGCTATTACACAACCACGCTTTGTCAGAGCACTCTGCTGAAATCACCAGCCTCTGACTGACGCCGTTTTTCTCAAGTGCTTCAGCGAACTGGAGGAAAATCACTTAAAATTAACTGTTAAATGTGTGGACAGTCATAATTGCTGTTGTGGGCGCCATTTTGTGGACTTTTTCATACAAAAGATAGTATTTCTGGTTTTGAATACTTTGTTGCTATGACAATGATCCTTTCCTCGCTTTGCAACCCTATTATAGTTTGGGCCTTGGGAATAGTCAGCTATTCAAAGGCCTTATACAAAGGCTGGTGGTTTGGTCCTGACCAGGTTGTACTGTTGTCATAGTCTCATTGCTGCTCTTTGCTGTCGGACAGATTGGCAGCCATGATTCTGCCTGTGTCAGCTCCAGGGCAGCAGTGGCAAGGTCATGTAAATCAATAATCACAATAAAAACTACGGATAAACCAAACAAACTCAACTGAAAAACTGTAAAGATTTGAGAAAAATTGCATGTTTTATGTATTAGTAGCACACATACATTGTCATTTGGTGTCAGTCTGTGCTGAATATTTTGATGACATTTAAAAAAATGTGTGAACTTAAAACGACACTGATTTCGTCTCGGCTGTATTCCGCATGGTTTCAATGACTGAAGTGTGAAAAGCACAAATGTCAAAGCGTCACAAAAAAAACAACATTAAAAAAAAACAACAAAAGCTCCCACTGCGCTTCAGAGGGATTTTTCTTGCGACTGGCCCGAGCTGATCCGAGAGCACCTCTCGCCCTTAAAGACTAATGGGTGCGAGAACAAAGAAGAAATATTCGAGTTGCTTGGTAAAAAGACTGGATCGATGGGCCAATTTGGTCTTGGGGCCAATAAGTCGGCTCAGCTCCCCCGAGGTTGGTAAACAGTGAAAGAATGACAAAATAGCACACACAGAACTAATTTTTCCAGCGTTTGATCATGTTCTGGTGCCCGGCCGAGCAGCAGATGTAAGAATAAGCAGGAGAAAGGAGCAACATGGTCTGCACTAGGGAAAGGGAACATTTTGAATGAGTGAGGGCAGTTAGGAGCTTAGATCTCTAGTACTACTATATTTTTGTAATTGTTGTATTTTGTTATAAGCATATGACATTTTTTACTTTAATTCATTTCAACATAGTCAATTCAATCTGTACATCTCCAGTACCGTTGAAGCTCTCGCCCGGCTGTTTGGAGATGCATGTGCTTCCCTAATCTGCGTAGGTTTCATCTGAGTACTAATGTTTTCTCCTATTACCAGGCAGCCAATCTGCGCCATCGTCACAATGCGATACTCTGCACATATGGAAGCTGGGATTCGAACCACAAAGCTTCCAGTTATAAGACGACGACCTCCCCCTTCTTTCCCCTCAGCTTTACGCGCTCCATGTAAATTAACTTGACTTTGACAGAATAGTTTCTTGCTAACTTTTCAGGGGCAGTTCAGTTCCCATTTGGAGTATGAGATTATCTGGAATCTGGAAACAGCTAATGACTGACCAGAATCATCCCACACGTCTTCCTCCCCGATCACTTCTATCTGTCATCGAGACACACTTAATGAAACGTCTTAGCGCAAATGACTGTAGAGAAGGGGGATGGTGAGTCCAGGAAATGACAGGGAATGGGCGGTAGTGGGTGGGTCTGTCCTCATTTCAATTTCAAACTCTTTCCTCCGAGTGTCCCACAGTGCATCATTTTCTCATCTCCAACTCGCTCTGCCACTCACCGCAGTAAACAGACAGGACAGGGGAGATGGCACTCAAACAAGGGCGAGCATGTGGCTACCTAGAAATAGAGAATATCTCTTTCTGACCTGAAGGCTGGTGGTTTGCTTCCCAGGATGTAACACAAATAACGCACCAAGAGGCTTTGTGCACTGTATGTTTCACATGAATTAAAAATATAAAGACATGATGTAGGGGGTGCCCTTGCTGGTGTTTTGATCACGTTTCTGCCACATGGACCTTGCCCCGCACTATTTGACCACTGATATAAATTATTCGGGAGATGGACAGTGTTTAACTCACAGTGGTTTGTCCTGCGAGCGCTTAAAGGGATATTTCAGGATTTTTGACATAGGGCCTCATTTTCTAGTTATCCAGAGTGTTGTTGATCTCTGGAGATATTTTTTTTCTTAAATTCATGCAGTTCTTTTATTTGAAGAGTCTAGTGGCGCTAGGCTAGGGCAAGGCTAAAGCATTTCTATGGTATCAGTTAGCCTTCATTAAAAACAGTCTGACCCACTCCACAGTGCACCTGAGGCAAATCACTTATAACGCCAGACAACCCATATAAATGTCTGTGTTAATATAATAATTTTTGAAATATAACTGACCTTGTATCACATGAATTACCGCATTTTGAGGGACTATTTTCTCGCAGATCACTCCGCAGCTGCGTTAGCTTACAGCCACGAAGCTGATGCTGCTCAAATATACGTTAATTTAATTGCAAAATGGTTAAAATTAGCCTACACTTGTGTCTCTCACATGACGCTACTTTAACTTGGTGATAGTGAATTGTATTAGATTCAATGTCAATTTTCCCATGTCAGGAGCAGCAGACCACAGTCTTTGTAAATATGAGTACATCATATTTTTTGTCCAACCCACCCCCCCTTTGCTTGTTGTTCTCCTTCTGTACAGCAGCCAAGAACTACAAGATGCCTTCAAGGTTGTTTACCATGGAGAGGTGAGGGCTGCTTTCAAGGCTGCGTGATGAAGTATTAATTATATTTGAAACCCACTGGGGCAGGTCGGCACACACGCTCTCATTTCCACCTGATTTTACCCCCAATTAAAGTTACAGAGCGGCGCGGGGCAAGTTGGCATTGCCTAGTCTCCTGCGGCGTGCGGAAACTAGCATGCAGATGCCATTGAGTAGAATTTACAGCTCAATTTTTCCCTTTTTTTCTTTTTTTTGAGCAAACAGTTCCACCGCAGGGAGATCTCCAGTCCCCCAGGCGGACCCCTCGACAGACGCACAGTGGATGATGTGTTTATAGCTAATAATTGAATTACACCAGATTATGTGCATATATACATAAGGGTGTGCTTATGTGTTTTTCTGTGTGTTAGACCATACTGGGAAATCAAAACTAGCCCCATGCTCATTATAGGGAGTTATTAGTCATTAACGGCGTTCAAGCAGAGATTCATCTTTGAACAATAACATATTATATTAAAACCGTATGTCGCTAGCACCCCCACAGACACAATTAATATACTTTTACACATTTTTAATAAAAAACGGAGATTGATAGCTTTTCACAAATGTCCCTGACAATTCCTCATGCTGGGAGCAAAGTTAATATGAGCAGCTGTCATGGTCCGCAACACATTCATATCAAGAATACAAACTCATTCTTTGGATTTTCTTTATTTAATTGTCACATGAATATAGATTATTAGATGGGCCAGTACTCTCACGCATAATTGGAGTCTCCTTGGGAACGGGGAAACATGGCATTCATTTTATAAACATTTTTTTGTAAGGTCTCCTAAAACTAGGGTGTTTTTGTGCGATTTGTTTCCTTGTGAATACTTGGAAATTGTGTTATTGTGTGCGTGAATCTTTTTGTGATGTGCTAAGTACTGCTGGAACTAATTTAGCAAAAATTCATTTTTTATGGTATAATCTTTCATCAAGCATATTTATTATATGCTTGATGAAAGATTATATCTGCTTTAGCTCTTAAAAACTACTATGGTAGAAAAGAGGAGGTATTTGAGCAAGACCAACGGTTGATCCACATAAGATAATCCTTTATTGATCTCAAAATGGAGAAATTCACTTGTTACATTCGGCATTCAATAAGATCACTCAGGGTGTGCAAAAATAAGCTGCCAGTCTCGACTCGTAGATACAGCCAAGGACGTGCTGGGACCTCCTTTCGGCCCAGGAGTTTAATGATTTAAACCGGCCCACATAACCATGGAGTTTTAGCTCAACTCATATGGTGTTAGCTTTAAAGCAGTACTAAGTAACTCGTGCACCCTAGAGGCCATAATCGCCACTCCAGGTGTCGTAGCATGTTGTGTTTTTTTTTACTATTAATTGTCCGTGAGAGTAAATAGTACGCTGACAGAAAAGACAAAGGGAGAGAGGCATATTGTACATCCAATTACACAATGGAAATAATATTTTTTCACTCAAACTTGGCTGTAAATACTGTTTAAGTGGCGCTAGCCCGCAGTTAGCTTTGTCCGTTAGCCTGTGAGCTTCTTCTTCGTGATTCCATCAGTGTGTATTGCTGCTCCGACCCGGTGGCAGTCGCAATTGTGGTTTTCTGGCCAGAGACACCAGGGGAGATGAAAGACCCCCCAATCATCCCATTAACACCTGTATTACCCCCATGCAGAGGGACTACGGAAAGGATTGATTAAGGTAAACAAGTTACTATGTATTGCTTTAAGACAAAGATTGTATGATCAGTTTCTGCTCTTGACACTTTTCACCAGGGCTGCTGCATACACAGTCTAAGCCTGATACATCTCCACAGTCAGCACCAAGTTATGTAGATAGAAAAATATCTTATTGATCCTTTTTCTACATTGAACGCTAATGCCTTTCTTTTTTGGGGGGGGCGAACCAGACCTTTTCTCTTCCCTGCTTTGCTCACACGGACACTTCTCTGTTTCCGCTTGGATTGGACTGCACCAACATGAACTAAAGCGGAGGGGTGTTCCACTTAAACACCCATTTGAGTTAGTCCAACGCCAAATGCCACAATGAATGAAAAGTGCGACGCAAAAGTTATTTCTGATTTTGATGTATTAGTCATTATTTGATAGATTTACACGACAATTACGCTTGTGTTTCTAAATGTGTATCTCGAACAGCAGCCCAGGCTCTTACTGCAGCCCAGTTAAAGCCTTTAGGCCTGTAGTTGCACAACTGTGGGGGTCGGTTATGGATTAATTATTTTATTCTGACGGCCCAAAAGCCCCGCGGCCCACCGGGAAACATCCCGACTCTCCCGATTACCCAGAACGCCATTGGACTATTCAATTCTAGGGCAACAAACCCAAGCCAACAGGCAGCGGAATAAATCAGCGAACGTGATGTTAGCAAAGCAACACGAAACTCTTCAAGGAGAAGCAAGTGATGACGAGTTTATTCGACATGGCTTACGCAAGAGAGACTGTGGTCGATGACTTGTGGAATTTTTGCAGTAAACTATTAGAGAGCGACGCTGTTTCACAAAGAACACATCACTGCAAATGAGCAAATCTGATTTCACTGATCTGTTCTCTTTGTCTTTGGCTCGAGGCGCGAAAGAGGGAGAAGCGACCAGGCGGATATCGCGGTTTATAAAATTACAGAGGGTCATTCGGGACTTGTCAGGTAAGTGCAAGACTGAAAGGCTCGCATTTACCTGAATGTATTTTATCTACAGTACAGCTTTTGTAAAACGTTGTTACTTGGTTTATCACGATCAGAAGAAGCTAACAGGCTAACGGGTGAAGCTAACTGTGGGCTAGCGCTACTTTTGCAGTATTTACAGCCACATTTGGGCAAAAAATAAATAAAAATCTCCACTGTGTAATTGGCTTGTGACACAATGTACAATATCCCTCTCTCCCTTTGTCTTTTCTCAGCGTAGTATTTACTCTCACGGACAATTAATGAGTAAAAAAGACACAACATGCCACAACACTTGGAGTGGCGCTTGTGGCCTCTAGGGGCAAGTACTTGCTTATCTTTTAAGGCTGTTATCATACAGTAATCTTCATATCACCTTGGGCCTACAAGAAACCAAATTCTAACAAGTAATTTTGCATTCAGAACTTTACTGACATGCTGAACATTTCACTCCCAATTTTTTGTTACCGGAATGATTTCATGAACTAAAAATTGCTGCTTGAAAAGAGTGTTTCCAGGAGGCAGTCATTCTTCTGAAGTGGACCTTTCTTTTAAACCTGAGACAGACTTCCCAGAAAAAAGATTGACGTCAAATAAAACCTCAGAATGGGCACATAACAAAAGATCCTCATTCATCTTAAATTCAGTATTCTCTTTATTTTCAAGCTCGGGGAGAAGTTTTGAAAAGTGAGTGTAATGTGTTCATGTGGACCTTGTTATGATAGAAGAAGAGGAAAGGAACACGGGGCGGGAGATAAACAGTTGAGCTGTAACAAGTAATTGGTCGGGCGAAGTTGGAAACGTCAACTTTGTCCTCCGCAATATGCCTTGAATATGCAGTTTTAGTTTTGACGATACTAGAAATCTATACGTGAAAAGTATTCCTCCGTGACCATGCTTTAAAATGCACTGACCTGCACAACCATAACCTATTGCAAGAGTCTATCAGCACAGTATTAAAAAAAATAGACAAATAAACAGCACCATACAGCGTTTGTATAAAAACAATCAAAGCTGTCAAAAAAAAATATATTGTCATGTTTTTGTGCATCTCCAAGGAAGCGTAAAGATTTCAACTTGGGGGACTTAAAAAAGAAAACATTGCACACAAAGATCTCTTCTCTGGGGGGGAAGAAAAAGTGGCTTAAGAACAAAGAAAAAGTCTAAGATATTTTAACTACCTGCTTTGTGATTCCAGTCACAGGCAAACTGCCAACACAAGGCACGCTGTGAATTTGCAGCTAGCCGAGAGTAACGCAATAATAATTTATTTTCCCTGATTAAACGCAAACACGGCGCACAATAGTGGAAATCATAATCTCACACAGAAATTGGTTATATTGCTATCAAAGTGCATTGCGGGGGGGTTTCTAGTGTTTCTCTGCGGGGGCGTGCGACTATTTACGGCGGGCAAACGATGTGAACTGGCTCCCCGTGTGGCAGGATCCACGGGGCGCGCTGACATTTAAGAGAAAGGTAAAGATGGATGGATAAAGCGACGACGAATGAGTGAATGAGAGGGATGCGAAGAGGAGAGAGGGAGCGCCCGCAGAGCTCTAAGTAATCATCATCAGTCTGCACGCCCAAGTCGGGATCGATAAGGGAGGTCGCACGGCAAGGAGGCGAGAGGGAAAGAAGAGGGCAGGAAGAGGACGGGGAGGGGGAGAGGAGAGCGGGGGAGAAGGACGTAAGAAGAGAGGGGGGGAGAACGGGCAGGGGGTTGAAAGCGTTGATATTTTACGTCTTATAATTTGAAATAATTTCTGACGTAAACAGTGACACTGAAACACATGACAAAGGACTGGTCAGGATTTTGCCAGGAGCTCCCCCTGCAGGCAGCAGTGTAAATGACGTTACCGATTAAACTAATTTGTATCGTATTCATCATGAATATTTCAAAATTCACCAAGTATTTGTAACAACCTCCTTGTAACATCCCCATTTGGTTCAAGTGGAGATTCACACCAAATACCACCTCTTAAAATATTTGACCTATAAAGTACCACCAGGTCAAAATCAAATCATGACCAAATTATCAATAAATGTAACCAGAACTTAAGGACATTAGTAGAAATGAAAATATCTCTTAAATTGCAGTTGACACGCGCCACAGTCTGAGAACCTTAGGGAAAGGAGAGAGTGATAAGAGCTGGAGGACGCATGGGTAGAACATATAATGCAAACATAACACAACATGAATAAACGTAGCCTTGCTATTGATTTTTTTCTTCCTCTGTACTCTCCCCAACGATATTATTCCTGAACAAACGTCCCTGAACCGATACGATATGCTTTGGCTGTACAGGAAACGTACATCCTTGAACAATCATTACTACATTGCACTCATGGAAAGCACTTTGGTTCCGCAGGTGCTGCTGTAAAGCGCTATACAAATGAAGGTTGATTGATCGATTGACTGAATCCCTGAACAACTATATTCAGACAACATCTTATTTCCTTCAAATGGAGCCATCAAAGCAAAGCAGACCTTTATCCATTTTGTTTTTTTGCTGAATACCTCGGGATAACACTTGGACACACCTATGCATTTTTCCCCCCCCATTTACGTAGGCTGAATATGTTATGTGTTCACAATAAACATAAGGATGACATGGCCAATTCCAAAGACACTGCTATACGTCACCTTTTCAGCAGTTTTGTCACATAATACATTTTAGGATCGATCGATTATTAAGATTGTTTTATTTGTTTTTCGACACATTGCTCTTACCTCCAGTCGTATGTACTCGTTCTGCTCCTTGGAGATCAGGCTGAGGATGGTGCTGCTGTGCTTGCGCGTTCGCACCAGGGCCTGAACAAACGTCCTTCGGGCCGGCAGCAGGGACGTCAGCTGGTAGTGGACATGACTGTGCCCGTCAAAAGAATACTCCGGGGCCACTGCGTGCAAAACAAAGGGCGGGGGAGAACCAAAAAAAAGAACAACCCGTCAAAGATGAACAAACAAGAAACGGTTCTTTGATGCAAAAATTTGGAGGACAGCTCACTCTAAAGGACGGCCTCGAGTGACGTGCAGAGTTGGGGGCAAGGCTGATATGCAAAAGACACCAGATTGAATATGGATGGACGGTTTAGCTCATGCTCCCAGAAGTGGATTTTTGTGCATGACGAGGCAGAATAAAAGTGCACATCAAATACTTTTTTCCTCCATTTTTTGTCTTTTTTCTTTTTTAAAGCCATTCTTCAATCGTATGGCATATGCAAGTCAAATCACACCCACTATACTGCCGACACACTTCTCTGCCTCAGCCCCAGTGCAGTGTGACCGGCTTACCCCCTTTATACAGTCATATCTCCATGGCAGCGACAGCGTTTACAAACTTAGGAAAAAAAACAAAAACGTACAGTCGATTACTATTAGAAACAATGGCAACAAGACGCTGAAGACAAAGTAGTGAGCGCCGTTATGAAACAAACTGATGACTCAGGAGACAGTTAAATATTTAGCTCTTAACTAACATTGTTTTAATAAGTGAAACTAGATCAAGGGGTTATTTCAGTCGAAACAGCACTGCTCAGGAGGGGCCACAGACTAAATTGGCTCGCAGCTTTTGTGTTTACTGAACTGTATCGTTTGACGAAAAAGTGAGAAAAAGCCTCTGGTGAAACGTCAACCCAATTAACCCAGTCATATACAGTAGACGGTATTTAAAATGACTGAGCCTATACTATTTTTCAGTCGCTCGAAACAATGATCAGTGCATTACTGTACCTGTACGTTAGTATTTTAGGCATCATATTTTCACATTTTAGGTGTTTGTTGTATTCTGTCAAATGCACTTCTATCTGACAACTGTGAGTGAGAGAGCAACCATACAGTGGGGGGAAAAAGTATGTGAACCATTTGGAATTTCTCACATTTCTACATAAACTGGTCATTAAATGTGGTCTGGTGTTTATTAAAATCACAAAAATGAGTAAACAGTGTCTGCTTAAACTAATACCGCCCGGACATAATTGTATTGGCCATAACATGTAACACAGGACATGGAGGAAAAAGTAAGTGAACCCTTGGATTTCATAACTGGTTGACCACTCTTTGGCAGCAACAACTTCAACCAGACATTTCGTTGCAGATTAGACATGAACAACAATCAGGATGAATCTCGGACCATTCCTCTTTACTAAACTGTTCAGCGAGATTCCTGCGATGTCCGGCGTGAATCGGAATAGCTTTTCCTGAGGTCGTGTCACAGCATCTCAATCGGGTTTAGGTCAGGACTGTGACTGGGCCATTCCAGAACATGTATTTTATTCTGATGAAACCATTCCACTATGTGTTTTGGTCTTGTTGCAGTAGCCATCCTCTTTTGAGCTTCTACTGTTTGACAGATGGCCTCAAGTTTTTCTGCAAAATATCTTGATAAACTCGTGAATTCATTTTTCCATTCAGGACAGCAAGCGCCAGGGATTGCAGGAGGGGCCCAGAGCCCTGTCTGGTCAGAGGGTCATGTCATAAGTGATATTATTTGAACAAATTAAATCAGAAAATATGTCTGAGAAAGGACTCAAAGAAAACTCTCAAATTTCAGTTTATATTTTTGAAATAAATCCTCATTGGAAATTATGTTTCCGTTTTGATACGGGGGGCCCAGCCAGGTACCAGCATGTGCAGGGGAGCGTCAAGGAACATACAACATGGCGATAGGAGTCACATGACCAAAGCAACTCTTGTCAGATTTGATCAAGCTTGGAATCTCATCCTCCATCATTTGCACCGCAGCAACAAAACCAATCGTCCTCCTCAGTTTCTCAGTCTCCTTCTTTTAGATCGCACACGACACAACCATACACTATTCTTTCCGAAAAGATTCCTTACAGCACTGGTTTCTCGCTCTGCCACGGCGTGAGCCACGGATTTACACCAGCAAATAACATTTTCATATTTGTTGGCGTCTGTTTACGACTCTTCTTCACTAAGGAACGTTGCAAGACAATTACAAAAGATAGGTTAACAGTCAACTTGGGAGTAAAAAACAAACAAACAAAATGACTGAACCTTGAGCCTATAATTGCATTAGCTACACCAGTGCAGACGTTTGTTCATAACATCAAACGCCCATGACCTTGAAAAACGAATTAACCCATGCAAAATACAATCGAAGTTTCTCTTTCGCTAGACATGTTAAATACCCAGCTCTGACAAATGAATAACACCGCATAAAGAACTCACCCCTAAGAACAGATTGCAATTGATGGAGAATTTCAACCCAAAAGTGCTAAAAAGTAATAGTGTGGCGCTTTAAAAAGCCCTGACGAAAATCTCATCCATGTACGCCCGCTTTTTTTTTTTCCAACTATGAATCAAAGTCACGGGCCATATCTTACTGAACTTGTAGCAATTCCACGTATTGGCTCAACCTGCTTACCCAGCAAGACAGCAAGAAAGCGCGCCTTTAAATCTATACAAACCATCCTTTTTAATATCCCTAAACGCGTTCTACAACCTCTCACACACGCACGCACGGGAAACTGCATTTAAACTTTCCGTGCGCCGCTGGAGCTCTGTCAGGGGGGGGGCGTTGTGATGTTGTGCGCCCCTGGACCGGCAATAAACAAGTGTACGGGCGAGGCAGTGAAAGCTCCGGTCAGCACAAAGTTGCACTGGACGTGAACTCCTCAATTTGAAGAAAGTGGAGTGTGGGTGAGGGGGTCATTAAAAAGCCCATCTCATCCTAACAACGGCGAGTGCTGCAGTCGGCAAAGCACCTTTAGAGCTATAACAGGGCTCGGGCGCTGCCAAGGATCTGAATGCCGGCCGCTAACAACAATTACACGGCCATAATGAAGGCACCTCGGAGCTGGCTCTCAAATATGAAGTGCGAGTTGAGTTGTTTACGCCGGGAGTTTAGCGAAGCTGAACACATGCGGAAGGAGGAGAGCGGGGAGTGAGGTGACAGTGTGTTTGTTGAAAGTAAGTTATGGAAATTGTTTTTTTAAATGGTAAGGGCAGTTTGAAAGGGAGGCTATACTGCTTTATATATTGCCCGAACACGCCACCGGCATATCGGCATAGCTTGTATGCATTTCTTTGGACCACTGGCGCGCTATATTTACAGGTACATACTGGTATATCGTGTAATTGCTAAAAGCACATTTAGTGGCCGGCACATTCACCCCACAACAAGAGGGTCTGAGGTTTAATTCCTGGACAGGGAGAGGTCTTTCTGTGTGCAGTTTGCCTTTTCTACCCGTGTTTGGGGTGGGTTCCTTCTGGATCTGGATTTCCCTCCAGCTAATCCTTAAATACAGATAAGTGCATTTATCACTTCTACTCTTATCGATACTCCTTATCAATCTGGTACTGGTAACAGTTCTCTTATCGGTACTGTAAAAGCAATAAATACAGTATACATTTTTATTGTTCTACATTTGGACCTCATTCATTTCCAAATTAAAGGTGCATTATGCAACTTTTTATGTGGAAAAAAAGTTGATATTTGTGTGTATTGGACCTTGTAGTGACCCAGCGGCTGTATGAGTGGTCAGCATGGTGCCTTTACTTTCCATCACGGTGGTCTCTGGAGCGCTCTAGGGTCCATTGTTTTGTAGGTTTTCTTTGTCCACAGTGAAAACCTTCCAAACAACTGATCCTGGAGCGTCCTAGAGACTCCTGTGATGGGGTTTAATGGCGCCCTGCTGACCACTCATGTAGTCGCTGGGTCACTACAAGGTCAAAGACGCACAAATCTAAAAATAAAAAAAATCCACATACAAAAGTTGCACCTTTAAGTGCAGCCCATACAATTATAAGGAATGTAAAATACAAATTAAAAAAAACAAAAGGTTACATAATGTATAAGTAAATGAAGGATTAAGTTTCAATAGTCTTGCTTTGTTATTCACAGGTAGTAAAATCTTTCTAAATGAAAACTTTGTGCACTCAAATAATGAACCTGAACCTGAATAATGAACCTGTGGGGAAATACACTCCTCCTAAAACTCGTCTACAGTAGTTTGGGTATTTGTGAATGAAGACTAGTGTGCGAAAAGGACATCTAGTTTAAAGTTTTGCTTTCTAAAGCTTATTATAGCTAGTTAGCAGCTTGTAAGTGAAAAAAGCTTGCGTTGAATGTTAAACGCTGCTTGTTCCTGAGCCCTCAGAACAGTCGAGGAACAAGCTATTTACATCACACTTCACGTGGCAGGAGAGGAGGGGAATCACGGTGATGTTCCGACATCCTGTGCTCTTAGGGCGGGCCACGGAGACGAACAGATTAGAGGCAGGGAAAACATCCATGAGAGAGGAGAGCCTTAAAGCACGACTTGTCAGTACTGATAAGAGGACCGTTAAAAAGTCTCACCGGCCTGGAGACTAGTTGGAAACTCGAGTTGCGGCTGTTCATGGAGATGTCTCCGAGACGTCCCCTGGATATAAGGCGAGTCTCCAGGTAGTCTCGGTGAAAACAAACATGTTAGATTTCACTGGTCTCGGAGACATTGCAGGGACGTCACAGAAACGTCTCACAGGTTGAGGACAACAAACGTTGCCACAACTGCTTGAAATCGCTTAGACCTCTCGGAGACCATGCGGCGACTCTGCAAAAATCGAATCTGTTTGTTTTCACCAAGATTACCCGGAGACTTGCTTCATCTCCAGGGAAATCTCAGAGACATCTCCTTGACCAGCGGCAACTCGAGTCTCCAACTATCTCCTGGAGCTTATGGATCCAGGTGGACCGGCAGACGCGGCCCTGGGGCCGTTATAATTCTGGGTTTTGGTGCCTATCCCTATCCCTAAGCTAGGTACTCCTATAGTCTTTACCAAGTTGCTGGCTTCCCTTCCGCTGATGTGCGATCACCAACTGCACCTGACATTTATTAAAAAACATAACACAAACTGACTATGTTATAATGTTCACTGTAAGGTTTCTCATTAGCTAATAGGGCACAGTATTCTCGGCCGCCAAGTTTGCAAAGCTTTCAACATCCAGTCTTTGCACTTTCAGTCATCCATATCGGTTTCCACCGCCATCACACTGTTCATATGCCATTTTATTTATTTTCTGTTCTCAAAGAATGGCAATAAGGCTGCAATCTGCTTCCCTATGCTGGTCTCATAATGCATTTTTATAGCACCAACAGAGTGTACTGCAAACTTTTACTTCTGATCAGATAAAGTTTTAGAGATTATAAAATGTATGATGTTGTCCTAGAAAGAACCAAGATTGGTTTGTGAAGATATATCCAAGCATATTATAACCTTTTCCCTTAGTATACAGTCAGCCAGTCTTTATGTGGTGAGAATATTTTAATAGAGCTTTCGAGCGCTTATGAAACTGGTTGCCAACTGTGTGAGAAAATATAGCTAACTGGAGCCGTTTTATCTTGTGAATTATATCAAAGTGAGCACCTTGTTAAGCTTTATCTGCAGCGGGTAACAGATCTCCAGCTGGGAGCATTTATGTTGTCTGCAATTTCGTTTAACAAGGCGTTCATTATGACCGCCATTAGAAATATACTGCCTACTCTGATTGCTTTAAAAAAAAGAAAAAAAAAGAAAGAAAAAAACATATACGTCTTGTTTATGTAGAGCTTTTGTAAGTCCCACCCGCTGAAGAGGGAGCCCGAGAGCAGATGGCGCTGTATTTTGAAATATCAGCTGGTTATGGGGAGAGATTTTACACAGCAAGATTGTGCACTTAATGTTTACAAGGAATCTCGACGGTAAATCCATGTGGTAAATTTTAATATGGCTTTTAGTGCAAATCAAAATAGTTGCTAACTGTGAGAGAAAGTGGAGCATACTTAAAATAACCTCGACAATATATCAATACTGAACAAAATCCAACAGGACAATTACTCTGCTACGGAACTGCAATTTCTACAGTAATCATCTGAGTATCCCATGCAGTATTACGCTTGAGTCATGGCCTACATCATGTGAAACTGACTATCCTTATCCAACACATACCACAGCGCTAGTTCACACTCATTTAAAATATGTTTTTCTGTAATTTAACCTCTTACAAACCGAGCCTTTATTAACCGAGCGCATTGTCGCTCTTTTGACGTGCTTTTTCCATTGCTTTTTTGTATTGTTTTTTCCGTCACTTTTTCATCCCATTTTTGTCACTTTTTTGGGGCGTTTTCATCACTCTTTAAGCGTGTGTTTTTGTCGCTTTTTGTTGATTTTCCAGCACATTTTTGCTTTTAGATTTGGGTATTGCCAAACTGGAGAAAATCTGCTCGGTTCCTGTAGGGGGTTAAGAGGTCAAGGCCAAGATTCTCACCAAACCGTCCTTTTGTTTTTCCCTGTGTTTTAAAGCACTTTCAGGCAGCTGCGACCCCCAAAATGACTCAACCAACACCTCGGGACCCCTCTCAGTAATATGGAAAGAGCATTTATAATGATTTAAGGTGCAAAACAGTTAACATCTGGTTTAATAGTTAGTTTGGACTGTATTTTGATATTTGGCTTAATTTCACAAAAAAATATGCTGCTTTCAATCAAAAATACATCAAATTCAATGTCAGTAATAACATTATTGTCTCAAAATTATCTTTTTATTGGCGACTCCTTGTTTTGTAGTTATACAAAAGACCAGCAAAGGGCGCATTAAAGCACTGAAGAAAAAAATAAATAAAAAAAAAACAAACAAACAACAAACATGCTAATCTACAAAATGAAGACCAGATTAGAAGTTCTTTGGACGTTAAAACAGAGATGAGCTTCATGGATTACTCTGTGTGAGGATTATCGGAGTCTGAGCCTGTGTTTTCAGCGCATGACTACATTTTATCTTCAGGTTAGTGTTCTTGTCTCTTTAACATCGGCATAGTTTGATCAACATTGTGCATAATGTCCCGGACCTTCCGGCTGAAACAATTTTTTCACGCACTTTTGTTCTACTCGTAAAAGGGGAAAACAAAGCTCCACAGTCGTCTCACCCTCCTCGCACTGATGCCCCGTGTACCCCGGGATGCACTGGCAGCTGAAGGAGCCCCACTCTCCATGGCAGCGCCCCCGGTGGCCGCACGAGGGGAAGCCCATGTTGACGCAGCTGCTGTCGGTGGTGATGCAGCCCGGCGAACTGGACTGCGAGTCGGCCGGAGAGCCCAAGTCGTACATCTGTACAGGACGGATAGAACAAAGAGTCAGAACAATTTCAGAAGTGTCTTGTATTGTCCCCGATAAGTACTGTAAGTTCAAATCAGAATATGCATCTTGATTTGTACACCTTTATTTATTAGCTACAGAGCACGCAATGTAAGATGTTACTTGGAATTTTGTATTCTGTATTCGTTACAAGAATTAAATCACAAGAACTACACAAATCTAAGGCTTAGAACTGTCTGAGGAATAGACAGTGGAGAAGAAGGAGTGGTGAAAGAAGCAAAACTACACAGGGAGACCGTTGGAAGCCTAAAACAAAGCATTCAAAGCAAAGATAAGATTTAAAAACTTTTTTTTACTGTTCACATAAGCTCTATGAGACCTGCGGATTCCTACTCTCTAACGTCTCTTCTGGCATCTCACTCACGACCAGTCTTTCCAAGTACAATGCCCTTGTGGTGGAACATAAAAGAATAGCCAATCGTCAAAAGGTGTGCTATAAAATGCATTAATATGTCCTATCTCCTCCGCGCTGTGGTTAGAGTTTTATTAGATTGGCAAGTTTTAAACTCTCGTAAAAAAAAGTGTTTTTCCAGGTGCAATGCTGATTGGGTGCGACCTCGATATCCAAAAGTCCTGCTATCGGCCGGTGACCTTTTTGTAGCTGTGCCTCCTGCGCCGGCTGTGCATTTTGATGATGATCAGGATTGAAAGAAAACAACAAGATTGATCGATGTAATGACAGGGACGGTGTCTGGTATTGATTTGGCTGAGAATTTGTGCCATTAGTGCGAATGCAGTGATAAACAGACCTGCGCTGGCCACACAAATCACAGTGGCAGACAGCGGCGTAAAATGCTGCGGCCACATGTGGAGATAACTCGGGCTGCTGCTGGGCGGGGATTTATTGAAGCTTCTGCTGCCAATTCACTTTCATCCTATACTTGGTATTATTTCCTTAAATGAATTAAGGCAAGCCACTGCAGGAGATTAGGAAAAACATCTATCGGAAACTTTTGCTGCAGATCACTGACAAAAATGAGAAACACATAATGCACATTTTCGGTCATGTAATATTTCTTATATAAAAAAAACAACTCTAAAAATGGCTAAAGTTGCCTGTATTTTTGAACAAAAATTAATAATTGATAGAGCCATGTTTGGGAAGAGGCCTCGCGGAAAACCCAGGACACGCAGGTGGGACTATGTCTCCGAGCTGGCCTGGAGTCGCCTCGGGGAGTCGCCTCGGGGTCCCCCCAGAACAGCTGGAGGAGGTGTGCGTGGATCGGGAAGTCTGGGCATCTCTGCTGAGACTGCTGCCCCCGCGACCCGGCCCCGGATAAAGCGAAAGAAAATAGATGGATGGAGAGCCGGGTTTAAATTGATGGTTCTGTTTGGTTGGTGCATTAGTTTCAAAGGGGATTGTGGCAATCTTGTTTTGTTTTTAATTTAATAAGCTAGTCATGAGTGAAAAAAATCTGTTAGAAAACTAATTTTGCCTTTGTTTGTTTTTTATTTGGTTTATTTGGTCGGGACAGTGCAAGTTAATGAACATACATGGGTCTCATGCATGTAAACAAGCCACACCGGATTGTAGCCTTGGGCTAATTTGCGTCCGTTGTCCCCCATGTGCACTCTGATTCATCCTGGCCTATTGTACATGTTTTTAGTGGTGGTGGAAACTGGAAACCTACACAGACACGGGGAGAACATGCAAACTCCACACAGAAAGGCCCCGTGCAGGTGGGAATCCAACCCGGACCTTCTAGCTGTGAAGCACGAGCTCTAACCGCTGTGCTACCGTGCTGCAAAACATAATAAGTCAGGCTAAGAGTTAGATATTTAAGATATCTACACAGGAAATTACTACATTTGGATTACACAGTCTCGTAGAAGAGATTTCTTGTGTCTCATGGATAGCAACGTTCACAAAGCATCATTGAATCAATAGTGTAAAGAGTTTGGTTTAACTTTGACATTAAACGAAGATTTTAAAGTGATAGTTCAAACGTCTAAATGTATTACAAATGTTATAAAAATGTGCAAATTCGACCACCTAGTCCTCCATTTTGATGTAAAGTAAGTAATTATATATATATTATATAAAAAACATTAGCACCTCAATAGCTTCATTGGACTCAGTAACAACACGCTGACAATTACTGCGCTCTTAATAAGCTTTAAGAACTTGGCCACCTCTGTCCTCCGAGGGCTTGTTTGGAAAAGAACAGCAGTCGTTTTGTTTTCTCTCATCTTCAAATTACCACAGGTGAAAGAGAACACTGTCTGAAGAGCGAAATTGCTTTGAATGAGCCTATATTTATAAAGGAAAATGAGTCAGGGCAAACATTGGCTGCCAAATGAATGCACTAGACCAGACAGCGTTGTTGAGAACCTTTAGTCTAGCAGAGGTGTTCGGTAATAGTTATTTAAAAAGTTATGGCGCACTAGAAATCCAACTTCAGTTCAAAGTTTGAGTCTTCTATAAAAAAACATTAGTCCAGACCCTCCGCGCTTGGAGACAGAGTGACAGTTGTGTGGGGTAAAAAATAAAATAAAAAATCACAAGCGCATGAGCTGAAGTGAGAAAGAGAAGAGTGAGAATGAAGGACAGAGGCGGCTGACGGCAGACACCAAACACAGAAATAGAAATTATGAAATCAAAATTCGTGGGCCTTGATATAACTCTCATGTTTGGATGCACACACGGGAATAAGGGAAATTAAAAATATAGGCCTCGATGGTACAACATAGTAATGTTTCGAGCCCATAACACTCTTTCCACAGATGTTATTGCTGAGGATATCAAAATGCATAACATGCTTCTTCAGCTTTTAAAACGTTCAACTTGAACTTTAAACATTGTGAAACCGGTCATGGGAGGAGGAGATCACGTAAGGCATGGAAAGGAAACATCAGATGAAGAAATATTATTCTGTGACTAAGTAATCAAATACCTGTTACGGTACTCTAAAAAATGGGAAATATTGTTAGTATATTTTTTACATTTCCTGGCAGAACATCCCACTTGGTCATATATAATGTAAAACATTGGCATTTGCAGAAAATGGTTCTTTACTTTGGGCTACAGTGGTGAGGTTCGGCCCTTGGTGTTTTGGCAATGATGAAAATTAGACCCCGTCGACACAAACTTATCCCTGATCCAGGGGTCTGCCACCTTCTTTATCAAAAGAGCCATTTTGCCCCCTTTTCCATCAAAGATAACAGTTTTGAGTCGCAAAATATAACACATCTTATAAAGTTTACCTGTTACTCGGAATACAACGAACAGAAGTGCAGTCTGCAAGAGTATAGGCCTACTTTGAAATAGCCTAAATTAAACAGTGAGGCCTATTTGTGTCCTTCCTATATCAGTGTAAAATTTTAATAAAACTAGCCCACTTTCATATAAATAAAACATTTACTGCAGCTTAGCAGCTTTTAAAAATTAAACATAAAATAAGACACGACAAGTCCATGTCAGTTTTCTCATGTCCTCTGGGGTTTCTTTCATTTAAAGTAGCTACCTTAACATACAACTGAAAACCTACTTAAATCAGCTCCAGGTCTAAAACCATTTGTAGACAATCAATAGATAATCAATTTTTGCCCTGTTTGTTTTTCATTCAAATGTGTTCTTCCTGCCTTATGTAGTGAAGAGGATGTAAATACTGTACATGTGTATTTCTGACCTCACTTTAGATGTTACCTAAAAAAGAAAAAAAAAGAAAAAAGACTTTCTGCACAAGGACCCCCAGACTTCCCTATTTCGTCTACAGCAGTGCTTCCCAAAGTGGGGTCCGGGGCCCCCTGGGGGGCCTCAGAGGACCTGCAGGGGGGCCCCCAAAGCTCGTCTACAAAACAAGTGCATGGAATTTTATTTTATTTTTTTAAAGGAAAAGAACATCTCTCCGCTACATTATACTACTTTAAACCAGTATTTAGCCTAGAAATCATGGCTAAATATTGCTTTGTATGTTATTTTTTCTGCAAAATAATACAACATTTGTAAATATATTATTATGCGGGGCTTCGAGATATTTTCAGATCGATAAGGGGTCCGCGGCGTCCCGGACTTTGGAAATGGCTGGTCTACAGTATATGATGAGCATACAATACAATACAATGAGTATACAAAACTAGATTGACCAACCTTTGACCTACATCCCCCCCCTTCCCCCCCCCATGTGCGTGTGTTGAGAACTATTGAGCTGGACAATACTCCCTCACTCACCATGTAGCACGATACGGGTCCCTTAGAGCTCATGTACCTGTTGTTCTCCCCTTCTTCCGAACAGCGATGGAAACAGGAAGTTGAATTGAAGCCATAAGCCGCAGCTCCCACTCATGTCTCGCTCACACAGACTCTTCCACTGTCCTTTTTTAATCATCTGTTCGCGCTACGATTTATTGACACGTGAACACCAGCTTTCAGCGAGTCCATTGAAAACGCCACTAACGCTCTAAACGCTCACGCAAAGCCACTTCCCAGTCTATCAGCGTTTATTAACTGCCAGAGTTGCGGCGGTTGCTTGCGCTTTTATGAGTTGTTATGGGCTTTCCGCCCACCAGCATCACGCAGATCCCGCTCATTAGTACAAAAAAAAGACGTCCAGCGCGTCCTCTTTAAGCTCTACGCCGCCACATTAAAACTGAGACGCGAGTACTAAAGCAGGAGAAAGAGAAAAATACACTTGGCTTGTTATGGTCGGTCCCCAGATTATACATCTTAATGGAGTTTGACTGTCTCTTGGAGTGAATACAGATGCATTGTGTTTATGGATATAATAAGAGGGGCACTCCAGACCACACGCAGTGGCTCACTTTATCGAGCAAGATCACAGTAAATTATTCCGCAGCTCCAAAATGGGTTTTATACAAAGTGGCGCTGGGGATAACAAGTGCCACCAACATTGTAGGGTTCTCTAAAGTTCATCTTAAGTTTCAGTAAAGTTTGTTACCATAACAGCAAATCTAATTTGGTAGAGTCAGTCTTTCTACAGGCAGGTCAGCTTTTGGAATCTGCAAACCACACAAGCAAATCCATGATGGACAGACTCTCTAAGTGCAGAGGACGGCTTAAGGTTCATTCATACTTCACATACTTCCCTGAGCTGCAGAACAAAATGAAGTCATGTTTGCCTTGTCACCATGAAACTGTCATCAGTTACAAAACGTTTCCATGGCTACAAGGCAAAAGTAACTTAACTTTGTTCTGCAGTTTAGGGTGCAAGAACAAAAAGTTCTTGCGTCTTGTGAAGTATGAATGAGCCTTTAGTGTTTCATCTAAGATGCAATATAATCCAGGAAGTACAGATTGGAGTGTTTTAGCCAATGGCCGCTGACTGCTCTGCTTTGTGACTACGACACTGGAGGCCGCCATTGCTCCACCTTGGCTGTAGTACCTCCATATGGCCGCTATTCCCCCATTGGAATGCATTGGACTTTAGACACGTTAAAAACAACTTTAATGCCCGGTGCTTAATGGTTTAGAAGTGGCTAGAGCTAGATATTCCTCCTGTGATTACGCTGGGTTAAAAACAATATGGGGCACCTGGCTTTTTATTGTAGTATAAATTTGAGAAATCTTGCATAATTAATGAGGGCCTGACTTTGATTGACAGGCCGTTTACGTCGCTGCCTGGCCATGGGCGCGATTACAACAGAAATACACGCCCATTACACACCCCGCGAGGGCCAAGCAGGGCCGGGTCTACAGTCAAGATCCCGCCCTTATGCCCTTTTTAGGAACTTGCTTCGTCAGAGCTGGAGAGGAGGAGCCTGTAAATCCGCCATGATTTCCCCCACGAACGTGGTCATTTTGGGAAACGGGGAGGAGTGAGGAGGAGCTGTCTATTCTTTTTTACAGTCTATGGTTTTAGCAGTAGGAAAAGATGACCAACGCAAACAGGATTACTCAAAAAGTCCATTTTGATTATGTCTTCTTCAACACTTTTATTGCTTACACTAGATTGCTTTGATCATTTTTGATAGTAAGCTAATAGGTCCACCATCTAACTATGATAACTCAATGATTGCAATATGCCATGTCTACACTTAGTGAGGAAATACACTTTGAAGTTTGCAAATGTCTTGGCTATAAAGCCAAGTATTGGAGAAATTACTCTTAAAACATGTCAAAAGTTGAAAGTTTATTTGCTGTCCTCAATCTCATTCTCACACCTGATGTGAAGTTACACTTTTGTTCAAAGAAACCCACACCAAGCACTTGAGGAACAAAAAGCATGTCACAGTGTTCTTGCCACATTTAAAAGTGAATAATTACCTGCAGCTCTCTGACAGTGTTTTGCAAATGATTAGTTTCTTTTTGAGGTAGCACAAAGCCATACGTTTCAATTGCTTATGCCCATACGCTGGCAAAATCACGTAAACGGTCTCAATTAATATAGAAATTATATGAATTCTATATGCAAAAACTACCCATTACAAAACTTACAATAAACAATAAAAAGAGATAACCCTGGCACCTTTACTTTCCATCACAATGGCATCTATGATGCTCCAGGATCAAATTGTTGTGTGTCTGGTAGGTAATATAATTGATCTTGGAGCGCCCTTGAAGCCACTGTGATGGAAAGTACAGGCAACATGCTAAGCACCCATACAGCCACCGTGTCACTAAAAGCTCAAATACGCAACCTCTTTACCCATAAAAAAAGTTATATAATACACCTTTAAAAGCATTTGGACACTATGCAAAACTACCTCACTATTGTAGCCCAAAATAAAGAACCATGTTCTGCAAATGCCAATGTTTTAATTAGGACTTTGTGGGATGTTCTGCCAGGAAATGTTTAACTGTTATTTGTTCTCTTAATATTTCTCATAATCATCTTGGGGACCAGAGGTTCTGTTGCCAGAAAAAATCCAGACTCACCACACGCAGTACCAGCGATTGAGTCTAGTAAGAGTCGCCATCAACTTGATTTCTACAGCGGACATTACAGCAATCAGGAACAGGAAGCAAAGTAAACCAATCAGCGAAAGGCAGTCAGAGGCGTTATTATATTTTTTGCGTTACTATTCAAACAGGATTATGAATCAAAAAACTCATCTACTGCCGACGTGTTTTTTGGTAATTTACCGCTGATTAGAAAAAAACTCTTGGCTCTCCCGTGCGCCACCCGTAGATTCTTATTGAGTGGACTACCTCATCCCAAGTGTTACGCTGCTCGCGAACAACACGTGACGTGAATAAACGATCCTGAGTGCAGGGGTTCGTTGGAGTTTGGCGGCAACAGCAAAAGCGAGCCCCCTGCCCAGACTGATATCCCCTTGTACACAATATACAGAGGGGTATCATTCTGGATGCCAGGCAATCTGTGCTGCAGGGCCGGGTTTGGCCCCCGGGCCTGACGTTGCCCAGCCCTGCCATACAGTATATGTTTGATGTAACTCTATGGATGTTGCTATCTACTCCCAACACACAGATATAACACTGGGGGGGTTTGAGTCCTGACCAGTCCTTGGCTTAAAATTTCCTCAGCACAGACCAACATTATTATAGATTCTCCCCCCCCCCTCTCTTTACCCCCAGAACATGACTGGAGAGAGCCTTACCTTGCTGTCGACGATGAGGTTGCGAATACAGCCGGTGAAGTGCTTGTGCTGGAGCTGGGGATAGATGTAGGGAATGTCCTCGTTCACGCCTCCGATCTGCAGGACCTGGCTCATGTTCAGATGTCTGCGAGGCAAGACAGAGGAGCAGTCTTAACAAGATGTTGATGGACTCACAACGCCTTCAAGTGTTTATACACGCCACTGCAAAACAGACTTTATCAGAGCGTATTTTACTCGTTTCTTCTCTGTCTTGTTTGTGTAGAAATGTAAATATGGTTTCACTCATGAGTACATATTTGGATGTTTTATTTGCCTTCTTGTTATTTTATACAGCTGTAAAGCACTTTGAATTACCTTGAGTACAAATCGTGCCGTAATTAATAAACTTGCTTTGCCAAATGAAATTAAGAATAATAACCTGCTGCTTCTGTGATCTCGTGCAGGGCCCTATCAATGCCAATGGGAGCTACTGACCCCTCAGTTTCGCTCTAGCCCATAACGAAGCCTATTTTAATTACTGAAACTGTTTAGAGTTGTTATGGCCGTCCTGAACCCTCCCTGCTGGAGTGGGCAGAGTATAAATAGGCATTTAGCTTATACATTAAACCAGTCTGACAGTTGACAACAAGAGCAAGAAAACACTCTTGAAGATAGTTTGGACATTATGTTTGCCTGGAATGGATCGATCAATCAATCAATCAACACTATTTGAAAAAAATCCTGGATGATTGAGAAACTACACAAATAATCAACGTCAAAGCCATTCTGTTCCCCTCTCAACAATAATAATAATAATAATAATGCATCAGTTTTATATAGCGCTTTTCTGGACACTCAAAGACGCTTTACATTGCACTATTCATTCACTCCATACTTGGTGGTGGTAAGCTACTATTGTAGCCACAGCTGCCCTGGGGTAGACTTCTTCAATCTTCCTCAATCACAGCAGCAGAACAATAACCCATCTCAGCCACTCATCCTCTTCACCATGACTTGAACTTGTACATTGAAAACTAATGTTAGTGTTATTTTTATTTGACAGTCTTAATATTTATGTTCCTCAAAAGGCATTTCTCATATTGTGCAATCACTAATAACCCGACCTTGGTTGTGTATCTTGGATTATTCATCAATTATGAATGATCCCAACAGTTGCACTGTCGGATATACTTTAGTTTATGTAAATGAATCTTCTATTGACTAATTGTAACAGCAAGCAATGGTGTTTACATGCCGCTCGCATTAGCATAAACCTAATCCCACGGCACTTGAGTACAGTCTGAATCACTAACTAATGTGGAAATGCTTTCGTCTATAATTTGAGCTGTGTTCCGTTACATTCAGACTGTGGTCCCTGGCGTGGTGACCTGTAAATGCTGTGGTGTTATGCAGTTCAATTTGTAATGCTATAGACAGCAAGTCACCGCTGGGATGAATGCTATACAGTATATTTTGAACTGCAAGTGTACACTTTTCAGGTATTATTTTTGTCTGATTTTGGGTCAGTAAAAATTCTCACTTAATTGGTGATGACAAACATATGTTAAATGTTTAATGTGGGAGGTATGATACTAAGAATTCTCCAAAGAGCAGCATGTAGCGTTCGAAGAGCGAGAGAGATTTAGGCAGCAGCAGAGTTAAGTCCGCTTGATGCAATAACATTTGTCATGAATTTATTTGAAAGGCACCACGGACTATTAGTCTGACCAAATATTATACATTCCAAACAGTCGTTCTGGAGGAGAAAGATTTTGAATATGCGATGACATAAGCCTCAAAAGTAATATTGTTCTAAGACTTGTAAATAATGCTAAGCACCAGCACATGACTACACAGCCGCTGGATTCGAGTTCTGATTCCACTGTGAAAGCAAAATGAAAGCGCAACAAAACAATCCTTTCTCTGAAATTAGTCTATTATGTTTTTGGCGGCTTTAGAGCCTCCTCAGTCCGTATTTAAGCTTCCATAGGAGTTAGCAGTTGCTTGGCGGTAACAGTTGTTGATCACGAGGGAATTGTCAGTGGGCCAGACCCAGATCGTGTGACGGGCCGGAACTGTTGTTCAGCTCAACCCTTCATAACAATCCCCATACCTGTCAGTGTTGGGAGTGGTGCCGATGGTTTCACAGGAGGAGTGGTCCTCGGTGGTCAGCCAGCTGCCCACGCCCTCCATCTCTATCACCGCAGCGCCTGCACAGCGGTCCAATGTGAAGCGCACCTCCTGTGGGAGACACATGTGGAAAAACATCATGCTGTGCTCGCTGTCCATCATCAGACCAGACGGTGTATTAATAAAACTGTTTTGGCACATCTCCTGCAGTGTCCAAGTGCTCTGTTCTCATTATGGCGGTAAAGAGACTCGTCTGGATGACTCACACGGTTTGCATTCGTGACCATTATTGCAATGCCGGCTTTTTTAAAATCTAGTCTTTTCAGCACCGAGGGTGTCTTAAAGCCGGACAGAATTGGAACAAAATACACAAACGCATTTTCAGACACACATTTTATAAATAAACCGTTTCAGACTATTGAAATATCTTTAAAAAGGAAAGAGATGTGTCCGATATTTTACCTATTTCAAATGAGTCATATATCTCTTAGCAGACATTTCATTCACCTAAAATATGTTAAAAAAAAAATAATGTTATTGACCTAAATTCACAAATGCTGTTTAAAAAAAAAAAAGAAGTAAGAACAGTGTCCATAATTATTCTACGATATTGTAATCATCTGATGCTTACAGCTCAGGGCCCTGTGACCAGTGTTGGGGAGTAACTGAATACATGTACCAGTATTTACAATACATTATTTAGAATTCTCATTTTGAGTAACTGTATTATGGTAAAGTTACTCTGTCCTTTAAGGTGGATCTGATATCACCAAGTAATTAACAGTCCAGGGCCAATGTTAGGGTTAGGGTTAGGCTGACTGTAACATTTGTCTGGGCAAATGTTATATTGGCCCTGGACTCATAATTACTTGGTGATATCAGATCGACCGTCATTTGAGGGTATTTAGAATACAGTTACTGTCCTAGTATCAAAGGGATACATTGCAGTGAATCATTTCTTTTTCATATTCATAAGCATATTCATGTTATTTTGGGAATTTGGAAAGTGCTTTCATGCATTCTGAATTAATGGCAAATAAGTTTGTAAAGGGTGGAGTAACAAGTCTAGCTGCATGTTAACCATACGCCCCTTTTATGCATGATTATAACGCAAATCAACGTGAAAGTATTCGGCAAGTGTTCTGTAACTGAAAACAATTTCAAAGTATTCTCCCCAACACTGCCTGTGACGGTATGTTTTAACAATATACCCAACGTTTTACCACAGTTTTTTATACGTAGTGAAGTTAGGGGCACATACTGATATCCCTGCGCCACTGGCCAAGAAGTGATTATTTTAGTCAATGCTCGACATTCACTTGAATATGAATAGCCAATGTGTCTGGCCTTGCTGTGTGTTATCAAGTGCCTATTATTCTTCAGAGTAAGCTTCTGCTGAATAAAAACCACATTCTTGAGAATGAAGTAAATGCTTCAAATCATAAGAATTCACATTTTTGTGCATCCCTGTTGTAGAAGACATTTCTTGTATTATCCGATTAGTAGCACTCATGAGTTAACTAAATCACAATTTTACTAAAAATGGGTGATGTGGGGACAATTAGCTAAAACATTACAACAAACCAAAAACACACCCAAGGCCAAACAAATGAACATAAACAGACATTTGGAAAGAAGAAAACAAAGCTCAAGGCCTGGAGATGGGTTACTCCAGCATTATAGAAGTATTGGCCAAATGCAAAAGCAATTTCCCAACTTTAAGCACTGGTTTGATCTCCTCTGTGTCCTTGGGCAAGACACTCAAGTGCTTTAAGTTTCTAATAGATGCGGAATAGTGATAGATGGCGAATGAAAGACAGCTACTTGTGGCAGTTACTACTAGTTTGCTGTGTTCAAGGTCATTTCCCATTACTATGCCTTTTAGCGAACACGCAGAAATAAGATAAGCGAGATAATATTGTCAACTATAGGGCAATTGAGCACCATTTACTTATGCGCACGCGAACAAATGAAACATGCCAACAGGAATCTTGTTTTGGCTGACTCTGTTCTGTTAAAAGCCCCCAGTCCCCTGGCGATAGCGCTACAGAGCTAATGTGCTAACACTGGAAACATAGGCCCCGGATAACAATGAGAGGCTGTGGGCTTTTGGGTTCTTTACCTCTAAAAATAGCCTGCCAGACTGTCTTGGTATTAAGAAAGGCCAAGAACTATTATTGTGCAGCGGTTGCGTGCCTGTCCCCCGAGTGGAGAGCCGCGCACGCACACCCCTCCGTCAAATGAAGATTAGCTTAATTTCACCGTCTAATTTAATTCACTACAAATGATCCGAGGTAGAGGATGTCAGAGGAGGGCCATTGCAATCATCTGTCTCACTCTTAGCCAGATTAGACGCCTTTGGAGAGCATCACTGCAGACACTTCCACAATGGCTAATCACCGCCACCTTCGCCGAGTGGATCCGCGGCAAATACAGTATTGTGCGGTTGACCGGTAAGGCACGGGACGGGCCTTTACATTTACCATGGTGAGCAATCTATAGACCCGTTTTCTGCTTACATCATCAGTGACATCAGATGAAAGCAGGAAGTAAGCAGTGGAAAGAAGATGAAACTATAACTAGCTATAATGTGTAAAGTTACAGCTTCAAAATGTCGCCCTCCTGTATTTAGGTGTAAAAGAAACAACATCTGGGGTAGTAAATTAAAGTTTTAACTGATAAATCCAACAACAGTTAAACATGTGTTTACTCTCATTATGACAACAGCGACAATGGAGTGATTTAGCTAAAGAAATAAAAAGTAGAAGAGGTGTTCGATCCTAATGTGGACAGTTAGCAAACCGGCTAACCAGAAACTTAGCCTGCTTAATCTTAATCTTTTTTTATAGCTGTTAGCCATGAAACACCCTAAATTATGAACGGTCCAGATGTGTCTCGTTTTGGCCAGAAAACTACCGTATTATTACAAAAATATATAAAAAAACAAAAGCCTCCAAACTGAACTCTGTGCCTAGCCTCAGGAGAATTGCCACCAGCAGAACCCTGAGTGGTAGTTGTCGCGAGGTTGCATAGCTGTCAAGTGTCCCATTTTGGCCGAGAAACTACCGTATTTTGACCCGTCCTAGAGCTTGGTTGGGCTGGTGAGACGGCTCGCAGCGGGCACTAGAAAATGCCCCGTCTTTTGAAATCCCAAACTTGACAGTTATGCATTTAGGTGTTATCTAAGGCCAGTTGGAAATCCCTAAAGAGTAGACATTTTGAGATTTTACTTTAGACAAGAATTAGCGTATAAATGTGACCCCGGAGCTAAATGCTAAATCATATTTAGTTAAATTTCTGCTTGGATACACACCCAACGGTCACTAAACATCATCTTATATTTTAATGAAACCACAGAAAATAAATAAAGGCCATGAAATGGACATGCCATATCTTGCTATACTTTAATGAAGGGACTGGACCATTAATTTTTATGGGGATAGAACACTGGAAGACGTAGGCTAACATTTGTAGAAACTTTCTCAGATAGCTCAACATTTAAGTGATTACTATGTGATGTAGCATTTAGCATCCTGCTTCCGGCTAAGCCCTGCCCACCACCTCCAACGTGTTTTTGGACACTTGATGGCGTGTAACAAAACTACGCACTGTGGTTGAATGACATGTATGCAGAATCATTAATGTAGTTTAACATGTATTGTCTGGAACTGGTTTAGATCAGGGGCGCATTTTGGGCCCTAGGCATTAAGCGATCTTCCAGCAGAAAAACAGTCTATTTCAGTAAAAAACGGCCTTGTATTGTCTGAGAATGAGGAGGAAAAGAGATGCAGAAATGTTCTGGCAATGCAGCCAAGGATCCGACGCACGGAGCAATGCCCTCACAACAGACAAAACATAATAAATCCATCAGAAAACATAAGTTCAGTTGCCCTGACTTAAAAAAAAAAAAAAGTGTTCTCTGGAGCACCACCAAACATTTCTGCCTTGGGCAACGAAATGGCAAGCAGCGACCCTGAGTCATGACTCATGTGTCACTGACTTCATGAGGAAGCCCTGAGGAAATGATATGGTTAAGCACAAAACGTTTGCTCTTTTGAGTCATAAACATCCAGCGGTCTCAATTTGTTCAACTAGTTAAAAATGTATGTTTTTTTCCAGAGAGGAAATTTGTCCGATAGCGGTTTCCGATGAGAGCTTTAAGCAACAGTGCAGCACGACGGCTTCTTTTCCCGACCTAGAGCCAGCTTTGGTCAGGTCACTATAAGCCTTATGCATGTTTTGAACGGTAAACCTGGGTGCCTGGAGGAAGACTAACGTAATTAGATATCATTTTAACGCAATGACAATGAACGTTTTATTTATTCTAAACCTAACCAGACACTTCACCTTCTAGTGTGGGACAGGAAAGTTAACCACTCTGCTATCATGACACAAAGAACATACTGAACCGTAATGAAATATTGGCACTTTGGGATAATGTTGTGTATGTTTTGGGCAAAAAAATTAATCTAATTGTAAATCGAGTCTTTTAGAAGAAAATCTCATTTGTTTTGGGAAGGGGGGAATCGCCCAGCTCTTGTACGTTTCAGAGGCTTCATTAATGCTTCATGAAAGGCACTTTCATTAAGCAAAACATGAACAAATCTTTATAAACACTTTTGGCATTTTATTATTTATTGCCAAAAAGAAAGTGCAAAATAACTTCTGTCATATTAACGATTCCACAGTTCTTATTGACAGTGCATTTGATTATCACTTTGCCTGCAGCATATGTTAACTATATATTTACTGCAGCAGGCGCCAAAATAAGTACACAAATAAATCGCTAGGCTGTAAGTATGTTTAGCAACACAGCAGTGCATTTCGCTTTAATTAATTCACTCTGGCTCAATGCGAAAGGCTGGGGCGGAAGTTGTGGGTGGAGGGAGCAATGCTCTGGTCATTGAAAACCAAAAAATAAACAAAGAAACCACCTTTATACCATCAACAAAGGTGTGAAGCCTTAAGAGTACCATGAGTGAAGTACACGCAGTGGTTGTCCTGGTATTACATGGTATCAAATCAAGTCAGTATCGGCCATTGCTAAAAGTGAAGTGTGCTTGAGTAATTAGATTGTGTACTTCAGTCCATGTACAAGTGCTTTTAAAGTCCTCGAATATTTCATAATTGATATGTGCTGCACATACTCACAGATGAGACACTTGTAATTTATATATAGAACTAAATTAAAAGTTGGCCTCTGTGACAGGAAAATTAATAAGTTAAGTTGTTTATGTAAATGGAAGCTTGTAATTATTCAACAACAACGCATCACATCTATGGGAAAATCTATTATGGGGCCGTGATAATGCGTGTCAGCCCACTGCACACATGACAGGTTCTTGTTTGTGCCACAGTACACAGCAGTGTGTTCTTACCTTGCTGTTGCTGCGGACGTCCAGCCTGTGCCAGCGTCTGTCTGCGGCGTTGATGTTGCCAGGTAACTGAAGCACCACTGTACCCGAGCCATGGTTAATTTTCAGAGTGGGGGTCCCGTCTATTATCTCTGGAAAAGGGCAGAATACAAAAAGACTGGTCAGTGACAAGATTTGTTGTGAGTTATTTGATGTTAAGTACTATCACATTTTGACAGATGCGATTGTAGTTCTGTGGAAACCGAAAGATTTAACATCAAAGTTAAAAATCCGTAACTGTTGTAATTTTTTCATGGGCTGTCTCATTATTGTATATGTTTTATGGGATTTATGTGATTGGGACTTAATGAAAGAGACACAATCATATGAACACAGAAACACCGGATTGTAGACAATGGCTCATTTCCAACCATTGTAAAGTTACTGAAAAAAAAAAGAATAAATAAAACACAACATATAAGAATGTTGAAGTTAAACTTAAATTGCGTGTCGTCTCTACATCATCTCAAATGAAGCTTCTTTTTGTTTTCCTCTTCTGTTTTTTTATTTCAGACACAGAAAAAAGTTATTACATTCTATTTTGTGACTTAGTCAAATGGGAAATTAAAAGTTAATGAAGTGGCTAAGAATGTTTGTGTGTTCAGCAGCGAAGGCCGGGAATTATGGGATGCCATGACTCGCAAACGGCATTGGCAATCCATCACGATGCGTGGCACACTTCAAAGGTTCATGCAATGACATAAGAGTGAGCATTGAGCTAATCTTAGTCTCTCCGCTCCCCTTCTCTTGCATAGTGCCGCCGAGAACTGCTGTTCCAGGGACTCACGGAGGAATAAATATTTCAGCTCTTGTCCTTCATTATGAATATTTTCAATATGGTGCCCCGGCTCAGCTACATTACATCTAACAGTGGCTGAAGACTTCAATTGAATTTAGATAGCTATTTAGCAAGCTATTACATGAACACATCACAGTAAAGACTATCCCAGGGACATAATAAGAAATCCCATCATATTTTTTAAGTGTTGTTACTTGCCCAGGGTCATGCTCATTCATATAAATTCTCACTCACGTTGTCAAAAATATGATTTGGCTGGAAAAGTATTTATTTAATAAACAGTAGAGATGGGCAAAAATACTGGCGCTCCAGAGCTTGTATCGCTCTTCCTGAATCCGATTGCTTCAAAGCACTACAGCTGGTCTGGTGACCAAAATGCTTCACTCTGTGTCAGAAAGCGCTTCACTCTGTCTCAGAAAGAGCTTCACTCTGTCTCAGAAAGCGCTTCACTCTGTCTCAGAAAGCGCTTCACTCTGTCTCAGAAAGCGCTTCACTCTGTGTCAGAAAGCGCTTCACTCTGTGTCAGAAAGCGCTTCACTCTGTCTCAGAAAGAGCTTCACTCTGTCTCAGAAAGCGCTTCACTCTGTCTCAGAAAGAGCTTCACTCTGTCTCAGAAAGCGCTTCACTCTGTCTCAGAAAGCGCTTCACTCTGTCTCAGAAAGAGCTTCACTCTGTCTCAGAAAGCGCTTCACTCTGTCTCAGAAAGCGCTTCACTCTGTCTCAGAAAGCGCTTCACTCTGTGTCAGAAAGCGCTTCACTCTGTCTCAGAAAGCGCTTCACTCTGTGTCAGAAAGCGCTTCACTCTGTCTCAGAAAGCGCTTCACTCTGTGTCAGAAAGCGCTTCACTCTGTCAGAAAGCGCTTCAGTCTGTCTCAGAAAGCGCTTCAGTCTGTCTCAGAAAGCGCTTCAGTCTGTCTCAGAAAGCGCTTCAGTCTGTCTCAGAAAGCGCTTCACTCTGTGTCAGAAAGCGCTTCACTCTGTGTCAGAAAGCGCTTCACTCTGTCTCAGAAAGCGCTTCACTCTGTGTCAGAAAGCGCTTCACTCTGTGTCAGAAAGCGCTTCAGTCTGTCTCAGAAAGCGCTTCAGTCTCTCAGAAAGCGCTTCAGTCTGTCTCAGAAAGCGCTTCACTTTGTGTCAGAAAGCGCTTCACTCTGTGTCAGAAAGCGCTTCACTCTGTCTCAGAAAGCGCTTCACTCTGTGTCAGAAAGCGCTTCACTCTGTCTCAGAAAGCGATTCACTCTGTCTCAGAAAGCGCTTCACTTTGTGTCAGAAAGCGCTTCACTCTGTCTCAGAAAGCGATTCACTCTGTCTCAGAAAGCGCTTCACTCTGTGTCAGAAAGCGCTTCAGTCTGTCTCAGAAAGCGCTTCAGTCTGTCTCAGAAAGCGATTCACTTTGTGTCAGAAAGCGCTTCACTCTGTCTCAGAAAGCGCTTCACTTTGTGTCAGAAAGCGCTTCACTCTGTCTCAGAAAGCGCTTCACTCTGTGTCAGAAAGCGCTTCAGTCTGTCTCAGAAAGCGCTTCACTCTGTCTCAGAAAGCGCTTCACTCTGTGTCAGAAAGCGCTTCACTCTGTCTCAGAAAGCGCTTCATTTTGTGTCAGAAAGCGCTTCACTTTGTGTCAGAAAGCGCTTCACTCTTTTTTTAGAAAGCGCTTCACTCTGTGTCAGAAAGCGCTTCACTCTGTGTCAGAAAGCGCTTCACTCTGTCTCAGAAAGCGCTTCACTCTGTGTCAGAAAGCGCTTCATTTTGTGTCAGAAAGCGCTTCACTCTGTGTCAGAAAGCGCTTCACTCTGTGTCAGAAAGCGCTTCACTCTGTGTCAGAAAGCGCTTCACTCTGTGTCAGAAAGCGCTTCACTCTGTCTCAGAAAGCGCTTCACTCTGTGTCAGAAAGCGCTTCACTCTGTCTCAGAAAGCGCTTCACTCTGTGTCAGAAAGCGCTTCACTCTGTCAGAAAGCGCTTCAGTCTGTCTCAGAAAGCGCTTCAGTCTGTCTCAGAAAGCGATTCAGTCTGTCTCAGAAAGCGCTTCAGTCTGTCTCAGAAAGCGCTTCAGTCTGTGTCAGAAAGCGCTTCACTCTGTCTCAGAAAGCGCTTCACTCTGTGTCAGAAAGCGCTTCACTCTGTCAGAAAGCGCTTCACTCTGTGTCAGAAAGCGCTTCAGTCTGTCTCAGAAAGCGCTTCAGTCTGTCTCAGAAAGCGCTTCAGTCTGTCTCAGAAAGCGATTCACTCTGTCTCAGAAAGCGCTTCACTTTGTGTCAGAAAGCGCTTCACTCTGTGTCAGAAAGCGCTTCACTCTGTGTCAGAAAGCGCTTCACTCTGTCTCAGAAAGCGCTTCACTCTGTCTCAGAAAGCGCTTCACTCTGTCTCAGAAAGCGCTTCATTTTGTGTCAGAAAGCGCTTCACTCTGTGTCAGAAAGCGCTTCACTCTGTGTCAGAAAGCGCTTCACTCTGGGTCAGAAAGCGCTTCACTCTGTGTCAGAAAGCGCTTCACTCTGTCTCAGAAAGCGCTTCACTCTGTCTCAGAAAGCGCTTCACTCTGTGTCAGAAAGCGCTTCACTCTGTGTCAGAAAGCGCTTCACTCTGTGTCAGAAAGCGCTTCACTGTGCGAGTTGTGGTTCAGTGTGTCAACGCGGCATGCCTGGTATTTCAGTGGTGTTTTAGAGACGTTGTCTTAATAAAGTCTGTCCACAAGATGTCAGTGTTCAAACATAATGAAGCTGCTCGGAAGCTCTGAATATTTTCAAGACTTTTGCAAGGAAAGCGTTGAAGTGTCACATGGCTTCCCTCGGCCAGCTAGCTATTAAGCTATTAAAGCTATTAAGCAGTCAATCTCAGAAAGCAATCTTACTCAGTGTAGCCCAACATGCATGCGCCAACCCAAACATACAAATCTGTCAAATGGGCCGCTATATAATGTATGCACCCCAGGGGGTTGCATTCAAGTAATGTCATTCCATCAATATAGAATATTGCTCTTGCACTGGTTTATGGTTGATATGTTGGAATTACTTGGAATCAACAACAAATAAAAACAGATTCATTACTGCCTTCTCTGTCAATAATATTTGTTTATACATATAAAAGTGACAAAAGATTATCTGGCATCAGTCATTCACACTCACTACATTCTAATCCGTACAAAGCACATAAAACCTCAAATGAAAGCTGCACTAGCCATTTTCTCTCCTTTTCAAGCTGTGACTGTTGGCAGCTTCCCCAACTCATTTCTAGTCCTCACAATACCTCCCACACATCTCAATCCTTCATGTTTTCGAAATTACGGTGGCTACGTTCATGTATTACCTCATCTTTAATGTGGATCCTTTGTCAGCATAAGCAAATTATGCATGATTTCAACAGGTTACAGAACATGAATTTACCACATCAGTGGTAAAGTTGAGGATTTGTTTTACGCTTTATGGGACTTTCTAAGTTATCTTCCTCACAGCCAAAGCCAGTCCCAGAGACAAGTCACCCGTAACTCCCTCCCTGTGACATTTGCCGGCAGAACTCGGAAGTAAAAAGCCTCTGATAAATCAAATGCACTTCCTTCTCTCTCTTCTCAGTTGTCTCAGTGCGCGTCACTTGAGTGGGGCTTTCGTCACCGCTCACAGGGCATCACTCAACCTGTCGATCAATGCTCTTTGGTCTACTTTTACCTTGTGCTACAAGTCACCTTTTTATTAACTTCTCCATAGGAGATATAGAGAGCTTACACAGACTTCTCCATAGGAAATGGCTTTTTTTCCTTCTACATTTTGGCTTTCAAGTAATTGCCCAAATACTTTGTACTGGCAACCCGCTGTGCCATTGTGATGCCTCGTGGTTTCCATTAGACGTATCTGTGACAAGTAATGAGAACTTTGGATGCTTTCAACTTTACACTGAAGTTCTATCAGAGGGGAGCTGATTCTGTGTCATGGTGGTTACTTCATCTTCACCTTGGGGTAGAATAAATTAGGGACTGCTGAACATGGGACTGTCAGCGCCCGTCTAATTGCCTTGTGAGTGGTGAGAGACGCGTTGTGCGTGATCAGGACTTCAAATTCTGTGTAGCTTCTAAACAAAGTCTTGCGTCAAGTTTGGATTTGACTTCCTACTCAGTTGTCTCAATTTAGTTTCAATTATCTCAAGTTGATTGTGTCTGATCTAGTTCATATTGAGGCACACGTTAAAAACCATTCAATTTGTTGGCAGTAATCAGACCTTTGGCCACAAGTGCATGGATTGTGAGTCACATATTGCGTAGAATCAAGTACACACATTGTTTTTATTTTGCCAATTATTTTGTATATGTCTAACTCCCAAACTGGCTTCTCTAATTAACAGTAACACTGCAACTCACTGGTACTTTCAACAATTTTTTGGCTACAGCTCCTGTATAGTGACTAAGGTGACCAAATCAAAAGGCAAAAGAGGGCTGATTTGGGAGATGTGGTGGAACATAGAAACATGGACTTTGAAATTAAAACTTTGAAGTAGCCATTAAACCATTCTGTTTGCTGTTTTAGCCTAAAACACATAGGAATAGCTTACATCAGTGGTTCCCAAAGTGGGGCCTGGGGACCGCTGAGGGCACTCAGAGGCGCTACAAGGGGACCCCCAAAGCTTGACTACCAAACAACATTAAAACATTAAAAAATTACTTATTTTGAAATTGATTTGCTTCATAATTACTTTACACCAGTAGTTTACCAACAGTCAGTGATATCATTTGTATTGTATTTATTCCTTTTTTTATCTGGTCAATGCAACATACATGGATATGTGCATGTAAACATGACATGCCGGATTGTAGCCATGGGCTTATTTCCATCTGTTGTCCCACACTCGCACTCTCAAACACATTCTCATTCCTCCTAGCCTACTGTACATGTTTTTAGTGGTAGGGAAAACCGGAGTACCCGGAGGAAACCTACGCAGACATGGGGAGAACACTCCACACAGAAAGGCCCTGTCCAGGTGGGAATTGAACCTTGGACCTTCTAGCTGTGAGGCATGAGTGCTAACTGCTGCGCTACAGTGTAAATTAAAACTTTGAATAACTTTGAATAAAGTAACCGGGGCCTGGTGAGATTTTCGGATTGGTAAGGGTGCCACAATGTCACTTTGGGAATGGCTGGGTTACATCAATATTCCAATATTTATTTCGCTCATTGAAAAAGTGTTCCATTATCTAAATATGGAGTGGGTGAAGACCTAAATGGCTGGGCAGTACAACAAAAAGAAGGACTTTTCAATGCTTTTGACCCATTAACCAGAGCCACACTGTCAGAAACATGGGGCAACTGCACTGCAGCAGACTTTGAAACATGATTTTGGTTTAGAGAACCTTAGTGGGCGGGTCAAAACTAACACACCGTAACAATATAGCATTGTTCAAGATGCAAGAAAGTTGCCGGCCGTTTTTTTTAGCTGAGTGAGAGGATCTTTGATTCAGGGCAGGGAATTCCAGAGGGTGGGAGAGACCCTCTGGAGAAGACCTTAGTAGGAAGAGATAGGATGTTGGTGAGAGCACAAGGGCGTGTAGAGAGGTAAGTGGGGTCAATCAGCGTATGAATTGGATTCACTGAGGTATGGGGGCCCAGTGGAAGTCTTTAAAGGAACATGTCACAGTTTTTACATACTGAGATATGTTCTTACCTGAGCTTAGATGAGTTGAAACATACCTGTCTGGTGACTAAAGATGTTGTTAGCGTTTGGCTTCTTCCAGCATTTTCCTATAGCTCCAAACGGAGTGAAGTTAGAAGCGACCAAGCTCTTCCGCGGGCACGCACAAAGACCAGACAGGTACTTTCAACTCGTCTAAGCTCAGGCAAGAAAATATCTCAGTATGGAAAAACGGTGGCCTGTTCCTTTAAGGACAGGAATGGAACCAGGACCCAAATCAAACTGCATCAATACTAGCTTCCTGGGCACTATGCATCATATTGTACAGCCAGGACAAGATGTGAAACCAGTCTCTTGTATTGCGAGACTCCCCAATGGCACTGTAAAGGTAGATTGACCTACCCATCATCTGTCCTCGCTAAGTAGCCTCTCTGACAAAATGACATGACATTTTCACACAAGGACAAAAAAAAAAGGGCTCCAGTTGTCGCAAAGGAAGCAAAACACACAGAGGGATGAGGCAACCAGATGGCGACCCAGACAAGACGGAGAGAAGGGATGAAAGAGACAGAATGGAGGAAAAAAATGTGGAAGAAATGAAAGAATGCAAGGGCAAACAGGAACAAAGCTCGGCACCGGGCCATGCTCAAAGATTCCAGATGACAGGCAGTGAGAGGAATGAATGAACCTTGCAGACAAATCAGGAAGCAGGAAATGGGGAACAAGAAGAAATAGCGCACACAAAGGCAGAGGAGAAGGCGAGGAGCATGGCATGCCCAACTTGTTGTATATTGTGGTTGCAAGACTGCTGCGTGCAATGTGTGCCATATTCTTAGCAATCATAAACCCAGAAGTGGCATCAATGAGTGAACAACAACAAAAATATGCGCTCGGTGTAGGCAAATACCTCTAAATATTACAATGCTGCTCTGCGCCGGAAAGAATGGGCACGTACGGAAAGTGTTAGGTAAGTCAGCAATGAGCAATTTTGGTTTGAAAACAGAAAAAAAATAAAATAAATAGCACAGAATTCTCAACACTCTCCAGGTGAATTTAAAGAAGTAAAAAGAGGGGATGAGAAAAGCACTTTGATGGAAGGTGAGAAAAAAAAAGACCAATCAACAGGTTGTGGACATTTTAGACTTTAAAAAAAAAATCGCGCCAGCACTAGCTCCAGTCTTGAACCTACACAGAATGTTTTCAATGGCAATGGCGAGAATAAAAAAAAACACTATTTGTACATTTGTCGAAGCTCAATGAAGCCATGCTGGGTGAAAGCGCCGGAGACCGCCGCGGAGCACCCGACTGAAAGCACAACATGAAAGGCTAGCACGCGGACAAAGCAGCGGGGGCAGAGTCCAGGGAACCCATCTTTACAGGGGCGCACATCCCTTTAAAACACTCCAGTGGCGATGTGAGGTAAGGACAAGACTTTGCTCTTAAAGGGTTCACCCACACACGGCTGGCGGCCTACTCCCTCCACTCATACCTAATTCATTACCTCCTACTCCAAGACTGAAAGGTATACAGTGACTGATAGAGGGAGGGAGCAGGGGAGAGAGAGAGGGGGGGGGGGCATACCCTTTGTGAATGAGTCTCCCGGAGAATGGGGCTCTTAAATATGAAAAATGTCCTCATTCTGACGTCCAGCGAGACGCAAACATGTCCAGCTATAGGAACGTATGGGCAGCATAAACAGTGCTGCAAATCATGGCACCGCACAGGCTTCATCGTTCATACTCGGCAATTTCCTGTACACACATGCGCACGTATGAAACTACTGCACACAGACGTAAGCATTGTGCAAGTTCAGTGGGCGTGCGACATAGAGAGCAATTCTTGTATAATGGATCTGTCAACCAGCTACAGGCAGCCAGGTAGCAGACATGTAATTTGCACTTTAGAATTCGTACTTAGTAAAGCGCTGAGTTGCACAGATCAGAGCCATAGCTTGAAAGAAAATGTAACTTAAATGGCAGTACTTTTAAAAACAGGCTGTTGGCATCAAGTTATTGAAACACACTGCAGGGATTCTGGATCAGTGAATGGAACAAGTGGTAGAGGAAGAGGACTGGCACTGTAGGTCAATTTGCCCTATTCTTTGAAGAGAACAGCGGTGGAGATGGACAAATCGACCACAACCCCACCCGCATGATTAAACATGTTAAACAACTCTTCTTGAAGTTACTGTATCACCTTTAAGCAGTATACTTTTAGACAAAATGAACATTATTATATTTCACTTTTAATGTATTGTTTTACCCGTATTTTTATTGCAGAATGTGACAAAATCGCACACACACACACACACACACACACAACATACGTCTTGGAGGGCGATGTGCAGACTTGTGTACAGCTGATTTCTTGACTTTGCAATAGATTATATTTTTTTTTTCTGTAAACTATGAAATAAATCCCAGTTGATACTCAAAGCTAAGACTATTATGCAATTTCATAAAAAACAAAACAAAAAACATCTGGTTCAAAATCCCATGTGGGCAATAATTGCTAAAGGGATTGTAATAGACAGGTCTGCAATTTGCTGGGCATCAATTAATGAATTAATGAATCTTTACAGTCTATCAAATCCATATTCAGTGAATGGTTAGAAGTATATCTTGTGTCATATCTTGTGAAAATGACAGAAAAAAAACGCCATGGCAAATCAACCAAGCTAGTGTACTTTTTATAAACTTGGGGGGTCATTCCTCGTCTTTTAATGCACCACTCAGCATAGGAACATATTCTACAAAATCAGCTGTTAGGGCAGCCGTGTGGGGGTTTGTTGATTGGGAGTTACTGCTCTCTTCAAATGGCCCGCTCTACACTCTGGCTTTTTAATGCACCACACTATGCAGGGCTACAGCATACTTCACATATAACTCAATTAAATAAATATATAATAATAATGATTATGGAAATTACACCCAAATTAAAATTATACTGAGAATGGTAATGACAACTGGGAAGTATCAAGATCTCGGAGTATAATACCTATTAATGTACCTTCATAACATAAAAGTAACTCTCGGTTATCAAGGGTAAAAATCTGAAAGAAATATATTAAGGATCACATTTTTATTTTATTTTGACTGCTTTGTTCTGGATATCGTGCATGAAAAAAGATTGTTGTTGTAGTTGTGCGTTGTTTCAATTAATTGTATAAACATATATTTTTTTGTAAGTTTGTAAGTTGGTCTGTACGAATGTAGCTGCTTGAAATGTTTTGTAATGTTCTTTTTTTATTTTTTTTATTGCACTTGGGGGTGGGCACTCATAAGCTTTTGCTTCAGCCCACTCCTTTTGAGCACTATGTGTACTGCTCAAATAAACAAATAAACTAAACTAAACTAAACATTCATCAAGAATGGTGCTAAACAGCGGGTGCAAGCTGTAAAACATTATGCTTTTTTTGTGGATGTGCTGCACTTGATTTAACATTTGTGTATTAGTGTAATTCAGTAGGACAGTACCGCCCAAACTTTGGGCGGATCCCAGGTTCGATCCCCATTCCCCACCTGGACGGGGCCTTTCTGTGTGGTGTTTGCATATTCTTCCCGTGTGTGCGTATGGTTTCCCCCGGGTACTCCGTTTTTTCCTACCACTAAAAACATGTACAATAGGTTAATCCTCCAGCCAGGTGTTTCTGACCATTAGCCTGGCTGCACATCCGGAGATGGGCTCCCGAGCGCTGGCCTACGCCGGCTGCTCACTGCACCTACAAGTTGCCCCCATTGTTTGAGTTAAAAATGCAATGCATGTGCTACTTGTTTTGCATGTGAGTGAACGCTTGGTAAATGACGTCCTATTACATTGCAGACAAGATGAACCCGATGATTGTTGTTACCAAAGAAACTCAAATGGGGTTTATACAGGCAGGAGTAAGTCAAATGTAGCTTGCTTTGTTAATTTGCTTATTGATCAGCTGAACAAAGGTTTCTGGGACAAACTATTCTTTATTATTATGTTCTGCAGAGAAAAAGGGAAACCAAGCGCTGCCGGTCACATTTGCTATTGTGTGACTTTTACAGACAGAAATCGTTAGCGAGGACGATCAATTGTGGCTGCCCAAGCTGAGGTCAAACTTTGGTCCTGCTGATCGAGCAATTAGCCTAACATGATGCTAAGTGTGGCTAAATGGTACCTTGGTCCCTTGACAGCTATTGACTGACAAGTTAGAGTGGACAGTCAATGGTGCAAGACAAATGTCGCATCTTCCATCGCAAAGATTATTTTTTTGGTAATGGAGAACAGAAGTAAGTACATGCGAGTCAAACACTTGTTCTTCTTCACTTGTGTAAGCAGCCATGTTTGTTTTGATAAGGACCATGTCTCCTCTCTCTGATTTAAGAGGTGATTTCACTTGCCTACAGAGACTCGATTTTGGGGTCGGCCCATTACTACGACGTATCATTATTCCGAAAATGTCCCATTGAGTAGGGGTTGAAAAGTAAAATGAGGTTCAGGCAAGAGTCCACTGTCCTTAAGGTTCGGGCCAGTGGTTGTATATGGCTCTCTCATCCACAACACAACTGGGTTAGAGATGTCGGACTAATGGGTTGTCGGACCAATGGCATGGCACCCTCGATTTTCTGCTGGATCTCCAAGACGTCCACTCGCGAGTCTCCAGGTAGTCTCGGTGAAAACAACCAGGTTCGATTTCAGCGGAGACCACATGGAGAGAGATAAAAAGTCTCCATGTGGTTTCCGAGAGGTCTACTTGTGTCATGAACATTATTTGTTGTCAACCCGTGAGACGTCTCCGAGACCTGTCCTATACCAAGGAGATCTCAAATACGACCCTTTGAGATCTCCTTGGTATCCGACAAGTCTCGGAGACATCGCGGGGACATCACAGAAATGTTTCACATGTTAAGGACGTCAGCCGCTTGAGACCGCGTAGACCTCTTGGAGACTAAGACTCCACTGAAATAAAACCGGTTTTCACCAAGACTACCTGGAGACTTGCCTTATTGCCAGGAGACGTCTCGGAGACATGTCTGTGACTGGCAGTGACTTTAGTCTCCAACTAGTCTTTAGGCCCTTTGTATGCGCGCAATCAGTTCAAGTAGACGTTGCATATAGACTGCCAGTCACGGAAGTCTCCGCGACTCTCTCTGGTGAGATAGGCCCTTAACTAAACAGTTGAAACTTGTGGAGATAACAGAAACTACACTACACTTTATTACAATGAAAAGGAAAAGGGGTATAGTCTGCCCTGTTGTTAACTGGCTATACTTCACCTAATCTAGAAAAAGCCTTATTTTATTTGACCAGAATCTCTAATAAAACAAGGGAGTCCTGGCCCCTGAGAGGACTCTATTTTATACGGTTTTAGAATGAACACTATTCTGCAATCATATTCATGGCACTAAGAAAGCAGGGGAATACTATAGGTTTTCGGTAAATGATGGCAATGAAGATCACCCCATTTCTATTAAAATGACACGTCTGTCTAATGAGACATTAGACAGACAAGCGTTAGGCATTGATTTATGCCCCTCAGCCACACAGTAATCCCCCATACTGTATTCAGGATCAGGTCAGCACAGAAGACGCCGCCAAAGTGGTGACAGCCGGTTGTAACAATGTCAAAGTAAATCCCACTCCAGACAGGTGTTGGGCCAGCCAGGACAACACTTGTCAAAATGTAATGTCAGTCTTCGGCAGGGAGAAGTGTTCATTACAAACTTCAGCCTATAAATATCGCCGGAGAAAGTGATGCATATTAAATGTCCCTCAGCTATATCTTATCCTGACACCCGCTGGATGTTGGCCATGTGGTAATAGCGGGTATAATAGGGACAGAGTTTTGTCCTTCCCGTACCTGTGGTCACACTGTGGGGCTTTTATAGACAACCAATAAAAAGCATCCTCCTTTTTTGCTTAGATAGAGGTTTATGCAATAGACTACTGTGTGAGAATGTAAATACCAAGGCCACATCTGGCTTCTAAAAGTGGGCGATTGACTTTATGTTACTGTAACATCAGTGTTTGTAGTGCACTTCTTGTATTACCGATTTAGAGCTCTCACAGACGTCAGACCGTTCAAAGGACTAAACAAACAATTGTCGGTAAAAGTCCTCAAATTAGAGCAATCGTTGATATTGTGTCCTCATTCCACACAGCCTACATGAGGGAGGGCCCATTCCCCATGTAACATGTCGTGTGCAGATGCTGGAATTGGATGAAGTGATACATTTGTGTGTATGAGGAGTGTTAGCTCCCAGGCCAGCGCAGCAGGGCTGGCTCACTGCAGTTGCCTTGCAGCAGGATAAGGGCCGAGTGAGTGGGTGGCTTCAAAAAGCAAAGCAGCATTCCAATAAGACACCGAGCCTCTGTATGTGTGAAGGAGTGGATGTCCAACAGTGGGGAATATGATTAGACTCAATGAACAGCACCATTTAACAAGGCATATCTTAAAAGGAACACAGTGTTGTCACTGATTAGGTCAAACTAGAAAGGCAGATGAGCAGTTCCACTTGACATTCATAAATGAACTGTCATAATAGTTCCTGAATTTCCTATTACTGCTCCACTCCAACTGTAATTCTCCTCAAGTCTATCTAAAGGAACAGACACTGTGGAGAAATGGCACTTGAAGTCATGCCTTGGGTGCAGCATGTTCTCGCTCACATCATCTTACTGTTACAGCCCTTGTTCTTAGAATCCAAGTCTCCACATTGAATACTTTGTAAGTAACTGCTGCTCTGAGCTTTGAGACTCCACGTAGGTTTAGACTGAATATTTCCTGCCCCTTGTGCTCTGCTAATGTTTTAATCATAAGGTAGCCAAGTTATTCTGTTGTTGTGGTAGTAAACACAGTTCATATTCTGGTCAGACACCCCAAGTCTGTGTCAATTGCACTCAACAAACAGAGTTTTGATGACGCTCCACTGCTGAATTCTAACATCCGCTTTTCAGTTATTAAAAGCAATAAAGCTGGCAATGTGGCAGTCATACAGGCTTTCTCTTCTTATGCCGTTGGATATATATAAGTTTTTCTTCTTCGAGTGGTTTTATGAATAAAAATAATTCAAATGCATGTGCCGTGGTGTATTTCCCCCAATCCTTTTCTCACCTAAGGAAAATGTACTGTACTATTACCTCATTTCCCTATGTTATCCTATAACTATATACTGTATGTACATGTCTTTTCTTTCTTTCTTTCTTTTTTCCACCAGCATTTTGTCCAACTGACTGAGACAGACTGTCAGTATTTATCTTGGATTACTGTTTGCAAACACCCAACAGAACTTAGTTTTATCCCATTAGTGCCGCTTAGCATGTTGATCTATCTGGCGATACGGCACACTAACATGACGCTGGAATATTAATCTTCATCACAGCCCGGGCTTGTCGTTGGATCTGTTCTACATGCAGGAGCTGACCCTGAAACAAGTTCATTACAACTCTAAATATGTACAGCCTGACTCTAATTGCACTCCGCGCGGCGACAAATCTGCCTTTATTCCTCGAACAAACTCATTAACTCTTTGAAAATCGGTGTACTCATAGCCATGCATAAGCCTCCATCTCCCCAGACACCCCCCACATGCTTTAATTGGAAATTGTTAAAAGTAATTATGATGCATGGGATTTGTATAATGTATAGCACCTAAAAAAATTAAAAAAGAAAATTATTATGCAAGCCATTTTCGCATTGCATTATTCATTTTCTGCAGCCATCTTACTGGACCTGGCTGCCAGTGGCCTAATGTGCCTAACACATTTTAACAGGATAAAGCCGTCACTCCTAACCTTCATCGCGTTAGGGGTGACGGTGGCTCAGTCCTTTTCAGACCGTGCACTGTGCTCCGGACCGTTTCCTGTGCATGTCAGGAGAGAACTAACCATGTCTGAAAAATATTTTTTTTTTTATAAACCATTTGTGCATGGGTCCAAAGGTCGGCCGTTCCATCTCAGATCTGACCAGTGCATTCTCTAGTTGTGTCCTTGGGCAGTACATTTCATCCACCTTGCCCAAACACAAAATACCACAACACAACACGTAATTCCTTACTCTGTACAAAGACGTGTTGTCTTACCTCCGCGAGTTTGAGGGTAATTGACAGATTATGCATATACTCGGTCACAGAAACAAACCACCTGTGCCAAAACAAGCATGACGACCCGGGTAAACACAAATGAGGAGGACTAATTAAAATCACCCAGCAGACTTAAAAACAGCACTCTTTTCTACTTAACTCACAGGCAAAACCACTAAACTCTCATTACAGGTGTGAGAAGTTGCTACGTTTATTCGTTCTTCTTTTTAAATGTGAAGTTTATTCTGACTGACTGACACTTTGCGTTTACGTCCTAAGTAGTCCACAAACAATCTCGGCGTGCAGCTGAGGAAATGTTCCGGTGAAAGCCCTCAGAGCAGCTTCTTGCTGTGGCTTTAAGGACAAGTCAAGCTCATTTAAAACCGAAGAAAGGGCACTGGTAAAAGATCGCTGTGTCGCCGTCTTCACAGTTTTGGCACCAAAACCAAAACAATACCAGACAGTGTTCCCATGTATCTCTCAACATGGAGGATCAGTCTGGCTCGTGCCAAGCTTGCTCAAACCAGCATTCTTGAGGTTAATGGGTGACGATCTCTTAGGTACTGCCATATCAAGAGTGGAGCCACATTAAACGGCGGGTCTTCCCAGCACCCAAACGCCGGTGGAGTGGATCGAACCGCCAACCTTTTGGTGAGTAGATGAACAGCTGTACCGACTGCCCCTGCCCTACACCACTCAGTGTGGAGTGGAGCAACATAAAAAGACATCAACCAAATGGAAGATTTTGTTCTGTTGGTAATTTGCGCCTGCCACTTGCAATTCACGCGCCTTTATTATCAACAACAAAACAACAAAAGAGCAACACTGTCCCAAAGGAGTCGGGGCTACACACTGGTTTACAAATCCGATTCTGTATTCACACATTGTTCACCAAAGCCGGCTGACTGTCCATCGCACCGTATACGGAAGGCGGATTTGTGGAGGTTGACAGGGGAATCAAAAAGGTATCTAAATGCATGGGCTGCCTTTGGTAATCAGATCAAGGGGAGGTACGATCAGGGTTGGCTCCCGTGTAAGAATAACTGTCTTTTTTCATCCGCGGGTCGTGGTGAGTGAATACACTGGGGGAATTGAACCTGGAATGGATATACATGGTGCCGCTAACAATCTCCGAGTCGCCGGGCTAACTGAACAAACAAAGCGATTTGTCAGGTGGTGCAGCCCATTTCCCCCGGCTGCTCATTTGTACTTCTCATGTTCTATTGTGTTCATTTAAGCTGCCGTTTCATGGAGTGGCGACCTGGCGTCTGACCCTACAGGACAAATATAATTTAGGGCGATACACTGCAGGTGAATAGGGGGGGGGGGGGGGTGGGGGAGGTTTCTGTAATTTTATGTTTTCATATAAAAGTAAGGCATTGTATGAACGTATAAAAATGCCCCAAATTAGCTATTCAAAATCTAAATAATGGATATAGAGCCAGGTTTAAATATATGGTTTGATTTTGTTGCAATATTAGTCACAGATATTTTTTTCCAAAGGGGATTCAGGATATTTTGTTTAGTTTTTGAATAAGCTATTTGTGAATAAAAAAAAAAAAAAGCGGTTCAAAGCTCAATAAATCAGGCAAAGAATTCATTATAAAAGAACAAAAAATGTGTTAGTTTGTGTAGTGCATGAGTGATCATTAGTGAACATTTGCATGTCTGCTTGTGTCTTTCTTTTTAATTTTAAAGGTTAGGTAAGTGTGTGTGTGTGCGCGTGTGCGTGGGTGCAAGGACAGAATAACTGGGAAAGCCTTTTGTCTTCAGAAGTGTCTGTCACACAACGGAACTATTTAAAACCCACTATTGATTTGCATGAAACTTTGTGGGACAGTAGGGCATGTGCCAAGGACACGCATTTGCATTTGAGAGCAGAACCATAAATAATGGGAAGAGAGTGGAGTTTTATCACTGTTTTCTGCTTTAAATAGGGCATTTGCGGTTTCCTCTCCACATGCGACCTTCTCATTTGAATGATCGACTTATTTGCTGAAATACCCGCTTGGAATTTTGGGAGCAGTAGCTACATTTCAAGAGTCGTAAGTGAACGGCACTGCCTTTGGGCGCACTGAAGATAAGTCAATCAACGCATGGTTTGAATCGGGGTTAATTTGCATGACCCTTATTATGGAACTTAGCCAGATGACACAGACTTCAGTCCACATACAGGTCAAACTGTGATGTTGTCATAATTAGTAGAAATTCATATTTTATTTTGGGTCATAAAAGGTCGAATGCCGGTTCAGAAGCTGCTCCACTTGAAACCCAGTTGGTGTGTAGGCGGCAAAATAAGGAAAAAGTGGGAGAGACGCCATGGCATATGTTATATATGCCATGGCGTCTCTCCCAATTTTTCCTTATTTTTTTATTCTGTCTTGTCCAATAAAGCCTACTGACCAAATGCACTGCCAGACCAAAAAAAAAAAAAAAAAAAAAAGTCACCACCTGGATTAAAGTAAATGTCATGATCTGGAGTTGCTGCAGTTGGTCAGGTCTAGAATGAGATCAGCTGACCACCTGAACATCCTGAATGACCCGTTTCTTCTTCCCTGACGGTGTGAGCATATTGTGGTTCAGGGAGACATCATTTTAACTGAAGGATTTTACCGTCACGGAGTCCAGATCTTAACCCCATTGAGAATCTTTAGGATGATCTCAGTGAAAAAAAATAATGCAAAAGTGGATCTTTTGACGTTGCAAAAGCTTTTTGAAACAATGCCACAGCAAATGTGTACCATAATTACAACGAAAGGAGCTTCAACCAAATGCATGTGAGATTTTTTTTGTGCTGATTTTTTTGTTTGTCCTAGTTTTTTTTACTCTCTGTTAGGCAGTGTACAAAAATACAAGATAAAAAAAAAAACACAAAAAAATCCCTTTGAAACCACTTGGTCTGATTAAACTTCTATCTAGATTTCAATTGCTCCTTTTTCCGTCTACTCTAAATTATTAGTTTTACTGTAAACCTAAAGTAAAACTACACATCTTTCCTTTCTAAGTCACCCCTGAGACAAAACCAACGCAAAGCTTAAAAGGCTTCACCAGAAAACAAACAAACGGAGCAGCTGCATCTGAGATAATGGAAGGAAATCCAGAAAATATATGCATTATTGACTGAAACTCTTTCCTGGACTTCATTACTGCCCGCTCTGGCGCCCGCAGCTCTTTTGTGCTCGAGTACAGCCCTTGTGTGTGTGTGTGTGTGTGTGTGTGTGTGTGTGTGTGTGTGTGTGTGCGTGTGTGTTTTTGTGTTTGTGCTACCTATGGCCATGAAGTCCTCGTAGTCCCAGGCCTGCAGCTGCGCCAGGGGGCCGCTGTACAGCAGTAGTCCATCAGCCACGTCGGTGATGAACTCCAGCGACACGTGGCTCTCGAAGCAGGGCATCATGGGAGGAAACCAGGCATATCCGTTGCCGTGGAAACTGCGCTTGCTCTGCTGGCACTCGGGCCCTTCGAACTGCGCGGGGCACTGGCACCTTGGGGCGGAGGAGGAAGAAGCAAAATTGTATGCATTAGTAAAACTTGGGGAGTTCCCCGACCCGTGTTTGGCAAGACGGACTGAAAGAGGGGAAACGCCTCGGATCTTATTTTCGCTGCTATCTTCCCCGCCTTCCATACTATGTTTCATTCTTCTGAGGTTTTCCATACAGAATCCCGGCGTGGAGTCGTTTTCTTTGTGCAGACAGCCTTCCCTTTGGCCATCTCGCTGTCTGTGTGATGCAGATGTTCTCATTAGAGGGAAATAAACCACAGGGAGAATCTCCACATCACTCGGAAAAGCCTCTCTCTTCCTCTTCTTTCCCCCCCCCCCCCCCCCCTTGACACTGCCTTTCCCTCGTTCCTCACATCAGCGCTCATTTGTTCTATTCTGCTTCCAGTCAAAATTGTAACTCTTCAACTCCCTTCAGTAATAAATGTAATAGGATTTTTTGGCAGAAGTGAAAATCCACCATTTTCCCCATTTCCTGCCTTAAACACCCAGATTAAAGCGCGGTGTGGAAAGTCTTTCATCTCGCTACGTTTCAAACACAATGTCGGAGGGATCAATAGATGCACATGGTTGGAATACATACAGTATAGATTGTAATTTAATTTGAATTGTGTGTGTTTTCGTAAAGCACATCTCATAAGGCCGTTTCTCATTGGTGGATGTTAATCACACTCCAGCTGCCCCTTTTACTTCTTTCCCTTGGCTTGTTTTTAATGGGAAGGAAAGAAAGAATGGATATAAAAGCAAAATACACAAATACATATACATACACTATCTGATGGGGGGAAAAAGTCACCACCTGCATGTAACTGTTCTGATCTGGGGTTGCTGCAGTTTGTTAGATCTAGATTCACCAACAACACTAAAGAAAACAGATCAGCTGACTACCTCAACATCCTAAATGGTCAGGTTATTCCATCAATGGATCTCTTCTTCCCGGATGGCACAGGCATATTCCAAGATGACAACATTTTCACACAGGGCCCAGATCGCAACCCCATGGAGAATCCTTGGGATGTGCTGGAGAAGACTTTGCACAGTGGTCGCACTCTCCCATCATCAGTACAAGATCTTGGTGAGAAATTGAACGCAACACTGGATATCTTGACATAGCAGAAGCTCATTGAGACAAAGCTAAAGGCGGTTCAACAATTGTTTTGGTTAGGCAGTGTACTATATATTGAGCATAATAATAATAATTGAAATTCAAATAGAAGTTTGCTTTTGTCTGGTCACAACAAGTTAAAGAACTAAAACATGTACAATAGGCCAGGATGAATGAGAGTATGTTTGTGGGTGCGCATGGGGGACGACGGAAGGAAATTAGCTCAAAGCTACAATCCAGTGTGGCTTGTTCATTAACATGCACTGTGCCTATAATCAAATACACCAATAACCTAAACTAAACTAAATTCACACAACATAAAACTGATCACCTGCCATAGCCCCTGATCAGGGTTATGATTAGGAATGGGACGTCTGATGTGTTGTGTTTCACTCACACAGATCACACAAATGAGGCATCACACTGGCATATACAGGCGAAACCAGAAAATTAGAATATCGTTAAAACATGCATTCATATTTGTTATTCAACTTAAACTGTGAAACTAATATAGGATATAGACTCATTACATGCATTATATGTATAGCCTATGTTTGTTATCATTTTAATTATTATGACTCAGCTTGTAAAAACCCCAAATTAAAAAGCTCATATAATTTGAATATTTTGAAAATGGGCTGTAAAGCATAATCACAATTATAATGAATAAAGGCTTGACATTATGTCACTTTGCATGTAATGAGTCTATATCATAGTTTCAAGTAAGTTGAATTACAGAAATAAATGAACTTTTGAACAATATTGTAATTTTCCGAGTTTCGATTCGACCCCCCATTTAAAACAAAATAACTGTAAATATATTTTAAAAATATATATTTATTGTATTTAATCAAAGTCCATCAAGATAAATTAAATTGTAAAAAGCAAACCCTTTCTCTAACTGAAAAATGACTGTGCAGTGTGCAACAAAGATTGTTAAACTTTTATTTACATCGTATTTGGATTGAGCAAATAAAACAAAACTAAATCCTGAGGTGGGCTCTGTTCTTCTTGGCACATTTGTACAGCAGGACCTCCTTCCTCTGAGCAGAGGGCAGAGAGCTAAAAAATATCAATATTTCTTTTGAAAATATGAATCGATTTGACCTACCAACTCGATTTTAAAAATCAAATCGATTTTTTCCCCCAGCCCTAACCCTAAACTTAACCCTAACCCTGAGGTGGCAGGTGAATGGCTGTTCAAAGCAGGTTTGAGTCGTACAGGAGTTTTCCATTGTACACAAGGGTAATATATTACGCTCACTGGGGACGCACGAGAAGACAGGCAAAGGGGAAAAATGTGAACAACATCGAAATGCAAATAGAAATGATTTAAAATATTCCGTGACTTGATGTATGCCATGTACTGTATTTCCATTTTTGGCAACGCGATCTTAATTCTCGTGACATTGTGAGCTTTAGCTGCGGTGCCCGGGCCTTTGCAATCCTCTTAAGGCAGCTTTGTTTTGCTCATTTCACCGTCTGTGGGGAATTGTATTTGTTAACATGGACCAGGGGGAGCCGTAATCCCACTGTCACTCCGCAAATCTCATTACTAATAATCCCGGAGTCTGGATTATCAGCATGTTCTTTCAATCTTCAGTTTGCTTATATTGTGCTGGGGCCACATTCGCCGGCCCCCGTAAGTTTAGTTTGCCTCGTAGTAACTCAGCGACCGCTTTATTTGACCATTTCTATGGCATGTTTTGAATGTTCTAGCGCTGAGCAATCTCTTAGATCTTGGAAAAATTGCCGACTCAAACAAAGACAGGACATTTTCAATATCACGTGGACACCCTTTTTAGACCTTCTTGGGGGAATCTGAGGATCATGTACCCTATTTGAAAAGGTTCTATGTATTTATTCTTTTCTCTAATCACATTTTTTTTTTCTTCTCTCATATTCTCCCTTAAAACTTTTACCGCAACCTGCCCCACTTACTTCCAGAATTTTTCAAATGCTTCCCAAATTTACCCCAGCCAGACTTCACCATGATTTTTCTTTCTATACCCATTTTGTTACATACAGGAGATTGAAAACGAGGCCTTTGAGATTTTGTTATTGCTGGTTGCGTTTGCTGTTGTCGCGTTATATTTATTTATTTAGATGTTTTTCTGTGTTTTGTTTTATCGAGACGTGTGGCATGGGGGTGGGGGGTGGGTTGGATGGAGAGAACGGGTGAAAAAAAATAAAAAAAATACATGTTTATTATACACGATGTAACATGAATAATACTCTTCCTTCACATGTGTATAAAAAAATAATAAAAAAATAAATAAAAAAAGGAAAAATTGCCTACTCGCCTATAAGCAAGCCGAAAATATTTACGCTGCAACGCTGACACCGAAATAAGATCTGTTCGGGGGGGATTGATTTGGTATTTTTCATGCCTTTGTATGGTAAAATGGTAAATGGTAAATGGTCTCAACTTATATAGCGCTTTTCCACCTACATTAGGCACTCAAAGCGCTTTACAGCAAGGAACCTCTCACCCATTCATACACCAGTGTACGCAGACACTGGAGGCAAGGTGGGTGAAGTGTCTTGCCCAAGGACACAACGACAGCATGCACCTTCAGGAGGCGGGATTCGAACCCCCGACCTTCCGATCATGAGACGACCCGCTCTACCATCTGCGCTACCGTCGCCCCATGTATCAGTGTTGTTTGCTGAACGAGAATAGTGTGTAGTCCGCAGTCTGACTGGCCATGTCTTGGCTGAGGAGTGTCCCAATACGTTTTTTACTCTATCCAGTGAATAATTTTGTAAATCAACCCTTTTTTGTATTTTAAATCCCGCTGCCAACTTCCCTTTTCTGTCAGTAAACATAAAAGTAAGTGCCAAGAAGCGGAGAAGGTAAAAAAGCAGACACTTCTTAAAAGAATAGGTATTTGACACGCTAAAGTGTCCATAGCTTTTTGTTGTATTTTTATTCTCATTTTTTTCTGGCCTGATCGACGTTCATCCTGATCCGACTTGAAGAAAACCCTTGGCAGATATCTCAGGTGGAGACGGGAAGCGCGTGATTGAAGCCTGGCAGCCTCTGTATCTCCGGGCTGACAGTGGCTGCCGCTCTGCTTGTCATCTATTTAATTCCTGCACTTCACAAAGACGCGTTTTCCCGCAATTCCAGTTCCGACCCCAGACACACGCCACATGCCACGTTTTGGAGATAACAGGAGCAAACCCAGCCCCGATGTTACCACTTTGTGTTATGTAAGAACCACTCTGAACATCTCTCTTTAGCAAAACTAACTTGGTATTCTTACACTCAGAGATCATCACAGGCCTATTATTGCATGTTTTAAAGACTAATACTACTAAAGCTATTGTCATTGAAGCTATTGATGAAATGACTATTGCTTTAAGTCCGTACAGGAGTTGTCCATCTTCAATGAAGGTACTTGAGTCATCTTCTGTACTCAGTAGTGCCGACCAAAGGGGATACATTGAACTTGAGGTGTTTCGCCAGATTATAGGTGATGGAGTTGATGCCACTCACAATGGGTCCGAGAGGAAACCTTCCTTGTGTATTTTTGGCAGACCATAGATACACGGAAATGGACTCTCCCGGGTAAAGCTTGTAATAGAGCTTTTTGTCAATTATTTCTTCCTTTTCTAGTTTCTGAAGATGCTCTATAATTTTATTCCTGTACCCGCTGGTGGGGTCTCCTCTCAGTCGCTCATACGTGTTTTCATCACAGAGCAGCTTTAATGCCAAATTAAAGTGCACGCATACTGATTGAATTCATTAGTATTGAAGTTATCTTATCTAGTCCCACCCCCTTTCGATTTGATATTTGACATTTTTACAGGTGCAACAACCTGCACAACTGAGATACACAATATTTACAGCAATTGTTTTACAAAATATGAAAATGTTTCCATAACATATGCACCTCACAGCCAGATAAGTCCAGAGACAATAATGTTCTGATTGTTTAAATTATAGTTAATTTCCAGCTCTGTAGTTTGTGAAGACCATGTTTTTATACATAGATTTAAATTGGCAAACTGTGGTACATTGCTTGAGTGACACATTCAAGCTATTCCATAGTTTTACTCAAACAGCAAGGCACGGTAGCACAGCGGTTAGCGCTCGTGCTTCACAGCTAGAAGGTCCGGGTTCGATTCCCACCTGGACGGGGCCTTTCTGTGTGGAGTTTGCATGTTCTCCCCGTGTCTGCGTAGGTTTCCTTCGGGTACTCCGGTTCCCCTACCACTAAAAACATGTACAATAGTCCCAGGGACTGCAGGTGGAAATTAGCACAAGTGCTATAACCTGGTACAACGCATCTCTCCTTTCTGAGGCTAATGTATATTGTACACTGTCCCTGTTCAAATAAATAAAAAAATATATATATTTTTTTTAAATAAACCCCCACCAGAAACTCCTCCTGGTGGTTCGTGCAATTCATGTGCCCCCTTAATCTATACCCTTCCTCCTGTTGTCGAAAGAAATCCTGAATACTGGCTGGTAATAGATCATTTTTTAGCTTTGAACATCATTATTGCGGTGAAATAATGAATAGATTTGACTTTAGGAAAAGAGGGTGTGTATGATCTCTATATCCAGCATTATCAAGAAAAAGGGAAAGACATGGCTGTGCCTTTAAACATAATATTATGTTGTTGAAACAATATAAAAGCTGACAGAGGGATGTGGCGCTCTGAGAAGCGGCTCCGAAAAGAGGAAGAGGAGGGAAGAGTGTCGTGCTCCAGTGTTTAAAACACAACGTTTAGCCACAGCTGGACAGGACACTCGCCTGTGACCAAACAAACTATTTGGAAGGCGAGAAGGGGACATAGCGAAACGGCAGGGGCAACGCACAGAATGCTAAGTCAGTGTGTTGGACAGAATTCCTTCAAGTCATCATGTGAGGTGTTGTTGAGGGCTTGGAAGGGTTTGTAAGCTCTGACGCTTTTTCATCTCGTATCAGTTCAGACTGGTGTGATTGAGAAGCTAGACAAATGAGAGAAACACGTGGCGGCTTACACAAGTAAAGATAAACTAAAGATAAACAAATATTTTTATAAAAGGTGAAGCGCTAAAAGCTGTTGATGAATGGAGAGAAATAAGTTATACAGCAATGTTGACTATGAATTGGTGTATTGAGAGGACATTTCCTTTTTCCATAATTTGTGTGACACACAACAAATACATGAGTGTGATTGGACTGTAATAAAACCAGACGATGGTAATGGGGAGAGTCCCAGATGCTCGGGGTTTTGAAAAGAAATAGGAGTGTCTGGTTGTGCAGGTTAACTTGTCCAAGAAGAAGAACCATCCAATTAAGATATTGTGTCCAATCTAATTTAAGAGTAATCCAATTTTGGGATTAGATTTCATTAAACCGTCTTTCCTACCAGTCTGTAATATATTTTATCTGACAGATCTCCAAATTTAGCAACTACAGAGGAGTCCAAATTGTCTATGCCTAATTACAGCGGGTGATGGTTTGCCAGTATGCCTTTGTGTTGTAATCCTGGGATTATGCAGAGCCAGTAGTCACGCTGTGGTCCAGCGCTGAGCCACATTACACGTGCTGTCCAGCCAGCCACACTCAAATCCTGGCTTCTTCACTCGCTGCCTCTAATTAAATGAAGCTGAAGGGGAAAATTTACTTGTTCAAAGCAAATGTCCATAGCTGTGGTGGTGGAGAGTCGTACCAGCTTGTGCAGGCAGTACGGCAAGTACATGCAATCTTTTTTATTTGCAGGGTGATTGAGTGCCCATGTCGACATGTATTTCAAGGGGATAAGCACCTGTTTTTGCCCACGCCTCATGTACAATTTGTGTTTTTGCTTTCAAAGTACCGTTTCAAATTCTTAACTGATGGGTGTTTCTGACCACCAGCCACTGCTTCCTACAGGTCGTGCAGTGGCGTCGAGGGATGGGTCAAATGCAGAGGACACATTTGGTTGTACAGTTGTTGTATAATGACAAATAAAGCACCTTTAACTTTACCTTAACTTGTTGTGGAAACATTTTGATCTCTCAAGAAATAGTGTTTCCTTTTTAATTCAAATGACCCAGAGAGCCTCCAGAATTAGACATTTTAAAAGGTTCCCTTAGTTTACTTATAGGAAATGTTCAAATCATTCACTCAGCGATTGTTCAGTTTCCTAAGAATATTTGTGTTCGCTGTACCTTAACTGGTGAAATATTCAGCACCTGCGCACTGGAACTTACCAGCTTTGGCCCTTTGGAAAAGAGAATTGGATGATTCTCGAAACGTCAGCCGTCTAAGAAATGACCAGCTGTGTCGAGTGTGGACCTGCGGCCAACTCAAACAATGTCGACCAGTTGAAAAAATCCTCACTACATATAAACTGCAGTTCCATGTAGCACAATTATATTAATCTTATTATTATGTAATAATGGCCCGCAGTAATTGTGGGCAGCATTCCCCGGATGCGCCAGCTAGAATAGACATCACTGAAGGAAAAACAGAAGGCCGATTAAAGGTTTTGTAAGCCGCGATGAGAACAATGTGGCCAAAGAATGCCTTTCGGTGGGGTTTATGGAATTATTCAAGGTGAAAAATGCAAATACTAAATTAGAGGAATGAAGCAGCTAAAAGACTAGGTAAGCTAATGTTACACCAAAGTTGTGCTAACAGCGGCTTAATGCTATCAACGACAAAATCACCTTTTTCAACAGCGGTTTGATGTTGTGAAATATTAAATCTCATATGACCAGTAAGGGCTGTCCTCTCTGTTTACGTCATGTTGGTATCGGTTCCAGCACATTTGGCCACAGCAAGAGCAAGATCCCAAAACTTGTATCTGGTCAGCCCGGATTAGTCCTGGCCTGGACAATGGGGTGGACCACGCACTGGGCGGGATAGGGCCTGCCAGTGGAAACAGGGCTTTAGCTGCCAAATGGTTTCATGTGGGTGGATGCCATTGGTCTAATACGCGCCTTGTGTTCTCCCCAAAGCTGTACGCTGTGCTGCTTGGATCGCTAACTCCAAACCATCCATTTCAACCGCAGACTGCTTTTGTCCACTTTGTATTACAAGAAGAGAATCGCTCTGAGCTTATTTAGTGGAAGTGCTTGAAACTTTGCGAGAGAATTCTTCATCTCCATCGAGTGAAAAGAAGTGGTCTGCCATTGTCAGCTTTTGCAGAATACATGGCCCAGTTCATTTTAAGGACAAATCTCTCTTCACACTGCACAATTACAGACACTGTGGCGGTGTGACTGGATTTGATCACATTTGCGAATATGCTAAAGCTTCTAGTGCCTAGTGCCCCATTTTCTACCTCTTTCATGCCGCACACTACCTCCAGACAAAAGTAAAGAAACGACTTTACTAACCACATTCTTGTGGAAAAAAATTATCAGCATTTCAACCAAGAAGCACCTATATGTTGCTGTGGATTAGCAAACATGATTTATGCCAGGGGATTCCAACCTATTATTGCTCGATTAACTATTTTTATTTTACAAAAATGACAGAATACTAATATGCTTTGAAGACATGCTTCGTATAAAGATAGCAAAATATATCATTACTAGTCTGAGTGTTAATATATTATGATTCGCTTGTCATGCCATCTATTTAACGACAAGTTATCTGCTAGGAGTAAGATGAGAAATTACATGATATTAAAAGTGTCACTTAATATATGGTGACCGTGTAGTGCTTCAGTTGAACGTGACAATTTTTGTCTTGGTACAAGCCAATATTAACAGAGATTAACAGTGGTGTAACCATCAAGGCACTGTATTACTCTGTATAGACTGCTGTCAAACACTGGAACACAAATAAACTCAACGTCTTTTCTCTGACAGACTAAAACATATATTTCTGGTTGAGATCAATTCGTACCGCAGTTCACTAACATATTTTGTGATTCTTTGACCCATGGCGATCCCATTTACAATGTGTCCACTGAGCTATACAATCCTGATTCTATTTCAAAAGCCAACCTCCACTGGAGAAAAAAAAAGAAAAAAAAAAAAAGGCTTAAAAGCCTGGCTCCAAAGAGTTTTATTTTTTCTAAAAGTCGCCATGACCCATGTGACAACGCTGGGATGGGTTAAATATTTTTAACCACAGTGGTTTTTGTATATCAGCTCGAAATAGCGGAAGCATTTTCAGTGCACAGACTGGCTCCAGAGCCTGTCAATCGAGCTCTGTGGAGGCTCCGCCCGGGGGCTTTACGACTTTTTTCCCTTTTAAGGAACAGGAGGAGATTGGGCAGCCATGTAAGTTTCACAGACGACTTGGGACCATTACAATTAATGGAGCTGAATAGGTAATCATCTATCTCTAATTATTATATCCATGGGCAAGAGGCAAATCCCTCGGCCTCCAGCGACGAAGTTGGAAACACTACGGCAGAAGATTGAAGATATGGAATACTGTGAGCGTAGACATTATTAGCATTTTCTGGGTTTTGGTTACTCTTGCGAAGGAGACGACATGGTGGCATTCATGGAAGCAACCATACCGACACTGTTTAACACTGGCTTTCCCAGAGATAATCCAGAGAGCGCTTTTCAGAGAGCGATGTTAAGGTTCTTTTAATGGTTTTTAAATGTCTTAATGGCCTTGGATGGCGGTGTGGTGTTTCTACTGCGCCTTCTCCGGGCACCCTGTGTTGGTGCCTTGTGGCTGCAGCCGAGGTGCCGCTCCCGATGCAGACGGCTCCTCAGGTGGTGTTTCTTTACCTGGTTTATCTGTACCCAGCCTTACCTCAGCCTTATCCCAGTCTCCATTGCGTCCATTGTTTTACCTTGAGTGTGTGTGGTGTGCTTGTGTGGTGTGTCTCTGGGAAGGTGGGTGGGGAGAGTGTGAATACGACAATGTGTCTGTATTTGCGGGAGGAGGTGGGTGTGACAGAATGTTTTTATATCTGTAAAGCACTTTGTGTTACATGAAATGTATGAAAAGCGCTATATAAATAAAGATTGATTGATTTCAAATGTGACTTTTTGGGCAGCAGTGCATATTTACAATAGACTGGAATTTTCTTACTTCTAGTGACAGCCACAATTCATTTTTGTTCGTGTTCTATTCTCATTCTTTCTCCTGCTCTCCCCAGTTACATAATTCAATTCCCATAGGCTTCTGATGGCGCCAGAGTCCGAGGGCAGCCCTATTGGTCACACTTTTCTGGTGAGTGTGAAGAATTGGTGCTTAATTTCATCATAGGAATCAGCGGACCTTGCGTGGACTTGCAGTGGTGCCCAATGATAAAAGCCTAGTTTTCTTTTTTTTTGCACATTGGTCTTTGAATACATTGGTTGCAAAGAGCCTTTTCATTCCACCGTTAGAGATCACAGCCCTATGGCACGCGTGGAATCGGAGCGTATTACACTTAGTTAAACAGGGTCATCTGTCACCCCATTCATTTAGAAATGTTTCTATGCAAAGCTTTTCATGCCAGATGTTCTTTTCCGATGGCCATCAGACCAAAACAACTGGCCTGACTTGCCAACACTGCATCCTCTTCTCTCACACCAATTAACTTCATGTGTTCCGTCAGTTCCCTCCCATCCATGTTTCCCATGCAACCTAAAACATGTGCACACACGGTTAGCTACTCCTCCAGCTAGGTAAGCTTGACCAAGATCGTGGGTCAATGTGTCAATAACAGTCATAGCCCAGTTGGGTCAAATGGCTAGGATATTACGGTCTCTACGTTAAACTGGGATAAATTGTGCAAAATCTACTTTAAGACCTTACTACAACGCTATGGGGTTTTTGTTGTTGTTACCGCTTGTTTGAGTAATGAAGGCTCAGTTTATGTAGCAAGTAAATAGCCATCCATTTCTTTTCTTTTTTTGCCTTTGAATCTCTTTAGTCTCAGCCCGTAGTTCTTAAACTTTCTCCATCCCACCTAACAAGAGATTTGACTCTGTGAGTACTAATCTACCAGACCCAAGCCAGGTCAATGAAATGATTATACCAGGTCTAAACAAGAGCTAAGTTTCTAAACAAGGTGTAAAGTGGGAACAAGAACTAGCCCAAAAGAGTACACAATGTCTAGATATTGAAGGTCCCCCTGAAGCAGCCCGCGTACAACAAGCCATAACCAAACCACCGTTTGAAAACCATTGGCCATCTGGGCCATTGAGTCAGTCATACTTCGTTCTACTTCTACTCCCCATTTCCTCATGGAACATATCAGTTTCTCTCCATCTAAAGGAAACATTTTCATAATTGACATTTGTATAAGGAATTCCTGTCACTGTTGATCGAACGGATGACAAAGACATAAACAAGAAAAAATATGGCCAGAATTTGAAACGTGCTATTTACGATGAAAATGTAAAGGCCAACCTGTTAAGGGCTGTCAGTCTCGGCAGTAGATTAAATGGTATGAGTCTGGGTTTCCTAATGTTACAGCCCCTCTGACATTTCAAACATGAGGAATGGAGTTAGGAGACATGAGAAAGTAAAAAACACTTAAGGTCAAGAAGAGAAATTGCATTGTTTGCTTCATATTTTTGCATAAGACATTCTTCATTCATTCAGGCAATAAACATAGACAAAATACACTCTTCACTTGCCATTTCTCATTTCTTTTCGACAATGCGAAATAAAGTTCAGAAAATTCAGAAACATTTTGTTCAAGATAGTGGTGACACCGTTGCGGTTCGGTGATGTGTCACAATGAGTTGGAATGAGCTCAATAAAGACAGCCGGTTGTATATTTAAAAGAAAAGCAGGTTATCCAGAGATGCTGTGGATTTAGGATACGTTTCCCAGCTTCATGCACGGCCCTGGACGAAGATTGTGCAAGTAGATATGGTGCGGGAGAAAACGCAGAAAATAGGACTCAACGGAAGGCACGGGATTTGTGGTGTCAAGCCCTTCAGGGGACATGTGTTTTCATATGCAAACATCTAAAATCAGAATAAATCTCAAGTGGTGCATTCTTCCTCTGCTGTTTGACATTGATGTGTCATGTAAAACAGACAGCAGTGACAGCTCAGTCAACACCGGAGCTGCCTGCACATCTCTTGTTCTATTCAAACACTCCTCCCAATCCAAACACACTGAGCACTTTGTCATTTATGTCAACAAATGAGTGACTGTTAAAAACAAGAGAAAAAAAAAACAAGAAAAAAAAAACCCAAAACAACTGATGAAGTCTAGCAGATTCTTGCACGAAGTTGAGCCCACTTTTCCCCGGCAGTCAAGTTCGGTTCATCTTTCTCTACATTTGCAGATGTTTATTCAGCTGTTGCCGAAGTGCGAAACTTCTAATAACTCCCCGCAGCGGCAAAGAAAAATATTAAGCGCGTCTCCACTGACAGCTGCAACGCATCTATTAGGAACCACACAATCTGGTAATGAGACAAATTTCAAAGGATTCCAATTATAAGGCCCGGTGCGTTCTCAAATGAATACGTTTACAGCTGTAGCGTTTCATTTGATTATAGGCAGGTTATTGACATGCTGTATTTATTTACGGATACTTTCACGGAGGTGTCCTGCTTTGAGGCGCGCCCATGCAGCAGCTCAGTTGGTGGCGCATTTTGACGGTTTGAATCCTGCTTTATTCTCTCATTATGTCCTTGGACAACAAATGTTTTGGACAACCTGCATTGCCCCCAGAGCTTGAATAGTCCGAGTGCCAAGTAAAGGTAAACAAAGAAAGAAGTAATCGCGATGTGTCTGTGCGAAATGTGAAGGACATAAGGAGGATATTCAGATGTTGTATGCGTTTCACGAATTAAAATTAAAATGGCATGTCCCCACAATTTCATTCAGTTTCAATCAGTTTCACATTACATGATTGTAAAGTTGTGACCTCACCTTTAGTGTTGGTGACACACTATGAAATATAAAGAAAATATTAAATATGTACAAGGCCGTGGGAACCCAGGGTGCTGAGGGCGCTGCAGCACCCCCTGGTGGGTAGTTTGCAAACTGCAGGCAATATTAATAAATAGGAAATATGCACAGAAAAATTGTTTTTGGGGTACATTTTTTTCCTCAGCACCCCCTAACTAAAATGTCTTCCCACGGCTCTGAATAATATTCAGTTATGTACCCGTGTTTGTTTGGAAACTCAGCGCCATCACTTTAGGTATAACTTTGTCATGTCACTTCAAAGCAAATGATCTCTGCATCAAACCATCTCTATTGTATTTGAACTTTTAATAACCTTAATTTAATTAAATTTATTATTATTATGTGGAAAAGCAACACTATAAGATGTCACCCACACTTTGATGCTTAACTAAGAGCGAAGTCGGAAATGTTTACTTTGGGACCAGAATACGGTGCCATGAAACCAAAAAGATGTTCAATGCAAGATTCTGCTAAAGGGGGCCTGCACCCAACTTTTCCTATTTGCAAGACATTTTTCCTATTTGTAGAAAAGGGAATTTAATTTTACCCCTTTATTTTGTTTGCAGATGTTTGTACCGCCCCTGACGTAAATTACCATCAGGAAAATGCCAAGCGCTGCCTGCCATGACAGTAATTCTCATTAAGACTTTTTAATATGAAAGAATAGTGCGGGGTTCGCTTTTACTTGTACACATGGGCAGGGACGGCTCATTTTTTATAGTCAATTTGATGGTAAATGGACTCAACTTATATAGCGCTTTTCTACCTTTATTCCTCATTCATACGTCAATGTACGCAGACACTGAAGGCAAGTAGGGTGGGAAGTGTCTTGCCCAAGGACACAACGACAGTGTGCATTTGCGGGAGCTGGGATTCGAACCCACGACCTTCCAATCATGAGCTCTACCCCTTTATATCATCCATCCATCCATCCATTTTCTTCCACTTGTCCGTTGCCGGGTCGTGGGGGCAGCTGTTGGAGCTGCCCAAATCACATTGCACCAGCCCCTTTATATCATAACTAATAATTAATTGCCTAAAGGTTTTATACATCTGATCACGATCTTTACCACAGAAACAAAAAAAGGGCTAGTTAGGATAAGTCCTGAAAACACACACAAATATGATATGAGTTATTGATAGATGACACAGGATAAGAGTCAGTCAGATCGGTTTGAGGAAGCGGACGAGAACAACGACAATCCCGGGGATTTTTAAGTTTTAAAAAAGGGGATGCCTAAAGAGATTTTTTAAATGCATTAGGAACGTCAGGAATAAGACTATCATCAATTTAAACTTACCTGGCTCCCATTTTTCACTTTGTGTAACGGTAAAATTATTGTAAAAGGTAAAGGTAAGGTGTCCAAAGAGAGATCTCAGCCCATCATGTTCAGTGTACACAGATTGTTATGATCTCTGGAGACACCTCTCCACTACCCCAGCTTTATTTACTCTAATTCCCCTTCAATTAGTCGTGCGCCGTCTTTGATTTGACATTTTCAGTAAAGCTCGTCAAACAGCTGAGGGAAAGCCCTGATATAAGTATCAGGAGAGAGTTAGCAGTAGAATAAATACATATACTGTAAATACCGGATTCCACTCACCTGAATATATAAGCCGCACCAACTAAATTCAAAATTCCGGTACATGGTATAATGTGTCCATTATTAAACTGGGATTACATGTGTTTAAATGTTTGCAGCGTCTTGGGACGATGCAAAAAAGGCCAGACATTTGAAATATATTGAAGTGCAAATTTCAATGCAAATTAGACAAAACTCATGTTTCTTTTGCATCTGGGAAAATAGTTGTTAAATCAATAAAGCAGGTTCCTATTTCTACTTCAAATCAAGCACCTCACTACTCAAACAAAGTATAGCAACAACAACAAAGACAATCTATATTTCTATACACAATGACATCAGGGTTTACTCCAACATTATTTAGATTATATTTCTCATACTTGCAGATGACAAAACGCAAGTAGTAACAAATTAAAATATTAATTATCTGTTTGAAGATAAAATGCCATAAACATGCTTTTTATATTTAGTTTTGAATGCTTTGTAATTTCGGAGTTTTACCTTCTGCTTCTGGTGCCTATACAGCAGTACTGTTTCCATGTTCATACTTTAAAGAACAAAAAGTAGTAGAAATCCCAGAAATTACGAAGGCTAACCCACAACATGATACAGTCATGTATTTCAATTGCATAAGAACTACATGCTGTAAGCCTACGCGATCTGGAAAATGCACAGATGTGGTTACATGTGGTCTAATTGGGTTAATTACAATCTCATCAAAACATTAGAACAAAGGGAATCATTTACACTATTGTAGTAACACATTGCACATATTTTGCACATTTCCACACAAGAGAGACCCAGAAATATCACTGCCTTCAAACCATCATAATGAGGCTTCAAGCTAAAGGCTAACAAAGACCATCCAGTGAGAGGAGGGAAGTGAATTAATGACCTTCCTTTCACATCCACGAAAACAAACTGAGGGAAACCAAGAAACACTCAAACAAACAAAAAAAGATCAATTTGTTTGACAGCTGCGTATTCTATATTGTGATCTATTTTGCCATATTTAGGTTGGTTGATGTGGTTGGAGAATTCAGTTGTTTGGCCTTGATGCATTGTATATTTTTGTCCACATGTATAATATATTTCTCATGTCTCATGGGGTAGTATGTATTAAAGAAGCTCTAAGGTTAATCAATGTGTTTACTAGTATCTCAGACAAAAGAAGCTAGTTAGGTCGGTGATGAAATGAATGCTAGTCAATAGTTTCGCTGCAGGTCGACACTGATCTGACACTGGCATGTACGCAGCATATGTTGTGCATACTGTGAGATCTGTACGATGTATGAATCTTAAGCTTTGTCCTACCTGTATCCATGCTGGGTGTCCACACAGATGCCTCCGTTGAAGCAGGGGTTGCGGGGGTAGCCTGCGCAGGGCTGATGGGACTGTTCTCTGCCCGGGCAGGAGCACACAGCTGTGGACTCCACTGTCACTGACACCAGGCTCATGGTGCCACAGTCCACCACAGTGGGGGTGTCCCGGATGTTCAGCACCGTGGTACAGCCCCCGGCCCCAGGACACTCGGAGACGGGACACTCGTCCACTCGCACCTGGTACACACTGGTCTGCATGAAGGACTGGAGCTGTGGGAAATGACAAAAGGAATTTTAAGACTGTGTGAATCTGCTGCTGCTGCTGCCTATGTTGCTCTGGGAAAAGAGATTGTTATCTCAATGAGTTTTATTAAAACCTCCAGATCAATAGGCAGGTCATTAGTGATCAGCTGAGATTAGGGCCGTTCAGACTGAAACTCAGGTGTGGGGTAGGTCGTTTGGACTTAGAACTACAAAGACTAATAATAACTTCAAAGATGGTTACCCAAAGGTGAGAGTAGCTGTTAATAGAGGGGAGGGACCTAACATGAACTCCTCCCTGTGGTCTTTATCTGGGCAGCGGGCTGAGCTGAACCTTTGTGCGCCGACGAAGCCTTTTGGATGAGAGGCGAAATGTACGACACTTCAACTACAGAGTACAGACGACGACTCAAGAACCTTAATTGAAAACCTCCAGAAGATTTTTCTCTGATATACTGAGCATGTCAAGCATCAACTCAAGCTGATACACCTTTTTTAATCATTTCTTTTTCTATATATATCATTTTTGTCATTACAGTGATGCAACATAACACTAGCAAATAAAAGCCCAAAAGGCAAAGCAAGGAAAGTTTATTTGTAGGGCACCATTTAAAGAAAAAGTCCTTCACTGAGCAAGAAGGGTGACTCAAAGTACAAAGTAATCATTTATAGTAATAATTATCAAAGTAATAAAATTACACATAACATTAATACTTAATTAAACTATTCATTTAAAAGCGAAGAGGGCCAATACAATACTTTTGTTATCTTCACACATATGCCCTCTTTAGGACAATAAAGTACAAATAAATAAATACAAGTGCTAAAGTCCAGCTACGTTTATGAACAACCTGAAACACAAGTACATACTGATGTTAACCCAGGTTTGGAGCGAGAGTCAAAAAGCATTCACCCAGTGCTGTTGTGTCCTTAGGCAGTACACTTAACAGCCTTTCCACCAGTCCAGTTCCTTTTACACGTAAATAAACTTGCACTCGGATTTTTCAACCCTAAAAAAGTAATGGCCTAAAAACAGAAGCATTACAGATTTGAGTGTACAAGGTATGGTATTTACCACTCCATTTCTTCAGTAACAACAGGACGTGAAATGAAGTTGACTGTACACAACTTTGAAAGATAAATAAGTCAACTAACTCAGCAGGTTGCCCCAGATAAGCTCAGAGAAAGAGAGAAGAAAACTCAGTGGTCAAACCCGAACGCGAGCTGGACCAGCTGGCACGTAGGAGCCAACATGTGGGAAAATGACTGATCTTAAACTTGTTTGCGGCACCATGCTGTTTGGAAATTACACTTGAGCCTGGTGTTTTTTGATGTGCCACCTTTTAAGACATGCTACGCAGTCCGGTCCAGCTGCCTCGGGCATATTTTATTCACTACTACTTACAATTTATACCTCCTCGCATTGATTTGTTACATTTTTCACGATGCAATAGCAGAATTTTGCGGCGGCGTGTGCCGATTATCAAGGAGGAGCTTGTTTTTCTGGGCTTGGTGGGAGAAAGGCGGAGTGCCTAGAGATCACCTCGACATAACAGGTTTAAAGAGAGCTTTTAAACTATGGGGAAAAGCCTATTGTGTAATGTAGGTTCTCTTCCTTCTACTACTTTTTGACCAAACCTGGAAGTATTTCTTGCTGTTAAAAAGCCTTATTGTGTCAAAACATTTAACCCTACTGTGAGCAGTCTCAACTCCTCTCAGACCTGAGACTTTGCTGGGAAGCGGGACAGCTCCAGCTTTTTTGTCTCCATAGAGATGTTGCTGCATTGCTTTAAAAACAGGTATAGCCACGAATACGATTTTGATAGTTAAAGCTGCTCTTAAGACAGAGCAACATTCAAATGGGGATGTTACACTGTGTGGCTTTAAAAGGCAAGTTGTATCTTGTTTCGTGTTCCAGTGTGAAATGCTTTTCATTCTCTTGCTCCAAATAAATAAGTAAAATATTTAAAAAAAAATTTTGCTTTTAACCTTGTTTTTGTTGTTTCCTCGCACAATACTACTTGGCTTTGCATTTTGTTCCACTCACCTATGTTCGAGTAATCATGCATTCTGAGACAGAGCTCAAAATACTCCACACACATTCGTCTAATCCTTTCAAATTGCCTCTACTACGGAGCCTGCATATCGGCAGTTCTTTCAGCCATGTGTCCTCAACAGCTACTATGTTTTGTATGCACAGAAATCAGGATTAATTTCACGCATTTTCATTTCATTCACATCAAATTACAGCAATTAAAGTTATAAGACCAGTGTTACGGAGTAGAACAGTAAAGCCAGTACAAGTACATGGAGCCTTTTGTTATTGCTGTATTCAATAAGTTCCTTCCTGGGAAGAGACAACTTTTTACAGTTTTGCACAGTCCTCCTCTATTTGTCTTCTTGTGGACCATTCCCCAGTCACTGCTCCTGTTGCTGAGGAGAATCAAAAGAGCAGACAGCGATGGCTTCTGGGGCTGTAACATTTAATATCAATTCCGACTTATCTGTTTTTATCAACTCCAGCTCTCACTCAGCAGCATCGTGTGAGATGGAGCTACTGGCACACGTTTGAGAACTCGCTTCAGACTGTGGCGAGTTTACAGACTTCCTGATCTGTGTCTATAAGAAGACACACATGAAGCAAAAAGCCAACGCATGTATTTGTGACGGTCCCGACACTGTATTGTTCAAAATGTCATAACATTCAATATTACAGTTTGGTTTGGATCCCTTAGCGCCATTCACCGTAATCCACTCAACGAAATCATTAGGCTGAGCAGAAAAATGATTGGACAGGAACAGGAATCACTAAAGGATATATACAATAAAAGAGTCAGGTCTAAAAGGACAACAGATCACCACAGACATCTCACCCACCGCACAGTCAGTACAGCCCACTCCCCTCTGGTCGCCGGTTCAGGCCACTGCCTTTACAAAAACAAAGAGCACAGTCCAGTTTTGTACCCACCTCTATTAGGTGTCCGGACAAGACTTGCGGCTAAGTCACACCAGCCTGGTGGTGGGACGGACCCCTGTTTTATAGGCTTCATCGGGAGTCTATTTTTTTCACCATTTAACATCATGAAGGATGTCAAGCTGTGAGACCTGATTGCCTGGAACTTGGATTTTGCATGTTCTCCCCGTGTCGGTGTAGGTTTCCTCGAGGTACTCCGGTGTCCCATCCCTCCAAAAACATGCTAGTCAGGTTGGCCCATAGATGTGGCGCGCAGAGGCTCAGCGGCTAAGGACTAACCCAACATCTGATCTGTGCAATTTTGTTGTCCAATTGTATGACAAGAAAGTTATTCATTCATTCATTCATTTAATATAGTAGAGAAGGTGAATCATCTGTAACAACCCAAAAGCAAAAAGGGTCCCTGGATCAATTCTCGGCCCCATGTGACGATCTTCATAGAATTTGCTTGTTTTCCCTGTGTCCAGCGGGGTATTCCAGTGTAGGCCAAGATGTGGGTCAAGTTGTAGGTACCCATTGTGCTTTGAGAGAGTGGCTGAAGGAAGGGTCGAATGCAAAGGGGACAATAAAGCCGTCAAATGCAATATACTACTGGAGTTTGTGTCGCAAAGACGTATCGTATCGTTATAGCCCTGGATGGAACAGTGTTCGTCAATGACTGCGAGGCTATTTTGTGACTCAGTGGCCCTTGAGCCTCTCAGAACAAGTTGCACTTCTTTTTATTTTTTGGCTTGTCAAAGTTTATTATTGCTCCAAAGTACCAGTCGATTTGATTTTCTCATCTTATTGAAAGCACCCACTCTATATCCGAACCCCCGTCGGATAATGCAAACCGAGACCCAGAAAGACATTAAGTCCATTCAAGTATTTTCTGCACTACTTCCTAAATTCAGCCTAAACGATGATGAGACAGAAAGAAAAATGCAATTTCCCGGGTCAATCGCTCTGATAAACTAAGGGGAATGGAATGAAAATTGAATACGTCCTTTTTGCTCTTGAGTGCACACACGCCAGAATGCCGCCTACCCTTTTGCTGGTGTGAGCGACAATGGTCAAGTGCGCCGGCACGCAGCCAGGCAGAATCGCATTTACTGTCACACACTTGCATATAGACAAACACAATGAGCGCGCCCGCTGAACCCTTTCGGAAGGTCACTTGATGCTCAATGTTCTGCACTGATTGGACATCATTCACTCTGTCTGGGTTGAGCGCAGCAAGCCATGCCTCGCGCACATCTATCTTATTGTATTTGATCCACTTATTCCGGCAAATGGCCTGCGCCGGATGAGCCGCGGCTTTTACTCAGGTTTATGGATCATTGTTAGCGGCGCTGATTCATGCCTCATATGGTTCAAAATGCGGTCCGCGGTGTGCCCAATGTTCCGATGCTGGAGAGGGAGTGTGCCGTTTTGAGTGTGCCGTTTTTCACTTTACACTCAATTCTGTCGCCTACCGCTGAATAAACAAGTAGATATGGGCATTTTGAACCATGTCGGATTCGATTTTACGAGCTTGACTTGAGATATCTTACTGTTGTAATTCATAAACAATATGGGTGCCCAAATCATTGGGTCAGGAGGATATGCGCTGTACCAAATTGATGAGGCAAAATGTTCTTTAATTTCTATTTTACACTGTGTCATCTTACTTAAAGAGGGGCTATTATGCTTTTGTCAGGTTTTTGCAATAATGTCATACACATCTTTGTCACTGTCTTACACTTTGTTGGTTAGAAAATGCAATATTGATCTACATAAAACAACTAAAACGAACTAAATATCCAGTAGTCCTTACCCTCCACACAAGCTAACATAAACCCCTCCCACCCCTCTCCTCTTGCTCCCCTTCGCTGTGCAGATGTTTCAATAAAGAGGAAAAAAAGAGCGAAAAAATACACCGCTCTAGTGAAGCTATGCCTTTACTTCGCAATGAGAGAGTTAAGCTTAGCAAGAGAGGTGAGGAAAGCATTTCCTGGATATGTAGAACCTCAAGATGAGCTTTGTAGGAACAGAAGGACTTCTGCCTCAGGGGAAGATTCAAACATTACTCAAAGTGGTTCGAAACACTACTCCAGTTGTTTATGTTTTGTTTATGTTTTTGATGAGAGAACAACACTGTAGTTCTAGTTTTGTCATGGCGACGTGTGAAAAAGAGGCAACCTCCCTCTGTCTTGGTACAGCAGCGTTTTATACATCTTTGTTGTGCTTTTGTGAGCTTCTATGGATTTTTTTTATTACTGCAGAGTCCATACTAGCAAGTAAACAAACAGCCAGCTCATGAGCTGAAGACATTTGAGACCTACACATTTCTTCTTCTGAAACAATTAAGAGGCACCAACAGCCCCCCCCCCCCCCCCCACTCCTGCAGCGCAGTGGAAGCGTCACAAGAGGCGCTACAGGAAACATACAAGGGACAAACGAGGAGATATCTGGGCAAGACTCACAGCTACGCCACACATGCCTTCTACCCCTACTAATGTTTGTTCACTGGAGAATAGCACAGATTACATTCGTCTGCTACACTCTTCCCAGAACATGGGGAAAGACTCTTGTGGAGCGGAGGGAGCTGCACAGGAGCTTTGTTTGTCCCTCTGAAGCAGGGACAAACCCAGAAGGCAGTGCACGTTTTAGAGGAGCCAGCCATAACCAATTTGGCGCCCTAGGCGAGGTCCTACTCACTTAAGTCACGTCTAAACTTAAGACTGCAGACAACTCAAAAAAGTGTGAGTGAGCATCCTCCACAACACACGTGAAGTCATCGTGCGTCATAACGATGATAAAGCAGTTGATCTTTGTCAAAATCAGAAGAAACTACCGAACAAGACCTGTTAAAACGTGAAACCCAAACATACAACTCCAGGTGTGTTTCTGAAGAGGCATATTATGTTTTCTTTTACAAACATTATCTCACTTCATGGTTTAATAATGGTGGCGCGTAACGTCATTGTTCTACTGTGTGCTCTTCTAAAAGTGACATCTGCTACACTGTGGCTCCTTAGCTTTCAGTAATCCATTGTTGCCATAACGCACATATTATTTTCCTTTTCCGTTGTTGCACATTGTCCATCTTTGCATGTTATTTTTCACATACACAACTCCCCTATAGGCCCTGTGCAATTGTATGAAATAATTGTGCATTACAATGTACATTGTCCTAGGATCATTTGCACAGTAAATTGCGTAGTGTGTTTGAAAATAGAAATGTGCCAGCAGCTGACCTATTGTAATGAGTGTATAGAGTCAAAGTTGGATCATATCTCAGGTATCTATTCCGAAGGTTGATGGCAATAAAAATGTCATGCTCATGAGTGATATATAATCTGCAGTAGCAGAATTTTTACATTTACGGAGCTAACATAAAGTGCCTCTGGTAAGTACTAATACACCTTAAACTTTTGCACATTTTGTCATGTTTACAACCATAAACATAAAGATTTAAAACAAAGTTTTTTACTGAAAGTTCACACACAAGTAACAGACAACTGTGAAGTGAAAGCAAAATGATACACGATTCTGTTATTTTTAAAAAAATTGAAAAGTGGGGCGTGAACAAGTATTCATACTGAGTGCATTAAATTGCCTTTATAACATTCCCAATGACGGCAGAAAGTTCACACCTTGCCCTAACCATTAAATAGAGGCCACATGTGCGTAATCTACTCTCAGTATAATTCCAGCTGTTCTGTGAGGGCCTAAGAGCTATGGTCAGAGTGTATTGGTCACTAAACACCATCATGAAGGCCAAGGAGCTCACCAGAGAGGTCAGGGGTAAAGTTGTGGAGAAGTTTAAAGCAGCGTTAAGTTATACAAAGATTTCCCAAGATTTGAACATCTCACGGAGCACTGTTCAATCCATCATTCGGAAATGGAAAGAGTATAGCACCACTGCGAACTTACCAAGACACGACCGTCCACCTAAACTAACAGACTGAACAAGGAGAGCACTGGTCAGAAATGCAACCAAGTGCCCCAAGATAACTCTGGAGGAGCTGCGACGTACTGCCACTGAGCTGGGGGAATCTGTACATGGGACAACTATAAGTCGTGCTCTACACAAATCTGGCCTTCATGGACGAGTGGCAAGAAGAAAACCATTATTGAAAGGAGGCCATAAGAAATCCTATTTGAAGTTTCCTAGAAGTCATATGGAGGACACAGCTACCATGTGGAAGAAGGTGCTTTGGTCAGATGAGACAAAAATTTTACTTTTTGGCCCAAATGCAAAACGTTATGTATGGAGCAAACACTGCTCATCATCCTGAGTGCACCATCACCAGTGTCAAATATGGTGGGGGGGCATCATGCTATGGGGCTGCTTTTCCTCAGCGGGGACTGGGAAGATTGTACGAATATTTGGGAAGATGGATGAAGCCAAATACGATATGCGATACGATATGGCCCACCCCTACCTAATGTACCTTTAATATTTGTGAACAATTTGTTTTATTTTATTTTTTAATACAATTTATTTTCATTGTATTTGCCTTAAAAAGAACCAAAAAAACAACTCATTGGACAGGGACAGACATACAGATTGATGACATGCTCCTAATCAAAGTAAAATGATTCATTACTTATTTACTTAGGTCAAATTCAATAACAGCGATCCAATGGAAGTGGAGCAGACTATTAATATGTGTGCTTCATCGGTGTGTCTGTCTGTCTGTCAATTAAAGTTTGACAAGTAGAGAGTATAGCAAAAATAAATGGTTGGTCCATGGTAAATTAAATAACTTCTGCAGTGAGTAGTTACTTCCCGAGTCTTTCAGTAAATGAAATAACTTGCCCTTTCATTTTTGCTGCAATGGATATAGAGAAATCACTAACCCCAATCATTTCTATAGAGAACAAAAGTACATCGGTGTGTCTTTGCCACTGTACTGTACCATTAGCAAAGGGCCAACAGGTTAGACTGTGTTGTACTATTGCAAAAATACACAGTCAAACTTCCATCTGTCTGTCTGCAGGGCTGCATTAGTATAACGACAAGAACAACCTTTTGTACGAGCAATAATGATGATTTAATATATGTATATACAAAAAAGTGGAAACCAATATAGACTCAGTAAAAGTGCAGCAGGCTGGATTGAAAATGCTGAGGAATATTATTAAGAATGAGCGGGCAGACTTTGGGCTCCCCCTTTTTTCAATCATATCGACTTCTAAGGCTTTAGTGTGGTATCGAGAACATTAATAATAAGAGCTGCTGCATCTTTTTCCCTAAGCCTGCCCACAGTCCACTGTTAAATCCCCCTCTTTCCATCACGATGCATTGGCGACAGTAAAATGCATTGAGACTACTCGAGATATTCTATACACAAACCGCTCGTACAATTTTGCAATTTATTATGAGCTGTGGGGAAAAACAAGCAAGCCTGATGCTGTGTGGATTGCGAAATGCTCACACTCCCTCTTCCTCCTTGGATGGTGTCTTGCGGTCCTGTTATGACTGACAGTGGGACTAAATGAGGGTTATTGAAATCCAACTACTTATATTTTTATTCCACATAAAGCAACACTGTTATCTGATGAAATGTATTCTGTTACTTTTTTTCAGAGGATAATTGACATGCAGCCATCCCTAACCTTGCCCCGCACCGCTCATATTCACTTACCGATTCAGCAGTTTGAACCTCTTGTCGGGGTTAACGGCACAGAGAGCTGCCACTACGACCATGACGTGCTCTTAAAGTGTTTCACCTCTGGCGGACTCGCACATGCAAATTCAGAACGGTTCATCGTTTCCTCCCAGGATACTGGTCAACGTTATCTCTCGCTGCATGGCTGGTGTTAAAATGCAAAACTGCTCACTCCCTTTGGCACCCACGCACCTACATAGAGGTCTCCCACGTCCATTCAGGCTTTTTCAAATGAGTTCTGACTAAGGCCGGCAGCCGGACTGTGGACCTCAGCACATCTCTACTACTTCCCGTTGCACCTTTTTGGCTGAAAAAGAAAATATTAGTTCCTTATCTGCAATCTACAGGAGTCCTACTGTATATTGTCCATTTCACATTTCGGCTATTCATAATCTTTTCAATAGATTCTCGGACTTGGAAATAGCTGAGTAAAACTCATAGGTTGTATTACGCGTTATTAGGGCTTTTGATAATACCTTTTGGACACATCTCATTCACTAAGATTGTAATTTCGCGACTCAGTGATCAATTTCCAAAACCACCTAAATTATTATTTTTTAAGCATAGGGAGCTTTAAATAGTCTACTTTATTTTCAGACTGATCAATTATATTCATTATCCTTGGGTATATCAAAACACAATTAATGTTTAATCATTTAGTTGTTTGCAGTTTGTCCTGCGTTTAAGAAACAAACAACTTTAGGCAATGTCCGACTTTCAGACTGACAGATTTGATTTGTTGATATTTAACTCAGGCTTGGGCCAAACATAGCCAGAGGCGAATTTGCAACGTGCAGCCCAACAAACCGTGAGCGTGATCCCAGGAATGTTTTACAGGATTCACTGGAGAGGGTCTTTTGGGCCATTCCTACAGTGCCTTGCGAAAGTACTAATACACCTTGAACTTTTGTTCATGTTTACAACCCTAAACATAAAGATTTTATTTAGAATTTTTTACTGAAAGTTCAGACACAAGTAACAGACAACTGTGAAGTGAAAGCAAAGTGATACATGATTCTGTTATTTTTCAAAAATAGAAAGTATTCATACAGCATTTTCGGAGTGACTTCAGAATGTTCACACCTTGCCCTAACCATTAAATAGAGGCTACATGTGCGTAATCTACTCTCAGTATAATTCCAGCTGTTCTGTGAGGGCCTCAGAGCTATGGTCAGAGTGTATTGGTCACTAAACAACATCATGAAGGCCAATGAGCACACCAGAGAGGTCAGGGATAAAAGTTGTGGAGAAGTTTAAAGCAGCGTTAAGTTATACAAAGATTTCCCAAGATTTTAACATCTCACGGAGCACTGTTCACAGATTCACCTTCCAGCAGGACAATGACCCTAAACACAAAGCTAAATCTACAATGGAATGGTTTAAAAACAAACATATTAATGTGTTAGAATGGCCCAGTCAAAGTCCTGACCTAAATCCTATTGAAAATCTGTGGAAAGACCTGAAAACTGCTGTTCACAAACGCTCTCCTTCTAATTTGACAGAGCTTGAGTTGTTTTGTAAAGAGGAATGGGCTAAAATGTCAGTCTCTAGATGTGCAAACCTTGTAGAGTCATACCCAAAAAGACTTGCTGCTGTTATTGCAGCAAAAGGGGGTTCCACAAAAAATAACAGAATGATGTATCATTTTGCTTTCACTTCACAGTTGTCTGTTACTTGTGTGTGAACTTTCAGTAAAAAATTCAAGATAAAATCTTTATGTTTATGGTTGCAAACATGACCAAATGTGCTAAATATTCAAGGTGTATTAGTATTTTCGCAAGGCACTGGATGTGTCTGGTGGAATGATAAGTGGTGTAGCGTTGGACTTTTTGAACATCTCCATGAATCACTGCTAATCAATGTAATCCAGGGCTATTAAACACTGCCTGTCCAAAAAAAAAAGTTTCACAGAGATTGTGTATTGATGATGGGAGAGTGTGACCACTGTGCGAAGCCTTCTCCAGCACATACCAAAGATTGCCAATGGGGTTAAGATCTGGGCTCTGTGGTGTGAAAATGATGTCTCATGCTCCCTGAACCGCTCTTTCTCAATGTGAACAATCCTCGCATTGTTATCTTGGAATATGGTAATTCAGGGTGTCATTTATTTTGGCCAGGCAGACTAACTATACTTTAAGCACAAGACATCTCCTAAAATCTATTATGCACCGAACTGACACGTGACTTTTTCCTGGGCTGTCACGCGAGAGGCATCCAGTTGATTTCCTATGAGGGATTAGCAGTCGTCTCACACGAAGAACTAAATCTTTTGAAGATAATGTGGCTTAATAATAATTAAAGCCGCAAGCGGCGATGTAGGCCCTCGCCCCTGGCGCAGCCCCCCTTGCGACCGCCTCCTTTGCTTCCGCCCCCGCTCTCGCCCAAACCTGCTCTCCCCTCGGCCTCACACACAACCTGTGTGCTCTCTGTCTACTAACTCTTGCTCTTTGCAGCAGGGGGCGCTATAGCATGGATCATTTTTGTGTTCATGTAAAAAGATTCAGGGCCATCTGGTGTATACGTGATTACATTTAAAACTCAAAGGGACAAAGAATGCATAATAATGATGCTCTCAGGAACACGTTTACACTGGCCACGCCCACATCTTACACAATATGATGTATATGTAATATCATTTTTTGTTTGGTTTATTGTGTAGAATATACCGGCAAAGTGGGAGATAAATAATCCAGACTGCAATATTCAAGGTATAGATAGGAGGCGCTATAGTGTTGAGCACTGTGCAGTTATTGAGCTCTACCTGTTCAGACCGTGAGTTGCCTTATGTCAGCCAAATATGATCCAGATTGGATAGAGCGCATGCCTGCGAGGGCTTGTGAAATGTACTGCAAAAAGGCATTTTTTCTGTGGGGGTGCCATTTTAATCTGTTAACCCCCACTTTAACCGAGCACATTTTCGCCAGTTCGTCTTGACCCATATCTTAAAGCTTCTTGAAAAAAAGCGTCAAAAACAGTTACAGAAATGAGACGTAAGTGCAGGTGAAAACACAGCACACAAAGAAGTGTACTTGGTTCAGGTGGGAGTTAAGAGGTTGAAAGTGAAAATGGCCGGCTTCCTGTGCGTCATTGCCACGCCCACACCTTCGAAAATATAAAACACATGTAATATATTTTTGTGTTCGATTTAATGTGTAGAATATACCTGCAACGTTTCATATAAATTGTACAAACTAAATGTTTCAAGGTATAGATAGGTGGCGCTATAGTGGCGAGCACCGTGCAGTTATTGAGCTCTATGGATCCATACCATAAGAGGCCTCATGTCAACCAAATATGATCCAGATTGGATAGAGCGCATGCCTGCGAGGGGTTGTCGAAGGTACGGGAAAAAAGCATGTTTTTTGTGGGGGCGCTATGTGAAAACTGTAAACGTTATCAAAAAAAGCTGGCTTGAAAATGTAGCTCCATTTCTCTAGATTCTATTGAGCCATGTTTGAGCTTATTCTGCAGAAAAACCAAGGAGTAGTACATTTAAACATCTGGTGAGAGATTTCTTCTCCAGGATTTCAATCCAAGATGGCCGACTTCCTGTTGGTCAGAGGGCGGAGCTATAATTATGTTTTGTGACTCTCTCCATGTGCTCTATCACTGTGCCAAAGGGGATTGGCCTACACCAAAAATGACTGTCCCCAAAAGAATGGGGGTCAACTTTGAGGGGGCGCTGTGGAGCCATTTTGTTTTGGGCGTGTGCATGTCGCCCACTGACACGCAATTTTTGCCGACTCTGATCACTGTGCCAATTTCTGCGTGTACTTTTACACGGGAAGGCACTGAAAAACAGGATCTTAGAGGCGTAACTATAATAATAATTAAAGCCGCAAGCGGCGATGTAGGCCCTCGCCCCTGGCGCAGCCCCCCCTTGCGACCGCCTCCTTTGCAACCGCACCCGCTCTCGCCCAAACCTGCTCTCCCCTCGGCCTCACACACAACCTGTGTGCTCTCTGTCTACTAACTCTTGCTCTTTGCAGCAGGGGGCCCTATAGCATGGATAATTTTTGTGTTAATGTAAAAAGATTCAGGGCCATCTGGTGTATAAGTGATAACATTTAAAACTCAAAGGGACAAAGAATGCATAATAATGATGCTCTCAGGAACACGTTTACCCTGACCACGCCCACATCTTACACAATATGATGTATATGTAATATCATTTTTTGTTTAGTTTATTGTGTAGAATATACCGGCAAAGTGGGAGATAAATAATCCAGACTGCAATATTAAAGGTATAGATAGGGGGCGCTATAGTGTTGAGCACTGTGCAGTTATTGAGCTCTGTCTGTTCAGACCGTAAGAGGCCTTATGTCAGCCAAATATGATCCAGATTGGATAGAGCTCATGCCTGCGAGGGGTTGTGAAATGTACTGCAAAAAGGGCTTTTTTTGTGGGGGTGCCATTTTAATCTCTTAACCCCCACTTTAACCGGGCACATTTTCTCCAGTTTGTCTCGACCCATATCTTAAAGCTTCTTGAAAAAAAGCGTCAAAAACACAGTAACAGAAATGAGACGTAAGTGCACTTGGTTCAGGTGGGAGTTAAGAGGTTAAAAGTGAAAATGGCCGACTTCCTGTGCGTCATTGCCACGCCCACACCTTCGAAAATATCAAACACATGTAATATATTTTTGTGTTCGATTTAATGTGTAGAATATACCTGCAACGTTTCATATAAATCGTACAAACTAAAATGTTCAAGGTATAGATAGGTGGCGCTATACTGGTGAGCACCGTGAAGTTATTGAGCTTTATGGATTCATACCATAAGAGGCCTTATGTCAGCCAAATATGATCCAGATTGGATAGAGCGCATGCCTGCGAGGGGTTGTGAAATGTACTGCAAAAAGGCATTTTTTTTGTGGGGGTGCCATTTTAATCTCTTAACCCCCACTTTAACCGAGCACATTTTCTCCAGTTCGTCTTGACCCATGTCTTAAAGCTTCTTGAAAAAAAGCGTCAAAAACACAGTTACAGAAATGAGATGTAAGTGCAGGTGAAAACACAGCACACAAAGAAATGCACTTGGTTCAGGTGGGAGTTAAGAGGTTAAAAGTGAAAATGGCCGACTTCCTGTGCGTCATTGCCACGCCCACACCTTCGAAAATATCAAACACATGTAATATATTTTTGTGTTCGATTTCATGTGTAGAATATACCTGCAAAGTTTTATATAAATCGTACAAACTAAAATTTTAAAGGTATAGATAGGTGGCGCTATACTGGTGAGCACCGTGAACTTATTGAGCTCTATGGATTCATACCATAAGAGGCCTTATGTCAGCCAAATATGATCCAGATTGGATAGAGCGCATGCCTGCGAGGGGTTGTCCAATGTACGGGAAAAAAGCATGTTTTTTGTGGGGGCGCTATGTGAAAACTGTAAACGTTATCAAAAAAAGCTGGCTTGCAGTTGTAGCTCCATTTCTCTAGATTATATTGAGCCATGTTTGAGCTTATTCTGCAGAGAAACCAAGGAGTAGTACATTGAAACATCTGGTGGGAGATTTCTTCTCCAGGATTTCAATCCAAGATGGCCGACTTCCTGTTGGTCAGAGGGCGGAGCTATAATTATGTTTTGTGACTCTCTCCATGTGCTCTATCACTGGGCCAAAGGGGATTGGCCTACGCCAAAAATGCATGTCCCCAAAAGAATGGGGATCAACTTTGAGGGGGCGCTGTGGAGCCATTTTGTTTTGGGCGTGTGCATGTCGCCCACTGACACGCAATTTTTGCCGACTCTGATCACTGTGCCAATTTTTGCGTGTACTTTTGCACGGGAAGGCACTGAAAAACAGGATCTTAGAGGCGGAATAATAATAATAATAATAATAATAATTAAAGCCGCAAGCGGCGATGTAGGCCCTCGCCCCTGGCGCAGCCCCCCCTTGCGACCGCATCCTTTGCAACCGCCCCCGCTCTCGCCAAAACCTGCTCTCCCCTCGGCCTCACACACAACCTGTGTGCTCTCTGTCTACTAACTCTTGCTCTTTGCAGCAGGGGGCGCTATAGCATGGATCATTTTTGTGTTCATGTAAAAAGATTCAGGGCCATCTGGTGTATAAGTGATTACATTTAAAACTCAAAGGGACAAAGAATGCATAAGAATGATGCTCTCAGGAACACGTTTACACTGGCCACGCCCACATCTTACACAATATGATGTATATGTAATATAATTTTTTGTTTAGTTTATTGTGTAGAATATACCTGCAAAGTGGGAGATAAATAATCCAAACTGCAATATTAAAGGTATAGATAGGGGGCGCTATAGTGTTGAGCACTGTGCAGTTATTGAGCTCTATCTGTTCAGACCGTGAGTTTCCTTATGTCAGCCAAATATGATCCAGATTGGATAGAGCGCATGCCTGCGAGGGGTTGTGAAATGTACTGCAAAAAGGCCTTTTTTTTGTGGGGGTGCCATTTTAATCTCTTAACCCCCACTTTAACCGAGCACATTTTCTCCAGTTCGTCTTGACCCATATCTTAAAGCTTCTTGAAAAAAAACATCAAAAACACAATTACAGAAATGAGACGTAAGTGCAGGTGAAAACACAGCACACAAAGAAATGTACTTGGTTCAGGTGGGAGTTAAGAGGTTAAAAGTGAAAATGGCCGACTTCCTGTGCGTCATTGCCACGCCCACACCTTCGAAAATATCAAACACATGTAATATATTTTTGTGTTCGATTTAATGTGTAGAATATACCTGCAAAGTTTTATATAAATCGTACAAACTAAAATTTTCAAGGTATAGATAGGTGGCGCTATACTGGTGAGCACCGTGAACTTATTGAGCTCTATGGATTCATACCATAAGAGGCCTTATGTCAGCCAAATATGATCCAGATTGGATAGAGCGCATGCCTGCGAGGGGTTGTCCAATGTACGGGAAAAAAGCATGTTTTTTGTGGGGGCGCTATGTGAAAACTGTAAACGTTATCAAAAAAAGCTGGCTTGAAAATGTAGCTCCATTTCTCTAGATTCTATTGAGCCATGTTTGAGCTTATTCTGCAGAGAAACCAAGGAGTAGTACATTGAAACATCTGGTGGGAGATTTCTTCTCCAGGATTTCAATCCAAGATGGCCGACTTCCTGTTGGTCAGAGGGCGGAGCTATAATTATGTTTTGTGACTCTCTCCATGTGCTCTATCACTGGGCCAAAGGGGATTGGCCTACGCCAAAAATGCATGTCCCCAAAAGAATGGGGATCAACTTTGAGGGGGCGCTGTGGAGCCATTTTGTTTTGGGCGTGTGCATGTCGCCCACTGACACGCAATTTTTGCCGACTCTGATCACTGTGCCAATTTTTGCGTGTACTTTTGCACGGGAAGGCACTGAAAAACAGGATCTTAGAGGCGGAATAATAATAATAATAATAATAATAATAATAATAATAATAATAATAACAAGAAACCGGGGGAGAACAATAGTCCCTTACCAGGACAAAGTCCTGGCTCGGGCCTAATAATAACAAGAAACCGGGGGAGAACAATAGTCCCTTACCAGGACAAAGTCCTGGCTCGGGCCTAATAATAATAATAACAAGAAACCGGGGGAGAACAATAGTCCCTTACCAGGACAAAGTCCTGGCTCGGGCCTAATTACCAGGACAAAGTCCTGGCTCGGGCCTAATAATGTGTATTACTGGTGGATTATTATATTTTTTTCCTACACCGTGTGACGTCTGGAGAAGGGTGCTTGGCTCAAAACATCACATGGTAAAAATCATGCAAAATCCCTCTTTGAATAATAATCTATGCACGCCAACAGCCTCCCATCGCAGGCAAGTCGGGTCAAGTGTAATCTCTACCACCGCCACTACGGTCACTTTTATGAGCAAAAAACATTCACAGCAGTAACGTGATGTTAATGAGCTAAAAATTGCTCTTTGGCGACTAAAACATGACAAGACGTTTATGAGTGTTTGTTTGACGAGAACGCACAGGTGACACAGACCCAAATAAATACAGTAGTGGTATGAGCGCAGAAAGCATGTTGATGAACGCATGTGCAGACGGTGCTGTTAATATAAAAATGTCAAAGCGATGATCAAAGAATGAGGGGTGCGGCCGTTTTGGGAAAAGCCATGTTTACAATGACACTTCTGCCTATTGTGGTGTCATCTGTCTGTCAAAACAAAGCACAGCCTGTCGACCTGCATCCCAATTCCTAATACTTTTCAATACTTTTCAAACTAAATTAATTTGTTGAAATACCTACTTAATTGTTGTTGTTTTTTTGAATTATGAAACTGACTAAAACATAACCAACGCCTTATTGCTTTTTGGTCAAGCAAAACTAGACTAAAAGCATTTTTGTCCAAAAGACTGAGAAAGAGGGTTGCCAAAAGCAACACTGCTTCACGGTAATCTTAAAATCCCCTGTCTCTCATACCTTCTGCTTGTGTGCGGCGAGATAGCCAAGCATTTTCTCAGGCTGCAGGAAGGATGGCGGCCCGTACACGGCGAAGCGAACATCCAGCATCCTGTCCTTTACGTCTATCAGGCTGAAGATGTTGACGTCATCCGGGGGCACCGACAACATCTCTGACAGGAAGTCCACCAGGAGCTCGTATCGGCTGCGCTGCTTGCCCCTCAGGTCGATGAACTCCTTAGCCGTAATGTCTGAGAAAACACAAACACAAACATGTTAAAAACATGAACTGTTTTTTGAAAAAGTGATTTTAAATTTAAAGCCATACTGCATGACATTTCTACCATTAAACATAATAATATAAAAGCATACATTTCTTCAAGGGTGTATGTGTTGGAGAGTAATCTAAAGAATATGGTCTTTACTAAACACAGCGAGCTCATTTCTCCAACTTTGATGGGAGCGGGACATCTCCATCTCGTCTCCATGGAGATATCGCTGCTTTGCTAAGACTACGAGCAGCCAGACTATAGGTTTAAACATCACAGACATCCCTTTAGTTATCTGAGCCTGTTCCTATGCGTACTTCTAACAGCTTCCCGGACCTGTTTCAATTAAGCTTTGTAACCCCATACAAATAATAATAACAATAATGCATTAGTTTTATATAACGCTTTTCTGGACACTCAAATACACCTTACATTGCATTATTCATTCCCTCCATACTCGGTGGTGGTAAGCTACTGTTGTAGCCACAGCTGCCCTGGGGTAGACTGACGGAAGCGAGGCAACCAGTCTGGCGCAGACTGGTTGCCTCACTTTTGTCAGTCTACCCCATTGGCCCCTCCGACCACCACCAACCACTCACTCACTCACTGCATTCGCTAGGCTTCCTGGTGTTACCAAATGGTCTCCCATCCAAGTACCGACCAGGCCCTTCCCTGCTTAGCTTCCAAGGTCTGACGGGATTGGGCAGAGCAAAGGCGGTATGGCCCCTAAATGAATGGAGAAGCCAGTCTATTGGTTAACCCTCGTGTGATCCTTCAATTTTGCGCCCTTTAAAGACCCTAATGTCTGCTTCTTTTTACAAAAAATCCTTCTGTGGCTTTTGGGCCATTTGGATGGGCTGCGGCTCCAGTTGCTTTCGGGTCAAAATTACCCAAGGACCACACGAGGGTTAAAATACAATTTCTGTGGTTTCTCTATCATTATAATGTTTTTAATAGGGGGTTTAGCGGCCATTCGGTGAGTATCCGACCCCACAAAAAGCAGCAGTAAAATCTCTAAAGATCTGTACATTGATTTATGCTAACTTTGATATCGCCTTGACAACAACTGAAACATCTGGATTCATGGGCGTAACTCCCTGAAGAGCTGGTGTGGAGACAGCAGGGACAGTCCCCACCAATATTTCACAGCTTTTCATTTCTGAGCGTTTACATTTGTGGCAGTTACTCGAGCGGCTGGGCAGTGTTCATAGCGTCTTTCGAGCCGAATGCGATGGTGCGCGGATGTTTCCAAGCCCCGCTGCTCCCACTGTGATGTGAGGGGCGTACGGGGACATGTGGAGATCTTCTCATTGTGCGATCTTTCACAAAAGCATATGGATACTTTTGGCTTGGAGAGAGGACGGTCAGCATCACAACACGTTTTTGTTTCATGTTAATTGGTGAAACATTTTGCGGAGATCTTCACATTTTCGGGTTGCAAGTGAGGGGTGAAGTGTCCCCACCAATACTGACGCCAAACCTACGCCCTTGTCGGGATTGTTCGTAATTTGTAAATCTTCATGGCTAAAAATGCTAACAGCTAAAGGAAAAATACATTGAGCGGGCTAACGAATGCTGACATTTTCTGAACTAGCCGACTTGCTAACTGTCTGCATGTCAGGATTGAATACCATTCTTTTTTATATGGGTTTAAACACATATGGTCAACTTTAAAATACTTAATTGCTGAACACAATTGACTTTGCTGGCATGTTTGTTCATATTCATGAACTGGTTGGTCATTTGACTCAGAAACACATGGTCGGGAAAGTTCCACACTGTGGCTTTAATAATTCAAAAAGTCTAACATTCCAAGTGGCTTTTTTTAGTAAAATAAAAGAAAAAAGAAATGGTCACTTCCTTATAAATAAGCTTAATGCAAGAGACCATGTTTAAGTTACGATAAATAAGTCAATTTTGCTCCAGTACAACCACACTGTGCAAACATGTGTCCAGAACAAATCAGATCCAAAGTTAAGCCCTGCGGGTATGGTAGGTATTGATTTGAAAACATGCAATTACAATCCCGACAATGGCAGTCCAATTTGTAATCACCGTTAACAGCGGGAGTTGTGGGTCTTGAGTCACAGCTTCAGGCCGCACCTGCACGGGCAAAGCTTTCTACAAAATGAGGCCTATTTGGTAATAAATGGAGTCGACTAGAACAACTTTTAAAAGAGTGCGAGAAATGTAACAATAATTGCGTGGCTTTCCTTGATTGAAGGGCTAAACCTTACAAATACTTCAGCCACAAGTTTTCCAACCACCTTTTGCATAGTTTCATTACACCAAAGACTTCGGGAAATAAGAGGCTGTCGTGATATTAACAATAATCACTGAAAATAAAATATATTTCATCCAGACTGTAAATGGCAATGACGCAAATCCATTTTCCACATTTCTTCAAACAGACTGCATGCAAAGGTTCTTTATGGCTCAAAAAATAACTAATGGGGCTATGAAATATGTGGCACCTTAGACTTAAACATCAAATGCAGCTTGTCGTACATGTACAGAATGGTAGCACAAAAGAAGCCCAAGTGCGGTCGATGTTTCTCAGCAGAGAGTGAGTGGGCGGAGAGGAGAATGCAGCGAGCTTTCATCGTGCATTCAGTCTTTTGTAATGTTTCATTATACTGGTGGTGGGTTGACTTTTGTGCACAAGTCTTTGCCCTTAAATTTAATCTGGATATTTTATGTTTTTTAAAAGAGCTACTTTTGTGGCAAATTGTGCTCTTCAATTAAAGTTGTTATCTGGAGCGGCAGGTGGTGGTTAAACTGGTAAATGCGAGTGGAAATTTGAGTGGAAGGAAAGCTTTCTTTTGAGTGAAATGGTGCCATTTCCTCTCCAGGTAATGGGATTCCTGAACAGTGTGAGCTAAAAAGGTTGTGAAAATGAATCTTAGTGTTTGAATGTCTATTTTCTTAATTGCAATAATAAATTACACACATCAGCAATTATAAAATGCTACAGTGACTTTACAGTGACTTATTTGTGTGAACTTGAATGACATGGATGAGGACTTTACAACATCAAAACAATCATAAGAAAATGCTAGAAAAAGACCTTTATCCAACATGCTGGACAAAATTTAAAATAAGAAAAGTTCTCGACTAGCCATGCTTGGAGAAGTGCCTAAGTTTAGCTGGCCATTAGTTCAGAGAGCCTGCATTACTCTGTACATTACAACAAAAGTAACAAAAGTCACATTTCCATAGATAATTTCACTTTGCAGACTACAGTCTAACCTTATTTTCTCTGCACTCAATGACATGTGAGTTGGCACCAAAATAGCAACTGGATAAACAGAAAGTTGAATCTCATTGATTTGGTGTGGACAGCTGGTGAAAGAGGAGCATTGGCAGATCTCTTTGAAGAGCGGAGAGTGACCAGGCCTGTCCAGCTGGCCGGAGTCAACCAGATGAAATGGCAATCATAAAGGACCAATTTGTGAGTGGAAGTGGATAGTGATTCTAATGGAAGAGTTGGAAGAGCCTTTTGGGATGCATGAGTTAATTACTCCCGCAAAACACATGTGGGGTTAATTCTAACACCACAGAAATCTGGATATAGTGGAGAAAAGATGGGAAGTTAGCTAATTACTTACTTTGTAAATACTTTTCAAAATATTACTCAAAAGTAACAGTAAATCCTAGATGGAAGGGTTTAATAGATTTTTTTTTTTATCGTACTCTGGTAATACTGTAAACAAAGTAACTAAATAAAGTCAAATGAATGTCAACCCCCAGAAACCCATAATGGCCCATGCTGTTTGATTCCTAAGACTTTTCTGTGAGAAATCCTAATGTTCACCCTGTGTTTGGGTGCATCTCCTTCAGGTGCAACGGTTTCCACCTCCAGTTCTGGCCTTTTCACGCAGAAAAGACCAGTTGCTCAATGCAAGTCCTGCTCAGACTCAGTGCAGGATCTCTTGACACCGGTTTGATGCAAGATTATTTCTAAATAATTTCTAATTATTTCCTAAAAAAAAGGAAGCACATGTAAGAAACCTTTGCATGGTTGAGGAGAACTAGCAAACCTGCAGGCATCCACCATGCCACGCACCATCCGTAACTTCCAACGTCCAGGCCACTCGTCTAACCTGCAATCTAGCCCTTCAGCAAACCTTTATAACCCTGACATCTTTCTGGCCCTCTTGCGCTTCCCACCCCGGCACAAAAGGGATGGGCTCGGGTGCTCAGGCCTATAGTTTGCAGAGGCAGTCTAAGCCGCCGCATTAGGAGACAAGAGAGAATGAGCTCATAGCTACTACACCCCGGTCCATCCAGCGGCACAGGGGATCCAGGCTAATGTCAGCTCCCATCAGTCAGCGCGGCGCTGGGGAGAGACAGTCCGGATAGATGGAAGCCGGGGGAGAGGCTAGTAACTCCTAACGTGCACTGGCAGCCTTCGCACCTGGCTCTGGTCCAAATGCACTATTCACCTGCGCTGCTCTCTCCTTCCCACGGGCTTCAGCCGACAGCACGAACCGCGATCAGGCTCATCCCCGCGCAGCGACAATGGTAGGTGCTGGGAGAGGGCTCGGGTGAATTAAAAAAAACAAAGATGATTTATCGTTGGAAAATGGATGGCGAGAGAAAGGACCGTTTTATCTTGTTTAATCGATTTGCGAGCCATTAAAAAAGCAATAAAGTATGAATGTCCCATAAAAGTTTGAGTCGCAGCGCAGCCTTTTGGGAAAAACAAAGTTAGATAGGTTTGATACATGAATCATGGGGGAAAAAAAATCAATAATAAAACATTGTGCTTTTAATTAATGGCCAGTTGAAGACGTCTTTGTTTTTTTTCCCTTTGTCTTCATCTATTACAAACACCATACAATTAATTAGGCCCGAGCGGCCTGCCGTAGCAAGGGCCTATTGTAATCGCAACGCAGTGCGCGCAGCGCACTGAACCGAGGTGCGCGGAGCGCACGAAAACAGCGCGAAGCGCTGTCCCCATGTCAAACGTAAACTCACCGTGTAAAACAGTGACTGCCCACACCTCTGGTGTGGGCCCTTATACTTATAATTGCAGCAAAATGAATGGGGGTATATGGCCAACTGTCATACGGAGGTGGATGACGAGCGCGAAGCGCTCGTCATCCACCTCCGAGCCCCACGGGTGCGTGGGGGACTTCGAAAGCTTTCCAAAAATGTATAATATGTTGTAGTCGCGAAAGCGACTATATTGTTTTTGCAAGAAATATTATTATTAGGCCCGAGCGGCCTGCCGTAGCAAGGGCCTATTGTAATCGCAACGCAGTGCGCGCAGCGCACTGTACCGAGGTGCGCGGAGCGCACGAAAACAGCGCGAAGCGCTGTCCCCATGTCAAACGTAAACTCACCGTGTAAAACAGTGACTGCCCACACCTCTGGTGTGGGCCCTTATACTTATAATTGCATGAAAATCAATGGGGGTATATGGCCAACTGTCATACGGAGGTGGATGACGAGCGCGAAGCGCTCGTCATCCACCTCCGAGCCCCACCGGTGCGTGGGGGAAGTCGAAAGCTTTCAAAAAATGTATAATATGTTGTAGTCGCGAAAGCGACTATATTGTTTTTGCAGGAAATATTATTATTCTTTCTTTCTTTCTTTCTTCTTCTGCTCTTTGAGCAGGAATTTGACCCCCTGAACATAATCAAAAACTCACCAAACTTTGCCCAAAATTCAGATCCGGCGAAAAATTAATTAAAATATGTGTTTCGTTTTTGGGAAATAAAAAATGGCGCGACAGCGCCACCTACAAAAGTGAAAATACATTGCGCCTATGGGGAGGGGGCCAACATAAACTTTGTCGTAGAGCGACGAGATTCGGTACAGACATTCGTCATGTGACGACAACCAAAAAACATTATTGTGGCCACGCCCCCAAACAAACCGGAAGTCCGCCATTTTGACAGGAAGTCGGGAAAATGGTGAGTCAGCGTTTTCGCTGACGTCGCATTTTAACGAACTCCTCCTAGGGCGTTTCACCAAATGAGCCCAAAATCGCTCCAGCTCATCCCGAGATGTGGGGCATCAAAAGTTATCCAAATTTTTTGGCTAAGTTTTACGGTTTGTTTGCGGCGAAGCCGCAATCTTTACGAGGAATTTTGCGACTTATCGTAAACAACAAATTGCTCCCATTCGCACAAACTAACTCTGATTAAAAATCGGAAATATACATTTTATTGATCTTTCGCCCCCGGACACAACCAATGTGAAAAAGTGACATTTGGCGCGATAGCGCCCCCTCTAGGCTGAGAAGAAAAAATGCATTATGGAAAAAAAATTAGTTTCTCGGAAATGGATAAAATTCGGCACAATAATAGCTGATGGCATCCCGATCCAAAAAGCTAATGAGACCCATACCGTATTTTGTACGATGTTGCCATGGAGACGACCGAGGCTCTCCATGTTAATCCAATGGGACTGACACACAAATCTCACATTATACACAATTACAGCGCGTTAGCGCCCTCTGTGAGGAGCTTGTGGACAGTAGTCATTGAAGTACGGCCCGTTAAGGACGTCCGATGCTGCTTGTGAAATAAAAAAGATTTGGGGCGCGCTAGCGCCCTCTGCAGGTTGGAGCCATCATTCACATGGAGTGTCGAAAAATCTCGTTTTGATGTTTACTCACAAAGATTAATGGCACATCTGGGCAATAAAATGTAGTGTGGCCACGTTGGCGCCCTCGGTAGGGTTATGGCGCGGCAATGGAGGCACTAAGGGAGGCCTCCATTACATGGTTGCTAGGCGACCAACAGGTGGTTGGCCATTTTGGGAAAAATCGAGTAATCAGCGCCGGAGGCGCCATTTCTTGCCTTTGCCTCTTTTATAAACTCGACCTAGGGTGGCAGCGACATTATAACCACGTAGGGCGCGGCAGCGCCTCCCGGTTATTGCGGCGGCGTGGTTCAACCGGTGTCAACCGGCCAACGAACCCCCGCGAGGGCCTCTCGATGCCGCTTGCGGCTTTAATTTTTTTTCTTCTTCTTTCTTTCTTCTGCTCTTTGAGCAGGAATTTGCACCCCTGAACATAATCAAAAACTCACCAAACTTTGCCCAAAATTCAGATCCGGCGAAAAATTAATTAAAATGTGTGTTTCGTTTTGGGGAAATAAAAAATGGCGCGATAGCGCCACCTACAAAAGTGAAAATACATTGCGCCTATGGGGAGGGGGCCAACATAAACTTTGTCGTAGAGCGACGAGATTCCCCCACCGGTGCGTGGGGGAAGTCGAAAGCTTTCAAAAAATGTATAATATGTTGTAGTCGCGAAAGCGACTATATTGTTTTTGCAGGAAATATTATTATTCTTTCTTTCTTTCTTTCTTCTTCTGCTCTTTGAGCAGGAATTTGACCCCCTGAACATAATCAAAAACTCACCAAACTTTGCCCAAAATTCAGATCCGGCGAAAAATTAATTAAAATATGTGTTTCGTTTTTGGGAAATAAAAAATGGCGCGACAGCGCCACCTACAAAAGTGAAAATACATTGCGCCTATGGGGAGGGGGCCAACATAAACTTTGTCGTAGAGCGACGAGATTCGGTACAGACATTCGTCATGTGACGACAACCAAAAAACATTATTGTGGCCACGCCCCCAAACAAACCGGAAGTCCGCCATTTTGACAGGAAGTCGGGAAAATGGTGAGTCAGCGTTTTCGCTGACGTCGCATTTTAACGAACTCCTCCTAGGGCGTTTCACCAAATGAGCCCAAAATCGCTCCAGCTCATCCCGAGATGTGGGGCATCAAAAGTTATCCAAATTTTTTGGCTAAGTTTTACGGTTTGTTTGCGGCGAAGCCGCAATCTTTACGAGGAATTTTGCGACTTATCGTAAACAACAAATTGCTCCCATTCGCACAAACTAACTCTGATTAAAAATCGGAAATATACATTTTATTGATCTTTCGCCCCCGGACACAACCAATGTGAAAAAGTGACATTTGGCGCGATAGCGCCCCCTCTAGGCTGAGAAGAAAAAATGCATTATGGAAAAAAAATTAGTTTCTCGGAAATGGATAAAATTCGGCACAATAATAGCTGATGGCATCCCGATCCAAAAAGCTAATGAGACCCATACCGTATTTTGTACGATGTTGCCATGGAGACGACCGAGGCTCTCCATGTTAATCCAATGGGACTGACACACAAATCTCACATTATACACAATTACAGCGCGTTAGCGCCCTCTGTGAGGAGCTTGTGGACAGTAGTCATTGAAGTACGGCCCGTTAAGGACGTCCGATGCTGCTTGTGAAATAAAAAAGATTTGGGGCGCGCTAGCGCCCTCTGCAGGTTGGAGCCATCATTCACATGGAGTGTCGAAAAATCTCGTTTTGATGTTTACTCACAAAGATTAATGGCACATCTGGGCAATAAAATGTAGTGTGGCCACGTTGGCGCCCTCGGTAGGGTTATGGCGCGGCAATGGAGGCACTAAGGGAGGCCTCCATTACATGGTTGCTAGGCGACCAACAGGTGGTTGGCCATTTTGGGAAAAATCGAGTAATCAGCGCCGGAGGCGCCATTTCTTGCCTTTGCCTCTTTTATAAACTCGACCTAGGGTGGCAGCGACATTATAACCACGTAGGGCGCGGCAGCGCCTCCCGGTTATTGCGGCGGCGTGGTTCAACCGGTGTCAACCGGCCAACGAACCCCCGCGAGGGCCTCTCGATGCCGCTTGCGGCTTTAATTTTTTTTCTTCTTCTTTCTTTCTTCTGCTCTTTGAGCAGGAATTTGCACCCCTGAACATAATCAAAAACTCACCAAACTTTGCCCAAAATTCAGATCCGGCGAAAAATTAATTAAAATGTGTGTTTCGTTTTGGGGAAATAAAAAATGGCGCGATAGCGCCACCTACAAAAGTGAAAATACATTGCGCCTATGGGGAGGGGGCCAACATAAACTTTGTCGTAGAGCGACGAGATTCGGTACAGACATTCGTCATGTGACGACAACCAAAAAATATTATTGTGGCCACGCCCCCAGACAAACCGGAAGTCCGCCATTTTGACAGGAAGTCGGGAAAATGCTGAGTCAGCGTTTTCGCTGACATCGCATTTTAACGAACTCCTCCTAGGGCGTTTCACCAAATGAGCCCAAAATCGCTCCACTTCATCTCGAGATGTGGGGCATCAAAAGTTATCCAAATTTTTTGGCTAAGTTTTACGGTTTGTTTGCGGCGAAGCCGCAATCTTTATGAAGAATTTTGCGACTTACCGAAAACAACAAAATGCTCCCATTTGCACAAACGAAGTCCGATTGAAAATCGGAAATATACATTTTATTGACCTTTCACCCCCGGACACAACAAATGTGAACAATTGAGATTTGGCGCGATAGCGCCCCCTCTAGGCCGAGAACAAAAAATGCATTATGGGAAAAAAATTAGTTTCTCGGAAATGGATAAAATTCGGCACAAAAATAGCTGATAGCATCCCGGTCAAAAAAGCCAATGAGACCCATACCGTATTTTGTACGGTGTTGCCATGGAGACGACCAAGGCTCGCCATGTTATTCCAATGGGACTGACCCGCATATCACACATCATACACAATTACAGCGCGTTAGCGCCATCTGTCAGGAGCTTGTGGACAGTAGTCATTGAAGTACGGCCCATCAGGGCCGTCCGATGCTGCTTGTGAAATAAAAAAGATTTGGGGCGCGCTAGCGCCCTCTGCAGGTTGGAGCCATTATTCACATGGAGACGCAAAAAATCTTGTTTTGACGTTTACTCACAAAGATTAATGGCTCATCAGGCCAATAAAATGTAGTGTGGCCACGTTGGCGCCCTCGGTGGGTTATGGCGCGGCAATGGAGGCACTAAGGGAGGCCTCCATTACATGGTTGCTAGGCGACCAACAGGAGGTCGGCCATTTTGGGAAAAATAGAGTAATCCGCGCCGAAGGCGCCATTTCTTGCCTTCTCCTCTTTCATAAACTCGACCTAGGGTGGCAGCGACATTATAACCACGTAGGGCACGGCAGCGCCTCCCGGTTATTGCGGCGGCGTGCGACAACCGGCGTCAACCGGCCAACGAACCCCCGCGAGGGCCTCTCGATGCCGCTTGCGGCTTTAATTATGTCTTGATTCTTGTCAGCACTACACTGGAACACAGAATGTTTTCAAGCAAGTCTTTAATGCACATGTACCACCCTGTTAAACCTGTACTTGCACCTATTCTCTACAGCACACGTCCTGTCTAACTAATATCCTGCAAAGAGTCTTCTTCCTCCATATTTTCTTTCCTTAAAGCTATAGTCCACCGTTTTACATACTGAGACATATGTTCTCACCTTAGCTTAGACCAGTGGATGTGCACCTGTCTGGTCTTTGTGCGTGCGCTCAGTCACGTAAATGTTGTTAGCATTTAGCCGCTCCCAGCAAAGGTTTAGCTCCAAACTGGGGAGAAGTTAGAAGCTACCAAGCGGTTCCACGTTTTCCCTCATACAGTTATGTAACATGGTAGAATTGGGTCCTCCTGCACTGCCTCTTTAATTTTGGGTGTGGTTTTCCTTTATTTGCTGTGGGCCAATGGCCATGTTTTAGTTAGTTGGCAGGTGTGAAGCGGTGGGGCTACCTGTTTATTACCAGCTGAACCATTTCCTCTCCCTCATTCACTCTTGTTTGTCCTTTGTCCAGCCGGAAGACCAGTCACCCGCTCTGCAGAGTGGGCATGGGGAACACTGGGGTCGCAGTACCTGACCGGTGGCTAGGACCCGGAAGCCAGAAGCAGAGCGAGCCGACGCAGCCTGGACCCCTGGCAAGAACTCGCAGTACCTGGTGAACTAACAGTTGACTCTTCCCTCGGACGCACAACAAACGCCAACGTGCTCCTATCTGCTATACTGCCTTTTTGTAATAAAACCCCTAAAACTTCTCAATTTTCATGGTCTCATTCATGGTCCTGGTGATCTCTCGGTACCTGCGGTGGAAGGCTAGCACACACTACACAATTTTTCTAGTCTTAAACGATTTCATATAGAATGGGGGGTCCACACTACACGACTGGATCTAGTGCGATTATAGAACGTCTGGGGGTTCACACTTGACGACTGAGAATCGTAAAAGCGAACACACTACACGATTCTGTCAGCTGATATTTGTCTGTCCTCTCCATTTCTCCTCCGGTTTCAAAACACGACCCCAAACCCGCAAAGACAGGCCTATGTTTGTGAACGTGGGAAAACATGTGCATGTCCCGATTGGTCAACAGTGTCACAACATCGCAGTGCTAGGCTCCTACTGCTACGAAGCCTTCAACTTGGCTATAGTTCTGTCAAATGTAGATAAAAGTCGGCGACACGAAGAAGCGGGACGTAATTCAGTGGATTTAATAAGAAAAGAAGACGGGCCTCAGCCCCGAGATGGAGGATACAGCGGAGAAAGCGGAGAGTGGCTAGCGGAGAAAGCGGAGGGAGGCGAGCCGCTAGCTGCACAGTTCGTCTCCAAACTCAGTAAGTGCCGCTAAACTCTGTTCGCGGTTGAAATTTAGCTTGAAAAGGTGGTTCTCGTCAACTTTTGGTGACATAAAGTTGTGCTGGCCATGAAATGAGCTGTTTGTGCTGTTTTTCTGTCTTTATTTCACACATTGGCCGCTGCTTTCTGTGTGTTCACTTTGGGGACAGTAAAATCCCCCACGTTTCTCCTGTGCATCCAAAATCGGGCTTAAAAATCAAACATGTTTGATTTCCTGCGACTGTAGTCCAGTTGCGTCTGACTGCTGCCCACACTACACGATTCAAACGCGAGTCCAGTCGTGACCCCCCACACTACGCGACACGACCGGCTAAATGCTAACAACATTTGTGTGACGGAGCGCACGCACAAAGACCAGACAGTTACGCATCAACTCGTCTAAGCTAAGGCAAGAACATATCTCAGTATGTAAAAACGTTGTCCTATTCCTTTAAGGACCTATCTCACTGGCCTGGAGACTAGTTGGAGACTCGAGTTGCCGCTGGTCACGGAGATGTCCCCTAGAGATAAGGCGAGTCTCCAGGATGTCTCGGTGAAAACGAGCATACGCGAGGTCTCAAGCAGTTTCTATCTGCTAGACGGTTTCCACATGTGTAAATGTATTACAGTGAGCGTTCAGGTCAATAAGAAAATGCATCTAAAGTATGATTTATTAATTTTATGTAGAAATAACAAGCCTTTGGGGAAAAGGGCAGGAGAGCCATTGGCAGCTCCTGAGTAACCGGTGGGGATCCCATATACATTCTCAATTATTGCGATTCGCAAACACACATTCCTTACAACTCAAAAAGCACTCACACAGGCAGCAAACAACATTACTCTCTCTCTCTCACACACACACGGACACATATTGATTGTTTGGTGTTTTCCTGTGCAGTGTCTTACTTCTGCTCTGTGGATGCAAGTTTTGAGAACACGCTTCCCATTTTGACAGCAAAATGCGCTTTGTACGCAAGAAAACAGTGTTCAGTGTTTAGTGAAAGTGCGATATGTAGGGCGACGGTGGCGCAGTTGGTAGAGCGACTTGTCTCGGATGAAATAACATAATTGGTATCCAAACTACTGGTATTTAATTTTTTTTCCAAACATGACTATTCATGTGGCGACTTCCTGGAAGACATTTCAAACTGACCCGTTTCCTGTATGACGCCTTTAATAAAAGGCCTTCACCTAATCCTTGGTTGGTTGGCTATGATCGTCCTAAACGATGCTTATACCATCTTAGCTATTTAAGGCTAAGCTCATTTTCGGCGCACATTTCAAGGACTTTTTGTTTACCACCTTTGCGTCGATACTGAGACGGAGAGAAAGGAGCGAGTGGGAGACTTAATCTGAGCCGAGCAGATTTAACTAGCGCGTTCTTTGTGCGTCCTTATTGCCTTCCACATTTGTTCTTGAAACGGGATTTAGAATGTCAAGGAGGGTGTAAGTAATGCTATAAGTAGAATATTTTCATAATCCCCGAGACTGGGAATCAATGAGACTGTTTACTGCAAATCTGCGCAATCGGGATGAAAAAAAAAAAAAGAGGAAATGCTGAGACTAGAAAGCGATACGGCAAAGAAATAATACATGACATGTTTTCTCATATTGGAAAAAAGAGAAACCTGACTTACACTTAAAAATCCTTTGTTATAACAAAAGGAACACATCTCATCAAGGTGAGACACTGCAGGTGAATAGGGGGAAATTATATTAACTATTAATTTGAAACTTTTGCTGTTAATGAGTGATGCGAATATGACGGGGAGAAATGGATTGCAGGTTTTCTGCATAAATGGCCAGATTCAGCTATATTTTCAGTGACAACATCCAAATAATAGAACCAGGTTTACATTTTGTTTTTGTCTTGTTGGTTAGTTACAAAGATTTTGTTCAGAGGATTTTGGAAATATCTTTTATGAATTTTGCCTTGTTTGTGGTTCAAAGCTCAATAAATCGGGCAAGAATTAGTTATTATTTAACAAAACTCTCAAGGGAAAACAAAAAACTATATTGTAAAGCACAAGACTGTAATGTTTGGAGTCTGTAGATGCTACTAAAGTGGAGATGCTGTTGCAAGACTGTCTCCCTGAATGGACAAAACATCATGAAATAAGCATCGCAAAGGTAGAGCTTCGTCTTTTTTACTTTATTTATTTTTTTCTCCATTAAAACAAAGATGGGAAAGGGACAACAAATCTCAACGTTGACCACTGTGTGAAAAATCAATGTTTTCACCGTGTCTCGCCTTTGTTGAGATTGATCTTCTCATACTCTTTCGCGGACCCCAAAAAAGAAAAAAGTATGAGATAAAATCAAATTAAATAGGCTGGTGCGGTGGTGTTAATATTAGTGGGCCACTCTCCTCCCTAATCCTGTGAGCTATCCTTTATAAACTTCACTTCTCCCTGTGAAGAATCTCGATCGAGAGAGTTAGGAATACGTTTCGCTCTGAGGGCTTTCTCCGCAACGTTTACTCGACTGCCGTGTGGTATACAAACAATCATGGCGGAGAACGTAAACCCCATGCATATGTCGCTTTGTGTGTGATTGGTTCGCGATCGTTCAAACTGCGATCGTTTGCCCCGCCTCGAGTCTTGATTTGGAAATCCCATCCTATTGCCACAATTCCAAACTGTCTTTATATGTATTTATAAATAGATCTAGTCTGAGATTGACTAATAACATCCATAACTGCACACTTGAAGGATTTTTTCATTTCTTGTTATTGTTCACAAATTAATATTGTGTTGCTAAGTACACCAATCCAACGTGATTTGTTTTTGTTTGGCTGAACTGCAGGTTAAAAGCATCTGAATGATACTGCTCTCAGTGGTAGCAGACTTCCGCTCAGGGCAGGTCTAATCGATACAATATAGACGGCTAACAAGTCTCTGATGACAAGTACGCTTTTTCAATCTAGTGACCAACCATGCCCCAGAATCTATGTAGATCAATTGGATTATTATACTCCTAGGTCGTATTTGCCAATAACAGGCCTCACGTACGACCAGAGAAATACAGGCTGACGCCAGGGAACGGTGATAATTAGTCAGTAATTACTTATTGATTGATGTCTATGACATTCTCTGAACAAATTATTAAAGTACAACTCACACTATTGAGGTTAAAGCTGTCAATACATACAAGAGCAATTCACACTTTGGTTTTTAATGGAATTTGTTGAAAAAAGCTTCTCATTAGCACAGTGTTAACATTTTAGATTTGCACTAATGTTGGATAGGAGTGCATGGTGGCTTAGTGCTCTCGCCTCACAGCAGGAGGGTGCTGGGTCTGATTCCCTGACCGGGTGGTGCCATTCTGTACATTCTGGATCTGTAGACTCGTGTCTGGGTAGGTTTCCTCTGGGTTCTCCGGTTTCTCCCACCAACTCAAAATGAACAGCAGGTTAAAACTCTAGCAAGGTATAGTTGGATTCCAGGGCACAACTCTGTACTCACCCTCTGCTCCTGCACAAAAGCAGGGCCACGCAAGTTTGCTCCTCTCACATCAAAAGAACAAGGGCCAAAATCCCAGTGCTGTACATCATGTATGATCTAACACACATTCTAAAATAATCGACAGTAGTCTCAGCCTTTTCAGAGTACTTTAAACTGTATCTGCAATATTATCTTGGGGGCCAGCGGTACTGTGCTGCAGGGTCGAATTTGTTCAACTCCTGCCCTACGGGGAATATGAAGTCTAACAATACAAATTTGGGGGCTAGGGTATAGGGTTGGGTTTAGAGTTAGGGGTTAGGGTTAGGATTAGGTTTAGGAACGGTAAATGTGATGGAAGTTGTGTTTCACTCACACAGACCTTACACATAGTTTTTAGAAACTCGAAGGCCGTGGCTTTCAAATGAGATATCACACTGGCATATAGGCTGTAAGCTCTCCTGCCAATGCTCTATTAGATTTGGATATGAATAACTGCTCAACCTACTCCTAACCCTAACGTGGTAGGTAACGGGTTGACTTGATGCCAGAGTATGCTGTAAACCAATGGCCGCCATTGCTGTAGTTCCTCCATATAGCCGCTAGTCCCCCATTACACTTTAGACACGTTAAAAACAACTTTAGAGCCTGGTGCCTAATTTTGATGCCTAACTTTCTACGGCTAGATATTGTTGTTTACATAACACTAAGGATCTCCTTGTTCTGCATTCTTACACTGCCTCCACTGGGTCTGATCCTTTGTATGAAAAGAAACACTGTAGGACGGCTGGCCTGTGGCACAAAATGAGTTTTCAAGAGCCAAGGAATAGTGAGAGCTATTTAATAGAGTGATTCATAGTTGCAAGCACAGATTCATTTCCTTTACAGCAATATGAAAATGAGGGCCTCAGCTGCTCTCTGCCACAGCAGCCCTTGGTTTGGTGCACCTTCATTTACCACAGCCCTGTTTTCAAAATGAGAAGCAAATCCTTTTATCTCCTTATATGAGGCTTGACTGTTTTTTTTTTTTTCCAAGAATCCCGCGCTTTTTCTTGCAGCCTGAGAAGTGCACCTTTCGGTCTCCTTTCCTGCGTATATTTCAATATCTCTCAAATCATAAAAATCCTTCAGCCATGTCCAATTTCTCTAAAGCGAATTTAATTCTGGGCAGACAGCCGGCGTGCTGTACATCAGGTAATGATGGATGCTGCTCAACATGTGAGCAAACGTGCTGCTCGGGCGAAACCTTTCTGCTAATTATTTTACAGGCGAGTCGAGGTAATGGAAAGGAGCTTTTTTCTCTCTCTCTCTCTCTCTCTCTCTCGCTCTCTGTGGATGTGAACGTGTGCGACTGACAAGCGCGAGTCTCTGAGTCACAGCCGAGGGATTCATAATGGGTGTAAATTTTGGCTCAGGAAACATCTTTAACTAAGAGTGTGACATTCATTTGAAACACCGCAAACAACAAGAGCAAACAGTAATCAGAGCTCATTAATTTTGCACGGCGCCAGGCACGCCGTAAATATTGACCGACAGATTCAGTCACAGGTGGGAGGTCGTGGGCAGCAGAGGTGAATATCACACAAGTATTGCTGCCATACCGATGCCAACTGTGCACTGAGACGCCGAGTGACACGCTGACGTTAAAAATACTATGTCCAATCATATCTTTCCGTCACTCAATCCCTAATATATCCTTTTCATGTGGGTACAGTATGTGTGTAATAATGTCTAAGTCGTACAGGAGTTGTCCATTCTCACATTTTCTTCAGTTCTGCATTACCCACATCTAAAAGCTTGTCGAGTTGAAGTTGGCCAGTGTAACGCCTCATTTGAAAGCTAAGAACTTCAAAACTGGGCAAACTTTTGTCCTTGCTCTGTTGCCATGTCGTCGCTTTTTTGACACGTTTTTGTAAGTTTTGTCTCTTTTTTTGTCACATTCTATTATAGGATAGATAGATAGATAGATAGGTAGGTAGGTAGGTAGGTAGGTAGGTAGGTAGGTAGGTAGGTAGGTAGGTAGGTAGGTAGGTAGATAGATAGATAGATAGATAGATAGATAGGTAGATACCTCTTAACCTCCACCTGAATCTACCACATTTTCTCCAGTTTGGCATTACCCAAATCTAAAAGCTTCTTGAACAAAAGCATCAAAGCAGTCAAAAGTGTGATGAAAAGGCAAGAAAAAAAGCGATGAAAAAGTGCCGAAAAAAGGTGATAAAAAGAGTGATGAAAAATTTGATAAAAATGCAACAAAAAAGTGACAGAAGAGCGATGATAATAAAAGTCAAAAAAGTGACGGCAACACTGCAACAATGTGAGGAAAAAGATTTGTTTACTGTAGATCAATTGTGCAGCTTTCAAATGAGGCATTACACTGGCCTATAGGCTGTAAGCTCCAGTCAAGGTTTTGGATTTGGGTAAAGCCGAACTGGAGAGAATGTACTCGGTTAAGGTAAGAGGTTTAAGAGGTCTAAAAACTCTTTGAACCCTTGTGTTTTGCTCATTGCGGTAAAGAGCATCGGGCATTGAAACAAAAACCAACACCTTTCCAGCCAAGTCCGGCCTTACCAGCGCTGAGCCGGCTCTATAGTTTCCACACGGGAGCACACATACCGATGTTTACAGGCCCGCGGGCGCTGTCGGTGTGAGCGAGCCGTGCCTCTCACCTGCCAGCCGCAGAGAGGCCGAGTGGTGGATGGCCTCGTCCCGCAGCTCCCTCACGTGGACCGTTACCGTGGAAACCGCATCCGGCCAGATCCCGTCCGAGACGCGCACCTGGAACTGGTAGGTGCCCGGCGGGGCGTTCTCCTTGATGATGAGGAAGCCCGTGCGTTTGTTCAGGATAAAGTAGCTGGGGAGGAGGGAGAGGACAACACAAACAAAAAGGTGGTCAACAGTTCCGCGGGCCATTTGCACATGAGATATCTGAATATTAAAATATCATCATTTGGTCCTTCCAGCACAGTGAGAGTGTGTTAACCTCAGAGACCGGTGACAACTTGGCTAAAAAGAAATGTGCCATTTTTATTTTACAAATAGTTAATATGGTCAGATGTTATTAGTACAAAAATGGTCGGTGGTGCACTCAGCTAAAGAAAATGAAATACTAAAGTAGAAGTAAATGTTTACAAGCAATAATGTCCAGTCTGTGCCTATATTGAACATAATAGCATCACTGATTGAAAAATAAAATAAATGCCGGTACATACCAGGGTTTATACGGCAGAAGCAAGTCAAAATTAATGCTTTTTAATGCAACAAAGGCAGAAAAAAAATCTGATTCATTTCATTCTTTATTGATGCCAAAGGGTAAATCATATATAGCAAACCTTAAGATTTGCAAACAAAGAGAATTGGACAAAATGGGCAACTTTTGGGCAAAAAAAGGTACATTTCAGCCCAAACTGCAGCTGAAAATGTTTTAGACAATAATTGTGGCATTTTCACTGAACTTACAGTCTACAACAGACAATGTTGAGCAATGTAGTAATCTGGCATTAAATCGAAATAAATGCCTGTTTGAATCCAATTAAGTTTTTTTAATGACATTCAATGCCATAGCTGTTTCACCCATCTGAAGACTTAATGGTTTAGACAGATTTTTAGTTTTACATATGTTGTAAATGCAGCCCCATGTTTGTTTCTTCTGCATACAGTTCATAGCACAAGCTTCACACTGGTATCTCCACGTCCCGAAACTATCTGACCGCTGCCTGCCGAGTGGGCCGCCTCTGGCACTAATGGCCAGGAGCCTGAAAGGGTCAAGCAGCTAGATCGGCCCCTAGCGCGCAAATCATTAATCATTAAGCTTTTACTGACATTTGCCTTAGCCTATGGAGACCGGTCCTTCCATGTTTTTCCATAAAAGCAGCATGATGAGCGGCTAAGTGGGAAAAAATGATCCATATAAGTGCACATTTATTGTATGGAAAACTGCACTCTGCCAGAGAGGGCATGATTCAAAATGGCTACCCATGCCCATGCCATTCTCGGTAAAAAGTAATGAAGAAGATGATAATTGCATAGGTCCTCGTGTGACTTTTATAGCTGTTTAAACTAGAATTATGCTCCATCTACATGAAAGCTTTAGGGTATAGGATTGGCGTCATTGGGGGGAAAAATCTATACTAATCTTGTGGTGCTCTGCAGCTCAATTAGTCTGAGAGGACGCTACCTTTATCCACTCAGCTGTTGCCATGTTTGAGAGTTCCGGCTATCTAAAAAGAGCACGCAAAGAGTGTTTTGTTTGGGTTGTGTATCATGTGGGGTTTTCTATAATAAGGTAATGGTTTTATCATTTCTAAAGCAAGCCCAGTTAGATAAGTCATTTAGTTAATAGCATGTTGGTATTCGTAGATTTCCTTTTCCAGCTATAGGCAATTTGTATTAAGAAAAGTCTTCCCTCCTTTATCGTGTGCATGTTGCACAGGCGGTTGTGCCGTTTTGGTCAATTCTTATAATTTGATCAAACTTTAAGAATAACCAGCATAGTGTGACAAGGGCGTCTTTCCTTTTTGAGGGACAGAGCGGGAAGTGTTATGGATACAAATGGATGAGCACGGCTGGTACTTTTCAGAATGTTTCCTCATCCTGTTTGTCAATATGTAGAGTAAAACACTCTGGATTTCACACATGGCTGGGGGCATTAGCGCACCTGATGTGCGGGTTGCGGCTTCCCCCGCGGTCTCCGCAGCCATGCCCGCGGATCGGGTCATAAAAGTCTCCTTTGATCGCAGGTCTGGTTGTGGCGAGTGGAACAATCCCGGCCCGCTGCCACTGTATGCAGCCACGACTCATTCTATCATCTTTACAGCAGGTGTTTGATGTCAATATGTGGCGGATTTTCATAAAATAAGCAGCGTTTTGTTGCTTGTGATCCAGATAACACTTTTGTGGAGCCTATTTTCCACGGCATGTGTGTCTGTGCATGAGTTTGCGTTACCTAACATCCAAAGCTTGCAGAGCCTGCCCTAAAGGGCTCATGCCCTTCCCAATACCTGTGAAGTTGGGTTTTCCAGTGTGAGACAGAAATTCAGAAACTGATGTATGATAAGCAGCACCACTCGTCTCAACATTCACGTTGAGTTTTGGATGGAAATCTCAAAATGTAAAATCCACAGATCTATTAGTTTTGTAGTTTTTGTTTCATGTGTAAAATCCCAGTAGTTTCAGTGATATTGGACATTAAGGGGAACAGTTTCCCCCCAGCATTTGTTCAGCATTGTATTGTTACCATAGTTACAACCATAGACTTCCATACCCACAACCTCAGTTTTAAACTACTGTTTTACTCCACCCCAACTCCAAAGCAGCAGAAAGCTATCAACCCCCGCATCCTTGGCATCTCCCTCTCTACAGTACATCTGAGCAAATCCATCATGATCTTTCTTCATTTCTTCTGTGGCGGAGAAGTGGCTCAAGAATGTATTTACTGTGTATCAAAGTTGACAATCTGGACTTTATAAAGTAGCAACGTCGTGTTTCTCGATCACACGATATGACGCCACGAGATAAAGCTTGACATTAATGAAAATTTTAACATTAAAATATTAACACATGCCTCCCATCATCATTGCACTGTGTGATAGAGCAGGGGTGTCCATTTTTAGTGGCCCTCAGCCTTCTTGCTGAATCGACACACATCACCACAGATGGTCCTTTTTATTTCAAGTGTAATACTTATTCTAACAACTTACAATTTATTGTGAGACAGAGCTGGCATCAAGGTTTTAATCATAAATAAAGGTGTGGGGCACCCCGTGGTATCGCTGACTCCACCTGTACACATGTGCGCACTCACAGCTCCACAGAGAAATTGATTTTGTTGAGGGAACTTCTTTGCGACATGGCTAGAAGCGGGAAAAAAAAGTATCAACTGTGGGTCTGTAAGCACAAAAGGGCTCTGAAGAGGATCTATAACTTCAGTTCCTCACATATTTGTATAAGTGAAATGTCCCCCTTGGATCCATTGGTCCGAAAAGTTTGAGGACAAGCCCGACTAGTGTAGCCTCATTAGCAAAGTGTTTCTGCCCGTGTTTTACAGCGTGAGCCTTTTGTACTTTAAATCGCTTGCTTTGTGGAAGAATAACCTACATGTTTCACGGGTCAAAGGGAGGAAAGTGTGGACAGAACGGAGACCGGCTAATGGGCACAGCGACATTGTTAGGAAGCAATCCCATTTGGTTCTGGTGTCTGTGTTACCCGTGAGTTCATTCAAGTTTAATTAGAGCCAGATGAATCCGAGGCTGAGCACGGCAAATCAAATAACGAAGCACTCGTAACCACTTGTGCGACAATTTGCTAATGTTACAGTGAATGTGGGACGCCAGGCGAGGCCGTTTACACTTCCATTCTTCTGTCCGTTGTAACAGACTCAATTTGTGGCAATTCGTGAGGATGGATGGGGGACAATAAAGACAAAAGGACCTTAAGGCATTCTTTGTTGTGAGAGTTTTAACAGATCTATAACCTAATGCTGTGAAAGTGTTTTGCGTTTCCCTCAGGGTTTAAAGTTTTAAAAGGATATGCAGGACATATATTTTTTTTTAACCATTCACTTGCTTAAAAGAGATCCTTGTTTGTGACTGTGATAAGCTGTGCTGAAACCATAGGAACAGGACAACGTTTATAAAACTCCTCCGGCTGTAACAACGCCTCCATAATAAATAGAATTAGCTTGTTTTACATGTTTAGAGCCATAGACTTTGTCCCACAGTCACTGTCAACATAATTTCATACTAATCTTATGTTGTTTTCTGAAACAAAACAGTGTAACATTTCACTAAACAAATCTAACAAAAAACTCCCCTCAGACCTGACTCATTGCTTTGCTGGGAGCGGGACATGACCAGCTTGTCTCCATGGAGATGTTGCTGCTTTGCTGTTGAGCAGGTAACATGAACATGAGGTCAACTTCCAAAATGTTTACATTGCACTAGGGCTGCACAATATATCGCAAAAAATGTCGTATCGCAATATTGGGTGATGCAATATCCGTATCGCAAGAAGCCACTATATATCGCAACATCACTAAAGTCTTCATGAGACTGAGATCGACACATTTTTTTGCAAACCCAGCCACTGAATTTCTACATTTGTAAAAGTTCTAGTTAAAGTTTTAGTTAAATGTTTGTCTTGATGTGGTGCTGAATTTTTTTTTTGACACAAAAACTAGTTACTTACAATTTGTGTTTAATTAGAATTGAACATTAAATGATTTATCTTCTTCCCACTCCCTTTCAGGTAGAAATGGATCATCTGTTTTCATACTGTACTGTATATATTCTTGCTTTGTTGCCCATTGCCTGCCTGCCTGAAATCAAAAATCATCAAAAATCAATCAATTTAGTAAAACATCGCAATAATATCGTAATCGCGATATTGCACGGCGGTATCGCATATCGAAAGTAACTTCAATATTGCGTAGCCCTACTTTCCTACTTCCTGATGAGATTGTGAGTGGGTCGAAACACAACTTCAGACTGGTTTTGTTGGGAGAACAACATGGTAAAAGCTCTAAAAACTCAATTTGCTTAATTAGAACAATTACATCACATTCAACCTCTCGGTGAAATGTGAAAATGGTTCAATCGCGCAAACATAGTTAAGGTGGGTGAAGAAGGATAGATCAGATACACAACGGCTACATTCTGATTTGCGGGGATTAAACCCGACAACATTTCAGTAAGTGGGTGAACCTCACTTCAAAAGGAGTAACTGCCGTCCCACGTAAATGGACTTGTCATCTGTTTGAAGAAGGAAATCACAGAATTCCGAATGTATTTCAGACGTCTTTTATTTGTTGTTGCTATAGCTCTTCATTTCAAAATGGCGGCCAAAGGAATATCGTGTTGCTGTGGTACAGCGTGGTCTGAGCGAACCGTTTGAAGAGGGTAATTATTCATTAGCAGGCTCCTTGACAAGTCCTGAGAGGCGATCACAGTACAAGACATCTGGCCTCCCTCCTCCTCACAAAGATCTATTTCACTCTGGGGTATTGTTGCTTTACATTATAATGCCTCGATCAATCACAGCGGCAAATCCCAGACACTGAGCCCTGCCAGAACGGAGCGGGCCGAGCGAGCGCAACTTTTATGAGATTTCATGTTCACGTTTGAGCAATCGATAAGTTATCTTTCCTGGATTTTGTTGTAAATATAAATGATCTAAATGTATATGGCACTTCCCCACCTACCTTTCCAGCCATTTATATAAGTACATTCTTTTTGTCCTTGTTGTTTTAGCCATGTGCTGCTACAACCAAATTCCACCGTAGCAGCAGAACGACCAGCCTTCTCAGCCTCTGTCAGTTTCTATAGATGTGGTGTCTCTCCAGGTAATGGCATCGCTTTTTAAGTTGCAGCCGATCATAATTCCACGCGTTATAATAACAATGCAATGCAAATGTTTAAAAATATTAATCACAATGTTATATAAACTGACTTAGAAGGATGACACACTTTCTATGACCTTTTCCATTGCCGTTCCAAGAAAATTACCGCCCACGCCACCACCTACAACATCAAAACTCTTTCCACATTTGTGACCTTCAAAAACAAAGCTCTCGAAACTCACCTTTCAGGATATTATGAATGTTCACCCTCTATTTCCTGCTACTTGAGATGGGCCGCGCAATTAATTTTAAAAGACCTGTATTACACTAAAGTGGCTTTTTGGAGCCGCAAACCATGTCCTGATGTTGTGTCCTCTCGGAAACGTATCTGGAGCGGTGTTTTGTTTCACCAACACACAATATTCAGAACAACGCCTGGATTACTTTAGCACACTGATCTCATCATTTCAGCTCTCAAATAACCAGTGCTCCCAAACGGTTTCACTCGTTCCCCCAAACCGGACAAAAGCCAGATTGATTTTGCAGCGCAAAGAATGTTAGCACAGAATCACAGAGAATGGACTTTTAGCGGGATGTTAGCTACTGATTGGATCAAGAGCACCTTGTTTTAGCCAATCACGGCCTCGTCTAAAGAGCAGATAAGGGGAGACACTGCAGGTGAATAGGACATTATTTTTTTTATAGAGATATCAATTTTAAACTTTTGCTGAACATTACTGATATACATATGAGGAGAAAATGTATGGCGGCACAGTAGTACAGCGGTTAGAGCTCGTGCTTCACAGCCAGAAGGTCTCGGGTTCGATTCCCACCTGGACGGGGCCTTTCTGTGTGGAGTTTGCATGTTCTCCCCGTGTCTGCGTAGGTTTCCTCCGGGTACTCCGGTTTCCCCTACCACTAAAAACATGTACAATAGGCCAGGATGTTTACATGCATGAGACCCATGTATGTTCATTAACATGCACTGTCCCGACCAAATAAACCAATAAAAAATATTAAAAAAAATATTTCTGTCATTTTATGAATACACATTTTGTATTGTATGGTTCATTTTGTTGATATATTATTAACAAAGTTTGATTTTCAGAGGGGATTTTGGATATGTTGTTTAGTTTTCAAATAAGATAATGATAAATGCAACAATAAAAAAAATTAAAAAATGTTCCTCTTTTTTGGGAGGGTTCAAAGCTCAATAAATCAGGCTGGGAATTAAAATGCCCTCTGAAAGAAAAAACTTCTAAATATTGTTATGTCCAATACTGGAAAGTTTGGAGTCTAAAGGAGCTACTAAAGTAGTGGAGGTGATATTGGATGAGTGGAACGATATCATATTTAGAGTCACGTGTGTGCATGCGCGAGTACCTTTCTCTTTTGCAGCGGGTGTCTCCCGGAAAGGCAATTACCATATTTGGATTATAACTTCATCTCGAGGACTCGAGAACACGTGGATACAAAATACTGTATGTCAATATTTGTGAATGAATATGTATGGGAAACGAGGACAAAACGTCATAACATAACAGGGTAAAGTTTTGTAAAGGGAGAAAAGTAGCAAAACATCACTGCAAGTTTTCACCTGCCTCGTCTTGCCTTGAAATGAAATCAGCATAGCTCTGTCCGAAAAGGGAACTTTACTTACTTTGGTACATGTCCTTCAAACACATAGGTCTTATTGTCCCAGTCGTCTGGATCAGGAGAGTAGACCTTCCCCAACACCGTGGTAGGCATGCGACCTGAAGCCAGAAAAAGTCATCACACATTTTAGTATTTCATTTTGCAGTCTCTTTGAACAATAGCAGCCCAGCGTACCATATGTGACTGGAGTTCAAATGCTTCATCACAGCCTTTCGTTTACTTTAACTGCATTTTAAAATGTGCGACATGTGTTCTGTAAGAGGTAGGTGGCCTTTTAAAATTCATTACGGAATATCTCAAACACAGACGATCTGAAAGGGCTCCATAGAGCTCGGGCTTCGGTCTCTGTGTTCTTTAGGCAAAAGACGTGCTGGAGTGACATTTGAGATGGCTGTCGCAGAGAGAGGGAAATGCATTACATGAAATATGGTATGGGTGCCCAATGATTATAATCACGCAGAAAGAGTGTTATTGCCGTCTCTCTCCTACCTCCATTTGCCACTCTCTGAACCAAATGAAAGCACCCTTGAAAGTACAAAAGACGACCTTGAGGTACTAATTTGTATTGCCGTGTTCAGAAATAGCACCAAAAATGGTCCTTATTCTGATATTATTTTTCCTAAGTGTTTGTCAGAGTGTTGAAGAGATAATATTTTTATACAATGTTTTGTTCCTTTGGATATTTAGCAAACTAACCAAAAGTTTTCATTCAGTGCAGTATAAGGTGTGGTTTCCCCAGAACCCTTTGTTTCAGGGAAGATTAAGGAGACGCAGCAACCCCCACCCGGTCCACTGACCACATGGTCAAAAAAGGGGTCAAAGTACGGCGGAGCTGAATGGACAGCTTTGGGGGAACCAATGAAACGATGGAAAACACTACATGTGGTCTTAGACTCATAAATCTTGTAAACAATGGAATGTGAAAAATACTGTGTTTCCCCAGGAAGAGTCAGTTTGCCCATTGGAACGGCGGCCGGCAGAGACACAATGGATAGGGAACTGGGGAAGGCAGAATTCTGTATTAAGATGACATGTTAGGGAAATAAAACTTCTAATTTTAACTCCTTGATTTGTCATCAATTCCTGGTATGTATTTTATTAGTTTTACGTAGGGTAGAAATTTGACGGTTCTTAACTCCTTTTTCAGTTTGAATGCGCAGTGTTGTCAATTAAAGGTAATGTTTAAAATAGGGGAAAAGTAAACTCGTCGTAGTGATACTATTTTATTGTGTACAAGGACAACACAGGAAAACGGCTGTTTTTCTTCAGTGTGTAGAAGAGTTAGAGTACATAATGCATTAGCACAATCTTGGCATAACATATACACACTCAACTCAACTTTATTCATAGGTCGGGTTTCATACCCAGTCACAACTCAGAGTGCTTCGTTTTTTACACGCAGATAGAAAATAAATATTTAAGTAATCACATAAATGAGTTTGAAGACTAAACGTAATATAAACATTATAGTCTTTCTTTTTCATGATACAGATGGAGGTCTCAAAGGTTTTCAGGTAGCGAGTTCTGTAATTGGGAAGCATAGAAGGAAAGTGATGCTTTACTATATTTAGTCGGCTCTCTGGGCAGCGCTAGAAGAGCAGAGCCTGCAGATCTCAAGGACCGACGGACCTCTGAGTTAGAAGGTCACACACATGGACCTCAACCATTGAGAGACTTATGAACCATTAGAACTGTCTATTCTTTGAGGCAACAGAAGCCAGTGCAATGATCTTTTACAGACGGCGTCTTTTGTTTGTTTTTGTGTCAACTCTGAGTGCAATCTTTTATATTAAACAGGGGGTATTATTATGTTTTTTGCAGGTATTCTCAAACTTATCTTTGTCACTATCCTACACTATGTTGGTTAGAAAATGCAATAACAGCTGGAAAACAGGAGCTTTCTGGGAAAAGAGGAGCTTTCTGGGAAAAGAGGAGCTTTCTGGGAGCTGCTACCACTGTGCTAATAATAGCCATTGTAGAAGATTCAAAGATTACTCAAAGATGTGCGAGGTATGTTTTTGAGGAGAAAACAATATTGTAACATGGTAAAAAAAACATCTAATTGTATTGTGGTTGTCTGATGGCTGATTTTGAAAGACTTGATCACCATCTTTTTAGTTACAGTTGGTCTAGACGTCTAGTTTTGTGAAAATTACTCAAATGTTCATCAAGTTGGGTACACAGGAGCAAAAGAAAAAGAAGCCTAAAAAAACAACCAGGTCACATTAGATTAGGGCTGGGCTACTAATTCGATTAATTAACGCTTTTAAAACTATTTTTCGGAAATGACGCTAGCGGAGAACCCAGCGACTTCCTGAACATCTCTGCTGCTTTACAAAGGCCGCGTGTTGAGTTTTTGTGGTAAGCGATGGAGTTTTCTTGGGCTAAAACATAGTTTCCCCGGGTCCTCTCTTCCCTTCTCTCACTCAGAGTGGAGACAAACATGGCGGGGCTGCAGCACCATTTAACTCCGCCCCTTTCTCCTTGGGTCTTCATGGAGACGGTTGTCAATCACAGCAGAGCTCGAGGCATAAGAATGATAAAACTAAAACACTTTTTAAAATTCCATGGCTTATTATGAAGCTTTACTTCTGAGAGCACACAAGGAATATACAATATAAAACAGAAATAATCATTTTGAATGGGCCTAATTGTAGGCTATATTATAAATCTAATATACAGTATAAAGAGCAGGACTCTGAGCAGTTTTCTTCATAAAAGAACTGGAGACCGTTTATTTCCAATAAATTCGATTAAAATTGTAATCGCCCGAGCTGAGTAAAAAAAATGGAGATTTAATATTTTGGCCATATCACCCTTAGATATAGTGTTATAAAAATTAAATGAAAGTGTCAAAAAAACGCACAGTCACAGTCACTAACCAGTGAGGCAAAGTAGTACATTTAGAATCATGTGACATTAAATCAAATCACATTTATTAAAACTGTAATGATTTATTTTTGTTCAATTGAATGAATCAAATATTCAATTACTGATTTTGATATATGACACCAACAGCATTGGGGTTATGGTAATGATTGGCTTCTCACCACAGTGTTTTTATTCCAGATGTACTTTGTGTCACATTTGTCTGCCCTGAAACTCTCTCTTTGAAAAGCAAATAGGAGAAGTACAGCGCGTAGGTGTGTGTTTGGACACTGTGTCCAAAGTCGGCCTTCTCACCTCTGTGACTGTTGATGAAAATTTTCTTCTCCCCTGCTACATGCGCGTGGTCATTCTGGTCACCGATGGTCACCGTCAGGGTGCTTGTCACGGTTCTGGCCGGCCGCCCGCTGTCGCTCATGATAATGGGAATGAGAAACTCTTTCTGCCGCTCACGGTCAAAAGTCCTCAGTGCTGTCAGGGTCGCGGTGCCATTTAGGTTGTCCTGGAGGTAGAAATCGTTGCTATGGCGATATTCAGCGGGGACTGTGAAGTGAAATGGTTGCCCATTCTCCAGGGAGTCTTGGTCCACTGCTCGAATGAGGGTTGAAGTTTGGTTCAACCTTACTACCTAAACAGAAAGGGAGAGCATCAGTGCTGGGGCTGACTCAAATGTTGCATGACATACTTTTGACCTGGCGAGTTATAACTTTTTGGAGAAACTTATTTTGTTTTCTGTACTTTTTTCTTTCATACCCAAATACTGTAAATTCAGAAGCACAGTATTTGCACTGATTTCTTTTCTAATGTGGTCTTATATGGTGTGGCAACTGCTGCGAAAAAAAGGACTGGATGCCCTCATCATTTATGCATCTGTTCATAAGTCACTCTTAACGATTTGTTGAAGGCAAGATTTATTATCATTTATTTAAATACATATTTACACAGTCCTGCTTTAAAGCTGTGTGAATATGTCAAGGATTGTCCCGGTTTACACAATAAAGTCTCGGGAATGTCTAAAAGGATTTCTCAGTCTTGTGATAGTACTTGAAAAAGGTGGCGCTATCGCTTCTTGTGAAAAGTTTGACTACCTACCACTGCTCTAAATAAATAAATACTGTAGACTATAAATTTTGTTAGTCTTTTCAAACAAATATATATACAGCAAAATCTATCAATTCTACCTGTGGTCCAGCGACATTCTCGAAGACCACGGGAGAGTAAACCGCCTCAAACTCCGGCCCGTTGTCATTGACGTCCAGCAGAGGCAGCTGGACCGTGGCGCTTCCCGTTAGCGATGGGCTGCCGTGATCGGTCGCGATGACGACCAACTGGTGCTGCGGCGTTTTCTCCCGGTCTAGAGGCTGGGCCACGGACAGCAGCCCCGAGTGGTCGATGGTGAACAATCCGTCAGGGTCGGACTCCTCCAGCAGGCTGTAGGTGATGTCGCGGTTCAGGCCCGAGTCCGAGTCGCTGGCCACCAGGCGCGCAACGCTGGTCCCCACCGAAATGTCCTCGGGCAGCGGGGCCAGGGACAGGAAGTGGGGGATGAAGACCGGAGCGTGGTCGTTGTAGTCCTCCACCTCCACCACGCAGTGCAGCAGGCTGGAGAAATCCAAGTCTTCAACCTGTGGTGAGTTGAAACAAGGTGGAATTAGACGCCATATTTATTTTGGTAGCAAAAGACCACACATTTTACGGTTGACCACTTGGGTCAGACATGGTCTCAGATTATGCCTTTGTAAATTATAGGAAAGGTCTTGGCTGGTTTTAGGGAAAATCAACAGAAATAGTGATGTTTTAGCAATTTGCATTAACTAGTGATTTTACCTTCCCCCCCCGAAACAGTTTGTCATGTCAACAGATTCTCAGTCCGAGTCAGTGTTTAAGCTGCTCAAGACCTTAGCATGCTACCGGTTAGTAACTAGCATCAACTGTCAATGGCTTCAACAAGATAAACACATGTGTGGCTCACATCTATGAACACTGAGGAAATACTACAGAAACAGCTCAGCTCTGACCTCTGACACATGTTGTATCCAAGGCTAGATGTTTGGAGTGTGGTTCAGGGCTTTCTCTTAGAGAGATCAGAGCTGAGCTGTTGAAGCTAAATGCTAACCGGTAGCATCGTCTCGAGCATCTTAAACACTGACTCACTGGGTTCTTCACATAAACGTGCGTCTCTGGGGCCGTGTTTTTACTGTTATCTTCTTGAGCAATGATTATGAGTAGATACACATTCCACTGCCAATCAGTTGTCTTTCATTTTCATCCTGAGTAGAGATACGTAACAATATTATTGTTACGTGTTGTAGTACTGCATAATTCTACTTCGGTATTAAAAATGGCCGCCATAACAACAAAGGTCACATGACTGAAAGGCATTATATGGCCAGAGTAACGCCATACAAAGCTCATCTAAACTGATCTTTTTTCTTGTGTTGCTGTTGCGTTCTTTTTTCTCACTTTATTGTTGCTTATTTCATCATTTTCGTTTCAAGAAGCTTTTAGATTTGGGTAAAGCCAAACTCAGGGCAATGTGGTCGGTTCAGGTGGGGGTTAAGAGGTTAAAAAACAAAATAGTCGTTATTTAGAATATAACATGTTGCTGTAATGGGGTATTATAAACTTGTCTGGTCAAGTTTTGTATACATTTTCTATAATATAGAAAATGTATACAAAACTTGAGTCACTATGGTGTGCGCTGAATATTTCACAATAAAAGGTAGATAAACAACCCGGGGATAAACGTTTGCTCCTATTTTGCGGTGGCTTGAACACAGCAGCACCAGAAGCCCATTTGAGCGGGAGTACTGTACCTCCATGCACTGCAGTTACATCAAATCATACACCATTTCATACTGTTTGGAACAATCCCTGAACTACATCTATTTTTCGGGGCTTGCAAAATGAAAAGTTATATTTAGAGGTTCCTCCACTGGGTCTGAAAAATATGACTCTGACAGGGATCACTGAAGGCCCTTGTCTACACTTTTGACAGATGGGCCGACATACGGGTTTGAGCATAATGTGAGAGGGCTCACCACTTTTGTGTGTTTATGAAATTATATGAGAAAAGAGACGCAACGCACACCAGAAGTAGTCTTCGAGGTGCAGATGTAGGGGAAAATCTTCATAAATCAAAAAACAACATTGCACACTCATAAGCCGATGTCCACATTTTAATGATAGGGATTACGTTTCGGCATTAGCCTTCATCAGATCTTTCTTTTTTCTTCTTTAAACCAAAGAAGTTTAAAGAAGTTTAAAGAAGTTTAAAGAAGATGACTTTGTAGTTGTGTCATCTGATCTCCGGCCGAGTGTCTCAGACACTCGAGTGAAGAGAGGGGCTGAGCTGTCAACCGATCACCACCTGGTGGTGAGCTGGATCCGCTGGCAGGGGAAAAAGCCGGTCAGACCTGGCAGGCCCAAACGTGTTGTGAGGGTCTGTTGGGAATGTCTGGTGGATCCCTCTGTCAGTAGGGTCTTTAACTCCCACCCCCGGAAGAGCTTCAACCAAATTCCGAGGGAGGTTGGGGACATAGAGTCCGCTGAAGAAGGAGTCCTACCTGGCCTTGTTGGCTTGTGGGACTCCGGAGGCAGCTGAGAGGTACCGGCAGGCCAAGCGTGCTGCAGCTCGTGTGGTCAAAGAGGCAAAAACTCGGGTCTGGGAGGAGTTCGGAGAAGCCATGGAGGAGGACTATCGGTCGGCCTCGAAAAGATTCTGTCAAACCATTCGGCGCCTCAGGAGGGGGAAGCAGTGCTTCACCAACACTGTTGGGCTCCCCACCCAGTGTGGGTGGGGAGCTGCTGACCTCGACTGGGAATGTGGTCGGGCGGTGGAAGGAGTACTTCGAGGATCTCCTCAATCCCACTGTCACGTCTCCCGATGAGGAGGCAGAGGCTGGGGACTCGGAGGGGGGCTTGTCCATCACCCAGGTTGAAGTCACTGAGGTGGTTAGGAAGCTCCTCGGTGGCAAGGCCCCAGGGGTGGATGAGATTCGTCCCGAGTACCTTAAGTCTCTGGATGTTGTAGGGCTGTCTTGGCTGACATGTCTCTGCAACATTGCGTGGCGGTTGGGGACAGTGCCCCTGGATTGGCAGACCGGGGTGGTGGTCCCTCTCTTCAAGAAGGGGGATCGGAGAGTGTGCTCCAATTACAGAGGGATCACACTCCTCAGCCTCCCTGGTAAGGTCTACTCCAGGGTGCTGGAGAGGAGGATCCGGCCGATAGTCGAACCTCGGATTCAGGAGGAACAATGCGGTTTTCGTTCTGGTCGTGGAACACTGGACCAGCTCTATACCCTTCATCGGGTGCTCGAGGGTTTGTGGGAGTTTGCCCAACCAGTCCACATGTACTTTGTGGATCTGGAGAAAGCGTTCGACCGTGTCCCTTGTGGTGCCCTGTGGGGGGTGCTCTGGGAGTATGGGGTCCGGGGCCCTCTACTAAGGGCTGTCCGTTCCCTGTATGACCGCAGCAGGAGCTTGGTTCGCATTGCCGGCAGTAAGTCAGACCTGTTCCCGGTGCGTGTTGGTCTCCGCCAGGGCTGCCCTTTGTCACCGGTTCTGTTCATTACTTATATGGACAGAATTTCTAGGCGCAGCCAGGAGCTGGAGGGTGTCTGGTTTGGGAACCTCAGAATCTCATCTCTGCTGTTTGCAGATGATGTTGTTCTGTTGGCTTCATCAAATCAGGACCTCCAGCGCGCACTGGGGCGGTTTGCAGCCGAGTGTGAAGCGGCCGGGATGAGGATCAGCACCTCCAAATCTGAGGCATGGTTCTCCACCGGAAAAAGGTGGCTTCCTCGCCTCAGGTTGGTGGGGTGTCCTTGCCCCAAGTGGAGGAGTTCAAGTATCTCGGGGTCGTGTTCACGAGTGAGGGATGGGTAGAGAGTGAGATCGCTAGACGGATCGGTGCGGCGTCAGCAGTGATGCGGTCGCTGTATCGGACTGTTGTGGTGAAGAGGGAGCTGAGTCAAGTGGCAAAGCTCTCGATTTACCGATCGATCTACGTTCCCACCCTCACCTATGGTCATGAGATTTGGGTAATGACCGAAAGGACCGAATACAAGCGGCCGAAATTAGTTTCCTTTGCAGGGTGGCTGGGCGCACCCTCCGAGATCGGGTGAGGAGCTCAGTTACCCGGGAGGAGCTCGGAGTAGAGTCGCTGCTCCTCCACGTGGAAAGGAGCCAGCTGAGGTGGCTAGGGCATCTGTTCCGGATGCCCCCTGGTCGCCTCCCTCGGGAGGTGCTCCAGGCATGTCCCACTGGGAGGAGGCCTCGTGGAAGGCCCAGGACACGCTGGTGGGACTATGTCTCCGAGCTGGCCTGGTGTCGCCTCGGGGTCCCCCCAGGACAGCTGGAGGAGGTGTGCGTGGATCGGTAAGTCTGGGCATCTCTGCTGAGACTGCTGCCCCGCGACCCGACCCCGGATAAAGCGGAAGAAAATGGATGGATGGATGGAAATTATATAGTAGAATGTTCAATTGCATTGCGTCTGGGAGAAAAAAACATGTTCAACATGTACCATTAGTATTTACAATGACTTCACCTTGGGTATTCTGATTGTTGGAATGGTACTTTGGCTACTTCATGTGGTAGGGTAGAAGACATAGCTCAAACATGGGTTGAGAAGTGTGCAAGAAACGTATATTCTCTTCTGAAGTGTACACAGTACACAGCGATGGAGTATTTATAGAGAACACGGCATTGTGCTTTTAGACAGTTCCTATTATGTCCCCGTGCGTCACCTGTGTTTTTCCACTATGTGGAAGTAAACTAAAAGCTTCTAAATTGCAGAGAGTGTTGTTGGAACAGGAAAAGTACGGCTGTGTGGTTCAATACAGTTGAGTACACAGCACCTTCAGTGTGAGGTTAAAGCGCTGCTCGTTGTGCCGTTCATAGTCCAGTCGTTTCTTGATCCTCAGCGTGCCCCTCTTCTCCTGCTTGTGGCTGACCATGTAGAACTTCTGCTCCTGGTCTCCGGCCACCACACTGAAGGTTAACTGAGCGTTCTCCCCAGTGTCTCTGTCCTCGGCCGCCAGCTCCAGCACCTTCAAAAAAAAAACCAGCGTGCACACTTTTAAGAGAGTAGTGAAAACATGCCCAGTGGCTGTGCTAGGGCGAGCTCTAAACTTATGGTCATGTTTTCTTGGAGATTAATCCGTGCACTTTATAGAATACAAGTCAAGCTATAAACAGTATTTCTACCCATAAGGCCACTGTGGTGCCAGCTTTTTGGCTTTTCGAGAGTAAGAAACGCAGCCACTGCCAAAAATACTGAAAATACTGTATTGTGATTTAATATTCAAAACTGACTGCAAATTTTTTTTTATTGTACGTTGATTGTACTTGTTTATATTGGTTGAGATGGATGCTGAAACACCACATTTGCAGAAGCCAAAAACGTCACCACTCTTCCCCACACTTCATTACATTACAGAAAAGTTAAGGAAAATCTATTTCGAAATAGCGCTACGACTCAAAGTGCTAAGGCATTCAGAATGATCTCCTTTTAATTACTGCCTCTAATTTTATACAGTGCTGATTAAGTTGGCCTACACTGACAGACACACGGATAATTGAGCCTTTACTGCTAACGAGCTAACAACTTTAACCTATACAAGCGCACCTCTGGGCTTTAAAGAGGCACTCTATAAATGGTTTTCACAGCTTCGGCAGCTTCTGACTTGTTGAGTACTTTGTAGTGGCAAAAGTATCAAATAAAACAATAAAAGTGTATTAATTTATTTTTAAGCACTTTTGACTCCACGGCATTAAAATTCAAAGTCTTTCGGATAAAATGCCTTTATTTTGGAATTGTTATTGTCAGTAGGTGTCAGTAGTGAACCCTGCACTGCCCCCCCTTCCCTGACCTTGCTTCCCCCCTCACCCTTGCCCCTCACTCCCCCTACAGACAATGATTCAATGATAAACGTAAATCTCATTAATATTGTGTGCAACATACATCTATCAGCAGAATAAATACTTATATTTGCTGAACTGAAACTTTCATGTGAGCCTGTGTTTTTTTTTTTTTTAGAACATAATACTTCCATTCCATCCATCAAGTTCACAGTGGAGATGTTTAATTTCTCACAACCCTTGAACGCCTCACACTCTTTCCTGTGCTCTGTAACCATAAGGAGAAAAATTATTTGACAGCTCCCTGTAGATATTGGATGATTAAACAAACGACATTTCACAAGGATTTCAGCTGCATTAGAGCAGGCGCGTCAGATGTTTATCAGTTCACCATCATTTGTAAACTTCTGTCTAAATGCTAAACTCTGATTGTGTTAGCACCTAACTCTGCATTTCCAACCCCTGCGTGTTTACATGGTGCGGGGGAAGGGGAGGGGTGTGTTGGGTTGCATCGTGAGAGGCGAGGGAAGTGTTCTCTGCTCCTGCGGGAGAAAGTCAACACGCTGTTTCGAAGGTTGCGCATCTAGCAATACAATGCGGGAATGCAACAATTCCGGGCCGGCAAAATGGAGAAGCTGAGGGCAGCTTTAATAGCACAATTCCTTATAGTGCACATGTATTATTATCCTCATCTTTCCTGTTTTAATTACTTGTTTTGTTTATTTGATTGTTTATCATAAAACGTCTACTACTTCAGTATTGAAATGTCTCCTTACAAAAATGTGAATACTCCGCTCCCGCAACTTAGTGACTTTTTCCAGTTCTGTTTGTGGCTATTTTCAAAGAAACTAGTAAAAGACTGGAAGACACAGGTGCACATTGTGAATCTGACAATCGACTGCACTGTATGTCTATATTCATACTAAACCCATGTCCCAATAGTCTTTGCGCAGGGAGGGACACCACACCGACTTCCTTGCAGTGAACAAAATATGTATTGTTTTTGTTCACATTGTACTCAAATTCGCAACCCTCCAATGACAAAAAAAAATTGAAATGTTGCCTCGCTGCACCGCTGTCTCTGTCCACAGCAAACTTTAAGATTCTTTGTCATTCTGAGTTTTCCCTGGGTGTCAGCGAGCGACTGCTGAGCCTGGTTCCAGAGCCAACTTTTTCTATGTGAAAAAGAGGGTACTTTTTGCAGCAGGGGAAGTTGTCGCAGAATTTAACCTTCCTGAAAGGAAGATAATAAAGGATACAGCTTTCCATGGTTGTACTGGATGTCACATTAATACATACATTAATTGCATTTACTGGTGTTGTCTTGAGTGGAGTGCCCATTGGGACTATTTTGCTAATGGAATACTAAGAAATCGATAGAAACCACCAGTTTGAGTTCAGAACTGCTCAGAACAGGTTTGGTGATTTTTATGGCTTTTAATATGCGATTTATGCAGATTTTATTATGTTATTAAAAGGGATGTTCATGATCAATCGGTTAATTACATGAAATACTAGCAATTAATTGTTAAGCTTTTCTGTTTTCCCCTCTGGGGCCAGGACTCCCCTGCAAAAGAGATTCTTAATCTCAGTTGGACTTTCCTTGTTAAATAAAGGTCAAATAAAAAAATAAAAATAAAAGTTGTATATGTTTGTGAAGGCTCTCATTCATCCAGGGATGAACAACTAGCAGGTCTTTGTTCTGCTCTACTGCTGAGTCAATAGGCGTAGACGTGAATTCATTTCGCAGCTTATTTCCGTGTTTTCTCAAACTCCTCCTACCCCTTCGTCTGTAGTGTGCATCTGAAAAACCCTCGCTTGAAGGACTATGTGGCCCGCTCCCTGACCCCTACCCCTCACCGCAAAATAGAATTGGGACACCCCTTCGTCTCTCGTGAATGCGCAACACGAAGGGAAAGGGCGGGAGTGGGAGAACTGAGACTGGAGCCTTAATCATTCTACATTTTTGATGGTGGTTCATTATTATTTCTGGGGCAAAAAATCTGGTTTATTTAAATCTATTGTACAAAGGGATAGAGCCATTGGTTAACAGTTCAAAATTGTTCAGTCACTTAATCAATTATAGACATTGAAAAGAATGGCCAAAGTAAACAGAATAACTGAAAATTGCCTAGATGAAGCCAGATGCGACTACAGGCATGTTTTCAACAAGGGAACAAATGGTACAAAAGCTGTCTGTTTGTTATTGGAATGGTTTGGTTAAGAAGCACGGAACCTGCCAGTGCGAGGCTACATTTGTTACAGAATGCAATGAGACACCAAAGCAAGATATTAACAGGACCCACCTCGGAATTGGGCTCCGCATTCTCTGACACCTTAGCCGTACAGGTGTGGTCTGTGAACCTCGGCGCGTGATCGTTCACGTCTTTGACCTGAATGGTGGCCGTTCCCGTTCCCGTCATCCCCCCTCCGTCCCGGGCCTCCACCACCAGAAGATACGACTCCACCTGCTCTCTGTCCAACCCGTTCATCGCCACGGTAATGGTCCCCGTGGTAGGACTTATACTAAACATGTCTGAGAAAGTCGGCAGCCCTCCCACTTCCATGTGACTCGCATCCAGACTCCCCACGATCCTGTACGAAAGCACCGCGTTCTGGCCCACGGCCGAGTCGTCCAGGTCCGTGGCCGTCATCTCCATCACCAGCGTCCCGGGCGGGGAGTTCTCCGCCACGTCGCCAAGGCAACTGGGGGCGCAGGTGAAGACGGGGGCGTTGTCGTTGATGTCCCACACGTTGATGATGACGTCCGTGAAGCCCGTGAGTCCCTCGCCGCTCTCGTCCGTGGCCAGGACGACGAAGCGCCAGACGGCCCTCTCCTCGCGATCGAGCGTCCGCTGGGCGTAGATCTTTCCGGTCACCTCATCTATTATGAATTCGCTGTCTGCCCCCTGACCGTGGAGGGAGTAGCGGAGGGCCTCCTGGTCGGCATCCTTGTCCGGGTCGGAAGCAGTTACCTGCGGAGACACACATTTTTTTTACGTGTTCAATTACTGAAATGACAGAGCATGAAGAGCATCCCTTGACTTAATTTTTCAGCGCAGAGAGACTCAGAGGTACTTGGTATTGGCTCGCCTCCAAAGCGCTTCAACCTCCCTTGTCTCACTCATTCACAGCGCATCAGAAACAATTACAGGCCAGACAGGATAAAGATGTTCCTATTTGGAGCGGTAATTGAGTTTGATGTAGATTGAAAATGAACTTTGCTTCATCTAAAAAAAAAAAAAACTAAATAAACATTTGCTGCTTGTTCTATAAATACATTTTCGAGTGGATGTTTTTCTGGACCCCAGACTGAACTCATTTGGAAACCAATCTCACCAATAGAATCCCCACCAAACAGAAAGCTTTTTTCAACATAAAGGTCATCCTGTAAGTCATTTCAACAAACTTGATAAATCATTGTATGTACATAGTCAAGTCAAACTTCATACTCGATAAACAATCAACTTTGTGTGGAGAGTAGTAGCCTAATTAAGAGCAATTATGGTCTACACTTAAACAAAAAAACAAAACTTTCTGAGTGAGTTCAATGAATCCAAATGAACGTTCACTGTAATTGCATCTGAAGCATGTGATTGTCATCAGGAGAAAGACAAAAACTTCATATATAATCATTTGAGACAATGTTAGACCAACTTCTATCGTTTTACTCCATCTTGAATTAGGACAAATGCGAATGTGTAAGTAGTGTGTCTCATACGCAGCAGCATGTAGAAGTACGAGATACAATAAGCAATACACGCTAGGCCACAGTGCAAACTAATTTATAACCTGTGGCTCTAACAATGTAAACCGTTTCTAATGATAAATCAGGCCTTAGGTAGAGATGGGCGGGTCGAGTCCATTGTATATTGATGTCAACTGGCTACTTCTGAAGTATTGATACCGGGTAATCAATTTGCATATGCCAAATAAAAGGCGTGGCAGGAATTGTACACACAAAAGGATGACTTTCATTGTTCTGACCCAAAACACTAATTTCTCCTGGTTAAAAAATATATATATAATAAAAAAAGGACATTAGCTGACGCTCCAACCCTTTGCAGTAGCTTGTTTTATTTTTTTTTGCACATGACGTCATAACGCAGGGAACAGGCATGTACTCTAAACGCTTTGTAGTTCACGCGCTTGTACCTGTAAAACAAAGACGGGAGACCCATCCAGCTCCTCGGTTACGCTGCCGTAGTACTCATTAACGGTAAACACGGGGGCCTCGTCGTTCTTGTTAACCACGTTTACTGTCACGCTGGTGTAGTCCTCCCATTTGCCGTCGGAAGCCAGCAGGTGAAGCTTGTACCTGCATGCGTGAGGAGAAAAGAAGAAAAAAAAAGCATCATTAGTGGTAGTTGATATTTCAGTCCTCCCCCGCACTCCAAAAATTGGAAGCGGGCGAAAGAAAACGGAGTGAATCGGAATACAACACAGTTACGCACAACTTGAGTTACACGTTGGTTTCGCAAACTTTTGGATTTAGTTCATAGGCAGAGAGGCGACGATACAGGCCCAGCCAAATAATCAAACTGTCAATTTGCATTTGAGATTAATATGGAGCTTTCTAACAAAAACAGAGAGTGTATAGAGTATACTTGTTGGTTAGAAAAATGCAATATTGATCTAAAACAGAATATATATATTTCTAGAAAATATATATACATATTTTTGGATTTTGGACTTTTAAATCAGAAAGCAGGTCAGACAGGCCTGTCTCTGTGGGGGCCAAGTCAAATTCTCCCCTGTCCTCTCCTGTGCAGGTTGCCAGTTTGTTTACTTGCGCTGTCTGGCGTCTCATCTTAGTTCCCACCATATCACAAGCTCCTGAATACAACAACATTCGCACCTCTGGTAAATCACAGTGATGAACAATATTCATTAGAAAACATACAATAAAAATGCTAATTGATAACAAGACAGTTTATCTTCCTCACATTTAAGGAGCCATTCTATAGAACCGAGGTCTTGCTTGACTGACAAATATAGTTGTTCTCAACTATATTTTCCAGCACAGCAGCCAGGGACACCAACAAATTTGGCGCTCGCGGGGATGTGTCTGGGGCATTGCCTCTCACCTCTTGTTCTGTTCATAGTCCAGCGGCTGAGCGATGAAGATGGTTCCCACCTCCGGTTCCACATCAAACACGCCTCCTGTGTTCCCTGATGTGATCTGGTATCGCAGCTTGGCATTCCCACCTGTAAAAGGAGCGCCACAGGTTCAGGAATGGAGCAACAGCAGGCTGTATAAATAAACTTCACAGCTGTTCGAGTGACAGGGTATGAAAAAGAGGAGCTAAAGTGCGATGCACGTTATCGGGTACCGACTCCTGTGAGGCATGTTTTTGTAGTTATGCAGATTACAGAGAATAAACATTATATTTTCAACCCCTATTTAATCATACAGTCCCATTTCAATTCAGATTTTGTTTCCCCCTCAGTGTCCAGAGCGAAACCCTATCTGTTTTTAGTCGTAGGTAAAAAATAAATAAAAAACTAGTGTGCAAACACACATGCGGAATCTAGGAAAGCATTTAAAGTTCACAAAGAAACGACTCAACTGGTCCACAAATTGATCTTCGGACCTTGTTTGAATAAGGCAGAGGCCCGTAAAGGGATATTTCAGGATTTTTGACATAGGGCCTCATTTCCTCGTTATCCTAGTTGTTGATTTCTGGATATATATATATATATATATATATATATATATATATATATATATATATATATATATATTTGTTTTTATTTGTTTTTTTTTTTAATTCATGCAGTTCTTATATTTAAAGAGTTTAGTGGCGCTAGGCTACTGCTAGGCTAGCGCATGTCTACGGTAACAGCTAGCCTGCATTAAAAACCGTCTGACCCACTCCACAGTGCACCTGAGACAAGGAGTTAGATAGAGGAGTTTGAACCATTTTGTATTTGGAAATGACTTATAATTGAGCAGCATCAGCTTCATGGTTGTAAGCTACGCAGCGGCGGAGTGATCTACTAGAAAATAGTCCCTCAAAATGCGGTAATTCATGTGATGCAAGGTCAGTTACAGTATATTTAAAAAATTACTCTATCGACAAAGACATTTATATGGTTAGTCTGGTGTTATAAGTGATTTGCCTCAGGTGCACTGTAGAGTGGGTCAGACTGCTTTTAAAAAAGGCTAGCTGTCACCGTAGACATGCGCTAGCCTAGCACTAGCCTAGCGCCACTAAGCTCTTCAAATATAAGGACTGCATACATTTAAATATATATATATATATATCTCCAGAAATCAACAACACTCTGGATAACTAGGAAATGAGGCCCTATGTCAAAAATCATAATAACGAAGACAGAAGTTAAAACAAAACAAGAACATGTATTAAGATGCAAGACAAATAATAGCTCAGGTATACTAGTTAGAACTCCAGCGTTAGATAACTGTATTGTGTGGAATCTGTATGTTCACACATAGTTTTCTTTGGGGGCTTTGGTTTCCATGATCAATCTATGGAGGCTTGCTAAACTTTTGAGATTTTTTTTTTTTATTTACCTTTTTTTAACCAGGAAAGTCCCATTGAGATTAAAAACCTCTTTTTCAAGGGAGTCCTGGCCAAGAGGCAGCAAAAGATACAGTTATAGAATTACATAGGCCTATACATTACATACTCATTATAAAAAAGATGTGTTCAATGGAATAAGTTCAGGTATTTTCCAGTCTTTTTGCAACGTGTTCCGTGTAGACGGGCCAGAGTGAACAAATGCCCCTGTTCCCAGTTCTGAACAGACAAATGGAACAGCGAGTAACAAATGATCATTTGAACGCAAACGGTAAGGACCAACACTCCTCCGCCAATTGAATGAGCTCCATGGCAGACACCCCGTTATTGACCCTTGTCACACGTCGGCCTCAGAGACTACAATTAGCACTAAAAGGTACAGGAGTCCTTCAGAGGCTGTCACCACACGTCGGCACACCGCTGCTCAGACTGACACGATGTAAAGAACGGCTTATTGAGAGACAAAACTGGACTCTAGACGTGTTTGAGTTGCTTACGAAGATAACAGCTGGAAAGACTCGACAGGAAGCGAAATCAAGCAGACAAACGGCATACTGTCAGAAGACTGGGACGAAGTTTTTGCAATACCAGCTCATTAACAACTGAGCAGGAGCCCACCGGTAAAGTGTTAGACAAGAAAACATCCGCAGCGTCATCGTGATAAGCTTAAAGTGCATATGACACATTAGACAAAGTTTTCATTAAAACATAGTTAACACAAGTAAAAGATTTGTCATATTTTTACCTAGATTTTCCTGTGGCATTTTTTGTGATGTTTATTAATAAGTTACATATGTAGAGGTAAACAATTTTAATATTTGCTGTCCCAACCATGCTAACCAACAAGGAATGAGTGAGTCAGAATTATATTCCTACGTTCATGTGGTCCTCTGGAACTGGGGAAAACGTTTCCCCCCAATTACAAAATGCACATGAGTGCTCGCTCAACTGGGGAGAACAGCTGGGGAACTCGTATACTCTCTCGATTCACACGGGAGACTCCCGATTGTTAACCCCATCTCCCGCGGTGCTCCTGCTCAGTCATTTCTCCTGCTACTCTCCCGATTTTACAGTGAAGGAAACAAGTAAGATTGTGGGGGATATATTTGCATGATCTGGCAACCCTATCCTTGAGAAGAATCACTCCTTTGCCTCTCTGTCATCGCTCTATACTATACTCAGTGCTGATTGCGTAGCTATTCATTTATACTCGCCACAGCCGCTGTGGGAGACAACATCCACCTTTGGCTTCACACGTGCCTTTACCATGAACGATCCGACAGGACAGCCCTACAGCTCCGACAGGACCGCCCTACAGGGCCGACAGGACAGCCCTACAGCGCCGACAGGACAGCCCTACCGCTCCGACAGGACAGCCCTACAGGGCCGACAGGACAGCCCTACAGGGCCGACAGGACAGCCCTACAGCGCCGACAGGACAGCCCTACAGCTCCGACAGGACCGCCCTACAGCTCCGACAGGACAGCCCTACAGCTCCGACAGGACCGCCCTACAGGGCCGACAGGACCGCCCTACAGGGCCGACAGGACAGCCCTACAGCGCCGACAGGACAGCCCTACAGCGCCGACAGGACAGCCCTACCGCTCCGACAGGACAGCCCTACAGCTCCGACAGGACAGCCCTACCGCTCCGACAGGACAGCCCTACCGCTCCGACAGGACAGCCCTACAGCGCCGACAGGACCGCCCTACAGGGCCGACAGGACAGCCCTACAGCGCCGACAGGACAGCCCTACAGCTCCGACAGGACAGCCCTACAGCGCCGACAGGACAGCCCTACAGCGCCGACAGGACAGCCCTACAGCGCCGACAGGACCGCCCTACAGCGCCGACAGGACAGCCCTACAGCTCCGACAGGACCGCCCTACAGCGCCGACAGGACAGCCCTACAGCGCCGACGGGACAGCCCTACAGCTCCGACAGGACCGCCCTACAGCGCCGACAGGACAGCCCTACAGCGCCGACAGGACAGCCCTACAGCGCCGACAGGACAGCCCTACAGCGCCGACAGGACCGCCCTACAGCGCCGACAGGACAGCCCTACAGGGCCGACAGGACAGCCCTACAGGGCCGACAGGACAGCCCTACAGCTACAGCGCCGACAGCCCTACAGCTCCGACAGGACCGCCCTACAGCGCCGACAGGACAGCCCTACAGCGCCGACAGGACCGCCCTACAGCGCCGACAGGACAGCCCTACAGCGCCGACAGGACAGCCCTACAGGGCCGACAGGACAGCCCTACAGCTCCGACAGGACAGCCCTACAGCGCCGACAGGACAGCCCTACAGCTCCGACAGGACCGCCCTACAGCGCCGACAGGACAGCCCTACAGCTCCGACAGGACCGCCCTACAGCGCCGACAGGACAGCCCTACAGCTCCGACAGGACAGCCCTACAGCGCCGACAGGACATTTTTTTATGTGATGTCATTATAATCCCCACTTTCTGACGTCACATGAACACAGGAACAAACTTTAAAAATTCCCCCTAACTTTTCTTTATTAAATTGCCACTTAATTGCCAAATAAAATCATGATTAATACTATTATCTATCAAACTGGTGTCATATTCACTTTAAGATGACACATTTGCCAATGACAATTTAAAGTAGTCGGAAAGAATCTTGTTTTGATTTAATGAACCAAGTATGACAAAGCCTACTTTTCATGAACTCAAAAAGCATGTTTTTTTCCCCTCAATCTCGTCCGAAATATTTCAAGATGATTTTCGCTGCATGCATATGGGGTGGTAGCTCACAACCACAACCGGGCTTATTTTCTCGCCACAGACACAGGGCCCCCCTACCGAAAATTAAAATGAATAATAAAAAAACAATTGTCCAAATAATGTGCGGCGACACACAATCGAACCTCCATTGTAATCCCACGTTATGCTGTGTGTGTGAAAAATGGCTTCCTTCAGTCCGATTTGCGCTCTGGCTATGCTACATTACACAAGTCATTGGGGACAACCGCAATTGCGCCCCGCATTCTTAACTTTTCCCCCCATCCCCTCCTCACCGGTGGACTTAATCTCTTAAAGTATTTAGACAGGCTCTGAGACTCCAAGGACAAAAGAGGCGCCGAGGGAAGCGAGAAAGCACCGTGAAAGCAAACAAACGAAATGCAGTAAGAACGGATGTTTTCCCAGTAGTGCCAATTTCCGAACCCTTTTCATCTCCCTAGGTGCAATTTTCAAGCTTGAATATATGAAAAAAAAAAAAGAGCAAAACACAAACAAAGACTGCCTTAAAAGCTTTAAATTCATCTGTTTTGGTCATTAAATATGTATCTTGCTTTGATAAAGGCGTGCTGTGCAGTGGTTTCTTTTATTTCTCTATAACACACGATCAGACGACAGCCACCCCCCTCTTTTAGACACAGTCACTCAGTCCAAGTGAAAAGTCAGATCAAAAATACAAACATCAAACACGAGAAGTGCGGACTAAAACTATAAAGACAGCACGCAGCTGCTAAAGATGTGTGGACAAGCTCAGACATTTGTAATGTTTGGATCCTTTTGTTTGGGAAATACATTTCAGTAGTATTGACTAAGCCACTCCTCCACCGATGCCTTCACCCTCCAGGCCTTCTCCAGCTCTTCTCTGAGCCCCCTCGTGTTCCTTTTCCCTGACGTTGCTGGGTTTTCCTCTGCTCTTTGTCCACCACCACAGTGTCCAGTTGGTTCGCCGTTACCATTCTGTCCGTCTGTATCTGGAAGTCCCACAGGATCTTGGCTCGGTCATTCTCTACCAGCTTTGGTTTCCCACTTTGACCTTGGGGTCTCCAGCCCATACTCGCTCCATGAAAGAGCGAGAGAGAGAGAGGGAGACTGCACTGCCTCCGTGAACCCCAGAAAATGGGAAATGGATGGACATTTTATATTTGAAAATTAATTTTCATTTAAATTCATTATTCTTTTCTGTTTCGTTTACTACTATATCTAGCTCTGGCGCGGCCCTCAGCCAATCAGGCCAATATTACCCCCGAAATCTTCAAATATAATTAGGCAGTTATGCTTGGATGGTGACAATTTTTTATTAATTTATTTTGTATTGTTTGCTAAACTATATATGTGCAGGAAAAAAGTATTTGGCCCAAAATCTAATAGAAAGTCTATGGGGAACTGACCAAATACTTTTTTTCCCCACTGTATATGATTTCAATAGGGAGAAATTGTTACCGGCATGCTTGTAAAGGTCATGACCTGACACACTTTTTCATTCTGCAACTTCTTTTGTTGCAAACTGCCCCATACCGGACGTATCTCTTACTCTCAAGGTGAAATAGCCATCACTGGAGTCCCTGGCTTCATCAATAAAACTACTGTGCGTTGAGTCTCACTCCTACATATCTGAACCTGCTGCTACAGCGTGAAGTCCTCTCCAGGTGAAACACAATATCAAAGATTATTAAGCTTCCCAAAGTTCAAATCATACAGGCATAAAAACACCGCCTTAAATTACACACACACACACACACACAAACAAATCTTCAGCACAGGTCCTGCTTTTTCCTCGTCCACCCCGGCCATTTTAAAACGGCGAGCTCCACTTTCTCTCGGCTGGCGGTAATAGCCGTGCGCTGGCTCAGGTAAGTAGGCAAATGCGGGTGCACTCAGAATCTGCCGCGTGCGTGGAGCTCTCGGGCTGATTCATCGCAGCGGAGCGTGGGGCGCGCAGCGGGCTCCCGTGCTCCTCCGTGATAAATGCGGGGGTAATATGAGATACTTATTCCTCTCAATAGAATCTTCGCCCCATCTTTCTGCAGGGTACTTTGTGTTTTCCCGGGGCCTTTCCAGTCCCTCCGAGAAAAAAAGTGTTAGTCCTCTCGGAAGACGCGTCGCACAATCGGCGTATACGGACAATTTGTGCGGGAGCAATAAAACTTGATGATTTACTGTGACCGCTTGGAAATGTCGGCGAGCCTCGGTGCACCTCTTAATCTATGGGAAAGATGTGAACTGAGAGGAGCGATGGCGCCAAAAAAAAGGAAGGGCACCGCACGAGATGGCATAACAATTTCCTATGCCTGGTAGGGCTGGGCGATATGGCCTAAAAACTATATCATGATATGAAAAAATAAATATCACGATAACGATATATTTGACGATATAATTGACAATGGACGAATTACTTCAAAATCCCAGCCTCACGCCTATTGGGAAGATTCATTCAGTGATATTTTATTCTTTTTTTTACGGCATAATTGTCACACAAATATGATCTACTCAAGCAGTTTACATCCTTCATTTCATTTTTACTTTTTCAGCAGGTGTCCCCGTGTTCTACAGTCACCGTTTATGCTGCTCTGATGGAGCGGAGCGTAACATAAATTATATTGTGTCCACAACGATATCAAAAATTACAACGATATCAAAACATTATATCGCGATAACGATATGCGATACGATATGCCCCAACCCAAATGCCTAGTCTATTGCATATTATAGAGAGGCAAAACAACTACCAGAACTGTCGGTAATTGTCCAATATGGAACAAAGACATTGTTAATAATGTTATAAATTCAATCCATTTTGTGGGAAACTTTGTCCACAGATGAACTTTAGCTAAAATAAAAAGGTAATACAAAATGGTGTTGAAATTTCTATATCTCATTCCTCTGGCATTTGACAAATAGAAATAATTTTCAAAATTCTAATTTACATGAAACCAGTATCAGTGTTAATTTTGCCGACTAAAATATTTAGTCTTAATTTTAGTCAAAATGATTTTTTTGACGACTAAAATTGGACTAAAACTAAATTAAAAGTTTTTCATGCGACTAAAACTATGACTAAAATGTCCAGATATTTTAGTTGACTAAAATAAGACTAAATAAAAATGGAAAGGAGAGACTAATATCATCCAAACTATTGACAGTCTGAAAGAGCCTCATATCATGTAAATTCACTGCCAAAGGAACAGCTCTGAGCTTTGTTCATGAGGGAGCAGCTCCATGAAGCAGAGGACCTCCATTAAATATGATTATAATGAATATTATAAATACAAAGTCGACTAAATTTGTCTTAAATTTAGTCGACTAAATTGACTTGCAATTTTAGTCGACTAAAACTCGACTAAAATTGAATTACATTTTCGTCAAAAGACTAAGACTAAAACTAAATTAAAATATGTTGTCAAAATTAACACTGACCAGTATTAACTTTTATTTTTCTTAGGTCAGACAGTGAGCACTTTTTATGAAGTGTTACTATGTACACGTAATGGTTCCCGCTGTAAATTGAAAAAAAAAAAGGGAGCCATCAGCTGCAGACACACTGTAATGTCCCAATGCTGTTCTTCTGTGAAATACTGTTCGCAGCCGTTTTGATGAGGCAATCCGCACTCTAAGAATCTTTCTTTTAGCCAGCTATAAATAAAACATTTGTTTGTTTGTTTCATTATTCATTAACTATAAGAAAACTTAGCTGCTTGAGTAAACACACTTTTCAACCTTAAACACAAAAGTAATACATAATAATTATTTTTTATTTTTTATTTTATTTTTTTTATTTATTTATTTATTTTTTTTTGAACAGGGACAGTGTACAATCTACATTAGCCTCAGAAAGGAGAGATGCATTGTACCAGGTTATAGCACTTTTGCTAATTTCCACCTGCAGTCCCTGGGCCTATTGTACATGTTTTTAGTGATAGGGGAAACCGGAGTACCCGGAGGAAACCTACGCAGACACGGGGAGAACATACAAACTCCACACATACAATTGTATTTTGTCATTCAGCAAATTAGACGAAGCTAAACTGGGCGACAGTGAGAGTGTTTGTCCACAGATCCAAAGGCCATTGCGAACGGAGTGAATGAATATACTACAGTAAAACGCTTTGAGAGGCTCGTCAACTCCAGCCTGATGCTATAAACCGTTTACACCAGGGATATACGTACAATACACTAGATCAATATTTAAATGTGCGCTTGTATTCGAAAACAACATCTGGTCTTTGGAGCTGGATTAATCTTTCAAATGGTTATGAATGAGGTTTCATGTCGTAGACCATATGAAACATGACTAATTCATGCGATGATTGTGTTGTGATTGAGAAAAGCTCTTGAGGAGTTTATTTTGGCTTTGACTGACAGTTATTGGTTGCTCGTCTGTCAAAGCATCTCACACATCAGCGTCATTGTAAATGCATGCACACTTCACGACTTCCTCGCACAGGTAATGAACAATAAAGGAATTAAAAGTGATATATGGAATCAGGCCATATTTGCAAGTCCAATTCTAATCAGATGGAAGTCTAAAAATAGTGCGTGAGTTTTTCAATCCTCCTTCGAGAGCATACAATAGACCTCTCACAGTATAATGCCCATCACATGAAATCAAAAATGTACTTTATTTGTATTTTTTTTACGAGTGATCGGACAGACGGAAATGTACCCACTATATTTAACATCAACACCGTTTTGGAACTTTTCCCTGTGATTACAGAACGAATTCAAATGATTTAAAAAGTGAGGGTGTCTGTGTCGGGCTGATCCCAGGTCCTGTCGTCCCCCTGTCCGCGATGGTTCAATATGGCTTCAGTGTTCCCGCTCCGCTACCTGAACTCGCTCACACATTTCTCAGCCGAAATTAGGAGCCTGATTGACTCACGCATGCGAGTTGGGCATTCGGCTTATTATAGGCTCTTTAGAATGTTGTGATGTCACGTGAACGCAACCTATTGACCTGAATCGTTTCATTGGATTGTTACATTTCATCATTAGACCTTCATTTAATCAGGAAAGTCTCATTGGGATCAGGAATATCTTTTTCAGAGAAGTCCTGGCCCCAGAGCGTTTCCTATTGGACTCCTCTCGCTGTGAGGATTGGAATTCATTTTGGAATTAATGTTGCTAGATTGAAAGACTCCACATGTAGTTTTCACACAACACTGTGATCTTAAGTTCTCGGCGGAGAGCTGACTTTTTCCTGCTGTGGTCTCAGTGTGAGGATGTGTGAGCTCTCAGATCCTTCCGAGGCTTCTTAATTAGTCAGGGGCGCACTGAAAAGGTCAACCACTTTACTCCCATAGGCCCTATATATAGACACGAGATTAGTAAAAATGTGGTCAGCCTGACAAATCGAAGCTCCTGAATGGACAAAATAATGAGACGGGGTTAGTTATGGGACAGGGGTTTTGGTATTTCTCAATAAGAGATATGAAAGGAATACGCCATGAGAGTCGACACTGGTTTAAAGTCTTTACAAAGGAAATCATCCCAAGAAGTGAGCCCGATTTAGGATATTCTCTGTAAAGCTTCTATGGTGAAATATTTAGAAACTATTCCAATGTAGTAAATCATAGTTTGTCATACATCCTCAAAATGCCAGATATTTGAAGCCATTCACCTAATTCAAGGGGCCATTTGTGCTATATTTGACCTAAAACCCAAACTACAGAGGTGTCTCCTGTCATTGGGCTGTAACCAAGCAGCCATCACTCTCACTGCGGCCTACCTTCATCCCCGTCATTGGCGCTGACGGTGAGCACGGCGAAGCCCACATCTGCGTCCTCGTCCACGTCCACTTCATACGCGGTCTGGGCGAACGCCGGCTTGTTGTCGTTCACGTCGCTGATGAAGATGCGCACATATGCCGTGTCTGACAGGAGACATTACACAGAAGAAAAGACGAGCGGGAGAGGTTAGCGTAAACAAGAGACTGCTCCTATTCTGTCACAGCACACATCTGTTTTTACCTCTAAGGAAGACGATATTTTCCCGTTGGTTTACACAAATAAATCTCTCCACTCTCCACTCCACTTTATGCAAGAATTTGTTCAATTATTCTTTGTAGTTTTTCTCTAGTTTTACTCAACTAAAAATAATTACTGTCATTATCTAAATGACATTGGTAATGAGGTTTTAATTAGTGTGACAAGCTAACCGCGCTAACGCTTTCCTTCTTTTTTTTCCTTCGGCCTCGCGGCTAGCATTTGCGCAAAACACATATTTCCGCCAATCAAAAGGTTTCCAAGTTTGCGTGCAAAATGAAACTTCTCCGGCAACACAGGAGGATGCAGGGGCGTTGATATACACGGTGAACATAACTGGGTTTGAGAAAAGCGCCGCGGAACTAAATAAGAGTCAAATGGAAAGTCTGCCATAGCTCATGCTGCTTGAGCCAGCCCTTGCACGCACTGAAAGAAAGGTTTCTGAGACAAACAAACAACATGTGTAGCCTCTCCAGCTAACTTTAGCTAACGCTATCAAAAAAGTTGCCTTGATTCTGAACGATAGAAAACACAGCGCAAACAGGCAACTGCGGTTGTTTCGTTAATCCTCTCCTCCCGATGCTGCTGTGTGTGTTCCCCACATAAACACGCCATGTGGTGCTGCGGCGCACACATGGCAAAGTATAGCAGATTTAGAAGTTTACACCTCACCGTTAATACTCCATGGGTGAAAAATATGTGACATAGACAGATATACAAATTATAAATCACAATATATGATTTATATATTGATTCACAATCTGGTTTTAAAATCGTGCAGCCCTGGCAAACACACTGGCGCGTAAATTTGGATTTTGTACAGTACGGACAAAGTGAAAATAATCACCTCTGTACACAGCGCCTCTTTGAAGTATAAAAAAGGAACTCTGCAAAGGTCAGAGCCGTGGGAAGACATTTTAGTTAGGCGGTGCTGAGGAAAAAAATGTATCCCAAAAACGCTTTTTTCTGTGCATTTCCTATTTATTAATATAGCCTGCAGTTCGCAAACTACCCACCTTGGGGTGCTGCAGCGCCCTCAGCACCCTGGGTTCCCACGGCCTTGGCAAAGGTTGCAGGTGGCCGATAACGACACTCTGCGTATGCTTCTTAGGAGGCCGAGAGGGACCAGTGCCGGAATAAACACGCTGCAAGCCACACTGCGGACGCTTAAGTACCGTTTTATATGCCGTTTGAATAAGTCGGTAAATACAGTAGTCGGGTCACTGGTGGATGTCACCTGTAGTGCCATTTGCTATCAGTATAGTTGTCTTTTTAAAGTGACTGTGCAATTTTTTGTTTCTTTGGTGTTTGTTATATTTTCTCTGTCTCTTTGGTCCTCAAGTCCGTAATAAAGTTGAATTAAAATGGAATTGAATCATCATCATCATCATGAAAGAGTTAGACCTGTTTCTTTGCCACTTCATCTACAACAATCGGCATGGATCTCTTTCCAAACAAGGATAGGTTTAGTGAAACCTTTGTCTCACAAAAAGCCCGAGTCTCATGTCTTTTAATTTTGTTGTAGTTGTAAATAGTTACTCATTGATTTATTTTGTTATTGGTGGCAAAAAAAAAAAAAAAAAAGCATCGATTGACTCAGACTAACAACACAGTCAATGGCAACCGCTTCAAAAGTAAAATATGTTCCTTCCGTTTCCTTTTCTGTTGAATCTGTCATTACAGTGTTATCATCGATTCCAGCTGCTTTGTTTTATCTTGTGCGTTCATCTGGCAGCTGCAGTCAAAGCAAAAAGCACCTCAGGGTTCGATGCACGGGGCATCCTTTTTTACAGCAGCCCAAACTATGCCCCCCTTTGATAACGCTGTCAAATTGAACATAATTTGCAGATCTAGCTGGAAGAGATACGATGAAATATCCAAAGCAGGGCTGAAGGGATGGTTACTCAAGCAGCCCTTGGAGCTATAGCGATGCAGCCTGTTATTGTTAAATACAATTACAGAAAGAGATCAGCTTTCACAAACAATCACATTTTCTCTGTTCCATCCTTATTTCACAGAGCGACATGAGTACAGTATATGCAAGATCACACATATTCTTGCCTCGCCAATTAGCCGAGAAGTAACAGGACAGCTGGCTCGCTACTCCCGTCGAGTTCATCATGGTTATTTGTAATAAAACTTGATGACAGTTTGTGGATGGCTTCATGTCAAGATGTCACGCACATGGATTTTTGGTTGCAGAATCACAAATTAATCCGAATCTTGTGAAAGACGTGCATCTGCTCTGCTAGAGCCAACTTAGAACTGGAAGTAAATACATGAACAATTAAAAAAAAAAATCTCAATTGATTGAACTGAAGGCCACGGTCACTGATTTGCAGTGCTACATCTGCAACAACAATACTGACACAATTTGGATTTAAATTTTTTTTTTGCTGCAATTGGTCAGGTCTAGGTTCAGCAACACTATGTGCCCAAAGAATGAGATGAGCGGACTACCTGAACATCCTGAATGACCGGGCTATTCCATCAGTGGATTTCTTCTTCCCTGATGACATCGGGCTCACATTGTGAAAGAGTGGTTTAGCATGAGACATTATTTTCACACATGGATTGGCTGCCACAGAGTCCAGATCTTAGCCCCATTGAGAATCTTTGGGGATGTGCTGGAGAAGACTTTGCACAGTGGTTTCATTCTCCCATTATTGATATAAGATTTTGGTGAAAAATGAAAGCAACACTGGATCTTTTGACATTGCAGAAGCTTATGCCACAGCGGGCCAACCCAAGTCTAGAGTGCGTGTATATCGTTACTTTCTTTATGTACATGTATGTGAATCGTAACCCTAACTCTTTTCCAGGCATTAGTCTTCACTCTTCATTATTTATGAATGAATTAAAGTGAACTCTTCAGCCACACTCAATCGTGGTAATACTTTATGGGGCAGACTAACGGAACTATGACTACCTATGGTCATACCATGAAGCACTTTGTGAAGCACTTTGGTCCTCCTGGTGTTGTTGTAAAGTGCTATAGAAATAAACTTTGATTGATTGATTGATTGATACCGCCTTAAGAATACCTTGAATGTCAGATTCTGCAGTTTTGAGCAGCCGTGATTTTTTCAGTCTACCTTGGGGGAAATTGCTTGGGCAACCTCACATACAAATACAATTCCCCTTCCATTCTGATTGAACCCAGATCTTCAACAATATTAAATAAGGTGGGTGTCTTGTCTTGGCTAGACACCCACCCCTATGGAAACGCCAACTTTCAGATTTGCGAGCACAAGATACGTGATTAATAAACATTGTCACCAGAAATTACACATTCCCAAGAGCCTTGCCGCTTTGTGATCAGCTTAATATCGTAACGGCTGCTTACCCTGACAGAGAGATATCATAATCTTTCAACCCAGGAGAAAGGGTGATGTGTTAATAATCAAAATCCTATTTATTAAAATGATATGCAGCTCCATCTTGCGGTTTCCTGAACCCCCGTGTCTCCAGCCGCCCATCTGTTTAAACATCTGCTCTCTCCGCGCTCGTCGCACTTCTACCGCTGCAGCATGTATGCATTTCATCTGGCAGCAAATAAGACGGAACTGGCGATATGGAGGAAAAGACAGGGGCAAAGGAGAGCAGACGAAAAAAAAAAAAGAAGGATGGCTTTGTTTTATTTGGTAGGGGCAGAGACGAGCAGATGTGGGCAGGAGGAGGAGGGGGGAAGGAATTATTGCTGCTTTCAGTGGAGTTTCCAGGTCTTAAATAAAGTTTATAGAGCAGCTGTCTGAGGCGTCTCCCACTTTGGGGCAGTGCAATAGCATGCACCATTAGCTGGGAAATAAAGCTGTGATGTTGCAAAAAAAACATGCCATTGGCCCAGAGGCTCTAGGGAGTGTAGGAAACCTAGCGCGGCCTTTGGGTCAAAAAAGTTTACTCTTGCCTATTTTAGAATGTCCACTTTATGGACAGTAATAACAGAATTATGAAATGACAAATTTTGCAGGCGTTCACTAGCTTTACTAGACATCACACTAAAGGAACCATGCATTGAGAAATTTGTAGCAATGAGCGCATGTAAGCAAGGCAATCAATTGTGTCAAAAGTGTCAAAAAACGAAATAGCGATATTTGTACTTGTGTCTTTTGAATCATCTGAGTTTCTGACATCATCAGCGTCAGCTAGTTTTATAATAACCTGTTCTAAATGTAAAATGTGCGTCATTGCTATTCAAATTCAACTTAGCTATACCAACACTGAAGTATTCTGAGGTATTAGTGCGTTAGATTCATTTTTCAGGGTGACAGAGAAGTTCACGGAGATGTTTTGTGACTCCTTTGTCAACCTTTGATATCGTACACGGGAAAAAAGAATAATGAGTAGATTTAGTATGGTTTTAGACAAGAAGAAACCACGTAGCGCCAATGGAACAAGGACCTTTTTTCTTCAGTCACATTATTTTGTATAGCAATCTTTTTAAAAGTAAAGTCTGATTTCAAGTGAAATTTATGCTTTAACCAAGTGGCTAAAATTGGGTGGTATTTTTACATTTAACCCTTGTCGACAACACCATATCATTTAAGATGATAAGATGTTACCATTATCCCTGCTATTATACCAGGCTACGCAGGTCTGTTGGCTAAATGACAGTGACAAGATGATCTACTTGGTGTTAAAGAGGGGGTATTATGCTTTTTTCAATCACATAGTACCATTCTATAGCACACTACAATGATGATGCAACCTTATGTCGTTCTGTAAGTGCAGTAAATTAAAATAACTGCTTTTAATAAATTTGCTCTCGCCAAATGGCTGTAGTGGACGTCTTGAAATAGGCATCTGTCTCTTTAAGAAGCCCTGACCCTTTCCGACACGCCCCCCTTCAGCATGCTGTATGTGCCATCTTCACAACACTACTAGATGCATCCTCTCATCTCCTCCACACGCATTGAAACTACGATCGATTTTCGGTGCATTTTAATTTTACTGTTGGAAAGGAGCGACACTTTATCACTTTGTGAACAGTGGCCACACAGGAAATGATTCGATCCTGCGTCTTACCCGCCGGAAAGTGACTTTGGAGACGAACCTTTGAGAGTTCAGGGGATCTGTGTCCACACTGAAGGAGCTCTTGCCTGCTCAAAACTGCTGTTTGAAGGCTATCTAGTCCCACTTTGCTACTAAAATGCCCTATGGATCTTTAACTATACCCCATAGTCTACACCAGGAGCTCCCCAGGGACATTATCTGTGCAGGTGGACAATAGTTATGCAAGGTTACCCCCGTTAGCATCTTACAATCGTATACAGCTCATTGTAGAGGAAAAGTCTGCAATAAGCCTGGCTCATTAAGCCAGTTTCCAAGCTATTCTGGGAGAACCGGTCGCAGAAGAGGCGAGGAAACCAGTGTCGGCCGAGGCTCGGTTACAAGTCGGCTCAGCAGCTGAGGCCAATTGTTTACAAGTTCAAAGTAGCACACATACATACAGAGGAGACCATTCGCCAGCAGAGATCTAACTAAAAAAGTAAAAATCATTCACTCAAATTGTCATACGTACTCTAAATAAGTGAAAGCAGAGTTTAAAAGGACTAGATGGAAGCCGCCATTTCTCCACTCGCCACTGCTGATTCAATGGAACATAAAGAACCTTTTTATTCAAGCGATTTTAAGTCATTGGTCTAATCTAAGAAGGTCATTTTTCCAGGCTGAACTATCTGCATGGATTTTTATTCATGTTACAAGCATGGGACATTTAGCCAATAACATAAAACTCGACCTTTGATTCTGATCTCTATTAGACTGAGATGGACAATACAGAATTCTATGGTAGAAGTTGTAGATGTTTTGGCTTGGCCTGTGGTTAAAAGTAGTAATTCATAAACATGGCCTGTCAGCAAATAATACTAACACGATTTGTTTTCCCTTTCACTATAGTATTAACTTTATTCGCGCCGGTTACACATGTGTTAACGTCAAAGGAACCTCAGTCTGAGATACAGCTGTGTCTAAACCTACCAGAGTTGGGCTGTCCATGTTTGCCTGGCCGCGCTGACTCGTATCCATCCACAGACTGGACTTCCAGCAGATATGAACTTTTGGTTTCGCGGTCAAACACCGTCTTTGAGTAGATGTATCCCAAATCGGGGTCGATGCGGAAGTACTGGTAGTCCCCACTGCGATCCTCCAGGAGAGAGTAGGAAATCTGCAACAAAGAAGAAGCGCGTTGGCAATAAAAAACGATGCTTACTGTGTAAATTCCCTGAGATTGCGTTCTGTACCATGCCATTTTGTCCCAAGTCAAGGTCAGTGGAAGAGACCTGGAAAACCATTGTCCCGGCCTCCGCTCCCTCAGTGACAGACGCCTCGTAAATGGATGAAGTGAAGAATGGCACGTTGTCATTGACGTCTGCAACAAATGATGAGAATTTTGATTAACAGCTGAAAAATAAATTGTTCTTCAAATTCCACATTCCACAGGGGAAACTATTTTCAACTCAGCTGCAATTTGGGCACACTTTTTTAAGTCAGTCTCCCATTGATGTCCGTTGTAGACATTATTGGCCGGTGATTCTGTGGCCTCAGGAAAGCTGCTGCCCTGTGGTTCTGCCTGGTTACAGACCCAACCCAACACAATCTCAAAAATCTCCCTTAGATGCACATTTACTGCATCACACTCTTTATACAGCATTTGAAAGGAGTTACGACAGCCACACAATGACCTGATGCACTTTTTATTTAGATATTTACATATATTTTTATAACAGGACATGCAGCTAGACACTGACATAAAGCGCCTTTGAACAATGCTATAGAGCAGAGGTCACGAAATGGCAGACCTCAGTCCAGACCCGGACCACGCGCCAAACCCGTCCGGACCCGAACCTTGGAAGAGCGGTGCTCTACAGCCCAGATGAACAGAAAGAGAAAGTGCTGCCCCTGAGCTCCTTGACCCTTTTTATTTTATTTTAGAAACGGCCATGTAATGACTGAATTCCGGCTAAAGTTTTAAACTGGGGACACCCTAATTAAATATGCACGCAAGATCGTGAGGTGCAAATAGCACCACTGTTTCCTGAAAGAGAGCAGGTCTGAACCTGGACTAAACCAAGACTAAACCAGAACTAAACTAGGATTAAACCTGGACTAAACCAGGACAAAACAGGGCTCAGTGTGTTGAACTGAGCAAAGAAGAGAAACACACTGGCATATTGGCATATACAATAGCTATAGGCTATACGCATTCTGCAATTTAGGAGCCAACAGCTATTTTTAGAGTAAGAAAACAATAATAACATCAATCAATGAATTTCATTATTTTCAAAGCAGAGTAATTATTATTGGATTTAATAAATGCTTAAACATCCTCATATAACTGTGAGTTAAACCTGTTTAATTTGTTTAATTTGGACCTTAGTGAAAGTTAATTCAGGACCCCTGCTATAGAGGGTAAAATCGCAATGCTTCAAATCCTTCCGTTTTTGAGTTATTGTTCCATGATCAATTATGAGTTATTGGTCATTGATTTATTCTTGGCTAGCCACCCGAAGTGTCGCTTTGGCCCTCCTAGTGTCCAACACACTTACATTTTCATGCAATTTCAATATACAATTTGGTGATGACTGAATGGACAGACTGCTCCTGATCGGTCGGTGCATTCTAGTGTTGGAGATTGCAGGATGAGTAGATGGAGGTAAGAATAGCACAATTATATAACAGCTCCCAAAAAGTCAAATTAATAGCTCATAATTGTTTCCTTTGGGATTAGGAACCATTTACGGCAGCCCCTGTTGTAGAGAGTAGGGGATTAAAAGCCGCACTGTCTGCCGCTTGCTCGGTGAGTAGAATTATTTTGCACAGCGGGGTCAAAGGCTTACAAACACTACATTAAGCCGCGATGATGGCGCTCGGGCCTATAGTTACCCAGGGCATTAACTCCAACAAGGCAACACCGCGCCGGAGTTGTCCAATTGACTCAGCCCAGGAATGGCAAAAAAAATGAGTTCATGGGACAAGCTCGCCGGTGTGGAAGGAATCGGTCAGGGAGGGTTAAGGATATTTGCTGCACTCTTGAGCTCATCACACTGGCAACAGCTGGCGAGTGCTGCAAATTATTCCGATTTGTGCGGCTTTGCAATCTGAGCTTTCAACCTGAAAATGAGAGAGCGACATCATCAGCTGTCTGTGGACTAAAATGCAGTCGGTACTGTTACATGTTGGCTACACTAAATTATGCACAGTTGGGTTCTTAGAAAGCGCGAATACACTGTACATAGTTGAACTGCATGGTCTGAGGATTTTGCCGCCCAAACTATAGTCTTTTGCTGTGAATCTGAATCTGTCCACTGCTGCCTAATTCCGCCAGTTTGAGCATGAGGATTTGAATAGTAATCGCAGTATTACCTCCGGCCTCTGTGTGGTCATATGCCGCATTAGCAGTGTTTCAAGTACAGAGATTTTCGATTTACTCCAAATGTTCTGTTTCTAACACAATAAAAAAAGAAGGCTCTAGGTTCAGAGAGTTTTCAGACCGTTCTCTTTTAGGATTATGTAACAATGTGATACTAAAACCACTCAAATGCTGTTCTATTAGTAAAAGCTCTTCACTATGTACGTGCAGAAATGTAAATGTGAGGCATAAACCTCTCTCAAAGAAGGCAATGTTTTGTTGAATCTCCAGATGAATAGGGTAAACGTCCGTATATATTTTATTTCTAATCGTGCCAATTTAGATGCATCAATCACTGCATCAAATGTGCGCACAACTGCAGTGCCTAACAGCACGTAGGCTACTGGGACCATTTGACAAAAATGATGCCGCAGTGTGAAGAAGTGGGACACAGATCAAATAACGGGGCGACAGCTTGTTATCGGAAGAGAAAGCTCTTTGACGCGGAGTCAGGTAGACCACTCCGGCATGGGCCACTTTAGTTCCAAACTTCTGTCCAGTTTGGCAGAAAAAGTTGTGCGTGATGTGGTAAAAGTAAAGGCTCGTGACAGTTTCTGCTTTTGTCAAACGTGTCCTCCACTGCTCATTAGAAGGGAACAAAAGTCCCATTTCTCTACAGTAAACCCCTGTTTGATTGGCAGCCATCAGCACAACTGGTGTTACATTTAATGGGCTTGGAGTGGCACATTTAATAAAAACAATATAACAGACCTGCGCAAACCCTGGCCCACGAGATGATTCAATTCGGCCCCTTACTTGTAGAGCATAAATACCCGAGTATGTCAAAAAAAAAAAAAAAAGTCTCTAGCCCATTCCTGTGCGAAGTTATGATGATTTTTTTGAAAGAAATTACCAGAGTGCTCACTCTAGCCACTAGGGGGCAGCTTAAATAAAAATAAAAGGAAAAAATTCCACACGTGTCGAGCAGAGAGCACTGACATAATGAGAGATCAGGATATAAACAACACATTATAGCCTCGTGGGAAATGGACATTCAGCCCCTGGGCTGCTGTGGCTACAATAGCAGCTTACCACCACGGAGTGTGAATGAATAATGACCACAGTGTAACAGAAACGTGTGACCCAGGCTTGTAAAGTGCAATACAAGTGTAAGCTGTTTTTTTATGAGGCTACAGTCAGGCTCATTAGTATTCATTTATTTTTCCAATCAACACATATTTTTATTTTGGAGCTTTTGTTTATGGACTATACATTTTGGCCCCAGGTAAGACCCCTGCTATTAGTCCATCGCTTCATTTCCCACAAACTCCGTTTGAAGGAAGTGCAAAGGTGCTTTCAGTGCGATGGTAGAAGTTAGTTGAATAACCTAAATAACAACGCACACGCATGCACATCCTTGGCTTGAAATGGCTAAATTTTTACAGAAAATAATAGTCCTACTAAATAACAGTATCAGCTATTAAAAATACACAATTTAGTGTACTGTACAATAGGATAAAGTCGAGCAGAATAAGTTTGAGGTATTGTTGGCCTTCCACCTCAATTCAGGCTTCTCATGTGGGCCCTTATGAAAATTAATTGCACACCCCTGTTTTATAGTGCCGGGTTCAATTTTCATTGCTTTGGGTTTGGCAGCAAATATTCTTTCATGAAACAAACCTGTAACGTTGACGTAGACCGTGGTGAAAGCCGCCAAAGGGACAGCGGCCACGTTCTGCGCTCGGACGCGCAGCATGAAGTTCCGGGTGGTTTCGTAGTCCAGCGGTTCTGCCACCAGGATGGAGGCTGAGCCGTCCTCGCGGTTCGGGGTGAGGTAGAAGCGGACCGGCATGTTGGTCTCTGGTACCATACCGTCCTCCAGGTTGTAAGTAACTCTTGGATCTCCGAGTGGTGACGTGGCTTTGATTGTCTGATCAAGACAACATAAGAAATCATCATCCACATTAAATGTATGCTTTATAAAATAAAATGAAACTTGCTGCTCAACTTGTTGCTCCTTTAAGTGGGAAGCATCATCCAGGCCTTAATTGTGAAACAATAAAATATACTGAAGATACTGTGAGTAATCATGAGTCCTGCCAAGAAAACAATGAAGCCCTGTGGGATCAAAGGCAAGCACGCAAAACTCTTCATTCTCCGTTATGTGAAAACTAATTAGGAGCAAAAAAAACTTCCTATATACATCCAATTAAAATCAAGGGTGTCATCTGAGCGATGATGCGGCTTGCCTATGGCTGACCTAGCTGCAGCCGCTCAACCTGCAGTGCAAAGCGTCTCCAATAATGAGCCAACCTATCAGGCATGTTCGGTGCGCAAACAAGCCTGACGACTGCATGCGCTGATTAAGCCTGGATAAACCACACATTTCACGGCAGGGCTGTTACATTCCGCTGAGATTATGCATGTTTGCAGAACCGTCAATTCAACAGTGAACTGCCATCTCCATTAATAAACCGAGCCGCACTAGTGGGATCGTGTTTTTGCATCCCCTCTCCCTTGATAGGCGTCTCGCAAACACACTTTCACATGTAAAGCGGTCTCTTGTCTTTCCCATTTCCATATTCTGGCTTAAAACAACACGCGTTACCAAGTTGAATGGGGCTTAATTGCTCTCAAGATGTTTTCAGCCAACAAGTGTTGATCTTGGTTATAATGTGTGTAACTAAGAATAGGTTGCATTCAAGCAAAAAAACGTATTTTTTAATCAAAACTTTCATTCCTTTTCCTACTTTCTCTACTGTTTACAAGTGCTTCAAAACAAATCAAATTGACTTTATTTATCCGCTAGGAAAAAGTGCCAATGTGGACCCAGTAAACACAGTACAGTCTTCCACCTCTGCCTATTTCAATTGCTCAAATGGCAGAAATGTTCAGCGACTCCTTACTTCAGTAGTAGTATTGTGGTTGAGGTCTTATTTTTCTCCACTTCCTTTGAAAGATAAACACTTTGTACTCCTCCTATGCTTCGGTAAAAGTTCCCAAGTCAAAAGTAAAAAAGTTGGCCGCATGCTTTGTCCCAATTAAAATACTCGTGATGTCACTGCTACTGATTCACAACCCAGGAGTAGCATGTTCCCATCGTGCTGCCACACAGGAAGTGGATTTGGACGCGATCTTCTTGTTTTTGAAAGCCACAAAGTTTTTGACTGAAATGTACACAGATGAATGACTCACACTTAAACTAACGTGCACTTTATCGCTATAGCAACATACTTTGACGTATCCCTCCATCGCAGAGCACTGACGGGCAAAAGAACACAATCGGCCCGCTCTGTGACTGGTCCAGCCAGCACACAGGGGAGGTTTGTTATGAACGGGGGCCAAGCGAGCAGAGCGCTTGTTCAAACCAGGGAGAATAAAAGGAGACTTCAAATCTATTGTTTCAGATCATCGAAGCGATTGTCTAACCAGCAGTGTAATGGCTGGTGTACATTGCGCCCTTTTTTTTTTTTGTCTTACGATAATTACATGTCACAATGCAAGACGTAGGGATCGTGAAATCGTGTGAGCGTGCACTCGTCTCCACTGTGCACAAGTTCAAAGGGAGAACCGGAGCTACGGGCAACGTTTTGTCAGTTTCAGGAGCAGGCGGCGTTCGTTTAGCTGAGAAGTGCCGCGTGCCGGTGGTGTTGATTATTATTAAAGTAGAACGCAGTCCTGTTCATTCCCGGCGTGTGTCGCTTGTGACACACACACACGATGGCTCTATTTTCACCTCTTAACCCCCACCTGAACCGAGGACATTTTCTCCAGTTTTGGCATGTCGCAGATCTGAAAGTGTCGCGCATGTGCCGACAAAAAGCAGCAGTAGCGAAATAAAAAAGTGACGAAAAAAGACACAAGCGAGTGACGGGAAAGCAACAGTTACAAGCCAAAAGTGAGAAACATGACGGAAAAACACGACAACAGCGCTTCAAATCTGTGAAAAAAAAAAAAAAAGCAAATAAAAAAGTTAGGATCAGCGTAGTTTTCGAATGAGACTGTCGCTCTCCGGCTGAGAAGCTTCTAGATTTGGGTAAAGCCGAACTGGAGAAAATCTGCTCGGTTAAGGTCTCACTGTATGACCTAAGACCTGCGATTTTTGCGATTTGTCCCACAGCGAGTGTCACAGATGCAGTATCTCCGTTTTGAATTTTTTTTTTCAAAATTGTTTAGGATATTTGGAACTGTACTCAACAGATTACTACCTCTTATGAAACTAAAGTTGAGTGAATGTAATAATAACAAGTGCTATGTAAAGATACGTTTTTTTCCAAGGGCACTTATCTGTTTTGCACACCGAAACCAAGAACCTCGAACACCTTTGGTCCTTGGGCAAGAGACGTCAGCTCTCTTCCCCGTGTGCGCACTCCTAATTGTCTCAGTAGCTTCGAGGGAATATCGGACCTACCACCACGGGCGTGTCCCGGACTGTGTTCTCAGGGATGACCACGCTGTAGCTGTCCTTCTCCCACTGCGGAGGCTGGTTCTTCACATTGGTGATCGTCACGGAGAGTTCCACGGAGCTCGTCCTGTTCCCCCCGTCGGTGGCCACGATCTCTCTGGTGATGTAAGTCCGCTGTGAAAAAGAAAGTCAGAAAGAGATGCCATGGATTGAACCCGTAAAGCTCAAAATGAGCGAATCACACAGATAATTACACTAAATAGGCATCATAAGCGATATACTAACTGCAGTTAAATAGGGGTCAATGCTTTCAAGGCGGCACGATGCGCGAAAAGAAACCAACGAGCTCATAAAAAAGTAACACTTCAGAAGGTCAATGACTCAGAGAGATGCAAATATTTGAGATGCATAATACATATACTTTCAAACATAAATGATGCATAATAAGTCGGCTCACACACTTTAGCATGAGTTGTTTTCTTTGAAATAAAAAACACAAGTGCACCCCATTGGCACGTGTTTGTGTGTAGGCTGGAAGTGTTTCTAAACTTAGACAGTCGTACTCATTAAACCGAGTTTTGTGTGTAAAGATTGCGTGGGGAATACAGAATACTGGTCGGGCGCCAAATGTTGCAGTACAATGGGAAGTCCTAAGGCATTTTCTATCCAGTTGTACAACAAAATCAGGACAAAGCATGTTTTTTTCCGTCCCATTTTCCCACTACTTTACTATCATTTTCCAGTTTTGACAACTTTACTATTTTAGCTCAGTTATTTGTCTGCATGTAGTACGCAACTATGAAAGAACGGTGTTAGAACATGACGCCAGCCTCCCTTGTGTCTGAATAATGAAGATACTATTTCATGAAGAGACTATAGAACGTCCAAATAGGAGCTGATGTAGCAGTGCGCCTTCTCCAAGAAGACAACTACAATCTTCTTGGAATATGCAGTGATTTCTTGCCTCTATGTTGCAGTGGAAAGATGTGAAAATCTAAGGGCCTCATGACTGAGGTGCAAAAACTGCAGGTTATATTATAATTCGCATGTTCTTTTGGAACTCCCCTTGTCACATCCAAGTTTGAAAGAGCTTCGGACCAATGCTGGAGGGGCTGTGGGAGACCACACTCACGTATTTTTGGAATGTCCAAAACTAACATTGGAAAGACATACATAAATAAAAAATAAAAAAATGTCGGTGTTGAAAATCCATTGGAACTGAATGTCATAATATTGGGAATATATTATGACATTCCACCCCCACCATTTGTGTGTGAGTGGTTTACGGTATATTTGAATAAAAAAAAAAAGGTTAAAAAAAAGGTTATTTTTATTGGGTTTGTTGCACCTGAAATATTATAAGAAACTGTGCGTGTTATTAGTGGTGCAGATCTGATGTAAATGAGTTTCGAGAGACACAAATGTCAGTTGCACCTGCTCCTTGCACCACTTTAGTACAGACTATCCCTTTTGCGTTTAAGAAATCAGTCCCTAACGTTTACCTTTAATTGTTCTTCACCTGCAGTACTGGGGTTTTGTCAGAAGGTATGGGACATTCGTCTTCATGTTCTTGATGTATCTATCTGGTTATGATATACTAAAGTTTTATGATAATATAATAACATGCTAACAATGACTGATGATGAATGATGAATTTTCCACATATTCCACATACAAAAACAGATTTGAAGAAATAATAACGCATCAAAGATTGTCTTTAACAGAGTGTTCTTTTACCTGAGAGATGGGTTGGTTGACGTAGACCCAGCCGGTCAGTGGGTTTACCCTGAGGTACTCCGGCTGCTCATTGGACATGGAGTAAGTGACCGCTGCATTGGTCCCAAAGTCGTCGTCATGTGCTGCCACACGCAAGAAACTGGTCCCAATCATGGTGTCCTCACGGAGGAAATCTGCATGATTATATCAAATCTGTTTGTATTCTTACATTACATATACTGGACGATATTTCCCTGATAATACTTACACTCATAACGAATGTTCTCAAATTTGGGGCTGTTGTCATTCTGGTCCAGGATGAGAATGTTGAGTTGGCAGATGCCGATGAGCGGGTCTGCCGCCTGGTCAGTGGCCGTGACTGTTACGGCGTACTCCCGCTGTCGTTCACGGTCAAACTTTCGAGCAGTCACAATCACGCCTGACAGAATTTTAGAAAAACACATCATTTTCTTAAGTTTAGGAGAGAAATACAAGACATACAATGCTTATTTTATGACGTTTTGTGCAGAGAATTTCCCAGAAAATAGCCCACTACATCATTGTGGCGCAGCGGCCTGTTGCCCATGTGTATTATTCATTCAGGAATATTAACATAGTGTGGCACAAATTGATGTTGCAATCCAAATATGGTCATTTCCTTTCTGGGAGAAATATGCGTGACTGAGCGCACACGTAAAGACCAGACAGGTACGCGTCAACTCGTCTAAGCTCAGGTCAGAACATCTCTCAGTATGGAACTGTTGCCGCAGCCGTACCCGTGTCCGGGTGGATGCTGAACGCCGGCACCGTGGAGTCCTTGTGCATGAAACCGTACGTGACTTTCCCGTTGGAGCCTTCGTCTGCGTCTACGGCGTGGACCTGCAGCACAAACGTCCCCACCGGCTGGTTCTCCAGGACGGCGGTGGACTCTCGGTACTGCTGACACTGGGGGAGGACAGAGGACAGGTACCAGACATTGAGACAAGCATTTAATTAAGGGAAGACTAATGCGAGACTTCCATGGAGACCCGATATGTACTTTTTAAAGCACTCAGTATGATTTATTGTTGGGACTGAATGTTCTCCGTGGGAGGAAGTGGTTGAAGGTGAAGGAAATCATCCAACTAGTTCCCAAAACAAATCAGTCAAAAACATATCCATGTAAGAAACTGTAATACAATTATACTACTTGCAAATTAGCCATTTCTCTTTAATTGCTCATAACAGTCAGCTTGAGTCTCACTTTTCAGCTGACATGATCTCCTTTTATCTTATATTATCAATATTTCAGCAGCAGCTCAGTTATGAAAGCAGTTGATCTTTTTGATTCATTCATATGGGGCTCTTTTTGAAAGGTCAAATGTCAGTGCAGTTAACTCCACAAAACACGGGGGGAAAATACGCTTGGCCTATACGGTTCTGTCTAGTCACAGGTAAAATTGTCAGTAATGTTGGGTACGTGTGCAAATAAATGAAAAAGCAAGAACCGTTGTTTTATCTACTCAAAGTCACGCAAATGTTGTTAGCATTCAGCCGCTCCCAGCCAAGGTTTAGCTCCAAACTGGGGTGAAGTTAGAAGCTACCAAGCTGTTCCACGTTTTCCCTATTTAAATACAGTTACGTGAAGAGTTAGAAGATCCAAGTCTAGCTACACAAAATTAAACAAAAGTTGATTTCCTAAGCAGATAAATACCTGGAGTACTTTGACGGTATTACTGCGCGGGCGTCAAAGTACTCCAGGTGTTATTACGCCTCACAATATAGTGCCCCTTTTTTATCCGCTTAGAAATCAACATGTTTGATTTTGTGTAACTAGACTTGGATCGTGTAAAGGCTCATGTAACTGTATTTAAATAGGGAAAACGTGGAACAGCTTGGTAGCTTCTAGCGGCTAAATGCTAACAACATTTGTGTGACTGAACGCACACACTAAGACCAGACAGTTACGCATCAACTCGTCTGAGCTAAGGTAAGAACATTATCGCTTTATGTAAAAACGGTGGCCTATTCCGTTAACAAGATTGTCAATCAGCATTACTGTGCATTTTGTAAACGTTCACCTTTTTGAGCGGTCTTTGTCAATCAGGGGATCTACAGGAAAGTCGCAACCCAAAAAAAAATCCTATCCTATACCCAATCTTCATGATCAGCTGCACTGGAGGTTGCTCACTTTGACAAAAAAAGAAAAGAAAAGGTTGCACGAGAGCCACTGTTTCTGTTTCTGATTCTTGATTTGTTTGACGTTGGCCTTTCGTACACAAACAAAACTACAGCATCAACATACAAGACTATCATTTGCTATATTTATTCCACCTCTCCAACATACAGTGTGTGTTTGCTACCACGCATTTTGTACACAAGGCAACTCAATGCGCCTAGAAGCTGCTGATGTGGCTCACAGAGAGGAAGGAAGGTACCCCTCCGCGCCATGCTTCCCCCTGACTTCTAATTAATGTCTCCCCAGCCCGGTTTTAATCTTTTCTTCTTTACACACTCCACCTCTCTCCCCATCAATTTGATTTCTTTCTGTTTTCCATTTCTAGATTTTCACATCTCCGTCAATGTTCTTTTCTTGTGACTTTTCTTGCGTTGATCTATCACAAGCTCCTTTTCTTCAATTATGATTTATGCCCGTCAAAGCAGAGAGAATGAATATTAAAAGGGGGGACGACGTCAAACATGTATGACACAGATATTTATCTATTTTATCTACATCCCTCAAAAGCAAAACTGTTAAAATGCAGAACGCGTTACCCCCCCCCCATAGGCTTTCAACCTTGGGCCAGTGTGGACACATCAGCTGCACTCATTTGTACCGGGCGGTCTGGCAATGGAGCTGTGCATGAAAAGATGCCACAGTGTGTCTGTGCCTGTACATGTTTTTGGCATTTATACTGAACTGGTCAAACAGCAATGCATCAGACAAAGAGATGCCCTACTGATCGTACCATAAGTTGTATCAATGTGTGAAAAGACAGAAAATGCAACAATAAAGTAGTACCACCACTGTACTGTAAGCATTATTTTACCCAACTCTTTTCAATGGTTGTTGAAAACAGTTTCTCTAAGAATTGAACAACGAAGCCCATAACTCACTAATAAACACATGGCTATTGCTTATTATTGCAATGCGATAAATGCAAATCCAGTTCAGAAGCACACATTCACAAAATGCATTATTAAAAACCCACGGCTCTTTGAATTTTAAACTTAATTTTAAACTCTGTAAATGAACATCAATACTTTAGCTCCATTTTAGGGTTTAAGGACTTTCAAATATTCTCCTGTAAGGACTTTACTGCCAGGGCCAACATTGCTTCAATTTATTGACTAAGACAGACCCTTTTGGCTCATATTGTAAATATTTCAGCAGTTGGGTCATAAATGTGAGGCTATTTTATATCATCCTTTTGAGAAAGCCCATAAATGCTTTATATCCATACTGTGTGTAGTACAAGGGGGGATTCAACTAATACAATTCCCTTTATTCTTAATCCAGTATAGTCTTCACTTCCTTTCTCAAATAATTGAATGAGAAACACTGCTTCCTCTGTTTGAAAACATCTCTTTAATGAGGCTGTTTGTTCATTGCACAATGTGAGAGAAATATTTGAAAAGTCAAATTGGTTGATGATTTATACATGATATTAAGTTCTCGAATAACTATTTTATTTCAAGTTTGGGTTGGAATACAAGCCAGGCGTGGAATTGTGCATGTTTCTTTGTTCACGGATTGCAGAAGCTGTTTTTTAATTTTTTAATTTTTTGCCGACATTTTGGGGATTCATAGCGTGACCTGGACTTGCGGTACCTTCCCCGAATCAAGCACGCATTAAACAGACATTAGCCTGGCAGCACCGCAACAATGAGCATGCAGCCTCTGATTCTGCCCATTGTCCGCATAATGCGCAGCAGGCATCCGCGACATCGCATTGTCCCACAGCTTAATGGGTTTGGAGATGCAGCATTGACCGGAGCTGTTTTGTGCTCCGCGCCGGTGCTTTTCACACCGCGTTCAATACAGCACCGCATGGACAAACAACAATGTGGGCTTCACGATGAGGGTCGGTGTTGTAGCGTTTGACGGTTAGTGTAAAAGGGTGTTCAAGTACGTGGTTAAAGGCGAGGCAAGTTTATTAGTAGAGCACAATTCATACATAAGGCAATTCAAAGTGCTTCACAGTTGCATAAAATTACAAGAAAACAGATAAAATGAATCAATAAAACATCAACATAAAGTTAATCAATTACAGTAAAAGGCAAGAGTGCAGATAAAATACTTTCAGTTTTCATATGCTCGGGTAAAAACAGCTGTTTTCAGCCTGGATTTGAACATTGTCAGAGTTGAGGCCTGTCTCACATCTTCATGAAGACTGTTCCAGATTTTAGCTGTATGAAACTGAAACGCAGCCTCACCGTGTTTATTATTGACTCTGGGAACCACCAGGAGACCCCTCCCTGAAGTTCTCAGGGCCCGAGATGGTTCATACGGCTCTAACATGTCAGAGATGTACTTTGGTGCTAAACCATGAAAAGACTTGGACACAAGCAGAGCTGTTTTAAATTATATTCTCTGAGTGACAGGAAGCCAGTGCAGAGACTGGAGCACTGGACTAATATGGTCGTATTTCCTGGTTCTTGTCAGGACTCGAGCAGCAGCGTTCTGGATGTTCTGCAGCTCTAACAGCTCGTTTAGAAAGGCCAGTGAGCAGCCGTTACAGTAGTCTAACCTGCTGGAGACAAATGCATGAATGAGTCTCTCTAAGTCTGGTTTTGACACTATTCCTCGGATCTTAGCCATGTTTTTCAGATGGTAAAAAGCTGATGATGTTATTGCTTTGGTGTGGCTGTTTAAGTTCAGGTCTGAGTCCATGATTACTCCTGGATTTCTAACCTGATTTTTTGGTTTTAGAGAGAGAGACTCAAGGTGACTGATAACACTTTGTCTTTGTGTCTGTGGGCCAAAAACAATTATCTCAGTTTTGTCTGAGTTTAGTTGGAGAAAGTTGTTTTGCATCCACAACCTGATCTGCTTGATGTAGTGACAGAGTGTATCTACAGGCCACCTGCCATAAGTGACACGTAGTGTCATCTACGTAGTTGTGGTACAACACAACACGTTGCTGTTTATTAGCTGACCCAATGGAAGCATGTACAAGTTGAATAAGACGGGTCCCAAGATTGACCCCTGGGGGACTCCACAGGTCGTGGAAATTGTGTCTAAAACACAGTTGCCAATTGAGAAAAATTTAGTTTAAGTATGGACACCAATCAGCACCTCTTCCCTGAACCAGAAACTGAAGGTAATGTCAAACAGTGCCCAATCGCTCTCCATTCTACGCAACATAGCAAAGGGTACCCGATTTTTCCTAAACTAACTGTGACATTTTTCGATTTGGCCCAAACTCGTTTCTTGCTCCCACAATCCCTCCTGCAGGCCCGAAGTGTTCAAGCAAATTGTTTACATGTAACCCAGCTTTAATTGTCAACAATATTAAAAAAGATCCATATAAATAAAAGATATTATTTGACAATAACAATATTAACGTGTAGGAGTCAAGGGTAATTACTTAAAAAATTACTTTTTTAAGTAATTACGTACTCACATTTATTTTTATGTTTTTTTTAAGCCAGACTATGAAGTCATGGGCTGAAGAAAAGCATTCAGAACAACTGTTCAGCTGATTTGACAGGCAAAAATCTCACTTACAAACTTAGAAAGATTGCAGAACAGGAAACGACTTGGTAAAACAAGTCCGGGACTCGAGTGCTACATCTCCGTTCAACACCGACGTAACGCATCATGTTTGGTTCACCACCGATTACACCATGAAGTGACGTGAGCCAAAGGAACTGCTCTTGAGGGGGGGGGGGGGGGGGGGAACAGCTTTTGTTTTGTTTAAGCATATATTTTAATTATCCAGCATATTTTTCTCTTTCTGAAAAGAACCAAATAAAACATGTGCCCCACACCTGCTTCTGCCAATCTGTGCTCGTGAAGTCCTTGCACCTTCACCAGACTTGTCGCAGCTATTAGTTACTTCTCTTTTCGTCAGCATCCAGCAGGGGGTGAGTCTCAGCAGTTTTGCATGCTCAGAAATAGGTGCCGAATTTGCTTTTAGTTATTCTTTAAAAAATATACATTCATTCCAAAAACATACATACCCGAAGGTATTCAAAATGAGTTTCCATCAAGCCTGAATAGTCCATGAAATGGGACCTTTAAGCAGTCATTACAGTGGGCTTTGGGATAGGCTTACTTCTTGAGGTGGCAATACAGCGGCTTTGCCAATATCCCCGAGCCCCGGCATTTATCTCTGTCTCCCTGTGTGAGTGTGTATATTGCTCCTTGTGTCTTGGTCCACTGATCCGTCCCACCGCTCCAGAGTGGATGTAGTGCCTTATAAGATCAGGCATCAAAACAAGATAAAAGGGCCCCCTTTCTGCTCCGGTGTCTAGCTGCTGACTGCCGGCGACCGCGCAAGCACCGACCGCCGATGTCTTAACTGACCATAACAGGCTACTTCTCCGGCTTTTTAAATTTATTTTTTTGCCCTTCAGACTTCAGATTTTTGCACTAATGTGACCTTGTCTGAAACTCGGCTTCCTCATCTTTTCCCCCCCCCCACACATGCTTTTACTTGATTTATTTTTATCTCAATATATCTCTTCAATATCTCCCTTTCCCTGAGGGAGTCGGGGGGCTTGTTTGTCTGTTGCAATCAGCATCCTGCCAGCGCAACAGAGAAGCATGACTCATACGCTCGGATGCCAGCAGGAAATATCTTCTTTTTTTTTTTTGCTTGCATGCCGAGTACATGAAACGCTGCGGACCAGAGACGCCTCTCTCTCTCTCTCTCTCTCCCTCCTCCTCCTGTCTCTCATCACCGACCCGTTCGTGAATCTTTCCCACTAATAGGTGAAGCCAAAAGGGACTGACTCTTCTTCCCCCCGGCAGTGTGTTTTGAGTGAGGTCTACGCGGCGAGCTCCCACAATCTATACTCTTGGCACGGGATACAACAGGAGGCTTTGAGGAGTCACAGCATTTGAAATTGAGACATGTATCCCACGTAGTTCTGCCTGTCTGGGCGGCCACCTGGGAATTTGGCACACGTCCCTCAAAGCTTTAATTAAAAGACTGAGATGATGTAGTAAAGGGAGGGGAGTGCAAAGACAGGGGTCAGGCCCGCTAATGGCTGCTCCACAGAGGAAAGACGCAGGCGTAATAAAGAGACCATATGAGGAGAGGAGACAGGATAAGAAATGAAAGAAGACATATGTAGATGATAAAGAAACGACGAGACGCATTAGCTGCCCGTTACTTAACATCCATCCTATTATCATGCTACTTACTGACCCTCCTGAGTTAGAACCAGCAGATGTGATTTCACGTGTCGTAACTGCCCGTCGGCTCCTGTGACATGAGGAGCCTTCAGAGTTTCAAAATGTTGGAATACGGTTTAGGTTTAAGTTGATTCCTCACCATTTTTTTTCACTATAGATACCTGTGGAATCTGGAAATGTTCGAAGCTGCCACAGGGGGGAAACAAAGAGGGGAATAAACACCTTCACCCATTACTCTTTAACAAATTATGAATTATGAATATACTACTTTGGTTCAAAGTGGTACAACGGCCCATACATACATAAATAACGGGGAATTGAAACCATAAATCTAATGTTAGCTTCATGCTACATATGCTAATGCTAGCTTTAAGTGCCTGTTGTTCACTTATACTGGACAATATGATATGAAAAAGGCAGACATTATTGGAATGTAAAAACAAACACTGCCAGGCTGGCTAACCGCTTTTATTATAAAGCCATCCAGCTACTGAATGCTAGTCTCAGATATGCCTCTGAGTGAATCAATTGATTTATTTGTTCCTGCAGTAGCATAAACGTTTTTATTTTTTAGTGTTGTAGCCCACTTGTAATGTTCCTAGTAGTATTCTTCAGTGACCATTTTTACCTTTTTTTTCAGGTGCACTGTTTAAAGTGTTATAGCACATGTGCTAATTTTCAACACCTGTCCATAGGGGGCTTTTAGGTTACAGAGATAAAACACATTATGAAACAAGATAAGGCAAATTTTACACATGGGAACAAGTTTGGCCCGATTTAAGCCACTGTTTGAGCTCTCTGGTAAAGATGTGGATTTTAGTCTGTAGTTTCAGGGCAGTCGGGAGAGAGTTCCACAGTGTGGCCCCTCTGAAGGAGAAGCTCGACTGTCCAAAAGATTTTGTATTGTATTTTTACAATGACAATAGATTAAACTAAACTAAAACTATCTAAAATAAAGACATTTATAATGATCCGAGTTTGACTTGACTTTATTTGTGTGTGATAAATATGATAATAGCTTGCCAGAAAAAGGTTAAAAGAAATGGTGAAAAACTTCCCATTGGAAGCTTCCTTGCCCCTTGACTAGGCCACACCACCTCGACTTACAAGGGGGCGTCTGTATCTATTATTCTGTTTTTTAACTAGAATAAATTTTTCAGACTATAATGAATTTCTATTGAATAGGAACTGTTTTCAGACCGTAATATTAAAACCTTTCAGTTGAGTGGATCTCAGTTATTGTGTTGGTTAACGCTAATAAACTGAATATCAGCCACTTTCTATTTACAGACAACATAAGTGTGCACATGCACAAAACAACAGTGTGAAGACTGTGAATCTGTGGTTCAAATCAGAGCACTTACTGAGTTTGACCTTTTGCCATTCTGCGAGTAATTAGCCAATCAAATAATATACAGTGTCAGAATTATGCTATAAACAAAAGCTAATGGTTTTGTGAATCGTAATCATAACACAACATCATTAATTTCCCACAAAGTTGGATAAATAACTTTTTCTGCGGGAAAACAAAGACTATCTGAGGACCGCATTAAGTGCAACAATAATGGATTTCCTCCACTCAGGAGCTGACAGTTTCTTTTCAGCTTGAAAAATGAAATAGCATGATCGCACTTCTACCTGCCTCTCCCCTCAGCAGTTAATGAGCGAGCATAAACAGGATTTAATGAGCAGGGGCCTCACCTTTTCGAAAACGGGCTTGTTGTTATTCACGTCGTCCACTCCCACGATGACCTGGGCAGTGGAGGACAGCGCTTGAGGGCCGCCCGAGGCATTGTCGTCGGTCGCCGTGACGTTGAGGACATATTCCACTCCCTGCAGGCGCGGAGGCGGGCTGGAGCGCAGGCGGATCAGACCTGGGATCAAAACACGTGTGGTCAGAAAAGGTTGTCCGACTCCGGCTTTTGTGGCGGCCATGCGCTCAAAAGGGCTAATTATAAGATGAAGGCAGTTTTCACACCTTTGCCGCTTGTTCTTGCAAAGTCGACTCTGGTTCATTAACCTGTTGCACTTGTCAACCCTGAGAGGGAGATGGTCCTCGAAACTCAGGGCCAGTTTAGACACAGTAATACATTTATTTAAACCACGCACCGGAGGTAACATGAACCATTGAAGGAATTGCGGCCCCTTGGTGCCCTTGCTATGCCACTACACATTGTTTTCTAAATCTTCTGTCTTCTGTGAGTGGATGTGAGCTTAAATATAGGTCATTCTAGTAGGCCCACGTATTTTTAATAATCATCTTGTGTGTCGGAATCGCAGGACAAAAAGGTAAAGTGTCACCACTCCGACAAAGGGGGAAAAAAATTTTTGGGACGTTTGATAAAAAATGGAAATACCCCCACTCCGACAATTAGACCTCGATGTGTGTGCGTGTGTTGAAATGGCAATGTGTAACTGTATGAATGTGTGTTTTTTGTTTGCGCTGTCTATAGGGGATGTAGAAGGACATCTCTTCCCCCGCATGTTGCGGTCCGTGGGGGTAAATACTACGCTGACAGAAAAGATAAAGGGAGAGAGGGATATTGTACATCTGATTACACAATGGAGATTTTAATTTATTTTTTCACTCAAACTTGGCTGTAAATACTGTTTAAGTGGCGCTAGCCCGCAGTTAGCGTTGCCTGTTAGCCTGTTAGCTTCTTCTTCGTGATTCCATTAGTGTGTATTGGTGGCTCCGAACAGGTGTAGGCACAGTTGCAATTGTGGTTTTCTGGGCAGAGACACCAGGGGGAGATGAAATAACCCCCCAATCATCCCATTAACACTTGTATTACCCCCAGAGACTACGGAAAGGATTGATTAAGGTAAACAAGTTACTTAGTACTGCTTTAAGGAAACACAAAAAAGTCACCTACAGGACTCAACTAACTGTTATGATCTCATTGCTGTTATGATGCCAGGATTCATCGGGCTCACATCGTGAAAGAGCGGTTCGGGGAGCCATAATTTTCGCACATTGGTTGCCCCACCACAGAGTTCAGATCCTAACCCCATTGAGAATCTTTGGGATGTGCTGCAAAAGGCTTTGCACAGTGACCGCACTTTCCAATCACCAATACAAGATATTGGTGAATAATGAATGCAACACTGGCACTGTGTATTAGTAGTAGTAATGCATAATTTCCTTCGGGATCAATAAAGTATTTATCTATCTATCTATCTATTATAGCGTGTGACCTTTTTTTGTTGCTGCTGATTTTTTGTATTATTATCCCAAACAACGAACGAGGAAGCCACTAAATTAAAATGTCCTTTCCAAACCCATTCAAAACCTTCCTAAAATATTTGTAAGGACGAGTTTATATAGGCATATTTCACAACTTGCAGAATCACTTTTCAGGGTGATACAAATGCTTTACAATTAGATAAACAAAAAACAAAAAACAGATGTAGTGCCTTCGAGTATAACAAAAACAAGTGGAAAATATGAAACTTGTACAATTCGTATGAAATTTAACGACTAACATTAGCTTCGGTATTTCATATTAACATGCCCAGTGGTACGCTTTAAAATCCAACTCTCCAGATATTTCTTTAATTTACCTTCCCAATTGAAGATTATGCATTATAAAAATGTCCTTAGTAGTTTTGAAATGTATTAGAATAAAGTCTGACAGGCACAGAAAAATTGCTATATGGTGATTAGGCTTTCCCACCTTCAAGAGAGACTCAGAAGACCAGAAAGAGGGACACTTTATGAGCTGCACGATGATTGTCAAGACCACTCATGTGCCCACAGTGTGATAGTGTTTAATAATGTATATTTAGTGCATGAGCGAGGCCATTCTCTTTCTGGATTTTATGATTTCTTTTTAGCCGGCGCTGTGGCTCTGCGGTTTAATGGCATTGGTTGAGGGGTCTGTCTCCACCACAGCTTGAATTTGCTGCTTTTTTCAGGCTAGAGAGAACATTATAACTGAGATTAGGAGCATCAATTTAATGTAATGTAAAATCATTCATAACTTACTGACCCGTTACCCAGTGAGTGGTTTTAACAAGACCGTAAAAGGCAAGGCTGCTTCCCATCCGCCTTGTCCTTTATTGTCTGTTTAAACACAATGGTCACAAATAGTGTGGAAATTCATTCCAATTCATTTCTGGTAAACATATTTTTGTTTTTGTTTATTTATTTATTTTTTCACTTCGGCCTACATTGCACTTACGCTAGCATTTGTTCCGAGGCTTGCAGGGATGTGAATCGTAAAGAAGTTTTTTTTGTTTTTGTTTTTAGCAGGCCGTGGATTTGTTTTTGTAGCTTGTCATCTTTTGACTGTTCCCTCCCTACACTCGTTCTCAGAAGAGTTCCAAAATCGTTGCAATATTGTCTGCTGCTGCGCTGAAGACGTCGAACTGCCAAAACCTGCTAAAACAAATGACAGAGCTGGCACCGAGATCACATGATCACAAGAAAGACTCCAGGAAGAGAGAGTAGTCGCAGGTGCAAAAACAAATCCATGGTCTGAGAAAAAGAACATTTTGCATCCAATTGGCTATAGGCACGTGCCGTCTCTTGATCTCCCTGTTTCCGTTATTTCCCTATGAGGTCTTGTCTAAAAACATAAATAGCTCACGATTCCATGGCAGGCAGTGAGTTACTGGTGGACAGTAGAGAAGAAGAAATGAGTTGCCACTAGGGGGCGCAATAGGATCAAATTGCTTTTTATTAATTAAGGAAGAGTGTTGTTGCTCTCAACGGTTGTCATTCTATTGCTCAAAATTACAAATAGAGAATTAGGGTAGGCGAGCTATAGATCTGTTGAGAGGGACCCTCCCAACGGGCTCGTAATCCTCGTCTTTTAATGCACCACACAGCATAGGAACATCATCTACAAAATCAGCTAGTTAGGGCAGCTGGGTAGGGGTTTGTTGATGAGGAGCTACTGCCCTCTATAACTGGCCCTCTCTACAACTGCCTTTTTAACGCACTTCACTGTGTAGGGCTTACATAATAAATGTACATAATAATACTCACGGAGTATAATATGTATGTTAATCTGTCTTTTTAACATAAAACTAGTGACTTTTGGTAATACTAACAATGTTAGGCATGGTCGCCTTTTGTTACTTGCTTTGTACTAGACTTCATACTTGAAACAAGACCGTTGTTGTAATTGTGCTTCTTTCTGTTGATGTACAAACACTTCAAACAGTGTTTTGTAAGTTATAGTTCTTTTTATCACGTCAGGAGCAAAGAATTCGCCGGAGGAAACGTCCGTGCTCTTCCCAGTAAGTGTTTTTGTACTGAAGCTAACGGCTCACACCAATAAAAAAATTAAATGGCAACAACATTTTGAACGAGCCTGCCTTTAGTGTGCTAATTCTTAAAGCCACACCGTGTAGAATTTTACTCAATAATTAAAATTTTAATTCAAGCATTTATTTTATGACAGATATTTTCATCATTGAAAAATACCTCATAAATGTACAAACAAACATTTATGAGGCTCACCTTTCCTAAGAAATGACAGTAAACATTACCGGGAGTGGGTACTTCTCCAGCTCGTCTACATGGAGATGTTACTCATCCAAATCCATTCTTTGATTACTCACTGCAGTAATAGCATTATCTGTGTTGAGCTGGTCATTAGGAGCATGTTTTGTTTTGCAGGCAACAGCATGGTCATAGACAGCGGCTGGCGGGGATCGCACTGGGAAGTCACGTGCCATTTGCGTGCATAGAGCCTTTCAGCTTCTGAGACAACCCTCTGTCACTTGCCACATTCATGATTGAAGTGTCAGGCCCAAGGACACAGCAACGGGCTCTGCAACGTGCACTTTCAACAACTATTATAGCCTCACAGCTCTCTACACCGTTTCAAGCTAAAGTGGTGCCTTATAAATTTCATACCCAGCCACTTCGCCTTTGAACAAAAAGATCTTCCAGAAACCCAACTTGAAAAGAAAGAAAAGTTAGTAAAGACTTTCTTCGCCACGTCTTTGCTTGAGGAAAGATTCCATTAATTCTCATTTGAAAACATATGAATAGTTAAATGGATTGGTATTCCCCTTTCGTCTTGTCATTGGGGCATTCGTTTTATTCCTTTTAATCTTATGTGTCTTTTGCTCTTTCTCACTCCTCTCTGTGCTGTATCCTCGCTGCAGTCTGGTCTGGTGTGGGCGTCTCATCTCCATCCCTCTCCCTGGGCTTTGAATGGCCCTCCACCGCTCATGTGGCCCTTCGCTCCCCTGTTTACGTGGCTGTGTGTGTGTGTGTGTGTGGGCTAAAAGTGCCGGCACACTTATTACACTGGCCTTATCTGTGCGGGCAGCGGGGAAAAGGTGCTATCGCCGCCGTGTGTTAGTTTGGTGGCCGCTTTCGCCGGAGACTTCGTAATAATGAGAGATGTCGGTTTCATTGTGTTGAGAGAGGGAGAAAAGAATGATTTCTCCCTTTGTGGCCCTAAAATACGGAACAAATGACAAGCAGATTTCGAATGATGTCCGAGCATGTTTCAGTACCGATACGTAGAAAGGATATTTTTCTCGGTACGGTATGTATCTGAAGAAAACATGAAAGACTTCAGACGTAAACCAGATGTTTATTGGTAGGAACATTCACATTGTGTATCCCTGACAACTGGGATCTCGAGCGCAAGGAACAAGATACTAAGATAAAAGAACATAAAAGGGGGTGCTAATAAATAAGCGATCACGTCCCTGCACATTTTTGGTATTGAGCTCACAACTGCCTCACTTGTGGCATGTTGTTTTGTGTCGTTTCTTTTTTTTATATGGTCCGACATTCATTTCAATGAAGAATGTCTGTATTTAACTGAGCACATTTTCTCCAATTTGGCTTTACCCAGGTATAAAAGCTTCTTGGAAAAAAAGCATAAAAATAGCGGATGAAAGCACACGCACACAAAAAAGTGCAATTCTATTCCATAAAACACTTCACATTAATATGGTCAAAGGTCCTATTCCTGCTCTCTCCTCCAGACTATATTGTAAACTGAGACATGTGTGATGAAAGATCTTTGAGCGCTGTCCATCTATTCACAAAGCCACTTTTATCGATGATGAACAGGCTAGTTGTAGTGGTTTGCATTATTATACAATACTTTTCAGTCTTTTCAATGGCCCACTTTGGGCCATTGAAAAGATAGAAAAGTGATGGTTTGAACTACTGTATGTATTTCTATATTGACAATATCTTGAATTACACTGTGAAAGGCGGCGGTAGTTGAGTGACATCGCTCAGCTGGTGCCTAAGCTCTCACATAGCATAGTGCATAGTGCATAGCAAGACAGAGCTAACGCTGTGCTAATTTTGCCTCTGACTTCCTGATTCGCGCTGGAGGAAAATGAGCTACATTTAGACCAACAACAGTGCATGGGGGTTAGCATAAGAGAACAACCTGTCAATATTTCAAAGCGTTTGCCAAACCGAGGGGGAAGATAAGTTACCGTACACGATCGCCACAAGATGTACTGTACAAGCGATTCAACGCAATGCACCTGGCGGCCATTTCCCTCCCCTTGTAATTCACTGGTACACTTTTGAACAGCGAATGCGCGCCTGTGTCCCTTCTCCTTGCCTTTTCAGTGTTGCACAAGAGATGGAGTCTTGCCATGGAGTGGGTGTCTGCTCCGAGGTGTTTGTCACAATGGCGGCTTCCATTGGCACTGCTGTCCAACGGTTATGGCTGCGCGTAGGTGTCTGTGCATGCCGTTTGTTGCGCGTGTACAAGAGAGTAGGGGCGATAAAAATACACCGGGAGGAGAGCGCAATATATAAGTCCAATTTGCATCTGTAGAGGTGTAAGGGGAGACGCAGCTTTGCCGGGAGAGAAAAGATGCGTAACATTTGGCGCCGACTCTCGTATGCATAAACATTGCTGTAATAAATGCAAACATGGCAACAAAAACGTTCGCAGTCGCAGGGCGGTTTATGATGAGCATGATAAAGCCTGGCATTGGAAATGCTCTCAGTGTGGCAGACCGGCAGCTGGCAGTCAGCGCAAAGAGTAAACTGAGAGGAACGGTGCAGAAGCATGAACACGGATAATTAACATGCGACTCTGCATTACTCTATCCCATCATCCCGACATGGCAACACGCCGCTGCTGAACGCCGTCATCTGGCTCAGAGCGTCCGACTTTGCCGTGCTTTGTTTTATCCCTGGCCAATTATCGCAACAGAGCAACTTCAGTGGAGCGATGCATGTGTTTGTAGGTTTTTCTCATGTATTTCTCTCGAATGGAAAACACAAAGCACAAAAGGAGAAGAAGAAGAAAAAAAAAAGGAGAGATGGTGTTTTGCATTTCAGTCCATTTTGAGGAATCTTTTCTGTGTCTTTAATCTAAATAAAGTTTTCTGTCGACACACCGAAATACATTTAAGGTTCACTCAGTTCAGTTAGTTTGACAGCACATGCAGGAACTAGACATTGTGTTTAGATGATCTAAAGGTCTTTGAGTGGCGTTTGAGACCTACAAATCCACAGACTTCTTCTTCGGAAACACTGAAGAGGCACCAAGAGCCCCCCACACCGGCAGCACAATGGAGGCGTCACACGAGGTGCTACAGGAAACAAAAAAAAGGTCAAACGAGAAGGCGGCGCAGCGGTTTCAGTGTGGAGTTTGCATGTTCTACTCATGTCTGCCTAGGTTTCCTCTGAGGACTTTAATTGAACACCTGTGATTGAACACTTTGTGAACAAAGTCACGAACAAAGAGTTCTAAAACTGTATAAATGTGGAACATCATCAGTATTAGTGATGATGTTCGTGAATTCATTTTGCCAGTTTTTGTGCCTGTTTTGTCAAAGTCCGCCTACCCCTCTGTTTGTATGGCGCATCTGAAAAAGATGGGGGGAGGGGGGATATGTGGCCCTTTTCCTACCCCTCGCCGCAAAATAGAATTGGGACACCCCTTCGTCCCCTGTGAACGCGCAAAACCGAGGGGAAGGGCCGAAGGAAAGGGCTAGAGGAAGAACTGAGATTAGGCCTGGTGCTTTTCCTTTTTCTACTCACTCAAAATACAACAGAGATTTACAGACATGTAAATCCCCCCCCCCTCCATTCATTCTTCATTTTGAAGTCTCCAAGCCACGGATGCCAAGTGGTATTCATGCAATCAGCTCCAACCCAAACAATGCACATTACAATTAACACTTCTGCAGCAAGTGTGCACTCCACACTACAGCACACCTGTTGAAGCCGATTGAACAAGCTCTCGAGATGTAAAACCATCAATTAATAGTGTGGACTCGGACAGGTACAGACGTCGACAATGTGATGACGTGAGAGAAGATACTTATTATTATTAGGCGCATTGAGTTGCCTTGTGGACAAAACGCACAGTATAAATAAGTTGCCTTGCCTTATTAAATGTCTTATATCGCGCAAAATTGACGCTTATGAGGTCAAAGCATATTATAATGTTATTCTTTACAACTACTTGATCCTCCATGTTCGCGTTCACTCAAAACGTCTGCCCACACTCCAAAATCTGTAAGAGTGTTTTAAGGTCTAGACATGGCCATCAGGCTTGTTCTGATCCTGGTCAAATTCTCTTCAACATTTGTGCCGCTACATACGCATATTTATTTATTCGTAACTTTCATTTTGAACTGCTGCCTTGTCACCAGTTCACAAAAGGAGAAAGTTTTGGCCTTAAGTACCTGCCTTTTGGAATATCCTCAAACACAACAATATTTTGTAGACACTAGACATGTACATAATAACAAATATTTCTAAGTTTTGTTTAAAAATAATATATATATACAGCATAATTAATACCAAGGGTGAATAAAGTGATGGCGACGGGATTTGGAGGCTGCTATAAATATGGAAGAAGGATTGTGGATTGTAGCGCAAATGGCAGGAGGTTGGGAGAAACAAGGTGTATTTGAATGAATGGCTTGAGGGGTGGTTAGTTTAGAGGCAAAGAACAATGGGGTGGAACAACTTAAAAAGAAAATCAAATGCTTGTGAAAAAAACAATGTGTTTGTTTGTTTAAAGTAAAGTAAAGTAAAGCGTAATTTATCATCCACAAACAAGTTTCTAAGAAAATGGTATTCAGACTTTGATGCCAGTGTGTTTTATCTCAATAAAAACACACTTTCTTAAAGTAAGCTGTTAACTATACAGTTGTTTCTCCACCCCTGCTTTTCCCCTTTTAGCTCCAATTGCACCTGTTTTGCTTTCTAACATTTTTTTTTTGACCATTATTAAGGATAAACAGCCCCCGGGAGAAGCCAGGACATGCAGATGTCACATCGAAGGGCCTCTTCCAGGCCGATCCTCTCCTCCCTCCACTGGCTCCCGGTCCGTTTTCAAATTAAATTCAAAACTTTGTTATTAGTTTTTAAAGCTCTTTTTGCACATGCTCCCAAATATCTATATCCAACGGTGTCCACACCTTTTTCATTGAGGGCCGCATATTGACATGTTTACAGTACATCATGGAGGGCCACAGACCGGTGGTCAGTGCTTTAAAAAATCCAACTGGGTGTATTAGGGAGAGGTTTAAACCCTTCCCCATAATGCTAGCTCTGTTACTTTTTGAGGTTTTAATTGTGTGGAATTATTAAAATTGAAGTAGAAAGTAATAGGGCTGGGACGAAATATCGTATTGGACTTTGTGCTGTAATACCAAGTATCAATACTTTATCAAGTATCGCATTACTTTCAATAATCATACACTCCTTTGTTTTCCAGTAACAGTTACACAGCACTTTGTTATATGTTGTGTTAATGCACTTTTCAATCTGAACACTTCAGTAAATGTCAAATGGCATTTGGTTTATAAACTTTGGACACATGACTTTTAAACATTTCAAGGCAAACATATCACTTGTTATATCGGATCGGCCCCTGGGTATCGTGATACGTAATGGATTGTGACAAAAGTGGATCGTCCCAGCCCTAGAAAGTACCATCTCTGTGCCAATAAAACAAGAAGCTTGGTCCCATTCAGCCCCATTTGCCAGTGTCCATTTTTCCCCTTACCTGTGACTGTGGGCACCTGGATTTTTCCTGGAAAGGTAATTTGCAAATTTTCTTTTCAGACAGCTCTGCCCTGACTGTTCATGGAATGTTTCATTATCTAAACCAAATGGGCTATTGTGTAATGTGGGTCTGCAGGCTAATAGAGGCCGAATCACAGAATGGGCCAACACAAGGTTGAGATAAAAACGACAATCGGGAATAGCAACGAGAACAATTGTAGATGGCATTAAAAGGAAACCTGTTTGGCACTGATGACAATAGGGACCATTTGAATGAGCAATTAAACCCGATAACAGAAGGCACTGGAAGATTTGTTGTTTGTGTTCATGCAATAGTTTTTAATTAAAGACAACGGCTTTAAGTTGCTCTTATTTGTTGACAAACTCGAACTTGATGAGGCTTGGATCGATAACAAGCTGTAGGCAGCCGTAGAGAATTGTTGATCAAGTGTTAATTTGTTGCTATTTGGATGCAGTGCTGGCATTCCTAATTAAAAGCAAAGGAGGAGATTTAGAAATATATATTTGTAGGTGTTCTGATGATTAGTTGTTTGATTGGTCATATACAGGTGCTCGTCATATAAATAGAATATCATGAAAAAGTTCATTTTTTATTTCTGGAATTCAACTTAAAATGTGAAACTAATATATGATATATACTCGTCACATGCAAAGTGACATATTATGTCAAGCCTTTATTTGTTATGGCTTACAGTCCAATTTCAAAATATTCAAATTGTATGAGATTTTTAATTTGGGTTTTTTACAAGCTGAGCCATAATCATCAAAATTATAACAAATGTAGGCTATACATATCTCCCTTTGCATGTAATGAGTCTATATCATATATTAGTTTCCCAGTTTAAGTTGAATAACAGAAGTGAATGCACTTTTTCATGATATTCTAATTGTATGACGAGCACCTGTATAATGGCAAGTGTCTGTGGAGTCATTCACTAAACTTTGCCCCACATTTCCACCGTAAATTTGCCCACATACCTAATTAATTGACAAAATGTATCCAAACGTATCTAAACCATTCTTTTTGTTTTTAGTTTACTAAAATGCTATGTAAATTGAGTTCCCTAAAACTACAATGTTTTTAGCTAAGTCGCTCCCCTCTATTAATGGCAACTTCACCTGTTGGTAAACACCTCTTTGTAGAAGCGACCCTACTCTCACCTGATCACTACTCGCTACCTGCATATTGACCTACTGTAACAAGTAGTGGTCAGGTAAGAGTAGGGTTGTTGAGACTCAGGGGAGGGAGGGACTTAGCCAAGGTAACTCCTCCCAGTGGTCTTTATCTAGTCCGCGGCTGAGCTGGAAACCTTATTGTTGCTGATGAAGCCTTTTCTCCCATGTACAAAGCACTAGATTTTTTTTTATTTAGTATTTTATTTGTCAATAAAAATAAGCGAAATCGTAATCTCAACTGGCGCAATGAATTGTGGGATCGCTCAGAGGTCAATCGGGATACATTTGACCCGGAAGACTGTTTTGACAGCGCAGAAGCATATACGAAGATGAGCGAGTGCAGATAAATGTAGTTTTCAATGATTTGTTATGTATGATACTCAAAACGTACTAAACTGAGTGAGAGGCTCAGGTACCGAGATGAGTCGTGATGTTTTTAGACGATGGACAATTGCTAATTTGAAGTTATTTGTGAGGAAACGCGGGCCATCGCTAAGGGGCTAGAGGACTTGTTGGTGGCACACACAAGACGGAGAAACTCTGGCAGATCTCTTGAAAATTCCTTCAGTGAAACGGGTCGTCGAGATAGATGGAGTTTGCTGCCGATCTACGATGTGCTTGTGCCGTGACATCGGCGAAAATAGCATCATGTCCGCGACAGACTTTACCGTGGGTCTGGAAGTGTCGGGCCGCTTTACTGCTGTCCGCGACTGGGGCTTGTTGTTGTTTTTTATCACATTTTATGTTTGATCTCCTTTATGCATGCCCTTTAAAGTTTAGAACGTTTTTATAGTTTATTATTTACGTTTTATGTTACATGTTGCACAATTGCTTTGAAGAAAATTCCTACTTTGTGAACCTGTTCAATGTCATTAAAACCAATTATGATTATGATTCTGTCCGATTATTAACAAGGACAAGCTTTCAGTTTCTACACATACTTCAGTGCCAAGTACAAAGTACAGTTTCTTTAAGGCCGAGTGCGTTATCAGAAAAGATCCAACAGATTACATAAAAAGCATGTGATTATTGAACAGGACGCATATAAGCTGCTATTGCACATGTTTTGTAGGGTATGTTTATTGTTTCCTGTGTTGCATGACTTTATTCAACTTCTAGGCATTATGCTATTTTACCTTTCCTTCAAACACGATCATCGTAATCCCTCCTCCCCCTATACCAGTGGTCGGCAACGTCCGGCCCCGGGGACAATGTTGGCCCGTTGCCAATATTTTTTGCCGATGATCTTTGCTTGTGTTTGGCACAACATTATTCCACTGTTGCAATTTAACTCTAAGCAGCCTACACACGCATGAGTGCCTTCACACGCTCTCACGCCACACTCCTCATATCACACGCTCAGTCAAAAAATATCCCTGACTTTTAAAGACATTTTTTTTTTAAACGATCTCTTCTGGTTAAATGAGCTATGGTTAGTCAGTCTTACATAAATAAATACACACAAATGGGCTATAATTGTTAAGAGACAGTCCTAGAAACCTTCCTGTCGTTGTTTCATCTGTGCGCGGTAAGAGGGGGTTAATTTTTTGGCGGTCATGCAGTTTTCGGCGCAACACCGGGCCAAAATACAGGACGCTTTAAGCGAGGCTCTGGATACCTTTTCCTGTGTGGTCAGGCCTCAAACTTGGACCCTGCTGCTCCGGATATAACTGTCATAAAGAGCATTGATTTGGAGACGCCTTGACTCAGATTGAAGTGGAAAGGACGCACTGAATGACCCATGTTTCGTTTCGTGAATATTGTACTCTTTGCAAACGGAGATGACCTCGTTGCAGATGAGGCAGAGAGGTTTGGCATTCACATATCCAGGTAGGATGAAACCATATGTTTGTCGCCTTTCCTCCCTGAAACTCCTGTTTTCACTGTCCACTTTTCTTTTTTGTCCTTTGGAAAGCGACATGTTTGTGATGCTAACTTTATTTTTTGCTAGTGCTACCCCACGAACATCCGACAGACTCGGGGACAGTATTGTTTCAAACAATATTTCATTCTTAAACAAAAAATATGTATAGTTTGGGGTTATCTAGTATTGAATATCCATGCATGAATAAATCTATTTTTTTATCAATTGACCGGCTTGCCCGCCATCTATCGGCGTAAAAAAATATTGGCCCGAAGCCGTGCCAACTTGCCAACCCCTGCCCTATACAATGCTGAGAGAAAACCTGTTAATGTAGGCCAAAGCATTCTGTAGTATAAAAGTAAAGATGACTTACTTTCTGCTTTTCTATAGTACAATTTATATAGTGTGTAATTTTCAGCCACCCAAAAAGTCGACATTTAATTTAACTTGTGCCGCCTGCTATTGGAAATTAAAACTAATATATTTGACCAAAATGTTCATTGAAGCACAGATACTCACCCGCGATATATTTTTGATGATCTGTTAATGTACCACAGTTTATATGCCTGTAAAACAATCTTTATTGCATATTTACATTGGGATTACTGGGAGACAGCGCATGCACACTGCGAGATTACGACTTTGCCTATATCTGAAGATTTCAGTCATTTATAATTAGTTTGTATTTAGTCAAATTTATGTCAGAAATTATTTAACTAAAATTATGACAAAATATTCTATTTGACAAAACGAACACTGCCTATTTTATGATTTCAGTGATGCCAGTGTGTTTTATCTCAATAAAAACCCACTTTCTTAAAGTAAGCTGTTAACTATACAGTTGTTTCTCCACCCCTGCTAACATTTTTTTTTTTCCATTATTAAACTGGCATGAATGGGGGAGAAGAGTGGGGATCGTTGTTCAGTAAAGAAATCAAAGTCAAACATACAATGTTGAGGAAGCGCTCCTTGGACCATCACTCGTCTTGCCTTTGTTTAGGGCTTGAAGAAATACACTGATTTACATTCGTTTACATACTTTACACCATGCTTTCAATAGAAATAGTTGCATTCACAGCTAGAAGTAAGGGCACATCCAGCATTCTCTCTCCCGCCACCTCTGTGCCTCTAATGCGTGGCCAGGGACTGTACTCAGCCCTAATGAATTGAGGCAGAAGGCCAGATAAATGTGACCAGTTCAGGGGCAGCAGTGGGCAGGCGCACAGTGGGCAGACCATAGACCCATTCACTGTGCTACTTATCCAGGGGACACAACGCAGTCCTATCCATGCTTTCTACTGTGCTGCTGGCCGGTGTAAACATCGAATAGAGCCTAAAAGCCTTAGATGAGTGACGCATATGGCATGAAAGTGGTAAAAAATGGCGCTCTGAGAAGGTTTTCCAGGCATTTCAGAGAACAAAACATACTGAGAGTGTCTAGTCTAATACATAAGATATGTGTCCCCCAGTGGTACGCCACATTGCTTTAAGGGCATGTGGAGTAGAATGGATGCAATAATAGCATTTGCGCATATGGATTCAGGTACAAACTATACATGTCACCTGTGTTATTGCCTGTGTGGCAGGCAGTTTTCTCAGCTGGACCTGTCAAAGATTATAGGTGTTGTTGTGACATTGTAATCTTTAAAAATCTATATCAGAAATGTACCACACAAACCATGAACCAGCACCTCTTTACACAAGGGTTTATCAATTTGGATTCTGGATGGATTTGAAAAAGGATGCCCTCAGTGATTTGGCAGTAGTAGTGTGTATGTGCTTTCATCATTACATGAAACATAGCTTTTCGCGTTCCACAGTGACTGCATCACCTGCATACCCTCATTATCAGTGAAAATAAGGTTGTGTGGAATCGATTAAGAATGAGTGACTTGCTGCTTTATTGCAGTCACACAGACGGGATAGTGGGTGCGGTTGGATCTGGACTGACAGCTTCATAAACAAAGATGAGAGAGAGAGAGAGAGAGAGAGAGAGAGAGACACGAGTCCAATATGACTAAAGAAAAGAGGAGAATATGGAAAAAGCTGATGAGTAAGAGGGAAGAATCATGCTAAAACAATGGTCAGTTACATAATATGGGATGATCAGGCGGAGGTCAGCACATTAGGCCAAGCAGAGAAGAAGAGAGACTGGCAGGAGGGGCATGCTTAATAATAGAAATACCAAGTATGCTGAACTGAAAGCTCCAGCAGAACCAATACAGAAGCTATAATTTACGCAAACACTACATTTGTGATATTGAACATTGAAGATTTGAAGACGTGTCCTTAGTGTCGTGACATATTGCACTAGTGTCATTGATGGATTATAAATCAAATTAATTGAACACATTTACGCACAACAGAAAACCAAGGCCACATTCAAATGTGCCACTTGAAGCGAATTCATTGCACTTGCTGGGAAAATCCGCTATGCTTGTGCAGCTGGAGAACGCAGGCTGTATCTTATGCACATCCACAATTTCAAAGAAAAACTAAGGATCAATGTGGAGAAAATAATATAATATGATGATATAATAAAATGACTGATTATAAATGTTGTGTCTTCAAAACATGTGCATCTAACAGGACGCACCGGTACGACTGTCCTGTCCTCGTTACATCCCCTTCGACCTCTGCAACCTTTTATCACTGTAACGCTGACCAGAATGTGCATATCTCTTACATGAAGGAGAATTCTCTCAGATGAGCATTTTAAGTTCAAGACAATTATGGTCATGGTCCGATGCCTCAGAATGGCCAGACACACAATCAAAACTGACTGTCCAGACTTTAGTTTCAAGTCTACTCTGAACTGTCAGATAATGTCAAAGATTCACTCATGAAATGAGCACAGATATTTAACTCTGAGTATTGTAATGCTGTCAATCCAGTTTGTTGGAAATGTTCAGAGATTTCTGAAGTGGTGTACGTAAATTATGTTCAAGTTCGCCCAACCAACCAACCCAACCCATACCAATCATCCAAACCAACTAACCAACCCACCCACCAACCGACTAACCAACCAACCCACCCTTCAACCTACCAACTAAGCAACCACCCAAAACCAACCCCACAACAACAGGGTCCGTGGTTCAATCTCGGCCAGGTGAGGCCTTCCTGTGAAGAGTTTCCTGTGAGAGGCGTAGGTTTCCACCAAGTATTACGTTTTTTAAAAACAAGATATTGCCACCGGGTTGGCTGTAGACCTGTCGATAATTCAGGTGGACCGTGACTTAATCAAAGTCTACAATTCTGTTCAAATGCCACCTACTTTAAATTCTTAAGCGGCCACAGTCTTGAAGATTTACACCCTTGATGAGAATCAACCAGACATCAAGAAGGACTTTCCCTATAGCTCCAAAGCACCGTAAAACTCGCAGAAGAGGAAGAAAGCTCGTTTATGGGGGCCTTTTTTCTCCCCACAGCTGTCAGTAAATAGTTCCTCCTCTCCCACTGAGCCACTCCTTCATGTATTTATGGGTTTTAATAGGAAGAGCACGATCATCATATCGACCAGCCTGCTCCCATCCTAATGGCCGCTTTAAATCCTATGGAAACGTATTGCATTCGTCGGTGAGTTACAGCCAAATTAACATGAGGAGTGAGGCCAGAAGGGATGGACAAGCGCCGGTGGGAGGAAAACAATGGTCTGAATGATTGTCACACACTGAGGATGAACCGGAGAGAGCTAGCAGAACAGAGCAGAGGCAATAAAGGCTTTCATCAACAGCGAGGCGATAGGGTAGGCGCGAAACACGGCACTCGCCTTCCATTATAGGAATCATAAAACAGGTTTAATGACCAAATATTGGCCTCTTTGAAACAAGATATTGGATCATATTACAAGCATTGCGCAGTGATACTTTGGCTCGCACGTCCGCTGCAGACAAATGGAAAAAGCCCCCAGGCAGCTGTATTAGGGAGACTTGTACGTGCATTTTAGGGTAATTCTGTGTGTATAGGCAAAGGTTATCTGGCTTCTAATTCTAATGCTGGTAAGTGAAGTACTGATGTTTTGAAATTCTGAAAGCCCCATTATTTTGCAATTCAAAGTTTAGCACAGTCTTAGCAAACACAAAAACAATCCACCTACTTTTTTGAGCCTTTGCCTTGAGAGATGATGGTGGCTGGTTCAATACACCATTGATTTGTGTGTGTTTTTTAACAGATATTCTTACTATGGCTAATTGAAAAACGGATATATTTGTAACTAATAAAGTAACAAAATAAAAGTACAAATTTAAAGCTGGTTCAATTGTTTGCATTTCGTCGCTGATAATAATTATAGGCAATTTTGGTCGTTTTTAGCATCTTGCCCACTGTCCCTCAACTTTTGTGGCTACGTTTTTGTTCCATTCCACGGTCGGGTCCAGAGCAGCCTTTGTGGATGCCTGCTCACTGTCTGTTTTAGCGATTTTAGCAGCAATTTCACCTGCCTAGGCTGTCACTCTGCTCTTCCTAGTGGTGCTGGTGTTGGCTGATGGTTTAGAGAGGCATTTCTCTTCACTGACACTGACAGTCTTTGAGTCCTGTCTGTTCTGTGTGGTCTTTCTTGTGTCGCCTGTAGTCTTGTCCTGGCTCTTGATCCATTCCCTCATTGTAACAATCACAATGTTGGCGCGGGCGAGCTTCTGTTGGATGGCTTCCTTCTCCTCTTCTGTTTTGTTTAGTTTAGGTTTAGTTTAGGTTTGTCTGTTGAGCCGAGTGGATTTGTCCTTTGTCAATTTCTTCCCAGCTTTGTGACTTTGCTCCAGCATTTGTTGACCTCAACCCACAGGTCCTCATTTGCTTTCTGGACATATTCTCCTTTCTTTTTGGAGCAGTATATGGGCTTGATCCAGCTGGGTGGACTTGTCATTGATCATTTTCTCCAGAGCTTTGAGACTTTTTTCTAGCGTCTCATTCTGAACCTGGCTTTGCAGTTGTTCTCTCAACTCCTTGTTGGACATGACTTGCCTGTGTATATAGTTTTATTTAGTTTGGTTGGGCATTAGTCTGGTCCAGCTTGGTGGACTTGTCCTTGGTCGATCTTTTTTGGGCTTTGTTCCAGTGCCTTGTTTTTGAGAACTTCTTTTTGCAGTTCTGCCCTCAGTCTCCGCAGCTCCTCCTAAAGCTTCTGAAACGGTCGACTTTCCTCTGTCTCTTGTGTTGTTTGGACAGGGGATAGTTCTGTAGGACCACATGCAGACTGTGCTGCAGTCTGGACAAGGTGACATACAGTGGCCTCTTTCGTGCCCCCTGGTGTAGTGGGGCCCTCAGACATTAGTGTAGTCTCCAGCCGGTTCTCCTCCTCCTCAAACGGCCCCTGTTGGTTTTGGGGCATTGAGTTGTGCCTTCGAGGTCAAAGGTCCGGTTAGCCATGAGATGGACTACCTCTAAAGTGTATTAAAACCAAGGTTTCATGGTGAAAATACACTGTATCTCTCTGGGTGTGTTCAGGTCAAGTTGAAGATACGATAACACTCACACACTTACAGAGTCAGATGTAAGTAATGGAATTTTGTTTCTACCAAATTTGTGTATAACAACAACAACAAGCCAAAACCTGCAAGCATTGGTCAGTTGGCTAGGGTTAAGCCTTTTCTAGATCCAGAATTCCCATTAGCCCATTGCTTCAAGTACCTCATTTCATTATTTTAGTAAAATCATATGATCTCCTGGTCAAATATCACTTCAATAGAAGTAAAGTACATATTCTTCATGGGACAATCCAGCTTTTGGACAGACAATCTTCTGTTACGCAAATGCAACAGTCAAATCAAATCAAATCAAACTTTATTTATAAAGCGCTTTTCATACCGAAAGGTATCACAAAGTGCTTTACAGATAACAAACAAGTGCATGCGCACGTGCACACACACACACACACACACACACACACACACACACACACGCACACACAATATCATTAGGACTAAATAAATAGATGTCAGTTAAAAGCTAAGCTAAAAAGGTGGGTCTTGAGCCTGCTCTTAAAAACATGAACGTTCTCTGCGGTCCTGAGCTCCTCCGGCAGGGGCCGTGAAGGTTCATAAGGTAAAAGCAGTTCTGAAAGATAAGAAGGACCAAGACCATTAAGACATTTAAAAACCATTAAAAGAACTTTAAAATCGATCCTGAAACACACGGGGAGCCAATGCAGCGACTCTAAAACCGGTGTAAAAGAGGTATTTGTATAATGTAACTACTCCAAAACCAAAGGCACCCTTATTTCTGGAAAGAACTCTGTATTTAATTATTTTATGACAGAACTGGAGCCTCTGGGGACCGTCTGTGGGTGAATATTCGGCCATTGTCTCCAAATGCAAATGAGCCTCAAACAATGTCCCTGACGAGGCAAGTGTGCCTGCCTGCCGTCAGATCTTTGATAGAGCTGTGTTTTAATCTCCACACTTTCTTCCACCGTGATAAAATGACCGGTGCAGCTGACAGAGGATGTCATTGCCAGCGAACAGAGGGAATTGTGCCTTGAAGTTCACAGTAATTGAATTTGTAAAAGTCATCGTATTACCCTATAATGTGATATGCAGATTCAAAACTTGGGGCTCCAATTTACAAAGAGGAGAGAACCGCTGTGAAATTGGCACCGTTCCCCCGTCAACCGGCCCCTCCCTCGTCCTCACCGCGCGTAGAAACATTCTAATCATTAGCTCAGTCTCCCATTTCACAAGATTGCTGCAAGCGCTATACTGTTTCATCCTCATAACGTCTCCGCGGCGACAGGGCATGGCCGGGGTGTTTGGTTAGGAACAGCGCGAACACGCTGATTTTATTGCAGATGATTATTCGACACCATGGTGTGACCAGCAAGGATGTGAAGATCCACATGTTGGATTGAAGATTGCAGCAACAGCTAGAATCTCCAACTGCAAAAAAAGTGCTTCAACAAATAGATGCAGTCGGGCCTGTACAATACTAGGGGGGCATGTCCTGGCTGGTGGGAAAAATCAACAGCTGTGGAAATAATTTGGGAGTCATTTCTGCAGGATAATAATCAGATTTAGCATACTCAGACTATACATAGTCAAAAGTCAAGGCTTTAGGAACATGGTTGACTAGTTCATATTAGGCAAATTGTCCAGTAGGGATGAATATCTTGAAATGAGTTACAATATCATTTTTATTTGACCTTTTATTTAGGAAAGTCCCACTGAGATTCAGAATCTCAAACCTACATAGGGACAGGAGAGAACATCCAAACTCCAACAGTAAGGCCCCACCCAGCCCTTGCCTGGCTCTGCCATACTATTCCCTGTCCATTCCACGCAGGGAAGTTAGTCTGGTCACGGCGCAATTGGAGCAGTTTGAATGGGCGGGCCTAACGCGCACAGATTGTCAGTGAAATAAACCAATTAGCAATTAGCGGATGTGATGACAGCTGTAGTCCAACTCACAAAATCTGAACTGAATATAAACTCACGAGAACGCGGAGGCAAAATCCTCGACTACTTCATCCATAATTAGTTTTGGCTAATGTTAATGGTAATTGAACAGGGGGAGTACATCTGCTGCTCAAACTGCAGGGAGTCAGGGCGCTCCTCCGCTGTGGATGTGGGTTCAGACTCGGAGGCAGGATCATGCCACGGTGAACCCAAATCTGTCATTCCTTGTGTTGGGAACGTCCATGGTGCGAAACGTGAGGGTAATTAACGGCCACACCTCCTGCCACCCAGGTGCTCTCGTGCAGGACATCAATAACTCTGCCCCAAACATCCTCCACAATCATCCTTCAGTGTCCACAGTAGTGATCCACGCCGGTACCAACGACCTCAAACTTCAGCAGTCAGAAAAACTCAACCAAGACTTCATTTCACTCATCAACACCATCAAAAACAACAATACAACTTGCATAGTTTCAGAACCATTCTCTGTGCCCCGTTTTGGGGATGGAAAATTTTGCAGAGCGAGGCTGCTCCATCTGTTTTTAAAGATCTACTGCACAAAGAATAACATCCCATATGTGGACGATTTTTTAACAGGCCTGGACTTTTCAAAAAGGACAGACTACACCCCAACTTCACTGGATCCCACCTGTTTTCACAGAACATTCAACTTACAATAGAATCAGCAGCATTAAGGTCTCCCTCCACACCCACCATAACGGCTATTCCTTTTTTTTATCAGCAGAGAGCGCACCAAAGGTAAGACTACTCGCACTGTTAATACTAATAACCTCAGATCTCTCACCAAAGCTCAGTCATCACATAGTTCCTTAAATACTCAGTTCAATCAATTTTACATAGCTCCTTTAATATGATAATTTTAACCGGTGATTTTAATTTCTGCCGAGTTTTTAAATGTTCTTAATTATATAGATTTCACCCAACACGTCACGCAGCCAACTCACAAGAAAGGGCACAGTCTGGACCTGGTCATCACATATGGCCTGTCCACTACTGTGTCCTATCGACCTGGCCGCCTCTGACCATTACTGTGTGTTTTTTAATGTCACCAGTTTTATCCAGCGGGAATCCTCTGCAAAAACTGTGAGGAAACGTAATTTTACCCCTGAAGTGGCTTCAAAATGTATTGATGCTTTACAATAAATTCATCCTGTGATTTTACTTGCTAACTGCGATTTTATTGTTGACAATTTAAACAGTAAACTACTCATCGTCCCTCGACGCAGTTGCACCATTCAAACTTAAAAAGATTAATCTCAAACCCCCTCCCCCCTGGAGAAATGAGGAGCTAAAGCAACTCAAGAGAAATTGCAGGAAGGCGAGATGGAGGAAATTCAAAATAACAACAAATATTCCGTGCTCAACAAAAGACCTACAATACAGCAATAAGAAATGCAAGAAATACATTATTTCTACAATAATCACCAACCACAAATTTACCCAACAGTCCTATTCTCAACAATAGAAAATGTTTTAAATCCTGATTTTAACAGACCTCCTTTAAACCCCACAGACGCTCTCTTTGAGGCGTTTCCAGACCACTTCAGGGGAAAGATAGACACTATCAGATATACTAATATTTGATCTACCCAAAGTAACACGGCTATAAATACATCTGGTTGTCTACTTGTTCCAGAGGTAACGCTGCAGAGTTTTGTCCAGGTTAATACTAAGATGCTTGATAAAGTTTTCTCCTCAGTGAGGCCCACCACATGTCTTTTAAACCCGGTCCCAACCCCGTTTTTTAAAACATGCTATGGATCTTTTAAAGACGAGCTTTTACATATGATGAATTGCTCTCTTCAGACGGGGGTCTTCCCTGCTGGTAGAGCGGTTGGGGGGAGTGAGGGGTGAACATGTGGATTTGTTTTGTTCCGCGTTTACAATGATCCGCGCCACAGCGGACAGCTGTAGCTCTTGACCCTAAGGCGTAAGGAAGAACACAATGTAAACGAGGAAAACAATGTCAGCGGTGCTCCCATCAGAGCAGTCACCTCCTCTTGCCACGCCCTCTCCCAAGTGCCTCTCCGCCACTCGGACGATCTAAATTCCCTGTGTCTTTGGCAACAAATTTATTCAGCATTTGTTGAAAAATTAGTATGAACTTCTATCCGTAGAAATTGGTACTGCTTTTGTGCCTCTAGGGGCTGTCTGTGGGTGAATTTTCGGCCAACTGTTTTGTTTTTTTCTGTAGGGGTCAGAATATAAGGGAGTATGTAGAAAGTGGCCTGATATTGACTCATTTAAGAATATTTAAGATAGAAACCGGGTTGCTGTCCACTGCTAGTCCATACTTCAACCACTATAGGTGGATTGTAATAAGCTGACATTTTTTGTGCCGTTCATGTAATAACTTGGACGTGTAAAGACTTGAGCAGATTTTGCCACTGTCATGTTGTTGTTGTTGGCACAGTTATGGCAATTTTATGTTTCAATGATACAATAATTTCTTCACATCTTCAGGTGATAAAATTGTTAACTTTTGTTTTTGTTTTGCAGCAAACACATCTGGACATGTTTTTGTGACAGAAAATTTAAAAAGAGAACCTTGTTCCATTTTCTAACAATTCACTGAAAATAGAAGACTCCCCCTGCTTACCTTTTTGGCTGTCAATGACAAAGTTCCCCTCTTCGTTCCCACTAGCGATCTTGTACGTGATCGCATCTCCATCTGGATCCTTGGCCAGCACTGTAGCCACGAGAGTGTTGGGCCCGGCGTCCTCTGAGACAAACGTCCGATATCTGATTAAACACAGATCAAGACAAGGCATGAGCACATGGGCGTTCACAGGCAGCTCCCCAGGTAAAAATGAAACTTTGATCGACCTTTCAAAATCGATGCTTAAAGTGAGCACGGCACATGCAAAAGAATTTACGTGGCATCAATAATTTACAATGGGGTAAGGTGAATCCAGTCAGGGTTAGTTTCTTAACAGAGCACAGATAACAATTTTATTGTGCAATGATGAAACATTTCTTTTGCAGAGACGTCGCTCTCCAAAAACGAAGGTTGTATTGTGCGTCTTTTTTTATGTGTCTGAAAGCTTTTGGGCTGTTTTAGTGGTGTCATGTGTCTCTGTGGAGTATAGTATATTGCTTGATGAAAAGTTATGGGGACGACATCTCCTCCAGAACTACTACAAGCGATGTGACAGAAAATAGAGGAACGTGAATAGCAGGGATATCTGACTCAGACCAGTGGTTAATAGACAGAGGTGGACTATAGTGGACTGTAATGGTTTGGCTCAACAATGCGCTGGACAGGGCCCATTCGACCAGCCTTTCTGCGGCAGAGCAGATCAGGTCATCTCAGAGGGAGATACCGCGGACATATCTCACATCCTCGTCATTCCTGCCATAAGGGTAGGAATGACGAGTCTCATTCCAGGCCAGGTCCAACTCTTCGAGTGACAGCTTCATCCACCAGGCTGTCATGAACCTGAACTAATAATTCACTCACTATGTCCCTTCCATATGGTAAAGTTGACCAGTAAAGCTGAGTGAATTGAACCGAACTGAGTAATCCACTCTTGGCGCTGCTTGTGATCGGCAGCTCTCCCTGTGAAAAATCCATATAGGCACAGGTTGTGTTTTCCCAGGCGTCACAGGTTTTTGACCCCCTTTCGCGCCCCCTTCCTTTATCGCACCTTCTGTCACAGTACCTGCAATCTAACAAGTTTCCGAGTGACAGAGTGAGAACATGGAGCAGGCTGGCCGCGACTGCAGGTGCTGAAAATAAGATCTTATTCCCAGGTGACATTCCACTAAAACCAGAGTTGGAAAATAAACATACAAGTACAGCTGCAGATGAAGGTATCACATGGATTATGCTTAGTCTTTATTTAGATAACATGGTGCTTGGATAACCGTTAAGTGTACAGCATCCTGGTCACATAGCTGGGAAAATTGCCTGCTGCTCCTTTACAAAGTCTAACGGTGCAAACTAATTAAATCGAGTGTTAAGCATCATTTCTTCACCTTTCTTTCATTCAGTACAAACCGATTTAATGAAAAGATCAGGATTCTTCAGTGCATATTACTCATCTGCTGTGTTGTGTTGGGTTCCTCGGCTAACATAAAGCCGTGTTTTGACCCGGTCTGAGGTGAGTTCTCCGCCCCTCCCCTCCTCTGAGAACCATGCTAAACTCCGCCCCCTTTCCTCTCTGTGCGGGTCTCCATGGAGACGTCAGTCACAGACAGTAGCGAGTGAGAAGTCTTATAAAACCCAATTTAAAACATTACATATTATGAATTATATTGAGCAGATAAGGGCTCAAATAAACCATAATGCTGTCATGAGTCTATGGAATAGAATCGATATCTACAGCTTTGGAGGTTTTTAGTTGCAGAGGTTAATTTATTTGTTTTGACCAAATTGCCCAGCCCTACAGTAAATGAGCAAAATGTCACTTTTCAAACCGCTTTGTACCCGTGTCTGTGAAATGCGCTATATCAAGTCCCTCCTCTCCTTTCAAATGACGAGTGGATGTGTCGAACTAGGGGAACTCAATTTCACAGTTGAAAATCCCATAATGATTGCAGACTTTGTCACAGCATTTTGATTAGGAGTGGGGTTTACAGATTGCAGTGTACTAGAACTGCCAGAACCGACAAAAGCTAATTTGAAAAGGTTGGAGAGGGCCAGTGTTTGTTGCTTCAAAATCAGCATCATGAAACCATCTATTAAAACCATCTTTGACATTTCCATATTCCGACAGCCATGGACACAAAACTGGATATTTCTCAAACTGTTGTGAAAGGGAACGTGCCATAGGTGTACGTCGAAGTTGCAGAATGCAGAATTTTAACAGACTGAGATGTTTGCATTTAAGCTCTCGGTCGTGCAGGAGTTCACCATCATACTGCAAACGTGTCCAAAGTCGTCAACTGAACTGTATTGTTGTAGGTAATGACGATTGATGAATAAGCGTTTATAAAGAGGTAAAATGTTCTCAACCCAGTCCAGCTGCGGACTTTGGACACTTCTACAACAACAGACAGAAAGTTTGCTTAAATAATTCACATTGATTGTTTTTTTGTTCGGAAAAATGCAACAGGACAATGTGTACTCCATCCAGCTGTAATCAAAGTAACTGAAGACCTCACATATCCGTGTTTCTTATATTACAAGGATTAAGTGCGAATGGCCACAACTTGTATGTCTTTTATTTATTTGAGCAAAAACTTAATCGAAGTCAGTCGCCTTGACATACATTTTTTATCAATATTACATTGCAAGCTTGGTTCACTCCAACAAAGCGAAGTCCCCTGTTTGGTCTTCATAAGTTGAAAGGATGTTTTGAACACTTTTGGCCTAAAACACACATACCTGAAAGGAGGACATGCTTGGAAGGCATATCTGCACCATTGACTTTTAGTTCACCCCCTACTTCTGTGGAGCGCAAATATTTGATTTTAACTTCAGACTGTATGAAGAAAACATCACTCTGGAGCGTGGAGCTCAAATGAATGATATACAAGGGATGCCTTAGGTTTGTGAGTATTTCTTCTGTGACTTTAAGTTATATATATATATATATAAAAACAAAAAAGCAGTACAAAAAACAAACAAATAGCAGTTAGCGATTAATCAAATTAAATTCTGACAGCAATACATTTTCAGCAGTAAAAATGCTGAATGATTTTTGTTCAATCATTACCTATGTGTCCTCAGTAAACAAAGTGAACCTGTTCAAACGTTTTTTGCTGTCAATTGTAACATTGTAATAATTTATTATTTAAATGGGTGACCGGTACATTAAGGGGGTAAATTAACAGGTATATTTTACCTTTTACTTGCCATTTGGTTAGGGTCAGAGTGGTGTTTCACTCACACGGATCTTCCACATAGTTTTAGAAACTAGAAGGACTTGGCTTTCAAATGAGGTATCATAGTGGCATATACGCTGTACGCTCTCCTGTAAATACACTTGGGTATGCATAATTGCTAACCCTAACCCTAACAAGGCAGATAACAGGTTAATAGTCCGTTAATAATATGCTTGTAAAGATGTTAACAAGCTGCTCATTATACTGTTATCAGCTACAATGCTAATAGGCGGTGCATAATATGCTTATTCATGACCTAATCCTTAAACCTAACACATAACCATAAAAAGATTACTGATGCTGCGAGTCAAAATTTGTACTTGAGCTGCTTAATATACACCCACATTTTACGAAGTGGGTAAAAGTCACTTTGAAAATGTAGAAGGTATTTAGGGTTGTGTGCTCAGCTCAACCATGGTAAATAAAGCTGGGTTGTGTGTTTAAGACTATAGACGACGAGAGTAGGCAGCCTGGGCCCGTCAATGTGGGCAGTGTGTATGACTCATTACCTGTTCACGTTCTCTCTGACTGTCTGACACGAGCGCACATCCATCTGCTCCTCTGTCACACTCTCCACCACTGATCATTTATCATTCAAACAAGCGGCCCTTATTAGAACTAAGAAAGTCGCTTCGGTCTCTGCAGGGGAAATGCATTACATGACAGCTTGGAAATGAAGCCGTGGCCGCCTTCAAAATCAGGTGTTTAAATGTGAGTACAACTAAGAAGAGTACAACAGGAAAATACTGTCATTGCCACTGCAGGCAGGTTAATCTAATAATTAAATGCAACAAATATATATAAAAAAAAGGGAAAATGGAGATGTGTAACTACTTGTAAGCTACTTGAGCACACGGATCTAAATTTTTCCCACTTGCTTTGCTGCATCACAGTCACTGCACTCTGCTAGCAGTGCAGTTCCCTCTGATCGATACGGAACTCAGTGGAGATGCTGCGCTGCGCTTCTTTATTATGTAGTTTTAAAGGTACAAAGGGCACATTGATCAAGCGGCTTCCACTTGTGGTCTGAGGAAGCTATCTGAATAGATCATTAGATGATTGCTCGTATTTATCTCACCTGAGAGCGATAAAGTACTCGGGGGGGGGGGGGCTTTGTGCACCATCTCACCGACAATTCATTGCCAAAATTAGAGGGGCTATCGGTGCGCTCTGATTTGCGCTGAACACAAAGCTCCTTTGTCCCCGCTCCACACATTAACTTTACGTCTCTTTTGCAGATGCAGAGAGTGTAATTATCATGCATTCAGATGGCAACGCTTGTAATTAGACCCATAATTACAACTTGGAGGTGGCGCACGTCGCTCGCTAAAGGTCTCGCAACTAACTAAGCAGGAAGCGCTAATTTATAAACCATTTCCTAGTCATATCTAAACTATATGGCAGCAGACAGCAGACTTCAACAGTTATAATTGTTGTTTACTTGACCTGAGTTTTGTAAAAGTCAATGCTGTGCTGTTCAGAAGTTGCGACGCGATCTGCCCGTGAATGACAAGCGGTGCCCTGATAGCAAATTTTGCCCGGATGGCTGTCGACAATCTCTTTACCTTGAATGTAAGCTAAGCATTTCTAAGTGGACATGGCTCAACAGCAATGATCTGGTCAGTGCCCGTTCAACTGGCTTACCAGCAGCAGAGTGGACTGGCAGATCCTGAGATTCTACTCCTTTTTAGTCCAGTTTCTCCGTTTGAATTCAGCACAATTTATTACGCAGTTCATAAAGTGGGTGAACGTATTTCCAATCTTGGGTGGGCTCCCCTTCGGCATTTACACTTCTTGGACACGTGCACTAAACCTTGGGCCTCGGACGTTAATCCGAAACTGCGAAGGCACCGGGCGGGAGGATGCTTTCTGCAATCACGACTCGGCAATCAAACTCCAGCCTCTGCTCCAGTCTCATTTGGTGAGATCAATGTTGTAATCAACCGCGAGTCGTCTCGTACATACGCCGACGCACTAATTACTTTTAACCTTTTGTTTTACTCTTTTTTTGTGTTTGTTTGTTTCCATTTGGATAATCTGTAGCACAGGAATAGAGGCCTCCCTCTGGTCATTACCTTATTTCAGTCGTGAAAATTAAGTGGTGAAGTTAATTAATGAGTTCAGCAGGTTCATACTGATAAGCAGCAGATTTAGGAAGGTGGAGAAGTGGATGTTTGTTTGTGTATGCACTATGAAGTTAATGGCTTCAGGGACCAATTGCTGATCTAGCCGATATACAAGCAGTTTGAATATTCATGGCGAATGGCTGCTCATTAAATGGCTTAAGTTAAATATTCTTTTTAGAAGCATTGTTTTTGTCAACAATAAAACTGAAGTCTATATGTTTCTCCAAAAGCTGAATACAGCGGGAACCATATGTTTACATACACTTTATAAAAAGACACAGTTGCATTTTTTCTAACTGTCTAACATGAAACCAGAATAACTTTTTATTTTTTAAGTCAATTAGAATTTAAAAAAATATTTCCATTTGTCAAATTCCATAAGAATGAGAGGTATAATTTTCTACACCATTTTTTATCACTTTTTATAAAATCAAAAGTTTACATTTCATTAATTTTTGGTCAAATTGCCTTTAAACGGTATAACTTGGGTCAAAGATTTTGGATATCCTTCCACAAGCTTCTCACAATAGTTGGCAGGAATTTTGGTCCATTCCTCCAAATTGAACTTGTGCCTTTTCAGCTCTGCCCATACATTTTCAACTGGATTGAGATCAGGACTTTGTGATGACCACTTCAAAACATTGACTTTGTTATCCTTAAGTCACTTTGTGACCAGTATTGGCCGTATGCTTTGGGAATTGTCCATTTGGAAGACCCATCTGTCCCCAAGCTTTAACTTCCTGGCTGATGTCTTGAGATTATTTCCACATAGTGTTCTTTCTTCATGATGTCATCTATTTTGTGAAGTGCACCAGTCCCTCCTACAGCAAAACAGCCCCACAGCATGATGCTGCCACCCCCGTATTTCAAAGTTGGCATGGTGTTCTCAGGCTTGCAAGATTCCCCCTTTTTCCTCCAAACGTGATGATGGTCATCATGGACAAACGCATTTTATTTAATTTTTTCATAAGGTCACAGAAAATGTCTCCAAAATTAAAGTCTTTATCCTTTTTTTTTTTTTTGCAAACTCCAAGCTGTTTGTTTTGTGTTTCTTATGGGCTTCTTCCTGGCAGAGTTTCCTCTCAGCCCATGTCGGTACAGTACTTGTTTCACTGTGGATGATCTCAAATTCTTACCAGGTTCAGCCAGCATCTTCTCCAGGTCTTTTGCATTTGTTCTTGGGTTGATATTCACATTTCAGACTACAGCACGTTTATCTCTGGGACACAGAACCCACCTTCTTTCTGATCTGTATGATGGATGGTCTATATTAACCAATGAACGTGGCATCTTGAAGTGTCTTGAAATTGCACCAAAGGATGAACGAGACTTGTGCATCCAAGGTCATGACGTCGTCATCTGGGCTTTCCCAAATTGTTTAAAGGTATAAAAAAAAAAAAAAATTCAAAAAAAAATATTCTCATTCTTCTGGCATTTGACAAAAATCAATATATATGTTTTAATTCTAATTGACCTAAGAAAAAGTTAATTCTGGTTTCATGTCAGACAGTGAGAAAAATGCAAATGTGTCTTTTTATGAAGTGTATGTAAACATACAGGTTCCCACTGTATGTTCTATGCTATTCCATTATACAGTAAATACCTGTGAATCACCCTGAAAAGTTTCCATAACAACGCTTAAGTGCTAATGCAGTAATTGTCTTGTGGGGTCACTGTGTCACTCACCAAAGAGCACACCAGGGCTGGATGTCGTGGACAGATGAAAACATTTAAATATAGTCTAGCTATTTTTCTCTCAGTCTGTCAATACTATCAACAGCCTTGGCAACACTCAAAAAGGGAAGGCATGAAACCTACTTCAGAAACAGTGTATTGTTTAGACAGTAAAACTCACAGAGCACATACTATTGTACACACCTCAAGTCATTATCACATGCCCCCAACTCTGCAGAATTAATAGATTTTCTGCCTCAATAATTATATATTTAATGACCTTGGTACCTTGGACCATCACATTGGTGTAACACTCCAGACATTTAAAAAAGCGTGTGCCTCTTGCACATTTTTATTCTCAAACTGTCCCACTGTGACTGTTTCCTTAAGCCATAACATACAGTATGACTTTGCACTAGTGTCATAGGCTCTTTAGCATACGAGGTGTTCATGTGCATGGGTGACTGGGACTATATTTGGAGAGCCTGCAAGATGTGGCTTGGAGTGGCAGTGTTTTGTGCAGCTGTTGTGGAGGACTGAAGGCTTATTATTCTGCTGTCGCTGACAGTAAATCAATACAGGCCATCACTGCAGCACCGAGTACTATCCTATCTCCACATAAACAACACAACACATGCATATCAGATGCATGATGCATGAGTGCACTTTATAAGTGCATCACTCTGTCCATACCAACATCCCCTCTCAATTACCAGAGCACACGCTCCCGCACACACAGGCTGCCCTCCAGAGAGGCTGGTGGGTATGGCTGATTGACCCCGCTTCACCAATCTGCCCAGCTCTCTGCCAGAAAATCAACCAATTAAAAGTAGCAGGCGCCCCAGTGACACTGGGGGGAAGAGCAGTGGAATTGTGGTTATGCGGTGTAGAATTGGGAAGCAGCTGTGAGGCCTGACCTGACAAGACAGGACTGTTGTGATCCCACTCTCCAGGTCTCACTGCTCTCTGGTGTGATGGAGTACAACCAACACTGATGTGTCTTGATGTGTGCAAAGAGTACAATACAAGGAATTTAAAAATACATTAAATCATCTATAGCAATGGTTCTAAAACTTTAAACAACCACCATAGAAGACTCTATAGGGTCAACATTTGGGCGGCTGATTCAGGTATAACCTGGGGTTAAACTAGGTGATACATTTCTTGACCAAGTTTAGGACTAAACAATGATAAAAGTATCTCTGAACAAGAACTTAAACAAATGACATAATTAAAACAAAATGGTCTCTAAATGAAACACTATACTTGCAGAGGAGCTCTCTACTACTTGTAACAGCTGTATTTTAGAATGTGCTTCTGCACAGCGGCAGTCGTTTCACCTTTAATGGTAAACAGTACTAGTAGCTATAGAGGTAGACCTCCATGTATTGGTCAAGTCAGAACACCATACGTTTGTGGACTTGAAACTTCTAAATAAGTATGACAGATGTGTCTGCCATACCAATGAACTCAACTGACAATGCATGGCCTAGTTTTCTGTAAGTGTGTATGGTTGAACAGAATCCAGTCTAATCCATCTCTCTCCATTAAAATCATTACACCTTATGTTCCACAGCATTTTTTAAAAACCCGTCTCCGCCTCCCAACATCCATCATTTTTTACTCTTGGTCGGACACAGTCAAAATTCATTCCACTTTGACTAGCTTATACTTACATGTGCTGGGAGAACTCAGGCGCCTCATCATTCACGTTAGCCATGCGGATCCGGACCGTGGTAGTTCCTGTTCGGGGCACGTCGCCTTTATCTATGGCCATCACCACAAACTCGTACAGATGGTTGAGGCGCTCGTAGTCCAGCGGCCCGGCAGGGAATATAGTCCCGTGTGGAGATATGGTGAAGTCTGGGCTCAGCGTGTAATAAGTCAGCTCTGCATTCTCCTCCGAGTCGCAGTCAGTGGCGGAAACTAGAGGGTGACACAAAAACACAAATGATACTTGTATTTGCAAGCTCCATTGACTTTTAATTTTTTTTACTGAAAAGCTCTGAAACACCTGGTTTTCCAAGGGTAGTTGCTAGATGTCTCTAACTTTCTCAAATTTGCATTCCCATTTGCACAAAAATAAATTACCTCTGAACCAGCACAATTTTGACCAACGGCCAAAGCATTGGGAAAAACTTAGTAAAAGACTGGTTCAACAAGATGTCTGCCATGTTATGAATGGATCAGTTACTGATTTGAGCTGTGTGAAGTATGCCAGGTCAGTGAAGACTGTCAGTTTCATTTATGTTTAGGCCCTGTCTACACGTACTTAGTTCACTCACAAGAACCACAACTTCAAAATAGAGTAAAATAAACTTTATTAAACAAGCAAAGAGGATGAATGAAGGAGAACAATGTGATAATTGCCATTTTGGGGCTTTATAGAAGTTGATGAGCTCTCGGACTTTCATCTCCCCAATATAAACGATAGAAGGAATGAAAAGTAGTGAAATATGGAGAAATGCATGTAAAAGCTAAGAAAAATATTATTTTTCTTAGCTCAGAAATGTGTTTGGGCCATATTTTTATGGACTCTATCCAAGGTGGAGATTTGTATAAAGACTGTGAATGGAGTAGGTGGGGTACATATCATGAGTGGCTAAACATATGCCAAAAAACTGTAAGCCCATAATGTGAATTTTGCTACCTGAAATAACTTTTGTCAATTCTTTATAACAAAAACCTAATCTAAAGTCAATGCCAGTACTGCAACGTACCAGATTGGTGGATAATAGGTATAGCAAAACATGAACTTGTCCTTGTCAGCAAAAAGAAGATTTCTCCATAGCTATACCCTCTCTCTAGCCTTGATGTGACACGGGACTACCATCCTAGTGTCATTTTACATATTCGCTTTCGAAATCACAAGGGAAACAACTTATTTGAAGAGGATGAACTGAAAACGGATTGTCATTTTTTTTTCCTTCTTTTTTTCTCAGCGTTTCTCTTCCTACTACATTGGGAATCTATTGCACCGGGGCAGGCTGAAGCTCAAATTGATTGCCTTGCTAAAAGACGAAGAGAACTCCGGGGATTTGAATAAGCATATTTTCTGCTAACAAGAATATTTCAACTTCAAACTCTCTCAATTCTCCAATCCACCTCACTCCGAAGCGTTGGCGTAAGCTCAGAAACAAATATAGATTGATGGAAGTGTATAAGCTCTCCAATAACTGCTAAATGCTTTCTTTCATACAGATGTGGATCTATCACATTTGCAACCGGTCTCTTGCTTCGCTAAATCCAAACCATGATGAACTGCAGGAAAAATCCATCTCTGTTATGCATATTTTCAGCGAAAAAACATAATAAATAACTGGTTTGTTTGACTGCAATAAGAGATTGAGTGCAAAAACGAATACACAAAAGTTATTCTTTGTACAGAATGCTTCAGGGTGAAAAGGAGTAACGAGCAGGAACAAACATCCATCCAATTGTTGGAGTCAGGACTCAAATTCTCCTTTCGCAAGGGGGTACCAAATAGCAACCTTACCCACTGAGGCACACGTTACTTTTTTCCTCCCTGACGAGCCTGTGATGTCACACCTAGGCCATTGTGTGAATTCACTTCCTATCCCATTATAAGCCTATGGCTATTCAGCTCTCTGGTCTCTGGCAAATAAATAAACACGTTAAAACTGGGCAGCCAGTTTCATTTGGAAGACCCTCAAAACTTTCTGCAGGATGTGAAAAAGGTTTTGGTGGATGTTTGTCTCTCGAAGCTAACTTCTTGTGCTAAATATGATGCACAAATCGATCAGTCCCATACAAGGGGACATGGCCTGGCCAGGGAAGAAAACCTCTAATGGGAATTACAACTTTTCACACATTTATTTATTACATCAATAAAGTCAAGCCAAAATCGGGTGCATGTGGATGTTTTTCCCGCAGCAGATTGTTCAGTCACTCGTTGCTCCATGAAGCTAACATAGCTTCCTGGTTAGCATTGTCATATTTTTTTTTTTCTTTTTTAAGTAGTTATGGGCAATTGAACCTCTTTGCTCCATTCCATGTCACTGTATCTTTATTTAGTAATACGTTTTCCCCTCTTGCGGCTTCGAACATGACCATAATGTGGCCAGTTCCAAAGATGCCGTCTGTATCTTTTCATACCTTGGAACTGGGAAATGTCCATAGACGCTAAATAGTTATGTAGTATTAGTATGGCAACAGATCTGAAATAATTAGATTGTCTTATGACACAACCGTACACATTTTCAATTCCAAATAAAGTAAATAAAACAAAAGTGTAAAATAAGGTTTATTTGAAGTGTTATTTGCTTGGAATGGAAATAGTCAATTATTAGACTGTGCTTTTAATCTACACACCTCTTGATGATCTCTTAATATGCACACTGTACGGTCACTGTATTAACCAGATTATAGTGGCAGCTGCTGACGGCCATTGATTGCATAGTTAGATTAGTCAATAAGGTCACATTGCACATTGTGCTAAAATGTAATTATTGACTAACTCAATTCAGCGTCCTCTTTTGACTTTGAGCAAATCTGCGTTCTCATAAACATCATTTTGTACTGTCCTGTACGTTGTGACATGCCATGTAAATTAAAGACATCAAGCAGTTTAAGCTCTGGAATCTAAATTTGTGAAAGCTCGATACAAATTCAAGGCCTTTCTCCTTACAGTCGACTACAGGATAGAAAGTTTAACCAACGAGTCCTCAAGGATGGGTTCGGTTTCCCTTTCCTTGTTTTCATTGACCGTTTAATGATTTGGATGACGAATGAAAAAGCAACTATGCATATGGTTTACCTGGTCATTGTGAACGCGCCATCGGGCTTTGGAATGATAATTGACCTCTCACCCACTGACACTGGTAAGAAATGAACTACAGCGGGGCCTGGCCCGAACCGGCTCCATTCTCACTCCGGGCCAAACACATGTCACATATGAGTCAATATTTAATTTACTAAGTACAGATTTGTACTCTGTTTGACCATCCACTAAGTCCTCGTGTAATCTTGCATCAGCATTGTTGTGTTGGCACAGACCGCTGTGGTCGGGGAGCTGCTTATTGGCCCTTTTGTGTCGTTTTTGTAGACTTTATTGTCACCAATAGGGAAATGTGTCCTCTGCTGACCTAGCCTGGCCTTTGCCATCCGTAAACTCCGGTCAATTATCCTTTCCCTAAATGTACGTCTGGGTCTGATCTCAGTGGCTGCGTTTCATCGATTGAATTTCAACCTACCATTCAGCGAGCGGGGGAGGCAGGTGTTGTAGGTGACGTCAAGGAAGCTCTTCAATCCGTTCTGGTTGGCTCCCAAATATCCAGAAATTATAATTGAAGCCTTGGAATGTGCAAGGAATGCTCCCAAGAGTTATGAGAGAGTTATGATGCTGCTTCACTCAACACGGGCGCATTACATACGTCACGACCAAACGCCAGCAAAAATCAGATCCAATTGTTTCGTAAAACCAGGCGACATTTGACCCATTCTTCAACTGGGGCTTCATGGCTACTTGGGATATGTTACAAAATTGTACATGGGTACCCAAAACGGTCATCCATACATTTCATTAGCTTGTGTTCAATGGCGCGTGTCACAGATGTTGTTATTTTGTTTTTATTTACTTACTTAACTTAAAGATTTCAAAGAGAGAAAATGCTGTGATAACCACCATCATTCGATGCAAAATCACACGTTTTGGGAAATTGGTGGGATTTGAAAAGAGCAAGGACAGCGTGATTTCCTATTAGGCTCTATGGGGGACATCTTTCTTGGCGGAACTGCAGTACCACTAATTAAATCGACTACACGTGCAATTGGATGACGCAGTAACACCATTTTTTATAATCCATCCATCCTGGAGACCATCTCCACATAGTGCGGGAATGGAACCAGGGACCGTCTTGCTCTATGGCGAGAGTGCCACAGATTTTTCTGGAATATAATTTTGCGGGAAGGAAGATGAAATGCGTGAGTGTCTCAGATCTCCATGGGAAGTGAGATAATTGGTCTGCATGCTACGCTGAGTTATTTTCAAACTTGGTGGGAACAACGCGCGCATTAATGAACTGATGATGACATTATTAACACATGAATTAGCAAAACCAGAATTGAATTTCTGTTTGTTACCCCTCATTAGACACTACTGTCGGTGTGTTACTGGGCAAAACAGGTTTACTTTGGGATATTTGGTGTGTGCAAAGCTATATGCATTGATAACGTACAGTAGAGCAAAACATAGCACCTTTTCCACCCGATGATACACACGGTTCTAAAAAAAAAACCTGAACAGATGTTCTTAAAGTTTTACTACCAAACACCATCATAAAATAATTGGCTTAAACAGCGCCTTTAAAACTTCAACAATATTGAATACAGTTTGAACTATTTCTAAAATAAGCTAATTAACTATTGCTGTAGCGCTGTTTCAATGTTTTTTTATTTCTCCAAGTAATTAACAAGTTAAATGAAACCAAATTGTACCAATTTTAATTCATAAATACCAGCACTGCAAGGCCATTATACATTTATTTAATCATCAAAAGACATACCTGCAGTTATAATGTGTTTCATTCATACCTTAATTTAATGAATAATCCAGTAAATGTTTTAACAATTTAACAACTGCAGTCTTACGGGTGAACTTTCATGCCCTTTTTTACCTGATTCTCATTTTAATCATTTTAAAAATTGTTATTACTGTTCTTTATTATTTGCTGTTACCTTGTCCTATGTTCCCTTGTTTATGATTTGTTTATGATTTGTTAAATGTAAATGTTATTGTTTTTTTATTTTTGGGGTGGGCGCTCATAAGAATTTGGCTTCGGCCCACTCCTTTTGAGCAGAACACTGCTCAAACTAAATAAATAAATACACAAAATCAGTGCCATCTTTACACATAAACAATAAGCTATAATCACATGTTACTAAAATTAGCCATGCTGCTTTATTCCTTGCAAAAAAATAAAATAAAAAAAAGAATAATAATCAACGGGCAACCCCGTGAACTGCTACCTTAACGTGGTGGGGTTGTTTGAGTGCCTGAATTATCCGAGGAGCTATGTTGTCTGGGGCTTTATGCCCCTGGTAGGGTCTCCCATGGCAAACAGGTCTTAGGTGACGGGTCAGACGAAGAGCAGTTCAAAGACTCCTATGGACAGTATACTAACAAGGACCGTGACGTCGCCCGGTATGGCGCAGCCGGGGCCCCACCCTGGAGCCAGGCCTGGGGTTGGGGCTCGAATGCGAGCGTCTGGTGGTCGGGCCTCTGCCCACGGGGCTCGGCCGGGCACAGCCCGAACGGACGACGTGGGCCCGCCTACCTGTGGACCCACCACCCGCAGAGGGATCCGTAGGGGTCGGGTGCAGAGAGGACTGGGTGGCAGTCGAAGGCAGGTGCCTCGACGACCTGGTCTGCGTGCGCAGCTTCTGGCGTTCGGGACATGGAACGTCACTTCGCTGGGGGGGAAGGAGCCTGAGCTTGTGCGGGAGGTAGAGAGATACCGGCTAGATATAGTCGGGCTCACCTCCACGCACAGCCTGGGTTCCGGATCCCAACTCCTGGAGAGGGGCTGGACGCTCCATTTTTCTGGAGTTGCCCGCGGGGAGAGGCGGCGGGCTGGGGTGGGTTTGCTCATAGCCCCCCAGCTCAGCCGTCACGTGTTGGAGTTCACCCCGGTGAACGAGAGGGTCGCGTCCCTACGCCTTCGGGTCGGGGACAGGTCTCTCACCGTTGTCTCGGCCTACGGGCCCAACATCGGTGCAGAGTACCCGGCCTTCTTGGAGTCCCTGGGGGGGGGTACTAGATAGTGCTCCGGCTGGGGACTCCATTGTTCTACTGGGGGACTTCAACGCCCACGTGGGTAACGACAGTGAGACCTGGGTGGGGGTGATGGGGAAGAACGGCCTCCCCGATCGGAACCCGAGTGGTGTTCTGTTATTGGACTTCTGTGCTAGTTACGGTTTGTCCATAACGAACACCATGTTCGAGCACAAGGATGTCCATAAGTGCACGTGGCACCAGGACACCCTTGGCAGGAGGTCGATGATCGACTTTGTAGTTGTGTCATCTGATCTCCGGCCGCGTGTCTCGGACACTCGGGTGAAGAGAGGGGCTGAGCTGTCAACCGATCACCACCTGGTGGTGAGCTGGATCCGCTGGCAGGGGAAGAAGCCGGTCAGACCTGGCAGGCCCAAAACGTGTTGTGAGGGTCTGTTGGGAACGTCTGGTGGATCCCTCTGTCAGTAGGGTCTTTAACTCCCACCTCCGGAAGAGCTTCACCCAGATTCCGAGGGAGGTAGGGGACATGGAGTCCGAGTGGACCATGTTCTCCTCCTCCATTGTCGATGCGGCTGCTCGTAGTTGTGGCCGTAAGGTCTCTGGTGCCTGTCGCGGCGGCAACCCCCGAACCCGGTGGTGGCGCCCGGAAGTAAGGGATGCCGTCAAGCTGAAGAAGGAGTCCTATCTGGCCTTGTTGGCTTGTGGGACTCCGGAGGCAGCTGAGAGGTACCGGCAGGCCAAGCGTGCTGCAGCTCGTGCAGTCGCAGAGGCAAAAACTCGGGTCTGGGAGGAGTTTGGAGAAGCCATGGAGGAGGACTATCGGTCGGCCTCGAAGAGATTCTGGCAAACCATCCGGCGCCTCAGGAGGGGGAAGCAGTGCTTCACCAACACTGTTTACAGTGCGGGTGGGGGGCTGCTGACCTCGACTGGGGAGGAGGTCGGGCGGTGGAAGGAGTACTTCGAGGATCTCCTCAATCCCACCGTCACGTCTCCCGATGAGGAGGCAGAGGCTGGGGACCCGGAGGGGGGGCTCGTCCATCACCCAGGCTGAAGTCACCGAGGTGGTTAGAAAGCTCCTCGGTGGCAAGGCCCCGGGGGTGGATGAGATTCGTCCCGGGTACCTTAAGTCTCTGGATGTTGTAGGGCTGTCTTGGCTGACACGTCTCTGCAACATCGCGTGGCGGTTGGGGACAGTGCCTCTGGATTGGCAGACCGGGGTGGTGGTCCCCCTCTTCAAGAAGGGGGATCGGAGAGTGTGCTCCAATTACAGAGGGATCACACTTCTCAGCCTCCCTGGTAAGGTCTATTCCAGGGTGCTGGAGAGGAGGATCCGGCCAATAGTCGAACCTCGGATTCAGGAGGAACAATGCGGTTTTCGTCCTGGTCGTGGAACACTGGACCAGCTCTATACCCTTCATCGGGTGCTCAAGGGTTTGTGGGAGTTCGCCCAACCAGTCCACATGTGCTTTGTGGACCTGGAGAAAGCGTTCGACCGTGTCCCTCGTGGTGCCCTGTGGGGGGTGCTCCGGGAGTATGGGGTACGGGGCCCTCTACTAAGGGCTGTCCGTTCCCTGTATGACCGTAGCAGGAGCTTGGTTCGCATTGCCGGCAGTAAGTCAGACCTGTTCCCGGTGCGTGTTGGGCTCCGCCAGGGCTGCCCTTTGTCACCGGTTCTGTTCATTACTTTTATGGACAGAATTTCTAGGCGCAGCCAGGGGCCGGAGGGTGTCCGGTTTGGGAACCTCAGAATCTCATCTCTGCTGTTTGCAGATGATGTTGTTCTGTTGGCTTCCTCAAATCAGGACCTCCAGCGCGCACTGGGGCGGTTTGCAGCCGAGTGTGAAGCGGCCGGGATGAGGATCAGCACCTCCAAATCTGAGGCCATGGTTCTCCACCGGAAAAAGGTGGCTTCCCCGCTTCAGGTCGGTGGGGTGTCCTTGCCTCAAGTGGAGGAGTTCAAGTATCTCGGGGTCGTGTTCACGAGTGAGGGACGGATGGAGCGTGAGATCGATAGACGGATCGGTGCGGCGTCAGCAGTGATGCGGTCGCTGTATCGGACTGTTGTGGTGAAGAGGGAGCTGAGCCAAGCGGCAGAACTCTCGATTTACCGATCGATCTACGTTCCCACCCTCACCTATGGTCATGAGATTTGGGTAATGACCGAAAGGACAAGATCGCGAATACAAGCGGCCGAAATGAGTTTCCTTCGCAGGGTGGCTGGGCGCACCCTCCGACATCGGGTGAGGAGCTCAGTTACCCGGGAGGAGCTCGGACTCGAGCCGCTACTCCTCCACGTCGAAAGGAGCCAGCTGAGGTGGCTAGGGCATCTGTATCGGATGCCTCCTGGTCGCCTCCCTCGGGAGGTGTTCCAGGCATGTCCTATTGGGAGGAGGCCTCGTGGAAGGCCCAGGACACGCTGGTGGGACTATGTCTCCATGCTGGCCTGGTGTCGCCTCGGGGTCCCCCCAGAACAGCTGGAAGAGGTGTGCGTGGATCGGGAAGTCTGGGCATCTCTGCTGAGACTGCTGCCCCCCGACCCGGCCCCGGATAAAGCGGAAGAAAATGGATGGATGGATGGATAATAATCAATGGTCATGGTTAAGGGACATTGACCAAGCAAGTTCTGCAAATGCCACCAAAACACAACTGCAAATGCAAACACAATAAAAAAAATAAAACAATCCAGAGTAACAATCTCTACTTTATGGAACACTAAAGTAACAAGTCATTACTGAAACGTTTTATTGCAGAGAATAGAAGTCTGCTGTAGATGTATTCTTTTGATGTGGTGTTTCTAAAGTTGCTAACAATGGCAAGGATGAATACATGTATTAAATTGAGCTCCAAGGTGCCGCAAGCACAGCGGGATGAGACTTCGCTTCTGCTCGTGGCATGACACCTGTCGAGGGCGACCTGCTGTGCCTTCTACAGCCTCACGCATTCATTTAGTACTCCCTGTTTTACGGCTGTCTCCTCAACAAACCAGCTAGACAGAAGATGGTAAATCAGTACCCAGGCAAGATGAAAGATTTCAAGAAACAACCTCAGCCTACATTGTTATGGTGTTCATCTGTTTACATTTAATGAGCTGCTGTGGACACCTTTAAAAAATCATCAGATAACAAAGAGCAGAATCTGTCATGAGCCTTTCCCACAACTCTGTCAAACTGGACAGAAGTTTGGAACTAAAGTGTAGCCTTGAACTTATAAAGAAGCAGCCATTTGTCGCAGCGTGACGGTGCTCTCTCTTCAGGTTAGTAACACTCTGTTTTTGCCCTGCTTCTCCACGCTGTTGCATCATTTTTCTCAAATAGCTCCATCCTACAGCATATGCTATTTGTCCGGCACAATGAGAACATAATACATTCTAATGATAGCATAGGTTTAGTCTATTAACCTAAAAGGTTTCGGTGAGGTTGAAGAATGCAATAGAAAAAAGAAAAAAACATCGGGGAGCCAAACCACTCGCAGCCAAAGTTGTTTTCTGACTGACGTATCCAACCCTCCCCAAACCCCGCAGTCAGTGTACAACTTTAGGTGAAGAAGAAGAAGATCTTTATTTATATAGCGTCTTTCACAGACATGGTCACAAAGCGCTTTACATGAAAGAATCTTGGTTGTTCAACTAGACATCAATTTTATTCAGCAGATTTAACAAAGTTTGGCAACATGGATGGGGCCCTTGAAACTAACTTAGTGCTTTTAGTGCACCCTGAGTCAGGTAAATAACCGGATGAAAGTGTCAAAGCTTTTACTGGAGAAATTTCTCTGCCAGTGTGAATACAGCACTCTTCTTCACACTGTGTTGTATTGATCTGCTGAAGTGTGCAAACCTTCCTGGAAAATTGCATTCCTTAAATGTAATATGATTCAATTTATATATTTGGTTGCCATGGCAAAACATTTTATTCATTTTGTGGCTTCCCCTGTTTTAAACATCACAGGACTTTCTGGAAAAGGCTTTGTAAATTAGTTATTGGGGAGCATTCACTGTGCAAGTAATGAAATAAGAAAACATATTTTTGTTTTTAAACAATGGAAGAGGGGACAAGTAAATTAATGTAAAGTGAGTTAGTTGTGGTCCAAACACATTCTTAACTTTCTTAGCACATTTCTATATCCCAATTCTTAACAGGGATGAGTTTATAAGGTCACTGTCACAGCAATGCTATAAGGAGCCTGCAAATTCATGAAATTGATACCAATGCTTTATGATTAATTGGCTGCTGTATTGCCTTTTAGGGAGGTTGTAACATGTCTCGTATTGTACTGTTGATGTACAGTTCAGAGAAACTGATTTATTGTGTTATTATTCATGCATTGCCTGAAATCTAGCTGTTGTTAGCGAAGTTTGGGCCTTTATGTTCATACTGTCTTTTTGGTTTTAACTGTTTAAGTTTGTTCTTTTTGTAAGACAGAAAACTGTTTACGTGTTTAGTGTTTATGGGAGGTGTGGTGTTAAATGCAGATAACAAATTCAAGACAGTAGCGTTGAAAAGAAAGTGTGCATTATGTAAGAAATTGAGAACAGTTCATGCCTATTATGTAAAGCAGTGGAAGAAAGTTTGTTGTTACTTTAAAAAAAGTAATGTAGATTAGGGCTGAAAGCTACATCGTTATCGTATCGATATCGAGATATGAACATTAATATCGAAAAAGCAAGATATATAAACTATATAGATTATTATCAATAAAACTGCACTCTTTTGTATTTTGATGTTTTTATTTTTCTGAAAAAGTTTTGGTTTTCACCGAACCCGTAGTTATATCGTATCGATATCGAGATATCTGGCATAAATATCGAGATATGAAATGTTGTCTATATCGTTCAGCCCCAATGTAGATACTACGCACTACCTAACTACCTCATCACTGTGAAAACAGTTATCATTGTACATTACTGTGAAGGGACGTTTCTCAAATCATCTCTCATCCCATGTGTAAATAATGGTGTAATAGGTAGGCAATAATAGGTGTAAATAAACTACTCGATAGTGTCAAAGTGCTTGCAAGCAAGAAGCCTTCTTGATAAAAATGTGATTCAAAATGTGATCATTAATTTTATGGGTACTGATGTGCAAAAATATTGTCGCAATCAGGAACTAGAGTTCGAAGCAACCTCAAACTGCTAATAAGGCAATTATTTTGATATTCTACTAAGATTCGAAGTTAAATTCTAATTCGGCTTTCGGGATGTTTTTACACTTCTCATTAGCATTAGCTTAATTCTATTGCTATAAACCTTTTGTAAGCAAGTGAGCTGGAACACAAAGCACAGAGACACAAAGAATTGTACAACACAGGACCATATCACATAACCATGTATTTATAGAATACCACCAGCAAATAGCATCTATAAAACGCTGGCCAACATCATAAATAGTTGTGGATCCAAAACAAAACCTTGGGGCACTCTAGGGGTCACTGAGTCACAATCAGAAGAGAAATTGAAAGCTTAAATGTGACAATGTTACAGAAACACCTCTACTCGAAAACTTGTAAGTATGAATCAACCCCAAACTTACCCACCTGCAAATTGGGCAATTATTCTACTCCTCAACAAGGTTTTGAAGTTGATAACTACATTTTACATTCAGAGGAGACAGTTTGTTGAACTGTTAAGGGGGGGTGCTATTTTTAGAGGAACCCTTTTTTTTGTGCCAAGGTTAGACAAGTACGGAAATTGCATCACTGCTTTCATTTGCGTGGAATTATTTTCACTGTTTTAAAGTTTTTCTTACAGATGCTTGAGATAAAGGCGAATCAAAGACAATTGCTATTATCATTCCCTTGCATTAGGGGAGAGTGGAAGGGGGTGAAATTGAGAGTCTGAGCGTGGCAGAGACAAGTAATGCTGATTTCACAGGTAGATTCAGAAACCTAGCCAAGATGTCCACACTAGAGTTTTACATTTTCGTGCGAATTTAGTGGTTTAGCTTCGTACCGCAAGCTGTCTCTGTAAAACTATAACGGTTCAAGCGCTGATAGAGATTTTGTACATTGTACGTTTTCTTATAGGGCAGGGGAAACCTGTAGTGTTAAAGAGTAGACTATGGTTTTCAACAAAGGTTGATCTCTATTAGTCCCATTACTTCCTCAGATCATTTAAAGATAGCTTAGGACATAGGTAAATGTTAGTCTCTATAAAGGACTAACATTACTTTTCCTCTTAAGCTGGTTAGGCTACACATTGTACGATTGGCTGCCTGGGATGAATGATGAGCTCTCGAAAATCTTATGTCATAGATAGAACTGTTATATGACGAGCTGCTACGGACATCAAGCAGTGTCTGCTCTATTTGAACGCTGGTCGCAGAGTGAGCCAGCTATGATCTCGGTCAAGTGGGTCACCAACTAAAGTCAAGACTGACGCACGGCAAGAGACAAAAGCAACCAGCAGGCATGATCGGACTGCATTTTGAGTTTCCTGTAGTTTTCAGCGAAAATAAACACTGCAAGCCGAACATGCCTTCCAGAGCTGGAAGCTCGCTACTATGATTCAATCTTCAAGCCATGACCCAGTGGAGACATGTGCTGCTGTCTTGGAATGGGAAAATCTAAAAATCCTTTAATATAAAAAATGATGAAATGTACACGTGAAACTACATAGAGCTCGTCAAGCCCAGTGTTCGAGTAGAAAACGTTGAATCTTGTTCAGACATTTCTTTCATGACCACTTTTTTATTTTTTTATTTTGGGATCGTTAGCAAATACACACATTGGCAGAACCTTTTTTTCTCTCTACAGGCACGTCTCACTCTTTGAAGCACTCACTCACAGTCGTTGCAGCTGAGTGGGTTTTACGTAATGCGGTTGGGAGATCTCACCTTGTAACAGAGAGGTAGCTGTGGTGACCGTCTCAGGGACTCCATCTTTGCTGTAAATGGACTGAAGGAACTCTGGGACACAGTCGTTCTCATCCACAATCACCACCCGCACCTAGGGGACAACAGAACAGGTGTGAATGATCAAGGAAACCAAAGGGGTGAGAATGACAGTGTATGCACTTATACACTTATGGGTTGCAGGGGCAGAATTTCTCCCAGCATGTTCTCCATTTCAAGGACTTTTGACCATTCAAAAATATAAAATAGTTTGTGTTGCATTGCTATGTAGAAATATTTCCTGGATTCATGTCATGTGAAATATCTTAAGTGAAAACGCACAACTGTTGAACCTCATTATATATCTTTATCCAATCATACCACAACACTTAGATTAATTTGTGTGCCTAATATCTGTGGTTTCCAAAATGTAACAAACATGTGTTACTAGCATTAGGGATTGATTATGTGTGCCTAATAAAAAAAAATAAAAATAAAAAAAAGGTAAATATTTGCACAGAAAATTAAGACACCAACTTTGATATACATACATCTTCCATTTAAATCATTCATGAAAATGTTGTAATCGTTTGACTGTTGAATGAACCCAATGAATTTCAAAATGACACTGTAATAAACTTGGGGCAACTTTCAAAGCTGTGGAGCTGACATAAGCTGTGGCTTTTTATAAGATTCGTTCAATTCTCAGGTCAAACATATTTTCCTTACTGACTCAATGTCTCCTTTGCTGATTATCTGTGGGTGGCCAATGGAGAGTACATTTCTGCCAGGCTAACATAACCTTATTATGCGGCTGACAATCATTCACAAATACCCATTGACTGCCGGAATCTAGCATTGCTAAATTGATCATCTTTTCATTACAGATTTTGCTTCAGGGGCACTCCAAAACTTGCCGTTTCTCTTAGAGTGAACCGCATCGCCTGTACTTCTGTGCTCGGATTGCCAGATGATCAGCCTTCGTAGCCTCAAGGTAAGACCCGCAATCACGCAGCCTCCAGCGCATGTGCTCCTGCTTACATGTGCTGGGATGAGGGGTATAAACGTGCAGAAACGCAGATAGAGAGATTACGTCATATGTAGCACACATATAACTCCAGCGCTATCATTTTAGCATTAGGGAGGAGATGAGAAGCACAGCGTGCGGTTAAAAAAACCATCACATGGTTGAGTTTGTCCACAAAGGATTTTCCACGCTGTCCTCATCTTCACAGTTCTCATTTTAAGGCCTGTTACAAGCTTGGCTGAACGATTTTCGGGTTATATCTAGTTGCAATTTTTTTCATGATAAAGTTACAATTTCAATTTCATTTTTTATATGTGTTTTTTTTTTTTTGGTCCAAAACGTGTTTGTTAAAGGTCTGAACTACAGAGTCAGACGGTTCTCATGGAGCCACTGTGAATTTGGTAGCAAAAAGAAGTCACCCACGCCTTAAACTCCCTTTTAGACAAGTGCAAGTGTCCATTGTGAGATCAATAAAGTCCCATCTTATCTTATGACTGGTTGTAAATTAGTGATTGCCCTTTTCCATTTCTCACAGAATAAATGCATGACAAAGTTAAATACATACTGGAGTGACCTTCAACTGAGCTCAGATCTTAATAATATGGAATACATTCATTTTAAATCGAAAAACTTTTAACACCATATTTTGTTTGGACCTTAGTATGAGTCGTGCAAAAACAAATCACTGATTGTTGGGTAAACACTGTTAACTGAAAGGGTCATTACAATAAAATACATCAAAAAGAGATACTGTATTATAAGTTTTCAATACAGCTTTCACATTTTTTCTCTTTATGTAAACAGTTCAATCAGGTGCTTTGCCTATGGTAGACTTTTCTGCAATGCTGCATTCAATGTTGTGGAACCACACGGAGGATGCTTCTTTCTCATTAACACAAGTTCTGATTCCTCTTTCGTTGGAGACTAGAGAAAACACAGACATAAATATTTCAGAGCCGTTTCTTCAAACCGCCACAGTAAAAGTTGTCCGATCTGGAATAACTGTACAAGCCTCTCCGAGTACAAAGCATGGGCACATTCTAAATCTGGGATTATTACTTCCAACAGCATCCGAAATTGGTTTCCTTTTGGTTCAGAGTGCATTTCATCTGTGACTAACCCAAATTAACCCGATCCCAAACCCACAAAGAGAAAGTTTCCAACCCGCACCACATCCCGGCTCGAACCCTGACCCGATTCCGCCGCATTATTCCACATCTTAGAGCACCGGCTGCGGCAAAGAGCGTGCCTCGCAGTAGGTCAGCGTCACGGAATGCAATGTTGAGCACTTTTCGCCGGGGCCCTGAGCAAACGAACGCGAGTGTGCAGAAAGGATTTTCCTACGCCCCATCCTTATATGTGTGAGTGTGAGGGAGAGGGTTGGCGTAATGCTGCCCAGTTCATTAGGGACGTGGAGGCAAACACAGCATCTTCTGAGCTATAGCGCAGATGTTGACTTACAGCATTGAGGGGAAATAAATCGGCGCTGGACGGGCAAGAGAGCTGTTCTGACCCTAGTCCCATTTCTGCTTCGGATAAACATAGAGGAGTACACGGCGGAGTGTAAATACCAGCGGTATTAAGTCCTGCTAGGTAAGATGAAATTCTGTAATATCACTTAATCCTTTCGCAAAGATCAACTGCAACGCATTGGACAACAAATAATGAAAAAAAAAGGGCCATGTCAACTCCCTGAAGTGATTTGTGTGTTCTTTTTCCATCAGCTTTCAATAAATCTAAGGGCACACGTGTGTTTGCATGCCCCTATGAATGCATGCGAGCGCGGGGTGAGAGCAAATAGCAAGAGCTCAGCAAGAAATATGAGTTTACAGTATAAGTGCGCATTGGAGCGGGGGGGGCTCAGATTGAAGGAGAAAGAGTGGATGAAGCCGGGCGTTTTCAAAGCGAGACGAGCTTGAGCACATGCACAGGCGCTCGTGCACACTCTCAGACACACACACACACACACACACACACACACACACACGCACAAACACGGGAGAGAGCTGCGGGGAGGTCTCGGGCTGGTTAGGTAACTAATGGTGCCGATGAGCTATCACTCCTGAAGGGGGAAGCTTGGATTCTACCTGCAAATTAAAGTCATGCTCGGTGACTCCGTCCCACACAATTACACCGGGCCAGTACGCGGTTTGGGAAAGATGGAGATGGATGGGTGCAAAGCGGAGGGAATCAAAAGCAAAAACTGATAAGTGAAGGAGAAATAGTATCCCTTAGCAGTATAAGCTTTAAAAAGGCATGCGGCGCTTCACTGGCCCTGTGCATACTTAGTGAGCAGGAGCTAAGCCAGACTTATCTTGGCTATTGAATTCATTTCTCCGCTTTCCTCAGTGACATAATCGGTATTGGCCGGGCCATGGAGCAGCGACTTGATGTGAAATATATATATATATATATATATATATATATATATATATATATATATATCACATCTACTAACGGTGTAGTTCAGCAGACTTGACTCTGTCAGCAAAGTGGACTTTTAGAAAACCGGTCAGGAGCGAATGTGTAGGCCACTGTCGTCAAAAGTCTCCCATCTTGACACAAACTACGTAAGCCTGACCCTGCTTAGCTTATTTGTTATGCTCACAGTCCAGGTGTGTGCTGGAAATGCCCCAGATGTCCCCAAATAATAGCTTCATGAAGTATTATTTATAGTGGTGTGTATAGCAAGGGGCAAGTTTATATTGAAAACATACATCTCTGTTGGCAGTGCAGTGTGTCATGGGGGCTCAGATGTCCTTCCAATTGTAAGTGCGCTTTGTCTGAGCTGTGCAGAATACAAGCTGGGCGACAACAGGAGTGGAAACGGGACATATGAGCCTGGAGAATCTATACTATATTTGAAAAGGTACCCATGCAATCACAGGGAGGAGCCCCTGGGGAAGAGTTCGGACCAGCTGGAGGGACTACGTCTTTCAGCTGGCCTGAGAACACCTCGGGTTCCCCCGGAAAAGTTTGCATGGATAGGAGAAGAAGAAAAAGAAGAGCTTTATTTATATAGCACCTTTCACAGACATGGTCACAAAGCGCTTTGCATGATGAGACAATATTACATTCCCTCCATACTCGGTGGTGGTAAGCTACCTTTGTAGCTTCAGTTTCCCCTGACCACCATCAGTCATACACGCACACACATCATTCATCCTGGCCTATTGTACATGTTTTTAGTGGTAGGGGAAACCGGAGTAACCAGAGCAAACCTACGCAGACACGGGGAGAAAATGCAAACTCCACACAGAAAGGCCCCGTCCAGGTGGGATAGGGATGTCTGGGCATCTCTGGTCAGATTACAGCCTCTGTGACCTGACCTCGGATAAAGCGGAAGAACATGGATGGGTGGCAACCATAAGATTACGTAATGAACTGCATATTATTTTTTACTGTATGTTCAGAATTTATCTTCACTGGCAAAAAATGCCATTTAATCTGATATAAATTACCTAGTAATAATAAGATAGTAATAATAAGAGAACAAGGATTAATTTGCTTAAAATAAGAGAAAAGAACCCAAAAAATCAGTCTTGTTCCATTGGCAACATGATAGTCTAAATCTACTTAAAAACATTACAAATTCCACCATTTCAAGCAGTTTAAAGCTGTTTTTATCAAGAAAAGATGCCCCCGTGTTCCATGTTAGAAACTGCTATATACAATATCTTTGAATCCAAACCATGAAAAAAATCCAGTATATAATATCACCTCCAATAATCTATCCTTTGTAATCTATACTTTATAGATTATTAATCTGTTACTCTATGGAAGTACTATTAAAACGTTGTATTTAAAATAAAAACAATTCTCTGTCAAAAAATTATTCAGATGCCAGAAGAAAGATAATATATTATTTACAGATTCTATCATTATTGATGTGGCTATACATGTTTCATTATCTTAAATGATTTAACTGTAATTTGATCACAACTGGTATCAATTATTCAAGAGACTCTACAAAATGTAATATATGGAAAGGTAAATGATAGATGCACTGGGCACACAAATACCCCAGTCTATTGTATTCCATTTGAAAATACATGTAAGCCCCCAATTCCACACATATCTTTGTCTGATGCTATAACCGGCTGGATTAGACACTGAGCTGGATAGGCTTTTTAATCCTGAATTATTACAACTGTTTTTAGGAGTTGCGTCTTCTGTTCAATATGCCTGGCTAGCATGTTTGGGTACTATTGCGTCCGAAATAATTTCTGAGAGAACTGATATTTTGATATAGAGCTAATTAAATTTGGACAAATGACAGTGACTAGACTTAAGTACACCTTTAATAGCACCTGAGAAAATGTATAGTGGATGAGGACTTTTAGACATATTTAGACAACTAAAATACCAACTACCAAATACTATATGCATTTCAGAGCATGTTTGTTGAGGTCTAATCTACAGGCACAATAAGACCCCACAGTGATGAATATGTTGTTGTTTTCAGTGAAACTTTTTAATAGTCTTGAAAAGCCTTTACAAGATATCACAGTTCAAATTGTGCAACCCCTAATTACACAGAGCAATATTTCCATACCGAATGATCTATATACGGAAATGAGATGGTTATTTAAAAGTATTTTCAGGAAGGGAAACAAGGGAAGCCTTTTGCTCTGCAGCATAAAGCACTTAGGTGTTGTTGTAGCCATTCAGTCGCCCATTAACCTCTCAATTGTTCCACCGTGGAGTAATGGCAAGTTCCTGTACAGGCTTTAGCAGAAGTAAAGACAAGGGCATTAGGCTATTCTCGGCCTCATGGCTAATAGCTTCCACTGTCAACTGTAACAGCCGACTGCTAACTATTTTTCATTAAGCACAGGGTTCAACCTTACAGGGATAATGTGGTGGCAATAACAGCAAACGTGACAAAGGGTTTGCGTTAGGATTAGGCTGAAATCAATCAGGGGGTAGCTCTGTTTGGAGAAATGTAAAGAAAGAAATGAGGAAACAATGGGCAATGGCTTTTTTTGGAGCGGCATAGCTTGGCATCTCACAACAACAAAAATATAGATGTGAGTCTAGGTCCTTTTTTGGTTAGACGATGCCACATCAGTAGTACAACAGTGATATGGCAGATTTACCAGCCATTGATATTTGTATGGGTTTGGACAGAATTTGAACTGTCTACCCTCTGATTGGAAAGCAATTTTTCACTGACTGTACTGCAGCCCCTAAGCTAAATGTTACTGCCACTACTGCTAGGACGACAGTGGCTCTGAAGGAAGAGAAGGTCGTCGAATATTGGGCAAGACAGTTCACCCTCCTGTGCATTATTATTTCTTCTTCTTCTTCTTCTTCTTCTACTCCAGGATCTTGCCTCACTTACCTGCGTTGAATTGTGGGCACAGAGGCGCGAGCTTCTAGGCCGGTACAAAGAGGGGACGAACTTAAATTGGCTACGCCTACTAGCAAGAATTGACTGGTCTCCAATGGAATGGTCATAGAGATATTTCTACAAAGGACAACTTGGGTATGTTAAGTCTGTAATGCTTAAGTCACCAGGTCAAACAGCCATGACCTCCGTTACTCATCATGCATACACTCGTGCAAGAAGTGTTAACACGGTTTAAATGGAACTGCATCCATTATGCGCCATGTGAAGGTGTGGTGGGTTTCTGCACTACGAGCACTTCTGGGAAATGGATTGCAAGCTTCAGTGGCATCAACAAAGTATGGGTTTGGAACTGGTTACACATATGTCATAGTGAGGAGAAGCGCAAATAGCATGATGGGGAGGACCGGAATACTTCACTCAGTGATTGCAAGCTGTCCAAACAGGGATAAAACCCCCAATTTCCTGAGAGGCAGGATCCTTCACAAAGCACCACCAAACAGCTCACACACATGAATAAAAATAAAATAAAAAACTTATAAAATGAAATGATTATTCTATTTTAAAAATCTCTTCTGAAAAGCTGGGATAAATTTGAATACAAATTGTGTTGATTATTATTCCGTTCCCACCCAAACACATTCAGTGACCCAGGTAAGATTACTCTCTTCCAAATTGCCCACTCCAATCAAATGCCTGTTGTAGCTGATTTACTGGTGACCATTAACTGAAAAATACATCAGCTGGATGCACCAGAAAACCTGTCGGAGGAATACTTAACCCACTTCATGGACAGTCCTTAATGTTTGGAAGTTGTCTGCCCTGGCTATTCCCCTGTTCTGACCCACGTTCTCAATATTAACATCCTCTCAGATAGATAATTAGGTCCCTCTGGGTATTATACTTTTGCATGTATTTGAATTTCAATATTTACTTTCATTTGGCCTTTTGCCCTCTACATCTGCAAACACATGTAGCCTTTTAGCTAGATGATTAAGAAGCCCTCTTTTTAAATATTATATATCCTTCTTGACTGAACTGCCTTTATTAATCCATGCTGGGTAATATAAGGGAAAAATCTCGATCAGTATAAATTATTATTATTTTTTTTATAAATATGGTCCATAAACATAGACAAGATAGGCCATGCTTTCCTCTCCATTTACGTATCATTTAACAACAACAATATACACCAGGGTTGTCCTCATTCATTTGAGGTCACTGCATAGAAAATCACATTCACAAAAACTGATTATTACGTGGATTATTTGTGTTTGCTATTTGCTTATGCTCTTCCTTTTCTCCCCAGACTATCTTTGTTTTGTAGATGCTTCGCTATTTTGTGTGTTCTTCTTGTAAATGTCAGTGTCATTAAGACGTAGGTGTATAAAAGCTTGTGCCACAGTCCATTATCCACAGTAATGACAGGAGGTTGCAGCTCTCGTGTCTCTTCTTTCTTTCCTGTTCCTTGCCATTAGACACAGTATTTAGTGCAAGTCCTCTCGCTCTTGTTTCGTATAGACCCTGCTACAATAGGCTCTACCTGTGGTTGATGGTGTACCATCCATAGATCTAGATGGTATGTATAACTTTAATATATGTTGCCTATCTGTACACCGTGAAGGGCCAAGGTAGTTAGACCTCGCTGGTGTACAGATAGACCATGCAGTGACACCAGCCTTTTTAATGTGTGAACCTATGGTGCAATATTACACCCTGCAGCTTTACGGAGCAACAACTGTACACAGACCATGCTGCTGCTCAGCAATTGTGGAGTACAATCATATTAAGGGAATCCCATGCTGGATTTGCCTTCTTTTATTCATGTATTTGTACTTTCCCTGTGCTTGTTTTTTTTACATGAACCGACATAGTCTTTCGATGATTGCTTTGGTTAGTCCGGTATCAATCCCACCCTTTGGAACTTCGGAAACTGGACTACAAAGAGAAAATAGATCTGGCTGGCCAGGTAACCCTGCTGATGTCCAAACCTACAGACCTCATGCTGTACGGGTCATGAAGTATGAAAAAACCCTTATGAAGACCAAGATGAGCCAGACTCTGGTTCTCTATAATCATTGTTATTTACAGACCTTGATCATTGCATAATGAGGTTGCTGTACTGATCATAATGTTCTGAAGACCACGTTGAACGGCCTCTGTTTGTGTGCTGACTGTGATGCAGTGAACATGATGATACACAGTTCCTGGTTATGGAATAACAAGCCATTATTATGTGCAGACCATGGCAATGTACTGACTGTGCTGCTGTACAGACTATCGATGTTCTATAGGTTTACGGTTTGTCTTTTTTGTGCCTCTGCAATCCACTTCCCTCAACGCCACTGTGCAGTCTTCTAGGGCAGTGTTTTTCAACCACTGTGCCGTGGCACACTGGTGTGCCGTGAGCTATTGTCTGGTGTGCCGTGGGAAATTATCCAATTGCACCTAGTGGGTCTGAACATTTTTATTTTTGAAAACAAATTAATTGTTATCCGCAAATAATGTTTTCGAGTGTCTGTTCTGTCTAGTGACAGACATAGAACTGACTTCCATATCAGTAAGTGGCCGCAGGTAGCTCATTTAGTAAGAAAATCAGTGATGCATGAATGCGACAGGTGGCGGTTACAGTGGCATTGTGGCTAGTAAGACTATATGGTGTTCCTATTAAAGACATATGTTCTGCTGTTGGTGTGCCTCATGATTTTTTTCAATGAAAAAAAAAGTGCTTTGGCTCAAAAAAGGTTGAAAAACACTGCCCTAGGGACTCTTTTCCAGAACTAACTCAAACTTCACATAGAAAGGTCCACAAGGCCCATATGGCCAAAGCCCCGCTAAAACATCCCGCTGTTGTACAGATCGTGACACAATATTGTGTAGACCCAACTTGTGTACAGGCCTTGATGCACAGAAGACAGACAGCAAACTTTCAGGGCCTGGTTACAAAGTGACAAGCTATTATTGTGTGCAGACCATGGCCGTGTACAGGCCCAGTGTACAGGAGATATAGACTCCGCTGATGCTGCTATTGCTGCCGTCTGTGGAGGCTGTCTGCTCGGAGGATGCAGAGGACAGCTCAGTTCATCGGGACATGTTTTCGCCCCAGGCCAGTGTAATGACGGGAAGCAGAGCAGATGCACCGGCGCCTGCAGCGGTCAGCCACTGTTCTCCCCGACTCCCTGACAAGGCTTGGAAGTGATAGGAAATCCCTACACAGACACGCCAAATACCCGAGTCTAACGGAGAAGGAGCGGAGATTATATTTACTTAGCACTACAGCTGTACTTGGCTGGGCCAGAGTCCCGCCTTTGAAACATGTCTGCGAATGAATGGGCTTTTGTAGTAAAGGGTTCAACAAAACCGTTTGAGGGTGAAGGCTGTACAATGGCATAATTCCAACACGCCACATCTGTATCAGAAATTAGAATTTGGATGTGAATAAAACTATTATTCGCCTGGTAATTTTACATTTTACATTGTAGTTGAGGTTTTTCAAAGCTGTTCAAATCAGGGAGAAGGGACGAAAAAAGACTGGGAGAAAATGTTGCACCGATTAGCTCTTCCATTAAATAACAGGCTGCTTACTTCACAACATTAAGCAAACAGCACCCTGCTCATCTAACATTATCAAATGATTCTAAATGATATAGCTGAGCTTTCAAAACACACATCCCACCTGTCGCCTAGAACTTGACCCACTTTTGGGAACCAGCAAATTTCACTCAACATCAGCACAGCGCAGTTTCTGACTGTACTTGATGTTATTTGTCTTGGCAACAGAAGGACTTGAAAACAAATGGATCTTGTCAAGGCGGACGATGATGAACAGCCGGGAGCATCCTTTGTGACACTGCGGAATTACATTGTGTTCTTAAATATAACTTTCAGCAGGCATTATCTCTCCAGAGGAAAGTGGTCCAGAAATGTTTACATCTGAATACTATTCCACCAACAATAAAGCAGGCTACTGGATCAAAACCTGCGAACAACAACAATGACTGATAATTAGAACATTGCAATCAGTCACATAATAGGGTATTAGTGGGTAAGTGGCTCGTCCAGGGATTTAATGATTGTAGTCAAGTTTGAACAGGTGTCCATTTAGTTCATGGGTAAGAAACTTCGCTTTGTTGCGCTGTTGATTTGCATCTTACCAAGACGAAATATGGACAGACAAGACTTCTACACGTCAATCTCAATCTTTGCAGTACAAAAGATAATGACGTTGCCCTCTAACGGTAAACAGGCGGGGAGGGCAGCCCGTCCCCAGACTTTCTTGTAAAGCTGGACATACTATGCATATGGATTTACAAATAGATTTAAACACATTATTTTGGGTGCCCCAGCATTGATAATTTACATATAATTTGATACAGGCGCTAGAGCCGGTCAAGATGTCATGTCGCGTGAGGCTCCTCCTGCAGCTTTGGGAATCCTTTATTAAGTACAGATCAAAGCACTGACAAGAAGAAACAGCTAAACAGGATTACCCGAGGATTACTGAAACCGGTGTGAACGGAGCGAAATACTCCTCCAGGTATGTCTTTGACATTATAACATTGTTTAAAGCTAAAAAAAACGTTCATATGGCATGATATGTCTCATAAAAATATATATATACATTTCCATGTTTTAAGTGTTGTTTTATTTTTTTAAATAATGTTGTGTGCATTCATATTTCTGAAAATAATCAATAGTGCGGCTCAGAGGAGGTATATATATTTTATATTTATTGGTTTATTTGGGGGCTCTGTTGTCGGGGGCTTCGTGCCCCTGGTAGGGTCTCCCATGGCAAACAGGTCCTAGGTGACCTGTTCAGAAGCCCCTTATGAGAGACCTCATAAGGGGCAGGTGGAGGGTCCTTCTGTGGACCCACCACCTGCAGGAGGAGCCATAGGGGCTGGTGCTATGTGATTTGGGCAGCTCCAACAGCTGCCCCCACGACCCGGCAACGGACAAGTGGAAGAAAATGGATGGATGGTTTATTTGGTCGGGACAGTGCATGTTAATGAACATGCATGTAAACAAGCCACAGCGGATTGTAGCCTTGGGCTAATTTCCATCCGTCGTCCCCCATGCGCACTCTCAAACACACTCAGATTTATCGTGGCCTATTGTACATGTTTTTAGTGGTAGGGGAAACCGGAGTACCCGCAGGAAACCTACGCAGACATGGGGAGAACACGCAAACTCCACACAGAAAGACCCCGTCCCTGGTGGGAATTGAACCTGGACCTTCCAGCTGTAAAGCACGAGCTCTAACTGCTGTACTACCGTGCCTCCCGCATGCTGGGGGGTTGCTACTTTTTGTTCCATCACTGGGCCAATAGTTGCACTTGAGCCATGGGCTTTAAATTAAATCTCCAGCAAAGGAAGTTGTTTTGTATGTGTGACGATAAGGCTTTGCTTGAACCTTTCAGGGTTAGTGGTTACCCAAACCTCAAGAGCGTCAGATGAGAATGACTACTGATTGAGAGAGAAAAATGTCGGCTTGCCGTGGGCTAATCCAAAGTAGCCTCTATCTATTTCATTTATTTTCTGATCTAAAACCGTGCCATGTGTTTTCCAAGGCAAGTGCCGTTCTAAAACCCACAGTTGAGCAACACAATCAGCCACCTGTGTGTGTAGTCTGGCGATTTCGAGCCAGTGTGTCGACCCACTGACCTCTGCCGCGCTGCTCATGCTATCGTGCTCCTCGCTCGCCCGAACTAATAGCAAGTATCGATGCTGGTCACTCTCGTAATCAATAGGGCGGGTCAGGCTGATTTCCCCCGTCTCCGCGGCGATGGAGAAGAGACTGCTGGGATTGATAAGGAGGCTGTAGGCGATTGGTTTCTTCTGGAAGGACACGGCAGGTGTGACCAGGAAGCTGAAGAGATGGATAGAGAGAGAGAAAGTAAAAAGAGAGGTGATTGAGCATTTCAGGGAGAGTTGATAAGGGGAGAGTTACAGCGATGGCCAGGGAACGGGCACATACATATTTTACACAGCCGAATGCATGCATTGAGTTGGAATATATTAATATAAATGATGTAAGCCAATACAGTCCATAAGCAATAAAAACATAATATGATGTTTATGCACCTTAGCGGAATCCAGCTCAATGTCAAGTTGTGTTATTGTTACAAGGTCAAGCACATACGCTCAGTGCAGTGTTTTGAATGCATGTTTACTATATGTGCTGAAGGTGATAGCTAGTATGGTATAGCTATGCATATTGTTGATGAAAAACATGCGGGAAAATAGATTCACTAAAGGTGACCAAATATGTCAAAAAAGTGTGAGATGCTGCTTTGGATTGTTTGGCTGTTTGAACAATAAAAACACATTTGGCCTGATGTTCTAAGTGTTCACACTCGTCAAAGAAGAGTTTGTGCTGAAGAGATGCAAAATGCAGATGTGGTTGAGATTTGTGTCGATCGTAAACGCCAGAAGGCAACAGTACAAACTAATTGTGCGTAGAATGTATGTGGATTGGGTGTAGAATTTGATCCAGGTGGGGCTAAAGTATTTCAAAGACTTTAAAGGATTTTGTTACTGACCGTGACTTTTTGTACAGCCTTGACATTCTTGGTAATCCTTACAAAGATAGTTATAGCCACTTGCTTTTTTCAATAAAAGTTTGAATAAGTTTGAATAAGAGTGAACTGTGATTATGTTGAAGGCACAGATTTTGTAACGCTACTCTCTACTTGAGAAAAATAAAGCTTTCAATTTCAAACTGAATATTTTCTTTGTAAAAGTAAATGTTTGCAACATTTATTTGTTCATGTTCTTTTTATGGTATGGTATATGTTTATTTGACAGGGAGAACACATCAACCGAGACATTCTTTACTTTGTAAACATTATTAAGACACCACTGTGAGACTTTTGTAACTGAAGTCCCCACTGTTGTAATAGTTAAGATTATGGTTTTGTTATGCAGCATGCGACCATGTGTGTTTTGCCCTTTCATGCCCCACTGAAGATTTACTAACCATTTAAAAGAATTTGCTCTTTGCATTCAGTATAGTAGAAGTATGCATTTAGATCTTATTTGTATATATTTGACAATGCCGACTCTTGAACTCTTGGAGTGTGCCTTGCTCTTAGACACACAGGCAGTATAGGCTCATTTGGGAACTCCCTAGTCAACACTTTGGTATAAATATATTTGGTTTGTTTCTCTGCACTGTTTGCGCTGTTGTCTTTCTTCATGATTGCCTCCACACATTCCTTGCTATAAATGCATAAAAATCTGTTATGGCGAGTGAATTTCACAGTAAAATCAACCAAACCCCAACTCACGTCTGTCCCTCCGGTGTGTTCTCCGGTATGGCGATGGTGAAGGATGTGTTGGTGAACTGAGGCGATCTCTCCCCAGCAACCACAGACACCATGACCGGGGCACTGCGGCTGCCCAGGCGGTCCGCGGCGACCACAGTCAGGAGGTATTCCCTGTCCCGCTGCAGGGGCAGTCCTGTGGTCCGCACCTGACCACTCTTCCTGTCCACCTCGAAGCGCCCATCGCCTCCTGAATGGGAAAAAGACAGCAACACAACGGGCTAATAATCTATGAATCGTAAAGACTTTATCACCACAACAGGTGCTTCACGGGGCTTATTGTGAAGCTGATTTGTTCAAACAGAAGAACCATTTGAAAGTAGCACTTATTGAAGAAGAACTGCCAACCATTAATACAAAACAATTCATTTATCTAGGCTAAGATTACACTTGCCATCCATTCGTCGTATCTGCTCAGGATTTCACATCTATTTCCCATAGATCACACAACAAAGCCGCACTTTAACTTTGAAAGAAATTACCAGTAGAGCTGGAGATAACAATTGAGGAGAGTGGCAGGAAGCAGGGGACAAAGACGTAAATACAGCCGCCTTCCCGAGACGTCAGGAATATGTCCGTTGCGAGCGGTGTCAGTAAATCAAGTGATAAATGTAGCCTGACAATAGGCTCTCCAAGCCCTTGTTTGTGCTTACGAATGCATGGCGCTAAAATGCTGTCAGACAGCAGCTGCTTGTTAACAACTGGCGCTCCGAATGGGACTTGCAATTATTTTAATGGTTCAAATTTCGCTGATTTTAGGACTAACTCAGGTCAAAAAATAATAGCCATTCACCCATTTACTGGCTCTGCTAATTACTGTCGTGGCAAACTGACACAACAGACTTGGACTAACTCAGCACTAAGAAAATCAAGAAATCATCAAAACTCCTACAAGAATCCAGCGTATGTAATTTATTTTGAGAACCACTATTACAAATGTAACAATATCCAAATTAGTAGACAACACAAACTTATACCTGTTTGCATTCTTCACCAAACAATTCTCCAAAAGGAAACAAAGAAAAACATGATGTAAAAGCTGTGATTAAGGCTGTTTTGGACAAAACCATCAATTGAAAGTTCTAAAAAGTCTAGACAGCAAAGTCGATGTTTATAATTTCCTGTACTTTCTTTCCATCAATTCATTTTCATTTTAGTCATCACCGAGGGAGAAATTGAAAGCTCCTCTTTTGATAGGTAATGGTTTTAACAGACTGCAAAATGGGCAGGAGAAATCATTATGTGGCAGACAATAAGAAAAGCAATTATTTTTGTTCAGAAATGAATTACATTAACTGGGAAAATAACAGTGCATGAAGTACTTATTTGAAGAGGGGAGGCTCAGAATTGAAAACGAAACACAGCGTTTTGGAATTCAGCCCGCTGTTTAGAAAAGAGACATTCTCTAACAAGCTACAGCAGAGGCGTAGAGGCCACTCGGACACGCCGGAGATTTCCCAGTCGGCTGACACTGAATTGTTGTTGAGAGCGGCCAGTCCTTTGAATACTCACATCACCTAATCATAGGGCTGGGCAATTACAGTTTTTGCCCGTTGCTTGAACACTATAGACCCATGCTTAGACTAAAGTAACACAACTTGAAGCTTTTGTTACCATACCTCAAACACATGTACCCATACCTTAAACAAAAGTGCTGCTTTGCACTCTAGTTGCAATTCTGCAACACACTTACTACTTTATGCAAAACACTTGGTCCTGCATACTACACTCTATTTCATACAGAAGACACTTTGTTCAAAAATTAAATCTCAGGCTGCCATTTGGAAAACACATGTATCCAAAATACAAAACACATCAGGTAGTTGCAACTGCTCAAATACACACCTGAGGCACTGACTTACAAAACTGAACACCAAACAGCCAGCTCCAAAAAGCCCTCAGTTAGCCATTTCAACAACTTTGCAAACATGGATGGATTTGACATGCAAGGGGATAGTTTCCCCGGTGCTTAGCGGGAGAAGACATTGCTTGCGATGTCGAGGAGGTCCTGTGGCCAGACCCCAACAGACGGCGGGATCCATGAGCCCACGTATGCACAATTGCCAGGATTGTCTGTGTTTACAGTATAGTGTTTTTTTTTTATTACTGTATTTATTTATTTATTTTTGGCTTTATCTAAATTCATAGTACTGCAATGTACAATACTGAGTATCCCTATTTGCTTTTTTGGTTGTTTGAAAATGTGCCCCCTGAAAATATGCTTTCTGAATAAACAGTGAAAATCTGCAGTGACTGCAGTGTTTTATATAAAGTAGACTAGTGTGTTCCCCCTGATGTGAAAGTGTCTGCATATGATGCAAGTATGTGTCATTTTGTCATCAGAGTTGCATTTTGACAAAGAAATGTTAGGTTTTGATAGCAGAGTTTAAGTTTTGATAGTTTCAATTTGACACAGATGTGAATGGTATATTTCCCAGTGTTTTGTCATGTTTACTTGTGTGTAGAGTTTTGGAACAATGAGCGAGGTTTCGCAAAATGTGCTCAAGCAACGGGCACAAACTGTAGTAAATTTTTTATCAAAATGTATTATTTTAATAAAGGTCAATAAACGCACAGTGGGTTTTAATCGTCTGGAGAATAGTCCAGTCCTGTCGCATTCTGTAAAAAAATATGGACAGCGCAATGCTGCAGCGCCTCGAATCGAAAATCGAGATCAATAAACAAGGGGAAAATAATCTTCATTCTTTTTTTCCCCAAAATCGCCCAGCCCTCCCTAATCATGATCAAGAAACTAGATAGGAGATCTGTGTGTGCTAAAGTCTCTCCATTGGCTTCCTTTTGAGTCTAGAATCAAATTTAAAATCCTGCTCCTTACATTTAAAGCCATAAAGGGTTTGGCTCCGCTCTATCTCCAAGACGTTATCGTTCCATATCGGCCAACCAGAGCACTCCGCTCTCAAAACTCAGGGCTACTAGTGATTCCTCGGGTCTCCAAAATCACTGTAGGAGGAAGAGCCTTTAGCTACCAAGCTCCGGTTTTATGGAATAAACTCCCAGCTCACGTTAAAGAAGCAGAAACAGTCCCTACATTTAAGACTAGGCTCAAAACGTACATCTTCAAATTAGCTTATGATCAGGTCAGTTAGGTAAAGCTCTAACCCTCAGCCTGAAGTAAAGCTGCTTTAGGAGAAACTCTGCTGTGGGAAGTACGGTACACTGAGCGCTATCCTCTTCTTCTTCTTCCTGCAAACTTTGTCTTATTATGATACAATATTTATTTTATCTGTAGTCTGTTCATTACTATTCACATGGTGTCTCCTGTCCCAATCCCCGAATCGAACAGAGGAACCCAGCTGAACGGAGGAACCCTGCCTCCTGACAACAAGGACTGGACGGTCTGTGATCTTGGCCCGTCTGCTGAGGGACTCCTTCGGCCCTGGGTCTCTATAGCCGGTCCGTCCATGGGAGTGGATCTCTCCTTCTGTGGTTCTCCTCAAGGTTTCTCGTTTCTCCCACCGGGTTTTTGAGTTTTTCCTTGCCGTGCTGGAGAGTCTAAGGACAGGGGGCACCCGCGCTGCTTGTCTGCCTGGATATTTGATTCACCGGAACTTTACATTGTCTTATTTACTGCTGTTTTATTGCCTTAATGTTCGGTGCAGCCCTGTGAGGCAACTCCTGCAATATTGGGCTATACAAAACCATTGATTGATTGATTGAGATATTTTACTATTTGCAAACATTCATCTCTTCTACAAACCCGAGCTCCTGTGTGCCTCTGCGCCCCAGTGCAGTGACTCCTAGTTCAGAGTCATCAGTCGTCCTGTCTGCCTGTACCTGACTCTATCCACTCGCTCCTCTCCCTCGCCTCCATAGCGCCGCTGCGTCTGTGTCTGCCCTGCTCGGCGCGCACATGTCAACCTCCATTCTCATGAACTCCGCACTGAACTCTACTCACCCCCCCCCCCCCCCCTAAAAAAAATAATAAAATCCTCCAACCGTCGGTACCGCCTGTCAGAAGGCATTGCACTGACTCATTCCACTGTCTGCAAAGCCCTCCAACTCTGCCGAAACTAACCCACCGGCACCAGCTCACCTTAGCAGAGAGGGGAGTCTGCGTTTGAACTCCCGGTTTTATGAGGCAGCCTGATCTGAAATTACATGTCTGTCAACTGATTCAATGACTCATGGGGGGTTATCAGTGCAGGATGTGTTTTGTTCAGCGCAAGAAAGTAGGAAAATAGGGTTTTGCAACTGAAAGGATAAAATGGAATACAAAACAGAGATGAATACTATTCTCGTCCGAGGCAATGTGCGCCGCGAGCTGTCCAAGCGAGTTTTGGCACAAGAGAGTAATCCCAGTTGATCATTTCTAATTGAGATGACAAAAAGTCCACAAATCAGAGCTTAGGTTAGACTGAACTGCATTATCGTGGCAGTCGTGAATGATTTATAATGTTTTCGGCAACTAATATGACTCAAATCACTTCATTGGCTGCCTGTGTGTTTTTAAAATGATTGTATTTACGTTTAAATGTTTAAAAGGCCTGGCCCCCTCCTACCTCGGTGACCTAATCTGCCCCTATGCCCCGTCTCGTGCTCGAAGGTCACCAGATCAGCTGCAGCTTGTGGTCCCAAAAACCCTCAAGGAAGCTTTGTGGGGACCATGCTTTTTCTGTTGCTGCCCCGAAGCTGTGGAACTCATTGCCGACAGAGATTAGACAGGCTCAGTCTCTGCCTGTGTCTAAATCCCTCTTGGAAATGCACCTTTTCTCGCAGGCTTTCAATCACTGAGTGAGATGTGTTTCAGTTTTCTTACTGTATGTTGTTTGCACAACTGGATTTGTCTTTGTCTATTAGTGTTGGCTGTAGTTTGATGTATTTACCAGATTTTTGCATAATTTTTTAAGACTGTTTATTAATCCTTCCATTGTTTTAAGAATGTGTAGGGCACTTTAGACAACTGTAAAGTTTTTAAAGGATCATTCGGGCGCTCAAACCCCTCCACCACGTTAAGGTGGCGGTTCCAAGAGAGAGAGAGAAAAAAAAAAAATCATATTATTTATTAATCTCACATTTCAGGCCCAGGCTGTTGTTACATTATATTTTATACCAGTTATTCTTTAACAGAACTAAAATACAAACACAAACAGCTTCAACAGTGCCCAATGATATTTTATAATTACAGTTTCAGTCCCATTGTTTGATTAGTTGACGCTAGCATTAGCATACTTCTGCTAGCAGGGATTTTATGCAGCGATCAAAAGTAAGTTTGCAGACTGTAAAACTAACTTGGTAATTGAATTATCCAGGGTCAGAGCTTCAAAATGAGATAACATGTCCATATTCAGGTTGATTAGGCTGGTGAAAGTTGTGTTTCTGAAATGATGAGAACTGGTGATAATCGACTTGCAAAAATAGTGGGCCGATATACGTGTATTGATAGAATTTCATTGAAAATGGCTCTACCTTTGTTGAAATTATATTTGTTCATAATTTGCTTCGTTCTGTTTCGTTTTGTGAACTTGTGCTCCATACCATGACATGATCGTGAGCATTGAAATACATAGATAAAGAAAGAAAATCATTTTTTGTAGGGTTGGGTCCCATATCCGATACCTTCATCGGTTCGGTTTAGCCCCTGACTCAACCTAAGCAGCAGGAGGTTTTCCTCACTCACTTGAGCTCTTGCTCCCCTCCAACTCTGTGAGCCTCTGTCGGCTAGGGCTGAAGCTTAACCAGTGCAGGCAGAGGGTCACATGCAGCCACAACAACTCAATAGAGCAGGAGCTATATTTTATTTGTATAACAAGGTCTTCTGGTGATGTAAAAACCTCTGTATACGTATGTTGCTGTTCGTGCAGCTATGCCACCTTCGTACCTCAATTCCGTTAATGTCCCACACAGAGCAAAGATCAAAATTGAGGGCCTTGCTTTTGCCTCACACTAAGGACATGTTTGATATTATACTAGTCTGCACGCTCTCTCTATGTGGGTGTAAGCTTCCTCTGTTTCTTTTTTCTACCATTGAAACACTAGAACACTGTAAAAGATACTGAGATATGGATGAATAACACTCCAACTATATACTTCATTACATTATGTGCCTTTTTGTGTTCGTGCAAACTTTACTACCTCTTCGCCCTTTGTGCTGTTTTGCGTTTTAAGACTTAAGATAAATTCGCACAATATGTTACTTCCAACTAACTTTCGACAGTCTTTCTTAACAAACTCATTGTGTCATAATTCAGATATGATTCAGATCACAATGTTGCAGTTTCACTTCTTTTTTTTTTTAAGCGAGCTGTAAATTAAGAAGATAACACATTTCATTGTCTCAATCTGAGTGACATATCCGACAGACAAATGTCCACAGATTTTTCAAAGTGATAAGTGCGTCTGGCTGGTGTTTTATATTTGATGTTATTTCATTATAATGAGATCATCTGCAACATGCTCTTTGTCATTTCATGTATTTTACCTGTCCACACAATGAGAGAACTCCACATTTGGAAATAACAAGGAATACAAGAATAAGGAATTGTTGAAAATTCTGCAGGCTACACAAGTCGGATATAGCTATTTGACTGCAAGGACTGAAACCATCAAATCAACATTACAATTAGGACGGTAGCAATGAGCGCAGCGCAAAGACTGCAATTATTTGCTCAATATAACGCCTATAACTGCATATAATTTCAAGTTCAATATCCATAGGGTCTCTGTAGATGTACTGAAAATGCTTACCCCGCAGTGCACTTTAGACCTTTACAAACTTGTTCTAAAACGCATGCAATTCTTGTATTAGTTTAGCAATGAATATTTCAGTGTTCTCTCGAGTGGTAACGCTCCTGGACATGTTTAAAATGTGCACTGTAAAAATACAAACTCAAATCACTTCGGGTTGAAATAAACATCGCCATAGAAATCCTACGTGGTGCTGGTTTGAAATGTAGAGAAACAAGCACCAGGAATCTTAGAAATCTTCTACTGCAGTCATCATTAGTCCTGAACTCTATTGCGAAGTACAATATAATTTTTTTGTTGTTGAATATTTCCCCAAATGGACTTACCGTCTGAGAGGAAGTATTCCACCTCGCCGTTGTTGCCCTCGTCTCCGTCCTCAGCATAGAGCTTATAGACCAGAGTCCCGGCTACTGCGTCTGGGGTCACCACAGCCAGGTACGGAGAGGGCACCATCCTCCACTCGGGGACGTTATCGTTCACATCTGTGACTGTCAGCTCCACACGCACCAGGTACCACTCCGGTCCTACGGGGAAAAAATGAAGAAGTGGTGAATTAGTAAGTTAGGTTTGGTTCGTTCGTCGGTAAATGCATCCCTGTGACGAATGCTGAACAAACAATTCAAAACTTACACTCAAAACAGGCATACACTCGGTTCAGTTTATTCCCAAACCAGGTCTGAATCAGACACAAAGCCAGATTTGACATTTTAACCCCTTAACCTCCACCGTACTGCAAGCACATTTTTCTCTTTTTATAGGCCAGGGTAACGCCTCATTTGAAAGCCAAGGCCTACAAAACTCGTATAAGCTTCTTCCTTGTTTTGGTCATTTTTGTCGCATTTTGGTTGCGTTTAGAAAATATATCCACACGAAGACAAAATGATTATTTTTTCAGAAATTTCTTTGTGAGCACGAAGCCAGCTCAGTAAACGTGTGCGTCCACATGGGTTCACTCAGGTCTGTGGAAACGGCGCAATTCAACTGCCAGGCCTGTGGGTGGCGCTGTGACGCTAGCACAGATAATAGAACAAGCTGTAGGGCGCACAGTAAACTTTTATGGAATGTAAACAGTGAAAATGAAACGGATTCATAGATTTACTCGATGCCTTTGACTGTCAGTCCAAAAACACAGACTGACTCTGTGTTTTTCTACTTGTTACATGTGGCTTGCGGACTGCAGTGGCGCAAAGAGGAGCGGAGACGTCGTAACAACGGAGCCACGTGAACAGCGTAAAAATAAAAATAAATAAATAAATAAAAAAGTGGCAAAAAATAAATACAAATTAAAAACGTGCCGAAAAAAATTAACAAAAAATGTGACAAAAATCCCCCCAAACAAACCTGACAACAAAAACAAGGAAAGAGCTTAGGCCTCCGCTTTCAGATGAGGCCTATAGGCGGTACACTCTCCAGTCAAGAGGCTTTTAGATTTGGGTAAAGCTGAATTGGGGGAAATGTGGCGGGGGGTAAGAGGTTGAACTACTTCCCATTATGCGTTTCTTGAAACATTATAGTAGACGTTTCTACCCGGATGTGTGGGCACTGTTGAGCTCGAAAAGTGGCGCTGTTTTTCCATATTTTCCCCGTCCAGAATAACTTGTACTTCAGCAGCAATTGTGACACATTTTATAAATCCAATAAAAGTTAACAATAATCAGCTTGAGTGGCATCCAGGTAATTAATTTCTAAATGTAGAGATTAATTCCCATAGTCTGAATACATTGCCATCTGGCGATCCGCTATCGGCAGCAAAAGGTATACACTTATAGTTCCTGATTTGTGACATTTATACATTTAATTAATGGGTTACAAAATAAATAAATGACAAAAGATGCCACGCAGTGAACGCTTATGTTGACACTATTTTTGTAAACCAACTTCCCATATTGCCCCACGGCCGTTATCAGCACTGACTAATGGTCTGTGTTTTTTGCGTAACCTTGCGATGCATTCAGAGTAAAGTACAGATTATGCAGCGCATTCATTCACCCGCTGCTAATTACCATTCTAAACATATGCACAACAAAACATCATTAGGCATTAAGAAATGAGGTCAGCGTCGCCTTGAATAATTGCAAATGACTGTAGCGTCACATGTAGTAGATGTTGCTGCCGACGTGAATGGAGTCAGAGCTGTGGGGAGCGAATGTGCAATCAGAATCTGCCGTCGAGGTGAACGCCAATCACACAGGTAGGACACGCCCCCGCAACGCACACCGGCACTGATGGCGGGGTTCTACATCGAAAATCAAAACTTTTCCCACACATTCATCACGCAAGGAAGACGTGATCTGAGTAGGGCTACATGGAATAGAGTGGGATCCTGTTCATATTGGTTTGAACCATAATGCTCCCACATGTTAGACACAGCACCATTGTTCCGTGGTCCACTTTTGATTGATATTGAACATGAACAGGTCGGAAGAAGCTCTGACCCAGTCGTCTAATCAAATCAGTTTGTCTCTTGTCAAATTCACTCAAGTATTTCTGTCTAGTTTTCGAAGACTTGCGGCGCGCTCCAAGTCCTTGATTATGCAGCAATAGTGTCCTGTGTCTAAGCACTGGTGAATGCGAGAAAATTCAAATCAAAAGTCGTTTTTTGAGATCATTGAAATTTGAAAGTTGTTTGTTTTAGTAATTGATTACAGTAATCGTCTTTATGCACAGACTAAAACATAACATGAAAATGTCTTATTGTTGATGAAAAAAAACAAAACTTTGTTTATAAAGATAGAGTTGTTGTAGGTCAAAGGTCAAATGTATTTATAAAGCACATTTACAGAACAGTCATCACTGCCCCAAAGTACTATACAGGTACACAGTCTAATAATACAAAACTACAATAAACACAATATGAAACACAATAAGAAAAGTAAAAGCAGTATAAAAATATGAAAACATGTAAATTGTAAATCGAATAAATTATTCTCTGCCTGTGTCCCTACTAGATACGAGATATACAGTAACTGAAGGACTATTTTCCAATCAGAAAGCAGAATGAGCTCCACACTATTGCCAGAACTCGTTTGGAAATGGACCTAAGAGCTCCTGTCCCCAATCAAGTCCTAATGAGTGCCAGTGCAGCCTCCAGTTGTTAAACTCTGGAGGTTCAAATGAGGAATGGCATGTCCACAGATTATATATATATATATATATAAGTTATTTTAATGTTTTTTAAATGTCTTAATGGTCTTGGTCCTTCTTATCTTTCAGAACTGCTTTTACCTTATGAACCTTCACGGCCCCTTCGCTCCTCTGGCAGGGGTCTCCTAGTTATTCCTAAAGTCAACAGAAAGACTCACGGCGAGGCGTCTTTCCAATATTACGGCCCTGACCTCTGGAACGACCTGAGGAGGAGCTCAGGACCGCAGAGAACGTTCATGTTTTTAAGAGAAGGCTCAAGACCCACCTTTTTAGCTTAGCTTTTAACTGACATCTATTTATTTAGTCCTAATGATATATTTTGTGTGTGTGTGTGTGTGCAAATGCACCTGTTTGTCTGTTTGTCATCTGTAAAGCACTTTGTTATACCTTTCGGTATGAAAAGCGCTTTATAAATAAAGTTTGATTTGATTTGATTTAGTTTACTCCTTCAGTTTACTCCTTCAACGTCAAGTGGTGTCACCTTAGCTTTATGTGGTAAAAAGTTTGAAACATGCCATTTCCATCTTTCACAACCAAACGATGAATCCATTATTGTAAAAGAAATCTGCAGATTACGAAGATAATCGATAGTTGCAGCACTAATTCTGTTCTTTCTGTTGCACCACAAGAAAACACTTCATATTGACAGGAACCCTATTAAGACAATAACTGTGGGCCCCGCAGTAGTTTCACAAACGAACACGCCAAGGTTTGAGGACATTTCCGAGCAGAGGGGGGGGGGGGGGGTTGCGCTACAGCAGAAGGGGTGGAGTCTGAGTACTTGAGCGCACAGCCAAGACCACCGTAAACGCTAGGTTTACCCAAGATACCGCTCTCGATTGAGGAGCCTGGCCTGGCATCGTTTGACGACGGTTCACTTTCTACCGCCTTTCCCCCCGTGGTCATAACAGATTCCGACTTAATTGGCAAAAGGACAATGCGGCTTTGGGGAGAAAGGGACGGCATTAGCTTGATAATAAATCACAGGTCTAATATGCAGGAGCAGCGTGCCAAAACACTTTCTGACGCGCACACACAGGAAATGCCCATTGCTGTCTCACTAATAACGATCATGCCTGGATTAGCGGCTAATGAAAGACCATAGGGAGGGCGTGTTTGGGGCCATCGCCATTCTTCCCTCTAATGCACCTCGCTGATTATAATGATATGTCGCAATCCCCAGAAACACAGGGACACGCAATTACCAACAGAGCCACAGAAGGCACTTCCACGGCAGCTGACCTTATTTGCTCCGCTAGGTTGCAATCCGGGGCTTTACAATGTGCCCAATGTGCTCCATTTCACCCACCCCAAAAGAGGGCTTTCTTGTCATCTTGTTTGCAGAGCGAGAGCGGAGTGAAATGCCCTAATAGGGAAAATGGTGTTGTTATTTGCTTGTAGGAGATTGAGCAGGGACATGCAGCGAAGTCTTAAGTCTCCCAACAATCAAATTGGAATAGGAATTGGCATTGGAAAAGTGTCACCCGGGTATGAGGCATTTTGTTGGTTTCTGATAACACAAATGCTGAGAGGAGATTTTACATTTCGAACGGTGAATTCATCCCTCTTTGTGAACACAGAAAATGTCAGTCGCTCGTAAAAACAATAACAACTGGCAAATGCACAAATGGACCTTTTCATAAGCAAATTGCCAGTCTAGGAAACTTTTAGACAAACGTGTGAGGTGCAATGTTAATAGAGTTTATGGTCAGAGCCCTGCAAGCAGAAACGCGGGCATAGAGAAGATAAGAAATATATTATATCGATATTTCCCATGAATTAAAATGGTGATGGTTAAAAGAAGGCACATTATTCTTCCTTGGAAAAGAGATTTATCTCAAGGGACTTCCTGCGGTGATATAGGACAAACAAATACAAATAAATACTATTAAGTATCAACTAAGCTACTGCGGTAGGAAACACTCAGTTGGATCTAGGACGTAAACAGCTTGGTCCAGTGAAGGTCAGCAGTGGTCGAGGGAACTTAATGTAAACGGCGCCCGCATACTGGTAAGATATTACCCTCATGAGAGTATAGGAGCTACTTGGTCAAATGATAACTTAAAGGTTTTGTTGAACCAGTGACTGTATGGGTGGAAAGCATGCACGGTGCCCATGACAACGCTCCAGGATCAATTGTTTTGTAGGTTTTCTGGGGGGAGGGTCCGGTCCGTCAGCAGTGAAAAGCTGCCAAAAAACAATTGGTCCCGGAGCGTCACAGAGGCCACTGTGATGGAAAGTAGAGGCGCTGTGCTAATCACTCACACGTACAGCCACTGGGTCAATAAAAAGTAAAATACACACAGATAATTTTTTTTTCCATATAAAAGTTCTATAATGCATCTTTAAGTTAAACGTACCTAAGAACTTGAGTAGAATGTACTTGAACTCAAAGTAGCTTGTGCAAATCAGGAAGCGACATCCTTGCTTGAATTGCCCACCTGTACGGCAACACGATGGAGACAAACCTTCTTCGCTGTCGTGAATCACTGGCATCGACGGTAAACCTGCACAGAGCCCCCTACTGTTCTGGAGTGTGTGTCATAAGGCTTTCAGCTGGGACGAAACACACAGCTAATTTCATAGTTTTTATGTTGGATCCATTTATTGATGAGTCGCAGAGCAGAGTAAGTACTCAGTAAAGGTGGGCGTTTATGTAAAAATCTTCAAAAAGGTTACGCTAACTATTCTAAAGCCATTGGTGAGTCTAATGTTTGGCTGGTTTTCACAACAGAGATAGTGCAGCTTTCTTGCCGGCAGTGTGCTGCGTGAGTGACTCACTCCTCAAGTGTCAGGGGGTTGTCTGCTCGGAAAGGAAGCTTTGTGACATTTTGTTATTGGCATCTTGGGCTGGATTAGAAGTTCAGATATAGCTTTGTAAAAGTTTTACAACTTCACAATTCAGTCCTGATTCATCCTGCACCAACTCTGTAGGCTTTTGACCGTCTGAAGAATGTATTAAAACTCCATCATTCCTCCTTCAGCAATGCGTAATTGAAATATCAATGGAAAAATGCCTTCTACATTCCAAACAAATTATTTTAATTTCGTTTAACATTTCTGTAATTTACACCTATAAATAAATCAATCTGACCAGGGCAAACTGTCACTTTTGAGATCACTAGATTAGTTATGCAGGCTATCCGTGGGAAATATGTCTGGCATACCCTGCATCCGTCTTCTAATCTTATTTTTCATTCCTGACATTTCATACACAACTTTGTGAAATGATCATAGATTTTTCTGAATCTAAAAATTACCCTGAAGGGCTTAGAAACAGTTTTATGAAAAGTTCTTACACTTTCTAATGATACACCAAAGGGAGAAGTGTGAGAGAAGTTACTTTCAGGTTGCTTCCTTTAAAGGCACACTGCGTAACATTTTGGCCATCAGTACAAAGCATGCTCCTAATGACCATCTCGACACAGAACATGCTATTACTGCAGTGGGTAATCAAAGAATGGATTTGGATGGGGACCTGACCTGTTTAAATCTCAAATTCTGCTGACTTTAGTCGACATCTCCATGGAAACGAGCGGGTGACGCACCCACTCCCGGTAAAGTTATGTCATGTCTTGGGAGAGCTGAGCCGCTCACAGCAACATCACATGTTTGTTTGAGGTATTTTTCAATGCCGAAAATGTCTGTCATAAAATAAAAGCTTGTATTTAAATTATATTTGTTGTGTAAAATTCTACGCGGTGTGGCTTTAAATGTCCAGTTTTTTTGACTGTGTTACTGCACAGAGACTGCTGTTTTTCTCGAACTTAACACAGTACATAGTTAATCAACAAGACTATGTTCAGACTAATGTATACAATGGCATCTTTAGAAAGCAGACAGACTATTCCATACTCTTGCCGCTGCTTTTCCCATATCCTCTGGCATTTGTTGTCTGTTTAGCGCACTCGCCAGCTCGTGTCATTATACTATAACATCCAGGTTTACAGTGGACAGAGAGTGGATGTAAAGAAGCAATTGTGACATGTCTGCCATTTCCCTGCGACAGTGACAAGCCCTTGAAGTGCGCTGGCCTTGATCTGCTCCATGCTGCTGTCCAAGTTGTCTGCCAAGTGGCTCTACTCTCCTGAATGATGTTGGAGCCGCTGCCTTTGTATCACACGTCCACAGGTTTTTCATCCTGTATTGTCGGGAACTACTCTGGACTGTGAAGAGTGAAGAGCGCTTGCTACTGCTTCCAGCCAGGGATAGAGTTTTCTCAGAGCTGGACTACAAACAGTTTTGTAGTAAAAAAATAAAAATAAAAATACAATACAAAAAAAGTGAATGGCTAAGAAGTAGAGAAAATGGGTGTTGTTTAGGTAGTTATGCAAAACCCATCTGGCACACCTGTTTATAAATTCACAGCAAGTTCTGCCCCTCTAAATTCACCAGGCCGTAACCTGCATCATTAATTAAAGTTAATAACTATGAGAACTTTGAAACCTGACCATGGGTTATACAGCCCATCTGTGACAAATTGAGCTCCAAGCCATCTTCAAGTGCAGTTAAAAAAAGAAAATAGTTTGTGCTTTCAGTGAAGTGTTATTAATAAGTGCAGCCACATCCACTCTCATTTGTGTCCAGGCTCCTCATGAAGCATTAACATAGGAGTTTGAGTTATAGGAGTTATTTTGGATATTGACACCAGGAGCTTACAGTCATATCAGATCCACATACTAATTATGTCAACCATGTCCTCAGTACAAATACTGTTTGCACAACTTTAGAAAAATACCAAAAGTCTAAACTACCACTACTCCACAGCAGTGTTGGCAAAAACAGTTATTTTTTCAGTAACGGAGTAATCGAATTCATTACTCTCCCCGTCATTACAACGCCGTTATCGTTACTGGGTAAACGAAGTGGCACGTTACATTTCGACTGAATGAGCGCCGCGGTGGAAGCTCACGCAGCAGGAGCAGGGGAGAGGGTGGGCGGAGTCTCACGGAGCACTCACACTGTCTGTGCAGAGTGTTCGTGCTCTCTGCTCCAAAAACTGCGTGTGTCCCCGACCCCGAGTTGGTGATCATTGATCATGATCAGTAGTGTTGGAACTTATTTTTTAACCCAAAGATGCAGAATTGGTGGAGACGCGTCTTTTCCCCCCTCCCTCTCTCTCTCTCAGCGCCTTTTCTTTTTCTTCTTCCTCTCTCCGCTCCAGAGACACTGCAGGCCGCTAACTTTCTGTCAGGGCATTTAACCTTATAACCTTCACGCACAGGCATCTGCAAATATTATTTACAGATGCCTGTGCGTAAAGTCTGCCCTGATCATTGGCACATGTTTCTTTTACTCCTGTTCCTCCTCATTCTCTTTGAATACCGTTCAGTCACAGAGCCCCCCCCCCCCCCCCCCCCCCCCCCCCCAAGTAAATACTTTCCTATTTACCAGGAAAGTATTTACTTTCCTGGTAACAGTTACCAACTCAGTTACTTTTTGGAACAAGTAGTGAGTAACTATAACTAATTACTTTAATGTTCCCAACACTGCTCCACAGAGACAGGGTAATTTGTTTGACTATGACATGTCTGTAAATACTGCTAAAGTGGCGCTAGCCCGTTAGCTTTGCCCGTTAACCGGTTAGCTTCTTCTTCGGGATTCCATTAGTGTGTATTGCGCCTCTGACCCGATGCAGGGAAAGTTGCAATTGTGGTTTTCTGGCCAGAGACACCAGGGGGAGATCCCATTAATCCCATTAACACGTGTATTACCCCCAGAGGGACTACGAAAAAGGATTTATTAAGGTAAACAAGTTACTTAGTTCTTCTTTAAGCCGCGCAGTCACTTTTTCAGTTTCCTTTTTCCTGACAGGGGGGACACCACGTAAAGCCAAACAACAATTTCACCGTCAAACTTGTTTATTCACACAGTTAAGCCGACACAAACTTATTTGAAAAGATAATTCTCCAAATAAATCAAACTGATATTGCCTTTGAAGTGTATGGAATGATCACACAGGCCTCGCATCTCCACAAAATAACATTAACACGCAGGAAAAGCATCGAAAATATACCTTTAAAAATAAATTAAACCCCTAAATAAATGATGCTCAAATGCAATTATTTGTGATTGATTACAAAGGCCATAATTCATTCGATAAACAATGTTAATCAAGTCCCACTACTGGTTATACAATACTACCATATTGCAGTCTTTACCATTAGAATTTGTATTCCTGTTGCGATTTATTGACACGGTTAATACACTGAAATCGGAAAAAAAAGGAAGAAAATAAGGTAACCCAGAAATAAATTAACTACTAATAAAAACACTACTTTTCATGCGTATTGGAACTTCTTTACTTTGCAGACGCGACTCGGCACAACCACTGTTCAATTGTCCTTTTGCCTCCAACTGTACTTTTTTTTTTTTTTTTGCCTTTCAGAACTTTCATTTGTGTTTAAACTTTGCCTAAAAGCTTTGTTTACCGTGTGAAGCACGCTCAGTCAGCGGGTCAGCTGCCTCAATGATCCGCTGTAGTCGACGTTTGCCTCCACACAAACCTCCTTTCCGTCCAAATAATGAGCAGCGCCTTTTTTTTCCCCCTCCTTTGACTATTTGACTATGGCCGTTCTTGCGCGAACATGCTTGTCACCGGCAGAAGAAATAAATAAAAGGCAGCTACAGTCAGACTGCTCCTCTCCCTCTCCCGCGTCTCGCCTCCGCTGACCTCAATCAGCACCTTTCTAATTCCCCCCGTCTCCCTTCCCTTCCGCTACGATGCGCTTCTCATTGTGCTGACGGCACTGTACCGAGAGCGCGACGCCATTTTCATTTTTTAAATCGCCGCCCCGATCTTCACCCCGTCTCGCAATCTGTCATTCAGCGCTAACGATTTTCTACCCGGAAAAAAAGGACACTTATTACCAGAACATATGGCCTGTATTACTGCCAAATAGACTCGCTTGCAAACCGAATATTGAAAGGCAATGAAACGAGATGTGGCGTTGTTATACAGGATTTGGCGGTTTTGCAAAGAGGCCCAGTTAATTAAATGCCCTGCACGTGGGGATTACAAAGAGCTACTTGGCCCTGGATTGTCCATCCCGTAATCTGTTGAAATGGAAAGCTGCCGTCCCCTCAAGTTACTTTTCCCCGCATTTTTTTGTTTTTGTTTTGTTTAATGTATTTTTTAACAGGGAAACGCCAATTAAAGTGAAGGATGAGGAGGGGGAGAGCGGCGCCGAGTCAAGTTATTGTTGTAACGCTAATTGCGAATGATACAAATGGTTAGCTGCTAAAATGAAAATCCATAAGCACACTCGGTAATTGCGTGGGGCTTTGGGAATGAAGGCGTAATTTTCACACAAAAAAAAGAACGAAAATGTATCGTCAATTAAGGAGCAGTAGCGCTCGTGAGACGAACAGCCGTTTCAATCCGGTACAAGTTGGGTATTGATTTTCACGCGACCGGAGTGTAAAGAGGTCACACAGCGAGAGGCTTGTAGAGTGAGTGGTCTATGCATATCAAATAATTGCCCGGAGCCTCTGGTAATGTATGCATGTACGATCGCTTTGCGCGTGGCGTTCTCCATACTTCAAGCTGACACAACATGCGGGTCACAGTAACTGTCCGGAAGCTGAGGATACGTGGGGGAGGTACGACTTTGGGACACGAGGTTTCAAGATAAATAATCCACATTTCTATTACAGTTCTTATGCGTCGGCGTTGTGTTCTCAAAATGTTTCTGGATACTATAGATGTGGCTCTTCTAATGTTATAACTGTTTAGTACATCAACCCTAAATGTGTACACGATAGGCTTGCAGAGGTGAATGGTTATAAGCCGGTTAAGGAAGACTTAATGCAAAGTACAAGTAAGTGGAAAATAACTTGACAAACTTTAAGATTGCTCCACAACCAGCAATGCTTTGTTGTTAGGTCTATAACAGAGCTGTTATCTAATGGGAAGGCCGTCATGACCTTTATCCACTCGGTCTGGAGCGCTGACCAGTGAGCAAAAGTTCAAGGCGCCACAAAATGAGAAGCGCGGGGACCTTAAAAGGGGTCCATTTGGGGATCTGAAATGGCCCTGAAAACACCAGGCTTTTCTTTTCTCTAGCTGCGCCAAATGATCCAAGTCCTCCAAACAAGCTAAAAATCCCTCCTCTAGTGGAGGCGAACATCTGGGCCCCCGAATTAAACCCATAGAGTCTGGAGAGTCGGGATGACACTTGCCGTAAATAGCCCATTCCCTGGCCAGTTCATGTCCTGGCCTCCTCATGGCCCGTAATGAGTCTCTCCTCCCCGAGATTGCTTGGCTCGTGCACCTTCTACGGAGAGCGCCCTTTAGCCGCGATATGTTCCTGTGCTGTTTACACCCGCTGCCGCCTTGCTCCACTTATGGGGCTTTAAGCTCGACACTCCTGGTGATGCCAAACTGAGCACATGTGCCCCGTTAGGTAAGAATCCTATAAACGTCACAAATAAGACACATTGTCCACTTTTTAAGAATGATCAGGTTCTGTCTAAGTCCTTCCTGGACATCGACACATTTTGGATAATAAAATAAACAACGCACTTCATTATGTGTCACCTGCCGTCCATTCTGACGTGATCAGTTTCTAGAATGTGAACCCAACCTGCTCTTTGCAATCACCGTGTTGCTCCACTTTGTCGGCATTAAGCCCTATATCCCGTGTGATCCCAAATCGCACACAGTACAGAGACAATGTGTCGCCTTCTTAAACATTGGCTAATTACTGAATCCGTTAATTAACTGTACTGTGCGTTTGAGCTGAGGCCGGTCCGCACCTCTTACAGTTCAGTCGAGGTAATCCTATGATCTCTGGCATTATTGGGTCTTATTTCGGTGTTGGGGGATTTGCGGAGGATTAAAAGCATCTGCGTCTTGTCTGCCTGCGCTAAACTTTGCCTGACTTTTTAATGCACAGAAGGAATTCATTAAAAATATGAAGGCGGACGGGACGGGGAGAGATTTGTCTTTATTCCCAAGCCAAAAGGACTTGTTTATAAGCAGTTGCAATTGCTGAAGAGTTGTGGTGGAGTGTGCGGAGGTGCTCGAGGTGACAGGTTAAAAACAAGGAGTTTGAAATAACTTTTAATGGAGGCAGGTCCCAGGGTACAATATATTACCTCGTGCTGCTGTTGTGTCTAATAATCTTTGCAGAAGTGCGAAAGGAAGTTAAAATATACATCTATATCCACTGGCAAAAGGTTCAACACAATACACCATTTTAGGGTTGTATAAAAGTCAAAAAACATGACAAAGGGAAATAATACAAAAGGAGTATGTGTGCAAGAAGCTCGTATTGAACTTTGTATTGAGAGCTAAACACTCTCGAGACAATCCTCCCCACACACCTGTCACTGTGGCTGGGTTTTCATTAAAGACAGCTCAATCTCACTGAAGACAAACTGCAGTTTGCAACTGAATCACGACAATCGAGAAAGCATGAGCCAATGGCGTGTCAATGACACACTGCTACAGCCATCTGCAGTTTAAGTCAATGCAACAAATAACAAGCGCAGAACACAAGCCGTTACCAGTAAGCTTTTGCCATACTAAAATAGACCAAGAGTCCTTAGAAAAACAAATATTTTCACAGATAAGCGAAGTGTTACTTAGCACCTGCAAAATAACTATTTAATGACGAAGAAAAACAAGAAAAACTTATTTATTAAAAGACAATAATGAGGTGTAAGACTGCTGCTTTGAGATGTGCTTCTCCAGTGGACCTTTTCAACCACAATTGTAATAGTAAAAATCTTCCCAATTAAAACCAGAAAAAAAAAAAATCTTTGGAGGGTGCTCTTGGCTCTTGAAGTCTTTTGGGAAGCAAAAACCTCTGATCTTTTTAGTCCTTCGTTCTTATCGACCCATCCAGTTGTTGCTGGGTGTCTTGAACCACTTCTGTATTTAATTATGCTGGAGGGCAGGCAAATCAAATACTGTAACACTGAAACAATCATCGTTCATTTAATCTTGAAATGTAGAACTTTGTTATGGCTTGTCATTTTCAAATGTAACAGCGTATTGCTAACCACGATTACCATATCTCTGTCTGTAACTTGGTATTAAAGGTCACTAGATCGCTGTACATTGTAAATTATCCATTCATTATCTGTTGGACAAATCTATCAAATCTAACAAAAATAAGATTCCAATGTTTTCACTTTTTGTTCCATCTTTTTTAACATTGATTATATGCCGAATTTGGAGCACGCACAACAGAGCCATGTCTGGGTGAAGCATAAGCACAGGCGGTAGATTGAGGCTCAGTAACACGTTTATTAAAATTTTACAAGTATGGAGACATGGCCAGAAAAAGCACGACCAAGTAGTTGTAGTTGGTAATAATTTCCAACTTTATCACTATTGCACTTTTTATTGGTTAGAAAATTATATGTACTGTAGGTCTAAAATGGCTTACTGAACCTTACTTCTTTTTTTTTTTGGTATGACACAAATTCCAACCATATTTTTCATGAGGGAACAGTGTAATATAAAAACAAACAAAAACAAAAGAATTTGCATGATAACCCTGCTTTATGACCTGTACTATTCTATAACAAATTCTAACTTAATGTGAGATTGCGGGCATCATCCGAAAACATCCGATTCAAGCTGATCCCACTGAGATCTGGCTAATGCATTCATTCTTCTATCTGTTCATCCCGGCGCGCACAATGCAGCTGCAGATTTGGTAGAACAAAGGGGGCGATACATCTCGATATTATCCCCGCCGCTGTGATCTCTCTTGCCTCTGTCAAGTTCTCTCTAATGATTAGAGAAAATGGGACTTAATTGTTTCATTTCTCATGTGCGCCGCGTTTTCGGCCGTTGCAGGAGTATTAGAGATAATGAGAGATAAAACCATGATAGATCTGGCAACCTGTTTGTCCGGGCTCACTGGGAGAATGCTGAGGCTGAGCCAGCCCATTCGAGGAATATATGGGCCGCTCCGGCACTGGCCGCGGTCCATCAGCGAGCGAAAAATGGGGGGATTGAAAGAGCCAGAAAAGACATGAAACAAAGTTGGAACCAAGAAAGAAAAGTGAACGTGGAGACTGTGTTTGTTTATGCAGTTGTTAATACAACGAAAACAGAACAAGGCAAAAAAAAAAAAAAAAAACTTCAAGGATGACCTACGAATGTGACATACCATAAGAGTTTCTCAAGCTTTTTGTGACTCGTACAGTCACGTTTTGATGATTTATGTACTTGAATTGTTGTTTTATGTCAAATCTAAAGAATGAAGGCGAGGCTCTGCAAGTGAATAGGGGGGGGAAAAAAACATTTACTGATATAAATGTGAAACTTTTACAGTAAGATGAATGATTATTTTATTTTTTTTACAAGTTTTCTATCATTTTAAGCATCAACATTGCCATAATTTTCAGCACAAAATCAAAAGCCAGGTAATTTCTGGATTTATTTTGTTGATATATTAGTTACATGGATTTTTTTAAGGGGGATTAGCTTTTCAATAAGATATTTACGTGATATTTAAGTGAAAAAAATCGGTATACATTATGAGACTGGAGGGTTTAGATTCTTTAGGAGCTACTAAAGTGGAGACAGTGTGGCAAGAGTCAAATGAAAACCTATAATTTTGAGTAAATGGGCCCTAAATGTCTCCCAGAAAGGTGGATTATATGGATTATAGCACAATCTCGATCGCCTTTTGCGTATGGGTACTGAATATATTTATATTTGGGATAGAATAAACCTGTTGCAGTTATTTCCACGAACTCTGCAGCTCACTTGTGGCTAGTGGACAAAACGTCATGAAATAAGCGTGCTAAAGGGTGAGTTTAGTCTTTTGTTTTAACTGGCATTAAAACTGAAATGTTAAGGAAGAAACTTCTAAAGATTGACTTATTGAATATTTAAAGGGTATACAGTAATGAGACACAAACATAGACAAATAAACATGAATAAGTTCTCTGCCACCATTATTATACAACCCTTCATTAAAGTAAAAGGAGACTTCATAGCACAGCAAAGTGCCAGTCGTCTTGGCAGATTGGGTGGAGGCATCTTTGTTTAAAAAAAAACTTCTACTGTTCCATTTTCCTCCTCACTCTGAAGCCAACAAACAGCGCAGCGGCGTGAAAGTGGCTAAACGGATTATTAACCGGATTATTAATGAGCAGGCTTGAGAGGATTAGCCGTGTCGCTTTGAAGTCAATCTGCGAAAGCCCAAATTGACTTGGAAGCAAAGACACCTCATTTCCCCCAATTCTATGTTTCCATCTTTTTGAGTGTAGGTGAGCTGGAAGGTATTCCTTTCAAGTACTTCTTGTAGAGGGTGCACGAGTCACCTAAGTGTGGTGGAGAATAAACTCATTTGAACATGAGCAAAGAGGCGACAGTGGCTCAGATGGAAGAACAATGTTCTTAAAATGGGAACATTGGCGGTTCGAATCACCAGCTCTCACTCTTCAAGAGCAAGATTTTATATATTGTCTTAGCCAAGTGTTGCTTAAGTGAGTGGAAGACGCAATATTATTAGGAATAGATTACAGGGATAGTTTTCAAATCAGAGACTCAAGACAGAAAAAGTTGCAGTACAACGTTCCAACCAGTGTTGATTCCGTCGACTAAAATATTTAGTCTTAATTTTAGTCAAAGTGATATTTCTGACGGCTGAAATTGGACTAAAACTAAATTAAACGTTTTTCATGCGACTAAAACTATGACTAAAATGTCCATATATTTTAGTCGACTAAAATGAGACTAAATAACAATGAAAAGTAGAGACTAAAATCATCCAAACGTCTATTGACTGTCTGAAAGAGCCTCATATCATGTAAATCCACTGCCAAAGGAACAGCTCTGAGCTTTGTTCATGAGGGAGCAGCTCCATGAAGCAGAGGACCTTGATTAAATATGATTATAATGAATATTATAAATACAAAGTCGACTAAATTTGTTTTAAATTTAGTCGACTAAATTGACTTGCAATTTTAGTCGACTAAATCTCGACTAAAATTTAAGATATTTTTTTTACTAAAACTCGACTAAAATTGAATTACATTTTCGTCAAAAGACTAAGACTAAAACTAAATGAAAATATGTTGTCAAAATTAACACTGGTTCCAACAGTCTTCAATTGATTAGTCAAAATGAAATGTCTGTGTCCATTCGCTCAAATTAATCAGATGTTTTACTCAAAAATGGGTCAGAGAGTAGCTTCCATAACAAGTCTGATTGGGAATTTTTCATGCCTCCCTTTCTTTTTTTTAATCCAATCAGACAACTCAAATGTTTCACTAATGCAGAATCATATGATTTGAGGTTAATGCTGTAACTGCAAAATCACATTAGAAACACTGTAAATTGGTAAGTCCCTTATGAGAGACGAACAGGCCCAGTTAGAACCGTGAGGCCATCATCCCGTGGACCCACAACCTGCAGGAGGAGCCATAGAGGTGCAATGTGTTTTGGGCAGCTCCAACAGCTGCCCCCACGACCCGGCAACGGACAAGTGGAAGAAGATGGATGGATGGATGGATGTAAATTGGTTGGAGCGTTTTGGAATAAGAAGTTGTTGTTTCTCTTCGTTCTGTCTGAATGGCTTCAAACTAGATTAAATAACAACATGAAATCAAAGATCATATGGAGCCAAAATATCTCCAGGAAATACAACTATGAAGTCATCATAAATTACAATAATAATTCAAATCAGTCTGTCAACATAAAATAAAATAAAAATTCTTCATAACAAAGTCTTCAATGGCTCCTGCTAGCTGGCTCTGCCTAAACTAATTCCTCATTTGTCTGTATGCTCGGCCATGCAGATAATTTCAGATTTACATTCACACTTTTGTATTGCTGTTTTCAGAGATCGCTGCTTTCCCCCAGGGACCAGCTCTTCTCCTGCTGAGTGCCTGCTGAATTACAATGGCTTTTGCACAGCAACTTTTACTACACAAACAAGAAAACACTTAAAGATTAAATCAGAGGAACAATCTCAAAATCTTTCATACAATTTTGGTGCGTAATGCACCGTAATGCAGTGAAGTTTCCCATGGCTTTGAAATATTGAGACAGCCCTAAAGGATTCAAATTCACTTGGCACATTTACTGCATGCATACGGCCTTATAAAAAACCTTTTTGTATACCATCTGCATTTCATGTTTTGTAACTTGATATAATAAATAGGGAGAACTGGCCCAAATTCAGCTGGTCGCTGTTGCCAGCAGCGCGGGCCCGGACTGGAGTAGACGAGTTTAAAAATCAATGGCTGGAAATCGACCTCATGGCATCAGCTGGTTTAACAGAGCATTTTGTAAATCTTGAGTGCATCTAAGAGGGATATAAAACACAGCTCAAGGTGCAAGTTCAGTGATCCTGCATTTGGTCTGTCTTCCTCTTCTCACTCACAACGCAAGCCCACACACCGATATAGTCACAGAGTTTTCCATGATGTTCTTCTGAGTTTTATGTTCAATACAGCTTCATCAAACTTGAAGAATCGATAGATACAGAGATCCACAAATCAGGCCCTTATGATAGAGATGGTTGTCCGTCTGTAGGTTTTCCTTAAAGGGAGTTTAAAAACATGTTCCAGCAATGTCCTAATGTGTAGAATGAGTCCAGACAACAACTTTTTGAGTGACAGTGTAGGATTTTAGTGGCAGTTGAGGTAATTCGTGTCCGAATTGGCGTCATGCACGAGTTTAATATAGAGACTGCAGTTTTGCGTAAGACCTGGGGTGGCAGTAGTGAGTACAAAATAACCAACTTGCATCTAGCGCCTTTAATGGGGCTCTGTCAGGGTGACCATCGGGTTCTTGGTCACCGCCCTGACCAAGGCTCTTCTCCCCTGATTGATCAGATCTAGGAAGAGTCCTGGTGGTTCTGAACGTCTTCCATTTTCAAATGGTGGACGACACTGTGCTCATCGAGACCTTCAATGCTGTAACAATTTTGCTGTACCTTCTCCCAAATCTGTGCCTTCGGAGGCCTACAGACAATGCCTTTGGACTCCAGTCAAGTTGTAGAAACATGTCAAGGACGATCAGTAGGAAAAAGGACGCTCCAGAGCTCTGTTTTGAGTGTCATAGCAACGGGTGTGTATACTTATGTAGATGCAATATTTCAGAATTACATTTTTTAACAAATTTGCCAAACATTAAAGCTAAATCGATTCAACTTGACATTTTTTATTTCAAGAATCATCCAATTCGCTTCTTCCAAAGGGCCAAAGCTGTTGATGGTAGATTGGGTGGCGACATACTCTAAGCGCACAGGTGTAGTAGATTACACAGTCACCGGGCAAAACTTGCCAAACTCTGGTTAAATCCATCAAGTATTGATATCATCCAGATAGATCCAATCTACCATGTCCAGATGAATCGGTTTAGCGTTCTATGTTGTATCTACCTGCATGATATCAATCTTTGTTGGAATATTTGCACTTTGTCATTATGGGTTATTGTGTGTAGATTGAAGAGGAGAAAAATGTAATCCATTTTGGAAAGAAGCTGTAACTACCATGTGGGAAAAGTGTGGGGGTGTCAAACCTTTCCCGATACATGCTAGATAGATAGATCTTCTTGTCATTGTACAAGGAGACAACACAACCCCGATCGAGCTCTCATAAGCAGTACAAGTTTCATTCAAAATCATGCGCGCCCATTCACTGCGTCAATCGTAGTGATAAAATATCTTTGATGATCACCATAATACAACACAAAGACGCAAGGATGAAGTGTCGAAAGTAGTTCCATTAAAGTTGATTTACCAAGCAATTTCTCCGTACTAAGTTAACCAACAATATTCTTTATAGGGGACTTTTCAATTTACGACACAGTACATTGATATTCAAAGTCTTCTCCCACTAGCGACTGCTTAGCTTTTTTCTTTTTTCTATTGCTAATTTAGTACAAGCTACTCCTTCAAAATATACCAATTAGAGCCTCACATTTATTCACTTTTAGCAAACGCTCATTATCCTTACACAGCTACACTGCTACTCTGCGATACGTTGTACACTAATGTGTGTTTGTGTTCTATTACAGCTCCCCCTATTCAGATCTGTGCAGGTCATTCTAATCATCCGCCCACTGCAGTCTTCAGGGCTCATTGAACTTTACTGTCCGGCAGGAGCGACTCCATGAAGACGCAGAGGTAAAAGGGGTCAGAGAGAGAGAGAGATGGCTCCCCTGTCTGCGCGGACTCGAAAACAATGTAACAACTATACTCACTCCTGCTCAAGACAGAAGTTACCTCGACTGAACTCTGTTGCCGGTTACATATCTATAAACCCCTCACGCTTCAATTCCAGATGTTGAAAGAAAAAGACTCCAAATGTTCTTTATGAAATATTCTATGCAAGACCTTTGTTCGTAGTCGTTGTAGTGGAACATCTTGGGGATTGAGCTGATACAACCTCAGACTAGTCTAGTTAATTTATTCACACAGTGGCGAGCCAGAAAAACAAAAAACAAAAATATAAAGTCGTTTAAAAAAAAAAAGCATTTCAACAGGCGACAGATGTAGAATGATCTGCCTCGGGTTGCAGTTGGAGAGACACCAAACATTCCACTCTGACAAACAAAACAAGACAAAAAGCTGTCCCGTTTGAGATAAAATACTCTGGTATAATTGGTGCGGCGCAAATTGAGAAGGAAACAAATAAATAAATAAATAAATAAATAGGGAAGAGGGTTTAATGGATTATTCATAAAATTAGGTTGTTCAATAGCTTATTTTTGTGCACCTTTCTTCCTTTGCTTATGTGCCATAGCGATGAGTGATGTGAGTGTTCGATTACGAGACAAAAAAACACAGTATTGCAGAATGGTGATGTATTTTTGTAATTTGTTGAGTAATCAAGGACATTTTCAAACATCCAGGCAGACTAATTGGTGTTTCTTGAATGTCACCAATTCACCCTTTGAAGAAGCTACTTTTTAGCCAAGTAAATGCCGCTGTTTCTGACTTAGGAATTTGTCATGTACCGAATTGAGATTGCGGCGAAAAATTGTACGTCAAAGGGCCAAACAGACCAGCATGTTTTGGAAAACTGGAGTACCCAGAGGTAACCTGGCTGACGGGGCGGCATTTCCTGGGTTTGACTGTGTTTTAGAGCGTGGTGTCGTGCACTGGTCAGCTCCTCCACCTACTCCTTCCTCCTCCTCCCTCCGCTCCACAACAGTCTTTGATCTTCTTCTGGCAAGAGCATAAAAGACGGATATAATCCATCTTATTCTCCAGTGAACAGACATTCGTCATAATGATAGTAAGGATAGAAGATGTGTGTGGCTTAGCTGTGAGTCTTGCCCAGATACTGTCAGATACTCCTGTGATGCCTCCACTGTGCTGCACATATTTTGCGGATCGCATGTGGCATTTTTCTGCTTTGGATGGAACAGCCAAGGGTACAAAATCATGAAATATGAGCAGTCAATAATTAAAAACAAAAATATTCTATTCCTTAAAAAGGTGAAGAGTGGCACAGACAACAAGAATAATGTCTGAACTGTGTCCATAGCAATATCCATTTTTAGTATTTTTAGTGAAGCAAAAATTGACTTTGAACACAAAGTTGCCAAGAATTTGCGGAAAAAACTTTCTAAGCAGTTTGGATCCAGTGTCTTTGGATCTGAGTTTGTTTTTTGTTTTTGCCAATCACAGCATATACTGTATGTCTCTGCCGTAGTGTTTCTCCTAACTATTGTGTCAACACCGCACACCCCGAACTGCCAAAACAGGCCCTCTAGTCCAGCTTTACTCTTTCCGCCGTTATCCTAGATTAGCCAACTTGCAGAGCTAAGACTATTTTAGAATGTAACCCACTTAACCTGCGGCGGTGCGCTGGTGGAGAAGGAGGTCATAGACGGATGCCTGGAGCTCCGACAGAAGAATGCACAGTGAATTCACAATGTGGCTATGCTGACATGATAAACCTCCCCTCTGGAAGTCTGGCCCTTTTTTGTACTGAACCCTGCCATGTTGTGATCCCACTGCTAACCCAGCTTTGATGTTACGAGTCAACAGACTGGAGTTTTTTCTCTAGTAAATGTGCAATGTCATACTATCAAGTTCATTTAAAGTTGCTTTGTAAACAACACCGTTAATGTCTGCTTGCTTTTAAGACCACCAAAGAGTGGGATATCATGCAAAATATCCCAAGAGCTCTTTGTTTATTCATTGATTATAATATCATAACAATCAGTTTTAGATCAATATAGCATTTTCTAACCAACTAAAAATAAGATAGTGATCAAGAGGTGGTGGAAAAGTATGACACCCCTGCTTTAATTTCTAATTAAAGGCCCTATACCTGATTTTTGTTGTTGTTTTGTGTACAAACAATGAAAGATAGAGTGAGTAAATTCAATGCTCAGTTGTGTTCTAAACTCGTATGAACTTTGCAAACACATTTTTAAAATCCCAACTCATGACAGCGATGAGTTTAGAGGCACGTTTCATTTTTCAGGGTGACTGTCACAGAAATGCTTCAAAACGAGCCTGCGAGTTCATGAAAATGATACGAATGCTTTAGGACTAGATGAGATGCACAGTATTTTTTTCCTACAAAAAAACAAAACATAACTGAGGTGTTGATGTCAATAACTATGCATGAACCCTTTTTTTTTCCTTTTTAGGATTTAATATTTCTATTCACAAATGTGTCTTTTTCCCAGGATGTAATTTAGTCCTGTGTGGCAGCTTCAGCTTTTCCTCAAACTTTTGATGTCTTCATGAACACCACTGACATCCACGTTGCCGGGTAAATTGCCGAATCCCATCTGTATGGTTGGGAGCGATACGATGTTTGTGTCGCTGAATGATGCGAAATGGCAAGCTGACATTGCGCTGAAGGCTAGGGCTGTCTATCTGTCATTACAGCAGTTGTGCATCAGGCCAATCGAGGCTTGTTTATGCGTTTTCATATTCTCCACAATGGGCACAAGGACAGAATGCTTTACCAATAACCCACAAACAAACCAAAGTCAAACGGCTCAACTAGTGCGCGCGTCTCAATGCGACACGATGCGAAGTGTGTTTAAACAGCTGGAGCACACTGGGTTACAATCCAATTACATCTCCATATTTATGATAGCAGCAGCATATTTAAATACAAAGGCAGAAAGTTATTCAAAGAAAACAATATGAAAATAAGGCTTGATTGTCTAGAAAAATATGCTTAACAGTTGGAGGTTTTATGTCTCGCCTTGAGCAGCAGAGCATTAGTTTGTTTATAGATAAATATAGAAGGATTTATTTTTCTCATTATGCAGATACATTTTCCAGAGTTCACTCATCACAACGTGTCTCACTGGGACAATCGTAGCTTGTTGAGTGATTAAACTGATCCAGGAAGTCAGCTGCCTGGAGCAACTGGACCGACGTTGTTGAATATTAATGTTCATCTTGTCTTGTTTTTTAGCCAAAGGAACTTTTTTTGAGGAAAACTTCCGTGACCCTGAGGGATAGGCACGCTGCTCAAAACGTCTTGTCAGCAGTAAATTGTGAAATCAATTTCATCACATTGTTTTTGTCAAATGTCCAAATCCTAACCCTGACCTCAACCCAGCCGACGCACACCCCCCACGACTGTGTTGTTTACGTCAACGATGACGAAATGATTTTGTTTACGCCATTTTTTTCCTGTCTTAACTTGACTTAACAATGACGGGCAAAACATGGCTCTTTGGTGACACCCCCGTGACAGAGAGGCGCAGTCTGACAGTCACAAGGACTCGCATGTTTGTTGAACTACTGAAACCGATTAAAGACGTTTTATGTTTCCATCCATCCATCTTCTTCCACTTGTCCGTTGCCGGGTCGTGGGGGCAGCTGTTGGAGCTGCCCAAATCACATTGCATCAGCCCCTCTGGCTCCTCCTGCAGGTGGTGGGTCCACAGAAGGACGGCCTCATGGTTCTAACCGGGCCTGTTGGTCTCTCATAAGGGGCTTCTGAACCGCTGTTTGTCTGACCCGTCACCTAGGACCTGTTGTGCCATGGGAGACCCTACCAGGGGCACGAAGCCCCCGACAACAGAGCTCCCAGGATCATTCGGGCGCTCAAACCCCTCCACCACGTTAAGGTGGCGGTTCCAGGAGGGGTTTCCATCGACTAAAACAATAAAAAACAAATGAGATTCCATTGACTAAAACTAGACTATCACATATTTATTTGACCTTTTGACCAGGATAGTCCCACTGAGATTAAGAATCTCTTTTTCGGGGGAGTCCTGGCCCAAGAGGGGAACCTATTATACATACTTTTAAGTGGTAGGGAAAGCGGAGTACATGCAAACTCCATACAGAAAGGCCCCATCCAGGTGGGAATCGAACCCAGGACTTTTTAGCTGTAAGGCATGAGCGCTAACTGCTGCGCCACCCTGCCGCCTATAGAAACATATAGAACATAGAAAAAAAAGTAAAATGTGACAAAGACAAACCCCCAGATTCCACATTTCCGCCTGTTCGCTCAGCTCCACTCTGCTCCTGGCCGCCCACGAACAGCAGCGACATCAACGCCCACTACCTCCTCTTCATCTTCAGTCCTCCGCGGTCCTCTCCGCCAAACTGAGCACGTGCAAAGCCATTTTTGAGAAATAAAACTCCTAATAAAATAATAAACAACTATTTAAGGGTAGGAGAGCTGTAAAGTCTGGTCACAGAGGAGATCACTTTGAGGCTAGACCACTTCTCTTTCACTTTCACAAGTTTGTTCTTGCTCCCCCTCCTGCATGCGAGGGAGAGAGGGCGGAAATGAAGTTACGTGAACGAGAGCAATAGAAGCTTAATCAGGTTTTTGTGATACCAAAGAGTGGAAATATCAATGTTATATTGTGTAAAAGAGTGACATGTTCGTTACAATAAAGTCTGTTCAGAGGGTATTTACTTTAAAAACCCGGAGCTGAAAATAGAGTTGATCAGTATTTTTGTCGGGGCGGAAAAGAACGGAGAGGACGATGTGGAATGTTTCTTGACAGTTACAACAGCAACGCCTTTGCTGCGGAGGTCGGGGCGGAGTGGAACGGGGCGAACACGCAGAATGTGGAATCTGGCGCTAGAAGCATTTTTGTCCAAAAGTCTTTCACTAAAACTAAGAGGGCTGCCAATAACATCATTGCATCCCAGTCCTAACCCATATCACTAGCGCTAACCCTATAAGGATAAGCATGCAGAGAATGGTGGATGCAGATGATTATCTGCTGTGAACACCTGAAAGCCAAGTCGAATATCCAACTCCCTAATTGATCTCATAAATGCTCCAATATTAACCCCAGTCGTAATTCATTTCTAAACCGCTCAACAATAGTGTTGGGCCTGGGCACTCATTTTATGCATGCAGAAGCTTTCAAATCCAATACTAAGCACATCAATTAAGCTGATATAAGTGCAGCATTATTTTCAGTCAAAACAGTGTCTATTTCTCAAATTTACCATTTAAATTAGTTTGTCAAAGAAACTGCAACGTGTTTGACAGCTTCTGGGCTGATGTAAGACAGAGAAACAATGGTGCAAATTAAGAAGCGGTTTGAAATCAAACTTTTGACGTTTTCTTTTAGCTTTTTGCCACAATAATAAAATAAAAATAAAAAACAGCAGAGAATATTAATGGTAGTCTTAAGCGATACTGTGATAATGGAAGACAAATGCCGGTGTCAGAGAAAGGCATGCTATCATCAGCAGTGACACTGAAAGAGGTGGGCGAGGGACTAAAAGTTATCATATTCACTTAACAGGATGCCACGCTGACAAATAGAGACGACAGGAGCGCACGATAGCATCTGTAGCTACAACCGCGTACAGTGGGCCACACATCAAGGATTTGTGCTTATCGGGCTGACAGCGGCGCACACCAGGGCCGGGACAATGACACCCTTTGCTGGATGAGTCAAAAGGAAGATGATAGTTGCTGACAAAGGGTGGCTTTTTCATATAGATGTGCAAATATGCCGAGATCTAACAAATCGCATTAACACAACATCGAAGGAAACATCAGCATATTTCCACAGAACAGGATTTCCATGCACAGCCCACAAGTAGACAATGCTCCTTCAGAGAAACACAAATGAAGTGTGTTGTGTGATTCGTAAAGCTAGAAATACCCCGGCAAATGAGGTCTCAATGAAAGAAAGATGTCAAGATATTAACACAAGCTTTGTGGAAAAGCTTTGTGTGACTGCATGACATAGTTAATTGCATAAATGCCACTACTTTCAATACGTCCTTACTACATTCAATTTCAGCAAGAGTTCAGGAGAAATATATTTAGTTTAGTTAGTTTATTTATTTATTTGAGCAGTTTGTCTGCTCAAAAGGAGTGGGCCGAAGCCAAAGGCTTATAAGCGCCCACCCCAAGAATAACAACAATAACATATGTTATTCATGAGGATGTGAGACAGGCCTCAACTCTGACAATGTTCAAATCCAGGCTGAAAACGGCTCTTTTTACCCGAGCATATGAAAACTGAAAGTATTTTATCTGCACTCTTGCCTTTTACTGTAATTGATTAACTTTATGTTGATGTTTTAATGATTGATTTGATCTGTTTTCTTGTAATTTTATGCAACTGTGAAGCACTTTGAATTGCCTTGTGTATGAATTGTGCTCTACAAACAAACTTGCCTTGCCTTGCCTTGCCATATAACACATCATAAACAAGGGAACATAGGGTAAGGTAACAACAAGTAATAAAGAACAAAAACAACAGCAAAATAAAGAAACAACAGCAAAAGAATGTACAACAACACTCACAATGTCCGCTCGTATATCTCAACTAAGCTGGAAAACAAAAGAAAACATGCTGAATGATTTTATTTGGAAGCTTTTAAAAAACGTTCATTACCAGCGCTGGCTTGGTAATGCTTACAACTTGACGAGAGCTCTTGAGCATTTTTATTTACTGAAATACAACAGCAGTAGCTACACAAATGCCAGCTCATTGTTCCTCACAGTAAAGTACAGTTTCTATCCAACCAGTGAACTCGCTTAACAATGTTATAGTTACACTTGAACCGGCAACTTTTCGGATGAACGAAATCCCCACGCCACTTTTAAAAGCCCTTCCAGTAAAACAATACAGAAGTAAACCATGCATAAATCACGGGGCTGATCATTTATTTTCACTTATCAGATTCTTCCCACCTCGCATGTTGCTTCACTGCGGAGCCGCTCCGGCAGTAAACATGCTAAGAGGCTTGCTCTGTATTCGTGCGTCAGAATCAGTGTGTCTCTGAAGACGGTTTAGCATACATTTTGCGTGGCGGCAAAACTGCAGCGTGAGAAATAAATAATTTAACATCAACAAAGTTTCACAAGACGCTGGCATTTAAAATTCCACCCACAGTGAGGAAAGGTGCAAATATGTGCACATCTGAGAGTGCTGATCATACTATATGAATAACAATCAGGAGTTGCGGCGCGAAACTGCAAAGGTAGACATGAGGGTATAAGAACAGAAGTTTAGCTTGGAGCACTTTACGCAATGTCAATAAAGAGGGGAATTGCTAATGATAGCCATGCACTCACCCATGCAACTAAAAGTAACCTTGCAAACCAGATTCCATTTGGTATTTTTCAGTCTAAACATGCCCCTTACGTTTAGAACAGAGTGGCAAAAACATCTTGACAAAACAGGTTCTATTCATTGACTAAACTCGTCCTAATTGATTTATTTTACACACAGCCATGCGGAAAACTGAGTGATGGCCCTCTTAGGTTTAGTTTTAAATTCTACTTTGCAACACAAAATTGTTGTACATGAAGAGGCTAACTTGGCCCAAAACAACATTTGACCAGCACATCGACTCCAAATTTTCTTGAAGTTGTAAACTATAACTAGTCCCACTTTAGATAACTATTCACCTTATTCTGGAAGCTCCCGTGGGTGCCCGCCCGTTTAGTCCTATTAAATTTACATGGGACTGCAGACTTCAAGAGAAAATCAGTTTCTACACGGACACAAAGCCGTTTTCAGTCTGCCCAGAGGAACAGGGCAGTGTTGGCTTGTTGGTGCAAATGAACACTGGACATTTTACACAAATCAATCTACTGTGCATCATGTTTTAGCGGCAAACATCTTCCCTCGATCAACACATAGTGAACGGACTTCGGAAGTGTCGACGGAACAACGAAACACTCAAGACAGATTCACACATGCGTCACCAGCAGGACACTGTCAGTTCATATTGTTTTCTTGATTACAACTTGTACAGATTGTTATTTTGGTAAGGCAGAAGGTTTGTTTTCTAAAAGTAACAACCAAAAATAATAAGTATCACCACTGAATCAGGGAAACCATCGAGAAATGTGCAACAACATCTATGAACCGGGACGATGGAGCGTGCACCTCTTCCCACACCTGGCACGCCATTCTGGAGAAGGCGCCAGTCAGTAGGGGGCGCAAGCTTTCCCTACTGAGAATGGCAAGTCCATGTAAGCAGCCTATGACATGTCATTGTTATTTATTCTGCACATTTCGTACACAAGACAACTCAATGCCTTATAAAAGAAGATATGCAAAATTACAATCAGGTTAAGTTAAGGCAAAGCACAGGCATAAAAAAACTTTAAGACATGGGAAATATACAGTACAACGGGGCATTTGGATTTTTTTCTTAGGAACACGAAGGATGACCGGCCATTGACCAGGGGTAAGGCTGAGGAAACATGTTGAGTCAGACACAGAACGGAGGGGCGTGGTTAGAGAGGGGGTATATGTGTGCTTTGAAAGTCAGTGTTATGCAAAACATGAGCCAAGGAGCTCAGTCCTTATCTGGTTTAGCTCCATGGCTTGGCCTTGAAGGGAAAGTGTTCACTGCAAGGGAGAGATAACGGCTTCAGCTTCCTCTCAGGAGGAAGATCAATTGTGCTTAATCATGAAGCCATGTAGAAGTCAGACAGCAGGCGCTGCTTTGTCCCAACTCTTCATGTGTCAAATTGTATCAGCTGACAAGGCAACATAAAATTTGCAGACAAATCCCTAGTGTGATGAGGAATCAAATTTGTTTATAGATTGATCCTTACTATTTGAACCCTGAGTTCTTGAGAGAGTTCTGAGTCAGGGGGCAAAGTTCTCGATTTACCGATTGATCCACGTTTATTTATTTATTGGTTCATTTGGTCGGGACAGTGCATGTTAATGAACATATATGTCTTATGCATGTAAACAAGCCACACCGGACTGTAGCCTTGGGCTAATTTGCATCTGTTGTCCCCCATGCGCACTCTCAACCACACTCTCATTCATACTGGCCTATTGTACATGTTTTTATTTGTAGGGGAAACCAGAGTACCTGGTGGAAACCTACGCAGACACGGGGAGAACATGCAAACTCCTCACAGAAAGGCCCCGACCAGGTGGGAATTGAAACCGGACCTTCTAGCTGTGAAGCACAAGCTCTATCCGCTGTACTACCGTGCCGCCCTCACCCTCACCTATGGTCATGACATTTGGGTAATGACTGAAAGGACGAGCTCGCGGATACAAGTGGCCGAAATGAGTTTCCTTTTGCAGGGTGGCTGGGCGCACCCTTCGAGATCGTGTGAGGAGCTCAGTTACCCGGGAGGAGCTCGGAGTAGAGTCGCTGCTCCTTCACGTCGAAAGGAGCCAGCTGAGGTGGCTAGGGCATCTGTTCCAGATGCCACCTGGCCGCCTCTCTCGGGAGGTGCTCCAGGAATATCCTATTGGGAAGAGGCCTCGTGGAAGGCCCAGGACACGCTGGGTGGACTATGTCTCCGAGCTGGCCTGGTGTCACCTCGGGGTGCCCCCAGAACAGCTGGATGAGGTGTGCGTGGGCATCTCTGCTGAAATGCCCAGACTTCCCGAAGCGGAAGAAAAAGGATGGATGGAGTTCTTGAGACCTGATGTAACAAATCTCCATTGTGAGATCAATACAGTTTTATCTTATCTCTCATAGATAGATATTTTATTATTTAGTTGTTTATCACTAACTGCATTTGAGCAGTTTTTAACCTAGGCAATGCTTGTATTGATTTTATAGATTCCCACGGAGTATACTCCGATGATTTAGCTTTCAATGCAATTAAGTGAACTCATCCATATATTGAGCTGTGCCCTCTCTTTTGCAGCATTGTCTCTGCTGATATCATAACGCCCACAGTGAGCCCTGCTCCACCGTAATGCATTTGTCTCAACCACAATAAAAACGTAAGCATTACGAGGCCGCAAGGACACCCATATAAACTGTACAATTCGCTCAAGGACCTTAAAGGCACCTTGAGTTTCTCTTATTTGCTGAGCGTATAATAGCATGTGCATGGCATCTTCATTAAGGGCTTTGAGTGGTAAAAGATGTGCCAAGTAAACAGAGGAATGAAGGCGTATACGCCACACACCGACCCAGAGAGAGTCTACAAATGTCTCCCACTGAAGCCCATCACCGTCAACTAGGATAATTTTTTACTGTGGCCATTTAAGCGCAGCAATCTGATCATCTCTGCCTTTTTTTTTCTCTCTCCCCTTTTTACCTCATCACGAGGTTTTACTAGTATTGATTTTTTTTTTTTTTTTATCATTCACAAAAGCGGACCATTTTCTCTCTGAAAGGCGGTGTCTTCAACAATCAAATCTATTTTAGTGGGATAAAAATAGATTGTTTTCCAATACTCTTCTACATCTTTCTGTGTGTATGAGTTAAATGGCACTGGAGTGAGAAGGTTTCATACAGTATTTTGTTTAAGTTGAGGTTTCTTTAAAGGCTTTAGCTTGTATGTGGTCATAATTGCTCTTGCTTGGAAAACCAGTTTTCAGAAGCAATTCTCTCATCCCATTGAAATTAGAGAACATGTATTGAAACTGGTCAAATCATTGAAATGAAAGGTTTGCATTCGATTATGAGTTTCATAGTTTAAACATGACCGATCTGTTTCTCCAGAAATGACGTAAATGTGTTGGTTGGTTAAAAATGTTGGTTTCATTGATAAAAAAAGTGCTGTGTTATTTTATATTTAAGTACAAAAACATTTAATCTGATATAAAAGATAAGAGGTAAGATGAGCCTATTGATTTCACAATGGAGAAATTCATGTGTTGTTGTTTATATTGTTTATGTTTTCAGGGTCGGCCCTAGCCAATTTGGCGCCCTAGGCAAGATTGAACTTTTCCCCCCCAAAAAAATAAAAAAAACACATTAAAAGGTTTTTTTTTTTTTTTTTTTCTTTTTTTCTTCTTTAACTTATATTTCTGAGTATTTCTTGATCAAAATAACATGCTATAGTGTCTTTTATTTTCCAATCCTCTTGGACACTTTTTGGATATGGTTATGGCTTGTTTTTATTTTATTATGATTATCATTGTTGTATTATATCATGATTATCTATTCAACAAACAACAACAGTTCTCTTGGAGGAGGAACCTCCACTTTTGAAGTAAATGTCCGAATTTTCGGAGCGTGCAAGGACCAACGAAGGCTCGTTTGAAAGCTTGAAATTGAAAACCGCAAATCTCTATCACTTTCTGTTCCAAATTTATGTCAGAAAATCGGCGATGCTGTAGATGGCGGGGGTTTGGGGTTAAAAAATTCAGGCCCCCTCCAGCACATGGCACCGCCTGGGTCGCCTATGCCTGTATGTTGTTGTCTATGTCAGTCGTAACTTCGAGGGAGGCCAGCCACGCCCAATAAGAACTGATTTGTCATAAATCATGTAAAACACTGTATTTTCCCACTAAATAATGTTGAATGAACATCAATATGAACCTATAAAGATGAAATTATGACCAAAAGAGAAGCATTTTTTTACAGATGCAGATGTTTCTCCATGTTTATAGAAGATAGGTATTGAAACAAATGTTCCGTAAAATTAGTCCGCAACCCACTGACAATGGTTCTGCGACCCACCAGCTGAGAACCACTGGTCTATGTGATGAGTGCAGAATTAGCTCTAGACTTTGGGTCGCCAGATCCTAAAGCTCAAACCAGGCTCTATATGCCTGATTTTTTTTTATTCACTTTGTTTGCTTGCATTGTTTGTAGATTTTGAATTTAGTTGTGTCTAAACGTATTCACAAAATTTCTAACATCCCACATACTCACAGGAATCAGTTTAGGCACATTACAGTTAGAGTGACCCCAAAAAGTGACCCTCAAAGTGTACAACTTTGAGAGTCACTTTTTGGGGTCACTCTGAATGTAATGCTAACAAACCTAGTCTGCTAGTTCCTGAGCAAAGAAAAGAAAAGAAAAAGGGTATTTACAAATGTCTACTTTTACCGTAGAAGGACAGACAAAAACAATTCCCATCCACTACCAGAACAAACTTCAGGTACAGGGCCTTCAAGGACACTCTCTGAACTAAGTTATTACAAAATCCTGGAACCTGTCCCAAATAAAGTCCGAAAGTGCAAGTGCAGGTTCCTTCTTTCTATTACACAGTCTGATTGGAGGATACTATCCACATATTATGTGCTTTCCTGTGCATCTTAAGGCAGCTCAATTTGACTTGTGATTGTTGTGACTTTTTTAACCATTCTAGATATTCCATATTAGTGTGTTTAGTTCATTTTAATCAATTTTTGTAGTCTAGAAACCTTCTCGATGTCCTTTTCTGTCTGTCCTCTTAAATAATGAAAAAGCAAGTAAAAGACACTCGCCTTATGAGCAGACAAACCTCGCGGGAGCACCACACTGACAGCCCATTACTATACCACTGGGACCTTGGAGACGCTCTGCCGCCTTCCTCTGTTCAAACACACGTGGGCTTGTCTTAATTCACCAGGGGAATTGTGCGCCGCATCGGAGGGGGGGACACTAGAGGCACTTTAATATATTTGAAACTCAATTGTGACAAAAGCGCTGCCCTGTCAGCTCAGGAGTCACGAGTAAAAGAGCTGTTAGGTCCACAAAGCTGCACTTTCATCAATAATACAGCCAATGCTATCGGCCTAGTTCTCCATCAGGCGATCGCCCTCTGAGCGCAAAGCCACGTACCTGAGACTCGGCCTGTTTGCACACAACTGGCAGGCAATATCTGTAACTTATGGGCATTTATTATTGATAATCTGTGTGGGAGTCACCTTCAGTAGTCAACTCCCATACAAAACTTTTTTTTTTTTTCTCTTGTGAATGAGTTGTGAAGTCTTGTATACAATGAAAAAGACTACAGTTTACCGTGTACCTCTCCACCCTCATGCATTTCATGCCGCAATTTATTGTGCCCCAGCTCGAGCAGCACAACCTGAAGCCCCCTCAGCTTCTCCATCTTCTTCTGCAGGGAGTTATTTTCTCAGACAAAATGCATTCTTACATTTCTCACTAATCTCAAAGATATCATTCATCACACGGCATTCATGTTTCTCTTATCATGAAGTTTTAACTATGCTACAACATTGTGCACTCCATCAATAACCAAAACAGGGGTGTATTTATCAAAAAAGGTATTAAAGTCTTGTCCTATCCTAAATGGCGAGTGCAAGCAGGAATATTTTATATAATTATTTACGGATATGTTATACCCAATTTGTAATTTGAGTTCGCGTGTGTTTTTGTATCAGAGCCCCAAACCATAGATGTAAGTGAGAAAATGCTGAAGTAGAGCCAATGTGCAATTGACTCTCAACTTATCAGCTTTTGCATGTGCTACTCGTTTTGAACCCCCTGGAGTAGTATAAAGTGTGGTTAATTCTTCTTCAAATGCTTAAACCCGCCGATCAGTATTCAATAACATTTGTTGCGTAATAGATGGAAACTGAAAGTGTTCTCTTTACTGTATATTTTTTAAAGTCCATAAACCATCATCAGACCAGTTCTTGCTGCACTCAAACCGTGTTGATAGCCACTCCATCGATATATTAGCATGCTGTTAGCCAAACATTTTTGCCTTTCACTATGTTTTTATCATGTGTAATTGCCCCTGCTGCCAGTGGAGGGTGCAGTGACTCACAGCTAATCCTGCCTAATGGACGCTCATTGGAGAATAAAACAGATTAACTGCTAAGCTCTTCCCAGAAGTTGGCGAAAGACTGTTGTGGAGGGGAGGGAGCTGCACAGGAGGAAGAGGAAGGAGGAAGTGGAGCTGACCAGTGCAGGACACCACGCTCTGAAACACTGACAAACCCAGGAGGATGCGCACCGTTTCAGAGGATCAGAGGAGAACTGAAAGCAGCCAGCCAAGCTACGGTTTCCCCGACCTCCAAAAACATGCTGGTCAGGTTGACCCACAGTGGTGGCGCGGCTCAGGACTAACACCTGAACACTATTTCGGTTGTACAATGACAAAAAAAAGCACTTACTTATTTAATTATTCACCAAGTGTATTCTCTATTACTAAAGGTGATGAAACGTGAAATAGCGATTATGAGGCCGCCGAAATCAGGTTTGTAAAGCTGCCCGTATCCTTATGTCCACTTCAACGTGATACAAATATTTACTCTGCTTTTCAGTTTCAACGACAACATGTTAAGTGTGAAGCGGTAATTTATTTCTTCTTCACGAGGATTGATTTTGGCATCTTCTCGCATCAGTGCCTTACTAAAAATCGTGCTAATATATAACTGACAATAGGCGGGCTCTTCAAAGCTAAATGCGTGTTTCCTAAATCAGAGTGCCGGGATGATTGTGCCGCAGGGTGTAAATGACACATAACCTGCTTCTGCTGCGGCGAGGAGGGTTTTATTGGTTTTCTGTCACAGCATGACCCACTTGTAATAAGACGTTTAATAATGCATGACATATTCAAATCCGCAGTTTCAGAGCAACTATTCAGAAAACTATTAAAACCATGTAGCGACAAGAACCTTGAGAATTCTCGAACTTTCGGTGAATGGAATATGTCTGTCTGCACAACGAAAACAAGTGCATCTACTACGATACTCCTTTAAAACTATGCATTACTATTAGCACGACTACCTGTTCAAATATTGTTACCACCACTGATACTATGTCCCTCACTTTAACATCCACTAATTATAATTTATTTTAATTTACTTGACAACATCTCCTATTTCAACTGGTTCAAAAGGCTTCTGCTGTTTTATTTTATTTATTTTTTTATAGTTGAGAGATAAATTAAGCTGCACTTTTTTTTAATGTACCGCTTAAAAGTTCTGGGTCACTTAAAATGTCAAGGCAAGGCAAGTTTATTTGTAGAGCACAATTCATACACAAGGCAATTCAAAGTGCGTTCACTGTTGCATAAAATTACAAGAAAACCAATCAAATCAATCATTAAAACATAAACATAAAAAATTATCAATTACAGTAAAAGGCAAGAGTGCAGATAAAATACTTTCAGTTTTCATATGCTCGGGTAAAAACAGCTGTTTTCAGCCTGGATTTGAACATTGTCAGAGTTGAGGCCTGTCTCACATCCTCATGAAGACTGTTCCAGATTTTAGCTGCATGAAACTGAAACGCAGCCTCACCGTGTTTATTATTGACTCTGGGAACCACCAGGAGACCCCTCCCTGAAGTTCTCAGGGCCCGAGATGGTTCATACGGCTCTAACATGTCAGAGATGGACTTTGGTGCTAAACCATGAAAAGACTTGTACACAAGCAGAGCTGTTTTAAATTCTATTCTCTGAGTGACAGGAAGCCAGTGCAGGGACCGGAGCACTGGACTAATATGGTCGTATTTCCTGGTTCTTGTCAGGACTCGAGCAGCAGCGTTCTGGATGTACTGCAGCTCTAAGAGCTCGTTTAGAAAGGCCAGTGAGCAGCCGTTACAGCAGTCTAACCTGCTGGAGACAAATGCATGGATGAGTCTCTCCAAGTCTGGTTTTGACACTATTCCTCTGATCTTAATGTTTTTCAGATGGTAAAAAGCTGATGATGTTATTGCTTTGATGTGGCTGTTTAAGTTTAGGTCTGAGTCCATGATTGCTCCTAGATTTCTAACCTGATTTTTTGGTTTTAGAGAGAGAGACTCAAGGTGACTGATAACACTTTGTTTTTTCAATAAGGACAACATTAAATTAATCAGAAATACAGTCTTGACATTGTTAATATTGTCGCATTTCTAGCAACCCTCGCTCCAGTGTTCTAATGGTACATCGTGTTAAAGGGTAATTGATGAATAGAAAACCCTCAATTATGCTAGCACTGCCGAAAACTGTTGCACTGATGAGAGAAGCTATAGAACTGGCCTGGGTGACCACAAACTTTCGAACGGTAGTGTAAAAGTATCAAATATCGACTCTCGTGCATTGGCCTGCAATGGTTGAATTCTCCTCTGAAGAAGTTCAGGTTGGTAGAGTCCAATCTAGCGGCTTCACCCAGGTGAGTAAAAACAAAACAAAAAAGTAGACAGAAAAAAAAAAGATATGTGGGGCTGAAAAAGAAAGGCGTTAGTGGATAGATATTATACACCTGTACTGTATAACACGGCAGGAGATGCACCGGGCCCAGATTGCACATGTGGCAGCCGATGTGAAAAGAGAAATCCGTACATTTCTCCAGGTTGGACTCTGTAGAAGGAAGTTTTGTTTGTTGTCTATTTAATGATAAACTCAAAGAAGATTAATTGTAGTAATCCATAGGTAAATGTTGTTTCTTGATGCTGTTTTGAAGGTTTCTTCGGATGGAAAATGTAACTATTATTTTTTATTCACGCATGAGTACAGTAAAAATGCCAAAGTACTGTATGGATACAATACTCAAGTTCATGTACCTAAGTAAATGTAACTGAGTACTACCCGCCCCTGGAATTGAGTTTTTTGTTTTGTTTTGTTTTTTCGAAATTATTATTTTGGATACAGACGGATTGTGCAGTATCACCGGGAAATGTAAATGTTTATTATATTGATTACGGGGTAGGCGTGTATATATAAGCTTCTGGCTTCAGCCTACTCCTTTTTTTTTTCTTTTTCTTTTTGGAGCTCCTGTAATACAATGATCTAAATGTGAATGTTGTTAAAATGTAAACTGCTCACACACACACAAAGAAAGTGTCATCAAGAGAGTGCGATGTCAGAACATCTGATCCAAAGTTAGGTCAAATTACAAGACTCCTTGGGGCGAAATGAGGTCCCAGCATGCCACTAATCAATATCTACTACACTCTGTTTCTTTATTGTCATGTCATCAACTTCAACTTCTGCTATACCCTACTCCTAAACATACTTTAATAATGTACTGTTACCATTTATGCAACTTTTATCAACACAATATTTTGTTCTTTCTCATTTGCAGTTCCCTTCCTGATGCCGCCTTCTCCAATTATCCAGGCTTGAAACTATACAGCAAGTACTGTGCCTGACCTGCTTTGCGCTGGATTTAGTAACGACTTCCATGAGAAGCACCGGTAACGCTCAAACCGAGACTACCGTAAACACAGTGTTTTGCAAAGCAGTGAGTGGCGTGAAGAGATCAGAGGCTGTAGACTTGTTTTCTGTCTGTATGTCTTTGTTCTCGCACAAAAACTGTCAAACCACAAACCGCTCTTTTTGTCTCTCACCACTGATGAAAGACGAATCGAGTACATCATTTCATACTAGGAGCTAATCTCTCTGAAAAAAATGGCCGGGAAACAGTGTGTTCGGTACAAGATGTTACGTTGGCAGTAAATGTTTCTCCGGCTTAAAGCTTTTAGGCCTGCATTTGAAAGACTAGGCGTAATTTTGGAGACTTATGAGTCACTCGGCTCCTTTTAATAAGCTACAAAAGCTGCTATTTTGTATTAACTGCTCCTGTCTCCAACTGTATTTTTGGAAGCCCACTGCTTCCACATTTGCAGAGGGTGTCTGCAGACAGTATTTAGAATGCGCGCTCTATAATGTACGAACTGGATGACCTTTCGGCTCGACGCAAAACACAACTAACGCACATTGAGCAAGTGCAGCATGAGGGTTTTTCTATCCTTTCTGTTCTGTTTCTATCCTATTCACTGCGTACCCACATAGGACATGCGTGGTTCTATCTCGTGTTTTTCTAAACAGGCTGTAGACTAGACTTTGGCGCTGACAGGGGGCGCTCTGTGAAAACCTCAGCTCCAGACCTGACACAATAGTTGAGCTGGATGTGGACTGGACAGACACCAGGCGACTGGCAATGTTCTGCAGTTAAGCACCCTTTAAACCCTTTTGACTCATACGGGCCACATCAGACTTGAATATTTCCGGAGCGCGGACAGTGTTTAACTCACAGTGGGTTAAAATGAAGTTTGAAGTTTAAGTGCTCTAGCAGCACACCACGCCTCACGCCTCGACCTCTTTGTTTTCCCTTCAACCCACTGGCTGCAGACACAGGTGCAGCAGGTGTGTGCAAGATGACAGCCTTGTCTGGACCAACGCTGTTGCTGCGCCAGGCAGAAGATAGGGCTCACAGTGTTTTAAAGGTAGGGTACTGGAAAAAACAACCGTCTTAAATTAGATAAATGACTAAAAATTGCTAGAATTACAGAATTTATGTTGAGTTTGAGTCAATATGAACTGATCAAAGATAAGATAAAAAAAACAAATGATAATGCCAATGGAACAAGCATATATCCTACTTGAAATCAGACAAATTCACAATTAGATTTATATCTTTTTCACTTGAAATTATCCAAAATGATCTGAATTTAGTTAAAATGTGCGTGTTCCACTGGCGATGAGAGGTTTTATCTTATCTAAGACCAGACCAAACGTATTCAAACTTTAGATTTAATCTCCTAATTCAAGTAATTATGTAATTTTTTCCAGTGTGTAGAATTTTTTCGGTAGACATTATATACGCATTTCCTCTGTTTCTCTTCTAAACATGCTCGATTTGTTGATTCCTGATAATGTTGTGAGAGCCAGTGCCCCTCACTGCTTTTCACCAATTATTTTTTTTAAGGAGAAAAACATTGTCAAAGGGCACATAGTACATTTTCACTTCCAAAATGTACTATGTGTAACACTCTCAGTCCGTATGTTTTCATGAATTCAATAACATTGGCTAATAGACCAAGCACCCCAAGAAAAAGCTATTCCTGAAATTACTAAAGTTTTGTTGGAAAGGAAGAAGAAATCAATCCTCCAAACTTTCTCTCCAAAGTTTCATGACACAATAAAGAGAGCTGAAGTTGGGCAAACACAAACCATGTTTTATCATGTCAGAGAAAATGTCCCAGGAATCAAATGTTATTTTTTCTTTCATTGATAGGTCTGTGAAGAGGGCTTGTTTAAAAATACCTTATGTCCTTGGCCATTTGTATTCACGGTGCGCCAAATAGCGTCCATTGTCGAGTCATCATTCGAACTGACCGACAGTTCAAAAAGGCCGACAGCCGACTAACAAGAGGAGGAAAAGTGATTGAAAGAGCAACTCGTATGGCAGACTGTCAGCTGAATGGGCCGGAGCATTTACAGGCATTTCACTCCGTTATGGGGAAACGGGGGGGGTAAAAAGAAAATCCCTCGCAAACATGTACAGTAGATAAACATAGCTCCCGAGCGCATCATTGTTTGTGCCTGTCTTTGCTCCCACTTCCTGACACCCTGTCCAACTCACCTCCCCTTTTCATCTGTCTAGTGCCCACCCACACCACACACAAGCCCGGGCGGCATTTCTGAAAGGGAAGAGAAAAAAAAGAAAGCAACATTTGGAGTGCTGCGGGTGACCTGATGCGTGCGGGAGGAGTTGTGAACGCATGACAGCGAGACAAGCGATGCAGAGGGAGAGGCAGAAATGGAGTCTTTGCAGGGAACTGGAATATTGTTTGTGCGGCGTTTCTACGGGATTCATCATTAGCTGTGGTTTGTGGACAGAGGCTGACTGTAACAGAGAGAAGTATAACGTGAGTAAATAAGCGTGGGTGGACTCGGCGAGGAGAAGAGTAAATAAATGGGACTTTTATTTCTCTCATGCAAAACGGACTGTTTTGAGGTTTGCTGATTTGATATCCTCATCAGAAACGTAAACGGAGTGTCATTCATGCATGTTTGAGTACTCTTGAGTATTTAATAGTCTCCTTCATCCACACTCAAAACGCCTGCTCACACTCATTCCTCGCCCAGAGATATCCACGAAGCTTTCTCTTTTTTATTCGTCCTGCCTCAAGGCCAAACTCTCTTCCCCGCCTGATTATGATGATGATTATTCTAAGTTTAATTTTGCACGGCTGCCCTGGTCAAGAGAGACAGAAGTGCAGTCTCTGGTGGTGTGCTGTATAACTGTTCTTTATTATTATTATTATTTTTTAACAAACTAAGAGTACTTTCTCAGCACAGTTAAGCTCTAAAAGTGCCATGGCTACGGTGTGAAAGTTGAGAAAATCCCGACTAAAGTAAAGTATAGTTTGTTTCTAACGCTGTCCAATAGACTAGCCAGGTTATGGCGGGTCACTGAATTACTAACCAACAACACACATGCAAATGGCCTTTGGTGCAGGATTATTTTCGAAAAGTAAAACTCCATGTTAAGCGCGGCGGTAAAAAATGGAATCTACATTTCTTGGCTGCTCTAATTAGGAACTTGGTTAAAAGCTAAATGCAAAATTTTGGAAAGAACTTTTATTCTGAAACCTGACCTTCTATTGGGAAGAATAGAAGGTCTGAAAAGACTCTAATTGTGTATAATACCCCTTACATTCGCCTACCCAGCGTGATGCCACAATCTACAATCTACAATTGGATATTATATAAAGTCTAGAAAAAAATAATAAAATACAAACACTTTTTTTTTTTTTTTACAGCATTTCGGATGACTATTATTACCTCACCCCACTCTCTACTTTAGTATTTGTAATGAAACAGCCAACTGTCCAGGGGTTTTTCTTCATATATTTAATTTCTTCAAATAATTAATAACAGGACTGTTCTACAGCAAGGCAGTGTGGCGGCAGCAACTTGGACATTAAAACCTACATCACAGGAGGTTTACAGTACTGTGTGTGCTTTTTTTTTTTTTAAACATGCAGAGATCTAATCATCATCATCATGTATGTGGAGATCTGACATGTCCAATTACACTCAAAATGCGGAGCGCTCATTTCTTTGCCCAATGCCGCACAGTTGGAATCTCTCCATTGTCCCCTCCCTCCCAACATCTTTCTTTACCGGCAACTTCTGGCACCCTCCGCAACCACCGATCCCAACACCCCAAAGCCAGTGTCTCATTTCCGTACCATCGACCCAGATAAGTGTGAGTGAAGACTATTGTTTAGAACAGCAGCCTGCGTAATTTCACCATTAGTCTCAATCAAAGACAACTAGCCTTCGGGTCTGGAGGCAGTGGCTTAGCTCTCCGTATACTGGACCTACTAGTGTCTAAGACAGTTTAATAATAAGAAACCCCCCCCACCCTCTTCCATCCGCCAACTACCCCAGGGCCCCGGAGAGCTAAAGGAGAGAAGATGAAAAGGGAATGAAGAAAAGGGTACGACACAATAAGAAAGGGAAGGAAGCAAAGAAAGGGACCTAAGGGCTAAAGCTAAAGGAATATAAACAAACAGAGGGAAAATGTGCACAAGAAAAGTACAAGCCACAGAATAAAAAAGAAAGAGGACACAGAGCAAAAATGGAGTACCTTACGAGCATTATAATGGCACACTTTAACCAGGCTAGACGGCTTAAAGACTGTGTAGCTGCAAGGCCTCTGGTGTATCCTTGCACTGCCGGATTGTGTTTCTCCGGCGCACCACGCAGCCCTAATCGCCTCTATATCATCACGCTACATGGACAGACAATAGTTTTTATACATTTTAAACATTTGAAAAGCATGTGAACTTGACTTTAACTCTTCAACTTAACTTTTAATGTAGTTCTCCACATTTGAGTCCACTGGAATATGGCACTACACATGGGTGTTTATATGCTGCATGTGATTTTGGAAGACAAACACAACTGCAAAAATGTACTGTATTTAAAGGCCTTTTACCTGATATTTTTGGATTTTTGTTTTTTTGTTTTCAAACAACCAAGTGATAAAAACTCATTTCTAACTTTTCCTGAAGCTTTTCGTTTTCCCGATTTGTCACAGGAATGAGTTCATACGCATGTTTCACAACGTTCATCGAGTAATATTATCAACGGTAAACAACCCTGCTAATTCATGAATAATAAAAATGCTTTATAATTTGATACAGCACACAGGTCTTTTTGATTTTTTTTGCCACAATTGCCCAGATCATGTTTCAATGTTGATGATTTAGGCAATTATGCTATGTGGCTAACGAAATGTCAGCTATACTGATACAGAGGTAGAAAATAATGTATATTCCATTAGGAAAAACCCAATAATTATAATTATTATAATTATAATTATTCATTTTATGTAATATAATGTATACATTCATTTTTGGGGCGTCAGTGGCGCTGTTGGTAGAGCGGGTCATCTCATGATGAGAAGGTCGGTTTGAATCCCAGCTCCTGAGGATGTACACTGTCATTGTGTCCTTGGGCAAGACACTTTACCCACCTTCCTTCCAGTGTCTGCGTACATTGGTGTATGAATGAGAGTGTGAATGGGTGAGTGGTTCATTGCTTCAAAGCACTTTGGGCCTAATCAAAGTAGAAAAGGGACAGTGACAGTGATAGCGTGTAAGTCTGAACATATCACAAATTTAATAGAATGCATTTTGGTGCAAATAAGTATCGTAATATGATTTTGTTTTTTCAAAGTGTCTCGGCAACAAATCAGAATCAGGGAGGATTACGCATGGACCAATGAGAAAGAGTTTTCTGTGAACAGGGAGGAGGGGAGGGAGCTTCATCGTTTACTTTTCACATTTCTCTTCTCCATCTCCTCATTTTTGCAGTCTTGCAGACAATAATCCAAATGTTTGACTTCTCATTGCAGCACGACCTTGGTGCCACTCTGCAGATACACAAGTATATTGCCTCAAGATTTGCACCGTAGTGTGAAGCACTGAACAATGAATGCACTTCTGAGGCCACCACACCATTGTATAGCTAACCAAAGAAGCAGATTCAGCATACAATGTGACGCGGGTTGAATAGGAAGCGGGTTGCTAAGGGAATAAAGCAGATTTAAACAAACATGGGAAATATGCACATGGAACTTTCAAAACAAGGACTAGAAAGACAAGACGCCACAGTGCACAAAAACAAACGCACCTCAGAAACATTATTTTGGCACACTTAGCAATAGACTTTTTATAGTATAAAGACTGAATTGCTGCAAGCCCTTTTGGCATTCCTGCGCTGCCGAATTGTGTATCTCTAGTGCACCATGAAGCCTTAATCGGTTATAGGCCTGTGCTTATAACCTCACTCCTAAAACGAACGCAGCATTTCCCTCCTGGCTAAGTGCTATGTAGGTGCCCTGGGAAATTCAGATGGATGGAGTGCAGCTTACAAACCGCACACACAAACAATCAAGAGACAGCCAGCGGATTGGGATGGACAGAGCTTAGGCGACCTTCAGGGGTTGAGTTGGTCACAAGTCCGTATTGCTGCTTCCAGTAGCCAGAGGATTTGATTTAATACAAGGATTTGTGAGGAGGAGATAGAAGGAAGAAGCACCGATGCAGAAAAGAGGTGGCCAAATGGAAAGAATCTACGCTCTATGCAGAAAAAAAAAAGGTCAGGTAGAGTTGAGATACATATTGCTAGTTTCCATATTTGTGTTCTGCCCTTGTTTCAATGCCACATTCACAGTAAAAAAAACAAAAACATGTATTGTTGATGAATGTGCTTTGGGTGGTCCCACAAGATGGATACTTTAAAATAATGCATTCAGATTTTGTCCAGCAGCAGTATAGGTAACTGCGATGCAACGCGTGGGTACTCTTTTTCACTTTTCGAGTTCGTTTTTTGGTCTACCGTATGGAGGACATCACTTTATGTTGGGGCTTTCACTCCAAGTAGCACCTCTGTGGGGAAAAAAAAGTCACTGGCTGAGATGGTTCTAAACTCAGGCTTTCATGTAAACTATTTATAAACTATACCCAAAAGTAGGTTGGATAATGTACAAGTCTTAGGTTGGAGAAAATCGGACAAACAAGAGAAAACTAGGGGAGAAGACGCAAACTCCACGAGGAAAAATACACAGGAATGTTGCTCCATCGAACTGTAATAAGTGTAAGTGTGACAAAACCAACCTCCAAGCCTGGAACACATTTTTTTAGCATAGGGGAGGGGTTTAATGATGCGTAGGTCAGGCCCCGCCCACATAAAAGTGAGCGTCTAACTGGACCCAACCATTAAAAATTGTGCATTACAAATATGAGGTCTGAATGGACAACGGCTTCAACTCCATGCGACAAAGTGCTTGAACGGAACTAGCAACAAAATGCAAATCTGTTAGAGGCACAGTATTGGAATAGTCAGGAAAAGTTGAATGGCCACACTGAGCTGTGTGGCCATTGCAATTCACCTTCAATGGAATCTATGTAAAAACGCAGCCAAAAAGCAAAGCGTTTACGCAAAGCAGGGTCAGAAAAGCCAGAAGACGTGGCCGTTGTGTCGGGCGTCTCAGGGCAGGAAGCAGAGGTAATGCAAACCCACGCACAGAGAGACAGGTTGTGGCCATTTCGGACATTGGACTCCATAAGCATTCTTTGGATCTCAAGCGGCAAAACGCTGCATGTCTTATGAAAATCTGCCTCATATTTAAGGCAAAAACTTGTTTCAATAAGACGCGGCTTAATACAATGATATGCGCATACATCAGCGATGAGCGCCCGCCGCCCGCGATCAAATGAGAATTTCATGACCCCACACAATCCGCGGGCAACCCACAGGGTCTGCATGGGAACCCGCAATCCGCGCATCACTAGAGGGATTGCTACAATGACCTTGCAGGAACGAGAGCTAACCCTGCATCCCGGCATCCACACTGAAAAAGTATGCTGCATAGCTGCGTATATGAATGACGATCCCAGTCATAGTAATTATGAATGTTGCGGTTTGTCATTTTTAGGTTGACAAAATGAACTGCGAGTATTTAGCGACTTGCAATTCTGATGACAGTGACAATTGTGATAAAGAGATAACAGCAATGATAATGACTGCAGTTGCCGAATTATTGATGGAAAATACAATTAGAGGCAGGATGATTGGAGCGTGGAAAATGAACACAAGGACAGTGGATTAAAGTTTATACAGAAACTCAATATTGTCCGCTCAAACTAAAGAGGATGAATGCTTCTCTCCGGCTGCATTAAGACTGTGATTTGTAACAGAGCCCACTGTGCAAAGAGACTAACTGTTCCGTTCAGCATATTCCTCTAACAGAGACTCTGCTATAATTTCACCGTATTGTATTCAATTTAAACACATTTACAGAACTTCCACGGGAATGTAGATATAGTGACTGAATTATTTATTGATTTTCTCACTGTCTTTATACCATGTGACTAACACCTGAAGGTTTTGCATCTCCAGCGTGTTCGTAATCCAGGAGTGTATCCTTTGTATTGCACCAAAGAATAGTGAATTGTTTCACTGACAATGGCACTAAAACCTTTTTCTGATTCAGATTAAGAAGGGCCAAAATGTTCAACCATGATCCTGTGAAGAGCCACAACCTCTATTGATCGACCACATGTGTCCGCATCACATTTAAGTTGCTATTCAAATCTGTATGCCTCGCTGTATTTCAATCAATCATTGTTTCCAAATGACACCCAGAATGAGGTGTTGTGTTAGTTATGATATATTACGAAAAACATTTTATAAGATTGATAGAATCAATAATCTCAAAACTTGTGACCCATTTTAGCAAGTAGCCAGTAAATCAGAAACCACTTCGGATAGCAGTGAAGATTTTTTATGTCAGCTGAAGGATGGCTGCACTCGAGGCCGCTCCGTTACGTGACGCTCGGAGAGATGGACTTGATGAGGACTTGGGGAATTTCCAGCTGATGATTTTGGAGTTCACCAGGGGCATGATTAAAAGCTGTGAGCCTGGTCTGCTTGTTTAATCAGTCCTGTTAATCAGTTTTTAATAAAGTGATTTGCATAGCCATCACAACAGCTACTTGGTAATTGGAATGCGGTAAACATAGTAATTTCCTCAAGAGGCCTCATCAGATTGATCAAACCCCTCCAATAATTTGAAGCGAAGTTGGGCAGCCTTGGCGTCAGATCTTGTTTTGTTCCTTTTTGGTGCTTTATAAAAAAAAATGGGATCACAAAATGTTGAGTGCCACTTGTTGCTAAATTATTTCAAAAGTAATTCTCCTCTATGACACTTCCGTGGCTGATATATGTGTCTGTTTCGTCCAAGCAATTGTCAAAAAACGTACCCACACCAAAAAATGTATTGAATGTAAAACCAAGGTATCTCGCAGTAATTGTAATTTTGTTGCTTAAATCCATTAGAATGTTGTTTTACCAATCACTGAACATTGGGGGTGTGTTGAATGAAAACGCCAATATATTGGATAACCAAACTGTATTTGATTCCTGTGGCTCTGAAGTGTTTCTCGATCTGTCATACCCGCTGTCCCACTGTCCTTCCCTGGGCGAGCGGTTTTGCTCCCGTCTTCGCTCCTGCCTTGACCTGGGCTTTTTGCACCGCAGACTTGAGATGAAGAGCTCCTTGTGACAAAAGAGAGCAGATGGCACTATTCGGCTGAGTAATTAAACTCTGGCAGCAATTTGAAGCTGTGGCTATGTAACTGCCATTGATGGATGTTACGTCCTCCATTACAGGCCTCACCTCGGATGGTCTTCTCCACTATTGTGCCTGGTCGTATCAGTGGGCAGGTGCACACAGAGGTGACATAGCAGATGTGCCATTTTGACCTCACTGAATCAGAGAATCCGCACCCCCCACATTTTTACAGTAATTATTCTATGGTCCGATTAGGTTCATTAGGTCTTCTGAAAATTATGTTACTTTTTTTTCTCTTATAGCCAGACCTTACTGTTAGTTTTGTACCTAACGGTTTCGGCTACAACTGTGGCCTTCCTCAGAGGTAGTCACGTGGTGTTGCTGTGACGTGTTGTGGAAAGTTCTAAGTGGGAGAACTTGCAAAATAGCAGGGTGTTCAAATACTTATTTTCCTCACTGTAAATATACACTTTCATCCATAACGTTTCTCTGTCTGACTTTCTTCTCTGTGCAGATTAGCATGTTTTCCCATTTCAGTCTGTACTTTTTCTTTCATTTGAAACATATTTTTTTAGCCATACTACGCAAATATCAAGCCATTTCAAAAAGCGTGATAATGAAATGTTTGATTGCAGAAGTTTAGAATGATACCAGGGAGAGTATAAAACATTATAAACACTGTAAAATCCATCCACTTTTGACAGAAACTTAAAATCTCCTGAACCTGTCGGTAAATGCCGTGCAATCCCTTGAATACCTGCTGTAATCCCAAAACAAAGCAGCCATGCTCCCAGGTTGGACAGATGATGATTCATTGACTTGTACAGATCTTTTGAAGTCCATGCGCTTGCTTTGGTGAACATTGACATCTGTTACCCGGGCAGCATGTAACACCAGGTATCCTTTCTTACAAACACTCCACCGTAATGGGCCGCTCCTCTGCACTCTGATCATGTCGCCGGCAGCCACGCACCACAATCAAAGTTTAATGAGACTGATCCATCACAGCGGCCCCATGCACACACACACTGCCTACAGATAATCCAGCAGCAAAACTCCCCGACGCACCTGTCTGTTTAGAAGATAAAGCACATACATCGGTGTCGCTCTCCCCCCGCAGAGCATTAGAGGACAAGGGCAGAAATGGGGAGAAGAGCACGGAAGCATGAGTTTAGAATGTATTTATTTTTTAATAATAGTTAGCGAGGAAGATAGATTGAATAAAGTCTCAAATGGGAGATGTGCGCTCTTTTCTTTTTATTATCATATTGGAATGTTGTTCACTTGGAGTATTTGTACTTGTATTTGGATTAAATACTATGTGGCTACATCTGCAGAGTTGGAAAGGCATTTCAGTTTTATGTGGAAGAAAAGAAGGTCTTCGAGGGATAGCGCCGATTTGTAGCAACTGCTGAACTGGGAACCAAGCCAAGAGTAGTTTGTTTTGTTTTTTTAATGAATAAGTAACATAGTCATCAAATGTTTTACACGATTACAACATATCAGTAAAGCATAATACCCACGCTTTTAAGGGACAGTAGATTTCAATACTCATACTAGTGTAACCCTCTAACCAGAATCCCATAAGCAGTGTCATTTCCCATGTATAAAAGTATTACACTTGTAAAATAGATTAACTCTGTTTACTAGTTTGACTGTGTCAACCTACTTAAAACAAAATCATTTTGATTGATTGATGTAACGTTACAAAGTTAACACAAAACACACAATACCTTTTCGGTCAGATGTATGTTATGTTGAAGAAGTATCAAAAGTAGACAATTGGTTACTTTATTTTGCTAATTAATATGCAATGTCCCTTTTAATATTCAGTATAGTAATGGAATCCTTATTGCGAGGGGTAATCAACCCCTCAGGGTGTAATGGGATTGACTTATGGAAATGTACCTTAATGTATTTTGTGCTCCCATTCTATGTGCATGGGGTGCCGTTGAGCACTTTTCTCTCAGAATTCAAATACATTTGAAATGACTTCTTGTTTATGTTGTAGGCAGGGTCAAATTCAGATTTGTGTGACTGAAATTAAACTTTGAGCTCGCTAAGTACTATTTTTTTAAATCACAATTACTTGAGTATTCATGAATGTTTGCTGTGTGAAATCTTGCTTTTTCAGTCCCTAGCCTTGGCCTGTGAACAATAAAAAGCTGTGTGTATTATTGCCCATGCACTTGAGTGGCTACCAACCTGCAATGCAATGGGATTTCAGTGGTTCATGTCCCATAGACTTCCAGTCTCATACAAACGTTTGTCATTGTATGACACTGTAAGAAATGGTCAGCTGTATTTAGAATGCAGTTATTTCAATGGGTGGTTATGCAATTACGTCACCATTTTGACATTTCTTGTTAAGTAATTATAGTGTTATGTAAGTGCGTATTTTACTAGTTGTTTTTTCTCACATAATATGCCAAATGTTTATGAGAAAAAATGAAATATACATGCCAGAATAGGTAGCTTCTAAAATGTTCTAATGTAATTAGATTTGGAAATAATGGCATTAGACGGGCAATATTGTTTCTATTTTACAAATGGAAGTATTGCCACTGTTGCACAAGCTATAATCATTCACGATGTTTTTGTCCTATTTTGAAACCAAATCTACTCATAATTATGCATATACTATATTGTTTGAAGCCAGGAAGCAATCTACACAAATGCATTTTGTTGTACATTAAAGGTAACTAGAAACACAATTCTATTAACAGCGTTTACCGTCAATAATCAAACGACTCTAAAACGTGAATGCAGTCTTTGTATTTTAATGCATCTAGTCATTTTCAGCGAGCGATGAATGCTAATATGGCCTAAGCGTATCCCGCCTTTCAAAAATATATCCTAATACCTAAGTGGACCATCCCCTGCTGCGCCTTAGTGCATATCTCAGATCGATATGCTGCGGGCAAGGCAGGAGTTCCTTTGTCCCGCCGCTATAAGGCTGTGCAATAGCTCACTCTATGGCAGATGAGATGAAGAAGAGGAGTTTTTAATGAATTTTAATTTCCCTTGGGGATCAATAAAGTTTTCCGAATCGACATGACTGATAGCAAGGAGCTTATTGGAAAGCGGGGCCTCAGAACTTGAAGTGAAATTCGAATAACGCAGCCTGCACTTGTGGCAGGTCATACTTGTTGCCTTGGGACTCCAAACTCTGTGCGTAACCCCTTGATCATGATGACCGCAGTCCAGGCCCAAATATTGATTTTGGAAACACTGCGCTGCTGCTAAACACACTTTTCTTTAACCAGTGCTGCATAGAAACAAGAAATTCTCAAAAAGTAGACTCCGATATACACCAAGGCAAGCAGTCTAAGCCTCTTTTTTTTGTGCAGTCCCGATGTAGTCTGCATTTAGTCTTTGAGTAATCCTAGAAGTAGGACTCCGTCAATCATTTCATGAAGTCCTCAGATTGAGGAACTTGTATCCTGTTCCGATGGGACCATTCTGTGTGGAGGTCATGACGGGATTGAGATTCTTGAAAAGCTGTAAATACTTTCCGCACACTTTGTGATACAAGTCTCTTTATCAATGTTGAACCCAAACTAAAGAGAGGTAGGATCCTCATTCTTACATTCTTGATGTTACTTCGATACATTTCACGAGGATTGAGGCTATTACTACAATATAAAACACTCCAAATAATGCCAAGCTTTATTTTTGAAAATCAGATTGATATGATTAACACATAATCAAATTATGAAAATTACAAAATGTCCATGACACCAGGGGTCTCCAACCCTTTTTTATATGTTGAGCTACTTTTACATACCAAAACACTTGAAACAATAGCCAAATTCACATGCGCCTCCAGTAGGATTTTCACCCAAAAATCCTGACTTTAGCTGGACTTTAGCTACGGGCGCACATGTGAATTTGGTCATGAGACTTTGGAGGCCTGGAGAGTTTGTAGCCAAGATATTTCAATAGAATTAAAGAAAATGACTTGAACTTTAAGATAAGACTTTATTGATATCACACTGGAGACATTTCTTTGTTCACTTGGGGTGCAAAATAGACAGGAAATGTGCAATCAAATATAAATCCTGTCCCTATCCGTTACTTTATTTGCCACATTTGTGCAGATTCTGTTCAAAATGTCAAGATACATTTAAAATGTATCGGGGGTTACGAGGTTAATGCCTTTTGAATGCTGTTGTGGACAAAAATTGCATTCTATCAAGAGTTCGGCCTATCGTTCCGTCCGCTCGAGGCCATCCTTTCACAGCGTTGCACGCAAGAACAAGATAATTTCTCCTTAAGAGCAGTAGGAAATAAAACAGATTCTCCTGGGAGCGCTGAAAAGCATTCCCTCGGGCCGCCAGTGATTAAAATAAAGTGTTTGTGTTCAAGAGAAACCGTGGCAATTGTGAATAGCTTAAGAGGTTCACCCAGAGATCGTGAATATAAAGATTTCAAAGATTTTCTGGAGACAGATTGAGGGCAGAGATGAAAAAGCCTTCATGTTGGACTTCAATTAAGACTGAAATCTCGATCAGTGCAAGGGCTAACAAGGCAGATGCTGTACCTTAGCCAAAGATACACAATAGGCATTATCCAGTGAAAAGATCAGCTCATAACTCCTACGACACTTGGAGCTGATGTGTGAAAGTGCTTTCTGGATTGTGCGTCCCAGAGTTATGATTTATGGGCTGGGGAGAGGGAATGACAGTTAGATGAAAACATTATCTGTCTCTTACAAACAATGAATAAATGCGGCTATATCACTATGGACGTTTGCAGAACATTGTTACGATGTTTCAGTAAAACAAACCAAAATCTATTATAACGGGACATGAATTGTATTATCCTAACTACGGCCAGTCAGAGGCCCGTCCAGACACTTTCCGTTTGGGGTGGCACAGAGAGGGAGGGGACAAGACACCAGCGCCAACCCATGTGGGCTTGGATTTAATCATTTTGCTAAACTGACCTGAATACATTTGGGCTTATTTATGACCAGTTTTGTTTATTTTTGTTATATATATTATGTCCAAATGTAATTGAACCAAAATATAATTATTTTTTTCTCCCTAACTCCCCTCTGAGTGGCATTATGTTTTGCCTTTAAGTCCAAACCAGAGGAGCATAATTTACAATCACCAATTTTTGGACGAACAATGAGAGAAGGAACTTATTCCAGTCAAGAACCGTGGCCTCTGGTGCAGCCGGTGGTGGTTAAAGCCTCATTTATGTTCGAAACACATATTACACGGATTTGCATGTAGCTTTCCTTCGTTTTCTGCATGTGTCTGTGTACTTCGTCAGTTGCTTTGTTTATCCAGAGTCATAGCAAAGTAACAGTGCATGAGCTAACCCATGGGGACACTACTGCACACAACTGTGAAGCAGAACAAGCTGCGACACTTGTGTTACCCCATTTTCTTGACTATACTTCAGTGAGTGTGGTGTAAAAAACATTGCGGGTGGCGCCCTATTGTTTTGGTCCCAGCTCTTCAATCTCCCGTTTGGGAACATTTATCAGCGCCCTCAAGATGGCAACTTTCGATAACGCATGCTGGACATAATAAACGTGTGGAAGCACAAGGCACGCCTCTAATACACATCTTTGCCTCGGCCAAGATCTAATGCACTAAATAGTACATTTATATACAGAGCCATTTCACACTGGAATATGCTGCCTCAGGAAATTAAGAGAATAATTAATCATGTTTCATTTAAAATAAATCTGAAGACATATGTAATCAGCAAAAAAATAAATAAAACGTAATATTAATAATTATCATAATAATAATAATAATTATTATTATCATAATAATAATAATAATAAATAAATAAATAAATAAATATTAAAATTAAAATAAATAATAATAATAATGGACCCCAGGAAGAGTAGTCTTTGCACCGGTAAAGTCTAATGGGGATCCTTAAATAAATAAATAAATAAATAAATGCAGTGACAGTAACTACGCTCTGAACGCAGAGATTTATGTACAAAATGAGAGCATAAATGAGACCTAAAGCTGCTGCCATGAACACAGAACAGTGATCTGACCTCAGCATCGTGGGTTTGGGCTGAAAGTCTCTCCCTGATTTTCACACCCTTTCACCCTGTACTGTGCGAGAAAAAATCGAAACAAAAAATAAATAATTAAAACAAACGCGCTAAACAAAAGAACCATCGCCTCATACCTGCCATTCTCAAGATGCCTTCACACCTAACACGGATCGCACGAAAGCTGCTGTTGATTACTGACTATTGTCAATGTAAACGCACGCACATGTGTGGGGGATGTGTGTGCGTGGCGGCAGGTGAGAAAGAGAGGTGTGAATCAGCGGTGTGAAGAGGCAGGAGGGCAAACACACACATTCAAGAATAGTTTATAGATCATCTGAATTTGGAACAACATAACTACCTCTACTACATCATAAAGACACAAGTGAAACAGAGACACCTTCTGAAAAGAGGACATTTTCATGATCTTAGTGCTTAGCTGCAACAGCGCATGTTTTTTTTATTTTATTTTACAGAATCGCACAGTGGCTCCGCCATAACGTGAACTCACGCGAGCGTCTGACTGCAGGCCTTTATAAGCGTCCAAATACAAGCAAAACAACGCGATCCGTGCGGTTAGATCTGTTGGCAACTTCACTCTGCATGATGAAGTTACTTATTCGATAAAGCCAACAGGACAACGTCAAGACCTCCTTGAAAAAGAGATGGTGCAACTCAATGGGGCAATACTTAAAGAGAAATCAAATCTGCCCCTGACTGTGCATAGATATTCTGTCCATAAAAGTAATCCAGGCAAAAGGCATATCTGATGGAGGCCAACACTCCACAGCTCCGCCCAGAAAGTCTGTTACAGGATGTTGGTTGAACCTTGGCTCTAGGAGGAGCAATACATTTTTCGTCCCAGACGCGGATCACTGAATTCTTATATTATTGTTGTATGAATATATGAGAATACCCTAATCCTGCTAGATCCCATTCATTAACAGCGCATGCAGAAAACAGAGACATAAAATAAATGATTCTGGACCAGTGCCTTTTGGTAAATATCCTCCCCTGACATCCTTCAAGGATTGGAGTGAGAGACAGAGTGTGAGAGAAACAGAAGAAAGAAAAAAAGAGAAAAAGTATACATTCTCAAAGAATTATCTAAGACATTGTACATATGGTTTGTTGCCGTGTTGCGTTGCCAGTCAGTAAGGAGTGGGAACCATTTCCAACTTGAGTGAAATTTTGTCTATTTGCATGTTCTTGAATTGATACTTGACATTGAAATGAAACTATCCATGTCTGTAAACATTCTCATTATGCATCCATAGGAACATGATAAAAAAAATATTGTGGTGAAGAGAAACTGAATATCATCAGTGTTGGGGAAAAAATAGAAAAAGGTTTTGTTTCCTAAGAACCGCCAGCTAATTTAATTTTAATCAGACTCTAGATTTGTTGTTTTGTTTTCATGTAATATTTTTTAAAAGCTATTTAGTCAAACTGTAATAATGAGCATCAGATGCGCTTTTTATGATTAATATTAATATTATTATTAATAATAATAATAATAATTTTAACCCTAATTAACAACATTCTACATGTCAAAAAATGCTGCCTAATATTGAGAATGTCATGTTAAAAACCGGAATGATCCTGGAGCTCTGTTGTCGGGGGCTTCGTGCCCCTGGTAGGGTCTCCCATGGCAAACAGGTCCTGGGTGACGGGTCAGACAAAGAGCGGTTCAGAAGCCCCTTATGAGAGACCAACAGGCCCGGTTAGAACCATGAGGCCGTCCTTCTGTGGACCCACCACCTGCAGGAGGAGCCATAGGGGGCTGGTGCAATGTGATTTGGGCAGCTCCAACCGGCCCGGCAACGGACAAGTGGAAGAAAATGGATGGATGGATGGATGTTAAAAACCTTAATTGGAGATCGCTCAAGGACAGGCTGCCCAACAAGATGCATTACTCGGTGACAGCGTGCCGACACGACGGAGAAACAACCTGTTCAATGATGATGAGAATGACTTGGCCAATTTATTTTGACGCGTTTTTCTCTTTTAATTACAGGGTCACACAGATTGCTATGTGACATTTAAAAGCCTATAATTATTGTGCACAACGGAGGGCCCATTAGAATCAAAGGCAGTTGGAACATTTTACCATGGCCTCGCGGTGCCATTTACAATCTGGCTTCCAATAGGAGATTACACACTGACAACTTGGCAAGAAAAGGTTCTAAAAATGTTGCACTCAGTTGCTTGGCTGCATGTCTGCAAAAGTGTAACTTTTCTTATAGATGAAATCCTTTGGTGATAGTCCATCATTTTGTTTGCATACAAGAAAATGCTATGCTTGTTTCAAAAGCAGTAACTAAATAAACCAGGGTGTTTTTCCAGTCAGATGGACAGTGTAAGGTACAGGGTGGGGAAGATGTTTCGAGCGCTAACTTTTCCACCAATATGATGTTGATAAAGATCTCTGTGTGAATGCATTCTTTCTTCGGGACTGTGACCGTGTTTAGAGCCGCCCTCCTCGGGATGTCTGTGCACGCAGTCCCGGCGGTTTCTTTGTGTTTTCGAAGCTGCTCTGATCTGGGTTGGTGGTGTATCGCTCGAGGCTGGCCTTTGATTCATTTAACCCGTGCTTCGCTTAATAATATTTCAGCAGTGCCAATTGAACGCATTTATTTTGCACCCTCAGCCACATTACGGCACGGGAGGGCATCCTGCTGCCCCCTCCCCGGTGTGCAGTGAACATCGCGGACAGAGGTCGTGGAAGACAGCTTATGTTAGGATCAATTAAAAAACAAAGGATCAATAACCAAGTGTTTATGGACCCCCTCGTATTAAATGTAGGTGCATTGTTATTGATGACATGGTCCACGGTTATGTCCATATAACTGTGACCCTTTCATGTGACCAGTATGAGCATAAAAATCTATAAATTAGCCGCATCGTTCAGCCGCGTGTGAAAAAAGTAGCGGCTTATAGTCTGGAAATGACGGTGTGTTGGTTTGACTTACTTTTGTCCATGAGCAGATGTTGAGTGCATTATGCAGATCCTGTGTGCTAGAACCTGAATAAAGTTTCGACGTTTTGAAGTCAGACGCGGCCTCTTACTCAAGGCCTAAAATGCAGGTTGTAATTAATCTCTTAGCCCTGAAAAGAATCAAAAGACAACTGCATTTAAAAGCTAAGGGGAACAGACAGGGACACTTAGAGAGTGTTTGTGAATGATTAGCTGCCAGGAGTTAGATTTAAAGTCTTCCCCTGTCTTTGAGCACATAAAACAGAGGGAACTGGGCTTTAAGCAGGGCTAAGCGCTTTCTTTCCCGCCGGTGCTAGCCCATATGCTTACCTTGAGCTCCATATGTGAGCTCATCTTATCTCCTCGCTCTCAGCAAACAAAGCAGAATGCGAAAGAACGGTGTGCAACAATTAGGTCAGCTCATGACTGTTTAAAATTGAGATACACTTTTTTTATTTATATAAACATTGTGTTCCATATCATTTAATGTTCCTGCATTAAAACCCAGCACCTTCAAGTCATTTCACTGTACCAATCAACCAATCATCTGCCTAATCATACCAGGGCTCTAGAATACACCCAATTTGGTCGTAATTCAGACAAAACATTTTATTTCTTGCACGGTTGCCCTTTACTTGCCATGATTTACATAAACTTAATTCAATTAATTCATTTGTTATTTTAATACATCTATTTTATACCAGTTCATTGTGTAAACACTAACCCTTCCGCATCGTCAAACTAAAAAGATCACTGTTCAACGTGTACACTGTAAAATTGTTTCAACTCAAAAAACTAAATCCAAGGGCTGCCAAGAAATTGTATGTGTAACCAATAACCAGTTTACAATGTAATCGATTTGAAATTTCAGATTCACCTCTTGAGTTGAATTGTATACTCGTCAACCTGAGTTGTAAACAAATTTTACAGTGTATCAATATGTAAAATGTAGTTTATAGATGAATTCAAAGAGTAAACAGTGTGTATAATCAACGCTGAACCCTGTTTTTTAGTATGTTTTCGGGGCAATTTCAAAGTGGTGCGCTTTAATTATGTGCGCCTAAATTAAAATACTTTTCCAGGGGCAACTAACCAAAACGTTAGTCTGGAGCCCTGCCTATAGAGATCCCTATTGTTTGTGATGGATTCCCTGACCTATGAGATAAACTAATCATAGACTGGATGCAGACTTGGTGATCACGCCCACCGGATGTACCACGTACAGTCGTCACATCCACGGCTGAGGGCCTTTCCGCTGTGCATGATCGTCTCAAGAAACCGCCATGTGGATGCCCTCTGGATAGACAGCGAAATATTGAGCCCAGTTGTAGTGTTCTAAAAGACGCAATTAAGCAGCTGAGACTGACAGAGAATTTACAGCATTAATTGGGTGCAAACATTTAAAAACAGAAATTAATGGAGTGTTGCAGCGTGGTGTCGAATTTGGAGAATCTCATTTGCATTGACCGGATTGAAACACTTCATTGTCGGCAATAGCAGTGCTAAAGTAAACATGCAAAGCAAAGTGAGGCTACTTTGTGCCAAAAACACATTCATTAAAAAAAACTAGCATGCACTTATACAGTAAATGCCCTACTTTTAAAGCACACCTATGTTGGCGGACTATTTAATGCAACAGTTAAGATTCAAACGGGCATTGGTTTGGACGTAAACACGATATCGGCGACCGGGTTTAAAGGGAGACAAATGAATTATGGAAAATCACGTTGCGAGCCGCGCAGACACAAAGCAGCCGGCCGCGTTTGATCTCCGCCTCGTATACAACAGCCCTCTGAAATGCAAAACAAAACATCAGCACCAATGAGCCCGGATTAACATGTGAACAGGTCTGGGCCACTGTACATAATAAATCCCCGCTCTGTGTTAAGCATTCAGCGGGCTGGCAGTGCTCCCTAATAGGCAAGGTTAATGGTTGTCGAGCAGCAAAAGCACAGGATTTAGTGGCGCTGGGGTAGAAATGGCCCAGCTGCCTCTCCCTCGGACAGCTGGTGGTGATCGGAAGCTGGATTTTTATTTTCTTTTATTTTTTTGCTGCTGTAAAAACAGAAAAATGCGTCCGATTATGATTCATACGGCACTGTGATGGAAGGCGAAGAGTGACCTTTTTGGGGATACGGGGAATGACCTCGCTTCTGAAATGGACTGGTGCTTTTTGTGTTTGTTTTTTTCTTCATTTTTAAGGATAAGATCTTTGTGGAACACTCATTTACATGCAAGCTCGAGTATTCACTTAAGGAGCCACTTTGGCCAGTTTGAAACCATAAGAAAAGAGTGTTTTTATCCACTTTAAGATTGTATGGTGAGAAATATAGGGGGAATCAAAGACCAAAAGTGCCCGAGGACTTAAATTAGTATGGGGATACTTGAATAGTGTAATTTTTAACATTTAAATAATATTTAGAGATAAACTTTATGAATTTAAGTCTATTTTAGCTTTATTTTGAACACAAAACACTGTATCTTAACAATTCTTTCAACTGTATTAATTGACAATTGTATAGATAATCGTCAACACTCTTGAGGGTATACATAAAAAAGGTCCAAGGGGTACGCAAGACAAATACGTTGGGAACCACTATTTTAAAGAGCCCTGACTGAGGAGAACTCAGGGAGAAACTCGCATATAGTACTTAAAGGAGCATTGTGCAACTTTTTATGCAAAAAAATGTTGATATTTGTGGATATTTGACCTTGTTGTGACCGAGCGGCTTTGAGAGTGGTCACCATGGCGACTTTACCTTAGATCCCGGTGGTCTCTACAATGCTCCAGGATGAATTGTTTTGAAAGTTTTCTGGTGGAAGGGTCCATCAGCAGTCCTAAAGACCACCGTGTCCTAAAGATCTCTGTGTCCTAAAGACCACTGTGTCCTAAAGACCACTGTGTCCTAAAGACCACTGTGACGGAAAGTAAAGGCGCCATGCTCATACGTCCGCAAGGTCAAATACACACAAATATCAACTTATTTTCCACATAAAAGTTACATAATGCACCTTTAAGCTACCATACGCCGTGGCTATTGAAAAATACATTCCTAATGTCACAATTGATGGGGCACTTTTTAAAAGGCTTTCAGGGACTTATAACTATTATGACCATGAGCTCAACTTTATCCGTGCAAATTAACATGGAGCCCATTCACATATCAACCATAATGTAGTAAAAGCAATTCTACCAGCCTCAAGGTGGTGCAGCTTCATCCCTATATGTCACGGCTCCAAAAGGCATATTTGGGACTGATTTGTTCTGATCATGTTTGCACATTTCTGCGTGTCCACTCAGACGTCAGCACATTGTAGCTCTCAAAGCTCTTCAAAGTTACACTATAACACAAGTCGACACAATCACACTATTATCAAGATATAGAAAATCTGTGTGACTAATATTTCAGCAAACTAAAACAATGCATTTAAACATGGCTCTATCCATTATTTAGGTTTCATAAATACATAAAATGGCAGAAAACGTTTTTTTTTCTTCTGAAGTTCAAAGTTTCAAATTGATATCGCTATATTTACTCACCCCCACCCAATGTCTCGCCTTAAAACCCCACACCCTGGAGTTACAGTGTCTGTAGGGCTCACGTAAACAAGGAAGAAAGATTTAGGCAAGAGAACATGCGTGCCACTTGTCCTTGAACCTTCCGGACACAAAGGCTGACACGCGTTTGGTTCCAGCACTCGGCCCGATCCAAGTGTCCCGCCGATCGCCTTGTTAAACAGCAGCTCGTCGTCCCGTCACAGTCCCCCACAGAATCGCTCTCCATCTACACCGACGACATCAAGCGCCGGCAGCGGAAGTCTGTTAAGAGCAGTGTAGTCTGTGAACATCAAAGTCACCCTCTTCACTTTGGTGATGACACGTTGTTTAAAAATCCCAGGTGCCTTCCGCCGAGTTGCACTTTTTTTTGGGGTATTTTTTTTGGCATTTTATCTCTTCCCTCCCTTGCATTGTTTGAAGTGCGCTCATTTCGGGTCCCGCCGCATTGTACCTCTGTTGCCTGCGATCCTTAGCGCAATTCGAACGCCGGCTTCTTTCTCGCTGATTGCTTCCCTCTTTCATATCCTGTGAAGAGCAATCACAGGAGACAAACTTGTAGCGGATCGTACACTCCAATCTGCAATGTCTTCTTTTTTTCTTTTTTTCCTCTCCATACAACTGCCTTATTCTTTTTTTTTCTTTTCTTTTGTTGCTCATTCATTCACCACGACACTTGAGCCACATATTCCCCCACGTGTGCCGCCGCAGCTCTCTGAAGTATCTGTTTTGTATATGCATGCGTAATCGGCGGTTCCGTGGCAGGAAAAGCGCTGCAGAGCAAGTCACGGGGAAAAAAACGCATTATGCAATATGATAATGAAGACCGAAGTGAGATAAAATGATAAAGTATCCGGCAGTTTATTGCAGACACCGGCTTGTTAGTCTCTCCCTGCAACGTAATATAACTAATGAGTGCATGCGTTTGATACCAGATCTCATTAGATCCACTTTACTTTCGCCCGGCGCAACTTAATTTACTTTTTTATTGTGTTTCTTTCATATGAATTCGTCTGTCGGCTTCGCACATTTTTTCTCATTTTACCCGCCCTCCCTTTGGAGTATACTGTGTTATTTTCTGTCATCTTTGGGAATAATGATGGCCGACGTGTTCCTCCCCAAACGTCGCACTGGTAGACGCGTGTCATAAAAGTGCTGAGATAATAAATTGCCAAATGATTTTAGGGATAAGTTAATATGAGGTTTGGCGCCGTCGGATGTCGTGTTTCCGTGCCGGCACTGATTTGAAGTCGTGGAGTTGATATTTTTAGAGGCAGCCGGTTTTTGTGGATCCTGTATTTTTAGTCCTGTTTTGTCGGTTATTTAAAAAAGAAAAAAGAAAAAAACGCCATTATCGCTCTCGACGTGTGAAAGTAAGCTGTCCAGGAGCCTGCACCGGCGTCAAGGGTTTTTGCCGTCAACCTGGAATGTGATGTCACGCTCGTATACAAAACAGCAATCTCCACTTTGACACTTGTGCGAGGGTCACAGAGAGTGAAATCGTTTTGGAAAAAGGCGAGACAAAAGGTTTGCACAAGCGCCAATGTCTCTTTAAGGCGAGACATTGGGTGGGGGTGAGTAAATATAGCGATATCAATTTGAAACTTTGAACTTGAGGAAAAAAAACGTATTCTGCATTTATTTATGAAACCTAAATAATGGATAGAGCCATGTTTAAATGCATGGTTTTAGTCTGCTGAAATATTAGTCACAGAGATTTTCTCTATCTTGATCATCATTAAACTTCGCAACGTTGGTTGTGTCGACTTGTGTTATAGGGTAACTTTCAGGGTTCATTTTGTCAGACACCAGGGTTAGAGATGTTGAAATCTTTACCTTTACACGTTTCAGCGGAAAGGAGCCTTCGGCCAATATTTCCATCCATCGTCCCCCACTCGCACTCTCAAACACACTCTCATTCACTCTGGCCTATTGTATTATGTTTTTTAGTGGTAGGGGAAACCAGAGTGCCCGGAAGAACGGAAGGCACGGGGACAACACGCAAAGGCCCCGTCCAGGCGGAGATCAAACCCGGGACCTTGTGAATATGTGAATATTAAAAAATCCCTAAATTATTAAATGCGAGGGACTAGTTAGTTATTTCCTGGAACCGAGATGTCAAGGGAGTAGACTAGCTAAAAATCTCAACATCGACCACTGCATGAACGAAAAGTGTTTTCACCTGCCTTAAAGGGACTATACGGAGTTTCAAAATGTTAATATTATGTGTTTTCCTCCCCCTCTAGTAATGTCCTAATGTGTAGAGCCCAGACCTGTTCACCACAACTGCCTCTAAAATCCTGCACTGTCACTCAAAAAGGTGTTCATTCGGGTCCGATGTGCCGTCATGCACGAGCTTAATATAGAGACTGCAGTTACGCCTAAGACCTGAGGTGGCAGTAGTGGGTATACAAATGCTATAATGTTATACAGTATGTGGCCCATAAACACAACTGGAGTGGTGTCCTGTTTCCTTTGCACATGCTTCTGCACAAAGACCTGCGTATTTAGTCAGTTTAGTAAATGTTTTTATTTAACTTAAAAATACTCTCATCTCTCTCTCTCTCTCATGCTCTTGCTGCAACACCATTTGCCCTTGGGCCAAAAGTGGTTTTCATTCATGTTTGAACCTGCAGCCGACCAGCTAGCCCGGGTCTGCTCGAATTGATAAAGCCATGACCAGAAAGAAATAGTTTGAAGTCCGCAGGTGATTCTTCTTTTGCCGCCCCACTACTGCACTGACTTTATATCACTGCCATGCACGGTTGAGAATTCCCCTGAGACAAGTTGGAGAAGCCGCCGCCTAACAAGGCAATCGGCGGGGCAAACGCTCCAGTGCTGCCTGACCAGCATCCGCCGTGCGTCGCTTGTGTCACGAAAGCCTCTGAACTCGGAAACACATTCGCGCTGAACATCCATGGTTTTCATCCTTTCTCCGTGAGGCCATTAAAAGCGCGAACCGGCTGGATCAAAGTCCTCTCCACAAAGTACCATTCCCCCCCCCCCTACCCGCAACTGACCTGAGTGAGGTTTCAATTAACTTTCGATCCTCCCCGACCAGTGTGACCAGCACCGCTGAGCTTTCCCCACTGTTGAACGTTTCTGTGCTTTGTGACAGACGATATTTGAGGCTGTGAGTGTAAATGATGACTCAACTAATGATCAAAACGCCACAATTTGTTAATTCCCTCGCTATACCGTTGTTTTGATTACTCGAAGATGTCTGAGCGATGGCAAAAGTAAGATATCTGACGGCTAGCTCGTCCATTCAAATGTATGTACTTTTTTTTTTTTTCAATCCAATTAACAGCCATTGATTTTGCGGCATTCGCAAACCGCCGTGTCCTGTTTCCGATTCTGATCTTCTGAAAACTGAGATTGGCCCGCGCAGTCGCCACAAAGGAGGAAGGCGATCCGGAATAGAGAATAGATCAGGGGAGCAGAGCCGGGAGAAAGCTGCCAGGGCACAATTTGAAGCTTGACCAACCACATCCCTGTGTTCTGAGAGGAACTAATGCTCCGTACACACCGCGTAACCCGGGGCGCCAGACTGATGCGGAATAACAACCCGGCCTCCCTTCTGTTTATTTAAAAGTCATTGTGAACCACATCATGTTTTGTTTGGACGTTTAGAGTTATGAGATTTTTATTTGACTCGGCTATAGAAAAAAATAAATACAAATGTTTTAGAATATGGCTGCAGGGCGCGTTGTTATTGTGTTTTAGCGGCCGCTTACAAAGAGAATCTGATTGTAATAAAAGCAATTCCCCTGCAAATTTGATGCATTTTTTTTTTTTTTTTATGCAAGCATCAATCCCCAACAAAATGAGGATAAAGAGACACATTTTAGTCCGCGTACAAAGATGTTAACAAATGACTACTATTTTGTGCTGACATGAAAAGATTGAGTTTAATCAAAAAGTTAATCACATCTTATGCGTGGGAAGATGTGATTAACCTTTATGGAGGGAATTTGTTGCAAAGGCACTTTTTTGTTGTTTTTTTTACTCTCTGAATGTCCTCCTCTATATGTGGGTACTTTAGCCACATACAGAGGTTTGTAATATGCTGTAAGTTCCACACAGCAGATGTCTATGTAACTGTATTCCAATACTTGGTGAAAGCTGTTCAATTATTACTCTGTTGATGTACAAGTGGGTGTCATTTCCACACACACCAATGTTTCGCCCCTTTAATCCTGGAACTCTTCGTGGCGCTGCAGTGACATCCCCAGAAGCGTAAAGACGTTGTCCCCTGCAGTCATCATTGGGGTTAGGTATTCTTTCCCCAGCTCCTATCCTTCCTCCCCAGCCGGAGACAGAGACTGCCCTTTCCCGCTTCATCCGAAAGCTCTCTCGTGGCTCACCGCAGCTTCCCCTCCGTCCCTCCTCCATCCCTCAAGAGGCGTGTCGTTGACAGTCCCCGCAAAGCCTCCACAGCAGACCTCCCCTGGGTAGACAGTGGCCTTCCAGCCAGCCTCCCGGCACTGAGCATGATGAGGTGCACCACTCTTGCTTTGGTGGGTCCACAAAACTTTGCCAGGGCGTAGAGATATGATGGTAAATAACCTCTCCACTAAAATGTACGTAGGAAGATAAGATAAGATAAACTTTATTGTCCCATAGGGAAATTTGTCTTGGACTTGCCATGCTGTGGTTGGAAGAGTCAATGTTCCTCCTGTTTGTGTCCCAGTTGACACTCATCCATTATAGGTATACACACGTACCATCTTTGGACCCTATTTGCCTGGTATAAAAGTAAATAAATGCTTTACATTCAACTCAATGCATATTTTCTATTTCTCCCCACTTCATTATCTTCTTGAATTGAATCACTGAAATTAATAAACCTGTTTCTTCATGGCCATGCACCGTATATCAGCTTGTGCATGCGTGGGCGAGAATATTAGCGCCGCTGCTTGCTATTCCACCGTTGTGCATTTTAAGCTGCTATGACACTTGCATGCACACGTGCTGGGATGCATAAATAGCCTCTGGATCGGTGACACGCCGCCGGTGATGAATGACGGCTTTGGCTATTAACCAGTGCGCTCGGCGCGGAGAGGTCAGGCTTCTTAATGTAGACCCCAGTGCCGCCCGCTCACACCATCAGTCACGGTCTGCAGCTCAGATGGGAAGCAAGGGGGACACGATCGGGGCCCCAAACAGATAAACGACTCCAGTGCACCGCGGAGGCAGCCATTGTTCCGATGTGGACCATTGCTCGCTCTTCTCTCTCCTTGTTGAATAGCGAGGCGTGGGGAGGGGCGGGCTATTAGCCATGGGTGGCATCGGAAATGGGCACACGCTTGGAGAGATGGCAAAGGGGACATGTGAGTGTGCGGACGAAAAGTTAAAACGAGGTAACAAAGATATGAGGAAATTACAGGCACATAATGAACTGATTTTGATTATTTGATTTTGAGAATTGTGCAGTAAAATTAGCAAAATGTGCTTTTGTTAGTAAATAAAAGATTCGGACATAGACACTTTTCTCCTTCTGAAACACTGAAGAGGTACAAGGCAACTTTTACTTTTAGCAACTGAATCTCAGTGAATATGGGCATGCTGCATGTATATGAGGCTCAGAACCTGGAGAATTCAATCTCTGAGTTAGTTTTAACCTCCACAAACTAATTTGGATCGCTGCGCAAAATGTCGCGGCTAGCAACCATATGCTAAAGCTAGCGGCAGCACGCTGATGCTAACAGCAACTAATCAAGGCTGGGACAAACTATGACTGGATGAACTAAAGTGGCCGGATAAAATAAAATCGCCCACTGGAATAACTGATCTAACAAATGTGTTCAATTTAAGTGAGTTGTTCATATTAATGTAACCTAAACAGCCAATCATATGGTGGAGAAAAGTCCAGTTCTTCTTGTTGAATATTTTTCCATTACAGTTTATTGATTAGATTACTATAATTGATAACATCTTATTTGCAAGAAAAAAATGAAACTATATTGATCTCACAATGGCGAAAAAAGGACCAACTTTTTTCACTCACAGCGACTACTTTTAAGAAAGTCTCTTGACATCGGTTAATATTGGATATTAGATTCTCAAACCACCAGTATCGGTATCGAATGCAAAAAAAAAAAATACTGGATATCTAAAAATAATGTATGTGTTGTACAAAATCTCTATATATTGCAAAACTGAACCTTTGAAAATGGTTGCAAATCTGTGCCAGGAAGAAAGCTTAACCACACATGGGACAACAACCAGTTTGTTGACAGTAACTGAACCTTCAAACAATAAAGAGCTTCACGGAAATCTCTGTGTGACGAACAGTATTTACAAGTGTGGGCTGTCGTATTGAGAGCAGGAGAGGAAGACAGACTAAATATGCCCCTTAAGCTCAACCTTAAGCATGCGCAAATGACACAGGTTTCACACGGTTAAACCTTTGAATAAAGTGTTTTCTAAATGACATAGCACCTATACTACAAAGTAAGTTACTTTCTAAAGTTATGTTTCTCCCACACTCTAATGAAAGCTCTGACGTAGATATGATTAAAGTTGGTATTGTTGGAAAGGAGTAGGCAGATAGGTCATCAGCCTTTCTCCACATAGAAAAAAAAAAGTTGGTCTCCATGAAATTCTTGTCAAACATTCGGCTGCTTCCTATCGCGCACTGATGTATGGACTTGAAAGTGCTCATAGCAAGAAAATGTCTGTCAATGCATTTCTCACTTGTGCCCCCTGACAGTTATCCAGAGAATGCCTCAAAGCAAAACGTTCTTTCATTACCTATTGCACCAACGTTAAGGTCAGATAAGAGTGACGTACAAGTGTTTATAAACGATAGAAAAGTTACTGAATGAAACACCTCAGAAAACTTTGTGCACCTATAGACTAAACTTGAATGACTCGGAGCTTGGAAATTATCTTCAAAGACGTTCCCTTTGTAAGTCTGAGAGACATTTGATGAATGTTTAACATCTGCTTGAGAACAGTGAAGTTGATCAGCCAATGCATCACAGTTTGGCGTCGTTTTGATGTCATATAGAGGTGGTTATTCTGGTCAGGCTTTATCGCTCTGTCAGGCCACATGTTTGCCCACCTCTGATATACGGGGGGTTATCAGGCGTTGTGGTCATGGACAATGGAGGGCAGGGGCCAATATAACTCTTTACAATGAAAGAGCAGAAAAGTGAGTGCATCAGTGGTGCAGCAAGTAAACAAACCCAGGTGCTCTTCAAGGACACAAAACACAGAAAAGGCCTTAAATATAAAATACAGGACTATTGATCTGAGTGTCGCTGACCTTCATTCCCACCAGACTATTCCATCACCACAGCTTAAGGGCCATATTCCTATGTTTGTTGATAACTCTTTCCAAGACCAGAAATCCACATTATGTTGAACCTTTTAATACTTGCCTTGAGATTGAACCAGAGCCAGATTACTATTACAGTTCTAATAACAGTTGAAGTTCCATCAGTGCAAACTGTTTGGGGTGAGGAAGAACGTTTGGCTCAAACACACTTAATTTTAGCCAATCACAACCAAGTTTTAAAAACATCAACCTGCAAATGAATGATTAATGATTGATTCTGGGTGTTTCTGAACTCACAAATACCACGATAACTTCGCTCACAAAGGTTATGGTTCTGCAAGTTTGCCATCGTAATCATGTGGCTTCAAATAACACTAGTCATGATGGCAACTGTTTGACAGAATACTGCCACACATTTAGTACAATAGTCAGAAGAAGTAGGGAAGAAGGGGCGATGGTGGCGCGGATGGTAGAGCGGGTCGTCTCATGATCGGAAAGTCAGGGGTTCGAATCCCGCCTCCTGAAGGTGCACGCTGTCGTTGTGTCCTTGGGCAAGACACTTCACCCACCTTGCCTCCAGTGTCTGTGTACACTGGTGTATGAATGGGTGAGAGGTTCCTTGCTGTAAAGCGCTTTGAGTGCCTAATGTAGGTGGAAAAGCGCTATATAAGTTGAGACCATTTACCAAGTATATCGTATATAGTTCGTGTTTTCTGACAGAGAAAAAAAATATGTTTTTGTCCTTCAAGTGGGTAGGCCCAGTAGTTACAAATAACAACCTGATGAACACCTGTACCTAAAATTATTCAGCAAATCTTATATCCAAAGTTCATGTGGTCTTCTTGTGTTAAACCTGCAAAGACCAACTCTGGGGAAGATTGTAGAAAGTGAGCAGTGGAAACTGTCAGGTATGAAAACAACCACACTAGTATGATAGAAAAGAAAATATTATGCTGAGGTCAGTTCTTTGCTGTCCTTAATCTCAATTTTAACGTTAGGCTGTTTACAATGTCTTTACATCACATGCACTTGGCCCATGAAAACAAGACCCGAGATGAAGTGTTCAAGGAGAAACTCTTCCACTCTTGAATGTCCAAGAGTGGACATTCAAGAGTGGACATTCATCGTTCTTTGTTAATTTCACTTGGTGACCAAACCAAGCAGTTTCTATTGTTAGAAATCAAATACGCCACACAGCACACACGCCCTTAGTTATGTTCCTGGCAGCGGCGCATTGGCCGATCATTTCATTGCTAAGCTAAATCATAGAGACAATAATACATCATTTACATTCATTCAACGCAGCACAAGCAGTTTAGATTATTCCCTTCACCTACACATGCGTCTATCCAGGACTTGTAATTACTCCCTGACAGGCCGCATAGTGAAGCCATCAAAAGAGCTTTGAGCTCTAGAGCGGCGGACGAGGCGGATCCCGGGCTTTCAATGTCGCTGGAAATGAGGGAACACCGGGGGAACCGAGCCGGCGCAGGGGAAGCCGCGCCGGCATCCGTGCGGAGCGGTGACTACCTCGAAAAGGTCACCGTATCCCGCCTTCATTTGTCTGGCTGATTGAACTTGCCAATTAGCCACAGCCGCGCCGGATGGGAAACAACTTAATCAGGCCGGACAAAAGATGGATCGCCGCCACAATACCCAGGACTAATGCTAAACTCCGGTTACAAAACGCTGCGAGACGAAAGTGGGATGAGGGTGCTAGTCAAATTGAGAAATCGTGATCAAGAAAACAAAATGTATAAAAGCAAGACAACAACAACAACAACAACAACAACAACAACAACAACAAAAGACTTGGAGAGGGCTCGGAGACACTTGACAAGGCGACGGACGGGAGATCGATGATAGGACGATGCGGTCTGACGAGGCAAATTGGCAACGAGCAGAAGGGGAGGAAATGAAAGCGACACGACAGCAGAATGTAGAACAGAGACAGAGGGCGGAGGGCCCGACGTGACGTGAATGATCAGCGCTGGACCCGCGCCACATGCGGCTCCATTTTTTTTTCCCCCACACAAATTGGCTCGGAGAAAAGACAAGGGTTTTGATGGAATTTGGCGCAGGTCAAAGCGTGAGGGCGGGGATTTAGGTCCGTCTCTATCGGAGGCATGTATGGTGCGCTATACTTAGACATGTCATAATAGCGCCTGTGTGGGATGGGAAGGGGAAGACGGATAAAGGGAAAAGGATTAAACTGACTTCAAAGATTCAAGATGTTAATTATGATGTATAATCAGATCTGATTAGTGAATTCGAAGCCTGGGAAAAATGATCCCGTTCTGAAATACACTACCTGACCAAAAAAATGATCACACACTAATATTTCATAGCTTTGATTGCCTTTGCTGCAGCGCTGTTTCAGTAAGTTTCAGCAATGTCACATTTTCAATAATATCTTGTATTGACCTGGGTACTGTTAAACAACACCAGTGTGGTATCGAGAAAAGAAAAGGTCTAGGTACTACCGGTATTGAAAAAATATTAAAAAAAGAATCAAAAAGCAGGTTTAGAAAAAAATAGACCAAGTTTTGATGGAGACAACATAGGGACAGGATTATAATAAATGATACAAATTCAAAAGAAATAGACTTTTGTGGACTGCATTTACATTATTGTTCAGTTTTATGGTTCTAGACGACAGACATTTTAGTATAGGTATCAAAAAGGTATCGTTCAGGTATCGGTATCGTCAACCAAGTATCGTGAACATGCTTTTTTCCAAAAGAAGACACAATGAGAGAGCAATCGGTTAAAGAGAAAAAAGGCAAAGATCACTGCTGTCAACGCTTGATCAAATATTTTCAATGTGACATGCACAGCTTTGTTTTGTTTGAACATATTGTTTCTACAACAAGCAAAATAATTTAAATTTAAAACCAGAAAGCCAGTTGTGGAATATTAACCTCTTGACTGCCATCTCCCCTGATCAGGGGGCTAGGGCTACGGTTAGGGTTAGAGTTAGTTAACGCTAATCAGGATATGATTAGGGTTGAGAACGGCAAATGTAACATAAATTGTGTTTCACTCACACAGATCTCACACATATTTTTTGAAACTAGAAGGTCTTGGCTTTCAAATTAGGTATCACACTGGCATATAGACTAGAAGCTCTCCAGTCAATACGCTTTGAGATTTGGATATAAAGAATTCTTAATCCTAACCCTCATCCTTAACCCCTGCACTATTTGATGTTATTCTACAACAATTGAGCATTATCTGTCTGATTTCTCTTCTTTTATCTTTATGAGGTGGACTGTATCGAAATCCTGTACACTCCTGTGGAAAGAGTAAAAACAGAAAATAGGATTCCCAAACTCATCTGTCTCTCTCTCTGTCATTAAACCATCCATTCCACCCCCACCTCACTGTACAGCCACACACACGGACACTCTCACAGACACAAGCATAAAAGTCATTGATGGGCACTAAGCATGGCTGTGATCTCTCAGTCAGTGATATTGATCGGACGGCTGGCTCGCTCCTCTCTTGCTCTCCCCTTGGACGCACATGTGCACATAGAGAGATATGGGACGGGGCGCCGACAGTGACGGAGCAGTCTCATCCTCTTGGGCGGCCGTGGAACCACCGCTGTCTGAGCGCTTGCTGACAGATGATTGTTTATTAATAATAATAATAATAATCCATCGGTTTTATATAGCGCTTTTCTGGACACTCAAAGACGGTTTACATTGCATTATTCATTCACTCCATACTTGGTGGTGGTAAGCTACTATTGTAGCCACAGCTCCCCTGGGGTAGACTGATGGAAGCGAGGGCAACCAGCCTGCGCCATCGGCCCCTCTGACCACCACCAACCACTCACACACTGCATTCGCTAGGCTTCCTGGTGTTCCTAAACGGTCTCCCATCCAAGTACCGACCGGGCCCTTCCCTGCTTAGCTTCCAAGGTCTGACGGGATCGGCGGTATGGCCACGTGTTTCAAGAATCAAGACGCTTTCAGGGGATTCCTGCACATACTTAGCGTGACTGCTGTACTGTATATCCCAATTTACCCAAGTCTTATCATCGAGTTTGTATGTTTGAATATTGATAGAGGAATTTACCTAAATAGGATGATAGATAGATAGATAGATAGATAGATAGATAGATAGATAGATAGATAGATAGATAGATCCACTCAGTTTAATTAAAACTGTCTTCTGTATGAATGATCTGACGCAAAATATTACTTTCTTAGCCTCCTATTCATTTTGACAAATAAATAAAACAAATAAAATGTTTTATCAGACGTGAATTAGAAGTTCTCAGACAATCTCTGCTCATTAATTTCAATGGACGAGAGCTTCTGTTTCTCAGTGACGCAGGCGTGGCTCCTATCTATTTTCCCATGTTAGTGCATATCACTTTCTTTATTGCTTTGCCGTTCATAACAACTGAGTTAATATGCTGCATTTATGTTTCAGTGTACTTGGCGTCATTGGACCCACATGACGAGAAGACAACCGGTCATTTTCACGTTCCAACTATACATTTTAGTCATTGGGGAGGACTATAGACTTACTCCCATATATAGCGCTCCATCCATCGTGTTTGTATGGACATAACCCAATATTTACCCCGCGAACATCAATCAATACCATGTTCACAACGCCTTGTATGAGATGGCCCAATCACCAAGCAGACCTTTACTGCACCTCCGCTCTAAAAACAGTCTCCCTCCTCGTTACATCTCCCACTGAATCCGTGCAATTAGAATCCCATCCTCTCCCGCGCTCTCTTCCCACTGCATGGAACGCCGCTGAATAGCAGTAATTAAGAGCGCGTCGCGTTATACTGCGCCGCTAATCCCGCCGCGCTCCACTCAATCCACTGTGTTAGCAGATTACGGCTCGCGGCATGGGCCCTTGTTATCGCCCCTGGTTTGGTTCGCGTGCGCCGCAGCAGCACAAAGCCCCCCAAAAACGTCACACATAATGAATTGTTTATACGCTGAAGTGAGACTGCCTCTTGCCTGACACCTCCAGGCGCCGCAATTACATTAGTCTGCAATTTAGGCCGACGAGCGCTCGCTAAATCTAATGCAAAGTACCGGAGACAATGAGCATTCATAAAGTTGGCGTCGAGTGTTGGATTTACAACGGGTATGCCGAAAGAGAAGAGGATATATAATCGAAGCTTAAGGCGGTCAAACTAAATGTTAGAGCGTGTTACATTTTGTGTTTTAGTGGTGACTAATATGTTTAGGCAGTGTATACAGAATGTCCTCTGCATTCCAACACTATTGAACCATCATCATTAAAGCAGTTGTTTCGTCTTTTACATCAAGCGATGTATTTAGAAGACCAAAGGAACATCGGTGATATGTTATAATGTTGTCATGATCAGTATTGCGCTATGGTTACCGTGCCATTACCGAAACAATTTAGATTCAGATTATTTATTCAGACATTTAAACATTTAACAGATAACAACATAAATAATCATAAAGTCTGAAATGAAATAGGCAGAAGCTAAAGCATAACAAACAGTAAAAGCTGCCAATGTCGTATGCATACAGTTATAAAAAAAAATTGTGTTTAGATCGTCACAAAGAAAAAAAACTATCATCTTAATTTTGCATCCTTAGCATCCATTCTCTTGGTATTTTTTTTATAATTGATTTCTTCAAAATAATTTTAAATTGAATTAGTGTTTTACAGTCTTTTAGCTCTTGGCCCAACTCACTCCACACATTAATCCCAACCAAAGAAACACAATGCTGCTTTGCACTCGTTCTCACATATGTTTTTTGAAACATTTCTTCCTTTCGGAAATTATAAACGCAGTCTCGTTTTGACAGCTTCCAAAGGTTGATCATTCCCACCGCCGCCTGCAGAGGATTCTCCAATTACACTATACGAGATGAAGAGCAACACACTTTATAGAGATAAAGCCTCTTTTCTTTACATGTTTTGGGTTTGAAAACATAAAAGATCAATGGTAAAGTTTTTTTTTATTTTTTTTTTATCAAATCAAAAATCAATCAAGGTGACCATAAGAAGGTTCATCAACTCCAATGGTGAGATATAAACCTCTGATATAGATTTCACATAATCCAGGCATTGTTGGCTTCGTCAGTGACCATCAGGTGGGGCCTCTTAAAGGAATTCATAAAAATAATTATGTAATTTTTTTATTTGTTTTATCATAACACACAGGCTCTTTATGTGTCTGTGGTTTATGGAATATTCATTTCTAAACGACTTTGTTCATTTCCCAGTTCTTTTCTTAAGAAATATGTCGATATGCCAGCTACCAGATGGAGGGATTACTTAGTGATGGCGAAGTGCTTTCCATTTAGAGACGAACAGATTTGAAACAACAGCTAAAACACATATTTTGTTGTTTGTAAAAAAAATAAAATAAATAAATACTTTGATTCAAATGGCTGTCAAACATGTCCAAAAACTACTGTTGCGGGGGGAAAAAATGGACAGTTTTATTGGCGAAAACATTGGATTAAAAGTAAACAGAGAAGTTTGGAGTGAAATAACAACGTCTCTAACGGCTGTAAAAACCAATTTATGACCGGGGGGTTTCTTGTCAGACAGTGCATCATCGCTGAAATTGCCAAGAATTACAGGCCCGCTGCATCATGGCCGCCCCAAAGGGCACCTTGTTCAGTATCTATGGGACTGTCCGGCCCCTCGCTCAGCCGCAGTATATTAGACCCCGCCGATGAGAACTGGATGGCAGCTTACTACGTCGTTTGTTAGGCCCGCTGCTTCCGAACTCCGCAACAACAACTTTTATCAAAGTCTCCAAACACATTTGTGGGTCGTCAAACCGGCAAAGCAGCTGACAGATGCTATCTACTACTCGGCACTCCGCTCATCTTTTGTTTTTCTGCCACATCTGCTTCTCCCGAAAAGCAGATCTGTCCCCCGGTCTGAGCAAACGCGGGGCCATGTTGTTCCACGTGTTGACAGAACGATAGCTGGTTTTATAACGTGTGCAGATCATTTTCCAGGGCATGACAGTGTAGTGAATATATTCATGCATGCAACAGTACGACGCTTTGGTTTAACTCGAGGATAACTGAACGCGTTTAAGTTCAGATTGAGGGCACTTGAGACGACCTCTTTATATTGTAACTGTTTTTTCATTTTAACGCCATAAGAGCAACTGAAATTGTAACTGTGTGTATAACCTGTGCTGCCACTTGGCCTGGACTCCCTTGAAAAAGATGTTTTTTAATCTCAATGGGACTTGTTAAATAAAAAGGTTAAATAAAGAAGGGAAAAAATGTCAAATGACGGATATTTGTGTAAGAGCTCAGTCATCCAGGGGTTTCCTATTGTAGCTAAGGTTTTTCACCTGTTAAAAATAATCTTGATACAATAAATTACAGATTTTTAATGGAGTTAGCTCGTGCTATAGTTTATGAAATTGATGTTATTTCTGACGGGCTTTGGTTCTTTCTGTTTCAATTAAAACATGTATGGCATCGCTTTAGATTAAGGTGTGCTCATTAAGTGTTAATAAGCATTAATAACCATTGTAGGTTTAGGGTTGGCTATGAATAAGCGTATTATTAATGGCCTATTAGTATGTTAACAGATAAAAGTATAATAAGCAGCGTGTTAATACTTACAAGCATATTATTAATGCTTATTAGTACCTTATTAATACTTAGCGAGCACACCTTAATATAAAGTGTTACCAAGTGTATATATCCCAAATATATCATTGTGTCAAATGAAACAGTGCTTCAAACATCTAAACTGCTACAGATAAAATAAAAGTTGTTGACTAAAAGGGAATTTAAAGGAACAGGCCACCGTTTTTCCATACTGAGATATGCTCTTACCTGAGCTTAGACGAGTTGATGCGTACCTGTCTGGTCTTTACGCGTGCGCTCAGTCACGCAAAAAAGTCCAAAGATGTTGTTAGCGTTTAGCCTCTCCTCCTCTCCTCTATGGGGCCAAACGGGGGTCCAAGTGCTCCTAAGGTGTTATTACGCCCTACAATATAGTGCCCCGAAAAAAAAATCGACATGTTTAATTTTGTGTGACTATACTTGGATCGCGTAACTACTCATGTAACCGTATTTAAATAGGGGAAAACGTGAAAGAGCTCGGTCGCTTCTAATGTCACCCCCGTTTGGCCCCATAGAGGAGAGGCAACATCTTTGGTCTTTTTGCGTGACTGAGCGAACGCACAAAGATCAGACAGGTACGCATCAACTCGTCTAAGCCCAGGTAAGACGTATCTCAGTATGGAAAAACGCCAAAGGAACAGGTCTGTGCTTTGTTCATGTGGGGATCAAACATGTAGCAAAGGACCTTGATTAAATATGATCAGAATAAATATTAGAATTGCAAGGCGGTCAACTAAATTTGCATGCATTTTTAGTCGACTAAAACTAAAAAAATGTTGACTGTTGGCTAAAACTGAATGGCATTGTTGTCAAAAGACCAAGACTAAAACGAAATTTAAATATTTTGTCGAAATTAGGAGAGTTACCATGTGTTTTTTTACAGGAGGTTTGCTTTCTTTGAACATCACTATTGAATTCCTATTAGAACAATAGCTGGAATAATAATAAAGTTGTATTCCATTTGTTTATTTTCAGCTCGTCTGTGTGACAATGGGCCTTAGGCGGAGAACATCCTGGGAAAAAAAACAAAGTAGCATTGACGACACACTGACAGCATGAAAAACGGCAGGTTCCCACATTCAGAACAAAACAATATCTATATTTTGCGGGATATTTTGGTCTTTTGCGGGGGAAAAAGAAAATACAGATACATAACAGAATCTCTGAATATGCACACAATACAAATACACACCACTGGGAGAGGGAGAAGGGCGGGTCTATTTGCTGGGATTTTAATACGAGTTGTGAAGGCATCAGTTTGTCAGTTGCAGAACATAAGGACACGGTTAACCAAACAACAGACCGCTCCCAACTGCTCTCGCCTTTTTGAAAATTGTTTGGAAATCAACGCCGAAGAATATTTTTCTCGCGCCGGCTAAGAAGTGAAAAGATAGCAGACGCTCTGTAATCCATTTTTATCCGCTCTCAACAAAACTTCACTTCCCCCAGCCGCTGTCAAAGTTACGCGAGACGCCGGGCCTCGATATCAGATCATGTGGTAAAAATAACACCAGAGCGGTATCACTCAAGCCTTATCCAAACACTGCCCAACAAGTCTGCTCCGAAAGATTACACACAAAAAAAAGCTTTTAGCGGATAAACATGCCAAATGACTCCGAATCAATATGCACGCTGTATTTTTAGCTTTTGGCCCACTTACTTTCTTTTCCCATTTTTTTTTTGGGGAAAGTCTGCCCCAAGGCTAGTAGCTAATGGGTTTGTTTGTTAGCGTGCGGGGCTAGAACTTAGATTTACAAGGTTTTCTTCAGATGCCAGGGTTGAAGCAACAGCAAAAAGAGAGAGAGCGTGTGAACTCATTCGACGACCGTTTATTTATTCAGTGTATAATGCATAAATATGTATTGAACTAACAGATACACATTTAACTGTTGCAAGAGGCTGTTCAGCACCAATGACAGCGAATTGTGCAATATCCTGTCAAAAGCCATTCTTAAGTAAAGTAATCCTGGTAATTGAATTGACATAAACGCGCTAACAGTGCCTTGAGTGTGGAGACCTACTCCAAGGCATTGTTGGCCATATCTTGCAATTATGATGCAATTGCTCAAAGGCTCTTCTTCATGTTGTTTTTTTTCTATCCCCCCTAGTAGTAGAATGAAATTCATCTTTCAGTGTATTGTAAAAGCAAACTTCATGGGTGGAAAAAAAAAGACCACTGAGTGCACCGAGAATGTATTTACGAAGCATTTTTATTGACCGTGGCTAGTTCTTGTTGGCATTACTGTGACCGTAAAAATCTCCTGTAGTGAACCTGCGCTTAGAAACTCATCCCAGTGAAGAATTGCGCTGTTGGAAAATTATCTGGAGATGAGACGTTGAGTTTACATCATTGCACTGACCCCTAGTGATAAAAATGTACCAATATGTATGTATGGCAAATGGCAAATGGCACATTTATATAGCAACAACAACTAGAGCTGACCATTCAGTGAAACCATTTTTAGTCTTTGTGCTCTTGAGCAAAACACTTCTCCAACCTTACCACCTGAGTGATATTATTTCTTAATGGCTTATGTATATTGCACTTTTCAAGCCTGTTTCCAAGTTTCTCAAAGTGCCACAGTGTAGTCACTATTAACTTCATACTCAGTGGCGTTAAGCTACTGTTGTAGCCACAGCCGACCACTGACTGACTGAAGCGAGGCTGCTAATCTGCACCATCAGCCTCTCCAACCACTCACTCACACTCATTCTGAGTGTGAAAGAGTACATGTTTTTAGTGGTATAGGGGAAACCGGAGCACCCTGAGGAAACCTACCCAAGCACGGGGAGAACATGCAAACTCCACAAGGTCCCTCCAGACGGGGATTGAACCCGGGACCCTGTAGATGTGAAGCACACGCGCTTACCGCTGCGCCACCGTGCAGCTCACATTGAGTCTTGAACGGGTACAGTGCAGCCTCCGCTGGAAATCAAAACTCATTAAAATCAGTGTTGATGGCTCACATTAGCCCCGCGGCTCTGCGAGGCCGTATGGCGCAACTGAAAGAGTCTATTTTTGGCGGCTGCCGCGGAGAAACAGCAGCATTTTCTGATCAAGCCCAGGGAATCACACGAACCTCACAGGAAGTCATGCACCAGCCGAGGAAGGAAACACATTACATTTCAGAATTAAAACAGCTGCAAACTCGCGCTCACTTGGCAAAACCGGGACAAGCGAAGAGCTGTCAGACACGCTTCACCCTGAAAGAGCAAAACTCGGATCATGTGGCTTTCTGAGGCAGCAACAGAAAGGAGCAGCGGGGAGTGGATTAGCTTGACAGTGGATGAATTCTAAGTTTCCGTCTTCTTTCCACATTTACTTGTATTTATTTTCTGTGCATTGTTGTTTCCACGTGGAATCTCATGAAGCCTTGCCCTTGAGAGAGAAATGTACACAAAACCACACACAAAACCGTATTCGATGTGAGTCAGAGTTCAGAAGAAAAAACGTACGGATTCTGTGCAGAAGCCGCAGAGAAGTCCGTATGAGCCCGGCGTTAGTCATCGCAGTTTCATCAACAGTAAATGCCACCAGAAAATCGAAATCAATACAAACAAAACCAGATAGAAAAGGTAAGGGCGCTTCCAAACTCCTCCATGTGCAGAAATACCCATTAGACGCGGGTCGAGATCAAAATGTGTCCAACGTCCCCTTGTGTTTGGAAAGCTTTCTGCTCTTTTGCCGGCCGTCCTCTCGCGGCCCTTCAAAGCCGGCCACCGTATTGACCTCTGCATCTGTTCCGCCGCTTGTTTTTGTCACTTCGGTCGCAGCCAGTGGTCCTCCACCGAGAATCAGGGGGAAGAAGAAAAAAATAATGACACGGAGGAGCGGAGAGGGGCTCTTAACGGCACATATAATGGAGAGTGTGCTCATGCAGATGTTGCCGTCATTCAGCGCATTTTGAAGGCCCCGGTGCCGGAGAGGGCGCACCCTGACCGCTGATTGGGACACATTATGCGGCGCGTCCTGCCGGCCTGGTCTCACGCTGGGGCTCCTGTTCCCCATCTTTAGTTTGTTATTATCAACTCGGTGACGGCGTCCGAACCGAGCGACTCTGACGAGGTAAGTGGAAAGGGTAATGTATGGAAGGAAATATTAAAATTTTTATTTTTATTTTTTTTGAGAGAGAGATTTCGACAACGCTGTATTACTTCATCAGAAAGCCTCCCGAGAAATGTGTTTGGAGCCATTCACGTGTGATTGAGTTATATTTGACACTCACGGAAACTATTCAAAGGGCCTAATAGACCCACATGTCCTGTTCTAACCTCTAAACCCCCGCATTAACCGAGCACGTTTCCTGCATGTTTAGCTTTAGCCAAATCTAAAAGGTTCTCGACTGGGGGAGTTTACTGTGCCTATATGTTACCGCGTCATCACTTTTTTGTCACTTTTTTGCCGCATTTTTGCTGTGTTTTAATCCTCGTTTTGGTGCTAGGTTTTCATGAAGCATTTAATCAATTTGTTTTAATACATGTCGTATAATCTGTTATTTTGTGCCCCTGTGAAGCACTTTGTGATTTTATCTGTGAAAGGAGCTATATAAATAAAGTTTCTTCTTCTTCTTCTTCTTCATTTGGAGGAAGCCAAACTGAAGTTAAGAGCATAACAAACTAAATATAAACTAATGAACGAGATTTGTTTAAAATTGTGACCAAGTACAAGAAAAAAAAGTAGTACCGCTGTAAATTCACAACTTGACTCTTACTTTACTTTATTCTTTATTTAAGGGACATAGAGAAACAAAGCTCATCAATCAATCGATCAGAACTTTATTTATAAAGCGCTTTTCATACAAAGTTGTAACGCAGATTAAAAGCAGTTCCCGCCCACCCAACCACCCACTCTTCCAAATAAAAACAGACAATACTACTGCTCTTTCATAGAGACAGATGTACCGTAGCAGATTATAACCAAGTGGCTAGTTTCCATTCATAGATATTTCATCAACGATGCACAGTTTAAGGGCAAACCGTTGTAGTGAAGGCAGGCTGAACACTGGCAATAGATCTGCTTTTTAAAAAAAACACAAAGGCACTAAAGTAGGAATTTGAAACTCAGGTGCTTTTTTTTTTCTGTTGAAAAAGGAAAGTCCTTCGCCAGAGAGGATTACGTGAACAAACACGCTTGAACGAAAATGTAAAAACAGCAAAAAGCTTTATGTGCGTTTTTCTGACAGTATCACATGAAACAAGGGGCTCTTTTCTAAAATCCCAGCTAATACATTGATACCTTCCTCCAAGATTTGGAAATCGGCAACTCTAAATGTCCCACGATTAAGTGACACTCAAGCAGGTTGTCTGTCTTTTATTTCTCATTCTTCCTGAGAATCCGATGTCATTCCTAATCATAGTTTTATACCCATGTATCACACTTTTTGTGATTTGTATCAGTAGCGCCCACTGTGTTCGTAAAGAAACTCATCTTTTGTACATAAAATGAAATGTATCTTTATGTCAGTTTGATTCATTGCATTTATTTCATATGGCTTAGTGTCTACGGCATAATTTATTTTCCCCTCCCAGCTCTTTATCGATCCTCTCAATAATGAAGAAGCAGTTCAGCACCACGGACAGCGAACAACTTTGCGCACGGTTTGTAGTAACTTTCAGATGCTTTAAGTTAACTTGGTCAAAACGGGCAGAATTTACAGTTGGGCTTATGTCGAGCAGGAAATGGGAAACATATTCACTAAATCTATCTTTTTTTTTTATAGTGATTCAAAACTAAACATAGACTAAACATAATAACATCAACTTCAATTATTATTCCTATGGCATTGAATAGACATACGACAACCTAATGTGTCCCACACGATCCATTATTAGTATTTGGATCAAGGGGCAAGTCAGCACTTCATTGCATTAAAGGCTTTGGAAAGGAATGGTACACAAAACAGAATATTTTGAAACTCACATAACACATTGATGCACAGTCATTAAAAAAATAAATTAAAAAAATCCACGTTTATGATTGCATACAAGTATCATTTCAAGGCTGTTCTACTTCTTATCCATTCTGACCTCCCAATCAAAGCATTTAAAGCTAAGAAATAAATCACCTTAAACTATAAACTAACACTTCTAGGTTCATATATAAGATTGGCAGAGGCTGGAGCGCTTGTGGACAGTTAATAATGTGTGTCCGGAGAGTGAGGGGCGGCCCGGAAAAGAGTGCAATCCTCTCTTCAGTTCTACACTTCCATCCATTCATCCATTTTCTTCCACTTGTCCGTTGCCGGGTCGTGGGGGCAGCTGGAGCTGCCCAAATCACATTGCACCAGCCCCTATGGCTCCTCCTGCAGGTGGTGGGTCCACAGAAGGACGGCCTCATGGTTCTACCCGGGCCTGTTGGTCTCTCATGAGGGGCTTCTGAACCGCTCTTTGTCTGACCCGTCACCTAGGACCTGGTTGCCATGGGAGACCCTACCAGGGGCACGAAGCCCCCGACAACAGAGCTCCCAGGATCATTCGGGCGCTCAAACCCCTCCACCACGTGAAGGTGGCGGTTCCAGGAGGGGAGTTCTACACTTGTTCATCCTTAATTAGACGAGGCCACTTCCTTTGGTTTGTCTGTGATAGGAAATCAATCAAACTAAAGTCACCGCTGCGCTCTGGGTGACCTGTGCGCAGCGATCTTTCAGAGCCAGGCCAGTGTTGCCCGGAAGATGCACAAACACACGCTTCATGAGTCTTAGCAGAGGAGCTAAATATTTACTTTAGAAAGAGTCGTGCTAAGCCTGGCTCACACAGCAGGATAATTAGATGGATTTTCGCCCCAATTCTCCCTTTCCGACAATCTTAAGGACGCTCTGATTATCCTAAGATAATCTTATCAGATATTCCTGCCGTGTGTGGTGTGTTAAGAGCTGGGCTTTGTTAAACGATACCAGTCTGGTATAAAAAAAAAAGGTTTAGGTACAACTGGTATCGGAAAAATAAAAGTATTGAAAGCAGATACCGAAAATAATTAGGAAGTCTCTATATTCAAGTTTTGGTGCTGTTGGTCATCAAAAAGTGAAAAATGGAGAGGGGGAAGACAAAATGTGAAAGAAAATGTATTCACAAGTTTAAAAAAATAAAGAAAAACAATTCTGGAAAAAAATGGAGGAAACATTAGAAACAAAAAATTGAAAAGAGAACATGGGGGAAAAAATTTGTCAAAACTAAAAAGCGGGAAAAATTGGGAAAATCTTTTGGAAAAATGTGTCAAAAATTGCAAAAAATACAATTGGTTGTTTCACCTCAAATAAATGATACAAATGCAAAAGAAATTAAATGAAACGAAAATGAATAAAATAACATTATTAATCTACTTTATAATGTTATAATGTTCTATATGCCAAATGATTTAGTATTGGTATTGAAAAAAACAAGTATCCGGTATGAAAGAACAAAAACAATTAACGGCCCCCGGCCCCAGTTCAGACTGCTCTCGTCTGCTAGGAGGGATGTTGGGACCGATTCAACATGATGGATTGTTTTGACCCGATTTCTCACCGTGTGCGGTGAGCCCCGAGGACAAACGAGCCGAGGCCTGTCGACTGTGACGTTAAAAACAAACTACCAACTATGGCCACTGCCTCCTCTTCGTCCGCCATGTTTGTTTACTCTGAAGTCACGTACGTATTATCTCCAAGTTTTGATTTCCCGTCTGACCCGGAAATGTCGGCGAGTCAATTTGGTTTGTGTGTGCGTGCGCTAGTGTGTGTTGATTTGGGAATGAGCTCCTTGCCGTAGAGGACCAGGGTTTTTTTTTTATGCGAAAGGAAAAGTTAGGAATATGTTTGGACCACAACTAACAACTAACAATTTTACCGAGCGCAATTCTTTCCTGCTTAAAAAAAACTGGAAAGAAACCGGTACAGAACCTCGACAATCCTTTTTTATAAGTCGCCATACAACTGTTGTCGCCTCATAATGGAAAGAATAGTCAAAATATTTGAGTCATACTGCGTAACAATTCACACAAAACAATAGAAATACAAACATATAACCTGTTTCTAGAGGTAAAAAAAAACATAATTTTGTCTTTGTGTTGCAGTGTTTTTAATGACCAGTTCTATTTTAAGGCAATACAAGTATTAGTTTCACTGGTATAATCAAAAGAGTACAGGATAAAAAATCCAAACCCGTGTTGGCGTTTACAAAAGCTGAGACATCTGATTTTGCATTTGTATTTATGAATGAGCTCAGACCACCATTTCTTGACATTAGAGATAAACTCAACTCTGCACATTTGCACATCTTCCAAACAGCAATTTCGATATGATCTCGCCGACGATACAGTGTCTACCTCCATTCGCTGGCTGTTTTGTGAGGAACATAACCTGGAATGCTCCGTAGGTAAAAAGTACCGATTTACTACCCACCTCCGTGTTTTACTATGTATGAGTCCAGCATCACCGGCGTATGAATACTTGAATACATTTCCCTATGTACACGCGCTCATAGGCTTGGTTTTGGTCCACGGACATTCGCACATTGTCTATCGATCTGTTTGACAGTCTCCTCATGTCTTTAACACGCCGCGGGATTGCACAATCACTCACATTGATAGCGAGAAGTCGGGCGAGTGGGGATAAGACGGGGGTGGGGGGGGGGGTCTAAGAGAGAAAGGGAGAGAGGGGGAATTAATCTAGAAGTGATGCTGTACGAATAAAGAAAGGAATAGGTGAATGAAGTGGGCCTGTATCAGCCGGCCATGGGGGGTTTAATGTGCGTGAGGGAGGTCAGAGGAGGGGGGGGCAAAAAATGTCAAGTAATAAAAAAATAATAATAAAAAAAACACAGCTGTCGTTAAAGCCCGAGATGGATGGTGGACTGGAGCCGGGCGTGTGGGTGGGGGAATGGGGAGAAAGTGGTAACGGATGAGGTGTGGAAATCAAATGGCCCGTGCGGCGCTAAATTGAGCAGGAGCGCCCGGTAACAAACGTGTGTGCATTGTACGGTGTATGCAATCGTGTTTTACGTCCGGGGGATTCTCGGGGGGGGGGGGGGGCATCTGAAGTGTGCAAACGTGTACGAGAATAATATGAGTTTAAGTTACCATGTGACAAATACGGGTCTGGTTTTGTTCTGATCTGGGGTCGCTGCGGTTGGTCAGGTCTAGGTTCAGCGACACAAATGAGATCAGCTGCACATCCTGAATGACCAGTTTATTCCATCAGTGGATTTCTTCTTCCCTGATGGCACAGGCATATTCAAAGATGACAATGCCAGGATTCTGGGGGCATTCAGAGCGCAACTCCTTGAAGAAACAAGATTGTGATGTGGTAAGCTATACAACTTTGATTTTGCGGTTCTCAAAGGTTTCACACCAAGTACCATCAAATGAAGTACCACCCCATTCAAGACTTTTTTGAAGACTATTTTGACCCATACCTCCCGCCACTTGAACAGTCTTTCCCCTCCGCCATCAGACTCATGAACGAAATAACGAGACCCAATAACTGAGTTACAGACTCGTGAATGTAATCTGCTCTATTGCACCATGTGGTTTGTCCACACTCATATTACGCATGCCCTTATAGTCTCAAAGCCTTATAGTTTAAAGTCTTTATAGTTTTCTATTAATCTAAAGTAATATTACGTTATCTTAAACATAAGATTACTAATGCTTATGTTTAATATAAAGTGATACAATTTAACTTGCATAACTGTGGCTTTTAGATTATTTTATATTGTTATTCCTTTATTAAAACTGTCTAGGAGTGGTATAGGTCACACAGTTTTTAGTTGATCAATTCTTAAACTGAAACATACTGTTTTTTCTGCGTCATAGAGAGTATATTCAAAGTGTCCTCCGCACTCAAACTGCTTTTACCACAGCACCATCATTTGGATTATAGCATGCCGTTGGATAAACGTAGAGGCTTCCGTGCTGCTTTTAGATAAAGTCTCGTTTCCATACATTGTTTTACGTTATAATGGATAAAACCTCACAGCTGTCCAAAGCCAGGTTTGTTTCATGATCCACGTGATGTGTCCACTTCCAGAGGACCGACAGAGGGCATAGGCGTCCTCCTGCGTCGTCAGCATATTAGACGAGGCTTCGATATTGCTCCTATCCGGGAACGTGGACTTTGCTTTGATCTGAACATACGCAATCTGACCCCCGTACACAGCGCCCAGCAACACACAGAAAGCACATGGCAGGCGTTAATTGATCCCACTGCAGCCGGGGAGAGCGGAAAGGCTCAACACCAGGACCAGGCGGGTGGCGGCGGCGCGCACACAAATAAACCCTCTCCTGTCCCGGCATTACACAGGCGCGCTCTGCAGTTAGGCCAAACCACAGAGGCGGGGGGCACAACCTTTACTTTAATCAAATAAATGGGATAGAAGTGGCAACGGAGAGAGTGTTCAGGGTCGTATTTATGCCACATGTTGGTTTAATGACACACATGACATAATATCCTCAGGAGTTCAAACTAAGTAAATCGTGTCTAGTATAACTTTTCTTTCCAACTGCAGAAGTGAAGAGGTCTCTTAAGGAAACGAAAATTAAAGAAAATTGCCGTTGGATTGGATAAAAACGACATTGATGGGTTGTCTGCGATCCTTAATGTCTGGCTGGAACATCAGTAAGAATGTGTGAATAAAAGGTTTTCAAAATGTTACAGGCAGCGGTGCAAAATAAGGTTTTATGAGGAATTGAATAGAATTGGATACGGTATGAAATCTAGATGTAATCTGGATGATTTCTAAGACTTGCTTGGTTTAGCTCCATACCAAACGCACTAAATGTATTGTAAAGATGTATTAAAGTTCTCAACTGGACTGGGTTGTATAAGTTGAGGATGTCTTTTGTTTGCTTGGATTTTTGTAATACAAATAGGTATTTTCTAATTTACATTTTTTGAATAACGATTTATCGAAAATGGATTTAAACTGCTTAAAATGTGAATTGATGTAAAAAAATAAAAAAATAATAAATAAAATAAAAAAAGGTTATTAAAGCCACCATCAGCTACTCGGAATATTCACATTGCATCGCGAGAAACAGCAAGCTACATTTTTCTCAAGACAAGCTCCCCCAACACACGCCACACCATGTAAACACATGTGTAGGCATCGAAGTAGCAGTGCAGCAACAGTTAGCCGCTACATAGTCAGAGATTAGCGTTAGCGGCTAACACAGAGTTTAGCATTATGACAGGAGTTTTTTTATTTGTATTTATTTTTACATACAAAAAACAAAAACAAGCAGAACTTTCTTTTTTTTTTCTTCATGCAATAAACACATTCTAATTACACATACACAGTCGTGCAACTTGGCTCTGCTCAAGTGTCTGTAAACAACTGTAGCAAAAGAAAAAAGAGAAATATATACAGTAAGGTCATACAAACCAGATCCGAGACAGAGAAGGGGATAACTTTGTATCATAATATTAGAATACAGTGTGACATGTAACATTTACTGTAACAGATGGTATTTGCAGGAAGCATTATGGACCTTGATAGCTTTTTGATTGGTCACAGTCTTTATTGTTTTGAGGTACTGGTTGAGTGCGTTTATGAAACGAAGGCCATTTGGTTTTGTCTGTGTTATGACCGGAGTTTACCAAAGATCGTAAACTGACAAACATCTGACCGACCTGCTGTGATTCTACCAAAAATCCTCATCAAATGTCCGTTTGTCAAATAATCCAATATCTACAGGGAGCTGTTATATCTTTATCCTTTTTATGATTACAAAGGCTGCACCGGGAGGCTGTGAGGCGTTTGAGGGTTGCAAAGAAAGAAAACTGCACTGTAAAATTAGTTCTAAATGGTAGTTTTGTGTTTAAACTGCAAAAAACAAAACAAAACAAAAACAAAGTTGGGTAAATAAATATAAGTCTCAAAATGTTTGCTTGGCTACATATCTTATTTATGCTGAAAAAAATGTACAAGCACACATGGCAAAATGATTATAGTTCATCTTCATGTCTTGTAATTGTTTTGTAATGTAAAGTTCTCTGACTGAGACAGTTACAGTTTGTTACAAGGACAAAAGTGCAGATGTTAAAAAAAATCTATTGATATGAATGAGTCATATTCATTTTCTTAAAAAAAAAAAAATCAGAAAAAAACTTCAAATGTAAAATCGGGGCTTGAGTGAATCGTTACATCTGTACATTTGAACAATTAAAGGACTGCCGGCCCGTAGGTTGTTCTAACTTGCTTTACATAACTCTGAATACCCAGCAGTAACCTTTTGCCTGTACGTACCAGCCGATTTGGCGGCGCTGTAAAAGAAACGTCCACGGCCTGAGAAATTTATTTTTTGGCACTTGAGCTCTTGACAACCTGGACTGAATCGCACTCACTGATTTATGACGGCACATACTGTATATTATAGCTCCGGGTTGACATTATAAAGCTGCTCAAGGAACGAGAAGACAGAAGACAGAGGTGAACCGAGCCGAGCTGGAGATGTTGAGATGATAAAGAAAGTGATTTATGGATACAGTAAAAGATGAAATTAATGAAGTTGGTCGGTGGTGGGAGAGAAGGATGTGTCAGGTTAGACAGAAGCACATTAGTTGGATCAGTTGGAAAGTTTGCATCACAATAGGATTCACATGGATACTTTGTAATTGGATGGGAATGGTTACTTGAGAAACAGTGTTTTCATATGATTGCCAAAAAATACAATAAAAAAACTCAAAAAAAATCACCTCCTGGATGGGGGGTTGCTGCTGTCGGACAGGTCTGGTTTCTGTAATATTATGTGGCCAAAGGACAAAGGAACAGGTCCGCTGAGTCATATATTACATTACCTGGTTAGTCCATCGACGATTGAAAGCAAAATAATTTGGAAATGGCATAAGTAGTAACTATTTAGACACGAGTAGAAATCAATCCACCCTTCACTATTTCGAGCGGACACAGCCCACGATATCTAAAAAAAAGCATCGTGAAAGTGTTTAACGTATACTGGAACAAAGAAAAATGGCAAACAACCTTAAAAAAAATTAAAAAAGTACAAAGCAGTGGATGCTCTCGACGAAGCGCACCAAGACGAGAACAAGTCAACTTCACAGACTCCAGGTATCAAACTTACGACGTCGTGAGGAATAAACCAACCAATCCCAACAACAACAGAAAAGTACTAAATGATTACTCCATGAATTTAAAAAAAGCTTAATTTGAACTCACAGAACTTGTTTGCTATGGCAGAGGCACAGACCCCCGACTGTGAATGAGCACTACAGTCTCATCATCTGTTTTGGATCCGGGATAGGACTTGACTGAGCCAATTTCCTCTGAGTATCTGCTTACCAAAAATACACATCTCTGACTTGTAGCCAATCTGCGCTGGAGAGCACTTGTTTGTTGGATCAGTTTCAGCGTCGGCCTACCAAAGAATAAACTGTGCCCATGCTCTGTCATTTCTAAAATCAGCGCAGATGGTGCCAAGCCGTTTAACCGTCGAGGATCTCTCCAGTCAAGTCTTAGGGCTCAGGTATTCCATTGGCGGTGCTTACTGCTCGGGAACGACTCCCCTTGAAAGAAACCATGCGTCTTGTGCTGGTTTCTTGTTGAAAAAAGCAACGCCCTGTGATCCAAATTTCCTTTGTGAAGGAAACCAACCGTAAAAGGTGTCAAACACATCTGTGATTTAATGTGGCACTTTGTAAAGCATGAATTTCTGAGAATGTAAAAACAAAACAAAAAAGTAAGTCTCTAGCCCATTCCTGTGCTGAATTAAAATGTTAAAGAAATAGACAGAATGCTCACTCCTGCCACTAGGGGGCAGCTTTAATTAAAAAAAGAAAGAATTACACACGTGTCCAGAAGAGGGCACTGACATAATGAGATATCAGGATATAAACAGTATATTATAGCCATGTGGTAAATGGTCAGTCTGCCCCAGGGCGGCTGCGGCTACAATAGTAAGTTATCGCCCCTGAATTTCGGCCCACGACCCAAACTAGTTAGACACCCCTGGACTACGGGGAGCTCTTCGTCCGATAGCGTATATTCAGACACTTCAGAGTCTCAAAATATCTCCACTTCAGCAGCACTCTTGTTCTTCGAGTTCAAGTTAGGTGAATCCTTTTAATCTGCTTGTGTACCATTTATTTATTATTCCAATTTCACATTGTTAGTCTCGGCTAAAATTAATGCTTTCATCAATCCTTTAATTTTATATTAATTTTTTTCCTCAGCCCGAGTCGACCCTCTGCCCCTGCTTTTGAAAGACGTGACCTCTTTCCCCCATCCTACTACGTCACCGTAATTAACACTGACATTTCTCTTGTTTCATTTCCTTTTGATTGTGACGCTTGAATCGCACTATTTCCATCTCCGGACCTTATCGCGGCGTTCACAATGGCGACCCCTGATCCAAATTACTGTTTACTTCTGCTATCTGGGCGGCCCATCTATTAAAACGGCTCCACAATAAATCATACTAATAAAAGCTTTCGCCCGCTTCTGTTTTCAGAGTCAAAGCACATGGGAAAACTCTGACCAATGCCTTCAATATATAGCGAGTATATTACAAAACTTATAAATATATCGGTCTCCCAGAATCCTATTTTCCGACTGAGGTATGTGGGCATATTAGTCCATAAGCCACTGCAGAGCGATTTATTGGAAATGATCTCCTCCTTCGTCACTGAAATCGCCAAAGTATTTTACGGGCGCATGCAGGGTCTGTAAACAAAGGAATAAACTCTTCCTATAGATTGCTCTACCCCGAAGTCCATTTTACAATTGCTTTTATTGGATCAATAACATGCATCTAAGAGCACTCTATTTTAACTGTGCAGGGTTGTCTGAAGAGGGTCGAACATCCCATAACACAAAATGATTACAGATGAGAGGATTAAAAGTGGACAAATCATGCCTGACGGCGGCTCATAAAGCTGCTTTTGGGCACCACACTATTGATGGTGTTTTTACTTAAAGCCACACTGCGTAACATTTTACCCAATAAAAAATATTGAAATACAAGCATTTATTTTATGTCAGGTATTTTCATAATACAAAAATTACCTCATAAATGCACAAACAAACAAGTGCCTTTGCTGTGAGCGGCTCAGCTCTCCCAAGACATGACTGTAACTTTACCGGGAGTGGGTACGTCTCCAGCTCGTTTCCATGTGAGAATTTAAATTTGAGATTTAAATAGGTTTGGTTCTCATGCTAATCAATTCTTCGATTACCCACTGCATTTTCTGTGTTGAGCTGGTCATTAGGAGCATGTTTTTTACTGATGGCAACATTATAGTCCAAAAAGTTACACAGTGTACCTTTAAAGTAATCGTGACATTTTATCACCAGACTATGCTGGTTGGCATCTCGCTATTTGGTTGCAGCGTCTTCTGCAGGCGGGAGTGGGGATTATTCTTGAACGGGAAATACAAGCTTTCATTTAGGTTTTCATTTTCACCCAATTTATGCCAAGAGCACTAGACGAACGAAACAGCAGTGGCTCATTTTACATTTGTTTCAAAGTGTGAATTTATTAGTCAATTGATAATTTTTTTCTAATTCACGTGTGAAATTCGATTAATCACAATTGCGGTTATTTTTTCTCTAATCATTATATTCATTATTATGCCTTGACTGTACTGCTTTCTAAGCCAGGTCGTCATTGTAAATGAGAATTGGTTCTCAATAGACTTACCTGGTAAAATAAAGAATCAAATACAAAATAAATACAAAATTATGAATACCTGGCCGTCTTAAAACACTCAAGTTTGAAGCATTTGCTCACATTTCATTAACCAAATATTTCATAATTCTATGGAAACATACATTACATAAAGTAGAGTTTAAGGACACAATTAAAGTTATTTTGGTTGAAATAGGATAATTAAACAAGACTCTTTGATGCAGGAGTAGCTCTGTCACTTTTGTTACATAAAAGTACCTCGTCATGTGAAAAGGTGGGAGACCCCTGGCTTACAATATGTAGTGAAAACAAGTACTTTGTCTTAAAGGACATGTATGTGTTGTTCTTTTAAGTCTGTTTGACCCCCCTGAAGAAGGCCTTGAGGCTGAAACGCGTTGGGGCTATATTTGTCCATTTAGACATGCCATAACAATAAAGGCATTTTAACTTCATCAGAGAGTGCCTTGGTTTTTCTGTTTTTTGAACTACTTTCCCTGCTCCAAAGAGCACCTCTGGTTTTTATTACTGTGGACGTCCAGGAAGCGCTTTTCCCTTCTTCTTTTTGACATGTATGTGTGTGCTCAGAGACAGGAGTATGTATATGATGCGATTCATTCATGATTAAGGCAAGGCAAGGCAAGTTTATTTGTAGAGCACAATTCATACACAAGGCAATTCAAAGTGCTTCACAGTTGCATAAAATTACAAGAAAACAGATCAAATCAATCATTAAAACATCCAACATAAAAAATTATCAATGACAGTAAAAGGCAAGAGTGCAGATAAAATACTTTCAGTTTTCATATGCTCGGGTAAAAAGAGCTGTTTTCAGCCTGGATTTGAACATTGTCAGAGTTGAGGCCTGTCTCACATCCTGATTAATGCACTAATTACTTTCCCGATTAATCGTGAGTAAAAGCTTTAACTTTGACAGCCCTAGAATTTATACCAAGAATATTAGTCGTGTGTCAGCATCAGCAGTGCATTTCAATATATCTGTTTGCACACTAGTAGTCCCAAACCAGGCATTGTCTCAATCAAGGACAGCGTGCCTTTGACCTCCTTTCTTCTTTTTGAATGCTTTCAACCTGACAACTTGGATCCTCAAAGAACATCTGATATTGACCCATTGATGAACTCATTTTCTCTGTTCACACATTTTAAAAAATGGTTCATTATTATCAATTCACTTTTCACACAGTGACCAAACATTTTGGGTTTTGGACCTGAATCGTGCTTTTGTCAATGTTACATGACATGAAGCAAAAAGATAGAGGTCAATGTGAATCCAAAAACTCTTTTAAAATCTCGTACGTGAGAAATGGTGGCTAAATGCTTTACTGATGCACAATACATCACTTTTACTTTCAAGCTTTGTCAATGGTCCAACTTCCATTAAAATGTATATGCAAAAACTTCAAATTATGGCCTGCAATGGAGTTTGAGCCAAGTCTATTGAATCATTTATGAGATTTTTTTGTTGGATGAATTACAGGAAGATTGGTACATCTATCATCAAGGCCTTGTGTGTCCTCCAGTGACCCTATCCAGCAATTTAGACACCCGCTACCAAATTTATGAGCAAAATCTCCTAAATGTTTGAACGTAACTCAAACAAAGAGCGCATTACTATACAACTGATCACAGCCTGGTACGGGAAGCAATTGGTGGAATCGCAAAATCATTGGAATCCTTGAGCAGCAGAGTCAGTCGTCGCAGCTGTTCTAACCTGTTGTGAATGTGATGCATTAGCCCTGTGTCGCACACAATGCACTGCACACTAGTGTAAATATTGTACTCCCAGAGAGAGTCTCAAACTGGTCCTCTGCCAATCTACTTCTAAGTGCCTGGCAGTGGTTCAGCTGCAGGCCACGACGGGAGCAGTGACCCGCGACAGAAAATACATCGTTTTTTGTCTGCTTGATAGTTTATGTGATTATAGTCAGATTGTTCCAAACAGATGCCCTCCAACGATGACATTCGAATGGAAGAGTCAATGTGTAGGTGACTTGTCCATGCAGGGACGATTTAACAGATCTCCACTGGTTGCAACATAGGATTAACATTGTGCTGACCGTGGAATGGACAACACATTCGCTGATGAGCTGATGGAGCAGAGCACTGCCATGGAGCATCAAGAGTACATCAAGTACCCCTCCTGGAACCGGCACCTTAACGTGGTGGAGGGGTTTGAGCGCCCGAATGATCCTGGGAGCTCTGTTTTCGGGAGCTTCGTGCCCCCGGTAGGGTCTCCCATGGCAACCAGGTCCTAGGTGACGGGTCAGACAAAAAGCGGTTCAGAAGCCCCTTATGAGAGACCAACAGGCCCGGTTAGAACCCTATGGTGGGTCCTTCTGTGGACCCACTACCTGCAGGAGGAGCCATAGGGGCTGGTGCAATGTGTTTTGGGCAGCTCCAACAACTGCCCCCACAACCCGGCAACGGACAAGTGGAAGAAAATGGATGGATGGATTTAGTCTGATGTTGTCGGGCCAGAGTTTAAACTTTAACCAGAAATGACATGAAACAGGACTGGGTTTTCCTGCTTTGAGAAAAAAAATATCTTCTTCTGAAACACTGAAGAGGCACCAAGAGCCCCCACACCTGCAGCACAGCATAAAAGGGACAAACGAGGAGTTATCTGGGCAAGACTCACAGCTAAACCACACAAGCCTTCTATCCCATTCTGGCTGATGGACGTTCACTGGAGAATAAAACGGATGAACTGCTACGCTGTAGGGCCTTTAACTACACACAATTCCAAGCTTTCAACCAGTTAAATGTACACACTTCCCCAATTGATCGATTCCAATATCAGAAAAAAAATCTATGAAGCAGATTTGTGTTTGTATTATTATTTCTTTTGTGCATGCATGTAGCTGAGAATGTGTTCACCGTTGGTGTTCAAGATTTTAATCGAAAGTCTAAAATCGGCAGTTTGGTGATGGTTCCAAAAGTGACAGTATGGCACCAATATCACATGTTTGGAAGTGCGAGGCAGGTGTGAATGTAGTCTCACACTGGTTTTCTCCTCTTGCTCTTTTTGCACCCTCCAATTTCAGGCATTTTTTATTTATTTTTTTTATACATGCTTATTGCTGCGATTGCTCGAGACATCTCCTCTGTAAAAGTTCCCACATTTCTGATGGAAAAAAGGCCCTTTATGTTCTCTGACTCTAACTTTTGCTGTATGCAGTTCAATAGAGGTGAGAAATATAATCGAGTTTTGTATTTACGATTGAATGGCATAAGTTGTGAAAGAATTTCAATTAATTCTAGTTTTAAAACGTCTGTAGTATTTACATGATGATTGGATGGATGGCTATTGATTGCGGGCGGTTTTATAGCGGTGGAAAAAGAAAGCTTGATCATGGCAGTTGACAGAGGTTTTCAGTTAAATGTAAATCGTACTTGGACTAAAGAGGAAAAATCCGACCTTTGCCTTTCCAAACTTGCCAGCCTATAATTATATACTGAAGCTTGAAAAGTTGCAATAAATCAAGTCGTGAGCGGATTATGAAAGAGACAAATTAACTGTGGAATACACACAGGACTACAAAACTTATCTTTAAAAAAAATGGTTTTGATTTTAATTTTGGACAGAATTAACTACATTAAAATCACGATTTAAGTGGCTGCATGTAAAAGAAGGCGTCAGATAGATATACGGCTGAAAAATGACAAGAATTGCCGCTTTCCGCAACATTTTTCTCAACCAAAGGGTTAGGAGGTTTTCTTCATAGTCAGACCCACGGAGACAAGGGCGCACTTGTTGTTTGCAAAGAACAAATCATTTTAGCTTTCTCATTGCGATCATTCCGATTACACCTTCCGTATATAACTACGCCTCTGAGAGCTAAGGGAGAACTCAACGCCATTACAGGGGACATAGAATTCATCCGCGACCTTGGATTCTTAGTAAATACAGCCACTACACACATGCAACAAAATTCTTATTCTCTATCTCCTTATTCTCTCTGAAGCAGCACATGCCGAGACAATTCTTATCCGAATCAGTAACATATGCAGCCAGCAGACCGCCTTCACCCCCATCTGCCAGCATATGGGCCCGAACGAAACAAGTCAACCCCATTGTTATGCATGGAGACAGAAGGCCTATATTTATTACGCTGTTTTTGTTCCTACATAACAACACGTACCCTTACACACAAAGATGTTTTGAGCGTTTAAATGTTTTAGGGTATGGGCGTGTTGTTCCCACTGCCATCTAGTGCACACTCCGGAGAGCACAGTCTCTGCAGATCGTTTAGTATCGTTGGCTCAAAGTTTCACGGAATTCAGACAAAGTGTTTTATGTATCATCATTATGTTAGTCAAATTCCCCCAACCCAAAAGACAGATGGCAAACTAGTTGTCTTCAAGCACTCATCAAGTAGCTGTTTTGCAGAATTACCATCTAATAGAAATCCGTCCCTGCACTTAATGTGAGACATCTTATGATGAGAAACACGCTCTTCAAAAAATGCTTTTCAAATCGAGTAGCCAAGAAGCTTTCCGGTGCTCATCCAAGACGGAATTACTGCGTCCTCCTCAGGAAGCTATTTTGTTTTCTTCATCACAGCACATTCTTTCTCTACGGCAACATCAATTTTGCAGCGGACTTCAAAAGGTCAAAGCCCACAACCCCCAACATCAAGAAGCGCGTGTTTAATCACCCGGACCAGGCCGAGCCCCAATGGATTCTGTTTGATCGGTGCAGGGAGGGCAAAAGACAGGAAATAATAAGAGGCCCGGAAAAAGCAGGTGGAATAATTTATCGGGAAGAGTGCAGAATGACTGACGCCGGAAAGGAGTTTTGTTTGACAAAGTGATGACTACTTCAGTATTGGAAATTGTACTTTCTGTTTTTATTTTTTTAATCGAGGATTTAGTCTGCCCTCCGGGAACCGCCACCTTAACGTGGTGGAGGGGTTTGAGCGCCCGAATGATCCTGGGAGCTCTGTTGTCGGGGGCTTGATGCCCCTAGTAGGGTCTCCCATGGCAAACAGGTCCTAGGTGACGGGTCAGACAAAGAGCGGTTCAGAAGCCCCTTATGAGAGACCAACAGGCCCGGTTAGAACCATGAGGCCGTCCTTCTGTGGACCCACCACCTGCAGAAGGAGCCATAGGGGCTGGTGCAATGTGATTTGGGCAGCTCCAACAGCTGCCCCCACGACCCGGCAACGAACAAGTGGAAGAAAATGGATGGATGGATGGATTTAGTCTGATGTTGTCGGGACAGAGTTTGAATTTTAACCAGAAATGACATGAAACAGGACTGGGTTTTCCTGCATTGAGAAAAAAAAAATCTTCTGAAACACTGAAGGTGCACCAAGAGCCCCCACACCTGCAGCACAGCATAAAAGGGACAAAAGAGGAGTTATCTGGGCAAGACTCACAGCTAAACCACACAAGCCTTCTATCCCATTCTGGCTGATGGACGTTCACTGGAGAATTAAACAGATGAACTGCTACGCCCTGCCCAGAAGATAGTGAAAGACTGTTGTGGAGCGGAGGAAGCTGCGCAGGAGGAAGAGGAAAGAGGAGGTGAAAGGGCTGACGACGCCACACTCTGAAACAGGGACAAATCCAGGCGGCCGTGCTCCATTTCAGAGGATCAGAAGAGACTGAAGGCAGCCAGCCAGGTTTCCTTCAGGTGCTACGGTTTCTCCTACCTCCAAATACATTCTGGTCAGGTAGTGGTGGCACTCAGTCGCAGCGGCTCAGGACTAATACCTGAACACAAATTCCGTTGTACAATGGACAATGACAAATACTTAATTTGCCTTATGTTTCAAAGGTTTCTTCGTGCTCATCTCAAACTTGGTAATCATGCCATAGGCTAGTTCTTGTTCACTCTCAGTATCACTCATAAACCTCAGAGTCGAGTAGTAAGCAAAGGGGACCTAACAAACCTAAGAGGGGACGGATAAAGGGGGACATTTAAAATCGCTAGTGATTTAGTATCGAGGCCCCAGATCTATTATGTTAATGAGAACAAGCTGCCTGAGTTCTAAATGCACAAATTACTTTACTGCTGATTCATTTCGGCATATGCTACTCGTTCGGGCATGAGCTAAACAATTGGTAAATGACCTCCTATGTCTCTAGACTTGGGATGAGCTACACATATTTTTTTCATACCGCATGACGCAATATATAATTGGCATGCCCAGTTGACTGGAATTTGGGTAGATGCTACCAAATAAACCAATGAATAAATAGACTCAGATGCTAGGCTAACACTCAGAGCAGCATAAGCACTGGCTTTGTAGGTGCTGCAGGTGCCAAAAAATATAACACAAAATTTAGCCTGTAAAAAAGAGGAAGCAGACCTTTGGAAAAATTGCGCTGCCTAGTAGGTTTGCGGTGGTGCTAACATACGATTGGACTGGCTGCAGATTACCATACGTCTGAAACTTAGCGTCTTTACACAGGCTTCGCTATATTTTAACAGATCTGACCTTTGTAAGTATAGAATATATATAGTAATCATGTCAGTGCCTCTATGCCACTTGCTTTCTAGGTGTTTAGCACAAAAACAGGCAGGCAAGTTCAGTTTTGGCAAAGCATTTATTGTAGCATTTGTCAGAGTACACTTCAGGCTGTCTCAAATTTCCTTCCCCTCCTCCTTGCCTTATTTGGATTCTGGGTGGTTGTGGTCGTGGCTCCTCCTCCTGTTCCTGGGCTGGCTCACACACCTGTCCTCAATCTTCCAATCTGCTGAGTATGAAGGACTGGCTTCCCCTCTGCACCTCTGCCAGATCGTCAGTCTTCCAACGCGGTGATCATTTCACAGACTCAGCCTTGGTTTTGTTTTGTGGATTTTTTGCTTTACTTACTTTATTCTGTTTTTGCTCCAGCTCCTGCGTCTCACTCAACTCCAGCCTCTGTCCTGCCACTCCCAGCCCAGCCAATACTAAGAAGGAGAACCCTGGATCTGCACAACCTCCAAACCCCTCCTGCACATTTTTGTAATACCAAAGGAAATAAATACTTATTGTTTTTCCGGCCATTGTGTTTGCATTTTGGGTCCTTATTTTTTGTTGAGCCGTGACAGTACGATCTGGCCAACATGGACCCAGCAAACCCGGATTCTGTTCTCCATGCCATTTCCAGCCACGGGAACCTCCTTGGACAGCACCATCATTCTCTCAATCAGTTAGTAGGAGGTCAACAGGCATTAGCCACCCAGGTAACCCAGATTGGGCAGCTTGTTGAAGATATTGCTAAGCATTTATCCTCGCCCCCAGTTGCCACATCTGCTGAGCTAGCCTCTGATGCAAACCATACTGCTTTTGCGGCTGATGAGTCTCCAGTTCCGACTCCTGAGTCCTATAATGGAGATTTGGGAAAATGTAAAGGGTTTTTGCTTCAGTGCCGTCTGGTGTTTGATCGTCAACGCAGGGTTTTTTCTTCTGACTGTGCAAAAGTATCGTACATGACTGGGCTATTAAGAGGGAGAGCTCTTGATTGGGCCGAGGCCTTCCTAACCAGGGAAGAGGGAAGTTCACCAACCTTTGCTAATTTTGTGAATGAATTCAAGAAGGTATTCTCCCACCCAAATGTTTCTGCAGATGCTGCTAAGAGACTACTTAATCTCCGTCAGGGCCAACGAAGTGTTGCAGATTACTCTGTTGAATTCAGGATTTTGGCTGCTGAATCAGGCTGGGATGACAAAGCCTTAATGGGGGTGTTTTTGAATGGCCTTTCTGATTCTATGAAGGATGAGTTGGCTGTGCGGGATGAATGCACTACCCTGGACACTTTAATCTCTTTGTGTATTCGCTTGGACAATCGAGTAAGAGAGAGGAGACGGGAGAGAGACTCCAGGACCCAACGTCGGCCCCCAGGGTTTGGGCAGTCACATGTCTCACTTTTTGACGGTGTCTCTCCACCTTTGCATTCTACTGTAACATCCATGCAGGAGGAACCCATGCAATTGGGCCGTACCCGTTTGAATGCAGCTGAACGTCAGAGGAGAATTGCTGCAGGAGAATGCATTTATTGTGGGGAGTTGGGACATTTCCTGCGAAATTGCCCTGTTCGCCCAAAAGGTCCAGCTCATCAGTAGGAGTGGGAGTACTGGTGAGCAAGGTTCCTGAATCTGAAAAGGAAATCCCACGACTCTTGGTTCCGGCATTTCTCAACTACCAGCAACAGTCCCTTCCACTACAAGCATTGATAGATTCAGGAGCTGAGCAGAGCTTTCTCGACTCCAGTCTGATCCATCAAGCTGGAATTGCCACTGAACTACTTCCGCAAGTGACCCGGGTGAGTGCCCTTAATGGTAAATTTTTGGCCTATGTTAGTCATCAAACTGAACCCATAGATCTTGTTCTCTCTGGCAATCATCATGAATCTATACGTTTTTTTGTGTTTGATTCTCCTCAATGTCCACTGGTTTTGGGTTTTCCGTGGCTTAAAGAAGCATAACCCTGTTATCGATTGGTCCTCTAACAAACTAGTAAATTGGAGTACGTTTTGCCATGCTGCTTGTCTTCGTTCTGCCATGCCACCTGCAGAGGGAGCCAGAGCGTTGAAGTCTAAACCTCCTGATTTGTCTAATGTTCCCACAGAGTACCACGGCTTGGCTGAAGTTTTCAGTAAGGAGCTGGCGCTCAGTCTGCCTCCACATCGTCCTTATGCTTGTCCCATCGACCTCTTACCTGGTTCTCCGCTTCCCACTGGACGTCTGTACAATCTCTCCCGTCCTGAAAGAGAATCTATGGAGACTTATATTAAAGATTCGCTGACTGCAGGTATTATACGTCCGTCGTCCTCTCCTGTTGGTGCTGGATTCTTTTTTGTGGATAAAAAGGATAAAACTCTAAGACCTTGTATTGATTATCGTGGTTTGAACAACATTACGATAAAGAATAAGTATCCACTTCCTCTGATTTCTTCAGCTTTTGAACCTCTCCAGGGTGCGACCATCTTTACCAAACTTGACTTGCGGAATGCTTATCATTTGGTGAGAATAAGAGAAGGAGATGAATGGAAGACCGCCTTTAACACTCCTTTGGGCCACTTTGAATATCTGGTTATGCCTTTTGGATTAACAAACGCTCCAGCTGTTTTTCAGGCTCTGATCAATGATGTCCTTAGAGATTTTCTTAACCGCTTTGTTTTTGTCTATCTCGATGATATTCTTGTGTTTTCTCAAAGCCAGGAGGAGCATCAGGACCATGTGCGCCAGGTTCTTCAGCGCCTCCTAGAAAACAAGTTGTTTGTCAAGGCGGAAAAGTGTGAGTTTCACTCTCCTTCTGTTCCCTTTCTGGGTTATATCATCCAAGCGGGCCAGGTTAAAGCAGATCCAAGCAAGATTCAAGCGGTTTCAGATTGGCCAGAACCTACCACTCGTAAACAGCTGCAAAGATTTTTGGGTTTTGCCAATTTTTATCACAGATTTATTAAGGGTTATAGCAGCATTGCTGCTCCCCTTACAAGACTCACGTTGTCTCGTATAGCGTTTTCTTGGACATCTGCCGCTTTTGCTGACCTCAAGCGTCGTTTTACTTCAGCTCCTGTTCTTGTTCATCCAGATCTTGATAAACAATTTGTTGAGGTTGATGCTTCCGATATTGGGGTGGGAGCAGTCCTCTCGCAACGTTCTGACTCGGATGGTAAATTTCACCCATGTGCTTTTTTCTCCAGACGTCTGTCTCCTGCTGAACAGAACTACGACGTTGGAAACAGGGAGTTATTGGCTGTCAAGTTGGCCTTGGATGAATGGAGACATTGGTTAGAAGGATCTGAGAAACCCTTTGTTGTATGGACTGACCATAAGAACTTGTCCTATATTCAGTCTGCTAAAAGACTTAATTCTCGCCAAGCCCGCTGGGCTTTGTTTTTTGGTCGCTTTAAATTCACTTTGACGTACCGTCCAGGGTCCAAGAATACTAAACCTGATTCTCTTTCTCGCCAGTTCGCCTGTGAGGAGTCCAACGGCCCTGTTGAAACTATTCTGCCCACCTCTTGTGTTCTAGGGTCCTTGGTTTGGGAGGTGGAGTTTGCTGTTCGTACTGCTCAGACAGTTGAACCTGATCCTGGCTTGGGACCTCCCGACAAGTTGTTTGTGCCCCAAACTGTTCGTACGCAGGTATTACAGTGGGCGCATGACTCTAAACTCGCTTGTCATCCCGGTATAGGACGGACCCTTGGCCAGTTAAGACGTCGCTTTTGGTGGTCTACTATGGAAGCTGATGTCCGTCAATATGTGGCTGCTTGTACCATATGTTCCCGAAATAAGTCCTCAAGTCAACCCCCAGCTGGTCAACTGCGCCCTCTGCCCATCCCGTCTCGGCCTTGGTCCCACATTGCAGTTGACTTTGTTACAGGTCTACCACCTTCCAAGGGGAACATTGTCATTTTGACCATAGTTGACCGTTTTTCGAAGTCCGCTCATTTTGTTCCAGTTCCCAAGTTGCCCTCTGCCCTTGAAACTGCCAATCTTTTGGTCCAGCATGTTTTTAGAATCCATGGTATTCCTCAGGACATTGTTTCTGATCGCGGACCTCAATTTGTTTCACATGTCTGGAAAAGCTTTTGTGGTGCCCTGGGAGCTTCAGTGAGTTTATCGTCAGGATATCATCCCCAAACCAATGGTCAGACGGAGAGAACCAACCAAGACCTTGAAGCTGCTCTACGTTGTATCGTTGGTGATAATCCTACCTCCTGGAGTGATCATCTTGTGTGGGTTGAGTATTCCCATAATTCACTAATCTCCTCGGCCACTGGCCGTTCTCCATTTGAGTGTGCTCTGGGCTACCAGCCCCCACTATTTCCCACAGAGGCATTGGAGGTTTCTGTGCCATCAGTTCAGTCCCACCTCAGGAAGTGTCGCAAGGTCTGGTTGGACACACGGAAAGCCCTTCGCCGCACTGCTGTCCAGAATAAGTTCTATGCTGACCGCCATCGATCTTCCGCTCCGTCCTATGTTCCAGGTCAGTCCGTTTGGCTTTCTACGAAGAATATTTCTTTGAAGACTGAATCCAAGAAACTGTCTCCCAGATTTATTGGCCCTTTCAATATCTCAAGGGTTATCAATCCTGTTGTGGTTCAACTGGAACTACCCCGTTCCCTTCGTATCCATCCTTCTTTCCATGTGTCCCAAGTCAAGCCGGTTTCTTCTAGTAGTCTCTCCCCTCCGACCGTACCCCCTCCACCCGCCCGGCTTATCGATGGTCATCCTGCTTTTACTGTTCGGCGGATTCTGGATGTTCGTCGCCGGGGGCGGGGCCTGCAATACCTGGTGGACTGGGAAGGGTATGGTCCTGAGGAGCGCTCCTGGGTCTCCCGATCGCTTATTTTGGACCCGGATTTGATCAGGGCTTTTCATGTAGCCCATTTGGACCGGCCTGGTGGCTCGCCTGGAGGCGGCCATTAGGGGGGGGGGGGTACTGTCAGAGTACACTTCAGGCTGTCTCAAATTTCCTTCCCCTCCTCCTTGCCTTATTTGGATTCTGGGTGGTTGTGGTCGTGGCTCCTCCTCCTGTTCCTGGGCTGGCTCACACACCTGTCCTCAATCTTCCAATCTGCTGAGTATGAAGGACTGGCTTCCCCTCTGCACCTCTGCCAGATCGTCAGTCTTCCAACGCGGTGATCATTTCACAGACTCAGCCTTGGTTTTGTTTTGTGGATTTTTTGCTTTACTTACTTTATTCTGTTTTTGCTCCAGCTCCTGCGTCTCACTCAACTCCAGCCTCTGTCCTGCCACTCCCAGCCCAGCCAATACTAAGAAGGAGAACCCTGGATCTGCACAACCTCCAAACCCCTCCTGCACATTTTTGTAATACCAAAGGAAATAAATACTTATTGTTTTTCCGGCCATTGTGTTTGCATTTTGGGTCCTTATTTTTTGTTGAGCCGTGACAGCATTATGTGTTTATCTCCCACTGATTCAAGTTAATTTAGAATTAGGAAGGAAATAAAATTACCTTCGCCTCATCGGCTAAAGGTTGTGGTTTTGAAAAACGCCCTGCTATTAAACATATTGTCAATTGTGATGTTTGTCTTTTATATCGAGATATAGCCTAGATTTTAGGCCATATCGCTGTTCCCTATTGGATATACACTGCATCTGACATTGGAGTAATACCTGTATGTAAATGTAATTAATCTCGACAACACCATACGTCTGTTATCTTAATTTATGTTATGAATTCAAATTTTTACCCTTCGGCAGAAATTGTGAAACAACTGCTATGAAGATTGCACACCCCTTTGAGAAATACATACCACTCCTTTACCCGCCATACACTCCAAGTTGTGCATAGCCACTTGAACACTTGCGACTAAATCTTCAATAATCAATTTGCCATCAGTGGAATAGTCCTGCTTGCACGCCTAGCCGCTTCCAATGCACAAACTGTGAATAAACATTACACCTTCGCTTAGGAGTACAATAGGCGCCCAGACTCTGCACTCCCACACAGAGGAGGTTTCGGCTCTGAGTGAGTCACAGAGGGAGGGTGGGATGGAACTTAGTTGTGTTTATTTTTGATTGAGACAGGGGTAGTGTAACCGCAACCAGGCGAGGTATTAAGATGTAGAGTGTTTCCCGTAGTATTCCAGCACCTCGTACAACTGACAACTACAGTGTGAATGCTATTTGGTTGGAAATAGACTTTTTACACCAAGTCTCAGTCGTACAGGAGTTGAAGTGTCGAACATTTCGCCTCTCGTCCAAAAAAATAACTTAATCTTTCTTCTTCGTCCAAAAGGCTTTGTAAGCGAACTAAAGTTCCATAAACTTTTAGTACATAAAAAAAAAAAAAACATTCAGGAGCAATAACATGTGCAAGAAAACTGAAATATTCGGAGGCACAGCAGTTAAAGCTCTCTCTCTCTCACTCTGGGGTTTGTCAGTCAACGTCAGCTCCGGTTTCCCCTGCCAGTTAAAACATGTACAGTATGGACTCCCTGAATAACATATTTTGAAAACTCAGCGGGACTTTCCTGGTTATAAAGGTCAGATGAATACTCATGGTGTCACATGCATTTCAGAAAGCGTTTGTCAATGTAAAAACTACACAGTTAGCTTTGCAGTGTTATAGAACTCGATGAAGACAGGATGGTTATTTGCCAATGCCAACAACGCCATCAAATCTTGCAACCCTAATAATCGCACAAAATGGCAACACTAGATTGTGCCGAAAGAAGTCAGGCATTTAGGATTCTTGCGCTCGCCTCAAGCGGCTCCCCGCTGCTCTCTCCCTGTTAAACGGTCCCTCCTTGCACACAAATCCCTTGAGTGAGGAGGAGTGTGTTGAGCGGGCGAGTCAGAGGGAGCCCCACGTGTCGGCATGAGAATGGGACAGACAAGGAGAATGAGATGGGATTACGGGGATAATGCCAGCAGATGGAGGGAGGTCGAGGACTCCAGCAACTACTCTACCACTCCAGAAGGATTAACGGACTTCAGTGCAGCCAGTCGCACCAAACGGAAGCTCGGTCCCACATGCGCCAGATAGTCGATTGATCCCGCAGCTGCCGCAGAAGCCAGGAAATGAAAAGTCGCCATCTCGGTGGTGGACGTGCGGGTCAAGTGAATACATGTGTCGCAAGCTCACCAACCCCTATCTTCTTCGTCAGCGGGAAAGCAAGCACAGGTTATGAGGGTGAAAGCGGCGCCTTTAAGAAGGATCCACACTGATCTTTTGCTTTACACACATGTGGGGCACAGCATGGCGCTAGTGAAATGAGTGCACGTTTGATCCCGACAATATGGAGTGTTTCCTAATCCTCGAATACGCTAATCTGTTTGGCACTTGGTAAGACAATCGGGAGTATGTCTTAAACAAGAATGTAATGCATGCAGAGTGAACAAGAATGCTCATCTAATAGTTTCTCAAATACGATTATTTCTTTGGCTTATTTTCCCAACCACATCGTGGAAGTGTTTTGGGCCTCTTCTTTTCTTGGAGTTTCTACTGGATTCGGGTCATGTGGCAGGCAGTTGTATTTTTTCTTTCTCAGAATGCAATTTTAGACTCGCCTTTCTCTGTGTGTTTGTGAAAAAAACCATACCATGATGCGCCCATCTCCAAACTCCAGTGTAGGCATGGTGTCGTTTTTTTTATGATGTTCTGTGACATTTGGCCTTCAAACAACAGAGTTCAATTTTGGTCTAATCTGACCGACCGGAACATAGCCTCCCAGGTTTTCACAGTGTTGTCAACAAATGCAGCATAACACATGATCATGGTCACTTTTATGGAGAAATTATGTTCTTTTCACTACCGGAAAATAGCTCAGAGAGGGCTCACTGGTACATTCTGAAATTTAGAAATGTGATTTTGTATGGCAGTGGTCTTTAATATGCAGCCCTCGATGAAAAACATTTGAAGTGTATACAGTGTGAAGGGCCACAGATCGCCGGTCAATGCACTGCACATTTCAACTGGATGCATTTAGCAGAGGTTTTCCTGTTCCCCGCACTCACAATTATGGGCTGGGAACAATAATGTCAGCTATTTCTCACAATAAAATGTGTTTGTGGTTATGATCATTTTCACAGTGCCATTTTACTTTATTACATATCAAATAATGTTTGGACATTTATGGCTAATTTTCCATAATTATGTGAAATTATTAATTGCTGGCTTACTTACAAATTATGCAGAAATGATGATAGCACCTTTAGGAATAAAGCGTTTACTGAGAAAAATGCAGTCAATCCATGTTTCACCCGTTGTTTGCAGTATGGCTTCAAAGTCAGATAACTCTAGTTATAATCCATACTTACATAAAAAGTGAGTGCAGTCACCCTTATGGCTCCACATTCTTCCCCTGCCTATTGACCCAAATGCACAATTCGTCAAAAGCAATGAAACCAGATCAGATTTGACAGACAGCAACATCCATAGTTATCGGATTTGCCTAAAAAAAACCAACAACAAAAAAATAACTCATCCGTCTGGACACTCTTCTTTCTTCGGTTTGGTAAATATCTCAAAGAGCTGTCACATCTTCAGGGAACGGTTATTGTTTCTCCCATCAGCTTTGAAGCGCACAAAGTAGTGATGATTGTGACAAATGGCCAGCTCTGCATGCAGTTGCCGGCCTTGTAAAACGGCACCGCGTGCCAAGAGCCCACTCAGCTCCTTTTTTCTGCATCAGGATAGTTCACATTATCTAAACCAATAGGTCATATCGATTAGGTCACTGCCACAGTCAAAAGCTGTTAACTGGTCTTAATGGAACAAGCTGTAAGACTTAGACTAAATGACTCTGCAACAGTTACTGCACTGGGCTGTATACAGTGGGTAATCTCCCATCTATACTCTGCCAAAGCTCCGTAGGTAGAGTGGTGGCCATCTTTTTATTGGTGCTACTTCAGCTACCTTCCCCAAGTCTGAAAATGGTGCAGGGGTGAGTGATGGCTGGTGGTGGGAGCTACAGTTGGGGGGGTTGAATGTAATGAGATTCTTATGCTGCAGCGGGTTTGATCTGGGTTTGCTGCAGTTGGTCGGGTCTACGTTCAGCAACACTATGTGCCCAAAGAAAGAGATCAACTGACTACCTGAACATCCTGAATGACCAGGTTATTCCATCAACCGATTTCTTCCTCCCTGATGGCACGGGCGTATTCCAAGATGACAATGCCAGGATTCCTGGTAAAAGAGGGGTTCGGAGAGCACGAGACCTCAGAGTCCAGATCTTAACCCCATGGAGAGTCTTTGGGACGTGCTGGAGTAGGCTTTGCGCAGTGGTCACACTCTCCCATCATCAACACAAGATCGTAACGCTACACTGGATCTTTAAACAGAAGCTTTCTGAAACAATGCCATAGCGCTAGGGTAGGTCTGGCCCTGCAGCGTAGAACCACTGGCCCTCAACACGGTTTTGAGAAATATTATCACACAAATCAGAGAGTTAAACTACTTTAAAAATGTGAGAAATGCGGTCAATTACTTCAAAATGTCCAAACAGAAAACCCAAGTAGGTCATCTATTATGAAAAGCGCTGGCATTTGTGGACAGTGGCGCTTAACTTTGGGCTAAAATTGGCAGGTTCGGCCGTTGGTCTTTTTACAATGAAGCTTATCGGCCCTCCACCAAACAAACTTGCCTACCCCTGCAATAGAGCAGGTCAAAGCTAAAGGCGGTCGAAACAAATATTAGAGCGTGTGACCTTTTTATTTGTGCCAGCGTTTTTTGGTCGGGCAGTGTGTTATTGCTCTATTTGACAGAACCATTTCAACACAGCCTGTTTCATTGACTATTACACTATAAGTTACTTGTTATGACGTCATATAAGAAACGGAATCAGGACTAGAACAAGGCTAAAATGGAAGTAAATGACACAAACTGAACTTTTATGATTTTTTAGGGTATCATTATTGTTCTGTGCTGTGTAAGGTAGAAACTATGTGTAAATCTCAGATCTTATGGGCTTCCGTTGTGGCTTCTGTCGCCATGCTGCCGCAATCCTATGATATCACACATGTACGTCATTGTTTCAGTCTGCAATCATGAACGAAAGCAGTGTTTTTTTTTTTTTATGATCCTCTTGTCAGCACGCACAGGGACTGACACTGGCTGAAGCGGATATTTGTGCCTGCTTGGCCCGGCGTGATGGAGGGGCAAGCTGTGTACGAGATCAAAAGGTACGGAGAGCGCTTCCTGTGTACGTTGGGCTGCGGGAGGAGCTGGAGGTGATTTGAAAAAAAAACAAAAAAAAAGCATCGACTAAGCTCCCGTCGCAGCAGTTCAAATAATCCCTGTGGGGGATTCAAACATTCCCCAAACAAGGACAAAATTGCTAAAAACACAACTCCTGTTTTGTTTGAGATGAGGGGACATTGCAACCTTGTAAAAACCTCTTTTAAAAAAAAAGGCTGATTTTGAACAATATCTATTCTGTGACTCTTTATGTACGTAAAAGCTTTTGAGGTCTGTTATACTAAAATATTTTGTATGCCACTCTTGTTTTCCCCATTTTAATCATCAAACATAAATCAAATGCCACTTAGTTCTTGAATCGTTATCCCCTCATTCATTATGTACACTTATCCCACTCCCCCGTGCTTCCACATATGCCGCGTGTCACAGTCAGTTATCCCATTGTCAAACATACGCATTTATTAACATGAGTGTGGCTCCTTCTGCTCTTTCCGCTGGTGATAATTAACCTGTTGATACTGTGGCCGCTCCATGCCGCGCCTCTCCCCCGGCGCCCGGCATCTGTGCTCCTGGCAGCTGCGCCGGGCGACCGCCGCGGGACACGTCCGTGCCGCGGCGGGACACGTCCGCGCCGCCCTGATTCGCCGCGCACACATGAATCATCGTCGGCGCTGATAAATGTCACCGGCTTCAACCCCCATTGTAAACAGCAGGGCACTTTGACACCGCTCCCGGGTAGACGCGCACCGGCACGTCCCCGCGGTGTGTCTGATCCGGGGGCAGGAGCGAACGAGCAGAGATACGGTCAGTGTGATAAATATCGGGCGCCAGATGGAATCATTATGACAGAAGGAAGTGGAAGAAAGGGGCATACAGCTCTGGGCAGTGGTGGGTAGAGAGTACGCGTTACCCAGTTTTGTGATAGTTTGCCAATGCTAGCAGGTACGGAAATTATCTTTTTTTGATATTGGATATAATAAAAGCAAATTATTGTTGTCATAGATTACATTGTTTTTGGGTTACGGCTTGTCGTGATCCACTGAAGGCGGGTGCCGAGGCTTCATATCTGAGAAACAGCGATTTACAGAGATGATTAAAACTAGAGAAACCGGTACTTAAAAAAAGAAAAAGAAAAAGGAAAAAAGAAAATAACCAACTTTTATATGAACTGTGTGTATTTTTTTTTTTTTTAAGAATACAACTATTGTGAACAAGTACGCACGGACTATGTTTCAACTTAACTTGTGATTCATGTATTAGTGAGTGGGTCAAAAATGTCCATATTTGCTCAAATTCATCCCTTGCACCAGACTGAAAAAGCCTGCAGATTCAACTATTACATTATTCAAGAAAGGTGTGTTTACTTTCCAAACCAACCCTTTGTGTGTGCACGACACTGGCTGAATCCCCCTCGTATTCTTCTCAACACAATGTTTGCTATTCACATGTTCAACATTTTATAAAAGAGATCTCCTGAAGGGGCAACATCCTGTCACTTGAACAACATCTATTGTACTGTGTATAAGCCACCATCTACTGCGGGTCTCCATAGCAATGTGAGAGTAGCATAAACAGCTACTACACAGAGAGGGGAGCACTTTTTAAAAGTCAAGTTTTAACCACATTCTAAATACCTTCAGATCCAAGTGCATCAATTGCAGAGCCAGTGTCTGATGAATAATGGTTGTCATCGCCATAGTCAATATATTAACTAAATAACCCTTTTCAGTTGCCTGGTGTGCCCGTCCTGTTGCGCCATCCATCCCAAACCACACATAGAAGCCCAGCAGACTTCATACACGGTGATCACTACATTTTTAACTGCTCCCCTCGGGCACATGTGTCTGATCCTCGCACACCAGGCTCTAATAAGCGCAAAACCGGCCTCACCGGGCCACCGACCTTTTCAAAATGCTAAGACTTATTTATAATCCCACTGACCATATTTGTTTAGAGCTGCTTTTCAAAACACACACGCATTTTCTCACACTCAGAGACACTAATGGTTTCTATGAAAAACGTTGATTTGCCTAAATCAAACTGAACCACATTGCAGAATACATTTGTTTAAATAAAAATCTCTGATGATTTTAAATCTATCAAATGCATTCAACCAACAGGAGCTCAGAGCTGCGCCACAATGCACGTCTATTCTCGCCATCTCCCCTCACTGCCTCTCACAGTCACACTGTCACACACACACGCACGCAGAGGGTGGGAGCGCGCGTGCACAGACGTCACCAGGTCGCTCCTCTTACCTCTCTTATCCTGAACTTTCACGCTGATCTCCACCAGTGGTTCAGTCTCGCGGTCAAGTCTGCGCGAGATGATTATATCCCCCGTGTCGCGGCTCACGCTCACCGGAGAGCTCTCCAGGTCCGGCTCCACGAGCTCAAACACGGCCGCCTGGAACCGGACCGGGTTTAGGTTCATCACCACTGACCCGATGCCCGCGTCTTCGGACACGTTTATGAGCAGCGGCTCGTCGGACTCCTCCAGCAGGGAGCGCGACTTTCTCGTGCCCGCTTTGCCGTCTCTTTTCCCGGCTTTGAGTGGCCGTTGCCTGGGACTGACCTCCACCACCACGCTCCGACTGGTGCGTGGGGGCCATCCTCGGTCTCTTGCAAACACTTCAAACTTGATAGGCTCATCCAGACCCAGAATGGAGTCGACCAGGAGGACGTCTCCAGTTTTGGGCACCGCGTAAAAACTCCCATTTCTAGGCAAGGCAAAGTAAATGAGCTCCGCGTTCTTTCCGCTGTCATCGTCCCGAGCAGTGAACGTGTACACGGCTGCACGGAGCGCAGTGGCATCGTCCAAACTCAATTTCACATCCGCGGCGGGGAACGCGGGCTGGTGGTCGTTCGTGTCCAAGACGTCCACTTTGATTGATGCGACGACAGGAAACTCTCCATCCTCTTCGCCGCACTGACCGCAGCACAAGCCCACATCCAAAGTGTACTCCGCGCGCTCCTCTCGATCCAAAACCTCGGATGTCTTCAACAAAATATGTCCTCGCTTGTGGTGGGCTAAGACGCGGAATTTGTCGCTTCCGTCTCCCAGGAGTTTGAAGTGCGCTGCCGCTGTGCCGGGCTCTTCGGCCCCGCAAAGCCACTGTGAGTTGAGTCGCTTCACCGGAACGCTCAAGCCATTCACCCTGGAGCTCGGAGATGAGTTTTCAAACACATGCCCGTGGAAAAAAGGCAGGTCTGTCCGGTTCCCAAGCGCCCCAGACACCAGTGCTGGGAAAAACACGATCCAAATCATGATGCTCTGTCTTACTGTCTGCTATTGCGCCCGTGCCAGATAGAAATCCATGTTTCCACTCGCCAGTCCCGATTCACTTTTTGATCCACAACTTGTCCGGAATAAAACTTGAGCTGTAAGCATGTTTTTGAGACACGCGCGTGAACTTTCTATGAGGGCTGTGCGTCCTCCGCGCGCAGCTCTCCTCCTTCTGCTGCCGTCTGTGAATGCGCGGCCCACAAATAAAACTGCTTCTCGCAGCTCGAGCGCGCGCCTGGCTCTCTCTCTCTCCCCCCCTCTCCGTGTATGGCTGAGGGTTGTTTCCGCCCGATCGAAAACTAGGACCGCACTTAATCCGCCTTGTGTTTAAGTTGCTGCGCGTCGTGCGTGGCTAAACGGCGGCTTTCCTCCCGGATGAATCACACCTACCGTGGCCGGAGAGCAACTCACATCTGCCGCTGATGAGATGCGCTTCATCTCGGGGACGTCACGCTGTAATGATTGTTTTTTTACGCATGCATGGCCGAGGACCGCAACATGGCGCGTCTGTAGAGCATTGAGGCGGAGGGCAGAAGTAACATCTTTTCTCATCTGAAATTAACTCCCCAGCAAGGGAGCACACTCAGCGCGCGTAAGTGCGCGCGCTCGGACCATGGCCACTCGTCCCTCTTTTGGTTTACTGCGCATCGATTCATGAACATGTCCCTCTTACACCTATTTAGATAAGCTACTACTTTTTTATGTTGCCAAGTGAAGTAAAAGGTTATCAGAAAGAACAACATTGATTTCCACACTCATTGGATACAAAATATTTAGTGGTAGTTTTGGCGGTTGGATATTTGTCCCCTTGTGTTTTACGCTAAAACATTATGAGATGGTTTTCTGTGGCGGCCTTTACCCCATAAGATTTAATTTATCAATCTCGTTTGTGGTGGTCACCCTTCAACTTGGACGCCCACGCTGTCCAATATGGAACATTTTACAAAACAATACAACTGAGTATATGAAGACGGTAAAACAAAATTAAAGAGCTAAAAAAAACACTACAGCAAATTAGAATAGTAATCAAACATAAACTAATCAAATCAATCAAGAAGTGAAAACACAAAAAATAAAGACAACAGAAGGCGTAAGCATACACTGCAGGTGAATAGGAGAGGAAAGAAAACAAACATATTAAAAATACTACATGTTTTTATTTAACATTTTCATTCAGACAAAAACAACATGTTATTTGTGGAAAAATGACAAGAATTGCCAATATTTGTGGAAACAACATCACTGCTAAACCAGATTTATCCATCCATCCATCCATCCATTTCTGCTTTATCCGGGGCCAGGCCGTGGAGATGCCCAGATTTAAATGGAATAAAATAATACAGAGTTGAAAGGCCTATTTGATACTCTTTTTTTTTTAGTGGAGTTTAAATAGATGATTTAATTTTGTTTCCCATGTTTTGAAAATGTCCGTCTGGTCACAGCATTGAAACAGCACTTTTAAGAGTTTTTAATGACCTTGTATCTGTTGACTTTGGTTTTTCCAGACACTGTGGATCACCAAATTTTGCTTTCTCGACTAGAAGACTGTGTGGGCATCAAAGGCACAGTCTTACAATGATTCAAGTCGTATCTTGAGGGCCACTCTTTTATTGTCCACTTGGGCCCTATTCGCTTGTGGTTGGCCCCTCTTAGCCGTGGAGTACCTCAAGGCTCCATTTTAGACCCTTAATTGTTTTCTTTTCAATTTGCTGCACCTCGGGTCCATTTTAAAATATACAATATTTCGTTTCACTGTTTTGCCAATGATGTCCATGTTTACCTGCCTTTAAAACAAAATACAGATAGCGCGCACGCCCTGGTAAATTGCCTCCAGGAAGTAAAGCAGTGGTTTTATCTAAACCTTTTAAGGTTTAACAAATCTTCAACAGAGGATGTAATGTTTGGAAATCCTTCAGATTTTTCTACTTTATGCCCTCTGAGTCACCACTGCCACCGAGCAGTCAGAAATCTGGGTGTGATTATTGACAGATCCTTCAAATTGGATCAGCAGATCAGTCCAGTAGTCAAAGTCAGCTTTTACCAAATATGTCTTCCCAGTAAAGTCAAGCCCAACCTACCACACACTGATATAGAGCGAGTAGTCCATGCCCTTATCTCGTGCCGATTGGACAACTGTAACTTGTTATACTACGGATTAGACCAGGCCTCCATCCATTGCCTGCAGCTGGTCTAAAATGCTGCAGCACGCTCGCTCACTGGCTCACGGAAATATGAGCATATAACTCCTGTTCTGGGCCCCTTGCACTGGCTCCCAGTTCCAGTTTACCTTCCTATTGATGGCTCCATCTTACCTGTCAGAGCTTCTGTCTGTTTATGTCCCAAAGAGGACAACGATGTTCGCAAATGAAATGCTGCTAGTTGTTCCGAGATCATGAAACGAGGGGTCCCGTGCTTTTGCTGTTGAGGCAGCCACACTTTAGAGTTTTCCCTCGAGCGTCAAAACAGCTCAGTCTTTTAATGATTTTAAATCTCTTGTGAAGACCCATTTGTTTGCACGGGCCTGCAACACAAGCTGAGCAGGATTTTCTTTGGTGGTTCTTGTTATTGCTATTGTTTCTGCATGCAGCAGTAGGAATGACACAATGACCTTTCAATTTCTGCTAACTAGCACACTTTGAGTGTGTATCAGTAAAGAAAAAAAAACAACGAAAGTGGTTTGATACAGTATCTGTCCATTTAGACTGTGTGTTTCTGAGGGAGATCCTCAAGGGACTAAAAAAGGACAGCCCCTTTTCTCCTCTTCCTGAGCCCCTGCGATCAATGTCTCGCCTTTACCCGTCCAGATCCATCACTCCCCTTTCGAATAACACGCCAGTCCATCGGATTAAAATAACGTAAAAGTCGATCATGTTAAACACCAGGGAGGATGTGGGGCTGTGGGTGGTAAAGTAACTTCCAACTTGATGCACAAACAATCCGAGCCCTTTTTATCACGCCCTGTTGGCCACTCTCTGGTGTGCAGCCAAGGGAAACTCAAGACAGACTAACATTTAATTTAGCTGAAATGTTTTTTATCAGTGCTCATCTCACCCCTTCTCCCCGCACATGCAACACTCAATTTTGCATCGACCAGAGACAAAATCCTTGCAATAAGTTATTTGAAACACAGAGCAGCGCTGCAGCGGTTATCCATAAAAACCCAAGTCATCGACTGAGTCTGGGAGCGTGTCGTTTGAACTCCCACTCCTGAAAACACCTGCTCACAGTTTAAAAGCTTATCGAAAGACGTCACGGCTCCTCGCTGCACGGCATTAAAGCCAAACTTTAAGCAGAAGACAAGGTGATGTGAATTGCCTTTACAAAATCTGTTTACTCAATGAAAAAGAAAACAGTCCATTCTTGAGACTTTAGTGGGTCCAGGTGTTCCGTTTTATTTGTGGCGCTGACAATGTGGCATCAGAACAAACATGGCGAAGCTGTGTTTAGATTTTATGCAGCAGTAATCTGGAAGAGTCTTTCAAACGCTGTAAGACAGGCCTCAACTCGATTAAACCATTTTCATTGCCAATACATTTAGAAATCCATATAAGACAACAAAAGTGCTGCTTCTTTGCCCATCACTATGTATTCTATTTGACTTTTAAATAATCCTATGTCATCAAATACATAAATACACACTTTGAGTATGATTTGTGCTCGCTAAACCTGCCTCATAGCATCATCATCGCTTGCTGTGGTGAAACTTCCCATGCCAGCACATTTAATGCGCTAATGGAAAAAAAAAAATTGCTTTAGAAAACAAGGTCTCTAAAAGTACATTACTTGTATTTAAATGTATTATTCCTTTTATGTTTAGCCAACATTCCACAGTATGCAGACCAAGTGACATTTTGTGCCATACCCTCACTGACACACGAACCTCAGGTGAAGCAGGTTTTTTTGAAGCAAACGAGCAGAGTGCGAAATAGACAGAGGCAGAGATACAGCAGATATGGCCAGTCCTTATTGAGTCAAGAATAATATTCCGCCCAGCGCGAGTGATAAAAGCCCTGTGAGCAACAGCCCGAGTCATTATCTCCTTTCATCTCTTTATGTGTGTGCAAGCAACAAGTCCAATATATACAGTACAGTATCGGCCTCTCCGGTACACGACCATGGCAGAAGACATTGAACAGCGCACACCGGAAACTGGAAATCCTGAGAAGTTGGCTTGATAAGTTGCATTTTGAAATAAGAAAAACATTTGTAGTGACAGTGCAACATGTAATACGATCTTCACTTCATAATGTAATAAACACATTTTTTAATAATGTGCTGCATTTCGTAATACTTTTCTCAATTCTGTCTGATTTTTCATTTGTTATACTAAAGAGCTCAACTATCCCAGCCTCGCTGAATCCCTTCTGAGTTCCAGAAGTATATCTCCTATTTGTTTAGTCCATACACTAAAAAATGAAAACATAAAAGATTAAAAGGATGATGGAGGCTTGTCAGTAACTCATGAAGGCAAGGCAAGGCAAGGCAAGTTTATTTGTAGAGCACAATTCATACACAAGGCAATTCAAAGTGCTTCACAGTTGCAAAAAATTACAAGAAAACAGATCAAATCAATCATTAAAACATCAACATAAAAATGTATCAATTACAGTAAAAGGCAAGAATGCAGATAAAATACTTTCAGTTTTCATGCTCGGGTAAAAAGAGCTGTTTTCAGCCTGGATTTGAACATTGTCAGAGTTGAGGCCTGTCTCACATCCTCATGAAGACTGTTCCAGATTTTAGCTGCATGAAACTGAAACGCAGCTTCACCGTGTTTATTATTGACTCTGGGAACCACCAGGAGACCCCTCCCTGAAGTTCTCAGGGCCCGAGATGGTTCATACGGCTCTAACATGTCAGAGATGTGCTAAACCATGAAAAGACTTGTACACAAGCAGAGCTGTTTTAAATTCTATTCTCTGAGTGACAGGAAGCCAGTGCAGAGACCGGAGCGCTGGACTAATATGGTCGTATTTCCTGGTTCTTGTCAGGACTCGAGCAGCAGCGTTCTGGATGTATTGCAGCTGTCTAACAGCATGAACATAAAAACACAATTTTAATTAGAGGACAGGCGACGGTGGCGCAGATGGTAGAGCGGGTCGTCTCATGATCGGAAGGTCGGGTGTTCGAATCTTGCCTCCTGTAGGTCCATGCTGTCGTTGTGTCCTTGGGCAAGACACTTCACCCTCCTTGCCTCCAGTGTCTGCGTACACTGGTGTATGAATGAGAGAGTGAATGGGCCCCCTATGAGAGACTAACAGGCCTGTTTGGAACCATGAGGCCGTCCTTCCGTGGACCCACCACCTGCAGGAGGAGCCATAGGGGCTGGTGCAATGTGATTTGGCCAGCTCCAACAGCTGCCCCCACGACCCGGCAACAGACAAGTGGGAGAAAATGGATGGATGGATTGATTTTTTTTTCTAAATGTATGTAAAAGCATTTAACCCCATTTGCAAACAAGGTACTACTCATTAGTACAGAGTTGATTAGGAAGGAGGAAAGGACTTTATTTGTACAGTGCCTTTCACAGACATGGTTACAAAGTGCTTTACATGGAACAATTTTACATTCACTCCTAATGGAAGTGAGGCTGTCAATCTGCAGCATCGGCCCTCCGATCACCATTAACCACTCACACTCACACACACACACACACACCCTAATCTACATATTTTTATGTAGGGGAAACTGGACTGGTAACCGTCGAAATTTCACATTTGGCCTCATTGATTATTTGGGTGACTAATGGTGATTAATTCCTGAAAGAGTAGAACCCAGACAGCATTCATATCAATTTACCAAGTGAGTAATTTTTTGATTTATCGTCTCCACTATGAGTAAATGTGGCCTGCAAACTACTAACTTTTGGTAAAGCTATAAAGTCCTCATAGGCAACTTCTTCAAATCAGCCTCACAATTGGTATGCTACTGCTTGTTTTACTGGGCCACAAAGGCGCCAGAATGAGTGCCAAGTCAATCATTTCACATATACATCTGTTGCTCATCAAAATTTTGCACTCTTACCCAAAGTTAATGTAAAGTACAGTTCCTCCAGATGCTTTATGGCACACCACACTGAAAAAGCTATTACCTAATTCTCTTCTAATGATGAATCTGGCTCGTCGACATTGTCACATTAAGATCACTTGGCTGCCCTTGTCGTAAAAGTTTTTGGCCGCCTCCGTCGGCGAGCGGCAGAGTGGAAACGCTTGGCACTGAACCTGTCATCTTCTATTCATTATGACAACTGACAGATTGCACCGCGGATCATTCAAATCCAGGCAGACCCAGTAAATCTCAATAAAGTGGAACGTCAATCTGGCTGGGGCTCTAACCAAGCAGTTTGCGCGCCTGCACCGAGTCCCACCAGAGCAAGGAACAAGCTGCTAGATTGACACCCAACACACTGCCGTAACCGCTATTGATTGCGCCGCCCGTTCGAACAACCTTGCCAGGTTTTATTCCTCTCTCTGTCGTCTCCCGCTGCCCATCTCAATACAAACAATCACACAATTTGTATATCATCAAGAGTAGACCCTCTCCTGGAACCGCCACCTTAACGTGGTGGACGGGTTTGAGCGCCCGAATGATCCAGGAGCTCTGTTGTCGGGGCCTTCGTGCCCCTGGTAGGGTCTCCCAAGGCAAACAGGTCCCAAGTCCCTTATGAGAGACCAACAGGCCCGGTTAAAACCATGAGGCCGTCCTTCCATGGACCCACCACCTGCAGGAGGAGCCATAGGGGCTGGTGCAATGTGATTTGGGCAGCTCCCCCACGGCCCGGTTATGTACAAGTGGAAGAAAATGGCTGGATGGATCAAGAGTAGATAGACATTCAAAAAGTGTAACAAAACATCTTCAGTCTGACTTCACAAAGTTCGAAATTGGGATATGAGCCCCGTGTGGTTATTTGGACTCAATGTCAAATTTAAGTTCATTTTATATTGTGTATGATTTTGCAGATAAAGCTAAAGCACAGCGCACATACACTATCTCACGCATGCCCTTAGGGTCTCATAGCCTTATAGTTTAAAGTCTTTATAGTTTATTATGTATCTTTAGTTCTATGTAATATGTTTTCATGTTTCATTTTTCACAATCAACCGAAACAAATTCCTAGTTGTGAACCATGGCAATTAAACCAATTCTGATTCTGATAACCCAAAAACCGTTGCCACAAAAAACGTCACATGCACTAATATTTGGTTAGAGCGCCTTTAGCTTTAATTAGAGCACGCATTCTCTGCGACATCGTATCCATAAGGTTCTGCAATGACAACAGATCCAGTGTTGCGTTCATTTTTCACCAAGATCTTGGATTGGTGATGGGAGAGTGTGACCACTGCGCAAAGAATTCTTCAGCACATCTCACTTCTCAATGGGTTTTAGATCTGGACTCTGTGGTGGCCAATCCTTGTGTGATGTCTCATTCTCCCTCAGCCACCCTTTCACAATGTGAGCCTGATGAGTCCTGACATTGTCATCTTGGATTATGCCTGTGCCATCAGGGAAGAAGAAATCCATTGTTTGAATGACCTGGTCATTCAGGATATGCAACCCCAGATAATCCTTTTTTTTTTTTTTTTTTGGTCAGGCAGTGTACAAAGAACACAGAAATTACACATAGGGGCCTTTTATATTTAAAGACTGGTGCTACACCTAATTTAATTGTTATTTGCAAGTGCCTGCATTATCTGATATGTAAATGAAAGAATAGTGTGCGAGTACAAAATGTGCAAAAATACTGCTAATCCCATTTAGCACATGCAACTCATTTTGCACAGAAGCAAACACTTGGTAATTGACCCCCTATAATACAGTATAACAGTATGTCAAAAAGAGTATAATTGTTATTTACTGTTGTATAATAACATTGTTTGGCCATTAATTTCATGGCCCGAACCAACTTGAGATAGTTTAGTTTATTACAACAGGGACAATGTGCAAAAACATTAATTAAAGACGTAGCTTTAGCTTGAGCTAGTTTCCATCTGCAGTCCCTGAGCAGGTGAGTAACAATGCAAAATGTACAATATAAAGTGTATTGAACCACTGAAATACAAACATTCCACACACAGTTGAAATGACTGCAATTACCCAGCTGTGCATCTCTACTCCTCATCATCACAGTGACACGCCGTCATAGGTTATGCCAAATAATAAACTGGACAGTCTTAAACTAGTCACAAATGATGGGCTATACACAGAGGGAGATTGGATAAGAAAGTGGAAGGAAAACAGCACTCGGCTTGGGTTTACCAAGAGGAGAAACAGGCATGAGTTCATTATCCAAACATACTATTTCGTTTGCCTCTCACCTGCGCCGAGCGTGCCATCAGTGGAATTATCTTGATGGAGAGATAAAGAAAGGCGAGCTGGAAGAATATGCTCAACACGCCTATTGGAGGTGAGCCAATTGGACTTGGACTGAAAACACAATCTGGAGAGCCACAGAGCTGCAAATTGGATGCGTATACTGTGGGTGTTTGTGTGTGTGAGGACGTTAGCTTGTATCTGATGCAGTGAGATTCGCCCCGAAGCACTTATAGCCTCCCAAATACGCAAATGTATACCCTTTAAGGTCGTGCTGCAAGAATGTTGGTCTTATGTTTCTATCGACTTAGTTTCTGACAGGCACGCATCACATCAAACTGTCAAAAGTTGAACCTCTGAGGGAAAAAGAGAGACGAAATAATAGTCGTAACGATTTTTTGTGCTATTTATTTGCTCTTTGTTTTGTTTGTTTGATGTTCTGTAGAACTCCCTTACAGCAGGACAAAGCGTATACACAAGTACAAAGAACAGTATTTGTGATCAAGTATTGAGCAAAAAAATACACAAAAATGTATCAATCCATGTAGGATTTTTAAAGGACTCTTAACCCCTTTAACTCTCGCCTTAACCGAACACATTTTCTCCACTTTTACCCAAATCTAAAAGCTTCTGGAGTTTACAGCCTATAGGCCAGAGTCACGCCTCCTTTGAAAGCGAAGACCTACAAAACACACATAAGCAGCTTTTTCAAAGGAAGCTACAAAAACATGAGGAAAACATAAACAAACGACCATAACGAGGAGGAAGCCTAGATTGGTTTTGTAGGTCTTAGCTTTCAAATGAGGCGTTACTCTGTAAAGCTCAGCTGGAGAAAATGCACTTGGTTAAGGCGGGGGTTTAGAGGGTAATGAACTCCATCAATGAATCCATATCTGACTAGTTTAATGCAGTCCGTCTCAACAGAGCTTTCCACAAATGCAAATCTGTCTGAAAGGGGAGACACGGGAGGCAAGAAAACAATGACAGTGGCTTTAGTTAGAGTGTTTTTTATTTTATTTTCAGTGACAAACAACTCTAAAGATTTGCTAAACCAGTCAAATGCCCAAGTAATAATTCTACAATTCCCACCTTTACATTTGTTAAAGTTTTTGTTGTTGTTGTTGTTATCTCTCCTGTGCAGTGTTCAGCTGCACAATACCGCCATTCACTTTACAGAGAATACATTAAGTGAAATTTCTCCAAATGTCTCCCAAGTACACTTCTTCAGCCTCAATAGGAGTTATGGTGCTAATACTGGATGGACTGGGTTGGTAAGGATTCCATAGGCCTCATTACTGAAAAAAAATATATATACACCACTGTGGATGAGGCCAGCGAGAGTATTAGTTAGTCCACATCACTGATGTCTACTACGCATGAATCTCTATAAGGCATTTCTCTACACTATCCAATGCTTAGGCTATTCAATATTTTATTCAGCCACACTTAGCTTCGCTGTGCCCTGAGTTTATACTTCTCCATCTTTCCAAGGATGTGAAAAAATAATTCCATAAAAAGTTTATAATCACATGTAATATTTTGGCGGGTTTGATTCCCTGACCATCCAGGGCCTTTCTCTGTGGTGTGTGCATGTTCTCGCAGTCGTCTGGCCCATCGTGGCGGTGTGCTTTCATGAGAACATGAGAGACGCTTTATCTGATTTATGCTTTAGTCTACAGAGCTGAAATCTTGCTCCCTCTCTTAATCCAGATTTCTCATCAAGTGGACTCCAAGAACAATTACAGTCAGTTCTACGTGTCATATCTAATAGACTTCTGCGAGTATAACCTAATAGATTCCTATTAGTGTAGGCTGAACAAATTGGCCCAGTGGTTCAGTGGCAAGCACATTTCACTACTCATTGCAAGCCGGTCCCAGACACGATCATGTGAGGTGCACTCCACCATACTACGGATGCTGCTGTTTCTGTCACCAGGTAAGATTAGATTAGATGAGTTTATTTGAAAGGGGACAGTGCAATTTCATAAAACACACGGGGTGACGGGGCAGTTGGTAGAGCGGGTCATCTCATGATCGGAAAGGTCAGGGGTTCAAATCCCAACTCCTGAAGGTGTTCACTGTCGTTGTGTCCTTGGGCAAGAGACTTCAACCACCTTGCCTCCTGTGTCTGTGTATATTGGTGTATGAATGAGAGTGTGAATGGGCGACTGGTTCCTTGCTGTAAAGCGCTTTCGGCCGATATAAGTTGAGACCATTTACCATATACACGATTAAACATGGCTATTATTGATAATAACTGCATGAAATAAGAAGTGATGAATGAGTATTGTTACTGTTTCCAGCAGGTCCTCATGTTCCTTTATAATTGATTCTTTTTGAAGCCATTTCTTGTTTCGAGGTATGCAGATTATTTTTTGAATATATAAAAGTTTCAAGGGCAAACAGTGAAGACATTAACAGCATGCATTTCTAATATTTACCAGGGGTGCCAACATTTCTTGAGGCCACTGTATCCTTTTAAATGTATGCACAGAGAAGTTGAACTAGAGGACAAATCCAAGTTGTTGTTGAAAGTTTCCATTGAAGTCCCATGGTATCCAAAATATGCAGTTAGCGGCTTTTAAATAACGTAGGAAATGTAATTAAAAGAGTTTTTTCAAAAGCCCTCTCTGGACAATTTAAAATGTTAATATTCTTGGAGCGCCGCAGTCCCTTTGTGGTAATGTGTTGTGATAGCTGTCACTGCACACGGCACGCTCTCCAAGTGCGAAAGTGGAAATATGTATTCTGATCCAATGATAAGCGCTGGATCCAGCAAAGGATTTTAATCAAAACGCTCAAGGAGAGAGTTGTTGTGATATAAAGTGCCATGAGAGGGTTTAGAGTTGGTAGAGCAGAATTAAAAAGTCAAAGCCGGGTGTTATATGATCAGTTAATTTGAAGGCAGAGTCATTCTAATTTTGGCGATTGATTATAATAAATTCCCCTCCTGGAACCGCCACCTTAACGTGGTGGAGGGGTTTGAGCGCCCGAATGATGCTGGGAGCTCTGTTGTCGGGGGCTTCGTGCCCTTGGTAGGGTCTCCCATGGCAAACAGGTCCTAGGTGACGGGTCAGACAAAGAGTGGTTCAGAAGCCCCTCATGAGAGACCAACAGGCCCGGTTAGAAGCGTGAGGCCGTCCTTCTGTGGACCCACCACCTGCAGGAGGAGCCATAGGGGCTGGTGCAATGTGATTTGGGCAGCGCCAACAGCTGCCCCCACGACCCGGCAACGGACAAGTGGAAGAAAATGGATGGATGGATGGATTATAATAAATTATAAAAGACATGAGTGCGAGGTTCACGCTCAGTTACCCTTTTCCAGATCTTGATCTACAGGTTCATAGACAGACGTACTGGAGGAGTTATGAATGATCTATTTACCAACAGTGGCACAGCGGTTGACACTTGCCACACATCTGGAACGTCTCAATCCTCAGGCGGGGCCTTTCTGTGTGGAGTTTGCAGGATTTCCCTGTACTATACGTACACTTTCCCCTACTGCTAAAAAAAACCATGTACAACAAGGTCCCTTGTGAGACCCGGATGAATAGGACAGTGTGAGTGCGGGACAATGGCTACAACCCAATTGTCTCATGTGTATTCATTAACACAGAGTGTCCCTAACAAATGACACATACTGCATTTGTAAACCTCTCCACATTGTGCCCATAGAGAAATAGGGTACACACAAGACAAAACATGAATCAATCTCATTACATGCACAGTGTGTATTGAACAAATAACGTAATTTTCTTTGCAATTGTAATAAACTTTAGTGGCTGCAGTCCTCTAAAATAAAAGCCAAGCTGAAGTATACTGTGGTTTGGTGGTTGTTAGTGTGCACCTGAACGCTGCTGCATTCATTAGCAGCTCTCCGGTTCGGTCTATTGTTTAATAATCAATTGAGAAAACATTCCACTGTGGAGCCAGCAGTGTATTAATGGATCTCCTGCAGAATCACTGTTATAAACATTACAGTGTTATTACTTTTTTGTTTGGTTTTATTCATTTTTAATCAGTCTTAAAACCTGACTTTTTTTTTCTGGGTATGTCCTGTATGTGTATATAAACACAATGTGCTTTCATTCTGTAGTTGTCCCTTATAACTTTCAAGCCATTAGAATTCCAAAACACATTAGCTCAATGGTTAACAGTCCTGCTTCATAGCAAGACGGTCTTGGGTTTGACTCCAGGACCGGGTTGGGCCTTTCTAAATGGAAACTGCATGCTTTCTAACTTTTTTTCTGGTTTCCTCACCACGACAAATATGTACTTTCTGGATGCATTTTCCAATACAATCCTGAGTTGTATGGGACTTTTCTGGTTAGAAAGGCTAAATGAATACAACAACAAAGTAGCAGGTCTATTCTTGTCAATGATCGGTTGGAGATCTTGCCCAACCATACCTGGCACGGCTGTTCCAGTGAACCTGGCCATAGAAAAATAGTTGGACTGCCATTAGGGTATTGTTTACTACCAGAAAATAAGTTTTACCTCAAATTAAAACAACATTATACCTAATAAGAGTGACCTTGTGTCTGGAAAGTTATACTTGGAAGTGGAAACTTAATTTTCCGCTTTCCCTTGCTGCTTTGTTTCACCTCAGCCTTTCAAGTTGTTTTCACAGACACTGCACCTTGGATGTTTTTTTATTTTTTATTTTTTGCAAAGAGGTCACAAATATTATCCCCCTAACAAATGCAAATTACTGTCTAGAGTCAATAACAGGAAAAGTCCTTCAACTTCATCTTTTCCGAGATATTCCCTGTGGACCGCTAGGCTCACCTCTGATTGGCAGAAGAAATCTCGGGGCATCAGAAGTGCCATCATCATCATCATGGCTGTTATGGGACCGCTGTTCTGCCTAAGTGACTCCATTTGGCCAATTAGCCTTTGCCAGGAAGCGCTTCTCTATTAGCTTTCCCCTTCCTTGGCTCTTAATACAACAAAGTCAGGCCGAGGCATTTGTTAGCTAATTAGGCTAGCGTGACATTCAAGCGAAGGGATGTTTTAGAGCAACAAAACCCCCATAAAACATGTCGGAGAAATGAGAGCCGACAGTTTGGAGATGACAGATTAGGGCTGAATGGAAGACATGGGCACCGGGAAAGTGTTTGCCCTTGGCGCCACTGTTTTACAATAGCAATTAGCGTGTGTCAAGCATAAAGCTAACTATCAGGTCTGTCGTAGTATTTGCATATTCGAAGGATGCTAGAATGATAGTGCACACGGAACAGCACTTGCCAGGAGTAATTAGATTTCTAGCAATGAGAATAGAAGGGAAGGGAGACAGGCCAAAACAGTGGTGAGATTCCCACCTTAATAAGGCTTGTCAAGGAGGGCTTTGCTCCCATGCTAATGCCAAGACACAATTGCAAGCTTAAAGCTTTCAATACCTATAGGAACAAAAGGCTATACAGCGATCCCAATCAATCCTAACATGTTTTTAGTCTGTAGAAAACGTTTGCTTAGGGTGACCAGATGTCCAGGTTTACCTGGGACAGTCTCAGTTTTGAGCCCTGTGCCAGGTGTCCTGGCAGATTTCTCTAAAACCAGTGTTTGGTTGCGTTTGTCTGTGGGACAGCACGTGAGCTTGTGTGCATAGCAACACTTCGCCCCCCGTCATTTGCGAGCAGCATACAGAAATTGTGCAGTGAATACAGGCACGTCGCAGGTCTGTGATGGACAAGGAGATCCCTGTAAATGTTAAGGACAGAGACGTTGCGAGACACTCACTAGAGGCAGCAAGTCCACATGTGCGTGCACGTCACTGTGGACACGGGATTTTCAGGCTTTGAAATCTGGTCACCATATAATAATAGTTTCCCCGATTTCTATTGGTACGATCAATTTATAACATTTGATCCTTAATGCTAATTTCCTGTTGCTGTTAGCTTTAGCCATCAAGTAACCTCATTAGTAATCAGGATGGTTATAAATTATTGCCGAATATATAGACATTTTCAGATTTTACTTCAGTGATTCAGATTATTTTTTTATTCAGACATTTAAACATTTAACAGATAACGACATAAATAAACATAAAGTCTGAAATGGAATAGGCAGAAGCTAAAGCTTATTGCGCCTATCCCAGTGTATTTACATAACAGTAAAAGCTGACAATGTCTTATGCATACAGTTTAGATTGTCACAAAGAAAAAAATCTATCATCTTCATTTTGCATCCTTAGCATCCATTCTCATGGTATTTTTTTATAATTGATTTCTTCAAAAGGATTTTAAATTGAATTAGTGTTTTACAGTCTTTTAGCTCTTGGTCCAACTCACTCCACACATTAATCCCAACAAAAGAAACACAATGCTGCTTTGCACTCGTTCTCACATAAGTTTTTTGAAACATTTCTTCCTTTCGGAAATTATAAACACAGTTATAGCTTATGTTATACATAAATTGTGCTGTTTTAAACTGAACCAAATCCTTCAATTTTAGCGCTTTTAGTTTAAGGAAAAGCTCATTTGTATGTGCCCTGTAAGCCACTTTATTCACAATGCGGATCGCTCTTTTTTGAATGATACTTATTGGATTAAGATTGGTTTTGTAAGTGTTTCCCCAGACTTCTAGACCATAGGTCATGTACGGGAGAACCAGAGAACAGTATAAAATATATAAGTTTTTTTCATTTAAGAGTTCTTTAACTTTAGATATTATTGCAAGGGATTTACATAGCTTTGCCTTGATGTAGTTTATATGGGGCTTCCAGCTAAGCTTATTTGATAAAAGTACTCCAAGAAATTTTATTTCATTCACTCGTTCTATCTCAGTATAATTTATTCTTAAATTTCTACACACATTAATGGCACGATTTCCAAAAACTATAAATTTGGTTTTATTTAAATTAAGGGTTAACTTATTAGAATCAAACCACTTCTTTAACAATAATAATTATTTTTCTACTATATCTATCAATGCTTCTAGATTTTTACCACAACTAAGCATGTTGGTGTCATCAGCGAATAAAATAAGGTTTAATGTTTTTGAAACTAAACAGAGATCGTTAATATACAGTGTGTAAACTTTGTCTTGTTTGATGCCTTTTACTGATTTTTAATATTTCTATTCTTTTATAAACACTTTGAAAACCCTAACCAGGGACAGGGGGCTGCAAATTAGCCTATGGCAAGATGCCTTACGTAAACAACATCGGCCACCGAGTTGGCAATGTTTTCTTGTACTGTCCCTGTCAAATAAACAAATAGTAAAAGTGGTCTCTGAGCTAAATGCAATTCAGCCTGAATAGACTCACAGACTAAGCAGTGATTAGGGAGATAATTGACAAGTATTAGTTTTGGCGATCAGACCCCGGCGTTAGACATCGATGTACAAGACGTGTAGTTAAACAGCTTGTAGTTAGGATGTCTTCCCCCGGAGCCTGGACACTGGTGGTGGTGTAGAGATCATCGGAAATGCTCAGTTAGCGCCGAGATGAAAGCGCGGAGATGGGGTGGAGGCGGGTCGCAGCGCAGCTGGGAAGCAAACAGGTACTGATTCCTGACGCTTAAAAGCGAGACCGACGGCGGTGATTGGCTGCTACGGAGGTGCGGCTCTGACGCTGATGTGGAGGTGTGACCTTTCGGGAGCGATCATTGGCTGAAGTTTGATGATGCTGTGTTCGTCTACCAGGCTGAATTACCGCCTAGGCTTCATAACCTATTATGGTAAAGTTTTCAGCTTTTGTGAGGTTGGAGTCACTTCTGGTCGTCACTACTGTAAAACTGTTTTTTTTTTTACATATGTTAAAAAATACAAAAATAACAAATGTAGTAAAATCAAAATGCTATGCTTTTATTATGCAGCTAAAATCCAGGCTGAAAATGGTTCTGAAATCATAAACAAATTACTCCTCTGCTTCCTGCTTATCAGGAGTGCAGATGTATCTCTGCTTGCTGCGGCTGCTTGCCTCTTTATTTGCTTTTTAATCATTCTATTTTTGGGCACATGTCTTGGATATGATTTCATTCTCTTCTTTTAAGTGAACCTTTTTTACAACTCATTTGACGAACCAACGAGGAGAATCTTGTCAGCATGGCTGAAGGAGTAACGCAAACATCTCCTTGTGAAAGCTGTCGGATGTATCAACAAGAAAATTGCCTCCTACGGGACAAGATTTTTGCCTTATAGACGGAAAAAGGACTTAATGACACACTCCCTGTGGAACCCGGTAAGAAGACTGGAAAAACTGATACTTGCAACCTAAAGCTAAACGATACCATAACATTACCAAAACTTAAGAGACAACTTGGTAAAAATGCACCTGAAATAAAGTTAACAAACAGATTTTCACCTCTCTCAGAGGATGAGTATAACGAATAGAGAAGGTCAGAGAGAAACAGAGAACAAAAATTCAAAACAAAGATGGAGAGAAAAACTGTGCCAAGTGTCAAGGCCAGAGATATCCTGGTGCTTGGAGAGAGAGCCATATCTAATATAAACAATGAGAGAATGACTACAAGCAGCTATCTGAGCGGCACAGTTTCTGACATTATATATGTTCTAAAAAAGGAGATTACAAATAACCCTGGGATAAATAAACTTGTTATACATGTTGGTGCTGTTGACATAAAAAACAGAGAGTCTGAAGTCCTGAAAGAAAAGTTTAATACACTTTTTGAGAGACTTGATTGTCTGGATAAAGAGGCAATACGAATTTTCATCAGTGGACCTATCCCAAACATCGATGGGAGAATAAACACATTCTCCCGGCTGTTTCAGTTGAATACATGGCTGGCCAATGTCTGTGAGTCAAGAGGACTGTATTTCATAGAGAACTTTAATCTTTTCTGGAAAGGCGACGATCTGTTTAAAGGAAATGGCCCACATTTGAGCAGAGATGGAGTGAGACGACTGACGGAAAATCTCCTCCATGCTCTGCAAAATCAGTGGAGGCCTGAGCAACAAGAGAGAGCAGAGAGGAGCATGAGAAGAGCTCCTGGCTCGCCAGCAAAGGTTTCGACTGCATCCCCAATAAAAGATTCAGTTGCAGCTGCATCATCTGCACCTATAGTAATGGACTCAGCCACAGTTAGGGATCCAGTCACAGTTAAGGATCCAGCCACAGCAGCATCATCCGCATCTCTGGAAAACATTTCAACCATGTGCCACCTGCATCTGAATCTCCCGGGAAAAGCTTAGCTTCAGTACCACCTGCATCTATAGTAAATGATTCAGCCGAAGGAGCACTTTCATCATCTCCACCACAGGCCTTGAGCCCAACTGCTACATCTACACCCTCCAGATATTTTTTTCTGAATCATTCCCATCCCCAAAGTCACATATGGGATTCCCCAACCATTTTGAACCCTTGATAAAACAAGGGATTAAAATGACTCCCCTCACTCCATTCATGTCAAGACCAAGGCTTTCATTCCCAAAGAAGTATCATGCCCCTCTCTCACCTCCGCCTTTTTCACCGACCAAGGTCTCCCCAGCTCGGCTCCCACCACCCGTGCCCACAGCTGTTATCTCCAGCAGCTTCACTGCTGCTGTCTAGGACATTAGGGGCCTCTCCATTGCTACCATGCATAGCAAACTCAAAACCAACCAGAGGTCCATAGAGGGAGTGTGTTCTTCTGAAACAATTAGTACTGTCAAACAACATAGATTAGATAAGAGAGGGACAGTCAGACTGTCCAATCAAAGAACTCTAATCCATATCCCTTGGAAAAAGATTCCATCCACTCAAACACAGATAAATCTCAAACATGCTGTACTCAATGTCAGATCATTACAAACAAGTCCTTTTTAATATATAGTTGTATTTCCTCTTATAATCTAAATGTTATGTTTTAACTGAAACATGGCTTGACAAAAACACTGGAAATGCAGTTTTGATTGAGTGTAGTCCATCAAATTTCAATTTTGTGTCTGAAACACGCCAAAACCAAAGGGGCAGAGAGGTCTGTGCAATATTCAGGAACAATATAGTCAACCACAAATTGTAATTTGGGGTTTTTCAATCATTTGAGTATGTGTCTTTCAAAATGGAGATAAAACAATCTTCCATACTTTATATGACTATTTACAAACCACCACAGAATTGTTTTATCGAAGATTTTATTGAACTACTTTCATTTTTATTGAATTACTTTCATTTATATTGACTGATTTTGATTGTTCAGTCATTTCAGGTGATTTTAATGTGCATGTGGATGTGACCAATGACAGGCATGAAAAAGAACTTAGTGCTGTTCTTGAAATGTTTGGTTTAACTCAGCATGTGAGAGAAGCGACTCACAACAAAGGTCACACTCTAGATCTAGTTATTACAAAAGGTGTTAATATATCAAATGTTAATGTTGTTGATGTTGCTTTATCTGATCATTTTTGTGTCTTCTTTGACCTGTCTGTTACACCCACACAAGTGGTTGGGCCTGGAGATATTCAAAGAAGACACATAAATGATACAACAAGGACACAGTTTATGGAAATGATCAGATTTGAAAATCCTCCATTTTCTAATGTTGATAATCTGTTGGACTCTTACACATCAAGCGTCTTAAATGTTCTAGATACTATTGCTCCTGTCAAGGTTAAAATGGTTAACAATAGACAAAAGGCACCTTGGAGAAGTGAAGATTCGGTCAGGGCACAGAAAAGGCAGTGCCGAAAAGCCGAACGGAAATAGCGCAAGTCAAAGCTCCAGGTTCATTTTGAGATATACAAAGAAGTGCTTTGTGAGTTCAACCAGATCTTGTGTGGAGAAAGGGAGAAGTACTTCTCTAAAATCATCGCAAACTGCAGAAACAATTCTTGACTTCTGTTTTCGACAGTAAACAGATTAACTAACCCTCCAGTTTCACTGCCCTTAGAACTAATCTCTACATCTAAGTGCAATGAGTTTGCAATATTTTTTTATGACAAAGTCCAAGGCATTAAAAATGCCATAATTTCAACAACACAAATGGCAACCCTGCCACCAGATAAACACCTTGAGCTGACACATTTCACACCTGTTACTGACAAAACAATCAAAGAGGTTATCTCCGGTCTGATAGATTTCTGAAGTCTGTGCTGACCAGCTTGTTATCACAACTTTTTCAGTTAGTTAACATCTCATTTGAGACGGGAGCATTTCCAAAGGCCTTGAAAACCGCAGTCATTAAGCCTCTTCTAAAGAAGAGCAGCCTTGATCCCAAGGTACTGAACAACTACCGGCCCATATCAAACCTACCACTCTTAGGAAAAGTCCTTGTGAAAGTAATATACCAACAGCTCACTTACTTTCTCCTATCTAACAATGTGTTTGATACTTTCCAGTCAGGATTTAGGCCCCACCACAGCACTGAGACAACTCTGATCAAGATGACAAATGATATCCGTATGAACACCAACGCAGGTAAGGTCTCAGTTTTAGTTCTGCTGGACCTGAGCGCTGCCTTTGACACAGTGGACCACGGGATCTTACTTCACAGGTTAGAAAACTGGGTGGGAATCTCTGGTACTGCTCTAAACTGGTTCAAGTCTCGAGGATAGGACGTACTTTGTCGAAATTGGCAACTGTGTCTCAGACAAAATTTCCATGACTTGTGGAGTTTATTTTATTTTATTTATTTATTTAAACAGGGACAATGTGCAAACACATTAATTAAAGATGCTTTGCACCAGATTTAGCCCGAGCATGTTTGTCCCCCAGGGGTCAATCTTGGGACCCCTCTTATTCAACTTGTAAATGCTTCCATTGGGTCAGCTAATAAACAGCAACAATGTGTCGTACCACAACTACGCAGATGACACACAGATCTACGTGTCACTGACGGCAGGTGAACATGGGCCTGTAGATACTCTCTGTCACTGCATCGAACAGATCAGTTTGTGGATGCAACAACTTTCTTCAACTAAACTCCGACAAAACTGAGATCATTGTTTTTGGGCCACAGACACAAAGACAAAGTGTTATCAGTCACCTTGAGTCTCTCTCTCTAAAACCAAAAAATCAGGTTAGAACTCTAGGAGTAATCATGGACTCAGACCTGAACTTAAACAGCCACATGAAGCAATAACATCATCTGTGTTTTACCATCTGAAAAACATGACTAAGATCAGAGGAATAGTGTCAAAACCAGACTTGGAGAGACTCATCCATGCATTTGTCTCCAGCAGGTTAGACTGCTGTATCGGCTGCTCACTGGCCTTTCTAAACGAGCTCTTAGAGCTGCAGAACATCCAGAACGCTGCTGCTCGAGTCCTGACAAGAACCAGGAAATACGACCATATTAGTCCAGTGCTCCGGTCTCTGCACTGGCTTCCTGTCACTCAAAGAATATAATTTAAAACAGCTCTGCTTGTGTACAAGTCTTTTCATAGTTTAGCACCAAAGTACATCTCTGACATGTTAGAGCCGTATGAACCATCTCGGGCCCTGAGAACTTCAGGGAGGGGTTTCCTGGTGGTTCCTAGAGTCAATAATAGACATGGTGAGGCTGCGTTTCAGTTTCATGCAGCTAAAATCTGGAACAGTCTTCATGAGGATGTGAGACAGACCTCAACTCTGACAATGTTCAAATCCAGGCTGAAAACACCTCTTTTTACCCGAGCAGATGAAAACTGAAAGTATTTTATCTGCACTCTTGCCTTTTACTGTAATTTATACATTTTTATGTTGATGTTTTAATGATTGATTTTATCTGTTTTCTTGTACTTTTATGCAACTGTGAAGCACTTTCAATTGCCTTGTGTATAAATTGTGCTCTACAAATAAACTTGCCTTGCCTTGCCACGCCTCCTGTTGCTGATTCACTTTTGCATGTGCTACCCATTTTGTACATGAGCAAACGCCTGGTAAATGATCCCCTCACAGCACGAACATTAGTGCTCTGACTGCACGGGTCGCAGCAGACCAATGAAACGTCAAGAATTCGTCCCACAAGTGGGAGATTGCGAGGCTGTACTGCTGATCCAGGGTCACTGTTTCACTCAGACAGCAGAAATAAAGCCGGCAGTGAATACAGAGGCAAAGGCTGACTCCAGATCAGACCGACGGCAAAGCGCTACTGAGAGGGGATAATCTATTCAACCAGACTTTATCTGAAAGTATTGTGCATTTGAGGAGTATGGAATAATTGTACTGAGGTAAAAGAAAATACTAATAATTACAAAAAAAAAAGTGCAAATACAATAGTTATCCTACATCTGGCAATCCTCATCAGAAGGCAAACAACTGACAACTCCACGATAAGCCGCGGTAGCCAAGACTGATTTCTATGCATATATATCTAGTGGGGAAAACAGGCAAAAGGATCTTGCAAAGTCTTACTCAAAACCTTGCAATTCCACACTTCTTCTTCAATCCGGTAAGATAAACAAGCCATATTTAGCTATCAGGTTAAATCAGGATTAATTATGAGACACGGAGATAAGGCGGGAAGCTACTTAAGTGTCTCTGCCCTAAAATGGATTATTTTTGGGAGGGTTTATGAGATGTATCTTTTTTTGCCAGTCTTCACAGTCAACATGTCTCCCCATTACGCTCTTTTGCTGTTGTTTTGCACACTGGCCGTTATTTCGCCTGTTTATCTCAAATAAACCAAGGGGGCCACCTCTAAATTTTTGATGAAGGAAAAGAATCCAGATTAATAGCAGTGAGACGTGCAGTATTTTACTCTTTGTGACATTTAATGAATACTGACCTGACCTCATCCTTGACTCGTACTGCCATTATTTATTTTTGTCAGTTTAATGCTATTGGTTAACAAGAATTATTGGACATGCAAATGATATTCTGCTTATTTTGTTAATTGCTTAAAGTAATGTGCCTGTTTAACAAGCATTATGTGGTCATGCTGCTATAAAGCACACATTTTTTGACATTTAATCAGTGCCATGTGAGATGTTCTAAATGTTAACATTAGGTCTGGTACAAATATAGTTTTTTCTGATACAGGGATCATGATGTACTTCTGTGGTAAAAAACAAACAAACATAATCTTACAAAAACCACTAGTAGCCAACTGTGTCGCAATATATTAATCACACCATGCATTGCTTTCAGTGGTCTAAAAGTGTCTTAGGATTATGCCAGAACAGTAGAGGGCAGCACTGTACATCTGAGCATTTTAACCCCTAAACCCAAATCTAAAAGCTTCTTGAAAACAGCAACAACAAAGTGACAAAAACATGATGAAAAAAGACCCAAAAACGAGTGAGCAGAAAGTGACAAAAGAGCGATACAAATTTGACAAAACTGCGCCACCAACATGACAAAAAAGCTAAAAAGTTCCAATCAGTTTTCTTTCAAATGAGGCATTACACTGTTGCTCTCCAGCCGAGAAGCTTTTTAGATTTGGGTAAAGCCGAACTGGAGAAAATGCGCTCGGTTAAGGCGGAGGGTAAGAGGTTAACTACACGTAAAATGGTGAATGGTCTTAACTTATAGATTTATAGTGCTTTTTCATCTCAATGTTGCCACTTTTTTGATGAGTTTTTTGTTGCTCTTTTATGGATTTATTATTTTCACTTTTTGATGCTTTTGTGTTCATGCGTGTTTTCATCTCGTTTTTTGTTACTTTTGACGATTTGAGATAAAGCCAATCTGCAGAAAATGTGCCCGGTTCAGGTGGAGGTTATTTGACATGTGCAGATTTGTTTTTTTTACACACTGTTTCACATAGAATTTTTTATATTGTATTGAAAGCATATTGTGTGTGTTCACAGCTTTACAGTACAAGTAATACCACCATTATGAGTGTTGGGCCTATAGACACTAATCTACCGTTTCCACTGAGTCTGACCATACAATAGCTTAGACTATTTAGTCAGAAAAGTACAGGGCAGCAAATCCACATATTCTAATCTATGCAGTATATTGCTCATTATACTGTTTACACTTTTTTTAATCAAACATTATAACTTAAACAAGCCGTGCTGTCGTAGTACTTTATTTGTTGTGATTTTTTCTTTCTTTCTTTTTTCTTTTGGTTAAAAACCTTGCTTTGATGGTGAGAGCCTCATATTCTCGTGATGCCACTTTTCAGAAAGCCGTCGCTGATGTTTGGGATGACTTTGATGTTCATAGAAAGGAAAATATGGTTTTAACATCTCCAGTCTTAGACAATCTGAACAAAAGACAAATGAAGAAAACATTTGCAAAAGGATATCATTTAAAATAGTGATACAGTTATTTAGTACTGATCGTACTTTGTGTTACATTTTGTATGAAAAGCGCTCTATAAATAAAGTTTGATTTGATTTGATTTGATTTGATTTGATACTTAATCGGTAATTAATCATTTTTAGTTTCCACAGAACAGTGCTGTTCTTAAACTCGCACACAGTTGATAGGGCAAAGTGTTGTGCTTTCTGCTCAGATATGTAATTTCTGTTTCAAACTCTGTTTCTAGCTGTCGCAATCCCTCCTGCACATCCAAATTGTTCAAGCAAATTAATTACCGTATTTTCTGGACTACAAGTTGCACTTTTTTTCGTTTGAATAAAGCGAATCACGGGCTAAAAGGTAGATGGCCAGAGCAAGAGGACCGAGATCGCAAATGAGAACTTGAACAACGTGATGCCGGGAGAGGCGTGTAAACGGTGCAATTAGCCTCCGTGCCCAGGTAGTTGCCAAGGCTGGTGCGACTTATACTCCGGAATGATTTATAGTCCGGAAAATTCGGTATATGCGAGTTTTACGCCCATTTACTGCTTTGAGCTTTGTCACAAAGTGAAGCAGGATGGACCTCCCCCAAAATAATTTTAATTCTACTCCATCGCTCAATAAATATTTAATTGAAGACAATGCAACAGCGTCAGTTTTTTTGTTTACAACATACTCTGATGTAGCAAAAATAAATGTACTCTATAACAACAAAAAGTCAGCTTTAATAAATCCAAACAACTGCCTTTTCCTCCTTTAAGAAGTAAAAAAAAAATCAAAATCCTATACATGTCCATCAGCCAACTATGAAGACATTCTCATGAGTTAGGCGGCAATGCACATTCATCTGATGCAAAAGCCGCAGTGGAGTCCGTATCTGCGAAGCGCGTTCAACTGAATGAAACACATCCCAGAACCATGTCCCCAGTGCACAGTATCTAGTAGAGAAAAATGATCCGCAGAGAAAAGGCGCCTTTAATAGTCCATTAATAAGTGACAAGAGTTTCCACGCTGTAGCGGCTCAGGGGCCAGACCGAGTGTGCTGCAAATTGGCCATGCTCATCAGTCAAAAGCAAAGAGCGGAGGGAAGCTTTAATGTTGGGAGGAGAGAGCAGAAGGAAAAGTTCAAGAAAACACATAAAGAGAATCTGTGAATGAAACGGCCTAATGGTACAGTGCTTTGAACAGACTTTTCTTCAGCTTCAATGGCAAAAAGCAGCACACCCGTAAATGTGGATGCGTGGCAGCTATACTTGAGCACGTCTTGTAATTAATGCTCTTACCAACACTTACTGACTGCTGGAGAAAAGGTGACGCTGCGGGGGGGGGGGGGGGGGGGGGGGAAATAACTTGTTTTTGCTGTGGTTGCTAAAGTTAAATGTAGACGGTTTATGTCGAGAACAGAGCTCAAGGATAAAAAGAAAGCCCGTTCATCACGCTACACTCTGGTGTGGTTCTCTCATCCTCTTAACCCCCAGCTGAACCGAGCACATTTTCTCCAGTTTGGCTTTACCCAAATATGAAGGCTTCTTGAAAAAAGCGTCAAGACAGCTACAAAAACGAGGATGAAAACGTAACAAAAGAGAGACCAAAAAAGGTGACAAAAAAGTGACGAAAGAGCAACAGAAAAGTGGCAACTAAATGTCAAAAAAAAAAAAATCAATGAAAAGAAATTGCTTTTTTGCACACGTTGTAGTGTTTTTGTCACTACAACGTGACAAAAACACTTGGAAAAAGATCAGTTTAAATTAGTTTTGTAGGTCTTAGCTTTCAAATGAGGCCTATAGGCTGTGAGCCTTTAGATTTAGGTCAAGCTGAACTGGAGAAAATGCACTCGGCGGGCGTTAAGAATGGCACTTTTTAAATAAAAATATTCCTTTTCATAATTATTTGTCATAAATTATAGCAACACGTTTGTCATTTGCCCAGTGACTAGAGCAGAACCCACAATCACCCTGGGACGACAAGCCAAATGTGACTTATACTTAAACTCTAATGCAAAATATTGTCTTGTCCTCAGAAATTGTTGTTGTATAAGCTTTAAATAAGCCAAAAAAAAAAAAAAAACTATTAAATTATGATCAAAACAACCAGACTCCCCTCCAAGAACCGCCACCTTAACGTGGTGGAGGGGTTTGAGCGCCTGAATGATCCTGGGAGCTCTGTTGTCGGGGGCTTCGTGCTCCTGGTAGGGTCTCCCATGGCAAACAGGTCCTAGGTGACGGGTCAGACAAAGAGCGGTTCAGAAGCCCCTTATGAGAGACCAACAGGCCCGGTTAGAACCATGAGGCCGTCCTTCTGTGGACCCACCACCCGCAGGAGGAGCCATAGGGGCTGGTGCAATGTGATTTGGGAAACTCCAACAGCTGCCCCCACGACCCGGCAACGGACAAGTGGAAGAAAATGGATGGATGAACAACCAGACTCAAGTAGTAAATCTATACTTTTTCTGTACATACAGTAAATATTATAAGAAATGTTTCTAGGAAAGGCTTGCGACCCACTGAAAACGGCTCTGCGACTCACTTTTGGGTCCCGACCCACCTCTGATCTATAGTAAACAGGACGATGGTGGCGCAGAGAGTAGAGCGGGTCGTCTTGTGATCGGTGGTCATTGTGTCCTTGGGCAAGGCACTTCACCCACCTTGCCTCCAGTGTCTGTGTACACTGGTGTATGAATGAGAGTGTAAATGGGTGACTGATTCCTATATATATATAAATGTGACCATTCACCATTTAAACCGTCTATCATAGCAGTACGAAATCTTTTCACACCAAGTACCACCTGATAAAGTATTCAACCTTTCAAGTATAAGTCAATCAAAAAAGCATAAATGCATTACTTTTGCTTGAATTAAATTATCTCTATTTAAAATGCATAGAATTAAAAAATGTAGATGAACCTAATCTGGCTCAGCACCTGAAGAAGCCCAAGTACCACCAAGCAAGTCAAATGTTATGCTTTTTAATGCCATTTTGAATGCCAAAATACTACACTCATATTTCCTTTCTTAAGATTTGCATACATTTCATCGAACTGAGAAAAAAGATATTTGGACAAAACAGGCAAATTGTAAGCAAAACATTTGTTCATCATATTGGTATTTTCAATGAATTTATACAGTAAAAATTGTTAAGCAATGTCATAATTGTCCAATTAAGTTTGATATAATGCCAGTTTGAGGCCTTGATTTTGGCACATTTAATGACTTTTAATGCCCCGCGGAAACCCCGTCTACTGAACATAAAGACAGTATGGCAACTGACCCTACGCTCGGCATCCACTTTTAATGGGAGTTAGTAGTAGTGTAGAGCACGTGTTCCTTTTAATTCCATGTCTGAAATGCTTACAATGACAAAATCGTTTCATCCCAAAAGTGTTCTGCACAGACCATAGTTTTTGCCTTCCCCCAGCTCCCAATGACTACTCAGAACGAGCTTTAATTATCCCACTTCCAACAGTTGCCGCGTCATCATTTTTGTGATCCAGGTGAATCGCAGAATACTCTCTTTAGATGAAAAAAAAAAAAAATACTCAAATGATGCTGAACAGAATGTTTTCAAATCTGCTGTTTATGCGAGACAAAATGAGAGCCCTTTTTTAATGCCAGCTGTAGAAAAGTCCAGGCAATCAGCGCTGACATTTAAAAGGCAAGTTTTACGAGGCACACGAGAAAACAGCCTCCACGCCATGCTGTATTAAGAGTTATGCGGCTAATCAATACATATGCAATAGCTCAGGGTATATCCATATGTCTCTTGAGTCTTTATTATATCGGAATATTTGCATAACTTTCGGTTTGAGGTTGGATTTGCATAGTGACCTGACATTTCGTTGCAGAAACATGACTTGACCTTAAAAGATTGTCCTTGTACTCCTGCGCTTTGAAATCAAACCAGTGTCCTGAGGGAGCCCAGAGCCAATAATGTTATTGACCGTGATCTATATTAAAAACTTTAAATGCACAGGCTGTTTTGTTCTGTTCTCTAGTTGAACAAGACAAACATAGAGGATGGCTTGCTTATTCGATAAACTTTTTTAATTGGTAAAAAGGCCAAGCTGAGCCGAGAACAGCAGTAAACAGTGGCCATTTTCCTCTGCACAATACACAAGCTATTCATGAAATGAGGGAGCACACAATCCATCCATATAGAAAGAAGCCTTGAAATACGTGTAGCGTAATTTTCCATTTAACTGATTTTTCTCATATTTGTTCCAAAAGAAGCCACAAACCAAACCTGGTAATTTAAAGCTCTGTTATAGTCATAACTTTACTTCCATTTTAGCCATGCTTTGGTCATGTCGCTTATATCTTTTGTAAATCTTTACTTAGGGGAACACTTTTGGACTGGTGTGATCGATCCTAGTTCCCGGATCCTTAACCCTGAAGCTAAATTTCTGTGCAGCACTTTTGACCGCTTCTGCGTCGTCCCTCTGACTAACATGGCATATCCGGTTGGAAGCCCTACATTAGGTTCCTGCCACCTGTGATCAGTGCGTTCATAGAATTACTGTACATAGAAATGCAATTTGATCTTAAAGGTTACGCACAGTTCGCAAGCCAGCTGCTGCGGTAAACATTTCAGAATGATGTAGCCTGATCAATGTATGTTTGTCCTTTAGCCGTTAACATTAACCATCAAATGTCACTAATTTATCTTTAAATGAACAAGATGTTGTCCACCCATTAACCACAGTTGCATGATGTCAACAAGTCCATTAGAAAGGCACTAAACTTTATTGATATTTTCTAAATGTATAAAAAGCCAAATGTCAAAATAGCTGTGCTCTCTCAGCCGCTTTGGCACATTTTTCTGAACAGAAGTGATATTTAAAAAACTACATTTACAAACGGCAAATTCTTTTTTGCAAAGGAAAATATCAAAAACTTGTGTCAAATTGATAGTTCAAATGGTTCCGTCAAATTCTAAGCTGTTACACTGTGAGTGCCATGTTACGAAAATGTATTATCTACAGTAGGTTCTGGCTGATTAGTTTGAGCCGCAAAATGGATACACCAGATATCATGGCCAACATATGTGTATGGTACTAGTTATTGTAAATGCATTACAAATAAATTCCTGGATGGAATGGAGTTTGACTCTGCACGGAGATAGAATGTATCAGCATCCACACAAATGACCTGCTGCTGCAGCAGATACAGCATGTAAGAACATCACAGCAGAGGGCTACAGAGGCTGGAAATGACATGTCAGAAGATTCCTCTCCTCGATGTATGGCCAGAGAAGATAAACACTGGCCCAACAGAAATGAAGGTCAGATTTTGTAAAAAGGACTAAGATGTATTGTAGTTATATCAGCAATGTTTGTTTGCATATTTGAGAGCATGAAAAGAAAAATTATTATCTGTTATCTATTTACCACAATAAATAGCATATGAGGTAAGGATATTGAAGATACAATTAAGCCTTGTGTAACATGTGTACATAAACAATGATCAAAGATATTCTGAGGCTCGTGTTCACTGACACAAATACTTAACCTTGACAATGAAAATATAATTTACGACCAGAGAAATTTTCCAAAACTGTAATCAGTGTTTTTGAGAGATTATAGTGTGCGATTTTTCAGCGGAACTGTGGAATAAAAATGTTTAAACAATCTGTTTAACATCTGAGCACTTGTGCGGTGCTTAGAGACCTCCGACGGCACCTGCTAAACAATGCAAATGCAGGAGTTCTTTTATTTATTTTGGCTAGGGCACACACAGAAATGTATGTGAATTCCTCTCCACTACCATCAGGAAATAAGCTGTTATTGTTTCTGCACACTTTACGACGTGTTGCCTTACAGAGGCTGAGAAGTTGCACTCGCATTTGCACACCACAGACAGAGCGGAAAGAGCCCTGCAGCCTGGATATGTTACAAAGTGTTACAATAGCTGTTTTGCAAAATAATTATATTTCAGTACTCCCAAAAAATTACCTCCGGTAAACCACAAAAACCTTAAGTTTTATTTTTTTGCACATTACATAATAAGTATAACAAATATTAAATTCTTCTCAAAGCTGTCACCAATGTTGGAATGACAAATAAAGTACCTCGGATAGTTTGCACAATGCAAGCAATATTAATGAATTGAAAATAAGCACAAAAAAGTATTTTTGAAGACAATCTAAGTCTGCGGAGCCAGGCTTTTAAGTTGTTTTTGACACGTATAAAGTCCCCATTGGTTTCCATGTTAAAGCAAACCTTCTGGAGTCACCCCTGGCCACTAGGTATCGCAGCAATGTAGTACCTTCCGCGATTGGCCGGGTCATATCAAGTGGCCAATATGTCCTGGAATAAACATGCCATACTTATGCCATTTATAAAGATTGGCTTCACCATTAAAAACAACTTTCTATACAACTTGCTGTAAATTGAGAGAAAGATATGTAATGAAAATATTTATCATCAATGACCAGAACCAAAAACAGACATTGATAAAGAAAGACTGGTTTGTATTCCGAGGAAAACATAGTACTTTACATTGATCTGTATGTTTTACATCCTCAAACTCTTGAATGTGACCATAACCTTGTAAGCAAAGGAAACTAATGGTCAATTACAAGAACTATCTTGGGAATGGGCTGAGATATTTTCCAAAAACATATCCTGACATCCCGTGCGCTAACTATATTGATGATGCTGTCACTTTGAGATGCCGCAAGTGAGAAATATATGCCAGAAAACCATATATATTTCAAGTCATATCTGCAGCATTTCCTACCTCTTCAATAATACATCTCATAAAACCAATATAGGCCTCGCAGTGGAGTGGAAAGTAGCATTTATCACATTTTATTCTCTGCTCATCTAAAAAATACAGACCATGGCATGTGACGTACTGCAAGTGTGTTAATTGTGCAAACTCAGATTCAAATTTAACACAAAAGCTACAACCAAATCAGGTCGGGGGAAAAGCTGCATAATTGTTGGCTTTGAGTCACTATTGAAAAAAATAAATAATAATAATAATAATTGTCTTTCTTTTTTGTAGCGAGGGTTCAAACCCAGAGAATAGAAGGAAAGCCTGTCAGGTTTCTGAACCCTGGGGAATATTTCACCTCAAAGCTAACAGAACAAGTTAAGCACCAAACACTGCTTGTCTTTTATCTGTCGTGAATTGATTCGAACAGACAAACACTCACAGACAGAATGTAGTATTTGAAAGTACAACTAAATTTCTCAAACTTCTTTATCTCAACTCAAGTATGGGTGTATTTATTTTTTCACATGCTTATACTAGCGTTAATTAAAGGATCTGTATCATGCTATTTTAGCCATTCCAAAGTAAAGTATAGGCATTTATATGATATATTGTACCTCTACCACTACGGAGCACTAATTTTTGTGATAAATATAAGTATTTTCTGGAGGTATTTTTCCAACCCGGAAGACAAAACGCTTGGATTCAGTTAACTCCGCCCCCTCTGTCCGCTCATACAACTTTAGCAGTAGTAGAAATATATATAATGGCTAACACACATTTTGATTGACTCACCGCTCTGATGATTCCATTATGTTGGTTATAAAAGTTAATCCACTTTGATTCTGGCCAAGGTTCACCAAACATCCATCAGTGACGGTCACAGACAAACACTATTTTGGCTGCTAGTGGCTGAATCCTGGAGAGAAATTCCAACTTCTGGCGAGTGGTTGCCTTCTTTAGGTTGAATAAAGTCCTGTCCTCGCAGCCTATCGCGGCACTTTTCTCCGTGACATTATCGTTAGAAAAAAGAACAGGTGTCCAGACTCCAAAATAGGTTAGAAAGAGCTCCTTCTTCACAGCTTTCGGTGCAAACACGACATCTGCTCAGACGCTCAGGGGGTGCGTTTGTTTTCTCTGCAGGGGCAGCACGGACGCGTCAGGCACTTCCTTATTTTTTTTCCTCTTGCTTACGACAGAAATAATGAAAAATCAGGCCGTAAGGCATTACATTACAGACGTCGAGCACTTCCGTTCCGCTGTGACGACACAACTGAACATGCCAGTCGTTTACCAGGAGAGGGCGGAGCAGCTGCTCAGAGCGCAGGATTCAGGAGGATTACTGAGAACTGCGTGAATGAATCCAAAAACCACTCTGGGGGTGTGTTTGAGAAGGAAATAGCATAAAAACATGGTTAAAAGCTCCAAAAAGTCGATTTTGCATGATATAGGACCTTTAAAAATGCTATGTTGAAAGTGCTGCAAACTAGAAAATCGACAGTGCTTTTGAACACATAGCTACTGTATAATCATTATAATTTACACAGATTTTTGAGTATCTTCAAAACGTCTATAACCGATTTAATTAATTTATTTCCAATTTGTAATGAGTTTAGTTTTGTCTTTCAGTATTAGTATGTAAAAGCAGACCTTTAAAACCTTCAAACATGAATGCCAATCAACGCCAGCTGGAGGTGGCCAGCACCAGTAGAGCACACATTTATAAAAGACTTTCATTTATTTGTTTTACATTCTTTAGTTGAAAACATTGTTGACAGTTTGATTTTGAGTCCTTAGTCATTTGTTTAAGTTACTATAGGTTGCCACAGTTCAACAGCCGCGGAGTTGCGCACACACATGACCCTCCACAGGTGTCCGATTCTTCAGTGACAGGGGATAACAACAGCGATAGGTGAAGCAAAAGGCAGGCAGGCGTCGGTGACACCAACTGCTTGACCAAAGGCAGATGTAAAAAGGCATGTCACTACTATGAGCCGATGCACTTAGCGACTATCATGGCCGTTTACGGAGAATGCGGGCCTATGGCCGCGACAGACTAAACATTAAAGCAGTACTAAGTAACTCATGCCCCTAGAGGCCACAAGCGCCACTGCAGGTTAGAGTGCGGATCGGGACGTTTTTTTTCTGTCCGATTTTTCAGCGATCAAATCTGCACCGAGCCCGATAGGCATTAAGATATTTGTGTCCGAGTCCGACCGAGCCCGACACAATTAAAATCAGGGATGTGGGAACATATTGTGAGGGGGAGGGGGATGGGTGGGCTCGTAAACCTGCTGTTACCTCGTAGCGCAGGTGAATTCAATACTTGTCTAAACTTCACACAGTCCGTGCGCTTTGGATAAGCCGTTAAAGCGAAAGCACACTGTGACGCTTTGAAACACAGTTTCACCATTTCTGTGATGCACGCGCTTCACAGAACCCATTAACCTACTAAAAAGAGCCATGTTTGCCCTCTGTCTTACAACACGGACTTAGGTGTTATATTTTATTTTTGATGGCATGGCACATGGCGCGCTGCGTTCTGCACCGCCACAAAGTTAACCATTTCAGACAGTACTGGACTGTCACGTTCACTCTGAGTCTAAGAGTTCAGCGAGCTCCACAGAGCGCTCCCTCCTTTAAGTCAGACAGCTGGTCACTTCCCCGGAGCAGGGCCTGAGCTCAGGGTCTTGCTGAGCTTGGTGCGTAAAAGCACTGGTGCGCTAATGCCCCCAGCCATGCGTGGGGCGACCAACATCGTGCACTGTTTTAACGCGCTGATGTGTCCGAGGCCGACCCAAGCCCGAAAATAAGTTCTAAATATTTGTCCGAGTTCAACCGAGCCCGTCGGGGTCCATCGGGTCCCGTCGGACTTCGCTCGTTTTGTTATTTATTTATTTGTATTTTATTGATTTATTTGAGCTATTATTTACAGTGCATTATATACAATATTTACATAATTTCATTTACATTATCACAAAAAAATAAAAAATAACTCAAAAGGAGTAGGCAGAAGCAAGAAAGCTTATAAGTGCCTACCCCAATTTCAAAATACAATACAATACAATACAAATAGAAAAGTTTGTGATTTCTGAGTGTATTTACATATATAGTTTTATAATTTTCTCTTATTTTTTAATTTTTTTTATCATTGCTTATATTTCCATTCTGGTCACCATTCTATAGATTTACTTATTGTTTAAATAATCATAGTGTTTTAGATATACATGTATATACATACACATACATTACTAGCGCACATATTTATTATACATACATTATCATCACCATAATAACAATGACAATAATAGCATTCTCAAAAATATCATCTTCAAATCTATCATGTTTCTCATTTCTATCATACCTGCTTCAACCGGTTAAGATTTTTCTGTCAGTGGTTTTTGATTGTTTTCCCTATTTATGAGGTGCGTTAAAAAGCCAGGGTATTATGTGGCAAGTACATAAAAGCAGTGGGTTGCAGCATTCTACTGCAGGCGTCGTAGCATTTTGCGTTTTTTTACTCAGTAAATGTCCGTGAGAGTAAATACTACGCTGACAGAAAAGACAAAGGGAGAGAGGGATACTGTACATCCAATTACACAATGGGGATAATTATTTTCACTCACACGTGGCTGTAAATACTGTTTAAGTGGTGCTAGCCCGCAATTAGCTTTGCCAGTTAGCATGTTAGCTTCTTCTTCGTGACTCTATTAGTGTGTATTGCTGCGCCGACCCGGTGGCAGCCAAGTTGCAAATGTGGTTTTCTGGCCAGAGACACGAGGGGGAGATGAAAGACCCCCCAATCATCCTATTAACACTTGTAGTACCCCCAGATGGACTACGAAAAGGATTTATTAAGGTAAACAAGTTACTTAGTACTTGTTTAAGTAAGGATTAAACAACTCGGAGTCGTGCATTAGACAGTTATGCACGGCTCCGAGTTGTTTATACCAAGGTCCTACAAACTCCAATATTTTATAACAAATGTTTATATAATTTACTAAACTGGCTAAATATGCCAAGCTACAGGGACTATTTTATGTGGGGTTTTAGCCGGTCTCACACTGTCTGAAGGCTCGTCTCAGAGCGAGCCATTCTCTCGCTGCCGTAAGGATCTCCATCAGGCTCAACAAAACAACATCAACACACGCTGCATCGCCCGAATCACAACAGAACTAACCCTGCACTTTTCTGTTTCGATTGTTTATCAAAACAGCTGGAGTAGAGTCCGCTTATACCTTGGTCCCACGAACTGAAACGTTTATGTTTGACTTGATTAATCTTGTTAAATATGCTTAAATGCTGGGATTATTTTATGTAGGTCTGAAAATAATGAAGAATGCCTTAACCGTTTTCAAGAGAAATAGAAAGTTTATCTTGTATTAACTGTAGGGTACAAACACACAAAACAGTGACCATTTAAATAAATTACAAAAGAAAAGCAATTCAAATAGGGAAAATACCATAGCAAATAGTTTGTTTGTATACTTTATTGTCCCCGTAGGGAAATTAGTGCTCTGCATTTGATCCTTCAATACCGCTAGGACAACTCGAAAGGAGCAATGGGCGACAGCAGGGCCGCTCCCGGGGACCCATTTCCATGATGTGGAGCCAGGCTGATGGTCAGAATCACCTGGCTAGAGGATTATTATACTATTATACATATTTTTAGTGGTCAGGGAAACCGGAGTACCCGGAGGAAACCTACGCAGACACGGGGAGAACATGCAAAGACCACACGGAAAAGCCCCATCCAGGTGGGAATTGAACCTTGGACCTTCTAGCTGTGAAGCGGAAGAGCTAACCACTGTGCTACCGTGCCGCTGTAGGCTAACAAATAGGGCAGACGTGGGCTAACATATTATCGGCCAATTTCTTTAATTTAATTGAGCCCATTCAAACAAAGCCTTGCTCTCTCCTCTTCTTCCCATTCACCAAAAGTTTTTTTTTGCCCCAAAACAATCGACAACAAAATCGTTACTTATTCGTCACTCGTCGAGTCACCGCGGTCACCGGTCTGATACCGCTGTGTTACACGTTGCTATGGTGACACCCGCAGCGGAGTGATATCCCGGTGATTTAACTACCGGACTACGTGTGCGGTTATACGAAAATAATGCCTTGGAATTCTCACTGACCGTGGTATAACAGGAACTAATTAATATCAACTTTAGTTACTGGATTTATTTTTGATGAGAGAACAACATTGTAACATGGAAACAAAAAAAAATCAAAAAAGTCGATTTTGTATAATCTCTCCCCTGGAAAGTTGTAAAATGTGCGTATTAACTCATCGCGGTGAAGAATTGGGATGTTGGACGTGTCAGGAAAATTCAATTCAAAATTCATGTACTCTCTTTCATTGTTAAACCAAAAACAAAACCATTATGGGGCCTTTAATGCTGGGGGGGGGGGAGCATTAAGCTTCAATTTTAACGGCCATATTTATACAGCAATTAATAATTTGCTTTGATTCTAAAACACATTTTCAACTTATTTTTCCCATTTTATTTATTACATATTTAGATACATTTATGTGTAAGACTGCTCGGCCAAAGCCCCAGTTCCCTCTCCACGTTTTACTGCATTAATCTCTTTGCAGTGTTGCCATTGGGGAAGATGGAAAGGACTGATTTCTCCCACGACGCTGATGAGAGGCTCTCCGCTCACAGCCTGGTCCAGTATTTATTTGCTCAAAGCTGCCTCACGGAGGATCCAAATGAGCCGTCTTAATACCTCCCCCCCCACGCAGAAATATGGCGGAGTGGAGCGAGCGGGATGGATGGAGCAGAGAAAGGAGAGATAAATGGCGGTAAAAGAGACAGTGCAAGATGAATGTGGGCCGGGCAGAATAAATGGGAAAGTGGATGAGAAGGAGATGGATGGGAGGTGAGGGGAGGTGCAGCGGGTACGAGAGGCAGATTGATAAAGGCAACAGGGGGAGGAGACATTGATCTTGTGGCCAGGATGTGGTTCCCCCAGAGGAGGAGGCTCTGAGAACACCATTGGCTTTCCATCCGTATACGACGAAGACGAAGAATCTCAGAGGTGAGGGAGCTCGGGCCAAAAGGGACTTGACGGTCAGTGGTCAAAATTCTGCAGTGTGTTGGTTTCAAATGTTAGACAATGTTCTTTATAAACTGGTTGTGCTTTTAACAACCATCAGGGCTTTTCAATGTCCTCAGTACAATCAGTCCTTTACGCCTTAATCAAAATGTCTTGTTTTTGTGTCATTTTTCTGAGCTGATTTCTTTTGTTCCATTGCTTATAACCATCAAGTGTTATACAATTATTATTTTTTTTTATTATTATTCAGGAGGATTTGTATTTTTATCCTATTTATGCTGTAGGGGTCATATTACTGTAATATGCAACCAGAACGATCAAATTAAAGGGACTAGATGCAAGTTGGTCATTCTATACTCACTACTGCCACCTCAGGTCTTACGCGTAACTGCAGTCCCTATGTTAAGCTCGTGCATGACGGCAATTCTGACCCGAAATACCAACTTTTTGAGTGACAGGATTTTAGAGGCAGTTGTGGTGAGTAGGTCTGGGCTCATTCTACATATTAGGACATGGCTGAAACATGTAGGGGGAGGAAAATATTTCATTTTAACATTTTTAAACCCCGTATAGTCTCTTTAATGATCAAATAAAGCAACAATAGATTCCCTACATACTAAAAAAAAAATGCAGGCCTATATATGAAAATATGGGTACGCCATTCAATTTTTAATTTATTTTTATTTGAAAGCAAATACATTTTTGTTGCCATCCTAATGATCTGTAGCTTTTAAAACATTGTGTTTTTATTTTTTAGACAAAGGGAGAGAGGGATATTGTACATCCAATTACACAATGGAGATCACATTTTCACTCAAACTTTGGCAATAAATACTGTTTAAGTGGCGCTAGCTCGCAGTTAGCTGTTAGCTTCTTCTTCTGCGTTTTTCCGCTTTCCAACCCAGTTATGCCATGACCCGCCCCCCACATTGTTCTAACTCTAACCAAATCCTTTTTTCTAACCTTAATCCTAACCTAATTCCTAACCTTAAACATTTGCAAAACGACAATATTAACTTAATAAAGCCAACCGAAAAAGCTGCATTTGGAATGACATCCCACGAGAATTGGCGGGGGCGTGGCTTATGGCTTTACTAGGTTGGAAATCAGAATGAGGCTCTTTTTGTGATTTCATTAGTGTGTATTGGTGCCCCGGGTCGGAGCAGGGAAAGTTGAAAGGGTGGTTTTCTGGCCAGACACACCAGGGGGAGATGAAACACCCCCCAATAATCCATTAGAACTGCTTTGACTTTCATGAGGTCATCGGTAGTACAGCGGTTAGAGCTTGCGCTTCACAGCTGGAAGGTCTCGGGTTCGATTCCCACCTGGACGGGGCCTTTCTGTGTGGAGTTTGCGTGTTCTCCCCGTGTCTGCGTAGGTTTCCTCCGGGAATGTTCATTAACATGCATTGTCCCGACTAAATAAATCAAGTTTCATGGTGTTTAGATTTTGGAAATACATGTTTACGCATAAAATTAAGGAAAACTTGCAACTGATTTTTTTTTTCTTTCTCACTTACTGTATGTCAGTAGCAAACGTTACAAATGTATATCTCTAAATGTATTTCTTTTTCCGGTAACCACCCGCGGTGTTTCGCCTTAACTGCGATACTCACGCCGCTCGCCGACTCAGCTTCACAACCATTGAGTCGCTTTTTTCCTCTCGACAAATGTGAAAATACAGAGAACCCGTTTCATTTTGCGACTCAACTGGCCGAGTCCCCGTCACCGGAGCCGCACCCGACTCAACTCGTCTCTGACTCGAGCTACAACAGCCTCTCCCTTTAGTCTGGCTCCTCACGGCCTTGACGGATTCTATAAGCCTTGGCACGTATACCGCACAACGTCTGAAAAAAATGTTAATTATTCTTTCCATTTTACCACTCCTCTTATCTCCGTTCCGTCTGGTCGCCTCTTTTTTTTCTTTTTTTTCTTTTCCTTTACCAAGTCCACAGACAACGAGATGACATGGCGTGATAGGACATTGCACATGCACGGCACACGTAGAACAAAAGGGCAAACGCAAATACTCTCCAGTAAACACGCCACTCCACTCCACGGACTCTGTTTGTCACTTCTCATTTCGTTTAATCTTGGCCTCAGGTACCGAAGGCATTAAAACCCTCCCGACTTTGCTTTTACGTGTTTTCGCCGGCACAAAGCACAAGGGCATTTTCGTATGTGTGGGAGGGATTCTTTATTATCCACAGCTCAACATGGGGGAGAAAGACATACATGGCAGACTTTGCAAACACCACCACGAGGAGAAGTGTAGTGTTTTCTTTTCTGCAAGTCTTTCAATGTGTCACAAGTGGTAATCTATAATTTGCTGTACCTTATCCTCCCACCATGTTCCTCTCCACACACGAGGAGAGACTAATAGATTGAGGGAGTTGCGTAATGTAGATTGTGACACCATATATAGTGTTCAATTTGATTCCGGTTTAAAAAAGCCTGTGCTCTGCTAGACTGGCTTTGTTTGTGCTATAATGGTGCCTATAGCTTGGAAAGTTGTTTTGTTTCATTCATTAATATTTGATTAACTCTGCTTCCTTCTTGCTCTCCTTCCACCAGCTGATGTCAAGAGGTGGCGCTCCTCTGAGTTTGTTGATGTCCAGACACTTTCACCGAACTTAGACTCAGGACAAGACAAAACAAGGCCGCTTTTGAGTTTTATGCAGCTAAAATCTGGAACGGTCGTCCTGATGATGAGAGACTTCAAACGGTTGTGTTGCACTGTGCATATGACACTGGAAGTATTTTATCAGCACCCCCCGCTGTTAGTGGTGGGTGGTCGCGGTGGCAGCAGTATAATGCCCAGACTTCCCCGATTCACGCCGACCTCCTCCGGCTGTTCTAGGGGCCAGCTCAGAGTCCCTCCAGCGTGTTCTGGGTCTTCCACGAGGCCTCTCCCCTATAGGACATGCCCGGAACACCTCCTTTCGACGTGAAGGAGCAGCGACTCTACACCGAGTGTAACATCTCACCAACACATCAGGCAAATCTTATTAAATAATGTCACCACTTTTGGACACCTTTATGAGACTGTATGTTGACCGTATTACAGATGTGCTGAGAGAGACAGCACAGACAGATTTAGTTTCATATGGATTATTACAGAACCAAGTCCAAAATTCAGCATCCATAGTTAGAACTCTTGACTCCGCACCAACTCAATTCTAAATTATAGACTGTTTTGGTGTCTTGTGAAAACAACAAATACTTACAACACCCGCAGAGAAACCCCTATCCAACAAGGACTGGACAACACGAACTGAAGCTTTCTTCGGCCCTGTCTGCAGAGGGACTCCCATCAGCCCTGGGTCTATCTATAGAATGTCCGTCCATGGGAGTGGGTCTCTCCTAGCTGTGGTTCTCCCTGAGGTTTCTCTTCCTCCCACTGGGTTCCATGCCCGGTTCCATCAGCTGCTGACTGCTTAAGGTTAGGGTTGTACTTTAATGTCCCCGGAAATGTGTCCTCTGCATTAGACCCTGTAAGGAGCAGTGGGCGACGGCAGTGCACCTCCCGGGGGCCCATGTGGAGCCAGGCTAATGGTCAGAATCACCTGGCTGGAGGATGCACCTATTGTGCATGTTTTTGGTTGATGGGGGAAACCAGAGTACCCGGAGGAGACCCATCCAGACACGGGGGGGAGAAACAAGCAAACCACACAGAAATGCCCGCACAGCCTGGGAATATGTTCCAACATAAATGTCTTTATTTGATTGAGAAGGTACATGTTAAAGCTCTGAATCAGATTTGCAGACAGTACAGCTCAGAAACAGCATAGAAACATAGTCCTCCTTTTGCTGATAGCTATTGAATGACTTTGTGTACACGAAGGATGGAGCTCATTCATCACTAGAGTTCAACGTGTGAGCCAACGTTTAATCCGCTGCCAAAACTTTGATTCAACATTGCCAAAAGGAAAATGAAAATACAAATATTTCAGTATGTGATGATGATGATTTTTATTTTTATTTTTTTTTTATAATCCAGATGCATAAGGAATAGATTAGCTGGAAAACTTTCAGACCTATTTTTACCTCAGCCACCTCAAGTTTGGTTTACTTTACTAGCCGGTCCAATTTGCCCCTTTGCCGTCCAAACACCTCTTGTTGCGAGGCCAGAGCATTAAGTCAGACACAGCCGCACTATTATGAACGCCTGAGTGACAGCTAGCGTTGTTAATAAACATAATTGTAGCCTATACGCCGCTCTCCACACCTGGGGGGGGGGGCGTCAAGGTGATGCAGAGGCCTGTCGCCGCGTTAGTTACCGCCTCGGCTGTGAGCGCACAACCCCCCTCTCTCTGCTCATTATCCTCCGCCAAAAACATGCACACTCACTCCTCCCAATGGGCCGGGATAGTCACGGTGCTCTGTGGAGGACTAACGAGGACACTATTCAAGTGCATAACCTTTACCTTCGTGTTATTCCCTGTGCTAAAGTCTACAGGATTGTCCCCTCCTATTGGCGAAACTGACAGGCGAAAAATTGGTTGTCATTCAAACAGAAATATAACAATGGGAGTTTACTCAGTCGGCATAAACATTGGAGTATAAAGCTTGCATTTATTGCATTTGTATTTTATATTCAAGGATTTTGATGCAGCCTTTTGGCTCCTGGGTTTTGCCTTTTACTTGCTATTGATTGACACTTTTATTTCTCTCTCTTTGTAACAGTTTATATATTGATTGACACTTTTATTTCTCTCTCTTTGTAACAGTTTATATAAGAAAGTAATAAAGTGCAAGGCCGCCAATCCATTGTGGTTCTTCAGAGCATAACTGCTCGATCTCCCTCAGCCACTGGACCAATTCTTTTAAAAAGCGGCTCATTGTTAACAAGATTTTTGAAGTGGCTCTCACAGTTTGCAGAAGCTCCCTCTTTCATAATAGCTCAGTAAACTTTACTGACTAAAACTGTAACTGGTAACAGTTTTAGTCATCTCTCGGTTACTGTGGGCTGGACCCATGGCGATGTTTTGCCATGGGCTTTTCTGCCTACAGAGTACACCAGACTGGAATATTTCCCGCTACTATGGGTGTTGGGCGCACGTGCTGGTGTTTTGATCACGTTTCTGCAGCGTGGAGTTTGTCCCGCTCTTTATACTAGTGCTAGTGCGGGACCCATCAATACATTCTGGGCGAGAGAGAGACATGGACAGTATTTAACTCACAGTGCGATAAATGGTTTGTAGTTTGTCCTGCGATGCGTTATTAAGATGTTAATGAAAGAGGAGAGCAAAGAGGAAAAGGCAAGAGCTTCTGGCACACAATTGTTTGTATGCAAGACTCAAACTTCGTCTTGAACCGTTGATGCGCAAGGTGGAAAGTCGGGCCCTTAATGTTAATATGAAAATCGCATGAGGACACATATAAGCCTGGAAACATCCACATACAGGTGAAAATCAGAAAATTAGAATATCGTGAAAAAGTTCATTTATTTCTGTAATTCAGTTTAAAATGTGAAACTAATATATGATAAAGACTCGTGGCATGCAAAGTGGGTGGTGCGGGGGGCGAGCGCACGTGCTGATTGTTGTCACGTTTAAGCAGCAGGGCCAGCTGTGACCGGTGCTACACAGAGAACATCGCTATTCACTCTTTTTCTCAGGACAGCATTGAACTTACACTGGATAAATCAGCAGTTTGGTTCCCGTTTGTGCGTAAAAAAGTAGGCTTTTTTAAATGCAGCGCGATGTTTATGAACAACTAGGAGGAGGAGGAGAGAGACGGTCCAGGTATGTGTGCAACGCTGCTGCGTGCATGAGCCCATGTCCAGGATCCGTCTGCGTGTGGTGGCTCTAGATGCACTGACTCCAGCCTCAGTCCACTACTAGTGAAGGTCCCCCCATGATGGTGAATTCTACTGAACCACTGAGAGACCATTTAAAGTCTCAGGGACCCTTTGCAGGTGTTTTGGATTCATTAGCTGATGAAAAGGTGACACGTTGAGCCTACAATATAGTCCCTTTACACAATATTCTAATTTTCTGAGATTTTGAATGTGTTTTTCACAAGCTGTGAGCCAAAATCATCATGCAAAGTGAGATATATCAAGCCTGTATTTGTTATCATTTTGATAAGTATGGCGCACAGCTTGTATAAACCCCAAATAAAACATCTCAGCAGCATCTCAGGATGAGCACAGTCTGGAGCGGATTGTCAGGAAAAGGCCATTCAAAAGTGTGGGGGACCTTCACAAGGAGTGGACTGAGGCTGGAGTCAGTGCATCAAGAGCCACCACACACATACGGATCCTGGACATGGGCTTCAAATGTCATATTCCTCTGGTTGAAGCATCCTGGTCTTCCATAACACCTCAGCAGTGCCACAGGCTGAGAGCATCCATGCCACACAACCGCATTAGGGCAGTTATTCAAGTAAAAGGCCAAGACTAAGTACTAAGTACTTATGCATGATTATAGTTTCCAGAGGGCCAACATTTCTTTGTTGCATAATATGCTTTAAAACATATGCTATCTTAACAATGCCATTTACTACAACGTACTTTTGTGACATAGTGAATTTAGATGTGCAAAACAATCATTTTGGAGTAATGACAATTGTAAAGACCAGAGCCGGAATGGTGCTTTTGAATCCACCGGTAAAGCTGAAATGCCACTGATCCTCGTCAGCTTCTGACGGTGTTGCTCACTTTTACGTAGGACACTGGGTGTTTTCTTCTCGCGTGACAACTCTGTCAAACTTAATGCCAGAGGGGGCTTCTGATACATCTATTCTTCTGTCAGTGTCCTTTATTATACAAGGTTTGGTAAAATATGCCTCATTTGTCCCATTGTTTTGATGTGTGGGTCCCTGAATCAGAGCCAGCATTACCAGTGCTTCGAGGAAGGTGGAGCGGCGGCTGCACAATCTCTGATCTTTCAACACTGCTGCTCGTGTGGCATAGACACTATCGGGTGTTGAAGCTGCACAGATTGCTCTTATTTCCAGTTAAGGGGTTACATTTTTACACAATATACCTCTTCACAGCTGGGGATCCCACAGTGACTTGTACGACACTGGGAGTGGTCAGTTATTAAATCTGCATGATCAACAGTTTAGTACAGGATTCAGGACAGAAAAGAGACAGATCAAGACACCATCAAGACAAAAAAGACTGGCATCTCTTCAATGACTTAGCAGGAGCCATGGTTTGTTTTGCAGATATGCTGGCGCCTTTGAATCATCTATGACTTTGCAGTCGCAAAGTCAACGTTACTATTTACATCTTATTAATGATGGCATCACAACTTTGCTGGCTATTTACTATTTCATCATCTTTTCTGAGCCTCTGCGATTGAGGAACCAGATACATTGACTGCAGAGCACAGTTAAATCAAGCTCTCCCGTTGATTCGCTACATCAGAGCCTCCGCACTTTTTAATAGGCGGAGGAAGGAAATGTATTTTTTGACAAATACTGCAGTTGCCGTGTCACCCGCTCAGAGACACAGCAGGTAGCAATAATAAAAAAGATTACAATCAAAAATAAGATTAGGAAGTGCTGAGTTTGGAAATTGCGTAAAAAGAAAAGATGAACCGAAGTCACGCTGGCTTAAATTGGCATGGTAGAATGAAACTGCAGTCTTTGCTTGAGAGTATTGCCACTGCGTCCTTGCTGTGTGTGTACTGTACATAATTCGTTTATGTGGACTTAACTGAGGAGTTCTGATTCACAAACTTCTCCCAATGTGCACGCGCCCTGTTGTTTGGAGGTCTGCAGCGTAGTGCGAGTTTGAGGTAGATAGGTGAAATGTTTAGTGGCAGTTTGATTTAAGAAACAAACGCTTTCCAATAGTAGCCATCTGGAGTAGGCTTTTAGTTTGAATTTGACCTAAGTTCAACCATGTAGCAGACCAAGTAGAGTCTAAACCAGACTGCCAATATCTAACTCTAACCCCAGAAATACAACTTTCTTATTTAGAACAATATCTTCAGATACTTCACTTTGCTACTGCAGAAAGAAAACGTGCCTCACACACAAACCTTTGTGAGTTGCTATGATTGTAGCCAATAAATGTCACCATTACGGCTATGATCAACACAGGTTTATGAACTATTTGGAAGCACATTCTGAGCTCCATTGTTTAGTCGAGGTTTATTTCATACGTGAGCATTTTCAAAGAGCAGAGGAAAATAAATTCGGAGCACGGAGGTGCACTGTGTAAATAGGATTTTGCTGCAAATCGAGGGCACACTAAAAACTGCATGTTTCTCATGCTAAATGTTTTGTTTATTCTGTCTTTGGCGTGTCTTGTGTGATGAAGTCATTACCATTTTAATATATGACCTGCGTTTGTAGTTCTCACACTACGTCCAGATCTCCATGACAAAGAAACAAAATGGTCATGTATGTAATTATTATAGTCTGAATGTACATTAGTGATTACAATCTAATCAGACCAATTCCTTGTGGTGTGTCCGTGCAGATTCACTACAGGTGCAAGCATGCTGTGTTGGATTTCTATTACTGCACATAACTGCTATTGCAGTTATTGAGTGCTGTGTGTTACTCCTTAGTGAGCAATAAATCTAATTTGTTTTAGCTATAAGGGCTGAAACTCATAACCATAAGGTTATTCAAACATCTGCACACCACCCACTGTAAGGAGACAAAGGGTCTAAGTATGTATTTGTACAGAAGTCTGTGTGAGTTCTCAGTCATACAGGAGTTGTCCATCTTCAATGAAGGTACTTGATTCATCTTCTGTACTCAGTAGTTGAGGTGACAGAAGGTGGCAAAGGACAAAAAAAAAGAGGACAAAAAAAAAGAACTCAGAAAAGTATGAATTTTCTTTTTTAGCTTTCATGCATGTTATACTGAAATATCTTCATATGAAACACCTTGAGTGGTGCTTTTTTATACTACTGTAACATTTCATCTCCCTCCTGCTCGCCTAAAATGCAAGACCGCACTCTGATATACGTCACACAGAGAAATCATGAAGCTCCTCGGTCATTTCAAGACACCTTCACCACGTTCCGATCACATCCGTGGCCAAAACTGTCACTTGTCTGCAAAGATTAGCGTTGGTTTGGCGCAGACAATAAGACATTCTTAAGTTACTAAAACTTTATATGGCTATAATAAAGCATAATAGGACTCTTAAGATTGGTTAAGAACATACAAATTGGTTGAAATCGTTTAATTTTGTACAGTAATTAATATGAGCTGCAAAAAAATCTAACCAAACACCAGTTAGTTAATTTGAACAGAGTTGGCAAAAACTGTTCTCCAAGCAAAGAAAATCAACAATCCAAGAGGGTGTTTGCGGAAAACACTGTCTTCCTTAATTACTCTGACTTATCTTTGACATGCTAAACATAAAAGTTCTAAACAGTTTGCAAACATTTTCACTTTTTCTTTTTTTTCTGTGAATATTACGCTTTGGCCTCAAATGATTTCTGACATGTTTTTGTTCATTTTCTCAACGCCGGTGATTAGAGTGAAGCTAATTAGAGACTCATTACAAGTATCGCTACTCTGCTCAAACTTTGCGTGTCAGGATATTGAATGTGAAGCTAATGTGTTGTTTTCATCATAAATTACAGTATTAGGTTCCAGAAATTGTTTATTGCGTATTGATAGAGACTAAATGAGAACATCGAATAATGCTAATACGCTCTATGTGCTTGTATAGGCAACATGATCAGCAAGAAGATAGAAAGGGGTAAAACTTGTTTTTCTATACAGGTTAGCAGAGCAAACTGAATGGGGCAATAGTGGCTCAGATGGGAGGGTGACTCGTCTTATAACGGCAGGATTTGCCAGCTTCAGCAGGTGAAGTGTTTGCAGCGAGACACTTTGAGTTTGTGTTTGGTTGTGGTCAGAAGGCCGATAGTGAAGATTGGCAGCCTCACTTCTGTCAGTGGACTCCAGGCACCTGTGGCTACACCTAAACTAATAATAATTTGTTTGGTCACGTCGCATAAATGTTTTTTTTTTTGGCAAAATGTTTGTCAGTGTCATCCAGGAAGGATTCATTGTAGTGAAATTGGTGACTGGACTGACTTGATCGAGTTGAGGACGTTTCGTTTCAATCTATAAAAAGCTTCTTCGTCACTCTTTTAGTCAGAAAGTGTGACAACTGAATGTGACCACACAGGGGCGCAAGTAGTAAGCAAACAAAAAGGGAAATGTGGGTTATACAATCACATTACAGCCTGCACATTACAGTTCACAAATAAACATACACAAAAATTACAATCACATACTGAGATGGAACAGGTTTGGCATTCGTCCCGAGTGGCCGCTCGCCTCAAAACATCCAAATGCACGAGGAACAATCCCACGCCTAGCCAAATGCTAAAGACCACAGCCCATTAGCCATTGCCTACAGAACGGGTTAGCAACAACTCATTCCAGCCTACTCACCGATTCCGCAAATAGTCTGTGTTACCGCCGGTTTAACCCCAACAAACGGCCCGCAACACTCTCGGTAACCGCCGGGTTTTGGCCCATCAAACGGCAACAGAGCGTCTGAGCACAGATGGAGCGGTCCTTAGTTTAGCCATGACCTGGCTCTTCGGCGCATGACGTCAGGGGTAAAGACTGGTGAGGAGAAGGCGCGGGTGAAATACTGCCCTTTATATAGGCGGATATTGGTAACGCACGTCCACGACCCCACACTATTACATAAACACAAGTTCGAGGGGACCTGACTGCCAACATTCCACCTACAAACGTTATTTACTTTAAACTATACACATAGTTTAATTCTGCCAAAAGTGAGGTGTGAGGGTCCTGACTAACTTGTGTTGTTTGGCAAAGTTCTGCTGGATCGGGGTCGGCCCATTATTCCGACGTCTCATTATTCCGAAAATGTGCCATTGAGTAAGGGTGGCCATTAGTCCGACATCTCTTTAGTCAAAAAAAAACTGACCCATTGATCCGAAGTCCCTTGGGTCCGACCATAAACAGATGTGCTCAGAGTTTATGCACGCATCCTCGGAGTTTATGCCTGCTCCAAGTCCGCTAAAGAGAAGAGAATAGCACTTTCACATGCCATTTATTTAACACCGCCGCAGCTCGTTTGATTGTTTGTAATGCTAATTGGTATTAGGGTTAGGGTGTTTATGGTCGGAACAACGGGACTTCGGACCAATGGGCCTGTTTTCTTCTGACTAAAGAGATGTCGGACTAATGGCACCTCTGCTCAATGGTAAATTTTGGGAATAATGAGACGTCGGTGGATCTGTGCGCTGCCTTTGACACAGTGGACCTGGTGGTGTTATTACAGAGGTTAGAAAACTGGGTGTGAACCTTTGGTGCTGCTTTAAACTGGTTCAGAGCTGTCAAGAGCAGCACCCCACAGGTCATGGCAATTTCTCAAATAAAATTGCCATGACCTGTAGGGTTCCACAGGGGCCCATCCTGGGACCCCTCTTATTAACTCTATATGTGCTTCCAATGAAAACACTTGTTTTTAGCAGTGCATGTGACAGTACTGAAATTAACTTTAGTCTTGAAGTCATTAATTGATGATAGTATTTATTTTTTATGGATTGATTTGATATGCCTTCTTGTAATTTGATGTCACTGTGAAGCACTTTAAATAGCCTTGTGTATGAATTGTGCTCTACATTGCCTTGTTTGCTTGTCACACTTTCTTACCACAAGAGTGAAGGAGAAGCTTCTGTAGAGAAGTACTCAACTTAATCAGCTCAGTCCAGTCAATGATTACTAATAAGGTATCAATAAGCATTAGTAATCTGTTTAGGGTTATGGGCTAGGGGTGAGGTGAGGTTAGGATTAGGGTAGGCCATGAATAATATGCTTATTCATATCAAGGTAGTTGAAAAAAAAAAACATATAATCATGGTCAAATATATGGTAAATAGATGATAATATAATGAGCAGCTTATTAATATTGTTTTACAATCCAGTGTCTGCGTACATTGGTGTATGAATGGGTGAGAGGTTCCCTGCTGTAAAGCGCTTTGAGTGCCTAATGTAGGTGGAAAAGCGCTATATAAATTTAGACCATTTACCAATCATATTATTCATGGCAAATAATTACTAATGCTTATCAGTACCTTATTAATACAGAATGAGAACTCCTTAATATAAAGGTTCACTGTGTTGGATAAAGTTTTCCATCCAACATAGTGGTCCATGGTTTAATGGCGCTAATGAGTCTAATGACCATGAGACGTTGAGCCAAATTTAGAACGAGGTCATCCACAGCTTCATGGATGGGAGGCGCAACATCTTTGTTTTAACAATAAAAATGTCCCTATGACAACTTTTGGAAAATCTTTGCTACGATGTTTTATAATAATATGACAGTTTACAACATGTATTTATTTTTTCTATTCGATGCATTATTCAATCTCACCGTAGCCGCATCTGCTCTGGGGAATCCTGTTATGTAGTCCTATTTACAGAGAATGGGTGAAGGAGCTTTAGCTATATCAGAACTGTTTGGACAAGGCTGTTCTGAACGTTTTGTAGAGTAGAGATTAAAGGTGGAGAAATGGCCGCATGGAGCAATGACAGAAGAGGGAGTTTTAAAGAATAGGATGACATTTCAAAAGATCAAAATGACATTCTGTGCATGGAACAGCAGTGCAGTCTGTAAAAATGTCTGAATGACTCATTCTTAAGCAACCCTAACTATTCTGTTCTGTTCTAATAAAGCTGGTTCTTTGCTGAGGTTCTATCATGGGGCTGATATTGCACTTAATCAACTTATTTGATGCTCGCCTTTTTGAATTTGTATATGACAGGATTTTCCCCCGCCAATACTCAGTTCTTCTGCATTTTCAGCAGACTAGGCACAACCTGTTGCACTGCTGCATTAGGGACAGAGCCTCAGATGTAAGTTTTGTAGAATAGGAAAAATCCATTACTGCCGCAGTTATTTCTCTCCTTTAAGTGTCCTCAGTGAGATGGTTTCAAATCTCATTTTGGCCTTGAATAATTGACTCCATTCTCGTTTGTAAATGACATATTGCATAAGCACTGGTTAGGTTTATAACATCAATCATAGTTTTACAACAGTGAAATGGCATTTTTATGGAAGGAAGGATGATAATTATTTGGGAAGAGGGAGCGTTCTTTATTTCATGGTGCTGGGAGTTTGCACATGGCCCGAAGGTATAGCACTACAAACAATGTCAAACCAGGGAGAACTAGGTAAAGTGTTTGCAATATCTTAAATATGAGATAATATAGTAATAGTGGCATCACATTCAATTGTTATGTTAAACACATCAGTATTTAATTTGTCTCTCCGATATTCCATGATGTTAAAACTGAAATACCAGCTATCGCTTCATTCAATTCTTTACCCTAGAGTATGGCTTGATAATCTGCAGAAGTTCTCTGATAACTCCGCCATCGTGGGCTGTGTGTCTGAGGGGAATGACCTGGAGTACTGGTCAGTTATCATGGACTGTATGGACTGGTGTGAGCGCAACCACCTGTGCTTGAACACCAGTAAGACGAAGGAGATGGTGATCGACTTCAGGAGGAGAACACTACCGCACACACCGCTAAACATCCAGGGGGAGGACATCGAGGTGGTGGACAGTTTCAAGTACCTGGATGTTCAACTCAACAATAAACTGGACTGGTCCCACAACACCAACGCCCTGTACAGGAAGGGCCAAAGTCGCCTCCACCGTCTGAGGAGACTGAGGTCCTTCGGAGTGAGCAGGCCTCTGCTCAGGACTTTTAATGACTCTGTATTAGCCTCTGCTCTTCACTACGCTGCCGTGTGCTGGGCCCCGGGCAGCAAAGAGCGGGACAAGAACAGACTGAACAAGCAAGTCAGGAGGGCTAGCTCCGTCCTAGGCTGCCCCCTGGACTCTGTGGAGGAGGTGAGGGACAGGAGGGTATTAGCCAAGCTAACCTCCATCATGGACAACACCTTCCCCCCACTGCACGGGACTGTAGAGAAGCTGAGCAGCTCTTTCAGTGGTAGAATGAGGCACGCTCAGTGCAAGAAGAGAGCAAATAGACATTTCCTGCCTATTTTCACACCCTGAGTTTTTCTAAGAGCTCAATGAAAGTAAATTTATCCATTGTGAGATCAATAAAGGCCATCTTATCTTATCTTATCTTATCTTAAAAATTGATAGAAAAAGGTCAGGTGTGGGATAAAAAAGAAATGCATTCGTGACCCTTAGTGGAAACTCCAGTACAAATGACGGCATGAGAACCTATGTCTGCAATGTAAACCAGTGCACTGTACGACAGAGAGCTTACACAAACAAACCTGTACTCAGGTCTACATTCATGGATACATTTCCTTGTCGTCTTGCTGCATTTTCTCTCGGTAAAAAAAAAATTAAAAAAAGAAAAGAAAAAAGAATTGCAGTGTTCTTTACTTTGCGCCTTCAGCTTTAAGGCGGCCCCATCATTCTGTCCTTTTGTCCCAAGCCGCCTGCCACCTTAAGCGACAGTCCCTAACATTCACTTTATCTCACACTGTGTATTCACCACAAAGCAGTCACTCCTTTTCCCCTCGCTAGTCGTTTCATCTTTTCTGCTCACATCTCCCGCACTCCCTTCTTTCCGCTTCATTTTTTTGACCATCACATCTCCTTCTTTCATCTCTGACCCCTTCTTTTGGCCGGGTCATTGATCTCCCTGCCTCTCACCTTGCTCTCCGCTGAGCTCTTGGTCTAAACTTCATCTCTTTGCTTGACCTTTTTTTCCCCTGATCTTTGCTTCCAGTCAAGGCCAGAGGGTTGTTAGAGAATGTCAAAAAGCCATAGTTTTTAGTTTGTATCTTGCTTGGTCTAGGCTGGACTTTTTGCCCTTTGTAACCTAGTTTTTGGTAGGATGGACAGTAATCTTTAATGTTTGCAAATAATATAATGTATTCTTAAGGGTTACAACATAAAACAATACCAAAAAAGCAACCAAACCAAAAGTCTACGTTTTGGGAATGATGCATGGGTGTATGATTCAAGGACAGGTGGAACTACACTGCCCGACCATTATGGAGAAAATATTTCGCTAGATCTCCTTTAGATTTAATTATGGGCTGTGACGATCCACTTTGGTCACGATCCGATATGTACTGTAACACGATATCGGAGGCCAATCCGATACGTATTGCGATACAGTAATCAATTATAATAAGTAATATGTTTCCCTTAAAATGTGTAAAATAAAAACAATCATGTGTCCAAAGTTTACAAATCAACTGCCAATTGACATTTATTGAAGTGTTAAGATTGTAAAGTGCATCATGAAAACATCTCCAAACACAAATATTGAAAGTATTGTGATACTTGATAAAGTATCTTCAATGATAAAGTATCGATACTTGGTATTGCAGCAAAAAGGATTGCGATCTAAATCCGGTCCCATACTTTGATGTGTCACATTCATGTTTCAATAAGATCTTTTATTGATGATGAGAGAGTGTGACGACTGTGGTCTCTTAGGTCTCCCTGAAAGAATGTGAACTGAAACGTAAACCTGTTTTTATGGTACTTTGTACAATGAAATGAAATTAAATCGAAATAATTTATTGAACTTAACACAAAGTAAATAATTGAAATATTATATTTTTTTATAATGGAACTGTCTATGCCTCGTATTCAGTTACGAACCTGTGTGTCCTTTAGTGCTTGTTTATTCACGCTGGCGTTGTTGGTATTTTAGTTACTTTTAAGTGTACTATGGTTAATTTCTAACCACTCGTAATGCTACAACAAAATTAAAATACACATTCTCGTGCGTCCTAATAGACAAAGACTGTCTCTATCGTTTATGGTGACAGCGCTAAATCTACTATAATTGATTTAATTCCTCCAAAGCGTTTGCATTTGTGTGACTACAGCATCCTGTTAAAAACGTGCCAAGAAACCACAATGTTCCTCGTGGTTCCTCAGAAATCCCAATGTCATTTTAGATTTATCACCCATTGCATTGCACCTCTCCCTTGCACAGAGTTTGCTGCTCACCAGACTCCCCCACGCCTCTGTTATTCAGTTTGACCCTTCCCAGATAAAGAACCCCAGTGTACGGCATACCACCTGTGCCACCCGGGCGGCTCCGTATCTGTGCACGCATTCTCAAGCGTATGCGTTAGAGGAGCAGGAGAGAAAAACACGACGCCGGAGCGCTTTGATCCCATTGCTCGCTCATCTCTCCTGGAGGTACCTGCTCTGTCTTCCAATCTCTGTGTTTGAAAGATTCACTGTGAGGCAAACCATGCTCCAGCACCGCCGCCACCACAGCTACTACTATACTACAGCCACCACCGAACACATTCACTTCACTGTGTCTTCCCGCTCCACACAGCAGCCTTGTCAATGTACACGTCCCAAGGGTAGGTTTAAGACACGCATACTAAAATAGACTTGTAAGCATTGGCGCCCATCCCATGGGTGCTGTGGGGCTCGAGCATCAACCCACATTTTCGGGGGCCCTGGCAAATTTGCGCTGAACACACAAAATGAATAAAGAGAATATTACCGATAAATCCTTTTTTCTACTCCTCTCACACCCGAGCGCAGTCTGGTGACCGGGGCATCAACTACGCTCTGGCCCCAAGGGTAGTTTTTGAGGGGGACTTCCGCGTCCCTATAGAGTGACGCTGATCGCAAACAATACATGATGGCAAATAAACTAATCTGATTGCATGGGTCCATTTGCGGGGCCCATTCCGGATGGAGTGGGATCAAGCCTGACGCTTGTTTATTTTTAGTTTATTTTTTTCTGGTGGGTGGTTTAACTGGGCACCCTTTCGGAAAACCATATGCGCCTAAGGATCATGTGTTTTAATATACACACAACAGCCGTGAACACAAAGTTTTCTATTTGTGCTACAGTGGATTTTTTATTTAATCATGTTTTATTATATCTTCTTTTCTTTTCTTTTTTAAGAATGAACTGGTGTGGGCTCTGAGGCTGTGGGACAACCTGCCTGAGGATCTAAGGCTGGCACCATCAGTGTCATATTTTAAATCACTTCTTAAAACTCCCTTTTATGCAACTAGCATGTGTTGTTGTTTCTTCCTGCCTTTGTCTGGGTGTATGCTTTTAAAACATTTTTTTTTTTTAAATAGGCCTAAGGAAAACGTAGATGTGTTACTAAGCCCAAGAAGTTGATGTGTTTGAAACAGGTCTCTCTTGCAAATGACACATTGAGTCACAAGGGACAAACCTGTATAAATAAGGGATTAAATGAATATATAATACAAATAGAAATGCACCAAAATCGCTGATATCAGCAAAGGGCCTGTATTTGTAAAACAGCCTTTGATTCATTATTTACAGCAGATGCCAGTGACAGATTAAGTCTGTATTTCTGCAGTTTGAAACTTGGAACGGTTTGGACCAAAGCGGCTGTGATCTCAGACTTAGGTCAATATTATGTTCACGCTGCCTGTACCTGCACCGCAGCTGCAGTATAGGAGCACGAGGTCGTCCATCTCCTCTCACCTCCGTACTTGGCCTGCGCTTTTCCCTTTTGCTCCATATGCGTCTGTGCTCTGAAATCAGCGTGTTTATTTCAGCGACTGCAGCGAGGCCGACTCTAAACTGAAACCAAAAAGACACAAGTGAAACTGCACTCTGGCACGCGTGCTGACACGGCTGAGTCGGGGAAAGTAACGAGCCCGTTATTAAAATGTAAGGTGTAGAAAGTACAGATAGTGTTTTTAAAAGTAAAAAAGTACCATGAAAATAAATACGATACATAAGTAATGTAGATAACTGTTTTTCCATATTGATATGTTCTTACCTGAGCTTAGACGAGTATTTACGTACCTGTCTGGTCTTTGTGCCCGTGGAAGAGCGTGGTCGCTTCCGTTTGGAGCCATAGCAATATGCTGGGAGAGGCCAAATGCGAACAACATCTTTGGGCGTTTTGCGTGACTGAGGGCACGCACTAAGACCACACAGGTACGACACTCGTCTACGCTCAGGTAAGAACATATCTCAGTATGTACAGTACAAGTACTTAGTTACTTCCCACCTATGCAAATTAGCCTATTGTGCATGTACTTAATACTTTCAGATCAATGGGGGGCCCATTGGTGATTATTGGTCGCCATCATCTACAGTTTTGCTATGTCTCGATCAGACAAAGTACATGTAAATTAGCAAATGTATCAAACAAATAAATTGAAATTAATAGTAAAAAAAACACTCATCCAACAACACGACTACTCTAAAACAACACAATTGCTCTCTCATTCTCTCTCATATATAGCCAGCTTGCGCTCACCCGCTGAGTGTGGTGTTTTCCCGAGGCGGCACAGACGAGCTTAAGACGTGAAAGAGGCAGTCAAAAGGAGAGTAGACATTAGAACAGTCTATGAGCCCCGCGCTTGTCATTCAACCTCTGTCGTACCAGAAGACCAGCATCGGGAGATGCCACATTGAGTGTGCTCCTCGTTCTATTTATTTTAGACTTCTTAACAAGTGAAGCTTACTGCCAAATTCTACAGAGCTGGCCCCAAATCAAGAGAGAAAAATGTTTCTAAAGAAGGCAAGCACAGTTTTGACTAATTTAATGAGCAATGTGAGCTGGGAGAAGAATGGCGGCGCGCTGGGACGTTTGACGGAATAGAGCAAATCCCCGTATTGGTCGGAGGAGTGAAACTTTTTTTTCCCAGAGAAATTGGACTTGTAATAGGTGCTGAGACGGCTTTGATTAGTCCAGACAGCCTGTGTGTGTTTGTCGGTTTCTGTCAAGATAATCATGGAAGTCCACAAATTTCAATTCTCCGCGGGCGCAGAGCTTTCATCTGTTAATTATCCCTCAAAATCTGTTGTGGTGATGTTTCACATGTCACTCAGCCAGATCGAGGGAAATGATGTGCAAAGTTGCTTTGAATGCAACTGGTCCAAGCTGTGAAAATGCACAACTTTTTGCAGCAGATTGAGTCACACAAGGAGTAGATGTCAGGTTTTAGATGAGGAACAATTAATGCAACAATCTCAGACTTATTATTAGGAATAACACAACTGTAGCTTTCAACACAGTTCAGGCCAAAGTCAGAATTGTTGTTGCCTCAGACAATCCAGTATTGTTGTTTTTTTTTCCCTTCTCACTCTTAGCGCCCTCCTCTCTGTCCCTTTTCACATTTTGTCAGGTCATCTGAACTGATGTTTGCAGATGAATTTACAGTTTTGTCTGTTGTATGAAAGGGCCGAGGGTGAAGTCTCTGGCTCCATGCTCCGTGCGTTCTACTGTGGGTCACATTGGTACAGCTCTATATCTCTCTCTATATCTTTCTCATAGTTCTCATTGAATACGAGGTCCTTTTATTGTCAACTGCATTATTAATAGAGCCGTGTGAATACTGTGCAAAAGCCATTGAATCACAATGGCCTCAGTGTGGTGATGTGGGGTCCCCTCAGAGCACTTGATGCTCGACTGCATATAGCAAGCTGATTTGACTCAAGCTATTATGCTATAGGAGGCTGAATATATTCACTTTCCATATTAACCTTGTATGTATGCATGATTATTTTATTTCACATTAACTTATAACCTGCCTATTAACCTCTACAGCTATGATGTGAGTAAGTATTACTGAACGGTATATATGCTTTTATTTGTTTTAGGGATAGTGTCCAACAATAGACTGAGTCCATTGGGAAAATGCTTGGTGCCAGGTTATCGCATGAAGTTGAAATCAAATCCAGGTGGACTGACATGCAAAATCTGATCAATGAAGACAGTTAGACACCTCTTAATTCAAAAATCTGATGTTTTGTGATGAACCATTTCCCTTCTTCAGGAACAGAGTTAGTGAAAGGGGCTGGGTAGGAAAAAAAAAGTGTAGGTACTACTAATATCGAATAAATAAAAGTATCAAAAGCAGGTACTGAGGAAAAAAAATAAAAACTCTTTAGAGATTTGGTTGCCTGTTGAGTCCAGAAACAGCATTAAGGGAAGTTACTCAAATAAATGATACAAATTCAAGTATTTTTACTGGAATAAACGATTATTATTCTTTTTTCTGGTTCTAGATGACCAACATTTTGTTCAGATATCGGTACCATAAACCAAGTATCATTAAAGTACCGGCATTTGAAAAAAACGTATTAGTGACTGAATAGCCCACAAGCTGTTGAAGTGACAAATAGCAAATATAAATCAAAAATACTGTCACATTCTGGAGACTTACAAACACACGTTCTCTACTCACGCTACTGCATAGGTTTCAAAACATGCACAAATACAAATACAAATACGTCTTATGAAATCATGGATTTTCCCCAAGACAAAGGCTTGTACGTCAAGATAGGTTACTAAACTTGTATCCATTTCATTCGAATGGCAAGAATCAGACTGACACGTGCATTTTGTATTGTTGTGTAAGGAGAAAAAAGAACCCAACGTTCTATGTGTTCTGGCTCACATAATGCTCCGAGCTAAAGAAATCCTTCACCTGTCTGGGGCACAGTTATTCTGGGCATGGCCCCGAACTCACCTTTGTCAAGTGGTTGCCCTGGATTTATCTGAACAGGACGAGCTGTGCTGCTCTCGGAGCTCTGACTAGAATAAAAAAAGACTGAGTCATTCATAAAACTGCTTAGAAATTCCTGCAAACAAAGTTGGCAAATATACTGCTCCCAGGGTGAGATGGGGGATGTAAATCGTGAATTAGCTTTGGCTATAATGTTGTAGCATAATAATACAAATAATAAATAATAATGCATCGGTTTTATATAGCGCTTTTCTGGACACTCAAAGATGCTTTACATTGCATTATTCATTCACTTGGTGGTGGTAAGCAACTATTGTAGCCACAGCTGCCCTGGGGTAGCCTGACGGAAGCGAGGCAAGCAGTCTGCGCCATCGGCCGCTCCGACCACCACCAACCACTCACTCACTCATTACGTTCGCTAGGCTTCCTGGTGTTACTAAACGGTCTCCCATCCAAGTACCGACCAGGCCCTTCCCTGCTTAGCTTCCAAGGTCTGACGGGATCAGGCATAGCATGAAACACTTGTCCCTATTCAAATAACCTTGAACAATTAAAATACATTTTGAAGTGTATACCGCGAGGGCCACAGGTCATTTTTATAGTTATAATAGTTATAATTGGTTGGATTTTATTTTTTAAGGGGAGACACTACGGGCAAAACTCTTTATTTTTTGTATTTTTTTTCTTCCGATTTTGAGCTAAACCTCTATAAACCTTCACCTGGAAAGAAATGACATTTTTAATCATTGCACTGATTCAATGTTTCCCCATAGATTTATTTGGGAAATTGTTATTTCAAGAGCCATTTTCTCGAAATGCATTTTTTTCTCTCATTGGTGCGACAACATCTCCAAATCAGTAGCACCTACAGAAATATAAATATGCATCAGCAGGGACCTTAAGACACTTCCATACTCCTCGTGCTTACTGTAGTTTAGGCAACACAAAAGCCTTATGCCTATGCCAGGGTTGGGCTTCTTCTTCACCATGAGCTCTGAGCTGCCTCTGATGTGTGCGCTCCAGCCCCCAGCTAATCCGGATAATGCCCTGATGCTGTGTGGGTGCCTCGCTGTATCGGCTTCTTCAGCACATCATACCGGGCTTGGCAGGCTTTGGTAGTGGTATTTGGAAAAATGTCCACTGACAATATGAAGGTGGATCCAGGAGCATTGTAATGGCTGTGTTTTGGATGCCGAGCCCCGCAGGACAATCGGAGATGTTGGGTTTACATGCTTCTCTGTCTTTTCTGAGGTTTTCACGCGCAGCTCAAAGGCAGAGAAGGGATCGAGAGCATCTAAATTGCCAGAAGGGGAGTTGGAAAGGTTGTGTTGCTTTGTTAGCCCGGTGCTTGACAGACAGCCTGCCTAAGCTATTCCACAGTCCACACCTACAGTCCATCGTAACACAGAAAGAGCTACAACTGTCTTGGGGCGTTGCACCTGCTGCAAAAAGAAAATCCAATCAGCACAGACTGTGAGGACCTTTATTTGGAAGTAAAATGCATGCAGTTTTTGTATTGGTTCTTTGATGAAAGTGACACAGAAAGGAAAATAGTGTACATGTTGCTTTACCTTATGTTTCAAACTTCAAAGTGTTCATAATGAGTCTAAAACTTAACCAGAATTTGAGAATGAATGATACAAGAAGCATGTCAGCTGTATTTTACCCTTGTCCAATGCACATTTTGTCATTGCACTTTATTGAAGTACAGACATTTCTTCAGCAATGTAAGGACTGGGTTCTTGAGGTTCCCTCAAAGCTTTTTCTAGTGTGAATTGAAACGACACACTGGGGACTGTAATGTGACCAAGTGAGGGCAATGGTTCCTATTTATAATACTCAAATTGTTCGATCCACGCCACTGGTTGAACCAGAAATATTTTATCATATGCACCTAAAGGCTACGCAGGTTTGTTCACTAAAGTGACAGAAAAACATGATTACAGGACAGAAGTTAATTTCATAATGTTTATGATATATTTTTGGCTATATAAAAATAACATTTAAAATAAGACATGGTTCTCAAACTCAACTCAAACTCAAACTTTAAGAGTCAAATCACATTGTACAGCATCCCCATTCACAATTGTTTATAACAAAATAAAATAATGCAGTCCCATTAGTGAGTCCAGTGGTTACTGCGCCCGGATCCAAAGGCCGCACAGCGCGCACAGAAAAAGGGGGAGACTCCCGCCAGCCGAATCAATCAATGGTTTTGTATAGCCCAATATCACAACAGGAGTTGCCTCACAGGACTGCACCAAACATCAAGGCAATAAAACAGAACAGTAAATAAGACAATGTAAAGTTCAGGCAAATGAAGTGTCCAGGCAAACATGAAGTCCAAATAAGCGTTAGCAGCAGGTGGTGACGAGCCTCGTGGGTGTCCCCCGTCCTCAGACAGAGGAAAAACAAAACAAAAAAACAGGGGGAAAGAGAGAAACCTCGGGGAGAACCACAGAAGGAGAGATCCACTCCCATGGACTGACAGGCTATAGAGACCCACGGTCGATGGGAGTCCCCAGACGGGCCAAGATCGCAGAACGTCCAGTCCTTGTTGGAGCTTCAGTTCTTCTTGTCCAATCCCTGTAGGCGGGGTTCCTCCATTCCTCCAGAGGTCCGGGCAACATTGATACATTCAGTCTACATTAAATTCAAAGTGCCGCGCCACCCTTTCTCCGTACCGCAGCAGGTCAATCCCAGAGCTGCCGAGGACTAGAAAGACTAGGGCCCATAAGCCACACGCCAGACAATTCACTTGAAACCACGAGACCGCTCCAACGCTTACCCAAGAGGGCCACGCCACCATCTCTAGCTACTGCGCTCGACTCCTACAGCAGCTCCTGTGCGCCTTTTCGTGCCCAACAGCACCTTGGAGCTCGAGTCTCGCCGCCATGACAGCTGCGCCAGCGTGTGAAGTCACGGGGTGGGAGGTCAGGTGAGGAAAAGAACGGAGAAAGGTAGTGGCCTTTTATAGGAGGGGAGGGGAAGCGCTACCACATTAAACACAATGTGAAATTAGATAATTGGGCTTTCAAGACCGAATGGACTCGGTTTTCGAACCACTGTCTTTGTAAGTCCAATCAATCGAATTAGCTGAATTATCTTGACGTAAAAGCCAAAGATTGATGTAGCATCTTCACAGGCTGGGTCCGTAACTGTGTCCGGCAGTGGTTACACAGCCACAAGGCAATCTCTGATTCAATCAAACAATGGAGAGCTAAATCATCCAGGCCAAACAATTTATAGGTCCAATAAACCTTTTTTGTTTTAAAATGTGATGTATATACCTGGATGACACTAGCCTGGTCTTACCCTATACCCTCGTACTCATTTCTTATAGAGGGTCTGGAACTTCACAATTGAGCTCTATTTTCAGGTGGGAGGGGTGAACTATTTTGAAACGATTGGATCTGTTTTGTAAAACTACAACCAGCAAATGCTTGATGTCATCTACAACACCCGCCTCCCCCGCTCGCTGAACGCGGCCACTGAGATCAGGCCCAGACGTACATGTAGGGAAATTATAATTGGCTGGAGTTTACGGATGGCAAAGGCCAAGCTAAGATGATACCAATATATTACATTAAACATACCTGGATCCTTTAGCTTTCCATTGTTGGGTATGACTCTCACCTATCTCTCTTTTTCTCTCCGTACTTATGTGGTAATACACTGACATCCTTTTGTGTTTCAAGTATCAGATCTAAATTCCAGTCCTAAATATGTCTTAACAACATCTAAAATACAGTTATTCAAAACAAACAACAAACCCAAGGGTATCAACGTGACGAGAGTTGTAACTTACCTGTATTTATTCACTTTTCAAATGGAATGTGAACAGACTTTTAGCCTGGCTATTTAGACTTTTTGAAAGTGTCTTTGTTCACCTCTTCACACGTAAAGTCTCAATGTCAGAGCTATTAGTGCTGAATACAGAATACAGAGCTGCTCTAAGCTGCATTTGGTATTTACTGATGAGACACATTTATAGGCTACAGTTTTGTTCTATGTCATGTTTATGGTTCACTGTCGGTTTTAATACATTTGTCAAACAATATAGTATGGAAAAAAATACATAAACTGTTCCATTTTTACCTTTAGGACCTTGTAAGATACTTAATGGCTAGCAGTTCTATCTCTATTAAGAAGTATCAGCAGTAATCATTTAATTGCATGAGCTTTCAGGTTACGTCTTTAGCCATTCACTCTAAGCTGCACAAATTGCTCTTTAAAGCAAACGCTCAAATTATCATAATTAGGGGGGGGGGGGGGGGGGGGAATTCTGGTAAATAATGACCACACACATAATGCAGACCACATGTGTACCTGGTGTTGTCACAATACTAAAATGCCAAACTACTATACTAAAATACCAGTAATAAATTGACTCAAATATATAGTATTCCCATGCGGTGTCCCTCACAGCGGTTAGCGCTCGTGCTTCAAAGCTAAAAGGTCCAGTTCGATCCCCGACCGAAGGGGGGCTGTCTGTGTGGAGTTTGAATGTTCTAACTGTATCTACGTAGGTTTTTTTCCGGGTATTCCAGTTTCCCCTACCACTAAAAACATGTACAATAGGCCAGCGTGAATGTAGTGTGTGAGTGAGTGAGTGAGTGGTGGTGGGTGAAGGGGTCGATGGCACAGACTTGTTGCCCCGCTTCCGTCAGGGCAGCTGTGGCTACAACACTAGCTTACCACCACTGAGTATGGAGTGACTGAATAATGACTATAGTGTAGCGCTGTATTATTATTACTTTTCAATCTATAAAGACCGTCTATGTGTCTGTACTAAATGAAGAATTAATTTGAGAAACTTGGTATAATAATAATAATTATTATTATTACCATCTTCTCAGATACGCGGTTTACGCTGGAGGCTCCTGTTTAATTTTAGCACGTGGTCTTGTACTATAAAAGAGTTTAGATAAGTGCGGAGGCGGAGTTGGCTTCTGTCCAAAAACATGAGTCCTGTTGCATTGTTTTTAAACCTAATATATGGTATAGATTTAGCATTTATTAGTAATGGAAGATTTTCCTTTATTTATTATTATTATGTGACAACCCTGGTACGTCGCCTACCGCACAGCAAAGCCATTGGGGTGATGGTGGCTCAGGTGGCTTAGAGCAGGTGTCTCATAACCAGTAAGGTAAAGGTTTGACCCCGGCTCTGACCTGTGCATTTTGTCTTTGTGTGCTCTACACTTAACCCACCTTGAATGGTTGTGTGTGACTGGTGATAGTCAGAGGCTGTTGGTGCAAATTGGCAGCCATGTTTCTGTCAGTCAGCGGCACATCAGCTTTTGCTCCCGAAAAAAAAAAAAAAAACATGAGTCCGAAAATATCTTCAAGTACACGTCTATAACATGCACGTATTCACCTGAACACAACACATACTTTGTTTATTCTTAATTCAGACAAGTTGACTCCTAAATGCAATTCAAGTGATCATTTTGCATGTGTTTAAAAATAGTCTGCTGCGCTGATAGTCTGTTATGTATGTGCAGGCGCAGCAGGGTGTGGGTAAAAACAAACTGTATGAATAAAACATGTTCGCTGGTCGTTTTATCTCGCCCCGGCTCTTCTAATGCTCATTACTGCGACTACGCTCTCCTCTGTGCCTCTTCCTCCTCACACACTTGCCTTATGTTTCTTTGTTGATGATTTATTTTCTGCTCCTAACACAGTTCAGTCACTCTATGGCATAACCTTGGAACTTCACAAAAGAGAGAGAGAAAAAAAAAAAAAACATCCTGTAAAAAATAAATAAATAAAAAAAAACACTTTTGGCAGATACGTCCTCATTTTCACTGCTAATAGAGGTCAAGCTCGAAGTGATCTCTGAAATCCACAGTAGTGTAATTGGACTTGGTCTCAATTTGAGTTTTTTTTTTTTTGCTTATGCCATAGAGAGGTTTGGGGACTAAAAAAAAACGAGAAAGGAAAGAAAATTCAAAGAGATGTTCACTATCAGCGTGCATGTGAAGATGATGATATAAGAGCAGCTTGAAAATTAATAGGATATTTTTTGCACCTGCGGCTCGCACTTGGTCCTGTACTTCCTCATCTCATGCATTGCAAAATAGAAAATCTAATTGAAGTAAATTCAATGCATATGTAGTGAGGTGGGGTAGGTGTCCCTGCATTTGGACAATTAAATGTAGGGGGCGCGCTATAAAAAGGGCCATTTCAGTCTCACCTGCCCTCTCACCTCTCTGACGTCACACCTGCTGCGGGACACAGCGGGGCTGGCGGCTAGTCTGGTTGTTCGTTGTGTCGGGAGCGTCAAGCCGGCAACGTAGGCTTAAGGCCAACAACTTTTGAACTACTTCCATGCCTCGTTGGTAAGCGCGTCCCTCATAGTTTGTACGATCAATGCGTGTGCGTTTATAAGTTCCTACTGTTCAGACAGCGCCGATGCCGGTCCGAGTGGTGCCGTATAGCTGGATGCGGTCCGGGGTCTGCGGGCTCGTAGGGTGTCGCGCTGTCTTTCGTCAACTGGTAGGATCTTTGTTTTCTTTGTGCCTGGTTACATGTATTTTAAGTTTACTCTTGTTTACCCTGTATTCGCAGGGTCCTGGCAGCACCATCATGCCTCCCCTGCTGTTACCTGTGCGTCCACTGTCTGTTAAGATGTCTGTCTTGTTGCGCTAAATGCGCTTCTCCTCCTGTACATGTGCGCTGGACTTTACTTTTAACGAAAGAAGTGAAACATGATTTTACCCAATGGGGAATCTAACTTATATAATAAAATCAAGACATATTTTGTAAATCATTTGCCTCTGCCCGGTCCTTTTTAACGAACCTGTGTGCCTTAAGTTGGAACCTTAAGAAGTTTTCCCAGTTATACTGGGTGGCGTTGTGGCAACCTTATTTATTTTAAGCCAACTATTTCGCATCACCCCCACTCTGCTACACATAGTAAGACAAATATGCAGTAGTGGAAGTCAATAAAAATGAGACGAGAGTAAAGCTTGACTCCACTTCTTTAAGTTTTAGTAAAAACGCCTGCTCTCTTAAAACCGGAAACTCCAGCCTCTGCTGTCCCGTCTGAATAAAAGTCTTAAGTGTTTGAGTCCTTTGAATTAGTGTCCACCACACCGTAGCCAGTACAAAGTACAGATGCACTTTGGTGATTATGAGGATTTTATTCAAAATGATTTAGCAGGAAGGTGCAGATTGCCCCAGCTCGGTAGGTTGTAGTTTTCTCCTCAGACCTAAGATTAGGATTCAAGGCTTGATCAGGGTTCCCACTCTTAACTTGGAATAATTTTCCAAGTGGTTCAGGGTTTTCCAGGACATTTTAAAGTGCAAAATTACGCTATTATATTGTCTAAGCACTAAGCAATTCTTTGCAACAAACTCGGCACTCTCTAGTGTAGTTATGGGATCTTCGGCTCTTTTTGGTGAACCGGATCATTTGAATCGGCTCACCAAAAACAGCCGGTGTAGCGTCGAGATGCACTTCTTTGTCGAGCGGCACTGAAAGTTCCACTGCTCGTGCTTCCAGTGCTAGTTTTGTGTGTTAAATGCGTTTACACTTTGTATTACATCATTTAGGATTTGAGACTAATCCTAACCTTAAGGGGGTTCAGATTAGGGGGTTCTTGCCAAAAATACTTGGCAAGAACATGTTTTCCATCCACTATTATAGCTTAAAATAATAATGTATGGAAAACATGTTCTTGCCAAGTATTTTTGTCTTTACTATCCACTTAAACTCATCCGTAGCTGAACGTGTATTATTTGTAACAGGTACAACTTTTAATGTTCTACAAAGCTTTCGAGTGTCTCCTTACGTCACATTGAGTCATAGGCTACTGGTAATGTTGACCAAAACTCAATTTAAAGATTGTTGCCAGTTTTAGTAACACAGCGGGCTTTGGCTTTGTTCTTGCTTTTGTATGAAAGGGCAAAGGTACCGGATTGATGCTCTAAAAATGCATCCTCCAACAGATTCTCGGGCAGGATTTGCGATAGGGAGCTGTTTAGAAGTCTCACTGCGTTGCACCTCCGAGGGCTTATCTCCAGGGAAGTGCGGAGAGAGCTTCATTTGTACGTAAGCAGCAGTATACCTACGGAATACATTTTTATGTTTATGTTATGGCATGTCTGCTCAAGCGAGGAAGAAAATAAATAATTTGGGCGATCATTGCTCATTGGAATCCAAATCCAAGGCCATGGTTCTCCACCGGAAAAAGATGGCTTGCCCTCTCCAGGTCCGGTGGAGAGTCCTTCCCTCAATTGGAGGAGTTCAAGTATCTCTAAGTCTTGTTCACGAGTGAGTGATGGAGTGTGAGATTGATGAATGGATCGGGGCTCTGTCTGCGGTGACACGAGCGCTGTATAGGGCTGTTGTGGTGAAGAAGGAGTTGAAAACTGTTGATTTACCAGTCGATCTACATTTCTTCCCTCACCTATGGTCACGAGATCTGGGTAATGACCGAAAGGACAAGATCCCGGAAACAAGCGGTCGAAATGAGTTTCCTCCACAGGGTGGCGGGGCGCACCCTTAGAGATAGGGTGAGGAGCTCAGTCACCCGGGAGGAGCTCGGCGTAGGACCGCTGCTCCTTCACGTTGAGAGGAGTAGCTGGGGTGGCTTGGGCATCTGTTTCCCCCCAGAAGAGCTTTATTTACCAAACAATTTGCAAAACAGATTCACTAAGAGAAAAAGTAGATATGATCTAAAAGGTACTAAGCTTTTTACAAAACCCAATGGTGTCGCTCTGTGGAACAGTCTTGATTGTAAAATTAAAACTTCTAAGTCCATTTGCGTGTTTAAGAAGTATGTTAACTTATCAATGTTACAGAAATATGATACTGCGGAGTAGCAGATCAACTTTATTTATGTATTTTTGTGTTTTGATGTCTTGGACCAAAAAAAAAAAGAAAAAGAAAAAAGATGGCTGCACGAGACAGCTTAAAAGTTAAATGAACTGGAACTGTAAAGGATTTTGTATTGATGGGGGCAGACGTTATAAGTTTTTACTTCTTTCTGCTCCTTTTCATTCATGTTAAATGCTGTTGTTGCATTTGTTTTTAAATGAATGAAATAAATAAAAAAAATGAAAAATGAAGAGCTGGAGGAAGTGTGCACGGATAAGGAGTCCGGGCATCTCTGCTCAGACTGCTGCAAACGCAAAACGGCCCCGGGTTAGATGGGAAGAAAATGTGAATGGAATAGGCCAAAAACATATTTTTGTTCTTAGTTTGAGGATTGATTTAGAAAGATTGAAACCATGTCTTCTTTCGGTTATGCACATATAGAGCAAACTGCAACAGCTAGTGAACTTTTAAACTCATTAGTTGAGCGGGGCGATTTGGTCCATAATGAAGCCTAGGCGGTAATTCAACCTGGTAGACGAACACAGCATCATCAACCTTCAGCCAATGATCGCTCCCGAAAGGTCCACACCTTCACATCAGCGTCAGAGCCGCACCTCCGTAGCAGCCAATCATCGCCATCGGTCTCGCTTTTAAGCGCCAGTAATCGTATACTGTTTGCTTCCCAGCGCGCTGCGACACTTCCGTGTCCCCGCGTGTTGCCTGGGGCTACCGGTGCTCACCTGCTCTCTCTGTGGCGACGATTCTCCGGGCGCCATCATTGGCGAGGCCGGGCCGCTCGGCTTCCTCGTGGCTCGCTACGGTGCCCCAAGCGCGTGGTCGCGGGTTTCCTGCCGTTCGTTTTCTCCTCGATAGCGTGTCCCTGAACGCTGCTTCGCCGGACCGACGCACGCTGCTGTGACGCGTCCGGTTCTCGCGTGGTTCCCTCATGTGGCTCTCCCGGACCTGCTTTCTCCTCGATGGCGTTTCCCGACGCTCGCTCCCCTGGACCCCAGTGCCTGCCCCTGATGCTGCCGGGGCGGGCAACCTAGGTGAGCGTATGCACCCGCACCCGCACGTACGCGCGCTCATGAGCTTGTCTCATGATCTTGGGCAGTAATTCATGCGCTGTTCGCAACGCGGACCGGTAGTCTATTTCTGCTCGCTTTTTGTACTCTATTCAGCGCACTTGTTCAGCATTATACTGCACCGTCGTCGTCCGCAAACTCCACCGCAGGGGCTCTTGTTTCGTTACTTTGCCGTATTTTGTCGATCACCTCGCTCTCGTTACTGTCGTGGCGCTCAGAGCGGTTTTCTGCACGCAACTACGCAAAGTGCGTAGGAACCCCGCAGCGCAGGGCCCTGCACTCAGTCGTACTACGGCGTTTCGCTGATTGCACAATGCTTGTTACGGGGCCAGGCTCTCTTGACGCACGCGCTCATTCTCCGCCTACTTGCTGCATCTTAGTGTTTTGCACGTGGCCGTCTGCTGACGTGGATGAGGGGGAGAGACCTACAGTTTCTCCGTCCCCTCCAGGCACGAGTGCTACTCCCCTGTCTCCGTCTGTCTGTCTCCGTTGCTCGCCTCCCCCCTGCGTGGGCCACGGCTTCGTCATGCGTCCTGGGCGCTGCCCAGGTTCCTCTGCTCGGACTTGTGGCTGCATCGCCACACATTTACACTGTCATGTCTAGCGGAGTATCGGGACAGTGGTGTATAGACAGAGTGGGCGTTCACGCGGTTTTTTCCAAGAGGAGCTGACTCCACATGGTTCTCATGAGCGCAGTTACTATGGTTCTCAATGTGCGCGGTCCGAGGCCCTGTCCATACGAAGTCAGGCGAGGACCAAACGCAAAGATGTTGTCAATCAGTGAATCGTCCATACGAGTCTGGCGTTTTGGGGGCCTGTAAACGAACTTTCCAAACTTGGTCCCGGAGCGAAAGATATCAATACGCGTACATGGCTGTTTCAACGTCTCCGTAACTTTCACTTGAAGGATAACATCATAGTACCAGAGAGGTGTCTGTTATTCTTAATCTACTGACCTTGAAATGAGTTTCATTTACAGATCATGATTTTACTTACTTCACCGTAATCACAAGTCACGGGTGACAGTAGGGAACCGCGGCTGCGTCAGCCCGTGTTTTTGGACTGACAGTCAAAGTTGGTAACTGACAGGTTTGTCTGCTTTAGTCGTTACGTTGGAAGAGAAACTCGTCTCTCCAATCTTAAATCTCAAATCTGTTTCGTTTTCCCTGGTTACATTCCACGAAGTTACTGCGCATGCGCCCTCTACATTCTGTCTATTACCTGTGTTGGCATTGCAGCGCCACACACAGGCTGGCAGATGAATCACGCAGTTTTCACAGACTGAATCCAGTCACGTGGACGTACGCACTTACTAAGCTGCCTTCATGCTTACAAAGCAGCTTCTGAAGTATAAGCGTTTTTTTTTCCGTATGGATAAAGAAACGACTTGGACATGTGGCTGTCTTCTGCTCGCCGGTCTTTCGGGGCCGAAACGGCTCGTGTTTTGGGGGAGTACTATCTCTAGGCTCCACCAAGCGCTAATTTCAACTATTGCTTTTACCCAGCGCAGACTAATCTCGAGAATGGAAGCTATTCCTCTTCCATCATGACAACGCTTCTGCATCATTTTATCGGGTCCCAAAGCGGGCGCTCATCACCCAGCATTCGCTCCAAACATTTCTTCAGCAGCTACGCTAATTCATAGCAGCTATGCACAAATAACTGGTGGTGGTTCGTTCGTCATAACATGTTCTATGTCATCAAGGTTCCGCCACTACGGCACGTCCTCAAACGCCATTACGGCAAGCCTTCTCTACGGCTCGGGCTTTCTACGCCACTACGGCACGGCTCTATGCCTACGGCACGGCGTGCTACGCCACTACCTCACGGCTCTCGACGCAATTACGGCTCAGCCTCTCCACCGCACAGCGCTCTCTACGGCTCGGCAGCCTTACGGCACGGCCTCTCTACGCCACTACGGCACAGCCTCTCTACGCCGCACGGCACGGCTCTCTCCGGCTCGGCCGCTACAGCTCGGCCTCTCTACGCTACTACGGCAGCTCTCTACGCCACTACGGCACAGCCTCCACGCCACACGAAACGGTCGCTGTACGCCACTACGGGACAGCGCTCTACGCCTCTACGGCGCGGCTCTCTACGGTTCGGCCTCTCCACGGCTCGGCCTCCCTACGCCACTACGGCACAACCTCTCTACGCCACACGGCGCTGCCTCTCGACGAATAGAGAGGGCTCTCTATGCTACTACGGCACGGCTCTCTACGGCTCGGCCTTTCCACGGCTCGGCCTCCCTACGCCACTACGGCACCGCCTCTCTACGCCACACAGCACGGCCTTCCAAGGCCTGGCCGCCTGCGGCTCGGCCTCTCTATGCCACTACGGCACAGCCTCTCTACGGCACAGCTCTCTACGCCGCTCGGCCTCTCTACGGCACGGCCTCTCTACGCCACTACGGCACGGCCTCTCTACGCCACTACGGCACAGCCTCTCTACGCCGCACGGCACGGCTCTCTCCGGCTCGGCCGTTACGGCTCGGCCTCTCTACGCTACTACGGCAGCTCTCTACGCCACTACGGCACGGCCTCTCTACGGCTCGGCCACCACGGCACGGTCGCGTATGCATTACGGCACGGTCGCGTATGCATTACGGCACAGCCTCTCTACGGCACAGCGCTCTACGCCTCTACGGCGCGGCTCTCTACGGTTCGGCCTCTCCACGGCTCGGCTTCCTTACGCCACTACGGCACGACCTCTCTACGCCACACGGCGCTGCCTCTCGACGAATAGAGAGGGCTCTCTATGCTACTACGGCACGGCTCTCCACGGCTCGGCCTTTCCACGGCTCGGCCTCCCTACGCCACTACGGCACCGCCTCTCTACGCCATGGCACGGCTCTACGGCACGGTCGCTCTACGGCACGCTTCTCTACGCACTACGGCTACGTCCTCTCTACGCCTCACAGGCGCTCATCTCTCCGAGTAAGCGTTAGCTTCAATCCAAAATATCATCTTACATTCATTTCATGCGCTACGTCGCTTGACTAACTGGCTCGACCCCGGCTTCCTCTTTTGGGGGAAGATATCCCTAACTCCAAGCTGTTTAACTACACTGACTTGTACATCGATGTCTAACGCCGGGGTCTGATCGCCAAAACTAATACTCATCAATAATCTCCCTAATCACTGCCTTCATCTGTGTGAGTCTATTCAGGTTGAAATGAAGCCTAGGCGGTAATTCAACCTGGTAGACGAACACAGCATCATCAACCTTCAGCCAATGATCGCTCCCGAAAGGTCCACACCTTCACATCAGCGTCAGAGCCGCACCTCCGTAGCAGCCAATCATCGCCATCGGTCTCGCTTTTAAGCGCCAGGAATCGTATACTGTTTGCTTCCCAGCGCGCTGCGACCCGCCTCCACCCCATCTCCGCTCTTTCATCTCGGCGCTACCCGAGCATTTCGATGATCTTCTATACCACCACCAGTGTCCAGGCTCCGGGGGAAGATATCCCTAACTCCAAGCTGTTTAACTACACTGACTTGTACATCGATGTCTAACGCCGGGGTCTGATCGCCAAAACTAATACTCATCAATAATCTCCCTAATCACTGCCTTCATCTGTGTGAGTCTATTCAGGTTGAATTCATGTGTGATGAGGCAGTCGTAAACAAGCCAAATGAAAACATCTAAATGAATGAAGGTTTCTATTCCACTATCTGTAACAGCCGCTCGTATGGACAGATGTATGGACAGTGTCAAAAAAAATAAAAGCTTGAAATAGATAATTTCATCTTGTTTACATGCCAAATTCACTTCGCAGCTACTTCTGATCAGTAGAAAAGCTGTTGAGTGCTTGCTGCACTGGGTATCTGGCATCAAAACTTTCCCCCCTTAATCTAGTTTTAGAAATGACTTGTTTTTGTAATTTTAATAACTTGTTCTCATGTTAACTGAGAGATAAAACAAGAATGTTGGTGTGCCCGATAGGAAATTATTGATGCAATCCAGAAACTTTAACAGCAAACATAGTTTTCTGCATTGTATTTCATATGATATTTCTGAGCCCTGTTATTTCTTGTTTTCCTGTTGTGCTTTAGAGATGAGCCAGTTATAGACTGCTCTATACTGACTGAGCTCCAATATATTGAAAGCAGTTCTTGGAAATATCATGTGCCATTTTTCGCAGGTAATAGTTGTGTCTTTTCTAAGACGGTAATGTCCTGCATTTGTGACCCTCGTGCTAAATTTACAGCAAAATAGGGCAATATAGTTTGGTTATAATGAATTTGGTAGTAGTTTTCAATGATAAGAACAATAAAAAACAGATTTGCACGCAGCTCAACCTCTCTGCGCTCTGTGAAATGCTCTTGTTTATTGCCGTCTTTGTGCGTGTGGAGAGCACTCAGCCAAGATCAGGGGGAAAATAATGAGACACTGCAATATATGAAAAGACAAGCTGGGAGCTCATTTCAAGAGTGTTTGAGGAGGGATCAGTGTAAGAGGCCTTTTTTCTGATTGATAATCACTCCGAAGAGCGTCTGCAGCTGTCCGGGATCTGCAGGCCAAACAACACGGCAAACAATCAGGCCGATATTCACCAGCCTGTTGCACGCACACATACACATATAAATGCACCTGTTTCTCTTACGGGAAAATAAGAAAAGGTTATAATGACACCTGTGGCTAAAACTTACGATGTTAACTTTTTTTTTTAAACTATCCTGCAGCCATTGCCAGAGAAGACACTTAGTTCAGGTTATTTGAGGTAAGAAAGTTTTGCAGCTGTTTTGTGTATATTTTTTAAATTCAGTTTTAAAAATGTGAACTGGAGGAAGCCCACTTACTTCCGCCAACCCTGACAGGAGTCGTCAATAATCAGTAGCAGCATAGATGCAATCACATACAGTTCTTTTATTGCATTCTGTACGACACACAAGAACATTGTTATTTCTTCAAAGGGAGATCAGGCTTCTCATTTTGCCCTAAGATGTATAATTTATACAACGCTCAGCTCTGACCTTATGAGCTCCCACACACTGAAAACAGATAAGTGTGTGCAGCAGCTCTTGGATAACTCTAGTGTCTGTCTTAGTACAAGAATCATATCATACACTTCGGACCTGGCCTGACAAGATGAAAACTGTACACAGATGTAATAAATTCAGCCAATAATGTAATAATACATCAATTTGACACAAATGTCAGGTTTTTTAGTAAATTGTAATTCCGAGGGCAAGGCCGTGGGAACCCAGGGTGCTGAGGGCGCTGCAGCACCCCCTGGTGGATAGTTTGCAAATTGCAGGCAATATTATTAAATAGGAAATATGCACAGAAAAAGGGGTTTTGGGGTAAACTTTATCCCTCAGTTTCAGTTTCAGTTTAGTTTATTACAAATATACGGTAAAAGCATTTTATCATTCATTCATAGATGATAGTGCATATTCATAAACGGGACACCCTTGAAGCAACATTTATGGGGCCCATCCCTCAGCACCTCCTAACTAAAATGTCTTCCCACGGTCCGAGGGCCATTTTCTCAAAATGCATTTTTCTCACATTGATGTGACAATGTCTCAACGCCAATAGCTCCACAGACATCAAACTTTCCAACCTTGGACTGAACAATACTCTTTTTCAGTGGAATTTTTTTTTATATCTGAGTCCTTTATTGAGCTTTGAATTTCAAAAAAATAAGGTGAAATAAAAATGTTGACACAAAATAGTTTTTACACAAAAAACTGCTTATTTTAAAACTAAACTAGATAGCCAAAATTCCCTCTAAAAAAGGATTTGCAACTAATATGTGAACACAATAAAACCATCTATTTGAATCTGGCTCAATCCGTTGTTCAGATTTTGTCGCTGAAAAGATGGGAGATTGTTGGCATTTTTAGGCATAAAAGGCCTTATTTTTATATTAAAATAAAAATGGCTGAAACTATATTTTTGTGCTGTTTTCTCTAAATTGTTAGTTGACCTGTTATTTTGAGGCTTTTTCATTGTATATGTTGCTGTTTTTACTGTTTTATTTTGTCACTTCCGGTAACTTGTCGTATCTCACATGCCTTTTCCCACGATGGTAGCCCAGAGTGTAAAGCAGGGTCTAATGATGGAAAGATTGCCGGTTCGAGTCCCTCCTTCAACAAGTGCATGACATCGCCGTGTCCTTGGGCAAGGCACTTCAGTCACATTGCATGAATGTGGGACATGTGTGAGTGCGTGCTTGGTAGTGGTCAGATAGGCCAATGGCACAGTTTGGCAGCTTACCCGGGGCAGCTCTGGCTACAAATTAAGCCTAGGCGTTAATTCAACCTGGTAGACTAACTTCAGCATCACCGACCTCCAGCCAGTGATCGCTTCCGAGAGGGACACATCTCCATCTCCACATCAGCGTCAGAGCCGCACCTCCATAGCAGCCAATCATCGCCATCGGTCCCGCTTTTAAGCTCCAGCAATCATGGTCCGTTTGCTTCCCAGCTGCGCTGCGACCCGCCTCCACCCCATCTCCGCCTCTTCCGTCCACGGCTTCTACCTGCTGCATTTTCCCGGGTCTTCCATAACACCACCAGTGTCCAGGCTCTGGGGGAAGACATCCCTAACTCCAAGCTGTTCATCTACACTGACTTATACATCGATGGCACCGCCGGGGTCCGCCAAAACTTATACATGTCAATAGATCTCCCTAATCGCTGCTTTGGTCTGTTTCAGTCTATACAGGTGTAACTGTAGTTTGTTTTGTCAAGAAAACTAGCATCATCACACAGTGTTTTTGTTTTTTTTATTATTATCATCATTGTACCAAGCTGTGTCAGTGGTGGAAGAAGTCCTCAGATACAGGACACAGATTCAGAAACAGGAGCGGGAAACTTACTTTTAGTCCCATCAGCCACTTGGGCCACCACCAACTATTCACTCTCTCATGCACCACATTCTTACACAAGGGAAGGTGGGTGAAGTGCCTTGCCTAAGGAGACAGCGCCTTCATGCACTTTTGGGAACCTTTCAGTCATAAAATTACCCGCCTTACCATCTGGGCTATACTCTCGTGGTCCGATGCATACGAGTCACAAGATTGTGATCAAACTAAAACAAACAAAAACACGGTTTTACACAAAAGCTGATGAAAAAACAGCACATTACAGCACATACATTATTGGTTGAATTTAACACATTTGTGAAGGATTTTTGTCTTATCAGGCTAATAATGCAATAAACAGCCGATAATGTAATAATTATTACATTATCGGCCGGTAAATCGTTATTACGTTATTGGTACAACAGAGTTACATGTTATCGGCTGTTATTACGTTATCGGTTCCTACAAGGGGTTTAGCTCTTTGTTTTGAACATTTTACCTGTAGACAGTTGTTTAGATTTAAATGTCAAATATTCAACGCCTGCCTCATCTCTGTTTGGAAAATATGATGCACAGTGGCATGGCACTGGGCTATATAGGAAAAAGACACGCACATCCAAAAGCAGGTGACGCTTGCGTGCTGGATTCAAAAGTAAGATAGAAAATAAAGAAATGGTCACACAGCATGGGCACAGCAATTGGAGCTCCCAACATTTTTTTTAATCTAATAACACCATATGTGACGTTTTGGGCCACATGCCCTTAATCAGACAGGAAAATATGATAGAGACACACTTGTTTTAGTCAGAACTCAATGATCACCTGACAAATAAGATCTTTACACAGAGACAATGGTGATTAAAGATACAGTCCATGGTACTGGGCTATACCTTCATTCCACGAGATAAATGGTGAAAAACTAAGGAACCTGTTTCTAGCAACAGCACTTAAAATGCACCATATACCTTAATTAAACTTACGTGAGGACAAAGATCAATTTTGTAGGTCTTAGATTTCAAATGATGTGTTACACTGGCCTAAAGACACTTGTCCAGAAGCTTTAAGATTCTGGTAAAGCTGAACTGGAGAACATGCACTTGGTTAAGGTAAGAGGTTAACTGAATATTGTGTCATGTGTCACTCTATCGCTGTCTTAGTTCCTCCACATCTGTCCGCGGTGTTTACTGACCTCCCGCACTATAGCTAACGTAACTTTAAGCGCAAAATAAATGCATTTAATTCTCTCACCTCTGAAATATTATGGAGGGTCCAGGGCATCAAAAGGTCACCACGGAGCCAGCTCAGAACAGCTCCGAACACCGGGAAACTCCTGAGTCTGTGTGCGCTAACATGCCGAGGAGCATAGGCGCCGATTTATGTTCTTCCCGGTGGGTGCCCAGTCAATAAAAGAAAAAGGAAAAGGAAAGTCGAGGTCGGGATCGAACTGGCAGTCTCGTGGTTGGGAACTCGGCCATATGAGCTGTGGAGCTAAACAAGCGGATCCAAGTGGCGCCGCTTCACGTAAATTAACTTATGAACCGCCCCACGCTCATGTATTTGCAGAAAATGGAGTAGCGGCTGTACAAGTTAGGCTATATTTATTGAATCATTTTGTAATTGGGGAAAATTCGCCTGGGTGCCCCAAGATTTTAGTGGGTGCTCCAGCCCCGCAGCACCCACGGGATCGGCGCCTATGCCGAGGAGGGAGGCTCAAAACACGGCCACGAGAAGGAGTCACTGTGCGGGCAGCACTTTGGCTTGACTGAACATATGCGCGTTTAAAGAATAATATAATCAAAGTTTTTAAAGGGACTAGATGGAGTTTAAAAATGTTAAAATTATGTATTTTCCACCCCCTACTTGCTCCAGCAATGTCCTAATGTGTAGAATGAGCCCGGACCTGTTCACCATAACTGCCTCTAAACTCACTCTAGAAGGTGTAAATTCAGGTCCCAAGTGCCGTCATGCAGGAGCTTAATATGGAAACTGCAGTTACTCGTAAGGCCTAAGGTGGCAGTAGCGAGTATAAAAATTTAAAATTCTATCTAGTCCCTTTAACACACTTTAATAAAAGTTAATGTGCGTGTAGGCCTCCGTTCTCTTGGTAAAACAGACCGCGCACGAAGAGAAAAGTCCAGAATTCAAAGCACTGATAGCGCTTCTAATGCGCGTGGAACAGCTGTGGATTGCTGACCAGTGTGGCCTGTGTGTGTAAAAAGGGGGAAAAAAAGAAAATCTTTATAAATGTTGTTGGTGCAGCTTACATTCAGGGGCACTCAATAGTCAGGAATTTACGGTATCTCAATTTGTGTTTGTTTTTTTGGTAGGAAAAGTCACGTAAGCTTAATTATGGGAGCAACATAACCCGTGCATTGTTATATTGTAAAAAATAGATGGGACGAAAATGCCATAGCAAATTTGTTCTTGCGAGGTGCGCTGTTGGAACCGTTTGTTCGGCTGCCAACACACACTGCTTTTTGTGCAGGAATGTTTGTACAGTGAAATCCCGGTGCAATGGAACAAGTTCTGAATAAAGGGGCCCCCGGAGACTAGGCCCCCAGTGTTACCAAAAATCGTTTGCTGCTTCTCTACATAGCGGAATGCGTAGTATTTCTATTAGCCGGATCGCTTTTCCCACTCGACTTGGCAGTTTAGTTTTGGAGGAATACGGGAACTTGTCCCTTTTTCAGAACAAGATGAGCCATCGCTGTGACTGAGGTGACTGTTTTCTGTTGGCGGTTGTTTTGTTGCAGTTTACTTGTGAATATCAATAAACATATGCTGTAAAAGACATCTGGCGCGGCAGATTCAAAAAGACATTGGGCCAGACGTCTTTAATAAAAAACAAATCTTTTCTTTAGACTCTTGTTTTCATGTACGAGCATACCAAATGTGGCTAATGGCATGTTTTACTGGAGTGTAGTACCTTTGATGTACTGTGCAGAAATAACCAAACATATACCATGCAGTTCATTTTGCACTTTCTCATTACAACAGGTCAGGACTGTACGCATTTAAACCCGTTTGGGAGTGTGTAACTCAAATGGCAGGAGAAGCTCGAAATCCATGACATTTTAATTGTTAAACTCAGGCTTTAAAAAATTTACAATGTCCCCTGCATGTTTCAAGAACTGCTGGAATCGTAAATGTGACTCGGCCAAAGTTGACACAACTTATCTGAGTAAAAGTACAACTCTGAAAGGTAAGAAGAAGAAGAAAAAAAACGTTGAAATGAACATATGCACGATCAAGGCTTGGAAACATGATTATTATTGTTTTGTACATCTGTCCGCGTTAATATTTCACATTTTTTAAAGTTTAAAAAAACGTCTCTGACTGAAGTCAAACATCACTGTAAGGAATGAAAGACTGGGCTGGTTAGGAGTTTTAATTGGCCTGGAGCAACAGTGGAAAACTGTAAAAACAAACTTTGAATAAACGGCATGCTGGAAAATCATGGTGGTCCAACAAGCTATTATTTTGTTGAGGATAGGTCAGTGTTTTCCAACCAGGGGTACAACATTTGTCTTTTTACTTACAAATAGCGCATATACTGAGATATGTTCTTGCCTTAGCTTAGACGAGTTGATGCGCACCTGTCTGGTCTTTGTGCGTTCACTCAGTCACGCAAATGTTGTTAGCATTTAGCCGCTCCCAGCAAAGGTTTAGCTCCAAACTGGGGTGATGTAGAAGCTACCAAGCTGTTCCAGGTTACGTGAGTTACACAAAATTAAACATGTCGATCAAACAAGTGGATAAAAAGGGGCACTATATTGTGAGGCGTAATAAAACCTGGAGTATTTCGACATATTACTGCACAGATGAAGTACTCCAGGTGTTATTACGTCTCACAATATAGTTTAAGTAGTTTAAGTTTGTGTAACTAGACTTGGATCGTGTAACGTTTCACGTAACTGTATTTAAATAGGGAAAACGCGGAACAGCTTGGTAGCTTCTAACTTCACCCCAGTTTGGATCAAAACCTTTGCTGGGGGAGCGGCTAAATGCTAACAACATTTGCGTGACAGGTACACATCAACTCGTCTCAGCTAAGGTAAGAACATATCACAGGATGTAAAAACGGTGGCCTATTCCTTTAAGGTTAGTGCCTCGGTCAGGGTTAAGCTGACTAGTTGATATATGTATGACGTTTCACTCTCGTGACTTGTGATTGGTTGATGTACCACCTATCCTGCTATAATCCCGGATTACGATTTTACAAATCAGTTTCATGTTTCCTCTATGATGCAGCAGAATCCAGGAAACACAGATTGATTGATGCACACCCACAGTAGAAGAAGAAACAACCAAAGTGAAGCGGATAACCAAAAAAACTGTGTGTCCTAGTGCTCAAAACCCTTTGTCAACTAAATATAGCAACAATTGGATATAATCAGCCCATTGTAATAAAAAAAGACAGCATGACCCAGAAACATCAATGTATTTTGGCATAAACCCCAAAAGTTATTTATTTGTATTTTGCATGCTTCAGTCTTCCTGTATGCCATGCGTGGGTTATTTTAAATGTGTTGTCATCCTTTTTTTCTTTTCTTTTTACTGAGCAAACGCAAAAACAAAGTCCTAAAAATACATCAGCCAAAGCAAATGACAGGGAGCTGCTCTCATTCAAATCCCCTCAGTCTGGAGCCGGTGGCAGCAAACCCGGCCGGCTGATGTGGTATCACACTGATTTGTGACAAAGGCGACACACACGGCAACATTTTTTTCTCTCTCTTTTCTGTCATTAATATTCAGCGGCGTGGCTCCTACCTCTACCTGCCACCCACCCTCAGACGCTCAAGCCTCTGGATCGTCATGGCAACCGGCTCTGCCACACGCCAGTGCCCTTTAGGGGAAAATCCAGGACCCCGGCTATTGGGCCCTTGACTCCTAAAGAAGTCTGCGTGTCGCCTCACTCAAATGCACACCGGGGACTCTCCGTGTCGTATTGCGTTACTGCCGCGGCGTCGCGTGTGTTGCTTTTTGTATCAATCTTGAATTATTCATTCATCTTCTTTGTTTTTTTGACCATCCTCCCAATGGGCCGCCGGTCTACCTGCATTAAGACACGACAGGCGTATTCACAAAACGCAGCAGGTATTGCACGGAATCAACATTTCTTGAGACAATACCTATTAGCTATGCATCTCAAAAAACCTTTGTAATTAATTGCCTCCGGTGCGAGCAGGGTAAGCCTTAGGGAGCCATGTGCACTCTCCTGTTGCCATCAGCTCTACACGTATCTGTTTCTCAAACTCAAAAGGTGTTTTATTACTGATAATGTGGCAACGCTTGAAGACTTCGCGATATCAGCATCTTGTATGGGGATTAACTTGGTACAAATATCAAACAGAGGTCTTTCATTTTCTCTCTCGGCATGTGTAATAATTATCAGCCCATAAGGAAAGCTTTGTCATCCAGCTGATCAGTCAACAATGTACCTTGCAGTATCATCTAGTTCAGGAATCTTCAACCAGTAGCTCGGAAGCTACCAGTATCTGTCCAGTCCCTTCTAGGTAACTCGCCAAAGGCTTTCTACATTCCCCCATACGCTTGATGACTTACATTTTAGATGCATTTGCTTTTTGTTCTGAACTTGCTGAACCACATCTGCAAACATTTGTGTACTCTGTCTGTGGTATTTGTCTGCTCTCTCACCTCTACAGCAGAGTGTGACAGCCCATAGTTTTCTGCTTGGATACTCTACTCTAAAGCCCGCCTCTCACTCCGTGTTTAAACAAATATAATCAGGTTATTGAACTGAGGATCGCTCATGAGGGTCTCTTTAGTTTGAAGTTCACTCTGGCTTTAGAGCCCATTGTTTTGTTGTCACTGCGGTGACAGGAGCTGCTACAGAGACACATGAGCTCAATGACAGCTCTGAACACTCTGATGTCCCTGTTGCAATTAAATAAACATTTTATATTTATACTTTGCTCACTGAATGATAGGCTATTATTCTTGCCCTGCTGATGTTTGCACAGTGGGTATTTATTAATGGAAATCGGCACCATTTATACACTCTCATAACATACTATGTACCTATTTACTATGACTAGAACAAATTAAAGTCATTGATTGACTGATGTATTTATTGCATATTTGATCAAAATAGGCTAATGTAAAATTGTGATAATGTCTTAATTGAGTGTAATTTTACGTCTTTAAAAAGGTCCCTCCTTGTCCTGCTTTGTCCCTCTGAAAATGCCTAATGTCCCCCATTTGACTGGTTATGATCTGGTCACCCTAGTTACCTAATGGACAAGGATCAAACCTTCTAGTTTGTGGATAAATGCGTAACCAACTAAGCGACTGACACCCTCCCAAATCAGTCAATTAATAGCAATAGCAATGAATTGCTGAGAAGAAAGTGAAATATTCTTGAGTTCAAAGTTGTGAGGCAGCATGTGTGTGTCCTCATTCTAGTAAGGCCTGGTATTAGTTGCTCCACAAAAAGCAGATACAAGCCAGTACTAAATTAGTTTCCAATCAACCTCCGCACATCCATCTCTTTGCATTAGCCAGTACCTAAAACTGCGTTGGCTCCTCAGTCCTCTAGGGTCGTGTTTGTTGTAGACTGGCCTGAGCCTTATTGCCAATAATCCACGGGCAGACTGCAATATCAATCATGGAGCAATTATATTAATAAGTTGAAAATCAAAGTTTGATCTTGTCATGGCTCATGGGAAAAGTAATATCCCAGTGACAGATGGTTCCCTCCACCTTCGGCGCACATGTGGCCAGGGTCTAAGGCGGCACACGGAAGTGCGTCTGCCACAAGGTCAGTGGGAAGTAATGTGTGACAAGAAATGTGTTGACTTAAATTGAATATGTCTCTCTTTGTGCACATAATTGTTTGGGGTATTTTGAAAACAAAACTCTTTAAGATTTAACCGAATCTAGTTAAAATTGTGGCAAGGTGCACTGTCAAACAAAAAGGCACAAAATGTCCAGTCGATTCATGGCAAGGAAAGTTTATTTGTAGAGCGCAATTCATACACAAGGAAATTCAAAGTGCTTCATAGTTGCATACAATTACAAGAAAACAGATACAATCAATCATTAAAACATCAACATACACATTAATCAATTACAGTAAAAGGCAAGAGTGCAGATAAATAAAATACTTTCAGTTTTCATATGCACGGGTAAAGCCTGGATTTGAACATTGTCAGAGTTTAGGCCTGTCTCACATCCTCATGAAGACTGTTCCAGATTTTAGCTGCATGAAACTGAAACGCAGCTTCACCGTGTTTATTATTGACTTTGGGAACCACCAGGAGACCCCTCCCTGAAGTTCTTAGGGCCCGAGATGGTTTATACGGCTCTAACATGTCAGAGATGGACTTTGATGCTAAACCATGAAAAGACTTGTACACTAGCAGAGCTGTTTTAAATTATATTCTTTGAGTGACAGGACGCCAGTGCAGAGACCGGAGCACTGGACTAATATGGTCGTATTTCCTGGTACTTGTCAGGACTCGAGCAGCAGCGTTCTGGATGTTCTGCAGCTCTAACAGCTCGTTTAGAAAGGCCAGTGAGCAGCCGTTACAGTCGTCTAACCTGCTGGAGACAAATGCATGGATGAGTCTCTCCAAGTCTGGTTTTGACACTATTCCTCTGATCTTAGCCATGTTTTTCAGATGGTAAAAAGCTGATGATGTTATTGCTTTAATGTGGCTGTTTAAGTTTAGGTCTGAGTCCATGATTACTCCTAGATTTCTAACCTGATTTTTTTGGTTTTAGAGAGAGAGACTCAAGGTGACTGATAACACTTTGTCTTTGTGTCTGTGGGCCAAAAACAATGATCTCAGTTTTGTCTGAGTTTAGTTGGAGAACGTTGTTTTGCATCCACAATCTGATCTGTTGGATGCAGTGACAGAGTGTATCTACAGGCCCATGTTCACCTGCCGTCAGTGACACGTAGATCTGAGTGTCATCTGCGTAGTTGTGGTACGACACATTGTTGCTGGTTATTAGCTGACCCAATGGAAGCATGTACAAATTGAATAAGAGGGGTCCCAAGATTGACCCCTGGGGGACTCCACAGGTCATCCGTTGGTTCATATAGTCTTTGTGTGCAGCCACAGTGGCAGGGCACCAATGGTTTCCCTTTTGTTAGTAACTTTTGCGGATGTCTTTCTTATTTGCATTTTTTCTATGTAGCTCTGCTGTTGTGTTGTTTTGTTTAGCTTGGGTTCATATACCATTGCTTTATCTAATAAAAGTGACCCACTTTCAGACGATGTGGAGCTAGAAAATGTTCCCTCCTGCTATTTACTTTGCAATGCATTTAAAAAAACACTCTTTTGGATACACCTATTTGTTTCATTGTTTGAATAGCTTTGTATTCAAAGTACGCACATTATTTGGTGTCTTTTGCCTGGGTCTTTATTCTGTTCACATCACATTTATTGCCATCCTTCCAAACTGCCTGAGCCAATGCAACTTTTGTTTCAAGCTCAACTGTGAAATTCCAGCTCAATGTCTGCTCTTTTATTACTATGTTTAACATCCTTCAGACTAAATGTCAAACTCTAGTGAATACTGAATACTAATGTTTGTGAGTGAGATTGCTTACACATACAGTAGAAGATCACTTATCACTTTTTAATCAAGCAATTTACATTATTCTTCTCTTTATGTGTGCCCTTTCCATTGTTTCTGTTAGATTTAAGGCCACATCTTTCATTTTGTATAGCCTCCTTTAAACGCACCCACAGATTTAAAAAGTCCCCTGCTTTTTTCCTGAAAACAGGTTTGTAAAATAAATAAATATACAGTTACACTTTCTTTTGTCTTAATTTGTACTGCACGTCTCATACGCTAACTATGTGATTTGAACGTGTGTCTGTCGGTCGTCCAGATATCATACCTTTCCACTGTATCATTAAGAGTGACTTGATATCTTTTTTTTATTTTTCTTTGATGATCCTTACAGATACTGATCGATCTACGTTCCTACCCTCACCTATGGTCTGGTTAATGACTGAAAGGATAAGATTGCGGATACAAGTGGCCAAAATGAGTTTCCTTCGCAGGGTGTCTGGGCTTTGAGATCGGGTGGGGAGCTCAGTTACCTGGGAGGAGCTCGGAGTAGAGTCGCTGCTCCATCACATCAAAAGGAGCCAGCTGAGATGGCTCGGGCATCTGTTCCGGATGCCTCCCGGTCGCCTCCCTCGGGAGGTGCTCCAGGCATGTCCTATTGGGAGGAGGCCTCGTGGAAGACCCATGTCAGGCTGGAGGGACTATGGCTCCGAGCTGGCCTGGTGTCGCCTCGGGGTCCCCCCAGAACAGCTGGAGGAGGTGTGCGTGGATCGGGAAGTCTGGGCATCTCTGCTTTTACTGCTGCCTCCGCGACCCGGCCCCGGATGAAGTGGAAGAAAATGGCTGAATGAAGCCTCTTATGAGAGACCAACAGGCCCGGTTAGACCCATGAGGCCGTCCTTCTGTGGACCCACCACCTGCAGGAGGAGCCATAGGGGCTGGTGCAATGTGATTTGGGCAGCGCCAACAGCTGCCCCCACGACCCGGCAACGGACAAGTGGAAGAAAATGGATGGATGGATGGATCCTTACAGTAATCTGGCTGGATATTGGGTTGCTGTTTGGATCAAGCACGCCTCTTTTTTTACCATTGCTAAACAACAATGGTACAATTGTATACTTAGTTGTGAATAATTACTTGTGTGTTTGTAAATAATGTACAGCAGTGGTCGCCAAGCGCCAGGGTCCAGTACCGGGCCATGACGCATTTGAGAAATAATTTATAAACGACCGCATTTTCTCAGATTAATCTTTGGCCTGTCCCTCTTGACTCGCCAATAAGCTCACCCATAGATATGTAATAAAACATATAATGAGACATTTTTGGAGGCAGGCAGAATCAGCATCTGAATGTGTTTACGTGCAGCTCCTACTTCTTTCTGTCACCAGCACCGCAGAGCCCCCGCTCTCTACCTTTTGCATTCCACCTCAGCTCGTGTTAATTTTTCCAAAACTTCAGTGCGCTGCAGCCTCACAACTTTATTTGCATTTACCTTTTTCACGCTTTCACCGAGGACCGAGAGCTGTATTTATCCCCCCGTGAGCTGAACCGTCCTGTCGCGCGCTGCCATCAAAGGGCTGCGCTCCATGCTTTAAAACGTGACCCATAGTCTAATTACGCACGTGTTTCTAAGCACGCGCCCCCAATAAATCATTTATGTTATTCACTTAGGCCGAAAGTTCTCAATCCCCCCCCCCCCCTCCCCACACACACACTTTTTTGGCAAATCTGACAAAGCTCATATCAATTTGAGAAAGGGAGCGAAGCCAAGGGTTATCCAGCATCTGCAGCGCTCTGATTTTTGAATAAACTCAGATAAACAGATCAGCCAGATGAAACAAATTTGAAAATGATTCGCCCCCCACGTGTGTGTACGTGCACAAACGATGCCAGGATGTTTTCACGTATCCAACCCTGCCATATGAACTGACTCAAATCACGTTCTGCTGAATCCCCAGTTTCCTTTAATCTTCACTGGGAAGTTTGTGCTGAGCTGAAGCATAATGCACATCAATCAGAATTGCTCGCATACACTGATGCATATATCACCGATTAAATTAATGATATCAAACAAAGTCATAAATATGGAGATCATGTTGCAGTCTGGAAACAACTACACATCGAAAATTGAGCGCACAATAAAAAAGCACCTTGACACAATGCCAAATTTCCTAAATTATCTGGCAATGCAAACTACTTACTTCCAGAACTTCCGACTTCAAACTATATTTCAGTTTAGTCAACTCCAATTAAATTGTATGTCACTCTTTCTCCATACCGGAGCCAGATAGTCATCTTTAAAAAAGCCCTGACTATCCTATTTCACCTGTTGGAGAAGCCAGCCGATATGTGGCCTTACTGGTTTTTATAGTGTTTTTTTGTGATTACTTTATAAAAAGTAATCACATTACTGATTACTATTATCCATGATTATTTTCATAAAAGAAATTATTGATGACCAATTACTGATTACTTTGGCTTAATAAAAGATCAGGCAGTACCATGCTCTTCCTCTGTTGGCGCTGCTTTCTCCTCCAGTTTGACTGTGCTGCCCTTTCAAGCGTTTTACTAAGTTTTGCCTGCATATAGCTGACAACGAACCACAATATTATTTCCTTTAGCTGAAATAAACTCAAAATATTGTCTGTATTTCCAGTTAACAAACGCCAGGACATTTCTCCTTCAGTCTCCATGGTGTTCAATGCTCAGAGTACCAGCACCATAAATCTGCAACTTCATTGTTGTTGACGGTTGTTTTTCTAAGTTTCTGACATTTTATGAAAAATAAGACTTTGTCAGCTACAAATGTTATTAAAAAGTAATGGAGTTGTTACTAATTACTAGTTTTTCGATTGTAATCTCGTTACATTACTCCGTTACTAAAAAAGTTATCTAATTACAGTAATAGATTACTTAGTAATCTATTACTCGGCAACACTGGCCCACACAAACAGCCAACTAACACAAGAATCACATGCAGTTCAGGAGTTTTGTTTGGTTTTCAACTATGGAGTTAGCAGCTGCTAAGTCTAATGAATCCTTGTAGAGATTGATTCCTTCTTTTTTTACAACAATTTTGATTCAGTTGGTTGTGCAGCCCTACAAGGAACTCGAAGAAGAGTTAACATTTATGCCAGGGTGCTGCTATGTTGCCAGATGCTCATCAATTAATTAACTAAACCCAGGAGTGCACTATTCATATTAAGGGAATTGCCTTATTAAAAATGACCTCACAAGAACTGTCGGACCTTGTTATAACTTTACACGATTAACTAAATTATTTTTTAAACGAGTGTGTTGGGTCTACAAGCGTTTGCATGCAGTGCACCCATGCTGCTCCCAGACAGGTCAGTGTTAATCACAAAGACTTATTCATGCATTGTTGTAAATAAAAGATAATGTTGAGAATCAGACGGAAAAGTTTTATATTCACTTTTTATACTTAGTGTGTTGGTCGTCTTTTATGGAGCTGTTACTGTTGCAAAAACCTTTGTGTCATTTGATGTGTCTGTGATAAGAAGTGAGTGTTGTGCGTCCATATTCAGAAGTATTGTTATATGTGCATGTGTTATAAAGTGTGTGCTTGCATAGTAAAAAGTCTGCTGTTAGATTCACGTGTGTGTGTAAAATCATCATGTTGTCAAAGCACATCAACAGAAAATGTCAACTATAATAGCTGTATACTCTTCCTGTGTGAATGGAAGAGTGGATATACAAGTCAATCAAACCCATATTTTGCTGTTTGACCATTATTTGCTGATTTACAACTGGTCGAGTCCCAACCCTCACCAAGACAAATTCCAGTTAAGCTCCAAACACACTATTTTGTTTTATTTTGTATTGTTTATTTTTTTATGTGTGTGGGGTTTTAGCCTTGGAACACATAAGACTCAAACTTGCCCGGGGCCCGAGTAAATGATGCATGTGCACAAGCAGCAGACTTTCCCCACAAACTTATAGGCTACGTGCTCTTGCAGAAATGTGTCGTGTGTCATTCTGCCAGCCCTGCAGGCATCACACTTTAGAAAAGGTTTATGTTTGAAGGTTGAAGTTTTTCAAAATATGTTATGCATATGCCTAATTTTTATTCTAAACTAATGTGAACATTTGCCAAAGAAAAACAATAGAATGGACATTTTAAGCAGAGCCCATATGGAGTCCAGAGAGCTAGTTAGTTATCCTAAGTTTGACTTGAGGGACTCAGGGAGCCTCTTTGCATGGACATATCTGTCCAATCATACCCTGAGTCCACATCAAAACTTAGAAATGAATAATTCCTTGAAATGTTACAATCTGTCTTCAGCACAACTGTCAGTTTGTCAGCAGAAGGTCATCAGTCTCTAACTACAGACAAACTTTTTGACATGTTTTTGGGTCAAAATGTAAAGTACGCCAATGATGGACTGTGCTTTGGAAGAATAAGTAATACATACACTATAATTGTACTAGAAATGACAAATTCTGTGCAATGCACACGCAATGTTCCATATTATAATATCTGGTTTGTGTTGTAAGGGTGTTTCTGAGCTGTTTCCGCTTCCCAGTCAGCAGTGTCTTGTGGGGGATGACTGTATCCCTCCAGAGACTTGGTTACCGTTCACCTGGGGCAGATAGTGCCCTTTGACCAGAGGTGCATGTGCACTAATAACATTCAGAATCTCGTCATAAAAATAGCTCCATGCCTCATTAATAAGAGTTATTTAAATCTATTCCAATAGATATTGAGCAAGTCACTAAGCTTTCACAGTTGAATAGGGCTGGGTACTGTTCGTTTTCCCACATACTTTACGTAATACCGGTACCTGGTCAGTACTTTTTTTGATACCCATGTTATTTTAATTGAATAAAAAAAACGGAAAAAAAATAATATAGATGTTGTTTTTTTCCAAAGTGTCATTCAGGGTGTCCTAAAACGGCTAGCACAACAGAAAGCAGCACAGGCCACATGAAGCGTCACAGGCAACATAATATTTTAAGCAGAATTTCCACTTAAGCAGCAACAAAAAGAGAGAAAGGACATCATTACCTTCTGAGTTGCAGGGACAGACCGCACCCACATCATGACATTGTTTTATTTAGCTAAAGTTTTCTAAACACGAGCTGCAACAAAACGAAAGTACTTGACACGTCAAAGATCAGTTACATAGTGCGAAATACAATATTCTTTACAGAATCTGAACATGAATGTGGAGGGTATATGGTTCCAATTATTATACGTGTGTTAGGAAGCCAGCGTTTTTTACCAGGTTGAACAGACTGTTTTTTCCGCACTAAAGTCAGGGTAAATGTGCACACAAGCTTCCTTTTTCAAAGGTTTGACAGAGAATCTATAGTACAGGGGTCTCGAGCTCATTTTGGAGCGGGGGCCAAAAATGAAAGTGTAGCGTTGGTCGGGGTTCAAATCAGACTAAGCCTATTTTTTTATTACTATTAATATTATTTAATATTACGCTTTTACAAATTGCACATTACCTTTCCACATCAGCATGGCTACTACAACAACCGATACAGGACACAAACTAAGTCAAGTTGTGTTTATGTAATAAGCTCATGGTAGCATTTAATTCTAGCTTATAAAGAGTTTACTAATAAGGAGTCATCAGTGTGTCCAAGCAGCTACACGTGACCGCACACAGACGAGGCTCATCCATGGTTTGTCCTTGGTTCCAACTCTGATTATCAGCACCATTTCTTTAGTTCCAAGTTGAATGATTGTTCAATGCATTAACGCTACTTTTGTGGTGAAGTTTGGAATCAAAATGACACAATGTTGTGGTACAGGTGTTGCTCGTTCCTCCCGTGGCGAATATGAAGTTTCCTTTTCCTCCTGCAGCTGTTTGTGATGTATAGTTGTGTGTGTCCTGGTGCTTTCCTGCCTGTACTACTGAAAAAAGGAATTTCCCCTTGGGGACAATAAATCAAACTACTGTAATTAACTAACTTCCCTCCTGCTCCGCCCCCGCCTGACTTCTCCCTCTGACGTCAGACGTCGACGTGGACAACTGAGAGATAGCCAGTGCTTGACCCAGTTCTGAGAATGTTTGGACCTGCAAATTAATCTCCAGTCTTCGTTAAAAGCGCACTAGCGGCGTTAGCATAAGTGAATGTGACAGCCTATTTATTTATCATGGAATCATGACTGCACTACAGAGATGGTATGCTCTTACAGCATGATCAATGGAGATGTTTTTAGTGATTGCCCCTGTCACGCAAATATATTTCTACTGATCATTGTCTGTTCCAACCATGTCCCACCTCCTGGACATTCACACTTGTTTGAGGCTCGCTGCGCATGCGCAAAGTGACATATTTTGAAAATGAGGAATTGTTCTGTGAATGTGACTCTTTGACTCTTGAATGCAACTTAAACTTGAATATTGTTAAAAATAAACTGTTCTATTACTCTGGAACTCGTATGTAACTTAAAGCTGGGTTAAGTGTTAATATGGGATCTCTAGACATGTAGAATCGGAGTGGCGTTGTTACAAAGTGAGGTTTATGGAATATGAAGTCAAATAGTATATAGAGCTACCGATCGCAACTATTAACACAAAATCAAGCAAACTCCGCAAACTCAGCTAGCCCGCAACTTTCCCACAACAATTCCAATAATCTGCGATTTCCTTCAACATTTCCTTAACTCAGCAATATATGCACAGCTAAAGTGAGTTTACTTATCATTATAATTGCGCGTAGGAAGTCCTAGTGCCTGTAAGTCATTCGGATTGAAGCGAGGGCTGCTGTTTGTGCTCCCCGCCCTCCTCTCAGTCGCCTGGGTCTTTACAGCGTGTTCCACTGTGTGCTCTGTACAAGTTTAGTTTCTCTGATACTGGCTCTTTATTTGACGATATACTGTAGGCTTTATCTGACAGATAAATGCTGCATGTGCATGCACACATGCTTCTTTCGCCGTGATGTGGTGATGACTGTTGCACGAACTTTAGGAGTTACAGTTCTTTTGAATCAGAGCTGAAGCTCAACGTCTGTGTGTGAAATAAATTCACATTCGTCCTTTCGTGTGTTCTCCTCTGATGCTCTATTTCATCAGATGTGAGTCGGAGCCTGGCGCGCACAGCAACAGGCAGTTGCACCCTGTCAACAGCTGAGAAGTGGACAAGGGGAGGGGGAGCAAATAAAAAAAAAAATAATAAAATAATAATTTGCATATATATATATATATATATATATATATATATAGGCAATCAATCACAAAAAATGCCCACAAAATCCTGGAGGGACTGTTCATTGGTGATGGATGATTGATCAAGGCTGCGCATGCACAACTCTCAAATCAAACAAACAAAAACAATAATCCTAAATGATAACTGAGAGCACGGAGGGAAACCGTCTCAGAGATGTTTGCAGGTGCTCGCACCAGCACTGCAGCTTTGTCAGCCATCTTGGATCATGTTCAGTTACCGCCACTAACTTAGACTCGGAACTTTACGCTCCCTCCAGATTTTGTGGTTTCATGTGGACTCTCCTGTGAAGATTTATGAGTCTTTATGAGCCGATTTACACAGCATGGTAATGTTTTCTGGCTCTATAGTTATTAACAGCCAAACGGAGTCTCAGAAGTCCAACACCTCAACCCATAATACCATCTGCTTATGGAACTGCCTCTCAGTTGGAAACACTAGTCTTCTGCTTTCTGTCAGACAAACACTGCCAGACATGTGTAAAATGGAAATGCTTCATTAAACAATACTGCAGTTTTTATAGGTCATCTTTTGTGTAACTGATTTCTTTTTTGTTTTTTTGTTTTTCTGTGTTTCTGTAAGTGTCAGCTGCACAGGAGTTTTCCATTGTAGTCATAGTCTAAGTGTTGGACATTTCGACTGAGAATGAGATGTTACTGCCACAAAGTGACAACAGGTAATCACAATGAGTGATTGATTGATTGGATTGATTGATTGATTGTTGGATTAATATCCTTTTTGAGAAAATGGCCCTTGAGGTGATACATTTCACATATAACTCCCTAGAGAATTGTTGGAACAGTGCAATAATTAAAAACCTTCTTTGTTTGATTTCAGGTGAAACTTTATTTGCTCTCCCTGTGGTATCTTCTCTTAAAAAAGTATAACCTTTATAAGTATATGCCTTTCCAATAGGTAATAAAAAATATACTGTTTTGAAAATAGACATCCACGGTTCTAAATCAGTGTGCTCGATCAACAAACAGTATAAAAACAAAGGCCAAGATCCGCACCACTGTAATGCTCACCAATTTCTTATTGCTCTCATCAGCTGTGACGTTTGAGGCTTCAGCCCTTTATCAAGAAACAGCTCTGACACACATGCATACACAGGACAATGTGTCATGTGATCAGAGGGGTCACCTGACCTGACAGCGATAAAAAGTTTAAACAATTCAAGTATAGTAAAGTAATTATCAGTATAGACCTTTTACATCGCTAAACATGACACGTTACACAATAAAGACACTGAAAGAACAATAAAGGGTTTTAATAATATTGTCTTTTTCCCCATTCCCACAATTGGTCGTTTTCAGGTTCTAGAATGTGACGATGTCCCAGGACCCAGTGGGGGCAGGAGCCAGCTTTTCCTATTACATCACACTCTCATAAGTCGTATCTAAAAAGAAAATGTATAAATTACAAAAATGATCATAATTATTGGGGTTTATGATCTCTCTGTACAAGACCAAAAATCTCCTCAAATACAACATAATTTTACCTCTATATAATATTATAGGCCTTTAGAACACTGTGATGTCACCTGAAACCCAAAAATAAAATAATAATAATAAATAATAATGCAATTTATCACCAATTCTTAGCAGTAGCCTACCTCCCACTTTCACAACCCGTCAAGTTCACCAACACCTTTAGTCTTTGGTGTGATCACTCAGACTAATGGAGGTCAAGTCAAGTCCTTGCCTTTTTTACTTCTCATAGCTATCTAATTATTACGGTACGGTATGTGTACATTGCCTTGGACAGGTTTAGCTCACCAGTGACAGGCACATTGGGATTATCAATCTGTCTGAATCTTGAGGGCAAATTAACACCAGCAGTGAAAACAACAGACTGGCAACTCTTCATGCTAACATAATATTAGCTTCCTAGGTTCACCAGTTGACTGTTGACGATTAACTCTGATATTCTCGACTCCATAAGCGTGCACATCACCTTGAGAGGGTGCGCGAGCTAGTTTGTCTCTGGTTTCCATGTTTGAAGAAGTCGTCTTTGTAAAACTGACCTTGGAAGAAAAGAAACAGTGGGTGAAACGTTCGAGCACAGCCAGACAAGTTGTGAGTTTGTTTGAGAAGGACCTAAAGAACACATCCACTGTCAAACCAGTAGAGGAGCCTGACATCCATCCACAGCCAAAGTTCAGAAGAAAGAAACTTTGACCAGAGAATTTGATGTATAAAGTAAAATCTTGAGCTTATTTTAATTTTTTTCAAGTGCATCTGAGGGGTTAAAACAAAAAATTAAAAATGTATGAGTAAAATGCTACGAGACCTGCTGTGGTGGCGCTTATGGCCACTAAGGGCATGGGTTACTTGGTCCTGCTTTAAAGTTAAATGGCAGCAGAGGCAGTATCACCTTTTATTTGAGCTTTTAACCCTGTTATAACATTCTTGCGTCACAAGTTACATTTATTAGTAGAATTAGTATCTTGAGTTTGCGTAATGCCTACGTTTTTACTTCTCTCCATTCTGGTTCCTCAGATTTGTATTCCCTTCATTTTTTTTGTCCATCCATCCATCCATCCATCCATTTTCTCCCACTTGTCCGTTGCCGGGTCGTGGGGGCAGCTGTTGGAGCTGCCCAAGTCACATAGCACCATTTTTTTTGTGTAACAGAAAAAAATGCTCCACATTTTTAAAGCCATCAAGCTTTTATGAGACCCATTCTTAGCTGTTTTGTTCTCAAAATGCATTTATAATGGCACTGTTGTTTGTGAGTCATTAGTCAAAGATGATGCACATAGTCTTTTTAACATCTTTCCCCTCTCCTTCCTGCAGAGCTCTCCAATCTTGGAATACGATGCCGACCATCACAGTCCATACCCGCATCGTGCGGGTATCGTTTCAAAAACAGTCTCTATAAACGCGGAGCCAGCTCAGTGAACGTGTGCATCCACATGAACCCAGTCACTTTCATCCACCCGGCCTGTGTTTGGCCCTCTGACGCCAGAGATATCATGAACACAACTGTAGGCAGCGCATGTGCAGTGAACCTTTTGGAAAGTAAAACAGGAAAAATTACAATGAAACAGTGAAAATGAATTTATTCTAGAGACCTCATGGGACTAAAGTGTGTGTATACACTGAGTGACTGGACCCGCACTGTCAGTCCAAAAACACAGGCAGAATGGAGGCCAACCCTGCAGTGTTTTTCTCCTTCTCAGCAGAGGAGTGGAGTCAAATTAATAATAAAGGTCAGTAGATTATTTTCACATCCACGTTCACAGACCCCCGTTTTGGATTTGGATGTGTAAATAACGCTGGATTGATACAATAGTTTCAGAAAATCTCCACACAGGAGGACGGCAAATCAAACTCGGGGCGTTTTTGCCAGTGCGGACTCCGAGACATCGATGTCCTAATTTGTACCCTCGGGCAGGTGTTACATTACTGTGCATCAATGTCCTAACAAAAATGACAACATTTGGATTTTCTCCCTCGTCATCCAAGCTTGCCACCGAGCAGGGCATCATTAGACCCGTTTCCTGTCCCAATAACTAGGGCAACTCGTTTCCGATACGTCCACTGTGCCTATAGTGGTTCATCGGTCAAGTCTTCCGGGGCCCCCAGCTGCTTCTTTTCCTCAGCCAAATCCGAGTTTACACATAATTACCGATGCACGATTACCGCGCGGCAGCGATCACACCGAGCCACCTCCAAGCAGCCAGCGGTTTGGCACGTGTCCTCCATGTTGTTTCACATGGAGGTGTGAGCGCGCATTCCCGGGCATGACAGCTGGATTTATGAATTCACCGTATCAGGAGTGTGTGCGAGCCAGCTTCACACACCGGCACAGTAGTTTAATTATGTGTTGTTGTTTTTTTTTCTTCTCTTCTTTCCTGCCTCAGATGTGCACAACAGTGTTTTAGCTCCTATGCATATTTCATTCCTCGCTTGTGATTGATGACGTGCCTTGATGAATGAAAACTCGAAATGCGGCAACACGATTCGGTCCGTGTGGAAGAGCGGTACAGATTCAGGAGGCATAGGGGGAGGTTTAATTGTTGATTCCGCCGTGAGTGATTAACAAGAACAGGAGCGGACAGGGCTCAGTAGTCACCAGACAATGTTGCCCGCCATAATGAGTGCGCTCTCCAATGCACATAGTTATGGCAGCGCGGCACATTGCGGAAGCATAGAAAACACAATGCCGTGCCAGGTTGTTCAAAGAGGCAATCAATTGAGTCAAGGAGGTAATAATTGGTATGTTTTGATACGTTTTTTGGCAAAGGCATATACAGGAATGCAAAATCTGCTTGAGCTTTAAACCGTGTTAATTTTTCATTTCCCTTTGACTCTTCCGACATTCACCGGAGTTTTTTTTCTTCAGAAGAGCTTCAATTTGCCTCTCCCAGATTTTGTTGCATGACAAATAGACCCCCAATGTTATTTATTCATCCATTTATTTGTTTATTGCTTTGCTTTAGCCAACCCAAATAGACTACACATCTTTGCAGTAAAAATGTACATTTTCTAAAGTACTATTCATGATTAAGGTGTGAAAAACAAAATTCTGTCTCCTCTTCTTGTTTTTATTTCCTTGTGTGAGAGGCCAGCCCGGTGTGTGTCTATAGGGCTGTTGATGTGATTTGCCGCAGCGCTGCAGTGGCGTTGGCGAGCGCCGCCGTCTCACCTCACTCATTAGCTGAAGTAATGAATCGCTGACTATAGATCAGTGTCAGGGGTCCACTCCACTCGACTGTGCGCCACGGTGCCCTCTGAATCTGCAAGGGCCATTAACTTGCACCGGCATTCACATTCTATATAGGCCAAGCTCGTTACTTTCAGAGTCCTTCTCAATAACAGTCAATAGTCCTGTATAAAGATAAGAGGAGACGTTGGTGTTTAACCTGTTATCTGCCATCGTAGGGTAAGGATTAGGGTTAGAGTTAGCATGCATCCAAATCTCAAAACGGATTGACAGCAGAGTTTACGGCCTACATGCCAATGTGAGACATCAACAACAACGTCTTAATTCTTCATGTGGATTAAAAACAGTGTATGCGCGTCGAATGTAGTATGGCTTTGACAGATGGTGAAATGAAGCACGGTGGACCGCTACAGAAATAAATGTAATTGATTTACCAGGGGATTCCACGACATGCATGTTTGGGAGGACAGAACTTTATTGATCTTACAATGGACAATGGAGAAAGTCATGTGTTACAGCAGCTCTCTGTTCCGCTGCAGAATCCTCAGAAAACATGTACAGCTACAGCACCTGCTTTCAGTCCGCCCAAGTCCTCTCCGCTAAGCAGCAGATCCACGAGGAGCTCAGAGAGCACATGTGCAAGGCAACGGGTTTGTGAAATAAAACTCCAAAAAACTGCTTAATTGTGTCGTTTCGGTAGCCTAAAGTGAAGATTGAATTTTAGCCGCGATTGAGGAGGGAAGACACGCACATCCGCCGTACTGAACCAGTGTGCTGGATCCAAGAAGTTCAATGGAAAAAGGAAAAAAGATCCGCACAACGGAAATAGCCCTTCATCAGACTAGACCCGAAACGTTACTCTACTCTGTGTGAACAATTAAACTGGTGAGCATATTTCCGTTTTTCCATTGAATTTTAGCCGCAACCAAAGTCTGTTTTATTAAGTTTCAGGTTCTAGACGGCATGAGGTGGAAAAGAAAGTAAAATATAGTCTGTTCATGCCAGGAGACGGCTTTTGTCTCAGTACGCTGGTGTTGTATTTTGTACATGACACGCTTGACAGAGATCATAGCTGCAGCGAGAGGATGGCTCTGTATTTCGAAACAGCTGTAACAGCCCATGGCAGTCTGTTTTTCTATACTCTGTGGGGGAAAAAATAACTTGCATCAAGGGCGTAGGTTTGGTGTCAATGTTGGTGGGGACACACTTTTTGTTGAAATAAAAACGTTAATAATGCAAGCCTGTCAGATTACTTAGAATTTACTTTAATATATACATATATTTGTTGATACGCGAGTCTGTCTCTCCTTGTGAAAGATCGCCCAATGAGAAGACGTGCCCCCTACGCCCCTCACATCACAGTGGGAGCAGCAGGGCTTAAAAACAGTAGCTCGAAGACACTCTGAACTCTGCCCAATGCTCAGAAGGGAAAAGTTGTGGAATATTGGTGGGGACTGTCCCTGCCAGGCCAAAGTTGGTGGGGACATGTCCACACCAGACCTTAAGGAAGTTACGCCCATGACTTACATTATCGGCCGACAAATCGTTATTACATTACTGACTGCACAGTGTTATTACGTTTCCTGCTTATTATATTTTTGAAACTGGACACATTTATTACGTTATTACGTTATTGGTTCCTTCAGGGTAAAATGAATCACTTGACAGTTCCCTTAACATTTCTGCTTTTGCATTTACTTTCAGCCACCGCCAATTAGTGTCCGTTTCGGAAGCTGACTCCGAAACCTCCAGTGGGAAAACACATTTGAGACTGCTGTGCAAACGTGTCATGTGGTGGTTTTTAAGAAGCTTCACACTGACCGCAGCGCTGCATTCCACTTCCTCATACAGTGACCTTTGCAGCATGTCACCAACCTCGCTGCGCTTCATCCCACCCTCCCTCCATCGCTCTTCTGCGGGAGCAAACAAACGTTTAAAAAATGACAGAGCTTTTTCTTTTCAAGTTGGAAATAATAGTGCTTACTTGTTATCATCGTTTGAGTTGTTGAATTGTCATTATTTCAAATGAAACAAAAACACTGGTATAGACAGTGGCGTTTTTATTTTTTTCAGTTCTCAAGAATAGTTTTACATTGCTATTCTATTCATTCACTCCCCAGTCCACAACCAGCAGTGATAAGTGAAAGACAATTCTAACTCACCTTATGTTCCCTTTACCCATTACATGTGGTAATGCCATACTTTATTTGAAAGCTCAAAACCACCAGAATTTAATCCCTTCATAACTATGTCCCAAAGCACGGAGCAGCACGGAGTGGGCTGCAAAGGCATTAGGAACTGGTGGAGCTGTTGTGGGGCGTGCACACAGGGGAACCACCGCCAAAGCTGGAATATTTTTTCAACCGTACGCTCCAGTACGTCCGAGGAGGAGCACATCCTCGTGTAAGTAAGGCCCATCGCGCTCACGCAGCAGTCTTTTAGAAAAAATAAAATGAAATAGACTGGCATTGCCTATGTATCCCTACCATGTGACACGGAATATGCTTGCCCCTGATTTGCTCCCACCGTTAACATGGGAATAGATGGTACGTTTTTAGATATAGCTTAATTGAATTAAATCTTGCGCAAATAATTTGAATATTGAATGAACTGTTGTGTATGTACGGAGTAATTTAGTGCCTAAAAATCATTCTGATGAGTTTGTTAGGGACTTTTCATTTTGACCTTATTTCCAGGTCAGGTTTTTTTTGTACACCCTGAACCCCAGGAAGTGAACTGATGGCGAGCTGGTAGGAACAACATTTTGTTTTGTTTGATACCCGTGGGTCCTTAGATTATGGACTGGTGAACCTTTCCAACTGCTCCAATATGGATTATAGACTGAACTTTTGCAAACAGAGACACACCTTAACGAAGGATTACAAACTGAACTCTTTGAACAAAGTCATTAAGTGACATAAACCTTTTACTTTGATTTTTTTTTGTGGTCGCCTTTTGTTTGGTAAATATATTATCTGAGATTTCATTTATTTGTGGTTTAAATCTCACATCCTTTTCCTTTTACATAATTAATACACTTTCTTTACTTAAGCCTTATTGATCTGTTGTCTTTTATACCCCCAAGCTCCATAAACAACCGGTTCTTCTGAGTACAGTCATACTGCCACATTGCCATAACCATAATCTAGTCCTCAAACATGTACAGTGTTACACCTACAAGAAAAACAAGGTACTCCCTTTCCTTAAAACAGTTAGAACAGTGGTGGCCCTCTGCTTTAGTCAAAGGATCAAAGTCAGTGGTAGTTATTCTCACAATGGTCAGGGTTAAAAGCTTCCTGGGCTGGATTGCTGAAACCAAGTAATGATTTTTACCAAAGGTTATAAGCACAGAGTCCACTCGTCATCCAGGGTTCTTGCAGAAAAACTGTTACGGCTAGTCGAGGCCAATGAACCATTTCCAGTAACTCTTTCTTCAGGTCTTTGTCAGTATGTAAATGCTTTCATTCATGCAACGGAATGACGGTCTTGGGTTTGATTCTTTCTAGGTATAGAGTTTGTGTACTCTTACTGTCTCCACGTACTATAAAAAGATGCAAACCAACAACCTTACATGAAAACACATGCATTAATTATGTCTGTGTAAGTTCTCAGTCATACAGGAGTTGTCCATCTTCAATGAAGGTACTTGATTCATCTTCTGTACTCGGTAGTTGAAGTCCTCAAACGTTTCGCCTCTCATCCAAAAGGCTTCGTCAGCGACAAAGGTCCCACTCTGGACGCAGCTGAATATATTGACCAACGATGAAATAATTTTTGTCAGTGAACACACTGAGACAACATTTTGTTCATCCCAAAGACAAAACTCCGAGCCACAAACAAAGCAATGTGGTTTATTCTATTCAATGCAAAGAAGAAGAATGCAAACAACATTATATTGGAGAAACTAAACAAGTTTTACAGAAAAGACTTTATCAACACCAAAGAGAAAGCCCAAGCGGCCCTCAGTCTGCAGTGCACCTTCATCTCAAAGCCTCCAACCACTCCTTTGAGGACGGGGAGGTCAACATTTTAGCTAAAGAAGAACCTTGGTTTGAAAGAGGAGTTAAAGAAGCTATTTTTGTCAGGAAAGAAAATCCCGCCATGAACCGGAATGGTGGCCTCAGATTTAATCTTCCGTCACTGTACTCCAATCTCCTTCGGGAGAAACCGAAAGGGAGGTAGCACCTCAGCCAACAAAAGAACAATAGGCAGGTAATTAGCAGTGATCAGCCATGAATAGGACAGATACTGGGTAGTGATCATCTATGAATAGGACAGGACTGACCGATACTGAGGTGAGCAGATCGTTAGAGACGCTCTACTTCAAAGGGGTTTACCCACGGGTGAGAGTAGCTGTGATTAGAGAGGATTAACTCCTCCCCGTTGGTCTATATATTCAGCTGCGTCCAGAGTGGGACCTTTGTCGCTGACGAAGCCTTTTGGATGAGAGGCGAAACGTTCGAGGACTTCAACTACTGAGTACAGAAGATGAATCAAGTACCTTCATTGAAGATGCGTTAACTATGTTTAAACATGATGTGTGAACTTGAAAACCATCTCAACCAATTCAAAAAGTTACTTCTCTGCTATTTTTATACATTTTACATTGGCCTAACCTCCAAATGTTAATTGAATCCCAGCGGTGCATCTGAAATCTTTTAAAAAGCATTTACGGAGAGGGTTACTCCATGTGCAGAGTACATGTACAGTATGTAGCTCATTATTTTAAGAAGTTATTGGAATCTTGGAAAATAATTTAGGCTTCTTGCAATATGCCCCTGATGTAACTGACTTTTTTTTTTGTCTTGTCGGAGGATTAAAGTTGGAGGCAAAATGTTTCCATAGGCCCTCAGTCGCACCAGCCTGACAAGTCCAGAATTATATCCCTGTGGGCTTTTTGTAAACACAGGGATATCAATCTGTCAACTCCAGATTCGTTTATTTGCAGTCACAAACCGTTAGCGAGTAGAGAGCTTTTATCCAATCAGCAGAAAATTACCAAAAACACATCTAATTAATTGTAGTGCATACCTTGGGTCATTACGAATTGGAATCCTTTATTCCAACTCAGCCTCATTTTGTTCCACCATCTCGTTTAGTTTTAATTTTCAGGCCATGTTTCCATTTGAGTCCCTTAAAGAGACTAGATGCAAGTTGGTAATTTGTTTTACTCACTACTGCCACCTCAGGTCGTACGCGTAACTGCAGCTTCTATATTAAGCTCGTGCATGACGGCAATTCGGACCCGAAGTAACACCTTTTTGAGTGACAGTGAGGATTTTAGAGGCAGTTGTGGTGAATAGGTCTGGGCTCATTCTACACATTAGGACATTGTTGGAGCAAGTAGGGGAAGGAAAATACATAATATTTACATTTTTAAACTCCATATAGTCCCTTTAGAATGAATCTTGGTGCATTTGCTGGAAATTTGCAGCACGAATAAATTCAAAATCACTGTTTTTACTAGATGTGTTACTAAACTCACATCAACAAAGTTTAAACACCAACACAACACAAATGTCATAAATCTTCAAGTGTCTGTGAACATCTGTTGTTATCGGGCCATCATTATAGGGTCCACCTCCTTACTTATATCAGTTGTTGATATTCTGCCCCTGCTCTGTGAATGCGATCCAGACTGAAGCGGATAAACCTGGACTGTGTCTGGCAGACTAATAAATGTGGACATAACACAGACCAGATGGAATTGGTGCTGTAGTCACTTACCATTTTATCAATTTACTTGACAGATTTATTTCTGGGTCACTATGCCCGAAGGAACGATTGTAGTTTAAATGTATTAGGAAGTCGTACCATTTTTATTATTATTACACTTATTTTTTTCTGTCTTTACAAATTCCTGCGTACATGGATGAATGGCTTCTGGATCCAAATATGAACGTCCAAAGAACATGCAATTTTGCTTCAACTAGTTTTACCAAAATGGTCAAATCTGCAAAACCCTGGATACCAGGACCCAGTTACATCAGCTCTTCTCATGCTGGACATCACCCCGGCTCACCATCTATCTTCCATGTCCTTGGGTTTGCCTTTCTCTATTACAGCACAGCTGCATTCTTTATGTCTCAGGGTGTACAAAGAAGGTTGAATTTTTAACCCCCCAATCTCAAACAGTTTCTTCTGAGGGCAATCATTGCTCGACTGCTTACTTCAAAGCTCCTAATGGTCTTCAGTTCCAGCCCTTTTTTTATTTATTTATATACACATCTTGTGAAGTGATGGTTTTACTCACATAAAGACAAGACGCCAAAATCAAAGGCACAGATCAATTATCCACAGCTACAACAAGAACACAGTTTCAAAGCTCGCGGAGCAGATCCCCATCTCGGAGGGTTATGCTTCCTCCACCTCTTCCTGCATTTGCACATACTGTGATAAAAGTGAAGAGATAAACACATGCAAAAAAGAAAGTTGCAAAGCCAGGTTAATAGATGAAGATAATAGAGTTAAACACAACAATATTTAACAGAACAACATCACCCCACGGCAAGAGAGATTATGGCTGATCCTAAATCCGTAATATTTTACATTTCTTGTAATGGATTATATCGGTAGTATTCTTAGCCTTTCAGAACCATACAATTTGACCCCTTCCACTGTGGCTTAGAGGAATTAAACTGCTACACCCCTAATGTCAATAGTTCCATGTATGTTCTATCAAAGTATTGGACTAAATCATTGTATCAAACAGTATGGCACTTGGCGTCGATGCTCTGTTTTTGAGAATAAATGAGGTTGAGAAAAGTGGGCCTCCAGATGTGACTCCTTGTTCAGACGCCCCTCTTGGCATCGTCTTCTGACGGCTGGAATGCGTTCAATTATATTCATAAATATAGGAGTGATTCACAGCTGACAAATATAGACTGGATTTGTATTATTTAAATGCGACCTGGGAGGAAAATTACAGCGTGAATATGCAAACAGGTTAAGAAGATTAAAAAGATCAGCAAAAAAATAAGTGAAACTGTGTAGGAGAGGGCTGTGTTGGAGCATAGGCAAAAAAAAGAGAGGTAATGAAAAGAGATGGGAGAAAACAAGAAGTGAGAAGATTGGAAAAGACGAGGGGCGGGAAGATTGTAGCTCTGGTTGACAAAAGCAGGGAGTGAGCAGAATGGAAAGCGGAGATGAAGAAAAGAAAATGGTTGAGCTGTAAAGCAGCGTAATGTGCATGGAAAGATACTGTACTACATACAACAAAAAGGCAAAGCTGGTTTGGTAAAGAGGCCAGTAAGCCATGACCCAGTTGGTTGGAATGCACCTCACGTGAGTATCAACGCAGCATCTCTCACAAAACCAAGCACAATGTTGGACCCTGGGCTTGTAGTAAAGTGTGTGTAGTGAAGCGTTTCCATAGAGAAAAGAAAGCATTTCCCCTCTCAAGCATAATGTATAGGCAAGGCAAGGCAAGTTTATTTGTAGAGCACAATTCATACACAAGGCAATTCAAAGTGCTTTCACAGTTGCATAATGTGCATGTACTCCCTGTTTCAGTAAAGTTTGATTATGGATACTGTTGACAAAAGTGTTGTCATCAGAAACTGACAAAACACTAAAGACAAGTCCCTTTGTGAAGTAAGAAATATTTCATATTTTCATAGTTCACTTTGTGAGGTATGCTTGCAATGTTAAAGGATGGTCTTGTGAAGTCAGAGGGCTACTTTGCTAAGGTTATGGCAGAAGGAATGTGCTTTTTATTTGGTTTGAAATCAAATGTCAAAGTAATCACACAACCTCCAAAAAGTGAAAGTGTATAGTTGCTTGTCGGGGTATGTCAAAGTTTACTCTCCCAAGTAGGGCTGGGCGATATGGCCTAAAATCTATATCATGATATGAAAAAATAAATATCACGATAATGATATATTTGACGATATAATTGACAATGGACGAATTACTTCAAAATCCCAGCCTTACACCTATTAGGAAGATTCATTCAGTGATATTTTATTCTTTTTTTTTTTTTACGGCATAATTGTCTTCCAAATATGATCTACTCAAGCAGTTTACATCCTTCATTTATATTTTACTTTTTCAGCACGTGTCCCCGTGTTCTAAAGTCACCGTTTATGCTGCTCTGATGGAGCGGAGCGTAACATAAATTATATTGTGTCCACAACGATATAAAAAATTACAACGATATCAAAACATTATATCGCGATAACGATATGCGATACAATATGGCCCAACCCTACTCCCAAGGCAACCGAAAACATGCAGAATCCTCCAGGCATGTGATTCTGACCATCAACATCTGGAGATGGGTCCCCGGACGCAGCACTGCAGTCGCCCACTGCTCCCACGCTTTGCCCCAGAGGCATCGAAGGATGGGTCAAATGCAGAGGACAAATTTCCTAACGTGGGGGGAAAAAAATGTCACCTTAACCAGACCTGTGGCGATATCAATTTCAGTAAGCCATTAGTTAAAAATGTTGGCTTGTTTCTTGGCTTGATTTGATTTTGTGTAGTTCCTCATGCCACCAGCAGAGGCACCACCATTGTAGCTAAGTACTATTAAGCTCATGCACTGTTGTCGCTCTGAAGGGACAAACAGCGGAAAAAGTCCTGAATTAAGCGCCTTTGAGATTAAATCCTCCCCAAATTATTTAGAACTATTTCATAAACCCACTGAGAGTAACGGACACGTTTCTATGACAACACTTAATGAATTTCCTCCTATCTTCTCCTAAGTGCGGCTGTTCATTACTATGGTAATAAACATAGCGTTATCGTCCGTGTGCCATCACAGAGACAGATCGGTGCACATGATATCTCTTCCCCCCCCCCCCAAAAAAAAACAAAAAACAGAGCTGTGTTAGGAAGACGGGGAGCGGTGAGAGGGGTTAGACTAAAGAACTGAGGATTTGTAGAGAGACAAAGGCAGTGAGGGAGATGAAGTCAAAGATTTGTAAAGGGAGAGGGAAGCTTGTGATGTTCAAAAGCATTTAATAGTTTGTTATCGCTGTCCACATGCAGCTCTACCACCTCGTCTTATTTGAAATCTGTTCAGGACCTGCTTCAATATGAGCTGCTACGAGATTTTGTAGCATGAGGTCACTAGTTTTGCCCGGCAGTTACCAACTCTACTTGTAACCAGGGCCAGATTAACACTTCGTTGTACCCTGGGCAACAATATTCAAGGGCCCCATCAACACGACCCCAGGATCACCATAATATGGTCATATATATAATATATTACTGTAATATACAGTAAATATACTCAATACTTTTCTTTTTTTTTTTACAAAATGCACTACAATGTCCCCTATCAAATACATTCACTCACATATGATGCTATGAAAACAAAACACATCAGCATCTGTATAATCTGGTAAAATTGACCCACTACATTGAGAGTAGTGGTAGTGGTTTTTTCACAAAAAATGAATAGATAAGCAAACACTTTTAAACCATTGTTTATTTAACAACACTTATTCCCAATAGAAATGTATGGAATTGATAGAGCTATCACAGAAGACCACAGACAACACATCCACCAACATGTTGGTCCTCAGCTCATTTAACTTGTTTTAAAATAGAACAACATGCTATAGCACAATTAACCAGTAAAACATTTTAGTGCTACATAAATACACTACACAATACTAAATACACGATACAATTTCTCTGAAGAAGACAAGATAAAATAAATGGTATAAAATCTGGCAAAACACAAAATTTTAATCCTAAATAATGAGGAGGTGCATGTTTGCTTTCATTTGGCATCTTATACTGGCTTTTTTCTGGACTTTGACTGTGCAAACTGATGTATGATATCTTCGAAATCAAGGCCACTAACAAGTTCATGTTCAATGGCTAAGAGAGAAAGTGCAGAGAGTCGTGTCTGAGACATTGTGGTCCTCAGCTAATTTTTAACCCGTTTCAAAACAGAAAATGACCTCTCGCCCTCACAGTTAGATACAGGTAAGGTTAAAAACAGCCTTAGTGCAACATAAACATTCGGAAATGTTGTCTTAAGTCCATGTCTGTCAAGAGCTTGCAGCTGCTGTACAGGTGAAGTTTCATTCTGGACAAAGTGCTTGAACTGAATAAGTTCATCTGACAAGGAACTATCCAGATCTGTTGGATAAGTGGAGCTCAGTTTAGCAGCTCTTACACGAACATCACAGTCCCTCTCAAACAAAACCCCAAAGAGGTCACACACGTGTGTAGGCTTCTATGCGCTTGGATAAGCATGAACAAAGTCGGTCAATGATGATGTAATATGTTTCAACTTTAAATCTCTGACTGCTGTCATTAAAAGCTACTTCGCTGTCATCAGCAGACTCATCTGCAAATCTCTTTCTTTTTGTCACACGTTGAGCGTCAAACTGGTAGTTTTGTGTCACACTGACCGCGCGTGCGGATTCTTCGAGCTCTGGAAACTGTTCTCGTAGAGTACCAACATATGAAAGCAGTGAGCGCAAAAGGCCAAGAGCAGTAGCTAAATCCATATCGCTTTTTTGGAGTTGGTCACTTATTGCCTTAAATCTATGCAGTACCCGGTCCCACAGCACAGTCATTATTACCGTCTCCAGCTTATCAAGTTTTGCGACCAATGCAGAAGCTTCGAGTTTAGTTTGTGTTTTCTCATCAGTCTAAAGATATTTTGGCCAAAATATCTCTAATTGCCCCGTAATTTTCTTTGAGAGCTTTTGTGGAGTCTGCTCTGCAATTCCATCGGGTGGTGCTGAGAGATTTAAAAGTGTATTTAATGTTATGTTCGCTGTCATTGAAAACTGTATTCCAGCGATGAGTTGATGCACTACACAATCCATACAGACTGCAGCAGTTCAAAAAAAAGAGTTAACCTCCTTACAGCAATTATCAACGCAGTTAACACCTACGAGGTTCAGAGAATGGGCAGCACACGGTGTATAATGAATTAGCGGGTTTTGTTTTTTCAAGAGCGCCTGGAGCCCGTTGTATTTGCCAGACATGTTGCTCGCATTATCGTAACTTTGGCCACGACCGTTTGACAAGTCCAACCCCAAGCTACGCACCATTTCAATCACAGATTCAGCTAGGCTGACACCTGTGGGGCTGTGGATGGGCTCAAACCCGAGGAACCTTTCCACTACTCTGCCATCTGCACTGACAAAATGAAAAACAAATGTGAGCTGATCTACATGTGCTAAATCTGGTGTTGAATCAATGATTACAGAGAAATATTTAGCATTTTTGATTTTCTCTGCAATCACTTGCTTACATTTTTCACCCATCAATGATATAAATTCTTCACACACAGTTGATGACAAGTAAGATGGCTTACCTCTACCCTTATTGCTGTGTTTCTCAAGGTGCTAAAAAGGGGTCAAACTGCGCTATCAGTTCAAGCAGTCCCAAATAGTTCCCATTGTGCGTAGAGCCCAGCAGTTCGTTGTCACCTCGAAATGGCAGTCCTCTCGCTCCCAATAAAGACAGCATGTTTTGTCTATGATCTGCACTCTTTTCGTGATCACTGGCCCTCTCTGGATGTTTCCAATCACAGAATCCGCTGATAAATGCATGCTTTTGGGATGACAGAAGTTTGCAGGCATAACAATAAACTGATCTGGTTGATGGCGAGTAAAGAAGCCATTCTCTTGGCACAATTTCATTGTTTGGGAGCCGGCAGTGAAGCAAATCGTTGGTGAGGGAGCGTGTTCGACTTCCAAGTTCGGACTCCCTTACCGATGCAGGACACTTTGAGGCCCGGTTCTGGAAAGCTGCAGGCCCTCGGGAAACCGCTTCTTCCCGCAGCCGCTCCGTAACGGCCCCCACAGTGCAGGATCCCCCGGCAGTAGAGAAGTTGAGATGCAGGGGCCGCTCCCTGACTCGACAAGCGGCTCAGGTGGCGGTGAGACTGGAGACCCGCTATCACCGCTTCCCTCAACGATCAGACTCACGGTCTCTGGGTTGTTGTTGCCATAGACGTTGTTGCGTAAGATGCCGCGGGCGATGTAGAAAAATCCTGGCTAGCTGAGTTATCCTCGTCGTTGACGGAAGTGGACTTAACAGAACTGTCGGCAACATTAACAGGTGTAAAGAAATTACCTATTTTAGGTATATACTTTAAATTTGCTGCGTTTCTGATGTCCTTTTCCTTTTTTAATTTTCGCTTCGCGCTCCCACTTAGCTTCTCCATTGTGTCTGATTTTTTTTTTTCTGTTGTAGCAACTAGCAACGCCTGACGTCACGTAACGCGCTCGGGAGCGGGAAATTACAGTAACAGTATTTTGCTCATGCCCTTGCTGTCCTGGGCCCTTTAGATGTCCACGACGGCCCACGGTGGGCCCAGTTGCCCGTATGGTTAATCCGGGTTTGCTTGTAACTAGTTATTCAGCCATACAAATCTAGCTTTATTCTTAACCATATTACGTTACTGATCAAAACGTTTTGGGTTTCACAACAGTTTACGAAGTTGCTCTTATGACATAAAAACGCATTGGCCCAACCTGGAGGTGTGTTTACCTTCTGCTTTGCTTCACGTGACACAGCTCTAGGACCTCAGTCACTGTTATGGACAATAATGGAAAGCTGCAGACCCAGAGCCGAAGCAGATTCACGACGGGGAGGCGGATTCACCGTGATAGTGCGCCATCTGCTGGTAGGAGCGGATCCACGACGGTATTATTTGTTAAGATTTTAGGTTTTAGAAGCAAGGGTGCACCAGGTGCAAGGGTACCACAGTGAACAGTGAATGATGAAAAAGCCAATATTTTGTATGTTTTACAATTATTGTTAAGGTTAGTTTAGGGTCGGGTTAGTTTAAAGGGACTAGATGCAAGTTGGTCATTTTTGTACTCACTACTGCCACCTCAGGTCTAACTGCAGTCTCTATATTAAGCTCGTGCCCGAAGTAACACCTTTTTGAGTGACAGTGCAGGATTTTAGAGGCAATTGTGGTGAACAGGTCTGGGCTCATTATACACAGTAGGACATTGTTGGAACATGTAGGGGATGAAAATACTTAATTTAAACATTTTTAAACTCTGTATAGTCCCTTTAAGATTAGGGTTAATTAGGTTAGGGTCATTAGGATTAGGGCTAGAGTCGTTTTGGAACAAAAATAACAAGCTGTTATTTTATCTTCTTATGCATGCCCTTATAGTCTTATAGTTTATTGATTATTTATCTAAGTTATGTGTTATATTTGTTTATTTTTAATGTAGATCTGCAGCTTTCCCCTCCTCGTTATGGACGCCATGTTGAGAACTATTCACCATTAAAAAGATAGAATATTCCATCACCGTAAACCCATACAGAACCACTCTGTTTACAAAAACTGACTGGGTCTATAAGTAGAAGAACGTTATGTGTACGATTTCTTCATCCCAAGAGAAGGTTTTCAAAGTGACTTCTTTATAGCATGTTTCCGGTTATACCAACTGACCTCTGTGGGCTTAATATGATATATTTACATGGGGAAAAAAAAGAGTTAGATACTTTCTACGGACGATGTAAGTCTGGGGGGAGAAAATCTGACAGCTTTGAAATCAAAGATCAAGCAATGCGAAACTCCACTTCAAGTAAGAGGCCTGCTGCTTTGTCAATACATTACAAGCCCAAGTCCAGGCCTTTCTTTTTATATTTTCAAAATAAATCATTGGCTTCTTTTAAGTGTCTCCTGAGGGTGAATTAAATAGCGTGTGAACTAGTAGGAATAACATTCATTTTCACATGAGAGTGCAAACCTCCCAAAGTAATTAATTAATAGCAATTTTCAATAGGGATTTTCTCTTACTATTTTTTAAAAGCGCACCAATGGCTGACATTTTCATTAGCGCTTTGGTTTCTTGCTTGTTAAAACTCCTCAAAGCATAAACAAAACTGTGATTAAGGGGAAGTACAATTTGGGAAAGAAACATATGCAAGAAAAAATAAATAAATGCTTGCGTCTCCGAATGGAAAATTACAAGAAATACTTCAGACAAATCTGGCCTCAGCAGATATTTCCATGGGATTTGAGCTCTAATTAGACCAGCTTTGTGTTACAATAGTGAAGTCAAGACAATGCTCGGAGAGAATGCAGACCAGAGTTGGAGGAGGGAGGGAAAACTGAGGAAATCGTTACGGTTAATTTCTTAATAAGCCTGTTTTTAGAAATTCCATTGAAATTCCATCATCATTCTATCATTCTATTCTTGGCATCTAAAGATTTGTAAAATATAAATTCCCTTTGTCTTTCTGTAGTCTTTTGTGTGGACTTGCCTTCCGTTTACCCTATCATGTCAAACCTACAAACCAGCTGCTAGTTCTCTGTAAGCACTTTACTTGGACGAGGGGTTCATGGGTGCTGCCATGTTGACCCGGCGACGCGGAAATACGACTTGATGCTTGTTTTTTTCTATACTTGATGCAAGGTGATTATTTTCCTTCCTGAAATGTATACACTCATCGACTCACATTTAGAGAAGCATTTTCCCTGTGTGCACCAAAGAGCTGAGGTATGAACAGCTGGAGCAACATCTGCAAACGTTGGATTGCTTTGTGTTGAAATATCATCAAGGGAACGTGCAGGTGCGCGTCGCCAAAGTTCTAAATAAGTGTCCTTAAAGTGATAGTTTGCAAGTTTAAATGTTTTACAAATGTGTTAGATTGTGTATAATTGACCGATAAGAGGCTGAGGGGGTGAGACTTAATTGTTCACTTTTGAAAGCTGTCTCTCTCTCCTCATTTTGGAGACTTACATACTATCACTTTAAAGCATATTAGCTCTCGACTGCTTTTATTTTGTAAAAGTGGCTCAGAGGATAAAAAATTCATTTGACTACCACCTAGAGCCCCAGAATACGTCGACAAATTAATGTTATGGAAATATTAGGTGACACAATATCCCTTTTGCTAGAAGCCACAATGTGAAACTCAGACAATTTGAATATTGTGAAAACATTTATTTCTGTAATACAACTTAAAATGTAAAACTAATATATGATATTGACCCATGGCATGCAAAGTGACATATGTCAAGCCTCGATTTGTTTAAATTTGGAAAATTGTGGCTTACAGCTTTTAATAAACCCAAAAATCTAAATTTCTGGAATTTAGAACATTAAATGAAATCAATAAAAAAAAAAAAATATTTTAAACAGAAATGTGGGCCCTCTGGAAACTATAATCACGCATAAGTACTTAGTACTTGGTTTGAGCCCCTTTTACTTGAATTACTGCCTTTGCGGTTGCGTGGCATGGACGCTCTCAGCCTGTGGCACTGCTGAGGTGTTGTGGAAGACCAGGATGCTTCAACCAGAGGAATACGACGTCTGAAGCCCATGTCCAGGATCCATCTGTGTGTGGCGGCTCTTGATGCACTGACTCCAGCCTCAGTCCACTCCTAGTGAAGGTCCCCCACACTTTTGAATGGCCTTTTCCTGACAATCCGCTCCAGACTGCGCTCATCCCTGCAGCTTGTGCTCCGTTTTCCTCCACACTTTTCCCTCCCATTTAACTTGATACAGCCTGTCCCTCCTTATGGAGGGTGTACATGATGGTTTTCTGCACAACTGTCAGGTCAGCAGTCTTCCCCATGAAAGGTGAACAACTGTACCAGACTGAGAGAACGTTCAAAGTCTCAGGGCCTCTTTGCAGGTGTTTTGGATTAATTGATGAAAAGGTGACACTTTGAGCTACAATAATAGTCCCTTTTCACAATATTCTAATCTTCTGAGATTTTGAATTTGTGTTTTTACAAGCTGTGAGCCAAAATCATCATGCAAAGTGAGATATATCAAGCCTGTATTTGTTATAATTTTAAAAATTATGGTTCACAGCGTGTAAAAAAAACAACAAGTAAAACATCTCAGAAACATCTCAGGATAAGCACAGTCTGGAGAAGATCGTCAGGAAAAGACCTTTTAAAAGTGCGGGGGGCCTTCACAAAGAGTGGCTCACTCTTGATATGTCAAGCCTCACCTTTATTGTATTACAGAAATAAATGAACTTTTTCTCGATATTCAAATTTTCTATTTGACTGAGACTTACTTTTATTTTGCTAACACAGCTCAAAACAAACAAAATAAACATAATAACTTAAAAACGTGCTTAAAGGGACACCGCGTAACATTTTGGACTATACTGTTGCCATTAACACAAAACGTGCTCCCAATAACCAGCTCGACATAGAAAATGCTTTAAATGCTGTGTGTAATCAAAGAATAGATTTAGCCTCGATTTATGTCCTGGTTTTCTTTTGTTTTTGAGTCTGTTTTTGACCTTCTGCATCCTCTCCTCTTCTCTCAAATCATTTTTCATAACTCTTCTCCTATGGTGTAAAAACCTGGGAGCTCTAAACTTAAACATCCGTCTACTGACAATAAAGTATGCCTCAGCCTACACCAACTTGCGGTCTGTTTCAGTGGGATTTCCGAGTGAGAATTGTTGGCAAACCGTGAAAATTCCCCAATTGTTTGATAGATGCTTGTCTTTAGACTGTGGGAGGAAGCTAAACTGCCTAGAGAGAACACGCAGTAACACAGATTGGGCAGGCAGTTAAAATTTGGAATACAGCTCACAGGCAGCTGGTTCTGATTATGCACATTCAAAGATCCAGCATCCTGAGACGCGTGCAACATTTAACTCGAAAGCCAGCCAATCTGAGATATCATTTGGTATTATTCTGTTTTATGGAAGTATAATTAAGAGGTTTTTCCTCATTTGTACCGACATGCTTCTTGTAAATAAAGCAGAGGATAAGAGCCTTCGTAGAATTGTTGCTTCAGACATAATTTTGCATTGTACTGCGGTGTGTACCTAAGCCACGATTTAAATCACGTTAATAAAACTGGTTGGTCAATACCCAACACAAGTTTACATATAGAATACTTTTCCTATTATCCCGACCTTTCAATCTTTTGATCCCATCACCGTATGTAATCAAGCATTCGGCGTTTTCAAAATAGAGTCTGTATTTGCCTGTTGCTGCAGTGCTGAGAATAGTTCCCAGTGTTCCGAGTCCCTTTCTCCCCTTCACGCAGGACAATAAATGAGGTGCCTTTAAGTGGATCTTCAATGAGACCAGGCGGTTGCAGCTGGGGGCGGAGAAAAGCGCCTGGAATCAAGTCGGACACATCCTGGAACAGAGAGGCTGCCTCAGATCATGCACCGCCTCGCTAAGAGAGCACGAGGCTCGACCTTTGTTGGAAAGAGTTTGTGAATAAAACTTTTTAAAGTTTGTGAACGCATTTCGGTTTCTCCCACAGACATCATCATTAACACAAAGAATAGACTGCTCCTCTTACAGTTTGCAGTTTGGGATTAACATTGATAATAAATTAAACATCTGCACTAACGACGTATTTAGATGTGTATGAAGGACAACATCCTTGGCACTTTATGTCAAATATAAAACATTTTTGCAGTTCAAAGGCTGTGATGAGAAAAGAAGAAGCAGCCGAGTGTCAGGGCGACACGTTTCTAATTAAAACAGACTTCAGACCCAATCATCTGTCAGCTTGTGTTTATCACTTCGTTTCCCATCATCCCTTTGGCCTTAGTTCAGGGAGGGGTCTCCTGGTGGGTCCTAGAGTCACCACTAAACACGGTGAGGCTGCGTTTCAGTTTCACGCAGCAAAAGTGTGGACTGTGGAACAGCCTCAGCAAGGACGTGAGACAGGCCTCAACTCTTACTATGTTTAAGTCCAGGCTGAAAACATGCCTATTTACTGTTGCCTATGGCAATTGATGGTATTTTAACTACTTTTAATAAATAGTTTTTATATACCCATTTGTAATTTTGTATATTTTTATGAGTGTATTGATTGATTTGTTTAATTGTGTTTTTATTGTCTTTTTGGTGTTGCTGTGAGGCACATTGAGTTGCCTTGTGCATAAAATGTGCTGTATAAATAAATTTGCCTTGCCTTTGTTCTGAACATGTTGAAGAGATCAGACAGAATCTGCAAACGTAAATAAAGTCATGTATAAAGACAGAATTTTAGTTCATTTTTGCCTCAATCGTGTTTAAATATGATTGGCTACTACATCTCCAGGGTGAACTTATCCTACGTTGCATGGTTACACAAGTGTATTTGAACAAAAACAAAACAAAGTAGTTCCTTGACATTTCTGTTACATAACGCCAGGTAACAAAAGGTTGGAGACTTTAAGTACATCTATTTACTTCACCCACTATGATCGCAAAATCCTCAGAATAGTGCGAGACCACACGCTCTCTTCAAGGTGCTGCATTGAGGGGGTCGCAGGTCATGTTGATTAAAGAACAGCTGAACTCTCTACCCTCCCTGCCCTCCTCCCTCTGCTTTCACCTGCAATCACAAACTCACTTGTTGTGATTGCAGGTCACAACAGGTCCCCCCCTGTCCCTCAAGGTCCAACTCCTCTGCATTGCAATTGCTCTCTATATATAGTGGTAAACGGCTGTATGCAGTGTGGTTTGATTGTGTGTGTACGTCACATGCCGAATAGACACCGTGACATTGACTTTTGACTTTAACGTTAACACCACGTCTAGTCATCATGTGTCTAAGACGGTGTTTGCGGCGGTAGCACAATGCAAGAACCAAAGATGCCTTGGGGCGTCCTTTATTTAATCAGTTGATAAAGGCTATAATTATGCAATGTTATCAGGTAGAAAATGAAGCACCCCCTAATCCCACCCACCCTTGCTTCTTCATAGACAGAGCGAGTGGAACTGATTGGAGCAGAGCCTTATGGGTAATGGAGACAATGGAATCATCCACCTCCTCCGTCTTTTTTTTCCCCTTCTTATTTTCATCCCTAGAGACCACGCTCAAACCCCTTTGCAAGAACCTTCCCCTCTGTACATACGATTTCATTTACAAATCCATTCAAACGCGTCCCAATTTCTATCGTTTAAATGTAATTAGAGACGCTGTCGCTACACTGTTACGTTGATACACTCGTAACGTGCGTGCGACTGGAGTATCGTACCAATTAGCCGAGTTACATCCTCGAAGAGCAAGCTGTGTCCAAATAAACACGTCTTAATTATGCCCGTGGAGAATAGGAGCTGGAGAACACACAATTAAAGTGGCTAATTAATCCAGGATTTTATCATCAAGACTTTTCTTTGTTACATTTAAACCTTTTTTGCCGTTCGCCAAGTGTGGCGCGACTAAACGACTGATACCACCCCAACCTCTCCGCGGGATTTCAGGTCAGCTTTTGTTGTGCAAGAGTCTTGGCATCCATCAGCCCCTCTGGGTTTATGAAAAGAAGACCCGTAAAAAAAAGAAGAAGAAAAAACGGCGGCACCGCTGAGTTGAATTTTTCCGCCAGCGATCAGACAATTTGGACGGGCTTCTAACAAAGCTTAAGGGGCTCTTCCTGCCATAAACGAATCAAGTGTTTCAAGTTGTTTGAGCCTTATAGAGTGCGTCGGTAGTCTTTGTGTCCAGCGTCCAGTGCTATCCGTGGGTTTTATTAAGCCTTTAGTGTCCGCGGAGGATTGTATGTCTGCCTTTTCCTCCTTTGTGACCTTATCAAGGGCAGCTGCTCTCGGTTGTAAATGTCCACCACGGTTAGATACAGATAGTCGCCACATTCAGCACAATGCCAACCCCTTGGCTGTTTTGTGGGCTGGTAAAAAAAAAAAAGACACTGCTTCTTTTGATTGGATTTAGAGAAACCTCCGGTGTTTTAATCATCAGAGAATATTATAAATGAATCAGAGGATGGGTGGTTTAAACTTTTCTCCATTGCAAGAAGGGGAAATGTACCGTCCTCTTAACCTCTTAACCCCCACCTTAACCGAGCACATTATCTCCAGTTTGGCTTTACCCAAATCTGAAAGCTTCTTGGTTAAAATGGTCAAAATAGCGACGAAAATGCAACGATAGGGTGGAAAAAATGTGACGAACATCCCACGAAAAAGCGATGTAAAAAAGTTTCGAGGAAAAAGCTCCATTTAGGTGTGTTTTGTAGCTTTCAAATGAGGCGTTACATTGGCCTATGCTGTACCCTTTTAGATTGGGGTAAAGCTGAACTGGACTAAATGCACTCGGTTAAGGCGGGGGTTAAGAGGTTAGATGCGGTGTCACTGTAATAGAGTACAAGTACAAAGTAGGAATAGTTTATTGTGTATGTTTTGGGTGCATGGCGGGAACCGGAGCACGGAAAGGTCCACACAGTCTGGGAATCCAATTGGGACTTTTTTGTGTTAGGGTACAATTGGCTCTCTTGTGTTTCTTACATGGGAATACATGGGAGTCGACACTGTATTATGGTATTCAGGACCGACCCAAGCCTTTATGGGGTCGGTAGCCCTCATGACTTCAGTGCCACTCGGATATAACAATGGATCGTTCACATTCCAAAACAAAAAAATAAAGATATTGTGTTTGGAACGCGTTCGTTACTCTATCATTCACCTACCCAACAGATAAGAGGATGTGTGACATGCGCTGCCCACTGGACCTTTGGCCTTGACGCACTCACAAACTCATACCCTGATTGGTAAAAGATGACAAAGTGACCTTTCCCTGCACACTGAGATGCACAGGACACACTGCACCAAGCGAGTATTTGGGCGCTTTACTGAACGCAGTAGGGCTCTACGGTGTTACGTCACAAATCAAGCGGAGGTGAATACAGCGCTCTCGCTTCATTGAAAACAATGGGAGATCGCTGACATTGGGTGGCTGTTTGAGAGGATTTATTAAGGTGAATAATTGTCGGAATTTAAAGAAATGGGATTTGATTACCATAATAACCTGCCTATTGAGGCAAAAGTCTGATATAAACAGAAATTGGACTTAATTGGTCTCGATTAATGTTTGTACAAACTGCCAAGAGGTCGCCTAGTACGCGTCGCAAATCCATCGTAAAACTTCGTGTTCAATTTCACGCATTTATGTTTCGCCTTTCGGGAAATAATCATGATCTAAGTTAAAAGTAATGCTGACGAGAAAATGTTTTAGAAGCTTTTAGGCGACGTTCTGTCTAGTTTATTCGGCTTTAGATTTAGCTAAAGCATGACTTCGCTAACACATGTCATGTGCATCTCTGCTGAGACTGCTGCCCCGATAAAGCGGAAGAAAATGGATGGATGGATGGATGTCGTGACATTAAAGATTTGATTAACAGTTTATTTTATGTTTAAGGCAAAGTAAATCGTAGAATTTAGAGCCTGACGTGTCCGGCACAGTTACGTTAAACTTTAAAACATAATCCGCACAACGTGTTTAGAGCTGCAGACGTTGATTCTAAACATAAAACTTACTCAGTTTACAAGAAAGGAGCTGTAGTTCCAACAAAATTTAACATCCAACCGCACAACAGCTTTTAGGCCGGATTTACTGAGAAAAACTAAATTTATCAAACACAATTGGTCACTCACAGGCAAAAACGCTGTTTAATACCGCCATTGTTTCCACCTCCACATCTGCGGTGCACTGAAAGTACCCGGATGGTAGAAGAGCCCAATACATTTCTCCAGGACAAAAGAAGAAGAAGAACTTGACTGATGTTTTACCATTGGCTACAGTCCAACAATAAACAGCAGTTATATAATACTGTATTAACACAGTCAATCACCGCTGATGTCTTCAGCTGACACAATGCCATCGGTGTTTACTCCAGCCGAGTCCATTTATTCTGAGAGGTTAGTCTGTGTCCTCGAAATGAAAGTTCTTTAGCTCTCAAAGCCGCACGATTCCAAGACATTGTGCTGGTCGGAGTTCATGTGGATTAGCCCCGGGTGTCGCTCGGCTTTATGCGCTGAAAGTGGCGGACAAGACCCTGCCCTCCACCTGGAAAATGCAAGCTTCATGGTACGGCTGCTGCAAACAAAGTTAGTTCTTGAGAAGTTCTTGGGGGATGGAAAACATTATCCACGATAAAATATATTTCTTTGTTTACCGCTACTTTCAGTCATTTCAAGGAACACAATAAAATATCCCTATGTCTAAAAACGCTATCACATGTCAACTGGACAAGGTTTTTTAGGTGTGATCCAAACGTTTCAGGAATCTTCCAGCCATCAGGTGCTGGAAATTGACACAGGCGTGGGCGGACAATGGGTGCCATGTCTTTCCCAACGAAACGAAGTATGTCTTTCCCTCTGATGGTTCATAGTCCAGTTAGATGCATAGTCCTGCGCTTTAATACTTTGTTGGTTAACTTTTAGTCTAACGTGTAATGATCATTTGAACTGTACTGCTGATAATGCTTTGAAAGGAGTATGTAACACATGGCTTCAAAAGATAAATGTAAGCAGCATACATTTAGCCACTGGGAATGAATAGTAAAGGCATTGTTTTATTGTGTTATACATAATGAGCCCTGAATACAGTGTCCAGTGCTTTTTTTTTTTTTACATTCTTCATATCAAATGCAGGTAGGGGATTACTGACGGATCCATATTGATTGCAGGTAATTCGACGCAGATCTTAGCCTGTTGATAATCAATGGCTATTGTACCTGCCTTCATCTCAATCAAACACTTACAAGCTTAAAGGCGGTGACACGCTTGGAGACTCTGCAATTGTCATTTCAACACCCAGTAATACTTCGCCTCATGTATCTCAAACGCACTTTCGGGGGGTAATAGACTTTTAAGAGCAGAAATAGTCCGACAGATGGGCGAATGGACTTGCGTCAGATCAAACGCATGCCATCCACAACAGGCGCAGACTCTTGCTTTGCTTTACCATGCAGGTTCAAAGTGCTGGTCCCACGGGTGTCGACTGCTGCACTTGACATTAGGTTGTGTGGCAGAGTGGATCACAGCGAGTCAATAAGCCCACATGGCCTTGTGAAACAGCGCAGTGTAAAAGCTTGCATCAGGGGAACTACACGCTCTCCGCCTGATGCAATGCGCGCACATTATTATAGATCAAGCCGCAATTTAAGGCTTCTTATGTTTCATGGTCTGTCATGATTCTCAAATTCAGTCTATCCTGAAATATGAAAAGAAACCGTGTCTATAAATGGTATACTGTGTTATTTCATAATTGAATGTGTTGATGTAATATAATATATAAGCTATACCTGCGGCACACTATGTGAAGATGTTTACAATACATGCCATGTCATATTTTGAAAATATGCCACATTTTCTAATGAATACTTTGATTAGGTGTCTGATGCCCTCTGCTGGCAACTGTGGCAACCAAATTGTCTTGAAAATATAAATTAGCAGCGTGGCTATTGTTAACATAATGAGAAAAGACTGTTTTGTCAACTACAGAATGAAGTGAAAGTATTTGAAGATTCTGTATTTAGAGGAATTATATGGTAACCCTTAGTGGAATGATCGAAAACCACCACATTTTTTTGTAGGTCCTTGAGATGTAAGGTTGTTTTGTAACTAACGCTACCATAATGCTATATACGCAGCGATTGTGCAACAATTAATCTACATTGTATAAAAGCTTTATGTCTAAGGTCTAAAGTTATTGAAGAATTCTAAAATCCGAAGTATTGCAGCAGACTCGCTGTCAAAATGTGTGTTGTTTATTGGCCAGCCCTTAAATCTGTAAGCATTATATTCGTTAAATTAGTTTTTGGTCCCTCCTAAATTGAAGAACCAGTGTGATAACAAAGTAAACAGTGAAGTTAATGAAAATTGCAGCAGAGCAAGCAATATTCCATTTTCTATTATATAAACATTACAAGCCTGTGCGATGTTAGTGCACAGCTTACAGCTTCATCTGTTTCAGCTCTTCAGAATTGGCTGAGTGAGCTGAGTGAGTATAGCTCTCCTGCCTCACATCAAAAAGGTTCTGTTTGACTCCCAGTCTGGCTGGTACTAACCTGGCAAAAGTCCAAGTAAACCAGATTAAAATCCGCTAATGATTAAAGATGCCTCAAGCGTAACGGATTATTATATAAATTTTATTCTGTAGCTTTTTGGAAGTATGTGAATGTACAACACAATTGAGCAAGACAAGACATGTATGCATTTCTCTTCCACATGCACATTTTCATCGACAGCTATCTTACCCGTCCACGTCACCAGGTAACAGAATTCAGCTTGTACACACCTCCTGAAGCGTTAAATGTCTGAAAGTTGAAAACAGATCTTATTTATGTAACAGGTTGAAAGGAAAGGTAATTATGTTGTGTATTAGACATGCTACAGTGCTATGTCGATGCACACCACTTAAAGGAATAGGCCACCGTTTTTACATACTGAGATACTGTATGTTCTTACCTTAGCTTAGACAAGTTCATTTGTTTAGTTTAGTTTATTTGTTTATTTGAGCAGCAAACTGCTCAAAAGGAGTGGGCCGAAGCAAGAGCTTATAAGCGCCCACCCCCAAATACAATTAAAATCATAATTTCACAAGAACATGGTGGAACAAAATAGGAAACAACGGCAAAACAAAATGGATCATACACACCCGACTAGGGGTGTGTATTGCCTGGCATCTGGCGATACGATACGTATCCCGATACATAGGTCACGATACGATACGATATATCCCGATATTACAGTACAAGGCGATTATTGCGATTTATGACTTAAAAGACGAATCTGTAAATTTGTATAAAATATATTTTATTGGCATATCTTCCTCTTGCAAACATTGGCTTTAACATGCCATGTGCCAACAACAAAATAAAATGACACAATCTGCCTGTGGCTTTTTAAACAACTTTAGTGCAACATGGCTTTAGTGCAACATGGCTTTAGTGCAACATGGCTTTAGTGCAACTTAAATGAGGTATATCCCTAGAACAAATAAATGCAGAAAGTTATTACTGCTTTCTTTTAAGATTTTTTTGAAGAAACACAAGCTGGTCAACATGCCCAGGTTTCAGCGCACTTCTTTGTGCAGTTACAATGTCTCCTGCAGTGGAAAAGACTCGCTCCGCAGAGACGCTTGTGCCTGGGATGCAGAGGAATCGACGAGCTACAGAGGAAATATGAGGATAGGCTCCTTCGTGTTCTCTCCACCAAGTGAGAGGATCACCACTCAGGGGCAAAGAGGACTCCATCCTGAACATCTTCACCTCATCTTCAGCAGCTTCTACATCAGTTTTTGTTTCAGTGTCATTTTTGAGAAGGGTGAATGTGGAACCAAGAAGATCAGCTAAAGCACATGATGCTCTGGGTTTCTTCAGGGGTGGCATCTTGGTTGCAGGATCTGATGAGGGACCAGGTGCATCTTTATCCTCCTCCTCACATTCAACTGGCTGAAAAACATTAAACAAGATTTTATTCACAGTATACATGCAATGTAAATCTTTTAATTATTTAATATTTATAAATACTGTATTTATGAAATACACTAACATGCACAGTTATAACTGTAAACATGCAAGTTTAGCTTTCACTTACTTACACTGCGCTTTTGCATTTCTGCTACCACAGCCTCAGTCAGTCGGGAGAAGATGTGGGCAGTGTCGTCTTCAGACAGGAAGGGTAGACTCTTAAACCGCGGGTCAACTGCAGATGCCATGTACAGGGTCTCCTTCTGATTGGCATATCTTTTATACAGATCTTGTGCTATAGCCGCCTTTATGCCCCTAACTGTATCTGACTCCTCTGGGTTTTCCTCTGTTCCCATGATCAGCTTGGCATGAAGTGGGGCAATCACAGACAGGGTTGGCATGCTCTCCTCAGACATCACTAATGTAGCATCTTTCATTGGCTTCAGTGCTTTGAGTACCTCCTCTGCACATGTGATGTCAGTCTCAGTCAGTGTGAATACTTCCTTTTCATTCTTTCGCACTTCATTGGAATAGAGTGCTGCACAGACAGCAGGTTGCTGCTCTAAAAACCTGACAGTCATGTCATAGGAGCTATTCCATCGAGTGACAACATCTGTAATCAATCTATGCTTTGGTAGCTCCAGTTGGACTTGTTTGAGTTGCAGTTGGTGGCTTGCTGTGGTACTGCGTCTGAAGAATCCAGTAACACGTCTAATTCTCCCCAGCAGCCTTGCCACTGCTGGTAGTTTGAGTGCTTTCTGTGACGCGAGGTTAAGGCTGTGCGCAAAACACTGAATGTGGGTCATCTCTGCCAGTCGAGCCGCCACAGTCATGTTCGGAGCATTATCAGTGACTATCACGGGGTTTTTCGCACTCAGGCCCCATTCGTCTACAGCTTCACGCAGTAAAGCCGCAATATTCTCTCCAGTGTGGCTGTCATACATTGGTCGCGTTTGCAAGACGTGAGAATGCATGTTCCAGTCTCCGTCGATGTGGTGCGCTGTTATTGTTACGTAGGATTCTGTGGACCTGGATGTCCAGGCATCACATGTTAATGCAACTCGCTCGGCAAAACGAAGGTCATTTAGCACAGTGTCTTGCACTTCTTTGTATAAACGGGGCAAAGCAACATCAGTGAAGTGTTGGCGGGATGGTATGCTGTAACGGGGCTCCAGAGTGTTCATCATATAACGAAAGCCTTCGCATTCCACGGAGCTCAGAGGACGCATGTCTTTGCACATGTAGTAAGCCACGGAGTGTGTTATTTTAGTGGCACGCTGTGAGCTTGAAGGCAGCTTGACTAAATTAGCTTGTTCAAGAGTTAGTTGTGATGAGGTAGCTTGTTTTCCGTTTACCTCCACTCGTTCGTGATGTCTTGCAAAATGTGCACGCAGGTTCGTGGTGTTCCCGCTGTGCTTGACTTTCGCATGGCACCTTTTGCATATGGCGTAGCTTTTATCAAAATCTGAGCGTCCGTCGTTGATGTAAAAACCAAAGTGAGTCCAAATTTCAGCTTTGTAAATGTGCCTCGGAGCATCTCGCAGTTCCTTCTCCGCCATGTTGAGAGTTTTACTGTGTGCTCTAAACACCGCGAGACTATAGCGGACTGTATTGATTCCAAGACAACTCTCGCGAGATACTATTGCTTCTTTGGCGGGCTGGGCCGTGCGCTGCCAACTAGTGAGCGGGAGTGCAAGCGCAGGACAAAAGTACGCCTTTGCATTGACAATTTCGGCCAAAAATGTATGTATAAATATCGATATTTTGCATTTTGGATCGATACGAGAATCGCGCGACGTAATATCGCGATATATCGCCGTATCGATATTTTTCAACACCCCTACACCCGACCATGGCCGAAATGACCATTTACAAGATGGTACTTACATTATGGCTTTAGATGACTGAAACTTATGCACTGTATACATTCCCCAAAACGGAGCAATACCGATTACTATTTACGAAACAACTATGATAATGCTATCTTCAATGAAGGTACTTGATTCATCTTCTGTACTCAGTAGTTGAAGTCTTCGAACGTTAGTAGAGTGATAGACGCTCTACTTCAAAGGTGTTTACCCACAGCTTAGAGTAGTTGTGATTAGAGAGGAGGAGCCGGGCCAACCCTAACTCCTCCTCGTTGGTCTATATATTCAGCTGCGGCCAGAGTGGGACTTTTGTCGCTGACAAAGCCTTTTGGATAAGAGGCGAAACGTTCGAAGACTTCAACTACTGAGTACAGAAGATGAATCAAGTACCTTCATTGAAGATGGACAACTCCTGTACGACTGAGAACTTACACGGATATGATAATGCTACATACTTACAAACTACTTACAAACTTACAAAACACTGTTTGAAGTGTTCGTACATCTACAGAAAAGAAGCACAATTACAACAACGGTCTTGTTTCAAGTACAAAGTCTAGTACAAAGCAAGTAACAAAAGGCGATCATTACATTTTTTTCAGACGGTTACCATGCCTAACATTGTTAGTATTACCAAAAGTCACTAGTTTTATGTTAAAAAACAGATTAATATACATATTATACTGTGAGTATTATTATGTACATTTATTATGTAAGCCCTACACAGTTGTAAAGGGCAGTAGCTCCTCATCAACAAACCCCTTCCCAGCTGCCCTAACTAGCTGATTTTGTAGATGATGTTCCTATGCTGTGTGGTGCGTTAAAAGACAAGGTTTACGAGCCCGTTGGGAGGGTCCTTCTCAACAGATCCATAGCTCGCCTACGATAATTCTCTATTTTTAATTTTGAGCAATAGAATGACAACCGTTGAGAGCAACAACACTCTTTCTTAATTAATAAAAAGCAATTTGATCCTATTGCGCCCCCTAGTGGCAACTCATTTCTTCTTCTCTAAATCTTTTGCTTGAATTTATATTTGAACAGGTTGATGTTTGAATCTCATTTAATCTCCATCTCCAATTTATTCCACAATTGTAAACCATTAACTGTCGGACTAAAACTTGTTAAAGTTGTGCAATGTTTCTGAGGCCTGAAGTTTAATTCATCACGTAATTCATAACGACCAGTACGTTCTTGGAACCTTCTTTGTATTTGGCTCGGAAACAATTTGTATCTTGCTTTGTACCTGTCTGTGCTGTGTTTACGCGACTGAGGGCACGCGTAAAGACCAGACGGCGTCAGCATTTAGCCTCTCCTCCTCTCCTCTATAGCTCAAACGATGTGAAGATAGAAGCTACCAAACTCTTCCACATTTTCTCTATTCAAATATGGTTACATAAAGTGTTACACGATCCAAGTGTAGTCACACAAAATAAAAAAAATTGGATTTTCTAAGCGGATAAAAAGGGGAACTATATTGTAAGGCGTAATAATACCAGTAGTACTTTGACATCCGCACAGTAATATCTTCACTTTACTGTGTGGACGCCGAAGTACTCCTGGTATCACCTCGTTTGGCGCTATAGAGGAGGAGAGGCTAAATGCTGACGCCGTCTGTGCTGTGTTTACGTGACTGAGGGCACGCGTAAAGACCACACAGGTACAAATGAAGCTAAGGTAAGAACATATCTCAGTATGTAAAAACGGTGGCCAGTTCCTTTAACTTCCCGCTGTGCACTTTGCTTTATTAAGCTACACATAATGCTTCACTAATGATCCTATACTACAAGCACAGTCCTGCTTAACTGAAAGCTAAACAACCTTCGTTTAAAGTTAAATTATGGGCTACATTCCAGCACTTGTTATGATGTGGGCTTTATATTACCTTTCATTATCGTGCGTGTCGGTGTTTTCTTGGGAAACTCTTCTTTTAGCTGGAATCTTGATAATGCACATTACTGTAGGCTAAGCTGACTGTACTTCACATAATTTAACGTGTTATTTTAGTTCACATTTACACTTGTAATACTTTGAGAATAAAAATCTATTTCCCCCTTTAGTTTCCGGCCAAACCACTTGCAATCACCTCCGTAATACCAGAAACTTTTCTTTTCTTTCCCTTGCATACAATGAGCAACCCTCTTCACAACAGTCGAAAACTTCCACAAGTCTGAAGACGGAGTTGCTGTAAAGTCAATATTTCCCTCTCTTTACCTCAGCCCTGCTTCCTGTCAGTATCCGACGGAGATAAATCCTTTTGACACACCCTGTATAATAGCCAAATTAGTTACTATAACCACCGGAATACTGATAATCCTCGCTCAGGTATTTAGGCAATGTAAATGTTGCATGAGGTTGAAGTATGTAAAGTGGAGATTAGGGGAAGGTCAGGCCATACATTATAATAATAAATACTTTTGATTTTATTATTGATGGATTTTCATGTTCTGGTGGATCTCCCCGTGAGCTTCTAGCCCCGTGCGATTGGACAATGTAGAATTACTCAGCGGTAGGTATGCACGCCGCAGGAGGAAGGCTTCATTGATATGCAAATGCTGATGTTCATTAGCTGTCTTTAATTAGCAAGTATATGGCTGTGGGAGGCTGGCTAACTGCTGTTACCGAACAACCGGAAGATACCCGTGCGCAATTGTGCCAAACTGCTTGAATTAGGCCCACAGGAGAAAGATAAAAGACATAGTAGGAAATGTGTGGCTTTTATTGAGGGGAAAAAGGGACGGATGGTTCGAAGTTGCATTCACTCACACGTTAATCAGGAAAATCAATTACATACTTGGCACAGTTTTGAGTGTCCTGCTGCCTGCTTTATTGTTTCGCATGTCACCCGGGGACCATGTTAATTGATTTTGGGGGAAGCAGTGGCTCTTGACCACATGCAATCAAAACACTGATGAGCGGCGCGCACCTTCAGCCAAGCCGAGAAATCACCTTCCACACAGACCGCCCACGCTGCACGGCTCTCAGTGCGGGTGTTCGCTGGTACTTATCCCAATACGCAGTCCAAAATGGGAAAAGTTAAAATGTTGTTTCGCAAATTAGACAAGAAATTGGCGACGTGGGATTTTTTTGTTAATAGTATTGGATGGGAGGCCGAGATTTTACTCAGAAAAAGCCACAAAAGAATTTGAGATGTTTTGGGGAACCGCACGAGAGCTTTTACAGCGTAATTTTTCTTGAATAAAGAATCAATGATTGTTGGATTATTTGTTATTAGTGGCAAAAAAAAAACAACTTTCATTTGTTAGGATCTGTTTGTGCAGACAAAGAAATTGCATTTTTAATTGAGTGAAAACTGGATATTCATTCTACGTTTATATCAGCGGCAACTGCTTCATATATAACAAAGCGGTGAAGCGTATGTATGTCATGTGGTTAGCAGCACTGCCATGTCACATAAAAGACGCAGGCTCATATAATTTTGGGTGAATATTCTGTGTGGATCCAGTCGTGTCCAAAAACCTGGATCAATACCTGAAATAGAGATCACATTTCCTCATAATAATATTCAGGCTCATTGAGAAAATCGCCAGAAAGAAGAACCAAACTATCTGTCTGACCAGGTACATAAAATCAAGAAATATTTATCCAACAGTGCAAGCGTACCGTATTAAGCCTTGCCTACAGCCAGTGTATTGTCTCTAGTCCCCGAAGAAGCCTTGGTGTTATTCTTTGTCAATATTGCTCATTTAGCAGCTGAATGGAGAAACAGGACTTCAGACAGAGTTGTGTGGGCTAACAGGCTGCAGGTCGATGCCTCTCTCGTAGCAGTCAGAACACATTTGGTACAACAGGTGTGGAGGAGGCTGACAGCCACAGAGATTTAAGCTGCCAGACGTCTCCGGAGCCCGGGAGCCGCATCGTGACATCCCTCAGATCATGGCTCGCAAAGTTCAAACACCTGCGTTTGCTCTGAAATCTCCTGCAATCTCAGACACTACACAGCCAGGAATGGCCTTTAGCTAACCCATGCCTTGTCTTAGGTACATTTGGTCTGTACTACATTGTTGCCAGGGTTCTCTAGAACAATCCAACAAACAAAAACAGTCATCTGGGTTGTCTTTGAATTGAAAATGTTGAAGATGTCAACAAGGGAAAACTACCTGAACTTCCCCAATGACCAGGTTATTCCATAATGGCACGGGCATCTTCCGAGACAACAATGCCAGGATTCATGGGGCTCACATTGTAAAAGAGTGGTTCAGGGAGTATGAGACATCATTTTCTCACAAGGATTGGCAACCAAAAAGTCCAGATCCTAACCCGATTGACAATCTTTGCCATGTACTGGAGAAGGCTTTGCACAGTGGTCACAGTCTCACGTCATCAATTTGAATGAATTCAACTTTATTGTCGCACTAGGGGACCTTTTGCTCTGGGAACGTAGTGCAGATACAGCTGATAACATACAGGCAGCAATTAGTAATATAAAATTGGTGATAAAGATAAAATAAGTGCAGATTTGTACACCGTGATAAATAAAACATTTGAAGAACAAAAACTCGATCGTCCAACCAACCGTGGGCAGACAGGTAATACACATAAGCAGTGACAGGGGATGTTACGATTGTAGAGCAACAGATTAATAATATTTAGAGAATAATTGATTGGAGATGAGGGTAGGGAAGAACAGGGGATCCACAGCTGTATGCCTCCCCCCTGCCCAGTGAACTGAGAACAACTATGGGGGTGGGGGGGAATCTACAGTACCCAGAACCAACCCCAATGCGGAGGGGGTTAAGGGGGAGGGTCTAGGGTAGTGGATCCGCAGCTGAGGGCCACCCGAACTACCCTAGGAGGGGAGTGGAGGGGGCAAGGACCGGACTGTGATTCACTGTTTGTTTGGGAGGGAATGAAAGAAAATTTAAAGCGGTTGCTCTTGCATATGCTGGCTCTGTATATCGCCTTCCCGAGGGCAACAGGTCGTACTCTGAAAATAAAACATGAGATGGAGCAGCCCGGATTTTAGAGGCTTGCTTGACAAAAACCTCCTCATACAAAGACTGAAGAGGCCGAGAGTCTGGTTTTTCCCACTAACTTCTTCAGTGCTGTTGTTACTATTCTGTGCAAATTGGTCTTACTCTGAACTGACAGGGAGCCTTACCACACGGCCATACCATATCTCACAATGCTTGTAAAATATAGCAAACAAACAAACACAGCCCTCTGACGAAAATGGAGTCGACATTGATAATTCAGCCACAGCGAATGTGTGCTGTAATCAAAGCTAAAGAAGGTCGAGCCTAAAATTTGAGCGTGTTACTTTTTTTTATTACATTTTTGTAGAGGGTCTGTCTATTATTAATATTTGATATGGACATAACAACTGCATTGGACAAACCAGATACATTGTTTTTAGTGTTATGGCACTTCTCTGTCTGAAAGATACACCATACTGGTCATTAGCACCTGCTAATCTCATCTGTAATAAATGAACCTATTTGATTTTTACTTTGCTGTTTAAATTTTCTCAAAATGTCCATCCGTCTTGTTTACTCCTTTTGTCTCTGATGTGGTCCTGCTGTGAGAACTTGTCATTTGCTCAGACAGCTTCTTTCCTTTGTCAGCCCTCTCATTTTCAAGCCCAATCTTCCAGCCCACTCTGTATGCTCTAGAGAGTCTCTTCAAAGTTTATTTATTTTTTATTTTTTTACCCTTCATTTTCTTTGCTGTGAGCTCGAGCGTGCGTATGATTCCTGATTTGGTTTGCTGCACCTTCAGATGGATTTGCCGCCACTCTCCTTGAAGGCTGACAAGCGCGGTAAAGATGTGATGTAAGCCACGAAATGCAGAGGAGAGTGACATTTTACTGTCATCGCTGCAGACACCAAACTGGGGAGGATTCTTTTCATCTCGGACAATCTGGCTTTGTTATGCGCCTCGCTCACTTTATTTTCAATAATATATACATTTAAACATGAGATTCAGCGGCGGGCCACTTATCAGTCCCATAATCAAAACATGTCAGTCTTTGGCCTTGTGTCGCCATGATTGGAGTTTCTTTTTCATCACAAAAAAACTGTTGCACATTTATTTTCTTCTCCAGCTTCCTTTCTTCTTTTTTCCCTCCATTTCTGCTGTTTGCTGTCTCTGTTTAATTGTCTTGACTCAAGAGTTGGAATCCAAAGCATTTGTGTGCTCTAAGAAAGGCTCTACTCCCTTATTTATGTATATATATTTTAAACCTATCCAAGCATCTGAACCAGTGGTTGTGTTTTGAAAGAATCAAGAGCCTGTTTCTCCACTTCCTCCAGTTATAGCTACTGTGAGAGAGACGGGAAACCCATGGAACAGTTGTGGATTAGCCTGTATGTTACCCCTGAACTGTGGTGTTGTGACATATTTCTAGTAGTAGTAGGCAGATGTAGCCCGTTGCTAACTTTGCAGTCTCATCCTTGTCGCTGTTACTGCTTCTGAGGCTGGGACAGAGATGAAGAGATGATGTCGCAGCTGGAGGTGTCTTAACAAACTTCTCCATATGATGTTTAGTATGATATGATGACAGGCATCAGGACGGTGTTGATATGTTTGGCCAAATTACATGTCATGGTGCCTATACTACCCATTCATATAGATGTACTACTCACTAGTTGAGTACTCACCAGAAAAAAACACACTAAAACACAAGCTACGAGGGTAAGCAACGTGCAAATGTTATGCTAACACCAGCTAAAGTTGCACTAACAGCGGCTAAATGCTAATAACAGCAAAATCCCCTTTTAGAACAGCGGTATGATGTTGTGAAATATTAAATCTGTCTGACCTGCGTGTCAATAGTGAGGGCTGTCCTCTCTCTCGTTGCCAATCAGAAGCCAGCAGTCTGTTCACGTCACATCAGACACGGGCTAGCGCGCTTTGGCCACAGCCAGAGGTCGGTCCCAAAACGTACATCTGGTCCGACACTGGCCTTTGTTATGGAAAATTTCACCAAACCGGGTTGACCAAGCATTAGGCTGATACTCGCCTGCCATCTTAGTTTGGGTGAAGCTGTTTGAGCAGTCCTTATGCAGCAAACATCCCGAATAGGTGTCGTGTGGCAGGTTGCACCATAAACATCGTGTAACCCCCGTTACAAATAAACACTGGTATAACTGGACAAAACCTGACCTATAAATAACCTTATAAATATTCATAAATAACCTATAAAATATTTGCAAAAAAATTGTTAAAAACTATGACAATACATATATAAATAGTGACTGCATAAATAATTAGTGGGATTTACAGTGTTATTCTAAAAAGATACCTTGTAACCCCTTGTCAATAAAACTGATTCAAGACGCTCTCAGCGTATATGCCCCTCCCCCACCTGGCCGAGGTCAGCGGCAGGAGGGCAGGAAAAGTGATCTTACACACCGTTTGCCTTGCCGGGTTGGGGGAGGAGTGTGTCTACGAGACGTGAAACCTTCGGGAGAAGTCTCGGTGAGTTATTGGTTTCAAAGTTGTGTTTGTTGCTCAGCATGTGAAGCTGAAGTTGACGCAAACTTATTTATTGTACAGTGTTTGTCGCTGCGGTTAAACGAGGCCGATGCTTTTGCTTGAGACGGCAGAGAGCAAAGAAACGGTAACGATATAATTGCTCTTTTATTTGTATTTCTCTTGTCCAGCATTTGGTGCTGAAGTTAATATAAATGTATTCTTTTACGGAGCGTTTGTCGCTGCGGTTAAACGAGGCAGTTGTGCTTTTGCCTGAGACGGCAGGGACCCGATAACGGTAACTTAACGTTTTCTGCATTTCTACTTTTCTTTCTGTTGGTCACAATGTTGATATTTTTTTTTTTTTTTGTGCTAATTGCGATCCTTGTTTGGCCTGCTCCACAGGCCAGGTTTTATCCCCACCCCGAGAACACCTCAGTTCTTGGACTTGGATCGAGTCGAGACCAAGGCGAGCCACCCAACGGAACATTCTCAGGATCAACGGGTGGTCCACATTCCCCCAAAGACCCTCACTGACTCCCAGACCAAAACGACCAAAGATGTTGTTAGCATTTGGCCTCTCCCAGCATATATTCCTATGACTCCAAACGGGATGAAGTAAGAAGCGACCACGCTCTTCCACGGGCACAAAGACCTGACATGTACGTATCAACTCGTCTAAGCTCAGGTAAGAACATATCTCAGTATGAAAAAACGGTGGCCTGTTCCTTTAAAGGTGCATATTGCGTATTTGACCGTTTAGTAACTCAGCGACTGTATATGTGGTTAATGGGCGCCTTTGCTTTCAAGTGGCTCAATTGTTTTCTGGTAGGTCTTCTCTGCTAAGTGGACCGTCTCCATGGTTACGTATACATTCCATCAGAAACCCTCCAAAACCTGAAATGAAATGTATTCTGAAGAGTCATTGAGGCCCCCGGGATGGAGAGTAAAGCCGCCAAGCAAACCACATACAGCCGCTGGGTTACTGTCGTCAACATTTGCATAATGCACCTTTAAAGAATACCGAGGTATGGCATGTCTGTTTCATGGTATTTATATAATGTCTGTGTCGTTTCTATCATAAACACACAGTATTATAAGATGACGTTTAGAGGCCATTGGATGTGTGTCCAACCCGAGAAATTGATTATGACGTCATGATTTCAAACTAGGCTTTGGCATCACCTAAATGCGGTTGATGAAGCTATAATATAAAACAGGAAACTGGAGACTTCGAAATTTGAACAAAGATACGAAAAACACAATGCCCAGCAAACACAACAACATTACTAAGCTTTGAGCAGTGAGTTATGGAAGTGGAGTGTGCACATTGTGTCGGGTCGGAAATAGGGATGTCACGGTTACCGGTGTAGCGGTAAACCCCGGTAAAAATGTTGACGGTAAAAATTACCGTCTTGTTTTTGAAAAACTATATTATCTCGGTGGATTACTGTGCCCGCGGTGTCGGCAAAGTGAGCCTCACCGGCCGCCGTCTCATCTGCTGAAGTTGCCGCGCAGGCGCACTCCGTAGCACAAGCAAAATAAAACTTTCTCAAAGCTGGAATCATGTTCAAGACGACAGCGCTCAGGACGTCCATTAGCTTCAAACAGGACCAAGTCTGAAGTCTGGGTATATTTTGGGTATTTTTAAGAAAGCCGAGAGACAGTTATCGTGTTTGCGGAACGTGCAGGAAAAAAAAGTGTCTCTAAAGGCAGCGATAATTCGAACCTCATGACTCACCTGCGTGACCGGCACCACAACTCTAGCCAATGCAAGTAAGTTAACGTTAGCGTTTTAGCTGAAATGCTGATGTGGGGACTTTGGGTTGAGGCAGAAGGTAACGACTCGCCCCATAGAGCAGCCGCAGCGCCACCGCCAGCATATAAGCCGTGTCCGGATACCTCTGGCTCAAATGAGTCACAGGGCTGCTGGAGGGCAGATTAAAGTTTGTCGCCAATGCAATAGATTCACTCTCGCCGCATGAATTTAACAATGATTACTGTCTGACGGCATTTTCCCAAATCTGCAGAGCGAAAGCAAACTGGAAGGACACAAACTGAGAACAATATTCCTGATATAGAGGGTTTATCTAGTTAAAAATATTCTAACACGGTTCTGGCGTTATGAATAGTACATGTAATACCCTCCAAACGATCACCAATTCATAGTTATAGTTCCTTTACTTTGATGTGAAAAGTCGATATGGCTTTGTCTGTATTTTTTAAATATAATACACACTGTTACACTTTTTTAAAACTATTTCAGTTTGTGTAGGACTATCAATGCTTTCTGAACTTATTAACACACATAAAAAAAAATACCGCGATAATACCGTGAGGTAAAATTTCCATACCGTGACAGCCCTAGTCGGAAATATGTTTGTGTCATCTTTATGGACTGCCATGATTGCTATAAACGACTTGCCACCATAGATTACGTAGCATGGGCCGCACCATTTATCAGACAATATACAGTAATTTGATGCAAATGTTTTTGTATAAGGCGTCGGGATAATAGGATGCTATGAACAAGGCTCACATATGTTTCATTGCACATCATTACTCGTGTACGGTGGATCTAGGGGGTGTTCGCAACAAGCAGTTCAATTTCTTAGACGCTAAATCATATTCAAAGAGGGAGTGAGCAAGTGATTTATTTGTCTGCCTGTGTTTCAAACATTTATGGTTGCATGCCATTAAACCAGTCGTGTGCCAACTGGAGGAGGTCAACATGTTCAAATCACAAATTGGTTTTACTGACAACTACAATCCAATCCACTTCATTTTTATATGAATGTTTCCAAAATACTGCACGGTTAGGTACAAACATACACATACATAAAAAAACAAAACATGGCTTACTTACTACCTAACCAGTTCGACGCTGACATTGTACAAGCATCTGAGACAACGACAAGTAGCAGTAAACAAAAAGAGTCCAAAAGTAGCAGCTTCCGTCGAGAATGGGCGACTTTCTGACAGATGCGTGTGACAAAATGCCCTAGGGTTGCATTGTAAAACAGTGTATTTCGGTTCTGAACTGTCAGGTAAAGGAGTAGCGCTATTTTTGAACCGTCAGGTGACACACTGGAAGCAGGACTGAGGGGGAGGGGGGGAATAAGAGGCGCTCAGAATTTAAGATAAGTGGGTAAATGCCGTTCCTTTTTTTAAGTGCTAATGTTGTATTTTTCACCTGTGGCAAGAAGAGTGCATGAAACTTCTAATACGGTATACATTTATGCTTGGGGAGTTCAGTTAAGACAAAAAAAAAATATGCCAAAAGTTTGTTTCAAAAGTACAGACCATTTTCTCATCAACTTTAAAAGAAGCTCTCAAGTTGGTATTTTTGTCTAGAAAATGCTCATGATAATACATGTAGTACACTTGAACATATAAAGTCCATAAATTGTATAATTTTCTTCTTTATTTTTTTTCGGCGTGCCTGCAATCCGTGGCTCTACTCTCGACCGAACTTATGTACCACCACAATGTGTGCAGACTCAGAGCAAATGAATAATGCATGAAATTGTCAAGCAACTTAGAGCATCTGGGAAAGCGCTATATTTGACCAATGCATTGACATTTGCGTCAGCTAGCAACAGTATCTGAGTGGACACCTGCCTCCGCGCTCTTGAGGTTCTTCACGTGCCCCGGGGAAAAAAAGCAAACAGAATATAATGAATAAATCTATGCTCACGTTACTTGATATGTCTTGCTATAACTATAAGTATCATTATTCCTTGGAGCCAACATCGTAATACTGCTGTGATGAATGAAAATAGTGTTCATCCAACTGTAATTAAATAAAGTGGCTATATAAGAATTAATGTTAAGGTGCAAATGCTACGAAAAAAATAAATAATTGTATTATATTAAAAGAGGCCTGAGAACAAGAAAACTCATGAACTCAATATTTCTCAATTTAGACGAGAATCTCATGATATAATATCTTCCTGTAAATGCAGATTAATACATGTAATATTGGTTGAAGCCATAACAACACAGACGGAGGATGTTTGGTTCATTTCTGAAACTAATTAATAGTTGCTGTGCTATAATTAGCTAATAATAGATTGAAAAATAATAAAAATGTACAAGAGTACATTGAAATTACATGAACTTAATAATGTTTTGCGAGTTAAGATCTATGCATATCCTTTGATACTTCGGGAGGAGGCGGCCCACTGTTTTTATGACCCTAATAGCTACTGACAGTCTGTAAGATGTACAAAGGTAATCGAATAAGATACTCACCGCTGATTTAGATTATTGTATTACAGTTTATCTTTTTTTGTGTGCCTGGAATGAAGCGTTGTATAACCAGTTCCATACTCAAAATGTTAAATCTATGCAGTTCATTATACATTACTTTTGGTAAAAGTGGGAATTTGCACCTGAAAATGTGTTAGAATTTGTCTTAACTAGACCTTTATAGTGGTTTTCGGTACAAGTAGCACTCTGTGGAAGCGGATGGTAAGCTAGGTGTGGCTAATGTTATGCTACAAGTGGCTAATGCTATCTATCGATCAGCAAAATCCCCTTTTACAACCACCTGCTGGCACCCAGTCAAAATGCAACAATAGAGTTCGGGATGGGTTTGTGGGTACTTGCTAAAAACAGCATTATGAGTGCCATCTGTTTGAGGCGCCGCCGAATTGTGCTTTAATTTTTTTAACTCCATGCTCCCGCCATCTACAACATAACTTTGGAACAGAAAGTATTAGACTTGCGGTCATTTGTGTTGGAAACTTGAAACTCCATTAGCCAGGGCATAGGTGACTAGGGCGCCATCTGCTGGAGGGGGTGCCACATTTTTTTAAATTCCATGCTCCCACCATCTACAACATCGTTGATTTTCAGACATAACTTTGGAACAGGAAGTATTAGAGAAAATTTGTGAATTCACTTAAGAAGTCGAGGTTCCTCCTCCAATATAACTGTTGTGCACATGTTCATATTATTATAATTAATAGATAATTACAATATAATATAACGATTATTATCAAAACAAAATAAAGCTGGCCTTTGATGTATGAATTGAAATTAATATTATTAATGATTGTATTTTATTTTTACATTTATCTATTTATTATTTTGTGGGCACAAAAGTTCAATCTCACCTAGGGCACCAAATTGGCTAGAGAGTGCCCTGCTGTGTTTACTATGTGCTTGCTCACGTGCAAAGCGAGTAGCACGTGCAAAAGTGGAGCAGCAGGACAATCATTTGTGCATTTTTTACTCACTGAGCATTTTCTTATTTACGCATCAGATTTGGGGGCCTATTACTGTAAAGCACATGATTTCAAATGATCAATAAATCAGGTGCAACACGCCAATAAAAGAGCATATTTGATTTTTTTAGCACCTCTCTTGATAAATGACCTCTCAATTGTTTAAATGTAAACAATAACTCTTGTATTTTACCTTTTAAATCTCCATTAGTTTATTTTGGGGAAAAAACGCTGAAAATCCCATAAAACATTGCAATATGACAGTGTACTTCAGAAGTGCACATGAAACAACATGTCAGATGTTAGCGGTCCTTAAGGTTAAGGGATACTTTATTTGAAATGTGTCCTCTGCATTTGACCCATCCTTTGATGCCGCTGGGGCAATCGGTATAAGGAGCAGTGTGTGACGGCAGTGCAGCCCAGCAGGCCAGCCTTAAAGGTCCTATATCATGCAAAATCGACTTTTTGGAGCTTTTAACCGTGTTGTTATGCTATTTCCTTATCAAAAACACCCCCAGAGTGGTTTCTGGATTCATTCACGCAGTTCTCAGTAATCCTCCTGAATCCTGCTCTCTGAGCAGCTGCTCCGCCCTCTCCTGGTAAACGACTGGCATGTTCAGTTGTGTCGTCACAGCGGAACGGAAGTGCTCGACGTCTGTAATCTAATGCCTTACGGCATGATTTTCATTTGTAAAACTGCTTTTTTCATTATTTCTGTCGTAAGAAAAAATCAATAAAAAAAAAAAATGAAAAAAAAAAAAAAAAAAAGAGGAAGTGCCTGACGCTGCGCTGCCCCTGTGGCGAAAACAAACGCTCCTCCTGAGCGTCCGAACGGTCTGAACAGATGGTCATGTCATGTTGCACCGAAAGTTGTGAAGAGGGAGCTTTTTCTAACCTACTCTGGAGTCTGGACACCTGTTCTTTTTTTCGTACCTCACGATAATGTCACGGAGAAAACCGCGTTTGGCTGCGAGGACTGGACTTTATTCAACCTTCCTAAAGAAGAGGCCATAGAAGTTGGAATTTCCCTCCGGGATTCAGCGACTATCAGCCAGAATAGTGTTTGTCTGAGCCTGTCGCTGATGGATGCTTGGTGAACCTTGGCCAGAATCAAAGTGGATTAACTTTTATTCCCAGCGCAAGTCCTATAATGGAAACATCAGACTGGTGAGTCGATCAAAATGCATGTTAGCGTGTGTGTTAGCCATTTAGCCATGAAGCTGTGTTGCACATGTTAACTCATTATACCAGCATCATGAATTAACTTCACTTTTTGCTGTGATATATATATTTCTACTACTGCTAAAGTTGTATGAGCGGCGAGAGGGGGCGGAGTTAACTGAATCCAAGCGTTTTGTCTTCCGGGTTGGAAAAATACCTCCAGAAAATACTTATATTTATCACAAAAATTAGTGCTCCGTAGTGGTAGAGGTACAATATATCATATAAATGCCTATACTTTACTTTGGAATGGCTAAAATAGCATGATACAGGTCCTTTAATGTACCCATAGGCCCGGGGGCTTAAACAGAATTGTAGGCCCTAACTCTAACCCTAACGCCCACAAAACCCTAACCTGCTTACATGTAGTGCCCAGTATGCACGTACCTTTTCTGCCACAATGGCAGGCTCTCTCCATGATGATGTTAAAAGGGTCCACGTTCGAGTCCTCTTCCCCTCCGCCTCCTGCAGCGGGAGGAGTGTCTGCTTCAGCTTTTCCATCTCTGCTCCTAACTGGTCCGTGGCTACGGGGAAGGCGGTGACACCTCCTCCAGCGGCTCCTCCTCACCGGATTGAGAGCCCACAATCTCCTCTCCGGTCTCGCTGTCGGCTGCGCGGCTGCAGCGGGTGCTTGTTCGCCTCGTGGAGCTGCCTGCGTCCGCGGCGCCGGTTCCACCAATGGTTGAACTTGTTGTTTTAAAAAAAAGCCCGTTAACTTCGGCATATGGTTAATCAGCTCTTTCTCTTCTGTGCACCGCTCTCAAACTTTTTCTTCCCCGACATTTCTGTCTCTCACAACGAGTCGCCATAAGTTACGTCTTTACTTTCTCTGCGCTTGGATTGGCTAGAATTTGTCATAGTGTCAACGTGGCAGTATGTGATTGACAGGTAAAACAAACCAATTGCAATATAATACAGAACTCGCCTATATCTGATAGGCCCTCTGGGACAGACAGGGCGGGCCTACTCCAGGTACACACATAGGAAAGCAGCGCAATCATCGCTTACGGTTAGTCATGCCGCAAAGTGAAGTGATTGACATTCAACAAATCAACTTTATTTTATTTTTTGTTTAAATGTTTTTATTCTGATAGGCCCTTGACTATGGTAGGCTCCAGCCCCTGCTAGCCAGTTGGATAAGGCGGGCCTGCAGCCCAGGGGCCCGTCTCCTGATGTCGGGCCAGGCTGATGGTCAGTATCACCTAGCTCAGGGGTGGCCAACACGCGGCTCTCGAAAGCGGGACAACAGTCAGGCAGATCGTGGCACTGGGATCAGCTTCTGTGCTTTTCAAGTTTCTGATTAGCCTACTCTTTATTTGATGAAAGTTCGCCTCATATTCACAAAAAAATATCAAAATTAGGAAATAGAAAAAAGCGGAGCTCTAATGAAGCATATGATGCGACATCGTAACGCGGAAATACGCAAAGTCATTGACATTTCAGTCACATGTGCTGTAACTGTAACAAATGCAACATAAAACATAATCTCAGACGTCCTCCAGAGGCTCCTGATTAAAGCTTATGAACTTTGTGCAGCCTAGAGTGTAGTCTCGCCAACCAGACCCCGCTTCTTTACAGAAGAGGGTCTGGCTAGAGACGGCTCAGCCGCGGTCTGCGGCTGGACTGAGCCAGGACTAAAACAAGGTCCAGGACTTACACCGTTGTAAAACCCAGAGCTAAACTAAACCAGTTATTATAAACCAGGACTGAACCAGGACTGAATAAGAAACTTGTGTTTTTAAGCAAATTGAAAAAAACAACACAGAGCAGTGACAACAAGGAAGACGTCTTTACCTTTAGCGACAGACCCGGAGGCTGAGTTTACAACTTTACAAGCAGCTGCAGTGAGGGAAATATCAAAGATTGTTTGTGGAAAAATGAGCGCTCACTCTGTATAAGACATTTCTGGTACAGTTGTTGTACATTATTAGTGGCAGAGTGAGCGCTCACACCATGTAAGGATCTTTGAAGGGAACGTGTTTTCGCTTCGTCAAAGCGCAGTGCGTTTAGAAAAGTTTATCCGAAAGAAACCGTGTCCTGATGTGGATCTGTCTCTGCAGCTGAGGAGGTAATAACGTCCTTTATTTCTTTTTATCGCTGCTTAAGTGGAAATTGTGCTCAGAACACGAAGTTACAGGTGACGCTGCTGCGGCCTGTGGAGCTTCTCTTTTGCTGTTTTAGGACTTTTTCTCGAACGACACTTTTTTATACACGTTATTTTAATTGAATTAAAATGAAATAGGCACCGAAAAAAGTACCGTTAAGGAACCGGCACCGAAAAGCAGGTATCGTTAAAGTAGTGACCAGTATCGAAAGAAAGCGAACGGTGCCCATCCCTAATGGTGACTACCGTAGGCATAAAGTGACTACAACTTTCTTGTCTTATTTTCTGTCGTCACATCCGCTATGTTCTCATTGGCTGCTATGCGGGTCTTTTGGCCCACATTAGTCCCGCCTCAAGCAGTGGCTTTGTTACGGCAGGGTCGCCAGACTAGTCTCCTGTTTATTAATTAATAAACATCGGCGATTAGTCTGGATGCCAGGCTACCTAGAGTTCGTTCTCTGCACAGTCCAGTCAGGACCAAGCTGCGGGCACTGAGCGCACAGGCCAGGGGCGAACCAGAGGAGGGGGCTCAGTGGGCAGGGCCCCTCACACTAACACACTCCAGCATTAAAAATAAAAAAAATATAATTCTATCCCAGTAAGAGCAGAACAGCCCAAAATGTCAGTTTATTTAATATACATTTATTTCAATCTTGGTGAGGAGTAAAACTATTACATCTAATACAATTATTAAAACAAAAGAAAAAGGCCAGGCATAAAGTTATACTTTATTGTGATTAAATATAACGGTCACATTATATTTAATCACAATAAACTACCGCCCCTGGATCTCGCGAATGACCGGTGCCTTTGTGGCTCTTCACAGGATCAAGGTTGAACATTTCGACTCTTGGTCTCCGACTAGTTGGCCACCCCTGACCTAGCTGGAGGGTCAACCTATAGTGTATGTTTTTGGTTGATGGGGGAAACCCATCCAGACGCGGGGAGAGAAATGAACAGAAAGGCCCGCACGGTCCAGGAATAGAACCGCTCAGCCAGCGCGTCGTCAAACCTTCTATAACACTCTTTTGACTCTGGACACGGATGAAACCCTGGGAGCTTGCACACCTTTTATTTCTCCCTCTCCTTTGTAACGTAATAGAGCGGCGCCCATTAGCCGTCCTCCCACTCAGCCACATCACTTAAACATTTAATTAGTGTCTCAGCACGACTAAGACATTGTCGCCACTCTTGCATTCTGTTCACATTGTGCCGGTTTGAATGGAGAGCCTCCGTCAGATTCATTGTGGCCCACTTATTTTTTTAATTAAGGTGCTGTTGTGCAGTCTCCCTTTCCCGGAAAACAGGCAGATTGTTTCTGTACACGCTATAAGAAGATTTTGCAAATGTAGAGGACCCCAAATCCATTCGGGGGATGATCAAAGGTTTCCCTAATCTACGCAAAAACAATGATTGTGCGGATCATATTTCAAGATGAGAATTCTTAAAAAAAAAAATTAGAGTGCTCATAGTGTGCACTGAATTGCTTTTATGTTTGTTTGATTTGCATTCTTTTGTTCATCAGCTTATCGTAAACGTGGCAGAACCAAATGTGGGTCCCAAAACGAGCACACAGAAGAACCAAAACAGAACTCCACCACGGTGCCCCAGCTCTGAATATAGGAGTCGGCTTTAAGAGAAAATGGCCTTGAAAGTGTGCTCTGTGTAGTTTAATTAAGTCTTGGCTGATGAGATTGCGTTAGGTTCACCAAATGACTCCACGTCTATTCTTAATTATTACGGCCCACGGCGCCGGCTTTTTGTTTAATATGTATATTTCTCAGCTCAGCTTCTTGGTGGTATTTGACTAATTGATTTGCGTATTACAAAGAGGACTGCCATCAGTTACCCTTCGATTTGGCACCACTTCAGGAAACGTGTTAGACATGAGGGGAATATAGTGCTGCCAGTTTTGTCTGTCTGATTGCATTTTCACTGACTCATAACTTACCTGTGTGCCCTACTCATGTATAAGGAATTTCCAGGTGAGAAACGTGGGTGAATAAGGTCTCTTTACATATTGCAATAGCCGGTTTTCCATAGAAGAGGCATGCGACGGTGTTTCCATTAGGCACAGTGGGATCTGGAGCAGTAAGGCAGCAATAGTCTAAATGTACCTGTAGTTCCTGACCTTAATTCACTTCCCTTTTCTCACTTCTCCGCCTCCACGTGATCTACAGGCCGCTGTCATGAGCCCCGGCTTGGAGGGGAAAAAAAGGCAAATGAAATCAAGTGGAGACAGCACACTCAGCACTCTGCCTAATAGAACTTAATGCTCACTAAATGACACTGACGCAATAGAGACAGACAATAGCTGCTGTTTGAGACACTTGATCAAGGACATGCATTTCCTTTCTGCCAATTTTGCATCACATTTCTCTTATGATTGGACATTTATTACCTTTAGACTTTGTTTAAGGAATCATGCACTTATTGTATAATGGCTCACTTAGGAAATAAAAGTTGGGCATCTTAGTACAAGCAAATGAGATTTCATTAGTACCATTTCTTTTAGATTTTGTTTTCATCCTCGTCATCTATTTATGCTTATTTGATCTTTTTTTTCCATTAATATTTTGAAAACTGGTTCTGTTTCAAAGTGAATGCATTTGTGCTGTTTTGTGTTTGTTTTCACAATTGTGCTGCAGCAGTGTCCAAATTCTGCCTTCTGTGGCAATGCGAGGGTTAGTTTTACACAAAAGAAACTACGCCAATCAACGCCAACTGGAGATGGCCAGCACCAGTAGATAAGGCACGTAGGTTCGTTGTTGATGGAAATAGATCACAGAGGCCAGGCCAGCTTATATCAAAGTTCCACATGTATTTTAACATTCTTTAGTTGAGTCGTTTGTTTTAGTTTTGTTTTTGAGTCCTTTGTTCAGCCACACTGTTACCACAGTCTATGAAAGGCGTTTACACCCAGACAAAGCTCTGCACAATTTCCATCTTCCAGCAGAGCAACATGAGCTCCTCCTCAGGTCGTTCCAGAGGCGAGGGCCGTAATATTGGTAAGACGCCTCGCCGTGAGTCTTTCTGTTGACTTTAGGACTAACTAGGAGACCCCTGCCGGAGGAGCGCAGGGACCGTGAAGGTTCATAAGGTAAAAGCAGTTCTGAAAGATAAGAAGGACCAAGACCATTAAGACATTTAAAAACCATTAAAAGAACTTTGAAATCGATCCTAAAGTACACGGGGAGCCAATGCAGCGATTCTAAAACCGGTGTAATGCGGTCCCGCCTCCTGGTCTTCGTCAGGACACGAGCTGCTGAATTTTGTAAAAGTTGTAAACCTGAGATACTCTTTTTGGGAAGACCAGAAAGCAGGGCATTACAGTAGTCAATATAAAAGCATGCATTAGCGTCTACGTGTTGGTCCGAGAGAGAAAGGGGCGGACTCTGGCTATGATCTTTAGATGGTAAAAACGTATCTTTGTGATATTCTTAGGCCCAATCCCAATTCTCTTTTCTACCCCTAGCCCTTCCCCTAGCCCTAGCCCTAGCCCTTTCCCTACACCCTGAAACCAAGGGCTGAGGGCGAGGGTTGAAAAGACCGCCCTAAGAAATGGGACAGCCCTCCATTTGACTGCATTTACTATTAACACAGATGAATCAGGTTATGTAAATAAAAAACAAGCCTACTTGTCTCTATAGCATGTTTCTACTGAACCAGTTCATCACTTGATTGAGGCTGTTTTGTAACACCTAAACAAGCACCTAAGCTCAGCCCAAACCCTACAGATTGTCATCAATTTCTGCTTCATTCGGCGCTACATTCTCCTTCCCCCTGTCCGTGTGTCGCTGTGGCTGCAGCCAGAGCTGCCAGAGATCAGCCGATCCGCTCGTCAATCTATCAAACTTCATTTATAAAGCGCTTTTCATACTGAAAGGTATCACACAGTTCTTGTAGCCACTCAGCGGGGACGGGCAGTGGTTAGACCCGCTCGCAGTGCGCACAGGGCGCGGACAGGCACCCGCAGCCTCCGCTCTGAGCCCCGGGCCTGAGCGGAGGCTGCGCTAAGAACGGGGACAGACAGCCTCGGACCCGGGCTCAGAGCACAGCGGCGCGGGGAGACAGACAGCCTCGGACCCGGGCTCAGAGCCCAGCGGCGCGGGGAGACAGACAGCCTCGGACCCGGGCTCAGAGCCCAGCGGCGCGGGGAGACAGACAGCCTCGGACCCGGGCTCAGAGCCCAGCGGCGCGGGGAGAGAGACAGCCTCGGACCCGGGCTCAGAGCACAGCGGCGCGGGGAGACAGACCGCGGGTGCAGCAGCGATGAACCCCGTGTGTTATGACATTAGCGACGTATCGAAAGTTTGGAAAGAAATGCCAAAAGTCAGTCAATACAGCGCAAATACACGGAGCATTTGCAGCAGCAAAGCGAAAACGTAGAACTGACACGTTTAAAGCAATGGACTGTTCTAATTGTTGCACAAAGCGAATAAAGTCATGAACGAAGCGTTCTGCAACTGTATAAATGTTGTAAGAGTGCTTATTGATGATGTTCGTGAATTCATTTCGCAGCTTATGTCCCTGTTTTGTCAAACTCCTCCTACCCCTTCGTCTGAAGTGTGCATCTGAAAAACCCTCGCTTGAAGGGCTATGTGGCCCTCTCCCTCACCCCTACCCCTCACCGCAAAATACAATTGGGACACCCCTTCGTCTCTCGTGAACGCGCAAAACGAAGGGAAAGGGCTAAGCGAAGGGCTAAGGGGGAGAATTGGGATTGGGCCTTAATGTGTGGAATAAAAGTCAGCTCAGAGTCAAAAATCACGCCCAGGTTCTTCACCTGTGAGGAAGGATTAAAAAATAATGACTGTAGTTTTGGTAAAAAGTGCATCCAGTGACCTGGTGTCATCAGGAGACATGGAGATGTACAACTGTGTATCATCAGCGTAACTATGAAAGTTGACTCCATGTCTCCTGATGACATCACGAAGCGGGAGCATATACAGGTTAAAAAGCACTGGGCCTAAAATCGAACCCTGGGGCACACCACATGTAATTCTATGGACCCTAGAGGAGCAGGTATCCAAACTTACCATGAATGTCCTGTCTGTGAGGTAGGATGTAAACCATGTGTGGACAGCACCAGAGACCGATGTGTTTTAAACGAGTTAAAAGAATAGTGTGGTCGACTGTATTAAAAGCGGCGCTTAGATCCAGTAGAACCAACACTGTGACTTTCTGTGAGTCATAATTTAATCTAAAATCATTTAAGATGAAAAACATCATATAATTAATGAAGGTCAGTATGGTTTTAGGTCCAAAAGAACTACCTCAATGGCAATAACTGAAGCTATTGAAGAAATGACGAATGCAGTGTAGCACAGAAAGTATGCAGTTGGTATCTTTATTGATCTAAAAAAAAAGCCTTTGATACGATTAATCACTCAGTCCTACTAAATAAGATGGAAAGATATGGAATTAGGGGGCTGGCTGGGGATTGGTTAAAAAGTTATTTAACAGGGAGAGTACAGTTTGTAAAAATGGGTCAGTATTTATTAAATACTCTTGGTGTTGCTTGTGGTGTCCCCCAGGGGTCAGTGTTGGAGCCAAAACTGTTTAATGTGTATATAAATTATATTTTTAACACGTCCAAAGATCTGAAACTCATACTATTTGCAGACGACACTAATATATTCTACTGTAGTGATGATAATAATGACCTCGTAAATACGGTAAACAAGGAACTAAATATAATAAAAAAGTGGATGGACACAAATAAATTATCCTTGAATATAAAAAAACCTAAGATAATGATGTTTGGTAATCGCAATACTATGTCTGACCAGAAAATAAGTATTGATGGTACCCAGGTTGAAATCGTAAATGAGACTAAATTTTTGGGCGTAATAATTGATAGTAAATTGTCATGGAAACCCCATGTCAGACACATCAAAACAAAAATCTCAAAAAGCCTTTCAATTATAAATAAAGCAAAATTATACCTTGATGAAAATGCACTCCATACTCTATACTGCACCTTGGTACTCCCATATCTTATGTATTGTGTTGAAGTGTGGGGGAATACTTACAAGAACACAATTAATCCTCTGATCATATTACAGAAAAGAGCAATGCGGATCATTCACAAGGTTGGTTTCCTAGACCATACTCATAATCTGTTTATGCTGTCAAAGTTGTTAAAATTTGATGATCTTGTAAAATATAATACATCAATAGTCTTATACAAAGCATTCAACAAATTATTCCCGCCTAACCTACAACGTTTTTTTATAACTCCAGTGCAAGCTTATGACTTGAGAGGTTTTGGATATTTTTCATTGCCGAGAGCTCAAAACACTCGTAAACGTTTCTGTGTGTCTGTATGCGAAGTGAAACTCTGGAACAAACTGGAATTACAACACAAGCAATGCCAAACTGTCCCCATTGATTCAAACTGTTATATAAACATTGGGTCTGGTCAAAATATAGAGATGAGGGTCTTTAATTTAAATTTCTGTTGTCTCATAGTGTTAACAAGTGCTCAATGTTCATTACCATTGATGGTATAGTTCATTTACCTTGCATTGTTGGTATACATTTTGTTACAAAGTAATAATTATTGTTACCTGCGGTAACGCCACCATGATATAACATTTGTATAATAATCCTTGAACAAAGTAACATTGAAGTTGAATGTATTAAGCTCTGAATGGGGAACTGGGGGTGGGATTAAATAAGTTATCTTCTTCCAACTCCCTTTCAGATAGAAATGGATCATCTTGTTTACATACTGTATATTCTTTCTTTTGTTGCCCATTGCCTGAAATAAATGAATAAATGAAAATGAAATGAAAAAATAAAGAATCAGGATAATGGTCAGAATCACGTGGCTGGAGGATTCATCTGTTGAGAAGTGTGTTCAAATGAGAGGGGGAAAAATGTGTCTAGACTTTTGCAAAATGAGAGTTAGAGTTTTGTGCAAATCACACAAAAAACATATATACATCAACTAATAAAAACATAGATTGTTTTTATTATTTGATGTTGAGTGATTGATTGCTTTTGCTGAAACTTGAATTTCCCTTGAAAATGAGAAAGTATTTGTTTATCTATCTATCTAATTCACGAATTGTGTTCACAGTTTTACCAACAGTTTGTGAGAAATGTATGGTATCAGCTGTGTGCAGGAACGGAGGAACCCGGCTGAACGGAGGAACCTGCCTACTGGGTCTATAGCCTGTCCATGAGTGGATCTTTCCCTCTGTGGTTCTCCCCAAGGTTTCTCGTTTCTCCCACCGGGTTTTTGAGCTTTTCCTTTGCCGTGCTGGAGAGTCTAAGGACAGGGGACACACACGCAGCTCGTCGCCACCCACTGCTGACGCTTATTATGTTTGCCTGGATACTTGATTCGCTTGAACTTTACATGATCTTATGTAAAGTTCTGTTTTATTGCCTTAATGTTCGGTGCAGCTCTATGAGGCAACTCCTGTTGTGATATTGGGATATACAAAACCATTGATTGATTGATTGATTGATTGTGCAGTGAATGGGTCTGTGCAGTGTTTTACCAACCAAGAAATATTTATTAAGATAATTGGCAAAAATACATATTATTTATTATTAGGTGTTGATATTAACAATATTAACAAAGGCTACACAATGTGTTTGCATTTTACAGTAGCTGAATAGTAGCACATAAATCATAACAAAAAAAATACCAGTCTGAGCTCATGTTTGTGTTTGGCATGTAATAAGTAAAAGGAACAATTCCAATGCTATATTGTACCGTAAAAGGATTTCTTCCAACAAAATGCCTATTCTAAAATAACTGCCTGTATCTAATTTTGTTGATTTGAGTTAAACGTGCAATATGGCTTTATAAGTATCATAATCATAAAGCCATATAGTTTTATTCTGTTTGAGGAAGCACACAAACATCACAAAGCACAGTTTAAGTACAACTTTTATTAATACTGGAATCATCACAGTGCGTTTTGTTACATTAGCAGTGACTAAAGTTAACAAAATGGGTCAATTTTACTAAAGAAACCGGAAGACGGAAAATAAAAACCTTTGACAGGGAGAGGGAGCGCAAAACAGCGTTGTTAAATTAAGTTACAATAAATTAAAGAAGATGAGCCTGTCAGGAGGGGACAGAGTTAAAAGCACAGTGAATCCAGGGCATGTCCAGAGGGATTGGAGCAATAATGATAAAATAAACACTATATTGTCTGTTTATATGTGTATCGATTATTCAGCTTAGCATTGCTTGGTGAAATGTTTCAACCCAGAGCTCAACAACAATGACAAATGTCTCAATCTGCTTTCTCTTCCATAATTTGTAACACTCTTGCTCTTGTACTTTGCTCTTGTACTGCTATTTTAACCATGGTGTAACGTTCTCTCAAATATCGGAGTAGCATTTTGCTTTATCCACACAGTTTCGAGTAATCCTGTACACTTCATCTCTTCCTCTCTTGAAGCACTCAGATCTGGATTTTTTGCGTAAAAATCTATCACTGGACTCATTCTACACTTTAGGTTTGTTCATCACGGTGCCGTGGATTTGCTAGCATGTCATTAGCTGAAAGTGAAAGCTTGTTCAAAGTGTGTAAAAACTTCTTTACACATACATTATTATTATTTAAGTGTAATGTACTGCATGTAAACCACTGTTTTTCCATACTGAGATCTCTTCTTACCTGAGCTTAGACGAGTTGATGCATACCTGTCTGGTCTTTGTCTAGCGCTCAGTCACGCAAAAAGATCAGATGTTGTTAGCATTTAGCCTCTCCTCCTCTCCTCTATGGGGCCAAACGGGGGTGAAGTTGGAAGCGACCAAGCTCTTTCACGTTTTCCCTATTTAAATACAGTTACGTGAGTAGTTACACGATCCAAACATAGTTACACAAAAATAAACATATAGCTTTTCTAAGCGGATAAATGGGGTACTATATTGTGAGGCGTAATAACACAACAGGAGCACTTCGACGTCCGCGTAGTAAAGTGAAGATATTACTGCAAAGGCGTCGAAGTGCTTAACCGCATTTAAATAGGGGAAACGTGGAAGAGCTTGGTCGCTTCTAACTTCACGTCCGTTTGGCCCCATAGAGGAGAGGAGGAGAGGCTAAACGCTAACAACATCTTTGGTCTTTTTGCCAGACAGCTACTCGTCTAAGCTCAGGTGAGAAGATAATCTCAGTATGGAAAAAAAACGGTGGCCTGTCCCATTAAAGGCCCAATTATGCATATGCCTTTTTTTGATCCTTTCGTGTTTGTTACTGTTGTTCATTTTGTTAGCATATGTTAAATACTGTGGTGAATTTGTGAGTAATGGCGGCAACTGTTGAGGATCATCACGGGAGGGACATTCTGTACGGACTAACCGAATGTTTTGTTGCTCGAGCGTTCATTTTCAATTGAAGTTGAACCTCAATACCACACTTTGTCCTTCCAACAAAACAGCTCTATTGTGCTCTATGACAGTTTTCACGAAATTGAAGAAAGACGGCGATTCAAAGAACACTCACTCACAATTATAAGTGGAGAGTCTGAGACATTCAGTTTTTTTAGTAACAGCCACGGCACCGTAGCGAGGCCGCCCCACGGACACCCTAGACACGCGGATTTCGACGCGTTTGATCAGAGCCGAATCTACCGTTGTCATGTTTGCTCGCAGCCTTGTTGTGTAGCGCAGGAAGCGTTGACAGACTGCGTGTGGGAAGTGGCGTGGAAGAACACCCGGGGGAGGGGAGGGGGTGCTCGCAGAGAAGCGCACAGAATTACCATCTCGCGATAACCTGCACAGATGGCAGGGAAAAGAGTGGGAAGATGAGCACAATGCTTGAATGATGTAGCAATTTTTCTAAGACAGGTTGCAAATGGATGGATAATAACAGTGTCAGAGTGATGCAGCCTTCGACTTATGTTGATCTTGCCAGTTTTTTGTTTTGTTTTTCTCTCCAGTGGGTATTGCCATGTGTCGCAAATTAGTAGGAGTTGCTCAAAAGGTTTGGTTCTAATTGAAATAGAGGTTGGGCCAAAATGTTCGGGTAGCATCAAGTCATAGTTCGTGGTTATTATCTCGGCTGAAACTGTAGCTCCCCAGCCCTTTCCAAGTAGCCTCCCAAAGGCTCTCCACATTTCTACATAAGCATGATGAGCCAAATCGGTGTAAAATAAATCCTTACTTACTGTCCTTTCCAGTAACTGCTCAAGTATCCCCGATTCATCAGCAGTTTCCTGTCATTTTTGGCTTGCTCCATTTCAGATTTGAATGCAAGACCAAGTTGTCATATTCATGGATCATCCCAATCAAGAGCCTATCCAAATTGTCAAGGCTTGTGAGCGGCTCATAGCAACACCTAAACCTCAAACCTCACATTTCTCCCCAAAACAATACGAGAAACAAACTTTCCCAGCAGAGATGCACAGTCATGCTCCTGACAGCGGTATAATAGGTGCAGAATGGATGTCACAAGCTTGTATACGCCGTTGTCAAACCTATATTCGTCCTGGAATGCTTATATTAAATGTGACGTCCTCCGAGGCGACAAGGAACAGCCTGTGGGACTGTTCTCATAACAAGTGGTGTTTGTCCGCCCGAAGGCAACCTCCGCTCTGCCAACAGGGGCCGAGCGGCTTTTGTTAGGACAGCTCGAGTGCATATATACCGCCCCTAGGAATGAGAGCGGGGGGAGTCGAATGCTTGCTCGAAGGAAGGTCAGAGAGTGCACGCGGCCGTGATATTTCCCGTAGTACGATTAAACATTTACAAACACAAGTCAATCATGAACTAGTACAAAACTAAATAATAATGAATGGATGTTTGTGAGCAAAGACTTAGTGGTTTGTATGTCACTTGTATCTCTTTAGTTAATAATGATCAGGCATATTTGTAAAGCATTCATGAACAAATTATGGACTAATAAGGAACTGATGCTTTACAAACACGCCTGTTCATATAGGTTTACAAAATACAAAACAATAATTTTTTATGGTTTCAGCTTATTGTTTATTATATTTTAGTTACAGCGATGTTTTCAGGGGGAGGGCATTTTCGATTACTTGTTTCTGAACAAGCTATTTAAAACAAAATAAATTAGGCTAAGAATTATATATATTAAAAAAAATATAATATTGTTAAGTACAAGAAAGTTTGTGGACTGTAAGAGCTACTTAAGTTGAGATATTGCTCCAAGAAAGCATCTCCTAAAGTGTTGTAATGTCTGTGCATGTGGGTATGGCCATAACTCTCCCCTGGTAAGGAAATGACCATATTTGGATTACTGTATCATCTCGGTTGCATCTCACATGTCATGCTACACGTGGATACCAAACATGTCAATATTTGTGAATGAATACAAGTGCGAAAGACGAGGGGGTGTAACATCCGCATCACAAAGGGTGAGTTTGGTCTAGATTAAAACTAAGATGTTAAGGGAGAAAACCGGCTAAAAACATTAACCACTTTGTGAACACTGTATGTTTACGTCCGTGTCTCGTCTTAAGTTCATGATTAATTTTGTATTTGTAAATTAGGTAAAAGGCTTAATTTGTCATCATGCAATTGTACAACGATTACCACTGACCATGAAGGGTTCGTCCTGAGCCACTGTGCCTCATGTTCGCATTCTGGCAAGCTAGTCATTTACGGGCGTCTTTTCTCTCATTTACGCATTGATCTACCACAGACTATAACAAAATTAGTGCAATTTTGCAATGATTTTATTTGCAGAGGGGAATGGAATAGAGCTCAAACGATACAATAATAGTTTTATTTCCCTCGCCATTTGGAGAGCAAGAAGAGCTGTCCCATTATTTTGGATAGCGTTCAGCCACATAAAGGTCTATTTCTCTGGGTGCGACGCTTCATACCGGGTAATATGAGTGTGTAGTGGGGATATATAGGCCATAATAAGTCATGGAGAGAAATATTTGGCATTTTGTGGTGTTTGCTGGTGAGCCAGTTTCAACAATAAGCAAAATGGCTCCAATTTGACCGGCCAATATCTGTCAAGTCGAGCTGTTCGGTTTGTGTGTGTGGGACTATGGGCTGGCGATTTTAAGCCAGTTAGCCGCTGAAAGCAGAGAATATGGGAATTAAACTGATAAACGTAGCAGCCAGAAATGTCAGCTTCACATTTATTGCATTTTTTCCATTGATAGGACACTGCATTGGTGGATAAGCGGTTGACGTTCTTGCCCCTCAACAAACAGGTTGCGGGGACAAGTCCTGGACAGAGTGGAGTTTGCATGTTCTCCCTTTGTCCCGGTGGTTTTCAATTCAGAACATGCACAATAGGCAAATTTATTTATCTAACTTAACTGTGATTGCTCTGATAAAGAGTGTTTCGGGAACTTTGGATTTTGTGTAAGGTTTTGCCATTTCGTTCAATCAGTCCATGGCTTCTTGGTGTTCATGGCAAAAACGGTAAGATCTCAATAATAAAAACTGGCAAGTCTCAACATATCTCAGGTACCTTGAACAGGTTTGGTTTCTACTCCGACAACAGATACATTAACTCTCAATTAAGATGCTAAAATCGGAAATGTCGGTAGAAGATACGAGAGCATCCAGCTACAACCCAATAGCCTGTGCGTAACGATGAGAGCTGCATGAAGAGTGGGCACCTGGCACGAAACTAAAACCATTTGGATGCAAATCACTGCTGACAAGGAGACGGATGAATTGCCAAAGGTAGAGGAAAACATTCTCGGCGGCACAAGTTGTGTTCCAAATTCTTAATTCCCCACAAGTTTCCTGCTATCGCTATTATTTGCCGTCTCTAAATTGGTCTTAGACTGAGCTTATACGCCAACTATTAACTAAAACACAGCGATGCCACGTTGACTTTGGGTTATTTGTCATATTGTATAGATTCCGTAGAAGCGGTCTCTGGACTGCGCGCCGGCATGCATGGAATACTGCGGCACACTGACGACCGATCGATGTCCTGTTTTCTATTGTAATATTTGACTTGCTCATGAGTTGGTGGGCCTATTCCTGCCCCACATACAGGCGGTATTACATATTCAGAAGCTTTTGGTACACAGTTAGCGTCTTCGGAAAGACAAAGCAGGCTAGTCAGGTAACGTGTGCTGTTACGATGAAGACATAATAGATATAGCTTCCATTGACATCACTTGGAGGGCAGTAACCGTGGTGACAACTGTAAACGTAAGAGCTCCTAGCAGATACATATGAGACACTTGATAACTCCAGGAAAAAACAAACATATAAAATAAAGTACAATTATTTTTATTTTTTTTTGTCACCTTTTCATCTTATAGTGTTTTTTCAAGGTTCTTTGTCCCATCCCTTTGTTTCTTTCAGTGTGACTAAAAGCTTTTGAATTGTTAAGCTATTTGCGAAGGGGTTTATACAAATCCCAAAACATCGGCTCGTCTTGTCGAATTTCCGAGTCAGCCCCGCTTGGCGAGAAAATGTCAAAAACAAAGCCCGGACTTTTGTTTGACTTGGGTAAACAGGAACGATAACCTTTCAAGCAAACATGACCATAGATACAGACGGCATCTTTAGGGACGCTACAAATGGTCGAGTTCGAAGCCTACGAGGGGGAAAACAAACGCCATCTTTTTTTAATGAAGGTGATCTGCTTCATCATCTACTGCTCCACAACAAACTGAATGATTGACATACTAAACCAAATAAATATCCCTTTTGTTGTTGCTTTGTTTCAATTCTATCGGACAATGTTTATATTTCTAATGCTGTGTCAAAAACAGTCCTGAAGACCCAATTATGACTTTATTTGAATACGTTTAATATGCTTATAGGCTGGGACCCTAAAGTTTCTTACAATTTGTATCAACTGTAAAAGCACCAGAGCCTCTGGAAAGGAGTGCTGCCAAGTTCTTTTGACCACGATTTTAGTTGAAGGTTTATTTCATCTTTAGATCGACACTAATCTGTAGCAAATTCCAACTCCGTCTGTATCTATGGTACTTGTAAGTATTTCGACCACCAAGAATTTCACATGAAAACTATATAAGAAAATAGCAGTGCCCTTGTTTTTAAATGTTATTGCCGATTTCAAATGTACAAACCATATCAAAGGAGCCGTGTTGCAGAAATGTGAATTACGGCACTGCTTTTTTCCTTTACATACCCCATAGAACAACACCGTGGGTCTACGCATGTTCTATTGCTTACACACAGATTTAGTTAATTCAAAGATCCTAGCCACAACACTCACACTGTGCGTCTTGTACATGTAGTATGTTCATGTACAGTGTGAATAGGTTTGCACAAAAAAGACCATTGTTTTTGTTTTTTATTCCAAGTTGTGGTCATTTTTTGTTTTTTTTGTTTTTTTCATTCCCCCTTCCGCACTCTCACCCAGTTGTAAAGTCATTCCCACATCCGGTACTGGCACGTGGGCATGAGAACGGCAACCCGCTTGAAAATGGACAAACCCAATTTCCCTTCACAAAAAAAAGTTTATTTCAAAGGAAGGTTTAACTTTGCCTAGTTGTGCCCTCAGCCATTCAACTTTTGCTCCCAGCAAAACACTTCACCTCACATCATTTTATGTTTGAAAGATAATTCGCAAATTTTGTTCAAGTGCAAAGCAAATAAGTTTCAAGAGATTTGCCAAACTCAATATAGTGAGAATTGGCCCATCATTTTTCGAATTGATGTCCCTTTCGAGAAATTAGAACATCTCATTGAATAATAAAAATAAAAAAAAAACTTAAAAATAAAACCATGATGCCAGGTTAGTTAGAGGACTGGTAGCGTCACAGCCACTCTGTCAATCATACAGCCATATCTCACAAATGCTAGATTTTACGTTAAAGGTAGGATTCACAAATCAAACATGTGCCCGGTAGAGAACGTTAGCGCGCATACAGTACAGTTTATATCAACAGGCAGTGAAATGCTCCTTCTACATCAAACTGCTCCGCCTAGAGTCTCACTTTTAATCACCTTTGTCCCACTGGCTTGTCTTCGTCCTAATCTGAACCCTCATCTAAAGTGCAAATTCATGAAGCTTTTGACAGTAAGCATGACATTAGTTAGCTGTGGATATCTAAAACTGACAGCAATGGCGCTGAAGGTGAACACAGCAGACAACAGTGGCACATATTATACCTGAACAAAACAAAATGACAATGGGGTTTATCGACGCCTTGCCAATCCAACCTATTATAGCGTCTCGTTTACCCTAAATATGTATTCTACTTCCGTATCCCATCTCTCATTTGACCAATCCAATTCAGCCGTCCTCATTCACTTCCTCTTCGTCCCTCCTGTGGTTTTCTATAGACTGAAGACTCTCGGCAATCATTTTGTCCAAGTGCAGATTTATTATCGGCTATCAACTCTCTCTCTTTCTCATCTTCCGCCTCCCCCTTTAAAGAGCATGACAACAGTGACATCTACTGGCTTTAGTAAGTACTCTCCCATTGTCTACCAGAGTGCTTACTGTTTTTTCAACTCGCCCGGAGATACTGAAAAAAGAGGCATTTGGGATTTAGGCATAAATTCACAGTTGATGTGTAATTAAGCGTTCCTGATGTGGTAAAAGAGAACCTTCAGTCCCCCCCTCCAATGGATTCAAAACAACAGGGAGAAGAAAAGGAAAAAAAAAGCACATTTATTGCTCCGTTTCTGATTCACGTGTTCTCTCTAGAAAATATATCTGAATATATCTATACGCCCGGATTACTACAGTGTTAACAAGGTAAAGACGTCACGATAGAAACGAGCAAATACGCACACAACACACAGAAGAAAAAGCCCTGCCCTCAAATGGGTGACCTGTAGCTGACCCGCAGCAGAGCTCCACCCACCCCTCGCTCGCTCCACACTCATTCATCCATTTGTCTGAATACACTCACACCGCACGCCGAGAGAGAGAGGGGAAGGGGCACTAGCACGGATCAATGCCAACAACGTGGAGTCAGGGAGGTTGCTAGCTCCCCATGCTAACGCCTATAAGCTTGAGTTCAGTGGGCCGTAGGTACAGTGTGTTGGCGGTTCAGATCCAGCAGTCACATGGCACCTCTCTCCTCCTCCGTTTAGTCCTTTTCATGTGGCACACTAGACCAGTGGTTAGTGGAGAGGACGACTCAGACAACGACCAAGAGGAACCCAGTCTTTCTCTCCATTCAGCACTCTTCTCAGTCATTGTTTTTTTTTTTTTTTCCTGCAGATTGCTCCATCCCTGGGTGAGGATGTACTAAAGACACACATGCGTCCAACACACACTAGTCATGGTGGTCAATATGTTTAACTTTTAACTTCTCAGCATGTTAACATTATTATGTTTTATTATTATTATTATTATTATATATATTATACTCTAAAGATGGTTCGAAACACGGTGTATGTTTTTGTTTTCATTAATCTTCTGTTGTTAAATTACCTACGCGGTTAATTTGTGTGTGTCTCTATGCAGTCGATATGCGCCGCGCCAACACCTGACTCTACTGGCTGACAAACATCCTGCCTTCCCGGTTGTTGTTCATCACAAGATGCGTGGCGCCGAGCGGTCGTTGGACACGGTCTTGCGAAGGCGTACTCCTCTCCGGATGGTGGTCAACATGTCGCCAGTCCCTTCGGCCCCCTCTGTCCCTGTCTGAGCCTCACCGGAGCCAGATGGCGGTGTGGCCGGATCGTCGGGAAGCATGGGGAAGGGAAACTGGCCTTCTCCGAGAGCGTGTGCGCTGGCCACCAACTCGCCGATCTTCTCCACCAGACTGTGTCGATTGGCAGCGATCATCTGCTCCTCCTCCGACCCCGAAGCCGCGCCCAGAGCCAGGCCGTGCTGCTGGGCGTAGACCTCCAGCGCGGCCCCTGACCCCCAGGCTGTGTTGGGCAGGCTGAGGCGCTTGGGTGATGCTTTGACATAATCCAGCGCTCCCTGTGAGTCCTCCGCCCCAGCGAAGAACACACATTCCTCACTTCCGGTGCGTACGGGCACACCTGCAGCATGTCCACTGGCCCCAGGCGAGTGCGAGTCCCCGGGGACTGTGGGCGTCTTCACAGGCACAATAGGTGGTCGGATGGGGATGGGCCCTGCATTGGACAGTGTGCGTCTCACTCCTGGTTTGGTGGAGGGAGTCCGGCGGATGGTGGCAGTGCCAGGAGTTCCAGCTCCTCCTCCACCAGGCTGCCCTGGTATCCCATGAAGCCCAGGACCCAGCACCCCGCTGGGCAGGCCGGCAGTGCTGGCTGGCCTCTTGGTCTGGATCATCCGCCGATAGTTCTGAGCAATGTTGGAATGGCGAGGAATGGTGGAGGACTTATCAAACTCTGCCTGTCCATCTGTGCCTTCAGTATCGCCATTCACAGAGTAGCAGTCATAATCCGAACCTAGGATGAAAGCAGACAAAGCAAGCGATATGAACTTCAAAAAGCATCAGAATTCAAACTCCTTGTTAAGTTTTGTCTTTGAAGACTGCTGTAAATGATTGAACCACTGCCTTTAGCTTTCGGTGTTGAGATTTCAGTTAGGTGTGATGATGAGACCGTCTGTTCTTTCGTAATCAGAGCCCTGTTTTGTGTTCAATTTTAAATTACATTTTTAACCAAAAAGGTTTTTCAGGTTCCTAGAAGAAGTTCCTTTCCTCAAACTTAGTCAGTGTGAGGTGTTACCTTGTGATGGGATTGTGTCCTCTGAGCAGGACGGCGTGGTGGTTTCAGTGCTGTATCCACTGGAGTACTGCAGGGAGTCTCTGTTGCTCTTCTGCTCCATGCTCAGTCCTCTGGTGAGCACCATGGCCAGGTCACTAGCTGCCGGTGTAACCTCTTCACCATGCTGGAAGACATGCAGTCACCAATCAAGCAACGCCTATCCATATTGCAAGATTATTGCAAAATGAAACTGTATTTTTTACAATAATCAATACAACAAAAGACATGCACATAGTCGGTTTCAATTTTTTCATAATTTAAAGCTCTTTTCTGAACTATTGTTATTGTCTTTTTGTTTTTTTTACTAGCCTGGAAAACTTGAGTTATTGCAGTTTCATTCAGACGTGGAAAAAATAAAAATACTTATTTCGTATTTCAGTCCAATCTTACCTTGCCCGTCATAGCCGCCGTGTTCACCCGTGCCCTCTGTGCCTCATCAGCATGGGATGGCCCTGCGTATCCCTGGGCGCTGGGAGACCCCTCGCTCTCCCTCAGCCTGTCCCCGGGCTCCTTCCTCCGCTGGACTACTGTCGACGTCGCCACTGGCTGCTCATACTGACCTGCTTTGGACCAGTCCTGAGGATGTGAGTGGAATTAATAAAGAACCAGACAGAAGAGGGAGGCTTGGCACAGACTTGTCCGCTATCCAGCAGTTTGAGCCCTTTATCTGTGTGCAGAGACGGGGGGCTTTCTGGGTGGATTTTGGGCTTGAGCGAGTGCCGGTGTGTGGGTTTAGAAAGGCAGGGGGCAATTTTGCTTTTTGACGTTTAGTTTTATCAATATTATCTTTGTGAATTGGATAAAAAAAAAGTCGTGAGGAAGTGAAAGCCAAACAAAAATGCATGCACACACAGCAAGAGGGGATGGAAATAAAAGGAACAAAGAGACAAAACTGGATAAATCATGAGGGTTAAATAAATAATTATTGAGGTGCAATGGGAGACAAAAAGTGCAACTGAAGAGACGGAAGCGTATGGGGAACAAACCTTCCAGATAGGAACCTTTGATGTGGGTGAGGAGGAGCTGGATCCAGAGGGGCGGATATAGGGTGGGGACGCAGGAACAGGAAAAATGACAGAAAGAGGTCTGGTGGAGCCAGAGTGAGAGAAAGTGGGGCGGAAGGTAGCGAAGGACGCACCAAACTGCGGGACGAGAGACAGTCACATCATCAGAGAGAATAGAAACACAGAAGACTGGCCTCAGCTCTGGGAGAGCTCTTACCAGAACACGGACTACGTATTATGTACACTACAAAAGGGCTGGGTACGGTTAAATTATACCTGTGTGGTCTCAAAAACGTCATGATACCAGTTTGTATCAGGAGTAATATTTTGGTACAAAAATATAACAAAAAACAGTTTCTTTTGGATATTTTGCCTTTGTCATATAGAAATTATTTGGGTAGTTACTTTTCATTATGTTGTGGTGTAATTGTCCTCGGGAGCGCATCTCGCCTGTTATACAGGTCGTCTTTGTGGGGCGGTCTACCCGCCATAACTCATCTCGACATCCGTGACCATCATGCACTAGCTCTTAGCTCTTGTCTTTACGCTGCCACTTCGTCTTTTATTTTAAGACTGGTTTATTGGGGGGAGTGCCTTCTACATGTGTAGCGGTTCCGGACGGCTGTCAAAAGAGATTGGATCACTCCATACATTTATGTTTTTCTTTGGCTAAACTCACAAGCGGCCCACTTTCTGTTGAACTTTGGTGGTGGTCTAATTTTGCACAGAGATTTAAAGACATGAGCTGGTCAGGTCCTGCTGCCCCAAAGTGCCACTCTAGTGAAAAAAGTGTAAACACGCTCCTGTTGCGTTGATATTCTGTTTTGTGGTCCTAGATCATTATAAATGAAGCATACATACTGGTAAACACTAAATGAGTCATACCCAGCCCCACATTACAGATCTGAAAGAAGTCAGAAAGTTTCAAAGACAGAGTGATCAAGGTCTACACAGTGTAATGTAAGCATTAAAGTGGATCACATTGAAATTAGTTCTAATGTAAGGTCACAGAAAGCTGAAAGGCGCCATTAATCAGCATCTAAAGGCTGAGGCATGTTAATATGGGCCCACTCAGGCATTACGTTCCCACATGTCGGACTCATTTACCATTCTGTATTACTACATCTCTCAATTGATTAAACCTAGTCCGTTATCAGAGCTGTTTTAGCAAATAGAGAACCGCAGTTATTCAATGCAGAACACAGCCTGCTCTGATAACGCGAAACTGCTTTCAGATGTCGACTGGCTCGCAATCAAGGGAAGGTGAACACAGTCAAAAATGAAATCTGCGGAGCATGACAGACGCTTCCGCAAAACACAAATGAATGTTGACTTTGCCACAGCGTCGTCACTGCCACAAAGGAAAATCACTCTTTCAGATTTTCAAGAAAAAAGGGAAGGCAGACAAGGTTTCACATGAATAAAAATGCAATGCGGTTTCATTGTGTCTCCAGCAATTAATTGGACAAATAGGCACCGCAGACGTTTACTGAGCACCGGGGTGAGCACCTTCACGAAATCTTGAGCTTTGTCACTGGAATGGTGCAAATACGGAATTTGAAGTAGCGAGCAGTAGCCAACACGTAAACAGCTGTACACACTTGCAGAGAAAAAAAGCTCCCTCAGTGCATTTGTTTTACTTTGTAAATCTACTTTGGCTACTTAAGAATTACTCTAAATGTGTATTATTCTATAGGTTGCGTTCATGTTATAGAATTGTATGATGCCATGATCTCAGATGGAGGGCAGGGGCCAATATGACTTTATGGGAGAGAAACATCAAGAATACACCTTCATGAGACATTTATCATTTGACCTTCCTCCATAAGTGGCGGATATTGAACTCTGTGACCGTTTTTGTTTCACGCGGATTGTCCAAGTTACAACAAAGATATCAGCCATAAAGCAAGACAACAAAACTAAAATCTGCAGTTTTGGCTGTTGCCATAGTTACCGCCATGGAATTGTCAGCTGCCCACCGCCTCGATTTTTTTCAGAATGTAACATGAACGCAACCTATACGTTTGTTAAGTGGTGACGTCACAGCTCTACTTCCGACCCTCGCAGATGTGCGAGAAACTACAAAAAACTCTTTAATAACACAATCAATATTTCTGATATTCAACAGAGAGTTACTGAACATACTTATTTATCAGGCCCATTAGCCAAAAATGCTGTACCTACTGCTATAAAAGTAATATTTACCAAAATCGCTACATCCGGGTTAGCGGAGAAAAATGCTAACGGCACAGCAGCTCCGCTAAACCAGGAAGTAGCGACTTTAGTAAATATTACTTTTTTAGCAGTGGGTGCGGCATTTTTGGCTAATGAGTCTGAGAAATAAGTATCTTCAGTAACTCTCTGTTGAGTGTCAGAAATATTGATGGTTGTTTTTAAGAGTTTTTTATGTTTTTTTCCTCACATATTTCCCCGTCTGCTAGGACCCGGAAGCAGAAGTCATGACGTCACACTTGACAAACGTATCATTTGACATTTAAGATTGTTTCAAGAATATTATAGAGCAGCTGTACCTATACAATTCCCCTTATGGATCAATAAACGTTGTCCTCAGTCCAATGAGGACAATTAAATCCATACAAAACAGAAGTAAAAAAAAGTGTGTGTGACAGAAAAGTTGTGTTTGTGCTGGTTTTCTGTAAATATGTGTGAATGGTACAAAAGAGGCCTCTGTTTTGGAAGTTTTATCATTTCAAAAATGTCTTTAAGATTCTAAAGTGGGGGGGGGGGGGGTTCTTGTCCCTGTCCCTGTCTCTGTTTCTTTTATCCCTATCCCTACTTCTGCAGTAATATTGTATTAAAAGTAGGGGGGGATAGAATTGTAAAATTGGCTGTGTGATCAAGGTCCGTGCACCTGCTGGCCAATTGATTTCATTTTACATGAGACGCGGGTGAGCTCTGCTTTAGCGGCTTTGATGCACACGGGGTCTATACTCTGCAGATGATGCTGCAGAGAGCGAGGGTCTGCGGAGTCAGAAACACTCTCAGTCTCGTCACCTGCACCAGGATTTTTACAGAATTTTTTTTTTTGTTATGAATGCCTGAAAACCGACGCTCTCCCGGGATGGCACAGGCCCGCGGAACTATATTGTGAGAGTGGACTTTTTAAGTGTAGCCTATAAAGGTCCGCACACACTACACGATTTTTCTAGTCTTAAACGATTTTATATAGAATGGGGGGTCCACACTACACGACTGGATCTAGTGCGATTATAGAACGTCTGGGGGTTCACACTTAACGACTGAGAATCGTAAGAGCGAACACGCTACACGATTCTGACAAACAGCTGATGTTTGATAACATCCTGTCCTCTCTACCGCTTCATTTCTCCTCCAGCTTCAAAAACTGACCCCAAATCTGCAAAGTTAGGCCGTGTTTGTGAGCGTGGGAAAACATGTGCGTGTCCCTGTTTGGTCAGCGGTGTCAACAGTGTCACAACATCCCAGTGCAAGGCTCCTACTGCTACGAAGCCTTCAACTTGGCTATAGTTCTGTCAAATGTAGATAAAAGTCGGAGACACGAAGAAGCGGGACGTATTTCAGTGGATTTAATAAGAAAAGGAGACGGGCCTCCGCTTCAAGATGGAGGGGGCGGAGGAGACAGCGGAGAACGGAAGTTGTGCCTTTTCGTGTGGGGCTCGCTGTGGCCATGAAATGAGCTGTTTGTGCCGCTGTTTTTACGGAGAAATGAAAATGAGGCGCGGCTGTGTTTTTCTGTCTTTATTTCACCCCGTCACTGGCCGCTGCAGTCTGTGTGTTCACTTTGTTCACGGTAAAATCACCCACGTTTCTCCTGTGCGTCCAGAATCAGGCTTGATGGATGAGTTGGTTTCGAGTTCAACAGCATGAAATGTATGTGCTTGAGTAACTATACCCCCTTCTGTTTTTTTGACAAATCGCACCCTGATTAAACTTTTTTTTTCTTTCTTTCTTTTTTCAACAGAATGTTCAACTTATTGCTGTAAATATGATCTGTAAAGGCATTGGAAGCTGACTTGAATAACATGAGCTTGTCATTGACCTGCAGGGCACGTTAGCTGGTTCTGAATCACTTCTGCTCTCAGTTTGTGCCGAACGGAACTGGAATCTTGCCTCCGAGCTCCATAGAAATATGTTCTATCTGATAATAAAGTTAGGTCTTAAGCTCTGTGTGTGCACTCATCATGTTATTGTAAAAGTTCAAGTGGAGTTTGGAATTGCACTGCTTCACTTCGAGCTTGAATGAGAGTTTTTTGGTTAATAGGATCGTGCAGAGTTAATGACTATAGCTACTTACAGTGGTGGGCGAGCTGCATTCACTGACTGACTGGCACGTCTCTGAGGCCTCTGAGGAAGCTGAACTTGAGGATTTCTATGGCACAAAGAAAAATCTTAACTAAGACTCGATGGAACTGCTTCAGAAAGAAGAGACTGATGCGTTTTGAGTGCATTTCTAAAGGACAGAGGAACAAGATTCAGCCAAATATCACTGGGGGAAAAAAGGAGTTAACCTTTTGATCTTTAATCTTTGTTAATCAGCAGTACCACAAAGTAGAGGGTATTCGGCGTATAAATGATAAACTCAAAGACACATACAAACGACAAACAAGGTTGTGTTGTACGGGTTAAGAGCGCTGTCGATAAAGATGTGCAACAGGGAAACAAAAATCAACCAATTTGAGCCACCTGCACCTGAAAATGTATTAGGTGAGACTGAATATTTTTCCTTGGTTGCTCTGGTGCGACGGAATAATTAACTGACCTATATTTAAAGCCACTACACCTGATTTTTTTTTTTTTTAGTAATAGTGTGTAATAAATGTGTGTTGTCCTCCTTTAGTATATTGTAAGGAATGTATGTTAGGAATGAATTTGAACCACAACTAACATTTTAATTAAGTGGCTTCCTCTCTCATTGTATTTAATTTAAAAAAAAAATACTTTATAGAGCCTTTAATTCTCAATTAATGTGTCAATTAATGAGTCTGGAGCCTCGCTGCATGAATTACATTTTGTACATTTTAAGTTTAAGAAAATACACCTCAAAAGTTACAACTTTTGTTTGCAAACACAAATAAATTATTATGAATTCAAAAATCACAATGTGTACATGAATTTGCTTCTTTTGCACCGTGAAGCAATAATACATCAAAGCTATGATGCATTCAGGTTCAAGTTTACAAACACGTGAGAATCCATCTTGAACTGCTCCCTTCACTAACCAAGTGGTTTGGGTCAAATAGTAATTTACAACGCGATGACAAAAACACAAGGTAAGCTCATGCTGCTACATACTAGTCAAACACACATGTGTTTTTGTAAACTAAATATTGAATGGATTTGCGGCGTGCTTGATCCAATCGGCACCAAAAAGTTTATCCACTCCCTGAACAATTGAAGCCGGAGCGATAATGTTATTAAAGCTGATATAATACAATTACAGCATAAGTGTAGTAAGTCTGAAACTGAAATGAAAATACATAATAAAACCAATGCGAGGTAATCATAATATAGTTAGTTTGTAAGTTAATGAAAAATAAGTAAATAATGAACCGATATCTGAACTTGACCTGAGCTTTTTGTTGTTGTAACAGCAAAAGTTATAACTTTTCGAAGTGTATTTTCATGTTTGCAAATTTACAATATTTATTTTGTGCACAACTATAGAAAATGATGTACACATTCCTTTTTAAGCATGCACATCCAAACTGGCAGCAATCTCACCCTCTATTGCTTCATTCCTACCTGGCTGGTGATGTCCGAGGGCATGGGGGAGGGCGGTTTGGAGTAGATGTTGGCATCCTGGGACACGAAGCCTGAGTCATGTGAGGAGACACTGCTGAGGCGGTGCGCCGCGATGCCCCCCGGTGGCGGAGGCTGGTGTGGCAGGCTGCTGCGGTACCGGACCGAGAGGGAGGAGGAGGAGGAAGAGGTCGGAGAGTGAGGCTGAGAGCTTAAACCGGCAACACTGCCCCCTCCTGACGAACGGGAGGCACTACTGTGGGCACTGTTGACGCTGCTGCGGATGGAAAGGGGGGATGACAGGAGGGATGTGGGGATGGAGAGATGAAAGGAGGTGGTTTGGGATGCGGCGGGGGTAATGTGTGAAACCGACCCCAGCGGGAGAGCAGGCGAATCCGGAAAATAGCCAGGGAACGCAAACACCCCGAGGCAGAGAAAGAGGGCGATACAGACAGAGACACAGATGGAAGAGGGAACAGAAGAGGGAGAGAAGAGGGAAGGAGACTATGTGAGATCATGAGCATCACAATTATGTTAACATGCACAGACATTTGAATTATTGTCATATAGTTTATGTTAATGGCATGCGGATGTAATACTTGGATTTGAAGAGCAATAATTCAAACTGTATTTAATGCTACTACCTTAAAATCTGTTTTTTATAGGATTATGAAAGCGATCCTTCAATGTATGAAGCATGTGGACAGTCGTACATTGCTTTGTGAACTAAAGATTTCCAGAAGCCGATGGTAAATCAGCCCTACGCACAGGTCTCATGAGCTTTAATTATGCTAACTAGGCTAACAGTACGCGGACAGACAGCGTGTTCAGAGCGACATCACTCCGCTCCGTATTCAGAGCTGCTTCTCGGTTCAGTTTCGATAACTGCAGGTGTCTGTCTGGAGACATTTATTTTGAGCTTCTGCCTAAGTGAACGTGACAGGCGGCGATGAGCGGTATACCTACACATGCTAGTCTTCCTGATGCACCTGAATGCATCGTGAGTATACCTACACATGCTGCTCTTCCAGATACACCTGAATGCATCGTGAGTATACCTACACATGCTAGTCTTCCAGACGCACCTGAATGCATCGTGAGTATACCTACACGTGCTGCTCTTCCAGACGCACCTGAATGCATCGTGAGTATACCTACACATGCTGCTCTTCCTGATGCACCTGAATGCATCGTGAGTATACCTACACGTGCTGCTCTTCCAGACGCACCTGAATGCATCGTGAGTATACCTACACATGCTGCTCTTCCTGTTACACCTGAATGCATCGTGAGTATACCTACACATGCTAGTCTTCCTGATGCACCTGAATGCATCGTGAGTATACCTACACATGCTAGTCTTCCTGATGCACCTGAATGCATCGTGAGTATACCTACACATGCTAGTCTTCCTGATGCACCTGAATGCATCGTGAGTATACCTACACATGCTGCTCTTCCTGTTACACCTGAATGCATCGTGAGTATACCTACACATGCTGCTCTTCCTGATACACCTGAATGCATCGTGAGTATACCTACACATGCTAGTCTTCCTGATGCACCTGAATGCATCGTGAGTATACCTACACATGCTAGTCTTCCTGATGCACCTGGATGCATCGTGAGTATACCTACACATGCTAGTCTTCCTGATGCACCTGGATGCATCGTGAGTATACCTACACATGCTGCTCTTCCAGATGCACCTGAATGCATCGTGAGTATACCTACACATGCTGCTCTTCCAGACGCACCTGAATGCATCGTGAGTATACCTACACATGCTAGTCTTCCTGATGCACCTGAATGCATCGTGAGTATACCTACACATGCTAGTCTTCCTGATGCACCTGAATGCATCGTGAGTATACCTACACATGCTAGTCTTCCTGATGCACCTGAATGCATCGTGAGTATACCTACACATGCTAGTCTTCCTGATGCACCTGAATGCATCGTGAGTATACCTACACATGCTAGTCTTCCAGACGCACCTGAATGCATCGTGAGTATACCTACACATGGTGCTCTTCCAGATGCACCTGAATGCATCGTGAGTATACCTACACATGCTAGTCTTCCTGATGCACCTGAATGCATCGTGAGTATACCTACACATGCTAGTCTTCCAGACGCACCTGAATGCATCGTGAGTATACCTACACATGCTAGTCTTCCTGATGCACCTGAATGCATCGTGAGTATACCTACACATGCTAGTCTTCCTGATGCACCTGAATGCATCGTGAGTATACCTACACATGCTAGTCTTCCTGATGCACCTGAATGCATCGTGAGTATACCTACACATGCTAGTCTTCCAGACGCACCTGAATGCATCGTGAGTATACCTACACATGCTGCTCTTCCAGACGCACCTGGATGCATTGTGAGTGTACAGTACCTGCACATGCTGCTCTTGCGTGAACCGGAGCTGCTGGGGGAAGAGGGCGGCGTCTGGTAGGACCAGGTGTAGTCGGAGCCTTTCAGATCTTTGATCACCTAAACATGCAACAGAGCCAGAATGTGCCGTTTGTTTCCATTCCCCTAAATGGGATAATTGATCATTATATGATTTCTGCGAAGCTTTACCTGTTCACTGGCAGGGGGAAGCTTGTGAGGGTCAGTGGTCAGCACGGTGAGGTCATCAATAATGGCCTGGAGGTGGGTAATTTCTCCCAACATGGCGATCTCCCCATTCTGCAAAATCAGTTCTTGTTTTACCATAACAATATTTTACAATATCGAAGGTTTATACATGTATAGTACATAAACAAAAAAACTTCTCAAGTACTTCACCAATGATTTCAGCGCATCATCTTAAGGCTAGTATTAGACAAAAGGCTTTATTGGATACAACAACACAGGTTCAAAGGAGGCGAGAGACTTTTGGCAAACAGAGCCAGGACTCGAGGTATCAGGAAGAGCCGGAAGAGAGTCCAGCAAACATACGGAGCAGCCTTACTAACTGCTAGACTACTAGGGCACGGATAAGCAGATTTTATGCTAGGATCAATCATAATCACAAACTCTTGCCAAATACCGGTAAAACCATGCAATTGGAATGCATTTCTCATGGCTTTGGCATCGGGTGACTTGTGCCATGTGAAAAGCGCTGTACAAAGAAACTTCCAATCCCTTCCATTGGTTTGTTTTCCCCATGTTGTATCACTTTGTTGGCCTCTCTCACCACCACTGGCTGCAGAAAGCCGATGAAGGTGCAGAAGCGCCCCCTCTCCTCCACCAGGGCCCTCCTCACGGCCTGCTTCTCCGTCTCCTCCATCAGCAGGCACATGTCGGTCACATCCTGCATGGCGCTGTCCAACTGAGGCTGCAGGTCTCCTCGGCCTGGGGAGCGAGGGCACACTGGAGGTCAAGGTGAGGGCAAAACAACAGACCAGAGTCAAGTCTCCTCGGAATTAGTTACTGTAATGCACAGACTAAATGGAAAGATGAGCTCATAGTGCGGTGAAACACAAGACAGCGCATGGGGACTGCAGACGTCCACCATGGCATTGACCCTGTCCTGCAATGTTAGGATTTGCTGTTCTCTCAGGTTCAAACCAGGAATCTCCCAGGTGTAAAGGCTAGTGTTGTCATTAAATAATGTACTTATTGAGAAAAGTAAATAGAGCCAAAGATTGTACTAGGATCAGTAGACTTTGCTTGGATTATTTACAGTGTTCACTTCTATTCGATGATTTAAAATCCTGTACTTGGTTACTCTCAAGCAGATGGGAGGAAGTTGAATATAAACTGTACGTTTTGGCGCCAACTAATTTCTAGCTCTCACAAACCCTTGTGCGCATTCTGATCTTCCATGTTTTAAAGTACAGTACCCGTCAAAAGTTTTTTTTAATGTATGTATGGAATGTATATATTAATGAATATATACATACAGCTCAGTTCAGCTTCCTGATGAAGCTGAACTGAGCTGAGCTGCCTGGTGAATAAAACTGTTCTTCAGTCGACTGGACTGCCTTCGAGATGTAGTCCCCAGAAATGGTTTGAAAATGACAATAATAATGGGCCACGTTGATTATGTAATACTTAATAATAACTAAATCAATGATCAATTAATAGAATGGTGACTGGTGTTTATGAGTAATGATTGGATATCGTTATTAAGCAAATGGGAAAGAGGAAAAGAAAAGAAAAAGTACAAATTGTGAATACAAATTACATTAAAATAAATGTTTATATATATTGGTAAACTGCATACATTTCTATCTTCGTGATATGTCTTCTTACTTTGGAAGTCTTGTAAACATGTGATTTTCTTCTTGTAAAACATGAATGCTTTTCTTTAGCAATGCTGCTGTTCGTAAGGTTAATGCGGACAATTGTAATTGTGCAATTCAGGAATTTGTAATGTAAAGTGTTATATTGTAAGTAAACACGAGATGTTGTATCACTGTATCCGGAATGTAAATTAATTTTGAATATGTGGGTATGGACTCATAAGCTTTCTTGATTCAGCCTACTCCTTTTGAGTTTTTGTTACTGTATTTATTTTCTGCACTGCAACAATGTTAATGTAAATAATCAATCAAATAAATCAAATTTTGAAGAATTCAAAATAGAAAACCATGTGTTCATTTATTGTTTGTCTTCGATGAGAATCATAGAATGTAATGTTGAAAATGGAGAAAACCCAATACATAAAAAGTATTTCCAAACTTTTGACAGGTACTGTATTTGATGTCTAAGCACTACATCCATGACAAGGGCATAAAGTATTAAATTAGTCTCAAATGCAACAACACTAACTACAGTTCTAAATCCAAACAAAGCTTCACTAACTCTATATTCGCAATGGTTCAACACAATCTATGAATGGCACTTCATGATGATGTTTTGTATCATGGAACACCTGCAGGGACTAAACTTTCCCCGCTGTTACTCAGTATGTTTTGAATGACAATGCAAAGAAAGCAAGCCATGCAAAACCTGCACAGTATTGCAGCATGCAAAAGGAGCAGAATCAAATGTAAGCTAGTGTTGTAAAGCTAACAGTAGCCGCTACAGAGGTCAGGCAGGAGGGGATTACGCAATGTGACGTGGGTATAGAGCTTACAACTTAAGAAAAGTGTGAAGTTACTGCTTTTATAGAGGTTGTATTGTCATGTGACTATAGTTATAATGTAATTGACTATCCAGAGATAGTCAGAGTGGTTAAATAAAGTTAATACAAAAAGAAAGAAAAAAATCGAGAGCTACTCAAGCACTGAGAAGCTGTGTGCATGTGCCATCAAATTTGTATGTATAATTGTAATTGTGTATAATGTGCAAATAAGACTATGTGCAAGACTCCATGTATAAACAATAAATGCCCTGAAAACACACAATGTCCACATAATGATTTATAACAGATTTACTCAGGGGAAGAGTCAGTTAAACAGTTCAAATTCATATAAACAGTAGCGTATTGTCTACTAAAACTACTCATAGTGGCACAATTTATTACCCCCATGTAAATGTATCTGTAAATGAGTAATTATCGTCCCCAATTATGATTTTATGTTTTAAAGTGAACATAGAAATCTAGGATGACAGATGTGTTCTGTGACATGCATTGCGACTAAATTGATTATGTGACATAAACAGCAAGCACCTGGAGAATACTTACCCTGCAGTTCTATTACAGGGGGACACATATGGGAGAGACACCGAGACAGCGACAGAGCAGAGAGGACAGCAAAAGAGCAACACAAAGAGAGAGAAAAGAGAGAGGGGGCAGAAACAGCAGAACTCAACGTTAAGGTTAGTACCAAGAAGCCATCACATGACAGCCACAGCACAGGTTAGAGCAACTCAAACTGCGGCAGCAGGGAATACACGGAAATCAAAGAAGCAAACCCGCTGAGACACAACTTAAACCCGGAAATCAAAGAAGCAAACCCGCTGAGACACAACTTAAACCCGGAAATCAAAGAAGCAAATGCACCGAGAGCACAACTTAAAGTGCAATAACGATGTAAAGCAGTGGTTCTCAAAGTGGGGTCTGGAGGTCTTTTTAGCCAGTGCTGTTGATGCTTTTCTTACTAAAATCCCATTGTATCAGGTAAAGTTTATGAGCGAGCACATGTCAACTGTGATACGTCTCCATTATTTTAAAGCAGTGTTACCCAGTTTTTTTATGTTTCTTTTTTTCTTGGTTTAACTAAAGTTGTTTGGGTTTAAGCCTGCCATAAAAAAAACAGTTGTTGCTCTCTTGGGATTTATGTTTTTAAAATGTACAATTACTGTATAAAAATAACATGGCATATTCTATAGCAGCAAACATTTTCAAAACATAGTCATCTGATCCTGAATGTCTCACTTGGGTGAGAGGGCTGTTGTAAAAAGAGGTAGGTTAAGACCTCATTTCTGTTCAAATAAATTATACATTTGTACGCTGGAAACCATATGACCAGTATATTGACGGGTAAGTGTGAAACCAAAGAGGTTATTACAGAAATTATTTCAAATCTAGACTTTGTTGGTTGGCCCAAATCAATACATACTTGGTATTTGGTCTTAATTTGAGCATATCTGAGTTAAAATATATATAAATTCCAATAGACTTCTGATTTGCTATCCGTTTTCAAGACTAGTTTTCAAGTTCATTTACATATATGTCTGTCTGTCTGTCTGTGTTGTTGTTTTTCTCCCCAGTGCAATTAGATGTTGTTGTTCCTTTTTTTCAAGTACATACTTACTGCATGGGCAGATTCCTTTACTTATCCACTCAACACATTTCTTATAATTTCTTATCATATTATAAGAAAATGAAATACTTTTATTTTTGGATTTTTGCACTGTATTCAACAAGCCAATGACACCGCTGCATTGATGATTGCCCCATTCAATTTCTTTCAGGAAAAAAGAAAATCTGCATTTATAGTTTATACCACTAGATGGTGGTAGTAATCAATTTATTCAGAGAACGGTGCAGCTGCTGTCCACACTGTGACAAATATATTTTCACAAATATAGGACACCATGCAATAATATCCGTCTTGGTAAAAGTTGATGTTGTCTAATCAAACCCAGGCCATGGCGTCAACATAATATTCAGTGATTGTCAATGGAGTTTCCTACCTTTGCGGGCCTTCTTCTGCAGCTTCATGGTATCAGATGACTTCTTTTTGATCTCGTGGCGCGACCTCTTGTACTCTGGGAGCCGGATCAACAGAGATGCATTAAAAACTTGGAATGTCAAGCTCCAAGGTCAATCAAGCGCGCAACTATAACTAATGTGCGCAACAACTGCCGAGGCTACGGCTTTAAGAGTCAAGTTGAGTCTGATGAAAGGCTTTTTTTGTGTTTGTCGGTTTGGTATGTAGCCGTAAAAATAACCTCTCTCGGTAGAACAACAAAGGTGGAACATATGAGCTTATATCAAAGCGAAAATAGACTATAAAGCGAATGTCTGATGTCAGGATCAGAGGAGGGCTTTCCATTTCAAAAGGTTTTCAAAAGGCCTCTAATGGCGTTGGATTATTTTTTGTAAACTGATAGCACATATTTGTTTCACTTTCCCCATAACAGTCTTTGAGGTTGGGAATTTGAAGAATTGCAGTTTACTGTATGAATTCTAAATTCGGACTCAACCTTCACGTTTTGAAGCCACAATGTTACTTTCCACAACACTCATACAATTGATTGGTCCTTTTTTCCTTACATTGAATACAGATTTTCTACAGCAAAAAAACATCTGAAAATACCTTTTTTTTTTTTTTTCTAGTTTTATTCGTGTCATATTTTACCTGGTGAATCTGTACTTTTACTTTAATAAAGTATTTCGGTAAAAGGTAAAACGTGAAGTTTGAAGAAAAGGTTTAATTTTTGTATTATATAGCTTTATCATTTCAGAATACACATGCGGACTGGTAAGCACCTAGAAATGGAATCAGTCATTTTGCTGCAGGGGCCATTATTCTTTCTCTATTTCACTGCCGCCGACTTGAAAAAATGTCCATTGTAATCTTACAATCACAACATCAATAAAGGCACAACAGTACAATAAAACTTGCCACTACATTATACATCAAGCTGCACTATTGCAGAGCTGTACCACGTTTTCTAAATGGTACCTTTGGCGTGATCCTTGTCCAGCTGATTGGCTGTCTTCTTCCAGTCCTCAATCTTGTCCTGAAGAGGCGTGATCAAACTCTCCATCAAAGCACTGTAGACAAATAGGACAAATGGACAAAGCGTACATACGTTTTTTTTTTCCACCAATTGTGGAGTCAAAGCGTCTGTTCGTTGCTATTCACGCAGTCTTCAGCCCTGTCCACGGAGGAACCCCTGCCTACATTGATGGGACAAGAAGCTCCAACAAGGACTGGACGTTCTTCCGCAGTCTTGGCCCGTCTGCAGAGGGACTCCCATGGGCCCTGGGTCTATCTATAGCCTGTCCGAGTGGGTCTCTCCTTCTGTGGTTCTCCCGCCGAGGTTTCTTTTTTCTCCCACAGGGTTTTAATTTGCCTGAACTTTACATTGTCTTGTTTATTTTGTTTTTTATGTTTCTGCCGTCCTGTGAGGCAAATCCTGTTGTGATATTGGGCTATACAAAACCAGTGATTATTTGTTGAATGGGTCCAGCTGGCTGAATGACAAAGAGCTTCATGTATGGCTATCAGGAAACCAAACTCTCCCTCATCGCAGCGTGTGTAATGAAACTTGTACTTTTGGCCACTTGCTTTAATTTTAAGTGAACTCTCTCCCTCTTCCTGTCAGAAACTCCTTTCAAATAGGATTTAGGAGTTGCACATTGGCATGGTCAGACAATCAAGCTCCACAGCTGCACTAGACTTGACCCTGTGCCAATGGAAGACAATATGGAATACTGGCCTCACCTTCAAAGGGCCCCATTATCGTGGACATATATTGTAATCATCATTAACATCAGTGTAATAGCTCTGCTGTGGAAAAGTCATTACCGTAATGTAGGGAGTGCAGAGGCAAGGGAAAACAATGGCTGAACACAGAGACTCACCGAGGAATTTGATTGGTAAGTGACGCCCTCCACCACTCGCTGTGTTTATTTCCGTCGGTTTGTCTGGGCATGCGTAAAACAGAGACGTCGGTTTCTTACTTTGTGAACTGGCGAAGTTTGGCCTCAATGCTGCGGTGCCTCATGCACATCCTGGTCAGAGCTGAGCCGATATCTCTGGTCGCCCCTGGAAACACAAAACAGTCCCTCATATTAGGAATTTAACAATGCCATGGCAAACCAATTACAAAAGTTCCCCAAGGTGCTGAAAGGTGCGCACAATTAAATGCCTTTGATAATGAAAACAATGCTGTTCGGTTTTCATGCAATTCCACATTGCAAGTTTGTTGTGGCAGGTTGAGACATAGCAATTACTTAGTACAGTAGTGGTCCTCTGCAGTGTATGATTTAGGTTAGGTTTAGACATGGCTTACACACAGTTTATACATAATTCAGTCAGCTGTAGGTCTATTTCACACCCTTTAATTAGTCCAGATTTGATCTTGATCTAAGGGCACTTGGAAGGACAAATATTTAAAACATATATATTTAGGGTTAGCCATTTAATTGCATTCTTATGTAAGGAAAGTGTTAGTTTAGGCCAATAATAGACCTGTAAACAAAGCTCTTTTCCCCCTCACATAGGTATTAGCCGATAACTTTATTAATAATAATCATAATGACAGTCATAACTCTCCAAACGATCCATTCTAAGGTACTATTTTAGCCAGAGCTGCCCTCAGGTAGAAGCAAGGCTGCCGATCGGTGCCAATATACCATTCACTCACACAGGCACTACAGGCAAGATGGTGAAGCATTCCTGGACAAATGGTCTTCCCTGACCTCACTCTTATAGCAGTACTAAGTAACTCGTTTACCTTAATAAATCCTTTACGTAGTCCCTCTGGGGATAATACAAGTGTTGATGGGATGATTGGGGGGTTTCATCTCCCCCTGGTGTCTCTGGCCTTTCTTTTTACCCGTGCATATGACAACTGAAAGTAATGTATCTGCACTCTTGCCTTTTACTGAAATTAATTAATTTTTATGTTGATGTTTTATTGATTTTATCTGCTTTCTTTCTGTATGAATTGTGCTCTACAAATAAACGTGCCTTGCCTCTGGCCAGAAAACCATAATTGCAACTTTCCTTGCACCGGGTTGGAGCCACCAATACACTAACAGAATCACGAAGAAGAAGAAGCTAACAGGCTAACAGGCAAAGCTAACTGCGGGCTAGCGCTACTTTAGCACTGTTTACAGTCAAGTTTGAGTGAAAAAAATTATCTCCATTGTGTAATTGGATGTGCAGTATCCCTCTCTCCCTTTGTCTTTTCTGTCGGCGTAGTATTTACTCTCACGGACAATTCATGAATAAAAAAAAACGCAACATGCGACTACACCTGAAGTGGCGCTTATGGGCATGAGTTTCATTAGTTCTGCTTCAACACTTAAAGGGACTAGATGCAAGTTGGTCATTTTATACTCACTACTGCCACCTCAGTAACTGCAGTTTTTATGGAACATGTAGGAGGAGGAAAACACATATTTTTAATAATAAAATCTGCATAGTCCCTTTAACACTTAACACATCATTATTGTAGCAAATAAACTGAGCTACTAAAATTAAGCTCATGTAAAGGACAAAGATAATCAAAAAGATTGTATAGAACATTCCGGTTGAAACCCAAACAATGACCCTCTTATTACAGTATTTACAACCTGTGGCTCCCGAGACACTCCTCATTTAAAAGCTTCATCCCAAATAAAGCCCCATCCCGTGAGTGCGCGCGACCCATATTCACCAGTGTCTGACCTGCCACTGTAAACACGAGGTCTATTTAAAACCTCAGCAGGTCCCAATGGAAAAAGCAGACCCCGGTGAGAAAGTCAGTCTAAATGATGGCAAGCAGCGCCGACTTCCAAACAAGGCATTTTGGGGATCAGTGGGACAGTACAGGTGGCAAGCCAACGGGGCGAACGAGAGCCAAGCCTTAGTCATTTGCAGTGTGCGGCGAGACATTGTGCGAGTGGCTAATGGCAATAGAATTCGTGCTTAAAAGGGAACAGTAATAGCCCTTCTTAGGCCAAAGTATACAGATGAGATCAGATCAAGTCGACTGGGATTTACTTAGATGGCACTTTGTTTATCGCAAGAGCTTAGAGAGGGTTTAGTAACGTGTACGAGGCGCCAGGAGTGTTGTCATTATTGTACAAGGGTATTTCACATAATATTAGCATTTTATTGCTCAGCATGGGGGCGCAACAGTTAGCTCCCCTGCACTTTGATAAGCACAATCAATCAGTGTCTCATGTAATGGACTGTATTGGCCAGACAAGACTAGATTTATACATCGTCACAGGAACCGAGAAGGGTTTTCTCTCGGGTTAAACGGCCTAGAAACATGGCTGCGAAGATAAGAACATAACGTGAAAAGGCGATTTATCGGCCCCATTCATAATCCACTTCAGCAGCAGTGAATGGACAGGACTGGACCGCCACCCCCCATACTTCCTTGTGGGAGTAATCTCTAAATGGCGACCCCGATTATTTGCACAACAAGCACAAATAATTCTTGCCCCCGAGCCCTGCGTACTAGAGGCGCCCACGCCACAGTTTGAGAACCACCAAGTAAAGACTTTTAAAAGCAGTCAAATCAAACAACGGTCGCATTAGATCGCGAGTTGTGTAAAACAAATTCCTATACATCCTCGCATCCCTTCACAGAAGCAAATGCGCAAACAGTGGCAGTGTTGGTCAAATCTCAAGAGAAGAGCTCCATTCATAATTAACAAATTCCTTCCTCGCGCCTCCTCTTTTACCCGGCAACCATTCACTGAATCTACGGCTCCCTCCCCGTAGACACACATGCGTTTTACTGCGTGTGAACGGCCGTACTCCGTGAATGCCGATCGACTCAGGAACTGGAAACCGCACAGAACTTCCTCTTCATGTTGATACCAAGTCCCAAATTGGTACATTTTTGGGGGATGCGATTCCAAGCAGGGAGAGATAAAGTCGCAGGGAAGCTGATATCTGTATGTGTGATGTTTGGCGGGGAAGCGTGGGGAATTCTGGGGATAGAAACTAGAGGAGATGAGAGAGGCTGCAGACGAAAGAGGTCACTTTGCACATTTTAATGAGATCACGGCGCTAGACAGAACCATGGGACTGCAGTGAGGAGCCAAGTGAGTCTATATATGTGCGCAAGGTATTCCTCCAGCTATCGCTTTTTTTTTTATTGCAGTGCAGTTAAAGGTCCTGACATCCACTCAGACTTTACATATACTGTACTGTAGACATCAATCTTAGCATTTATTGCAGTATCACTTAAAATGATGAATGTGTCTAGGAGATTGCTCCGGTTTTAAACATTTTCAACACACATTTAGACTACACGCCTGCAGAGGGTACAGCACTTCCTCTTGTGTGCTCTGGTTCAAAGAGAAACTTAAAAAGTACCGGAAAACATGCTAATTCGTGCAGAGACTTTGACATTAAAAGTGTCTAGACCAGTGGTTCCCAAACTTGTTGGAGCCGTGTACCCCCTAGTTTGACGTGATTGAAAACACTGGGAATATTACATGTAATATTGTCATGGCGACGTGAAAACAGGAGGCGACCTCCCTCTCTTCTTGTGCAGCTGAGTTTTTTGCCTTTTTCTGCGACCTGCATCTGTGGTTTCTGTGTTCCACATTGTTTTTCTGGATACTTTTGTACGTCTTTGCCGTGTTTTTGTGGAGGTTTGGTGGATTTGTTTACTTTGAGAGTCTAAAGTGGTCCTGAAGAAAGCAGCTTTTTAAAGGTAAACAAAATGCAAGCTTATCAGCTAAACCCATTTGAGACCGACACATTTCTTCTTCTGAGACACTGAAGAGGCACCGAGAGCCCCCACAGCTGCAGCACAGTGGAGGCGTCACAAGAGGAGCTACAGGAAACACGAGAGATGGTGAAAGACTGTTGTGAAGCGGAGGGAGCGGAAGAAGGAAGAGGAAGGAGGAGTAGCTGACCAGTGCAGGACACCACGCTCTGAAACGGGGAAAACCCAGGAGGGTTCAGAGGATCAGAGGAGAGAGAGGGCAGCCAGCCAGGGTACTTCAGAGTGCTACAGTTTCCCCGACCTCCAAGGTCATGCGGGTCAGGTTGACACAGTGGCAGCGCGGCTCAGCCGAAGCAGCTCAGGACTAACACCTGAACACTATTTTGTTGTACGCTTGTACAATGACAATAAAGCACTTACTTACTTATATTATGTTTATGTCCTCCATTATTACAGGGAACTCAAGCAGGTTTTCTACATTCAGTATTGTTTTGCTCATCTGGGTGATAGGCCATTAAGAATATGTAAATCCAAAAATAAAAAAAATGCCAGTTTTTTATATCTTTGGAAAACGAGGCTGTTCGTGTGAATGGGTAAAGCTGAGTTTTGCTTTGTCCCAGTGACCAGCTCATTCTGAACATCAGACTCTGGTTTGGACTCCCCTCTGCGTCTCCCTCAGTCGTACTGTCAAACCACCAGCACAGACTCAAATGCGTTGGTTTAAGCTCTTGTTAAAGCGAAGATCATGTATATTCAGGACATTACAATCTTTGCACGTGTCACCACACATCAGCTCGTAAATTTAAATATGTCAGATACAAAGCCACGGGTTTAGTGGCAGAGGAGGGGCCACAGACGCTTGTCCTTCTCTGACGGCGCACAGGTTCCTGACAGATATGACAGAAATTGCAACTGGATCGAACGTTGGCGCTGCTGTTGTAGCGAGGGCCGACGCTCAGCCTCAGCCGCGCTCTCGGCCTCCGCTGAGTTTTACGCACTCGGGTCCAAAGCGGCTCATGAGGTTGGGTTCTGGAGTCACACATTTAGGTCCAGAACAAGCTCATCCACGTCTGAATTATAAGACTCTTTCGCCTGTATAAGCGTGTTTCCCGTGCGGCATCAATATCGGTCAGATTGTCATCAACTTTTTTTCATTTTTTTTTAAACAAAACTTTTTTGCGTATCCCCGGGGGCGTCCTGTGTACCCCCTGGGGTACGCGTACCACAGTTTGGGAACCCCTGGTCTAGACCGTATAATTCAGAGAAGCGTCGTGTAAATCTCTTTTGGCGCTTGTGGGCAGGCTCAACAAAAAGTAGATTTTGCATGATACTGGCCCTTTAAGACTGTAAGAGACCATATCTGACATGCACATTACCTGCATATTTGCAACTGCATGCATAACATTCTAGCAACTACAGGCAAGATACTCCGACAACTGAGAAGTACTTGATGCTACAAACATCTCCTCAGGCGTGATTAACGTACCCACACACTTCAAAACAGTCTATTACTTTTATAAGTCTGTTGGCATTGTATTGCTAATGAGCCATATCCACGTGCTTCCTTTCCCAATGTTACCATCAGAAGGCAATGGGCACCTAATCCAGTTCTCTGGTCTCTGTACATGACCAGCACCCAATTTTATTTTTTATTTTTTACATTTATTACAATAGGATCTGTCACAGTCCAAGGCAAGGCAACTATTTATACCGTGCACGAACAAGTTATTGCCTATGGACAGGAGAGTTTGAGATTAATATAGTTCTGAACCAATAGAACCAGAGAAAGCAAGTTATGGATAAAATGCAGCATAAACATGCACACAAACCGATTGGTTAACAGAACCAGCATCAGATTTTCCCAAAGGGCCACAGAAGTGCCCGGGACTCACTGATGGGCACTAAAACCCACAACATTGGCCAGGCTTGTTTGCAAATATCGCTCCATAAATCTGACACATGGTGCCGGTAAATGACAGCTTTACTGCCGTTTCCATGACAACATACATCTCATTTCGCTGCTATGGGGAATATATGTTTTGCTAATGTCATACTGTTGACTGCTGCAGAAAAAGCAACATGTCTGGGTAGCAGGAAACAACAAGAAAAGATGGAGGGTGATGGAGCAGACGGTGTGGGCAGAGACAACCCACACGAAATTCAATCACTATCATTTTAAGTGTGAAGTTTGCAAGTTATTCCCTTGTCCAAGTCATGAGGTTTCTTCTGTGTGCTCCTGTTTCCTGGCATTCATCTAAAACATGCACAATAAGGCAAATCCTTCAGCTAGCTGGGCCAAACGCTCAAGATGTGGAGATGCGGTTGCATGCTGCTCCTGATGGTTTCCCCCGTGCTTTTAAAAAGATAATATATGACCACACGTCACGAACAACACATACTACGTATACACATCGTCACCGCCTTTGCCTTTTGACAAGATAACAGTGTTAATGCTCCAGCAGGTGAGGATGCAGTTGCCACGGTTACCGACGTCTGCTGCACCCTCCCATCTGCTCCCCTCGTATCATCTGCACAGTGACACAGCAACAAAAAGGAGCATGGGTAGCATGGGGAGCCGAGGACAATGCAAGAGACAAGGGACTCTGCGTAAAGTGGTGACATTGAAGAGTCGTTGAGCTTTTTAGTGTTGAAATGTATACTTTTCCAATTCATTCAAGGCATACCAGGACATTCTCCCATGCACAGGTAATCCTGCATGTTGACGTCATCTCCTTCTGTCTTTGCCAGACTTCTGATTCAGTATTTTTTACCGTCACAGTCATCAAAATCAAATAATAATAATGACTATTTGAGCTGACCATATCAATAAATCATGATACAATGCAATGGGACAAAATGAAAAATATGAAAGTCAGGTATGTGGCCTTTAACACGTAATTCATAGACATTTAAAAGCATTCCTCATCTTTTATACATAATGAATACGTTACTTCTCAGATTGTGGATATGTTTATAGGCCACTCTATTGTTGGGTTTTTGTCACATGACTTTTTCCTGTCATGGATACCATTTTGAAGACTCTCTCCCATTCAATAGATAGATTATTTAGCTTTTAATTACTACTATGTAAACAGTCCAAACTGTCTTCCTGACCATAGTCACACCTTACATGTGCTGAGCCTTTAACCAGACACCAAGGATGGATCACACGTTACTATGGCAACACAGACAGCATCTAAGCAAGAGGTGCATAAAAGAACAGTTGTTTTTATCGGCAAAAAAATACAATGACTCGCGTCTCCTCAGTCTTGACTCATCTCTGCTTTGATTATATATATTCATTGGGTCCTTTTTAAAAGGATTTTCTAAATATGCATTGTTTACCATCACATAACCTGAATAATTCTGCCGTGTGGCTTTAAAGATACATTATGCAACTTTTTATGCGTATTTGACCTTGTACTGACCCAGCAGCTGTATGAGTGGTCAGCATGGTGCCTTCACTTTTGATCACAGGGGTCTTTACAGCACTTCAGGATCAATTGTTTTGTAGATTTTCTGGTAAGTAGTGAAAATCTTCCAGTAGGAAAGGCGTCATGGGTCACTACAATGTCAAATGTGCACAAATATCAACTCTTTACATAAAAAGTTGCATAGTGCACCTTTAAAGGCCCTATATCTGATTTTTTTATTATTATTATTATATTTTTTTTGGATCACAAAGAATGAAAGAGGATGCTACTAAATTAAAATATTACTTTACCCAAATTATTCGCCGGATGAGACATTTCACAACTTTCAGAAATGCTACAAAACTAGCCTGCAAGTTCATGAAATAGACACAAATGCTTTTATAATTACTGTTGATGCCCAGTGTTATTTTCCCCTACAAATGTCTAATAAAAAGAGGACAAAACAAATGTTCTTCCATTACAAGAAACAAAATCAGGTATAGTGCTTTTAACTAGGTAACATCCGAAAAATATTCACACCTCAGAATAAAGACCATGCACATGCACCGCAACAGAGGGTCTGGTCAATCAGCATTATTGATGAACCCTGGCAGCGATTGTGCCTTCCAGACAAGCAGGCAGCCAGTCGCCCGACCGGAGCACGCCCTCGCGCTGATAAAGCTACTCTCACTCAAGTAGATACTGCTGTACGCACTGTGCCACAGACCTTGTACCGCATGTTGGAGGAATGCATTACAACACGAAACACTACACTAGACCAATAAACCCCGGGAGGCCTCGGTTTGGACGGCTCTGCGGAGAACTAAAGATGGACATGACGCTGGTCTTGTTTTTTACGCATTTACTGATTTAATGGTCCATGTATGAAAATATGACAATCCGATACTGTTAGGTGCTTTAACCTCACAAAAAAAAGGTCCGAGCTGGTTTATTAACCTAAAACCTTCATATCGTGCACAATGATCGGTTTATTTGGTCGGGACAGCACATTTTAATGACATGGGTCTCATGTCGCATGTAAACACACCACACAGGATTGTAGCCGTGGGCTAATTTCCATCCATCCACCGTCCCCCATGCACACTCTCATTCATCCTGGTCTATTGTACATGTTGTTTAGTGCTAGGGGAAACCAGAGTACCCGGAGGAAACCTACACAGACACAGGGAGAACATGCAAACTCCACACAGAAAGGCCCAGACCAGTTGGGAGTCGAACCCAGGACCTTCTAGCTGTGAAGCACGAGCGCTAACAGCTGTGCCACCGTGCCGTGATGATTATGTTTGTGTAGATGCATCCGTCAGTGGTATCCATCAGATTTTCCATTACGGTCGACCGGACTGGGCTGATTGAGTTGAAGACATTTTGCTTGAGAATTTAAATACATCTCTAGCTTGTGGTGTGTGAAGATAGAAGCAAAAACATCCTCGGCTCAATCACCTCGAAACAGTCGACAATATTCGAAAATCTATTATGATGGACTGTTGGCAAATGCTGCAGCAAAAGCAATCTGGACACTGTGAGATTTCATCAAGATTTGAACTGTTGATTTCAAGTACTAGCTCAAGATCTGGATTTGAATAATTCCTCATAGTGAATGAGCTACACTTTACTGCTCTAGAGGGAAATTTGCATTTGACCCCAGTGTGTCGGTGACTGTAATGACGCTCCTGGGTATCTCGAGTTGGGTTTTGTCAGGACTAGGCTTACATAAGTTATACATTTTTAGTCTGTTGCACATTTTTTGGGGTTAATAGGGGGAACAAAGTAATCCAAAGGAAACCCACCCAAACACGAGGAAAACATGCAAACTCCCCACAGAATCTTTCTTGCAGTGAGACGAAAGGGCTGTAGCTACTCATCCACTAATGTAAACCTTATTTTGCACTCTGCCCTATGGACCGATTGCATCAGTCTGAAGGTCAAGGCAAGGTCATCACTGTCAAACATGTCAACTCCACTGCATTCTGCATCATGCATTCATTTTTACCCCAGGGTATAGTCAAACCAGTAATCTTGATATTTACCGCTGTAGCACGCTTCGTGACCCAGTTTGGTTTACAATGCATCTCCAAATTATGTGAGGAACACCTGAATGCCTTCAAAGAGATCAGCTCATTCGTACTCGAAATGGTCAAGATCAAGATTGTTCGCGAATGCAAATAAAGCACAGAAACAAAAACATGACCTGTAACTTCATTGTTTTGGCTGAGCATGCATTTCAATCTGGGGCAAATCGATAAATGTCCTAAAAGTTTGGACTTTCAGTTGAAAGATCTTAACATCAAAACTGCAAGTCTAAACCAGCGTCAATGAACATTGATTGCTAAAGATGGTGTTGAAGGCTGTAATTTTGGCGAACACGAGCAGGAGTGTTGAGAACATCTGTTATAATCGCCAACACTTAGACTCAGATCAGTAGCTAATGAAGAACAGTGCAGAGAGGTGACTCATGTAATGGTCTGAGACTACTGATTTTTAATGGAAAGAATGCCAATCAAACTGTCAGTCACAAAAGGAATTTTTTTATAAATAGCAGACGTTCGCGCAGGATTATGAATCACGAAACTCACCTACTGTCAATGTGTTTTTGGTCATTTACCGTCGATTGGAGAAGCGCTCTTTCTTTCTCTCGTGCGCCGTTCATCGATTGTTATTGAGGGACTGCCGCATCCCGTGAGTGACGCTGCTCGTGAACAAGCTAATTTGATTGCACGGGAACTATTTGAGGGCGGGGTGTCCAGACTGATTCCCCGATGTATTAAAAAAATACAGAGGGGAATCATTCTGGTCTCACCAGGCTAACATATTGTATACTTTCGAGAGAGAGTGGCTAAGTGGTTAGAGCATCCTTTTATCCAAAAGGTCAGTGTTTTAAATGTGAACGTTGAACCCTATCTTTGTGTCCTGGGGCGAGACCCGTCTACGCCTTGCTTATGCTAGTTTGTGTGTATCACTGATTGTGGAATGCATCAATTATGATGATACTCTAGTGCAGGGGTAGGCAACGTCAGGCCCGGGGTCAAAATCCAGCCCTTCAGTATAGAACCTCATGCCCCCAAGATGAGTTTTGTCTTATTTACTGTTCTGTTTTATTGCCTTAATGTTTGTTACAGCCCTATGAGGCAACTCCTGTTGTGATATTGGGCTATACAAAACCATTGATTGATTGATTGATTGAGTTTGAGGAATATTATTAGTTAAAATACTCTCAAAATGGGAGAAAGACTGTCAACAGAGCACCCAATTCGGTAATATATTATGTACAGCACTGGCATTTGTAGAAAATGGTGCTTTACTTTGGGTCCATGTTTTTTTTTACAATGAAGAAGCAAACAAACTTGCCTACCCATGCTCTACTGCTTGGCGCTTGCAAATGATGTTTTGTAGACCTACTTTAATCTTTCAAAAAACACACAGTCTTTGTAATAGAGAACTTCCATAGTTTAGACTTCACATGGACAGTTCATTCCTCTCAGAAGCTTGCTCTGCTAACTTTGTGTCTTTCTTTAGATCTGACACAGGTCGGTGGGACACACTGGGGAAGGTTTGTTTCTGTCATGGGAATATCCATCCAAACAGCCCTGACAGCCCGGAGCAGCGCTGCTTTAACAGAGCTGCAAACACCCATCCCGCCACATGACCGAGGCCATATGTCGTGTTACCACTTCACACACATTCTTTACTTTATCACAAGGAGGTCAGTGTACTACAAGTTATCTCAAACCTCAGTGCTTCCCAACATTTTTTACTTTTCGCAACCCCATTTTTTAGCAATGGATACAAAAGTGGTTCCAACCTGACAAACGACTGTATTCTAAGAGTCATTGGAATGGATTTCTATGGTTAATAAACATATTCTATCACAATAATCAATATTAAACACATTCCATCAAATCTAGTTTGACCGTCTTTTATTAGAAGCTCTGGAACCTTTTTGTGAAGCTTCCAAGGCCGTTATCTCTGTTATAAACGATTCAAAATGTGTATTCTTTGACAATATTTGAAAGATGTCACTTAAAACCATGGAAAGCCATTGTTGATGCTGAACTGAAGACTGAAGTGAAACACATTCAATCAGTGGCTTCCAACCTGAACCAGCAGCTCTCCAATTCTTTCTAAGTACTGTAGTTCCTCCTTACTATCTTTGGCAAAATAACCCATGTCATCTCTTTGTCCTCCAAATGATTGAGTAATGGACAAGTACAATCCACAAATAAGTATCTCTCTTCCCCCCTTAAATCTAGTACAATTATTCACAAAATGTAGGCAGTAATACTAGTCTTGGTGATTTGCTAATTAAAATCACCCATTTGTATTTGATTCCGATCATTTGTGCAGAGATGCAGCTTTAGTCATGCATGTTTAAAATGTATGAATAAGGCTGAAGACATCTCAAGGCAGAGATGACAACATTACAACATGGTTAAAAGTTCAAAAGGTTGATTGAAGGTTGAATATGGGCTCGAGAAGTTACAATGTTACTAAACTGTATTCCTCAACTTCTTGCCTTGCCCTCCAGGATCAGAAAGCGACTGGCATATGACCTCATCAAACAGTGAGAATAGCACATAGGAAGTCCAGTACCGGAATAACCCTCCTACACGTCCACCACAGCCAGCACAAGGCAGGGTCCAGGACTGGAGAGCAGAGGAGAGCTGCCGTAATGGTTTCAAGTGCAGTCAGCTGGCCCTGGGAAAGCATGCACATTCTCTGGCTTCGATTACAAAAGCTTTAAATCTCCCTCTCTCACACACACATACTTGCTGCGTCCCAGAAGGCCAAACCAGAGCTGCCTACAGACGGGCCAGGCTTCCTCTGAACAAGGGGAATAGGGTCACAGGCAGTTTCTTTGGCTAAAAATACACACTGGCTAACATAGAAAGCTAGTAAACTTTTCAGGGTGCACGTTACATAAAGAAAAGGAAACGTCAAGTTTGCCAGTTAGAAATACAAGCTTCACCGCCGTATATGTACAATTTGACCTTTCAACCTCCGAAATAATCTTAAACTTTACCCCGAATTGATTATAAATTTGAGAAAAAACATTCCAACTTTTAGAACTGATCAAATATCCAAGTAGCTTCTACTCCCTCTCATCTCCAGGTCAGTGAGCTTGCTTTAAACACTCCTTCTTGAGGGAGGATCTGCTATTACTCCAACACTTTGGTTCCTCCTCTAGATTAGGACTTTGTATAGGTTGGTGAATTAAATATGATTACAGTAACAAGAACATCAGGGCGGGGTGATGCTAGATCTTCCATCCCTCTTGAGGAATGCATAAACCAGCTTTATCAAATACACGCCTTCAACTTCCATCATTAGGAATGGACCAGGATGAAAAACAAATTCTACCAGGGGCTTCCACGTAAATGCGATAAGACCGGCATCAGCGCAAATGCCAGTCTTCATCTGTTCACTTCAGACTCTCCAGGTTAGAACTGTCTTCGGGCATTGTCTCTCTATCTGCATATGTCATACAATCATTAATGAGCCATTTATTGCAATGATTGATTGTGTCAAAATGTGCTGGATTGAAATAAACAACTTGATTTTACTGTGAAGGATAATGTCTAACCCATCCAGGCTGTAGACTATTGGGACAGTGGGGTCAACCAAGTCCACGAGTAAGTTATACCACTCCCCCCTCTGATTCTTTGTCCTTGAAGGGCACACGCCCCTCACCCTTTTTTTGAGTCTATGACCTCACTAATGCGGCGAAAACCACTGCGTCCTTCCTTCATCATTGACTCGCCCCATCCCAGTATTATCACTATGTACATCACAGCCGCTACACTCCCATTCCCGGAATCCAGCAACCGGACACTACAAACGCAATCAATAAAAAGCTAAATCAATTGAAAATACATTTGTGCACCTTTGGCAACCTGCTTTCGATCCCTTCATCGCCCTCCTCGTCAATGTAAACGACTTTTCATGTATGCGTTGGTTGTCAGAGAGCCGCCCCGTCGTGTGGTCTTCGCTAATCTTATCACCGCGGCCCCAAGACCTTCGAATCCTAGGCTCCTCAAAGTCACCTGACAGAATTCTCAACGCCGAATGTTTAACAAAGCCTCTTGTTGATGTAGACGTTTTTGGGGCTGTCAGCAGGGCCTATCCTCTGGTGGCGACTCAGCGTGATCTTTGGGGAATGTCTACAATCACACATTCAGGTTCATTACGGTTATCTGACTGGTTTTTGTCTCGCATGCACAGAGGTGGAGGTTGCAGCTGATTACTGCTGATGCTATTCGGCAGGAAAATTCTCCCGAATCTAAGAAAAAAAAATTGTGGCCTGGCAATGTGGTTAGAACTATACCTCAGGGGATGTGTTTCGATTCAAATTTGAAGAACAAGCTATTGCTGCAGAGATCACAAGCTACACTAAACATGAAGCACACAGAACCGCCATTTCTTAATCAAAGACAGTAAGGTACATATAACCTTTATAGACCTTAAAATAATTGTCTGCGTGTCATTTATTAAACAAGCAGTAGTAGAAACAGAGGAATTATTGTGCCGGCGCTAAATAATTAGTTAGTACCAGGAATACAGCAGGGCAAAAAATAGGTTCTCAGCCATTCAGTCTGAGTATTGAAGAATCAACATTGGTGTCATTGGATCGGCTTTTGCAGAGACTTCGCCTCAAAAATGGCTTCCGGTGTGAATTTGCTTCAGTGTCGTGTTAAATCAAAGCTGCTTAATCAAAAAATCTCAACCCTTCCACAAGTTCTTGAGTTCTTTCCATAGCAATATCGGTTTCACCGCTCTCAATACAGGCATTAATGATATGCAACAAACAATTCACTAGACCCGCGTAAAATGACAAAAATCGCTCCGATGATGGAAAAATGTCTAAAGGCCTCTAAGAAACACTTTGGTTGTCGATGAATGTTCTTATGTTTAGTGTTAGGTTATGGGATACATCCTCCTTTATGTAACAGCACTTTGTATTTGTGTAAAGCGCTTTATGAATAAACTTTACTTGCTAATAATATACAGTCTATTCAAAGTCACTGTGTTCGATTGTTTTCCTTTCCTCAGCCTTTAGCTCGTGTAATTTGTCCCACTGTCCTCTCGTTATCTTTCACATTGATTATTTACGCATTGATCGTTGTATTGAGAAGCCCCTTCCTTCTACAGTCCATAACACTATTATATACTGTCACCTTGCTATCAATACAAAGAACATAATAGCTAAATGATAATAGATAAACCATTCAGAACACCGTTTATAGACAATTTACTGCAATTTTTAATGGGATTCTTATAATATTATAGCGAGAACTGTATTTTCGCATAAATCATACAGTGTCTATATCTCACTTATTGCTCGAAGGCACCGCACTTGCCATAACCTTGCTCACACGCTATGCATTTAAATGACATACCCGGGTTTGCAAACACGACTAACATGCATGATCACGAGCCTGCCTAGGAAGGTTACTCCTGTGTTCATCCACACTTGATTTCCCCAATTACACACCCCAGCGCAGAGCACGTATACTACCCCCATACCGGCCGTCTACTTCCCTACGTCCCTCGCGTATTTGCAAATATGCTTCCTCACGCCGTTTTAATAGCATTCCCGTGTTAACGCACAATGGCTGCCATGCGCTTTACGGCGTCTGCTTCAATGCATGTGAAGCGCTTCGGGGTAATCTCTAAAGCATTAACAGGGATGAGCACGCAGACACAACATTTAACGTTTACGCAATCATGCTTGTATGACATATAAAGCCTGAATGGGAAGCAGTGATATTCCATAGTAATCTTTTGATACCCCTGAACTGATTATGAAAGTGTACACAAGCTTTAATTAAAATAAATGGGGGAGCGGCATTGCAAGTGTTGCAAGTGAAGATCAGGATGGGCCGTGCTGAGTCATGCACTGCAGTGGGCTAAATATAGCATTGTGGGTAATGTAGTCTTCTAGGCATCTGTGCACTGGTGACCCCCCCTGCAGATAAACTATTAGTCAACTGGATTCAGGCTAAATAAGTAGACTACAAGAACATCGGGTCACAACTCGAGCGACTTCTTGTATTGACTCAAGTTATTGCCCATGTACACTAGCCTGGCTAACGCCAGACGAAATATCACAAGTGATATTTAGTCTGGGGACCACCAATTCATTTTCTCGTAGGAAAGGTGTGGTTTACGATTGTCCATAGCCGTTTATTGGGTGCTACGAATGTCAATCATATGCGTCTGCACGTAGCCATAGCCAATCGTATCAATTCTACCCGATGACGTAGGTTGAGCGACAGAAATTCGACGAGGAAGGAAGAAGCGAAGAAGCGAATGATGTTTACACGTAGTTTACACAATGGAGCCGAGTGATCACTGCCGTTTGTGCGCGTTAAACATGAGGGAAGATGGGCCGTCCACATATAGACACTCCACAGACATGTTTTTAACGAAAAAAACAACGAGCATGTCGGAGAGGTTAGCGTTGTTGGGTTTGATTGTCGCCCCGGAGTCGGGGAAATCAAATAGATGCTGCTCGCGTTGCTCCTCCATAATTAGCAGGCTCGAAAGAGACTTGCCTATATTCAGAAAATGGGAGGAGGACTTCGGAGACAGCAGCATATCCAAAAGGCAACGCGAGCCTACGCCGTCAAAAACTCCGAGGGCTTCTAAAAAGATCTGCCCAAACCCACCGAGTCCAAGTGCCAGCTCCATCGGACAAACAACAACAACCCAGGTATCAAGTTTAATTGTCTGTTGACTCGCTCCAGCTAAATTGTATTCATGCTAACTAAATGACGTAACAGAGCATTTTAATCTCACGATAAGCAACCTAGCTGTTCTTATTACATCTGCCAATAACGTCATTACAATACAATAGAAAATGAACAAAGTTAATGGTGTGTTGTTTATTTAGTTGTCCCACACTATCTAGAGGGGGAAAGCATTTGACTTCCCTGTCCCAATTGTCATAACACTGGTAGAAACGGATTCCAGAGCTCCACTCTATTAATTGACCATAATGTCAACAGTCCACTATAAATTACGCCTAGCATATCAGAGCATATAACGTTTTTAATATATCCACTTATTTGATCAGTGACTATCAAACTATTTTTAATCTCTCTAAGACGTGAAATTAAACGTAACCAGATGGCAACCATTTCCAAAAAGACAAGCGCTTCAATGCTAAAACTATTGTGTATGCTGAAACTAAGTGTATACTTTCTTTCAGGTTACCATCACATATCCATCGCAAACACTGACAAGGGTGTGCGGTCCAGATGAAGACCCTATAATAAAATTAATTGTTCTGAAGAGATGGAAAGAGGCTGCCAGTCATGCTCTGAAACATAAACACCTGCAAGAGGAACTCAAAGAGGGCATCATTAACTTAATACACAAAGAATGTGAGGTGCTGTGCTCTCGCAAGAATGACTTTATTCTGTGGAAGTCTAAACCGGCAGACCTTAAGTCATTCTCGTTCACCAGTCTAACAGATGACTTTCATCGGCTTGCTCCCTTTTTATTCTCAATTTTCAACTGCATCAGCAACGAAAACAACTTCGCAGCCTGTGCTGCTGCAGCCATTGCAATAAGAGCCAGACAACCCCGCCTGGCTGCATTATCTTATTGGATCAACACTATTCTTCAGTACGGCGGAGCCAAAAAGTCAGTATTCAATCGACTGAGCCAGTTATTCATCACCACATCCCATAAAAGAGCTATTAAGAAACAACACGAGTTGGCACTTGGCTGTGGGTCTGATTTTGTACAATTTAAAGATGGCTTGACAGCTACAGGATTGTTGGAAGCATCCCAAAGCCAGGAGGACCTTCATCTGTCAGGTGAGGGAGAAATGTACCCCACATGAAACACACTTACACAGTTGCAGTTATTCTTTGTTTGATTATTAGTTTATAAGTGTATGTGTTGTACATAGATAGATAAAGCGACTTTATTTATCTTCAATTTAAGGAAATTTAGTTAGGTGTTGATGTGTCCATGTGCAGATCTATATACATGTGTTGATCTAATGTTTTTTTATTGAAAAAATAATAATGCATTTATACAGATCAAAACAGCACCCCAGCCCCCAGACAGGAAGACAGCCGTGTGACCTGCCCGCCATCGTACTCAATAATCATGGACAATCTGGATTTCTTTGTTCACGCACACAACCAGTCCAGCAATAGGAGCAACAAAAGTATACACTGGATACACCATATTGCCATCAAAGACCGTATACCTACACACCACATCTCTAACGTCAAACCGACAACGGACATTCAGCAATACAATCTGAAGTTGTCACTACCACAGAGGAGCACCCAGGCTTTCATGCGCTGTGAATTCATTGTTATTGCCACTAGAATGCTAACCAAGCACATGGCTGTTTTTGAAAACTTTAGAGAGACAGTGGTGCATCACATTCCTCATCAATATTCCAGTGAAATGTCAACACGATCGACCGATGTAAGATGAAACCTGGACATCCAAATGTGGCTATATTTGGTTCACACATTTTGCACACATCGCTAATTTTCCCTTTTCTCTCTCTGAAGTTCCCCCTAGGCCTCTTCTTCAAAGATGAGAACCAGAGAAAAGATTTGGTGGAAGTCTTAAAACAAATAGAACAAGAGTAAGTTAATTGAACATGATAATTGTAACGGTCTGTTATGAACAAGCCTATGACAATCATATACCAATTCTGTTACCCCATCAAACTTTTATTTGTATTCAAGTATGTTATTTTGCCCCTTACAAAATATATATCCAGCTGTCTGTCTATCTCTATCTCTCTCTCTGTCTCTCTTAGGTATATGCCCAAAGGACCTGATGGAGTACAACACTTGTTAATTGGAGGGGACCGTCTCACAGAGGCTAACTGCCGTAATGCACAGTGGGGATTTGCAGACGCAGACACTGAGGAGGAACGAATGGAGGGGATGCATTTCAAATTCGAGGACTGGCATGCCATTCGACTTCTATTTGAAGTGAGAGACCATGTGAAAAACAAAAAATACATTACATTATTTGTTTTTTTGCAATATTAAAAAAAAGGGCATATATGGACTTTGAATTACTACACTTGTTTATGTTTTGGTATGTTTAAATTGTAGATCCATCAGAAGATCTTCTTCAAGGAGTCTGCCAAGGACCATGGCACTCTATTCGCGAACATGACCAAGTTGAGGTAGGACTATAGACTTTTTATTTCTAATAGTAATCAATACATTTACTTTGTCTTTGTGAGAGAGGTTGTGAACGCTGTTCAGCACCTCAATCACTTTGACTGCAAAGCAATTGAACTGTGTATTTTTCCTTGTGTTGATGGTCTTAAATGCTTCCCACAGTTTCTGATGACTGTCAAACTGATGAATCTAAATCCACTGTGAACTTGTCTGTTCTTTGTTCTGGGATGGGAAACGCAGTCCTGACATCATGAACTCAGCTGTGCTATTCCTGGGGATATTGTTTGACATTGGCGTGGTGTGGTATGATTTCATCTATGAACCGTATGAATGTGACGTTTAATTGGTTACTCACAGTATAACACAATATAACTTAGTAGAGTGAGTGAGTGCACGTCAAACTGCACGGCTACAGAGAGACTAACTGTTGTGCGTTGAGTGATTGAGTATGTAATTTCCCCATTGGTGGAGGAAGTACTCACTAGTGTTAAGTCAAAAAGCAGATATATGACCAAAAATGTACTTACGTAAAAGTATATGACAACATTTTTACTTAAGTAAAAGTATCAAAGTATGTATTCTAAAATGTAATTTATAAGTTAAAAGTATTTAGGAGTTTAATGTGCAGGATTTTTTAAATAATTTGAGTCAAACCTGGTCTAAACGAGTAAACCACAGTTTCTCATCCCAGGTGCAGCACTGCCAAGAGTGGACCCCGTGCTGCGTTTAATGCTTACAGGGACTTTGTGATAAAGGATACAACTGCTCTGTTCCTAGCTGCTGTGATGGAGCATCTTGGTCTTGATCATGTCACAGGTAAACCATTAATTAGCAAGAGTTTAACTTGATGATTATGCCATGCATAATGTTGCCTGTGGTGTATATGAAACTGTTAACTCCCACAGTGGTGTTGGTACCATCATGATATCTGATTCAATATCGAAGCTGGCAAATAAATGTCTTCATTGGGTTGGAATACTCCCTCAATTACTTAGTCCCTATTGTGTTTGTCTCTTCACAGATTGTCCTGAGTCCCTCATACCGGAACACATTAAAGAAGCCTCTGCTGAAGCAAGAAGGACATGGTTCAACAGATTAACTTCCGAAATCGTGGACCAATATGTTCTTCTTCCGGACATTACAGAGGCTGCAGAGGCTGCTAGTAAACCATCTGTCACACCAATTCAGAAGAACAAGTTCCCTTGTCGTATGGAGGGTTGTCTAAGAACATTTACTTACTTCAAAAGCAGACAAACCCACGAACTAAAAACACACAACCTGGTTATGCCTAAAGACAACTCGCCAATCAGCACCACAAATTGTGATCACGTGTATGAACACACCGTTGCCAGACTGGGTTTCAGCTTTATTCTTTTGGACTTTTTGGATGCTGTAAAGGAAGGAGATGGTGAAAGGTTGATGCGTCTCTACACAGTAGCCCTGTTGTTCTACAAAGCCTATGGACACAGTAACTATGCATACAGTACTTTCCTGCTTACTGTACAAATGAATGCCACGTTGTCGCCACAAATTGCTCACAGTCTGAAGTGGAACAGATTTTGGAGCACCAAGGGACGCAAGGGTACAAACATTCCACTCGATTTACATCTGGAGCACTTGAATGGATTCCTTAAATCTTTCCTGAAGGGTCTGGGGCCTAACCTGAATGAAACTTCAGCAGCCAGAATAAGCAGGTCTATAGGAGTCTTGAAAGAAATGATGGCAGGCACTGATATGGAGCTGGGCATATCTAGGCAAAGTGGTGATCACCATGCGGACATGACCAAAGACATCCTCACATTGGTGGACACGCTGCAAAAGGCAGAGCTATTTAAACAAAAACGAGGTCGAGTGTATGCTGCTTTCCCTGGCTTCCGAAAGAACCTATTGGCAAAGCTGGATCATAAGGCACTGTGGAAGTGGATGATGAGCAAAATCAGTGAATGGCGCAGTGTCCCTTTGTAAACCTTGAGGAAAATGACCACATTGTGCTATTTTAACTTTTTTTTAAATCCTTCACGTGTTCTTTATCATTGGTCTTATTAAAAAAAATTAAGAGTTTCCAAGGGATTCATTACTGCATGTATGAAGTGTAAAGAGATTTTTATTCAGACTGAAACATTTACAGTGGCTCAGTAATTAATCTGAGATTTTATGCACTAAATGCTGCTGAATGACACTTTCCATAATATAAATTTTGCCGCCAAAAAATAGGCAATTTTTATGCATGAAATATCTTACCTTTATTTAAAACATGAAATGGAAGAAAGATTGCAAAACAAATGTTACAGTATTACATAGCAAAGTTTCAAATTGAAACCCAATTTATTTCCCTATTCACCTATAGTTTCTCACCTCAATAGTAGTTATGACTTTGTTTATTCATGAGTATTCAAGGGACACATTACTGCATGTATGAAGTTTAAAAAGATACATTTATTCAGAATGAAACATTTACAACTGTGCAGTTATTTACAGTGGCTCAGTGATTAATCTGAGATTTGAAGCATAGAAAAGCCCGACTCAATGCTACTCAATGAACTTTCAAAATCCTCATTGTCATCAGCAACATCAAAGTACCCTGAGAAGTCAATATCTGGCGGCAAATATGGTTCTTCAGGAATATCTGGGAACTCGCATAAATCAAAGTCTTGAAATATTTTGTGAACAATTCGTATGATTTCCTGGCCATGTTTTATGTCGAACACAGGTAGTTTCCTCATGACATCAGTTATGTCAAATATTTCAGAAAGACTTTCAATAACTGACTCAATTAGCACATTGCTGAAACCAGTGCAGAATGAGGCATTTGTGTACAGGTGTTCATTGGGTGGAATTAGACTGTCCCTATACTTCTCCAAAAGCTTTCTGACTAGTTCCTGCTCATCTAATGTGATTTGTCTGCATTTGACAGGTGTTAAAATCTGTTTGGGCATTTCGTAATTGGGTTTTGATACAGAGCAATAGTCAGAGCTACACTTGCATAATGAATGGCAATAGGTGCAGCAAGAATGTCCTGGCTCAACACTGGACACTTCTTTCTCAAAATATGAGTATAGGGCCTTCCTAAAACAGCCCTTTAGGCTTTCTTGAAGAACTGTCTTTACTGCCGTGTCTGTGTTGGCGAGCTGTTTGTTGGCATAAAGAACAGCATAAGCGGGAGAGCCATCTCTGCCTGCTCTTCCAACCTGCTGGAGAGTGGCCTCTGTGTCCTCTGGTAACCCATACATGATGTGGAATTATTTATATACATATTTGTCATATTAGGTTTTAGTGATTATATATATAACTGTGTTGATCTGTAAACTGTGCTTTGAGATACATTTGAATCTGGCGGACATTTTAGTTTCTGCTTGTATGTATGGTTGATCCACTGGGGGGCAGTGTGTTCAAATGAGGAGTCAGATTGCGCAGAAGAAGAAGTGACGATCCAAGAGAGCTGATTGGTTGGGGGGGGAAGACACACCTACTATATATGGTCCTGCTTGAGAAGCGTTCCGCCCTTCTCCTCGCTTCTCCCCCTGGGGTCTGTCCGGTCAACAGATGGAGGTCAGCTCAACAGATGTACCTTTAGTTTGTAATAGGAAATAAAGTAATGATTTTGGATTATAATATACCGAGTCTCCATCCTTTCATCCAGCACTAAAGAATACGCTGTTTTCAACAATTGGTGACACCCGTACGTGACGTTTTTGATTTGTGGAAGATTGGATGGAACTAGTGAATAGACAAAGAAAAAAAAAATATGCTTTTTTGTTGCTCTTTCGCTCACAAAGCAGACGTGCACACCGACTTTAAAATGGGTAAGAATACGATTTGTTTATATTGGCTATGATGAAGGAAGTGTGTGCGTGTGTTTTTGCTGGTGGTTTGAGATATTTGGCTATACTTTTAAAACATAAAAAAAAAAAATGAAACGAAGCTAAAGATGCTATGAAACTTGACTGGATTGTTCCGTGTTTAGACCATACGCCTTGCAGATTTTTAAGGTGCTTTTTTTAAGGCATGTAAGTAGATGTTTTTATTGAAGTTAGACTAAAGTAATTTTAAAGGCGCGTTTGTTTTGGAAAAAATAACTGTTGTTTGCGATGATTGGTTTCCCATTTTTGCTGTTGGCATGTTCTGTGAATCTTTAACTATATCCCCATTGTCTATGAAAAATAATTTCCTCAATATTTTGGTCAAATTACAGCTAAATGTTGTGTTGTTAGCTTTCGTTAGCATGGTTAGCTTAGTGCGCTAGCATACCGCATGGTTAGCTTAGTGTGTTAGCATACAGCTTATTGTTGATTAACGTGTAATAAACCCACAAATGTGTTAAACCCAGCTCAGTGTGTGGACACTGAAGGCTGTTCTGTGTAGTAGTGAAGGATTTTATTGAAGTGTGGTGCATGGTTTGTTTTCAATATGATCTGTTTGCTGTTGGTATGCGAGGTTGCTAAGTTGGCTCTGAGAACAAAGGATTTAGCCTTAGCCTTTAGCTTTCTCCATGTGATACTTAGATTGGAGTAAATTTATTTGGCTGTTGTATTGTAATACCGGAGTTTATGGCCGCCATTGCTGTAATGCCACCATATGGCCACTAGATTTTCATTGAAAGGCATCGGACTTTAGGTTGTTAGGACATTTCCAGTGTAGCCACTGGGATGTTTTTTTTTTTTTTTTTTTGTTACTGAGATAACGCTGGGTTATTTACAATTAAAGGAATGAGGCTGGTTTTCGAAATTTTGTTTTACATCTGCCTTAAACAGTGACTTCGCAGGCATTTTTATCTGAAAACGGAACAATTTTGTTAAAGCAACTAAGGTACATTTTTTTATCTGATTTTGTTGACCGGCGGAGAGAGAGGCGGGAGAAGTGTTTGTCTGTTAATCTGTTTGTTTGTTCTTGTTTGACTGTTTGGTTTTTTGTTAACTGTTGTTTTGTTTGTTTTTGTTTGTGGGGTAATATAAAAAATGTTATAAAAAATATAAAATAATAAAAATAACAAAAATAGGTAGGTGGACGTGATCGCACCGAGTCGCTAATGGAGTTCGGGAGTGGGAATTTCCGAATTGCCAAGACTCAAAGTAGCCGGCGAGCTACTATTTAGGCTTTGGGATTTTGATTGGCTATTTAATCTCGGTAAATTGTGGTGGACGCGTCAAGCCTTGGTCGCGTAAAGTACGGACCTAAATTTCCGCCCCGTAGACTGGTGCCGACTCCGACGGGAGAGAGCGTTGTAGCGTTATCCGGAAATCGTTAGGGACGTTGCGGACCTTAGAAACCGGTGAAATAATAAAAATAAAAAAAAAATAGAAAGACTGGACAAATTCCAAATAAAGATAAATGAGTGATAAATGAGTGAAAATATTCTACTGGCCAGATTGCAAAGAGCTCTTGTACTGGCCAAATAAGGGAATAGAATAAAGTGAAAATAAAAGATATTCTACTGGACAAATCCCAGATGAGAATAAGAGAAAATAAGCGTTAATGTACTGGCCAGATTATGTTTATATGTTTGTGCACAGGGTAATGGGGATATTGTAAAAGTTATATGTGAAATTATTGTGTCTTGTTGTCTTGTCCTTTGTGTAATGTTTTTATTGTCCAGAATGACGAGAGTGTCCGAGTGACCAGTGTGATGGACGAGTGGAGAAGGACAAACAAAAGTGATATTTTTGTATCGCTGAGAGCAGACTGTGAGTGGCGAAGAAGCAAACGGAGAGAAAGACTTGGAAAGTATTGGAGTGAATGCATCTGATCATTTAACGGTGATAGATGGTTCTCTGAGGAGACTGGATGCCGAAATGGCATTGAATGTGAAGCGTGATGGAAAGGTGATTGAAAGTGAGAAGGACGGTTGAAAGAAAGTTTTAAGATAAGATAATTCCTTACTCAGAGATGTGGTGTGTGAATGTTGAGTGGACACTGTTTTTTATTAGAAAACTAAACGTGTATTTGCTGTGTCTGCATTTGTGTGGACGTAGGAAATGATCAAACAGGAAGTAATGGGTGCATTGGAGGAGTGGCCATCCTCATTTGTACCCAGACATCCGTGTAGGAGGGGAAGTGGAGAAATTGCTCCGCCCCTCATTGAGAAAAAAAAAGAAGAAAAGAACATTTTTGACCAATGTTATTGTTTTAAAAGTTATTTTTGTTTTGTTTTTTATAGAGAAACATTTCTGCTGGTGGTAGAGTTATGTCTCCACAGCATACATTTGAAGAACAAGTATCCAAAATTAGTGAGACAAATGCTATTATTTTTTTGAGCCTGTGATTAATGGACCATTTAGGGCTCTGAGAGATGTTGCTAAAAAAAAAATTAGAACCTCTCTCCACACGGTGGCGCCATGGAATGAAAACTGAAGCAGGGAAGACCTGTCGTGAGTTTGAATACATTGATTGAAAGTACAAACCACTATTGATTTAAAGTTTAAGTTGATCTTTATGCGCCATTTTGGACGCATTACCAAAAGTTATGAAGGAGCAATTATGCAAAATTCAAATTATTGTTAAAGAAAACCAAATAAATTAATGAATACATTTTGAGAATATGGAGAACGCCCTTGAACAGAAGCGAGAGCAAAATTGAACTGAAAGAAATGAGTGCAACTTTTAAAGGTGCAGCTTAAAGGAGCGAGTAATGAAAGTAATAATGAAAAAAGAGTAATGAGTTTACTTGAATGTGCAGTGACCTGTGGGTGTGGTGTTGGTAATTGTGGCCAAGGATTGTTTCAGACAAAGATGACCAACAACGTTCGAGGAGATCGAGGCGTTTACAACAACGCTGATGGGAACAATGCTACTCTCATCACTGGCTGCTACTGGGTTCAGAGGCATGGGAGTCCAGAACTGTTACCTGTGAAGGTGAACGGACAGACTCTTGACGTGCTGGTGGATAAAGGTGAACGACACTCATCTGTGAACTATGAGACTGTGATCATTGACGGACACCATCTACTGGGTGGATACAGGAAGACCACCCACAACCTTTCACCAAGCCAGTGCCTAGTCAGCTCACAGGACTGAATCTGACACGCCAACTCAGACTCCTGTTTCTCTCCTCGGATGTGATATGCTGATGACAGTGAGAGCAACAGTTTTGTGCTCTCTGAATGGACTAACAGTGACTTTTCCCTGATTGGACAAACACCTTGCTGTCTGACAGTGGTTGCTGAATGCAGATATATCTACTGGGAAGAACTGAAGGACTGTACAACTGACGTTTGACCTTGGATCCAACATTCACTTTGCCAAAGCCACCCACCCATTGATCACTGTACTTTAATATGATATAGAAAAGCTTTTAAGGCTAACCTTAGTGGACATGAATGGTCCTTTTAAAATAACAAAATTAATTAGGCAAACGAGGTGTGACTGCGAACTGTTTACACCCTATAGAACAGTAATATGATGTGTTTATAACTCGTTTGCTCTCTCTCCTGGACAATAGGCTAAAGAATTTGTTCCATGACCAAAGCGTGAGTGAAACAAAAGATTGGTAAGAAATTGAAGTTTCTAAAATGTCCTGTACCCTCCATCAGTGTCTGATACTTATGTCCGTTTTGGAACATCATTCCACGACACCATGATAGAGAATTATGTGTTTATGAACTGACTGAAAAATATCTTGATGCACCAGATAAAGATGGTCTTTAGGACCTGATGATGCTGGTTTATTTACTAAATTGAATCGATAATCTTTAAGTTACAACTAAATGCATTTGTCTGAATATTTTAATAGTTAAAACTAAATTGTCTGAAATTATGTCTAAAAGCTGAAATGAATTGGGCTTCGGTCCTTTCTCTTGCTCTGCTCCTGGCATCAATCCGTGAGCAGATCGAGAGGAAACTCTTATGAACTTGACACAGGCCATTTTGGCGCCTGAGATCAGACTCCTCTTTGATTCCGCAGGAATCCAGTGGACACTGATCTTAAGATTGTATGTTATAATCCCTATTGAAACCATCTACACTCATTAGTTTATGCACTCAGGTTGGAGGTGACTGCTGATCTCACTTTGGGAGCCGCTGAGAGCTCCTTTCCCAGCCTGTCTGACGGTCCTCTGCCACGATTGGACTGAACCAGTGCTGGTCTGATCCCTTTTGAGGCCACTCCCAGGACCTCACATGCTGTCCAGGTCGCAAACCAGACGAGTGGTGTCCACCTCTCACTCGCCCTGTCGACCCATTTAAACCCGCCTTCAACCTCCCTGGACTGACCCTGACATTTGTTATTTTGCTATTGTTTTCTTTGTGTTATGTAGGTGCCGGAGGTATTAATCTCCAGTGAAATTGGAGTTGGTTTGTTGTGTTTCCTGTACAAGGATAGAGGTTTCACTTGTTTATGTATGTTACATGACTCTTTATTGGACTGAGTTTTCCTCAGTCCAAGAGGGGGTGTTAATTATATGGGAAAATTATTATAATTTGGTTTATTTTGGCATGGGAAAGAACTGATACAAATATATCTAAAAGATAAACAAACGAAAACATAAAGTGACAAATTGACAAATGTTATGGCCAACTAAGATTTCGGTTTCAGATAGGTAAATAAATTTATAATACTCTGTTTTTGACGTTTGCTGTGATTCTGAAGTGCACACAGAATCTGTGGTAAATGTGGGAAACAGAAGCTAAAAGAGAGTTTTTCTCTGTAGATTAATGAAACCTGAATTCCTGAATTTTCCAGATAAAATTGACCCTAGTATTCCAACAGATAAATTAAGTTAAATAGGTCTTTGAGTCCAGCCATAATTTGCAAGATTAGCTGGCATGGTCGTTCTAACGGTGAGCGGCCCTGATGAGAATTTTTTTTTTGTAATTTTTGTCTGTTCTTTTGTGTTTCTGTTACAGATCTCTGTTGGTTCCTTGTCTCTGTGGGTGCTTGTGAGTGGTCGTCATTATGAGAGTTTTTGACCCAAATCAATAAAGTTGTATTTTTAAAGCGCCTTACAACAATTAAAGTTGACCAAAACATGATGATGTAGAAAAAATAAACAATAAAAAACCACCCGTAGTGGTGAGTGTATGTTTTTATAGCGGACGCCGAGGAAGCATGAACTGAGACAACGACCTGACAGAGTAAAGGCAACCAGTTGAAGGACATGCATCTATCACTGATTTCATAGGACAAATATTCAATCTGATTTGTGATCTCTTTTGTAGAGATCAAAACGGGGAATGTGGAATTATTTATATACATATTTGTCATATTAGGTTTTAGTGATTATATATATAACTGTGTTGATCTGTAAACTGTGCTTTGAGATACATTTGAATCTGGCGGACATTTTAGTTTCTGCTTGTATGTATGGTTGATCCACTGGGGGGCAGTGTGTTCAAATGAGGAGTCAGATTGCGCAGAAGAAGAAGTGACGATCCAAGAGAGCTGATTGGTTGGGGGGGAAGACACACCTACTATATATGGTCCTGCTTGAGAAGCGTTCCGCCCTTCTCCTCGCTTCTCCCCCTGGGGTCTGTCCGGTCAACAGATGGAGGTCAGCTCAACAGATGTACCTTTAGTTTGTAATAGGAAATAAAGTAATGATTTTGGATTATAATATACCGAGTCTCCATCCTTTCATCCAGCACTAAAGAATACGCTGTTTTCAACAATGACCACATGGGAGACCTTGGGGAAATTTAGGCCGACTCCAAGTGCTGTAGTTGCCACAGTTACTCTGCAGCTGCCTTCTCCATTAAATGAAGAAAGTACCCTGCTCTTGTTCACGGGTAGAGTATGGCTGTGAAACATCCCAATGAGGAGGTTTGTACCTACTTTCTCTCCACCAACCCAGGCACTGTCCCCAAGTTCAGCCTTGAGGTGGAGGAATACTCGTACAACTGTGTTTATTGTCCGGCAGTATATGATGATCGGTAACATCTCCAGGCCTTTCTCTTTCAAGTCTCTCACCAGCCAGTCAAAACAGTCCAGAGAATCTGTTGCAAGTCGCCTTACCGACAGTCTAATGTTGAGTCGATTGGGGCTAACAATTATGTTGTTTTCATTTTTGAAGTGTAGCTGTCTCCTGACAATGTCTCTTGAGTGCAAATCCGCAGATGCAGTCAATGCCAATACTGGTGTTCCTAAAAAAAATATATATTAAATACAACTCAAAAACATGGAAGTCATACCACAGCATACTTAATTTACACTGAATACACTGTATGTATTGTAACATTACTTTGAAATGAACAATGTCAAAGTGACAGAAAAGGCATTACTTGATATTACAATGTGTATTTTTTGTTATGTCATAATGTCAGACAGCGAGTTAGGAGCACAGTAAAATCAGTGGGGTGAGAGGTGAGATATTCCACTAGTAAGACCATAATGAGAAAGCTGGTTGCTCGTTGAAAGGGTAATGGGTTGGGTGAGCTAACAAAGCTTTAAGCGTCCAAGTAATACAAATGTAGTGTCACACCATATGAAGGTTACGGTGATCTCTTAAGTGTTATTGTTTACCTACCTGGTTTTACGATTGCCCGAAGTTCCCCCAACCTCGAAAAGCTTTCCCTAAAGGCCTTCTGTCCTTTCGCAGCCTTCCCCCTGTTTGAAAAAAGAAAAACACAGCTACAGCTTAGAGATGTTCAATTTGTCATTTGTATTGGAAATGGTTCACGCTTGTACTTCACGTTTAGTTACAATAGCGACTCAAGCTTCAACAACTTTTATCGGGTATTCTACATGTGCACACAGCTGAAAGCTATGTCCTGGGAAACGTTAGCTGTAGCTTGATATTATTGAAAAGTAACACAGTGACACTGTGTAGGTACAGTAGCTACAGGCATGACAATAATATTAACAAATACCACTTACCATTTATATGTAAGATGGACTTCGTCCACAACGATGCCTATCAGGTTGGTCCTGTATATGTCGGTGGATAGCAAGTTCTCCCACTTGGCGCTTAGCCAGGCCTCCGGACTGCCTAACAGAACCTGGTACCGACAACTCTTGATTGCATTTTCCTCCACGGGACCCAGCTGTGTCGCAGAAATCCCGAGCTCAGCTGCCTCCTTTATCTGGTCCTCCATCAAGGCGATCAATGGAGAAACCACCGCAACAACCGGGTTTTCGCTAAACCCCATTAGCTTTGCCACTAACGGGGCTAGTTGGTAGATTAGGCTTTTGCCAAATCCTGTAGGAAGCAAGGCTAAAACATCTTGCTTGGTGTTGATAAAAGATTGTAAAGCCAAACGCTGTTCATCTTTTAAAATAAACGTTCGAGGTAAACTACTTAGAACACGGTCTACAGCTTGATCAAAAGATAGCTTCACGTCTGCTGCTGCCATGTTGGATTCGTAAAAAGAACTACAAGCTTCCGTCTGCCAAATAGCGCGTCATCGTCTTGCCGTCCCTCCTCGTGCTGTGATTGGTGCCCAAATCCATGGACAAATTTCGGCCATGGTCCCCAGGCTGTTGTGAAGTTCGAAAGGATTCGAGCGCACACAGCAGTCTGGCGTTAGCCAGGCTACATGTACACTACAATACTCAGTCTCTCTATTGTATGAATACTAAATGTTTTCCTACGTGTCCTTCACTTTTTATTCATGCAAACCTTTAGACTACAGCTGATTTATTGTTTAATGTTGTTTAAATCCAGTATAAATAGTCTAACGGGAAAACCGAGAAGAATTGGGGTCGATACACAAATAAAAGTACAGTTAAAAATGTCATGCTTACAACGTATTCTCCCACAGTCACAATTTTAAAGTAGTACTAGTACATTAGGGCTATCACAATTATATTAAAATATTTCTACCTTAAACCTATTTTCATACTTGTAGTAAAGATTATACAGCGTTTGCAGATATGTGTGTCAAAAAGAGACTGTTGGAGTGTTTTATGAGTTGTAACTCAAAGTTTATATGAGAGAAGCACTAATGTTAAAAAACAATTAGCCAGGTGGAGGCTAATATTGTAGGCTAAACATTGCCACTCTGCTCCTGAAAGTTGTGTGAGACGTGCTTATAAACTCATCCCAGTGAACCATCGGGATGTTAGGAATCCATTAGGAAGAAACTTGGACCAAAACTAACAATTTAAACTAGACAAGCTTGAGTGAGTGAGAAACATCTCTAACAAAAGTGTATTTAATTCATACAAAAACTTGAGTCAGTACAGTTTCGCCCACTGCTAAAGCTCTTTCCTTCTATCAACTCAGAAGCATCTCTGAGCAAGCAACCTCGCATGGAACGTTTGAGGAAAGACCAATAGACTCCACTTACAAGATTTAATAAAGTCTACACGCTAACGCTAAGCCCAAAATGGCCTCAGTCTGTCCAGATATTCATGACATTTAAGCGCAATAACAGAAAAATAAATAAGCAAAAAAAGAAAAACATTGTGTCAGCTGCTGTTGCCATAGTAACCCTGCAGTGAGAGAAGAGGAGGCTGGGCTTAATGCAGAGACAGTATGTGCAGACAGACAGGATGAGCTATGGGGTTACAGTTTATGCACCCAGGCAACTGTTCACTATGGATGCAGTGTGTTTACGTATATACGCTAAAAGGTGCACTATGCAACTTTTATTGGAAAAAAACGTTAATATTAGTACATATTTGGCTTGCATAGTGCACCTTTAAGTAAACATATTTTTATCTTATTATGCTAAATTGAACAACGAAAGAGGACACTAAATCGCACTGCATTAACTTGACATGATATGGTATTTTTCTAATTACTTTTGCACAGTATAAATAGTATACATTATAAGGCAAGGCAAGTTTATTTGTAGAGCACAATTTATACACAAGGCAATTCAAAGTGCTTCACAGTTGCATAAAATTACAAGAAAACAGATCAAATCAATCATTAAAACATCAACATAAAAAATAATGTTTTCAGCCTGGATTTGAACATTGTCAGAGTTGAGGCCTGTCTCACATCCTCATGAAGACTGTTCCAGATTTTAGCTGCATGAAACTGAAATGCAGCCTCACTGTGTTTATTATTGACTCTGGGAACCACCAGGAGACCCCTCCCTGAAGTTCTCAGGGCCCGAGATGGTTCATACGGCTCTAACATGTCAGAGATGTACTTTGGTGCTAAACCATGAAAAGACTTGTACACAAGCAGAGCTGTTTTAAATTCTATTGTCTGAGTGACAGGAAGCCAGTGCAGAGACCGGAGCACTGGACTAATATGGTCGTATTTCCTGGTTCTTGTCAGGACTCGAGCAGCAGCGTTCTGGATGTTCTGCAGCTCTAACAGCTCGTTTAGAAAGGCCAGTGAGCAGCCGTTACAGTAGTCTAACCTGCTGGAGACAAATGCATGGATGAGTGTCTCCAAGTCTGGTTTTGACACTATTCCTCTAATCTTAGCCATGTTTTTCAGATGGTAAAAAGCTGATGATGTTATTGCTTTAATGTGGCCAAAAACAATGATCTCAGTTTTGTCTGAGTTTAGTTGGAGAAAGTTGTTTTGCATCCACAAACTGATCTGTTCGATGCAGTGACAGAGAGTATCTACAGGCCCCTGTTCACCTGCCGTCAGTGACACGTAGATCTGAGTGTCATCTGCGTAGTTGTGGTACGACACAACACGTTGCTGTTTATTAGCTGACCCAATGGAAGCATGTACACGTTGAATAAGAGGGGTCCCAAGATTGACCCCTGGGTCACTTAAGTAAGTGAGCTGTTGATATATTACTTTCACTAGGACTTTTCCTAAGAATGGTAGGTTTGATATGGGCCGTTAGTTGTTCAGTATCTTGGGATCAAGGCTGCTCTTCTTTAGAAGAGGCTTAATGACTGCGGTTTTCAAGGCCTTTGGAAATGCTCCAGTCTCAAATGAGATGTTAACTATCTGAACAAGTTGTGGTAACAAGCTGGTCAGCACAGACTTTGGAAAAATCTAGTGGGTAATTCATCAAGGCAGCATGTGCATGAACTCAGACCGGAGATAACCTCTTTGATTGTTTTGTCAGTAACAGGCGTGAAATGTGTCAGCTCAAGGTGTTTATCTGGTGGCAGGGTTGCCATTTTGTGCAATTATGGCATTTTTAATGCCTTGGACTTTGTCATAAAAAAATATTGCAAACTCATTGCACTTAGATGTAGAGATTAGTTCTAAGGGCAGTGAAACTGGAGGGTTAGTTAATCTGTTTACTGTGGAAAACAGAACACTAGAATTGTTTCTGCAGTTTGCGATGATTTTAGAGAAGTACTTCTCCCTTTCTCCACGCAAGATCTGGTTGAACTCACAAAGCACTTCTTTGTATATCTCAAAATGAACCTGGAGCTTTGACTTGCACCATTTCCGTTCGTCTTTTCGGCACTGCCTTTTCTGTACCCTGACCGAATCTTCACTTCACCAAGGTGCCTTTTGTCTATTGTTGACCATTTTAACCTTGACAGGAGCAATAGTATCCAAAACATTTAAGACGCTTGATGTATAAGAGTCCAACAGATTATCAACATTAGAACATGGAGGATTTTCAAATCTGATCATTTCCATAAACTGTGTCCTTGTTGTATCATTTATGTGTCTTCTTTGAATACCTCCAGGCCCAACCTCTGGTTTGGGTGTAACAGACAGGTCAAAGAAGACACAAAAATGATCAGATAAAGCAACATCAACAACATTCACATTTGATATACACCTTTTGTAATAACTAGGTCTAGAGTGTGACCTTTGTTGTGAGTCGCTTCACTCACGTGGTGGCCCCCACCACCGGTGCCCACAGCTGTTATCTCCAGCAGCTTCACTGCTACTGTCTAGGACATTAGGGGCCTCTCCGTTGTTACCATGCTAGTAGCATAGGTCCATAGAGGGAGTGTGTTCTTCTGAAACAATTAATACTGTCAAACTACATAGATTTTATTTATCAAAGATTTTATTGAATTACTTTCATTTATATGCACTGATTTTGATTGTTTAGTCATTTCAGGTGATTTTAATGTGCATGTGGGTGTGACCAATGACAGGCATGGAAAAGAACTTAGTTCTGTTCTTGAAATGTTTGGTTTAACTCAGCAAGTGAGTGAAGCAACCCACAACAAAGGTCACACTCTAGATAAACTATATAAACTACATTTTTTAACAATATCTATTTTATGATACTTATACCTAAACAATACTTTTTTTCCATGTATATTAAATTAAAACAATAAGTAAGGGATAATGTATAGAACGCGGGTCATTATCGGGAAAATAATGGTGTGTTCCACTTATGTCGGAAGTCGGAAAATACGACCAGGATAAAACGTTATCTCCGAGTTGTAGCGTTCCAGTTGTCCAGGTCGGAAACATCGGAGGTAGATACGTCCATAAAAGTTACAACTTTGTTGCTCATGTTCGAGCATCATTATCAGTTTACAGAAAAACTTCATTGTAATATTTATTATAATTGTTGTAAATACAGTGATAATTTAGCACTAGTAGTGCTAACTACTAGTTACCATTAATAAGACGCTAGCAAGAGAGCAGTACATCTTATCCGTTTTGCCTTGACATCTAACGAGTTTATTTGGGAAACATCTGCCAAATAACTTGGTTTAACGAAGCTTTACATGCGTTACATGTCACGTCGGGCGCAGCCATCTTTAAGTGCTCCTTCTCGGGTGAGCTGATTCTGTCCCGAGTTGGTGCCCGTTCCAGTTGAAATTTCCAAGTCGGAGCTCGGAAATTCCGACTTCCGAGATCAAGTGGAATTAGTACACACCATTAGTACAGACAGGGCGAACCGGACTCCCACGCGAAGCAGAGTGGTCTTGTTTTGCCCTGAAGGTACTTATTTTCCCGATAATGACCAGCGTTCTATACAATATCCCACTTATTATATGGATTTTTGCCAACTGAACACACACAAAATAAACTTCAGACACTTTTATGAAGGTCGAAAGGTTTATTTAATGATTGCCGCGGCAAATAGTTTGCACGTTGCTTGGCAACGTTTGTTGTGATTCCAGGCACTGTGGCTAGGCTAGTAGCAAGGCGAGCTACTCATTGCTTGCTACTTAGTTGAAGGTGCAGTTGGAGAAGAGGAATGGTGGTGAATCTCTGGGTAAGTTGAAAGTCGGACTCCCGCTAACTTCACGAGCGATTCCCCCAACTTCTCTCGCAGGGACGGGGACAGGGTTAGTGTCCGCTACTACTACTTGCGGAGTGATATGAAAGACATGTATTACAAGCACGAACTCCGTTGGCAGCGGTCATTATTTTTTTCAGAGGTGCTCTATCATAAAATAATGACCGGTATAACGTTGGTAAATCCCATTCAAGTCCATGGAGCGTTCTACTTGCATTGTGAAGAGCCGTATAATAATTGATTCCATAAAAGACTAACTTTGCTATCCCTGGACCTAACAGGCATCAAAACTTGGGCTCTAAATATATGATTTTTTTTTTTCCGGTACCTGCTTTCAATGCTTTTATTATTTAGATACCAGTAGTACCTAAACCCTGCTAATACCATACTGGTGTTTACCCAGCCCTAATTATGGACAAAAGATTATTGAAAATCCAACGCATTTACAAGTCTCCACATTTCTAACCACGAGTTGTTTACAAGAAGCGCTGGGTCTATCTCAACCCAGCGAGCTTGAGCATAAAGCCAAACAAACAGAGCACTGGAGTGCGTACACATTCTCACACACTCTGCCATGCCACCGCAGTCCTCGGGATTGGCCCCCTTGTCTTGTTAAAACAGCGCCGGGGCCTATGGGAGCGGCGGCCCCGGCTAGCTTCCCATGCTTAAACCAAAGAGCGCTGCGCAACAGTGCATGTGTTGTGCAGCTGACCCCCGGGACAATGACCGCTCTGTGACGGGAGGAAATGTCCTTAGAGAGCTGCCAATGACACACAGACGGAGAGGGATGGATGGATGGAAGGATGGAAGGATGGAGGGGTAGCAGGCTGGTGGAGGGAGAGACTGATGGGCCCATAGAGAGAAGAAAAAAAGAGGGAGGACATGGAGAGGCAGGGGGAGTGGGGGTTACTGCGGCTCAATTAAAGACAATAATGTTGTTTCTGCAGGCCCCCACAATTTGAAACAATAGGTCTCTTAGATAGAGAGAGGAGAGAGGAAGATTACATACTGGCTTAGCACGACCTGATGCTCTTATTCTATACAAGAAAATCTGCTTCGACCATGGAACTCGGAATAACTTCAGATTAGAAAATAAATGTGTGACGGCCGGGTGTTTATTTTAGCACACCATCATGTCTTTCCACTAATGAAAGGAGTTTTTGTCGCTCCCTTTCTAAATAATTGCAAACCTCGAGTTAAGGGCTACATGTAGGATCAAGGGATGTGAGAGACAAAAATAAAAGGTCGGGGAAAACTGCCTTAGACTACAGGAGCATTAGAAAATAGATTATCATGCTGACTTGCATGAGAAAATAATGGTAAAATGTGTGTGTTTTTGTTGCATTATTGCATTAGTATGGTAAAACATAGAGGTGATATGGGGCACACATAAAGTCAGTCAATCAATCAGTCAATGACACACAGAGATGCACTGCAAAGAGAAATCTAGAAATAAGAAGCACATTTGCCCCTGATTTGAGTTCTTTAATTTGTTTCAAGAAACCACTAAACTTAATTAAAGAAAAAACATCTCATCGTACTCAAAATTCTGATAACCTATGACACCGTTGCAACAGTTTAGATGCACTTGTGACTCAGCAACATACTACTTGCAATGTTCCACAGCGCAGCCATCCTAAGTGCACATACTGAGCATGTTTTAGATTAGTTTTCTGGGATACCACGGGAGGATACCTCAGTGGAGTAGAAGGTGACTCTTGGCCCGGGACAGTTATGTATAGCCACGCCGAGATGCTTGGGCTGTTCCGCCAAATCGGACCCAGTGCATCTGTGGTTCACTATGAATGGCATGCTCTCTGAGAAACGCAATTAAGCCCCCACTCAGATTTCTGTCCTGCTCTTGGCAACAACGTGGCTATTTTTTTCCCTCTGCTTCACTCTCTCCCTCTCATGCTCGCTCTCTCACACACACGCTTTGCTCCCGCTGTTGCCTAGTAACCCTGGTCATGAAAGTGTTTCCGCTGCGATAGGCTGCGAGCGCCGCGCATCCATGTGAGGGGCAGGATGAAGTTTTTACCAATAGGCCCACTTGACTTCACTTGGCCTCATAATAACCTTCGAAAGAGCCCATAGATTAGTGAGATGAAGGGCAGCTAAGAAGATGCTTTGACTTGGTATATGGTTAACAGCTCTGTACCTTTTTGACCCACAAGACTGGCAGAAAGTTTAAAGTCTTCTATGTCAGCACAAATAATAATTGTACCAATAACAATGACCTACTCTTGTATCGCACTGAACAATCCTGACAAGCTTCTCAAAGTGCTACGCTATATCCATTGACTCCATGGTGGTGAGCCACTACTGTTGAAGGTAGTGGCTGTCTGAAGGTAATTCCACAGATTGGAATTACCTCATAGATCTCATGGAAACAGCCTTAATATACAGTAGATAATGATTTTGTCGTGAGCAGTAGTTTAAGTTGTGTGAGTCTATTGAAAAGAGGGGTAGGACCTTATAAGTAATTATGAACTTCTTCCTACTCCCTATGAGCAGCATAGGCGCCGATTTATGTTCTTCCCAGTGGGTGCCCAGTCAAAAAAATAAAATAAAAAAAAGTTGAGATTGAACCAGCACTCTCGTGGTTGGGACCCCGGCCATATGAGCCATGCGCTCTACCTATGGTGCTAAACGAGCGGAACGAGGGATTTTATAAGCAAACCGGGTCTGCGGCTGTACAGGTTAGGCATTATTTAATGAATCATTTTGTAATCAGGGCAGATTCGCCTGGGTGCCCAAAGATTTGAGTGGGTGCTCCAGCCCCGCAGAGTTTAGCATTTTGACAGAAGTTTACCAAAGATCGTAAACTGACAAACATCTGACCAACCTGCTCTGATTCTGCTGAAATCCTCATCAAATGTCCAATGCCTACAAGAGCTGTCATGTCTTTTTCCTCCTTATGTTTACAAAGGCTGCACCGGAGGCAGTGAGGCGTTCAAGGGTAAAAAAAAACGGCACTGTAAAAATAGTTCTAAATGGTAGTATTATGTTCAAACTGCAAAAAATAAATAAATAAATAAAGGTTTGGTAAAATAAATATAATCTCAAAATGTTTGCTTTGCTACATAGTTTATTTATGCTGAAAACATGTACATTTACAAGCACTCTGTCAAAATTATTATAGTTCATTTTCATATCTTGTAATTTTTTGTAATGTAAAGTTCTCTTACTGAGACAGTTGCAATTTGTTACAAGGACAACAATACGGATGTTAAAACAAAAGAAACATTGGTATGAAGGAGACATTCTTTTCTAAAAAAAAAAAAGGTATAATAAAATCGGGAAAAATCGAAATCGGTCACTTCAAATCGGAAATCGAATCGAATCGGGGCTTGAGTGAATCGTTACATCCCTATATACTATACATGTATGCATCTTTTGATGTTGCTAAAAAAAAAACTAACTAAACTCTGCTAATAATTTAGACTACTGAACAGTAAGTTGTTGAACTATATTGTGTTTGTTTTTATTGAAGTGAGAAATACACTTTTGTAGCCACAGCCGTTCACTGAAGTAAAGCAGCCATCTTGAGCCACTGGCCCCAACAACCACTCACTTCCACACTGTGTGCACACAGGCATGGAGGGTGTAAGATGTAAGATGAGTCGACCCACTCTACCATCTGAGTCACTGCTGCCCAAATGAACTGCATCATAAAGTGGTAGCATACTACATAATTGTTGTCAGATTATAAAATAAGGTAAGTTTGAAAACCCAATAATGAGAAAACAAATAATTTTCAGTTTCTTTCCCAAAAAAAAGCAAAAAAGGCAAAAGCATGTTACTCTGTTAGAACTATAGCAACCGTGCCTTCTTATGTCCTGCCACTACACCAGGCCTGGCTTGGCATGGCCTGAATGATGTCTCCATGTTGTTTACACACATGCCTGGGAGCTGTGCATGTTACAGCTCCATGCACAGCTCTCTGTGTGTGGGCACATGGAGCACGCAGGTGGTCCTCAGCGGGGTTTCCATGCTTTGAGCTGTGTAAGAGAAATGCTTACTATGACTGCATGCGTGTTCGTATGTTTGGAGCTTTTCTTTTATTAAAATGGCCTTGGGTGAGGCTACTTTCACTGGCCACTGCTCAATTGTTTTCACTCATTCTTCAAGACTCATCTTGTTTAGAGCTGTAACAAAAAATGTGTTGTATCTGTAACTTAATATTTGATTTTTGGGAGACAATTAGTGCAGCTGACAAAAGCTTGATGACTTAAGAACCCTTGTCTAATATCTTCAGCTCATTATTTCATTGTACTTACTTATATTTCTATACCTGGATGTTAAAACACAAACATGCTGTCTGAATGCGGCTTTAATGGGAGTTGCTGGCTCTCATTAAAGGACACACTATCTGAACCTCCTCAGACACGTCATGCATATCAAGCATCTCTGGCTTATGTAACCGTCTTCACGACACAATACTCCTTTGGCCGACTCACAAACCAAAGCCCTAAAATCAACAGCGCAAGTGCATGAAAGCTCTCCGCAAGCGTTTCAGCCGCTCGGTTTTCACTGTTACTCTCTCAATCGTTTTGTTTTTATACACGTTTTCAACTGAGCAAGCAACAAAACTCATCCCGTTAGCTTCAGTCAATCTCGCCATTTGTCCATTGCATGTATTTCCCTGTAGCCTGTGCTTTGCCTCAAACCAAGCCCCTCTCTTCAGTCCAAATTATTGATTTCTATTAGATTAGCTTCAATATGGACTGTCCTGTCCTCTGTATGCTTGGCTACATTTCCCATAGCAGCGAGAATCTCACCCAGAGCTTTGGATCGTTACTGAAAAGAGCTGGAGGAGGCTTCAGCGGAGAAGGAACATCAAGGCAAATCAACATCTTTGTTCCTGTGGCCATGTTGCAACATTCTATCATTAAAAGCACACTTGGAGTATATTTCGCTTTATTCAGGCAGCTTTGACTAATCTAATGGTAATCCTGTTTCGTGTCTCTTCTTCTACCACAGTCAACTTTCCCATCCCTGGACTTGTTCTGAGCCGTTCTGCTCTCAAACAGCATTTATCACGGCGCCATTGATTTGTTAGCAATACCACTGGGTAAAAATGGCGGCTTGTATTTTGCAATTTTACGGTTATGCCCGTCTGCAGCTTGTGGAGTTATTCAAAAACAGGTTTTTAAGCCACAAATATGTATATGTCTACTTTAACACGAGCGCTTCACATAAAAGTTAACGTTAAAATCAAGGTGTGCGACCGTAAAAGTAAAATTTCAGGTTTAACGTTTGATACATGTATTACTTACACTTTACCTGTAACATCTACGTTGTAGCAAATGCAAATGAGTCCAGTCGTGATCAAAGTTGCGACAGTATCACGTCTCAGCTCTCGAGAACACCGCCGGGGCCGCTGTGTCAGACCAGTCGTATTATTAGTGGTAGAGTCTCTACCCGAAATCAGAACCACATTTGCCGTAAATGTTCATTGCTTCCTGCCTCCCGGCTTCCTCCAGCTTTACAGAAGGAGAAAAACATGTTGTGAATGAGTTTTCCATCCCCACTGCCATCTGCAGCTAGGATAAACTTCGCTCCAAGTTCTTGTTTGGTGCCGCGAAGCATAGTCAATAATCTGTGCTGTCCTTTTCATGCGCCAGAGAAAACATTGGACTCTTTATCGCCGCCGAAATCAAAATGGAGCTGAGGTAAGTCAATTGGTAACCTACAAAGCACACAAACTACACGGGATCTAGCGTGACAAAGGCAAATATCCAGGACAGTGGCTTGCAGTTTTCTTTGTCATGCATATATTACTAAGACATTAGGCTTTTAGTCGTGCAGGAGTTTCCACTGCCCACTGCAGTCGACGATATTTGAAAATCTCCTCTCCAAAACATCCCCCACTCACATAACTACCACTCACTTTTTTGTACTGAATGTTATCACTGTGTGCTCTCGGTGCTCTAGTTTCCCCTAATAACCTAAAACATGCACAGTAGGATAGTCCTCCAGCTTGATGGTTCAGACCAAACCTAGCACATGATCAGAATATTAGAGCTTGCTGTATTGTTACATTGTCTTAAAGGAACGGACCACCGTTTTTACATACTGAGATATGTTCTTACCTGAGCGTAGACGAGTTGATGCGTAGCTGTCTGGTCTTTGTACGTGCGCTCAGTAACGCAAATAGACCAAAGACGCTGTTAGCATTTTGCCTCTCCCAGCATATTCCTATGGCTCCAAACTGGGGTGAAGTTAAAAGCTACTAAGCTCGTTTTAATACGTGACGTAATGATACCTTAGGAGCACTTCGACGTCCGCGCAGTAAATTGAAGATATTACTGCGCAGACGTTGAAGTGCTCCTGAGGTATCATTACGCCTTACAATATAGTGCCCCTTTTTATCGGCTTAGGAAATCGACATGTTTAATTTTGTGTGACTATACTCGGATCGTGTAACTGTTCACGTAACTGTATTCAAAGTTGGAAGAGCTTGGTAGCTTCTAACTTCACCCCAGTTTGGAGCCATAGGAATATGCTGGGAGAGGCAAAACGCTAACAACGTCTTTGGTCTATTTGTGTGACTGAGCGCACGCACAAAGACCGGACAGTTACACATCAACTCGTCTAAGCTAAAATAAGAACATATCTCAGTATGTAACAACGGTGGCCTATTCCTTTAAGCTTTACTGCAGCAAACTCAAAGTAAGATTCAGAAGCTCTTCCACAGTGGAGTCCAGACTCCAGAGGGGGCTCCATTGTACATGTTTTTGGTAGGAGTCACGATAAAACTTGCAGGAGAGCAGCGACATGCAGAGATCATGCAAATTCCACAGAAGAAAAGTCCCACTTGATCCAAGATTGAATTTCATGACACTTCTTGCCACCTGCTTGTTCCAAGTATCACAAATCACGAGTTTAGCAAAGACTGAACAAGCCGACAAGTGCCATTAAAGTTAAGTTAAGTTTAGCATTAGCACATGAACTGCATTACAAAAGACGGATGCCTCTTGCAGTTCAGCGTTATTTGTTGCAGTCACATCAGGACAAGCTCCCACTGCATTTAAATGTGTGGAGATTGCGACTGACAATGTGGATTATTAAAAACCTCGGAGTAATGCAGTGCCGCGTGTTGTGCCATCACATTACCAGACACTCGGGTGCATGCTTTACGGCTCGACTGCCTCGTGGCATGTGGCGATTTGAGGAGAGGAAGCCATTTTTATGACTGCTGCATCATCATCATCACCATAATGATGCAGGTCATAAAAAAAAGAGCGTGATAAAAGGGGGGAAAGCTCAAAATGATGCACACAGCATAAAAAGGCAGTTAGTGACTCAATCCTAGGTAGCTTAAAGATTCCGGTATTATTTGCATGGCCACAGAAAGTCTATCTGTCTTGCCCATTTCACTGTGTGCACAATTAATATAATGTGAAGATGATAGAGGGATAGAATAATAGTAAACAAAACAAAAAAGCTCATATGGATCACTTCCCACCGGACACATTAGACGCATTGCAATTAGTCCGTGCAATTGCGGGGCGATATGTATGCTAATAACCAGACACACAATATGCAAATATGCAGTGGTTGGATATAATTAGACTTGGCAATCCATTCAGTTGTCCATTAGCCCTGTATTCACCTGAAATGCCCGACCTTTCAGAGGGTTTCTGACTGGAACAGGCCGCCTTCAAGTTGTTGATCTCTGAATAATACGACCATGATTGGTTGCATTACAGAGACGCCTTAAATGTGAGCATTAGTGGCTTGAACTCCTGCTTTTGGACACTCCCCGATTATGTTTTTGATCATGTTCTTTAAGTGCATGAATGAGGGAATCCTCAAGCGGGACTGTGTTTTGTTGAGGTTGGCTGGTACACCTTTCACTGGCAGCGGGAGGGGATTACACAAAACATGAGCCTTCATTTTCTACGGAATGCTGACAAAACAAAGGGAACGGTGAAGAACATGGCTTTTGAAAATGCAGAGGACACTTCTGGATTTCATCTATTACACAAATAACAGCGTTGTGAAAAGGTGAAAAGCGGAAAAAACAAAATGTAGTTTTTGCACGATACTGCATCCCCCTTTAAGTCATAATATGTGTCCTGCTGAACTGGCAACAACAGCCAATACTGTACCTTTAACACATCTATCTCCTGGAGAAAATCGACTATACGCAGCTACGTTTACATACAAATCGGTTTTCACTGCGCAACAATTTCTATGAGCAAATACTGTCTTTCTCTGAGTTTATCCACTTATTTCTCGAGGCCGTTTACTCCGTTGCCTGTCAGCCTCACGCAGCGGAAATATGTATAAGCCAGACGGATTCTTTATATAGGACTGAAAAAGAACTGGATAGTCTGGTCTCCGTCACAGGCAAAAGCGTCTCAATCATCCACGTGCAAGACCCCTGAGTCTTTTTCTATTAGTTTAGACAACGCACTTTCCGCCAGGACTGAGGAGAAGCAGTTGTAAGCTGTCACGGCCGATCCCCACATGGAACGCTGTCTAAATCGCATCAACGTTGCGTGTTTTTCCTAAAGTGGCTCCGTTTTTCTTTGCGCCGTTCGTTTGCCCCGGCTCCGACTGTCACAGAGAGACGGCGCGGGCCCCGGGGAGAGCTGGCTGGCTGTTCATGTTACGAGGCGGCATCTAAAAGCGCACACTCCCGATTCACCGCTCACCAGGGAGTTCGCGACAAGCACGTTTCTCTCCTTCCCCCGGCAGCAAGATTTTCACCAACTTGCTAAAACTATCTCGCCCACGCGCCCGGCGCCTCCACGAGACGCGCCGCTCTCACACGTCCCGTAGCCCTTTTAGCGCGCTGTCAAGCAGATGGGGGTATTTTTGGGGGACTTAAAAAAAAAAAATATGTCAGCGGATTGGCTGCGAGCCAGGCGGGACAAAGATTAAGAATTATTTAAGTGCTACGTCATTCTAAAGAGGTAATCTGTGTTTGTAGCATAGTGCAAAAACCTGGAGACAAAAACAGGATGTGTGCTGTATTTAATTTGTTAATATCCTTCACACATCCACATGTACATCCACAGCGGTTCCTCTTTTGAGTTCACACTGAAAGCGCCGGTACAAAAGCGGAGCCGGGTTTCTCCAGTACCCTCGCTCTGTACTCGCTCTCATAAGCCTCACATTCATATGGCAAATGGCACGGAGACAGGGAGCCTCATTATGGGAGCGTCGCCTACTTCCATCCTTTTAACAAATCTTTTAGAGAACATCACACGCAGAGAAAGAGCCGCGATTGTGCGCCCGGCAAATGTGACAAATACGACTCCAATGGGAATGACTCATGATTCGCGAAAGTGCAGAACTTTGTCTCGCACGTCGGATTCTATGCCAACATCGTTGTGTTGCAAACTCTGGGCGCCCTGAAAGAAATCTTAAGATGTAGATGAAGGTGCTAACTTTGGGACGTCGTTCTGGAGACCAGGACCCACCTGAATTGGGCAGGACGAGGGGAGCTGTGGCCCATCATCCTTCTGACTGTGTGTTGGAACAAAGATAAATACATGGTTTCATCAATACTTATATCTGTCATGGGTTCCCATATTAGAGTGCTTTGTGTAGCAGTAGAATAATATATGTAATGAGCTGATGGAGCTGTCTGATTTCCTGTCTGGCCAGTAAAAGCAACGGGGGTCTCTTCCTGTATCCTCATCCTAAAGCCCACCTGGGGTATTCACAAACACACACACACACACACACACACACACTCGCGTCTCAACGAAGCAACAAGCAGCGAAGTGCCTCTCTGCCCTGGTCTTGCAGTGGTATAGAGTAGAGTCTATGGCGGTATTAATAGGCTGCGGTGGGAGGTGACCTCTAGTCTGACCTCAACAGCTCTCAACCCACATTCTGAGTAAACTGGAGCACTTCATTTAGCCTACGCTCAAATTTAAACAGGGTCAAGATGGAGAAATAGCAGCACACGGGCAGGAATAGGATTTCTGTGTCTATAGTAAAAGGACAGAAATGGTGGTTCAACATTCAGTTATAAAGCAACATATTTAGGTTTAGTAGATGGAGTTTTACAATGTAATATTGTATAATGGATATATTTACATTATACTATTCTCATTTAGTTTAATGTCTCCAGAGGTACATTTTTCATATAGGCTCAGACAACATAACGCAAGACATGACAACTACAACTGTGCATCTATGTGGAATTGTACCAAAAATTGCATGTTATAATGATAATAAATCTATTCAAAATATCAAGGGAAGGAACAATACAGAATCTAAGTTCAATTGTACCATTAATAATTAAACCACAAAAGATAATTTTTCGTCCATTGTTAATGTTTCAGGAGAAGTCCGAGCCTGCTTGGATTCAAGATAAAGTTACTTCCCACAAGTCATTTTAACTCAGTTAATGCAATGGAGAGGATTGGAGTTGGAGGTTTATTGCCTTGGAAAATCCAGACTCACCACTGTACCAGCGATTGAGTCTGGTGGTGACCGTGGGATCAATTACATTTCTAGCGAGGAACATACGCAAGCAAACAGGAAGTGGAGTAACCAATCGGCAAAGGGCTAATGTGTGGCTTTGATGCGGCGTTATTAGCAGTTCCGTGTTGATATTTGAACAGGATTATAAATCTCAAAACACAACTGTCAAGGCGTTTATGGCAATTTACCGATTGGGAAAAGGCTCTCGACCCTCCCATGTACCATCTGCGGATTGTTACCGAGTGGACTTCCGCGTCCCAAGAGTGACGTTGCTCACTAACAACACATGATAAACAAATCTGATTGCACGGATCCGTTTGAGTTTGGCAGAAGCAGCAAACGCGGGCATGGGGCCCAGACTGATATCCCCGTGTATAGAAAATACAGAGGGGTGTCATTCTGGACCTGCCAGACTTGAAAGTTTATGGGCTAATTACTGCTTTTGAAATATCATCTGACATCGTCTGAGCCATTCACTCGCTCAGTCGTGCAATCTGGCCAAAACAGAATCCACAAACATGTCTTGAGCTTGCCTTATACACTTCAATGTAGCACCAATCTCAACAAAGAAAGTCGTGGAGGTCCATACGACTCACTAAAACACTGTGTGCTTTGTCTTGTCTGTATTGAGTCAGTTATAATCAACAGATAAACTTAAAACAAAAAAAATCCCAAAACAATTCCTCGAAATCATTCATATTTAATCCACAAAGCAACAACAAAGAGATCCAAACCTCTCGTGCCCTGCTCTACAAACACGGTCTTCCTATTGCATAAAAGCGTAATGAATATTTTCCTTTCTCCACGCCTTGCTCCTTTAAATATGTCTTTCCAGTGCATCCCTGACACGCTTCTGTAAACACTGCTTTGAAGCCATACACAAGCTGCACCTCTAGGCTGCGGAGCACTTTGATCAGTCAAAGACAATTTACCCGCCCGCTTGATAGCATCTAAACAGCGTAGTGAGGATCCTAATAGGGTTGCCATGTCAGCTTAGAGATTTCTCAGCGTAACGGCAAAAGAATGAAGAGCGTCCTCCTACCTCTCGTGTTGGTCGCCATGTCTGCCACTTTCTGAAAGGCATCCAGGAAGGCCACCACAGCTAGGACAGTGGTTCTAGAAGACACATAAGCGGTTACATAATATTCATATGGTGAATAGATCAGACTTTTGGTTTCATCCAGACGTCTTACCGGAGTTGTGAGTGCAGCTTGGTGGCCTTGGCGCTGAAGTCCTCCCACACAGGATAGGAGCACTGGAGAAACAAGGGCAAAAAGATGTTACGGATTTGACTTGGAACCATACATTTATGCATTGCCAGTGTCTGACACAAATTGAGATGTGACAAATGTTATGAACTAACTGAGGCATTCGATACAATGACTGCTTTGCTACATGTCCCCGCCCTCAACAGGGAGCATGAACTAGTCAACCGTCAAAGCCTTTTGCATCCAATCTACACTTGTTCAATTGTCTAAGAAATACAGATATGTTTTAGTGAAAGAGTTTAGTAAAAGAGAAATGTTTTTATTTATTTATTTTTTATCAATAAAGCATGGCCAAAAATATTTACTGATGTTTTGGGGTCGATATGAACGGTATTATTAACTCTTTTCGATATAGGTGGCCACACTGCATTACCAAAGTATAATCATGGGAAAAAATATGTATTTTTAGTCACTGATTAAAACCTAAAACCAATCAAAAATGAGTAATCTCTCTCATTTAATTAGAGACATAACCTGAACAAAATATTGGCCTGTGTGGTCACTTTAAGGTCTATGACAAAGTGAAAATAGCAGTAAGTGCATTGACGCAGGCGCATTGAGTTGCCTTGTGTACGAAATGCGCGGTATAAATAAAGTTGCCTTGCCTTGCCTAAGAGATATCAGCCCCACTGGTTGGATGTATTATAATATCTGGATAGGGCACTGGCCCTCGGACTTCGCACCGGTCTGCTTAGTGGTTGCTCTGTGTTACTGCAGCAGAAAATCCCATTAGGACCAGAAAGGATTTTTGCCAAAGATCGGCCAAATAAACTTAAAGGAATAGGCCACCGCTGAGATAAATGCTAACAACGTCTTTCGTCTACTTGCGTGACTGAGCGCACGCACAAAGACCAGACAGTTATGCATCAACTCGTCTAAGCTCAGGTATGCACATATCTCACTATGTAAAAACGGTTACCCATTCCTTTAAAGAAACCACTAGAGTTTGCTGACTGGACACCTAAATCTTTCCAAAAGGTTGGATTGTGGCGATTCTTTGCTACGTATTCCAACACCATGGACTTTTTTTCCCGTGTGAGGGACAACAGTGTGCCCGCACTCTGGGCCCAATACCGCGGAAACTAACGCAAAACTATTGTGGAGATAACGCCTGAGCACAACAGAGCTGCATTTTTCTGCCCTCTGCTGGTCTCCTCAACTCTTTCTGTACAATTCCAGTCAATCGTTTACTGAGAATGTACAGTGAGAGCAAATATATGCATACATGTGCAGCACTGCTCTATATGGTTGACCAATGTTGGTTAAGAAGATAACATGATGATAGACCCTTGGGCCAATACCAAATACAATGAAAATGCTGTAAATAGAGAATATTGCAAGCCATTCAAAACATGATGAAAATGTTAAAACTATATGCACATTTCATTGGAAATTCATGATTCAATAAATGCGATAGATTGGGTAACGTGTTTAAAATGTGACTGTCTTTTTCATATCCCCTTTGTTCTCCCCCTCAGCATCCATACATCAATAATACATTTCCTATCACTCTAAGCTTGTCATAAATCAAACACTGGATTCCCCACAAAAAATGCCCCCCCCCCCCCCCCCCAACTCAGCCCCCAACCCTCTCTCCTCTTTCTTCAACATGCACCCCCCGTGGCTTTCCCTCCACACTCAGTATCATCTCCCCCTCAAAAAATATGATCCATGTCTCTGCTCCCCTAATGCAGCCGACTCATCTATCTATCTGCCCCCGCACACACCCGTACAGCAGGGGGACAGGGTGGGGGTGTTCTGTCAGCTATAGTGACATCAAAGCATGTGAGCATCACTTTCACAATCTCCAGTGGATGCGCACCCCCTGCTCCCCCCTTCCCCCTCCCGCGCCCGTCCCATACCCAGATCCCAGCCGGCGCAGATTACATTACACTTGATCCAGGTTAACCCCTCGCCCTGTTAAACGCCTCTGAATCTCATAAGTGGGGTGTGGGGTCGGATTTGTATTCTTGCATGAAGTGCAGAAGAGGAACCACGCGTAAATGGGGACTGTTTATTTGAAGTGGAGCTCCACTATCGATCGCGGTCAAACCAGATTGTCAGTACTCCGGGTGGTTAATTCAATCTCGTGACAAAACGAATGGATTCAAAAACCAGCCATGAGGAAGCTCCCAACAGCGTCTCTTATAAGTACAGCTCTATTGTCCTAATGTCTCAAGCTTAAATCAAAAATACAAATTAGCTAATTGCAAAGACCACTGAAAACATTGTCTCTCACGTATACAACCTGCCCAATCAGACTTCCGACCTCTCCAAACATATTTAGGCTTTCTCTGAATTAATAAAGCTTGAGAAGTTTTTTTTTATTTTTATTTTTTATTGTGAACAGGGAACATTGAACTAAATCTTTTTAAAACCAAAAATAACTATCAAATCACAATTCGATTTTTTCCCCCTTAATACTCGAATCAGTATGGGGTTCGAATAAGGTTTGCATCTTCTCCTCTATCCCGGACTGTCTCTGGCCAGTTCAGTTTCTCCCACCAACCTAAAACATGCACAATAATCACATGCGTCCTGACCATGACCCGAGCTCAAGATCTAGAGATTGGTAAACAATGATTTATAAACTAAACTCAAAGTCCAGAAATAAATGGAAAATCCTAAGTGAATAGTTTTCAATACGAGATGTGTTTTTGTGATAGCCGTAATGTAGAGTCACTTCATGTTTTTCGTCATTTCAAATGCAGGATTCTGAAGTTGCTGAATCCTTTTTTTGAATCACATTTGAACAAAATATGCACATTTGAAAAAGTACATGAAACTGAATATACAGGCAGAGCATTTTCCAATTAGACTTTGGGGAAAGCCCATCATCGTCCTCGCTGGCGGCCTGGCACAGACACTAACAGGCTGTTCCTCTTTCATCCTGCCTGTTTAATGCGCTCTCAAATCACAGTCCCATTTCCCCCCGGTACCGCACACCACCTCTTTAACCCCCATCTGCCCCCTCCCGGGCTGTTTGAAGTGTCCCGTGAAGCTGCGGCAGTGCGGATGGGAGATAAGCGGGGCACGCACCCACACACGTAGGAATCGGAGGCTCATTAGCATTTTGGGTGTTTTTTTTATTTTTTATTCAATCCAGTGGAGAACATGAGTGAGGGGTATTCCACCTCTTCAGTACACAGCGTTTACAGGATGAGACTGTGGGAGCGTGAGGCAGCAGAGAAAAGTGTAACCATGTAAGTGATTCATCTTGGCATGGCGGCTGAGTGGTTACCGATCTTTTCTCTTCCATAAAAGGTCACAGGTATGCAGAGGTGTATACAGTATATGTTTATAAAAGTTTGGAGCTGTTAGTGTTTGCCAAGTAACTGATACAGAATCAGGCAGCTGAAAAGTACAAAAAACAAAAGTGTGCTGTGAAATAAAGGATGTGCCCCGGTGAGTCTACGGGTTTTTTTCTTTGTTGTCCTCGCTCTATTCAGTGCTGCATACGTTACATAACCATGCATTGTATGAAGCCACTTTGAGTGTGAACCTCTCAAAACGAGACCTTGGTCTGAAAGTCTATTCACGCTGGAAAATCATGAAGTGGGCTGTTACTGAGTGGCATAGAGGCTGCAGTGAATATGATGCTTGTTGAAATCAAATAACCCGTACGTGAAGGCCATACAAGAAATGTTACACAAGGCATCAAAAGCATCAGCTCTATACACTCGAGGAGTCTTTATATTGCATTATTCTTTCACTGCCCCCACACTCAGTGGAGGTCTCCGTGGCCACATTCCCTTGTCTGGCACCCAGAATGACACCCCACTGTACCCCAGATCAGTTTATTTGAAGTTGCGTCACTCTTGGGACGCGGAAGTCGCCCTCAATAACAATCTACAGACGGCACGGGAGAGCCAAGAGCTTTTTTTTCTAATCAGCAGTAAATGACCAAAAACACATTTACAGGAGGTGAGTTTTGTGATTCATATCCTGAATATTAACACAAAACTGCTAATAGCGCCGCTGATCGCCCTTCAATGATTGATTTACTCCGCTTCCTGTTTGCTTGCGTATGTTCAGCTCTTGAAATGTACTTGATGCTGACTCTAACCGGACTCAGTTGCAGCGGTGAGTCTGGAGTTTTACAGGCAACACATGCCCATGGAGATGATAGAGACAAGGCTTCCAATGATCTCTCACTGAACCACCAATCCTTCCCACATTCATACTGGTTTAGGCTTTGGGAAAGACCTATTCTTGTGTCCTTGGGCTAGACACTTCACCCACCTTGCCTGTTTCAGAGTGGTGTGTGAGTGTGAAGTTACTGGTGGTCGGATTGACAGCTTTGCTTCCGTCAGTCTATCCAGACCGACTGTGGCAACAACAGTAACTCACAATCACAGAGTATGAAATGCATGAATAATGAAAACAGCGTAGCACTTTGAGAAACATGTCCACTCTGGCTCGTAAAGCACAAGTATAAGCCTTTAATATTGTTAAGCAGTCCTGTGAGATTTGTTTATCACCAGAACTCTGCAAGATCAAGTAGAGACAATCTATTAGAAGCTTTTATCCCTAAGTTACACAACCAAAGTATTGTCCTGTTTTTCCGGAAAGACTTCTAAGTGAGTATTTATCTCCATCACAGTCCACAGTGACCTGGGCTCCTGATTACAGACATGAAAAGCCTGTGGCCGAAGGGTGAATGTGGGTGAGGGGAGCGAGAGAGAGGGAGTGTGAAAAAGCTTAGGCATTCTGTGTGATTACATCACCGCTTCCTGTGACCAAGAGGACCGCAATAGACACGCGTGATTACCCTCATGCACACCAAGCCCACGAGCGCTGCAGATATATCATGGACTTTATGAAGAACAAAACAATATAGAGGTTGAAGCAAAACTGACTTTCGACAGGTGGTATTATGGCCAGGTACGTTTATTAACACAATTATTCATTCATAAGATTGTGTTATTCATTTTTATTTATCCATGCAATTTTAAATGCAAATTCAAAGATACTCAAGTATTTTAATGTCCAGTCTATAGCATGAGCCTCCTATGTTCTCTCACTTTCTCCCACCTTCGATGCCTTTCCTCTCTCTCTCCCTCCCTCCCTTCCTTCCTTCCCCTGTTCTCTCCTCCTGCTGCTCTCGGGACAAAGCCACTCGGCCTCAGTGTAAAAGTGGAGCTGTGTGGCACAACTTTAAAGCCATAATAAATCACCTGGTGGTAAACAGCCCTGGTGAGGAGTGCAAAGTTTAAATGGGGATAGTTTCCCCAAGAATCAGGTCAAAACTTAAAAACAAAACCTGAGCTGCATGTGGGGAAGTCATTAGGATGTGACCTGAATCTTCTACATTATTCCTCTGAATCTCTGCAACACACTTAAAGATCAAGTTATGTCTCTCCTTTACAGTGACCATGGTAGACATTTCTTCACTGTGTCCTATTATTGAATAAATCATGCATGACTGTGACTGACAAATGTTTTTTGGGATAAATAAAATAAAACAATGTTTGGCTATCAGAGCCAAATATGCACTTATGTTAGCCAACCGCTTCCCAGACCTGTGGAATTGAAGGTTATCCCCAAAGCAAGTCCCTTTCAAATATGACATGTCTGTTTCATTGCATTTGTATAATTTCTGAAGCTTCTCCATCAATAACATATTATAAGATGCTGGGTCGAAAGGAGCCAGCTAAGGTGGCTCGGGCATCTGTCTCAGATGCCTCCTGGTCGCCTCCCTTCGGAGGTGTTTCAGGCATGTCCTATTGGGAGGAGGCCTCGTGGAGGACACGCTGGACGGACTATGTCTCTGAGCTGGCCTGGTGTTGCCTCAGGGTCCCCTTAGACCAGCTGGGGGACGTGTGCGTGGATCGGGTAGTCTGGGCAGACTGCTGCCATGATTTAGCATTTAGCTCAGATGTAGCCTGGCCTTAGCCATCCGTAAACTCCGGTCAATTATCATTTCCCTGTACGCCTGGGTCTGATCTCAACGGCCGCGTTACATCAGTTGAATTTCAACCTACCATTCAGCGAGCGGGGGAGGCGGGTGCTGTAGGTGATGTCAAGCATTTGATAGCTTGCTTCACGCACTCGAGCACATTACATACTTCACGACCAAACGCTAGTTTAGACGCCACTTTTATTATTCTTAAAGTAAAATATCAAAAGATCTACACTGATTAAAGATTTCTAGCTAGGTTTTGAACTCACCTAAATATGGTTGATTGGGTGGCAACAGCTGAAAACATCTAATTGTTCATATTTTGCAATGTGTGAGGGCTAAATGCTAATGGTTATTGAAAAGAATGCATAAAGCAGGCTAACAAACAAGTTTTCCGGACTACTTTGCTTTCTTTTTTTTAAGGAAAAGACTCTTTATCATCAAGGGCTGTGTGGTGTGCATCACATTGTCTGGTTGGAGCGCCCTCTGCAGGCAGCAGTTAGAGTTGTCTAGATGGAAAATACAAGTTGACGACATGCTAACAAATCAATAGCACCATTACAAGCAGAAGACACTTTCATGTTTTACCTATTTGGAAACTAAATCCACAAAAAACAAATTGCGGTACTTCACTGGAGCCAATGCATCATGGCTTGGAGTCAGTTTAACGGTGGTTATTTATAGAAATGATGTAAGCCGTTGGTCAGGTTTAAATGCTCTGTGAGCCGAATTGAAAAGCTAAACAAGTCACACGTGGGGCCCTAGTTTGCCCTAGTTTACGCTTTACTTTTCAAACAAGTCCATGACTCCAAATACACTAGCATAATCCTACAGTAATATTTAGACATGTATTTTTCTTTCAGAATAATTTAGACGTTTGTTTCCCTTTTGGCCAGTCTTCCTCAACTTTCCAACTGTATCCATTCCCTAATCCTTGCCCCCAGTTTACAGCATCATATTGGCCACTATTTGCCATCTAATCCAGCGTCTTGTTTGCTCTAGACCAGTCTGGTCCACACAGCTCTGTCCCACTTCTCATCACACCCCCCTCTGTCCACCACCAGCAATCCCCGGACTGTATAAAGAACCCCACTCACTCACTCGTCACTCACTACAGTGGATGAGGAGCTTACTGTCTCCACTCCATTCTTTTGTTCCCTTTGTTTGGCCCACAGCAAGACAGAAAAACAGAGGAAATCCAGCGGCGGAGCGAGCGCGGGGCGGAGGCAGGAGGATAGGCGAGGATTAGCCCGCTTCTGGGTTATGGGACAGCCAGCCAATTTGAATGGGACAGGAGACAAATGCTGGTGCAAGAAGAACAATGGGAGATCATTTCCAACTGGTCAAAGCCTTATTAACTGTTTTATAATCTGACAAGGGGGTGTGCGTTTTTATCAAGGTTAAAATGGAACTCACTTGTGGTGGAAAATACTGTATAACCTGGTGTAGATTTAGTCGTCTCAGAGAGACTGAGAGACCTTCAGCTTTATTATTCTAACAGATATAAGCTGGATGATACATCAGCTGTAGTGAATGTATATATTATATATGTCCTTTATCAGTGTTGGTATTATACACTCATTAAGATGGACTTAATGAGTTATCTTAATTAATTAATGTTTACTATCCTTTACTCCAGGTTCTCCAACCCTTTTTGCACCTTGAACCAGTGTTAATTTAAAATATTTAGTCATTTAAAAACAAAAATGTGCTGACTAAAATTAAACTAAAACTAAATTAAGAGTAGTTAATGGGACTAAAATTAGAGGCCAACCGATATGGGTTTGTGTAAGGCCGATGCACCTTTTTGGGGACTTTTATTGCTGACACCGATAATTATGTCAGTTTTTCCCAAATGTCTTGTCTATGTTCCTGTCTATGATCTAAAATATGTCACTGTTGCCTGTGACAGCAGGGGGCACTTTAATGGGCCAGAGAGCTGATTTATTAAGGACATTAATGTTTAGTAGGTAACCAAGCAAAATAAAACACGGTAAGTCTCTATCTCTTATGGTTATGACGTTGTACACAAAAGTCTGCAACATTAAACATACAATCAGAGCATCCGAGACATACAGTACAAACCGATTTCCATCGTGATGGATTTTATCACTTACAGTTGCGGAGATCTCGGCTTTTTATTTGCATTATATCGACCAAAATACCCAAATATTGGTTGAACATATCGGCCGGCCGATATATATGTTGACCGCTAACTAAAATGTCTAGATATTCTTGTCGACTAAAATATGACTAGATAAAAATGAAAAGAAGAGACTAAAACTTCCAATGACAGTTCGAAAGAGCCTCATATCATTTAGATTCAATAATGAACAGGTCTGTGTTTTGTCCATGTGGGAGAAGCTCCATAAAGCAGAGGACCTTGATTAGATATGATTATAATGAATGTTTTAAATGCAAAGTTGACTAAATTCACACTGCCTTGAACTACTTTTATGTCTTTCTAAGGTGGAGTGTTAACACTATGCGCTAAGGTGGAGTTCACCCTGGAGAGTTAGAAACCAAGATGATTCCAACACGATTATAGAAAATTACTTGAGTTTCCTCTTCCGGCCGGCTCTAGCCATTTTGGCTCTAGTGCCCCACCCCCACTACACTACCAAGATGATGGCACACTCTGGGTAGGGTTGGGTGGTATGCTAAAATTATTTGAATGTATAGATACTTATCTAAAGTGTCTGCTGTAATTGGTGAATCGCTAATTGAGACTTATCAATAAGAGTGGGTGTATATGAGCACAGAGCTGCATTTTACAGGACAAAACACAAACACTGAATCACTGAATTCTCTCCAAAACGACAAGGATCAGATCACAGATCGCCGGGCCGACACCAGGGCAAGTTAATTCACAAAGCAAACAGATTTAAAACCAGAGGAGATGTTTGATGCAAAAGTTATGTACCATATTTTAAACTTCTGACAGTCCACATGAAACACTCCGGAATACAGAATGTCAGGTCATCTCGAGCAGCCATAACACCCAATGTAAACTAAACGTCTCACTTACGTATTGGACAAACAGATGATTGGATTATAGACTGATGTAGATGTATTTTGCTTCTCTGTTGTTAATGGCTGTTATCAGACAAACAAGGCATCGTGCCGCGCCGGGAGGCAGAGGCCTGTTTGGCTGAAGGACAAAGTGTCTGCCGCTTTTTTTTCTCCCCACCACAAATTCAGCAGTCGAATCAACCCATTTACCGCAATCAATTTTATTGTGACAATGCCCATTATGAGATCCGAAACTTGTACCACTTGAAAACTCGCGCGCCACTGTATGTTGGCGAGGATGGCGAGGGAACCACATGCAAATTTGGAGAGGAGAGTGTCTGGATGCATAATTGATGAAGAGTAGGCGCTAATTCCAATCCAAACACAGAGATGAAGGGGAAGAGGAAGCCATCTGCACAAAAGACGGGCTGTGGAGGGTGTGTGATGGTATCAGCGACGAGATACCGTAAGTGGCCGCGGATGGTGCAGTAAAAACTAAAATGAAAATAGGCCATCTGGTTGCAAATTGTATTAGCATGGACAAAGCAACTGAGTATCCAAATCAGTACAGTATGTATTGAAGTCACTACCTCCCAGAAAGGCATCGCTTGTTGCCAGGGCCGTTTCAAGATATTTGGGGGCCATAGGCAAAACAGCAAAGTGAGGCCCCAGTGAGGCCTTGGGAAATTGTTTTAAATTCGGATGGGATTCCTTGTATTTTGGTGCATTTTAAGAGCCATGAATTGCTCTGTAGTACGCTACACAAAGTGGCCACTACAGTGTAGTAAAGGACACAGTGTCTTCAATGAGACATCGTTATATTTGTCAACAAGGCAAAAACAAGGTCAAAAAGTATAATTATTTATATTACTATCATTCTTTAGAACTGTCTTCTCTAATATGCAGAGTAGTGTTTTTTTCTTGAACTATACAATGTATGTTGAATTAAAATAAAGGTATTAAAATGGTGAACAACACAAACTATTTTAAGAACATTGTACAACAAGGATTTTTTTTGTCAAGGAATAACCATCCAAAATTAAGAGGTTTAGCAACGCTTGCTTGTATTATAATTGACTTATGGTACGCAGTATGGCTTCAAGAGTTCTCGCCATGGAAATGTGTTCAAATATCCTGCGACTAATACTACTCCAATTGTGGATTGATTTTGCAGAGTATTTGGTCCAAATGTCACTGGGGAAATGATATAGTATAAAAGCGTCACAACTTATTTTTCTATGGTTGCTTTCAACCACTTGCATCTAACCATAAAATGACTCCGTTTACATGCAGTCAATAACCCTTTTATAACCGAAATATTAGCAATAACCCGGTGGTGCACGGCCATGTAAACACCGGCAAAAACACGAATGACCCCTGGGTCACTCCTTTTCTAACCCCAATATTTATAATTATGCATATCGGAATATCCCCTACAAAAGGAACATTCATTTCTGTTCTGCACATGTTCTATATGCAAGGAATCTTTGTCTTTTGAGTACTGGAAGCCTATGTCTGGCGCGCAGCCTACCGGAAATACGCTAGTAGCTGAGCTAAACCTGGCAAAACGCAGTTGCTGCAAAGCCTAACACTTTTGGAGCGAGGAGGAAACCGTTTACTTCATATACTGTCTTTTGTTGACAGAAATGATGTGTATGCGTCATGATGTTCTCTGTGTGGTGAGACAATATCCCAATTGATTACATCATGTATACAGGAGTAACTCTGTCTGTTCACGCATGTAAACCAGTTATTCCAGATGTTTCAAAAACTGGAATATTGACCCTAACCCGAATTTTGACGGCATGTAAGCCAATAAAAATAGCTTTGCAGGAGCTAATCACAAATCTCAACCAACTGTCACATTATAATCTTCTAATAATCCTTCATAGCCTATATATTCCAAAAATTATTCTTGAAAAATAATATTCATAATAATAATATATAGCACAGAGTAGACAAAAATCATCAAATGGCACAGTTGCAAAGAGAGTGGCAAAATGATGCCAACCAACACACCAAATTCCATTCCAAAGTAAAAGCAACACCAAAAGAGTCAGCAAACACAAGCTGCTTATTAAATAGCTAAATATAAAAAACACAACGTCTTTGAGACTTACTAAAAGCAAACTCTCCTCCTGTCACCTGTGTAAGGCTTATATTATGACATATTGATATGCAGTGTAAAATATCATTAGCTGATTTTCCAAAGTTTATATAAAACTTACTGATTAGGGGTTCTATCCGCTTCTGAATCCCTAATTATCACATAATATTAGGGGTGTAACGGTTCACAGGGATGTATTGAACCGATTCGGTGCGGCCTGTTCGGTTCGGTCCACTTGCGTACCGTTTCGGTGTATTTTTTTCATTAAATAATATAAATGTATTATTAGCGTGATATTAAGCGCAGCGGAACAAAGTTCCTACGCGAGTTTCCGCACGGACGCTATTGAGTGACGCACAGTAAAGCTGCATGAGTACCATGGCATCATAGCAACAGCGAAAGAGAAGCCAGAGCTTGAAGACCCTCCCACCTCACTACGGTCTCCTGTTTGGGAACACTTTGGCTTCCCTGTTAAAATGCATAATGGGGATAGACGAGTGGATAAATCCAAAGTTGTATGCCGACCTTGTTCCACGGAGATCGGGTATGTGGCAGGCAACACATCTAACATGTTAACGCACTTAAAACGGCATCATCCGAATGTGAATATCACTTCTACTAAGAAGAAAAGCAGCATTGTGCAAGTACCGCTAACGTCGGCATTTAAAAAACCCCTGTCAAGTACTTCGGATCGAGCGAAAGCAATAACGCATGGTATAGGTGTTTTCATCGCTACGGATTTGCGTCCATATTCAGTTGTTGAAGGCGCTGGCTTTAAGCATATGATTAAAAGTCTTGAGCCTCGCTACAATATCCCATCGCGTCCGCACTTCAGCCAAAAAGTTATACCAGCACTATATGAAAAAGTTCAAACTGATGTGGTCAACAAGCTATCGAGTGCACCTACTGTATCACTTAGGTTAATCTTTTTAGCCAAAAACTTAAAACTTGAATAGTTAGTTTTGTTGGTATACAAGCTGAAGCTGTTGCTAGTATTAAACGTTTTCAGGTCCTAACTAGTTGCAGTATTTAAATTTTAATTAAAAAAATGTGTATTTCTTTATAAAGAGTGCAATTTATTTAAAATATGACCCAAATGAGTCACTTTAATTTTTATTTTAAATGTTACAAAATGTGTGTAGTTCATTATAAGTGTGCAATTTATTTAAAATATCACCCAAATGAGTCGCTTTTATTTATTTTATGCAAGAATTCTATTGTGTATTGGCAGCTTTTAAAAATAAAGATTTTGTAAGTTCTTTTTTTTTTTTTGTACCGAAAATTAACCGAACCGAGCTCTCCAAGACACTGTACCGAACCGAATACAATATTAGCGTACCGTTACACCCCTACATAATATGCATTTCTATCGAGATTTTTGTTGATTTGGCAGTTAATATATCAGTCTCTAATTCCATTGTACACATTAGCATTAAATGCTAATGTGTACAATGGAACAAAAATGTACAAGATAATTCATTGCAATTGGCACTGTCTGTGACAAAATTCATCTCATCTGGTTGATTCCCTAACTGTGCAGTGGATTTCTGTTCCAACACACTGTAGTACATAGGGCTTTGTATGGGTGCAGGTGTACTGTTGGATCACGAGGGGATAAGTGACAACACATGCACGTTTGACCTCAGCACTTGGAGGTGTTGGGGTGTGACTAATGCCGAAGCGTTGTCTGCACTTGGGCTGTCATGAAGCGAGTTTAAATAACTTGTTCAACAAGGCGCTCCTGACCTGGGTCAACATCTGGAGAAGGGTTCCGACACAAAGACTGGTCAAATGCTGCGGACAGTAAAGTCTATTCTAACCAATGCAAGTAACGCCTACGAGCTTCTACTCATGGTGTTTAATTTAATTGATCAGTTTACTATTTGAGATACAGACTGCAGCGCTTCAGCAGTGCAAGAAGATGTGATCAACATAAACAGGATTGCTCAAAACTGTGAATGAATTTAAATGCCACTCTAGGTATGTTTCTGATGAGAGAAAAACATTCCACTGTAGTTCAAAAACCATTAACATCCATACACCTTTACTGACTTGTCCTTAACTGGCCTTCACTACAAATTATTTTTTTCAATAAAGCATTACTGAATTCTTCATGTCATAGTTCTCTACTTTTGCCCTGATGTTGACACAGAGCATGATGCATACTATGCCCGCTAATATTTGCATTAGCCAATCAAAAAGTCTTACTAAGGTTGCTATAGCTTATGTTTGGACAAGAGTGTATTGATTTGCAGCATGAGTGTATTGTGAGCCCCTGTTCATAATGATGAGTGTGTTGTACAGTGATGAGAAGGCTTCGACAGGCCACACAAAGGCCACACTGACAGGAGGAGAGTTGGCTCCTGTCCCGGCTCCCTCCTCTGACCACTGCTCCCCATTCACTCAGAGAGGGGGGTCCTAACAAGCGCATGAACGAATGGAGCTGGACATTCTCAGATAGTAATGCACTGCAACAAGGGATCCAAGGAAGCATAGTGGCTGAGAGCTCAGTGCGCTCGCCTTACAGCAAAGAGGTCCTGGCTTCAGTTCAACGTTTTGTGGAGTTTGCATATTCTCTCGACGTCTGTGTAAGTTTCCACAACCAATGGTCTTCTATGGAGCCATGGCTCCCCTGAACAATTGACACTTTCCTGACTAAATAATATGTATTTTTGTTTTTTTACAAACCATGAAAGAGGGAGCACATACATTAGGTTAGTTCTGGTCAAACTCATTCTAAACGTTCTCTAATCTTCACAGCGATAAGTGTATAAGCAGCACGTTTCAAAAACAAAAAATCCAGGGAGCAATACTGTCATGGTAATGTAAACAGAATGACAACAAACCTGCTAGTCCACAATTAATAAAAAGCTTTGCAATTTGACAATGTCCTTTCTTGGTCTAATGTCTTATTTTATCCGACTATTTAAAAAAGTGTTTGTTTTTTGACCAGCCCATCAACACACATTATTTCTATTCTCATTGCAGACACATGTGTCTCATTGCACAGTGAGACTTTGCTACTTTAGCATTTCTAAAGTAGCATTTTTACTCTCAACACTTCTTAAATATATTATTGGCCAAACAAAATATGCACAATCTGAACTTGGACTTATCTCGGCAGTACAGGCACACATACGATATTGCATCATGAAGGGAATGGTCAACGGGGCATTGACTGTGGAGGTACCGGAGCCTCAGTGGCAGGAGGGCAGTCTATGTCTGTCTGCTAATGTACGGCCAAGAATGCTTACTTCATTTTAATGATGGGAATCCGTGGACCACACACAATCAATACTCTCTGGACTAACACAGAGACTTAAATGCCATCGGGTTATCGGCCATTCCTGGTTTTCCGCAGAAAAATAAGTTGTTGCATTCGGAAGCCCTTTCTCCAGCTCTTGACTCAATGTGCTGTCTTTGTCCCGAGAACAGCAGGAGCATTTGACTAGAACACGTGTACCCATCACGACCAGAACCTCTAAAACCATTTTCAAATAGCGTCCTAATTTCTACATAGACTTGCATTTTGACATAAACAAATGCAATACATGTTATCCAGTAAAAGCCTTGTAAAAAAACACAATAGCAGGCTTACTTCCACTTGCTCCACTCTGTTGATGTTTATTTAATTATGGAGCGCTTCGTTTTCCATTTCACCAAGCATTCGCATAAATGGCGAGTCCCGACCGTGAGTGAGCATGGACTCTGATATGAGCGCATACACTCACGGGACAATAATGTTAGGATTTATGAATGCTCTGCGTGCACAGAGTTTACTTGTGCTTTTTTTCTTTGGGTAAAATCCAGTGTAAATCTTGAGCCTGGGGAGTGAGAGCGAAGCAGATATTTATATGATCAGCAAAGTACAGCGTTCCCACCGAGACATTGCAAAAGTGAGGGCCTCTTTAAGAACACAAAGTGCGTTTAAGGTGTGGCAAAATTCTCCAAAAACTTAACAGTTAAGCAGCGAGGGGGTCGCCAACCTGTCACTTGAAAGCTTTCCAAGTCGCTCCCCAATGGCTTTCCATATTTCTACGGAACTTTTTGTAGAGTCAACTTTCATCAATATAGTGTGACGTAGGAACCTGAGCGATAAGAGGAAAGCCACATGTGAAGAATGTGGACGTGTGTGTCTTTCTTCAAACGTAGAAAAGTAAAATCATCGACTGGACTGGCTTTTTGGTCAAGTTGTGGACGTTTCCCTTCTAGTCACGGAAGCTTCTTCTTCGCTCTTTAGGTCAGAAAAGACACCATTACCCAAACAGGAGCGGTCCAAATAAGACCCAGGCTCCTCCCAAGAGGAGGGAACCAAAAACTGCCAAACATCCCGGAAGTTGTTAACAGTATCACTTTACTAGCAGGTCTTGTTTAGACCGCTCCAGCGAAACGTCCCCAACTTTACCAAAACCCAGTCCAGTCGATGATTTTACTTTTCTACGATGGATGCTCCCTGGATGAATGAGAGCCTTCACAAACACGCCTTTCTTCAAACTGTTCTTTTGAGTTGAAAGCAAAAGTAGCTCTGCCGTATTTTTTATGTTGTATGATGTCGCTCACTTTGGGAATAAGGTTGGAGGCCCCCGGTGTCCCGCAGGTCTCAAACCTTATTTATTCATGTCTACACCTTGTCTATGTCCCTGAGCCGGCCTGGGGATGTCTCGGGATCGTCCCAGAGCTGTGCGTGCATAGGGAAGTCTGAGTATCTCTGCTCAGCTTATACTTACTACCACACTTACACATCATGTCATCATATTGGTTGTTTTCTGATTTAAAATGTTATCATGTACCACTCTCCACATATCCACCAGTAAAATGAACACATTTTGAACGAGGTCAGAAATAAAGTAATAATAATAATAATACATCTTATATAGCGCTTTTCAAAGAACTCAAAGACGCTTTACAAATGAGGCAAAACAAACGAGAGCTATTGTAGGTTGTAGGCGAGCTGAAACAAGTGGGTTTTGAGCAGTTTTTTTGTAGGTGGTCAGCGAGTCTGAGTTTCAAAGTAAACCCATTGGGCAAAGTGGGACCCTGGTATCGACCCGGAGAAGTATGCTCACTCTAACGGGTTTAGCTCATTGGATAAATCACTGAACCTCCACACAGTATTCTGGGGTTCAGATCCTGCGAGCTGTACTAGTTTCATTTCCACACGACACTGTCAAACAACCAGAGGTGGCCACTGACATTACAGTATCTCAGTCACAGTAAAGTATAGGCTTTCGTTTATCTATACATTATGATTTAGCGCATGGGTCGCTGAAACAGTGCCTATGTCATTTTGGCCGCACTCATCCCTGATCAGCAATACACAAGCAGTACCATATTTCTGCCCTTATGACGCTGCACCATATTTGACATACAACTGCTATTGGGAAAGAAAACACAAAAAACACACCATATGCCTCCAATACAACGACGATAGCATGGGTCTATATATAAGCAACTGACCGTGAATGTGGCCCAAGCATTTCATCATATTAGCCTTCGGTGACCTGTGTGTGCCGCCGCTCTAAGTGAATAATGCACTGGAAAGTTCACAGACACAGCCCCCGGGGATCGGCATTGGCAGTCGTCTGCGCTCACACTTCCTGAACACACATCCAGACCAGTTCCAATGTAAGGGGAGACACTACAGTGAGGCTATATACAGATTCCCCGTGTAGGGTCACCGTGCTTCACTCCCTTCTGTGCCAAAAAAGGAAGCAGCAGGCATTTTGTATCATCAGAAATTAGGTTCGATGTGGCTGGAACACACTACAGTCGGATTAATGCATCATATAAGACCTGTATTTGGTTCAAAAGGGCATGCGGAAAGCAAGTGAATGGGGACAGTTTTAGGTGTGACAGACTGAGGAAGGGAGAACCTGCAGACAGGGCAAGGGGTCAGAGGGAGACAGATAGCGAGGAAAAAGGAAGGAAAAGTGCATTTTTCAACACTTTTCTCTGCTGACTGTAGAAACAGCCTTGATTCTTTTTTGTGGACATAAGCAGTGTGTGGTGAGAAGTTCAGGATAAACACTTTCCCATAATGTCTGTGTAAGTTCTCAGTCGTACAGGAGTTGTCCATCTTCAATGAAGGTACTTGATTCATCTTCTGTACTCAGTAGTTTCCCATAATACAAAAAAGTAAGAAGACGAGAATGTGGTTGATGTTAGTAGCAACATATAAACGTCTCAGAAGAACAATTGCAAAAAAACTATAATAATAAAACAGCAAGGTATTGGTCGTCTTTTCCAGTGTTTTTCTTACTGATGTTATGCAGAATGCCTTGGGAACAAAGGAATGGACCACTACAAAGAAGAACAACATTTTTCTTTTCTGGCAAAATTTTACTGATCTCGAATTGAACTGCAAAAGGTTCTATTTCAAACTTCCATCATACATGGAGAATAAAGCCTTTCAGTTAGACAGGTTGAGGTGGTTGAGCTCATCCTTCCTCACATCCATGTGCAGCCTGTTGTGCAGCAGCAGTGCTGTGTCATAGGTGCTCATGTTGCTATGCAACCAGACTGAATGGATGATGTTCATGCCTGTTGTCATGTCGAAACCAGGCAGAATTCATACTTTCTTACATCAAGTGAAAATCTATGAAAATATTTTGGGATATCCACGTGTTAACATGAAGAAACACTATAATACAGTCACCTGTTATGACGCATGTCACAAAATAAATGAAAATGATGAACAGAAATGGGCCTACAAAATCCTAACAGCATATAAACCCAGATAGCTCCAGCATATAGTGCACACTGTGGCAGCAATGCACTCTGGCTGCATCCTGTACGACTGGGTAATAGCAGACAGAGCGAATGACTGACAGGAGCAAGACAAAAAAAGCACTATAACTCCTGGAACTGACCACAGAGCGGTGGTCCACGGCAGGACACCGAGGCATGGGCGCATGACGGCTGTGCGCCTTCTCACGCCTTCATGTGCTGCTGCCAAATCAGCCTGACACAAAATCAATGACGCTGCACTCTCGCGGAGACGCGCAGTGTCCCTTTGTACAGCAGCGGCGTAAAGCGGGGCTCAATGTGCAGTAGTCATGTCTACACAGCAGCCGGCACACACACAGGCTTTGTCCAAAACTGCGGAGCGAGTGATGGCGACAATGATCATGACGACGACGAGTAGAATCTCAATCAGTTCTCTCGCACCCGCAGGGCCAGCCATTTAACGGAATGTCCTCAGCCTTTAAACGGACTTCAGCTCTGTTACAAAGGGAGAGCAGCAGAGAGCAGTCCGAATGAGTCACCTCACAGCCCTCTGCTGTGCCTCATTTTCGCCTGGCTACTGGCCCGGATTACCGGGACTCCAGTCGTGCATTTAAACATGGCAACCGGTATGACACCGTGCGTAATGAGCCCAATGCATTTTTGTTCCTATCACACAAGCACATAATATGCGTAAAATAACGTATGCACGTACCGGACTTGTGGGGATTTTGACACAGGACACCCACTGTTATCGTAAAGAGAGCAAGAGTATATTGGGTTTCACATAAGAGCGCTGAGCCGCCGCATTACAGTGCTATGACTATTTACATAGTGGACCGTGCATTCTCTGTCAAGCTTTGCAAAAGGCCAGTCTTCAATAACCAGGCACTAAATGTATTTGCAGAATGGCGTTAGGTATTAATGATGTATGATCAATTTGACAGGAGTTTATTTACCTTCATGTCGTTGACAATCGCCTGGAACAGACCCCCAAGGGCCCCGCATTCCTTCTCCACGGTCTCCATGTTTGCCAAATCCACCATTCTCTACAATTTAGAAGCGCGCTGAATGCGCGCTACCAACACCCTGAAAAATGAAATGCAAAACGTATTCCCAAAAAGCCTCCACTGGCGCTCCCCGGTCTCCCTTTCCTTCGCCCGAGAGGATGCGGTGAGCGGAGAAAGTGTGAAGGAGAGATGCCGAGAGAAAGGGCTGGGCTGCAGTGTGAGGCAGACGGGAGATGGGCTGCGAGTCTCTGGGTCAGTCAGGCAGAGCAGAGACGTGCAGATGGTACCGGTTCGACCACGCTCATCTTGGCGCAGCCAGCGCTACGCGGAGTCATCGCTACGCATGTGAACGCAGCGCAGGAGCGGGATCGCAATGCGCGTGTTTGTGCCTGGGTCTGTGCTTGTGCGCTCTCGTGTGCACGGAGCTATAGGCACGCTGTGATTGGTGCAGAGGCAGTGGGCACAGCGGTGAGGTTCGAACACCCAGTAACACGATCCATACAAGTGACTCCAAAAGGAGGCTGGGCAACCACGGAGCCGCTGTCACATGGTCACAAGCACCGAGTGCCACACTCATACATGCGCCATACAAGACGACCAGAGAAACTGCAGGGGTTGTAGTGTCAAACAGTGTAACAAACAACATCAGTGGTCAATCCATTGTAGGGACAATCAGTTCTCCATTATTTCTCACATGCTACTAAGAAACTATTATTACAGTGTAAGTTCTGGATGGTGAACAACCTTCTCCGTGTTATGTGCAGTCAGAAACCCGAGCTTTAAGTGGCCTACATGATGAGTTAGAGGTGAGAGGTCAGACAGTCTTGGATATTCTTGTGGTCACAGATGGAGTCATGTTCTGGGAAATAAGACAGCTGAGGAAAGAATCCTATAAATCTGTATTACTGTGTGCCAGTGAAACCGTAACCATAAGTCAAGTAAACGTCTCTCGATATGCCTCATTTAGGGGCAATACATAATAGCCAAGAAATAGGAAATTAAAACCGTCACTTTTGTTGTAGCTATTAGAGAATCGTGAAAGTAAATTGCAATTCCACTCGATGCTCTGTCTTTCCCGATTAATCTTTATATTTGATCCATCCTTCAACATGTCCACCTCCATCTTGATCTCAAAATTAGCGGAAACAACCAGACCTGCCCAGGGGTTGAACTTGGGACTTTCATGCTATAATTAGAGAATGCTAACCACTCTGCCCATGCCGCCGATCATAAAGTCATATACATATCAAAGAAATGCAAGAAACACACAGTCTTTCCATACTCACATATCACCCACTGTGGGCCCGTCTGGCAACTCCGCAGGTACAGAGCTATAAGTGTATAAATACCACCTAAATACCCCCCCCCCCCCCCCTCCTGTTTATCTGAGCTCGCATTGCTTCTTCTCCTATGACCTTGAGTAAAGGAAGGCCACATTAGATCAAGTAACCTGTGAGCTTCTCGACTTCGCCTTGTATCCTTCCTGTGTATTAAATTTATACCTCACCTCATCAATATCACCTCATCAATACCACCGAAACGTGCCAAGAACGTGCTTAGACAATGATGAATTCTCAAAAAAAGCCTCTCTATGATTTTCCCACGGGGCCTTTGGCGAAAGTGATCGTGTTGATGGTAAACACGCTTCAAAGAGCGGTGAAAACTGTGGTAACAGCTGTGCATGGGAGAGTGACAGGTCCCAGACAGGTTGAAATCCATTGGACAAGGCGTTTTGATGCATTCCTGACACTGACATTGGCCGAGTTGAAAAGGTGTCCCGCACGTGGAATGTTTGAACGGCAATGATCTGCTTCTGTGGTCGGCTGGAAAGAAAATATTGTGCCTGGGAAATCCACCGTTCAGAATTGGGGCAGAAGAGTTCATGAAAACATTTTGTGTTTACATATCGTCGGAGCTGTTGGATTGTAATACCTGGGGGTCTGTAAAGTGAAATCCTTTTAAAGTAAGTAAGTAAGTAAATGCTTTATGTGTCCATGTGAAACCGTACAACTAAATTGTGTTCAGGTGTTAGTCCTGAGCCGCTGCGACTGAGCTGTGGGCCAACCTGACCGGCATGTTTTTGGAGGCAGGGGAAACCGTAGCTCCCGGAGGAAACCTCAGTGCTCCTCTGTTCCTCTTAAACAATGCAGCGCCTCCTGGGTTTGTCCCTGTTTCAGAGCGTGGTGTCCCACACTGGTCAGCCCAACCTCCTTCCTCCTGTGCCGCTCCCTCCGCCCCACAGTCTTTCACCATCTGGGAAGAGGTTAGCAGTTAATCTGTTTCATTCCTCCATTAGCCAGTAAGACCAGATAGAAGGCATGTGAGTCTTGCCCAGATACCTCCTCGATTGTCCCTTTTTTGTTTCCTGTTGCGCCTCTTGTGACCCCTCCGCTGTGCTGCAGGTGTGGAGGCTCTTGGTGCATCTTCAGTGTTTCAGAAGAAGAAATGTCTTTAGCTCATAAGCTAGCTGTTTGTTTACTTTTAAAAAGCTGCTTTCTTCAGGACCATTATGGACTCTTTGCAGTCAAACATCTGCCGAACTCCACAAAAACACGGCGGAGACGTACACAAGTATCCGGCAAAACAGTATGCAACACAGAAACCACAAATGCAGTTCGCAGAAAAAGGCAAAAGAAGGCAGCTGTATCATTTTACTATTTAACACCTTTTTTTTTAACCTTTTTGATCATGTTCCTAAAAGGTTACGGCGTGGAACAGTGGATCAAATGTAGGAAACAAAGTAACACCTGACTCGCAACTTCAGCTGAATCGCCCCCGAAACTGTGTTCTGATGTCGTGAAATATTAGAGGTCTATTTTGATTCGGATTGAAGTGTGTCAGTTATGGACAAATACAAATGCAGAAAGCGGGACGGTGGGTGGCCTGTTGTGATGCTGGGATTTTATAATTTTATGGTTCAGTGATGCAGAGGATTAGTCGGTGAATCACACAGTCATTTTTAGATGCCCTAAAAAGACAGAAAGGAATGACTCAGACTGAGAATGACTTTTAATACAGCGCTGGCTTCATGCTGCCAGTGTAGGACACATTGTGGTTTGGATGTTCTCTTTTGATGGGGCCACGGCAGTGTCAGCTCAGCCCACCAATGTTTATGGCCAATTAGAATTACCATTTGCTGCGGTGCACAAACAATGGAATAAATCCCACTTAGTCGTGATGCAACTGCAACACATAAAGGGTTTGTGTTATGAAAGAAAACACAGAAAAAGTAGTGCCGTGAGGCTGTGTCAGAGGAAGAATATAATGAGATATTGCACCGATGCCGTGCATGAGGCTCTATTTTTGACCATGGGATTAGATGCACATTCCCTGTTTTTGTTTGTCTCTGATTTCAGTGAGCACAAGCGTCCAACAACGGGCTTTGGGCGCGATTTTGAAGCCCGAGAGGCGTGCGGTCTGAACGCAGCATTAGGCTGATATGCAAGAGTTTTGTCATTGTGAAACTAAGGCACTAACGGACTCTTATTTTGGTCATATTCATAAGATCATTTTGCAATTTTGTTTATGTTTGGCATCCTCCCAGACATGGCCAATGCCAACGATATCCTGCAGGAGTAGGCAATGTTAGGCCCGGGGGCAAAATTTGGCCCTCCAGAAAAGAACCTCTGGCCCGCAGGATGATTTTGAAATATATTATTGCGTATCAGTGAGCAAACTACTAAAAATGCTGAAAATATTGTAAATACCTTTAAAATTTCCTAGGGGCGACCTCCCAAAACCCCTAGTTAGGTCATGTAGGATGTACAACACTAGGATTTAAAGAAAGTAGTGTTTACTTTGGGCCGCAATTGGAAGGTTCGGCCCAATGGGCAAGGAACGCGGATCTCCATGGTCCTTATGGTGGGAAGCTGACATTGCTGTGGTACCACCCCCTGGTGGCCAGGGGCGACTCCAAAAGACACTTGGTAAACAGGATTGTAGGGACTTCAGAACGGCTTAAAAGCCTGGCTCCAAAGAGTTTTAGTTTTTAGGTGAAATATTTGACAGAGCCTGTCAATCAAGCTCTGAAGCTCTGTGGAGGCTCTGCCCATCCCGCGAGCGCAGGGCTTCCCGCCTATATGCCCTTTTAAGGAACAGGCTTTGTAGGAGGAGATAGAGCAGCCATGTAAGTTTCACAGATGACTCAGGACCTTTATAATGAATGGGGCCGAATGGAACACCGGCTATCTCTTGTATATCTATGGTTCGGCCTTGGTCCAACTGTTTAAGCTATATAAACACGTCCATAATCTTTTCTACCCTATGAGATACCTTTACATGACACAGATTCAGAGAGCTCTTATGTAATTATGCGACATTGGAGAAGTTCACCCGGGAGAGGTAGAAGTCATGATGATATTTCAATACAACTTGAGTTTCCTCTCTATATAATATATTTTTTACCTAAATGTTTGCAGTAAGTCACATAAAGAACATGGATCTAAAATGCTACTAATCGTAATCGTATGTAGAAATGTAGAAAGCCCGAGCTTAGGTGCCCAAATGTAGTTTAATAAGGCCTGATAGATAGTAGATGAAAGTGTGCTACTCTTGTTCATCTTAGGCTTTTTGAAATGGAGCACACTATGTACATGTTGAAGGCCCCTGGGTGAGTCCAGAGGTCACATGGCCCCTAACCCTTAAAATCCGACGATCAAGCACTTCTTTAGAGAAGAAGGAGCAGAACAGAAAGCAGATGTGAGCAGACATGGAGACAGTTTTCTCCTAAATGTGGTTGTGTGGAGGTTTCATGGACTGGGCTCTTTACAGAAGTGCTTGGTATTAGAGGAAATCATAACTAACCATTGTCTGAAAGAGGAACTGAAATTAACAGATGCCCAATTAAGTTTTGTTTTTGCTATTCCTACATTGTGTGTCAGTGAAATGGACATACACTGGCATGAATATCCATTTCACATGAATGTCAGTTCATTTAAAACCAATGAACTGACATTGGTTTTAAATTGGCTCAAGAGATATTGGTGCGTGTGGTAAATATAAGAAAATTACTGTTATTAGGATATGACAAAAATACAATAGTTATCTAGTCTGAAAAAACACAACCATTTTATTTAAGAATATATCTGTCACCATAATGACCTCGCAATCAATTTATATAAGAAAACATTTCTTAGTCTTTTTGTGGCGTTTCGCTTTTCTCTCATATACACACATTGGTGGCAGGAAACAGGAAACTAATCAATCATCAAATTCACTTTTGTTTGAGGTGACTCATGGACTGTGTTCTGTGTTCATAATGAATATGTTCATCATTGTCATAGTGTAAACAGCGTAATCATTTTTATTTTACATAATCCTTATTGTACAGTACAATGTAATGTGCCGTGTAACAATAACAACTTGTGCCTATGCAGTACATACACGATGGAATAATATATAGTGTGTAGATACATAATGTAATAAGACATGAAACCCTACTCTAACCCTAACCTTAAGAGTTTTATGTTTTATTAAACTATGTACTTCCAAAGTACTAATACACATTATTCCATTGTGTATACATAGGTATAGGTTTTTACAGATTGTTACAAAGCTGATTATTGTACAAGTTAGGTACAATGTATCGAGGTGACCAAATGTTTTGTTCACATGTATCCTGTTGCTTTCAAAATGAATACAAAATACAGTTATGGGGGGGAAACATGTGTGTGTGTGTGATATTCCCACATCTTGAATATATCCCATTGCTTCGGTAGAATTTTTAAAAGGTGATAATTACTTTATAAAACTAAATCCACAGTTGTTCCGCTGATGGGAGGTTAAAAAGTTGGCAAGCTGCAAAGACAACCGAGCATTTGACAACACTGACTCCTGCATACTCCATAATGACCTGGAGTGACCTATAGGCCTATGGCTGCAATCTTACTTCCTGTCTGTGTTCCATCCTGACGATGCCTGTCTGAGTGCATATAAAAAGTGCGCACCCGGTCCAGTGTCTAGTACAATCTCCCAACGTCGCCCGAGCCCCATAGATCACCGCGGAATCTAATCACCGTCCCCCTGCTTAATGCTCCATCAATGTCACTGGCATTATCTCATCGGCCTTTGTGCTGAGTAAGCCCGGCCGCGGTCCAATGCCGCGTCACAAAACCGACCGGTGTATTCGCGGCACGGAAGTGACTGTGTTTCTCAAAAGGAAAGCCGCAATTGTCACTCTCTTACACCTTCCGATTCCTCTGTGCGAATGTAGGTCTTCGCTTTGCCTACAGCCATCAGCAGCAATCAGTTCTGCCCCAGTTACTGACGCGTCTCACCCGCCGCGCACACACCGCCGCGACGGGCTCACTGCGCCTCCACAAATCGAGGTGTCGGGGAGCACAAGCACGGTGGCGCTGAGAGGCAGGAGCGCTGCAAGAGTGGGTAAACATGTCGAGATCGTTCTAGGGGCACGGATTCTCAACGTGCACAATTGCGTTTGCGAACCGATTAAAAAACGCAATTTGAGTGGTCGCAATGAGATCATTCGAAGAGACCTCTAACGTGCTCAGTCTTTTCTCGCGTGTTTTTTTTTTGTGTGCCTGGGTTTCATGGGAGCCGGGACTAGAACCCACGTTTTCTGAGATCACACGACCGTATGAGCGGCAGCCTCAACCACCAGAACTGCGTCGGGGCCTTGTTTTTACCCGGACAGCCAAAAGAACCACAAGCAATTATTACGGCATTAAAGGCTCCACGCTACGCAGCCTCTCCGGGGGGTACAACAACAATTAAGGCTGCTCATGTTTCCAGGTCACGGCGTGAGTAGGGCCCAACATTGCGTAATATCCTTTATTGTTTGGGCAGGACGCTCGGAGGTGCAAAAATCCACCACTGGTTTGAGCTTTACATATTCGATATTATATTATATGTCGCTTTATTCAGGTTTTACAACTGCTTGACCTCCCAACGAGTTCAGTGAAGGTGTCTGGACCTCAAGCAACAGTGGGACTTCATGGACATCTCCTTGTGACGTACACCAGAGTGCGGGCTGGCCCTTTAGAGAAAGACGAGGGATTACATTACACCTGATATAGAAGCACCTTTGGCGGTTTTTGGCACCATTTTTTATTTATTTTTTTACTTACAGTGAATCCGTCAAAGTGGCTGCCGGTCCAGAGTATCGGCGTTCTATAAATACCCCCTGACTCACCAGGATGTCCGTCTGGGCTGTGGTCTGTAGGTCCCAGGAGACGCCCGGGTCATTTGCCATTGCGTTCTGCCACAGAGCGTTCTTGCTGAGCTCCGAGGCTGCAAAGGCTGAGCCAATTCGCGCTGGTTTGTATAGATAAGATAGATCATCCTTTATTGATCTCACAATGGAGAAATTCACTTGTTAAATCAGCATTTTTTTTTGACAACCAAAGATGCTCAACATTGCATTATTCATTCAGTCCAATAAGTTTATCAAAATTAACCACTTACCCCGAACCTGAAAGTGCATTTTCTCTGCTTTACCCAAATCCAAAAGCTTCTCGACTGGAGAGCAACAGCCTCATTTGAAAGCTAAGACCTATACACAAATGATTGTAACTTTTCTGTCAAGTTGTCGCCACGTTTTAGTCATATTTAAGAAGCGTTTTTGTCGTATTCTCATCTCTTTTTTGTGACTTTTTTCTGTGTTTTCGCCACGTTTTTGTCTTTTTTTTTGGGTCACTTTTTTCCCACATTTTTTTTCACATTTTTGTTTGTTTCTTTCATCCTGGTTTTCGTCACTATTTTGATTGCTTAAAAAAATAAAAAAATAAATAAGCTTTTGGATTTGGGTAAAGCCAAAAAAAATACTGTGCTCAGTTCAGGTGGGGGTTAAGTGGTTAAAACAACGTTTTTCAACCACTGTGCCGTAGCACACTAGTGTGCCGTGAGCTATTGCCTGGTGTGCCGGGGGAAATTATCCAATTTCACCTAGTGGGTCTAAAAATATATATTTTTTAAAACTATTTTTTTGTTTTTATTACAGTGCAATGATGTAACCATGCAATCCATCCATCCATCTTTTTCCACTTGTCCGTTGCCGGTCGTGGGGGCAGCTGTTGGAGCTGCCCAAATCACATTGCACCAGCCCCTATGGCTCCTCCTGCAGGTGGTGGGTCCACAGAAGGACGGCCTCATGGTTCTAACTGGGCCTGTTGGTCTCTCATAAGGGGCTTCTGAACCGCTCCTTGTCTGACCCGTCACCTAGGACCTGTTTGCCATGGGAGACCCTACCGGGGGCACGAAGCCCCCGATAACAGAGCCCCCAGGATCATTCGGGCTCAAACCCCTCCACCACGTTAAGGCGGCGGTTCCAGGAGGATCTATCCTTGTAAATTGCTCAAATAAACTAAAAACATTCTTTTTTGTATTATTATCTGCAAATAATGTGCCGTTTTCAAGTGTGTTGTCTAGTGATCGACAGAGTCACCATGTAATACTCTTCCATATCAGTAAGTGGCCACAGGTAGCTCCTTTCTTTGAGACAAGAGAATTAGTGATGCATGATTGTGACAGGTGGCGGTTACAGTGGCATATCAAGACTATATGGCGTTCCTATTCAAGACACATTTTCTGCTGTTGTTGTGCCTCATGGTTTTTTCAACAACAAAAAATGTGCCTTGACTCAAATAAGGTTGAAAAACACTGGGTTACAGCATATCACAAGAATCAACTCCTTGGTTTCTGGAAGCACAAACCAAAAAACGACTAGCTGAGAACTGGATTTTTGTCAAGCGTTATCATCATTACGGTACTCACTGACCTTTAACGGTTGTAGCTGTCATCCCATTTGCAATCCTTATATGGACCTCGCTATGAACGCATCCACTTCATCTCCAGCTTCCCGTCACTATTCACTTAACTCTGCTCTCCTGCCAGCAGTTTGATGAACGAGCCGGATTAGATCAAGAATTTATATCGTTCATTTATCAGTTCCCTGTGTTATTTCGATGCTGGAAACATTTGGCAATTCTAACTGGCAAGAAACAAATCAATCATAATCAATAGCACAAACTGTCCCTTTAAGGTCCTGAGGTTTTGAGTAGCTCTGAGGTATTTAAGGTTTAACCTCTTACGCCGAATTTACACCAGAGGAATTACAGCGCGTAAGCGTTGTAGCGCAGTATACGCGCGTCACTTTTTTCCATTCTAACCTATCATGATATTTACACTAGCAGTGTTATACGCGCGTCGGACGGACGTATTGACGCGAGGCTGCGCCTAAATTAGACTGGAGTTCTAATTTTGACGCGTATACGCGGCAAACTCCGTAATTTTAGACCGGAAAATGGCACAGTCTTTCAAAGTAAACTTCCGACACCCTGTCAAAATAAGTTTTCTGTTGATTTGTCGAAGTTCAGAACACGCATATTGGTGGTGTCTTTGGCTGTCAAGCCCCAGCCCGGCCACAAAGTGGTAGAAGTCCTGGTTAATTGGATGCACCCATAGTCGCCTGGTCTGTTGTCTCTCCTGTCTCCTCACTTCTTCTACCAAAAGAAGAAAGGCCAAGGTGCGCCTTCTACTCGGCACAGTTTCTATAAATAAATGCACAAGCTAAGCTAAGGTAAGCTAAAAAAATATGCTAATCATTTCATAAATTGGCAGAGTTCGATGTACGACTAGCAAAACGTATTAACATGAGAAATGTTATTACTTCCAAGTGATTTGGGGAAGAGACACCCAAACACAAGCGTAGCTTTAGCTGCTCTGTTGCCATATGTGTAAATTTGCGCTTTCGAAAATGCGCGCGTATAACGCGCCGCGTACGTAACGTCCAGTAATAGCTCCTGGTGTAAATTCGGCGTTAACCCCCATCTGAACCGAGCACATTTTTGTCCTGTTTGGCATTACCCAAATTCTAAAGCTTTGTGAAAAAAGGGTCAAAATGGTGACGAAAACGAGGATGAAAACACAACAAAGAAGTGGCAAAAAAAAAAGCATCAAAAACACGGCTAAGAAGTGATGGAAGAGCTATGAAAAAGCCACAAAAGAGCGACAAGAAGGTGACAACGGAAAAGCTACAATAACACAATTAAAAAAGCAACAAAAACACCAACAAAGAAGTGACGAAAAAGCGTCAAAAACAGGAGGAAAAAAAGAGACGAAAACGTGACTAAAAAGTGATGAAAAAGCAAAAGAGTGACAATAAACGTGAAGAAAAAGTGACGTACACATAGGCTGTAAGAGCTCCGGTCCTGAAGCTTTTAAGATTCAGGTAAAGCCGAACAGGAGCAAATGCACTCGGTTAAGGTAGGAGGTTACTCACAGAATGAAATGGAAATTCTCATAAAAGCCTCAAAAATCACAAAAATCTCCCAAAATGATATAACATACAGCATTATGTGACTAACTAAATATCGCCTAACATGTCAGATAGTTTGTTATAATCCTAATTCGCTTTTTACTCGTTTGAGATTTACATATGTTTTGTTTTCTGTAGTATAGGCTCATGCAATGGCTTTATTCATCTAGTTTGCATCCAATTGTGTAAATGCCATCCCCTCACTTGCTCAAAGTGACTGAATGAATATTTAATAACTGTTCTTTGGTTGGACAGGGTCGTCATAGGCATGCGTACAAACTATTAACGGCAATTCACGCTCGATATTTACCAAATATAACCCGTATCCATGCCAGCGTTAGTGCGGTCGTGTGTAATCAGTGTTAACCAGGAGGGGGGGGAGGGGAGGATAACAGGGGGAACGCATCCACAGGATCTGCACTCATTAATTTTTCACTTTCATTTATAGTGAATTATTAAAGACTCATGTTGCACTATAGTCTTGAATACAGCCCGGGCCGCCGTAGTCATCAGACATTCAGAAGACCAACAAAGACCCCGGTTCACATAAGGAAGGGACATGGAAATACGTATTCAGTTTGGATTCATAAACTCTGCCCCGATTTTGTTATGCATGTGTTACATCCCACGGGACATTATTAGGCTAGGATTTGTCAGCCAACCTGCCCCCCCTTATGCCTCTTTCTATATGTATCACACAAATATGATTCTCATCCCTGCATGTTCTTGCTCCAGTTCGTCAATCTGAATAAAGCAAAGTTTGGGAAAAGTGATCTATTATTGACTAAATTTGTTACATTGCGACGTAACACAAATCAGATCTCCTGACTTCAATGAGGGAATGTCTGCGGCACGGCCCAGATATATAACACTGTCCGGGTGCAGTGTATCGACGAGGCATCACATCAGAAGGCCAGAGTCCAATCGGGCCGCACAGAAGGAAGTGACATGAAGATTTCTGATGATACAACAAAAAAATACAGTAGAAAAGAGAAAACTGTAAACCTGTAAAGAGCAGTGGGCAAACGAGTATGGAGGATTAGCCTATTGTGCATGTTATAGATCTGATGAAGGACTAACATCCATCTACTGAAATGTCTAGATCTGTGAGACAATGTGTTTTATAACTATCATTATTGAACAAGTGTTTCATCTTTTCACTAGCGATGAGACAATGAATCACTTTGAAAGGGAACTTCCCAATAAGATATTTCAATACATGCAATGAATCAGTCAAAAGGGATGAATATTTTCACTTTTACAACACACAGGAGGTTAAGAGGTTTTCAAAATACGAATTTAATTTACCGAGATTTGAATGACTGCATGCCCACTTCTAAGGGCTATTTTTTTAATTAAATGTTTTATTCCGCATGTTGTGGTTCTGGTGGCTACAGAACATTCCCTCTCACCCACTTGACTCCACAGATGTATCCTCAGACAGATCGGGTTTTAAAAGTTCGGTGGTGACATTAAACAAAACCGATTAAGGTCAACATCTGTAATTGTTTGTCAGAAAAGAAGAACCTTTGCATAAATAAACGGGCAAACGTTGCAACAATGTGCGAAGACGAAAGAAATGGCTCCCTCTTGCGTTTAAAACGTGAAATGCATTTTGTTTTTAAATCGCATAGTTGCAAATAATATGTGTTACAATATTAGTGTAACTTAATTGTACTAAAAGTGGATCAGTGGGATAGCACAGTGATAAGCCACAAACAAAGTAAGAGCATAGACAGTGTTTTGTCACTAGTATTTAGAACAAAACAGACATTGTGGAAACAGTGCGTAAAGCATATTTATCGATAGTAAACTAGCACGTTGTCAACATTACAGTGGCAGTAAAGTTAAGAATGATTTTGGACCATAACTGTTTAAACTTCTCTCGCTCCCTTTTACCCCCGTCTGCCCTCTTTCCGGAAAGACAATATAAGAAAATACGAGAAAATCGGGTACAGGCCTTTAATTATGAGCCTTGTTGAACTTTATTCCAGCATTATAGGCCTAGATAATAAGCGCGTATTCAAAACTCCCCTTTTAAATATGTTTCCTCTTGTGAATTTTTAGTCTGTGACGCAAATTAATTGGGGACAAATCGAACAAGGACGCAGTAATTCAACAAACTTAAACCATCACTTACCATATTTCATAACGCTGTCACTTCTGTTTACCTGCAATCCTTCATTCGTCAAATGCCAAATCGCTCCAGGTTCCGTCCTCCAATCGCAGCTCAGGGCCGAGTCGCGCGCCCGCCTCTCGGTGAATCCCATTGGCCGACACTTCGCTCGCGCTCGCGCTATGGGCATGGCTACCCTCATAACGCGTCTAGCGGTGTTACGTGATCTCCGCCGCTCCACCTGGCCCGAAGGGAGGGAGGCCAAAAGGGAACCGCTTCTTTGCGTCTTGGGTTGCATCCACGAGCGGGTGAGTACAGGAGGATACGGCCCGTCTATTGTGCATCATTTCTGAGGACGCGGTGTAGAAATGTGTGGGATTAAAAAAAACGCGTGAACGCTAAACGCGAATATATTTACCTTGCTCGCGCGACATCTGGATCTGGCTATATAGTAGCGAGCTATTACGCGCTTGCTTTGAAGAATACCCCCCCGTTTGTTTCCGTCATGCAATTGTGGTTCCCCCCTTACCGCGATCTGAATTTCCTTTAGTCATCAAGGTGGTACATGGAAAACAGCGCTAAGTAACAGTTTCAACATGTTAAGACACGATTGAAACGCGCACGTTCACCAGTTCCCTAGAGATTGTGGCGGCTCCACTATCGTCGAAAAACAAGTTGTTGATTGCCTACTTTACCTCCTTGCTTTCTAAACATGTTATAAGTCGCCATGATGTTCAAAAAGAAGTACTGCTTTAAGATGAAACATTAAGTGGACATTTTTTTACTTTAGAGATTGTATTCGAATGATTCCAACAACGATCACATTTTGCCCAGGGTCAATTGGAAAGTTACTGCTCCAAGGACATGCACTCTCTCCCCCCCACACTAACCTTCATTTCCTTCATTCACCTTTTCACCTACATTTTATATTTATGTTTTTCTTGTCATGCGTTTTTAACTTCGCTGACTTTAGTTCGTGCGCTTGTGGCATATATTGCTGTTCAAAGTGCAATGCCCTGTCGTATAATTGATTTTAATCTGTTATTGCGGGCCTTTTCATTCCCAGAGATGAACCGCGCAGAGGCCACCAAGAGACGCACACGAGCCACCGCCAATGGAAAATCCTCCGAGAAGGCTGTGGAGCCGGGGCAGTGGGGGCGAGCATGGTCAGTTTATGATTGTTGGGGATAAATGCGGAAGTCCTACACCAAAAGTACAGATGTGTCGCTATTGTTGACGGCACTGCACTGTCTTAATACTTTGTTTGTCTTAGGGAAGTGGACTGGTTCTCCTTAATGGGTGTGATCGGCTTGCTCTGCTTCGCCCCCTTCATCGTGTTCTACTTCGTGATGGCGTGCGACCAGTACCAGTGCTCCGTGACCGAGCCCGTACTGGACCTGGTTAGTGGAGAGGCGACCCTGGGCTCCATCTTTGAGCGCTCGCCCTCCTTTACCTGGTCGGCGGCCAAAATATACGCCGTCTGGGTGTCTTTCCAGGTGGGATAGAGTTGATTCGAGTTGATGCCACATTGTTTGTCATGATAAGTGGCTGTGATTTTGTCGCATAGGTGTTCTTGTACATGTGTATTCCGGATCTTCTGCACAAGATAGTCCCCGGGTATGTTGGCGGAGTCCAGGACGGAGCACGGACACCTGCAGGTATTAGATCAATCACTGGAGTAGTGGAGTGGAGTAGGGTGTATTGCCTCCACCACATGAAGGAAAGACAAAGCGATGTGTTGCTCATCTGTGGAAATGGAAGGTTTTGTTTGTGGACATTTGCAGAACAGTTGAGTCAACATATTGACCTTTATTTAACCAGGATAGTCCCACTGAGATTAAGATTTTTTTTTTTCATGGGAGTCCTGGTCCCAGAGGGGAACCTACTGTACATGTTTTTAGCAGTAGGAGAAACCAGAGTACCTGGAGGAAACCTACATAGACATGGGGAGAACATGCAAACTCCAAACAGAAAGGCCAGGTGGGAATCGTACCCGGGACCTTCTAGCTGTGAAGCACGAGCGCTAACCGCTGCGCTACCGTCCCGCGTATCAGTTGTATAATACCAATGGAATAAACTTTATTCTGACTTTGTGATATCATCTGTGAAGAATAATGCTTGTTTGAGTGAGGCAACACAAACAAATAATAGTGAGAAGAACATGAAAGAAATGTTGTATATAAAATAATCAGATTTGTGTTTTTATCTATGCTAGGTTTGATAAACAAGTATGAGATCAACGGTCTGCAGTGCTGGCTCATCACTCATGCCCTGTGGTTAGCCAATGACCAATACTTCCACTGGTTCTCCCCCACCATTATCATCGACAACTGGATCCCCCTGATGTGGTGCACCAACATACTGGGCTACGCTGTGTCCACCTTTGCATTCGTAAAGGCTTACCTGTTCCCTACTAATGCAGAGGACTGGTAAGTGCCTATTAAAATGTTAATGACAGTGATGGTTTTAGCTAAAATACTGTGTCAAAAGTCATGATATTGCTTTTGACTGAGTGTCTAAGTATTCAGTAGAGCTGGCCAAGAAGGAAAGGTAAATATTTTGTTTATTTGAGCAGTTAGTCTGCTCAAAAGGAGTGGGCCGAAGCAAAAGGCTTATAAGCGCCCACCCACAAAATAAAAAACAATAACATTTCCATTTAACAGTCAAAGCAAGGAACGTAGGGCAAGGTAACAAATCATAAACAATCATAAACAAGGGAACATAGGGCAAGGTAACAACAAATAATAAAGAACAATAATAAAGAAACAACAGCAAAAGGATGTACTACAACACTCACAATATCTATATCCAGTCAATAACAATACATCCCACCAAATCGGCTATTTTGACACAGACCAAACTTACAAAGCACTATTTTAACTCATCCAGTAATAAACAAAAACAGTTTGAATTCATAATATTTGAATTCATAAAACTACCATTGAGTCAAGGGTGAAAATTGTGCACATAATGTTAACTTATTAACATACAGTAGCACTGAGCTATACTTTGAATGTACTTTTTGGCAGACATAGCCTTGGCTCCCCCCAAAAGATGCATTTTATCAGCTTTTTTTTTCTGCGCTCATTACATAAATTGAAAAGGTATTTGTCTGAATACCTAAACCAATGGTTCTTAACCTTATTGGCCTTGTGAATCCTTTGAGTCTTTCATTTATGCTCCAAGTGCTCTACTGATCATTGTGCTCAACTAAAACTCTATTGATAAAAAGACATGCTGCATTAATATTGTATAACAAAACTCATACTTTTACGGCACATCATCATAGATTTCCTTTGAAAATAATATGTATAAATGCTATTCGGTTTCACCCCCTTGTAGAGTGCTTGTGCACCACCAGGTTTCCCCATACCCCTGATTGGGAAACACTGACCTAAGGTGACAGATAATCTGGCAAGTTCAAATGTATTTAGTATTATTGCTTTGGGTTAAGTCTGTTGTGTAAAAAAAAAATAATCCAAGCTGTCTTCAAGGAGATTTCACGGCATTTATCTGTTTACAGCAAGTTTTCTGGGAACGTTTTCTACAACTACATGATGGGCATTGAGTTTAACCCGCGCATTGGGAAGTGGTTCGACTTCAAGCTCTTCTTCAACGGTCGGCCGGGCATCATCGCCTGGACTCTCATTAACCTGTCCTACATGGCCAAGCAGCAGGAGCTGTACGGACATGTCACCAACTCCATGCTCCTGGTCAACGTGTTGCAGGTAAGAGCCGGTCATGAATAAGAGCCGCTTGTATCAAATAATAATCAAAAGTCTTACTCACTCGTGTTCGTCCGTAGGCTATTTATGTATTGGATTTCTTCTGGAACGAGGCATGGTACTTGAAGACCATTGATATCTGCCATGATCACTTTGGATGGTATCTGGGCTGGGGGGACTGTGTCTGGCTGCCGTATCTCTACACGCTGCAGGTAAATTGTTGGACACGATGCATTTGAATCGGAGCAATAACCTCCAACTAAGGCATACAGGTTTCTTGTAGAGACTAGAGCAGGGGTGGGCGATACATTTTCACAAGGGGCCACATACAATAACTCGAACTTATTCTGCTCAACTTGATCTGATTGTACATTGCACTAAATTGTGTATTTTGAATTGCTGATACTGGTATTATTCTGTAAATATTTAGCCACATCAAGCCAAGGAATAAACCAGGAGTAAGGACTGAGACCATCTCAGGCCTAAACCATGTAAACTAGCCCCAAAACAGGTCTACTACCAAACTAAACAAAACAAAGGCTACGCAGGAGGCATGAGGCAGGCACCTGTCCGTGTCCAGACTTTATGAAAAAATAAATAAAACGGTAAATGACAGTGACACTATGTGAGGAAGTGCGCAGATCGTTATTTTATTCAGTTTCAGCCTCTTATCCTTGTTAACCCCTACCATCGCACAGAAGGCACCTCTGCGCTTCTCTTCACATCAGAATCAGAATAGATTATATTTGCCATTGTTTGAGAACAGGTTCACAAGCTAGGAATTTTTCTTGATGCGGACGTGCAACATAAAACATATAACACAGAATTTAGATAAAATTAAGCTATAAAACTTTAAACTATAAAGCTTTAGGGGGCATGCATAAGGAATATTAATAAATAAGATACAAAATAAAAAGTAAAATATAGTAAGATGACAACAATAGACTTCGAACAACAGTGGGATTATATCTACAGATGAGTATGAGTAAAACGTAAAGTGATAAGTGACAGCAGCGGGTCTAAGTGTGGAAACACCACACAGTGCAAAGGAGCAGATACATCCATGAGTCTGTAACTGTAAGTTATTGGGTCTTGTTATTGTGCATGAGTCTGATGGCGGAGGGGAAAAAACTGTTCATGTGGCGGGAGGTATGGGTCTGGATTGACATGCGAAAGAGACGGAGTCAAATGGGAAAGGATGTGATGCACTTAATTAGACATTATTTCATCCACTTCTGCAAACACATCGTACCTTGAAGCCGCTGCTTGGCCCCATTTAAACTGGCAGAGAGACGCGCTGTCCACTGCTGTCCACTAGCTAACCCATGCAAAAACAAGATGCGCTTGGTCCTTATGCTTCTGTTTTGTAAAATCCCATCATTCTGTCCCACCGTACGCCTCCTGTTTTCTTAGTTTAGCCCCGTACTCCGTTTGACAGGGGCTGAGACATGTCGAGCCCGCTCTGTCAGGTAGGTGCTGGTCACGGCCCACGCACGGCTACTCACATGGGCGCGATTGACCGTGAAATGCAGAAAAGGTTCCAGCCTGGGACTGAACAACATTTCATATCTAATCCTTAGCCTGATTTATTGAGTTTTAAATTCCAAAAAAAACAAGGCGAAATATTTTTTTTTTTAGGCAGGTTGTGGATCTGTTGAGAGGGACCCTCCCAACGGGCTCAAAACCTTGTCTCTTAATGCACCACTCGGCATAGGAACATCATCTATAAAATCAGCTGTTAGGGCAGCTGGATGGGGGTTTGTTGGTGGGGAGCTTATTGCCCTCTTCAACTGGCCCGCTCTACACCCTGGCTTTTTAATGCACCACACTTTGCAGGTCTTACATCATACTTCACACATAACTCAAATCAATAAATACATTAATTAATAAATAATAATAATCATAATGAATTAAACTCAAATAAAAAAACATATTGAGGATGGTAATGACAGCTGGGAAGTAGTAAGATCTCGGAGTATAATAAGTATTAATGCTTTTTAATGCATTACACTATGTAGGGCTTTCATAATACATTATACATGAAAACAAATATATATATATATATATATATATATATATATATTAGGGGTGGGCATAGATAATTTTTTTTAATCTAGATTAATCTAGATTAATTTTGAAATTAATCTAGATTAATCTATAGTATAAAATGGTTTATTTTATTTCTGACGGAATATGTGCTACCCAAAAATAATAACTAAAATTGAGACCAGTTGTTTACAAAATGTATCACAAGCTGCTTAAGAAAGCTGTTAAACTATGATAATAAAGGACGGGGCGAGAGAGAAAAAAATATTTAAATATAGTCGGACTCGGCGCGCAAGGGACAGCGGCGCCCCATAGCGTTAACATGCTTATAACAAAAGTCACTGCTGGAGTGGGAGAGTGGGCGGAGAGAGGAGTGTAGGGTTGACAGAGGGACAGTTTGTGAATGCACGACCGCGGGACGTGAGCGCGGCCTGCAGGCAAAGCTCTGGGGAAACGCTCCCAGCACCAGCGCTCTCCCGGGCCATAGCAGAGTAAAAGGCGCGCGGGGTCCGTGAGTGACGAGGCGGCTACAGGAGCCCCGTCATTCACATCTTCCACCTGTTCGCTCCGCTCCGAACGGCAACGACATCACCGCACACAGTCTCCTCCTCAGCCCCGGTCATCTCCCCCGCTGCTCCACGAGGAGCTCAACGTGAGTCATCATAGCGTAGTATAGATCCCACTCCCAACTCAACTTTGAGAATAGATTAATACCGATATTTTTTTTATCGCCCGACAAGACTATCGCGTTAACGCAGCACGTTAACGCCGATAACGGCCCACCACTAATATATGTATATATATATATATATAAAAAGAGGAAAGTGTACACAAATTGATATTAAACTGAGGATGGTAATGACAACTGGGAAGTAGCAAGATCACGAAGTATAATATATATTGCTGCATAGAAACGTGCCTTTATAACATTAAAATAGTGACTTTCAGTAATGTTACACTAGTGATTTTAGTAATGTATCAATGTTTGGCGTTGGTAACAACTTGTAAGAAATATATTAATGATCATCATTTGTTACTTGCTCTGTACTAGACATTGTACAAGAAATGAAACAGCTGTTGTTGTGTTTTGTATGCTTTGATTGTTAAATGAAAATGTTCTTGTTTTTATTTTGGGGGTGGGCGCTTATAAGCCTTTTGCTTCGGCCCATTCCTTTTGAGCAGACTAACTGCTCAAATAAACAAACTAAACTAATTGTCTCACCTTAAAATACAGTAATTTGAATGTCACTTTATTCACAATATTGTGGCATCGAAATGAAAAATGTCGATGCCACAGCGTGGTTACATTTGTTTTGTCGGAATCTAGTAAAACGTGGGTGTCATGATTGCGTTACATGTTTTTGTGTTGCCCTATGACTAGTATGACATTTGGATATTATTACTTCCCTATATCGCTCACTTCTGTTTTCCAGGGCTTGTATCTGGTCTACCACCCTGTCCAACTCTCGGACAACCACGCCTTGGCCGTGCTGCTCCTCGGCCTGGTTGGTTATTACATCTTCCGCTCCACCAACCACCAGAAGGACCTGTTCCGACGCACCGAGGGCGGCTGCGCGATCTGGGGCCGCAAGCCCGCCTACATCGAGTGCTCGTACCGCTCGGCCGACGGCGGCGTCCACAAGAGCAAACTGCTCACCACCGGCTTCTGGGGCGTGGCGAGGCATTTTAACTACACGGGGGACCTGATGGGCTCGCTGGCCTACTGCGCCGCCTGCGGATTCGGTCACCTGCTCCCCTACTTCTACATTGTTTACATGACCATCCTGCTCGTGCACCGCTGCGTGAGGGACGAGCACCGCTGCAGCAGCAAATACGGCAAAGACTGGAAGAAGTACACGGATGCTGTGCCGTACCGACTCATCCCGGGAGTCTTTTAGGATCAGGAATAAAAACTTAATTTGGATAAACACCTCAATACCAGCAATTTGCTATAACCAATGCCTGTGAACTTAGTCTGTGCAGATACACTATAGACCAGTGGTTCTCAAGTCATTTTCCATGAGTCAATATTTATTTACCGAACAAGCAGGAAAGCGCTTCAAGAGTCTGTTGAAAGAGACAGGTGCGAAGTTGTTTTGATATACTATATACAGGGAATGCATTTAACCGTGTATGACCAACGCCACACCAATTGAGGACCAGGGCTCGTTGCATTACACTGACATTTTTTTCTTTACTTAAGTTGGACCAATTGAAACTACTGCAACAATGCCTGCAACAACACCAGAATCGACTATGAATTGTGTTATTACTGAGTGGTGCTCAGATACACAGCTACATGAATAATGCACAAATAGCTTGCAGAGGCACAACCAAATATTTATCTCTTTCAAATAGTTGTTGTAGTTCTTGTTGACCACTGTTTAATTTACCTGCCTTAAACTCTACTGCCTTTGGAAGAAAATATGTATTTTTCTAACCCTGCCTTTCTACTGCCAATAAAAGTGTAATAATCATAACCCAGTGGCATTTGATTTTTCCTAAATTGCATTTACATATAGATGTGCGCAGAACATTTTAACCTTTCAATATTATACAAGAGGCACTCCTCTCTCGAATGTGAAGTGGATTGTAGGCAAATAGAACGAGCCGATTTATCAAAGCAGCCACATTTGGGCCTTCAAGGTAATTGGGGATTGTCTAAAAAAAAAAAAAAAACAGAAAACAACATCCTTCATATGAATATCAAACACTTCACCGCAAATAAACACGTATTTAATTGTTTAGTCATTTCTGAATAGGAGTTTATGCAGTGATGCTGTGTGACCACAAGAGGGCACTAGAGACAAGCTAATAAATTCGCAGACTGCTTTTGATAAATCGATTTTTATTTATTTTTTGCCATTTTAATGGGCACAAAAAAGTCTTACTTTTAGCAGTTTCCTGATAGTATGACAAATAGCTCTATTCTGCACAAACTCGTTTCATTGATGTTGTTACCGATGACGTAACGCCGTGCTCCAAATTGCCACTACAGTGCAAAGTAAGCACAGACCTGCCGCTGAACCTCACCTATTACACTAACGACACAAGTTACTCCTGTAATCACAACCGATCGCTAATCCATTCCCCCTTTGTCCAGCGCTCACGGAATACGTTTCAGGCTCATTTCATTGCTCCACTTAACATCTTTCTCTGCGCCTCCATTGATTCTCTAATTATCGCTGATGGTGAAAAAGGGCTCTAGTTTGCCGGAGTTATCAGGTGCATTGACTAAACAGTAGATCTTTGTCTTCAACACTGAGTTTTGTTGTAACTCAGATTTTTTTCACCGCTCGATGAGTTACCTGCCTACATGTGGGCTTTGTGTATGCATGTTTGAGCAATCCTATTCACATGGTTGTCTTCTCTACAGCTTAAAACCTATTAAACCCGAACCAAGCACCTTTCCTCCAGTTTGGCTTTACCCAAATCTAAAAGCTTCTTGCAAAAAACAGCGACATATTGGAAACAAAAAAAAAATGAAATGAAAACGAGGATCAAACGCAACAAAAAATGTGACAAAAGAGCAATAGAAAAACGCAAGGATTGGCTTTCAAATGAGGCATTACACTGGCCTATAGGCTGTAAGCTTTTAGATTTGGGTAAAGCGGAGCTGGAGATAATACATTTGGTTAAGGCAGGGGTTAAGAGGTTAAAATGCCCTTTCTCACCTGCTGATGTCATGAGGCGGTATCCTCCCTAATTCCAATCTCAAATTGCCTTCACTACAACGCATGTTTTGCCATTTGTTTTACCCTCATACACTACAAGCTAAGTTTAGCATCGATGTATCCCTTAATCCAGGCTATGAAACTTTACATGCAAATGCTAAGGTATCCAAAGGTCTCACCAAAAGGTTTCAGGCCATTGCCCTTTTTGCCCCCGTGCGCATTCATTTGCATTAAAAGGCCAGACGAGGGAGTCCTAAAGAGTCCTAATGAGTATATATAATAGGACTGGAATGAATGCCAGAAACACAATGGTATAGAGTTGGTGCCACTTCTCTGTAAAAGTTGTGGTAATTTCCCCAAATTAGTTTTATTACAAGTTTTTTTTTTTTTCCGGGGGAGGGGGGCAAGAAAAAGTTGCGGTTTAAAGTTATGAGAGAGACAGAAAGTGGCACCTCTGAGGCAGGAAAGTACATGATTTGTCAGCAAACTGCGGGCGCTGCCGATTCACATGTATCATAAATACAGCAGAGCACTGCAGGCCGCGGCGGGGCTAACAATCACATCGTGGAGCGAGAGGGTGAATATAGGCAGGCGGCGCGCGATGGCGGCGGCTCAGGGGAAATTGAAACTTTTGAAATGTGATGCTGTGCGTGTGTATAAGTTCGATGGGTTCGGTGACTGTGAGTGTCTTCATTTCATTACATTTTTGACAACTCAGAAAGAGATTGCCTCTCCGTGTTGTAATTTCAAACTGTTGTGCGGTAAAGAAAGAGGGGGATTTTGATATATGTTGAGAGCCGCTTTCACAAAATTATAAAGCCTATAGCCTGGCTCTTGCTGCCTATGTTTTCTTGTGACAGCCTTTTTGCACTTGCCTAAGCTGAACGTGGCATATTTGAATCTAAAGGTTGGAGGCAGTTTGATATCACTCTGGTATTTTTTGAGTAATAACGTTGAGTTCTCATTAATCATTTTTAACAGAAGAAAAGTCCCTGTAGTTAGAGGAGAATGTGCCGAATCAGCAGGAGTTGGTTGTCAAAACGGCCACGGGGAACAGGGCAGATTAGCTCAGACAGACAGAAAAAAACTTAAAACTCTTGAGTGCACAATTATGCTGCTAGTCACAACCCAACCGGACACTATGCTTCTGTGATACCATAGCGCAAACTCAGGACCTTCAGAATGAACTCACTGAGCTTTAATTATAGGCCTGTATGTTGGTACAGAGAGAGACTGTAGGTGTATTGCGTATGAGACTCTTTCTGCTTTCAGATTGGATATTTGTCTCAGATATAGTGGACTTAAAGAGCTTTATATTATGTCAAATGTTGTCTTGTACCTGTAGTTTTTTTGTAATTATACTCGTACTATTAAAATACATATTTGATCTGAGCGTGTTTACCTCACATCTGGGGAAAAGTATTTACAAAAAAAAATCCTACAAACCCAACCCTTTAATCATCGTCTCCGTCATTGTTTATGCAACTCAAATATCGAGCTGCAGAGCCTGAATGGCCTCACGCTCCAATCCATTACCCTGACCGATAGTTAGTGTTATTGATATAATGTCAGGTGAAGCATTCCCAGCACGAAGCCCGATAACCTCTTCCATTGACCTGTCGATCTCCAGTTGCACACGCCTCCGCTCGTCTGCTTCTTCCTGCTGCGCCCCGACCTCTGACCTCCAACCCGGCCCGTCAAAGCTTGCTAATGGACTGATGAGCCCGGCAGACTGACCATGCAGACTAAACAAAGGCCTCCCCGTTGGTGTAACGGAGAACACCGGCTGCAGGGAAGTGAACAAAAACATGTGATGGATAATGGCAGGGTTAGGTTTGCAAACGTAAGAAAAACACATAGAGTGAAGACGTTAAAGCCCTAGATATGATTGGATGAGGGGTTGGATAATATACAATACTCCAAAGAAATAAAGGAACACTGACATAAACGTTGGCGATGACTTTTGATCTTTGATGTAACTATTTCTGCATCTATCGTCATGGTAATGCCCAACAAATGGACACTTCTCTGAACATTCTTGTTCGACTGAACTACAATTTGGCAAGTCTTGCCTGGTGACTGTGAGTCATCTTTAACAACTGTGCCGTGTTTTCGACCCACTTCAACATTGGGAGAGTAAGTGTCTTTCGATAGAACCAGTAAGGCATTAGTGCGGCTTTAATTGGTCGGGGATTCTCTCACAAGTTTGTTTTCTGTTTCACCTGTTTGTGAAAGTGATAGTGATAGTCTGTAGGATTGCAAATTAAGTAGAGAGAGACGTATTCTCAAAAGTAAGTTTCAAGTCCCACCCTCTTCCCTCTCAATTGGACCTTGCAGGCCGGTTCACAGGAATGCTCGTCTCATTGGTTAAAGCGATGGCACCGGGGATTCTGATCAGTTGTCCTACTGAGATTAAGAATCTCTTTTACAGGGGAGTCCTGGCCCCAAACCTAAACGGAGATCATGCAAACACCAGACAGAAAGGCCCCTCCCGGCCTGGGAATCAAACCTGAGACCTACTTGCCTTGAGGCACAAACGCTGCACCACTGTGTTGCCCAACCTTTTTTTTTTTTTTTTTTTTTTATATATAATAAATCTGTGTGGATCACTGTGAGAGTGACCTACGGGAGAAGCAGTGGAGCCACAGTCAAGCTGAAAGGGAAACTGCTTATTGATTCTCGCCAGTTTACTATATACTGTATTTATTTCTTCTCTCTGGCTCATAGTATGCATGCAATGTAATGTTGGATTGTTAGATGCTTTCTAAATGCTTTACAAACAACAGATGCAATGTGTGTGTTCTCAAAGCGATCTGAGGCCAGGATACCCGTGGGCCCATCAGACTATGGTGAAAAAGGTGACGTTTTTAAGATTGCAAGACCTTTGTAAGTGTGTTTGGTGGTGGTCTATGATGCTGGAGCCTGGAGGCATAGTTTGTCTGCCAAGTTAGTCTACTCCATAGCGACTGTTTTTCAGCATTTGTTTATTGCTACTTGTGTTAAGTCTGAGTGATGAAAGAACAATCATTAATACCCTTTCACCATAACAAATAAAAATAAATCCCTTACAATGGACAGACCAAGACGTGTACTGAAACATCTTTTTTTTGTGCTCTCTCCAGACAGAATGGCACAGGCCTCAAATTGGGACGAAAAATAATCTGACGGAATCCAACAGCCCATTTTTAGGCTTGACTTCTCGTAAATCGCTCAGAGACTTGAATTAAAAAAGGATTAGGAGCTGAGAATTAGGGGGATTATAGCGGCTTCTCTGCCCCAGTCGCAAATCCATAGTTGATGTGGTAAAAAAAATAAAAATAAAACGATTGGAAAGTGGAGATAACTATACACCTTATATTAACAAGGCTTGTGAGCCAACTCTTCTCTTCACACTTCACTGACCACAGAAAGCACATCGTAAATTGGACTGTATTTTTTTCACATGTTGCCGGAAAAAGATTCGGATTACCAAGCCCGAGTCGCATTGATGGTCAAACTTCACTCGAGAACAGCTTGAATCCCTCTCTGAGCCAAATTGATCTTGACGACAGGCGATCTGCTTCAATATTACATTACCCGCGAGTTTGTCCAAAAAAAAAACAAGCGTAATGTCAACAAAAGATATTGATCTAAAGGTTCCACTCCATTGCATGTAAACATAGGCGCTTGCGAAAGCAGCGGGGGGGTCATTGACAAGCGCGCACAAGTGGCGGGCGGGCCGTTTCCCGATGGGAGGGCGAACTGTTTGACTTGTTTGGTTGCTCGGGAGACAGAGGGGCTTTCGCTGCATGGGTGGGTGGGTGAATGTGGGTTACCGGGCGATAGATAGAGCCAGTTGCCTTGACAGAGAAACTGGGCAAGGCAACGGGACATTTGCTGGCAAGTGGGTTCCAGGAAGGGAAGTGCCAAACTGGGCATTGGACCAGAGCTAAGTACCACAAACTTCCCTGGCAGGTTGATAAGTAACGTGAGCGGAATTGGAAGGGAGTGGAGACCAAGATAGGCTAATAGGCTTTTAATGTGGTAAGAATAAGTTGGGATCATGTTGATTGAAGGACGATCCCTTGGGTGAGGCGAACGAGTCTTGGCAGTAAAGTTTTGGAGGTCAGAGTGTACTTGTCGGCACATTGGCGGCACGGTAGCGCAGTGGTTAGCTGTCTCGCTTCACAGCTAGAAGGTCCTGGGTTCGATTCCCTCCTGGACCGGGTCTTTCTGTGTGGAGTTTGCATGTTCTCCCTGTGTCTGCGTAGGTTTCCCCTACCACCAAAAAACATGTACAATAGGCCAGGATGAATGATGTGTGTGTGAATGCATGATGGTGGTCAGAGGGACCGTTGGCGCAGATGTGTGCAGTAGGGTGACCAGATGTCCCAGTTTACCCGGGACAGTCCCAGTTTTGAGCCCTCTGTCCCATGTCCCAGTAGATTTCTCCAAAACCATTGATTTGTCCCAGTTTTATGCAAGCTCTGTCCCAGGTGTCCCGGTTTGTCACCAGTACCATGCCTGAAGCAGCTATTTTACTTAAATGTAATGACTTCTGGCCACAGATGCGTCAAATACGACGTTTGCTTATTGACTGAACCAATTAAACAACAAAAAGTCTATCATCTCGATTCTGATTGGTCCAGTTAATGGAGATTAGACTTTTATAAACAAGAAGTTTGACCATTCAACGTGGGTGCAAAAAGTCTTAATTTGACTTGTCCCCCAAAACCCCCATTGTGTCCCGGTTTTTATGTTGGAAAATCTGGTCACCCTAGTGTGCAGTTGTGACAGCGCTTCTGTCAGTCTCCCCCAGAGGAAGCTGAAGCTCCTAACGTAGTTTACCACCACCGAGTATGGAGTGAATGTAAAATGCTCTCATGTAAAGCGCTTTGTGACCATGTCTGTGAAAGGTGCTATATAAATAAAGATCTTCTTCTTCTTCTCGTCAGTGCAGGCCAACTTCAGACATAATTGTTTATCATGGGGCTTCACCAATAATACAAACCGAACACGAGCACAACATGAAAGGCCGGCTCTGGGATTATGGTGGTCTAATGCAAGATTTTGTAGGTGGCACAACAAAAGATATAATGTTCATACTGTTTACTTTTTATCTTTTAGAGCAGGGGTCCCAAACTTTTCAGGCCATGACCCCCAAAAACTCTCAACCCACAACTCGGGACCGCCTTCGGTAAATGAAGATAAGTAGTTATCCCAAGTTTGGGAGCAGGACCACATCTTCCGGTTGCCGGCGTTTTTTTACTCATTAATTGTCCGTGAGAGTAAATACTACACTGACAGAAAAGACAAAGGGAGAGAGAGATATTGTACATCTAATTACACAATAGAGATCATTTTTTTCACTCAAACTTGGCTGTAAATACTGTTTAAATGGCGCTAGCCCACATTTAGCTTTGCCCGTTAGCCTGTTAGCTTCTTTTTCGTGACTAAGGGCCATACCGCCTTTGCTCTGCCCGATCCCGTCAGACCTGGGAAGCTAAGCAGGGAAGGGCCTGGTCGGTACTTGGACGGGAGACCGTTTAGGAACACCAGGAAGCCTCGCGAATGTAGTGAGTGAGTGAGTGAGTGAGTGGTTGGTGGTGGTCGGAGGGGCCGATGGTGCAGACTGGTTGCCTCGCTTCCGTCAGTCTAACCCCAGGGCAGCTGTGGCAACAATAGTAGCTTACCACCACCGAGTATGGAGTGAATGAATAATGCAATTTAAAACGTCTTTGAGTGTCCAGAAAAGCGCTATATAAAACCGATGCATTATTATTATTATTCCATTAGTGTGTATTGGTGACTCCGACCCGGTGGTAGGCAAGTTGCAATTGCAGTTTTCTGGCCAGAGACACCAGGATAAGATGAAAGACCCCCCAATCTTCCATTAACACTTGTATTACCCCCAGAGGGACTACGAAAAGAAAAAAATACATAAAATTAACAAATGTAAGAAACGAAAAAAGTCTTAATATTATCTTGCGACCCCAATTTCAGTTTCCTGCAACCCCCCAGATGGTCGTGACCCCCACCTTCCCACTGTTTTAGGGCCCATTTTGATATATCCCAAAACAATGTGTATATCTTATGTCTACAAATAAAGAGTAGCATTCCGTTTAATTTGAACAATGAGGACTTTCTAAACAAACGTAACGGTTTATGTCAGGATCAAGTCTGCATCAATATGAAGTGCAGCCACTTATGTTTTGTGTACATAACATTAACACACGCCTTACAGAAAGAATGTCCCGGGTTCGGATTTCCAGGCCAAGCACGTTCTCTCTGTGTCTGCGTCCTATGGGTGCTCCTACCCCGATCAGACATGTGGGTTCAGAGCTCCCCTGAAAAAGAGAGTCCGAAATTGTCTCCTAGTGGAACAATACAGTTTATAAGCCTCCCCAAGAAAAGTGAAAACACGCCTCAGTTGCCACTAAACACTCAAAGATGGAAATAAAACTGTTATAGATTATGGCAATGTTTGTTTATGTCCGTGTTCGATTTAGACGTGACATTGAGACACAAACACTAAAAACATGAAATAATACTATAAAACGAGCCAAAGTTGTAGAGCGCGGCGGTGTGCATGCTGCTTACACTGTGTTCTTGGGGATCGATACATATCTCAACACGGAACAAGAATGTGTTGAGGCCTTGCACTTTTCCCCCTCACCAATTAGCTGAGTCGTTCAAACTGGATCTAATGATAATTGCCGCGGCGGCAACGCCTCGCACAGACACTAATAGCCCTCCCTTTAATAAATCACAAAGGGCAATCCCTCTTCCATTACCTTCAATCACACTCACCACAATCGCACGCCATTAAAATCCCAGGCTTTTTAGAACATTCAGGAGGACAGTAACTTAATTCAGTCAGATTTTGATACTGCAAAGTGCCTTACACTCTGTGTGGTAATCATTTCAATTGTGTGCGAGATTATGCCGGTGTTATACGTATTGGCATTGAAAGACGTTGATCGTTATTTAGAATAGCTTGCACAACAGCATATATACTTAATTAATTGGCATCATCTTTGCCATTAGGCTATTAGTTATCTCTACCACATGAGGAGAAGAGAATCAACTAAGAGTGTGGTGTTTGTGCTTGTATTTTAATTGAAAACTGGTAAATTTACGACCTCCGACTGGGATATTTTAGACCTCTGATCTCCGATGTCCTAGAGTGAATATAATACGCCTTTATTAGTACCAAATATACAGAAACAATCATCTTTTTTTATGTAAAGCACGGTGACTTAGGGCATCGACCAAACAAATTCATAGCCAAAAGAGCAGCTTAAATAAATATACCATAAAAGCCTTTTAAGCCCCACTTTATCAACAAATATTTCATTTACTCTTCTCTGAATACCTTCTCCCCTTTCCTTTATACCAGCCGCCTTTATGCTGAGGCCAGCTCCTCTTTTTCTCAGATTATTAGCTTTGACCTTTGCGTGTCGGGCTCCAGCTGATACGGAGCCAGAGACACTCGTGTGCCAGAAATAAAGGGGGAACACATGTTGCATTTTATGAAGAGTCCCGCTGCGCAATCAACTTATACTGAGACACCGAGACTAATACTGTACAGGCCTGTGGGGACAGCAGAACCACGCCAGGCTCTCCACACACTCCCCTCCACACCCTGACGCTCTCCCCTGGCCTCCTCGTGAACCGTCTGTCTGTGTATCACACCAGCTCCTCCATCGCTCACTTGTTCCGTTCACATCTTTATTCAGACGGACAATTCCAAACATGCATAAAGTAACATTATGACCACAAACAGGTGAAGCGACATGTTATATCTATATTATTTGAGTGCAGTGTCATCACGGGACCTGGTATGGCATACTATGGCGTGAACTTTGTCCTCAGTTGATGTGTTACCAGCGGAACATTGACAAATGGCCAACATTGTGATATGTGATAGCAATCTAGAAAACGAATAAGAATGTCTATCTATTAAAATATCTGTCTTATTCTGAACTGTGGACCTGTATCCTCAGTGATTGAATAGCCTGGGCAGCCGGAGTAGTCTGGACACAAAGCTACGTGAAGCAGCTTTTAGCGGAAGCGGGACTTAAGATTAGTAGCAAAGGGTGTGACATAGTCAGAGCGACAGAATCAAACACGGTACCGCAGTAACGGCTCGGAAGAAGAGTCTGGCAAATTTTCCTCAAAAACACTCCACTGAAATTCATGTAAAACATTTCTTTAATTGCCAGGACTTCAAAACAATTAGCATGAGCTACAAGACCTAGCCGTAGCCTAACATTGCATCAAGCAATGAGGACGCTATCAAGACAAAACAGCGCTCGCCCAGTGAGCCGCTCTGATTGGCTCAGTTGACTTGATCAATTCTACAGAAACGTCACCCCTGGAGGGGCCCAGACCCGCTTTCTTTTGTCTGGCTGCTCAGGCCAGTGATTAAAGGGTAACTATGCCAAATGCAAAGGAAACATTTTGGAGAATCAAATACAAACTTCTGACAGGAATATCCCAGGCATTTGATTCAAAGAAGAAAGTGGTGACCACTGACAGGTGATGCATGTGAGAAGTGAAGAGTGGCATGTGTGGTCTAATCCCACAGATGACTTACTGCAGTGCTAAAGATATTATTACAAGCCCTGACGAAGCACACAGAATACACCATGGAACAGGATGTATCGGGGTTGCAGGTTGTCATAACACTTAAATGCACTTGATACCAAATACAGACATGTGGTCGTGGTAATCCTACTTCGACGTAAAGTGACTGCTCTAAGCCTGCCCGTATTACGCTGTATGAAATATGACAGCCCGGTGCACTTGTACACGTTCATGATTGGGTCACCTCTACTCCTACCCACCACCTCAATGATAAGTCGTAGTCCTGGGAGTAGTGTCCTATAGCCTCTTAGGTCGTTTCTGCCTCCTCAGCAACTAAAGGCTATTCAGTCATCGACTGGATTGTTACAACCATCTGACGGTGCAAACGTTCACTTCCTCTCCCCATTAACAGCTCACAGCACTAGATACAACCCGGTACTGGACACGGTCTTCTGCTTTGACAGTGTGTACCTGGCAAAAAAATGTAAAAGTGGTCCATAACTGCAGTGAATCATTTGTACAAGTGTGCAATTTAAATGAGCAAAGCAGTCTTTCATCAGCATGGTGATGAGAGACTGCTCTTGAGTATGGAATGTTTCCGGTCCCGTTCATTTGGGAATGATTCAAACTAAAGTCGTTTTTCTGACAACTCCTAACAATGTGTGCAACTTCCAAGCACCTTTGTCAACTGAATTAAAGCCGAGGCCCATTCAGATCTATCATATTTTTATTATTTTTTTATGGTTGTGGGGCGGAGCGGTTTTAAAAATAGAAAGTACCTATTTTCTTTTCCGGGGGAATGCAAACTCTCTTTTTGATATTCTGTAAAATTACTTGGACGTCTCAGTGTGTAAAACATAGGCTAGTTATTTTACCTTTAATTACACTAAACCCATGCATCACTAGTGAGAACCTCAGTCACAAGAGCTCGGAGTAGAGTGGCTGCTCCTCCATGTCGAGACGAGCCAATCGAGGTATTTCGATGTTTGTTCCGGATGCTTCTCAAACAAAGGAGGTATTTTGGACGCATCCTATCGATAGGAGGCACAGAGGAAGACCTTGAGATCTCCCTGGAACAGCTGGAGAAGAACCAAATATATGAAAAGAAAACATCTTCCTAAATACCTAAAAATGAAGTCAAGTATACATCACGATCAACATACATTTATCAAATCTAAACATGCAAGAGACGTTTAAAATAACTCTATGATTCACTATGGCGTGCAGAGCATTGTTGAGTGTGGTATGGAATTGTGTAAGGTAGATCGTGCACCTACATACATGGATAAGTCCATACATGTTGAATCGTCTGCATCTCTTCAGGTATTTCTAGCATTGGTTTATATACCTGTCAAACACACGCGGGTTAAACGGGGTGGATTTTTCACAGAACCCGTCGGTCTACGGAGCAGCAGAATGTGCGACGCTCAAAGCAGCAGTCTATGAAAAGGAATTGTCAGCGGCTGCGCCACGTTTCCTCCCCTCACATCCTACTTCCTTCCAGAATCCTCCTCTCTGAGAAGACTGGAGAATACAGCAGTTTGAGTTTGACTGTGTGTTTGTGTTTACCCAGCTCTGATCTCCAGGAAAAGTCTCCCTGCTACGCTTCCTTATATTTCCTTCTTTTGTGTTTGATATATTTGGCCCACTTTTGGTATTCTCATGGGAAATGTTGTCAAATGGGCTCCGTGTTTGTATTGTATTTTTGGTTATGTAAACCCAACGCAGCTCTCACAAACTTTGAGGGTTTCTCAAATAATTAGCAATTTGATTTTTTAATGTCCTCCCCATTTATTTTGCATGTTTCTTATGGATGTTGCTGCCCACTTGCCAAAAACATCAGACAATTGTCCCATAATGTTTAAGAAGTGTGTGATCTCTAATGCATTAACACACGGTGGTGAGTTTTCATGTACGTCCCATGTCAAGATAATCCGGTTTCCCATACCACTTACAACATACTAAAGGTATGTTCCCCCCAGAAAATGAGATTTTTAATCTAACTGGGGCTTTTCTGGTTAAAAAATATTTATATATATATATTCACACACACACAAATAAATACACTATAACAGTTCCAGGTCCAATAATATTGACCTTTCCTTCAACTTTTCCATTGCAAAGTTTCTTACTGCAAAGTTTGAATTTCATATACTTGTTTATTTGTCTAAACACACCTAAGTCCCCTCCCTACCGGGCTAAACAGACTTTACTGCTAATCCCACTCATCCAGTACCCCACTCGTCTACTGTAGTAGCGGGGCTTTGTGGCCCAGCTTTTTTTAGCCCGCTGAGAATGTCAACGGATTTTTGCTGCTAAGGCCAAAACAGCTGCCGCCACAAATAGCTGAATAAGGCCTCCCTTTTAATATCAACATCAACGCGGTGTCACTCAGGAAATTCTCGAGGTTAAGACAATAGAAAGTGAACATAAATTACAGTTTATACGAGGTGTGGTGCGGTTCTTGACACTTGCTCCCTACTTTTGTCTGCAGTTATCCTCCTCCTCAATCCCATTCACACATAATATACAGTATAAACTTCCTGTGCCAACTTACTGGCACGGGGCCCATCTCTGTCAGCTCCGGGTCTGCAAGCCATTTTCCTCTCAGACCGAATACTTGACCTACAAAGTGGCCGCTATATATGAATGGAATTGAGTGCATTTTGCCAAAGAGAATGTCATAAAGCTATTCTCCTAATGCATAAGTCCATTTCCTGAGGTGCAGCTCGCTTGGCACACAGAGTATCCACTGCAACTCCGTGTAGCGCCGTCTCCCACACCTCGCCTTCCTCTTCACATGCACTGTCATCTATCATAAACCTAGATTTACTGAGATTAATCTCATGGCTGCATGGGATGTGGGTCCTAGTCCTTGGTCATTTTTTATTGTTGAGGTTTTATTAGTGGACAAGGGCAGGCCATGAAGAAGAAATACTGTCAGAGTCATTGTGTTCCATGGAAGCTTACGTAATTGTAAATAACACTTATAAAAACTACATTCTATTTTGAATCTATTTGTGAAGATGAACCAATATCCAACCTTTTTGAGCAGGGCATGGACTTTTTTCTCCCCATACAGTGCTTACAATCATACCCAGTTTACTCACGATGCAGTAATAGTAATAGTATGGATGAAAGGATTTTAATGGCTGTTTTATGCTTCATAGTGCTAAATGGAGACTAGCATTAGCATTATTGTTATGCCACTTTTTTTATTTCTTGTCGTCTTCTGTGCCTGTTCTGTTCCTTTTTGTTTTTTACTTATTGATTTGTTTGTCCTTTAACCAGGAAAGCCTCACTGAGGTTTCAGAATCTCATTTTCAGGGAAGTCGTAGCCCAGGGGACGAACCTTTAGTGGTTGAGGAAACCGCAGCAGCCAGAGGAAACCTACGTAGACAAAAGGAGATGACCATGGAAACTTGGATAACTTTCAGAGTTCATCTGGTCAGACACTAGGATTTGAGATACACATATTGAAAGTCTTTACCTGGTCCTCAGAAGAATGGGCTTGCAGATGGCGGCTGAAACATGTGAAGGCAAAGATTTTCAACAATACTAATCCTAGTGTCTGACGGCGTCTACCCCTTATTCCGACAACCCTCCATTTAGACTGGGGTGGGGGGGAATGTAACTCAATAACTCAATAACGTTGAGATTGTCTGGGGCAGAACCTGCTGATGGTTCTACGTACCTGTTTTAAAACTCGGGGAGATCGATCATACAAAGCGCCCTGATTTTAGAATGAACTCCCACTCGACTTGCGCTCTCGAGACTCTGTGGACGTCTGTAAAAAGTGCCTAAAAACACATTTATTTGCAAAAGCATTCTAGTCCAACCGACTCACGCTGCCACTGATTGTCGGCATTTGTTGTGTTTTTAAGATATTTTCCTTTCTGTTTTTACTGTGAAGCACTTTGTGACTTTGTGTCTGTGAAAAGCGCTATACTTTATTTTTAAACTTTATTTTTCGATCCAGGACCCACTTCTTGCTGTGAGGCGAGAGCGCTGACCAATGCACCATAATGTCACATAATACCCTGGCTTTTTAGCGCACCTCACAAATAGGGAAAACAATAAAAAAACCACTGACAGAACAATCTTAACCAACATTATTACAGTGGACGCAGGTATGATAGAAATGAGAAACATGATTTGAAGATTATAATTTTGAGAATTGCGATTATTATCATTGTTATTATGGTGATGATAATATATGTATAATAAATATGTGCGCTAGTAATGTATGTGTATGTATACGTCTGTATGTGTATATATATCTAAAACACTATGACTACTTAAACAATAAGTAAATCAATAGAATGGTGACCAGAATGGGAATATAAGCAATGACAGAAATCACAAACTTTTCTATTTTCGCTCTATGTTTTTCATACTTGTAAGTTGTCTCGTAAGTCTCATCAGATTTTCAACCTATGACATGCAAAAGCTTCGAATGATCAATGCTGCTAATCAATAATTGTATTTTGTATATTGGGTGGGCGCTCATAAGCTTTCTTGCTTCGGCCCACTCCTTTTGAGTTATTATTTCTTTTTCTTTTTTCATTGGTTTTGTGTGATAATGTAAATGTAATGATGTAAATATTGTACATAATAACTCATTGTAAATAATAGCTCAAATTAAAAAATAAAATAAAATAAATAATACAACATAACAGACTTAAAGTGGAGAAATGGAGCAAGTCTGATTCCACAGATAGCTTTGTTTTTCCATAGTTTTTCCCTGAAGAAATCCTAGTTGATTTGGACAGAGTTACTTGAATGAAACTTTACAGAGCCTGGATGAGCTCAGAGCAGAGTTGCTACAACCTCAGAAGTTGAAAATGTCATTCGCTCTTCTACCTGTTAAGCTCCACTCTTTGGAGAAACTCGCTCGCAGACGCGGGACCGGCACTATTATCTGGTCACATTTCCCGCAGATGAGCTTCAAGAAATCTGGGAATCCTCCCGAACGCAAACCACATTCGCAGCCTTTTGACAGATGGTGTCACAAACAAAAGATGGCAGTGAAACAGTTGAGCGGGCAGTGGCATCTTTTGCTCGGGGGGGGGGAGTCTTCACACTGTCCAAAATCCAAACGCTGGACCTTCTCGCTGCATGATAGTGACATGCACAAAAAGAATCAAACGATTAGTTAGTTCACCTCTCATCGCAGTCGCCGACGTAGATTTGTCCTGAGGGGTTTACAAGAGGTTTAGGATATGTTTTTTTTAAAGCTACTCTAGCTATCTCTCATAAAAGAAGAAATAAAGTATTTTGTTCCTATATAAAGGTGAAAAGTGCACTTACCTTTCACAGACACTGTATCTTTACAATTGGCCATAACCATTTTATCTCCCTACAGCTTCCCAGTCTGGTTTCCTCCGGAGGCCAAAGGAATCCACTTACATACTGGGTGTTATTCTTCACGTCAGGTGAAGGCGCACCCTCAGCAGACGGAGAAAAAGGAACATTTGTCTAGATTAAAAGCAATGAAATTAGGTTCCTGAAGCTGCCATGACATTTGAGCAACATCGCCGGGGGGGGGGGTTTGCACGCCTGTCCGCACATAACAGCGTTTTCTTTGCGTAACAATCTCCGTCAGAATCACCTGTGACAAACATTACTCACGCAGACAGCTGGATCTGCTTTCCGACATGAAAGTAAATTGATTTCACACGTCGAAAATGTTATCAGAATTGTATTAACGGGAACGAATCCTCTAACCAAATTGTTTTTAGATAAGTAGTGGAAGTGAAGAACATCATTATCGTCTCACCTTTCGAAATGAGAGGAACGAATGGAAGATTAACAATGCGGACAGTGTGGGCAAGCTGGCTCGGTCACGATGACATTTTTCTTTCTTTTCTGTTGCCGTACCTGCAGGGGAAGATATAACCGCGCTCTCAAATGACGGTTGAATTTTTTTTTTGTCATTAGCCTAGTGGTTAGGCTGCAACACTTACCCTGGAGTTTACTTCCTGCCTTTGAAATTTTTTTGTCCAGTGTTTGTTCCTACTCCTCCTCGCCCCCTTTTATACTGAGCTGTTCTATACAATACTATACAATCTGAAAACACAAACGTACAATCAGCCAGATGTGTGTTGTAGTACGGGCAGTTTTATGCAGAATTCCAAAATGTTTGAGTTTGATGGGCGTTGTCACATGTTCGACACCTCAAAAACGTCTATTTAGCAGAATATGGCGGACCTTGAGGAATAAGGATGTCTCTCCTCTGCGGCTATGGACTGCTGTTTTTGCATGTGTCAGTTCCCCCCGGCTAATTACTGCGATGATTGTGGGTAATTATATCTATTTTATAACTCGAGCACAGCATGTACTTTTATCCAAACAAGATGCTGCATTATTAGATGTTCTGACTGCATTCAATCAATCAATGGTTTTGTATAGCCCAATATCACAACAGGAGTTGCCTCATAGGGCTGTAACAAACATTAAGGTAATAAAACAGAACAGTAAATAAGACAATGTAAAGTTCCGGTGAATCAAATATCCAGGCAAACATAATGTCCAAATAAGCGTCAGCAGTGGGTGGCGACGAGCAGTGGGTGGCGACGAGCAGCTCAGGTGTCCCCTGTCCTTAGACTCTCCAGCCCGGCAAGGAAAAACTCAAAAACCCAGTGGGAGAAACGAGAAACCTTGAGGAGAACCACAGAAGGAGAGATCCACTCCCATGGACGGACAGGCTATAGAGACCCAGGGCCGAAGGAGTCCCTCAGTAGACGGGCCAAGATCACAGACCGTCCAGTCCTTGTTGTCAGTAGGCAGGGTTCCTCCGTTCAGCCGGGTCCCTCCGTTCAGCCGGGTCCCTCCGTTCAGCCGGGTCCCTCCGTTCAGCCGGGTCCCTCCGTTCGATCTAGACAGGCACTCCCAAGGGGGAGTGGGACAGGAGACACCATGTGAATAGTAATGAACAGACTACAGATGAAATAAATATTGTATCATAGTAAGACAAAGGTTGCAGTAAGAAGAAGAAGAGGATAGCGCTCAGTGTACCGTACTTCCCACAGCAGAGTTTCTCCTAAAGCAGCTTTACTTCAGGCTGTGGGTTAGAGCTTTACCTAACTGACCTGATCATAAGCTAATTCGAAGAGGTACGTTTTGAGCCTAGTCTTAAATGTAGGGACTGTGTCTGCTTCTTTAACGTGAGCTGGGAGTTTATTCCATAAAACCGGAGCTTGGTAGCTAAAGGCTCTTCCTCCTACAGTGATTTTGGAGACCCGAGGAATCACTAGTAGCCCTGAGTTTTGAGAGCGGAGTGCTCTGGTTGGCCGATATGGAACGATAACGTCTTGAAGATAAAGCGGAGCCAAACCCTTTATGGCTTTAAATGTGAGGAGCAGGATTTTAAATTTGATTCTAAACTCAACAGGAAGCCAATGGAGAGACTTTAGCACAGGTGTAATGTGTTCTCTTCTCTTTGTACGCGTTAACAATCTTGCAGCTGCATTTTGAACTAGTTGAAAACTTTTTAGGGAACTTTTAGGACACGCTGCTAGCAGGCAGTTGCAGTAGTCCAGCCTTGAGGAAACAAATGCATGAATAAGTTTTTCTGCATCACTCTTAGGTAGAATGTTTCGTATTTTAGCAATGTTGCGCAGGTGAAAGAACGCAATTTTACAAGCCTGGTTTATATGCGTTTTAAAAGAGAGGTCCTGGTCAAACAGAACTCCAAGGTTTTTTACTTTAGAGCTCGTTGATACGCTAACATTATCCAGGGAGATGATCTGCTGAGATAAAGACTCTCTCAGTTTTTGAGGACCTAAAATAATAACCTCGGTTTTATCAGGGTTAAGGAGAAGGTAATTTACAGTCATCCAGGTCTTGATGGCTTTTACGCAGGAACTAAGTACATTCTTGTACAGACTGCTCTCTCATACGAATGTGCCATGTCATTTTTGTTGTTGTCTCTTTTAACTTTCAGCTGCTTCTAGTGCAAAAGTTTAGCGCTGATGATTTTTTTTTTTGGGGGGGGTGTTATTCACAGCGAGCTTAGGCATTATTTTGGGGCAACCTGTCAGGATCAATCGGATGCCAGCGCAGCGCCCAAGGTCCCATCTTCATAATTGCGTGTACCCAGTCGGCGGCACACGCAAACTCCACACAAAAGAAGCCAAGACGGTCCTGCGAGCTGAGACCGAGCCACCGGGCCACTACGTCATCGTCTCAGGGGGGGGGGCCAGATGCCGGTACAACTCGATAGACGACGAAAAATTTAAAAAAAAAAAATAATAATAATAATTGTGACACACATGTGCGAAGAAAAACGCAACAAAAAAGCAAAAATAAAAACAACAAAAAAGTGACAAAAAGCGATGAAAATTTGGCTAAAATGCGACGACGATAACGGAACAAAAACATATCAATTTAGATGAGCTTCGTAGGTCTTAGCTTTCAAATGAGGCGTGTGCCAAATGAAGCTCCAGTCGGAAAGCTTTTAGATTTGGGCACAGACTGGGTTAAGAGGTTAATCCTGTGCCTGAAAGTCTTTACAACTGACTACAATTATAGCCTCACCAGTTTTGGACGCCATTATGGGGGATAACGTTACTGTAAATGATTTAGATTGACGGAAGACATTCAACTTTATGCCAGTTTTTTGTTTTCCTATTGATCAACCGAGGCCAGATCAAAGCAGATATTATTTTGACACAATTCCCAAGTGTCCATCGCCCTCAGTTTTAAACTAAAGCTCCATTTATACAATGCCTACCATTTTAAAATTGCCTTTTAGATAGTTAACAGATCAATTCTCAAAGACAGCTGATATTTGGCTTGGTGGCCTGTTTAAAGTATAATTAATAAATCAAAAACTGTAGCTCGTTTGCCCAAAGTACACCTAAAAAAAAAAAAAAAAAAAAAAATTATGTATGCATCACAAAGTTGCACAAAAGCAATGCTGCTGTCTTCAATTTTCCACTCATGGTTCTGCATAAAACGTTTCCATCCTTTTTAGTCTGTAGAAAAGGTTCCGGACAAAATGACTCGGCGAAATGAACATGATTAAACGTGACAAACAAGAGTCTCTCTGAAGGGGAGGACGCGCGCTCCGAGAACAGGGAACGCGCCAGTCAAGGACACGTCCTGCTTGGACTTTTTGTCACTCGTCCAAATTTCCGCACTCGAGAGCGTAAGTGCGAATAAATCAGCGTGTGTTTGTGTGCGCGGAGACATCCGGCGGCGAGAGGGCGCGCAGTCATTCTTCAGAGCTGTACCAGACGGACTTTGAGTGAGGAGTCATCCATCATGTCCGCCCCCCTTCTTACCTGTATTAGCTCCCCCTGTCCGCACTGTCCCGCCGCTGTGGACGAGAGTGCTATTGCTAATCTATCAGGACCTGATGCACGGCAAAAACGCAGCGTCATTCTCCTAAAAAAAATTAAAAATTAAAAAGGGACCATTAAGTGATCATTAAGTTAAAAAAAAAAACGTTATTCCTCATTTAAACATATTTAGATAGAAAGGTACAATACATTTTTGTTTTATTTTATGACTTCGCTATGGTACAATAGCGCTCCCCGTTCACAGCAGGAAAGTCCATGGGTTCCTCTTCTTCTCCCTCCTCTCCTCCTCCTCCTTCCTGTCCTCCTCCTTCTTCTTCTTCTTCTTCTCTCTCCTCTCCTTCTTCTTGTTCCTCTCCTCCTCCTTCTCCTCATGCTTCTTCTCCTCCTCCTCCTCCTCCTCCTTCTTCTCCCTCCTCTCCTCTTCTTTCTCCCTCCTCTTCCTCCTTCTCCTCCTCCTCATTCTCCTCATGCTTCTCCTCCTCCTCCTCCTCCTTCTTCTTCTCCCTCCTCCTCCTCGTTCTCCTCATGCTCCTTCATCTTCTTCTCCTTCTCCTCCTTCTTCTCCTTCACAACAGCAGGTAAGTACAAGAAGATAGACGATAGAACATGATCTGCCTTTAGAAAAAATTGCAACTTTAAAAAAAAATAACTTAGTTTAGTTGAGTTTATTTGAGCAGTATACGTTCTGCTCAAAAGGAGGTGGTTGTGTTACACGCAGCCCCACTTCCATAAAGGACACATACGGGGGTCAAATGTCCCAACCTTACAAATAAAATATCTCTGACTTTGCAATTTTTGCAACTGCGACGTGTCCCCGCCCTCCGATTGAGTCGACCCCCCATCTGCGTTTTCTCCGATCTGGAAATGAAATATATTGAAATCCTCCCGGCAAACAGTCCATCTATCAGTCTCATTGCCTTATCCTCCCCGGTGCCCGACTCGTGTATATTCATTTAAACTTTGCGCTCCGTGCTGAATGCTAAACGCCTCCCAGACTCGCCCGCCACAATACACGGAGTAAAAGGCACGTCGCGTCGTGCGGTTGTGCACAAGGGCTGGCCGGTCGGTCCGCCGTTCCATTAGCCTGATGGAGTTTCTATTAAATTAGAAATCTCTCTCTCCCTCTCTATCTTTGTCTCTCTCCCAATCACATTAGTGCTCTTATCTCATTTACGGGGCGGAGGGCAGTGCAGGCCTCCGAGTTACGATCCGAAGGGAAGGACGAGGGGCTTGTAAATAAGGAGGGGACAGAGGATGTGCGTCTAGATCTATGTACGGACTGTGGCGGAGCATGACGGAGTGTGCGGGGGGGCGCTCAGGGGTGTGCGGCGAGGGGGTGAGCTCGTCATGGCTGGCTCAAATTGAGTTACACTATCAACGGCGTGAGTAGAACAAACATGGCCGCCTTTATTATGTCTCCCAATGTAAATTCGAGAGGGTAGAGGAGGTGACAGTCATACCAAAGGGCAATGTCAATAACTGTCTGTGTGAATGCCAGATATAAAATGCGACTGATGGTGCACACACACTGTTGTTTGATTTTAGGCGTCACTGGGGAAGTAGAACGTTTAGGGGTTAAAGCATCAGCACGTATGCTTGCCATTTAAGCGTCATTGCTACTCACCTACAGCTTACTGAGCATCTCTCCATTTTCAATAAAATTTTAGACACAGTGTCATCATTTGGGAATAACATGGAAGGAATTGATAAACTGTTTAAAAAGATTAAATAAATAAAGTGTAGTTGTCTCATAGATCATATCAGTCCAAATCTTTTTTCTAATATGGTAGGATGTAACCTTGTATCAGGAGTGCTTAGAGAGTTGGAGGCGCCTCTTCTAGGTTTGGACTTATAAAATATTTGAACAACAACACCCTCGATGTTTCTTGTGTTGACAAAAAAAAAGAAGAAAAAAATCGAAATACCAATGCAACCTTCGCACAGCTTTGCCTATTAAAAAACAGATGAATCAGAATGGCACTCCAGTGTCCTTCACACAAAGGTAAGGTTGGTGTGATGCTGCGAGGAAATCTTTTGCCAAAACATCCATTTTGTTATTGTGGTTATGTAGCCAGCAGTGCATTAGATGTTCTGTAAAGAGAATGATAATTTTAGTTTTATTACACTATTATTTGTAGGTCCTTATATTCTTGCCTCTCTGTTCCAATGTGCGTGTACTGGTTTGTACTTGTGCAAATGGCCATAATTCCTATTTTATTTCCTTCATTAAATATTAAGAAAGGTACAGTCTCCTTCGGGTTTACTGTGTTTGGATAAAGTTACACTTAACCCAACCTGCTGCTAAAACTATGCTTTAAGTCCATCCTCTTTCAGTCCTGGCAAATGTAGATGTTGCAAAGTTGGACATACAATGGAATAACAAATCCTGTTGGAAAAAGTTTCTGTATTTTGGCTGTCATTGTATGAATGGCTTAGTCAGAAAACTGTACATCAACAAGACAAGATAATCACGTGAATCACACATAATGCAGGTCATTCATAGGCCATTGTAGAGATCGGGGTCTCACTCAATGAAAGATGTCACACAGGAGTCTGCACTTTTAAATACAGAGGTGCTTTTCATCCACGTCTCCATCCTTTATGCTTTATAGTTGCGGATGTCCAGACACTGAAGTCAAGACGCATAACAAGTGACGAGACAACAGAGATGGCACGGACAGAACGGGCCGCCACGGTGAGACAATGTGTCCCTGGAATGTATAATTACCAGTGCGTATGTGTGGATGTGAGCCATTAGGTCGCTTTAAATGAAGGTCTGCATCACCAGCATCTCTTCTAATAATGAGCGCCTTGGACACAGACGAGCTAATGCACCGCTGGCGTCTGCTCGGTCTTATGGCCCGGTGAAGGAAGCATACCTCGCAAATTGTCCCAAGGTGACACGGGTCGCTCCAGTGTGGTGCCAGACGAATAGATATTCTGTTGTTCTTATCGCTGTCGGGTTTCCTCCTTCCATGTCATGGGGGAAACCATAAGAGGAACCCAAGATCTGTATTTTTTATATCTGAAACTACGCATCGTTGGGAATGTGGAGTTTTTGCTCTACGGACTTTCCGATTGACTAACATAAAATTCCCATCATTGATCAAAACTAAAAGGTAAGTGATTAACTGCGTTGGTATGTAGGCATTCTCCCAACGAAACTCTTACTTTGACCTTGGCCATGTTTAGCTTGTGTACACCCATTTGCCATCCCCACTGCACAAACACACACACACAGTTCGAGTCTGCGGCCACTGTCGCCTCTAAATCAACCCCCCCACAGCCATTACTAGAAGCGCTAAAGTGGTTACAGGTAGTGACCTCATCCCTTGCCTCATCCATTGAGAGCCCTTTGATTGGTTAATGTTTAATGGTTTGCCATCTGGCTCACTAATCAACCCGCTGCCTTTGTTCTCTCTGACAAAAACACACTCGTATTTGTGCCGCTAAGACTTCATCGTTTCAACCTTTCAGCTGTTTGCCATCACTTCCCCTGTCATTACTGTTTTTCAAATGCCTTCAGTGCCTCAATAGGGTAATATGTCAAACACTGGTTGTGGCTTAATAACCCACTTAAATGGCTGTCTTGGATAATGAAAAAACACACATTTTCTGTTTTACTAAGTCTAGGTTGTACGTCTTGTTAAGTACTGTAGGCTACTGTCCTTATGTAAGAAACAAAAGCACGGCTGAGCGTTCCCTCATCAGCCTAAACATGGATAATCCTCCAGCCTGGTATAGTCTTGGCCTCTCATTATTTCTTCCCCCATGACTGTCAGCTGAAAATTCATTCAGTTCATTTTGCCTAAATATTCAGATTATATTTTTTTTTGGACACATGACGTCATGCTAGTTTTGCTGCAGGCCGTTGCGAGTGCACATGCTGTATTTGTTTTAGCACCTGAGGTTCGACATGAACAGTAAAGGAATCCCCTGTTTGCGAATGATTTTCTGTGGGGAGCCGGCACATTGTTGTTATAGATACCGACTCTCTTTGTTCTAATTCCCAAGACGTACACACTTTGTTTGTCTTTAGCTGAATTACTTATTAACACTTCCTCATTGATCTTATCTGTTTCCCTTTATTCATCCGCATCACATGTGTAGCTTGTTCTGTGCTCCCAGGACCTCAGGGAAGTGGTCAGTGCAGGTCCTGGGAAACCACAGCCGCAGCAGACGATAAACACAGCTGGGAAACTTGTGTAGGTTTTATGTGGTCGAGGGCAGTCGAGATGTGCCGCTTTGGACCCTCTGACCACCAGCAACCATAAAATATACTCATACACTCATATACCACAATCTCACACTGATACCGTACTACTGTGGCAGCAGCGAAAGATTGTAGTACTCCGCTGCTGCTGCCGTCCAACTGCACTCTGGAGTCGGATGGTGTGTGGATAAAATCGAGGCGTACAATAAACTGAGGAAGGAACCCACAACGGCTTTGACAAGAGTAAAACTGTTTCTTCTATTAGGACATGAAGGGGGTAATGCATCCGGCTCTGGCCCGCAAGACATTAACCTGTAGAACCCATTCATTACAGTAAATTGCGAAATCATTTAAAATGTTGACAAGTTCCGATACCCTGTCAGCTTGAAGAAACATATCAAATTCACTTTATGTATCCGTTAGGAACTTCACTTGCAGAGAAAGTGCCCATAGAAACATTACATCCACAGACATACAACACAATCAACAATAATCATGTATATATGTCACACAATAAAATACAATATGCCTACATTTAAATCTATACAAAATTCATTGACGATACAAGTTGCCATAACCTACTACGATATTACCTTAATCTTTGGTGTGTCATGTTGGTCACAGGCAAACAAAACCAGTAAAACCTTTAGAGTCTCTTTATAAGCAAGCACTTAGGATTCTACTTCAGATAGGAAATCACAACAGTATCATCACTGTCAAATAAAAAAAAGAAAAAAAAAAGGGTGTCTTATAGTCCGGAAAATACGGTAATATTATTACTGTATTTTCCGGACTATAAGACACACTTTTTTTTCAAAGTTTGACTGCGGGTGCGACTTATACTAAGGTGAGACTTATATATCAAAATATATACTTTCACATGGTTATTTTCACACTGACAGCCGCTAGAGGGCGCTCTAGGCTTGTGTGCCAGTATCTGCTACTCCTGTACCACTGACGATTTAAAAAACAGTAATCGAGCAGCAGAAAGAAAGTTGTGAGTGACTGGCGAAAAGCGGAGGTTGCTCTTACTGCGATGAAGAACACAAAAAAAAGCAAATTGCGAGCTAAAAGCTAGAAGAACGAGTTCGCAAATGGGAGCTTGAACAACGTGCTGCCAGGAGAGGCTTCTCAACAGTGCAGTTACGCCTCCATGCCCAGGTAGTTGCCAAGGCTGGTGCGACTTATATGGGTTTTTTTTCTTCTTCATTTTGCATTTTTTGGCTGGTGCGACTTATAGTCCAGAAAATACAGTATTACTCAACTTTGAGTATACAATCAAATCACCTCGACCACAAAAAAAAAAAGGTTTGTTCAATTAACCTTTGATTAGACAAACATGTCAAGTTTTGGATTTGAAAGTACGGGACATTTTCTCGCGCCTGACGCGAACAGGACACTTGACAGCTATGCAAACTCGCGACAACTTCCACTCAGGCTTCTGCAGGTGCCATTTCTCGTGAGGCTAGTGACAGAGTTCTGTTTGGAGGGGCAAAGGAGTGGTGTTTCGTAAATTTTGTAATAATACGGGAAATTTACGGGATAAAACTAATTCAGGAAGACGGAAGGAAAGAGAGGCAAAATACGGTAGTTTCCAAAACGGGACACTTGACAGCTATGTGATCAGATGGTCCAACCAACAAATCAAAGCCCAATGTATCATACTGAAATGAAAAGCAACATCAGGTCAATCAGCATTTACTTTTAAAACAATCTCAGAAAGGAACAAACTTCCAACTGAGCTAAAATAATGCAAAAACATTTACCCTGGATATGAAACAACATTTTCGGAGAACTCCGAGGTGTCAGCATTAGAAACAACAACAAAAAACACCCGAAGTTTAAATCTTTGAAGAATACGGGTTGGGTACAGGGTATATTTTTGCCTTTGATGAAATGTATATTTGCACTGTCCGTAAATATTATGATTGTTTTATGCTTTTGTATATTGTTTCACAAATGCCACAGGGGCTGCTGATGGAAAGTCTGAAACAAAGCGTCTGTTCATACTTTGATTGATGCTCCTGTTCATGGTCCCTGTCAAATAAACAAAACAAACTGAACATAAAAAACGCAGCATGGAGGAAGGAGGGTCTTGCTCAATGACACAATGATAGGAATTTACACATAGCACTTTGATCCACTCCCCCAAAGCTTCTTGGATGAGAAGTCACATGCAATCGTTTGTAATCTTTTTAGCTGCAATAAATCTCACCGTATTTTTATTAGTAATGTTTTTTATTATATCAAACATTTGGGGCTAAAATGTATTGTTATTTTATAGAGTGAAAGCACAAAATACTAAAAGGTTCTGCTTAATGAATGATTGTCAACATCTGATATTTTTTTTTTTTTTTTTTTTTTTTAATGTCCTTTATTATTTGAAAATATATGCAGAAATATAACAATTTAATTTAAAATACACATTTAGATTCCGTGGCCATAAGACCGTTGGAAGAGTTAAAAGAGAAAAAGAAAAAGAAAAGGTCCTAACAAAATGGAAAATTCACAAACTGTTCGTTGCTGAAGTTGCTTGTCAGGTACCCCTTAAATTCCCCCATAGACCCGTGCTGAGTGACACAATCATAGTCCAGGACGTTAAGCATTTGTATAGCCAAAACAAAGCACGACCTCCGCACTATATCCGCCATAGGCAGCGTCCCATCAGGCAGCACATAGTTCGGTCGGCGCACATTATAAGGTAGAACCTTTTGTGTAGGACGGTATTGGTCCAAAGCTTTGGGTGAAAGCCCATTGTACATTTTGTAAGCAAAACATGACAGCGCAAAATTGCGTCTTGTTTGCAGTGTGATCAAACCCAATCGATCAATTTGGACGTTACATCTCTACTCTTTTCTGACGGGACTGAAAAAAACCTCAGGATGATGTTTGCGTTTGCGTCCCACAAACTAATGCACTTTACACGGTCTGCTGTTTCTCAAGTGTTCTTCAAAGGCCCAGGTCTGACAGATCTCTATCGCACTCATAAACATGCCAGTCCGGTGTCTGCCTTTTGTCTTCATGCTCTGAGTTTGCATCTACTGTGCTTTGGTCAAAAATACTTTTATTTTCTATAGCTTGCACACGCACACACAAAGCTCGATTGGTTTTGGTTATCACTTGGCGCCTGAGGAGGCAGAGGTCAGGGAGCTGAGCTGAAAGTGAAGATGATGGCTTTATCTTGACAGCGTGTAGGGCGAGGTCTTCACTCACCAACACTTCGCTCGATGGTGGTCTTTCCGCACATGTCTCAAAGCACATGTCTCGGTCTGTCAGTTCTCAACTAAGCTTTACACAATGGCTTGAAATTAGTGCTTTAACCTCTTACCTCCAGTTTGGCTTTACCGAAATCTAAAAGCTTCTCGACTGGAGTTTGAAAGCGACTTTGTCAAACTTTTGTTACTCTTTTTTGGTCACTTTTTCATTGTTTAAAATAGTAAAAAAAAAATATATATATATATATTTTTTTGTTGCTCCTTTGTTGCTTTTATGTCACGTTGTTGTTGCTCTTTTGTGGCTTTTTTTGTCACTTTTTCAAAGCTTCTCCATCCACTTCAAATTTCTAAACCGAATAAGCTACGCAGCAGCTGACGATGAACTTAGCTAAAGCCTAGTTCACCACCGGACGTACGACTTTTTGGCCGTGCACTTTTTGGTGTCTCCCAAATCGCTGCGTTCATTTTTTTGTTTGTGGAGAAGGTATTTGTGGTGTTCAGATTACCGCAAACCCAACGTACAACCTTTAAGTCAAACGTGCGCCACACGGAAGCTGTTCGGACGCACGACCGTCGCTTCATTCGTACAGCCAACGCACGGAAGTTGTAAGACCAACCTGCAATAAACATACAGACCATGGGTGCGGGCTTCCCGTGTACGAACGCCGTGTGTTTGTCGCAGAGATTACCCGGCAATTTGGAGGGGTTTCGCCAATATATTTCATCCCTGGATACAGAGAAGGCGCATGTTTGGGCGTTTCTTGCGTTTTTTGCATGTAGACCGGCCATAGGAGCCCGTACGACCGGTTGTGACCTAGGCTTAAAGCACCAATACGCTGCTTCGAATAGTTTGGCACTGAAACATGGATCAAATGCACACAACTCATTTCATTATGGGGCAAATGGTAATTTAACATCAATTTGGATCACGGTCAAAAGCGCAGGAGAATTAGCCTTGAGGTAATGTCTGCTTTAGGATTCACAATCGTTCTGGCCAACTCAAAAATCAACTCTGTTTATTAGTATGTAACTATATTACATTTATAAAGCAAGGCCAAATTCAATAGGTGTGCCATTATCCTTTGACAGGCTGGTCTACCACATTTGCCAAAGTAAACTTGCCGGCACCGACATACACAATTGGCACATTTCCTCTTCTCGGAATATTAATCATTCTCTCCTCCTTATTACTGGATACCAAAGTCATCATTAATCCCCGCCACTTGTTTCATTACATTTCTGGTCAACTCCGGCTTTTGGGAGGAAGTATTTACTGGACGTGAAAACCTATTTGTTTTGTTATGTGGCAATGGGGACAGTTGTGAGCCGTCATTGTCATAGTCATAAGTACTATTGCGATAGTTTCCCGAATAGCCGCAGCCCACCATGCTCTGTAGTCTACCTGCTAAAGGAAATACCGCCTTTGTTACCTGCCCACTTGGGTCATTGTATGGCGAGGGTGTTGTCTTATAATAATGGTATCATTATATGCAGAATGAAAGTAGCTCGCTCGCACTATTTCCTGCACCGCTATAGCACATAGCCACGGGTAGTAAGAAATAGGAAGGAGATGAGGTCACTTGGATGGCCTTCCTAACCTGCCCCCATTGTACCGCCATATACGCTCCTGAGCACAGCGCCTGTTACGTAAAGGAAAAGCTCTGAATAATAAGTTCACTCAAGAGTTTTAGCGTGACATAAGTAGTCCAGACTTTTGGGGAAGTTTAGCGAAAAGAAGAAGAAAAAAAAAGGAAAAGAGGAAGGAAGGGATTAAAAAGTGTGATGAGTGAGCCACCAATATGAAAAAGTGGACTTGCATAAAAAGCAGCGTGAGAAATTCTCCCACTGAGCTCATAATGAACACGACGCCTACATTACCAGAGACGTCTCTATCTATAAGCAGGCAAGGATTACCTGCATAAGCTGAATTAGCTTTAAGGTTTTCTCAGGTTATGATTTTTACTTTATTCTCACCTTTGGAAAATGTGCTCATGATGAAAATGAATGTATTTATTTGTGTATTTGGTCAGGATAGTGCATGTTAATGGGGCTAATAATGCATGTCAACACACCTCTCACACACACTAATAGACTCAACAGACTGTCAGATGTTCATGTGTGACGGGGCATTCGAGTTTTGTCAAGAAGAAAGACTGCTGATGATTTTGGGATGAAAAAAATATATATAATTATAATTTAAAAAAAGTTCAATTAGAATTTACATTTACATTACAAAACCAAAATTCCACTCATTTCATTTCCCATTCACTTCCTGTCAGTGTCCAATAAGGAAGTGAAACTATAAACGTCACAAAAATGGTCAAACTAAAGACAGCTGTTTTTATTTTAGCTAAATATTAAAGCCACACTGTGCAGAATGTTACCCAATAAAAAAATAAAATGCCAAATATTTTCATCATTGAAAAATACCTCATAAATGCACAAACAAACCTGTGCCTTTTGAGGGGAACAAAGGGATCGCTTCAGTGGGCAGAATTGTCAGTGAAGGAGGTCAGGTGCTCTTCAGGATCCAAAACGTAAGTATAGGCAAAAAAAAGAGAAAGAAATCCGAGGCACTCCGTCATGTCTTAGCTCTCCTAAGGATGTTTTGTACTGATGGCAACAGTATAGTCCAAAATGTTATGCAGTGAGCCTTCAAATATAATTGTTGACTATGTTTGTGCAAAAGTTGTGTCTAATGTACTGTGCGCATTTGATAGTAACACAATATTGATTCTCTGCATGTGCTTTACATGTGGTAGAATTGACACTAAATTAATAAGAACTCATGGTGACAGGATGTTTGACAAATATGCAAACAAACGACCCTGTGGGAGCCGCGCTTTCTTTTCAATTGCTGAAAAGAGCAAACAAGGCTATGACTTCAGCGCGTCATCATTTCTCCGTAGTACCTTACAGTGATGAACGTCATTCCCCCTGACCTTTCCATCAGAACACTCACGACTTTGCCGGGCCTATGGGAATCTGGACCGCGCCAGCTCAATTCCAGAGATGAAAAATGATGGCGCGGGCAATTAACGTGCACAGGTGTAGTTAGACTCAGCACACGTTCAGATTGACAGGTGCCACTGCATAATGTAAGTGGAGTGTGGAAAACCTTTCAAACTCGGGACCCCTTTCTCTAAAATGTAATTTACTTTTTTATTATAATTTAAAGTGCAAGACCCCCTCCTGGAGCCGCCACCTTAACGTGGTGGAGGGGTTTGAGCATCTGAATGATCCTGGGAGCTCTTTTGTCAGGGGCTTCGTGCCCCTTGGTAGGGTCTCCCATGGCAAACAGGTCCTAGGTGACGGGTCAGACAAAGAGCGGTTCAGAAGCCCCTTATGAGAGACCAACAAGCCCGGTTAGAACCATGAGGCTGTCCTTCTGTGGACCCACCACCTGCAGGGGGCGCCATAGGGGCTGGTGCAATGTGATTTGGGCAACTCCAACAGCTGCCCCCACGACCCGGCAACGAACAAGTGGAAGAAGATGGATGGATGGATGGATAAAGTGCAAGACATTTAAAATTGGGTTTATTTGGCTTAATTTCACTAAACTATGCTGTCGTCAATGTCAGAAATGTAAATGTATTGTCTCAAAATCATTTTGCAACCCCCACCTCAGTGTCCCGTGACCCCCACTTTGGGAACCCCGGCTTTTGACAATGCAACACAATGCTAAACGTGTTAGTATATGACAATGTTGCAATGTCACTGAACGCTATCGGTCTCGTTGGAATGTCCTATGTGTCCAAATACATTTGTCCATTATATGTATTTACATTAATATGTTTGCTTCTTTGTGTACGTAATATGAACAAGATGCATTGTTTCAGAGTTAAGAGCTAAACCACTAATTTTCAACAGAACCAATAAACATGCTAACTAAATAAATAGAGAGAGGAAATCAAGGGCATGTCAGTAAACTACAAACATTTACTTCACCAGTTATTTGTCTCATTAAGTTGATTCATTTGAACAGAGTTGGTTAGATCTATGCTCTTCGCTTCCTGAACCTGTCTGTCCCTATATACTGTCTCTTCACATCAGTCTTAATTAGGAAGTCCTCAACGCGGTGATCCAGATCTGAAGTGATAAGACGCCGTGTAGACCGTTGTTGAACGCTCCGAAAACACAAAGACGGTGATGAAAATAAGCGGTCAAACTGTGTCAAGATGTAGACAGAGGTCAGAGCCTGCGCTTTGCCAAATACAGGTCACTGTGATGTATTGAACTCATTGTTTATGTTGCTTGATGGCCGCTCTTTGGAAAGCAACTGGTGTGGAACTGTAGTTGTCAGATAATAAGCCACTGTTTCCTCTTCCATCTGTCTCTCCTCTCCTCACTCTTTTACTACCATTCCGACGTCTTTCCGTCCCCCGGGGCATTTTCTTTTCCTTCCTCTTATCCAATCCATCATGGCCGCCCTTTGTCATGAGGTTGGAGAGCACTAAGAACTCCTGGGGGGAAGAAAATCTTGGGAATATCACAGTAACGGAAGGCTGAGACTTTGACAGTAATCGGAATATCAGTATAAACAGCAAATGAAAGTTGCATTCTGTCAAAGAAAATGGTTAATGGGTAAATCAATAAGGTTAATGCTACAGGGCACATGAAACAATATAGAGAAAGAGCAATGGCCTAAGAGGAAAACATTGCATAATAATAAGAACAAGGCAACATACTCAAGTGCAAGAAGCATATCAGTATTTTAATTAACCAGTATCTGATGAACAAGCAAACACAATATCTTATAGCTGGAAAACACAGCTATATGAGTTGTCATTTGGAGAGTTGTCAAGTGTAAAATTGCGGTATTGTTTGTTGCCAGCACTGAAATGAATGCCAACTTACTTTCTATAGTGTTGTCTCAACATCTAACGGCATTGAAATTCAGCATCAAAAGACTTTCTTTCTGTATCCAAACAGTTTGTCCGTCCAACAAATAAAGTTCAATCTTACAGGGTTTTGCTATAGCGTTAATTCACTGCAACTCTTATCAAACTAGATTGAATATTAAAAGCGTTTTTCTCTAATTTAGCATTCCACATGCTATCAGGGCTTCCTCATCCTCACATGGTCACCCCTCCCCCACGCCCCGCAGACGGCTCGGGGCTCGATGGGTGACGAACAGCCTCTGAACGATGGCATTGATCCCTCTGGAGGAAATGGTCGTGGAATGATATGATCAAATCACTAACAATGATAGCCGCTCTCCCTCACTGACCTCCTGGGAGTTGATCAATCCCCTTAAAAGAGCCGCGCCGCTGATTTATACCAACATCCGGCCACGCGCACACACATGCTATGACTGTAATGGACGGGCAGGCGGGCAGGATTGTATGAAAGACGATAGCCCTGTTTACTTATTGACCTTTCAATGAACTACGGCGAATGTACCACCCATGTCGAGCCGTCCCTGTGCGGAGGACGGAAAAGCTAGACGTAATTAGCCTACTCATATGGAAATGCTCGGGAACACAAGAGAATGGCAGTCAAAGGGAGTGGGCAGACGTTATCTGATGAAGCCCTGTAATTTACATAAATGTGCATAGGGCATAAAAGAACATAATATGAAATGATGAAAAGAAGTCTGTTTATTTCCATTTGAGCATTGGTATGTATCGGAGACAGAATACAAAGTTAATTATATATTATATAGCCTATATATTATATAGTATGCTATATTTTATGTTCCCTGTCATTGGTGACTCGATACACTTATTAAATGATGGTGATCTCTGTTTTTGATTACAAATCATTATTAAGGCCACTGCGTTTTGGAGCCGCACATTTTTCGTACATTGACTGTGATAAAAGAAAACAAAAATAGCTTTCTTAGCTTTCTAATGTCGTTTATCTACGTTGTGCGCAGAAAAGTTTGGCCACAATACATGGCCCGTTTTTTTTTTTTTTTTCACGTTTAGCATTTCCATTGCATCGACCGCGCACATTAATGTAAGAACAACAGAACGGCGATGAAAAGTTGTGTAAATTACGATTAGAACAATGTGGACAAATAATACCTTAGGAAGGAGCTTATGGAATTGTTCAGAGAGACAAATACTAGAGGAAAGAAGCAGCTAAAAGACAAACTATGAAGATAAGCTACATGCAGAAGTTATGCTAACACCAGCTAAAGTTGTGCTAACAGTGGCTAAATGCTAACATTAGCAAAACTGCCTTTTTTCAATAGCTGTTGTGAAATATTCGAATGACCTGCCTGTTTTAGCGAGGGCGGTCCTGTCTCCTCTGGCCAATCAGAGGCCAGCGATATGTTTACGTCATGTTAGCTTTGGCCCTGGGCTGAGCTCGGTCCCAAAACCTGTGTCTGGCTGACCCTGTTTGACCCTGGTCTGAACAGTGGAGACACTCGACTGCATAGACCTGGGTTAGATAGGAATTGCCAGTGGAAAAGGGATCCAAGTGTGTTTTGAAGAGGTCTTGTACCCTATGAAGTGTCCTATAGCGTATTGGCTTACTTTTCCTAAGGGACATCTCCAACTCAACTCCATGGTAATGCAGCCAAATATGAGATTTGAATGATTAGGTCATCATCCAAATCCATTCTTTGATTACTCACTCCATAAATGTTTTTTTCTGTGTCTCGCTGGTTGAGCATGTTTAATTTTGCTGGCAATAGTATAGTACTCCAAAATGTCATGCACTGTGCCTTTAATGCCTTAAAAATGAAATTATAATTAATGTATAATATTTGTCATTACTGGGAAAGTGAGAGCTTACACACACATATTATTTGGTAAAAGAAGTCTGGACACGCCCCGGCACCCTAGACATGCCCCTGCTAAAATATTATAAACTACTTCCATAATATTGTGGAGTACAAGACATCCGCTTCCCTGCATGTTTGAGACAATTTGGGACAATTATCTGGCTAGACACAGTGACCGCCTGCAGAAAATTGAACAACATTTGTCAAAAGCACAAAAGGTAAATGTTATTTGAGATGCATTTAGCCACAGCCCATCGTAAAAGTGTGTGTCTTGGCTCCTCCCTGTGGCGTTGCTCTTCTGTGCCCTTTCCTTTGGTGACCTTGGCTGGTCTCTCCTTGGTGACTCTGGCGTGTGAATGGATGATGAGATCGCGTGCGTTTCCTGTGGGATCTGTCCTAATGAAGTCTGTCTGGCAGTTTGCGATGTCGAGGACACGCTGGGACTGGGGCTACTCAGGAAATGGCCTGTCCTGAATCATACATGCATTTGTTTGTTTCCACCGTTTATCTGAACACATTTTGGCAAATTGTATGTGTTTGCTGTGGAGTTTCTGCATTCATTACCATTATTAGTCGACACATAATAATAAAAATGTAATTCTAAAATGGCATAATTTGTCGTCCGCGCTTTGAACAGCCTCGGGCTGTGGGCTTCGACTGGCTGGATAAATAATTTAAAGTCAATTTCAAAATGACGTATGCCTTGCATTTGCAAAAAAGTAAAGCTTCCCTTTACAGGGACTGACGGCACTTTACAGATCCAATTATATACCGGTGATTTATTACTTTTCCAGAGCTGAAATGTTGCTAGATGTAGTAGCACCGGTTATCCTAAAAGTCAGCTAGAGTTGAACAAATAATACTTCTCAGTGTGGTTCAGTTCAGACAGTCTTTTATTCTCAAACTGGGTAGAACACAATGGGAAAAAATATATATTTCAATAATGTCTCGTTAGAATTGCATTCTAAACCAGAGCAATGGGCCGAATCCAATCTCCAACTCGCAGCTGACTCCTCATTCTCAATACTGTAGAATAGTAAACGTTGAAAATGATGGTTAGCACAAATTAAATCAACCTTGCAATATTGCATACCTTGCATGCACCCGAGTGAGACATCTGCTCTAGAAAGGACAGTTTTTTGTTGCTGCAAAGTGAGTGCTCCTCTCACACATGGACAATCTTTGTCGTTTATCTCTCTGTGAAGGTAAGCTAGTGCGCACGGCAGAAACGAGGCCTGAAAATGACTTATGAACACGCTGCGTTGCGCTAAATGTTTGAGCCTTGGGAAATGTTCATCTTTGTAAGTATTAGTGGGTCCAAAGCGCCTGTTTAGAAGTCACCAATGTCTCTGTAATGTTACTTTTGATAAGTTTGTCACTAGAGTTTTGGAGTTACTGCTGTCTTACATGTGCATTGACTAGCTCATTGTGTTTAGCATGTTACATGTAAAATAATGGTTTGTAATTGACCCCTTTTTTCTGTATGTTACAGTTACCACATCACACACACTGAAAGCTTCACTAAAACAAGAAGTTTTCTTGTTTTAGTGAAGCATATTGTGAGGACAGCCCCACCTGTGCATGCCGTGATCAGGCCACACACCCAAACCAAAAAACGGTGGCTACCACAATATTAAAAGATAGAAATGATAATATTATTGCCATTAAGTATTTGTTTCAAACGTATATGTTCAGAAATTTGTGTTATTTTTGTCCTATTTTTAACCATTTAATTTGCTCAAATAATATTGCTTATGACCTGACCAACACAGAGATGTTTTTAAGGATACCAGGCGGTACACACTGTTTAACTGTTCTTCTTGATATTGTTGATATCATGCATGAATTCATCATGAATGATGATGAATCAATTCATGTACCTTTAATATAAAGCATTCTCGAAGATCTTAACACACTTCACTACAAGTAAATGTACCTGTAGGCCACCGTTGTCTTGGTAAATTTGACAATGCATGAAGAGAAAAGTCCAGTATTTCCAGTGCTGATGGTGCTTTAAAAAACTGTTTTGTCTTATAGACCAGTGCGGCCGATATATATATATAAAAATAAACACACACACATTTTGTTTCTGCCACTTACATTCGGGTGCGCTCAATAGTCCGGAATTTACGGGATTTTCTTGCAATAATAAACATCTGAAAAGTCAGAATTGAATCCACTGCAACCTTAACCTAAGATAACGTTCACCCACACATTTTTCAAATGAGAAAAGTTTTAGTGCAGCTTTCTGTTCATAGATCATCATTTGGGGAAAAAAAGAAAAAGATTTTCAGACAATTACAAAAAAGCAAAACTCATCACGCACCTCGCTGTAATTTGTTTGTGTGCAGTCCTGATTTGCAGAGGTAATGTTTGTTTTCATCCAGATGGCTTCAACAGAACAGAAGGAAGAGTGCGGCAGGTGGGTGTCTGAGCCACACAAGGCGTCCACATGAAATAGTCCTGTTACTGCCTTTGTCTTCATGTAAAAGTCTGTAAAGCATCTGCTAAGATCTGCGGGTCAAGCCGTCCATTCAAACCAGATAGAAATATCAAAAGAGTAACGCAGTAAAAAAAGGAACAATGTTAAATCGAACTGGGAAGATGTGATTCGAGATGGGCACGTCATGTCTTTGCAAAACAAACACAGGGAAGACAAAGTACAAATGTAATTTCCCAAAAATAAAAAACAGTTATATGTTTGGTGAAACAAAATTCTGGGGTTTGATTTCTCCAGTGTGCCTTGCTAAGATCGCACAGACCCGTAATTTACAAACTAATAATGTAAACGAGTAATGAGGCAGGATGAAAATACAGATTTAAGTTTAAACGGAAATTAAAAGTTTGTTCACTTCTGTCATGAACCTCCAAAATAACTTCACGGTGAATAAGCGGGGAGCAAGGCTTTGGTTTATGACTTGCCATGTTTTATTAAGAAGAGCTGAATAATTTTAAATATGCAAAACTGTGAAAAATATTAATATTAATATCCAACATTATTTCATGCAGGCTTGAATCGCTGTATTAAACAAGCAATAAGAGTCCCAGGAATGGGGTTTTATGAGCGCACCGCTTCTTTAAACTGTCCATCATTCTGTTTATTTGTGTTTATTTTCCAACACGTAAAAACCTTGACGAATAGCTTTACTTGATGGAAGTGTTATCCACAGGAAAGCTCGGAGTAATTTGCAGCCGCTTTTCAAATAAACTGGAGTTTGGATAGCTCTTTCTACTTTCTCAATTGTTTTGCTTTCTCCCCCATATCGAAATGGTTTAGTTTCTACCGGACCGTCGTCTTCATGTTTACCGCTACTTACTGAGAGCAATTATTTATCCAGCCACAAACAACAAACATAAAACCTCTGTCTTTGAGGATCGCTAACTGACATAAGAAAGAGGCACTTCGTATTTCATCTTCTTAACATCTTTCGTTTTATTAAAGCAGATTGATAATGGCAGGGAACTGAATTATTAGCACAGGTGAACTGGACTTTGGTGCATTTTAATTATGCTGTGCTCCAAAATAGGGAAATCTCCAAAGGGAACTAAGGTAAAAAGATCAAGAATGGAGTAAGTTCAGTGTTAGCCCACATTAACATATCCCTTACTCTTTTGATGCTCTCTGCATAAGTTCATCAAAGGCCCATGACCAAAACAACTGAACCTACAGGCAATAATTAACCACGTCAAGGCTTTAGCGTAACGAGAGTATAGAGCGGCTCAAGAGAGATGGGCCTATATCTAACATAAAAAGCTATAAAGCGCATTCAATTTTACAAAGCCAAACCGAGAAAGGGTGAACTGATGCCCAAGATTGAAGAGGTGTAAAGTCAATATAGTGTGCAGCTTAAAGATGGGACTTTAGTGCTTATGTGATTCAGCGGTTGATCGGTCTTATGGTTTGAAATTGTGTTGTACAAAGGGACAGAAAATTCAAGATAAATGTACACTTTCACAGTTCTGGAAACTTCGAATAGGAACCTCAGCTCAGAAATGTGGGGAAATAAAACAATACATTGTCAAAACTCTTAAATAAACATAATATTTTAGATTTTATGTTTGGAAATAAACAATTGGTGAACTATTGGTTAATTTGAGTAATTACTGTCACAGCCCCGACCAATACAATAAATGTGTGGACCATAATCGTCACGTCACGATAACACAACTTTCCTAAACCTAAGTGATAAGTGATCGCCACCTGTCTCTAGCTCAGATCAGGACAAACGCTGATCAATACTGTACGAGCAGTGAAGAAGAAGAAGAAGAAGAAGTTTGTTTATATAGCGCCTTTCACAGACATGGTCACAAAGCGCTTTGCATAAGAGCGTGTAGTGGGCATTAAACAAAACTGATGTAAATGTCTTTTAAAATAATATAATATCGTCATCCTGCACACACTTGATGAATATAACTGCAGATGGATACCGACATGGAATGAGTCTGTTTTCCAGAAGCTCTTCTTAACACCTAAAACACTGTCCTCTTCAAACTCTTGTGGTCAGTCATGGCGAGGAGGATTTGTTTGAGACTTTTCATGTCTGCTGTAGATTTTTTTCAGCGTAAAATGTTAATTCCCTTGATGAACAATGTAAATCCCCAGAATGTTGCAACCAGGGCAGGAAGGTTTTTTAAAAAGGAATCAACAAAAGCCAAACAAAAGAGCCAGTCAAAGTCAGAGGAGTCAGCTCAGAGGCGTCTCCTGGCCGTTGATGTTGTCCGTGGAAGTTTCCAGCATCCGGCAGAGCTCCCGTCGAATCAGAAAGAATTATTTATGGCACTGTCTTTCCACGAGCGGCTGTTCGGAGAGCTAAACATGCAGGTTCTATTGTAGTCGACTATTTCTGACATTTTCAGAGAGTGATGGGGTTTCTGGCGGTTAACAGGAGTCGAATCTTTGGTATAGCCTCCTTTGAAGGAACTTCTTGTAAGACTGGCTCATTTTGATGTATTTTAAGAAGACGCCGGATGACTCATTTCATCTGAGAAGTGAGAACTAATCAGAGAGGGAAAAGTTTGCCCAAACTTACGGCTGGAAATACACGTATCAGTGGTGTATATTAGGCCAAATCAATTCATGAACAAAACAAACCCAATAATGCAGTTTTCTTTTTTTTTTCATTTCATTTTATTTATTCTTTTTTCCATGGTAATGCAACACAACATGTGTACAATAATCCAAAAAACACAACAATAATACATTTCATGAAAAGAAGAACAGGAGTAGGATGAAGAAAAAATCTTATAAGCTCCTACCCCATTCTAAAAAAAAAAACTTTACAAATTAGATGGCCTCACCGATGCCAAAAAAGTAACAATAGCCCAAACCAGATGTTTAATGCTCATTATATGTTGTACCAAATTTGATCATCTTTTGAAGGAAGTGGGTCAGTCTAAAGAGGTTTTGAGTTCCTTGAACCCATCGAGGCCAATGTGTATCACAATTTTGTAATTGGCTGAGGTGAAAATGAAATGAATAGTCAAAAAAGTAGACAAAATTAATCAGGGGCCTGAAGGCGCAATATTTACAGTATGTGTTTATTGAATATTTTGTTTGCCCTTTCTGTTATGTCAAACTTGTATCACAAAGCAAAGGATTTGGTGACAGTGGGTCGTCTCATGAGCGGAAGTTTGGGGGTTCGAATCTTGCAGGCGCACACTGTCGTTGTGTCGTTGGGGGGGGACACTTCGCCGTTGCCTCCAAGGTTCCACTTTAGGCAAAACAGTGTCGGGACGAGAGCGTGAATAGGTGAGTGGTTCCTTGATTTATTTTTGAACAGGGACAGTGTACAATCTACATTAGCCTCAGAAAGGAGAGATGCATTGTACCAGGTTATAGCACTTGTGCTAATTTCCACCTGCAGTCCCTGGGCCTATTGTACATGTTTTTAGTGGTAGGGGAAACCCGGAGGAAACCTACGCTGACACGGGGAGAACATGCAAACTCCACACAGAAAGGCCCCGTCCAGGTGGGAATCGAACCCGGACCTTCTAGCTGTACTACTGTGCCGCCCTCGATTTCAAGTGGTTTGGGTAAAAGGGCTATATGAATTGAGATAATTTACAAAAAAATGGGTTTAATCTGTTCCACTATGTAAAAAAAAACAAAAAACAACAATTAAAGAAATCGGGCTACCACAGTTAATGTCAAATAACGCTTAAAAAGCTGTCACTTGTGTTGCATACAGTTTGTTCAGTGTACGCAGCACACATGCATTAAAGAAAAGCTGTCCAAAAGGTTTGATTCGTTCAAGAACTCCCATCACTACAGGCAGACAATAAAAGAAATTAAAAATAAATAAACATTCTCAAAGAGTAAGTGCATTGTAAATAGCCGTTGACACCCCACATTGTGTACGACAGTCAATATGTCATAACGCCCCGGGGGATGCATCCGTCATTGTAATCCCCCGATGTGATGTGGACAGCGGTTAAGAGTGATGCGCGCCCGCTCCGCACTGTTGTCTGAGAGTTTAAGGTCTCACCCCATTACATCCTCCAGCTCATTCCTCACATTCCTAAGTACCCTCTTTATTTCACGCTGACCTTGTTTTGATGCCGTCTGAAAGAACTTACAGCTGCGTCAAGTGTTTTGGGGCAGAATGTGGTGGAGAGGGAAGCAAAGACGTGGATCTATCTGTATGAAAAAGGAGATTTTATCACACATTATGCACAGGGGAAAAGGACCGGATCTGTCTCAAAACCCTGACAACGCATCATTTCATATGGATATGATGAAGTCTTGTGCAGCTTTGTCAAACCACATCAATTCATTTTCTCCCCCTCCCAATTGCCACAGTCACAACAGCATTGATTTCCAACTAACAGCTTATTTACTGCCTAACCTGTCGTCTCAAAAACCCCAACTCCCAAACAATCTATTTTGAGACTTTGGCTTTCTCGCTTCATGACAAGTCTTCGAATCCAAAGGGGAAAACCGCAAATGTCGACAGGCAGAGAAGATGACACAAAATCGCTGGGAAACAGAGCAAGAACATGATACACTGCTAACAACCTATTGCGCCTTGAGGGAACATATTAGGGCTCATGTTTATTCTGCTAAGCCTTTTAACTATGCTGTTGCTTCCTCTAAAGTTGTGCTGCGCTTCATTCATGCATGTTTGAATAATTCTGTGTCTTCGGTCACATTTAAAGCAGAACTAAGTAACTCATGCCCCTAGAGGCCATACGTGTCACTGCAGGTGTCGTAGCATGTTTCGTGTTACAGAAAAGACAAAGGGAGAAAAGGAGATTGTACATTGTGCCACAACCCAATTACACAATTTTCACTCAAACTTGGCTGTAAACACTGCTAAAGTGGTGCTAGCCAACAGTTAGCTTTAACTCTATTCCTTGCTCTGAATGGCATTAGTTTGTCACTGCATAAGGTTTTTTTAATTTTATTTTTTTAAGATGTTTTGCATTTTGCAGGTATTTGGTAATAATCTCAAGCACATCTTTATCACTATGCATTTCTTATGCCCAGATGCCGCATCTTCCGACTGTTCGCTCATGCAGCTCCACTCCGCTCCAGACACCTCCGAATGGATCAACACCCACTACCTCCACTTCCACTTAAGTGGAAGAAGCGTAATCCACCTACACACTTAACCTACCCATAGGCCCCGGGGCTAACCATCAAATATTACTTCTAAAAACAATGCTCTACCGCTCAGGCCTAAATAGTATTATAAAAGTAATAAACAATCAACTACATTTTGAACAAATAAAACAGTGCACCAAAGCATTGGATAAGGCGGCCCTGCCTACGCAACATTGCACTCGGCGACACAATGGCACGGTAAATAGTCCCATAAATACAGCACGCCGGACTGTGCAAATGACTGTGTACACAGTAGCAGATAAAACCCCGTAGGGACATCAGGTTGGTGGTGAGGTCTGTCTACATTCCAGAGGCCAATGGAACAGCGTGACACAACACACCACAGACAGTAAGTGGGCTGGCAGAGATGGGAAAGAAGATGGCTAATTGTCACCTGCCGTGCATTCTTTCGTCGGCTGGTGAAGAGGGTACGATGGTGATGTCAAGTGTTGCTGAGAATTTAGCGGATTTGGTGGTGAGCAAAACAATGGCTCGGCAGCATAATAAAGAAGCGGCCAGAGAAATGTGATTCATATGTCAAAACAAATTAACTTAAAATAGGACTACGACTAGGCATATGCTAGTGTTAAATCTGTTCAAACTCAAAAGCATTAAGATGAAGATATTTAGTTTACTTGGGCTTCAAAGTCTATAGCGTGACTACATGTATTTTCCAAATTGGATGCGTTGAATACAAGGCAGGGGAAATGTCCCATTTATTATCCGGACATGACAGATATTGATCTTAAAGGACGGAAAACAGGCTGATGTGCTACAATATGCCTTTACATAATCCATTTTAAACCCGTGGAGACTGCCTCAGGCCATCATGTGTCCAGGGGAAACGGACTGGCTTTTGTTCAGCATCTTTAATTTATGTGGATGGCATGTCAATATCCGAATGTTTTATGGATTCAGATGGCAGTCGCGTGTCCTTGCCCACACAGCTGCTATGGAGAGCGCAGGCCCAGGTTTGAGCTAATGCCGTGTGACCCTTACATAGCGGGAGACAGCCTGGAGACATTAGCATGCATCTCTGCGCCGGTGGCATTCCCCCACATCTGTGCCGCGGCTCTGTTAGCAGCGCGGCCTGATGATGTCACTGATGTCACTGAGATTGGTCCCGGCCAAAGACAATGGGTGCCGTTCAGCCGGGGGGTCAGACAGTCAGGCTGCCATCGCGCTGCACTGGAGCGGTTTCAGAATATGGCCCGCATTATATTTGCCCTCAGTGCCCCGGGTTCACACTTCCTACGTGAGCACAGTGAGAGCTGGGGTTTTTGGGGCAGCCTATCAGTCAAATCGGTTAAATACGTCTTGGTTTAAACTAACTGGAGCGCCTTTATTTCTTGAAGGAAACTTTGAGCTTTTATGGTTGTGAACAAGATGTCAAATGTTTGGTCTGCAGATTTGTGCACAGGGCATAGACATTTTTTTATTGATTCATTTAAATGATTTACGTGTACGTACATGTACGTATATAATATACAGGGACAGGACATTGAACACGTGCACACATACAAATATCTAGGTGTTCACCTGGATGATAAATTGGACTGGAACATCAACACAGAGTCTCTCTACAAAAGGGGTCAGACCAGGCTCTTTTTTCTGAGGAGGCTGAAGTCCTTTGACGTGTGTAATCAATTGTCTATGTTTTATCATTCTGTTGTGGCTCCTGTTCTTTTTTTATGCTGCCATTTGTTGGGGCAACAATATATCTGTCAAAAACCGTAACAGGCTGGACAAGCTGGTTAAGAGGGCGGGGTCAGTGGTCGGGGGGTCACTGGACTCTGTTGAGGCAGTGGTTGAGAGGTGCATGGGGAGAACGGTCCAGGCCATCCTCAGTAACTCCAGGCACCCTCTGCATGGGACTCTGTCTACTCAGAGGAGCAATAGATCGGGTCGTCTCCTCTCCGTATACAGCAGGACTGAGCGCTTCTGGAGATCCTTCATCCCTGCTGCAATTCGATTTTATAACGGTCATTGCTGATATAAATGTGTGGGGGTTTTAACTTTTTATTATATTTATATGTATTGTCTTTTTATCCATTGTTTGCTACTAAAGGACAACTGAATTTCCCCTCGCTGGGATTAATAAAGTATCTATCTATCTATCGTGCTAAATTATCTTTCATCCCCACTACATGAATGTATTTGAAGCAGATTTTAGGTTTCATTCACACACTTTTACATGCTTTTATTTGGCTGTATCCGTCTCAAAAGTTGAACATACTGGGTATCAACAGTCTACACAAGCAGATGAAACCAGGCAGTGCTCAAGCCCATTTTCAGCAATAGATTTTAGACATTATGATTTGAGTCAAACTCACACATAGATCTCAACAAAGCGAAATCCCTTCAGAGGTGCCCCAACCACTGACTGTACTATTACAGTAGGCAGCAAAGCAAAGATTCCCAATATTTTGTAAAAAAAAAAAAAATAAACAATTTTATTTAAAACTATATGTTGTAACCCTGTAATAATGTACTTTTATACAACTTCGTGCCACTTGGATAGCCACGGCATACGGCCAGTTCACTTTTGCAGAATTAGTTTAACTTTTCAGTCTTCTTTTCCTTTCTTTCTGAAGAAGAAACTGGTGTCCTTTCAGGTGGGCAAAGCGATGTTGAAAAAGTTTCATTGTGCTTTTGTAGAGAGGGCTCTGACTTTTTGTATTGTCTGCTGGTATGGGGCCATAACTGAAGAGCTAAAGAATTCTCTCGGGAAAATAGTCAGAGTCGCAAGCAAAATCCAAGGCATTCCTCTGAACGGTCTGCAGGACATTTATTTATCTCGAGCTTTGGAGAAAACAGATGAAACTGTATCTGACACAAAACATCCTCTTTTCAGAAAGTTTGAGCTGCTCCCTTCAGGTCAGAGATAAAGACGCCCCGCTCTCACGAAAAACAGGACTAGGCAGTCATTTGTGCCACAAGTAATTGCTAATTGCTATTAGCTAATATTAAAATTTTAGACTAAACTTTTTATAAACTGGGCATATGAAGTCAATGATGTTGCGTACTAAACAATGTCTGGATTTGTTGTGGAGAATGTTGTATTTGTGTACAGTCAGCGACATCTACTTAATTTGTTTTGTCGATATAAAAGTTCATAAACACATCTTCCCTCTCAGTTTTAAGAATGATGTGAATGCTGTTAAAAAACAAGATTCTCACAGCGGGACTGTGGTAAATATAGCTTCAAAACAATCCAGGGTTAAAGGATTCCATGTTTCAAAGAAAAATGGAAATAATAGTTTTACCAAAACACTACTGATTCCGCATCACGTCAAAAGTAAAAAACAAAACAAAAAACTCAATTTGATCCAAAATGTTTTAGGGAGACAATGCTGCACTGAAGAAAGTGTTTCTCTGCCAACTCGAGGGTTATGTAGTTAAAACCTTCACATACTTATGTTATGCCCGTGGGTAAAACAATCCTTTAATAATCTATTCCTCTCATTCAGGTGTGTGAGCTATTTGCTATACCAGGTCTGCACTTTCAAAACATCATTTCCCAAGGCGTAATGTGACATAACCTGTGGCAAATAGTCAGCGCTAATCCCATAAAACCGTGCCTTTAAGAGCAATACATTCTGGCATATAGGGCAGTGTTTTGTATGGCATTTTGAAAAGTCAGAAATTGAGGGTTGGGATTTTTGTGTTTTCCTGCAAATCAATCAAAGACACCAATGAGAAACAATGAATTGTTGATTAAAGCTTATGTGCCAAATGTCCTCCTTCTTCACTGTAGCAGAGGGAGGAAGTTGAATTCAAATGTATCCCCCTAAGAATATGAAATGGAGAAGCTGAAGAGGGTCTGCTGCTCTGGGGGATATAGGGTGGATTTATACTTTTTTTTAAAATAGGGGAAGGGGGTGTGCTTTGTTTCCTAGTATTTGGTGGTCTGGTCTAAAACATCTTTAGATTAGAAGTTTTTGCTGAAAATTACAAGTTTGCAAATTGCGTCGTGAGATGAGCTCAGTTAGATTTATTGTAAATTCATTCACACTTTAATCAGAATCATTTACTCTCAAACCACAAAAACATAGTATTTAAATATAGTGGAATATCAAATACTTACATGTTTCAGAATGAGGAAACAAGAGCTGGATGAAGCTGTCCTACAGTCAGGATCTACAAGGATCGAGACTCTGCCATCTTCTCCCTAAGGCAGGACTGAAGGGCTGTGAGAAGCGTGTGTGGTGTCACCCTCTGAGATAACCCTGTCCGCTCTGCAGCAGGAAAGCAGGTCCAGTGAGTAAAAAGTAAGTAAGCAAGTGCCATATATATTGTACAACGAAATTGCGTTCAGGTGTTGGGTAGTCCTGCGCTGCTGCGACCGAGCGACCTGACTGACATGTTTTTGGAGGCCCCCTGGATTTGTCCCTGTTTTAGAGCGTGGGGTCCCGCACTGGTCATATCCTCCTTATCCCCCTGTAGCTCCCTCCACTCTGCAACAGTCTTTCACCATCTTCTGAGAAGAGCGTAGCAGACGAATATACCCCATCTGGTAACGCATCCGTCTTATTCTCCAGTGAACGAACATTAGCCAGAACAATAGTAGGAAAAGAAGACATGTGTGTGGCTTAGCTGTGAGTCTTGCCCCGGATACCTCCTTGTTTGTCCCTCTTTTGTTTCCTGTAGTGCCTCTTGTGACGCCTCCTGTGCTGCAGGTGCGGGGTGTTGGTGCCTCTTCAGTGTTTCAGAAGAAGAAATGTGTTGGTCTCAAATGTCTTTAGCTCATCAGCTAACGTTAGCTGTTTGTTTACTATAAACAAACCTCTTTCTTTCATGGCTTGTATGGTCTCTCTGCAGCAAAAAAACCAAACAAACAACCACACTGAACCTCACAAAAACACAGCAAAGGCGTACAAAAGTATCCAGTAAAACAATGTGGGATGCAGAAACTACAAATGCAGTTTGCAGTAAAAGGCAAAAAACAAACACAGCTGTACCAAGAGAGAGATCAAGCATGATACTATCTAAGGACCCCCTTTAACAATTATTACTATCAATAAACCCAACCCAACCCTTTGTTTGCTACTGTCATTACTTTGGACGATTTGTTCTCAGTTTGCAATGCACTTACACATTATTTAACCGATATTCAACCTCGGAAGTTGGAAAGTTACAGCTTAGAGTGCACCAGCAGGCCAAGCTGATTCTACTGGCTGGCTCTTTCATGTGTGCCAGCGTGCAGCCATGTCTTCCCTTTGACAGCGCTATCACAGGATTCATCCAGGCTCCAGGCGCGATCCGACATTGAGGTTTTCGAAGCAGACGGAATAGAACAGAGATGCCTGGGTCGCGGCGATGAATGCAAGCGACAAGTGGCTGCTGGAGCTGGAGAAGATGAAAGTGAGGGAGAGCAGGAGCTAAAAGCGGAAAAAGAGTTCTTATCTGCTGCGCCATGATCGAAAGTTATATTCACTGAGTGGGGCCATTTCACCAGAGTCTTTCAAAGAAGCAGAGGATGTGACAGCGCAGGGAAATCCGGGAGACTAATGGAGGAGCAAATTGCACTTGACGTGACATGTGGTTACGGTAATGATGTTAAGAGCACGGTTTTGGCAGGTAAAAAGGTTTATGCAATGTTCAAATGCAGGTAAATTTTCACTCTTTTTATCCAACTCGCATGAATTTGAATTGGCATATCTCAAGTACAGAAAACCCCAGTGATAATAACTTGATGTAGTGGGTGCGTGGGTGACTTCATTTCTAGTGATATGGAAATTGCTAACTCTTTTTTATATTCTAGTGCACAACCCCACCATTGACTCTTCAAGAAAGTTGACTGGATAACACTGCATGCCAAAAACTTTTCAGTGCCTCTATTCTTTTGCCAGTGTAGTATTATATACGGATTTGCCAAACATGCTCCTAATGATCACGTCAATAAAAAAAGATTCTTTAGTGGGTGAAATCTTACACAGAGTGATTTCACTGGGTAACAAAAAAATATTTTTTGAAAATAGTCCAGGGTTTTCCAGCTAAATTACTAATTTTGATGCTCTGAGTCCGAAAATGACCTTGGTTTTGCTCAATCAGGTCAGGTTTTTTTGCTACAAAAATGCTTTAAAAATCGATTTTGCGTCAAAAACAAATTTCTGCGGATCATCAGCTGAGAAACCCTTGACGTTTTTTCCGTTTTCCTCAAGAAATAAAAGTCAACGTATCCAAAGTCATTCAGTTTTTATTTACTCCATCAAATTTGATAAGCAGAATTCATAATAACGTAGTCGTACGTAATCCGTAACACTATGGCTGTATCTCAAAAAGTTGACCTGATAGAGAAAAATGCATGTGATATTCGGACTCAGAACACCAAAATTAGTCTAAATCAGTTGAGAAACCCCTGACCATTTTTTGGCTGTCAACTTGTGAAGCATTATGGTCTTTTGCTCAAAATCTAGATCAGGGGTCCCCAACTGGCGGACCTGGCTCCATATCCGGACCTCCAGAGGCTTTAGTCCGGACCCCAAAGCCTTTTCAACCTTTTAATATACTTAATTTCTAAGGCTGAATTAAAAATTGTGCTAATAATTTGAATAACATAGAAATAAAATGGCAAAATTGTTGATTCATTGATCAGCTCTGCTTTGTAAATACAGATATATAAATATATATATGCTCATGTTTTAACATTTTCAAGAGGAATGACTGCATATTTATTGGTGTGTTTGGTCGGGACAGTGCATGTTAATGAACATACATGGACATATGTTGAAAGTTTGCGGATCTCGAGCGGATTTAGTCGGGGACCCCTGATCTAGAGACTATTACATTCTAATTATTGCTGCAAGTTCTGATGGGCAGGCGGATTCCCCAGTCAGAGAGACAGATGCATGGTCCGCCAGTACAAATAGCATACACAAATAAAGTTGAGTCAAAATCGGGTCCTTGTAAATGTTTTGTCTCATCAGGACTGGATCTACAGGGGTGCAAAAGGGTGCAATGCAACTCTCAGTTTTGGTTGAATCACAATGTATTTAAATGACGAGGATATCTATTTGCAGCACTTTGATACTTGATGGCACCCTCGGGACAGTTTTTTCCTGTGTCTCATTCTTGCATTAGAAAATTTAGCAGATTGTCCAGCAGCACGGCACTCGAAGCTAGCGTGTAGCATGAAGCTAACTTCAGCATTACGGTAAACATTATTTATGTATTTATGGACCGTTGAACCACTTAGCATCTTTATTTTACACATTATACATCAATTATTTGGAATTTGTTGTAGGAGCAGTTAGTGTTATTTTATCCTCTTTGTTTTCCTCCTCAAACGTGACCATTTGTGGGCGTTTCCAAACATGCCGTCTGCATCTATTTGAGAGCGTGTACCACAACACATTTCTATTTGGATCTTTGCTCGGATCGATACCAAACTAATTGGAGTGTCCCAGATGTGACGCTTCTGGTTTTGAACAGAACGTATGGGTGGCTGGTGTGTCTGCATCCATACCCTAATTTTTCCCCCCCAACATTGGTATGTTACTATGCACTCCCACTCAAAACATACTCTGGCAAAGCCTAGATGAGAGTACCAGGACTTGGAAATGCAGCTGGTGCGTAAAATCTCCTAATTTCCTTTGACATTGCGAACACACACACACACACACACACACACACACACACTCACACTCACACTCACACACACATACACACACACACGTACACACAAATTAGCACATGTGGTCGTTTGGCAAATGTTTATGTTATGCCCACCAGACCATTCTTTCTTCAGCTGTGGAAAACATGATGCCATCTCCAAGAGTGTTTCAGGACCAGCCACTACGCCTCCCATTGCGACTCCACATTTAACTGCCCCAGCCCTATCAAGCTGAGGCTAGGTGTATTTGTTTTTCTACCTCAACAGCTGTTGAGGCACCCACAGCTCACAATTGGAGAATGTTTGACTAACGTTGTCTGCAGATGCCCAATGTGCGTTTCGGCGTTATCAGCTAAACGGCCAGCAATAAACTCTCTTATACTGTATGGTACGCATCATGAAAACAAAGCGCTGCTTGCCTTGACAGCCCTGCCCTTTTGAAAACTATGCCGTGACAGTGAGTGAGCAGGTAAATGAAGATGGAGGATTGTGGAGTGTGGCTGATTATTTAATAGATGGAGGCGTTTGTAGAAGAAGGTTATTTGTTATTAATGTGTTTATGGACCAGTGCACATGAGTTAACTTTCACAACATCAAGCTTGTGGGTATATCTTTGCTTGTAATGTTTAATTCAAGGATCCTACGTAATGTTAGGGGGAAAAATGTGCAAAGTGTATCTTCTATCACTGTTTTGCTCTATATGAGCGGAGAAAACTGGTTGGGTCTAGCTCTGATTCCCTAATTTTAGGTTTCTGGAGTTCCATCAAACAGAGTGAGACTCTTTCTTCACAGCCACTGTAAAAGGCTTACTCATTTTTTCAATTTTATTTCACATTTTATGGTTTGGTAAAACAAACATGATACACATATTGAACACATTTCTTTTTAGTGTAGACAAGGACAGCACAAAGATTAACATTCATTGACTTACCATAGATCATGGGTGTCCAAAGTGCGGCCCATGGGCCAAATGCGGCCCTGAGACCAATTTTTGGTGGCCCTCAGACTTCTTGTTGAATTGGCACACATCTCCTGAGAAAGTGATTTTTACTCCAAGTTTCATAATTTCACACGATTCACAATTCACAAATGTATTGTGTGACAGAGCTGGCATTATGGTTTCAAGCCATACACATAGACGTGATGTGTATAAACCTTTCTAAATACATCCGGGTGAATGTTTCACTGCACCGATCTTTGGCCCTCCACGCCATATACACTTCGATATGCGCCCTCGTTGAAAAAGGTTTGGGAACCCCGCCATAGACAGTAGAATAGCAATAGCCTATGTGAGGGTGGCTTCCTCATCGCATTCAGCACTAACTGAAACTCATACATCCAGATTCAGTTTATTGCCCATTTGCAGTATAAAACCACATTGGAACAATTCTGCAAGGAGCTCTTAAGTGCAATGTCAACACATAAAAGGACAGAACATAAAAACAAACAAACAAATGCATTAAAAACTTAAGGGTAAAATACTGTACAATAAAAGTCCATACAAAAAAGTTAAAGTGCCTTGTTTAAAGTGATCACAGCTTGGGGAAAGAAACTGTTAAAATTGCGATCAGTAGAACATTTGACAGAGCAATACCTTCTCCCTGAGGGAAGCATCTTAAGAAAAGGCCCTTGCAGCGTGGCCTGAGGCATAATTAGCATTACATACCAGCAATATGCCTGGGTTTTTGTACGCAAAAAAAAGCGCTGCTATTTTACCTTTCAGTAACCTACAAAAAAAAAAAAACTTGAATGAATAGTCCATAGGATCCAGGAACTTCTGGAGCTAGAACCCACTTCCTATTGCCATGCTATGTCCATGTTTTTTACAGTCTATGTTCAAGTCTGGTTCAAGTCCTATCTTGAGGATAGGACGTACGTTGTCGAAATTGGCAACTGTGTCTCAGACAAAATTTCCATGACCTGTGGAGTCCCCCAGGGGTCAATCTTGGGACCCCTCTTATTCAACTTGTACATGCTTCCATTGGGTCAGCTAATAAACAGCAACAATGTGTCGTACCACAACTACACAGATGACACTCTACGTGTCACTGACGGCAGGTGAACATGGGCCTGTAGATACTCTCTGTCACTGCATCGAACAGATCAGTTTGCGGATGCAAAATAACTTTCTTCAACTAAACTCAGACAAAACTGAGATCATTGTTTTTGGCCCACAGACACAAAGACAAAGTGTTATCAGTCACCTTGAGTCTCTCTCTAAAACCAAAAAATCAGGTTAGAAATCTAAGAGTAATCATGGACTCAGACCTGAACTTAAACAGCCACATTAAAGCAATAACATCATCAGCTTTTTACCATCTGAAAAACATGGCTAAGATCAGAGGAATAGTGTCAAAACCAGACTTAGAGAGACTCATCCATGCATTTGTCTCCAGCAGGTTAGACTACTGTAACGGCTGCTCACTGGCCTTTCTAAACGAGCTGTTAGAGCTACAGTACATCCAGAACGCTGCTGCTCGAGTCCTGACAAGAACCAGGAAATACGACCATATTAGTCCAGTGCTCCGGTCCCTGCACTGGCTTCCTGTCATTCAGAGAATAGAATTTAAAACAGCTCTGCTTGTGTACAAGTCTTTTCATGGTTTAGCACCAAAGTACATCTCTGACATGTTAGAGCCGTATGAACCATCTCGGGCCCTGGGAACTTCAAGGAGGGGTCTCCTGGTGGTTCCCAGAGTCAATAATAAACACGGTGAAGCTGCTTTTCAGTTTCATGCAGCTAAAATCTGGAACAGTCTTCATGAGGATGTGAGACAGGCCTCAACTCTGACAATGTTCAAATCCAGGCTGAAAACAGCTCTTTTTACCCGAGCATATGAAAACTGAAAGTATTTTATCTGCACTCTTGATTAATTTTATGTTGGTGTTTTATTGATTGATTTTATCTGTTTTCTTGTAATTTTATGCAACTGTGAAGCACTTTGAATTGCCTTGTGTATGAATTGTGCTCTACAAATAAACTTGCCTTGCCTTGCCTATGTTCTAAACAGAACCCTGGCTGTGTGAGAACAAATTACCCATGGCTTTTGTTGCCATGCCTGTGATATTATCTACATACCCGTTATAGGGAGTAGCATTATAGTGTTTGTTTTATTTTTAATTTATGCAGACATTATATTCCATACTGTGACACTGATGCAGAATTACTGTTTTTTTGCCGCAGCCTAATACCGTACAGTCTTCATACTTCTTTAAATTTGCATATTTATTTCATTTCTTACTCATTATTTTCTCTGCTTGGACAACTTCAATATCATCCAGTGTAATAATATGTTGCAGCTCATCACAGGGATCTATAATCACAATAACTAACCTATCAAGTTACAGATGTGGGCCAAGATAGACACAACACTTGACTCATTACGCCAAATGCTCAGCCGGTTTACTGGCAGCTGACATATTTTCCCTATTAGCATATTGAGCACTCATATCATGGGAATGGGCAGCATTGCATTTGCTCTCTCACTCTGGAAGACCATTATTGTCAACAGAGAGCCGGACATATCTCCATCCGCATATGTTTTACTGCATTGTGGATCTTTTAACTCGCATCCTTCATTACACCTACACCTTCCCCTTGTGATGTCCCGCTCATTTGCTTTATTACATCCCATAATTTTATGATCTCACCATCCTGTTGTTAGCCCCGCGCGCGCATTAACACACTCCCATACAGACATAGGGTTTTATTGTACAGCCGGGGGTGACTGCATATCACAATAAAACAGATACCGTCGCTGGCTCGCGTTCAAGCTCGCTAACTCATCCAGGTTTTTGCTTTGTAGTCGGCGCTTTGTAGTGCACTTCAATGTGCACTACTAAATATTAACCACTACACTGATTTGATGTATACTGTAATAAAAGTTGGAGACAGTGGGATATAGTCAGGAGGATTCGATGAGCAAGCGGCTTTGGGTGGATTGTGTACGCAGGTTATGGCTGAGCTAAAGGGTGCACGCATATTATACTGGTAATGCTTCGCGGCAAAACAGGGAATCAGCCATGAGTTTGCTTTTACAAGGTTATTACAGCAGTAAACCTAATAAAACACAAGTTGGGCCTTTCATCTCTCCGTCTTGTAATTCGGTCTCTTCACTGTGCTGCCTCCAGGGAAGAAACTGTGGAGTATACGGACAGGCTGACTGAAGGACAGCTTGATCCACCATGCTGACAGGAAGCTGAACTCTCTCACTTCCCTCCCTCTTCTTCCACCTGCAATCACAAACTGTGGTCCATTCCAGCCCCTTGAAGGCACTGGGGTCTATTTTGTGACTGAACACTACAAGTATCGACCGCTATCTAGATAAACTCACATGTAAATGTTGTAACAATTGGCTAATTGAATATTAACATTATGTGGATGTTTCTCCACTGTTCATAATTCAGAACACGCTAAAGTCGAAATAACAGATTCTAGTAGGTTGTTGTGGCCCATAATAACAGTTCATAGTGATGCAGACCAAGATGGTCCCAGGTTCGATCCCGGACGGGGCCTTTCTGTGAGTTTGCATGTTCACATTAGAGTGAGTATATGTGTGTACATGAGAATAGTTGGTGTTGGTGGCAGGAGCCGATGGTGCAGATTAACAGCTTTGCTTCCGTCATTCTACCCCCATGTAGGCAACTGTGGCTACTAAGGTAGGAGTTAATGTATTGTAAAAAAAAAAATATTTTCATCAAAATCTTTTTGCCACAAGCATTTACCATGCACCAACTCAGATGATGTTCAAAAGGCTTCTAATAATACTGAAAGTATACAAAAATACATTGTTTTGAATGACTGCCCCACTATTGTGCTGTGGCTCTCCTGGGCCAGGGGAGCTCAGTGTGCCTGAAATGGGAAATGAAGTGTCTGGTCTGGACACAGCTTTTATTCTGACAGTGGGATATAACATTCTCAAAAGAAAACAAGACTAAAGCAATATTTTAATGCAAAAACTACTTTAATAGTGTAGGCTTAAAATAATTAGGCTGCCAGGCTGGTAAAAAATGCATGTTGATATAGCTTCAAAAATTGTTTAGGTTTGTGGACCGTACATGTGGAGACATCTTAGCTGTTACTGGCAAACCCCTTTTGTATGCCCACGTTTGCACTTTAGCCTCGTGTTTTCTGCTCAGGTGTGGAGGTGCCAGTCTGTTAGACCTGCGTGGGCCTGTGTTAACTTCCCATGCTAAATGGTAAATGGACTCAACTTATATAGCGCTTTTCCACCTACATTAGGCACTCAAAGCACTTTTCCAAGGATCCACTCACACTCATTCATACACCAGTGTACGCAGACACTGGAGGCAAGGAGGGTGAAGTGTCTTGCCCAAGGACGCAATGACAATGCACCTTCAGGAGGCGGGATTCGAACCCTCGATCATGAGACGACCCGCTCTACCATCTGCGCCCCTCTAACATTCCAGTCATGTTTGCGCTCGTGAGGGGTCCAGATGGGATTAGTTTTCACATTCAGTGGGTCCAGCTCGTGTTCACTGCTGCTCCGCGGGATGCCCGTACCACCTCCCTGGTCAGGTTCAAGAACGTGTGCGCTGTTATTCTGCACAAAAATGAGGAAACCGCATGGCTTTAAGTCTAAGGCAACAAGCATTCCTCTGCCTCTTTGAAGCACCAGGGGGTCACTTTCACCTGTGGTTTTAAGGGGAAGAGTCTGACAACATGGTGTCGAAGATAAAGCAAGTGTTTTATACAGAAGCATGTTTAGTCACAGCAGATATTCTTAAACTATCTTTATAAACAATTGTTCAGGACTGTGTGTTCATCATTTGGAAGCTGTTTAGGATTGGACTTCTACGATATCAAGGTAGATTTATAATTACAAAGTCTGATTTATCAAAGCAGCTGCATCTTCCTGACTCAAAAACGTTATGTGTGTAATGTTGGCTAGTCATAAAGCGTTTGCCTTTTTGAGTCAGGAAGATCCAACAGCTTTGAAGAGTCATACTCTGTAACTACCAACATTTGTTATTTCGTTTTCGGGCAATTAAACATTTTGGACGAAGAAGATGGGACAATCAATGCAATAGACCCGTTTCCAAAAGTGCGGTCCAAGGGGGCTCTCATTTGGTTTACAACACGTCATTTCGTCAATAAGTCTGAAATAACCAGGGATGTTCATGATTAATCAGTTAATTGATTAATCGTTATTATGGGCTTAATCGATTAAAAAGTATGTTAACAATTAATTGTTCAGCTGCATGTTAGGGAAACATTTAGTATTTTATAATAGTATAATAATTTGTATATTGGTTAATAATTAAACTTTTATGATTATTACTGGGGGAAAAAATATGTTTACGATCCTGTTGATATACAATGTCCTGTACAATGACACTGGTGGTTAACAGGTACAGGTCACGATAAATAATATTACTGAAGGCCTTGTAATGCCACAGAAACTAACTTTAAAGCTTAAAAATGACAGTTAGGCTCTGTTTGAAAAGTACTTAATCTTAACATATCCCACAGTTAACATGAGACACAACTTACTGGGTAAAAAATAAAGAATTACATAAGGGGGAATGCAAATAAAGATAAACATTGAGCCCAAAAATGTATTGTTTATCTGTCATTTATTGATATAGTAATGATTGTGACAGGGATAAGCCACCAAACTTTAGGTCAGTGCTCAAACATCTCCGCTTAATGAAGCCTGGGCATAAATTCAAACTGGGAGACTAATTTTAGCATCACCTACCTCCAGTCGATGATCACTTCTGTGAGGGCCACACCTCCACCTCAGCCCATCAGCATAAGAGCCTCCGTAGCAGCCGATCATTGCCCTCAGTCCTACTTTTAAGCCTCCAGCAATCATGGTTCGTTCGCTTCCCAGCTGCCCCGCGACCCACCTCCACCCCTTTACCGACTCTTCTATCCATGGCTTCACCCTGCTTCATCCTTCGCGGGTCTCCCATACCACCACCAGTGTCCAGGCTCCGGGGGAAGACATCCCAAACGCCAACCTGCTCATCCATACTGACTTTAAAACATATATCAACGTCTGATCGCCAAAAATAATGTACACATGTCAATAAATCTTCCTGATCGCTGCTTTTGTCTGAGTCTACCCAGGTTGAAATAAACTTCTGCAGCCACTACGGATTTGGCATAGAAAAAAAACGTTTGGACAATTACTTACATTTTTGTTTAAACAGCCAACACCACATCGTGATTCATGCACTGCTCTGAACATGCTACCTCATGACTTTGTGTGTGCCAGGATCAGCGCCTATACACAACTGGACTTACCCGTCTAACGCTCCAGATGTTGCCAGCAGCATTACCTCAGAGTGGAGGAGTGACACACAGATGAGGGAAGGAGAGCCCACACTGTTTTATTGAATGTAATAAGAACAGTCCTGGCTTCAAACTCTGTCATTTCCTTGCATATTCTTTATAGCTTATATACATTCAGATGATGTAATACAGACAGCCGTCACTCCCACAGTCCCATTTCAACTGTTATACTTGAACTCCTTCCCACTTTTTTTTTTTTTTTCAATTTCTAATCGCACACAAGCTATTCAAGTTCCATCTGAATTCATCATTTTGTGTAAATAAAAAATGTCATGGCATGAAATGGTGATTAGCTGAACATTTATTGGTCGTTGGAGTGTTGAAGATTGCGCCCACCTGTCATGAAATGTGGATTTTATCGTCGAAGTTATAGAAATAATTTTACAGTTGCAATTAACCATATCACACCCTCTTGCTACTCGCGGTGACCAGGATGTTGATTGTTAAAGTTTATCTGCCCGTGTTTTACTATGTGCACCTGTAAAGTGTCTGACGCCACCCGGGGCACAAAGAGACTGACCAACATCCACAAAGGCGCTCCAAGAGTCGACTAAAATCATGTAGCCTATTCAACCTGTCGAATAAACGGCCATTTTAGAGAAAAAAAAAAGGAACAAGCACAACATAATTAACAAGTTTAATTTATTTATAAATGAATGGAATTTGCATATTTGACATTTTTTCTTCAATATGCGGCCTTTTCGTTTATGTTTTGTTTTTCGGCACAATAGTTAATCTAGCGGGCACGTTGTGATTGCTCTCCAAAAGTGCTTTCATAATAAACTCATCTCTGTGAAGAATGGGGATGTTAAAAATGCGATTGGAAAAATACACGCGCTCCCTGTTCTGTTTGTGAACCAAAAATCAGCTCCACGGCCGTTAAGCTAAGCTACTACAACAATTCCACAAGAATGTGTATTTCTTTGTTACAACTCAGCTCTGCTAGGGTGGAGGGAAGTAACAAAATAACAAGATGTAAAAGGTAAAATAAAGTTGTAATTTAATTCTAAGGCATGTAACCTTAACTAAGGCAACAAAACAAACTCAAAATACTAAACCTAAACAAAACACTAAAAAAATAAACTAACTGGTGTCTCAGGCCTCACATATAGGCCTACAACAAAAACAAGTGACAAAGAAAATCACACATGGGAGACACAACTTAACTAACAATCAGGAGTGGGAAGCAGCAGCCAACCAGAACAGAGCTGGAACCTAGTCCTCCAATCCCAGGCAAGGGCTCAGACAGCAGGTTAACATGGAGGAAAGACAGAGGTCAGCACCACCCACAAACTAACACAAAAGAAGGGAATCCTGGGGCCTTAACACACAGGAAGTGGGACTGATCCTCCAACCTTCAGGTTTCATGACTGAATTAATACAGTTTGTTAAACTGTGTTCCTGAATTATGAATATCAAATCTTTATGTAAAAGAACAATAGGCAGGTAATTAGCAGTGATCAGCCATGAATAGGACAGATACTGGGCAGTGATCATCTATGAATAGGACAGGACTGACCGATACTGAGGTGAGCAGATCATTAGAGATGCTCTACTTCAAAAGGGGTTTACCCACAGGTGAGAGTAGCTGTGATTAGAGAGGAGGAGCCGGGCCTACCCTAACCCCTCCCTGTTGGTCTATATATTCAGCTGCGTCCAGAGTGGGACCTTTGTCGCTGACGAAGCCTTTTGGATGAGAGGTGAAACGTTCGAAGACTTCAACTACTGAGTACAGAAGATGAATCAAGTACCTTCATTGAAAATCTTTATGTACTTTTATTATTGCTGTCACGTTAACTGACCTGAGCTCCACAGCAGAAAACGTTCTGGTTAATGGAGCGCTGGCCCCTTTACAGCAGAGTAACAGCATGAAAATAAGATGGAAAAGCACGGTATCTGAATGGTAATGACATGGTAATTATGGTATGTACGTGGAAACTGGACATATCTCTAATGCATGGCATGGACGTGTGACCTTAACCCTAGTTACCCGATATGGAGACAGTAATTTCGTTTTTTGTTGATTTTTGTAATAATTTTTTATTAGGGCTGCAAAATTATTATTGTTATTATTATCCCAACAAATGTTCTGGGGCAACTAATTTGGGTTTTCTGACTTAGACAGCTGGTGGATCTTACACAGAGGGCACATTTTCCTACAATAACAAAAACAGCAAATCCACCTTACTCGGTGAAATCTGGCCCACCTGTGAACAAGTCTGCTTTCCCCAAAGTCATCCACCCACACCGTGCAACAGTCCTTGTACTGTACTTGTACTCATCTCGACACTAATTACCGCATGACTCCATTAAATTCTTGCCCTCATACCTCACAGCACATAAACAGCGCGGGGAAATGCCCAGCAGGTGTTGCGCCGCAAAGGTGTTCCCAAAACAGGTGGTGAACTGCGCCACACCATGCTCTCGCCCTTTCTGCAAGCCATTACCCCGACATACTGTACGTGCGAGTGTGTGTGAATCAAGCCCCTCAGAGCAGAGCGATGACTGTGAACGATTACCTTTTCTCCGCGGGGCGCCCCGAGTGATAGGGGCGCGCACAGGCTTAACAGGCCTTCAGCAGCGGGCGGGCATTATATGGAGTGTACATGTAAACAACGAGATTCACAGACTGCACCGGCATTATCGGGCACAAGCACGATAGCGCTTTTAAAGTTGATTGTTTACAAAGCGCGCCGAGGTATGGCCAACGCGGGATAATGGTTGACAGCGACATAAAAAAAAGAAGGAAAAAAAAAAGTAGGTCAACAGAGTGAAGTTTGCAAACACGCAGGCCTGGGAGAGTTACGTTTTTGACATTATCATAAATAATCCATCATCGCCGCACTTAGGTTTTGACGTGTGGAGACTAAGGCAGTGTGTGGGGAGAGGCAATGACTGGCATGTTGTCTGTGATGACATCCAATGAGGTGAAATTGTTATAAGGCGATGTACTGTACCTGTCAAGTTATAAGGGCACATTTTTTGGGGAGCTAGAGAGTGTGCACTAAACTCATTTTCATTCTAAACAGAAGTCTCATGTTAACAGCAAATATATATGATCATAACTCATCGACACTCATTTGGCCTCCGTTGCTGCTGTGACATAATCTACACACCGTCTATGGGTCAATACTGGTTGTTTGTAGGACAAGGAAGTTACACATTAGACATAAAGTATAGTTTGAAGCTTTTAGAATGGATTTGCGGGGATTTAAAAAAAGAAATTGGGACTCATACAAGCCTGCATCCTTTTATCAATCAATCAACCAATCTTTATTTGTATAGCGCTTTTCATACATTTCATGTAACACAAAGTGCTTCACAGATTTAAAACATTCTCCTCCACCTTCCCAGAGACACACCACACACACTCAAGGTAAAACAATGGACGCAATGGACATAAGGCTGAGATAAGGCTGGGTACAGATAAACCAGGTAAGGAAACCCTCGTAGTGTAATTGCTTCCACAAAACTACTAACTTGCCAGAAACAACTCGCTTACTGGTTCTCAGTTTACGAACACTAATTCAATCAATCACCCATTCCAACAGGCTCAAGAGGCAAGATGGGTAAAGTATTCGCCCAAGGACTCAACAACAGGATGAAACATGTCTTGAACCACCTTCGGGTCTGCGTGGGAAACGCTCTACAGCTGAGCTACTGTCTTGTATATGAAAGGTTTGCAAGCGTGTTTACCTCGATGGCAGCTACTCATTTGGACAGGAAAGAGCTCAAGTTTAACAAAACGATGCCTTCACCAGACTGTGAGTAGGTGTCTGCATTTGTAAAACTTTCCGAATAACTATAAACGCCTCGTTAAAACTTCTGCGAGCATTGTCTCCCCTCCATCCCCGTTTGGTGCGCGCATAAAAGCATCACGCTGATATTTATGGGCGTCGTATCAGGGCTTCGCTTCCTCCGACACTCATGCGGCTTCCTGGCACCCGGCCAGAGTCGCCTCCCATTTTGCCGGACCGGTCCCGTGTGAGACAGGACGTAGGGTGACCTCAGCGCAGGAAGCGGACGTACAGTAGATGTGTGCACAACTGCTCGCTTTTGTTTGGATTAAAAACCAATTCTGCTGTCGCTGCAGACGAGGAAAGAACACACTTTGCTTTTTGTCTTTTTTTTTCATGTTTATTTTTTTTTGTGTACATGTCCAGCATGGCTTATTAACACACTCAACTAGAGGTGATCACACAACACAAATGTATAAAATCTTCAATCTTCTACAGAAACAAAAATGGAATGTTACAAAAAAAAAAAGGCAGAATCAAGTTCAGAGAATAGGTTGCGTTCACGTGACTTCGTAATGTTCTGAAGAGCCCATAGATAAATAGTGATTTGTTTACACACTGTTAAAACATAACTTAGTCCAATTTAGACCCTTTTTCTTTATGGTATATGGTTAAAATCTCCACATGAAACAAATACTGCCCCAAAATGTAATGTTTTCTCAGTGAGCTCACATTAGCCTCTTTAGCCTTTATGCCACAAGATTTATATGGCAAGTTTGCGGACCCAATTTCTAACAAACTTGTTATTGGCTAAAACATTTGGGAATTTTCTGCACTTACAGATTTTGACATCAAGAAAATTCGAGTACGCGAACCCAACCTATAAAAAAAAAGCACAAAATCAATCGAAAAATAAGACAAATCATTACCAAAAAAAAAAAAAAAGAAACACCCCCTCTCTTCATTAATGTTGTTGCTTTTTCTCCCAAAACGGGATATCGCTTAAGAAGCATTACTCAGGTAGTAATAAAAATTCACGAGAGCCTTGTGTGAGATGCAATAACTTAAAAAAAAACTCGAATGCCGACGTTTACAGAAGTCCGTTAAAATGAAAAAACAACCACTCGATTCTGGGTCGTCTACTCTCTACCGTAGCTGCAGTTCATGGATGGAGAGAGAGTTTGTCTGGAGGTGGTCGACAGTTTCGACAATGCCTGTCTTTAGTCACGTCAAAGCCACAGCAGAGTGAGATCTCGCCTGCGATATATAGGTCCAAAAAAAAAAAAGTATTTCTTTATCGAGCGGTGCTTCCCAAAACAAACACAAAATGAAAGAGCGGTTCTCCGGAGGGCTCAGTATAAGCACGGTGAGATGCACGGTGGGAATTGTAGGCAGTCCCTTTCGTAGCTGCAGTTTTGGCCGGAGGAGAAACTCAAACGGTCCCGAGTCTCGTCTGACCCCTCATCTTGCTTCCATGTCATTCATCGACTTACTTACTTTATGCTCCCAGTTCGAGTGTTTGCGCGAGGCAATGACCAGACGTTTCCGAGGTTATTTGGCAGTGCTGGGTACATAGGTATGTGACAAAAGAGCGACACAGTGATAGCACAGAGACATGTACAGTATTCTTACTCGGCGACACAGCAGCATTAGTTACACTTTTATTACTGGTGCACTGTTCATGTTGTAGCACTACTTCATTTCAATTATGGACAGAGCCAGATTTAAAATTCTGTCTATGTTATTGATATATTAGATGCACAACATTTTTTTTGAATAAACTAGTTATAGCTGGAATTTTGTTTTTGGTTTTTTTCGTTTTCAAACTAAATAAATCGGTTACACTTCACCTTATTCAGCCTTAATAATGAGTTGACACTTAGTTCATCATGAACAATTTATTAGTTAAGTGTGACTAACACTTAATAAATACTTAACTACTACAGTTAATGCCTAACTCATAATGAATAGTTCTTCACATACTTCACTTATTTGTTGTTAGTAGTTATTAAGTGTGGCACAGTAGTACAGCGGTTAGCGCTCGTGCTTCACAGCTAGAAGATCCCGGGTTTGATTCCCACCAGGACGGGGCCTTTCTGTGTGGAGTTTCCATGTTCTCCTTGTGTCTGCGGTTTCCTCCGGGTACTCCGGTTTACCCTATCACTAAAAATGCTGCACAATAGGTGAAGTGTTACCAATAAATCAGGATAACAATCATATAATACGATATAGGAACATTTGGTCTCCGTAGATGCTACTTTAACTTCGTCACCACAAAGGGAGAAAAATTATAGTCTCTAAAAAACTCTAATGTGGTAAAGTAAACTCATCAACAGTGCACTTTGTACATGAACTTAACCAACATATTATGAGAGTGTATAGTTTGTATTACCCAAGTATGTTCTTTACAAACTTAAAACGGCTGACGAAAAAAAAAAAGTCAGAAAGCAGGTATTTGAAGTTGAAACATTAATGCAGAGGGCTTATGTTTATGGGAACACAACCTGCGAGAGATGAAAGCTCCCGACAAGCTGAGCAATGTCTTAACCTTGACAAATTCTTCAGGCACAAAGGAATATGAAAAAAAAAAAAAATCCATCCCTGCATTTAAATTTAGATATGTCAGGCTGTCTGCGTTTAAATAGTGATTCAGCAGAGGCGGTTCTGAAGCGGCTAGAACTTGGCTTAAAGAGACAAAGAGGGGAAGGAGGGGAGTAAGGTGAGACAATAACATGTTTGTGTTTGAGATAGAGGATCGGAGGGAGGAGAAGGGAGGAGAGAAGAGAGAGGAGGCCATTGTTGATGTTATGATCCCCCCGGGCGCTCGGAGGGGCTGGTCAGAGTACGCACTCGGCAGTGGGAGATTTACAGTCTGAAAGGCTCGCTGACGGAGTGGGCCTGATTAAGTGACTGAGCGCTTCATGATAAACACACTAACAAACGGCCGCAATCAGCTAAAGGCAGATCACTTGCGCGAGCTGAGTTTTTGCAAGTTCATTCAATTTATAGTCTTTGGAGTTGCCTTCGGTGATTTGTCTCTCGATTTTTGGAGGAAGGGCTTCTTCACCAAGCAGTTCTCAAACTGGGGTACGGGTTCTACGAGTGTTTTTAATATAATTATTCTTGTTTTTAAAGCCACACTGTGGAACATTCCAGGTTTATCAAAATTAAACATTTGGAAGACATTTGGTGACATGTGACATATATGGCTTCATGATTTAAAGGAGAAAGTTACTCTATAGTCAAACATATATATTTTTTTAGTATAAAGTTTGAGCCATAGGGAGAGAAGGGTTGACTCGATCATTGAACAACTACAGCCATTGTTTGGGTTATACCTTGCTTCAAGCTAAAGGTGGAGGACCAGTATGAACCCAGAGAACTGGAGGGCCTCTCTATATGATTCACATGAGAGCTGCTTCTGCCTGGGGGTGTCCTTATCATGAAACAATGGCCTTTTTATAAGCTGTGGTACTTTCGCAGGCTCATCTAGAATTTTAAACTTAGACTCATTTGTGCTTCATGAGAAGTGACTTTTGGGTTTAGACGTGTTTTACAGCCAGTTTAGAAGTACAAATATTTTATGAAGTGGTAATTGGTGTGAAAGGTATGAAGACCACAAGCCGGGGGGGCCGTTTGCAGAGTTTGCATGAATTTAGCCTGTTCAAGACAGTTATTTCTCAAGATCTCTTCCAACTCTTTACCCTTTTTCACTCAGTATAGTTCTATCCAATGGAGTCAACGTCACAGGTCCAAAGAGACTAATGGGCAAAACGAATAAGCGATATTGCTGATACACTCCATCTATGCGGGGTAACTCGAGCTCGGATACGTTACCTCCCAATTGCCTTTAGCTTTTTACCCACTGGAGACAATGCTGTGTGAGTCGACAATTTCCCCCTGAGCTTGTCCAGACACAAAGCAAGTCTAAGCACCGGCTGATGTTCCAATCGTGGGAGACAGGAGGAGACCACGTGGGAGGAGAGTGCTTTTAACACTGCCCTCCCCCCTCTCTGTCCCCACCACCACCACGGGGGAGCAGATGTGGACGAGGTGAGTGATGGACACCGGACACAGTTTCCTGGCAACCATTATCGAGCGCGCTGGGGATCAATGGCCAGACATCTTGTGATGGCCGATTATGCGTTAGCTCATCATCCTTTCACTGTACCTCGCTGCCTGTTAGTGAGGTGTCTCAGCCGCCCTGTCCTGTCTTCACCTGTGAGAGCGGAATACATTAGAAAGCATGAAGCCACTTCCCAGGCCTTAACACCTCAATTACTCTAAGCCTCGGTTTGAATTGAGTTGTGCAGTGAACTCGCAGTGTATATATTAAGACGTGGAAGCGCTTTGAGCTGAACTCCACCAAGGCCACTGTAAAGATTCCCAGACATTAACTTCCTACGGTAGAAGAGACTAGCTGAGTTTAAATCGTTAGTCGTGGTCCAAACTTATTCCGAGCTTTCCTATCCGACCGCTTTCCTCAACGTTCTTCGTGGGAATTCGTTTTTAAGCATGTTTCACAAGTTCACAATAACAGTTTATATCCTTTTTTTTTTTAAGTAGCAATTTTGGGAAGTGATTTTCAACAAATTGTCAGAGCAGGGACTCGAACTCACAACTCAGGGTTTGGGACAGTGTTTCCGTCCATGCACGTGGCAGCCTTGTCCACTAACTACAAAACAAAAGCCAGTTTAACTTTAACAAGTGGGCAATTTAAATACCCATTCTAGACACGTTGCTAACTTTCAAAGCGATATAGTTTGCTTTACTCAATTGTTCTGTACTGGTATGTGAATAGCAGGAAAGTTTTGAAGGCACTATTTTCAGTCACTACATTCAAACAGCTCGAGAAAATGACCCAAAATCTCAATACAGAAAAGCACAGTGATTATGAGTTAAGTGGCTTTGGACAGACCCGGACAGCTGAACCCATCGAGTTTTGGCAATACTTTCGGAGTGCAACTCAATCACAACGCAGGATGCAGAAACGTGTAACATAGTAAGTGGCGTCTATAAAAGAGGGCTGTCACCTAGTGCGAGCTAAAGTTTCCTGCTTGGCCCGGGCTGCTGCTGAGCCAACAACAGAAACTGGGTCATATGGGCTTCTGCCAGTTACACGGCCATCAAAGTCTGCTGGTTCCCTGCGTTTCCCACCCCTCCTTATTCCCGAGCCTTCACTCTGTGCCAGTGCTGGGGCGGAGGGGTCAGGCCTTCGTCTTACCCCCCCCCCCCCCTCTCGTCCACCTCCCAACCCTCCCCTCTCTTTCAGTCTCTCGGCTCTGTCTGGGCTTCAGGAAATTCAGCCTCTCCTCACATCTGTGTAACGTGAGCTGGCTGGGTTGACCTCCCCGGGCCATACTGGCAGCTTTATTTTGTTTACACCAGAGCAGATAGAACTTTATCTTGCACCGATAACCTGCTGACCCCTGTAAGCTTTGAAAGTTGGCAAAGCTACAACTCTCTTAGCAATACATCCTGAAACTATTTATTCCCTGCACTGAAAAAAGATTTTTGTTGCACCTACTTAAAGAATTACTTCAATTGGTAATACGCAATTAAATTAAGTACACTGAACGTCTATTTTTATGTTTAACAGATTGATATGTTTAAGTCAATTTTAATAAAAAATAATAATTTGATTGAATCCAATTGGCTGCTTTAGTCTAACTTAAAAATAAACTTGATATTTTCAGATAAAAAAAAAAAAAAGCTTCACTCCAAGGCAAAACTATATCGAAAATCAACTTCATATTTAGCTCTTTTCCCATTCAAAAATATTGCTACAATCTAATGCAACACTTACACTGCTTTTAAACAGTTAAGATAGCAGCCATTATCCAAACAGCAAATAACTCATGGTGACAACGTTTATACATTCCGAGCCCTGTCAACATATTTATATCTGTAATTATCAAAATGAATTGGAGAAAGCACAAACATTTCACACTTAAATACGTCAACGTAATGAAGTTTAGCCCATTCCTAGACAGCAGAAAGGCAGGAGCACCAAATAATAGCGATAAACAAGTCTGGCCATGTATTTTATCACTGCCTTTTCCCGCAATAAGAGCCCTATCAGTGGCTGCGCGACATAGTTGGTTCAATAGTGATGGTTTAGGACAATATGTAACTGTCTGTTGTTAATCACTTGTTAATGGCGCTTATGGAAACAAATATCCACTCGACTCCACTTAAACAGGCCCTTGTGACTGAAGCATTGCGCCGCTCAGCAAAACCGTTATATAGTATTTGTACAAACTATGCCATAGTATGGGAAACTGTGGGAATTCAAACATTGCTATGACATTTTTTCACTCATGAGTGCTGCAGCCTTCATGGAAAACAGGACAGGTTTGCAAGATAGCTCGGGTTTCTGAAGAATAAGCTCAAAATGCAAAAATCAACTCATCTAGATCCTTTCATTACGCTGGCAACTCATCTTCACTTTAACTTCTGCAATTAAACTGGATTAGCTCGCAAAGGCCCGCAAAACAGTGGCTAATCTCCTGCCAGGCCCATGGAGTCATAGCACACTCCCTTTCATCCCTCCTCTCTGGACAGTGAGATAAAAAGGAAAAAAAGGGAGTGTTTAATTTCTCCGAGTTCAAGGCTTGCTTTCGGGAGGTCGCGGGGGTTAACAGCATTTGCGCGCACCTGCTGTTTTTTAATGAAGCGGATTAGCTGTAGCCCACACACCAGTTTCAGCCTCCGTCCGGCATCAGACGCGCCGCAGGTCAACGGTGAGGTCACTCGAGTTGACCCGTTAAAAACATGTGCAGTCAAAAAAAATTTAAAAAATCCATTAGGAGCTGCACGCTACGTTAGCCGCAGCGTGCCCGTGCGATGGTATCCTCTCCTAAACCCGGCTTTGTTTTACACTGGTTTTAGATGAAGGGAATTTCACACAGAGCTGGCTTCCTAAATTAACTATTAGCCTCGACTTTGCGAAGGAAACGGGGGGCATGAACGAGAGATGCCAAGAATTAGCCGGTTAATGGAGGAAGTGCTCGTGATATTGGTTTACTTCACCAGCGGCACAGCTTGATAACGGGTTGCCTAATAAGGGAAGGAAAGAAAAACCTGCCGTTGACGTTTTTATAGCCAGTAATAGGAAGTAACTACATCCATGAACAGCCAGTCAAATTTACAGGCAAGCGTGGAGTCTGGTGATTTCAGATAGTAATCAGCCAAACCATATGTTCGTTGCAAAGATAAACTGGGTTCTTCAATTAGAACTGTTTATGAAATAATGAATTAGCCACTGTCTGACATTGATTCTCAAACTTTTCACACCCGGTACCACCAAAAAAATCAGCACCACGCACCAAGTACCGCAAAGGTCGTAGGAGAAAATAGGACTGCACCCGGACTAAACCAGGGCTCAAGTATTTAAGAACTAAATCAAAAAAAGTAATAATATTGGTGTTTTGCCTTTGCTGTATTTGATGTTAAGTTTCTTAGGAGAGTCGCTTTTCTCCGCTCTGGTCTTATTGAAAAAATTACTGTATGAATGGAAGTAATCTTTTCCAGAAATTGCTACAAACTATACAATTCCCTTCGCACCACGGGGCTTGAAAAATGCGCCCAATTTGTAGAGGCGCGTAAGAGAAAATAGACCGCGGTTCACAATATGATAAGAGGCGTGATCGTCGCTCCGCTTCTCGAATTTCCTCATTCTCCGCAAGTGTAATATCATAAGCCTCTATTGAGAGCGGACAAAGCGGGGGGTGAAGGAATGCAGGGAGGATAAACAGAGTTTTTTCAGATTGAGAAAAAGCCAAAGTAATTATGATGAAACGACAAAATGTCACGCAAAACCGAAAAAAAAAACAAAAAAACATGTGCAAACTTCTATCATATAAATAGTCTACAGTCTTTGTGTTGTAGAGCACCATGGGAAATGAGAGGTGAGAGAGTGTGTGCGTGTGTGTGTGTGTAAAGTCCATCTCCTTTCTGATTTGGTATTTGCTGGGATCAGCTCCCACGTTCATGAAATGTTGAGCCACTGAGCAGAGACGGGTGTGGACCACTGGGAGGGAGTCTGAGTCGACGAGACGTGTGTCGGGTGGGCGGCCGTTTTCATTTGAGGGCAAAGATTTGTAAATGTGGCTAAATGAGCTACTTACAGAGTTGCATCTTACCCTGTGGTACACGGGGAATACGTAACGACGTTTATGGAGCCGCTCATGTTAAAATCAGGCTACTTTACAATATTCTCCCCAAATCAAATGTAGCCGAAACAAGAATGAAATGCAACTATAACTGCCAGTAATATTAAAGGCACTGTACCCTATTTTTCTAAGTTTTTGATAAGTGACAGAGCACATGTTTAAAATGGCGATCAAAACTCTACCCTAAACTTTTAACTAGTTCCTGATATCCCGATGTATAACAAGGATGAGTTTATAAGTAAGTTTCACTCCTTTCAGGGAGCAACAACAAGAACTGGCATTAATTCACAATTTGCAATGATTAAAAATACGATGCAATACTATATTTTGTCCCCTACAAATCTCGAGCGAACTCACTATACTGCAAGAGGGGGAATGGGTTTAACTATATTAATAGAAAATAAGTGAGGATCAGGCCAAAATAGTGCCAGCCTCACCTTTAAACCTAAGAATGCAACCCGTTTAACAAAAAAACGTATTCAATTTGTAGTAAATTTCCATCCCTCTCCTGCATCTCATGGCTGTGGACTCACAAATCGAGACGATATTACCTATTTCAAAGTAGCTCATGAAACCTCATTTACAAAAAAAAAAACGAAAAAAAAAAACCTGCACCTTTGTAAGTCCATCAAGGGGTCAGACCCAGTCCTGTAGCGAGCGTTTGCAGTGCACTAGGAGCCGCGGCGCCCCTTTGCTCTGGAGTGTATTGATGATGGCGTAGATCAGTCCGAGGATACATAGCACCAGAACCAGCGGGATAGTCACCATTAGGATGTTCATGGTCCGCTCTTCGCTGTCGTCCACTTTCAAAACCACGTCCACCTCGTTGGTCTCCTCCTCGCGCCCCTCCCGCCCCTCCTCCTCCCTATCCTTATCTTTCCCCGTCTCCTTGTCTTTGTCCTTGTCCCCCGTCCTGTCCCGATCCTTGCCCTTGTCCCCGTCTCGGCCCGCGTCGGGGTTGAAGGGCGGCCGGTTGACGTCGGGGTACTTGCGGCCCGCGTCGTCCGTGTCCGTGGTCCGGTCCAGGTCCACGCTGCAGCCCATGAAGTCCCGCAGGATGGACTTGGGGAAGCCCGGCTCGCTCTTCATACGGTGGTTGTCGAACTTCCAGTACTTGGAGCCCTTGTAGAAGTAGGTGTAAGCTGAAGAGAGGGGGAAATGATCATAACGCGTAATTATTTAGGTAAACAGCACAATGCAGTTTGTAATACAACAACATATAACCTCATCTGTCAGCCACTGGTTATTTGACACTCAAAATCAACAGTGGCGGAAAAATTTAGATAAAATCTCCCTCTCATCATCATCTCGTAATCCACCCTGACTCTGGAGGTAAAAATCAAAAATATTTCCTGTAGACTTTCGGGGGGGAAAAAAAATCCTAATTTAAGAGTGTAAAAGCATGACAGAGGCTAATTAGCTTCTGACCATAGCATGGATATTTTAAGATGCTTTGGTCATTTTACGGTTTATAAAGTTTTTAATAAAACTCATTCGAAAGTTTCCAAACACATGTCTAACATCCAAATCTTCACAAGGATTTGTTTTTATGGAACATTAATGTCACAGCAATGTCAACAACAAAAACTAGCCCACTAGTACATGATAATAATAAAAAAAAGCATTTTAAATAGATGCCTGTTTTAACAATATTCGCAAAGAGAATGAAAAAAAAAGAAATGAAACAATAATAATAATAATAATTATCCTCGACTTCGATCATAATTCATTGTTCTTAAATCTCTCTATGCAGTCTATCATTCTGCTATTCAATGTATAACTGAGACAAATACAGAGCTCATCACTGTGTATGACATATGACAAAGTAGGCTGGTCTTTTCTGTCAAATGGGAGAGAGCGACACTGCATTGCATTTATTTATAAGGGACTTGTTGGGAAGCTTCCTGATTATCTCGCATGTGAACTCAACTACAGCTGAAGTACCTACAACACCAGGTCACATGACTGTTTAGTTCTGAAAAATTGACTCAGGAAAAAGAGGCAAACTACAAAGACTTTTACAAATGAACTCATAAGTGCCTCTTTCACGTCTAAAACGCTTAGTATTAGATATGTATAAAGAAAAGTGTACTTGCTTTAATCTTCTTGTAAATATTGTATTGTTATTCTCTGCTATGAAACAGGGCCTTCTCATTAGGCCTTACCTGGTTAAATAAAGATACAATAAAAAATACAATAATTACTGTAAACTCCTAACATACCTCCTTTTCTGAAAAGCCTAAATGAAAAATGAATGTGATTTTTGCTTCGGAAACTTCATTGACACATTATCAGTTTTTTTGTTGTTGTAATTGCTACATGAAATGTTTTTCTTTTCTTTTCTCTGAATGTAAGCCTTACCCAAAAGAAAACGAACACTAAAACAAATGCTTAAATGAAACACAAAAGATTACAGTATCAAAATTCCAGTCACAAACGCACAAGGTTGAAATTGAACTATTCCAAGCAGCAGCGCTCACGTAAATTATATTCTCGTTCCGTCTACCCCAAAACCTTACCAGAGTCATTTGATCGTCGAAATGCAATTGTCTCCCCGCAATCAATATTCCGACTGTGCAAATAGAGACTTTCTGGTTGCGTCTCATCAACTCATATTCCCTTCATTATTGTGACATTTAAAACCTCAATGTAATTTCCCATCCGGTTTACAGCCCCGTGGCAACAGCAGAAGGCAACGGAGTCTGATACCTGACGAAAACTCTCAGAAACTCGTATGAAAACAGAGCAGCCCTTCCGTTTTACATCGCTATCCGTCTCCGACCCTGCATCCCCTATTCCCCCGGCGACGAGTGAAAACGCCACACCCGCATCCTTTCTTTCATCCCGCATAATCTGCCTGTCCCGGCCCCCTCCCTTCACTCCTTTGATAACGCCATAAAACTGAAAGCCCGGTGCGCATCGCGGCTCACCTCCATCATCGCTGAGGAAGGCCCCCTTGGGAGAGGGAGGCACGGACGATCCCCACACGCTGATTGGTTTCGGGTAGCCGCTGTCAGCTGTGCGGCTCTGCTCGTTGAAACGCCAGTACCTGTGGGGGGGGGGGGGGGGACGCTTGGTTACTTTTATTAGTTTCTGAAGCTCACAACACAGTGTCATCGCTCCTCGTGCGCGAAGCCGCTCCGCATCGCCACAGAATAATGAAAAAGTTGCGATTGATCAATTCAAATGCGGTTAGTGTTTGCTCACCGTTTGTTTGCACGCTCTGTGGTTTGCAAACACTTATGCCTCCATGGATCGAGTATGGAGGAGTTATCCAAGCAAATAATATTTAATCAGTGTTAATTGCTCAAGGCATAACAAAAAAAAACCTCCATATTTCAGACTCAGGTTCTATTTTTCATGAGTCTAATATAAATTCACCAGTGAACTTCTCAAATACTGTTAAGTTTGAGACGTTTTTTTTCCAAGTCTACACCATCACAGCTAATGGCTTTTGTTGAGAATAAAAGTCTCCAGTTACCGCAACCATAAATAACGACATGACCTTTTCTGCCTCCATTGTATAGCGCTCTGTTAAACCGGGCCATTATGCGGCACAAACCAATCGAGATTACACAAACAAATACCTCAAATACACATAGAACTCGATCTCTATTTAATATAGTCCAATACATTTTCATTTTAATGTTACATTCTTGTAACACTGTGTTGTTAATTAACCAACCAACCAAAGCCTCTAACAAGCCCTGCACTGTAGGTTTTATCAGACAGGACAGTGGGGGGTGAAAGGGAGTGAAAACTGGGGAGAGACAATCAGCAAAATGTCATAGCTGGGACTTGAACCCAAAAGGCCAGTGCCAGAAGAGCGTGCAGAAGCCTTACCAACTATTGGGGTTCAAAACAAATCATAATCTGACTATTGATATTAGTAACATCTATGATAGTAAAATATATAGCTTATTTTCTACCTTGAAAATAAGCATGACAAAGTTGAGTGCTTCAGAACAATCAGGTGGAAAAGCAGGAAAAGGCCGATGGAGAGAGGTGAAGCAAAGAGTTCAGGGAGGACAATGGAAAGTCCAAGGCACTCTGATGATTACACAAAACTCCTTTTCCCTCCGCGTTCCGACCTGTAAGCGGCTTCACCGGGGTTTGTGAAGGTTAAACTTTGCGGCGTAGTTACCTGTCTCCTTGGAAGAAGTAAGTGTAGCCCGATGGCTCCCACCAGATAGCCGCGTCTATTCTGTCGTATGGGATTTCTCGACCGTAGTGCACCAGCTCTTGTGGATGGCCCGGCTCCAGGTTGGCCTCCCTGAACACCCAGTATCTACTCCCTGTTGAGAGCACATAGCACTTGTTAGGCTTGTACTGTTCGTTCCCCCAAAGGAGGACTGTGGAGAGTGTTAGCAACATGACCCTCTCACGCCCAAATGCGTATAAGGGCCTTTATGGACCAGGGAATGAGGCTATAAACATTAACAGACATATTTCTCTGGCATGAAAATAATAAATGATTTTAGGAGGGAATGAACAATAATCAGGACAATCCTCGAAACACCCGACCGACGTTTACACACACTTGTAAATTATACCGATGCAATTAGGATTTGTTGGCCGGCAGCAATAAAGAAAGCCAGCAGAAATGAGCGCGGCTTCATTGCTTGTGGACTTGGGGTTTGGGCGCGTAATGAGCTATTAGCGGCGGCTTGTGTTATGTCAGACTTGAGCAGAATTCTCGTGAAGGAAAGGTTTTATTGTTGTGTGTGTGTGACGCCGCCTTTTCTGGCGCAATTACATCTCAGAGTTTTTTTTTGTTTTTTTTGGCCTTCCATCCCCTTCCCCCCCCGATTCCCCACCCATTTGATCCATCCGCCCACCTCTCCAGACCTTTCGCTCCATGTTTAAAAGGAAAGCTCCGCAATCAGCGTCTGGAGGGAGCAGGGGGTTGACGCAATGCTTCTCAGGGATCCCGTTGCCTGATCTCCCTGCGTTGAAAATCCTCACGACTTTCCGCCTCTGGCTGCTCGGTTGCATGACCTCGAGGTTTGATTTTTTTTTTCCTGCTGTGTGACTTTTTGAAAACTGAATGGTAAAAATGTATGGTTTCTGTCACTATTATTATAACTGATATAAACAGTTTCCAGGTCGGTGTAATGTTAAACCAATGTGCATTTTAACATTACAGCAGTTTTCCTGGTGGATCAATACAATGTTGTGTCCTTTGGGTAGGTCTTGTCTTATTGTTAGCCAACCATACAGAAAGTTAAGGCATTTTCAAAATAATACAGTGACTTGTTGTTTAATGACAAATTGTGATGTGAGGAATGTCAGGAATTGTATGGGAACCTACGAATAGACTTTAGCAGCAACTTTATGAACTTATGGCTGTGCGGATCAAAATTACAATTTATTTTACACTACCTTGATACATTGTACCAAACAAAATTACATTGTAATCTACTTAGATCAATCTGTAATAACTTGTACCTATGTAGTACACAATGGAATTAAGTGTATTAGTACTTTGGAGGTACAGGGTTAGGGCTTAAGGTTGGGGTTAGAGTTAGGGTCTTATGTCTTATAACATTATGTACCTCCAAACTACAAATACATATCATTCCATCGTGTGTCTAACACATAGACAAGTTATCACAGATTGTTAAATAGCCTATTACCTAAATTTAGCAGGTACAATGTATCAAGACAAGAGTAAATAAAGAGTTACCATTTTATGGTTAAAAATCCAGATTCAGTTCTCAGGGTACATAAAAAAAAATTTAACCCTTAATACTAGATAGAAGATTGAAATATTCCTTCTTATATTTAATGTGGTTTTAAATATTGATGAACGTAAGTGGAGACAAAGGATATTGTACTACCCAAATGAAAGCTTGGAAGCTTATTTTATCATTCGAGCTAATTGTGCGTGACAACCACAAACCTTAACATTTCTAAACATTTGCGTGCATATTGAAACTATTTTTACACTTTAGTCTTTTTATTGGTTATGCGTGGATGCAGACCAGCATCTTTGGGCATCGTTGGAGTAGTTTCATGGTACAAACAAGGAAAGTAAGTCGTCTAAAAATATCTATTGTACATGCAATGAAATCCGTTAAAATACTGCGCTCCTCATCACATCTGTTGTGTCTTTAGTTCTGAGAAACATAGCATCATTGCCCAAAGTATTTTTTTTTGTCCAAAATGAGACTTGCTTTTATTTCATCTTCTCCAAACCCTTAAAATCCGACTTAGCCAATCGTGCACTGAGGCTAACGAAACAAAACAGCACTCTGCTTCCTGTGAGCTCCTATGGCACTGCTTCCCCTCGCACTCACTTGTTCCTCTCTTTATTCACAAATGGCGCGTGGCCAAGTGTCGCACTGAGAGGCTTACGGATGACATCATACCCACCCATCATCTCCAGCTGCCCCGGAGCCTGGGCCCGAACTGCATCAAAGGCTGAGTGCGTTCAACAGCAACAACTTTATCCAGCGTTGTAAAAGACAAGCTGCTCTCACTGACAGAGTATAAATAATGAGGCGCACTAAAACGGATTTACGCTTGGCATGTCGAATACATTACGTGGCCCCGCTTTCTTTAAGAGGTGGGGGAATATGGGCACCTGAAATTATCTGGGAGATATGAAACAAGGCTCACGCTCGCTCCTATAAGACGTGGAGCAATATAACTTCAAGGAAAGACCACAGATGGTGGATGCGTCCTAAAAGCCGTTTAGGCCTTAAACTGCTCGATCAAACTATATCTTCCCTGTAAAGATAATGGGGAAGAGCATATTTTACCTTAAACAGAAGACTGTGCGCACATGTGGACACTGACTCTCTACACATGTCCCATCGTCAGGGCTTCCCAATCCAACTACGGCTCTGTCCTGGCAGAGCAGAGTAAATAGTGAGGATTCCCTGGACAGGAAATCTAAACACTAGTCGTCTTTATCAAATCTGCTATCTCAGCTGAAAAGAGCTAAGAATTTCCATGTAGCGTCCAAAGTAGACATTGGAAACTTCTATTCAAAACAATATATAGTGTAAAGCTACATAGATGTTGCTACGTAGGAAGAGAAACTGTTGTAAAACTGATACGTAAACAAATGTTTTAAAAGTGCATGTACGAGTGGTTAACATGGCGTCTTCACTTTCAATCACGGTGGTCTCTACAACGCACCAGGATTAATTGTTTAGATGGTTTTCACTGCTGAAGGACCCTCTCACCAGAAAACCTACAAAACAATTGATCCCGGAGCGTTGTAGAGACCACCGTGATTGAAAGTGACTACGCCATGCTGAGCACTAATACAGCCCCTGGATCACTACAAGGTCAAAAACGCACAAATATCAAAAAACGCTTTGCATAAAAGTTGCATAATGCACCTTTAAGGATACAAAACATGCTCCTAAAAATCTGCTAAACAACAACAATGATTTTTTTAAATGGGTTATAAAAATAAAGCATTTGGAAGAGGACCTAATGAACCTAAAACTCATGTTTCAATATCTTGTTCTATTCTATGGATTTTACTAGTATGCGAAAAGAGATAGGATAAAACACATTATTTCCCAATATGCAGCTTTCTTTGTTTCCCACAGACCAGCTCTTACACCCTTTACCCTGGAAAAAGCTTAACTGGCAAATTGTAATGGCCCCATTAGCAACAATATGCAAAGCAAAGCTTTTCTTTTTGCTCAAAAGTCTTAATTAAACTGTCTTCCATACGGCCACCAAAATGTACCAATTCAATGAGCTGTTCCACGTTTTCCATTGCGATAGCGTGAGCAAAGTAACTCAATCTAATCAGCTTTGTTGTCAATTCTGCTACATGTAAAGCATATACAGAGAGTCCAGAATGTGTTTCTTTCGAACCACTGATGGGGGGGAAAAAGACAATAAACAAAAATGAATGAAATGTTGCAATAATGAACGCTCACCTTTGAAGAAGACAAACTTTCCGTCGTGTCTCTCATAGGCAGCGTCTATATCCCCGGGCAGACCCCTCCAGAAGTGACCGATGGGCATGGGGTAGTTGTCCAGGACCCGGTTTCTGCGAACCCGCCAGAACCACCGGCCCTGAGGGGGGGGGACAAAGGAGACTGAGAGGGCTGCATTTTGTGGTTTGCACAATATAGGATATATAGTCGCACATTCACAACAAGACACTAACAAACAGTGAAGGGTAAATTTGGCTTCAGCAGTAAAATAAACGGCCGTGTATCCGAAACCCATTACTGCTGCAGAATATGAACAAAGAAGTAAAGGAGCGCTGCGTAAAAGTTGGTGCTTGAGTGGAAAAGCAGGGGTTCTTCTCCATGCAACTCAAAAAACGTCTTTTAGAGGCTCAGAAATAAATAGAAATTTAATCGAAATCGCAATCTCTACTTTGGTCAATCTCAATAATTGCGATGGGGCTTTACAATCGTCGGGTTCACATTTCTTAGGCAGAAACAGCTCCTACATTTGGATTGAAGCGAAAATTCGAGATCGATCAATATGAGGAAAAATATTGTGGTAAATTTTTTTCCATATTGTCCAATCCTAGTTTAAAAAATAGGGTGTAAGTACAAGATACCATCCAACAAAACCACTCCTTGTTTCAAATCACTGTCTGTGACTCACATTGCCACGAGAGCATTGAGAGCCATATCCATGCAGCGCAGCGATCGCTCTTGTCTTTGCCGGTCGACAGATTTACACCGCACTCATTCAGAAGGAGTGAGTCAGTGGCCTTTCTCGTCCTGGACAATGTAACCGTAAAAAGCTACTTCTTATTTGGCAAGCTTGGGCAGTTTTGTCCTTCGTGCCGGGCAAACTGGCAGTCAGTCAGGAGCATGGGGCGGCACGGTGCAGAACACGACTCATCCGGCTCGACTACGGGGATGAAGTGGACAGAATACAGGCATTTTCGATTTGTGTGGTCCGACGCTCCCCCCTTGCATTGTGCAGATTGAAGTGGGACTGGCCATATTAGTTTGTCTGGAGAACTCATCCCGCAGCGGGAGATGGAAGAAAACTCTGCGTGAGCTCTTGTGCGAACTGCCTAGACATCTTTCAAACGATTTCCTCGCCGAGTCCTGTTTCTTCTCCTCGCCCTCGCTATGAAGTGGCGTTGTTGGCTCTCAACAGCCCGTCCAAAGTGCAGGGTACAAAGCAGAGGGTGGGATTCGCTTCCAAATTAACAAGTGATTTATCCGCGCGAGAATAAAGCGGTCCGCAAATGCCAAGATTGCAATCCGTTCAAAGTCTTTCTGCTCGCCTGACGTGTTCATATTAAACAGGCCGTTGCACATGCAGGGCTTTGCTTGATTTCTAAAGCCGGTTAATGACATCTGTAAGAACTTGCGCATGAAGGCAGTAATGTAATTTTAGTGATATGATGATAAATGCTTTCCAGACTTCGTTCAGGCTGCACCCGAGGGGGGAAAAACCCGGGAATAGAGATGTTACAGGCTGACATGAAACCCAAGAGCACAAATGTAATTCTCTGGCCATGTGCACGTCCGGACAGCTGGACAGATCTAAGCGACTGATCGTAGGCAGGCACAATTACAGTCGAACTATTTACAGGGCGAGGTGGGTGTGTCCATCTCAGGCTTTTGATACAGCAATGCTTCAAATGGAGCAGCAAAATTAATGGTATTTGAACAGAAATCACAGTTTAAATGGTCACAATTAGAAAATACGTTTAGGATATTATTAGAGGTAGATCGATAGGGGTTTTTCTAAGGCCGATGCCGATATGCTCAGGCAATATTTTTGACAGATATTTTTGGCAGATCTTTCCACATGTCTGGTCTATAATCCTATAAAAAACATAAATACTTGGCCACTCAAGCAGTGGCCGATTGTATTTTATTACTTTAGGTGATTCAATCATAGTTTCTGTCCCAGCATTGATTAGTTTCCGTTAGCATTTGCATACTGTTGCTAGCCGTGGCATTTTGCGCGGCGATCAAAAATACATGACATGCAGCATGTCCATATTTACTGAGGTTTAGTGAAACTTATACTGTCTTTAACAAACTTGGAGCTACCCCATTTTCATCTCAATGTTTCTCTGTTCCCCTGAGGCCTAGGGAGTTGTGGGGGGACTCATTTTAAAGCCTTGACTTCCAATGCAAAAAAAACGGGAACTCTCTTTCTAGATAGATAGTTGATCCCCAAATATCGCCCGCTATGTTGACCTCTAGATATCATGTCAACAAAATGTCCTTTTTCCGTGCAGTCTTAAAGGAATAGGCCACCGTTTTTACATACTGAGATATGTTCTTTCCTTAGCTGAGACGAGTTGATGTGCACCTGTCTGATCTTTGTGCGTGCGCTCAGTCACACAAATGTTGTTATCATTTAGCCGCTCCCAGCAAAGGTATAGTGGGGTGAAGCTAGAAGCTACCAAGCTGTTTCACATTTTCCCTATTTAAATACAGTTACGTGAAAAGTTACACCATCCAAGTTATACAAAATTAAATATGTCGATTTTCTAAGCGGATAAAAATAGGTACTATATTGTAAGGAGCACTTCAACGTCCGCACAGTAATAGCTCACTTTACTGCGCGGACGTTGAAGTGCTCCTAAGGTAATATTTTATTACGCCTAACAATATAGTACCCATTTTTATCGTACCCCACGATCCAACTAGACTTGGATCGTGGAACTTTTCACGTAACTGTATTTAAATAGGGAAAACGTGGAACAGCTTGGTCGCTTCTAACTTCACCCCACTATACCTTTGCTGGGAGAGGCTAAATGCTAACAACATCTGCGCGACTGAGCGCACGCACAAAGACCAGACAGTTACGCATCAACTCGTCTAAGCTAAGGTAAGAACATATCACCTTCATCGAACAGTTTTAAAGAATAATGTTTCATCTGTTAATCTCAGGAGCACAGGCAGCACACTCTCTACAGTTGAAGCGGGACATGTTAGTGTATCATGATAACATTTGAGAAGCACAACTAATGCTGCCAAATGGCTCTTTGACATGTTCCCTGTCTAATACTGTATCTGCAAACCTCTCAGGAGCAGAGCAGAGCCAGATCCAGACACCTCCTTTGACCTTTCCCCACTCAAACACCCATCCAGCAGTACTGTCCATCATTTATATACAGGGATACTTAACAGAGGCTGTTTAAAACTTTTGGTTTTATGTACGTCTTGTGTAGAGCTGGGTGCCGATAAATTTTTTTCTTTAACGATACTTGATTTATGAAACTAACCAGAAAACAGAACAATAATGTTAATCTATTCCATAAAAGACTATTTCCTTTAAATGTGTATCATTTACTTGAGCTGAAACAACCAAGTCACTTCCTTTAATGCTGTCCCTGGACCCAACAGGCATCAAAACTTGGTCCCTAAAGATATAATATTTTTTCCGGTACCTGCTTTTGATACTTTTATTTTTCAGTACCGAAACTTTTTTTCCCCATACCATAGTGCTATCGTTTAACAGTACACAGCCCTAGTGTCATGTGGCTTTCCTTTGTTGACCTTTCGTAAACGCTTATTCACATGTTACAAAGGCAATTAAGTTTGAAGAGTCTTGCAAATACGAGCTTCAGTGGGATAAAACAAAAAAGAAGGCCTTTATAAGTCAGAACAATAAGCAGTGTGAAATAAGGGTGAAGAGTGAGGAGTGACTTTCAGAAACTTGTTGGGAATAGCATGAGTGTGAACAACCCCAAGCCATTCTATAGCACATTGATATTGCCTAAATTTGCTGTGCTACAATTACTTATGTGACGACCTGTGCCATTGGGGTAGGGGGGGACCCTGTGTCTGCGGTTGCTCCTCTCTCTGCTCTCCTCTCCAGGTGCGTGTGCAGCTCCAGATTGGCCAGTCGGGCCTGGCCCTTTAAGGACTACCAAGCCGCACCTATGGGAGGCTGCTCGTCTTTCCACCAGTCTGTGCACTTGCACACTGGCATAGGCTGTAAGCTCTCCAGTCAATCCACTTTGAGTTTTGGATACAAATAAGGCAGGGCGATATGGCCTAAAATCTCTATCACGATATAAAAAAGAAATATCACGATAACGATACATTTGACAATATAATTGACAACCGACAAACTACATCAAAATTCCAGCCAAATCTTCCAATTTAGAAGATTTTTTTTTTTAGCGCCATACTAAATTACCTCACAAATATGATCTACTCAAGCAATTTACATCCTTCATTTCATTTTACTCTTTAAGCACCAGCCCCTGTGTCCTACACAGTCAGTGTTTATGCAGCTCTGATGGAGCTGAACATAAATTATATCGTGTCCACAACGATATCAAAAATTACAACATTATTATCGCGATAACGATATACGATACGATATGGCCCAACCCTAGATACAAATAATTGTTAACCCCCAGCCCTAAAGCTAACCCTAAAGTGGCAACTATTACAGATTTTTTTCTTGTAATGGAACAAAATTTGCTTTGTCCCCCTTTAGTATATTGTAAACCCAGACATTTGTGGGGGAAAACATGATGTTTGCTATCAAAAGAATCAAGTATAGGGCCTTTAATGAAACATAAATATTGTTATTATTGCACCAGCAAATAATGCCTGACAAATTTGGTTCCTTACACTTACAACAAAACTGACCATTTAGGAGCTCAATGCTGCCTCGGCTCTTGTTAAGGCGTTGCTGGACGAGAGGCTGTGTTAAGGCCAGCCCCTGACCCGCACCCCACCCTTTTAACAGTGTTCTACCTCATTAAAGCCCAGCCTGTATTGTTTTACAATCCACAAGACCTGATTGAAAACAGACGGCGCACGTGGCATTAATCTCAAACATTCATAAAAGTGTAACTTATTTATCTACAACAGAATTGCCCTGTCAAGACTGCGCTCTCCGGCTAATGATAAGCCAAAGTCCAAACAAGGCCATGTGTAATAAAAAATAAGCTGAGTCATACATACTATTTAGCTTAAAAATAATCAGGGTGGTGCAATTTCACATCGGTTTCTAGATATCGACCTTGGTGAAAGTAACTATAATAGCGGGTCCAATTCGTGGCTGTATTTTTTTCATGATAATGAGATGGTTTGTTGGTTGTCCCGGGTTTGTCCAATGCTTATTTTGCAAATTTGTGTAACGAAATATAGCTAAATTATCCATGGAATTAAACACAAAAAAAATCTATTCCAACATTCCTCTAAAATACATCTTTAAACCATTATAGTTTCACCTCCTTTCCGATGCTATAATCGACACAGGGTTTATACAGGCAGAAGCAAGTCAAATGTAATGCTTTTTAATGCCATTTCAATTACCACAATGAGTGGTCAGCATTGGAGATGCACCGATCCAGCTTTTTTGCTACCGATACCAGGATTTTAGTATCTGCCGATATCTGATATTCACCGATACCAAGAGACTTTCTCAAAAGTGGCTTTCCCTAACTGAAAAATTGAATTGACTCTTTTCTCCATTTTAAGTTCAATAGAGTAATATTTTAATGGCATAATATTACAGATCAATGATAAAAAATATCTATTGATAAACTCTTGGATAAAATTTAACAAGGATCACTGGACTTTTCTACACTAAATATCCTTGGGTATATTACAGGCATTAGATCACATTAATATAAATAACTCACATAAAGGGATATGATCATTACAAATTTCAGTTTTCATTAGCATTAGCGTTCTCCCGCTAGCTTTAGCATGCCATTGCTAACTGCAGAATTTTGCGCAGCAATCAAAAATACATTTGCTGAGGTTAAAACTAACTCAGCGATTGAATTCCCCTGGTCCCCCCCCCCCTTTAATGTTAATGTTGATATGTAGCATGCTCATATTCATTTAGATTTACATGGTAAAAGTTGTGTTTTTAAGGCGATAAGAGCTAAAACTGGTATCGGTTCAGTATTGGATATTTGTAGCCGATACCCAATATCATATTTTTTCCAGTATCGGCTCCGATATCCGATACCAGTATCGGACCGGTGCGTCCCTAGTCAGCATGGCGCGTTTACTTCCCATCATTGGTCTCTAGGACACTCCAGGATCAATTGTTTGGAAGGTTTTCACTGCTAACGGACCCTTTCACCAGAAAACCAACAAAACAATTGATCCTGGAGCGTCCTAGAGACCACTAATCGAAAAATAAAGACGCCATGCTGATCACTCATACAGCCGCTGGGTCACTACAAGGTAAATACGCACAAATAGCAACTTTTTTTTCCCCGCATAAAAAGTTGCATGATGCACCTTTAAGGCCTTGATTTTGGCACAATTCATTATATAATGTGCTTACCTTAAAAACAAACATCTCGCCTCTGAGCATGGCCACTGTGTCGAAGTTGCCCTCACAGATGTTTGGTCCGTAGTGGTCGGGCCTGTCGGTGGTCCTGGGGCGGTCCGGGTGGCGAGGTGGGTTGTGCGGTGGTCTGGGCTCCGGGCGTCGGGGTGTGACCGTGGGTAGAGCTTGTGTGGGGCCGCTGTCAGGCTGCCCTACATGGGACAAGATTGAGTTGATAAAGTGTACTCTCATCAAAGAAAACCAGCAACACAAAGATAGACGGACTAAATTGCGTGGCTTTTTATTCTAATTTGGTTCCATACTTTGAATATAAATCTACCATATATTTGCTGAATGCCGCGCCGGTCGTCTTCGGGCAGCTGGAAGTTGTCCGTCTCCATCCACTGGTAGAAAGGAGCCATGATGGCCAGGGGGTTGTTGGAGTGCTCCAAACCCAACGCGTGACCCAGCTCATGGACAGCGACAAGGAAGAGGTCATTGCCTACAATCATTAGAGACAAATGATCAAATGAGGACTGCGAAAGAACAACTAATTAAATAAGGACAAGGTAAGGACAGTACATTGCCTGTTCATCACGAGCACATAAAGTGAACCAAAAGTAGTGGAACCATAAAAACGTCTAAACGCCCAAGTGTGAAACTTTCAGATTCACGTAAGTCCTTGCAAACAATTGTGTTGAATTAATTTGAAGAAACAGGGTGATATGTGTGTGAATTATATCCAACAAAACAAAAAAGTGAAATACATTTTTTTTAAACATCCGACGTACTACACCAGTGTGCTGGATCCAAAAAGTACAATGGAAAGAGGAAAAAGGAAAAAAGATCCGCACAACTGAAAAATGCTCACCAGTTTTATTGCTCACACCAGAGCTACGTTTTTTTAAGTCTGATGAAGGGCTAGACCCGAAACGTAACTCTGGTGTGAGCAATAAAACTGGTGAGCATTTTTCAGTTGTGCGGATCTTTTTTTCCTTTTTCCTCTTTCCATTTGAATGAATTACCTTGCAAAGTAATGCAAATATGGAAACATTAACTTTACCCTTGATTGAACAGTAAAAAGTGTAAAAAGAAAATACAAAAAAGAAAGAAAAAAAAGGGTGTGAAATTGTCTCTTGAAATCGTGTCTTGAATCAGCACAAACCAATGAAAGAATCTAGTTGTGTAGTTATGACCAAGCACCAACACATGTGACACACTGACCACTGCTCTTATCTCAGAAGTGAACCCCGTTCGCCGTCGGTGACTTCCCTTCAGCCAAGTCCCCTTTGTAGCCTGGCTAATCTCTGAACCCTCTGATGCCCTGTGCTGATTTGTCAGATTGGTGACATCATCCCTTTGCGGGCTTGGTATTTGGGAATGTCCTCGCGAGGAACAAGCGTCACGCGGCGCAGTTCCTCTCCCTCCCATCTTTAACTCCAGAGTCACATGAATGTCCTCATGCTATGCCACGCAGCCGGAGCACTTCAGAAGGAGAAGGCAAGGGAAGCGAGACAGAGGACTGACGGAGCGAAGAAAGAGGGCTCTGTGAAGTCACCGTGACAACCGTTCAGCTTGATAAAGAGAGCAGAAAATAGACTCCTAATGTCAAGAGTTGGGCATACTCTCCTGTGCAGTGTTTGTTTACATCTTTTTTACCAAGTAGGGCTCACGGATTTGGGGGGAAATCAAATCTAAAAGAGGATTTGCACATCATTTGAATCCTAAACAGAACCCTTATTGAGTGTCAACTAATAATTTCAGAACTCAACAGAACTCAAAGAACTCCGAAATGTATTTATGTGGCTGATGAGATATTGACACGCTTACATTGTTTATGATCCTTAATTGTGACTTGATCGTTCATAATCTTACAGTCATCGTACAGAAATGCTCTCTCAGTCAGAACTTAGTAACCTTCCATTGTGTAAAACACGACTCTTTGGAATCCCTCAATCGAGTCGTGCTTCAGTGTTAAATGAGTATAATGATTTGGTCCTCCTGAGACAGAACCTCTGATAAATCACACTCCGCATCACAAGGCTTTCAAGCAATTATTACTTGGCTAACACATGACAGTGAGGTCAGACAAAATGTTTTCGCAACTTGTTTCCCTCTTCCTTTCCAGCTGCATTTACTGATACAAGTTATTTGAGCAATTTACCTTTACCGTGAGAACATTTCCCAAACAGTAGCAACCCACAGTCTATAAGGGGGATTCGGTCACGTACAGTTCTTATAAAGAATGACATTTAAAGGATTTTTTACCAATAAAAAGTTCAAATATTTAGTTTTGAATTGTTCATTGCGATGGTCCTCTTTTTTCATTCTTCACTTCATGGATAGGAGAGATCTATCTAGTCCTAGAGTGAAGTGGGCCATTGCAGACAGTACAATTGCCTGGACATGCGCCAGTCTACAGTTAAAGGATAGTAATTTAGCTGCACTTTGCCTTTGGGGCAGATCAAAAGTTGTTGGGAAACAATAGCCCCAGTCTACTAAACCTCTGGAGTGGAACACCGTCCCACTTGCAGAGGCATTCCCAGTCTGTCCCTGGGCAGAGTACTGCAACACATCCTCCACTCGGCTGATCACACAACACAGCTGTCTGCGGCCCACTCCGTCTGCGCCGATTACAGAGCAGGAAGGGCCATTGTTGTAAAAAAAAAAAAAAAAAATCCCCTCTGGTCAGCAGGGTTAATCAGTGCACAGCAAGACTCCACTGCAGGCCACTTAAACATAATGCTCTTATTTTGACATCCGTGGTCACTTCCAGATGTTTTAATTTAAGACTAGGATTAAAACTAAACAGGGATTTATTTGGGCTGCAGCCTTTAGCTTTTCTTTACATGATGACTTGTCCGAGCATTGTTGTCTAATGGGGAGCTAAAGAGGAAAATAAAATGCATTACAATTGTAAAAAGGTAAAATGTATGCATATGTGATCTTGTAATACTGTCCAGTGTTAAATAGTATGACACAAATGTAAATAATAAATATACATGTTTACAAGAGGATAATCTATGCAAGATGTAGCTACACAAACGACACTATTTAGAAAAAAGTCATGAAATGAGCAGATTTTTTTTTCCCGAAAGGATACAAACATGAGTGGTGTTTCCTATTGGTTTACATTGCTCTTGGTTCAAAAGAACAATCACAATGGCAGCCAGAATTGCGTTCCAATGTATTACAATAGAGATGTTCTGTTTAGAGTTTTATTAAAGAGCTTTGGGGAGCAACATTCGGTCGAAAACAACGCAGCAACATCTCCACAGAAATGAGCTGATGAGAAATGACTGCTCGTACTCTATTCTTATTGATTGGGTGACATGTTACGCAGTACAGTGGCTTTAAACTATGTTCAGAATGAATCCAGTGAATGTGCGTTGCGTAAACAAAGCTACAATTCAGTGGTAGTCAAGGGAAGTTGAGATGCGCTAACAATGGTGTGATATCATGCGAGAAAATCACAGACTTCTTCAAAACATCCTCATTAGTCAATACCAGATTTAAAATAAAGGGGAAGATTGCGTTGTCATAACCAAATGGATTCCTCAGTTTCTGTCAGCTACTTAAATAAGTGTTGTAAAATGTAAAATGCAACCATTTATTTTAACAGCAGTAGCAGATTCAGAGTAGTTTTGCTGCAGTTAAGTTTGCTTTCCTTAATGCTGTTGGATAATGTTTTTCAAAAAAGGACATATCGACCTATGCCGTGACCTTGATCTCACCTTGCAGATTTTGGTTTCCTATCGTCCAGGGTTCATCAGAGTCAAAGTGCGTATCTCCTCCCATCCCAGGCCCCGGGAAATAAGCATGAGCAAGGAAGCCCCCCTCTCCGTCGAAAGGAGAGCTGTCTCCGTGGAAACCCGAGGCAAAGAAGATCATGATGTCAGGCTCCTTGCGGCGGCCATATTTGATCTCCTGGTAGGGGATTTCGTCAAAGGTTACCGGGGTGACCTTCTCCCAGACTTTGAAAGCTCGCCGGATCGCCTCAAATGAGTTGTATTCCCCAATCTTCGGAGTGTAGTTCTGGATACTAAGGGAGCCAAAAACAGAACGTACAGAGTTTTGCAAAATAACACCAACAAAAAATGTCAAATGAGGTTTCAAAATGTACCTGTACGTGAGGTGATTCTTGCTCCATTTATGTCCTGTGAGGGCGTAGCGTTTTCGCCGCACATTGGTTTTGATCTGTCCTCCAAATTTGTCAGGCACGCCACATCGAGCTCTCCTCATTGCCCTGAAGGAATTCAAAGTCAAAAACAGGAAGCAGATTGTTAAGAAATAAATTACCCAGGAGATGTCAGCTATGTCTTTTTCTCTGGAACTCAAGATGCTGAATAACTTGAATCTCACTAGAAAAACGGCACACGTACAGTGAGCCGGGCAAGTTGACACTTGAATGTGAATGCTGCTTTTTAAAAAGGGATAAGGGAATCAATTTACCGCCGCTAAATAGAAGATCTTACAATAAACGTCAAGCGCTGATTTAGAAAATAGAAAAAATCTTGCCAGCGCTACATTACAATTGACTGTATTGTTAGAAGAGTTCCTTTTGTGTGAACCTTAACGTGAGTATAGTACACTGGTTTAACATTATACACAGTTTGGGACAATACGATGCCCCAATCCCGGTCTCTATGAACAATATCAAAATGCTAAAACACATATCTCAGTGTGTGGTTGTGCTTACTGTATTGTTTGGGCATCCATTTGCCCGGTAACCTCCAGGCCGTAGAATCGCTGCATGTCACCGACCGCACTGGAGAGGATTTGAGCTGAGCGCATGGTTGACATCTGTCTGTTGGCCTGGGGCAGGTAACCGTACATCCTCAGCCATGCCTGGAGACGGTCAACAACAGAGAAACACATTAATCACTGCATGCAGGAACATTTCCAGCCATAGCTTTTGATTTCACAAAAACTGCTGATCACATCAATCTTCTGCATTTGTTTAAGATATACTCCGTCTATCGTAACTGATTTTTATGGTTATTCCCAAGTATGACAGTTTTCAAAAAGAAGTCATATCACCCGACAAGCTTATATTTGATTTGATTATCTTTTTTTTTTCTCAACCCAATCGAATACAGCACTTCTCTCTGCCCATAGCCAGAGGCGTAGTTTGCCATAAGTCAAGGCAGCCAGCTGCTTAGGGCCCCCAAGCCAGCAGGGGCCCCCAGAGGGCCAACAGATTTGACAGAAACGACCAAGAGAATACAGCAACGATAGTCCATCCATACTCCCTGAAAGAGCCCCATGAGCGCCCCTCCCCCACCTGCTTCTCAGAGGGGAAGGAGAGAGAGAGACGGCGCAAACCCACGTGTTGGTGTAAACAGAGGAGCTACGCATCTCCTCCAACAAAATGAAGAGAAGTTATGCCTCTGGCAGCAAAAACGAAAGAAAATAAGGAGAAGGAAGAGGAAGGCACTGCTTGGATGACTGAGAGGTTTTTTTTCTACACTACTGGGCTACCGGAACAGTCCTACTTATCTAAATCACAATGGGGAAAAAGTGTCTTGTCAAATTCTGAAGACAAGTACAGCATGTGGTAGTCCTCTGCATTTAGGGAGGCCTGGGAGGAGGAACCTAATAACAGACTTGAGGGTGAAAATGTGTAACTGGACCCAATCACAGATGACGTTAAGTCTATCCCACCTGTTATGTAGAAATCCAATATCCTCCTCCCCACTTACTGGCTGCACTTTCCGCCGAGGTTGTCTGAGATATGGGATATGCCCTCGCTACTCCCTTCCTACACTGGGGCTGACTTGAGAGTGGGGAACCCTGCATGTCCGAGCGTGTGTTCATCATCTATGTGCGAATAAGGATGCAGCTTACGCCCATCTCCCACAATGGAAAGCTCGCCTTGATAAAGAGCTGTATTTACTTACCCACTCCCTAAGAGCCCATAAAAACAAGCAGACCTCTTTTGATTCTAGGTATTCCTTTCAGCCGGCCACAAATACAAAAGACAACTCGTTTTTCCTCTTCTTTTGGACCAAAATTGCGTGCAAGAGACATTGGATATAATCCCCATTAATGATTGGTTGTGGCAAGTAGTTTTCGGTTTAAAAATGAGTCTACCCGAAAGCTAACACAGCCATTCAAGTCAGAGCAAAGCGAGAAATCCAATGTATTCCTCTCAGCCTGGCCTTGGCTTGAACTGACTGAACATTCAATTCTTTTTCATTTTTTAATGTCCAAAGTGTTGTAAGAAACAATGCATCGATCCGTATTCCTATTCTAGCCGTTACAAATGGATTCCATTCTGTAGACGTCTTACTAAAAGGATTGCCTCACTCGCCCGTTTTCAGGCTGGTAGGAGCAGGACTCTGACCCTTCTTTATGAGTGATAAAACAGTTGAAACATCGCAGACGTTGTAAATAAACATGACCGTGGTACACTGTGCAAACCAACTGTGTTACATACTTCAGCTGCTATTTTTATTGGCAATAATTGGACAACAAATAGATATATTAGATCAATCATTTCCTTCAAATAGTTGGAGTAAGCTGTCAGTTGTACAGGAGTTAGACAACGTTTCACCAGGTGTCATCTGCAACAGCGGGTGGTTTCCGATGTTTCGCCTCACAGATCCAGAGGCTTCGTCACATCAGCAACAGTCAGAAGTGGTCGGTATCAAAGTGCTTCAGTTTAGAGTCTTTTTGTTGAGAACTTATTACAATATACTCTACTACATTCCTAAAAAGGCTCCAAAGCAAAACAGTACTACATTAGCAGCATATGTTGTCCCTTTTAAAGCCTCCAGAAAGGTAGAAAGTGCTGTGCAGCTGTCAATATCGCTGACTCATGACAAGGAAGAAAGTTTGGCCCAGTCGTACTGTCGAACGCTACATCCTTACTTTCACCTGAGGGATTTATACTGATCTAGTGGGGATCCAAGTTGCAAAGCGAGAACAATCACATATCACTTCACTTTCAGAAGACTCCCAAACTCAATAGGATGGTGTTCAAATCGATTCATGTCCAAATCGCTGCAGTCCTGTGTGCACGGACTATGCAGATGTATGTCGTACCGAACTAAATATATTTACCACATTCTTTAAGCCTCAGCTGAAAATATATGAGGGCATCATGAACCTCTACCACCTAAGAACCTTCATTTTCAACAGTAAAACACTTGGAATGGCCTCATCAGCCGCGCTACATGCAAAACAACAGCGCGGATTTGGGCAGGAGTTATGTTCCCGTGCGTGTGCGTTAGCTCGTCTATTAAATAGCTTTTCAAAGAGTCCTTGCGCTTACCTGCCAAAAGTGGACCCGGCAAGAAGTTGTAAAAGCTGCCAGAACTGAGGGAGCGTTTGCGTGTGTGTGTGTGTCTGTGTGTCCACTGCAATGTCAGCCAAGATACTAACAGAGCTTTTATACCAAGGCTTGGTCTGCAGCCAGCCTCAGTGCCCCCCTCGAAGTCAATAGAAGTGGGTAAGGTGAAAGAAGGAGAATGGGCTGAGGTGAGGAGCAGGAGATTTCAATGTGTGCGTTTAGTTTAAGAACATTTCCCCTTGAGGCAAAATAAAAATGTTAAAATTATATATATTCCTCCCCCTACATGTTCCAGCCATGTCCTAATGTGTAGAATGAGCCCAGACCTGTTCACCACAACTGCCTCTAAAATCCTGCACTGTCACTCAAAAAGCATTTGGCATTTCGGGTCCGCATTGCCGTCATGCACGAGCTTAATATAGAGACTGCAGTTACGTGTTAAGACCTGAGGTGGCAGTAGTGAGTATAAAATGACCAATTTGCATCTAGTACCTTTAAGATTTTGTTATGACAGTCCTAACATCAAAACCTGAAAAAAAGAAGAAAAAAAAGAAGCTAAATCAGGACCAAAACAAGACTAAATTAAACTACATTCGGAAAATCTAAAACTGAGCTCATGCATTTTAGTTTTTGTTTAGTTCAGTTTATTTCAGCAGTTTCCATTTTTTATTTTTACAGTTTAAGGCTGCACAACCTTTCTCATCATAGGCAAGGTGAGGTAAGTGTCTTGCCCATGGACATAATGACAGCGTGCGGAACTATAGGATCAAACCGCCAACCTTTTCATTTGTGGGTGAAGACTCCAACCGCTGCCACCCTAAACAGAGTTAAACTCCATGATGAAAACCACAACTGAGATTTTAGCAGACACAAGCAAGAACTTAGGCAGTTTTAAAATGTGAATAATTTATAAAAAATGAATTAAGACCATATTTACGGCTCAATTTCTACTTCGATTTTGTATCGTTTAAAGGCACACTGCGTAACATTTTGGACTATACTGTTGCCATCAGTTCAAAACATGCTCCTAATTACCAGCTCAACACAGACAATGCTATTACTGCAGTGGGTAATCAAAGAATGGATATGGATGAAAACCTGACCTATTCAAATCTCAAATTCTGCTGACTTTAGTGAACATCTCCATGGAGACAAGCTGGAGACGTACCCACTCCCACTAAAGTTACAGTCATGTCTTAGGAGAGGTGAGGAGCCGCTTATAGCAAAAGTACATGTTTGTTTATGAGGTTTTAATGCTGAAAATATCGGTCATAGAATAAATGCTTGTATTTCCATTTTAATTATTGTGTAAAATGTTATGCGATGTGGCTTTAAAGCAGTACTAAGTAACTTGTTTACCTTAATAAATCATTTTCGTAGTCCCTCTGGGGATAATACAAGTGTTAAGGGGATGTTTGGGGGGGGTCTTTCATCTCCCCCTGGTGTCTCTGGCCAGAAAACCCCAATTGCAACTGGACTGCCACCGGACCGGAGCCACCAATACACACTAATAGAATCACAAAGTAGAAGCTAACAGGCTAACGGGCTAAGCTAACTGCGGGCTAGCGCCACTTTAAACATTATATACAGCCAAATTTGAGTGAAAACAATTATTTCCATTGTGTAATTGGATGTACAATATCCCTCTCTCCCTTTGGCTTTTCTGTCAGCGTAGTATTTACTCTCACGGACAATTAATAAGTAAAAAAACACACAACACGCTACGACACCTGCAGTGGCGCTCATGGCTTCGAGGGGCAAGAGTTAGTGCTGCTTTAACGTTCTAATGCAAGTTTCAATCCCCATCATTGTTTCTCGCGGACATGTTGACAGCCTATCAGTGGGCAGCACAGTGGCCAGAAGATGCAATGCTCAGGGACGGCATGTTGCAGATTACACGGACTACCATAAGCATATGAAGCCAGGAAGTTAGTCCTTGTGCAGCGCCGTGCCTCTCTTAATACTATCTTTAACTTACAGGCTGCTGCTACTCTCTGCTCCTCTGCTTCCCCCCGGCGCTGCCTCGCTTATCATGTTTCTTCCTGTGTTCTCCGCTCACTTATTCACAACTTCTTTTTTGGGTTTTGATTTTTGATTTTTTTTTCCCCCCTTCCTCACCAGCGCTCCGTTCCCACACAAGAGAGTCCATTGTACTTTGTCAGATGCCTCGGAGTGCCGGGCCCAGCATGCCTGCGCTCGGTGCGAGTGTGTCCCAGTTAGAGAACAGCTGTCATATTCAGCCATCACATGCTGCACAGCTGAGATTTACCACCAACTTTTACTTTGCGTTGTCTTTTTATTGTTCTTTTATAGTCGAAGTGACTAAGCTTTAAGTCCTACACTCCGCAAACAAGCAACTTAATCCGTGTTGTTCGGGCAGTGTACACAAGGTATGTTTACAAAACGATTAAACAATGCATTGGGGGCTGGGTACCGTTAAACGATACCAGTCTGGCATCGTAAGGAAAAAGTTGAGGTACTACTGGTTTCGAAAGCTGTTACAGAAAAAAAATATTATAACAAAATATTAGCTTTAGAGACAAATGTTTTATGCCTGTTGGTCCAGGGACAGCGTTAAAGGACGTCACTTGGGCGTTTCAGCTCAAATAAATGATACATATTTAAAAGAAGTAGTGTTTTATGAATCTAGATGAGAACTGTTTTAGTATAGGTATCAATTGTTGTGCAATCAGAAGTGTTTGCTGTAAAAGAATGTGGAACAATTGTTGGATCTCATCTGAGTGGTTCACCTGACATTTTCAAGTGTAGGTCAATGAATAAGGCAAAGACAATCCTTGCTGACCCCTCACACCCCCTGCATGGGCAGTTTGAGCTCTATTGGGTCTCCTGCCCTCGGGTAGGAGACCCAATAGAGTGAAGAACTCTCTTATCCCCACTGTTATAGGGTTTTTAAATAAGTTATAGAGATTTTACGTTTTCCTTGGCTGCTGCACTTTTATGAATTTGATCAATTTGATGTGTAGTAGTAATTATTCTCTTTTGTCTTTTTTATGGTTACCAATCTGCGTGATTGTGTTTCTGTGTGTTCCTGCTGGCTGCATACATTTTTCCCCTCAGGGATCAAATAAAGTATTGAACTGAATTGAAAAAAGTATTCACAACAGCAGCCGACTGAAAGAGATCGTGGCACAAACCATGCAGTTATACAATGGCAAACTCGCAGCTTAATGTAGTGCATTGTTATAAAGTTCGACATTAAGCATTAATCCTACACTGGTAGCTGTCGTACGGAATCTCTGCGACACACCAAGATCAAACTGCTCATCGTTTGATCCGGCCACACCATGACACTGAAGTGCACAGATTTAAAACCACAAAGTCAGATTGGGGCACAGCTAATTGAAAGCTTGTCACAGACAGTGTGACAGCGACGTCAGTTCTGTTGTAGTCCCTAAACTTTGTCGCATCCAGGCAGCCGATACAACGAATGTCGAAGTAAGCCTGAATTCATTACACCAGTGTTTTCGAACTAGGGGTACGGGTTAAAATGTGGTTTAAATGGGAAAGTTAATTTTAATTATGATTTTTCAGTCAAATCTTTGAATTTGGCAGTATTTTAGCTTCATTTTGAAAAAAAAAAACTCTTCCAAATTCTGGATAATCTGAGTTGACCACGTTATATATTCTCGGGGTAGGGGGTAAAAGATTAATGTCTCAAGGGGTCCGTGAGGCAAAAATGGTTGGGAACCACTGCATCGAACATAAACCCATTTTGTAACACTTTATAATAACTACACCTTATTCAGCCTTAATAAATGATGAGCTAACACTTAATTCATCATGATCAATTCATTAGTTAAGAGTGACAAACGCTTAATAAATACTGAGCAACGAATACGTGAGGTATGTGAATAACTATTCATTATGAGTTAGGCATTAACTGTACTAGTTTAGTAGTTATTAAGTATTAGTTACACTTAACTAATGAATTGTTCATGATGAAATAAGTGTTAATTCAACATTTACGAAGGCTAAATAAGGTGTAGTGATTATAAAGTGTTACCAATGTTTCTAAACAATATTTAAAGGAATGGTGCAATATAATCAGCAGATCATGAGATATACTTTTTTCTATAGAGGATTTGCCTAAAAATATTACAAGATATTCATATTGTACTTTGTAGTGAAGTAGAATAGTCAAATAAAACGTTATCGAGTTTGCTTGCTCATAAAAGGGACATGAGCATTGCAAATTGTATCAATAGATTTGATTTCACGTTATTAGAAAGGTCTGTAAAGAACATACCACTTACAGTTTGTCGTGTTGGAGATTTATACCAATATTGCAAGAGAAATGCCACCTGTTTTAATACATGTGGAGGCATTGCAGATGTATTACTTTTTAACACCTGACCGTAAAAGCTTTTTAAGAATAATGGTTTCGAATGACAATCTGGCAGGTGCTGGCAAAAAAAATTACCCTTCAAATTACTTCCAAATTCCACACTGACTCTACTACACCAGCCAGTTTATTATTACCCTTTCATACCGGTTTAATAAACAAGAAAGCCTCCGCACCTGACTCCCACCTACATTTTCACTTCCAGTTCATTCAAGACTCACATTCGGAACACGACAGCATCACTTTGTGCCATAAAGTGTAAATCCATTAGCACATACAACCAGCAAAGACTCCTTCCCCACTGCACACACACCATCACCACAGCTATGCTAATACCCCGCAGAATGTGCTGTAACCTGACGGATGAGGGTCAGAGGATTTTGTTACCCAAGCTCCTCTCTGCTTTTCTCTTTCAGCCGCACAGTTTCAACTTACAAACAAAGCGCCATTCCAAATCACTTCCCCAAAGCTATTAAGACAACCAATTTCTGTTATCTCCCAAATGGTTTCGCCAAACAAACAAGGAGGCACTTGGAAGGGACTCTGATTGTTAATTTGTGTTTTAAAACGGGTCTTCTCATGCCCAAAACATAAATAGCAGAGGAGAGATTCAATTTGTCTGATTGCTACATTTACTATGTTAGTACATCTGCCTTCCTTGAGTGAGTTACCTTTGTTTAGTCAGATAATCTCATGTGACCCATTGGCGCAGAAATGGTGGAATGCTCTGCCGGACTCAGTAGTGCAGCTTTAGAGTGTTTGTAAATGTCCACTTGTATGTCCATGACCCTGACTAAAGCACGGCATAGCACATCTGAAACCATCTGCAAAATGTACCACTAACGCAGTTACCATACAAAATTCATGCATCTGCACGGAAAGGTCCTATTCATTATTGATTACCCCTAACATGACTCCAATGGGTTATTCGTTTTTGCACTTTTCCTCTGTCTCCCTATACTGCTAGGCCTATCTCAGATTTGTGATAACAATTTCAGACGGAATTCGTACACTACAAAAATCTACATTGGAATGAGGCTTTAACCCAAAAATATTATGAGAAAATACTACATTGGTTATTATAGTATGTATATAAAAGACAAGAATAAGGCTTAAACCAATACAATACAGATTTCTATTTACAACAACACAGCGTGCATGTAAACTGAGCACAACTACCTGTACACATCTTCATATTACACACTTAAGATTATGGCAACACAATAAATCACCCAAAGTATTGTTATTATTGCGATGTCTGGAGATAATATAAATATAATATCACAAGAAAGTCACTCTAATCTTACATCTGACTAAAAATTACACGTTTTTTTGCTAAAACAGTCAGTTTTTTCTTAATTTTGCCAAAATTGATAAGCTCATTTATGTCTCATCTCATTTTGACACAATGCGATGAAAAACAATTCCTTAACCTCTTAACCTCCACCTGAACAGAGCACATCCAGTTTGGCTTTACCAAATCTAAAAGCTTCTTGAAAAAATGTGTCAAAATAGCAAAGAAAAAGAAGAGAAAACAAGGATGAAAACGCCAAAAAAATTAAAATACGACAAAATATGACAGAAACACAATAAAACAGCCACAAAAGTGCTACGAAAAAGTGACAATAAAACATCAGAAGTGATAATAATAAAAAACTAAAACTGTCAAAATACATCCAAAAAGTGACGAGAGGAAACGATCAGTCTTGCCGGTCTTAGCTTTCAAATGAGGCGTTACACTGGCCTATAGGCTATAAACTTCAGTCGAGAAGCTTTTAGATTTGGATAGAGTTGAACTGGAGAAAATGGGCTCGGTTAAGGCGGGGATTAAGAGGTTGAAACCGCTGTTTAATATTGGTATAGCGCATTGTGTTGAAATGGTTTAATAAAATGAAATTCCTCAATAAAATCGTCCATGTTCAAGATGAGGTGAGAACATTGACAGTGGATTACACTGTCAATGGGTGAGAAAGGATAACCGACTGATCCACGTGTATCTATAACACTATAATGAAGCATTATCTCAGTCTGTGACATCCCTTTGTTTTGGACTTACTTGCATGCTATCTATAAAACTATAAAGGAGCATTATTGCAGTATGTGGTGTGTTGTTGGTGTGTTAAGTGTTTTTGACTTACTTCCGCGTTAAACGCGCTTTCATCCTCTGCCCCGCGAGCCCCTAAGACAGCGCACAACCAGAGCACGAGGACGCTGCGTCTCCAGAGTAACCAGAGGCAACTGTCCCGTGAGCCCGGGGCCATGGCGGAGGGTCGAGTCCTTTTGCTGCCGATGTCGTCCACTTCTCCGCCTGTAAGCTCCAGTTAGTGCTGCCTTGTTCGCAAAAACGCTGCCGTTGATCAACTACAACAAAGTTTATCTTGTCGAAATGCAGTTTTTAGAAGTAATAATCTTCCATGTTGTTGAAATTAGGCGCAAGTCCAGATTTGGCATTAGGACCTCGTTACAGCGTGACTCCGTTACTGAGGTGCGTTCACAAAACCGGAGAAAGAAAAATACAAAAATGATGTCTTGAAGTTATAGCTTTCAAAACTGGAAAATGTCAAATATGTCGCCAATGTTCTCGTTACTTCAAAGAGAGCACTTCTCACATGAACCTCAAAGTCTCTGTGTGGGATTCGTGCACCTGACAAGTCGCTTCTGGCCAAAAACTGCAACAAGATCTAGTCTGAAACACGTTAGCAAATTATTAACTGCAGTCATATTCTTAAATAAATAGTTTCCTCCCATAAAAACGACATCTGGCGAGTTAGCTACCGATGTGCCCTGAGATAAAAGTTGCTCAAACACCGAAGCGGTGAGGACAAAGTTCACCGCACTTGGACGACTCCCTCGGCAGCAGTGACCAGCGAATGGGCAGTAGTAGGTCAAAGACTTGTTCCTCTCCAAATCTGTGTCTTACTGTCAAGAAAAGACGTCTTCCCTGCCATGTACATCCTGTTCTCTCCCCAGATGAAGCCGTCTAGTTGCAGTCACCCGTGCTGTTGTGCCCTGCGCCCATGCGTGTTGTCCTCACGGAGTGCAACACTGTGTGGTCAGCTCCGCGATGTTTGAGCACTTAACGTGGGCATGCCGTGGTGTCAACGGACCGAGCGCCACAGGAAGTGCCACTGCTCCTGTTCTTTCAAAATAAGACCGTGCAATCGACATCGACACCAAAGAACTCAAAAAAGGTAGATTTTGTCAGCTACATCTTTGCGCGTAATCCCTACTAACCCTTTGAGATTTAGTTGGCCTCTTTAACTTAACTGTAGCTTGAGGAGGACAGTAAAAAGCATCTGGTCTGGTTTTAATTTGTAGAGCATTTCCGGTGTGGTCTGCCCTTACTAAAGCAACTTCATTGTCCAATAAAGGTCTTATCCACGGCACGGATGGGATGGAGGCTGGAGTGGGAAGGGTTGCCCAGCAAAGACACAGAGACAGACATCCTCCATGTGTTCATTTCAGCTCACTTCAGCAAAGTTGACACACACACACACACACGCTTTTGCACGTGCTCACAGTAGTTTGTCTATGCTATACCAGCACATGACCACTTTTTAATACAATCACAGTGATAAAGATCAAGTAAAACTTTACATGTAGTAGATATGTCTTTATGTCTGATCCTGAAATGAATAAATATATATTAAATCCAGGCCCTTTAGACATGAGGTATAGGGCGAGATGCCTCCCATATCACTGTGATAATTATTTATCCTCACAAACAGAGATCTAAAATACATGTTAAAGTTCTCCGAAATACTGGAAATAATTAATTACTTTCAAAAACAAGTATTTGTCAAAAATGTGCTTGAGTTTGGGTCGTTGTGGAGGCCAGGAAACAAATTGGCCTGCGACCAGGTAACCTTGCCGGCTTCCGCTCCCCTTAAACTATCATAGACAAAATAATATATAAGCCGTCATCTATACTGGGTTGTGTAGATGTGAGGACATTATCTCTCACTTCAAGAAGCTTTGTCAGCAACTGCCTACGATGGAACTCCTGTACTCTCGTCCTCTTCTATCAGAATAGACGGTGAAGCAGTTGAAATGAAGCTAAAACCATATAGATTACCAGTATAGTTAACAAGAAATGATGAGCACTGAGAAGCAGAATGTGTCAAGTTAAATCGTCTGAACTTTGAAAACACACAGGAGCACCATCTCAGGTTCATGACATCAGCAATTTGAGCTCTTCAGACAGAGTGGATTAGCAGGATTTCTCAAACAGAGCTGCTTCCTAGGTATTGTTTTCATCAAGGACGGAGGACAAGGTTTGTGGCACTGACTTGGTTAGGAGATGTGAGTTATCTGATTATATGTCATACAGTCGCACGGAGATAAAACACATCAACTCAATGAGTAAATCTGAAAGAGTCTTTTCAGAGGTATATGGGGATTTTCCCGTTCCCAAACATGTATCAGCACCTGCTGGAAATTGGTCATTCTGCTTAACGGAGCGCTTTATCCAGGTGAGTTGCTGCTGTTCTTTCCCCGATGGCATCAGACCCCACAGGCCAAAATCCATCAGCACAACCAGTGACGTTTCACACCCGGCTTCATCTGGAGATGGGCTTCTGAAGCTGAACACATCATGCTTATTCTTGAAAAAAAAAGAAAAAAGAAGGGATTCTTTGTCCTCTTTGTCACGCTGAAAAACATGATAAAGTCTTGATAAGTCCCACACCAAGGACACATACATGATCTGCAGGTGTCTGTCTCTATTAAACACGTTACAATCCTCACATACCACTGCCATAATTGTGGGTGTTTCGATTCTATGATCAGCTACTGCCCCCTGTTGTTTGGTCCTGTCACGTGCAAGTAACCTGTCTCTGGCAGTTTCTCAATTGTCAGACTGTACTTGTGAACTCCTGGGTACGGACTTGCGGGTGCAGACTCGGAGTACGGAGTTGAGGAGTTCATGAGTGTGGACTCGGCTTGTTCAGCGTTTGGAACAAGTGAACTTGATGACATCGCAGGAAGTAGTTCATGAACATGGGGCTGTGAGCCTTTATAGAATTAAATCACCTCATATGAAATTAAAAGGATGATACACTGCAGGCAAAGTGGACAGATGTTTTTTAAAGATATCAATTACAAAGAATTACATCAAGAAAACAAAATAAAATATGTACATTTTAGTGAATTTTACATTATGTACTTATACATAAATAAGGCATTATGTGTAAAGTAATTAATATATATATATGTAACAGAGATGTATTATTGAATTTCCTTAAAGATTATTTGTTGTTTTACCTTTGAAGCCACCTGGTGGTGGTTTTGGAAACTGCATGCAAAGGGTGCTTCACGCGCGCGCTCTGCGTCTTTAGCAGAGCAACGGTAAAAGCTGGAGACGGTAGGTGCAGGAGAGATTGCTCCAATCTTCAATTTACTTTTTAAAATATTGTTATGCCACAATAATTATATATTGTACTCCTTACATGTAAATTTGTGTCATTAAATTGTAATTTGTAAATATCCCCTGTGAAAATGTTAAAATTACCACTTAGTTATATTTTATTATATTACCACAGTTAGAGCGTTGGGCTAACGGCAGCTGACCGCCCGCCCAGGAGCTTTCTTGTAATATTTGTGTTTATTCTTGTCCCGTACAGACCCTTGCGTGCAGTTGTCCCCACCCTGATGGACTTTTGTTTATGTTTTGTGGTTCAGGTAGGCTCCAAAATGTGTTTTATTATATAAAAAATGTAAATCTGTTGCACTGTTGACCGATGCCGTTGGCAACGATATCTGTTTTAACTGTCATTGGCAGAAGGCTGAATTATTTTAGAATTTAGAAGTTTAGAAATGTTAATACTGTAATATGTGTTGTAAATCTATACTATACGATCACTTGTACAAAAAAAAGAAATACAAATCAAACTTTTATAAATATCTAGAGAGCAACGGTAAAAGCTGGAGACGACCCTTGCGTGCAGTTGTCCCACCCTGATGGACTTGTGGTTCAGATCCCATTAAAAGAAACCATCATAACTGCAGTCCTGAGTCCGTGGCCTCTCTACACACATACATGGGTCACATATATCTTATGTGCAAACTGAAATTATAAAAAATAGGTCAAATATACATTTTTAAAAACTGAAACTGTTTCTGAAGTTCCCATACAAAGATTTGTCTGCAGTGCCGCCTTAATAAAACAATGTCAAAATTAAATTTGTCCTCAATAACCTGTTCATGACATACGACTTTACATTCATCTGTGGCATGGCGCCTGTTGCATCTCCTCCTGCCAGCTGGTGGCGCCGCGGGTATATAAGCGCAATGCATTCACTCCTTTGTTCTCTGACGTCACTCACTTCCTGGTCCAGCCGGTGTGTCAGTGCGTTCCTCGCTCCTCCGAAGGACGGGTAGCGTTTGCTCTAGATTTGAATGCCTTTAACGCAACTATTTACTGGCCCTAACCATTGAAGTAAATTAAATGGAAGAGGCATGATGTCTCAGCTCGCGCTTTAAACTGACCTCTGAGACGATCACAGAGCAGGTGCATTTATACGGAGACTTGTTTACACACAGGTGGATTCTATCATCATTAGTCATTCAGAGATCCTCACTGAACTTCTGGAGAGAGTTTGCTGCACTGAAAGTAAAGGGGCTGAATAATTTTGCACGCCCAATTTTTCAGTTGTTTTATTTGTTAAAAATGTTTGAAATATCCAATAAATTTCGTTTCACTTCATGATTGTGTCCCACTTGTTGTTGGTTCTTCACAAAAAAATACAGTTTTATATCTTTATGTTTGAAGCCTGAAATGTGGCAAAAGGTCGAAAAGTTCAAGGGGGCCGAATACTTTCGCAAGGCACTGTGAATTTGCAGTTTTGTTTGGAAAACATCATACGGACGGTCTTTTTAGTCTTTAAAAGGAGACATGATTTTGAGAGCCAATTTTAGGACTTGGGCAGGTGTGAAAGTAGCTATGTCATATATATATATAAATAAATAAATAATATAGCAAGTTTTGGGAGAATACTTTAGTAACGTATTCCACCGCTTAGTCCAAACAAAGTACTGTATTCTGAATACTTCGAATACTTTCACATTGATTTTCATAGTGTTAATGCATAAATGCGGCATATGATTAAGAAGATGTTTAGGCTATTGTTACATGCCTGTTACCAACTTAATGTGGAATGCAAAAAAAGCACTTTGCAAATGCCCAGAGCCCAAAAGGACAGAGCTAAACTTTCCCCGGCCATTTTGACCCTTTTTGTCTTCTTAATGTTATGATTATGAAACTGAAATTTAATGAACGAGTACTTTGATGTATTCCTTTAATATTACTGCATTCAGATCTGTTTCAAAGGCATAAACATATGCATTTGGTCTTAATTAAATTCCCACAACTTTACTTTCACACGTGTCATCGGTGGACTAGTAACAAATATCCAAAACGATTTTGAAAAAAAAAATCCAAACGGAGATAGGGGAGTATTTGCATTTTGGTAAAGGATTTAACATTTCAAAGACATGGATAAACAGGACATTTGTGACGCGTTCCACAACGGCAGAGAGAGATTCGAGAGGGAGAGGCGGCGGACCCAGCGCAGATGTGTTCGCTCCTCCTTTTTTCGCAGGTAAACAATGTCTACACGCGCTGTGAAAGTGTCCCGCGAAGGAAAACCAGAAAATCCAATAGAGCCTGTATGAGGGGACTCTCATTCTAATGTGACAGCTTTAGGTGGAGGAGCGCATGTGAGCCGTGGCGCTGACGGCTCTGTTCTGTGATGCGTAAAGACGCACGGGGCCCGCAGCCAAACTGGCAAAACTGCACCGTTTGTGCAGAAAGTTCAGAGACAGAGCAGATGAGATCTAGTCTGCCGAGTCTCTATATTGCATTTAAGTGGCTGAACTTCAACGCGTTTGAGCTCACGGTGTAATATTATTGGCGGACTACTGTGCGTAAGGTGAGAGAGCGCACCTCCTCTCCTTCCGGCTTACTTTCATCCCTGGACTTGGGAGTTTCAGATGTAAGAATGCAGCCAGCTTCCTGTATAGTATTTGCTGGAGTGTATTATTCCAGCACCGTCTGCATACATCTGTATCTGGGTGTTTCTGCATGGAAGATTGTTTATGTAGAGTGAAAAAAGAACCACAACACACTGGTATTGGTAAGATATGATTTCATCCAGTTGATGGCTTTCTCTGAAAAAATAAAATGAGAGAATTTGGTTAGCAGAATGTTGTGGTCAGCGGTGTCAAAAGCCTTATTTAAGTCAAGAAACACAGCACCTACACAACTGTTGTTTATAAAAAGCTTTTTGTTTTTCTATAAACACACTGATAGCGCCCTCTGTTGAGTGATGGGCGCAAAATCCAAACTGCATCTGATGTGGAGGATTATGACTCCTATTAAGATGTTTGGTTAATAGTTTCACAACCCTCATTTTTGAGACTACTGGTGAGATGTTAATTGGTCTGTAGTTATGCTGAAAATTGGACTAACCACACCCACTTTCCATGTGTCTGGGACCACTGAGTGCTTAATTGACAAATGTACCATGTGTGTAATGGGTGGTATCAGTGTGTCTTTATGCTCTTTTATAAAACTGACATCAAGAAGACATCAAATAAACCAATAAATAAATAAAGATCAAAGTCATCCTTAGCTTCGGGACGCGGTTCAGTGAACGGATAATGTTGGCTACTTCTCTTTCTGTTATCTCATCTATATTAAAGATAGGTTGTGCGTTGCTTATTGGATTAGTTTCATAGTCAGGAGGATCGTACTACTGAGAAATTATTGAACTCTGAAGAAATTACATTTGTGTCTTTCACCAATTCTCCGTTGATGCTTATTTCTATCTCATTTTTATCTTTTTTGTTCTGTTTTCCATTAGGTTTAAACTGTTCCAGATTATTATTATTTTTTTTTTGCTTTTCCCTTTCACAATCTCAATGTTTACACAATAATGTGCCTTGGCCCTACGTATTGTCTGGGTGACTTTGTTTCTCACTGATGTAAAATGTTGTTTATCAACAGTCAAACCTGATTTTAATGCAACTTTAAGAAGATTATCTCTTTTTTCATTAGCTGAATGCACTCCAAGGTCAACCATGGAAGATTGTTTTTTTTATTTTCTTTGGTTTCTGAAGAAAACATTGCATTCCAATCAGGATCATTTAAGGCCACTTTAAAATGTTGTTGTTGTTGTTTTTGGAATTACATTATTGTTTATTGATCTTTTGTATGATGCATTTGGAAATGAATTATGTAATTCTGACATGCTTGTGGAAATTGGTCATTCTACTTAACGGAGCGCTTTATCCAGGTGAGTTGCTGCTTATCTTTCCCCGATGGCATCAGACCCCTCCATCCATCCATCCATCCATCTTCTTCCACTTGTCCGTTGCCGGGTCGTGGGGGCAGCTGTTGGAGTTGCCCAAATCACATTGCACCAGCCCCTATGGCGCCTCCTGCAGGTGGTGGGTCCACAGAAGGACGGCCTCATGGTTCTAACGGGCCTGTTGGTCTCTCATAAGGGGCTTCTGAACCGCTCTTTGTCTGACCCGTCACCTAGGACCTGTTTGCCATGGGAGACCCTACCAGGGGCACCAAGCCCCCGACAACAGAGCTCCAGGATCATTCAAGGGCATCTGACCCCACAGGCCAAAATCCATCAACACAACCAGTGACGTTCATCCGGCTTCATCTGGAGATGGCCTTCTGAAGCTGAACACATCATGCTTATTCTTAAAAAAACAGAAAAAAAAACAGAAGGGATTCTTTGTCCTCTTTGTCACGCTGAAAAACATGATAAAGTCTTGATAAGTCACACACCAAGGACACATACATGATCTGCAGGTGTCTGTCTCTATTAAACACGTTACAATCCTCACATACCACTGCCATAATTGTGGATGTTTCGATTCTAGGATCAGCTACTGCCCCCTGTTGTTTGGTCCTGTCACGTGCAAGTAACCTGTCTCTGTGCCTCCAAACATAGACGTTTTGTTTTAGCTCCAGCTCAAAAAGGATTGTGTCATTATGTAAATCAATGAGGAGGAATTGCAGATATACTTTACTGATGCCAACACGCCAATGCCGTTTTTAACTTGACTATTTGCATGCATTTTTGTATATTTCATATTCACACAGCAGGTGTTCTCAGTCAGTCGTTTTTCCTTTGGCTCACTTTGGAAGACCTAAACTTTTGTGACTTCTAAGAAAAAATAGGCTTTTTTTTGTGTGGAATACATAATTATTCTGCTTGCTGTTTTTCTCTTATACTATTATTTTTCTTGAAAAAGCATGTTGGGGTTACTGTTCTGGATTCTGAGTGTTAATTTGAATGTGTGCATGTGTGAAAAATGCGGTGACTGTAAGTCCTTTTTAAGTTATGTATATGTAGATGGCAATGTAAACATAGGCATTTTTATTTATTTATTCCATTGTTTGTACACTTCCAGCAACTTACCACACCTGGACAAAGACTGAAGAATGTATTAATCATATTAGCAACAGTTTGGACGAAGGCGACATAAGGTAGACTCTGTTTTTTTGGTACTTGTTATATTTTGTCATTGTCCAACATGACTAATACAAAGGATTTATTTATTTTTATCTAACAAGCCAGCATTATTGAACCATTGTTGTCCTGTTTTGCAGTGGATTGGAGGCTGTAGAGAGAGCAGTAGCAACGTCACAGATTAATGATACAAAAATCTTTGCTGTTGGCAAGTTTGTTAGTTTGTTACACGCATTTGGTTCCTCTGACAATTGCCCCCAGTTTGACGGGTTAAGCCTTTATGCCTGTGAGAGTCGGGTAAGATGTTGTCAAGGAATTCCTACATTACACAGCAATGTTACTGGTGAACTCAATTGTTCCCCAATTTAGGCTTCGACAAAGTTCAATGCAAACGTTACTATCACTGTTCAGCTGCCCAAAGAACTGCCTGTGGACAAAGACCACAGCTTAGCTTTTAACGTGGTGACGTTGCCTCAGGAAGCTGCAGTGAGTAATTTATACACATTTAACTGAATCTGTGTGTAGTTCATGGCTATAGTTTTATCGTCTAAATGTTACATTTCAGATTGTGTTGGTGAACTCCTCAGACTACCTGTACAAAAACAAGCTGGTCGGCTTAAGTGTTGAGAAGAAAAACGTTTCAGGGCTGCAAGAATTTGTCAACATCAGCATGAAGGTCACAACCAACCTATCGGTAAATCCAGTTCACATTATGGATGAACCAAATGTATTTCTCCAGTAATACTGATATTTCATGTGCCACAGGATTCCCACAGACCCCAGTGTGTGTTTCTGAATTACTCAACTCAAAGTAAGTATAAAACACCTCCAAAAAGAGTATTTTTATTTTGTGTACAAACCTTTATTGACGTGTCCATTTGATCAGCATTAGACACTGACGGCTGTTTGACCCTGTGGGAGCCTGGACAAGATCATTGTGTCTGCTCCTGTAACCACCTCACCTTTTTCGGAGTGCTAATGGTAGGCATATTGTTGAGACATCCATGTACACACTAAGTACTGTTTCAATCACAGTGAAATTATTGTCTGCTGCTTTCAGGTATCCAATAAAGTTCCCACTCAACTCTCACAAACAGACGTGGACATTCTGACATACGTGACGTTCATTGGCTGCGGCATTTCTTTTTGCGCGCTCCTCATTGCAGTGATTCTTTTCACCGTGAGAAGGTACTTCATTGTTTTTACTTAAATGAATATCACACATCGAATAACCCAACCCGACTTTACTGCATCTTCCCTGTATCCCAGAGATGTCAGGTCAGACGTTTCCATGAAGATCCACGTCAATCTTGCCATTGCACTCCTCTTCCTCAACATGCACTTCCTTCCGAACACAGCCGTCGGAATCTGGCGCTTCTCTTGGCCTTCGCCCTGGCTGTGCTTCTACTTGGCTGTCGCGCTGCACTTTTCCCTGCTGGCCTCGTTCAGCTGGATGGCCGTGGAAGGATTTCATCTCTATCTCCTCTTCGTTAAGGTTTTCAACATCCATGTCAACAAATACCTTCTCAAAGTCAGCCTGGTGGGATGGGGTGAGTGGCTGTGTTTAACTGAGGTCTTTTTCAATAAGAAACACTCATACTGCGTGAAACATATCTGTGTTTGCAGTTTCTTTTTGCATTTCAACAAAGTAAGTTTATTAAAACATTGTGCGATTGCTCATATTGTGATGTCATGATAGATTGCTATTACTAATTCAAGGCCCTATACCTGATTCTTTTTTCTAGTAATGGAACAGAATTTGTACGGGAAACACTGCATTTAATTATAAAGCAACTTGCAGACCAGTTTTCTAGCATTTCTGTGAAAGTGACCCTGTAAGTTGTGAAAGGTGCCAATAAAGTTGTCCCTGAGGAGAATTGGGGATGCTACAAATAAGTTAGAAAAGTTGGGAATGAGTTTGAACCACATTTTAAAGGTGCATTATGCAAAAAAAAAAGTTGATATTTGAGGTACTCGACCTTGTAGTGACCCAGCAGCTGCACGAGTGGTCAGCGTGGCGCCTTTACTTTCCATCACAGTGGTCTCTGGGACGCTCCAGGATCAATTGTTTGGAAGATTTCCACTGCTGATGGACCCACTCACCGGAAAACCTACAATTGATCCTGGAGCTTTTTCTTTCGCATAAAAAAGTTGCATAATGCACCTTTTCATTTAGTGGTTTCTTCTTTCATTATTTGTAATAATAATAATTTGAAAGAAATCGGGTATAGGGCCTTTAACATTGTGAAAATCCTTGATTCATAGGTGTCCCTGCGGTGGTTGTGGGAATTGTCATCGGCATCAGCAGAGATTTTTACGGCGCTGTGTCTATGAGCCAGTCTAACTCTACTGAAATGTACGTACGGTTTTGTGTGTCACAGGATTTTGTTTGTGAAAAGCCCATAACAATGTAGGACAGAGTAAAAAGAATATGTCTGTTTTTCAACTTATTCTTCAGCTGCTACATTCGCCAGGACCTGGTCAAACAAGTGACTACACTGGGGCTGTTCAGTCTGATGTTTCTCTTCAACTTCATCATGTTGATGGTGGCTGTCCGAAACATTGTGTCAATGCGTAAGAGCAAACTGGTAAGAAACAAAAACACACTTTTAATGGGAAAAACAATAGAGTTATGTTTGTTTATTTGTTTGTTTGTTCAGTTTGGGCCAAATGACTGTAACAGAGCCAAGAAGGACATCTGCACCCTGCTGGGAGTCGTCACTTTGCTCGGTACCACCTGGGGTCTAATCTTTTTTTCATTCGGCCAACTCACAACTATCGGACTCTACGCCTTCTCCATCCTGAATCCTCTACAAGGTATGTTGACAGTGCCCCCCTTTCTCCCCCCCCCCCCTTCAATTCAAATAAGTTCATATTATCCTGTTTGTTTCCGACAGAGCAGGTTTGTGTATTTCCGCTTCATACTATCAATGTCCCTGCTGTTCGCATTATTTGAATAGCGCTGCTGACACATTTGCATCTGTTTCCAGGCCTGTTCATTTTCCTCTGGTTCTTGATGTTTGCGATGAAGAAGGGAAAAGCGAAGACAACGAGCAGCACCGAAACGCAAAGCTCACGTGTTTCCACGGGCACTGAAAGCCATGACATGAATCTAGCCACAGTGTCTTAAAGGGGGGGGGGGGGGGGTACATATTTCAACTATTGTTTGATGGAACGTTTGCATTTTTGTATTTGTGGCATTGAAAATATCATAGCTGGGCAATGGGCATTAAAAAGCTTCTGACTTGCTGATGCAGAAACCCTGGTGTAGTTGATAGTTGGTTGACATTTTGTTTTATTGCACTACTTCTTTAATATAGCACTGGAATATCACTTTTTATCGAGTACAGTTTTCAGTTTTTCCTGTTTTTTCCCCCATCACTATTTTGTAACTAAAACAAATAAATAAATAAATAGCAGTATTTTAAGTTTTAAGTTGTATTAAGTCTCTTTTTCAGACAGATTTGTGAGGCAATAATTAACATATTTTTTTGTTTGCATTGTGCTATGAAGCCACAGAAGGAATATAGTTTGGGCCAAATATCCTACATTTATTCACACAAAAATGAATACAAAACTGTTGTCCCTGGGCAAGGTATATAATGCCAACAACAATTATAAAACATAGATTTTTTCTTTAAAGTTGACCCTACATACTTGTAACATCTGAATGTTCGTTCTGTGACTTGCACAACAGAATAGAGGTTTTGGTGAAAGTGCAGGTCATACAGTTCAAACAGAGGACATTATCAGGATAAATATGTACAGTTATTATTTACAAAGCAACACACGTGCAGAGGATCCTGACACTTTGTACAGTCATGCACCAGGAGATCTGTAGGGTCTAATGAGCACATCCTTGATTTGATTTGAACCAGTTTTTTAATTGAGTCCTGAATTTGTTAAACGTGGAGCATTCTCTTATTGTGAGAGAGATGCTGTTCCAGATGTTACAGCCCCTGACTGAAAGAACAGTCTGACCAAAGGTGGTACGTCTGACGGGCACTTCACAGTCTCCTCCAACCATATACAGTACCGAGTGGCTCTGCCAGAAGAGGATTTCAGTTTTATGAATTCCCTTAATGGCGTATGGTTTACAAAATACTCAATGGACTTGCACCACCAAGCACACTTAAGGTATTTAAAGCTTTCAAAGTTCAGAAGATTGTACGTCTCAAGAATGTGATAGTGGTGGTATGAAATAGGTTTTCTTGCAAACAAAATTTAAAGCGATAATGAGATAATATGGTTAGCAGAATGTTGTGGTCAGTGGTGTCAAAAGCCTTATTTAATAAAAAAAATAATAAAAAAAAATGAGGAGGAATAGCTAAGAGCCCGGAATATGTTTATATGTATGTGTTTATGTATGGGTATGTGTTTATATGTATTTGCTTCTTCCTTTCCTCTTCTTCTGCTCTTCAAATCATCCAATTATTTGCATCTCTTGGATCTTATTTAAAATTAAATTCTATTTTAAATTAAAAAAATGTTTGCTTATTTTCCTTTCCTTAAACGCCAGCCTCTGTCACCCACAATGGCAATTCCCATAACCAATATTATAGAAAAGCATGCACACACAAACATACACACACACACACACATACACGCACACTCACCCTCATCTACCCTCTCTGTCGCTTACCCTGATGGAAAAACACAAGACAAATATCTAAAGCAAATTCGTGTCCATTGTTGTTGTCTTGGTCTCCCCTACCCATTACACGCACGTCCCCTTCCTTTAACTGTCGTCTTGTTTTACCCTGTTTAACGTTGAGAACTATAAGCTGATAGACACAAATCCTATGTCCTTGTTCCTCAATCCTGTGGAGGAAAAGGAGATACTGGACATTGTTAACGGGTGTAAAAATAAAACCTCGACAGATTATTATGACATAGATATGAAAACTTTAATAAGTGTTATTGAAAGTATGTCTAAGCCGTTAACATACATCTGTAACTTATCGTTGCAAACTGGACAATTTCCTGATTTTGCAAAAGTGATTCCTCTGTTCAAGGCAGGAGATAAACATCTCTTTACAAACTACAGGCCTGTTTCCTTTTACCGCAATTCTCAAAAATCTTACAAGGTTTTCAATTCTAGACTCAACAGCTTTATTGAAAGTAATAAATTACTCTCTGATAATCAGTTTGGTTTTAGGAACAATCACTCAACCTCACACGCGCTCTTTGATATAATTGATGAAATAACTAATTCTGTAGACAAGAAGAAATATGCAATTTGGGTTATTTATTGACCTGAGTAAAGCGTTTGATACAATAAACTATGATATATTAATTAAAAAGCTACAACATTATCGGATTATGGGGGGTAGCTCTACAGTGGGTTACCTGTTACTTAAAAAATAGAAAACAATGTGTGAAAATAGGTGAGTACCGGTCGAGTTGTCACAAAATTGTCTGTGGTTTACCTCAAGGTTCCATTCTGGGTCCAAAATTGTTTAATATGTATATTAACGACATTTGTAAAACTTCTCAAATACTTAAATTTATCTTGTTTGCAGATGATACAAATATTTTTGCATCAGGAGACGATTTACAACAACTGTGTCGAATTGTTAACTTGGAACTCAAGAGTGTCAATAAGTGGTTCAAACAAAATAAATTATCTCTAAATCTGAGTAAAAGCTAAATTATGATATTCGGCAACCGTAATTCCAATGCTCAGGAAGCAATTCAGATCGAGGGTGTTGTTATCGAGCGAGTGCATGAAAGCAAATTCCTTGGAGTTATTATTTTTCACACATTAAATATATATAACTACTAATGTCACAGGTTCGAGTCCGATTTGGAGGATGTTATTGGTGTGGTGTAGCCAATAAAACAAATGCAGTTTAAAAGGATAAAATACAATTTAATATAAAAAGTTAAAAGGGGACAAACTACCATAAAAACAACCGGTTGCAACATTAAAAAGCCCGTATAAAAGTGGGGATAAAACAAAGAGGGCTAAAACCTGGGGGTTTAAAAGGGACTAAAAATGAGCGGGCGTGCGTGCTCCAAGGTGCTCCTGGTTTCCGTAATGTAAGAAGGTGCGTAGTTATGTCCCGTCCATCGCCGGTGCCCTTCTCCACCAGCCAGTCCTCGCCTCCTTCCTCTCCACCGCGCCTCCCGACCACAGCGGCTCCAGGAGCTGCGTCCAAGTCCAGGGGTCCGCCTCGGGGCACGTGAGCTGGGGGAGCCTGTCGCCGCGGCTCGACCCCGCCGCGCCTGTCCGGGGGACTTCCCTCTCCCGAGCGCTCCCGAGCCGCCTTCATGGCCTCTCCTGCGCGCCCACGGCCCTTCCGTCCATGGCGGCCGTGTGTCCCCGTTCCGTCCCCGTTTCCTGTCAAAGGGACGGCCTGGCCTGGCCAGGCCAGGCCGTCCGTGCGTGCCTGCCTGCCTGCCTCCGTGCGTCCTTGTCGTCACCTTTTCATCCCCCTCTGTCTCCAACCGCTTCTGCTTTTATTCTTTCCTCCCAGGTGTGCCCACTTGCCGTAATTAGCAGGGGCGGGGCAACGAGCTTAGAATAAAACATGCATAAAATCAAACATAAAACCATGCAGATAAAAACACACTAAAACCAACTTAAAACCAGTCCACTCGTGCCCGTGTCACTAACATTTCTAGAAGCATTGCAGTAATAGCAAAAGCAAAGCACATTTTAAACATCAAAGCTCTACATACCTCATATACTGTTCTCTGATTTTGCCCTATTTAAATTACTGCACTGTGGTTTGGGGTAGTACTTATAAAAGCACATTAAACCAATGGTAATACTGCAAAAAAGTATCATAAAGTTGGGTTTTTTGGCCACACAAACTATTGTTTATTTTTAAAAATCAAAGATCATGAAGTTTTGTGACATTGCGGAGTTCCAAACCAAGCAAGGTATAAATTGTTACCAAACCAAATACAAGGAAGGTTCCAAGAACGTACTGGTCGTTATGAATTACTTGTTGAACTTTAGGATTCAGAAACATAGCTCAACTTTGAAAAGTTTTAGCCCAACAGTTAATGGTGTACAATTGTGGAACAAAATGGAGATGGAGTTGAAGCGATGTTCAAACAACAACCTGTTGAAATATAAATACAAACAAAAGACTTTTGAAAAGTATAGAGAAGAAGAAACACGTTGCCACAAGGGGGAGTAGTAGGATCAAATCACATTTGCATTCTATTAACTAAGACAGTGTTGTTGCTCTGAACGGTTGTCATTCTATTGCTCTAAATTATAAATTGAGAATTAGGATAAGCGAGTTATGGATCTGTTGAGAGGACCCTCCCAACAGGATCATAAACCTTGTCTTTTAACGCACCACTAAGCAGAGGAACATCATCTACAAATTCAGCCAGTTAGAGCAGCTGGGTGAGGGTTTGTTGATAGGGAGCTACTGCCCTCTTCAATGGACCTGCTCTACACCCTGGCTTCTTAACGCACTACAGTATGCAGGGCTTACATATCACATAATCCTTTGAACACAAAAAAAAAATTGAATGATGGAAATGACAACTGGGAAGTTGCAAGATCACGCATAATATGTATATTAATGTGCCTTTTGAACACAGAACTAGTGCCTTTTGGAAGTTGTTAACTGTGTTTGGCAGTGGTAACGATCTGTAAATAAAAAAAATAAAAATGATGTGTGTGTATGTATATATATGTATGTAAGTAAGTGTATATGCATAAATGTGTATATATGCATGTTGTGTTGTAGTTGGGTCACGGAGGGGTACGTAGTGTGTGTGTGTGCATGCCGTGTTCCCAGGCTCTTGTGTCTTGTACTTTAAAACATGCTCCCAGTACTATTGTGATTTTATTAATTGTTTTTATTTCAATGATGTCGGGGTTCGGCGCTTATACGCTTTTGCTTCAACCCACTCCTTTTGAGTAGAATTTTAACTGCTCAAATAAACTAATAAACTAAACTAAGAAAACATAATGACCTGGCTGAGCGTCACAGAGCAAACCAGTTCAAGTCGGTACATTCACCGGTACAATAACACGGACTCAAAAGATGCCGTTTACATCTTTCATATCAAACAAGGCTCACACTAAAAAGTGCCTCAATCAAAAAAAACACAGGCACCTACTGTAATCAGGGAGAATGCACTCTCTCCCCAGGGAACCCAGTGGAGCTACGTTACCCACTTCCCCATTGCGGTACACACTCATGCAAACCTTCTCCCCAACCCAAAAAGGAACACCATACACGTTTTACACACAGGAAAAAGGGCAACTAGCACCAATTGCAAGAGTACACCCCACAACTGGCTAACTGCAGGACGGCCCTCCCACCCTCATCGGAAAATGGCGCCCAAATCACCCAGAAACAGACTACAAACTACATAACAAACATACCCCGCTACACACTGGCAGGATTAAAACAAAAAAACTGTCAAAATGTGTCCAAATTTGCCCCAGAACAACGGCATTCTAAAAAGTCAGAAAATTTTCCTCACAAACTTGAGGGTCCCGCTCAGAGCAGCATCTCCGCGGAACAGGCCAAAGGCGGCGGGACACAAATGGCGGGACCAGCGCAGCCATCTCCCCGCAGCACAGGCAGACTCCATCGGCGCCAACTGAGATCCACCATCCTGCGACGCCACGGCTCAAACAGCGGGAAGACAACTCCAGCGACCGACACCATCTCAGACTTCCACCACATGGAGAGACGTTGACCGGGGCTCCGTGTCGCCGGACTCAGGTTAAGGTTGAAGGAGGCAAAAGCCACTCAAAAACTCAATTTATTTACAATAAACAAAGCGGTGGACGTCTGACCTCCTGAACTCCTTTGCCCGTGCAGAAAATCTCCTCCCAAGACCATGTGCGTCGGCAGCGCCAGCGAGGTCACAGCGACTCCTGGTGGCGCAACAAGAGCAGCGCAGCCAAATTGCAGGGATTTAACTACTGTCCTTATTAACCCCGTTGCAATAGCAAAAATGCTAATTTCCACCTGTAGTCTCCGGGCAGGTCTATGTTACTGTACAAAAACTGATTTTAAATGTAGATGAGCATAAGACCATGGGTTTATACATTTTAACATCATCATTAATAACAAATTTAATTGAAGTAAGTTTGAAAGGAAGGATAAGGTTTGTGGCACTGACTTGGTTAGGGGATGTGAGTTATGTTATCTGATTATATTGTAATGTCCCGCACTGACAGGCAATCACCAGCCGACGTGTAAGTCAAGGGTGCTTTATTATTAACGAGCTCAGCACACAGAACACAGACTGAACTGCGAGAACCGAACCTCTCCTTGTTAAAAAAGTTAAAATAAAGGGATTCTTTGTCCTCTTTGTCACGCTGAAAAACATGATAAAGTCTTGATAAGTCACACACCAAGGACATAAATGATCTGCAGGTGTCTGTCTCTATTAAACACGTTACAATCCTCACATACCACTGCCATAATGGTGGGTGTTTCGATTCTATGACCAGCTACTGCCCCCTGTTGTTTGGTCCTGTCACGTGCAAGTAACCTGTCTCTGTGCCTCCAAGCTCCAGCTCAAAAATGATTGTGTCATTATGTAAATCAATGAGGAGGAATTGCAGATATACTTTACTGATGCCAACGGCATTGGCGTGTCCTCTACGCCAATGCCGTTTTTAACTTTACTATTTGCATGCATTTTTGTATATTTCATATTCACACAGCAGGTGTGCTCAGTCACAGTCGTTTTTCCTTTGGCTCACTTTGGAAAACCTAAACTTTTGTGACTTCTAAGATAAAATAGGCTTTTTTTGTGTGGAATACATAATCTCTTATAATATTATTTTTCTTGAAAAAGCATGTTGGGGTTACTGTTCTGGATTTTGAGTGTTCATTTGAATGTGTGCATGTGTCAAACATGCGGTGACCGTATGTCCTTTTTAAGTTTTATGTATATGTAGATGGCATATTTATTTATTTATTTATTCCATTGTTTGTACACTTCCAGCAACTTACCAATGCACCTGGACAGAGACCAAAGAATGTATTAATAATGTTAGCAACAGTTTGGACGGAGGCGACATAAGGTAGACTCTGTTTTTTTGGTACTTGTTATATTTTGTCATTGTCCAACATGACTAATACAAAGGATTTATTTATTTTTATCTAACAAGCCAGCATTATTGAACCGTCCTGTTTTGCAGTGGATTGGAGGCTGTAGAGAGAGCAGTAGTAACGTCACAGATTAATGATACACAAAACGTTGCTGTTGGCAAGTTTGTTAGTATAAAGCTATTCTCTCCCACCCAGTTTGACGGGTTAACCATTTATGCCAGTGAGAGTGAGGTAAGATTTTATCAAGATATTCCTACATTACGCAGCAATGTTACTAGTGAACTCAATTGTTCCCAAATGTAGGTTTCGACAGAGTACCTTGCAAACTTTACTATCATTGTTCAGCTGCCCAAAGAACTGCCTGTGAACGAAAACCACAGCTTAGCGTTTATCACGGTGGCGTTGCCTCAGAAAGCTGCAGTGAGTATTTTATACACATTTAACTGAATCTGTGTGTAGTTCATGGCTCTACTTTTATTGTCTCAATGTTACATTTCAGAGGGTGTTGGTGAACTCCTCAGACTACCTGTACAAAAACAGGCTGGTCGGCTTAAGTGTTGAGGGGAAAAGCGTTTCAGGGCTGCAAGAATTTGTCAACATCAGCATCAAGGTCACAACCAACCTATCGGTAAATCCAGTTCACATTATGGATGAACCAAATGTATTTCTCCTGTAATACTGATATTTCATGTGCCACAGGAGTCCCACAGACCCCAGTGTGTGTTTCTGAATTACACAACTCAAAGTAAGTATAAAACACCTCCAAAAATAGTATTTATTTTTGTACAAACCTTTATTGACGTGTCCATTTGATCAGCATTAGACACTGACGGCTGTTTGACCCTGTGGAAGCCTGGACAAGATCATTGTGTCTGCTCCTGTAACCACCTCACCTTTTTCGGAGTGCTAATGGTAGGCATATTGTTGAGACATCCATGTACACACTAAGTACTGTTTCAATCACAGTGAAATTATTGTCTGCTGCTTTCAGGTATCCAATAAAGTTCCCACTCAACTCTCACAAACAGACGTGGACATTCTGACATACGTGACGTTCATTGGCTGCGGCATTTCTTTTTGCGCGCTCCTCATTGCAGTGATTCTTTTCACCGTGAGAAGGTACTTCATTGTTTTTACTTAAATGAATATCACACATCGAATAACCCAACCCGACTTTACTGCATCTTCCCTGTATCCCAGAGATGTCAGGTCAGACGTTTCCATGAAGATCCACGTCAATCTTGCCATTGCACTCCTCTTCCTCAACATGCACTTCCTTCCGAACACAGCCGTCGGAATCTGGCGCTTCTCTTGGCCTTCGCCCTGGCTGTGCTTCTACTTGGCTGTCGCGCTGCACTTTTCCCTGCTGGCCTCGTTCAGCTGGATGGCCGTGGAAGGATTTCATCTCTATCTCCTCTTCGTTAAGGTTTTCAACATCCATGTCAACAAATACCTTCTCAAAGTCAGCCTGGTGGGATGGGGTGAGTGGCTGTGTTTAACTGAGGACTTTTTCACCAATAAGAAACACTCATACTGCGTGAAACATATCTGTGTTTGCAATTACTTTTTGCATTTCAACAAAGTAAGTTTATTAAAACATTGTGAGATTGCTCATATTGTGATATCATGATAGATTGCTATTACTAGTTAAAGGCCCTATACCTGATTCTTTTTTCTAGTAATGGAAAAAAACTGTAAGGAAAACACTGCATTTAATTATAAAGCATTTGTGTCAATTTTATGAACTTGCAGTCCAATTTTCTAGCATTTACTTTGAAAGTGACCCTGAAAGTCGTGAAAGGTGCCAATAAAGTTGTCCCTGAGGAGAATTGGGGATGCTACAAATAAGTTAGAAAGTTGGGAATGAGTTTGGACCACATTTTAAAGGTGCATTATGCAAAATAAAAGTTGATATTTGAGGTACTTGACCTTGTAGTGACCCAGCAGCTGCACGAGTGGTCAGCGTGGCGCCTTTACTTTCCATCACAGTGGTCTCTGGGACGCTCCAGGATCAATTGTTTGGAAGGTTTTCACTGCTGACGGACCCACACAACCTACAATTGATCCTGGAGCTTTTTCTTTCACATTAAAAAGTTGCATAATGCACCTTTAATTTAGTGGTTTCCTCTTTCATTATTTGTAATAATAATTTAAAAGGAATCAGGTATAGGGCCTTTAACATTGTGAAAATCCTTGATTCATAGGTGTCCCTGCGGTGGTTGTGGGAATTGTCGTCAGTATCAGCAGAGATTTTTACGGCGCTGTGTCTATGAGCCAGTTTAACTCTACTGAAATGTACGTACGGTTTTGTGTGTCACAGGGTTTTGTTTGTGAAAAGCCCATAACAATGTAGGACAGAGTAAAAAGAATATGTCTGTTTTTCAACTTATTCTTCAGCTGCTACATTCGCCAGGACCTGGTCAAACAAGTGACTACACTGGGGCTGTTCAGTCTGATGTTTCTCTTCAACTTCATCATGTTGATGGTGGCTGTCCGAAACATTGTGTCAATGCGTAAGAGCAAACTGGTAAGAAACAAAAACACACTTTTAATGGGAAAAACAATAGAGTTATGTTTGTTTGTTTGTTTGTTTAGTTTGGGTCAAATGACTGTAACAGAGCCAAGAAGGACATCTGCACCCTGCTGGGAGTCGTCACTTTGCTCGGTACCACCTGGGGTCTAATCTTTTTTTCATTTGGCCAACTCACCACTATCGGACTCTACGCCTTCTCCATCCTGAATCCTCTACAAGGTATGTCGACAGTTCATAAGTTCATATTAGCCTGTTTGTTTCCGACAGAGCAGGTTTGTGTATTTCCGCTTCATACTATCAATGTCCCTGCTGTTCACATTATTTGAATAACGCTGCTGACACATTTGCATCCGTTTCCAGGCCTGTTCATTTTCCTCTGGTTCCTGATGTTTGCAATAAAGAAGGGAAAAGCGACGACAACGAGCAGCACCGAAACGCAAAGCTCACGTGTTTCCACGAGCACTGAAAGCCATGACATGAATTTCACCACAGTGTCTTAAAGGGGGGGGGGGGGGTACATATTTCAACTATTGTTTGATGGAACGTTTGCATTTTTGTATTTGTGGCATTGAAAATATCATAGTTGGGCAATGGGCATTAAAAAGCTTTTGACTTGCTGATGCTTGTAGAAACACCGGTGTAGTTGATAGTTGGTTGACATTTTGTTTTATTGCACTACTTCTTTAATATAGCACTGGAATATCACTTTTTATCGAGTACAGTTTTCAGTTTTGCCTGTTTTTTCCCCCATCACTATTTTGTAACTAAAACAAATAAATAAATAAATAGCAGTATTTTAAGTTTTAAGTTGTATGAAGTCTCTTTTTCAGACAGATTTGTGAGGCAATAATTCACATATTTTTGTGTTTGCATTGTGCTATGAAGTCACAGAAGGAATATAGTTTGGGCCAAATATCCTACATTTATTCACACAAAAATGAATACAAAACTGTTGTCCCTGGGCAAGGTATATAATGCCAACAACAATTATAAAACATAGATTTTTTCTTTAAAGTTGACCCTACATACTTGTAACATCTGAATGTTCGTTCTGTGACTTGCACAACACAATAGAGGTTTAGGTGAAAGTGCAGGTCATACAGTTCAAACAGAGGACATTATGTAACACCTAAGAGGGGTAGTACAGGGAAAGGGCTGTATAGTATGTACTAGCATACAACACAGTGGTAGGGTTATCTTCTATGGACCAGATCAGAAACCTAGACCCGGCTACAGGAGGATTGAAATAAACCTTAAATAAATAAGAGACCACAGACCAGGGAGTAAAGTTAACTGCCGGCTTCTTATTATTTAGACAAATGGACAAAGGACAAGGACATACATTAACAATAAACGTTGAGAAAATCTTTTTCTGTTAAACCTTTTAGTTTACCTTTAAAATATTTAGTTTCTTTTAAGTTCTATCTAAATAGGTTTATTGTAGTAGTAGGTTGCAACCTTTAGTTCTTTTAAATTTCAGTTCAAGTTATTTCTTTACTTGAGTTGACTCTTCGTTTGAAGTTTAGTTCTATTCTGTTCAAGTTCTTTTATAATAATGGGTACCTTTTAAGTTTAACCATACCCATTTGTTTTGTTGTTTACAGTAACAATAATACTGTTGTAATACAATACTCGTGTATGGTCTATAAAATAAAATATTCAAAACTTTACAAAACTCAAAATTTTCAGCAAAAGACTGAACAATCTGTATACCACAGAAAAGTCTTTTGATTCAGAGTGTACTAATCCTTTGCTCTTCTGAATTAGCAGTCCAATGGTGTTATCCTGAATCCACTAGTTTTGGTGGAAAGTGGATAGATCCTACCAGTTCAGATGTAAACCATGCAACGTCCAGTAGATGGCAAATCCTGGCTCACGCACGGTTCACACAAGGTCCAATGGGTGGCTCGCCATCATGGATCCAGCACGAGTCAAATCTTCAAATCCAGCGTCTGTCTAATCGACAATTCTTCATCCCAACCTAAGTTGGCCTAACGTAAACAACATAAAATAAGTAAAGATACTTAAAATAAAACGCTAGGTAAGTCTAAAACTAAGAAAATGTAAATTTCCGGTCCTAAACCCCGCGCTTGTTAAAATGGCGCCGACATGGCGGACAAGAAAAACAAGATGGAGCATTGACCTACAAAGCCAACGCTTGTGTAATCCGGTCAGAGGAGGGCATTTGCTATTGTTTGGTTTGCAGTGTTTTCTTTATGCATGTTTTGAGCTACGCCCCCTCGTTTGCTACCGTGGAAACCTCCGCCCACCTGCCTGCAATCACCACACCTGCCTGCAATCACCACACCTGTTCTGTGGGAAAGGACACAGGATAAAAGGAGTCGACGCAATCAAACCGGGAGAGCAGAAAGAGGGGAACTGTGAGAGACGGAGGAGCAGGAGAACGACGGCGCACACGAAACCCACCCAGCCGGACAACCAGACCCTGCCTCGCCCGTCCGGAGATCGCTAAGCGACCAGAGAGCAGCAGGGGACGCAGTGCGGTTCGGGGAAAGCTGAGAGGACGGATCAAGCAGTGGGAGAGCGAGGAGCTCTCCCTGTCAGTGAGTACCGCTAAGACGCAGAACTGCACTGCACGGAGTGGCCTTGGGCCTTTACAATCTGGTGTGGTGGACATGTGTGCTGGCTCCCCTTACCTTTTGCCCAGGTGCGGTTCCAGAGAGCTCCAGGACCTGGGACCAAGGGAGACGGAGTAGGAGTAGCCGCTTCCCCACCAACGACCCCCGCCGCGGAATTCGGGCCTCCTCTTCGCGTTGTGCCCCGTTTTAATTAATTTTAGCATTTTTAACATTTTAATCGCATTTTAAAGCTTGTTTTTAGTTTTGTAATAAAACCTGTTATATTTTGCATATCAGTTGTCTTTATTAGTCACACCAGCCTGCTCTTGTTTTAGTTTTCAGTTTTTATTCGGCATTCATTAATTTACTACTTAATTTCTGTTTTACACAAAAAACCCCATTACACTTGGATAGGCTTAAAATGTACCAAACATTTACCCTTTTCGCATAAAACAACTTAAATTAAATACCTTAGCTTTCAGCTTTCATGAAACAACAATTACTTTATACAAATATAGTTTACAGAAAAGGAAATACATGGTTTCCACTCACCAAGTCCCGTTAATCCAAGTACACAAACCTCCGAGACCACGACTTGGTTGGAAAACCATCAATACCTTTGTACAAGTGTGAAAATAACTCTTAGACAACTGTACACTCGTTGCTTTACAAAAAATAAATATATTTCTTAAAACTCACCGAGTCCTGTTGCTTGGCAAGACACCAGGACAGGTCGGAAAACAAAAATACCTTCTTCGAAGTACAAAAATGACTTTTAGATCCGTTTAGACTCGTTTTCAGCGCTTGTTCCTCTACTATTTTCACTGCAGTACTTTTGCGTGTTTTGCTCGTTTAGCACTGGGGAACTTTTTTCAGCAATACGATTGGCTGTTTGTAGCGGCCAGTTTACCCTGTGCAAACGTCCGCTCTGGCAGCAGTGATTAGGCGTCTCGGACGCGTGTCTTCCTCCACAAAGAACATGAAATGTACTGTGTTCCAAGGTTTATTTGCATAGCCGACATCTATATACACAGGTTTCAGACTCCAATAGACACGGTCAAAAGATGTTTGCCTCCACACTGCCACACCCAAATGCCCCCCTCCACCCACCTTATATAGGGCAGGTAATTACATAAGCGCCCACAGAGCGCCACGTAGTGGCAGGAGGATCAAACATGAAAATAGTGCTAAAATGGCTCCAACACTGTTGTTTGGTGCAAGGGCGTCACACAACGTGCCCTTCAAAATAAAAGTCTACATGGATTTTAACCATTTTAAAACGTAAATAATAATGATTTTGCATATTTAGCACGTTTTTAACTCAAATAATATACAATAGAATTAAATATAGCTTTTTAGATGTTTTTAGATACATTTCATCATATGAACTTATTTATTGGCTTTTTACATTCATAGTATTTATTGCTGTTTTTATTAACATGCTTTTAATCTGGTAGCTCTGTTAACCTCTGGGTTACAATTATCAGGATAAATATGTACAGTTATTATTTACAAAGCAACACATGTGCAGAGGATCCTGACACTTTGTACAGTCATGCACCAGGAGATCTGTAGGGTCTAATGAGCACATCCTTGATTTGATTTGAACCAGTTTTTTAATTGAGTCCTGAATGTGTTAAACGTGGAGCATTCTCTTATTGTGAGAGAGATGCTGTTCCAGATGTTACAGCCCATGACTGAAAGAACAGTCTGGCCAAAGGTGGAACGTCTGACAGGCACTTCACAGTCTCCTCCAACCATATACAGTACCGAGTGGCTCTGCCAGAAGAGGATTTCAGTTTTATGAATTCCCTAAATGGCGGTGGTGCAAGTCCATTGAGTATTTTGTAAACCATACAAGCAAACTTAAGGTATTTAAAGCTTTCAAAGTTCAGAAGATTGTACGTCTCAAGAATGTGATAGTGGTGGTATGAAATAGGTTTTCTTGCAAACTAAATTTAAAGCGATAATGAGATAATATGGCTGTGGTCAGTGGTGTCAAAAGCCTTATTTAATAAAAAAAATAAAAAAATGAGGAGGAATAGCTAAGAGACCGCAATAAGTATATGTATGCGTTTATGTATGGGTATGTGTTTATATGTATATGTATGTGTGTTTGTCTACTTCTCGTTTGTTTGCTTCTTCCTTTCCTCTTCTTCTGCTCTTCAAATCATCCAATCATTTGCCCCCCATCTCTTGGATCTTATCTATTTAAAATTAAATTCTATTTTAAATAAAAAAAATGTTTGCTTATTTTCCTTTCCTTAAACGCCAGCCTCTGTCACCCACAATGGCAATTCCCATAACCAATATTATAGAAAAGCACGCACACACAAACATACACACACACACATACATGCACACTCACCCTCATCTACCCTCTCTGTCGCTTACCCTGATGGAAAAACACAAGACAAATATCTAAAGCAAATTTGTGTCCATTCTTGTTGTCTTGGTCTCCCCTACCCATTAATGTATGCACGTCCCCTTCCTTTAACTGTCGTCTTGTTTTACCCTGTTTAACAGAGTCGTTAGCTCTGTTGGTTTTGTATGTTTTTTGTGGAAAAAAAACAAAAAAAAACAGCCTTATTTAAGTCTAGAAATACAGCACCTACTTAACTGTCGTTTATAAAAGCTGCTTGGTTTTCTAAAAACACACTGATAGCGCCCTCTGTTGAGTGATGGGCGCAAAATCCAAACTGCATCTGATGTGGAGGATTATGACTCCTATTAAGATGTTCAGTTAATAGTTTCACAACCCTCATTTTTGAGACTACTGGTAAGATGTTAAATGGTCTGTAGTTATTCTTGTCCGTTTTGTCCCCAGTTTTGAAAATGTGACTAACCACACCCACTTTCCATGTGTCTGGGACCACTGAGTGCTTAATTGACAAATGTACCATGTGTTTAATGGGTGGTATCAGTGTGTCTTTATGCTCTTTTATAAAACTGACATCAAGATCAAAGTCATCCTTAGCTTTGGAGCTGTTCAGTGAATGAATAATGTTGGCTACTTCTCTTTCTGTTATCTTATCTATATTAAATGTGGCATTACCAGTTTTTATTAAATGTAATTTAGATAATTGTATTAAACATATGCATTTTAAATATCAAACCAGTCAGCCGATGGCGCCACCATTCAAAATAAGTATAAAAGCCCACCCTCGTTCACTCGTACTTCCTGTCTCCTCACTGGCGTCTTCCGGCCTGGCAGGGCTGAGGCCAGGGCGTACGCTGTGTTCGATGGGTCCAGGTAGCTCCATCTTGTTTATTCCACATGCTTGGATTTTGTTTATCACTAACGTGGGGTTTATTTTAACGTCTCGGGTGGTAGAGAGCCTCAACGCGCGCCACTCCATGGTGTCCATTGCTCTCTCTCGGCGTGTGGTGGTTTGGGGTCTGCTGGGGCCTTCGCCTATCAAAGCACCAAGCCGGCCAAGAGGGGCTAGATGTGGGCGTGTGACGGTACGATGGACCTTGCCTCGTGATTAGTTTAAGCAGGGGACTGATGGAAAGCTAACCTGTTTATTTATGTTTAGGTGGGCCTGATGCTGCTGTCTTGCTTTCCCCTGTCTTGCTTCCTCCCTCTTTTGTATAAACTAAAAAGCTAATGGAAAATAAACAAGCATGAACTGTGAACCAACTGAAAGCTATGTGAACCAAATGTTATTAACACTGTGAAATGACCTGAAACGTTTGTGCCAACTAAAGTACAAACAGGACAAACGTACATCATAGAAAGAAACTAAAATGATATGTACAAGGAACATGCTGCTTCTGTCCTTATGGGTCAAATCCTGTGTGCCTTAAAGCACATTTTTCCAGTTTTACTGGATGGCGTTGTCAGGCTTTTATTCATTTAGTTTAATATACCACCCGTCATGTCACATAAAGATAGGTTGTGCGTCGCTTATTAGATTAGTTTCATAGTCAGGAAGAATCGAACAACTGCGAAATGATTGAACTCTGAAGCAATTTGCTCGATTTGTTAATCTTTTTGTATCACTTGTCTTATTGTTGTTGTTTTGTATTTTGTTTGTTGTTTTTTATGATGTGTGTACTGCACTTTGGTCAACCCTGTTGTTTTTAAAGTGCATTATAAATAAAGCTGGATTGGATTGGATTTGTGTCTTTCACCAATTCTCCAATGTTGATGCTAATTTCTATCTAATTTTTATCTTTTTTGTTCTGTTTTCCAGTAAGTTTGTTTAAACTGTTCCAGATTTATTTATTTTTTGCTTTTCCCTTTCACATTCTCAATCGTGTTTACAAAATAATGTGCCTTGGCCCTACGTATTGTCTGGGTGACTTTGTTTCTCAATGATGTAAAATGTTGTTTATCAACAGTCGAACCTGATTTTAATGCAACTTTAAGAAGATTATCTCTTTTTTTCATTAGCTGAATGCACTCCAAGGTCAACCATGGAAGATTGTTTTTTATTTTTCTTTGGTTTCCCCCTTCTGAAGAAAACATTGCATTCCAATCAGGTTAAGCGGATGAGGATGTCGAGGATCTAAAACAATCCTTGGACTTTCACGTCGCTTTGGTGGATGTCCTGAAAAAGGACGACGTGACGCTGCACTTGGAACTAAACGATCTGAAAACTTGACGGGTAAGCTACATTACGAGTCAATAAAAGCTCAAAATCACATCCTCGATTTGCAATGTAGGAGTACGCGGGTAAACTTTATCATACACGGTCTACCAGAGAAACCAAAAGAAACCTACCAGACAACGGAACAACTAGTGAAGTCCTTTCTCAAAACTCACCTAAAGATGGGAGACTCCGAGGTCCGAGAGATCCAGCTGGCTCGGTCACATCGCCTAGGCCAACATTGTGAAGGAGTATCCAGTAATCGTCCTATTGTGGCCAAGCTTCTCGATCCCAGGTACAAGTCTACCATCATGGGGAAAGCCAAGGAGCTCAAAGGGTCTGGGTTCTCCCTGAGTGATCAGTTTCCTCCCGAGATCATATGGAGATGGAGGCTGCTCCAGCGGTGTTGGCCGAGGCAAGAGCCGCAGGAAGGAAAACTAAACTATTCATCGACAAGCTCCATGTTGACGGTGAACTTTATCGCAACTATAAAATTACTCACTGGCTTACCGGAGGCGCCGAACATGCTGCTGCCCTGACTGAAGTAACCACGGTCACAACTGAGGTCGTCATCAGAGCGACCTCACATCCCAAACCTTACGGCACTTCCCACCAGGTAATCACTGTCACATAGAGATGACGTCATCAGAGTCAAGTCAATCTCATTTCTATTCTGACACACAGAGTACTATTGGAAACTTAGATTTAGAACTCTCAAGAAGGACAATTACGGAAACAATTGACCTAGACTTTAAATTTGCTCAATATGATTTACAGAACACCGAGAACGACATAGACCCTGAAAATAACTTCTTTACAACATCTGTCAATGACTGTCAGGATTACACAGAGGACCTTTACAATTGCAAATTCAAGAACGTTAATGCTTTTTCGGTAATCCACTTCAACAGTCGAAGCTTATATGCTAACATTGACCACATCAAGAGCTACTTGAAACAGTTTTCAAAACCATTCAATGTAATTTTAATAACAGAAACATGGATTCACAGTAACAGAGAAATGGACTTTAGTGTCGAAGGTTATGAGTTTACAAGTATGAACAGACGAAACAAGCATGGTGGGGGCGTAGCTGTTTGTAGACTCAAACTTTAGTTATAAAGTTATCGAAAATAAGACTATGGCAGTGGATGATGTACTTGAATGCCTTACTGTAGAAATTGCAAGGCAAAAAAAGAAAACATTATTGTAAGCTGTATTTATAGGACTCCTGGCTCCGATATAGAGTTTTCTTCTAATTGGATGGAGGAGCACTTTTCAAGCTCAAATCAGAAAGTCATGTTTGTGGGGGGAGGTCTTAATATCGACCTGTTAAATCCAAATAAACATAAAAAGATGGATGAATTTATAAATACCTTATTCAGCATAGGTTTGTATCCTCTAATAACTAAACAGAGTAGAATTATTTATTTGACAACATTTTTTCAAATGAAATAGAAACTGATATAATTAGCGGACTAATGATACATGATATCAGTGATCACCTTCCAGTTTTTGTAATAATACAAAAATGAATTAAAAAAAAAAAATCACAAAAATGAAGAGGAAACTATGTACTGGTTTAGAAGGGTAAAAACTGAGAAAACTATCGATGCACTTAAAAAGGAGCTATTGATGCCAGATTGGAGTATTACATACAGACAGAATGGCACTAATAAGGCATATGATGAGTTTGTGCAAGTACAGTATTCCAAAAGGTTTATGATAAAAATTGTTCAAAGGAAAAATATTGTAATAACAGAAAGTGTAAAGAAAACCCATGGATGTCTAAGGGTTTGCAAAATGCATGCAAGAAAAAAATTATCTTTACAAAAAATGTACAAATAAAAGAACAAAAAAAGCAGAGGATAAATATAAGAAATACAAAAGTAAATTGACAGGTATCATTAGAAAATGTAAACAGGATTATTATAATAAGTTGTTAGATAGCAATAAGAATAATATTAAAGGTTTATGGAACACCTTAAATAGTTTAATTAGAAATAAACCAAGAATTGTTAATTATCCACAATATTTCAGAGATGAGGATAAAACTATAAAAAATAAGAATGAAGTAGTCGAAACATTTAATACATTCTTCGTATTAGATGTTGGACCGAACCTTGCTGCAAAAATTGCAAACGTCGAGAACTGTAATCGCGAGCTGATAGACACAAATCCTATGTCCTTGTTCCTCAATCCTGTGGAGGAAAAGGAGATACTGGACATTGTTAGAGGGTGTAAAAATAAAACCTCGACAGATTATTATGACATAGATATGAAAACTTTAAAAAGTGTTATTGAAAGTATCTCTAAGCCGTTAACATACAGCTGTAACTTATCGTTGCAAACTGGACAATTTCCTGATAGTATGAAAGTTGCAAAAGTGATTCCTCTGTTCAAGGCAGGAGATAAACGTCTCTTTACAAACTACAGGCCTGTTTCCCTTTTACCGCAATTCTCAAAAGGTTTTCAATTCTAGACTCAACAGTTTTATCGAAAGTAATAAATTACTCTCTGATAATCAGTTTGGTTTTAGGAACAGTCACTCAACCTCACACGCGCTCTTTGATATAATTGATGAAATAACTAATTCTGTAGACAAGAAGAAATATGCAATAGGGTTATTTATTGACCTGAGTAAAGCGTTTGACACAATAACTATGATATATTAATTAATAAACTAGAACATTATGGAATTAGGGGGGTAGCTCTACAGTGGGTTACCTGTTACTTAAAAAATAGAAAACAATGTGTGAAAATAGGTGAGTACCGGTCGAATTGTCACGAAATTGTCTGTGGTTTACCTCAAGGTTCTATTCTGGGTCCAAAATTGTTTAATATGTATATTAACGACATTTGTAAAATGTCTCAAGTACTTAAATTTATCTTGTTTGCTGACGATAAAAATTGTTTGCATCGATTTACAGCAGCTGTGTCGGATTGTTAACTTGGAACTCAAAAGTGTCAACAAGTGGTTCAAACAAAATAAATTATCTCTAAATCTGAGTAAAAGCAAAATGATAATATTTGGCAAATGTAATTCCAATGCTCAGGAAGCAATTCAGATAGAGAGTGTTGTTATCGAGCGAGTGCATGAAATTAAATTCCTTGTGTGATGTCCAAGTCATTATAAAATGACTTGGACATCACACATTTAATATATAACTACTAACATTTCTAGAAGCATTGCAGTAATAGCAAAAGCAAAGCACATTTTAAACATCAAAGCTCTACATATCTTATACTGTTCTCTGATTTTGCCCTACTTAAATTACTAGGGCATTTAATTTAATTATAAATTATAAATTGAGAATTAGGATAAGCGAGTTATGGATCTGTTGAGAGGACCCTCCCAACAGGATCATAAACCTAGTATTTTAACGCACCACTAAGCATAGGAACATCATCTACAAATTCAGCCAGTTAGAGCAGCTGGGTGGGGGTTTGTTGATGGGGAGCTACTGCCCTCTTCAATGGACCCGCTCTACACCCTGGCTTCTTAACGCACTACAGTATGCAGGGCTTACATATCACATAATCCTTTGAACACAAAAAAAAGGAAAAAAATGGAATAATGGAAATGACAACTGGGAAGTTGCAAGATCACGGATAATATGTATATTAATGTGCCTTTTGAACACAGAACTAGTGCCTTTTGGAAGTTGTTAACTGTGTTTGGCAGTGGTAACGATCTGTAAATAAAAATAATAAAAATGATGTGTGTGTATGTATGTATGTGTGTACATGTGTATATGTGTATGTATGCATGTATGTGTAAAAATAACTTAATGATCGCCTTTGTCACTTGCTTTGTATTAGACAGCGTACATGAAATGAGACAGTTGTTGTAGTTGTGTTGTAGTTGTGTTGTAGTTGGGTCACGGAGCGGTACGTAGTGTGTGTGTGCATGCCGTGTTCCTGGGCTCTTGTGTCTTGTACTTTGAAACATGCTCCCTGTACTATTGTGATTTTATTAATTGTTTTTATTTCAATGATGTCGGGGTTCGGCGCTTATAAGCTTTTGCTTCAACCCACTCCTTTTGAGTAGAATTTTAACTGCTCAAATAAACTAATAAACTAAACTAAGAAAACATAATGACCTGGCTGAGCGTCACAGAGCAAACCAGTTCAAGTCGGTACATTCACCGGTACAACAGCACGGACTCAAAAGATGCCGTTTACATCTTTCATATCAAACAAGACTCACACTAAAAAGTGCCTCAATAAAAAAAAAACACAGGCACCTATACTGTAATCAGGGAGAATGCACTCTCTCCCCAGGGAACCCAGTGGAGCTACGTTACCCACTTCCCCATTGCGGTACACACTCATGCAAACCTTCTCCCCAACCCAAAAACGAACACCATACACGTTTTACACACAGGAAAAAGGGCAACTAGCACCAATTGCAAGAGTACACCCCACAACTGGCTAACTGCAGGACGGCCCTCCCACCCTCATCGGAAAATGGCGCCCAAATCACCCAGAAACAGACTACAAACTACATAACAAACATACCCCGCTACACAGTGGCAGGATTAAAACAAAAAAACTGTCAAAATGTGTCCAAACTTGCCCCAGAACAACGGCATTCTAAAAAGTCAGAAAATTTTCCTCACAAACTTGAGGGTCCCGCTCAGAGCAGCATCTCCGCGGAACAGGCCAAAGGCGGCGGAACAAAAATGGCGGGACCAGCGCAGCCATCTAACCGCAGCACAGGCAGACTCCATCGGCGCCAACTGAGATCCACCATCCTGCGACGCCACGGCTCAAACAGCGGGAAGACAACTCCAGCGACCGACACCATCTCAGACTTCCACCACATGGAGAGACGTTGACCGGGGCTCCGTGGCGCCGGACTCAGGTTAAGGTTGAAGGAGGCAAAAGGCACTCAAAAACTCAATTTATTTACAATAAACAAAGCGGCGGACGTCTGACCTCCTGAACTCCTTTGCCCGTGCAGAAAATCTCCTCCCAAGACCATGTGCGTCGGCAGCGCCAGCGAGGTCACAGCGACTCCTGGTGGCGCAACAAGAGCAGCGCAGCCAATTTGCAGGGATTTAACTACTGTCCTTATTAACCCCGTTGCAATAGCAAAAATGCTCATTTCCACCTGTAGTCTCTGGGCAGGTCTATGTTACAGTACAAAAACTGATTTTAAATGTAGATGAGCATAAGACCATGGGTTTATACATTTTAACATCATCATTAACACACATTTAATTGAAGTAAGTTTGAAAGGAAGGATAAGGTTTGTGGCACTGACTTGGTTAGGGGATGTGAGTTATGTTATCTGATTATATTGTAATGTCCCGCACTGACAGGCAATCACCAGCCGACGTGTAAGTCAAGGGTGCTTTATTATTAACAAGCTCAGCACACTCAACACACAGAACACAGACTGAACTGCGAGAACCGAACCTCTGCTTGTTAAAAAAGTTAAAATAAAGGGATTCTTTGTCCTCTTTGTCACGCTGAAAAACATGATAAAGCCTTGATAAGTCACACACCAAGGACACATAAATGATCTGCAGGTGTCTGTCTCTATTAAACACGTTACAATCCTCACATACCACTGCCATAATTGTGGGTGTTTCGATTCTAGGATCAGCTACTGCCCCCTGTTGTTTGGTCCTGTCACGTGCAAGTAACCTGTCTCTGTGCCTCCAAGCTCCAGCTCAAAAATGTTTGGGTCATTATGTAAACCAATGAGGAGGAATTGCAGATATACTTTACTGATGCCAACGGCATTGGCGTGTCCTCTACGCCAATGCCGTTTTTAACTTTACTATTTGCATGCATTTTTGTATATTTCATATTCACACAGCAGGTGTTCGCAGTCACAGTCGTTTTTCCTTTGGCTCACTTTGGAAATCCTAAACCTTTGTGACTTCTAAGATAAAATAGGCTTTTTTTTGTGGAATACATAATCTCTTATAATATTATTTTTCTTGAAAAAGCATGTTGGGGTTACTGTTCTGGATTTTGAGTGTTCATTTGAATGTGTGCATGTGTCAAACATGTGGTGAACGTATGTCCTTTTTAAGTTTTATGTATATGTAGATGGCAATGTAAACATAGGCATATTTATTTATTTATTCCATTGTTTGTACACTTCCAGCAACCTACCAATGCACCTGGACAGAGACTGAAGAATTTATTAATAACGTTAGCAACAGTTTGGACGGAGGCGACATAAGGTAGACTCTGTTTTTTGGTACTTGTTATATTTTGTCATTGTCCAGCATGACTAATACAAAGGATTTATTTATGTTTTTCTAACAAGCCAGCATTATTGAACCATTGTTGTCCTGTTTTGCAGTGGATTGGAGGCTGTAGAGAGAGCAGTAGTAACGTCACAGATTGATGATACACAAAACGTTGCTGTTGGCAAGTTTGTTAGTATAAAGCTATTTTCTCCCACCCAGTTTGACAGGTTAACCATTTATGCCAGTGAGAGTGAGGTAAGATTTTATCAAGATATTCCTACATTACACAGCAATGTTACAGCTGAACTCAATTGTTCCCAAATGTAGGTTTCGACAGAGTACCTTGCAAACTTTACTATCACTGTTCAGCTGCCCAAAGAACTGCCTGTGGACGAAAAACACAGATTAGCGTTTATCATGGTGACATTTCCTCAGGAAGCTGCAGTGAGTAATTTATACACATTTAACAGAATCTGTGTGTAGCTCATGGCTATACTTTTATTGTCTCCATGTTACATTTCAGAGTGTGTTGGTGAACTCCTCAGACTACCTGTACAATAACAGGCTGGTCGGCTTAAGTGTTGAGGAGAAAAACGTTTCAGGGCTGCAAGAATTTGTCAACATCAGCATGAACGTCACAACCAACCTATCGGTAAATCCAGTTCACATTATGGATGAACCACATTTATGTCTCCTGTAATACTGATATTTCATGTGCCACAGGATTCCCACAGACCCCAGTGTGTGTTTCTGAATTACTCAACTCAAAGTAAGTATAAAACACCTCCAAAATGTATATTTTTATTTTTTGTACAAACTTTTATTGACGTGTCCATTTGATCAGCATTAGACACTGACGGCTGTTTGACCCTGTGGGAGCCTGGACAAGATCATTGTGTCTGCTCCTGTGACCACCTCACCTTTTTCGGAGTGCTAATGGTAGGCATATTGTTGAGACGTCAATGTACACACCGAGTACGGTTTCAATCACAGAGAAATTATTGTCTGCTGCTTTCAGGTATCCAATAAAGTTCCCACTCAACTCTCACAAACAGACGTGGACATTCTGACATACGTGACGTTCATTGGCTGCGGCATTTCTTTTTGCGCGCTCCTCATTGCAGTGATTCTTTTCACCGTGAGAAGGTAGTTCATTATTTTTACTTAAATGATTATCACACATCGAATAACCCGACTTTGCTGTATCTTCCCTGCATCCCAGAGAAGTCAGGTCAGACGTCTCCATGAAGATCCACGTCAATCTTGCCATTGCACTCCTCTTCCTCAACATGCACTTCCTTCCGAACACAGCCGTCGGAATCTGGCGCTTCTCTTGGCCTTCGCCCTGGCTGTGCTTCTACTTGGCTGTCGCGCTGCACTTTTCCCTGCTGGCCTCGTTCAGCTGGATGGCCGTGGAAGGATTTCATCTCTATCTCCTCTTGGTTAAGGTTTTCAACATCCATGTCAACAAATACCTTCTCAAAGTCAGCCTGGTGGGATGGGGTGAGTGGCTGTGTTTTTCTGAGGTCTTTTTTCACATGAAAAATATCTGTGTTTGCAATTTAATAGCAGGAGTAAGATAGTACGTTTATTATAACATTGTGAGATTGCTCGTATTGTGATATCGTGATAGGTTGCAATTGCTAATTGCAATTTATAATCAAAGGCACTTTACCTGATTATTTTTTCTAGTAATGGAATAAAACTTAGTTTTGTCCTCAGACATCTGTAGGGAAAACACTGCATCTAATTATAAAGCATTTGTATTATAATGTATAATTATAATGTATTATAATGAACTTGCAGGCCAGTTTTCTAGCATTTCTATGAAAGTCGTGAGGAGATTTGAGGATGCTACAAATAAGTTAGAAAAGTTGGGAATGAGTTTGGACCACAACTATCATTTGGAAGGTGCACGTATTTCACCTTGTAGTGACCCAGTGGCTGAACGAGTGGTTAGCCTGTAGGGCTGGGTATCGATTTGGATTTCCCAAATCGATTCGATTCTCTTCACAAGGGCCTGATCCGATTCCATTCACTATTCACTTTTATTTTTTCCGATTCCGTTAAGGATATCACATGGTACCAATTTTACCTGGATATTGGAGCCGATGTAACAAGTGAATTTCTCCATTGTGAGAACAATAAAGACTATATTATCATATCTTATATGGAAGACATTCTCAGAAGAACCGATGCTGCAAATAGTACAAACTAATCGATTTTAATCGATATTTGCCTGTTCAAAGGAAAATCGATTTTGGTTAATCGATTTTTTTAAAACCCAGCCCTATTAGCATCGCACCTTTACTTTCCATCACAGTCTCTGGTACGCTCCAGGATAAATAGTTTGGAAGGTTTTCTCTCACCAGAAAACCTACACAAATTTGATCCTGGAGCGTCCTAGACCACTGTGATGGAAAGTAAAGGCGCCATGCTGACCACTCATACAACCGCTGGGTCACATACTTAAATATGCTCAACCTTTCTCTTTCGCATAAAAAGTTGCATAATGCACCTTTAATTTAGTGGTTTCCTCTTTCATTATTTGTAATAATAATTTGAAATAAATTGGGTATAGGGCCTTTAACATTGTGAAAATCCTTGATTCATAGGTGTCCCTGCGGTGGTTGTGGGAATTGTCGTCGGCATCAGCAGAGATTTTTATGGCGCTGTGTCTATGAGCCAGTCTAACTCTACTGAAATGTACGTACGGTTTTGTGTGTCACAGGGTTTTGTTTGTGAAAAGCCCATAACAATGTAGGACAGAGTAAAATGAATATTATGGTCTTTTTTCAGTAACTAGTAATCTAACACGTTACTATTTCCAAACAAGTAATCAGATTTAAGTCACTTTTCCAAATCACCATGAGTTACTATTTTGTCATTTTCCTTTGGAAAAAAAGACATTTATTTTTGCATCTCAATGAGTGACGTAACATAATGTCACGTTTTCAGCCTAAAAACACTCACACTGGTCGGGGAGAGAGATGGAAATGCGTCTCTTTTCTGAGTCTGCGTCGGCTTTGTTGATGTTACTGTTAAAATAAACTTCCAATAAAGTGAGTGTTGGTAAAAGGGTTTGTAATTAGGGTGTTGAGGCGCAGGAGATGTTGTCGTTTGAAGCTGAATGTAACTAATAAAGTAACTTGTAATGTAACTTAGTTACTTTTAAAATTAAGTAATCAGTAAAGTAACTAAGTTACTTTTCAAAGGAGTAATCAGTAATCAGTAATATATTACTTTTTCAAGTAATCTGTGGCAACACTGGCCGTATTTCAACTTATTCTTCAGCTGCTACATTCGCCAGGACCTGGTCAAACAAGTGACTACACTGGGGCTGTTCAGTCTGATGTTTCTCTTCAACTTCATCATGTTGATGGTGGCTGTCCGAAAAATTGTGTCAATGCGTAAGAGCAAACTGGTAAGAAACAAAAACACACTTTTAATGGGAAAAACAATAGAGTTATGTTTGTTTATTTCTTTGTGTGTTTAGTTTGGGCCAAATGACTGTAACAGAGCCAAGAAGGACATCTGCACCCTGCTGGGAGTCGTCACTTTGCTCGGTACCACCTGGGGTCTAATCTTTTTTTCATTCGGCCAACTCACCACTATCGGACTCTACGTCTTCTCCATCCTGAATCCTCTACAAGGTATGTTGACAGTGCCCCCCCTTTCTCCCCTCCCTTCAATTAAAATAAGTTCATATTAGCCTGTTTGTTTCCGACTGAGCAGCTTTGTTTATGTTCCGCTTCATACTATCAATGTCCTGCTGTTCGCATTATTTGAATAACGCTGCTGACACATTTGCATCTGTTTTTCAGGCCTGTTTGTTTTCCTCTGGTTCTTGATGTTTGCGATAAAGAAGGAAAAAGCGACGACAAACAGCACTGAAACGCAAAGTTCACGTGTTTCCACAGGCACATGAATCGCGCCACAGTGTCTTAAAGGGGGGGGGGGGGGGACACGTTTGATGGAACTTTGCATTTTTGTATTTGTGGCATTGAAAATATCATAGTTGAAGGTTCTGACATGCTGATGCCTGTAGAAACCCTGGTGTAGTTGATAGTCGGTTGACATTTTGTTTTATTGCACTACTTCTTTAATATAGCACTGGAATATCACTTTTTATCGAGTACAGTTTTCAGTTTTGCCTTTTTTTGACATCAATATTTTGAAACTAAAACAAATAAATAAATAGCAGTTTGTATTTTAAGTTGTATGAAGTCTCTTTTTCAGACAGAGATTTGTGAGGCAATAATTCACATATTTTTGTGTTTGCATTGTGCTATGAAGCCACAGAAGGAATATAGTTTGGGCCAAATATCCTAAATGTATTCACACAAAAGGAATAAAAAACTGTTGTCCCTGGGCAAGGTATATAATGCCAACAACAATTATAAAACATATAGATTTTTCTTTAAAGTTGACCCTACATACTTACATAACAAAGCATGTGTTCATACAATGTATACATTGTAACATCTGAATGTTCGTTCTGTGACCTGCACAACAGAATAGAGGTTTTGGTGAAAGTGCAGGTCATACAGTTCAAACAGAGGACATTATCAGGATAAATATGTACAGTTATTATTTACAAAGCCACACATGTGCAGAGGATCCTGACAATTTGTACAGTCATGCACCAGGAGATCTGTAGGGTCTAATGAGCACATCCTTGATTTGATTTGAACCAGTTTTTTAATTGAGTCCTGAATGTGTTAAACGTGGAGCATTCTCTTATTGTGAGAGAGATGCTGTTCCAGATGTTACAGCCCCTGACTGAAAGAACAGTCTGGCCAAAGGTGGTACGTCTGACGGGCACTTCACAGTCTCCTCCAACCATATACAGTACCGAGTGGCTCTGCCAGAAGAGGATTTCAGTTTTATGAATTCCCTTAATGGCGTATGGTTTACAAAATACTCAATGGACTTGCACCACCAAGCAAACTTAAGGTATTTAAAGCTTTCAAAGTTCAGAAGATTGTACGTCTCAAGAAAGTGATAGTGGTGGTACCAAATAGGTTTTCTGGCAAAAAATGTTAGAGCTTCTTTGTATAATGATTCTATTTGTCTAAAAGTGGTTTCATTTCTAAGAGACCAGTTTGTAAAACAATATTCTGTGTGAGATCCCCGGTGGCAATTTTCTTGACGTGACTTTTGAAAGTGAGAGAGTCTAGAACTAATCCAAGAAACTCATCTCTGAGAAATACTTGTGAATTTGTAGTTTGTATTGTTTTGTTTGGAAAACATCATAGGAGACATGATATTGGGATTCAATTTTGGACTTGGGCCGTGTCAGATGTAAGAATGCAGCCAGCTTCCTGTATATTATTTGCTGGAGTGTATATTCCAGTATCGTCTGCATACATCTGTATCTGGGTGTTTGCTTCTGGAAGATTGTTTATGTAGAGTGAAAAAAAGAACCGGTCCACGGTGCACTCTCGATCGGGCGATTTGACACCGTTGACCACAACACGCTGGTATTGGTAAGATATGATTTCATCCAGTTGATGGCTTTCTCTGAAAAATTAAATTGAGATAATTTGGTTAGCAGAATATTGTGGTCAGCGGTGTCAAAAGCCTTCAGAAATACAGCACCTACACAACTGCTGTTTATAAAAAGCTTTTTGTTTTTTTCTGTTGAAAAATCCCTAGACAAAAAAGTCTTCTGAAGAAAAAATTGCATTCCAATCAGGATCATTTAAAGCCACTTTAAAATGTTTTTTGGAATTACATTATTGTTTATTGATCTTTTGTATGATGTATTTGGAAATGAATCATGTAATCAATGTTTTCTACAAAAGAAAATTGCATTATGATCAGATATTGCAGTTTAAACATTGTAACTATGGGTGATTCTTTCGGGTTTGTTTGTAAACACAAGATCAATTTTAGTTTGTGAGTGACTGGTCATTCTGTTTTTTCTATAAACTGGGTTAAGCTGCAGTGGTCAGTTTTCATTTTAAGTTTGTTTCTGTCTTCTTTTTTTGTCCCAGTTTATGTTGAAGTCGCCGACTATATTTATTTATTTTTTGTGATCACACGAATTAAGAAGCTTTGATCATATTGATCATAGAAATCTGCTTTGCTTGTTAGTGTTCGATATATAGAAATAACAGTAAAGGACATGCTTGTAGAAAGTGTAATGGTTACATTGATACACTCCAGTCGAATCTCCGTTAGTAGTTCAAGTTGGTGACTTTTAACATATTAAAGAACACCTCCGCCTTTCCCCATTCAAGAGATGAGGTTGACAACCATGTTTCAGACAATCTCATAAAATCAATATTAGTACTAACTTTATATGCAAAAATCCCTATTAGGTTGTATTGTAAGGGGAGATGAAGTTCTCATATAACAATTACCCTGTCTGTCCATTAGATGGCGTAAGGACCACACTCATTTATCCATCCAGTGTTGCAAAAACAAAGATTTTCTATTACACAGCACATAACTTTTATTCCATTTTGGTGTTTTTGACACGGGGTAAAATTGTGGCTGTACGTAAGTTTCCAGCTTAACAGAACTTGCTTGTGAAAAGATGACAGCTTAATCGGAAGTTTCTCGATGTTAAAATCGCATGCAAGGACAAATTCAATACCTCCTATTTTCTCAAATCACCCTCTGGACAGACAAAACCATACAGTGTTCTTCTATGTTATGAAGGACTTCAGCCATTTCATTTTTGGGACAACATTTAGACATTCAAAATCAATCCCTTGTAGGCCACCAACTTTGTATTCTTTGACAATTTCAGACTTTTTTTATATAATGAACTTTATTTTTCCAAATATAATTGAAATTTAGTTGATTATTGTTTTTATATATCTCTGTCTGGTATTGGCAATGAATAGGCTGGATAGATTCATCTCGCCAGCGATTCCATCTTAGTTAGAGACAATTCTTCATTCTTCCAAAAACTGTTAAATCTCGTTGAGGCCAAGAGTGTAGTTTGGATTTCCATTGAAAGAGTTCATCTTGAATGTTTGAGGCCTTATCTTTAGTTAAGCTAATCCCTATTGGTGTTTAACACATGATTTAATTGGGATATTATGGGCTTCAGAAAGGTTACAATCATGGATAGCCATGAGCTCACATTTATTACGGTTCAGTGTCAAGCCTGATGCTTCAGAGAAAAGGCTAATACGTTTCAAGACTTCAGGGATTTGTTCAATTTTTTTTTTTTTTATAGTTGTGTCATCTGCAAGTTGACTTATAATTATTTGTACATTAAAAACATTGAACTTCACAATAATATCAGCTTTGCATAAGGATTGTCAACATTTCTGCTGCCATAATAAATAAAAATGGAGAAATATTACAGCCTTGTTTTTAACGCCTCTGTTTACGCAGAAGCGAGGCGTCGTACCCATTGGTAGAGCTACAGTGCTAGTTGTACTAGTTGTACCATCGTAAAAAGATCCAATAATGTTACGATACTTTGGCCCAAACCCATACATGTTTAAGACTTTAAAGAGAAATTGATGTTCCAGCTTATCAAAAGCTTTGTGAAAGTCTTGAAAAAGAAGCCACCAACGTTTGCATTGGTTACGAAAACGTTCCTTTTTTCATGTTGACTGCTCTATAATGACTCTGTTCTACACAGCTTTTGTTGAATCAGTTGTGTCTTTTGCATCAGTCTCATGGTATAATAGTCTGAATTTAAAGAACAAGAACTCGGTGTCTCAAACTGTTAAATGGTCTAGTAAGCTGATTGGACAGCCGCACCCAGAGTCTCTCTACATGCAGCAGCTCCTGCGCTTAGCTAGGGCCGTCTCTGATGATGAGACGCATCCTTTGAACAAACAGTTTGTACTTCTTCCATCTGGACAAAGTTTCTTAATTTCAAGATGGGAAACGAAACGGTTTAAAAATAGCTTTATTCCTAGTGCAGTGTCATTGCTGAATAGGCACTAAATGTGCTATACTGGGTATGATCTAACCTTAGGGCACTCTCTCTCATAATAATAATTACAATAAAATAATGATTATTTTAGATGATTTTACATTTTCTTTATATGTGCATTTTGTCTGCCTATGTATTGTATTGCAATGCCTACTCTCAACAGCAAACCAATTCTACCCATATTCGACAGTTTGTAAACTCTGTGTTTATATGATAACCAGAGCGCGGTGGGTAGATTCTAAATTGTTATAAAAATATTAATTAGCAGCTCAAAGTGACCTCAACACACACAAAAAAACCTGGACAAAGACCTGCAGACTGGATTTACTCACGCGTTTCCCTCAGGTTTACAAAATTGGGCCTAGTTTTCAAAACAGAGACTTTTCTGCTTCAATTCTGATTGTGACGCTCCCACTGAACCTTTTTGGTGTCTAAGATTTCTAACCTGTAAAAATCTTCACACTAAACATTGTCGATAAATGACTTGTTAATTTTAAAATTATTAACATATTTTATAGGAAACACAAAGGCAAACCTATTGTTTCCCCTTCGGCCACAGCTTCAGTATAAGCTGACTGAAGATACATGAATCTGTGTACAATTTTAGAAAAGTGGACAATTCTGAAATGCAGTGAAAATGTCAAATTCAACTTCTTTCTTCAAAATGAAATGGTGACATCACAGATCTGTAACTTTTTTCCTGTATTGCAGGGAGATTTGAAATCTGAAGTTTTATGGCAAAAAAGTCCTATAGGTTCTGCTATAGCCCCATTATATTCTAATGGGAAAATACCACAATTTCATTCATCTGCCGACAATAGGAACAAGGTCCAAACTGAAAAAATACAGTAAAAATGTCAATGAAATGCTGACATTATAAAATATATGACTTTTATATGGTGATAGGAGGAGAGCGGGTGCTGGCCCTTCTGGGGCCCTAAGCAAAAATCCACCCAGGGGCCCTACAGTACCTACGCATACCATTACTATTCGACAAAGTGTGAACCCATTTACGGTCGAAAACAGTTCTACTGTGCAGTAGAGCAGGGTAGAAGTGGGACATAATGACCTCATTTCAGGCCCTGCTCCTCTTGTGTGAGAACCACTAAGCCACTGTCAGAATCAGAATCATAATAGGTTTTATTGCCATGGTTTGAGAACAGGTTCACAAACTAGGATTTTTTCTCGGTGCGACATAAAACATATAACACAGAGTTAAGATAAAAGATCAAAATAAGCTAAAGATTTTTAAACTATAAGGCTAAAGGGGCCTGCATAAAAAATATTAAATAAATAAGATAAAATAAAATGACGTGTGGTAAGACAACAACAATTTGACATTGAACAACAGCGGGATTGTATTTACAGACGTGTAGCATATAAAGTGATATTAAGTGTTATAAAGTGATAAGTGATAGCAGCGGGTCTAAGTGTGGACACACCGCACAGTGCAAGTGCAGATTCATCCATGAGTCTTGTGGAATTGTTGATATATTTGTCATATTAGGCTTTAGTGATTATATATAAAACTGTGTTGATGTATAATTTGTGCTTTAAGATTAATTTGAATTTGGCGGACATTTTGTTGCCGCTTACTGTTGTATGTACGGTTGATCCACTGGGGGGCAGTGTGCTGGAAGAAGGAGTCAGATTGCGCAAGAGAGGTGCCAAGAGAGCTGATTGGTTGGGGAAAACACACCTACTCCTTTATATTGCGTTGAGAATAAGTGGGCGCCTGTCCCAGTAACAACGCGTTGATTAATCAGTGAAACAACACCATAGTTTGACAGAGATGTGGGGCCCTTGCGGCTGCAAGAGCAGGAAAAACCGGCTCTGGATATAGGAGAGTAAAGAAAATTGGAAGTCATGAATTTCTTTATAATAAAAGCCAATGGAGACAAGAACATTTTGACATAAAGAATCGTCCACTACAGAAAAACTACAAATGCAATCAAATGAATTTTTGGCTCATCTTTGACACATCCAAGGCCCTAAAATCCACCAAAGCCCCAGCTCTCTACTATTCATTATTCTAAAAATAATGAGGCCTTTGTGTTGTTTTGTAACACAAACTTCAAAGTTTTTGTTTTGAAACTGGCACACAGGGGGTTAAAATCCCCAAATAAATGACATGTTTGGTAGTTTAAGCTCCTCGGTGGCAAGGCCCCAGGGGTGGATGAGATTCGTCCCGAGTACCTTAAGTCTCTGGATGTTGTGTCTTGGCTGACACGTCTCCGCAACATCGCATGGCGGTCGGGGGACAGTGCCTCTGGATTGGCAGACCGGGGTGGTGGTCCCTCTCTTTAAGAAGATTACAGAGGAATCACACTCCTCAGCCTCCCTGGTAAGGTCTACTCCAGGGTGCTGGAGAGGAGGATCCGGCCAATAGTTGAACCTCGGATTCAGGAGGAACAATGCGGTTTTCGTCCTGGTCGTGGAACACTGGACCAGCTCTATACCCTTCATCGGGTGCTCGAGGGTTTGTGGGAGTTCGCCCAACCAGTCCACATGTGCTTTGGGATTCTGGAGAAAGCGTTCGACCATGTTCCTCGTGGTGCCCTGTGGGGGGTGCTCCGGGAGTATGGGGTCCTCTACTAAGGGCTGTCCGTTCCCTGTATGACCGCAGCAGGAGCTTGGTTCGCATTGCCGGCAGTAGGTCAGACCTGTTCCCGGTGCGTGTTGGGCTCCGCCAGGGACAAAATAACCCACAGATTAGTGTTTAACATGGTGACGTTGCCTCAGAAAGCTGCATCTAATTATAAAGCATTTGTATTATAATGTATAATTATAATGTATTATAATGAACTTGCAGGCCAGTTTTCTAGCATTTCTGTGAAAGTCGTGAGGAGAATTGGGGATGCTACAAATAAGTTAGAAAAGTTGGGAATGAGTTTGGACCTCAACTATCATTTGGAAGGTGCACGTATTTCACCTTGTAGTGACCCAGTGGCTGAACGAGTGGTTAGCCTGTAGGGCTGGGTATCGATTTAGATTTCCCAATTCGATTCTCTTCACAAGGGCCTGATCCGATTCAATTCGAGATTCACTTTTATTTTTTCCGATTCCGTTAAGGATATCACATGGTACCAATTTTACCTGGATATTGGAGCTAATGTAACAAGTGAATTTCTCCATTGTGAGAACAATAAAGACTATATTATCATATCTTATATGGAAGACATTCTCAGAAGAACCGATGCTGCAAATAGTACAAACTAATCGATTTTAATCGATATTGGCCTGTTCAAAGGAAAATCGATTTTGATTAATCGATTTTTTAAAAAGCCCAGCCCTATTAGCATGGCACCTTTACTTTCCATCACAGTCTCTGGTACGCTCCAGGATAAATAGTTTGGAAGGTTTTCTCTCACCAGAAAACCTACACAAATTTGATCCTGGAGCGTCCTAGACCACTGTGATGGAAAGTAAAGGCGCCATGCTGACCACTCATACAACCGCTGGGTCACTAGGTTAAATATGCTCAACCTTTTTGAAAATCAGTTTTTGAACTGTAACCTCAACCTGCCCAGAGACTACAGGTGGATATTAGCATTTTTGCTGTAACCTGGTACAATGCATCTTTCCTTTTGATCAATGTTAAATAGTGCACTGCCCCCGTTTAAATAAAAAAACATACCATACCATAACAATTGTACTTTCTATGACTTAGACATTGAAACCACTGAACATTAACACACATTTAATTTAAGTAAGTTTAAAAGGATAAGGTTTGTGGCACCAGCCGTCGTGTAAGAGTGCTTTATTATTAACAAGCTCAGCACACAGAACACACAGACTGAACTGGAAGAACCACACCTCTCCTTCCCTAAGAACACACTTTCACACATACTCACAGCGCCCCCTCTTTTCAGAGGTATATGGGGATTTTCCCATTCCTGAACATGTATCAGCACTTGCTTGAAATTCGTCATTCTGCTTAACGAGCGCTTTATCTAGGTGAGAAGCTGCCAGGCGCACCGGAAGACGTTTTCGGCAGGGGGTGCGGGGGATTCATTTTTTTTTTCTCCATTAACTTTAGTGTATTCAAGGTTAGGTTTACGGGTAGTTTGGATCAGTTTAAACTAGCGTTGTTCTCAAATGTGGCCTTTCCCATCCTAGGGGGAAAAGGTCGCGTGCGGGGGTTATAGAATTCTATAGATAATATGTAACACAAGGCGGAGCAGGTTCTGTATTCTGCAGGCATCTAATGCAGCAGTTTAGTCTGGAGCATCAGCGCTATAAGTCAAGCTAAAGTTAGCATTTGAAACAACAGGCCACAGAAAGGTTTTATACAGTCACTGACCAATGGGACACAACGGCAAAAGTGTTCATAAATACCACTCACCTTTTATCATCCCGAAGACTTCACCGAGGAGCACTTTGAGATGCAAAAGTGGGCAAGCGAGGGAGGGGGAGAGTGCACATGGGTCGCAGTTACAGCACATTTCTCGTTACACAAATACACTTGTGAACAGTTTGTAGATTAAATATGTGCAATAGTTCATGGACAAAGAGAGTCTCTGTGTGTGGATAACACAGCAGCAGTTGCCCTTGTCATTAATGACACAAGCTGTGTCCAATATTACGATCTTGTCAAGACAAATCTGATTGGCCAATAGGCATTGAAAATAATAAAGGTTTTTTTATTACTATTAAAGTTATCCCTCTCTCCATCCAAACAAGGCTTTTGGCTTACAGTGTTGTGGAACAGAATGAAACAGCTACCAGATATATTCCCCAAACAATGGCCGCTGACTGCTCTGCTTTGTGACTACGACACTGGAGGCCGCCATTGCTCCACCTTTGCTGTAGTACCTCCATATGGCCGCTATTCCCCCATTGGAATGCATTGGACTTTAGACACGTTAAAAACAACTTTAATGCCCGGTGCCTAATGTTTTAGAAGTGGCTAGAGCTAGATATTCCTCTTGTGATTACGCTGGGTTCAAAACAATATGGGGCACCGGGCTGGTTATCGTAGTATACATTTTAGAAATCTTGCATAATTAATGAGGGCCTGACTTTGATTGACAGGCCGTTTAGGTCGCTGCCTGGCCATGGGCGCGATTACAACAGAAATACACGCCCAATACACGCCCCGCGAGGGCCAAGCAGGGCCAGTCAAGATCCCTCCCTTATGCCCTTTTTAGGACCATGTTTCGTCAGAGCTGGAGAGGAGGAGCCTGTAAATCCGCCATGATTTCCCCCTCGAACGTGGTCATTGTGGTAAACGGGGAGGAGTGAGGAGGAGCTGTCTATTCTTTTTAACAGTCTATGGCGCCGCACCCCCACTTCCGGCGCACCTGGTTGCTGATGTTCTTTCCCCGAAGGCATCAGACCCCACAGGCCATAATCCATCACCACAACCAGTGACGTTTCACACCCGGCTTCATCTGGAGATGGGCTTCTGAAGCTGAACACATCATGCTTATTCTTGAAAAAAAAGTTTAAACAAAGGGATTCTTTGTCCTCTTTGTCACGCTGAAAAGCATGATAAAGCCTTGATAAGTCACACACCAAGGACACATAAATGATCTGCAGGTGTCTGTCTCTATTAAACACGTTACAATCCTCACATACCACTGCCATAATGGTGGATGTTTCGATTCTAGGATCAGCTACTGCCCCCTGTTGTTTGGTCCTGTCACGTGCAAGTAACCTGTCTCTGTGTCTCCAAACATAGACTTTTTGTTTTCCCTCCAGCTCAAAAATGATTGTGTCATTATGTAAATCAATGTGGAGGAATTGCAGATATACTTTACTGATGTGATCTGTCATGCGTCCTCTACGCCAGTGCCGTTTTTAACTTGACTATTTGCATGCATTTGTGTATAATTCATATTCACACAGCAGGTGATCTCAGTCACATTCGTTTTTCCTTTGGCTCACTTTGGAAATCCTAAAGGATATATGGCAATCACCTAAACTGTGACTTCTAAGAGGCTTCTTTTTTATTTTATTTTTTTGGAAAACATAATTATTTTGCTTGCTCTTCTACTATATTTTGTCTTGAAAAAGCATGTTGGGATTACTGTTGTTCTGGAGTTTGAGTGTGAATGTCCAAAGTCTAATTACCTGCGGTCCAGGTATGTTCTTTTTAAGTTTTATGTTGGTAGATGGCAATGTAAACATAGGCATATTTATTATTTATTTATTTATTCCATTTGTCTGTTTGTACCATAGCATGGCAAGGCATATGCTCCCCGCAAGCGATTGACGACGTAATGAACAATGTTACCAAGTCTTTGGAAGAAGGCGACATAAGGTTTTTTTGGTTATATTTTGTAATTGTCCAACATGGCTAATACAAATACACATTATTTATGTTTTCATTTTTTTTTATCTAATATGCCAGCATTATCAAACTGTTGTCCTGTTTTGCAGTGAATTGAAGGATTTAGAGACAGCAGTAGTAACGTCAGAGGAACATTCTGATGTTTCACAAAACTTTGCTGCTGGCAGGTTTGTTAGTCTGCTTTACAGTATACCATTTGAAGACGCCTTTCTCCAGTTTGCCGGGCTAAGCCTTTATGCCAGTGAGAGTCAGGTAATATTTCATCAAGAAATTCCTACATTACACAGCAATGTTACAGGTGAACTCAATTGTTCTCAAATTTAGGCTTCGACAGAGTACCATGCAAACGTTACTATCACTGTTCAGCTGCCCAAAGAACTGCCTATAGATATATTAACCAGATTAGCGTTTATCACGGTGACGTTGCCTCAGAAAGCTGCAGTGAGTAATTTATACACATTTAACTGAATCTGTGTGTAGTTCATGGCTATACTTTTATTGTCTTAATGTTACATTTCAGAGTGTGTTGGTGAACTCCCCAGACTACCTGTACAATAACAGGCTGGTCGGCTTAAGTGTTGAGGAGAAAAACGTTTCAGGGCTGCAAGAATTTGTCAACATCAGTATGAAGGTCACAACCAGCCTATCGGTAAATCCAGTTCACATTATGGATGAACCACATTTATTTCTCCTGTAATACTGATATTTCATGTGCCACAGGATTCCCACACACCCCAGTGTGTGTTTCTGAATTACTCAACTCAAAGTAAGTATAAAACACCTCCAAAAAGAGTATTATTTTTGTACAAACTTTTATTGACGTGTCCATTTGATCAGCATTAGACACTGACGGCTGTTTGACCCTGTGGGAGCCTGGACAAGATCATTGTGTCTGCTCCTGTAACCACCTCACCTTTTTCGGAGTGCTAATGGTAGGCATATTGTTGAGACATCAATGTACACACTAAGTACGGTTTCAATCACAGTGAAATTATTGTCTGCTGCTTTCAGGTATCCAATAAAGTTCCCACTCAACTCTCACAAACAGACGTGGACATTCTGACATACGTGACGTTCATTGGCTGCGGCATTTCTTTTTGCGCGCTCCTCATTGCAGTGATTCTTTTCACCGTGAGAAGGTAGTTCATTATTTTTACTTAAATGAATATCACACATCGAATAACCCGACTTTACTGTATCTTCCCTGCATCCCAGAGATGTCAGGTCAGACGTCTCCATGAAGATCCACGTCAATCTTGCCATTGCACTCCTCTTCCTCAACATGCACTTCCTTCCGAACACAGCCGTCGGAATCTGGCGCTTCTCTTGGCCTTCGCCCTGGCTGTGCTTCTACTTGGCTGTCGCGCTGCACTTTTCCCTGCTGGCCTCGTTCAGTTGGATGGCCATGGAAGGATTTCATCTCTATCTCCTCTTGGTTAAGGTTTTCAACATCCATGTCAACAAATACCTTCTCAAAGTCAGCCTGGTGGGATGGGGTGAGTGGCTGTGTTTAACTGAGGTCGTTTTCAATAAGAAACACTCATACTGCGTGAAACATATCTGTGTTTGCAATTTCTTTTTGCATTTCAACAAAGTAAGTTTATTAAGACATTGTGAGATTGCTCATATTGTGATGTCGTGATAGATTGCTATTACTAATTAAAGGCCCTATACCTGATTCTTTTTTCTAGTAATGGAACAAAATTTGTAAGGGAAACACTGCATTTTCTGTGAAAAGTGACCCTTAAAGTCATGAAAGGTGCCAATAAAGTTGTCCCTGAGGAGAATTGGGGATGCTACAAATAAGTTAGAAAAGTTGGGAATGAGTTTGATCCACATTTTAAAGGTGCATTATGCAAAAAAAAAGTTTATATTTGAGGTACTTGACCTTGTAGTGATCGAGTGGTCAGCGTGGCGCCTTTACTTTCCATCACAGTGGTCTCTGGGACGCTCCAGGATCAATTGTTTGGAAGGTTTTCACTGCTGACGGACCCACTCACCTGAAAACCTACAAAACAATTGATTTCTTTCACATAAAAAGGTGCATAATGCACCTTTAATTTAGTGGTTTCCTCTTTCATTATTTGTTATAATAATTTTAAAGGAATCAGGTATAGGGCCTTTAACATTGTGAAAATCCTTGATTCATAGGTGTCCCTGCGGTGGTTGTGGGAATTGTCGTCGGCATCAGCAGAGATTTTTACGGCGCTGTGTCTATGAGCCAGTCTAACTCTACTGAAATGTACGTACGGTTTTGTGTGTCACAGGATTTTGTTTGTGAAAAGCCCATAACAATGTAGGACAGAGTAAAAAGAATATGTCTGTTTTTCAACTTATTCTTCAGCTGCTACATTCGCCAGGACCTGGTCAAACAAGTGACTACACTGGGGCTGTTCAGTCTGATGTTTCTCTTCAACTTCATCATGTTGATGGTGGCTGTCCGAAACATTGTGTCAATGCGTAAGAGCAAACTGGTAAGAAACAAAAACACACTTTTAATGGGAAAAACAATAGAGTTATGTTTATTTATTTGTTTGTTTGTTTAGTTTGGGCCAAATGACTGTAACAGAGCCAAGAAGGACATCTGCACCCTGCTGGGAGTCGTCACTTTGCTCGGTACCACCTGGGGTCTAATCTTTTTTTCATTCGGCCAACTCACCACTATCGGACTCTACGCCTTCTCCATCCTGAATCCTCTACAAGGTATGTTGAGAGTCTCCCCTCCCCCTTTCTCCCCTCCCTTCAATTCAAATAAGTTCATATCAGCCTCTTTGTTTCTGACAGAGCAGCTTTGTGTATTTCCACTTCATACTATCAGTGTCCCTGCTGTTCACATTATTTGAATAACGCTGCTGACACATTTGCATCTGTTTTCCAGGCCTGTTCATTTTCCTCTGGTTCTTGATGTTTGCGATAAAGAAGGGAAAAGCGAAGACAACAAGCAGCACCGAAACGCAAAGCTCACGTGTTTCCGCGGCCACTGAAAGCCATGACATGAATCGCGCCAAAATGTCTTAAAAATATGTACAGAGTTTGTTTTTTGTATTTGTGGCATTGACGTTTTTTCTTCAGACAAAGATTTGTGATGCAATAAGTCACATATTTTTGTGTTTGCATTGTGCTATGAAGCCACAGAAGGAACATAGTTTGGGCCAAATATCCTAAATTTATTCACACAAAAAGGAATAAAAAACTGTTGTCCCTGGGCAAGGTATATAATGCCAACAACAATTATAAAACATATAGATTTTTCTTTAAAGTTGACCCTACATACTTACATAACAAAGCATGTGTTCATACAATGTATACATTGTAACATCTGAATGTTCGTTCTGTGACCTGCACAACAGAAGGTTTTGGTGCAAGTGCAGGTCATACAGTTCAAACAGAGGACATTATCAGGATAAATATGTACAGTTATTATTTACAAAGCAACACACGTGCAGAGGATCCTGACACTTTGTACAGTCATGCACCAGGAGATCTGTAGGGTCTAATGAGCACATCCTTGATTTGATTTTAACCTGTTTTTGAATTGAGTCCTGAATGTGTTAAACGTGGAGCATTCTCTTACTGTGAGAGAGATAGTACTATATAATTGCACTTCCCCCAATAAAATTAGCATAATTTTTCAAAAGAATTAACATATTCCAACAACTCTAGACAAAACGAAAAGCACACAAACCAAAGACATTGCTCCTAATGTGGCAATGAGAACTTGGCTTTTTAAACATAAAATTATTGCCAAAAAACACCAGCTGGAGATGAGCAGCACCAGAAAGTAAGTAAAGCACGTAGGTTCGTTGTTGAGTAAATGGATTACAGAGACGAGGCACTGTATAGAAAGGTTTTACATTTATTTTCACATTCTTTAGTTCAGACCAGGTTTGTCCCAAGTTTGTTTCACAGTTCGTTTAGTCACTTGTTTTCATTTGCGTGGCTCGGGGATTTGACAGCTAGGTCCGAGTCAACTACGCCCAAAGAGGTCATAAAGAAGTGGTCCTGCTTAAGTCATGTGGATCTTCCAGTAATTGAGTCAAATGTTGAATTGCTAATCGGACTGAATGGTCCAAAGTTGCACTAGCCGCAAAAAGTTGTGGACGTTTGCTGTTAAAACGTCATTAGGATGGATTGTGAATGGGACTTGTACACGACGTAAACATGTAAACTCCAGTCAAAATGTGTTTGAGTCACATTTCTTCAGTGAAGAAAGCCAGGATGCTCACAGGGAGCAAAGCTAAAGGACGCTTCCCTATAGGAAAAGATGAAACGGACATGTAGCAGAAAAAGAGTGTGACCAATGTGAAAAGATGCAAAACACTGTTCAATAATCTGCTCTATTGCACTACGTGGTTTGTCCACACTCATATTTGCTGCTAACACTTAATGCACCTGCACATCTGTGAATACACTCACGCTGTTCTTTGTCGAATTGTTGTCGTCTTATCATAGTTTAAATGTTACCTTCTTACACATGCCCTTATAGTCTATCTAAGTTATATGTTTCAAGCTGCACAATCGACCGAAAAAAAAAATCCTAGTTGTGAACCTGCTCATAACCATGACAAACGATTTTGAGAAGAAAACAGGATTGACACATGTGAAAACTGGAAAGGAATGAGAAACAAACAAATCACGTTACCCAAGATCAAATCAGACAAAAGTTTCACACACTCAACCAAAAGTGTCCAAATAAATGCCTTTTGTGACGTACAAGAGAAACGAGAATGTTTACTGGAAAAACTTGAATGCTATTAAAAAATTTCGTTGTTTATGGTATTGGGTAAACTTGTGAAAATATTGTAAAGGTTTTGCACGTCTCATCCATTTTCATGATAATTGTATAATGTTGACTAAGGAAGAGTCCCAAAAGAACTGTATTGTAATGAGAGTGAATCCACGAGTCACAGATCAGAGGGAATATGTTATTATAAAAGATTATTCACACCAGTTTGTTTTCTTTAGATACGGCTAATAACATTCTATCACCTATTTATTTTACATAAGATAAAAGTCATAATAACAGGCTGATTGTTCAATAGGTTTTCTATTAAAACAACTCTTAAATAAACTTAAAAATCATGAAATCTCTGGTTTCTTTGTTGTGAGCATTTAGATAATACTGTAAAGGATTTGAGAAATTCTCTGTATTTTCTTTCTTAATTTTGTGAATAATCATATTACTCAAAATGGAAAGGTTGTGGTTCTACTATGGACCCCGTTTGCCTCTTGTTTTATTTTTCATAAGTTGGCAAACCTTCTTCGATTTATAAATTAGTTTGCCTTCAAGGGGATGTCTGTCTCACTTAGTATCACGAGAACAAAACAATTGGAACTTGAATATAAGATAAGATAAGATAGCCTTTATTCAATGGAGACATTTACTTGTTACATTCAGCTCTTAGAAACACTCAGGGTGTGCAAATAGGCAGGAAATGAGAAATAAACAACAATTAAATAGTGGTATCTTATATACAACGACTACCAAGGACTTTGTGGGGACAAAAAGTGTAAACAGTAAATAAAACTAAAGTAAACAGACTATAACAAAAAATGTTATTGTCAGTATTAGCAGTGCAGGTTTACGTCATAGTGCAAGTGGTTGATAATATGATATTTACCGTATAGTTAGGTTCATTACATCGCTATATTGATCAAGCTGTACAACAGCCAGAATACTAAGAATACTAAATGTAACTTGTTAAATGTCATCTAAACATTACAAGCAGTGAATTGTGAGCATTTGTCCTCTACAGCTTCATCAGACAATCCCATTCATTATATGATATTGTATAAAACTAAGAAAATATAATTGTTCATTACATCATTCAATGCAACATAATGCATAGGCATATTGATTGTTGGCATTTTCTGAATAGACCCATTATAACAAATGCAAGTATTATCATAGGATTAAGGATAGCTATGAATCAGTTTGATATTTTCATACCGTTCACATTTTAAAATCTATTTTATATGACAATGTTTTCTATTGTATAAAGTTACTTTTCTATGGTTTCCTTATCATGTCCATATCATAAGATGATGTTTAATGTCCATTAGACGTAATGTCATGTATCCAACCCACAAAAAGCAGAAACTTGACATTTATTGGCATTTTCTTGACGTGACTTTTGAAAGTGAGAGAGTCTAGAACTACTCCAAGAAACTCATGAACCACTTGAGCTCCACATCTCTGAGAAATAAATGTGGATTTGCAGTTTGTATTGTTTTGTTTGGAAAACATCATAGTATTTAAAAGGAGACATGATATTGGGAGCCAATTTTGGACTTGGGCCGTGTCAGATGTAAGAATGCAGCCAGCTTCCTGTATATTATTTGCTGAAGTGTATATTCCAGCATCGCCTGCATACATCTGTATCTGGGTGTTTCTGCATGCTTCTGGAAGATTGTTTATGTAATGGCCGGAGGGGCAGATTTACTTATTTGACCCACAAAGTTACTTCCGAACAACGCCACCCTGCTGGCCAATACATTTGATAAAACTCAGTAGGCTGCTCACTGGAACGTATTAAAATTACCAAATTGACACAATAATTATTGCACGTATATCCTCAACATAGCAGTCCCACAATGTTCATGTGCCCGAAGGCCCTACCCGATAATCCACCGCGGCAATTGCGCTACAGTCTTTTGCGGCCACTGTTCGGCCCGACAGCGGTGCCGGTGAACAGGACCCAAGGGTCCAGCAACCCAGTCCTTTTGTGGTTGTCGTTGTTGAAACTAAATGGGAGACGTGGAAGGACAACGCAAATTCATATCCTGTAGGAATGTCCAGAACCATACGCAGCACAAGACAAAAAACAGAAATACCTATCAACGCGCAAGCAGTGCACCAAAGAGGTGGCCGTATCCCGAGTGCCACGCTATGACGTTAGATTATCTCTATTTTTTTTCCATTAGCTGAATGCACTCCAAGGTCAACCATGGAAGATTGTTTTTTATTGTCTTTGGTTGCCCCCTTCTGGAAAATCTTGGCATTAGGTCCATAATTTTTGTTGAAAAGTCTAAGTTTCTGAAGAAAAAATTGCATTCCAATCAGGATCATTTAAAGCCACTTTAAAATGTTTTTTGGAATTACATTATTGTTTATTGATCTTTTGTATGATGTATTTGTAAATGAATTATGTAATCAATGTTTAGAAAGTTTTCTACAAAAGAAAATTGCATTATGATTATATATTCCAGTTTAAACATTGTAAGTATGGGTGATTCTTTCTGGTTTGTTTGTAAACACAAGATCAATTTTAGTGAGTGACTGGTCATTCTGGTTTTTCTATAAACTGGGTTAAGCTGCAGTGGTCAGTTTTCATTTTAAGTTTGTTTCTGTCTTCTTTTTTTGTCCCAGTTTATGTTGAAGTCGCCGACTATAATTATTTCTTTTTTGTGATCACACGAATTAAGAAGCTTTGATCATAGAAATCTGCTTTGCTTGTTAGTGTTCGATATAGAGAAATAACAGTAAAGGACATGCTTGTAGAAAGTGCAATGTTTACATCGATACACTCCAGTCGAATCTCCGTTGGTAGTTCAAGTTGATGACATTTTAGGTGACTTTTAACATATAAAAGAACACCTCCGCCTTTCCCCATAAGTCTGTCTTCTCTAAAAAAAAAACACTGTAACCAGGCATTGTCATGATGGCTTTAAGAGATGAGATTGATAACCATGTTTCAGACAATCTCATAAAATCTAGAAACCGTTGCAATGGCTGCACCATTGCGATTGACTGCGGAATAGTAGGCTACTGCTGCAGAAATTGCAAAACATTGTGAAAAATGTCATAAAAATCCCTATTAAGTTGTATTATACTGCTTTACATGCAAAAATCTCTATTAAGTTGTATTGCACTGCTTTACATGCAAACATCTCTATTAAAGTTGTATTATACTGCTAAATATGCAAAAATCCCTATTAGGTTGTATTGTAAGGGGAGATGAAGTTCTCATATAACAATTGCCCTGTCTGTCCATTAGATGGCGTAAGGACCACACTCATTTATCCATCCAGTGTTGCAAAAACAAAGATTTTCTATTACACAGCACATATCTTTTATTCCATATTGGTGTTTTTGACACGGGGTAAAATTGTGGCTGTACGTAAGTTTCCAGCTTAACAGAACTTGCTTGTGAAAAGATGACAGCTTAATCGGAAGTTTCTCGATGTTAAAATCGCATGCAAGGACAAATTCAATACCTCCTATTTTCTCAAATCACCCTCTGGACAGACAAAACCATACAGTGTTCTTCTATGTTATGAAGGACTTCAGCCATTTCATTTTTGGGACAACATTTAGACATTCAAAATCAATCACTTGTAGGCCACCAACTTTGTATTCTTTGACAATTTCAGACTTTTTTTATATAATGAACTTTATTTTTCCAAATATAATTGAAATTTAGTTGTTTTTATACATCTCTGTCTGGTATTGCCAATGAATAGGCTGGATAGATTCCTCTCGCCAGCGATTCCATCTTAGTTAGACACATTCTTCCAAAAACTGTTAAATCTCGTTGAGGCCAAGAATGTAGTTTGGATTTGCATTGAAAGAGTTCATCTTGAATGTTTGAGGCCTTATCTTTAGTTAAGCTAATTCCTATTGGTGTTTAACACATGATTTAATTGGGATATTATGGGCTTCAGAAAGGTTACAATCATAGCCATGAGCTCACATTTATTACGGTTCAGTGTCAAGCCTGATGCTTCAGAGAAAAGGCTAATACGTTTCAAGACTTCAGGGCTTTTATACTTGTGGCAATGCGAGGGTTAGCTTAGCCGTTTAAACATAATATTGCCAAACAACGCCAGCTGGAGATGGCCAGCACCAAATAAATAAAGCACGTAGGTTCGTTGTTGAATAAATAGATCACAGAGGCCAGGCACTGTATAGAAACGTTTTACATTTAGTTTCACATTCTCTAGTTAAGACCAGGTTTGTCCGAAGTCCATTTCACCGTTCTTTAGTTGAGTCACTTGTTTTAGTCCGTACTTTCAGTTACACGTTACCCATAAGGACATTGCGCTCCACGAATCCAGTGACAGGAGAATAATAACAGAAAAGGCGAACCAAAAGGTTGTCCGCAACAACTAAATAGGGACTGTAGTTACTACCAACTTGGGATATTTAAATTTAGTGACCAATATGATACTACCTGGACTGGAGAGTGACGAGGAGCAACAACCACAACAGACGAGACCGGGCGTACAGGAAGTCAGAGGTCAAATAATAAACGGAAGTGCTATTTATCAGGTGACGGCCGGCGCGAACAGCCAACCACCATCAAAACGACAGGTGGCAGTGCCCGCCTGCAGGCACACTGCCACATACTTGTGTCATCTGTTTTTAGTGTTATTTCAGTTATAATATACATTTCTCAGCTTTGGAAGGCCAACATTTATTTGTTGTTTTTTTGCAATATAGAACTCCCACACAAGTCCCTCCACATAAACAAAATGTACATTGTTTATGAGGACTAACTGCTGGGCTATTCCGGGACTGTCCTGTTTGCACCCGTCATCACAGTGACAGGCGGCACACTGCTCCGGGTGACGCAGCAGTGTACTCATTGCGAGTACTGGTCCAGCCAGCCATTGGTGAACAACATTCCCGCTGGAAACCTTCAGCTTTGTGCTGCAGTATTGTTTACTTGCTCATCTATTCGTCAGGTTTCAAAGGTAGAGCAATAATCATGTTTTTTTAGGCCCGAGCCGGACGCAGTCTCTCAACTTTGTCTCTTAAACACTGTAAAAATCGGCTTGACTTTTTTCCATTTGCAAGAATGAATAAAATATTATGAAAGTCTTCATAAATGGTTCAAAGCATAGTCCGTCTGAGTCCTTCAGGGTAATCCCAAAAAGGACATCGTCCAATGTTGAAGCAGGATTTATGGAGAGATCATAAAGTCCTCCCAGAATGCATTTGTGTACATGCATTAATAAAACAGATGATGTTAGAATGTATAAACCCATGGTCATATGCTCATCTACATTTAAAATCAGTTTTTGAACTGTAACATAACCTGCCCAGAGACTACAGGTGGATATTAGCATTTTTGCTGTAACCTGGTACAATGCATCTTTCCTGTTGATCAATGTTAAATAGTGCACTGTCCCTGTTTAAATAAAAAACATACCATACCATAACAATTGTACTTTCTGTGACATTGAAACCACTGAACATTAACACACATTTAATTGAAGTAAGTTTAAAAGGAAAAGGTTTGTGGCACTGACTTGGTTAAGGGATGTGAGTTATGTTATCTGATTATATTGTAAATATTTTCACATTCCTGAACATGTATCAGCACTTGCTTGAAATTCGTCATTCTGCTTAACGGAGGACTTTAGCCAGGTGAGTTGCTGATGACGTTTTCGGCAGGGGGTGCGGGGGGCTATTTTTTTTTTTTCCTAGGATGGGAAAGGGCTTTTTCCATTAACTTTAGTGTATTTAAGGTTAGGTTTACGGGTAGTTTGGATCAGTTTAAACTAGCGTTGTTCTCAAATGTGGCCTTTCCCATCCTAGGGGGAAAAAGTCGCGTGCGGGGGTTATAGAATTCTATAGATAATATGTAACACAAGGCGGAGCAGGTTCTGTACTCTGCAGGCATCTAATGCAGCAGTTTGGTCTGGAGCATCAGCGCAAGTCAAGCTAAAGTTAGCATTTGAAACAACAGGCCACAGAAAGGTTTTATACAGTCACTGACCAATGGGACACAAGGGCAAAAGTGTTCACAAATACCACAAACCTTTTATCATCCCGAAGACTTCACCGAGGAGCACTTTGAGACGCAAAAGTGGGCAAGCGAGGGAGGGGGAGAGCGCACATGGGTCGCCGTTACAGCACATTTCTCGTTACACAAATACACTTGTGAACAGTTTGTAGATTAAATATGTGCAATAGTTCATGGACAAAGAGAGTCTCTGTGTGTGGATAACACAGCAGCAGTTGCCCTTGTCATTAATGACACGAGCTGTGTCCAATATCTTGTCAAGACAAATCTGATTGGCCAATATGCATTGAAAATAATAAACTTTTTTTATTACTATTAAAATGATCCCCCTCTTCATCCAAACAAGGCTTTAGGCTTACAGTGTTGTGGAACAGAATGAAACAGCTACCAGATATATTCATAAGCTATTATGTTATTGTCATTGCAATGTTTCAAGCTTCGCCACCAGGGGGTGCTGTAGCACCTGCCCCAGATAGTAAAATTTAGCGTCAGGCGTTTTCGTTGACTCAACGTTGATTTCTGACATTGAAATGGCGTCAACGTTGCTCGTTGTGTTGAATGTTGATCAAACGCTGATCTTTCATTGATTATGACATTGAAACATCAGATCAACTAGAATTATCAACATTGAAACAACGCCGAATTTTCAGCATTAATATGATTTGACATTGAAACAATGTTATAAAAACAGACCATCGATCGTATTGCAGCTTCTTTATTACACAATTTATTATACTGTAATACAAAAACATGACTGTACAAAACGACCTACTTGACTACCAGACAACAACAAAAAACAAGCAAATGTAATATAGAAATGCATGTGAAGAATTGTCATACTAGAAATTAACCTTTTTGTCTAAATTGAGCTTTAATGACATCAAGCCCTATAGAACAAAGTCCCGCCCACTTCCAGTCTTTGACGTGTGTCGCAAGTAAACACCCCATTGATTTCCCGGCGAAGGAAGTTTTTTTTTTTTCTTCTTTTTTTTTTATTGCAATGAACAAATACAAACAAGGCACATTATGTTTACAATGTTAAAGTAAAAAAAAGAAAAATTTAAAATGTAGGGGCAGTATGTGAAGCATTGTGTAAATCAGACAAGTAAGTCCAAATCTAACAGAAAGTTTCCAAGCATTTTTGCATTTTTCTGTTCAATTAATTGTAGAGATTTTGAAAAAAGCATTTGTGAATAAAATATTTGCATAGAAGTAATACATTATTTACCCCAAAATCAATAAAAATATTCTTGACCTTCACCCAAATTTGATTTCATTTGTTGTTAACGTACCAAATTGAATCCTTTGATTGAAGCCATCTCTGAAAATCTTGCCAAAAGTTTTGTATTACATTACAAGAGTAGAAAAGATGGTCTAAGTCTTGTTTTCTGTATTACAGAAAAAACATTTTTCAGTTTATATTTTAAATCTAGGTTTTATAAATTTGTTAGTGGGATATATTTTGTTTAAAATTTTAAAATGAATTTCTTTCACTTTGAATGGGAAAGACAGATATTTTGTTCTAATCCTAATTATTTCTTCTTTTTTATAATCTTTTAGAATATAGTTCCTTTTAATAGAATTTGGATAAGAACAATTCAGTAAATAGCATCTTAAAAATGTGTTATTACATTTGGGATCACAAAAATCCCTTCCTTCAATCCAGAGTTGTCTCAGTTTGAGGGAAATATTTGAATACAAGGTATCCTGTTTAACCATAGACCTGACCGATAATGGAATAGCTTTTACTAGCTGGTTATATTTTCTTTTAGTACAAAGAATTTGGAATTTCTCGCAACATTTTTCGTATTGTAAAATACATCCATCGTCATTTATGAAATGGGCAACAGCCCATACATCTTTTGAAAACCATTCATCATAAACTGATTTTCTATTGATGGAGATGTATCTATTATTCCAAATTGGGGAGTTATGTGGTGTAAAATTATGTTTCAAAATTAATTTCCATTAAAGAAGAACCTGAAAGTCAGAAAGTTTCACTGGTGACTTGCTCAACTCAAAATCGCATTTTAAGAGAAAATGGATCCCTCCCACCTTATTAAATATCATGTTGGGTATGAAATACCAAATAGAGTGAATATTGTTGAGCCAGGTTGAGCGACGGAAAGCTTTTTCCGCGGTGAGGCTTCCGACCAAGATGGCGGTTTAAGCTACCACTAATGAAGACGCCGTGCACCAAAGTTTGGTAAAACACTTTGAGAGGACTCTACACGAACTTTATTAAAACGCACCTTACTACAATGTCGCGCCGATCTCAGAGAGTGAGTTATGCCGCAAGAGCTGGTAGCAAAAGGGACATTTCCACAGTGAAACAATCCAGCTCCCACCAGGCCATGGCGGCAGATGGCCATGATTACACCGGCTCAGGCTACAGTTACGAGGGAGAGCTCACAAGCTTCGAGGACGACTTTCCAAACCTACCGGTGACACCATCCAAATCCCCTGCTCCGAAGAAAAAGGCAAGTGTCACGATGGTGAGCACGGAAATGTACGCACAAGTCGCTGAACTAAACCAGGCCCACAGGCTGCACTGGGCCTGATACAACCCAGACTAAACAAGGCCCACAGGCTGCACTGGGCCTGATACAACCCAGACTAAACCAGGCCCACAGGCTGCACTGGGCCTGATACAACCCAGACTAAACCAGGCCCACAGGCTGCACTGGGCCTGATACAACCCAGACTAAACCAGGCCCACAGGCTGCACTGGGCCTGATACAACCCAGACTCAACGAGGCCCACAGGCTGCTCTGGGCCTGATGCAACCCAGACTAAACCAGGCCCACAGGGTGCACTGGGCCTGATACAACCCAGACTAAACGAGGCCCACAGGCTGCACTGGGCCTGATACAACGGAGACTAAACCAGGCCCACAGGGTGCACTGGGCCTGATACAACCCAGATTAAACCAGGCCCACAGGCTGCACTGGGCCTGATACAACGGAGACTAAACCAGGCCCACAGGCTGCTCTGGGCCTGATACAACCCAGACTAAACCAGGCCCACAGGCTGCACTGGGCCTGATACAACGGAGACTAAACCAGGCCCACAGGCTGCACTGGGCCTGATACAACCCAGATTAAACCAGGCCCACAGGGTGCACTGGGCCTGATACAACCCAGACTAAACCAGGCCCACAGGCTGCACTGGGCCTGATACAACTCAGACTAAACCAGGCCCACAGGGTGAACTGGGCCTGATACAACCCAGACTAAACCAGGCCCACAGGGTGAACTGGGCCTGATACAACCCAGACTAAACCAGGCCCACAGGGTGCACTGGGCCTGATACAACCCAGACTAAACCAGGCCCACAGGCTGCACTGGGCCTGATACAACCCAGACTAAACCAGGCCCACAGGCTGCACTGGGCCTGATACTTAGCTTAACCTTAACAGCTACAACAGAAATAATAAAGTCAGATTATGTTTGCTTTGAGTTAAATTGTTATCAACTTTGGTAAAAGTTTTAGTAAACTATTATCAGATTGTATATTTAAAGGAAACGATGATTCCAATGTAACAAAAAAATAAAAATAAATACCTGTATCAAAGAGATCAAATGCAGGTTTGCTGCAGGCCGGTGTACAGTCTAAAATCAAAGAAACAAACAAACAAACAAATAAATAGGTGGCGTTCATAATGTCTGGTGAAGGGCAGGGGCCAATACAAATATGGGAGAAATACAGTTTTTGTAAACAAAAATTGACAAATGTTTTTTCCTCTTCAGTATTTGATAGTGATCGGATTCACAAACCTGTAATATTATTTTTCTGTATTAAAGTTAAATCTACTGGACAACATCATGCTCATGTTTTTGAACATTGTCACCAGTTTTTTTAACCTTAAAATACCTGCGTTTATTCAACGTTGTTTCAACAGCTTTTTTTCAACCATTGATTATGCGTCGTTGATTAAACATTGACCTTTCAATCTCAACCAAAAATAACCAATCAACGTGGAATTAACATATTTTGCTATCTGGGGCCGCACCCCCACTTCCGGCGCCCCTGGTTGCTGCTGTTCTTTCCTTGATGGCATCAGACCCCACAGGCCAAAATCCATCACCATAACCAGTGACGTTTCACACCCGGCTTCATCTGGAGATGGGCTTCTGAAGCTGAACACGTCATGCTTATTCTTGGAAAAAAAAAGAAAAAAGAAGGGCTTCTTTGTCCTTTTTTGTCACGCTGAAAAACATGATAAAGTCTTGATAAGTCACACACCAAGGACACATAAATGATCTGCAGGTGTCTGTCTCTATTAAACACGTTACAATCCTCACATACCACTGCCTTAATTGTGGGTGTTTCAATTCTAGGATCAGCTACTGCCCCCTGTTGTTTGGCCCTGTCTAGTGCAAGTAACCTGTCTCTGTGTCTCCAAACATAGACTTTTTGTTTCCCCTCCAGCTCAAAATGATTGTGTCATTATGTAAATCAATGAGGAGGAATTGCAGATATACTTTACTGATCTGTCATGTGTCTTCAACGCCAGTGCCGTTTTTAACTTGACTATTTGCATGCATTTTTGTATATTTCATATTCACACAGCAGGTGAGCTCAGTCACATTCGTTTTTCCTTTGGCTCACTTTGGAAATCCCAAAGGATATATGGCAATCAACTAAACTTTTGTGACTTCTAAGAGGCTTCTTTTTTATTTTATTTTTTTGGAAAACATAATTATTTTTCTTGCCGTTTTCTCTTCTACTATATTAAGTCTTGAAAAAGCATGTTGGGATTACTGTTGTTCTGGAGTTTGAGTGTGAATGTCCAAAGTCTAATTACCTGCGGTACAGGTATGTTCTTTTTAAGTTTTATGTTGGTAGATGGCAATGTAAACATAGGCATATTTATAATTTATTTAATTATTCCATTTGTCTGTTTGTACCATAGCATGGCAAAGCATATGCTCCCTGCAAGAGATTGACGACGTAATGAACAATGTTACCAAGTCTTTGGAAGAAGGCAACATAAGGTAGACTCTGTTTTTTTGGTCCTTGTTATATTTTGTAATTGTCCAACATGACTGATACAAAGGATTTATTTTGTATTTATTTTTTAATCTAATATGCCAGCATTATCAAACCATTGTCCTGTTTTGCAGTGAATTGAAGGATTTAGAGACAGCAGTAGTAACGTCAGACAATTATGATGTTTCACAAAACTTTGCTGCTGGCAGGTTTGTTGGTCTGCTTTACAGTATACCACTTGAAGACGCCTTTCTCCCGTTTGACGGGCTAAGCCTTTATGCCAGTGAGAGTCAGGTAATATTTCATCAAGAAATTCCCACATTACACAGCAATGTTACAGGTGAACTCAATTGTTCCCATATTTAGGCTTCGACAGAGTACCTTGCAAACGTTACTATCACTGTTCAGCTGCCCAAAGAACTGCCTATAGATATATTAACCAGATTAGCGTTTATCACGGTGACGTTGCCTCAGAAAGCTGCAGTGAGTAATTTATACACATTTAACTGAATCTGTGTGTAGTTCATGGCTATACTTTTATTGTCTCAATGTTACATTTCAGAGTGTGTTGGTGAACTCCTCAGACTACCTGTACAATAACAGGCTGGTCGGCTTAAGTGTTGAGGAGAAAAACGTTTCAGGGCTGCAAGAATTTGTCAACATCAGCATGAACGTCACAACCAGCCTATCGGTAAATCCAGTTCACATTATGGATGAACCACATTTATTTCTCCTGTAATACTGATATTCAATGTGCCACAGGATTCCCACACACCCCAGTGTGTGTTTCTGAATTACTCAACTCAAAGTAAGTATAAAACACCTCCAAAATGTATTTTTCCTTTTTTTTGTAGAAACCTTTATTGACGTGTCCATTTGATCAGCATTAGACACTGACGGCTGTTTGACCCTGTGGAAGCCTGGACAAGATCATTGTGTCTGCTCCTGTGACCACCTCACCTTTTTCGGAGTGCTAATGGTAGGCATATTGTTGAGACGTCAATGTACACACTAAGTACTGTTTCAATCACAGTGAAATTATTGTCTGCTGCTTTCAGGTATCCAATAAAGTTCCCACTCGACTCTCACAAACAGACGTGGACATTCTGACATACGTGACGTTCATTGGCTGCGGCATTTCTTTTTGCGCGCTCCTCATTGCAGTGATTCTTTTCACCGTGAGAAGGTAGTTCATTATTTTTACTTAAATGAATATCACACATCGAATAACCCAACCCGACTTTACTGTATCTTCCCTCCATCCCAGAGATGTCAGGTCAGACGTCTCCATGAAGATCCACGTCAATCTTGCCATTGCACTCCTCTTCCTCAACATGCACTTCCTTCCGAACACAGCCGTCGGAATCTGGCGCTTCTCTTGGCCTTCGCCCTGGCTGTGCTTCTACTTGGCTGTCGCGCTGCACTTTTCCCTGCTGGCCTCGTTCAGCTGGATGGCCATGGAAGGATTTATTCTCTATATCCTCTTGGTTAAGGTTTTCAACATTGATGTCAACAAATACCTTCTCAAAGTCAGCCTGGTGGGATGGGGTGAGTGGCTGTGTTTAACTGGGGTCTTTTTCAATAAGAAACACTCATTGTGATATCATGATAGATTGCTATTACTAATGCTACAAATAAGTTAGAAAAGTTGGGAATGAGTTTGGACCACATTTTAAAGGTGCATTATTCAAAAAATATTATACATTATATTTTTGATATTTGAGGTACTTGACCTTGTAGTGACCCAGTGGCTGCACGAGTGGTCAGCGTGGCGCCTTTACTTTCCATCACAGTGGTCACTGGGACGCTCCAGGATAAAACCTACAAAACAGTTGATGCTGGAGCTTTTTATTTTACATAAAAAGTTGCATAATGCACCTTTAATTTAGTGGTTTCCTCTTTCATTATTTGTAATAATAATTTGAAAGGAATCAGGTATAGGGCCTTTAACATTGTGAAAATCCTTTTTCATAGGTGTCCCTGCGGTGGTTGTGGGAATTGTCATCGGCATCAGCAGAGATTTTTACGGCGCTGTGTCTATGAGCCAGTCTAACTCTACTGAAATGTACGTACGGTTTTGTGTGTCACAGGATTTTGTTTGTGAAAAGCCCATTACAATGTAGGACAAAGTAAAAAGAATATGTCTGTTTTTCATCTTTTTCTTCAGCTGCTACATTCGCCAGGACCTGGTCAAACAAGTGACTACACTGGGGCTGTTCAGTCTGATGTTTCTCTTCAACTTCATCATGTTGATGGTGGCTGTCAAAAAAATTCGGTCAATGGTAAGAAACAAAAACACACTTTTAATAGGAAAAACAATAGAGTTATGTTTGTTTATTTATTTGTTTGTTTAGTTTGGGCCAAATGACTGTAACAGAGCCAAGAAGGACATCTGCACCCTGCTGGGAATTATGTCTTTGCTCGGTACCACCTGGGGTCTAATCTTTTTTTCATTCGGCCAACTCACCACTATTGGACTGTATGCCTTCTCCATCCTGAATCCTCTACAAGGTATGTCGACAGTGCCCCCCCTCCCCTCCCCTCCCTTCAATTCAAATAAGTTCATATTAGCCTGTTTGTTTCCGACAGAGCAGCTTTGTTTATGTTCCGCTTCATACTATCAATGTCCCTGCTGTTCGCATTATTTGAATAAAGCTGCTGACACATTTGCATCTGTTTTTCAGGCCTGTTTGTTTTCCTCTGGTTCTTGAGAGTTGCGATAAAGAAGGGAAAAGCGGCGATAAAGAAGGGAAAAGAGGCGATAAAGAAGGGAAAAGAGACGACAAGAAGCAGCCCCGAAACGCAAAGCTCATGTGTTTCCGTGGGCATGACATGAATCGCGCCAAAATGTCTTAAAAATATGTACAGATTTTCGTTTTTGTATTTGTGGCATTGAAAATATCATAGCTGGGCAATGGGCATTAAAAAGCTTTTGACTTGCTGATGCAGAAACCCTGGTGTAGTTGATAGTTGGTTGACATTTTTGTTTTATTGCACTACTTCTTTAATATAGCACTGGAATATCACTTTTTATCGAGTACAGTTTTCAGTTTTGTAACTAAAAAAATAAATAAATACCAGTCGTACTTTGAGTTGTATGAAGTCTCTTTTTCAGACAACGGTTTGTGATGCAATCGTGAACATATTTTTGTGTTGCCATGGAGAGACAAGTGCGAATACCATTAATTCATTCACACATAAATGAATAAAAAAGGGATGGCTAAACAACGAGGCCAATAAGGATGCAACCCTGTTTCCCTCATGGCTCACAGCAAGCCATGATAAGCGTCCAAGTATTTACATTGGGCAAACATTGCGAATGACTACACTCAACTGGCTTTATTCATAACACACTGAGTTGGGGTAGCTTCAACAAACCATTTCAGAGGCAGCGTCTCATGATTTGTTCTTCCTACTATGACATTGACTGCATCCTGCTCTGCCAGTTTGCTCAAAATGTCACACAATGGTTTAACGGTTCGCATGGCTGCCTAGAGGCAAACGTATGCACTGCTGTTGACCGGATGGAAATAAACATAGCAGAGCATGGTAAGTCATTCATAACAGTCATCATGTATACGGGTCCAATAATACATCGGCTTTGTTCTCAGATACCAAGTGCACCCTGTTCCCATGTTTGAATACGACTGTAACAGACCTGATGACGTATTTGAGTGTGGACATGAAGAGGCTGAAGAAACTTTTCTACATACGGAATTCTTGCCCAAACCTTTTCACTCCGGAAAGCCAATATCAGGAACTGAGGAAGTCCTATATACGGTCAGTGAAGTACATCAATAAATATGGTGGAAACTTATTAAGGCCTTAAGTTTCATGTTTCTTTAACTTAGTGGTAAAAGTAGCAGGTAAATTAAAAAAATATACATATGTTTCTTATATGAATAGATTGCCTTCACATGACATTACAACATTCTTAACCATCATGTTGATGGTGGCTGTCCGAAACATTGTGTCAATGGTAAGAAACAAAAACACACTTTTAATGGGAAAAAACAATAGAGTTATGTTTATTCAGTTTGTGCCAAATGACTGTAACAGAGCCAAGAAGGACATCTGCACCCTGCTGGGAGTCGTCACTTTGCTCTGTACCACCTGGGGCCTAATCTTTTTTTCATTCGGCCAACTCACCACTATCGGACTCTACGCCTTCTCCATCCTGAATCCTCTACAAGGTATGTTGACAGTTCCCGCCCGACTTGCTGATGCCTGTAGAAACCTTGTGTTGTTAATAGTTCGTCGACATTTTGTTTTATTGCACTACTTCTTTAATATAGCACTGGAATATCACTTTTTATCGAGTACAGTTTTCAGTTTTGCCTGTTTTTGACATCAATATTTTGTAACTTGGGTTAGGGTTAGGGTACACTTTTTAAACACCTAAAATTGTAATAATGTGAATACATATTAGGAAGCAGACTAATAGTAGAATAGAAACACAATTTGGTATAAGGTTAACTTTATTTCTACTGAAATACATTTTGTAACACTATCTCTGAGACTGATGTTCCTGGGAAGCGCTCCCTCACAGTGGCCCTCATTTATCAACATTGCGTAAAAAAATGGTGTATGCGTAGGTGTATTTCACATACACCATGCGAAATACACCTCGTTTCCAACCAGGAAATGATAAATAGTTGTTTATATGATATTAAAAAATCTGTCAGTAACCAACGTTAACCTTATAGCCAATCCAAGATCACATTTACTAATAAAAAAAGAGGGGAAAAAATAAATAGGCTAATAATAAAAAGTGACCTTTATTAAATAAGCAGTAGGCCTAAATAGCCTATATAAAAAAGGTATAAAAAAAAAAAAAAAAAGCGTGGATACAACGCTGCAGTCAGAGCAGACTCTGGACCATGATTTGAACCAACGAAAAGCAGCTGTCAGCTCCGCGGACTCAGTGCTAGAGCCGGGGGCAGAACTACGCGTCTTTCGGCCTCAGCAGAGCTTTTCTCCGGGAGGAAACAGGTGCGCGGAGAGCTGACAGCCGACCGGAACCATGGTCTGGGTCTTGGTCTTGGTTTGGATCTTGGTTCAGGTGTTTATCTGGGTCTTGGTCTTGGTTCGAGTCTCGGTCTGGGTCTTGGTTCGGATCTTGATCTCGGTCTTGGTTCGAATCTTGGTCTGGGTCTTGGTTCGGGTCTGGGTCTCAGTCTTGGTTCGGGTCTTGGTCTGGGTCTTGGTTCAGATCTTGGTCTGGGTCTTAAGTTGCAAAATGCTGCTTTATATGCAAAAATCACTATTAAGTTTCATTATAGTGCATTGCATGTAAAAATCCCTATTAAGTTGCATAATGCTGCTTTATATGTAAAAATCCCTATTAAGTTGCATTATACTGCTTTATATGTAAAAATCCCTATTAAGTTGCATAATTCTGCTTTCCATGTAAAAAGCCCTATTACGTTGCATTATACTGCTTCATATGTAAAAATCCCTATTAAGTTGCATTATACTGTTTAACATGAAAAAGTCCCTATTAAGTTGGATTATACTGCTTTATATGTAAAAATCCCTATTAAATTGCATTATACTGCTTTATATGTAAAAACCCCTTTTAAATTGCATTATACTGCTTTATATGCAGGAATCCCTATAAAGTTGCATAATTGTGGTATAATTGCAAAAATCCCTATAAAGTTGCAGAAACTGTAAAAGCTGTTGAAACTGTAGAAACTCTTTACATTGTATAAACTGTTTAAATCGCTGAGAGACATAACTGTATCAAAGGCCTATTAAAATTAATGGTAGAATTCCCAAGCCCGTAGAAAAAAACTTGATAAACTGCAGAACTCCAATTTTTTCTGAAAACACACAAGTTGTGGAAGCTGAACATGTACACACTGCAGAAATGGCAGAAAATGTGCAGCAGGTTCCGCAGTCAATCAATAAAATTGCGCACAAAGCGTGTGGCAATGCAATGTGCAATGTGCAATACAATCCAGAGGGAGGTGCTGTTTCACAACACATTAAATTAAACTTAACATACTCCAATGTGGAATAGAATATTACAAGTCAAAATAAGATATGACATTCAACTTTGCCAAAAACAACTCCAAACTAAATGCCATTTTAAGAATGAATAGAACAATGAATAAAGAGGCCAAATTCCCATGGCAATATGCTATTCATTTCAAAATCTTGTCATTTGAAATATGTAAAGACATTGCATCGACACTTTACACATTGAATTGCCATTAGAACTTTTGGAATAGAACATTACAAGTCAAAATAGGATATAACATGCACATTTGCCAAATACAACTCTAAACTAAATGCCATTGTAAGAATGAATAGAACAATGAATAAAGAGGTCAAATATGCTATTAATTTCAAAATCTTGAAATTTGAAATATATAAAGATATTGTATCGGCACTTTACATATTGAATTTCCATTAGGACTTTTGGAATAGAACATTAAATGTCAAAATTGGATATAACATTATACTTTTCCATATACAACTCCAAAATAAATACTAAAATAACATAATGCATAGCCATTTGACAAATGAATAGACAATTGAATTAAGGTACCAATAGTCTTCCATACACCTTAACTGAGCACATTTCTCCCAGTTTGGCATTACCCAAATTAAAAAGCTTATTGGCCAGTGCAACGGCTCATTTGAAAGCTAAGACCTGCATTTTTATCTCACATTTGAAGCGTTTTTGGGAATTGAACCCGGGACCCTAACCTCTCCCTCCTCCCCCTCGCAGCAGGAGCAGCCCCCGGTCGTCGGACCCCTCGTCTCCGGACCTCCCCATGTCCAAGTGCGCGGACTTGGGCCTGAGCCTGGACTACAGCCCGGAGCAGGAGCGCATCTCGGTCACGGTCCTCGCCGTCCGGGACCTGCCCGACAAGTCCCGCAGCGGCATGGACTCCTGGCAGATCCACATGGTGCTGCTGCCCGCCAGGAAACAGAGGCAGAAGACCAACGTGCAGAGAGGGGACAGTCCCGAGTTCAACGAGACTTTCAGGTGAGAAACTACGAGCACAGCATTTATGTAGCCCAAGTCCAAGTGAATGGAACAGGTAGGGATATTAATTTCAAACGTTTGCTGTACATCACTGATATGCTGTAAATATTAGAAAAAAAGATTGCAATTTTACTGTCATTTTATGTTTTCATATAAAAATAAGACATTTTATTCGTTAAAATGACCAAAATTCCCAGTATTTTCAGCAACACAATCTAATGGATAGAGGCAGGTTTTATTTTATCAGATGGATTTTGGATTTTGTTTAGTTTTTGAATAAACTGGATACTAAAGGGACTAAATGAAAGTTTTGCATTTTTTACTCACTACTGCCACCTCAGGTCTTACTCTCTTAAGATCCTGCACTGTCACTCAAAAAGCTTAAGAGGCAGTTGTGGTGAACAGGTCTGGGCTCATTCTACACATTATGGCTGGAACATCTAGGGGGAGGAATATACTTAATTTTAACATGTATAAACTCTGTATAGTCCCTTTCATAATAAAATAATAATGTTTGCCTTACACTTGTATTGCGCTTTACAAGCCTGTGATGCCAAGTTTCTCAAAGCGCTACAGTTTAGTCATTATTCATTCGCTCCATACTCTATGGTTGTAAAGTACTATTGTAGCCAGAGCTGCCCTGGCTATCCTAACTGGTCTTTCACTAAAGCACAAAGGGCAAGAAGACCCAAAGAACAAGACAGACAGACTACAGAGCCAAGAAGAAAGGGATTTGCAGTGCCGTATGTAGCCGGGGTCTCAGAGAAACTTCAGAGAATCTTTAGGCAGCACAGGATTCCAGTGAACCACAAACCGGTGAACACACTGAGACAAAGATTAGTTCATCCCAAAGACAAAACTCCGAGCCACACACAAAGCAATGTGGTTTATTCTATTCAATGCAAAGAAGAAGAATGCAAACAACATATATTGGAGAAACTAAAAAAAATGTACAGAAGAGACTTTATCACCACCGAAGAGAAAGCACCAGTGGCCCTCAGTCTGCAGTGCGCCTCCATCTCAAAGCCTCCAACCACTTCTTTGAGGACGGGGAGGTCAACATTTTAGCTAAAGAAGAACGTTGGTTTGAAAGAGGAGTTAAAGAAGCTATTTTTGTCAGGAAAGAAAATCCATCCATGAACCGGAATGGCCAGTCCAAGGAGGCGGCACCTCAGCCAACAAAAGAACAATAGGCAGGTAATTAGCAGTGATCAGCCATGAATAGGACAGATACTGGGTAGTGATCATCTATGAATAGGACAAGACTGACCGATACTGAGGTGAGCAGATCGTTAGAGACGCTCTACTTCAAAGGTGTTTACCCACGGGTGAGAGTAGCTGTGATTAGAGAGGAGGAGCTGGGCCTACCCTAACTCCTCCCTGTTGGTCTATATTCAGCTGCGTCCAGAGTGGGACCTTTGTCGCTGATGAAGCCTTTTGGATGAGAGGCGAAACGTTCGAAGACTTCAACTACTGAGTACAGAAGATGAATCAAGTACCTTTATAGTTTATACGTTTATTTTCAATAAAATCGATAAAAATCATAATTGACCATGACACTGTGTAAACATTTTTTAGACACTCTAGTAGGAACGACTAAAGTGGAGATGAAAACGGCCCTAAGTTTAGTCACTTTGCACATGTATAGTTCTCCCGTCTTTAGCCGCTGCTGTCTCCCACAAAGGAATATATTTCAAGTCAAACAGTAAAGATACACATTTGTTCATATTTAGTCACACACTTGTCATAACTCTTCCAGGTTCAGCCGCATCGAGCCCAGCGACCTCCACACGTTGGCGCTGCGCTTCCGGCTCTCAGATCCTCAGGCTGTCAGAGCTGGACCTGCAGGGAGGGGCTCTGTCCACCACTCACGGGGGCGCTCCGGAGCTGCTGCTGGGCCTGTCGTACAACGCCACCACGGGACGTCAAAAGCTCGTCAAAGGAAGCCACTTCCGAAACCTGGCCCTCAATCGACCCCCGGGTACGACGAGAGTGTTGATACATGATAATACAGTGTGTATTATCATGTATCAACACTTAAACTAAGCGTCAGTGTTGTTTTCGATATAACGATATAATTACTTTGACGCACCTATTTTATTGCTTTATTTGGTAGGGACGGTGCATGTTAATGAGCAAGCCACACTCTCATTCATCCTGGCCTATTGTACATGTTTTTAGCGGTAGGGGAAACTGGAGTACCCGCAGAAAACCTATGCAGACACGGGGAGAACATCCAAACTCCTTTTAATGATGATTACGTAACAATGACGAGCTCAAAACCGCTTTTTGGCGACAAAAACACGGCGAGACGTTTATGACTTTAAGTTGATGAGAAGAGGAGAGAAAATGGGGGGTGAAAAAGCATATTAAAAATAATGTTAAAATGATCATGCCACAATCTGAAGTATGTTCATGAAACAATCAATTTAATTTAAATTGACTCTCATTTTATTTTCAATTTAGGTAAAAACTGGAGATAAGATAGATACAGATGGAAATGTTCCATACAAGGGGGCGTGGCCTAGATGAGGCGGAAGGAAGTTTGTTTTGGAATCAGCGTTTTCCACTTTTTTATTTGAGCTGTTTTCTGGTGGACTATAAAAATTACATTAAAATAAAGTCAAGTCAAAATCGGGCCCATGTGGATGTTTTATTCAGCAATTGTAGTTAGCGATAGAATGTAGCATGAAGTGAACGTTAACTTCCTGGTTAGCATACCCAGTTTTTTTAATGTATTTATAGGCTGTTGACCCCCTTTGTTCCTCTCAATGTGTCTGTATCTTTATTTAGCAGACAAATCTATTCATAATTCAGCATTTGTTAAAGGAATAGGCCACCGTTTTTACATACATATGTTCTTACCTTAGCTTAGACGAGTTGATGTGTAGCTCCAAATTGGTGTGAAGTTAGAAGCAACCAGGCTGTTCCATGTTTTCCTTATTTAAATACAGTTAAGTGAGCCTTTACACGCTCCAAGTCTAGTTACACAAAATTTAACATGTACATTTTCTAAGCCGATAAAAAGGGGAACTATAGTGTAAGGCGTAATAACATAGGAGCACTTCCACGTCTGCGCAGTAATATCACGCTCAAAGACCAGACAGTTACACATCAACTCGTCTAAGCTAAGGTGAGAACATATCTCAGTATGGAAAAATGGTGGCCTGTTCTTTTATAGTAATGGTGGAGAAATAGGAGAACGTTTATTTTTTCTCTTCTTTGTTTTCCCTCTAGTGCATTGAACATTCCAAAGCTGTTTCTATAGTAGCACAAGCTTAGCTTAAACATTCCGTGCACAGTCTACTTCCTGTATTCTGACAGTGTTGCCAGGAGCAACGATGAGGTCATTATTCTCACATTATTCTTTGTGACATCACCCTACACATTTGGAAGTCTTAACACAGCCTAGAAAGCGTCAGTTCGAATTAGCTTCTGGTTAGAGACACTGCTTTCACAAGAGCTCTTGCGTTTTCCGAAACGTTCTCAGCTAAAGACATTCTTTACTCATTCTGCCTTGTTCAAATACTTTAACATGGAAACAGGCCGATGCTTCATTGCCCTCATTACACGGGCAAAAGAGTGCAATCTTACCCTGCACTTAAATGAGTCCTATGAGACGCCCCACGACCCCGAGAACCTCTTCTCTCGTATTGAGGCCGGGGATTTCTGCGTAGAGGCACAAGGGACAAGCCTAACGGCTGCCCGGGACAAAGCCTCTATCCAGATGTTGGAGAAATTGGAGAGTTTAGCTCCCATCTCTAACAAAAACACTGTACCTGTCGACAAAAGCCCTACAGAGCTGGAGAACGACACGGTTAACACTAAGCCTCATGATCGTCCAGATTTCGGTTTAGGAAAGGACCCTACGATGCGTCTGTCCGAGCTACAGATGGCTCGTAAACAGCCGTACGTTACGTACCGCCAGCTCCATGGGGAAATCAAAGGAGCAGAATTGCTCTTCTCCATCGAGGCCGCCTTAGACCAGTTCACCGCTGTCGGCACTGGCTACACCAAGAAGCAAGCAAAGAGACGAGCGTCCACAGCTCTGCTCCAGAAGATGGGCTACCAGGTCCCAGAAACAGACCTTCTGGACTTAACTGCCCCACAAACCAGCTGTCCTCTTCTCCAGACACTCGGAGAGGAGCCAACTCCAGTGGCCAGGTCACTGCAGAAGCAAGATACAGTGAACCAGTCTCAAACAACCGCCCCACCAACTTCCAAGAGGAACAAGACGCCTGAGCACATCAGGCCGGACTTTGGTTTGGGAAAAGATTCCTGTTCTCGCCTGTCAGAGCTTCAAATGCTCCGGAGGGAGAAGTACGCTGTGTACCGCACACTGGAGGAGAAAGTGGTGAACAATAACTATATGTTCACCATTGAGGCGTCACTGAACGAGTTCACAGCGACGGGAAACAGCCGCACAAAGAAAGAGGCTAAAAAAAGAGCGTCCACAGCCCTGCTAATCAAAATGGGCTTCACAGTCCCAGAGGAGGACCTGCTTATGGAGAACGTTCTCCAAATACATCAGGTCACATCTGAATGCCACTCCAGAGAGGAGCAGCATTCAGGAGACACATCTCCTTCACAAGAGCGAGCAGAGAACCTCGACTGTTCAGAGTTGAACTCCCAGGACCCCCAAGCTTTAGCTGAACACAGCGAGAGCCAGGCAGACCAAGAGCAGAGTCTGCTACACGATTCAGAGTCTCAGACTGAACAGCAAACTCCTGAGGAAGAAACATGCTCCCCTGAGAACAGACTGGATGACATTACAGCACATGAGAAACCAGAGGTCAAAACTCCAGAGGGACCCAGAGACCTCAAGGCAGAGAAACCATATGTAGCTCCACTGTCCACTGCAGAACCAGACACTCCCACAGACTCAGACACTTTAGAAGACTCTCAGACTATTATACTCGACCAGGGTCCAGAGGAGACCAGTCCCGGAGTAGTCCAGACTTTGGGAGACCGTTTGAAGGACGCTGAATATCCTGACCAAAGTCTGCTGCTCTGGTCAGACTCTGAGACCAGCCCAACCTCAGAGGAGCTCAGTTCAACAGATTTCTCTCGTTACCAAGACAGTTCAAGCTGCACCAACCATCTCTGGTTAGACGGGATTTCAAAGCTCTTCCAAAGCCCAGAGGGGAGCCAAACATCTGAACAACTACAGATTTTGACCTCTTCAGAATCTCGCTGGTTAAACGGCATGTCCGACATCTTCCAAAGCCCAGTGGAGGTCCGCGAGAGTGTGGAGAAAATACATCAGACGTCAGATGACAACAGTTCTGAGTGCCACCAAAATCCACCAGAGACTCAAAGTGCAGAGGAAGATAATCTGGATGAAAACACACACATCGCAAAGGACGCTAAGATCCCAGAGAAAACCCAACTTCCAGAAAACTCCACAGAGCAACGAGGTCAGGAGGAAGTCTTAACAGATGAATTTTGCAAAATCACAGAGACCACTGAAGCTGGAGAGATTCTCCCAGACCAATCAGTGAAGACAGACCCTGATTCTTCAGTAGACTCGGAAACTGGACCCAAAATTGAAAGTCCAGAGAACAGTCAGGAAGATCTCTCATGTCCAAGAAACACCATCTCTGACGGCCACCAGATTCTGGAGGAAATCTTTAACCTCGCATTAAACAGTCCACTGTGGGCTGAAACTGTAAAAGATGTGAATGAAGATCTAGCCACAGAGCACATAGATTCAGAGATCCCTGAACTCTCCCACACAAATGAGTCAGTGGACAACATCTCTGACATCTATGAAGACTCTTTCGAGAGTCCAGAGGAGCCTTCATGCCCTGATGACATCTTCTCTGAGGGCCACCAAAACCTGGATGGGAGCCAAGATGCAGCGCCAGAAAATCCAATTGAGTCCAAAATCCTACATGATCCCAGAGAAGATCTGCGTGAAGAACACTCAAAACTTCACGCAGTCCCAGAGTCCACTAAAGCTTCTGAGACGGTCTCCGACCGCACTTTGGTGAGCTTCGTGATCTGGGTCATGGTGAAAAAAATCCTCAAGAATCGGCCGGCCCACCTGAGGTCCCACCATGACATGCTGGTGAACCTGCTGGAGAAGGCCGCCCTGGACCTCTTCAAAGTCCCTGAAGGAGTCCATCTCAAAGCAAAGAACGTGCAGAAGCTGGGCAAAGCCGCCGCCCGGGACCTGATGCACGAGTATGGAGGTTCCCTGGAGGTTCTGCTCGCCGCCATGGGAACAAAGACCGTGGAGTTCCAGGAGGACGCTGTGAAACACCTGAACATCCGCCTCAACGCCTTCAAGAACCGGCCAAAGTCTGGACTGAAACGATTTTTCTCCAAATGGGACAAGCCATATTATTAGACAGCGGCTCCGAGCTTCATTATATTGATTTAAGTTTACTATTCTTTAGCTTGTGTTGTTTGGTTTAGTTCATCTCGGCAGAACCAGGAACGTTCTTCAAAGTTAGTTTACAGACTTTGGGGGAGACCTGTGTTCTCTACAGTAATTCTATTTAATTGTAATTTTTTCTTCATTTAGTTCTAGTTTGTTTGGTTAAGTTTATTACAGCAGATCCAGGGACCTTCTTCTATGTTACTGACTTTGGGGGAGACTTAACCCTGTGTTCTCTTAGTTTTAACACTTTATAATTAACCTTAACCTTATTTAGCCTTAAGGAATGATGAGTTAACACTTAATTCATCATGAACATTCATTCATAATTCATTAGTTAAGTGTGACAGCACTTCATAAATACAATATATTTGTAAAGTATGTGGAGAACTATTCATTATTAGTTAGGAATTAACTGCATTAACTGTAGTGGTTTAGTTATTGTTAGTCATACTTCACTATTGAATGATGAATGAATGTTCTTGATTAATTAAGTTAATCATTTGTCATTTATTAAGGCTAAATAAAGTGTAGGTGTTATAAAGTGTTACCGTCTTCATTTATTAGTTTCTTTTGTTACGTTTAAGTTTAGTGTAGTTTATATAGTATAGGACCTTAATTATTTATGAACATTGAATAATTATCACTTTATGTTTATTTACCTGATCGTTCACAAAATAAACAATTCATAAAGGCCATTTGTGTTGTTGTTTTTTTCTCTGGATTAATAATTTAACACAGACGTTTTACGGTGTGGTCGTTACAGACACGTACGGGCGACTCTCGCTCCTGAACCCCATGGGGCAAGAGATCTCTCGCTGTAAGACGTCAGTGCGACGCGGACAACCCAACCCCGTTGACAAAGAGACCTTCATGTTTCAGGTACTGAATCTATCCTTCCTTCCAACCATCCAGCCATTCATCCAGCGATCCATTCATTCATTCATCTAGGCCTGGGCGATATGACAATTAGACCGTCTTACGATCTCCAGATCTGGCATTTTTGTGGGAACGTTTTATCACGGTTCTAAGCACTTCTGCACAGTTGACTCTTTTCACCGTAAGTGACGTAAACCCAAGCCGCACAATGTCAGACGCTAATGTGAGCGTTTGGCAGAGAGCCGCTCCTCTACAGTCGCATACAGGACCAGGCTCCTCAATCTGGAGCTTTTAAACTAAGAGTTCTGTCTCTATTTCAGAGGTATTTATGTCAGTGTCTTTCCCCCGTAACGCCGCTGCTCTGCTCAGCGTGTGTTTATTTATTTCCAGTAACTATGGCAACGTAGCCTGGATTTGGCCTGGTTCGCCTTGATGTGATTTTGGTTCCGGTTACTACTGTATGGCAGCCTAGTCTGGACTTAGCCCAGCTTCTGTGGTTTGGCCTCGATCTGCTTTTGGTTCTGGTAACTATGGCAACTTGGTCTGGTCTTGGTTTGGCTCTGCGTCTTGGTCCGGGTTCGGGTCTTGGTCTGGACTTGGCCCACCTTTTGTGGTCTGCCTCTATCTGATTTTGGTTCCGGTAACTATAGTAACCTGGTCTGGGACTTGGTCTGGTCCTGGTCTTGGTCTGAGACTTGGTCTGGATGTTGGTCTGGGTCTCGGTCCTGGGTCTTGTGTCGGGTCTTGGTCTTGGTTCGAGTCTTGGTCTGGGTCTTGGTTCGGGTCTTGGTTCGAATCATGGTCTGGGTCTGGGTCTTGGTTGGGGTCTTGGTCTTGGTTCGGATCTTGGTCTGGGTCTCGGTCTGGGTCTTGGTTCAGATCTTGGTCTGGGTCTTGGTTCGGATCTTGGTCTGGGTCTTGGTTCGGATCTTGGTCTGGGTCTTGGTCTGGGTCTTGGTTCGGGTCTTGATCTGGGTTTTGGTTCGGATCTTGGTCTGGGTCTCTGTCTGGGTCTTGGTTCAGATCTTTGTCTGGGTCTTGGTTCGGATCTTGGTCTGGGTCTTGGTTCGGATCTTGGTCTGGGTCTTGGTTCGGATCTTGGTCTGGGTCTTGGTCTGGGTCTTGATCTGGGTCTTGGTTCGGGTCTTGGTTCAAATCCTGGTCTGGGTCTTGGTTCGGGTCTTGGTCTTGGTTTGGATCTTGGTAAGGGTGTCAGTTCGAGTCTTGGTTCAGGTGTTTATCTGGGTCTTGGTTCGGGTCTCGGTCTGGGTCTTGGTTCCGATCTTGGTCTGGGTCTCGGTCTTGGTTCGGGTCTTGGTTCAAATCTTGGTCTGGGTCTCGGTCTCGGTCTGGGTCTTGGTTCGGGTCCGGGTCTCGGTCTTGGTTCGGGTCTAGGTTCGAATCTTGGTCTGGGTCTTGTACACAGAGTACACAGCTCTTCAAAAAGATGTGTACTTCATGCGTCAAAAGACAGGTAGGTATGAGAGCATTAACTGAGTGGACAATTATTCATTATGTGATTATGCAATCTACCTGTATTACTGTCTTTAATGATAACAGAAGTATTGCTGTTCATATTATTTGTGTAATTGTTTTGTAGAATGTTTTGTAGTTGCCCGTTTCTGCAAGGCCAAACCACAAATCAAAAGACGCCATGACCATTGTCCTTACTGCAAATTTAAGGCTATTGTCAGAGAAGATGTGTTCAAGGCGCATCTGCAAAAAGTGCATGGTAAGAAAATATAGCAGCCAAGTTATTCTTTTCTTTTACATGCTGAAGTATTAACTTTCATATTTTTATAGATATAGCTGCAATTGACCAGGCTGGTACGTACGGAGAAACACAGAAACAGTTATATTTTTGTCATTGCATTAATTGTGTGTTTTTTTCCTTCCTAAAGACACACGATACATCTATGACAGTAAAACAAACTCCTTCGTCACCAAACAACAGCAACAAATGTGTTCACGTGTAATATTTGCTCCTCCACCTTCACTGTTGGTAGCAACTTAAGACATATCAGAGAGCTTCACTCTATGAACACACAGCCAACGATGTGTATAGATGCCAACAATGGTGTATACATCACACCCAAATTTGAAGAAGGTCCCATCATACCTATTCATGTGGTCAAGTCTACACAGATTCCAATGATTGCATGTGAGGTTTCCACCTGTGCAACTTCTACAGAGGGACTATAGAGAGCATCCTGACCAGCTCCATCACTGTGTGGCACGGCGCCAGCACTGCCTCGTGCCGGAGGAGCCTCCAGCGCATCGTGAGAGCAGCGGAGAAGATCTGTGGAGCTCCTCTCCCCTCCATTAAGGACATGTACTCCACCCGTCTCACCCGCAAAGCCGTCAGAATCACCAGGGACCCTACGCACCCATCACACAGTCTCTTCAGAGTAATGCCTTCTGGGAGGAGACTGCGGAATCTACGGGCCAGGTCGAGTCGACTGAAAAACAGTTTCGTACACAGGGCCATCGGGAAGCTGAACTCCCTGCCCTCCCTCCCACCCCTCTTCCCCCACCCTCCGCTCCACAATCAAGGATGAGAGAAATAGAATTTCGAATCAGTCATGGTTTGACAAATAAAGCAATCTTGAATCTTGAATCTTGAAATAATGAAAATGGGAGCAGCATCAGGTAACCCAGCAAAGGAGTGTACCCATTTAGAAAAAAATCAAAGATGCAGTCCCATACTCGCCGCCAGCAGCCCTTCTATTGGACACTGGCACTGCCCTTGCAAAAGCAACAGGCAGACCCATCACTGCATCCACCGCATGATGGCTATGTGGTGGGTTTTTCAAGAAGCACCTGAACTTCTGCAGGGGAATTCCAGTGTTGAAGAGGATGCCATTGATGACTTGGATATGGAAATACACATGTTGGAAGCTGTGTATACAGATAGCCATAAAAAAAGCACAGATAATGACTGAGTATTTGTTTGCCGAAAAAAGGATCCCACCACCACAAGACATTCCTGTAGATTTAAAAAGTCAAGAACGAGAATCACCACCATGTTTCATTCCTGAAGAGATAGTGTGCCCTTATTGCCCAGGGCCCACTCCACCCAATTTACTAAATCCAGAAATAATAACAAACCAGGCTACAGTGTATGGATATGCATGTGTAAAAAAAGCTATGCATTAATGCTATTTATAAAGTGTGAATAATAGTTTTGAAGTTACATATAAAATGTGCACGCAGTTGTAGCAGAGCATTGTTTAATTATGTGTTGTCCTGGCTTTTTGAGCAGGTATTTCTGTTGCCATGAAAACGTGTCCTGTATGCAATCACCATGTACGATTCCAAGACTACAAATCTGGTTTCCACAACTTAAACGATCGTGTCTTACTCACATTCCCTCTGTGTCAGCTGTTACTGTCAGCACTAGCTGTAAGTAAAAATACACACACACACACACACACACACACACACACACACACTGGTTTATATATATATATAAATGTTTTATTATGTTTTGCAGAACAAAACAGCTCCTGGACAAATGCTTTCAACAATTACACATTTCAATAACAACCACTTTCATCATCAGTCAGAAAGGCCTTCCACCATTTTATGTCCCTCGTTGATTTCAAATTTGATTTTACTTGCAACCAGTGCGGAAATGATCCACCAATTTTGATAGCAGATGCTAACTGGAAAGTGGCATTTGAAATACCCAGTAAGTGTAGTAAGTAAAATGTTGACAATGTAGATACAAGTTTACTAATAGTTAATGATATTCTGTAGTTGGAACATTCAAAAGACCTGATCTCAGCAATATATCTGAGAGCGACATGAGTGTTGACATTGTCAAAGCCTGGAAAAACCTAGACAAAGAACTTGTGGCAGAAGGGTTCCTAACAGGTAGTTAATCTCTATTTCCATTTTTTTGCAAAAAGTATTTCTTGGTTAGCATGATAACTTAAGCTAAAAGAAACACATTTATACTACACTGATATGTCCTCAGGCTCATCCATTCAAAATCCTTATACAAATAAAGGAAGCTATTCCACACTGGCACCATGGATGGGGAAAGATGTCAGGGTTGCCGACGTCCTCCCAAAAACTGAGGCCAAAGAGGAATTAAAAAAAGAAAAGCCACTGCAGGACAGTCACAAAACAAAATAGATGAGGACTACATATTTGGTCTACTTGACTCAAAAAGTGTAAATGTTTTTTTTCTTTTTCTTTGTAATATTAAGACACATTGCATAAATGTGTAATTAATAATTGCTATCTTTACTGCCTCAAAGAAAAGATTTGCAAGAGGCCTGTCTTGCACTCGGTGTCAGTGGGGAAGGATCCATAACAGACCTAATAAATCGTCTTGAAGAGTTGGTAAATTTCAAAGAGATTTACCCAAAACTCTTTGTAAAGATACAAAAAACTGGAGGTGATAATACAGCTAACAATGGTACAATGATGATGTTTTCAGTTAATAAGTATGACCATCTTTTAAGGTGGTATATTGCATTTCTCCTGTCATCATGGAGTTGTACATTACATCAACCCCCTCTTCTGGACAGAATCAGCAAGAGATCATGTCGATCATGTCTTAAGTTTTAAGACATTCCCTACTTGTTTTATTTCTGATGTATCTGGTCAGGTTGCCAGACACATGAACAATCGAACAAAACAGATGTTTTTTCAGCCGAACGATGGGCGATTAGCCTCCCCTTCTGAAGACAACATCCGGAAAGCAGTGAATAAAGAGCTTACAATCAAAATGCCCTGGGTGAAACATTTGAGCTTTTCCACATTGCAGCCTCTCTCAAAGGATGCCAATAGATGGAACAAGCCTCATTCGATCACAAAAACTACAGAAACAATGCGGGTCCTGGTGGAGCTACACAACCTAATAATAAACAATAACTTCATCAAAACTGTTGAAAAACGGTGTTCTCTCCCACTTGTCATTGGACTGCATGGCATTGCAACATTCACATCAGCTGGAGTTTCAACATTTGCATCATCTGGTATGTTTACAATATTTTCAGCACGGAGTTGGCAGCGATGCATAGAATAATAACTAAGTCGATTTCCTTTTTGTTTTGTTTCTTTAAAGCTGTGACCCAGGACATAGTCGGGTCAAGTGCAGTGGCTTTGGAGGCATCTGTAACCGCTGGCACAGTGACTTTTCAAATTGGGAATTACAGCGCAAGTGAGGAGGACAAGGTTTGTCCACTAAATAGTCATCGCTGGCATTTGCACATGTACACCACATATTTTATATAGAAACCATTTTTTACCGTTTAAAGGCACTTTTAAGAGAATTATTATATGAGAGCCGCAATCAGTATGTCACCATTGCAAAAATAGGGAGTCGCTTTCCAATTAACATCCGAGATATGAAAAGTGTTTGCCCCTTAAAACTGCTGGACAGTGCCTCATCAGCAATGCCTTGGCTGACAGATGACGTACGTTCTACATAATGTGGTTAACATCCTATCTCTTATCATCCATCCATCCATCCATCCATTTTCTTCCGCTTTATCCGGGGCCGGGTCGCGGGGGCAGCAGTCTCAGCAGAGATGCCCAGACTTCCCGATCCACGCACACCTCCTCCAGCTGTTCTGGGGGGACCCCGAGGCGACACCAGGCCAGCTCGGAGACATAGTCCCACCAGCGTGTCCTGGGCCTTCCACGAGGCCTCCTCCCAATAGGACATGCCTGGAACACCTCCCGAGGGAGGCGACCAGGAGGCATCCGGAACAGATGCCCTAGCCACCACAGCTGGCTCCTTTCGACGTGGAGGAGTAGCGGCTCGAGTCCGAGCTCCTCCCGGGTAACTGAGCTCCTCACCCGATCTCGGAGGGTGCGCCCAGCCACCCTGCGGAGGAAACTCATTTCGGCCGCTTGTATTCGCGTTCTTGTCCTTTCGGTCATTACCCAAATCTCATGACCATAGGTGAGGGTGGGAACGTAGATCGATCGGTAAATCGAGAGCTTCGCCCCCTGACTCAGCTCCCTCTTCACCACAACGGTCCGATACAGCGACCGCATCACTGCTGACGCCGCACCGATCCGTCTATCGATCTCACGCTCCATCCGTCCCTCACTTGTGAACATGACCCCGAGATACTTGAACTCCTCCACTTGGGGCAAGGACACCCCACCGACCTGAAGCGGGAGAACCACCTTTTTCCGGTGGAGAATTGGAGAGATTTTTCTCTTATCATGTGTTTAAAATTAACCGTTATTTCATGGCTTGGCAGGCAGTGAACTTAAGAGTGGCTCAGATAGTCCAACAATGCAACAAGGTATAGTACGCCAGTTACATGTCTCTTCTTTCAATAATGCACCGCAATATGTTTAAATGAATGGTATAGTTCATAATAATGACAGCATTATTTTCTCTTCCAAGTCTGTGAGTTTAGGGCACTATGACTTCATCCTTTTAGGTCCCGAGACTGGTTGAGATCAAACCATGTAAATGATCAAACTTTGAAACAACTGAAGGTGAGTCATCTCATAATCACTTTATTGTTTAATTTGTTCAATTTATTTTTCCTTTATTTTTTCTTAGTTTCTTAGTTAGCAGATAGTCTTCCTGCCTAGAATTGTTGGGCACGAAACCACAGAAACAGGCAATCATTTTATTCTATGGGTAGGTATTTGTTATCATCCATTCATATATTGTATGATTATATTTTGTATAACAGTGATCCTTTTAATTATTGTAATAATAATAATAATAATGATAATCATGTTTCTAATGTATTGATAGGTTCTCAATTTTACAAAACATGAAATGCGCATCTATGACTCGTTAAACATCTACACCAAAATTAGAGATGAAGACATGGCTCTTCTCAGGTAGGTTACTAGCAAACGTGCCATGACATCATCACCTACATGCTTTTAACCAAAATCACAACTGTTTTCTCAGGAATGTTTTCAGAAACCAGGGCTGTCTGACTGGATGGGAGACGACTGTCCCTCAACAGTGGAGGCAGAGAGATGGCGTTAACTGCGGCATCTTTGTGTGCTCAGTATGTACTACTCCTTTGTGTAAAAAAATTGGAATTTCTTTACAAAAGGGTCTAAATTTGTTCCTCTAATGTGATGCCAGGCTGTAGAGAATGAAGTTCAAAATCTGAATGTCTCAACACTAACGCTAACACGCTCTCAGTGCCGAAAGCTAAGAATACACCATGGTACTAAAATGATCGAAGGCCTTTCTGTTGAGGTAGTTTTCTTTAATATGCATTATTTCTGGGAACCCTATTTTTCTAAGTTAGTTGGATTTAATGAACTATTCCTCTTGCATGTAGGATTTCCCACTGACGGATGAAAAAAATTGAAGAAATTACTGAGGCCGAAGAAATAATACTTGTTCAGGAAAAGAGCCAGAAAAACTCAAATTCCCATTGTTTATCCTGGGAACTGGGAGTTTGCGTTTTTCAGCGAGAGAAGGGGGCATTGAAGTGAAGTATATTTAAATGCATTGATCAATGACTATTACTTGATTTTAGGGTTAGGGTTATGAATCACCCATACAGTTAAAAAAGTATGGGTGATTCTTTCGGGGTTTGTTTGTAAACTTAAGATCAATTTTAGTTTGTGAGTGACTGGTCATTCTGGTTTTTCTATAAACTGGGTTAATGTAGTGATCCGAGTTTTACCTCATATTTACAGTAAAAAATTAAGGACACAGGTAAGTTGGTTGAAAAATAAAGAGGAAGGCAACAGTTCAATTACTTATGATTTATTCATAGGAATACTTTGTTTTAGTTTATATATTTTTAGTTTGTATTTTCTTTCTTTTCCCCCAAAGTAAAAAAAAAGGGTTATCTCCAGGTTGGCTTTAACAAAGTGATCATAACAGAACAAAATGGAAGTCCATTCAGCTGCACACCACACCTGAACATGAAAACCAAGAAGAGATAACAATGTGATGCAAGGCAGCCGTGTGGGGCTACTGGGAAGGGCCTCAAAGAATACAGAACCGCTTCCTACGTCCGTTTAAAGGGCAAATGCTCTGGGCAACACTGGACAGTCGGGATCACACCCAATACACAGCTGCTGTCCGCATGTCAGCTAGAGGAAGAGCACTGCGGAACTGGACCCTTTTATAGTAAAAAGTCCAGTGCCCCGAGTGGACAGTTGGAGAACTACTCTACCAAAACAGTCAAACTATCACATCTGCAGCGGTCAGTTATCATTGAAGTTTTTATCTGTCTTCTTTTTTTTGTCCCAGTTTATGTTGAAGTCGCCGACTATAATTATTTATTTTTTGTGATCACACAAATTAAGAAGCTTTGATCATAGAAATCTGCTTTGCTTGTTAGTGTTCGATATATAGAAATAACAGTAAAGGACATGCTTGTAGAAAGTGCAATATTTACATCGATACACTCCAGTCGAATCTCCGTTGGTAGTTCAAGTTGATGACATTTTAGGTGACTTTTAACATATTAAAGAACACCTCCGCCTTTCCCCATAAGTCTGTCTTTTCTACAAACACTGTAACCAGGCATTGTAATGACGGCTTCAGGAGATGAGGTTGACAACCATGTTTCAGACAATCTCATAAAATCAATATTAGTATTAATTAGTGTTTCATTTGTTCCCTTTTAGAGGCCAGACTCCGAACATTTAAGTGACCTCCAAGTAGTCCTTTGCTACAGCGAGGATCCCATTCTTTATTATTATTAAGATTATTATTATTATTATTATCATCATCATTTAGCAATGATTTACAAACAAATTGGCAATTTTCAACAAATTAAAATGACAGTAACAATTCAAGGTACCAGACACTAAATATAAATAAATAAATAAAACAAAATAAACATACCCATTCAGACACACTCATTCTAAGCAGGTGTTAGTTTTCTAACTTGCAGGTTTTCTTCAAAAACAAATTGTCAAATACATTAAGAAGAGATCGTGCAGATTTACATTTCATACATTTTAAAGATATCAGATAATTTTCCTTCAAGTTGTCTCTTAAACACTGTAAAAATCGGCTTGACTTTTTTCCATTTGCAAGAATGAATAAAATATTATGAAAGTCTTTATAAATTGTTCAAAGCATAGTCCGTCTGAGTCCTTCAGAGTAATCCCAAAAATGATATTGTTCAATGTTGTAAAAGGATTTTCTGGGAGATCATCAAGTCCTCCCAGAATGCATTTGTGTACATGCATTAATAAAACAGATGTTCAGTCGTTTCAATGTCTGAGTCACAGAAAGTACATGTCATGGTATTGTATGTTTTTTTTAAATTATTATTTAAAAAGGGGCAGTGCAAAATTTAACATTGACCAAAAGGAAAGATGCATTGTACCAGTTTATAGTAAAAATACTCATGTCCACCTGTAGTCTCTGGGCAGGTCTATGTTACAGTTCAAAAACTGATTGTAAATATAGATGAGCATAAGACCATGGGTTTATACATTTTAACATCATCATTACCACACATTTAAATGAAGTAAGTTTGGAAGGAAGGATAAGGTTTGTGGCACTGACTTGGTTAGGGGATGTGAGTTATCTAATTATATGTCATACAGTCGCACGGAGGTAAAACACATCGACTCAATGAGTAAATCTGAAAGACTCTTTTCAGAGGTATATGGGGATTTTCCCGTTCCTGAACATGTATCAGCACCTGCTGGAAATTGGTCATTCTGCTTAACGGAGCGCTTTATCCAGGTGAGTTGCTGCTGTTCTTTCCCCGATGGCATCAGACCCCACAGGCCAAAATCCATCAGCACAACCAGTGACGTTTCACACCCGGCTTCATCTGGAGATGGGCTTCTGAAGCTGAACACATCATGCTTATTCTTAAAAAAAAAAAGTTAAAACAAAGGGATTCTTTGTCACGCTGAAAAACATGATAAAGTCTTGATAAGTCACACACCAAGGACACATACATGATCTGCAGGTGTCTGTCTCTATTAAACACGTTACAATCCTCACATACCACTGCCTTAATTGTGGATGTGTCGATTCTAGGATCAGCTACTGCCCCCTGTTGTTTGGTCCTGTCACGTGCAAGTAACCTCTCTGTGTCTCCAAACATAGACTTTTTGTTTTAGCTCCAGCTCAAAAATGATTGTGTCATTATGTAAATCAATGAGGAGGAATTGCAGATATACTTTACTGATGTGATCTGTCACGTGTCCTCTACGCCAGTGCCGTTTTTAACTTTACTATTTGCATGCATTTTTGTATATTTCATATTCACACAGCAGGTGATCTCAGTCACAGTCGTTTTTCCTTTGGCTCACTTTGGAAATCCCAAAGGATATATGGCAATCAACTAAACTTTTGTGACTTCTAAGAGGCTTCTTTTTTGTGTGGAAAACATAATTATTTTTCTTGCTGTTTTTCTCTTCTACCATATTTTGTCTTGAAAAAGCATGTTGGGATTACTGTTGTTCTGGAGTTTGAGTGTGAATGCCCGACCTCCATTTAACTGCGGTACAGGTATGTTCTTTTTAAGTTTTATGTTGGTAGATGGCAATGTAAACATAGGCATATTTATTATTTATTTATTCCATTTGTCTGTTTGTACCATAGCAGGGCAAAACAGATGCACCCGTGAACAGATTAAGGACGTAATGAAAAATGTTACCAACTCTTTGGAAATAGGCGACATAAGGTAGACTCTTTTATTTTTTTGGTCCTTGTTATATTTTGTCATTGTCCAACATGGCTAATACAAATACACATTATTTATGTTTTCATTTTTTGTATCTAATATGCCAGCATTATCAAACTGTTGTCCTGTTTTGCAGTGAATTGAAGGATTTAGAGACAGCCGTAGTAACGTCAGAGGATTCTGATGTTTCACAAAACTTTGCTGCTGGCAGGTTTGTTAGTTTGCGTTACCAAAAAAGAAAAAGCATACACAGAAAACCGTCTTCATTGCCCTCTCCCGAGTTTGACGGGCTAAGCCTTTATGCCAGTGAGAGTCAGGTAATATTTCATTAAGATATTCCTACATTACACAGCAATGTTACAGGTGAACTCAATTGTTCCCAAATGTAGGCTTCGACAGAGTACCTTGCAAACGTTACTATCACTGTTCAGCTGCCCAAAGAACTGCCTGTGGACGGAAACCACAGCTTAGCGTTTAATATGCTGACGTTGCCTCAGAAAGCTGCAGTGAGTAATTTATACACATTTAACTGAATCTGTGTGTAGTTCATGGCTATACTTGTATTGTCTCAATGTTACATTTCAGAGGGTGTTGGTGAACTCCTCAGACTACCTGTACAATAACAGGCTGGTCGGCTTAAGTGTTGAGGAGAAAAGTGTTTCAGGGCTGCAAGAATTTGTCAACATCAGCATGAACGTCACAACCAACCTATCGGTAAATCCAGTTCACATTATGGATGAACCAAATGTATTTCTCCTGTAATACTGATATTTTTAATGTGCCACAGGATTCCCACACACCCCAGTGTGTGTTTCTGAATTACTCAACTCAAAGTAATTACAAAACACAATTACAAGTTTGTACAAACTTTTATTGATGTGTCCATTTGATCAGCATTAGACACTGACGGCTGTTTGACCCTGTGGGAGCCTGGACAAGATCATTGTGTCTGCTCCTGTGACCACCTCACCTTTTTCGGAGTGCTAATGGTAGGCATATTGTTGAGACGTCAATGTACACACTAAGTACTGTTTCAATCACAGTGAAATTATTGTCTGCTGCTTTCAGGTATCCAATAAAGTTCCCACTCAACTTTCACAAACAGACGTGGACATTCTGACATACGTGACGTTCATTGGCTGCGGCATTTCTTTTTGCGCGCTCCTCATTGCAGTGATTCTTTTCACCGTGAGAAGGTAGTTCATTGTTTTTACTTAAATGAATATCACACATCGAATAACCCGACTTTGCTGTATCTTCCCTGCATCCCAGAGATGTCAGGTCAGACGTCTCCATGAAGATCCACGTCAATCTTGCCATTGCACTCCTCTTCCTCAACATGCACTTCCTTCCGAACACAGCCGTCGGAATCTGGCGCTTCTCTTGGCCTTCGTCCTGGCTGTGCTTCTACTTGGCTGTCGCGCTGCACTTTTCCCTGCTGGCCTCGTTCAGCTGGATGGCCGTGGAAGGATTTCATCTCTATCTCCTCTTCGTTAAGGTTTTCAACATCCATGTCAACAAATACCTTCTCAAAGTCAGCCTGGTGGGATGGGGTGAGTGGCTGTGTTTAACTGAGGTCTTTTTCAATAAGAAACACTCATACTGCGTGAAACATATCTGTGTTTGCAGTTTCTTTTTGCATTTCAACAAAGTAAGTTTATTAAAACATTGTGAGATTGCTCATATCGTGATGTCATGATAGATTGCTATTACTAATTCAAGGCACTATACCTGATTCTTTTTTCTAGTAATGGAACAAAATTTCTGTTGTAAAACACAGTGTAAAACACTGCATTTAATTATAAAGCATTTGTGTAAATTTTATGAACTTGCAGTCCAGTTTTCTAGCATTTCTGTGAAAGTGACCCTGTAAGTTGTGAAAGGTGCCAATAAAGTTGTCCCTGAGGAGAATTGGGATGCTACAAATAAGTTAGAAAAGTTGGGAATGAGTTTGAACCACATTTTAAAGGTGCATTATGCAAAAAAAAAAGTTGATATTTGAGGTACTTGACCTTGTAGTGACCCAGTGGCTGTACGAGTGGTCAGCGTGGCGCCTTTACTTTCCATCACAGTGGTCTCTGGGACGCTCCAGGATCAATTGTTTGGAAGGTTTTCACTGCTGACGGACCCACTCACCTGAAAACCTACAAAACAATTGATCCTGAAGCTTTTTATTTTACATAAAAAGTTGCATAGTGCACCTTTAATTTAGTGGTTTCCTCTTTCATTATTTGTTATAATAATTTAAAAGGAATCAGGTCAAGGGCCTTTAACATTGTGAAAATCCTTGATTCGTAGGTGTCCCTGCGGTGGTTGTGGGAATTGTCGTCAGTATCAGCAGAGATTTTTACGGCGCTGTGTCTATGAGCCAGTCTAACTCTACTGAAATGTACGTACGGTTTTGTGTGTCACAGGGTTTTGTTTGTGAAAAGCCCATAACAATGTAGGACAGAGTAAAAAGAATATGTCTGTTTTTCAACTTATTCTTCAGCTGCTACATTCGCCAGGACCTGGTCAAACAAGTGACTACACTGGGGCTGTTCAGTCTGATGTTTCTCTTCAACATCATCATGTTGATGGTGGCTGTCCGAAACATTGTGTCAATGCGTAAGAGCAAACTGGTAAGAAACAAAAACACAGTTTTGATTGTAAAAACAGTAGAGTTATGTTTGTTTATTTGTTTGTTTAGTTTGGGCCAAATGACTGTAACAGAGCCAAGAAGGACATCTGCACCCTGCTGGGAGTCGTCACTTTGCTCGGTACCACCTGGGGTCTAATCTTTTTTTCATTCGGCCAACTCACCACTATCGGACTCTACGCCTTCTCCATCCTGAATCCTCTACAAGGTATGTTGACAGTGCCCCCCCCCCTTTCTCCCCTCCCTTCAATTAAAATAAGTTAATATTATCCTGTTTGTTTCCGACAGAGCAGGTTTGTGTATGTTCCGCATCATACTATCAGTGTCCCTGCTGTTCGCATTATTTGAATAACGCTGCTGATACATTTGCATCTGTTTTTCAGGCCTGTTCATTTTCCTCTGGTTCCTGATGTTTGCAATAAAGAAGGGAAAAGCGACGACAACAAGCAGCACCGAAACGCAAAGCTCACGTGTTTCCACGGGCACTGAAAGCCATGACATGAATTTCACCACAGTGTCTTAAAGGGGGGGGGGGGGGTACATATTTCAACTATTGTTTGATGGAACGTTTGCATTTTTGTATTTGTGGCATTGAAAATATCATAGTTGGGCAATGGGCGTTAAAAAGCTTCTGACTTGCTGATGCTTGTAGAAACACTGGTGTAGTTGATAGTTGGTTGACATTTTGTTTTGCCTGTTTTTTCCCATCAATATTTTGTAACTAAAACAAATAAATAAATAGAAGTATTTTAAGTTTTAAATTGTATGAAGTCTCTTTTTCAGACAAAGATTTGTGATGCAATAAGTCACATATTTTTGTGTTTGCATTGTGCAAACACAAATGCAAACATTTGTTCCTTCTGTGGAACTATATTCCACAGAAGGAATATAGTTTGGGCCAAATATCCTAAATATTTTCACACAAAAATGAATACAAAACTGGGCAAGGTACAGTGAGGAAAATAAGTATTTGAACACCCTGCTATTTTGCAAGTTCTCCCACTTAGAAATCATGGAGGGGTCTGAAATTGTCATCGTAGGTGCATGTCCACTGTGAGAGACATAATCTAAAAAAAAATAATCCAGAAATCACAATGTATGATTTTTTTAACTATTTATTTGTATGATACAGCTGCAAATAAGTATTTGAACACCTGAGAAAATCAATGTTAATATTTGGTACAGTAGCCTTTGTCTTTACAGAGGTCAAACGTTTCCTGTAGTTTTTCACCAGGTTTGCACACACTGCAGGAGGGATTTTGGCCCACTCCTCCACACAGATCTTCTCTAGATCAGTCAGGTTTCTGGGCTGTCGCTGAGAAACACGGAGTTTGAGCTCCCTTCAAAGATTCTCTATTGGGTTTAGGTCTGGAGACTGGCTAGGCCACGCCAGAACCTTGATATGCTTCTTACAGAGCCACTCCTTGGTTATCCTGGCTGTGTGCTTCGGGTCATTGTCATGTTGGAAGACCCAGCCTCGACCCAATCTCAATGCTCTAACTGAGGGAAGGAGGTTGTTCCCCAAAATCTTGCAATACATGGCCCCGGTCATCCTCTCCTTAATACAGTGCAGTCGCCCTGTCCCATGTGCAGAAAAACACCCCCAAAGCATGATGCTACCACCCCCATGCTTCACAGTAGGGATGGTGTTCTTGGGATGGTACTCATCATTCTTCTTCCTCCAAACACGTTTAGTGGAATTATGACCAAAACGTTCCATTTTGGACTCATCTGACCACATGACTTTCTCCCATGACTCCTCTGGATCATCCAAATGGTCATTGGCAAACTTAAGACGGGCCTTGACATGTGCTGGTTTAAGCAGGGGAACCTTCCGTGCCATGCATGATTTCAAACCATGACGTCTTAGTGTATTACCAACAGTAACCTTGGAAACGGTGGTCCCAGCTCTTTCCAGGTCATTGACCAGCTCCTCCCGTGTAGCTCTGGGCTGATTTCTCACCTTTCTTAGGATCATTGAGACCCCACGAGGTGAGATCTTGCATGGAGCCCCAGTCCGAGGGAGATTGACAGTCATGTTTAGCTTCTTCCATTTTCTAATGATTGCTCCAACAGTGGACCTTTTTTCACCAAGCTGCTTGGCAATTTCCCCGTAGCCCTTTCCAACCTTGTGGAGGTGTACAATTTTGTCTCTAGTGTCTTTGGACAGCTCTTTGGTCTTGGCCATGTTAGTAGTTGGATTCTTACTGATTGTATGGGGTGGACAGGTGTCTTTATGCAGCTAACGACCTCAAATAGGTGCATCTAAATTTAGGATAATAAATGGAGTGGAGGTGGACATTTTAAAGGCAGACTAACAGGTCTTTGAGGGTCAGAATTCTAGCTGATAGACAGGTGTTCAAATACTTATTTGCAGCTGTATCATACAAATAAATAGTTACAAAATCATACATTGTGATTTCTAGATTTTTTTTTTTAGATTACGCCTTGAGACAGTGACATTTCCTCGTTCTTAACGACAATCTTCATTCAAGACACTCCCTTAGCATGTACAGATTTACCACTGAGCAAGGCATTTTTCTTATTTTACTCTACTTTGCTACACTATTTTAAAATCAGACTTACTCTAGATTAAAATAATTATAATAGCAAGGACTTACTTACATTGCAAGGTATAATTCTTTCCTACTCAAGTTACTATGAATGTATCAACTTTTCCACACGTATTACAGTAAAAATGTATTTTATGAGAACCTTAGTTCACAAGCAAATCTAATTATTAATTATTATGTAATTTTCATGGGCACATTTCTTTTCTCTTTTCCACTGGTTTACATGTTTCAACCATATTCATGCATAGCATTCTTCTTTCACACACATTCATACTTTTTTACATGTCTACTGGCCTGCCACAGAAATATTAACAGATTAAGACACACATCGGTTTAGACCAGGGGTGCTCACACTTTTTCAGCATGCGAGCTACTTATAAAATGATCAAGTCAAAATGATCTACCTACTACAAAAATGCAAAACATATATTTATTTCTAAATATATTGAGGATTCTTTATATCTACAATGTATGTTGATGTACATGCATAACCGCATGAGCCAATATTGCACAACACAACACAACACAATTAACTATGTACATTTTTTGTCATTACCCGAGTTTACTCTGATGACTTGCACTGAATTGAATCAGCCAGGGATGCATAGTCCGGACAGTAGCTGCTGACAGTCAGCCTCAAGCACACTTCCAAATGTTCATCAGTCATGGTGGAACGGTACTTGGACTTAATGATCTTCATGTGGGAAAAGGCTGACTCACATAAATAAGTGGAGCCGAATAATGCAGTCAAGGAGGTAGCACATTTCCTGATGTTGGGGTACTTTACCTCTGTGAGTAAGTTCCAGAACTGTCCATGAGCTCTGGACTTCAGCTCAATGTCGGCTTGCAGTGTCAAAATCTCATCTTCCACTCCAGAAGAATTCAAGTGAAACAGTGTTGCAATTTTTGATGCGAGTGAATCAACCTCAGCATCTTCCCGAAAAGGATAGCACATGAATGTAGCGACTGGCTCGAGCAAAGAAAAGTCTTGAAAGCGTTTGTCAAACTCTGACAGACAATTGTCAATCTGCTCTGTGTAGCGTGCACTGTCAAATTGCACACAGGCCTTCCCTTGCATCTCCAGCTCTGACGCCAGGTTCTGGAAGTTTGCCAAATCATGGCTCTGCAGCTTTGAGGAGAGATGTTGCATCTTTCGTTTGAAAGCATTAACTGAGCTGATCATATTGATCACTGTTTTGTCTTTTCCTTGCAGCTCTAGATTAAGCTCATTCAACATGTTGGTCAGATCGGTTAAAAATGCCAAGTCTAACAGCCACTGACCGTCATTTAGTTGCGTGTATTCTGCATGTCCAGCTACACGGAAAAACTCCTTAATCTCTGGACAGAGCTCTCGAAATCTTTGCAGGAATTTCCCTCGACTAAGCCATCTCACGTCAGTGTGCAGCAACAACTCAGAGTGGTCGCTGTCAGCCTTCTCCAGATGTGCACGAAATAACCGTCTTTGAAGAGATCTGGCGTGAATAGAACAGGCGATCTTCGTTGCAACATCCATGATCTCCTTTATGTTGAGCATTTTAGCGCATAACGCTTGTTGGTGGATTATGCAATGGTAATTTAGGAAGTCCGGGAAATCATCGTCCTGCCTGCACTTGGCAATAAATCCATTCAAGCGGCCAACCATTGCGGGAGCTCCATCCGTGGTGATAGACATCAGTTTGTACACTGGGAGCTGAGTTTTCTCCATAAAGTTTTTAAACGACTGAAATATGTCCTCTCCTCGCGTATGTTCTTTCATGGGCAGTAATGTTAATAGCTCTTCTTTTGTAGTGATATCACTAAACACCATACGAATGAAAATGCACATCTGGGCTGTGTCACTCACGTCCGTAGATTCGTCCAACTGCAGTGAGAAACACTCGCAATCTCCGATGTCCTTCCAAAGTTGCTGGGTTAAATCCTCAGCCATGGCTTCACAGCGCCGTGTAACTGTACTTCTTGACAGCTGGAGAGCTTTGATCGAAGATAATATTTCTGCCTTATTTTTAAAGTCTTGGAACAATGAGTCAGCTGCTTCAACGAATGCCTCCTTTACCATCTCTCCGTCTTGGAAGGACTTCTTGTTATTAACGATGATGTGACTCACACGGAACGATGCTTCGGTGGCGGCTTTCGCTTTTGAAGTTTGTTGTGTGAAAAATGACTGCTGTCCGGACAACTGGGATTTCAGTTCCTTCACCTTTCTCTTTCTCAGCTCGCTTTTCAGCGGGAAGTCGGTGTCGTATTTTCCATGAATAGTCCGAAAATGCCGCTCCACATTTCCCTTCTTTGGTATTGCGATGGTACACTGGCAGATGAGGCAAACGCACTTCGAAAATGTCATTGTGAAAAAAAAGTCCTCCTCCCATGCCGTATGAAAGTGATAAGTTTTTGTCTTCTTACTTGGTCCAGCTCCCCCACTCATTTTTATACCCTTTCTTAGGTTTAAGAGAAAAAACCATTGAAGTAAATTAAAAACTGGCGGTAACTCGCTGACAAGTTTGTTAGTTTTGCTGCACTGAGCGCCGTTGTTTGCGCATGCGCAGTGACCTAAGTGTCAGTAAAACGCGCGCGATCTACCAATACTACCTTTGCGATCGACTGGTAGATCGCGATCGACGTATTGAGCACCCCTGGTTTAGACATTAGGTTTATTCTCGGATCCAGGAGATGAGCAAAGACCTTCAGGCAGCCAGCCTGTCTTTTACTCAATCCCCTCAAATCAAACATTTCAACAGGCTTTAAATAACCACGCCCACTCTTTCCACCACAACACAAGGTTACATTACATCAGAAACCCAGCCTCCCCCCTTGGACCCCTCAGTCAGGGTGGGGGATGTGATAAGTAACTCGGCTTTTTACGTCCGCTGACAGTCATAAACTCTTGTCTCCAAAACTTTCCACTCCATCACAACGCCAGCCCTCCCCTGTCAGAGTCATAAGCTTTCATGTTGTAGCAGGATTTTCGGAGCGATCATAAAGTCCTCCCAGAATGCATTTGTGTACATGCATTGATAAAACAGATGTTCAGTGGTTTCAATGTCTGAGTCACAGAAGGTACAATTGTTATGGTATGTTTTTTTTATTTAAACAGGGACAGTGCACAATTTAACATGGATAAAAAATATGCATTGTACCAGGTTACAGCAAAAATGCTAATTTCCACCTGTAGTCCCTGGGCAGGTTATGGTACAGTACCAAAACGTATGTTAAATGTACAGTGCCTCTCGAAAGTACTAATACACCTTGAACGTTTGCACATTTTGTCATGTTTAAAACCATAAACATAAAGATTTTATTTTGATTTTTTTACTGAAAGTTCACACACAAGTAACAGACAACTGTGAAGTGAAATCAAAATGATACATGATTCTGTTATTTAAAAAAAAATAGAAAAGTGAAAAGTGGGGCGTGCATAAGTATTCATACAGCATTAAATTGCCTTTATAACATTCCTAATGACTGCAGAAAGTTCACACCTTGCCCTAACCAGGCCACCTGTGCGTAATCTACTCTCAGTATAATTACAGCTGTTCTGTGAGGGCCTCAGAGCTATGGTCAGAGTGTATTGGTCACTAAACAACATCATGAAGGCCAAGGAGCTCACCAGAGAGGTCAGGGATAAAGCTGTGGAGAAGTTTAAAGCAGCGTTAAGTCATACAAAGATTTCCCAAGATTTGAACATCTCACAGAGCACTGTTCAAGTCATCATTCGGAAATGGAAAGAGTATAGCATCACTGTGAACTTACCAAGACACGACCGTCCACCTAAACTAACAGACTGAACAAGGAGAGCACTGGTCAGAAATGCAACCAAGTGCCCCAAGATAACTCTGGAGGAGCTGCGACGTACTGCCGCTGAGCTGGGGGAATCTGTACATGGGACAACTATAAGTCGTGCTCTACACAAATCTGGCCTTCATGGACGAGTGGCAAGAAGAAAGCCATTATTGAAAGGAGGCCATAAGAAATCCCGTTTGAAGTTTGTTGGAAGTCATATGGAGGACACAGCTACCATGTGTAAGAAGGTGCTTTGGTCAGATGAGACAAAAATTGAACTTTTTGGCCCAAATGCAAAACGTTATGTATGGAGCAAACCTAACACTGCTCATCCTCCTGAGTGCACCATCCCCAGTGTCAAATATGGTGGGGGGGGGGCATCCTGCTATGGGGCTGCTTTTCCTCAGCGGGGACTGGGAAGATTGTAAGAATAGTTGGGAAGATGGATGAAGCCAAATACAGAGACATTTTGGAGGAAAACCTGCTGGAGTCGGCAAGAGAATTGAGGCTGGGGCGGAGATTCACCTTCCAGCAGGACAATGACCCTAAACACAAAGCTAAATCTACAATGGAATGGTTTAAAAACAAACATATTAATATGTTAGAATGGCCCAGTCAAAGTCCTGACCTAAATCCTTTTGAAAAACTGCGGAAGGACCTAAAAACTGCTGTTCACAAACGCTCTCCTTCTAATTTGACAGAGCTTGAGTTGTTTTGTAAAGAGGAATGGGCTAAAATGTCAGTCTCTAGATGTGCAAACCTTGTAGAGTCAAACCCCAGAAGACTTGCTGCTGTTATTGCAGCAAAAGGGCGTTCCACAAAGTATTAAGTCATGCTGTATGAATACTTATGCACGCCCCACTTTTCACTTTTCTATTTTTTGTAAAATAACAGAATCATGTATCATTTTGCTTTCACTTCACAGTTACACAGTCTGTTACTTGTGTGTGAACTTTCAGTAAAAAATTCAAAATAAAATCTTTACGTTTAGGGTTGTAAACATGACAAAATGTGCAAAAGTTCAAAGTGTATTAGTACTTTCGAGAGGCACTGTAGATCAGCAGAAGACCATGGGTTTATAAATTTTCAAATCATCATTAACACACATTTAATTGATGTAAGTTTGGAAGGAAGGATAAGGTTTATGGCACTGACTTGGTTAGGAGATGTGAGTTATCTGATTATATGTCATACAGTCGCAAGGAGGAAAAACACATCGACTCAATGAGTAAATCTGAAAGAGTCTTTTCAGAGGTATATGGGGATTTTCCCGTTCCCAAACATGTATCAGCACCTGCTGGAAATTGGTCATTCTGCTTAACGGAGCGCTTTATCCAGGTGAGTTGCTGCTGTTTCACACCCGGCTTCATCTGGAGATGGGCTTCTGAAGCTGAACACATCATGCTTATTCTTAAAAAATAAAAATAAAAAAGGGATTCTTTGTCCTCTTTGTCACGCTGAAAAACATGATAAAGTCTTGATAAGTCACACACCAAGGACACATACATGATCTGCAGGTGTCTGTCTCTATTAAACACGTTACAATCCTCACATAGAACTCCCTTAATTGTGGGTGTTTCGATTCTATGACCAGCTACTGCCCCCTGTTGTTTGGTCCTGTCACGTGCAAGTAACCTGTCTCTGTATTACAGATATACTTTACTGATGTGATCTGTCATGCGTCCTCTACGCCAGTGCCGTTTTTAACTTCACTATTTGCATGCATTTTTGTATATTTCATATTCACACAGCAGGTGTTCTCAGTCACATTCGTTTTTCCTTTGGCTCACTTTGGAAATCCCAAAGGATATATGGCAATCAACTAAACTTTTGTGACTTCTAATAGGCTTCTTTTTTGTGTGTGTAAAACATAATTATTCTGTTTGCTGTTTTTCTCTTCTACTATATTTTGTCTCGAAAAAGCATGTTGGGATTACTGTTGTTCTGGAGTTTGATTGTCAATGCTCAACGTCTAGTTGACTGCGGTACAGGTATGTTCCTTTTTAAGTTTTATGTTTTATGCATTTTTATTATTTCATTTATTCCATTTGTCCGTTTGTACCAGATTCTCCAAGTAAGGACATATGCACCCGTGAAGAGATTAAGGACGTCAATAAAAATGTTACTAACTGTTTGGAAAGAGGCAACATAAGGTAGACTCTTTTAATTTTTTTTTAAATGTCGGTACTTTTTATATTTTGTAATTGTCCAACATGACTGATACAAATTATATTTTTTTTTTCTATCAAACAAGCCAGCATTATCAAACCAATGTCCTGCTTTGCATTGAATTGAAGGATTTAAAGACAGCAGTAGTAACGACAGAGGTTTATGCTACAAAAAACGTTGCTTCTGGCAAGTTTGTTAGTCTGCTTTACAGAAAAAAGGGATTGTTTCCCGGGTTATGTCTTTCTGTTGAGGTAAGATTTCGTCAAGAAATTCCTACATTACGCAGCAATGTTACTGGTGAACTCAATTGTTCCCAAATTTAGGCTTCGACAGAGTGCAATGCAAACGTTACTATCACTGTTCAGCTGCCCAAAGAACTGCCTGTGAACAAAACCCACAGATTAGCGTTTAACGTGGTGACGTTGCCTCAGAAAGCTGCAGTGAGTAATTTATACACATTTAACTGAATCTGTGTGTAGTTCATGGCTATACTTTTATTGTCTCAATGTTACATTTCAGATTGTGTTGGTGAACTCCTCAGACTACCTGTACAATAACAGGCTGGTCGGCTTAAGGGTTGAGGAGAAAAGCGTTTCAGGGCGGCAAGAATTTGTCAACATCAGCAAGAACGTCACAACCAGCCTTTCGGTAAATCCAGTTCACATTATGGATGAACCAAATGTATTTCTCCTGTAATACTGATATTCCATGTGCCACAGGATTCCGACAGAGCCCAGTGTGTGTTTCTGAATTACTCAACTCAAAGTAATTATAAAACACCTCCAAAAAGAGTATTTTTTTTTTGTAGAAACCTTTATTGACGTGTCCATTTGATCAGCATTAGACACTGACGGCTGTTTGACCCTGTGTAAGCCTGGACAAGATCATTGTGTCTGCTCCTGTAACCACCTCACCTTTTTCGGAGTGCTAATGGTAGGCATATTGTTGAGACATCAATGTACACACCGAGTACGGTTTCAATCACAGAGAATTTATTGTCTGCTGCTTTCAGGTATCCAATAAAGTTCCCACTCAACTCTCACAAACAGACGTGGACATTCTGACATACTTGACGTTCATTGGCTGCGGCATTTCTTTTTGCGCGCTCCTCATTGCAGTGATTCTTTTCACCGTGAGAAGGTAGTTCATTATTTTTACTTAAATGAATATCACACATCGAATAACCCGACTTTACTGTATCTTCCCTGCATCCCAGAGATGTCAGGTCAGACGTCTCCATGAAGATCCACGTCAATCTTGCCATTGCACTCCTCTTCCTCAACATGCACTTCCTTCCGAACACAGCCGTCGGAATCTGGCGCTTCTCTTGGCCTTCGTCCTGGCTGTGCTTCTACTTGGCTGTCGCGCTGCACTTTTCCCTGCTGGCCTCGTTCAGCTGGATGGCCGTGGAAGGATTTCATCTCTATCTCCTCTTCATTAAGGTTTTCAACATCCATGTCAACAAATACCTTGTCAAAGTCAGCCTGGTGGGATGGGGTGAGTGGCTGTGTTTAACTGAGGTCTTTTTCACCAATAAGAAACATATCTGTCTTTGCAATTTCTTTTTGCATTTCAACAAAGTAAGTTTATCAGAATCAGAATAGATTTTATTCGCCATTGATTGAGAACAGGTTCGTTCACAAGCTAGGAATTTTTCTTGATGCGGACGTGCAGCATAAAACATATAACACAGAATTTAGATAAAATTAAGCTATAAAACTTTAAACTATAAGGCTTTAGGGGGCATGCATAAGGAATATTAATAAATAAAATGAAATGAAATAAGATACAAAATAAAAAGTAAAATAAAGTAAGATGACAACAATAGACTTCGAACAACAGTGGGATTATATTTACAGATGAGTATGAGTAAAAAGTAAAGTGATAAGTGACAGCAGCGGGTCTAAGTGTGGAAACACCACACAGTGCAAAGGAGCAGATACATCCATGAGTCTGTGACTGAGTTATTGGGTCTTGTTATTGTTCATGAGTCTGATGGCGGAGGGGAAAAAACTGTTCAAGTGGCGGGAGGTATGGGTCTGGATAGACCGTAGCCTCCTGCCTGAGGGGAGAGGGGTGAATAGTCCGTGTCCAGGGTGAGAAGGGTCAGCTGTGACCCACACGCCTCCGGGTTTATTAAAACATTGTGAGATTGCTCATATTGTGATATCGTGATAGGTTGCTATTACTAGTTAAAGGAACAATTCTGAGGAGAATTGGGGATGCTACAAATAAGTTAGAAAAGTTGGGAATGAGTTTGGAACACATTTTAAAGGTGCATTATATAAAAAAGTTTATATTTGTGTGTACTTGACCTTGTAGTGACCCAGCAGCTGCACGAGTGGCCAGCATGGCGCCTTTACTTTCCATCACAGTGGTTCCTGGGACGCTCCAGGATCAATTGTTTGGAAGATTTTCACCGGAAAACCTACAAAACAGTTGATCCTGGAGCTTTTTCTTTCGCATTAAAAAGTTGCATAGTGCACCTTTAATTTAGGGACTTCCTCTTTCTTTCTTTGTAATAATAATTTGAAAGAAATCGGGTATAGGGCCTTTAACATTGTGAAAATCCTTGATTCATAGGTGTCCCTGCGGTGGTTGTGGGAATTGTCATCGGCATCAGCAGAGATTTTTACGGCGCTGTGTCTATGAGCCAGTCTAACTCTACTGAAATGTACGTACGGTTTTGTGTGTCACAGGATTTTGTTTGTGAAAAGCCCATAACAATGTAGGACAAAGTAAAAAGAATATGTCTGTTTTTCAACTTATTCTTCAGCTGCTACATTCGCCAGGACCTGGTCAAACAAGTGACTACACTGGGGCTGTTCAGTCTGATGTTTCTCTTCAACTTCATCATGTTGATGGTGGCTGTCCGAAACATTGTGTCAATGCGTAAGAGCAAACTGGTAAGAAACAAAAACACACTTTTAATGGGAAAAACAATGGAGTTATGTTTGTTTGTTTGTTCAGTTTGGGCCAAATGACTGTAACAGAGCCAAGAAGGACATCTGCACCCTGCTGGGAGTCGTCACTTTGCTCGGTACCACCTGGGGTCTAATCTTTTTTTCATTCGGCCAACTCACCACTATCGGACTCTACGCCTTCTCCATCCTGAATCCTCTACAAGGTATGTTGACAGTGTCCCCTCCCCCCCCCCCCTTTCTCCCCTCCCTTCAATAGGTAGCGTTCACGTGACATCACAACATTCTAAAGAGCCTATAGTTTAACATTGAGGTGGAGGGCAACTGAAAATTCCACGGCCGTAACCATAGTAATGCTCAAAATGCAGATTTATAGTCTTAAATCATTGCTAATACCTCTGTAATTCCTGGGCCAATTCACATGAAACAAAAACTGACACAAAGTTCAAAGTCATATCTTCCAGCACATATGAACATGTGTCTAATTATTTCTTCACAAAGGCGTCCAGAAGTGGAGACAATATTCAAAAACATGTGCTTGATGTTGGCCAGTAGAAAGGACTTTCAGCCATAACATTCACATGTCAGGTTTGTGAATCCAATCCCTGTCACATGATGATCAGAGAAAACATTTGGACATTTTCTTTTTGGAAATTTCTTTCAAAAACTGTTTATCTCCCATAGAGTTGTATTGACACCTGCCCTCCAACTGAAATGGAATTCTAAATCGTGAACGCAACCTATTCAAATAAGTTCATATTAGCCTTTTTGTTTCCGACTGAGCAGCTTTGTTTATGTTCCGTTTCATACTATCAATGTCCTGCTGTTCGCATTATTTGAATAACGCTGCTGACACATTTGCATCTGTTTTTCAGGCCTGTTCATTTTCCTCTGGTTCTTGATGTTTGCGATGAAGAAGGGAAAAGCGAAGACAATGAGCAGCACCGAAACGCAAAGCTCACGTGTTTCCACGCGCACTGAAAGCCATGACATGAATCGCGCCAAAATGTCTTAATATGTACAGATTTTCGTTTTTGTATTTGTGGCATTGAAAATATCATAGTTGGGCAATGGGCATTAAAAAGCTTTTGACTTGCTGATGCAGAAACCCTGGTGTAGTTGATAGTCGTTTGACATTTTATTGCACTACTTCTTTAATATAGCACTGGAATATCACTTTTTATCGAGTACAGTTTTCAGTTTTGCCTGTTTTTTCCCATCACTATTTTGTAACTAAAACAAATAAATAAATAGCAGTATTTTAAGTTTTAAGTTGTATTAAGTCTCTTTTTCAGACAGATTTGTGAGGCAATAATTCACATATTTTTGTGTTTGCATTGTGCTATGAAGCCAGAGAAGGAATATAGTTTGGGCCAAATATCCTAAATGTATTCACACAAAAAGGAATAAAAAACTGTTGTCCCTGGGCAAGGTATATAATGCCGACAACAATTATAAAACATATAGATTTTTCTTTAAAGTTGACCCTACATACTTACATAACAAAGCATGTGTTCATACAATTTATACATTGTAACACCTGAACGTTCGTTCTGTGACCTGCACAACAGAAGGTTTTGGTGCAAGGGCAGGTCATACAGTTCAAACAGAGGACATTATCAGGATAAATATGTACTAGGGGTGTCCATGGTTAACCCTTAAAAAATGCGTAACCGAGTAAAAGCATTTTGCTCGGTTAACTGGTGTGTATAATTTGCAGTGCCATTGAAAATATGTGTAATACATTTTTGCACCACCAGAGACCGGCAGAGCGCTCCCAAACATTTGTTCATCACGCATGGCTAGCTAGTTTAACTTTTCAATATGAAGCGGGCCATAAACAGCACAGTGTAGGAGCGCTTTACAACCGCAAGTATTGCATTGCAGTGCTTAGATATACTTCAACTTCGTTGTTGTAACATATCAACAGCCGACAACCTGGGCATCACTAAGGAGGTAGCTAGGTAAGCTAAAAGGCACAAAACTCGGCTGTCTTGTTATTGTTAAAACCTGTGTTGTTGTTATACGCATGAATGACTGTTTCATTGCACAATGTTTCAAAAAAAGCGGGCTAAATGACTGCAGGTAACGTTGGTTGGTTAGTGCGCACACTAATGTTTAACCGAGTATTAACCGCTAAGGGTCCCGGTTAACGGTTAATGAAAAACTTGAAAACGTGCGGCCCTAATATGTATGTCTCAGGTTTAAAAGGACAATGGGCGCCTACGTGGTGGTGCAATCAATAAAACAAGGCGGTTTAAAAAAGGAATTAAACAATGTATTTAAAGGCCATCTAAAATTCAAGTTAAAAGGACAATACAAAGGGGGTTAAAATAAATATTTTAAATAGTATAATTAGAAGTAAACCAACAACGATTAATTATCCAAAATATTTCAAAGATGAGGGTAACATTTTAAATAATATTAATTAAGTAGTCGAAACATTTAATAAATTCTTTGTAGATGTTGGACCGAACCTTGCTGCAAAAATTGCAAAAGAGAACTATAATTGTGAACTGATAGACACAAATCCTATGTCCATGTTCCTCAAACCTGTGGAGGAAAAGGAGATTGTTAAAGGGTGTAAAAATAAAACTTCGACCGATTACCATAACATGGATATGAACACTTTAAAAACTGTTATTGAAAGTATCTCTAAGCCGTTAACTTACATCTGTAACTTATCGTTGCAAACTGGACAATTTCCTGATAGTATGAAAGTAGCAAAAGTGATTCCTCTGTTCAAGGCAGGAGATAAACATCTCTTTACAAACTACAGGCCTGTTTCCCTTTTACAGCTATTCTCAAAAATCTCAGAAAAGGTTTTCAACTTTATTAAGAGGTGTAATTTACTCTCGGACAATCAGTTTTAGGAACAATCAATCACACGCGCTCTTTGATATAACTGAAGAAATAACTAATGCTCTAGATAACAAGAAATATGCAATAGGGTTATTTATTGACCTGAGTAAAGCGTTTGATACAATAAACTATGATATATTAATTAATAAACTAGAACATTATGGAATTAGGGGGGTAGCTCTACAGTGGGTTACCAGTTATTTAAAAAATTGAAAACAATGTGTGAAAATCTGTGATTATCAGTCGAGTAGTCGACAAATTGTCTGTGGTTTACCTCAAGGTTCCATTCTGGGCCCAAAATTGTTTAATATGTATATTAACGACATTTGTAAAATGTCTCAAGTACTTAAATTTATCTTGTTTGCAGATGATACAAATATTTTTGCATCGATTTACAGCAGCTGTGTCGGATTGTTAACTTGGAACTCAAAAGTGTCAACAAGTGGGTCAAACAAAATAAATTATCTCTAAATCTGAGTAAAAACAAAATGATGATATTTAGCAACTGTAATTCCAATGCTCAGGAAGCAATTCAGATAGAGGGTGTTGTCATAGAGCGAGTGCTTGAATTCAAATTTCTTGGTGTGATTATTGATGACAGACATATTAAATATATATCTACGAACATTTCTAGAAGCATTTCAGTAATAGCAAAAGCAAAACACATTTCAAAACATCAAAGCTCTACATACCGTATACTGTTCTCTGATTTTGCCCTATTTATATTATTGTACTGTGGTTTGGGGTAGTACTTATAAAAACACAGTTAAACCAATAGTATTGTCGCAAAAAAGAGCTCTCCGAGTAATTCATAAAGTTGGGTTTTTGGACCACACAAACTCTTTTAATTTAAATTCAAGGATCATGAAGTTTTGTGACATTGTTGAGTTCCAAACTGTACAAATGTTATTCAAAGCAAACCGTAAACTGTTATCAAACCAAATACAAAGAAGGTTCCAAGAACGTACTGGTTGTTATGAATTACGTGATGAATTAAACTTTAGGATTCAGAAACATAGCACAACTTTGAAAAGTTTTACTCCAACAGTAATGGTGTACAATTGTGGAATAAACTGGAGATGGAATTGAAACAATGTCCAAACATCAACCTGTTCAAATATAAATACAAACAAAAGACTTTTGAAATATACAGACAAGAAGAAATGCGGCAGGTGCGGCCCGTTGCGGGCCGGGCCGCACCTGCCCCCAGGCCCTCGTGTCCACTCTCTTTGTCTCTTTTTTCCTTCGGTCTTTCCTTCGGTCTCTTGTCCCCTGCACAATCCACGTGCAGGTGCGTCTCGTAGAGGCAATTAGCAGGGGCGGGGCAGAGCAACGAGCGTGGATAGGTTCAAAACATGCATAAAATCAGTCTAAAACCATGCAGAATAAAACACACTAAAAACAACTTAAAACCAGTCCGCTCTTGCCTGTGTCATGTACAGTTATTATTTACAAAGCAACACATGTGCAGAGGATCCTGACACTTTGTACAGTCACGCACCAGGAGATCTGTAGGGTCTAATGAGCACTTTCTTGATTTGATTTGAACCAGTTATTTAATTGAGTCCTGAATGTGTTAAACGTGGAGCACCCCCTAATTAGCATATTCAAATTACTTCGCACCTCCCATCCCACGCAGCATCCTAGACAGACTGCCCCTCACACGTCTGCAGGTGTGTGTCTGGGGCATCTCACGGACGTCGTGATGACGTCATGATGATGTCATGACAGCAAAAACAGCGACACGTGTTCCCCGGTCGTCACGCTGACAGCAGCGTGTGACTTTGGCAGGGGACAGTGTTTAGAACCAAATGTAAGTTTTGTTGTATGTTAATGTAGCATGTGGGGGTCTGGTGAGTGTAGTGTGGTACTGGTGCCAGCAGAGGGCAGTAGTCAAGCCCTGCTCTTTGACACCGTCACCCTCTGACCTCGCCTACATCCTGAAACTTTGTCCTCAATTCCCTTGCACTACCCAGGTACAGTGCTGCCCACTTGACTAATTTATGTATTTGACTGATAACTTGCCCTAATTAGTGACTTTCTATGGTTTAGTAAGGCCTTTGCCTCGCAATGGTTGCTCCAGGATTTCTGCCTTTGGTGTCTCCAGCTGTCTGACGGGCTAGGTGGTGTGGTTGCGGGGGGGGGTGAGATATCGGGGGAGACATCGGGGGTTGGGAATTTGGCCAAGGTTCAGCAGTTACCAGTACTTGTTCTCATAGGTGACATGGGTGTGGCAGGAGCCATGTTTTGAGTTTGGGTGCTGGGACGGCTGCTTTGCCTTGAGCCTTATGGAAATGGACCACGGACATGTTACTGGTTGGACATATTCCAGTCAAAGCAAAGTTTATGGACAATCGATGCACGTAAGGAAAAAAAAGGTGTAATGGACAGTGAAGTGACATTACCAATGAACATTTAAAGAAACTAAAGTAATGTGCATTTAACTGTCGGCTGATATTTTAAATAATCATTGTACAAATAAACCAACTATGTTTTATATATGGAACCTTGCCTGCCTTCATTTTCAACTAACTTACCTGTGTGCCTGTACATCAGTAGTAAGTGCTGGAATTTGACCAGCTGGCGTTGTTCGGCTCTTTACATTAACTACCACTCTGTAATGCCACATTAAGGTATTTCAATCAGTTTGTAAATAAAACCCCCGCTTTAAAAACTTTCCTTTTTATTTCGGCTATGCGAAAGCTAATGTTTCTGCTAAGTTGCAAATGTTTCTATTAGACTTAACTTCAATTATAATGTTTTGGCTATTTCAAAGTATGCTGCACTTTAGTTTGTATAAGCTTGGTAAGCGTCTGTTTCACTAGTGTTTCTTTCACGGGGGAGAATGGGGACACTATGGCTTTTACAATAATAACATTTTTGTTTATTTTATTTTTTGTGAAATGTGTGTGGTCGTAAATACGGGATTCTGTAAACAAAACAACATAAAATAAAACGTTTTGTTTACCGTTTTTCATAGGAAAACAAACATTGAATTAAAGTTACAGATACCGCAGTATTTTGTGCCTGACTTGGTTGTCTTTGAGTAGCTGTAGTTGCGCTGTAGCAGAGGAGACTTAACACGTCTAAAAATGTGTTTGTTTTGACTAGCGAGATTAGCATTAGCATGTGTAACCGAATGGGAATGCGCTAGTAAGCAGCCATAAACTCCGTATGTATATAAACATTACGTAATTTCGTACTAGCAGGCAACACAGATTCTTATCAGGCTTAATTATGACAGAGACGTGGCCATTTACTTTGTTAATTTATTTCATAAATATCTTTTTCTGTTTTGGCATTTTCATTAAAATTGACAACGTTGGACAGCATTAAATTCTGCCCAAGGCACACAGCTTGACAGTTTCTTGGATCTTGACGGGACAGTACAGGAGAGTCTCCAAAACAAAGCGCTTCCAAACGACAGCGGAGAGTGAGAGCTGTCCAAAAAGAGGAGGCTTGACATGACCAGAAACCTATGGAAAGGCATACGAGTTTTGAACGCTAAAATAATTGTAAGGCCGAATTACTAACATACCGGGGGAGGGCGCAGGACCTGGCACGCCACAGGTCGTGTACACAAACGCCCCATCACGCACACGAGGAGTCCAACGCCGAGGCCACTAAGACACACATCCGTTAGCCCTGACGACCATATTACACGGGCTAGCCGGCATACGCTCAACTCAGCGATGCCCGCACACTTCTCGCCAAACCGCCGGCTTTACGCTCCCTGCGGCTGCAGTGCGCCTATCGCGAGGAGCTCCTCGCAGCTAGGCCGGTTCCTGACTGGTGGATGACGTCAGGGGTGACAGGTCAGAGAGGGGCAAGAATGGGGGAAGCAGCGCCTTTTATAGGTGAGCCCAGGACTAGCGACCCCATACTGCTACACATGCAGCCAAACAGCCCGCGTGTTTGACGTAAAACATTTCAATATGCGTCCCAGCTGAAGAGTCCTGACCACCCAGGTGTCTAGAATAAGGTCGACACCTGCCATTTAACTTACAGTATGTGCCTGATCCTCACCCCTCGCCGACTGCCCGGGGATAAGGAGATTGCTCGTTTCTACCTGATTCTGAAAAAGAAAGGAATAAAATATAGATCAAAGCAATGAAGACTGTGTTCAGTGAAGAAAGCCAGGATGCTCACAGGGAGCAAAGCTAAAGGACGCTTCCCTATAGGAAAAGGTGAAGTTAAAAGGACATGTAGCAGAAAAAGAGTGTGAGCAATTTGAAAAGATGCAAAACACTGTTCAATAATCTGCTCTATTGCACTACGTGGTTTGTCCAAACTCATATTTGCTGCTAACACTTAATGCACCTGCACATCTGTGAATACACTCACGCCGTTCTTTGTCGAATTGTTGTCGTCTTATCATAGTTTAAATGTTACCTTCTTACGCATAACCTTATAGTCTTATAGTTTAAAGTTTGTATAGTTTATTATTTATCTAAGTTATATGTTTCAAGCTGCACGATCGACCGAAAAAAAAAATCCTAGTTGTGAACCTACTCATAACCATGACAATGAAAACGATTTTGATTCAAGAAAAAAGGATTGACACATGTGAAAACTGGAAAGGAATGAGAAACAAACAAATCAGACAAAAGTTTCACACACTCAACCAAAAGTGTCCAAATAAATGCCTTTTGTGACGTACAAGAGAAACGAGAATGTTTACTGGAAAAACTTGAATGCTATTAGAAAATGTCGTTGTTTATGGTATTGGGTAAACTTATGAAAATATTGTAAAGGTTTTGCACTGAAGTTAAATATTGTTGCCTATGCACACAAAAACACACTAAAACACAAGTCAGCAGCAAGCTCAATAATCCAACGTGAGAACAAGTCTCATCCATTTTCATGATAATTGCATAATGTTGACTAAGGAAGAGTCCCAAAAGAACTATATTGTAATGAGAGTGAATCCACGAGTCACAGATCAGAGGGAATATTTTATTATATAAAAGATTATTCACACCAGTTTGTTTTCTTTAGATACGGCTTTCTAACATTCTATCACCTATTTATTTTACATAAGATAAAAGTCATAATAATAACAGGCTGATTGTTCAATAGGTTTTCTATTAAAACAACTCTTAAATAAACTTAAAAATCATATAATCTCGAACTTCCGCTTTAACCTATGAAGTAAGCGGTCGCGTCGGAGAGCCGCTCTCCCACCTTAAACTTGGACATCCCTTATACACTCGCTTTTTTTGGAGGTTTTTCCACATATTCAACAATCGAAAGGGACAAGATTCATACCAGGCCACAAAAGGAGGAGAAAGATGCCGAAACCGCAAGACAAAAGCGCATCGACCGCTAAAGCTAACGAGCAGACGGCTAAAGCTAACGCAGCAGCTAACAAAGACTCGGAGATACTCAAAGCTCTAAGCAATCTAAAAGAAGAGATTCAAGAGGACAACAAACAAAATATGGAAAAACTGACCCAGGAAATTAATACCAAGCTGGATAAAGTTGGTGAAGAAATCAACAGCAAGTTGGATAATATTGCTGGGGACATACAGGGTCTGTCGGAGCGGATGGACGAGGCGGAGTCCAGGGTGAATCAGCTCGAGCGCTGGGCAGAGGAGGCGACCATGGCCCTCCGCACAAGCTTGGAGGAACAGAAAAGTCTAAAGCTAAAGATAATTGATCTGGAATCAAGGTCGCGAAGAAACAACATCCGTATATTCGGAGTGACCGAGGGAGAAGAAACAGACCCTGTACCACAATTCATCAATACATTTTTGAAGACCCACCTGCAAATACCCGAGGGCTTCGACTTGAAAATCCAACGCGCACACCGCTCCCTGGCGAGTAAACCTCTACCGGAGGCACCACCAAGACCCTTTATCATTAATTTCCAGGAATACTCAACGAAAGAGATGGTATTGAGAGAAGCATGGAAAAAGAAAATAAAGGTGGGCTCCAGATTCATAAATTTTGACCACGACTACCCAGCTGAAATAGTCAAAAAACGCAAAGAATACAACGCTATAAAGAAAATACTGAAGGAGAAAAACATACGTTTCCAAACCCCGTTTACAAACATGAGGATACATTGGGAGTCCGGCACACGCACATACAAATGCGCCATTGATGTCTACAGCGAACTAAGGAAACGTGGATTCCCGGTCGGGCATCCGGCTGCAGAGGACGAGGACAGGCCGAATGCAGCGTCGCGACTTCCAGAGCTGCTGGGATGGCAGGCGGTGCCAGGCAACGGTCTTGACGTGGCAAGAAGAGCAAAAGCCAAGCTGCAGGGTTTCCAGAGGGATCCAGTGGATTAGATGACGACTAAGCCTCCATTTGACGTTGTTTTGGCCTTACTTCATTAAGCAACCAGGTGGGAGAGTTGGTTTTCCGGATATGTTGTAGCACGTTGGACAAATAGGATGAGGACGCTTATGTCTATAGACACAGCCATTTTCCTTTTTGGGCCCTCTCACTCTGAGAGGCTTTCCCTTCGACCCACCAACGGGGTCTTTTTTGAGGAGCAAGAGCTTCCTCTAGTTATGGAAGTCAGTTTATTACTGTTCGTTTTACTTTGTTTTGTTTCTGTTTTGTTAAGTTTATGGGGTCACTGCTTCTTTTGTACATATTCTTATTGTACTGACTGAATGTTGAATAATTTGAACATAGCTTCTCTAAATGTAAACGGCTTGGGTAATCCGATTAAAAGAAAAAGAATTCTGGAAAAATTGAAAAAGGATGGATCACATGTGGCTCTCTTGCAGGAGACACACATGTCAAAACAAGAACATGCTAAATTTAAACATTTTGGATATTCAAATTCTTTCTACAGTTCCTGTAGCAACAGCAGACAGAGAGGGGTAGCAATTCTTATTTCTAACTCACTAAACTTCGATCTGCTTGCTGAGGTTAGTGATAAGGAGGGCAGATATTCAATTGTTAAAGGGAGGATTAATAATGTTGTAATTACATTTGCCAATGTGTATGTTCCTCCTGAGTGTGACAGTACATTTTTAAAGTCCTTTTTTGACATTTTAATCACAGTGAGTGAAGGGATTTTAATCTGTGGTGGAGATTGGAATACTATTCTGAATTCTAACTTGGATACAACAAGTTGTAAGAAACAAAAGACAAGCCGAGCAAAGGTCCTGAATATTTTGATTAAAGAAAGTGGTATGTTTGATGTTTGGAGAGCCCTCCACTCAAAAGTCAGGGACTTTACTCATTACTCATTCTCGCACCAAATTCACTCCAGACTTGATTTCTTTCTGATGAACGCTGTTGATCGACACACAGTAAAGGATTGTTCGATTGGTACGTCAGATATATCGGATCATAATATGATTTATTTGTCCATACAACTGTCGAGTTTTCAAAAATCTACATTATGGAGATTAAATATAAGTATACTTAATAAAGAGTCCATAATAAAGGAGATTAAAACAGAAATTGCTGATTGCATAGGAGACAATAACAATGGCCAGGTTAAGCCTACTATAGTATGGGACACAGTCAAGGCAGTGATGAGGGGGAAACTGATCTCGAGGACTGCTTATCTAAAGAGGACCAAAAGGGCAACCTATGACACCCTTGAAAAAGATCTCAGAAATTTGGAAATTAATCTACAACAAAATGGTAAAGATCAAAGTTTGGTCAACAAAATTAGGGTAATCAAAAACAAAATAAAAACAATTGTGCAGGAAGATCTGGAAAAGAGATTACGTTTCTGCAAGCAATCCTTCTATGAATCAGGCCCCAAAGCCACAAAAATGTTAGCGAGACATGTTCGGAAGCAGGAGTTAAGTCGGGCTGTCCTCGGGATTAGGGATCCTTCTACGGGTAAATTGACTCATGATGCAAAAGAAATTCACACAATTTTTAATGAGTACTACAAAATGTTGTATTCATCCTCGACATCAATAACAGAAAGTGCTTTGAGTCAATACTTATCATCGCTAGACCTTCCCTCTCTAGGATCAATACAAAATAAAGCCTTAAATGCACCTATAACTAGAAAAGAATTGGACAACGCAATCAGTAATTTAAAAGCTAATAAGTGCCCTGGTTGCGACGGATTTACAAATGAATGGTATAAAATATTCAAAGAGGAACTTGCTCCCATTCTGCTCGAGTCTTTCAATTGGACTCTTGACAAAGCTGAAATTCCTCCATCATGGCGAGAAGCGGTAATATCGGTCATTCCTAAAGAAGGTAAAAATAAAGAACACTGCGAATCTTACCGTCCAATTTCAATTTTGAATGTAGATTACAAGTTATTTACCTCAATAATTTCCAAAAGACTAGAAGACCATTTGCTGGAGTTAATACATGAAGATCAGACGGGTTTCATAAAAGGTCGTCAAACACATGATAGTATTAGACGAACGCTCCACATTATAGAAGAGGCAAAAAAACAAAACCTTAGCATGGCTTTAGTAAGTCTCGACGCTGAAAAAGCCTTCGATCGGGTCAGCTGGCCTTTTCTGTATAAAGTGTTGGAACGGCTAGGATTCAATAACAAATTCATTAAATGTATACAATCATTATATAGAAATCCAATGGCCAGGATAAAGATAAATGGACACCTGACTAGTAGTTTTCAACTGAATAGAGGTACCCGGCAGGGCTGTGGGCTCAGCCCCTCGCTTTTTGCTTTATTCATAGAGCCTTTAGCCCAGGCAATAAGACAAAATCCAGAATTACAGGGAATTACTATATCCAACACTGAACATGTAATTGCCCTGTTTGCCGACGATATTATCACTTACCTTCAGAATCCTGATGTAACTCTCCCTAAACTCATGTCAACTTTGAAAGAGTTCGGACGCCTGTCTGGTTATAAATTAAATATCACTAAGACACAAATCTTAACAGTTAATTACTCCCCAAGCAAATCTTTAAAACAAAACTATAAGTTGGCATGGGATGCAGTTAAAATGAAGTATCTCGGAGTTTACATTTCGCAGGATTTCAACAGTTTGTTCCCTCTGAATTTCGACAAACTGCTGGACTCAATACAAAAGGACATAACTCGTTGGTCTTCACTGACTCTTGATTTCAGCTCGAGAATTGAGATGGTGAAGATGAATCTATTGCCTAGGTTTCTGTACCTTTTTATGGCTTTACCCGTTAAAATCTCAGATTCACATTTCAATGCTTGGGACAAGTTAATATCACGATTTATATGGGCTGGCGCAAGGCCAAGGATAAAATTTAAAACCCTTCAAATCAATAAAGAACATGGTGGTCTAGCCCTCCCTAATTTGAAGGAGTACTATTTGGCAGCCCATTTGAGAAACATAGTTTGTTGGTGCTCCCCAGAAGTGGAATCCCAATGGAAAAAAATTGAGTTGAGCATGGGAGAGTCCCCACCCCAAACACAACTGGGAGAAAAAATTAATATCGATAATATAGGCAATTGCATCGTGGAAAATACCCTTTTAATTTGGCATGAAGCCGTCAAAAAATATGATTTGATGAAAAACATTAAAATCTTGTCATGGCCCTCTTTTTCGCAAAGGTTTTTACCGGGTAGGTCAGATCCACATTTCTTTAATTGGAATGAAAAAGGTTTAACCGCCTTATGTCTGTTTGTGGAAGGAGGCACCTTCAAATCTTTTGAAAAATTGAAAACAGAATTTCACTTAGAAAATACCGATTTGTTTAGATATTTGCAGGTACGTCATTTTTATAACTCGGATGTAAGAGAAGGTGCTTCCTGTCCTGAAATTGATCTGGTCAAAGTATTTACAGATGCCTACAAACGCCTGCCAACTAAAACTGTGTCTAAGCTTTACAAAGGCCTACAAGAACAAAATGGTTATAACACACTGTATGTGAAATCAAAATGGGAAGCGGAGCTGAAAATTGAATTGTCAGAGAGTGATTGGCTTACAATGTGCACCACGCAACACACATCAACTAGTTCTAAAAGGTGGAGGGAATTTGGGTGGAAAAACCTAATTCGATACTTTATTACTCCCCATATTACTAATACATTTCAGGGGGAAAAGAAACAATGCTGGAGACAATGCGGTCACTCAATAGCCAATCACTCTCACATCTTTTGGACATGTAAACATTTAATACCTTTCTGGGACAGTATCTTTAAGCTAACGGATGACATCATGGCTTATGCCGTTCCTAAGGATCCCAAGATCTTCCTATTGGGTCTGCTACCCAAGGAGGTATTCCCAAAAAAGGACCGATACCTCTTTAAAATTTTGATGATTGCATCGAAAAAGGCCATAACAAGAAATTGGCTTAAGTTTGATCCTCCCCGAGCAGAGCAAGTACTAGAGATTATTGAAGAAATATATTCGATGGAGAGACTGACTTTCTTTCTTCGGCTAAGAGGACATATTTTTATACAACGTTGGTCTAAATGGCATGAATATAAGCAAGGGCTTGAAGTCTCTGTATAACCCAGTCTGTCAGTTATATCTTTAATATTCTTTTGAACAGTGCCCCATTTTGTTTTGTTCTGTATGTTTGTTATTAAGAAAAATACAAATAAAAAGTATAAAAAAAAAAAAAAAAAAATCATATAATCTCTTGTTTGTTTGTTGTGAGCATTTAGATAATACTGTAAAGGATTTGAGAAATTCTCTGTATTTTCTTTCTTAATTTCGTGAATAATCATATTACTCAAAATGGAAAGGTTGTGGTTCTACTATGGACCCCGTTTGTCTCTTGTTTTATTTTCCATAAGTTGGCAAACCTTCTTGCATTTATAAATTAGTTTGCATTCAAGGGGATCGATGTCTGTCTCACTTAGTATCACGAGAACAAAAACATTGGAACTTGAATATAAGATAAGATAAGATGGCCTTTATTGATCTCACAATGGAGAAATCATTGAAGTAAATTAAATGGAAGAGGCATGATGTCTCAGGTCCTATCTCTTTCAATGGTTGTGCTCAGTGGCGCATGACTCCAGTTTCGTCCGGCCCATGGTCCCGTATGACGCGTCACCTGTATCTATGCTCCTATGGCCCAAGAGGGTGAAAGCAACGGGAGCGCGCACGGCTGCCGACGAAGCCTCAGAGCGGAGCGGACGCCATTACGCCGTAAGTCAAATCTCTTAATATCATCGTTCTTTAAATACAAAATGAATGTTTAAGGCCATTTCAGGCGATTACGCTACTATGTTAAGATGACTTGGGGGGGTCAGTTTGTCAAATAAGCTAAGTTTCTCCGCTCTTGTACAACAACCGGAGCTTACAGCAGCCCTTCGAAAGTACGTAGCCGCGCTAATGTACTCACGCTCGGCCACTTTTCCGAGAAGTTCCGTAAGTGCTGGCAGTCTGGTTATTGTGATAAAAATGATAGAAATCGAGTTTTTACTTCACTTTGTTTGCTAATATAAACTCACTACTAGAATTGTTTGGCTGAATACAAAGAAGGAGCACTACAAAAGTGTTCTATATTACATTTTCATAGGTAAAATGTGAGGTATTGTTTTTATACAGCATTTATCTGTATCTGTATCTTACAGCACTGGATCCAGGGCAGATGCAGAATCATGCATATTTTGTATGTTTCAATATAGGTTTTGTTGGTACTGTATGTTATCTGAAAACAAAAGTATAAATCACCACTGAAGTGACTTAAATTATATTTATATAATTTTGTTTAATAACTTTGTCATTATTGGTTACACCAGCCTGCTCTCATTTTAGTTTACGTTTCTTTAATCGGCACAACTTTCATTTATCACTTTTAATCCCTCTGTTATACAAAAAAAACCTTAAAAGGGATTCTTTGTCCTCTTTGTCACGCTGAAAATTATGATAAAGTCTTGATAAGTCACACACCAAGGACACATACATGATCTGCAGGTGTCTGTCTCTATTAAACACGTTACAGTCCTCACATACCACTGCCATAATTGTGGGTGTTTCGATTCTAGGATCAGCTACTGCCCCCTGTTGTTTGGTCCTGTCATGTGCAAGTAACCTGTCTGTGTCTCCAAACATAGACTTTTTGTTTTAGCTCCAGCTCAAAAATGTTTGTGTCATTATGTAAATCAATGAGGAGGAATTGCAGATATACTTTACTGATGTGATCTGTCACGTGTCCTCTACGCCAGTGCCGTTTTTAACTTCACTATTTGCATGCATTTTTGTATATTTCATATTCACACAGCAGGTGTTCTCAGTCACAGTCGTTTTTCCTTTGGCTCACTTTGGAAATCCCAAAGGATATATGGCAATCAACTAAACCTTTGTGACTTCAAGATAAAATAGGCTATTTTTGTGTGGAATACATAATTATTCTGCTTGCTGTATTTCACTATTTTTCTTGAAAAAGCATGTTGGGGTTACTGTTCTGGATTTTGAGTGTTCATTTGAATGTGTGCATGTGTCAAAAATGCGTTGACTGTAAGTCCTTTTTAAGTTTTATGTATATGTGGATGGCAATGTAAACATAGGCATATTTATTTATTTATTCCATTGTTTATACACTTCCAGCAACTTTCCATTGGAACTGGACAGAGACTGAAGAATTTATGAAAAATGGTAGTAACTCTTTCGTCGGACACAACATACGGTAGACTGTGTTTTTTTGGTATTTGTTATATTTGGTCATTGTCCAACATGACTAATACAAAGGATTTTTATTTGTTATCTAACAAACCATTGTTGTCCTGTTTTGCAGGGAATTGCAGGGTTTAGAGACAGCAGTAGTAACGTCAATAGCAAAACCAATAATTTGGCTTCCTTCACAGCTTAATGATACACAAACCTTTGCTGTTGGCAAGTTTGTTGGTCTGCTTTTCAGAATAAACCCGTGCAATTGCACCCAGTTTGACGGATTAACCATTTATGCCAGTAAGAGTCAGGTAAGATTTCATCAAGAAATTCCTACATTACGCAGCAATGTTACAGCTGAACTCAATTGTTCCCAAATTTAGGCTTCGACAGAGTACCTTGCAAACTTTACTATCAATGTTCAGCTGCCCAAAGAACTGCCTGTGGACGAAAACCACAGCTTAGCGTTTATCACGGTGACGTTGCCTCAGGAAGTGAGTAATTTATACAAATTTAACAGAATCTGTGTGTAGTTCATGGCTATACTTTTATTGTCTCAATGTTACATTTCAGAGTGTGTTGGTGAACTCCTCAGACCAACTGTACAATAACAGGCTGGTCAGCTTAAGGGTTGAAGGGAAAAGTGTTTCAGGGCTGCAAGAATTTGTCAACATCAGCATGAAGGTCACAACCAACCTATCGGTAAATCCAGTTCACATTATGGATGAACCAAATGTATTTCTCCTGTAATACTGATATTTTTAATGTGCCACAGGATTCCCACAGACCCCAGTGTGTGTTTCTGAATTACTCAACTCAAAGTAATTACAAAACACAATTACAAGTTTGTACAAACCTTTATTGATGTGTCCATTTGATCAGCATTAGACACTGACGGCTGTTTGACCCTGTGGGAGCCTGGACAAGATCATTGTGTCTGCTCCTGTAACCACCTCACCTTTTTCGGAGTGCTAATGGTAGGCATATTGTTGAGACGTCAATGTACACACTAAGTACTGTTTCAATCACAGTGAAATTATTGTCTGCTGCTTTCAGGTATCCAATAAAGTTCCCACTCGACTCTCACAAACAGACGTGGACATTCTGACATACGTGACGTTCATTGGCTGCGGCATTTCTTTTTGCGCGCTCCTCATTGCAGTGATTCTTTTCACCGTGAGAAGGTAGTTCATTGTTTTTACTTAAATGAATATCACACATCGAATAACCCAACCCGACTTTACTGTATCTTCCCTGCATCCCAGAGATGTCAGGTCAGACGTCTCCATGAAGATCCACGTCAATCTTGCCATTGCACTCCTCTTCCTCAACATGCACTTCCTTCCGAACACAGCCGTCGGAATCTGGCGCTTCTCTTGGCCTTCGCCCTGGCTGTGCTTCTACTTGGCTGTCGCGCTGCACTTTTCCCTGCTGGCCTCGTTCAGCTGGATGGCCGTGGAAGGATTTATTCTCTACCTCCTCTTGGTTAATGTTTTCAACATCGATGTCAACAAATACCTTCTCAAAGTCAGCCTGGTGGGATGGGGTGAGTGGCTGTGTTTAACTGAGGTCTTTTTCTTTTCTTTTAAATTTGTTTTATCCATAGTACAAACCAAATGAACACACAGACAGGAAAATAAAGTTAAACAAACATAAACAGTTAACTTAAAAGTGTCCGGACAATGTTTTATTTTTTTACCATAGCCAGTGAATAATTTACAGTATTATGAGTGTCTCGTATGAAGAAAATCCATTTTTCCCACTGCTTACTTTCATATTTATACCTTGTCAGTCTGAGATTATGTGTCATTTATTCCAAAATTGAGATTCCTTCTACAATCCTGATCCAGTCTTCTTGAGTTGGCGGGTCTGGTTTCAACCAGCTTTTTGTTATTGCCTTCTTACTTGCAGCCAAAATTACCTTTGTCACAAACACATCTTCTTTCTTTACAAACTGTGTTATATTTCCCAGGTACAGTACCAAAATCATGGGTTATAAAATTGTTCCCAGTATCTGATCATTTTAGTACAACTCCAAAAGACATGTGTATGGTTAGCATCTGCTTCTCCACATAACCTTCAGCACTGTTGTGGGGTGGAGATCTGCCTACTTTTAATTTTAGGTGTTATGAAAAATCTTGTTAAATTCTTCCAGCAAAATTCTCTCCACGACAGTGAGTTTGTTGTGCTATGATGTATTTCACACATTTGGAACCATTCATCCTCTGTTATTTCAACCGTCAATTCCGTCTCCCATTTCTTTTTTATGTACACTGTTGTATCCTCTCTGCTTTCCATCATGGAGTTATAAAAGGCTGAAATGGCATTCACTCTTTTTTTGTAAATAGGAGTCTATCACTATCGCAATGATGCTATGAGTTGTATTAAGTAGTTTTGGTTTAATTTGTTTTGTATAGTAGACTCTTTATTTGTAAATATCTAAAAAAGTCTTTGTTGTCAAGATTATATTTTAATTTTAGTTCCTGAAAACTCATTAGTTGTCCATTTTTCAAGAGAGTAAAGATTGCAGTGACTCCTCTAACTTCCCATTGGTTAAATGCTTGGTCTAGTTGTCCTGGTTTGAATTTAGGATCATACCTAAACCATTTGAGTAAAAGTACCCGGTCTTTTAGGTTATATCTTTCAAGCACCGATTGTCATGTTTCTAATGTGAATTTCACAATTTGGTTAATTTTGCCCTTATGAGATGTTAGCGATTTGTCAGATAAGAAAATGTGGATTTTGTAGCCTTGCACTCCCTTTTCAATGTTTGTCCAGCGAGAATCATACTCAGGTCTACACCAGCAAGCCACATGTCGTAGCTGTGCTGCAAGAAAGTATTCTCTCAAGTTAGGTAAAGCCATTCCCCCTTTATTTTTTGGGAGCTGCAATGTTCCATATTTTGTTTGTGGTTTTTTCCCATTCCATATAAATCTAGAGATCATTTTGTCCCACGTTTTTAATTTATTTTGAGGTACAGGAAGTGGAAGTGACTGGAATAAGTATAAAAATCTTGGTAGAATGTTCATTTTCATAGTTTGTATACGAGAACTAAAGTCTGTTGGCAGAGTAGACCATCTATCCATGTCTTTTTTAATATCCTCTTCAATTTTGTTGTAATTAACGTCAAACATGGCCGAGAGTGACTTAGTCAATGTAATGCCCAAGTATTTCATAGATTCTGAGTTCCACTTTAACTTGTATTTGTCTCTAATTTCCTGAGAGGGGGAGTAATTGAAAGATACAATTTGTGTTTTAGTTTATTTTGTAACCTGAATAATGCTCATATGTTTGAAATAGATTCATGCTTGAAAGCCATCACTGCCTGGTGATTTGTTCGTTTTTTGTTTACCTATCACAGCCTCGAGTTCCTTGTCTGTAATCTGTGACATGATTAATTTATTTTGAGCCTCCCCAATAGTTGGTAAGTCTAGGGAGCCAAGGAATTGTCTAATTGTTTCTTTATCTGCAGCTGGGGGTTTAGAATGCAATTTTGAGTAATATTTTTTAAACTCTTTTTCTATTTCGTTAGGTTTGTAATGCAGCTGGTTGCTGTCTGAATCCCTAATTTTACTCACAAACATTGATTCCTGTTGTTTGCGCAATCTCCTTGCTAATATTTTAGTTGCCTTTGGTCCCAATTCATAATAAGTTTGTTTTGTGAATCTTGCTTTCTTCTCAATCTCTCCTCTAAGAATCTCATTAATTTTCTTTCAGGTTTTTATTATTTGTTGTAAGACTAGTTTGTTTATGCTCTTCCTCAAGGTGTTTAAGTTCTTCCATTTTATTATTATAGGTCGTTTTTCTTGCACGTTTTTGTGCTGCCGTCAGAGCAATTCGCTTTCCTCTTAAAACGGCCTTCAACGCGTCCCAAAGTATAGCTGGGTTCACGTCTCCTGTATCATTTTCTTCGATGTACTGTTTGATTTCTTCTTTTATTTGTTTGATATTATCTTCCCTATTTAAAATACTTAAATTAAGTCTCCACGCTGTATTGATTTTCCTACTGTCAAGGTTAATTTTTATACTAATGAGGCTATGGTCTGAGACATCTGCCACCTCGATCTTGCATTCTGAAACATTATGAATTTCTTCAGAGTTGATCAAAAAATAATCAATTCTAGAGTAAACCCCGTGGGGAATAGAGTAATGTGTGTAATCATTCTCCTGAGGGTGAAACTCTCTCCATGCATCTACCAGCCCCACTTCCTGTATCAATGTATTCATTAACTTGGTCATATGGTTTTTTGGAGTTTTTAACACTAGTTGTATCCATTTTACGATTCAGCACTACATTAAAATCTCCCCCACAAATCAAAAGGCCTTCAGATTCCCGAACTACGCAGTTAAACACATATATGTATATGTTAACCAATGTTACCCGTCTATTTTCTAGTTTACCTTTAAGTAGCACATATCTTCCCTCTTTATCTGCCATCTCTTTATGACATTCAAATTGCACTAGATTTGGAATTAGAATAGCTACTCCCCTTTTTTGGCTTGGCCTGTATGAACTATAATATGTGTTTCTATAACCACATTTTTTCAATTTTTCATGTTCTTGTGAAGACAAATGGGTCTCCTGCAAAAAATTTACTTGAGCTTTTTCTCTTTTTAACTTAGCCAAAACCTTACTTCGTTTTAGGGCTGGGCCATATCGTATCGCATATCGTTATCGTGATATAATGTTTTGATATCGTTGTAATTTTTTATATCGTTGTGGACACAATATAATTTATGTTACGCTCCGCTCCATCAGAGCAGCATAAACGGTGACTGTAGAACACGGGGACACGTGCTGAAAAAGTAAAATGAAATGAAGGATGTAAACTGCTTGAGTAGATTATATTTGGAAGACAATTATGCCGTAAAAAGAATAAAATATCACTGAATGAATCTTCACAATAGGCGTAAGGCTGGGATTTTGAAGTAATTCGTCCATTGTCAATTATATCGTCAAATATATCGTTATCGTGATATTTATTTTTTCATATCATGATATAGATTTTAGGCCATATCGCCCAGCCCTACTTCGTTTGGCTGGATTATTTAACCCATTTACATTTAGTGACACCAGCTTGATATTATTGAAAGGCATGTAAAGTTTTCGAAGCCATTCACATACCCTGGTTGTAAACATCTCTGCTTATCTGACATCCAAAATCAGCGTCTTCTTCCTTTCCACTTGCCCCATCACACTCCAACAAGTTGCCATGTTGTTGACCGGGTTAAACTCTCCAGCTCCCGGTCCATTTCCGCTGGGTTGCGATCTGGTACCGATACCGGGTGTCCTCTTCGTCTCATCTCCATGGCAGCCTCACGTGCGCTACCATACGTTTGCACACCCGAGTCCCAGTGAATGCGTATTTTATCCAGCGGCGTTTGGAACCGGATGCCTTTCTCCTTCAGGGCCCGTTTAATGCTAGCGTATTCCCTGCGCTTCTGCACCACTTCAGTAGCGTAATCGTGATCAAAAAATAGGCGCCATCCTTCGTACATTACTTTCCAGTTCCATGCCTTCTTCAGTATGTTTTCTTTAGTAACATAGTCCTGAAAGTTTATTATTATTGACCTAGGTGGAGCATCTGGACCCGGTTTCTGCATCAATGCTCGGTGGGCTCGCTGTTTATGCAAGCTCGTGCCCCCTTTCATTCCAGTACTGTAACTAAAATGAATAGTTTTTTCCTTGAATTGGGGTTTTTTCTAACGAACTGCCATCGGAGCTTCTGACTATGCGTCCATCTTGGTTGGTTGCTAACCCGGAAACCACTGAGGTCTTTTTCACCAATAAGAAACACTCATACTGCGTGAAAAATATCTGTGTTTGCAATTTCTTTTTGCTTTTCAACAAAGTAAGTTTTTTAAAACATTGTGAGAGGCCAGTTTTCTAGCATTTCTGTGAAAGTGACCCTGTAAGTCGTGAAATGGACCAATAAAGTTGTCCCTGAGGAGAATTGGGGATGCTACTAATAAGTTAGAAAAGTTGGGGATGAGTTTGGACCACATTTTAAAGGTGCATTATGCAAAAAGAGAGTTTATATTTGTGTGTACTTGACCTTGTAGTGACCCAGCAGCTGTACGAGTGGTCAGCATGGCGCCTTTACTTTCCATCACAGTGGTCTCTGGGACGCTCCAGGATCAATTGTTTGGAAGGTTTTCACTGCTGACGGACCCACTCACCGGAAAACCTACAAAACAATTGATCCTGAAGCTTTTTATTTTACATAAAAAGTTGCATAGTGCACCTTTAATTTAGTGGTTTCCTCTTTCATTATTTGTAATAATAATTTGAAAGAAATCGGGTATAGGGCCTTTAACATTGTGAAAATCCTTTTTCATAGGTGTCCCTGCGGTGGTTGTGGGAATTGTCGTCGGCATCAGCAGAGATTTTTACGGCGCTGTGTCTATGAGCCAGTCTAACTCTGGTGAAATGTACGTACGGTTTTGTGTGTCACAGGATTTTGTTTGTGAAAAGCCCATAACAATGTAGGACAGAGTAAAAAGAATATGTCTGTTTTTCAACTTATTCTTCAGCTGCTACATTCGCCAGGACCTGGTCAAACAAGTGACTACACTGGGGCTCTTCAGTCTGATGTTTTTCTTCAACTTCACCATGTTAATGGTGGCTGCCAAAAACATTACGTCAATGGTAAGAAACAAAAACACACTTTTAATGGGAAAAAACAATAGAGTTATGTTTGTTTATTTATTTATGTATTTGTTTGTTTGTTTAGTTTGGGTCAAATGACTTTAACAGAGCTAAGAAGGACATCTGCACCCTGCTGGGAATCATGACATTGCTCGGTACAACCTGGGGTCTAATCTTTTTTTCATTCGGCCAACTCACCACTATCGGACACTACGCCTTCTCCATCCTGAATCCTCTACAAGGTATGTTGACAGTGTCCCGTCCCTTCAATTCAAATAAGTTCATATTAGCCTGTTTGTTTCCGACAGAGCAGCTTCGTGTATGTTCTGCTTCACACTATCAATGTCCCCGCTGTTCGCATTATTTGAATATCGCTGCTGACACATTTGCATCTGTTTTCCAGGCCTGTTCATTTTCCTCTGGTTCTTGAGAGTTGCGATAAAGAAGGGAAAAGAGGCTATAAAGAAGGAAAAGGAGACGACAAGAAGCTGCCCCGAAACGCAAAGCTCATGTTTTTCCGAGGGCAATGAAAGCCATGACAAGAATTGCGCCAAAATGTCTTAAAAATATGTACAGATTTTCGTTTTTGTATTTGTGGCATTGAAAATATAATAGCTGGGCAATGGGCATTAAAAAGCTTTTGACTTGCTGATGCAGAAACCCTGGTGTAGTTGATAGTTGGTTGACATTTTTGTTTTATTGCACTACTTCTTTAATATAGCACTGGAATATCACTTTTTATCGAGTACAGTTTTCAGTTTTGCCTGTTTTCAACATCATATTTTGTAACAAAAAAAATAAATAAAAATGTCTATTTCAAGTTCTATGAAGTCGAATTTTCAGGCAACGGTTTGTGACGCAATCGTGAACATACAGTGCCTTGCGAATGTATTCGGCCCCCTTGAACTTTGACCTTTTGCCACATTTCAGGCTTCTAACATAAAGATATAAAACTGTAATTTGTGAAGAACCAACAACAAGTGGGACACAAGTGAACAAAATTTATTGGATATTTCAAACATTTTTAACAAATAAAACAACGGAAAAATTGGGCGTGCAAAATTATTCAGCCCCTTTACTTTCAGTGCAGCAAACTCTCTCCAGAAGTTCAGTGAGGATCTCTGAATGATCCAATGTTGACCTAAATGACTAATGATGATAGAATCCACCTGTGTGTAAACAAGTCTCCGTATAAATGCACCTGCTCTGTGATCGTCTCAGAGGTCAGTTTAAAGCGCAGAGAGCATCATGAAGAACAAGGAACACACCAGGCAGGTCCGAGATACTGTTGTGGAGAAGTTTAAAGCCGGATTTGGATACAAAAAGATTTCCCAAGCTTTAAACATCCCAAGGAGCACTGTGCAAGCGATAATATTGAAATGGAAGGAGTATCAGACCAATGCAAATCTACAAAGACCCGGCCGTCCCTCTAAACTTTCAGCTCATACAAGGAGAAAACTGATCAGAGATGCTGCCAAGAGGCCCATGATCACTCTGGATGAACTGCAGAAATGTACAGCTGAGGTGGGAGACTCTGTCCATAGGACAACAATCAGTCGTATACTGCACAACTCTGGCCTTTATGGAAGAGTGGAAGAAGAAAGCCATTTCTTAAAGATATCCTTAAAAAGTGTCGTTTAAAGTTTGCCACAAGCCACCTGGGAGACACACCAAACATGTGGAAGAAGGTGCTCTGGTCAGGTGAAACCAAAATCGAACTTTTTAGCAACAATGCAAAACGTTATGTTTGGCGTAAAAGCAACACAGCTCATCACCCTGAACACACCATCCCCACTGTCAAACATGGTGGTGGCAGCATCATGGTTTGGGCCTGCTTTTCTTCAGCAGGGACAGGGAAGATGGTTCAAATTGATGGGAAGATGGATGGAGCCAAATACAGGACCATTCTGGAAGAAAGCCTGATGGAGTCTGCAAAAGACCTGAGACTGGGACGGAGATTTGTCTTCCAGCAAGACAATGATCCAAAACATAAAGCAAAAACTACAAATAAACATATCCAGGTGTTAGAATGGCCAAGTCAAAGTCCAGACCTGAATCCAATCGAGAATCTGTGGAAAGAACTGAAAACTGCTGTTCACAAACGCTGTCCATCCAACTTCACTGAGCTCGAGCTGTTTTGCAAGGAGGAATGGGCAAATTATTTCAGTCTCTCAATGTGCAAAACTGAAAGTTGGGAGCCGACAACGCCACCTAGTGGAAGGGAATAGGACCCGAATTTTAAAAAAACTAAAAAGGTTCGTAATCACGGGGGTGAGCAGTGAGACCAGAGAATTATAAGTCACTCGAATTTATTATAACAATGACACTCAAAATGACTAAAAGCTAGGCCTAATCATATTAAAAATGGGAATAATAAAAGTCTATTAAAACGTAGTGGTGCAGAAGGCGAAACGACAGGGTCCGGAACCGGCCACGCCACGAGGGTTGGGTCGTAGATCCACGCGTCTTCTCTATGCACGTCACAATGAACACCGCTCCAATTTGGATACCCAGTCCTGCCTTCCCTGCGCTCTTCTTCTTCTTCTTCTTCCATCTTATTGACCTTTCCCACAGAGCCACACGCTTTTCTAAGATTCTCCTGGGACACTGAGCAGCACCCACTATGTGATTACCCTCACAATGCAGACATACCAGCTCTTCCGACTCTTGACAGTTATTCTCAGACTCCCTGCTACCACACTTTGCACATCTGCTCTCCCTTCTGCAAACAGAAGCAACATGGCCATATTCTTGACAGGCAAAACAGCGCACTGGGGCCTTCTCATAACTTCGTACACGATATACCACATAATCCAGTACCACTTTCCCTGGAAGCTCCTCAAAAAACGCAAGTCGAACAGAGGTGGACCGCTCCTGATGTCCTTCACGAAACCGTAGTAGTCTTTTACTGTCCCAAACACCGGGCACACCCAAAAAACCCTTCTCATCCATAATTAAGGGCACGCCACCTATAACACCCAGCTTCTGTGGTTTCCCATTGAGGGGAAAGCACTTCACCCCATACCTCTCTCCGAATTTCGTGATACGCAATGCTCTGAACCTCTGGAGTTTGGACCTGCATTTAATCACAACCATTCCTCCTCGAGTGATTTTAACTCCTTTGATGTGTTCCAACTCTTGGTGGACAAATCGCCCCACCACATGGGGATCCTTAAACATTCCATGTGAAACTCCACTTCGATCAATTGAGATCATGCCAACATCAAAATCTTCCTCACACATAGAGTCACTATAGGCATGCCAACATTTGTCTTTCCATTTCTCTTTATACTTCGCATGCTTAAACTCCCCGCTCCCGCTTTCACTCACGCTACCACTTCCTTCCGAATCCACCATGTCACCTCTCAAAATCAGTCTATTCCCTCCTGCCCAGCAGCGAGATCCTTCTTCCCCCCCCTGCCGTTGTCTGTCACGCACTCCCTTTTTATCCCCCGACTCCTGATCCACGTCTGCAGCTACACTGATTAGTTGATTGTCCCCATGCGCCTAGCCAATGGCGGTGGTGTGGGCGGGGCCGCATCAATCAACTCAGAATAATTAAAAACATGCAACAAACTGAAAATGACCAAACAATAACATGCACATAAAAATTCAAAACAAACGATAATGGCCACGGGCCCACACCCTGTTTTTAATCACGTCATTCGTCAGACTGCAACTGTAAATTAATGATCATGCTCGTGTTTCTGCTGTGTAAATGGTCTCAACTTATATAGCGCTTTTCTACCTTCATTAGGCACTCAAAGCGCAAGGATCCAACTCACCCATTCACACTCTCATTCATACACCAGTGTACGCAGACACTGGAGGCAAGGAGGGTGAAGTGTCTTGCCCAAGGACACAACGAGAATGTGCACCTTCAGGAGGTGGGATTCGAACCCCCGACCTTCCGATCATGAGACGATCTGCGCCACCGTCGCCCTGTGTATTTTGGTTCCTCACTCTTGGGCTAATGAAGGTACTAAAACATTCTTGTTCACTGCTTCATGTTGTCTTTGTATCAATCAATCAATCAATCAATGGTTTTGTATAGCCCAATATCACAACAGGAGTTGCCTCATAGGGCTGTAACAAACATCCATCCATCCATCCATTTTCTTCCGCTTTATCCGGGGCCGGGTCGCGGGGGCAGCAGTCTCAGCAGAGATGCCCAGACTTCCCGATCCACGCACACCTCTTCCAGCTGTTCTGGGGGGACCCCGAGGCGACACCAGGCCAGCTCGGAGATGTAACAAACATTAAGGAAATAAAACAGAGCAGTAGATAAGACAGTGTAAAGTTCCGGTGAATCAAATATCCAGGCAAACATAATGTCCAAATAAGCGTCAGCAGTGGGTGGCGACGAGCAGCGCGGGCGTCCCCTGTCCTTAGACACTCCAGCACGGCAAGGAAAAACTCAAAAACCCGGTGGGAGAAACGAGAAACCTTGAGGAGAACCACACAAGGAGAGATCCACTCCCATGGACGGACAGGCTGTAGAGACCCAGGGCCGAAGGAGTCCCTCAGCAGACGGGCCAAGATCACAGACCGTCCAGTCCTTGTTGTCATTAGGCAGGGTTCCTCCGTTCAGCCGGGTTCCTCCCAGGTTCGATTCCCACCTGGACGGGGCCTTTCTGTGTGGAGTTTGCATGTTCTCCCCGTGTCTGTGTAGGTTTCCTCCGGGTACTCCGGTTTCCCCTATCACCAAAAACATGTACAATAGGCCTGGATGGATGATGTGTGTGTGAATGCATGGTGGTGGTCAGAGGGACCGTAGGCGCGATGTGTGTAGTCGCGACAGCGCTTCTGTCAGTCTCCCCCAGGGGAAACTGAAGCTACTAACGTAGCTTACCACCACCGAGTATGGAGTGAATGTACACTCAACAAAAATATAAACGCAACACTTTTGTTTCTGCTCCCATTTTTCATGAGATGGACCCAAAGATCCAAAATTCATTCCAGATACACAATACCACCATTTCTCTCAAACATTGTTCACAAATCAGTCCAAATGTGTGATAGTGAGCACTTCTGCTCTGCCGAGACAATCCATCCCACCTCACAGGTGCGCCACATCAAGATGCCGATCCGACATCATGACTAGCGCACAGGTGTACCCTAGACTGCCCACAACAAAAGGCCACCCTGAAATGTGCAGTTTTTTGCTTTATTGGGGGGTCTGGGGACTCAGAACCAGTCAGTATCTGGTGTGACCACCATTTGCTTCATGCAGTGCAACACATCTTCTTCGCATAGAGTTGATCAGATTGTCAATTGTGGCCTGTGGAATGTTGGTCCACTCCTCTTCTCTAAAGGCTCTTCCTCCTACAGTGATTTTGGAGACCCGAGGAATCACTAGTAGCCCTGAGTTTTGAGAGCAGAGTGCTCTGGTTGGCCGATATGGAACGATAACGTCTTGGAGATAAAGCGGAGCCAAACCCTTTATGGCTTTAAATGTGAGGAGCAGGATTTTAAATTTGATTCTAAACTCAACAGGAAGCCAATGGAGAGACTTTAGCACAGGAGTGATGTGTTCTCTTCTCTTTGTACGCGTTAACAATCTTGCAGCTGCATTTTGAAACTAATTGAAAACTTTTTAGGGAACTTTTAGGACACGCTGCTAGCAGGCAGTTGCAGTAGTCCAGCCTTGAGGAAACAAATGCATGAATAAGTTTTTCTGCATCACTCTTAGGTAGGATGTTTCGTATTTTAGCAATGTGGCGCAGGTGAAAGAACGCAATTTTACAAGCCTGCTTTATATGCGTTTTAAAAGAGGTCTTGGTCAAACAGAACTCCACGTAACAACGTATTAACGGTTTATGTCTCTTCATTTCATTACAGTGTGTTTCAACTTCACAAATTATGACATTGACATATCCCTCACAAATGCAGCAATAACCGACAAAATTGAAAGTCTTGTGATTTGTTCTTCCTACTATGGCTTTGACTGCATCCTCCTCTGCCAGTTTGCTCAAAATGTCACACCCTGGTTTAACGGTTCGCATGGCTGCCTAGAGGCAAACATATACACTGCTGTTGACTGGATGGAAATAAACATAGCAGAGCATGGTAAGTCATTCATAACAGTCATCATGTATACGAGTCCAATAATACATCGGCTTTGTTCTCAGATACCAAGTGCGCCCTGTTCCCATGTTTGAATACGACTGTAACAGACCTGATAAAGTATTTGAGTGTGGACATGAAGAGGCTGAAGAAACTTTTCTACATACGGAAAACTTGCCCAAACCTTTTCACTCCGCATAGCCAATATCAGGAACTGAGGAAGTCCTATATATGGTCAGTGAAGTACAGCAATAAATATGGTGGAAACCTATTAAGGCTTTAAGTTTCATGTTTCCTTAACTTAGTGGTAAAAGTAGCAGGTAAATAAAAAATAATATACGTTTCTTATATGAATAGATTGCATTCAGTTTATTTTTCTTAGAAAAGCAAACAAGCCAATAGAATTCAAAATCAATATCCAAAACAATTTGAATAAAATTTGACTAGTATATCCGGGTTAATAATACAAGTAGGTTTATTGGTAATGGTTCCATGTTGTGCTTGGTCCTAGTTTGGACCTGTCCAAATCTCCTCTGTGGTCATTAGAATAGAGTTATTGAAGGAGCTTCCACCTCTAGACCCTCCTCTGGAAATGGTCTTTAGAAATATTGTGCAGCCACTTGTCGAGGTACAATTAAATATACAGTATGTGTTTGATGTATTTTACTTCTTGTTAAAAGTGGTTCTAAAGACATTTCTGTATTTTAACAGAATTATACCTTTGCTTGTCATTACTTTAATGAAAGTGGTAGGTAAAATAACTTGAAAGATTCAGTTGACTTGAGTAAAATGATGATTAATTTAGTAAAAAGGTATTTCTTTCGCAGAATTTAACTGGCGAACAGATGGATGTGAAACTAAAACTGGCGTAAGGCAAGGCAAGTTTATTTGTAGAGCACAATTCATACACAAGGCAATTCAAAGTGCTTTCACAGTTGCATAAAATTACAAGAAAACAAATAAAATCAATCATTAAAACATCAACATAAAAATGTATCAATTACAGTAAAAGGCAAGAGTTTGTTGGTCTGATTCTGAAATGTACGTACGGTTTTGTGTGTCACAGGATTTTTTGTGAAAAGCCCATAACAATGTAGGACAAAGTAAAAAGAATATGTCTGTTTTTCAACTTTTTCTTCAGCTGCTACATTCGCCAGGACCTGGTCAAACAAGTGACTACACTGGGGCTGTTCAGTCTGATGTTTCTCTTCAACTTCATCATGTTGATGGTGGCTGTCCGAAAAATTGTGTCAATGCGTAAGAGCAAACTGGTAAGAAACAAAAGCACACTTTTAATGGGAAAAAACAATAGAGTTATGTTTGTTTGTTTATTCAGTTTGGGCCAAATTACTGTAACACAGCCAAGAAGGACATCCCACCACTATCTGACTACGCCTTCTCCATCCTGAATCCTCTACATGGTATGTTGACAGTGCCCCCCCCTTCTCCCCTCCCTTCAATTCAAATAAGTTCATATTATCCTGTTTGTTTCCGACAGAGCAGGTTTGTGTATGTTCCGCTTCATACTATCAATGTCCCCGCTGTTCGAATTATTTGAATAACGCTGCTGACACATTTGCATCTGTTTTCCAGGCCTGTTCATTTTCCTCTGGTTCTTGAGAGTTGCGATAAAGAAGATAAAGAAGGGAAAAGAGACGACAAAAAGCTGCCCCGAAACGCAAAGCTCACGTGTTTCCGAGGGCAATGAAAGCCATGACATGAATTGCGCCAAAATGTCTTAAAAATATGTACAGATTTTCGTTTTTGTATTTGTGGCATTGAAAATATCATAGCTGGGCAATGGGCATTAAAAAGCTTTTGACTTGCTGATGCCTGTAGAAACACCGGTGTAGTTGATAGTTGGTTGACATTTTGTTTTATTGCACTACTTCTTTAATATAGCACTGGAATATCACTTTTTATCAGTTTTATATAGTTATACAGTTTTCCCTTTTTCAATATTTTGTAACAAAAAAATTAAATAGCAGTCGTACTTTAAGTTGTATGAAGTCTCTTTTTCAGGCGACGGTTTGTGACGCCATCGTGAACATATTTTTGTGTTGCCATGGAGAGACAAGTGCGAATACCATTAATTCATTCACACATAAATGAATAAAAAAAAAGGATGGCCAAACAACGAGGCCAATAAGGATGCAACCCTGTTTCCCTCATGGCTCACAGCAAGCCATGATAAGCGTCCAAGTATTTACATTGGGCAAACATTGCGAATGACTGCACTCAACTGGCTTTATTTATAACGCACCGAGTTGGGGCAGCTTCAACAAACCATTTCAGAGGCAGCGTCTCTTTGTAAAGGTGTCAGCAAATACTGTATGTTTACTTCTAAACTCTTATACGTGGAGACTTTCCTTTAGCTCATGGTTTAGTAAAAGTTTAACTATATTACTTAATCATCAGCTTGAATTGACCATTTAAATTTGGGAAGCGCATTTTCGTCCGTTCAACATTTCGGCATTTCAGGTGGACAGCGGCTCCATCCCTTAAGGGTAATTATTGTTTTGAAGTCCGTGTTTACATGTCGAATCTGGATAATTGTGAAATGAGTATTTGATGTTCTGTTTTTAATCACGTCATTCGTCAGACTTACAACTGTAAATGAATGATCATGCTCGTGTTCCTGCTGTGTATGTTGGTTCCTCACTCTTGGGCTGACGAAGGTACTGAAACATTCTTGTTCACTGCTTCATGTTGTTGTCTTTGTATTAACGGTTTATGTCTCTTCCTTTCATTACAGTGTGTTTCAACTTCACAAATTATGACATTGCCATATCCCTCACAAATGCAGCAATAACCGACAAAATTGAAAGTCACGTGATTTGTTCTTCCTACTATGACATTCACTGCGTCCTGCTCTGCCAGTTTGCTCAAAATGTCAAACAATGGTTTAACGGTTCGCATGGCTGCCTAGAGGCAAACGTATGCACTGGTGTTGACTGGATGGAAATAAACATAGCAGAGCATGGTAAGTCATTCATAACAGTCATCATGTATACGAGTCCAACAATACATCGGCTTTGTTCTCAGATACCAAGTGCGCCCTGTTCCCATGTTTGAATACGACTGTAACAGACCTGATGAAGTATTTGAGTGTGGACATGAAGGGGCTGATGAAACTTTTGTACATACGGCATTCTTGCCCAAACCTTTTCACTCCGGAAAGCCAATATCAGGAACTGAGGAAGTCCTATATACGGTCAGTGAAGAACATCAATAAATATGGTGGAAACATATTAAGGCTTTAAGTTTCATGTTTCTTTAACTTAGTGGTAAAAGTAGCAGGTAAATAAAAAAAATAATATGTTTCTAATATGAATAGATTGCGTTCACATGACATTACAGCATTCTTAACAGCCTATCATTTCCCGATTTTACTCCAAGTGAATATTATATGTTTGGTACACTATATCATGCAGTCATGTGTTTCATAATGAAGTCGATTATGTTTATTTTTATTAGAAAAGCAAACAAGCCAATAGAATTCAAAATCAATATCTGGAATCGACAGGAACAGAAAGAAGTACCAATTTATATTATCTGTGACGTGACTGTATTTTTGTGAACTTTGCTTTCCAGTACAGAGAAGGGAATGCTTCACCACATCCTGAATAACTCAACGTCAGACTTCAAAAGCTATGATCTAAACGACGTGAGCGTTAATGTGATTAAAGTCACTAAAGAGGACCTTGATATCGAAGACCCCAGGATGAATATCCCTGCAGCACAGGTACGGGAAGCAAATCAAGACACAAATACTGAATTTTAATTCAATTTGTAAGTTTAAAGATTAACCAAGAGGCAACACTGGAGAAAATACAATTCTTAAAGCAATTTGTTATCCTGTTATGTAATTGTAATGTGTTTTTCCTGTAAAGAATGACACTTTTATTGTGCATAGATTAGGTATTAATATGCGAAATACAAAAAAACTGTGAAAGAACATTTTGTAAAGACTTTCTTCTGTTGTTCTTTGTTAGTTGTTGCCTCAGAACAGCTCCCACATTCCTGAGATCTGGTTTCCTGCTAATGCTTTGCGAACCATCGCAGAAAAGGAGATGTTTTTTGAGACAGTTAGCTACATGCTGCCTGACCAGTTCCAGGTATGGCAAAGACTATGACATCCAAAACAATTTGAATAAAATTTGACTAGTACATCCGGGTTAATAATACAAGTAGGTTTATTGGTAATGGTTCCATGTTGTGCTTGGTCCTAGTTTGGACCTGTCCAAATCTCCTCTGTGGTCATTAGAATAGAGTTATTGAAGGAGCTTCCACCTCTAGACCCTCCTCTGGAAATGGTCTTTAGAAATGTTGTGCAGCCACTTGTCGAGGTACAATTAAATATACAGTATGTGTTTGATGTATTTTACTTCTTGTTAAAAGTGGTTCTAAAGACATTTCTGTATTTTAACAGAATTACACCTTTGCTTGTCATTACTTTGATGAAAGTGGTAGGTAAAATAACTTGAAAGATTCAGTTGACTTGAGTAAAATGATGATTATTTTAGTAAAAAGGTATTTCTTTCGCAGAATTTAACTGGCGAACAGATGGATGTGAAACAAAAATTAACTCGAGTAACAACATCGTTTGCAGCTGCAACCATATGACAGCCTTTGCGGTGTTACTGGTAACGTAAACTGATTTGTACTCCTTTTTTCCTCTTTCTATCTTATCTTTTTTCTTTTCTTGTGCAGATAAGGATTCCTATTGATCCAGTCCACTGGCAAATATTGTCGATCATAAGTTACATAGGCTGCGGACTGTCGGCTTTCTTCACGGCTTTATCCATTGTCATGTATTTGTTCTCTCAGTAAGTGTCCCCCGTACGTGTTCAGTGAGACTATTTCATTCTGAATGTTTCGTTGTACCACTACTTCCATGCACAAAAGTAAAAAGGCAGACCACTCGATCAGCATCCACGTGTCTCTGAGCGGAGCCTTGTTCCTTCTCAACACGACCTTTCTCCTGACCGAATGGGGGGCCAGAGTGAAGCCCGACTGGGTCTGCGTGTTTGTGGCTGCTGCCATGCACTACTCCCTGCTGTGCTCCTTCACGTGGATGGCCTTGGAGGCGGTGCACCTCTATCTCCTGCTCATTAAAGTGTTCAACACCAACTACAGAAACTACATGCTCAAACTGTCTGTCGCTGGATGGGGTGAGTTCAAGTTCAAATATACGACATAGAGTCAGCTCTTATTATGCAATGTGTTCCAGGTATTCCAGCCGTAATTGTATCAGTCTCAGTGGCAGCGAAGGACAAAGATTTCTACGGCATGACAGAGACAGTAATGGCAGATTCCAACCAGACAAGTGCCATGTAAGTGTTTGCTAAAATAGTTTGTATTAATCTCTTAACCCCCTACCTGAACCGAGCACATGTTCTCCAGTTTGGCTGTACCCAAATCTAAAAGCTTGTTGATAAAAAGTGTCAAAATGGCAACAAAAACGAGGATGAAAACGCAACAAAAAAGGGACAGTGAAAGCGGCAAAAGAAAGATCGACAAAAATGGGGCCAGAAAATCAGCAATAACGCAAAGGAAAAGCAACAAAAAATATGACTAACGAGTGATGAAAAAAGGAACAATGCACCTCAACAATAAACTACGGAAACGCTTCAAAAATGTGACAGAAAATGCGGCGACAAGAAGTTACAATCAGTTTTGTAAGTCTTAGCTTTCGAATGAGGCGTCACACTGGCCTATTAGCTTTTAGATTTGGGTAAAGCTGAAGTGGAGAAAATGTGCTCGGTTAACTGAAGCCATCACTCCTACAGCTGCTGGATCACGGACGATTCTTATTTCTACTCCGTGAACCTGGTCTACTTCACCATCATCTTCCTGTTTAACTCGGGCATACTGACGGCCGTGGCATCGAGCATTTGTAAGATGAAACGCATGGGAAGGAAAGGTAAAAGTGCTGGATGGGGTGACCCGGCTCAATTCAGCGAGTCCTGCAAGAGTGGCCTGACCGTGTTGGGTCTCACCTGCCTCATGGGAACCACCTGGGGCCTCGCGTTCCTCGGATCGGGCTTCGTGAACTATCCCGTCCTCTACCTGTTCTGCATTTTCAACTCCACGCAAGGTTTGTGTGATTCTGCCGCAGGTTGTGATCACGCTCGGCAATTTTATAATGTCATGATTCCAGTTAGTTTTCATTTGCAGTCAGAGGGCTCAGTAATTACAGACATTTTCACAATGAAAGATCAAAACATCTTAATCTTTGGGAAATATTGCCATGAAGTTCTCTACCTCACGGGCTCTTTAGAATGCTGAATGTGAACACAACCTCTTCATTAGTCATATGTTATTGCATTACTTACGACTTGTGACTTTTCTTCCTTTGTGGGCTAAGGGTTCTTCATCTTCCTCTGGATTTGCGTGTCGACCAACAAGCAGCGGAAGAGAGAAAGAGAGGACAAGATGACTTCAACTCTTGCAAAGACGTCAACAACCAAAACTGAATAGTCCAATGACCTGTTTCCATCTACAACTTTCACAAGATCCTTTTTCCTTCTTAAACCAAATTTTATTACACAACATGATAACCTGATAAAGTAGTGTAACACTACACAAATCAATAATGCAAATAAATAAAGATAAAAAATAAGACTTAGAAAAGTGTTGAAATGTAGAGGTCTTATTATATGTTAATAGCGTAGCACAGAAGAATATCATATTTAAAACATTAAAAGGTCATGATAACCCTGATTACATGTATGTGTAAATAAATAACAGGTTTTTGTTTGTTTCATTAAAATATAATTGTTGTTATTAGCGCTGCTCATTTTGGTTTATAGCACATCCTACTGGCTGACTAGGGTAACTTGAGTTCTAGTGGTCATATTACTGTCAAATGAGCCAGTCAATGATATTTGCGGTACTCAACATTTAAAACTGCAGTTACAGTTTATATAAATTATTTCTGAATACTGGTAATTATATGTATATATATTTGTTTCCTAAGTGGTGCGTGGCTCTAAAGGTTTGGGGAAGCCCATGACATTTGGCATTGCTTCACTGTAGTTTTTGATTGTTGCTCAAGATGTGCTTGAATATACTTGAGTACAAACTTTTTTATTTGTCATTTGAAGACATAAACGGACTAATGTCTATTTGTCAGTAATACATCAAAGGTTTCAAAGTGATATCTCTCTCTTTTTGTGTCCTATTCAACTGCAGTGTCTTGCCTCAAAATGCCACTGACAGGCACAGCCGATAGTCTAGTAGTAAGCCATGTAAGTCTGCTGTGATGTGCATGTAATACTGTTCCAAGCTCTGTGTCATGATGTCAGGTCTCAAATTTGTCTCTGAATTAAAAATCAAATGACATAATGAAAATAATCATTAAAAAAAAAAAAAATCCACAGACAAAGTCACAAAACTTTGACCCGTTTTTGTGCTTAATGGAAACTGAAACATTTGTATACTTCCTCTTTTCTCTTTGCTCTTGAAAAGCGTTCGGAAATAATGTTTAATGTTTGAATAGGTGAAAAGATAAAAAAGCACGTTTCAAAAAAATGATTCGAATGGAGTCTAGACATAAAAGAGTTTGTGAATTGGAAAAAAACCTGACGTTACGCATTTCCTGTCTAAGTAACCTGCCCCCATGTGATTGCTGGGGATGTGAAACTACGTGTTGTGCACATCAGTCACATCATCTGATCTATCATAGCGTGGCCGTGAGAAAGAACCATGAGGTGGATTTCAGTTAGTGTTATAACGCTTTTTTTCAGCTCTTTGGCACAGACCAGTAAGTACTGACAATTTCTGACATGAACTTTAATATAGGCATCTACAAGTGTTTTGGATGTTTTTGCTTGAGACGACACTTTAGACAAATACTTTATCTGTCAATGTATTGCTCCACAAGCTCACAATCAAAATAGCCATTAATGGATGTCTGTGTCCCTTTTTTCTTCTTTAGCAAATTTCTGTGAATATGTATTGCCTGATTGTCTGGAACAAGGTTTATCCTGGACTAAGTAAGAATGTGTAATAATTTCAAAATATCAAAGGATTAAGGTACATATTTGAAGTGTGACTATTAATTATGTTTTTTTGTTTGGCAGGTGTTATGAGGACAGTATTGGTAGCTGTACTATTAAGAGTCGGTTCAGGGACCCAAACTTCCATTATAGTAGAAGAACACCTGACCAAGAGGTAGATGCGCCTCCTAACACCGTGCCCATTATTCACAAATTGTGTTGAAGAATCATGAATATTATTAAATGTTTATTTAATGTTTTTATTTTTCACTTTCAGGCTAATGTAGAAATAGGCAACCATAGAGTTCACATCCCATCGTCAGCTCTAAAGATGAGCCAAGGGTATGAATCCGATGTGCGCTTGGTGGTCACAGTGATAAACAGCACTTTCTTTGAGGTGAGTAGCTCCAGTGTGAATGGGTAAATGGCTTATGTTAATGTACACTGCGGTTAAGCCTTATTTGTTGTTTCCTGTTGCATAAACTCTAGATAACCTTCACAAAAGCCAAAACCTCTCCAACGTTCAAATTGTAGCTGCACTAATGTGTACAAACGCAAAAGGTGAACTTGAGAAAAATTTCCACATCCGTTTCTCAATTGAGAGGGGAAGGAAATAGTGTAACTGTTTTACAAATGTAAAGCATAATCTGAAAATAAACTATGCCATCACATAGTTCTGTCACATACAGCATAGCAAGTGATTATTAAAACTGTGTTAGAGTTCAGAATCTCTGTGTGAAACCACAAGTATGTCCTTTATCTTTCTTTTTTTGTTTTTAAGCGATGTATTGTAATATACTATTTTTAACATTGATGCCCTTTATATTTAAACTTAACCCAGCTTGTAAATCTGTGTAGCAAGGTCCAAAACCAACAGAAGCTGCTGTAAAGCCCAGCTTTATATTGGACAGATCAGTCCTTGTTGTGAAGGCCGGGACCCAACATGTTAAAAACCTATCTGAGCCTGTCAAGTTACTGTTCACACATCAGAATCAGGTAAAGCAGCAAAAACAATCCATTACTTAAGTGCACTTTTGTGATAACACTCAAGTAAAGGTAAACCTAACATCATTCATTATGATTGCATAATTATACTTTCAGAACCCGAAGGGCGTCTGTGTTTTTTGGAAAGATTCAGATGTTGATGAAGAAGCAGGTGAGCACCTATGTATCCCTACTGCAGGGGTGTCCAAACCTTTTTAATTGAGGGCCACATATTGAAGTGTATATGGAGGGATAAGGCCACAGATTGGTGGTCAGTGCAGTGAAAATTTCCACCAAGTGTGAAAAGCAGCGTTTTAAACCATGCCCCACACCTTGATTTAGGATTGGGACCTTAAAACCAGCTCTTTCTCACAATAAAATGTTATAGTTATGAAAACCTGTAGTAAAACGTGTCCATTTCTGGCGATATGTGCCAATTTAGCAAGAAGCCTGATGGCCACCAAAAATTGGTCTGAGGGGCGCATTTGGACACACCTTGGGCACCCCTGCCCTATAGTATTACTTATTATGAATAGCTCCTAATACATGGTGGTAATATAATATATTATATTAAACTTATTATTATTCAAGGCGCATTGAGTTGCCTTGTGTACGAAATGCGCGGTATAAATAAAGTTGCCTTGCCATTATGTGTAGGTAACTGGAGCACAGATGGGTGTAACACTGACTACAACGGAACAGACACAATCTGTAGCTGCAACCATCTGAGCTTTTTTGCAGTGCTTGTGGTGAGTATATACCCACAGACAGAGATAAAACATACAGTAGATACAGTAGAACATTTGCCTGATCGAGAATGCAGTATTATTCATAACACATAGGCCTATACTATATGTCACACATTTGCACCTACACTAGATGAAAGGTTATGTTTTAGACCTGGTTTTGCAATGTTATTTGTGATGTGTAATGTTTACAGATATGTGACCAGTCACTAGAATCAGGGACACAAGTCGGTTCTGGGGCATTATGAGATGTCCACAGATTATTAAAGTGTAGTCTCCAAGCTTTCCAACGATGTGTAACGCATGGACATCTGATAATATTTTTGGGCCATTCTCACCTCTCTGCTGTTGGGCGTGACAAAGGGGATCATTTACAGCTCATTTGTCAAACTCCCCCCTAAAGCAGTAAAGCACAGGGAGGGAGCAAAAAGGTTATTCCTTCCTCAACAAACCATTGTTTACCAGTTTCATTATGTGTATCTGTTTTATTTTTGGTCTCATTTATTGATCTAGTTTTTTGCTAATGATAAATAATAGGCAATAAACTATGGAAAATGAAAAATATTATATCAATCAATAAAGCAAATCACTCAAACATTGCTTAGAGAGCGCTTTTAATACCAGAATGATAAGATAAGTTTACAATATATTTACAAAAACCAGAAAAGAGATCGGGTGTGTGGGTATTTTAATGCTCTGATTCATGAAACCTCACACAGTAGACTGTTTCTACACATCCCCCCAAAAAATTTATAATTTACACATAATATGAATACTTTTTTTTGTGTGCAACATCTATGGTTTCGGGTAACACCACATGTGGCGTTTAGGCCAGTGCTCCTCAACACTATGGGAGTGAATGTAACTTTGAGTTACAACTTTACTTTAAGCCCTGGAAAAATGCCAATTGAGTGAATATGAATCAATATTTCAGTAATAAAGGATCAATACCTAATATTTACTACATTTACTACGTCACATTTGCTGCATGAGATTTGTACTGTCGCCTGAATGGAGGTTGATTTTTATTCTTTCAAGTTTTTATTATTCAATGCTTTAACCTGATCCCATTGTGTTTACGTTTCACTGCACAAACCCAGTAACTGTACCTGACCATAAAACCGAAAAAATATGAAGCGGATTTTTCTCAAATAAGAAGTGGCTGAAAGCGAGGGATGCGCTGACTACATTTATGGAGTAGTTTAAGTTTGTGGAGATCTTGATTTTGTGTAAATAGCAGGTTAATTCTTCGTGACTACATGACTGACTCAAACAGCGGCCACCAGCGATAAAAAAAACACAAAAAAAACTTTCACTCACCCGTCTGAAGTAACCTTTGCATGCCTTCTGCTCAGCAAACTCGTGGTAAATCCAGTTTCCAGCATAAGTAGCGGTGGCCTCCGTGAGACACGGGGGAAGCATGAAGCCGGTGTTCTAGATTTCTGGCTATGACGTAGTTCCTCTCCATGGCTCGTCCAATCAGAGAACGCTTATGCTAACAGGGCTAGCTTTCGAAATAGCACCGCTGCATTTATTGTATTATTTCTATTGCTCTCGGTATATTTCCTTTCGGTAAATCATTCCCCTGTGCGGCGGACATGTTCACTTTTTGGCCTGACCTCTGTGGCGTGAAATATCTCCTGATATTCAGTACATTATGAAAAACAAACGGACTACAAGTCTAAAGGCCAGAACATTTTTTTGTTTTTGAGGACATTTTTGGTCTTGTACAGAGTCCATGGACCCAGTGACTGATATTAATGATCATTTTTGTAATTGATACTCTTTCTTTTGAGCTACGACTTGTGAAAGTGTAATGTTGTCAATAGGACCGGTCCGGTGACATCATCACATTCTAGAACCTGCAACCCAGCAATTGGGAAATAAGATTTTCAAAAGCAATATAGATTTACCACCTTAAGTGGTGTTTTTTTGTAAATCTAACAGACATTTGCAATGCAATGCATCTGCAAGTTCTAACTTAAATGCATAAAGGTAAACATGACATTTCTAATATTCTCATTAACCCCCTGTCCCTTTTAGATTAATCTTAAACGGTGCTCAGCATCATAACCCACTAATTACAATATTACAATAAATAACAAGGTCTCCAATATAGAAAATGATGTATAGTAATTTGTGTTATTGAATGGCCTTTCTTCTATCTTTGTTCTTGAAACAGAACCCAGGAATAAAAGTGGATGAGAAAAATGCTCTGAACCTCACCTACATTAGTTACGTTGGATCAGCGTTCTCTGTTTTCTTCACTCTCATCAGTTTCATCCTTTACATTTGTCTACAGTAAGTAAATTATTTCTATCCAAAAAATAAAAAGACATGTTTGTAAAATGACAACAAGTGCAACCACTTCCTCAGCAGATATATGTAACAATTGAGGAAGTGGTTACATTTCACAATATTATTTACGTTTGGATTTGGAGTGACGCTTTTATTACTAATAATTATCTTCTAGTCAGCGGCGTCCAGAGAAGGCCCATGGCATTCACATTCAGCTGGCGGGAGCCATGTTGTGCCTTCATCTGACCTTCTTGCTGTGCAGCTTGTTGCTTTGGTATCACCCAGAGATCGCTGACGGTGCTCTGTGCAAACCCTTGGGGCTCATTCTGCACTGGTCACTGCTGGCCACTTTCAGCTGGATGGCCTTGGAAGGATTTCACCTGTACCTGCTTTTGGTCAGGGTCTTTAATATCTATGTCAGGAGATATGTGCTCAAGATCAGCCTGTTTGGATGGGGTAGGTGGAAAGAATTAAGTTTGTAAAGTTGTTTCATAATTTACAGTGGTCGCTCAAAAGTATTTATTTTTGGTGCTTGCACAAATATGAATGTATACGGCAGCAAGTAACCACAGGAAAAAAAGTTATACTTTATTAATCACTGTAGGGAAATGTGTTCTCTGCATTTAACCCATCCTCAATGCTTCTGTGACAACCTGTAGATATATGATGAGCATTCGACACTTGCACATGTCACTTAAAAAAAACAACCTAAAAAAATAAATAAATGAAAATACACACTTCAGTCATGTTTTCAAAATATTACTGTATGTAGAAAATTGTTCATGGTTTACTGCAGCTTCTGTCTCGTGAACATGTAGGATGCATTTATTTATTAGGACTATCAAAAATATGTCATGGCGCAGGAAGTATTTTATTTATGTTAACTATCAACAAGCCCTAGTTTTATGACCGTAATAAATTTAAAAAAATAGTGACATACAACATGTGTTTGTATTGCCCAGTGTAATAGAATAATATTTTCAACAGGTTTCCCTACGCTGGTTGTAGCTGTTTGTGGAATAGCTGACATTTATGGGAAATACACACTGCACATCACAGATGCCAACAACCAGACTTCAACAGGGCAGATGTACGCATAGTACCAAGTCACACAATGATGGACAATACTTGCAATCAATCTAATTTTCCCTCTCCTTGACTAGATGCTGGATACAAAACAACCTGCCACACAGCCTCACAGCGAACTACGTCACAAGCGTAGCCTACCCCTGTCTGGTCATCTTATACAATGGCACCATGTTGGGAATGGTAGTTTGTCAGCTGTGCCGTCTACGGAGAGCTGACTATGGCTTGGAGGGCAGTGGTAGCTGGAAGATGCTGCATAAGGAGCGATTAAGCAGGTTGTGGAAGGACTCAGTGACCGTGCTGGGCCTCAGCTGTGTGTTGGGGTTACCGTGGGCACTGGCTGGCTTAACATACATAAGATACATCTCCACTGAAGGAATTTACGTTTTCACTGTTTTCAATGCACTACAAGGTCAGTATGTCATGACACACATTATTTTCTTGTTTGGAGTGTTTGACAGCATTTTCTCTTTTACAGGATTCCTCATGTTCCTGTGGTGTCTCGCTGTGAGGTCCAAGTCTAAATCTGAGATAAATTCTTCGGTCAGAGACCAATCTTCACAAAAAATGATTGACACCAGTCTATGATTACTTTAAATATTTATATACCCTATAGGTATTTTATTTACTGGCCATTGTGACTCCAATTGCTCTGACATCAAATTTGTGTAGCGCTTCTTTGGACACTCAAAGACACTTTACATGGGGATTAAACAAAACAAAAAAGGGGTTTAAGGAAATGCTAGTTTGAACAGTTGAGTACTGATTTGAAGTTTGGTAGTGAGTCAGAGTTTCTAATGGGCGGTGGGAGTGAGTTCCAAAGGGTGGGGGCGTGAACCTGGCCCCCCATCATACTCAAAATGTTATAAAAAATATGTCAATCGTTTGTGCTGTAAACATTTTTGTTTGTGCTGTTATCGTTTTTGAGATATTGAGGATTCTTTTATAGGTCAATCTGAGGTCACCCAGCCCCTCATTTTGCTAAAAAAAAATCCTCCAAAACGAACGAAAATGGTGTCATTCGTTTGTGCTGCGTTTGTGCTGTAAAAATTTACGTTTGTGCTGTTATCGTTTTTAAGATATTAATAATTGCATTTTTGGACGATGACGCCATCATACTCTTTCGAAAATGCACAGAACTGACTCAGAATGGTGTCTATCCTTGTTTACGTTGAAAGTTAACATTAACCAGTGGCGGCTGGTGATGTGAAAACCAGGGGGGGGCTGTTGCTTCTACCTACCTACAATTATATTTTAAAAGATACTTATAAACATTGTTTTTAACTTCAAAAAGAAAGTTATCTTTGGGGCATTTAATATTATTATTTTATGCAGAATATAATCAAAACTAAACTGTTTTGATTAACTAAAGTTTTATTAAACTACAAAATAAAGAAGCATGGAATGAATTTATGCTTTTGGAAAATCTTGTGTAAAGATAGTCACTATACATATTTTTGTTTTGCACCACTGAATGTGGGGCGACAGTGGTCGTCTCATGATCGGAAGGTCGGGGGTTCGAATCCCGCCTCCTGAAGGTGCACATTGTCGTTGTGTCCTTGGGCAAGACACTTCACCCTCCTTGCCTCCAGTGTCTGGGTACACTGGTGTATGAATGAGAGAGACTAACAGGCCCGTTTGGAACTATGAGGCCGTCCTTCCGTGGACCCACCACCTGCAGGAGGAGCCATAGGGGACTGGTGCTATGTGACTTGGGCAGCTCCAACAGCTGCCCCCACGACCCGGCAACGGACAAGTGGGAGAAAATGGATGGATGGATGGACCACTGACTTGTGTTTTGTACCAACAGAACAAAGGCAGGAGGTGTTTCCTCTTTGATTTCATGTACAGTATTAGTCCCAGACCTGCTATGGTTCCATTATGAGCCTCAGAGCCACAGGTTTAACCCTGTATAAACTGTCAGACAAATGATTACAAAAGCTTTACACTGATATTGGCATGTTATGCTGGAGAGAGGACGGCCAGCATCACAACACTTTTTGTTTCGTGTTAATTGGTGAAATATTTGCGGAGATATTCACATTTTCGGGTTGCAACTGCCCTGCAGCAGGTTTATGGAGCTTATTTACGTTCGACGCATTTACGTGAAAACACGCGATGTCCGTAGTTTGATTTGATCAAAAGGTTTTACTCAAAAACAATCAGAAAAGAGTTGTTTGGCTCTTTCCATTACTTAGTTTTATTGAGAAGTCAAGTGTGAGAGGAGAGCGGCCAGTTCCTTCCATAGACTGTAAGCGCAGCAGTGAGGGGAGGAGAGACAGACCCAGTACCAACCAATTGGGACGTGGAGAACAAGCATTTTGTGGAGTGTCCCCACCAACATTGACACCAAACCTACGCCCTTGTCAGAAATAACTGTGTGACTTACGTGTTTAGATGAGAGTCCTCCTCCGTAGCACCTGGAGCTCCACCTCTGTTTCACTCAATGAATGAATGAGTGAGTTCCCCTCTTTTCACGGTCCTCAATCTTCTCTCCATCAAATGTCCACGTCCTGGGACATAACTGTCCAAGTCAGCGAGGGTTGTCCCAAAGTGTGAAATAAACAAGCAGTAGCTAAAGCAGACGAGCTAGTTAGCATCGTAATGCTACCTCCGGTAAAGTCCGTTTAGACGTCACTTCTGACTGAAGAAAGTTGTCAAAGTCCATAAGTTGGACAAAATCCTTTCACCTCCTCTCAGGAAACAACACAAAGATTCTCCCGTCTCTCAAATTAGAAGTTTTTTCTCCGACCGTGAGCTCAGAGCTGCTCCAAAAAACAAGCTACTCGCGTTTGTTTACAGTAGAGGCTTCCTCGGTTTTCACATGTTAAATCTTCGCTTAACATTGCGCGTCTCAGATTGGTTGAATTAATGATATGTAGTGACGTTTTTAGACCCTATCAGAGCGCCATTGGGTAGATTGCGGGGGCGCTGATCCTCGCCGCCCCAGGCATTAAACTACACATTTATGATGCTGTTACGACACACGATGAAGCTGTAATTTGAAAACGAGATTTGTATGTGAGCTTTGTTCATAAACAAGTGATATAGTCAAAGCATTTGCCATTATTTAATTAGCACTACAACACAGCATGCTTTACTTTTGATATACTAATTAAGCAACTGCATTCTAACTTAAAATACTTAATTATTTAGGTATATTTCTCTTTTAACTGTACCCTTATGGACCTTGGCATATTCTGAAGATCATCAACGTAAGTAATTCAATTGTATGTATAAACAATTTTGCTAGCTTGTTGTTCTGAGTCAGTTCTGGGCATTTTCGAAAGAGTATGATGACGTTATCGTCCAAAAATGCAATTATTCATATCTGAAAAACGATAACAGCACAAACGTATTTTTTTTACAGCACAAACGAATGACACCATTTTCGTTTGTTTTGGAGCATTTTTTTTTTTTAGCAAAATGAGGGGCTGGGTGACCTATAAAAGAATCCTCAATATCTCAAAAACGATAACAGCACAAACAAAAATGTTTACAGCACAAACGATTGACATATTTTTTATAACATTTTGAGTATGATGGGGGGCCAGGTTCACGCTAATGGAGACTGGGAGGGACTAATCAGCGAGTGGGGGGCGGGATTTACAATTTGAATTCTGCCTGGTGACACAAGATTCAAGTACCCCAGCTTTGCTCCTGCCCCCCCCCCCGCTGGGTCCGGTGACGTCACAAAAGTGAATTACTTTATCTGCTCTTCATGCATCTCCATTACATATTATTATTACATTATTGAATTATATAATTATTGTTTCATATAATCAATAATTGTGTTTATTTTACGAGCTTTGTTCTTAAACAGATCATCAGCTCCAAATGTCGGTATAAGAGAAGATGATTTTTTTTTTTTATGGTATAATGCATTATATTTTGTTTGTATCAAAATCATTTGTTTTAGAGGTTCTGGTCATTGCTTGTGTCATTGCGTGAGTTTCGATACTAACTGTATTATGGAGTGGAATAGTACTGAGAAATAAAGGCGGAGTGAGCGCTCTCGCAGCCTTCCCCAATCCCCATCACTGCACGGCTCTCTGCCAGACACAGAACTCAGACTCAGACAGCGCGCACCATGGATCAAAACACAACCATCCTCCGTGTCAAAAGAAAACGGGGAACTGACCCGGCAGATGCGCTACTGTTGGCCTGCAAGCGTATCCGTCCGGAGGCTTCTGCAAGCGCCAGTGAAACGGCACCAGAGCCCCGAGAGGAGGAGGAGGTAGAAAACTCCGTGTTCAAACTCGTGGCGACTGTAGCGACGCAGGTAAGAGGCCGCGTTAGCATCAACGTTGATGATGGCTAATGTCAACAGAGATTACACTGCTGTAAATCGGACAATGTTCACAGCTAGCAGTGTTCTCGCTGTCAATTTACACTTAAGTTATTACGTTTGCCATGTAATTTCCACCTGAGAATAGCTAAAACGCGATTACCACATGCTAACTGTTGTTAGCAATGTAGCTTGCGATGAGCATTGGCCAACATCAGTCTGGAATGTAGTCAAGTTATTGTTAGCTTAGCTTGTTATACTTGTTGTGAACGTTAACATTTGTAGATCTTCGCTCCTAAAACGGTGTTGTTTCATTATTTGATATGAATTTATTTATGCCAATAAAAGAAATGCACATCAACTTAAATGTATTAATATTTTTTTGATAATTGGGACTAGGACGCGTACAGATCAGTGTTGTCATTTGTTCTATTCTATGACTGAAACATGTTCAATTAATTCAACAATAATGGTAATCTGATTGTTAAAATGTATTCTTTGAATTTATTAATTTCTGTTTTTCTGATAATCTTGAAGGGGTGTTTTTTCATCTCAAGCCCATGTTTTCAAACTTTAATAATATTGCAACTAATGTCTTGTTTTGACAGGATGCTCCGGTTCAAACACAGGTGCGACAAGCCTTGGCCCGGCCCCGTGTGGCCCATGCTCTTCGCCCCTCCGCTGCCAGCTCTCAGCGCATCATTGGGGATCTCCGCAGCACTAAGTGGAGCACCAGACGTGAGGAACGGTATAGGCTGATCTCCAGCCACCGCGCGGCACTTTCAAGCCCAGCTGAGCAGCAAAACCCACCCGCAGATATTTCTCAAAATGTAGAGGACGGCGTCAAAAAACAGGACAAGCGTTGGGCGATTGGCGAAATACAGGTTGTTGATTTAGAACACGAAGATTCACAAGATCAAGGGAAGTCTGCAAAGGTTTGTGGTTTTCAATTTTTACATGCATTAAGGAACCAAATTTAGAATAAAACAAATTGATTAAATATGTTTTAGTCATAGTTAATCTCCATTGTGTCTGCTTTTCTGGTTTAACAGACGGTGGTGGACCCTGAAGTGATCTTATGTAACAACACCAAGATGCTCCGTGAGCAGATGTGCGTTTCTGCGGACGGTCTCGGTGAAGAACATCGGGAGCCTGAAGACGACTATGTCTACGATCTGTACTACCAGGAAACTGCCACACCAGGCTGGATTCAGGACATCCTGTCTGTCAGGGCCTATGCTGACGAGGGAGAACTGGTGTGTGTGGATGGATTGGCAGACAGATGAATGAGATGAATGAGGCTCAAGTCCGAGTGAGTGGATGATTCCTGCTGTTGTAGAGCACATCATTTTAGAGCAGACTGACTGTAATCTTTGTCCTGAATACTCGCACCAATACCTTATCAGTCACAGCTGAGCCTGGTTTGAAACTCTCATTGATAATTCAAAAACGTAGATAATCATTTCCTTATTCCGCTATATGTTTACAGTCATAGAAGTTATCCATCCAGTCCCAGATACATAGATTCACACGTACCCAACAATTTAGTGCAATGTAAAATCTAATTAAAATAAAGTTGATTAAATAGAGTCCAGAGAAGATGTGAGAAATGTATATATATTTTTTTGTAATGTTATACTACTGCTACTATTGCTGTTGTTTTCTAGGTACCTGATCTTGTCGTCCATGAAGAAGAGGTGTATGAAGACGAAGATGATGAGAACGAAGAAGGCAACTGGAGGAATGACTATCCTGATGAAGAGAGTGATGAAGATAGTGACAGGGAGGAGCGCTATGGAGGTTAAAGCATCCCTCGTGTCTGTTTGTTTGTGCTGTCCTGTGCAATAGTGACTTATTTATGCATTTTATTCATGCAGTTTCAACAAAAGTCAATATAGGTCGTGTTCTCGTGACGCCACAACATTAAAATTGCATTGGTGGGCAGTTACAATAACTATGGTGGTAACTGATGTCCCTGGGCTGGTCTATGGTTAATATCTGCTATTCCTGGGTCTGTCCACACGAAACTAAACAGTGGCACAAAGCTCAACGTCCTCTGTTTGCACAAATAATGGTTCAATTATTTCCTCATTAAGGTGTCCAAAAGTGGCACAAAAATACAGGTTTCTCTTGTTTATTTTTATTTATTCATTTCCTTGACCAGAATTCACAAATTTAACCCATCTTTAGTCGTGGGTTAAATCAAGAAAATGTTTATAGTGTTTTTCCAATCTCGTAAAACGTTCATTTACTGTTGTAATAATATCTGCACTATCCGGCCTTATTTTCAAATCTCACAGTAAGAGTCGGGACACGCATACAGGCTGAAAATGCTTTTATTTAACTGTGCAAATAATTATGTACTTTTTAATTTAAATAAACTGTTCTGTGTTGCACTTTTAATTACTTGTCGTTCGACTTGTCTGTAGAGTACGAGTTCTGATTTGCGATGACTGACTGCCTTTCAGGTTACTGGGAGGAGGAGCACTCGTACAGCCGCAGGAACTGGCAGCAGTACCAGAGGGAAGTGCTGCATGAGCATGGCCATCATAATGAAGACGACGACGAAGAGGAGGAAAACAAATACAATTCAGATTAAAAAAATTAAGTGTTTTTGTTTTCACAAACTCCAAACCATCTATGAGAGGGAGGACCAATAACGAGAATGGGAAAATAGCATTCTGTTAGTAACATTTGGCTTGTTGCGGTCACTAAAAGCATGTTGATTTGTCCTTCCTCTTGAATCCTGTAGATGTGGAGGAGGTGGGTGCCTGAGACCTTTTATATTGTTGGGTGAATTCTGGTATGGGTGTTTGTATGCGTTAAGAGAAATGTTGCGCAGTAGTGTGATTCGCTTTGATGTTCAAACTTGAGTTGGTGAGGTGTGCTGGGCCGCGTGTGGTTGCACTTTGCAAATTAGGCCGTCTGCATTTTGTTCGTGCATGGCAGAGTGTAAAGCTGTTGTGTGCGGTAGATCTTGCATAATGTAAAGTTGTGATGCGTTTTAAGTAATGATTGTTTCTTTGGATGCTTGAATTATAATTTTTTTTGTATATATGTAAATGTGTATAAAAAGCCTTCAAAATAAAGCACTTCTTGTTTTACTGCATTTTGAGCACAGTTGAATGGATCTTTTGAAAAAACAAAATGCACCGATGAGCTGAAAGCAGCATTTTTTCCTTTTTGTTAAACTTTTATTGCTGTTTTTTCCGGGTGCCGTCCAAACATTTTCTTTAAAGCCTATAAATGATAGAATATTTCATTACCTGCTCCCTGTCTAACTATCGAGTTTAATTGTGGACTAAATCACTGATAAATTGTCACTTGCAATTCCTAAGATACTGTGAAAGGGCAAAGCAATCGATTTGCAGGAAAGCCACCTGCATCTGGGAACATGACATTGTAGGATTCAGGAACCTGAAAACGATAAAAGTACAAAATTGTCATTGCATAAGCTGTTGGTTTATGAGGTAGGCATTCTATGGAAATTGGCAAAATGCAATTAAACATCTGTAAAATAAAAGCAATCCATCATAGAAAGTCTGCCAAAGTCACTTTTGTCAACATTCATTCTCGGTGGTTTGAAGAGAAGATTCATAGCTCATTGTAGACAAACTGCGTAAAAAAGTAAGTGATTTACATTAAAAAAAAATAATCTAAAATGATTTACTTAAAACATTGTTAAAAGCAATTTCTCAATGTATAGGCTAATCTTACACTTGAAATAAAAAAATACATACAATCAAATAATCAATGAAATTCAAAAACAAAGTGATTTGATTGTGCGATTAGTGTGAACCACGTGTAAAAAAAAAAAAAAAAAAGGGCCCAGTTGTCAAATTCCCCAAGAGCGGTTTGAATTCCAGTGTAAATGCAGAAGTGATCCATAACTGTGGCACCGTTGTAAACAAGTGAACTCGAAATGCTTCGGGACATCTAAAATAAATTAAAACAGAAGTCCGTTCTCTTGTAGAGCTTCGTTCAAGCGGCTGGGCAGTGCTAGTCGCTCTTGTCCATCTCTGTCAGTACACAGTAGCAGGTATGCTGTGTAAAGTGCGTCAGTGAACCTGAGAGGATGAAAGGGAGAAATACCTCAAAAATGTACACACATAAACAGTGGGTTTAACACCACAGCTGCACAATAAAAGGTCAGGTCGCTATTTTTTCATCGCTAAAGGGGTCAAACCAAATATGATTTTGTTTAGGCTGTGCAGTAGCAAAATTCAGTCAAAGTGTGCATCTATTTATTAAACATATGAAAATGTAAGAAACGACAGCCGTAGACTGATTTCTAGATTGTGACATATTAAAGTCTTCCAATAATCTCTTTGAAAATGGTTTGGTTTCCCTCTGTCTGAAACAAAACAGACGTATTTCTATGTGCAATAGAGGCCCTCAAAATTAATTTTATTTAAAAAAAATATAGATAGATAGATCGCAACAGCAGTCATTTTTGACATAGATTATGCCTTTTTAACTGATCACATAGAACAAAGTGTGCGTGTACTACTCACGCAGCAGCTTGGTGATGACAGGAGGCCTCTTGGACTCTGGCAGATACACTCCAAGGAAATAGACGGGCACTCCTGACAGAGCGATGGCAATGCCAATCAGAGAGTTCAGAGTGTCACTGTACAGCGGCACTGCCACCAGGAACACTGTGCAAAGGCAGTACACCACCGGGTACAGCAACGTCAACTGGAAAATAGAGAAAGATACATATCAATACAATGTAACGGACAAATCGGTGGCTCCAGAAAGCATACAGACTCTTGAATTATGATTATTTAATTGCATTTCAGTCTAAACATTACAATAGTTGAAATAGGTGAAAATTGTACACTAGGATCTTAAACAAATGTATACATGGAAAACAGAAATGTTGAAGGTTTTATGAAAATATTTAAAACATTTTATATCGACATAGCAACTGTTCAGACCGTATACAACAATTGTAGACCCAATAACCATAAAGAATTCTGCCAAATTATATAGATTACAGAGGAATTACAGAATGGTATGAATACTTTCTGATGCGGCTGTACATTTAAAATCTCTAAAACGGACCTTGAGAGGCCTGTGCCGGTCGGGCTCCTTCTTTCGGAGGTAGATCAGTCCAGCGATAGACAGCCCCATGAAGAACCAGTAACTGAAGCTGTAGTAGTTGATGAGCTGGAAGACGTCCTCCACAGTGAGATAGATGAGAGCCATGACGCACTGAGGAACACACAAAACAAAGACTTCTAGAATGTGTTTTTAGCAGACATCATCATGAAATACAGTTCTAATACAGAAATACAGTTCAGTAGTAGCAACAGTGATTATAGCATTTGTCCACATAAGGTTGGCACTTTGATCCCAGCTACAATTGTGCCTACTGTTGCTGTGTCCTTGGTTAAGACGTGCCACTCACCTTTCCTATGAAAGTATAGCTTGAGTGACTTTCTGGTAGTGCATGTGCAATCACACTTACTTTTGTCAAACTAGCCCAGCCCAGCTTTGGCTATAGACGTTACTTGACCACCACAGATTATAAAAGAGTTACTAAATAATGGATGAAAGTTAAGCAACGGAAACATTTTGCAAAAGGGAAACACAAATAGTGAAATATTAGCAAACTGCAGAGCTATGGGAACATACAGGGCTACTGAGAGACAAGATTGCCCCAATAACGTTGTGTTTGTTTTTCCTGTGCTTATTTCCCATTTATTAATATTAATCAGCTGATGCACCCTTAGCACCCTGGGTTCCCACTGTCTTAAAGACCCTATGAAAATGGGAGTGCAAAAATTTGAAACTTTTAGTTGTATCTATACTCATTCCTAACACATTTCCAACATCCGAATTTTGCACAAGGATGCGTAACCAAGCTTACAAGCACCTAAAAGGCAGGTTTGTGTAGGAAAATATACACTGCCCCACCAAAAAAAGGTCACAAGCGCTAATATTTAAGTGGACTGGACTTACCGAATTATATCTCACACGTTTTTTGTAGTTTGGCTGGGGGTGCGACTTATCAAAATATATAATTTCACATGTTTGTTATTTTCACACTGATAGCCAATAGAGGGCGCTCTAGGCGTGTGTACCAGTATCTGCCACTCCGGTACCACTGAAGATTTAAATAACGGTAATCAAGCAGCAGAAAGGAGGTTTGGAGTGAGCAAGAAACTTGAAAAGCGGAGGTTACTCTTACTGCAATGAAGAAAACAAGAAAAGCTAAGGGCTAAAAGCTAGAGGAAATACGGTTTATATAAATAAAGATCTTCTTCTTCTTCTTCTTCTTCTAGTTGGCTTGATTACACATTTGAGATCTTGTATTGATGATAAGGGAGTGTGACCACTGTGCAAAGCCTTTCACAATGTGAGCCTGATAAATCCTGGAAGATCTTGGAATATGCTGTAGCATCAGGGAAGCGGAAATGTATTGATGTGGAATAACCTGATCATTTAGGATGTTCAGATAGTCAGCTGATCTCATTCTTTGGGACCATATTTTTGCTGAAATATAACAGTTCAATCCAGGCAACATGTGTATATGAAAATGTACCCAAATTTGAGTGTACCAAATCTAATATATAGTGAGTGAGTGGGAGGCTGCGCGAAAATAGTGTTGGTACATACATTAAAGATAAGAGCAGGGATGGGAGTGAACCTCTGTATGTGGATCATGGACAGGGCGTCGGGGAGGTGTCCTTCACGAGAGCCCACGAAGAACAACCTAGACATAGCAAACCAAATGCCTTACTTTTTCGACCTAGACCTCTAAACATTTAAAAAAGATTTGTTGTCAGTTCTACCTGGATGCAGCTATAATTGAAGCGTTGAGGCCTCCGTAGCAGGACAGCGCCACAGCTATGGGGATGATCCAGCTCATGACCCCCAGCGTGTGATCTGCAAACGTCTTAATGGCAAACAGGAGCAAGTTACTATGCTTTATTATTATTTTTATGTCAGCTCATATGTTGTAAGCATACTCACCACTGCCACTGCGTCACTGGCGAGTATTGCACTAATGTCCAGAACAGCATAGTAAGCGATGTTAGTGAGGATGTAGATAATGGTCACAATGGGCATGGAAATGGCAATGGACAGAGGTAAGTTTCTGCAAAAAAAAAACAACAACGCAGAAGAGTGAGGATTGAACAAGCTCAAGACATTGCAGGTGATACATCTCAGGCTAGTAGTGATGCGTGGGCTGCCTCAGGTGATTCTCAGGCACCTCTTCAGTTTGAACACGGATTTACAGACAATTTTATTCGGAGTTTCAAAACGCTTTAGTCACGGTTAAGTCCTACACCGATCAAAACATTTTCTATATACGCCGTATTTTCCGGACCAAGTCACCCATTTTTTTTTTTTTTTTTTTCATAGTTTGGCTTATACTCCGTAGCGACTTATGTGATTTTTTCATTCATTTTAAATTCAAATATATAATTACAAATGCCGCTAGAGGGCACTGCAGGCTTGGCATTATCTTATATATGCCACTGAGAAACACTGAACACAAATGCCACTAAAAAAAGAAAAATCATATTCTGCAAGTAGTGAAATATGCAGCCGAAAACGGTAGTCGAGCTGCAGAAAGAAAGTTTGGCGTGAGGGACTGGCGAAAAGCGGAGGTTACCCTTCCCGCAATGAAGAAAGCAAGAAAAGCTAATCTCAGGCTAAAAGCTAGATGGCCACAGCTAGAGGAACGAGTTCACAAATGAGAGCTTGAGCAACGTGCTGCCGGGAGAGGCTATTCAACAATGCAGTTACGCCTCCATTCCCAGGTATTTGCCAAGGCGATTGTTCAGAAGTGACACCGAAGATGAAAATGTAAATGGATCTAGTGATTTGGAGTGAGATCGAGAGTTTGGTATGTTCTTTTTTGCTATAGTTATCTGAACTGTTTATGTGACGTTAACATACCAGACACATATTTAATTTGTTGTTTTTTTATTTTTTTTATTTGAACAGGGACAGTGTACAATATACATTAGCCTCAGAAAGGAGAGATGCGTTGTACCAGGTTATAGCACTTTATGCTTCATGTAGCTAACCATCAATGTGTTACGTTAGCATACTGTACGCCTATTCAGCCTGATGTTTCTTTTCTTCATTAGGCAATTTTTGGTTGGTGCGTCTTATGCTCTGGAGCGACTTTAAGTCCGGAAAATACGGTACACAATAGACCGTTTCTCCCAAATCTGAATCTACAACAACATTTCAGAGTGTCCTTTTATTGTATACAGCCAAAGGCACACCTGTGCAATATTCATGCGCTCTGATCAGCATCATGATATGCCACACCAGAGAGCCGGGATGGATTCTCTTGACAAAGAAATGCTCACTCAGATTTTGGCAGATTTGTGAACAGTATTTGGGAGAAATTGATCTATTTAGAACAAGTGTTATGTCTTTGAGGTTACCCCATAAAAAATGAAAGTATTTTTGTTGAGTGTATTGTAGACTAGATTTAGTACCGATATACCTTATTCAATCCAACTTTACACCTGGTGCAGTCCTTTAAGTGTTGAACCAGTGATACTCAGAAGGTCATTGCAAATGGCCATTTTGAGAAATATTGATTTAGGCTACTATTTCAGGAAGGAAGATATGTTCCAAACTGCTGTCAATATGTAGGCCAAATGGTGGGTCGGGAGAAAAATGTGGATCACAGGACCATTTACAAAGGCTCATTGAGAAATATGACTGTTAACACAGACGGGGGGGGGGGGGGGGGAAATATATAGCTCTTCTCTGGAAAAGCTTATATATCAACAGTTGTACCTATAGCACTTTTTGGGTGGTATGGTTCCTGCATCGAGGGCTTGGAACCAGCCTTGTAAGTGGCATTTGGGGCGAAAATGAGTTCTATATATTAAATTAAAGATCTTGATGAGCTCTATCTAGTTGTGCCAAAAGGATGTATCAGAAATCAACCTGTATTGAATAAAGCAACAAAACAACAAAGACCCAACACAAAAGTTTGAGTATTGTTTGGAGCCAGAAGGGAGTATGTCCACTTACGCCCTTCTGGATCTGAACAATACAAGAGCCTACAGTATTTTTCAGCGCCAGAAGGGGCGCAAGTGGGTGGTTTTAGCCTTGTTAGCCTAGCATAGCATGCTAATACTTTTGTCTTGGTCTAATCTGGCAGTAGCGAGTGTGAAGAGAACAGAGCGAGTGTGAAATTAAATGTTAAACTGTTTGAAATGAAATACATTAATGTGAACTCATGAATGAGAAATCTAAGTTACCTATGTAATTATAGTTCTACGAAAGGTGTGCGCCGCCCTTAGGCTGCGCTATTGCATATCTCTCGGAAGCGCCAGCTTCCCGCCCTGAGAGGATCAAAGAACTGACCGCTCCAATCATCCTTGGGGGTCCATGACCCTTGTGCCCTATAAAAGGGGGACTCTCCCTTCAATCGTCTCCTTTGAACTCAGCCATCGAAGAGAGGTCGTGCCTGCTGGGCCCGTAGCTAAGGGCGGCGCACACCTTTCGTAGAACTATAGTTACATAGGTAACTTAGATTTCTACGTCAATGGTGTGCTTGCCCTTAGGCTGCGCTATTGCATAAAGCAACGCGCAGCCGTGGCCGACCAATGTACTCCCAGCAGGCATGGACTCGCATGATTGGAGCGGGCCCGGGGCAACGCCATGCGTCCCAGGGAGCGGCTAAACGCTCACTAGGTAGCAGGGGCCCACGGGCAGAGTAAGGGGCAACCAATAGCCGTTAACAACGCCAGCGGTTCTCACCCAGACAAAAAACCAATGGGGGACGTCCGCACTAGCCGCCTCTCCCAAGAGCGCTAGTGCAGACTCCACCCTAGATAACGAGGGTGCCCAAAGCCGCCTCTCCCAAGAGCGCCGGTCACCCGAAGAATAAGAGTGTACGTCCAGTTCGGCCAGGCCGCCTCTCCCAAGAGCGCCTGAAGCACTGAACCAAAACAAAACCAGGTCATCCCTTCCCGGACCCACCCTGGGCTCGGGGGGGGATTCACGACCGTCCACCACCCAAAACAATGTGGGCAACTGAACCCGCAGCAACGTCCTGCAGATAAGACTGCACAAACGTTGAAGAGGACGACCAAGAGGCTGCCATGCAGACCTCCTCAATCAAAGCGCCACGGAGTAGTGCTGTAGAAGCCGCCACTCCACGTGTGGAGTGAGCCCTGACCACTGTCGGCGGAGGGAGTCCTTGTGCCTCATATGCAGTGCGGATGGCAAGGCATATCCAGTGGGCCAAACGTTGAGAGGACAATGGGGCACCCTTGTTCCTTACCCCAAAGCCCACGAACAACTGATCGGAGCGTCTGAAATTGGCAGTCCGTTCAAGATAGTGACGTACCGCCCTGATCGGGCAAAGGCGGTGTCGTCGTTCATCCCCCACCGACGCATGCGGAGGGGGAAAGAAGGGTCTAATTCTGATCACCCTCGACCTGAAGGCGGATGTAATGACCTTCGGCTGAAAAGCCGGGTTGGGCCAGAGTTCCATCAACCCATCACCCTCAGGCAGGGACATGCAGGAGGGGTGCACAGAGAGCGCACAGAGATCACCCATCCTCTTAGCCGACGTAAAGGCTAACAGGATCGCAGTCTTGTAGGACAGACAATCCATCCCTGCCTGGCGAATGGGTTCAAATGGGGGTCCCGAAAGGCCCTCCAGTACAATCTGAAGGTCCCAGTTTGGGACCGGGCGGCGCACGGGCGGTCTAAGCCTACGAACGCCCTGGAGGAACCGCTTCACCAAGGGGTGACTGCGAGCAGTGTGAACTCCGAACCCCACATGCCCGGTAACAATGGCCGCCGCAAAAACCCCTAGGGTCGCAGCGGCCCTCCCTTTCTCCAGTAATCCCTGGAGAAAATTGAGTATGTCCTGTATGGAACAGGATATAGGGTCTAGGTTCCTCTCTGAACACCAGTCAGAGAAAAGGCGCCAACGGACCCTGTACGCTCTGGTTGTAGACGGGGCCCGAGCACCCTGAATTGTGGCAACAACTGAGGGGGGGAGGCCAAAGTTCAGCAACTTCCCCCTTTCAGCCTCCAGACCACCAGCCTGCGTCCCAGTATCGGGCGCGACAGAAGAGCTCCCCCTGCCTGAGTCAAGGCGTCCGGTCTGTCCGGGAGGGGCCACGGATCCCCTTGTGCCATGGACACCACGTCGGGGTACCACCTGGCACTCGAACTGTCTGGGGCTAAGAGCAGGATGAGTGCGCCCTCTGACCTCACTCTGTGGAGCAGAGGCGCAATGAGGCGCAGGGGAGGAAACGCGTAAAGCAGGCCGGACGGCCATGGTCGATGAGCCATGGCATCCACGCCGAGAGGAGGCCCGTCTGTTGACCTGAGCGAGAACCAAAGTGGGCACTGTGCGTTCTCTGCATTGGCGAAAAGGTCGGCCACCGGTCTGCCGAACCGGAGCCACACCTCCGCCGCGACCTCGGGCGCCAGGCCCCATTCGTCCCGTAAGGCGCCCCCTCTGGACATTCTGTCCGCGCCGACATTGCGGGCTCCGGGAATGTGGCGCGCTTTCAGAGAGGCTAGGTGAGTGCTTGCCCAGTTGAGCACCTCCGCTGCCAACCTGTGCAGAGCGGGTGACCTGGTCCCCCCCTGCCTGTTCAGGTAGGCCACCACTGTGGTGTTGTCCGACCGAACCAAGACGTGGTGACCCCATAGATGAGCAGCAAAGTGTAGGAGGACTTTCTGCACCGCTTCCATCTCTAGGAGGTTGATGTGTCTCGGAGGCGGGGGCCAAACACCGCTCGCCGTGAGATGGCCCATTACCCCGCCCCAACCGGTCAGGGAGGCGTCCGTGAACACCTCTGTGTAATGGAGCACGTGGCCCATTGGGACCCCCTGACGGAGGCGCTCCGGGTCCAACCAGAATTCTACGTCGGACCTTGCGGCGGGGGACAACCGTGCCGACCTCACGTCCGTCCCTCTGCGGGACTCGAGGCGTGAAAACCAGCGTTGGAGACCCCTCATGTGCAGCAGCCCCAGTCGAACCACTGGGTGGGCTGACGCCATCATGCCGAGCAGGGAGCGGATTTGTCGCGGTGCAACCCACGGGCCATCCAACACCCGCTGTCCCAGATCCAGAATCACTGACTGCCTTTCCAGGGAGAGGGAGGCCCTCATGTCCCTGGAGTTCAAGCGTAGACCCAAATAGCCCAAATCTTGGGTCGGAGACAGTCGACTTTTCTCCTGATTTACGACCAGTCCCAGCCGAGAAATGTGCCTCAGCACCTCGGCCGTATGGGCTTCGGCGTCTTGTGGGGAGGAGGCCAGAATAAGCCAATCGTCGATATAAGTCAGGATTCTGAGACCTCGACGACGAAGCGGTTCTAGCGCTGCCTCCACACACTTGGAGAAGGTGCGTGGAGCCAGGGAGTAGCCAAATGGGAGGCGGCAATACTCGTAGCATTTGTCCCCGACTGCGAACCGGAGAAACTTCCTGTGCGCTGGGGCAATGGGGATGTGGAAGTATGCGTCCATGAGATCCACTGAAGTCATCCAATCTCCGGGTCTGACGCATTGCAGCAGCTGCTGCACCGTGAGCATGCGGAAAGGCCTCTTCACAATGCAGTGATTGAGAACCCGCAGGTCCAGAATGGGCCGCACACCGCCGCTCTTTTTGGGAACGAGGAAATACGGGGAGTAAAACCCCGTCCTCGCTCTGATTGGGTCCACCTCTGCTATGGCACCGCGCTGTAGTAGAGAAACCACTTCCCTTGTGAGCGCGGCGCTCTCGGCTGAGTTGCGTAACCTCGTCTTGAGGATACCGCGAAAGCCTGGAGGTCTCCGGGAGAATTGTAGGGCGTATCCCCTTCTGAGCATCCTGTCCAACCAGGGAGCTCCGAGAAGCCCTGCGCTTTCCCAGATTTGGTAAAACTCTGTCAAGGGTCGTACCACGACACTGAATAAGAGCGGGGAAACGGGCCCGCCCACCGGCTCCGCTCTCGGCAGTGCGCCGCGGCGTGGGGGGCCCTGCTCGAAAGGGCAGACGCTCCCGGGAGAGAGCAGACTCATCGGTCGAGAGAGGAGTGCGCTCAGATCTACGCCGCTTGGCGGGGATTCCCAGCGGGGGCGATTGAGAGCGTGGGGGGAGTGTACGGGAAGAGGTTCTACCTACTGACCTACACCGTTGCCCCGCGGCTTTTAGAAAAACAGACTGACGAGCTGTAAAAGCATGGGGCAATGAAGTGCTTGACAAACTGTCATAACGCCGTTTCTCTCTCCCACACCTCAGTGGCAGAGAGTTAGAGCGCGGAGCAGGGCACTGAGCAGCGGCAGCAGAGCCAATCACAGGCCTGCTCCTACTCGAGCCACCTTTCTCCCCCACGTCCGCTGTCTTAGAGACAGTCGACCAATCACCGTCGAGGAACCGTACATTAGGTCTGGACCTCGCCGTCATAGCAGCATTAAGCTTACATTGACTCATGTAAGACGGTGCGCTCGCTGTAAACACAGCAGAAGTGTCACGGGGAGTGGCTCGTGCACGCGCTCGAGTGCGAGAGTCAGAGCGTGTTTCGCACACGGACTTGACAGGTAGCAGAGTGGAGTGACAACGAGAGTTCAGCGGAGCCTCCTGAGCCTCGCTGACTTTAACCACTTTCCCACTCCGAGTGGCAATAGGCAAACTCGTAATGCTTTCAGCATGAAAGGAATACGAAGCAGGCTCTTTAGTGGAGTAACGGGCCGAGCGGCCTTTATTCACATTTTTAACCCCCCCTCTTCCTGCTCCTCTCCTGGAGCGGGACGGCGGTCACGTCTCGGGCTGGGATCATCGCTGCGCTGACGATCCGGACCTTGGGGGCGTCGAGGAGCTGCACGCGAAGAGGAGGCGGGGCCACGGCGAGGAGGAGATCTGCCTCGTCCACCTCGATCCAAGCGCCGTCGTGAGGGGCCCTGTTCGCGCTGAGGGCGAAAATGCCGGGCCAACTGCGCTGAAGCTTTGGCGGCGGTCTCCAGGCGATCCACCATAGCCTGAATGCCGGGTCCAAAGAGGGAGGACTGGTCGAGTGGCAGGCTGAGCAGACTGCGTTTGTCAGCCTCCTTTAACGTGGACAACCCCAGCCAAAGATGGCGGCAGCCGACCTGCGCAGCGCACATGGTCCGACCACCGTCGAGGGCAAGGGCTTGCGACATACGAGCGAAGGTCGCCGTGGTGGTTTCAGCTTCCACAATCTCATCATGAGAAAGCTGGTCACGGCCGCGGACCAGTTTGTCCAGAGAGGCGGTGAGCAAAGCCATATTGTTTGCTAGCGCCACGACCTGTGCAGCGTTAGCATAACAGCGGTTAAGGATGGAGGCGGTGAACCTATCCCGCTCTGAGGGAAGGTCCACTCTACCGCCGGGCCAGAGAGAAGAGGACGGGAGCAGGGACATTCTTATCCCGTCCTCGATGGTGGGGACGCCTTTCGGTTGACTCCAACCCTCCACCGTAGCGTACACACCGTACGCGAGGGCCGGTGTACGAGCGGAGTAGGGACGTTCCCAGTCACGCCTGGCGTAGTGGAGGAGCGAGTCCACGCGAGGGGCTACCACCACCGGGCGCTGCCTGTCGCGGGCGTTCCCAAACAGGTCGCGGAACAGGTCCGACGCTGGGGCTGGAGGTTGAGGAGGCATCTTCAGCTCCATTCGGGCCGCAGCAGAAGCGATGAGGCCGGGGAGGCGATCCATGGGATAGCGCTCACGGGGCTGCACATCCTCAGTGAAGATGGAGAGCGCATCTTCATCAAATAGGCGTTGCTCATCATTTTCATCGCCAGCAGCCCAATCCCTTCTAGGAGCGGGCGAAGGCGGCGGGCTCCTCTCCTGCATCGGGGAAGCAGGAGGCGGGCTCCGCTCCCGCACGGGGGGAACTGGAGCCAGGGAGTCACTCGAAGCATCCGAGTCCTGATCGGATATCTCCGGGGAGGCAGGAGCCAGAAAGGCGCTCCCCCGGGAGGAGCGCGAGGCAGGCGGCGCAGTCTTCAGCGGAGTGGCGCCGGCCCAGGCACAAGAAGCAGCGAACGTGCTGATCCTGAGCGAGGAGCGGCGCCGCGCAGGAACCGCACGACCGTAGCTTGACGCCGGAGGGCGACGGGGTTTCAAGCGCTGGAGTGCGGTGAGTCATTTTTCTTCTTCCTTCTGTTCAGATCCAGATCTCAGAGTAAGCTGAGAGAAAAAGGAGACGATTGAAGGGAGAGTCCCCCTTTTATAGGGCACAAGGGTCATGGACCCCCAAGGATGATTGGAGCGGTCAGTTCTTTGATCCTCTCAGGGCGGGAAGCTGGCGCTTCCGAGAGATATGCAATAGCGCAGCCTAAGGGCAAGCACACCATTGACGTAGAATTGAAATTAAACAGTCATTTCATTATTTCAAACTGTTTGAAATTTGTACTATGTATACAGTATTTTAAATAAAATGAAAAGTTATGAAGTTAGAGTGTTTTTAACCAGTGTTTTGACCAATAATTTCTGCATTGATCAGCAGATACGCCCTATTTTTCTTTAGAAGAAATGGAAATGTTTGGTTCCAAAAAGGCGTATTTGATGTTTTTGCCATATTTTCAAGATTTTGCAAGGTTTTAGAATATGTTCATCTTGTTAATATGCCATGATATGTTCCCTTAAGTACTTACTCATAGAAGTATGCATGTGGTTGCAATGTTGTGGTTGAAGGTTAATAAATACAGTTGATTGAAATGTGGTCATACATTTTTTTGGCTCTCCTGTAAAGTTTGTCAAACGACATCACTTGCGCCCCTCTGGTTCCAAGCCCTCATGACACTAAAATATTTTAGCGATATCCCCGGGACATGTTTAGAAATCATTCAAAACCCTTCATGTTGACAAAACATTACACTGCAAAGTAAATTATCATTAGGCAACGCGCACAGTTAAGACAGGAATTTCACAAATGCGTTCACCTACATCAACAAATATTTCCATTTACAACTAAAACTCTGTCCCGATTAAACAGTTCTAATTATCTCAGTTACCTTTCCGGGTTTTTAATCTCCTCAGTGACAAAGTTGAGCGTGTCCCAGCCCGAGTAGGAGAAAAGTGCAGAGTAAAGTGCGAGTGCGATGTCCCCGGGATCAGTGGAAGAGCCCTTGAAGGACGACTCGAGATTTGCCGTGTTACCTAAAGAAAGACAAGCCCTTAATCATTTTTAATTTTAGATCAATATGATATTTAACCGTCTTACCTTGACACAGCTTAACTATTCCAGTAACTATAATGACTATAAGTGCGGCCACCTTGGCGTAAGTGAAAATATCCTGGACTCTTGTTCCCCACTTTACATAGGCCGAGTTGATGAATGTGAGTAAACCTGAGGGGAAGAATAGTGGGTATTAATTTGAACATATAATTTAATAAATAAAGCCATACAGGCCAACAAGGCAAATCATCATGACCATTAAAATGACGAGGATAACAAATATCAGCCAGTTTTTCACCCCTCCAATATACAGGAGCACAACACTCGAACAGCAAAATTATATTAGCTTGCAAAAAATAACATTAATTGTTTGTTACGCTATAGGTCTAGATCAGCGGTGGCCAACTGGTCAGAGGCCAAGGGCCGAAATGTTCAACCTTGATCCTGTGAAGAGCCACAAAGGCACCGACCATTCGCGAAATCCGAGTGTGGTAGTTTAATATGATTAAATGTAATGAAACTGTTATATTTAATCATAATAAACAATAACTTTATGCCTGGCCTTTTTCTTTTCAATAATTGTGGTAGTTTTACTCCTCACCTAGATTGAAATAAATGTATATTAAATAAACTGACATTTTCTGCTATTCTGTTCTGACTGGGACAACATTTGATCTATTTATTAACAATATTATTATTTCGAATAGTTTTTGTTGTTGCTTGTTTTGTTTTTTTCAATGCTGGTGTATATTTGTGTGAGGGGCCCTGCCCACTGAGCCCCCTCCTCTGGTTCGCCCCTGGCCTGTGCGCTCAGTGCCTGCAGCTTGGTCCTGACTGGACTGTGCAGAGAACGCACTCTAGGCTGCACAAAGTTCATAAGCTTTAATCAGGAGCCTCTGGAGGACGTCTGAGATTCTGTTTTATGTTGCATTTGTTACAGTTACAGCATGTGTGACAGAAAAGTCAATGACTTTGCGTATTTCCGCGTTACGATGTCGCGCTTCGCATCATACGCTTCATTAGAGCTCCGCTTTTTTCCATTTACTAATTATGATCTTTTTCTGTGAATATGAGGCCAACTTTCATCAAATAAAGAGTTGGCTAATCAGAAACTTGAAAAGCACGGAAGCTGATCCCAGTGCCACGATCTGCCTGACTGTTGTTTAACCTACATCGCGCTTTGAGCGAGGCTGCTGCACGAGCACCTTTTACACGCCGCCTCGGAAAGAAGAGAGACAGACTCTCGTTCATGCGTAGAGATGGAAAACAGGGTCTGTAGGACTATGGTTGGATTTTTGGTCAAGATTCTTAAAGACTGTTACAGTTTATGGGCAACATGTACCAATTCTTTTGCAAAGAGCCGCATTGTGTTAAAAATATCTAATCATGCAAAGAGCCGCACTCTGATTGGCCAAGGGCCGCATGCGGCCCGAGAGCCGCGGGTTGGCCACTCCTGGTCTAGATCATTTAACTCAATTCAAGTATTATTGACTGGTTGCTTATTTCTTGCTAGAAAAAAGAAGAAAAGGGCATTAACATCTTAACCTGAACCAAGCACATTTTCTCCAGTCCACCTTTACCCTAATCAAAAATGCAAAAAAAAATGTCTAAAGAAAAATTGGTAAAATTGAACAGGAGAAAATGCGCTCGGTTAAGGCGGGGGTTAGGAGGTTAAATAAATATTCCTACTGAATACAGTCAAATCAGATTTTTTGTTTCAGCTCTTTGGCTTTATTTGATGGGGACATTTACGATGAAAAGGACGACGAGCAGGGAAAGACTTTCAGCAAACTGTCGGAGCTGGAACTCGAACCCACGACATCCCGGACAGAGCAGTGTTTTGGGTTCAAATGTGCAGCAGCCTTAAACACTAGACCAGTGGTTGTCAACCTGGGGTCGGGACCCCCACAATGGCTGCAAGATGATTTCAGGGGGTTGCCAGATCACAATGGAAGCAGATTTGCTCTGTAGTTTGAATCGAGAATGTGCGCTGTGGGGGTCGTGAACAACAGTGGATCTTTGGATCTTTCTAATGGGGATTGCGACAAACAGGTGGAGAACCACAGAACTAGACTGCAGTTTTTTGGAGCAAGTTATCATTTTCCAGGTACAGAAAAAGGAACCAGAATGGAAGTATAATCTGTGTTATTCATATCAGCCATTGATGGTCATAATGCTACACCTCAGTGTATACTTACAAATACATGCTGCAGCTATGAGCCTGGACGCTACATATGGAGGCTCACACGTGGCGAAGAGCGGCTGAACCAGGTAGTTTGCAAACGTTATGGCTATGACCGCCTGGCTGGTGGGTTCTATGATCAGCAAAGATGTCCACAGTCTAATAAACGCTATGAAGCCACCAAAGGATTCTAGTATATACGCATATGAGGCCCCGGACTTGGTGATGGTGGTGCCCAGTTCTGCATAACACAGTGCTCCAAACACTGAGAAAATCCCACCGATGGCCCATATGACCAGTGAGAGTCCGTAGGAGGCGCTGTAGATCAACACCCCCTTTGGTGATACGAAGATGCCCGAGCCGATCATGTTTCCAACGATGAGGCTGATTCCGTTGATGAGTGAGATCTCCTTCTTCAGCTGCATGCTCTCCTTTGGAACGGCCCGCTCACAGCTGTTACTGTGGACAGCTTTGGCTTCTTCACAGCTGTTACTGTGGACAGCTTTGGCTTCTTCACAGCTGTCCATGGCGCTGCAGTGGAGTCAGAGCTAATGCACGAGTAATAACTATGGCCCCCCTAGTCATGTCAAGCCACCTCTGGAACAACCTGGAAGATGGGATTTAAAAGGAGATATGAGTGAACAGTAATAGGTAGAAGAAGGCATTAAGGGACTTAAAAAAGAACAATTACATAAGAAAACATGTGATGAGGAAAATGTGAAGTGGTTTCATAAAGATCATCATCACTCAGCTATCTTTATTTTTTGAAAACTGACTGGGCCTGGACATATTTAATTTCATCACCAAAACATTAGAATTGCTTTGCCAACTTTGGCCTCAGAGTGGTCACAAAAGAATGACTGAGGCACGCCTGTCTGAGAGGAAAATTAAAATTCCTTTATCACAGCACGGATAAGCCAACACGTTTCGACAATCAAAACTGAGGTCTTTGTCAAGACATAATGAATTAACCAACACAAGGTAGAATACAATGATAAATATAGATTTACATCATCCTCATACAAACGCCACACCTGGTGTTTGTCAATTCATTAAACCCCTGACATTAAAGTGTCAAAACACATAGGCTTATCCATGCTGCAACAAAGGACATTTCTTAATGACACAGGCAGATTTTATTAGCAAATGAAACATTTTTGTGATTCTACGAAAAATGAAACCGTTTGGAACTAAAATGAAATGTCAGGCTTTTTCCTCGCTCTTGAGTAAAAAGATATTCTTTGACTTAGGAGCAAGCAACAAAAAGCCTCTGAAGAAAAGTGTGAAAAGTCCTCAACTCGGTTAACAGCAATATTTGAAAACCTTAACAACAAAACGGTGTCTGCAGAAAGTAACAAAACAACAAGTGTACACCCTAAACAAAAGGTATATAATTTCAGGGTTAACCTGACACACTGTTCAAACCTGGCCTATCAATTGAGCTGTGTCTAGACCCAAGCTATAGACAGTAGGCCACGGTCGACTCGTGCGCACGTCAAACGATCTGCAATCTGTTCAACTTTGATCTGATAACATACGTATCTTACATCTCTAAAACACAGCTCAGGGAAGTTTGTTTTGTCTTCCTATTTGTCCCTAGTCTAATTTGTCACTGTCATGAAGTACAATATTTGCGTAGACACTGTTGTTTACTGCAGTGTAGAGAGAATGTGTTCCTCTGGCTACAGTCTTAAAAAAAAACGGTCAACTTTCATTACAGCTCAAAAACAGCTCTGTATTTCTTTTTTCTTTTTTTTCTTTTTTTATGAAATGTATGCAGTAATACCGATACAATTAAACTGATGTACATATTACATTTCCAGTGCCTTCAGGTATTACAAAAAAATAGCTGGAGGCCAATATAAATAAATATTTGTTTATATACAAACCAATTCTGCCTGTCAAGTGAACGCCCTTGTAGTTCACCATCTAAGATCAGCTGTTTATTTATTTTATTTTACAGTGTACTTTTTATTTCACCCGTTTACGGTGTGGGGTCAGTTCCGGCGCCAGAGTCTGAAGTTAATTCACAAAACTTTCGGTCAAGTCAGTTTAACGTTTGAGTTCAAGAAATGAGCCTAAAGCGCGTCCCGTGTCGGCGTCTTTCGGCCAGAATAAAGCTACGGCCAAAGCATAACGTCTTACTTCCGCTTTCCTTCAAAATAAAACAAAGACGTTCCCATTGTATCATTAGATTCACAAAAATGTTACGTGAAAATACAATAGAATGGCACTTAATTTATGGATTTAGTTTAAGTGCGAACATGAAAAAAAAAGATAAAGCTTGTTATGTTGTATATATCCAATGCAAGGACAATAAGTGGACGCAACAGACTTACACTGCAGTTAACCCCACTTTACTAATCACATGACTGTATGCCTTTTACAACATTTTCTCATATGATTAAAGCACATTTACAAAGCTAGCAACACCCACATTGTCCTACTTTTAGATAAACTTTAATTACTACATCCGTTTGCCGTGCTTCTTGCCGCCGGCTTTCCGCGGCTTCCCTTTGGACAAAAAACAGGCTTCGCTTTTGTCCTAAATCCAGGTGTCTACCCGTTCATTCGCTAAATTGCTGGAATTGTTTCCTGTCCCGGTGACACGAGGTCGTCATCCCCGGTCTCACCTGTGTCGGTTTCCCCTCTGGCCGCCGGTGTCGGGACGCAGCCAGCCGCACGGTGTCTTTTAAAGTGCATCTGCACCCGATGGACAACTGGCCGCTGCCTCTTCAGCGCTGAGGGAACGTCACGTGATCGCGTCACACCCCATAAAGCCCCCCCTTTGCCTTCCTGTAATGCCATCCACATAAGAACGGATCGTTTACTTACTGAGCTTAATGCGTGTCATTTTTGTTCCATATTAAATAGGTTTATACATTCAGGAGACGCTGAAGAAATAAAACAATATTTCAAAATAAGATATCAATTTGAAACCTTTGTGTTGGAAATATAAGGGGGGTAATTGTGTTGCAAGTTCTTTCATCTAATATTGTTCTTCTAAAATTAAAAGTGACCAAAATTGTCTATAATGTGGCTGAACTTTTTTTTAAGTAACGGATCAATCCGCTCTGAGGGGACTAACATAGGTTTTTACCGATAAAACACATTTCTAATTTCACCTCGCTCCTAAAAAAAAATATTAAACAAATACTGACAGTCCTTTAAGTGTTTGTATTTAGCCTATACCAAAGCAAATGCATCCAAGTGTCCTATATCTATGAGACTCATACATTACATGGCAGTATAGTCTCTTAATAGGTAGCGTTCACGTGACATCACAGCATTCTAAAAAGATCCAATAGTTTAACATTGAGGTGGAGGGCAACTGAAAATTCAATGGCTGTAACCATAGTAACGCTCAAAATGCAGATTTCTAGTCTTAAATCATAATTTCTCTGTAATTCCTGAGGCCAATTCACATGAAACAAAATCTGTCGCAAAGTTCAAAGTCACATCTTCCAGCAGATATGAACATATGTCTAATTATTTCTTCACAAGGGCGTCCAGAAGTGGAGACAATATTCCAAAACATGTGCTTGATGTTGGCCAGTAGAAAGGACTTTCAGCCATAAATTTCACATGTCAGGTTTGTGAATCCAATCACTGTCACATGATGATCAGAGAAAACATTTGGACATTTTCTTTTTGGAAATTTCTTTCAAAAACTGTATCTCTCCCATAGAGTTGTATTGGCACCTGCCCTCCAACTGAAATAGAATTCTATAACGTGAACGCAACCTATTGTCCCCTGCATTTGACCCATATCGTACCACAGGACAAACCTGTCTGGAGAAGCATAGGGTAATTATAGAGCAGCGAGCGCCCACGTGCACATCTCCACTAGGTTGGTCAGGACTACCAGGCTGCACAATGTACATAATTGAGGTTATGGGGGAAAGCTGAGAAAAAAAATTGTCAAATCAATCTTGACCGTCAGTTTGTGAAGTAAAAGTGTAAAAGTGAAACCACTCAATCACTATTCCTCATTAGAGTATACCTATGTTTTAAAAAACATGTTTTTACAAAGGGTGATTAGGTCTGCATCTTCTTTACGTGTGGACTGGTTCAGGCATGAAGCTTCCAATAAATCCTGGTTTGATTCCCCGAAACAAAGTTTGCAGTAAAACATGTGCTTAACATTTAAGTAAGTAAGTGCTTTATTGTCATTGTACAAGTGTACAACGAAATAGTGTTCAGGTGTTAGTCCTGAGCCGCGCTGCCACTGTGGGTCCCGCATAACCTTGGAGGTCGGGGGAACTGTAGCACTTGGAAGAAACCTGGATGGCTGCCCTCTCTCGCTGTCTCCTCTGAAACGGTGCACCGCTTCCTGGGTTTGCCCCTGTTTCAGGGCGTGGTGTCCTGCACTGGTCAGCTCTTCCTCCTGCAGCTCCCTCCACTCCACAACAGTCTTTCACCATCTCCTCGTTTGTCCCTTACTTTTTTCCTGGAACTCCTCTTGTGACGCCTCCTCTGTGCTGCAGCTGTGGGGACTCCTGGTGCCTCTTCAGTGTCTCAGAAGAAGAAATGTGTAGGTCTCAAATGGGTTTAGCTGAAATGCTAGCATTTTGTTTACCTTTAAAAAGCTGCTTTCTTCAGGACCAGTAGTAGTAGTAGTGGCACTGCTATGGAAGTGGCCTTCTATTCAGTCTATGTGACATCTATGACAAAGTATGTCCATACCCCTGACTGTCCTCACACGTCACAGGAGGTGTGTAAAGAACAGTCTCATAATTAGAGCAGAGCTGCCAAGAGCCTGGGCCTCTCGGCTCAACTGCCTGTTAACACCATGTGTCTTAACGGTAGTGAAATACCATAACTGGTGATATGGGTCAAAAACATGCTCTATATCAGTGGTTCTCAAAGTGGAGGTCAGGGGTCGCAAGGCTCCGAGTTGGGTTTCCCAAGACTAATACAATGGAAAAAACATAATGACATATCAACACTGAATTTTGTAAATTTAGGCACAATAACAAACTATAATATATATTTAAAAAGCAGATTTGCTGCTTGATATTTTATAAGTGTGAGTAATTTTTTTTACACTGGGGGTCACAAATTGTTTGCATGGTAATTTAGGGCGTCGAGGCCTGAAAACCCCTCGGAAACCCCTGTTCAATGACACATTTAATAATGTCATTGTTATGTTTTTAATAACGCGAATTTATACAGTTTCATTCTGAACAAAAGAAGTAACCTATCTCTAAAACAAACAGCTGTACGACAAAGAAAGTACTTGTGAATGAAGCAAATACAAAATGTAGTCATGTGGAAAGTCTGCAAGTTCACTTCGGCATCGTCCTATTCATCTTACGCAAGCAGAAAATACAGAATTATGTCACTGAGAGTTGCCGTCCTTCATGGAGTCAGTACCAATAGGTAGCGTTCACGTGACATCACAACATTCTAAAGAGCCTATAGTTTAACATTGAGGTGGAGGGCAACTGAAAATTCAATGGCTGTAACCATAGTAACGCTCAAAATGCAGATTTATAGTCTTAAATCATTGCTAATTTCTCTGTAATTCCTGGGCCAATTCACATGAAACAAAAACTGACACAAAGTTCAAAGTCATATCTTTCAGCAGATATGAACATATGTCTAATTATTTCTTCACAAAGGCGTCCAGAGGTGGAGACAATATTCAAAAACATGTGCTTGATGTTGGCCAGTAGAAAGGACTTTCAACCATAAAATTCACATGTCAGGTTTGTGAATCCAATCACTGTCACATGATGATCAGAGAAAACATTTGGACATTCTCTTTTTGGAAATTTCTTTCAAAAACTGTTTCTCTCCCATAGAGTTGTATTGACACCTGCCCTCCAACTGAAATAGAATTCTAATTCGTGAACGCGACCTATTACATTAGGCAATATAATGATAAAATGTCTAGACACATACATATATTAGATTCATTCAATGTAACAAATTAGCCCGTTTTGTTCTATTAATTGTAAAATAAATACGTGCTTTATTGTCATTGTACAAGTGTACAACGAAATCGTGTTCAGGTGTTAGTCCTGAGCTGCTGCGGCAGAGCCGCGCTGCCACTGTGTGTCGACCTGATCCCCATGACCTTGGAGGTCGGGGAAACTGTAGCACTCGGAAGAAACCTGGCTGACTGCCCTCTGTCTCCTCTGATCCTCTAAAACGGTGCACGCTCCCTGTTTCAGAGCGTGGTGTCCTGCACTGGTCAGCTCCTCCTGCAGCTCCCTCCACTCCACAACAGTCTTTCATCATCTGCTCGTTTGTCCCTTACTTTTTCCTGTAGCTCCTCTTGTGACGCCTTCACTGTGCTGCAGCTGTGGGGGCTCCTGGTGCCTCTTCAGTGTTTTAGAAGAAGAAATGTGTGGGTCTCAAATGGGTTTAGCTGATAAGCTAGCATTTTGTTTACCTTTAAAAAGCTGCTTTCTTCAGGACCATTTTGGACTGTCAAAGTAAACAAATCCATCAAACCTCCACACAAACTTGGCAAGTATCCAGAAAAACAATGTAAAACACAAAAACCACAAATGCAGTTTGCAGAAAAAGATGAAATATTAAGTTGTAGCAGGAGAGAGGGAGGTTCCTATTAGCATCTTGATTAAGGGCTTCTTATTATATTGTAGTAAGGAATGTCTCTGCCTGCTGATATTTATTCCTAAAGACTTATTTAAATGAATGTAACACTGTAAGTAGAAGCCGAAGTAATGAGAAAGTAGTTTGTAAGCAGGAAAAGCCCTGAGGAAGAGGAAGCAGGCAGAGATAAGGAGGGTCTACACAGAACACAAAGACAGGGTCAAACCTACTTGTAACCAGGATTTAGAAAACATTTAAACAAAACGAAAATAGCTCCATTTATTAATACTCTATATACACATACTTCTAGAAGCATAAAAAGATCATATATTTACAAAACAGTACATACAAAAGTGCAAATATCACAGTCTCACTTGTGTTTACAACACTCAAAACCATCAGTTACAAAACAGTCAAACGTTCATGCTCACAAGCTGGAATTTTCACAATATTACAGGTTTACTCCTTATCAGACTTGCTAGATAATATAGCCTGAATCTCCCAACTTACTATCAGCATTTGGAACTCTAAAGTGCTACTATACTGGCTAGACAACACATAGAAAAAGCTTATCAAAAGTATAAAACTTCTATTACTTATTGACAATGTTTCCCTGACAAATCTAAGCTTAGCCACATGATCAAACCTTTCAGTAAATATATATATATTTTTGTACATTTACAGATACAGCAAACTTGCATACATTTGCGGGCTCCAGGCCTGCACACAGTTCCTGAGAGAGTCTTTTCTCCACTATCCAAGTGAAGTCCAATTATTAAGACATCAGTAACAATGTGACTACAGTGATTCCAGCACATCTCTATAAAACAGCTTTCTCCTACATGACAGTGAGTACCAAGTAGTTTTTTTTTTTTCGACGACAGCCGAGTTTCTTTCAAGCACTTCAAATACCTTCTCTTATTTTGTGAAGTGTTTTGAGTATAGTCCCTCTAGCTCTTCTCCTGGGTTTGTAGCATGTGTTGCCTGGTAGACCCTGTGCTGCTGCTGCCCAGGGCGGAGCCACCAGCCTGTTTCCTCATCCAGTCCAGCAGATAGAACCGCAGCATCAGGAAGAAACCTGCAAACACAGAGGCATTACTTGGCTGCAACAGTTCACTGCCTTGTCATGTAGTAGGCACAAATTAGAGCTGGACGATATGGCAAAAAAATGAATCACAATATCATATTTTTCTCATATTGATCGATCTCGGTTTTCAATTTGATTTGCTTTTCTTCAGAATAAAAATGAATTCATGTAGCTGATTCAAACCTCAGCTTAAACCCTAACCCTAACCTCAGCTCAGTTTCATATGACGCACACAAATCCTCCAATGTTTCATTCAAACTCCAAAACTAGGTCATGTTTTTGTCAAAGAAATGGCTGTAAACTTGCCAATTATAAAGTCCAGGGACGATTATTGAGAAAACAGAGATTGCGATTTCTATAAAATTCCGTTTGATTGACAAGCCCTAGCACAAATAATACTGCAAAAAATAAATACATTGGAATAGCCTACAACACTCTAAAACTCTGTATGGTTCTACTACCCAAACATTGCGCCGCGTAGGAAGTGCAGTATGTTACTCAAGTCGCACCTTGTATGGAGTTGAGGATGCAGGAGACGAAAAGAACAACGTCGGTGAGCGGCCCGAAGTCCAGGAAGGTGAGACCCCAGGTGGTTCCAAAGAGGCAGCTCAGACCCCAGATACTGAGGAAGGCCACGCGGTTCTGCCTCCACTCGTCCCTGTTGCGGATCTCTCTGTAGACCAGGAAGAGCATCACCAGCCCCGAGGTCACCAGGATGCCCAGCAGCGTCATGTTGGTGACGTAATGTGCCAGCAAAGCCTTTTCGTTATTCTGCATCCAACACCTACACAACAAGAGCAACACGGAAGCTTTAAATATGAACACAGTGATTAAGTCTTCTTCTAGTTTTTCTATCCAGAAAGAAAATCCACGTATCGCCCCGTATTAAGAAATATACGGTGCAGCCTTTTTATTAGTATGAGTGTGAAATTTTAAGAATAAAAAAAAGCATATATTAATATTTGGACATTTTCAGTATCACACTAATGACTAAGAAATAAAAAGAAGGGCATTCATGCAGCCACTGTACATGACTGATTTGCTTACATTTTGTATGGATTTGGATCGTCGCTTTGATGAATCTCTTTCAGGCCGTAAATATCCGGTACAAATGCCAAAACAATGACTGGAACTGCAGGTGCACCTTAACATACAAAAAAGAACACACAATTAGACTTTTTCCCTCCCCTCTTACAATATTTACGCTTTTTTCTCTCATGTTGCTACACCACATTTGTGCTTTGTTAATGTCGAGTCACACCAGCCTTTAGAAACTCACCAAAGCCTGCCAGGTTCCAAATCCATGGCTTCGGGGTGGGACTGAAAACCATTTGGACCAGCCAGAAAGTATGGAAGACCTCGATTCCCATCCACGTTAGGGAGCTGAGCAGGGCGTAGTGCAGGGCTGCTCCCACCCAGCCGCACACGCTCTCGCACACATTGGCCAAAACCCCGGTGAGGAAGAAGAGCAGGTTCAAGAGGGCCAGGGACACGGCCAGGCCCAGGTGGATCGGGACGGACTGCTCTTTTGGGCGACGGCTATGGACAAAATGGAAGAAAATTGGTGTCATGTGAATAGAAATATGAAAAAATTTAAATAATGATAATACTTAAGTGGCTATGTACCTCTTTTTGCAGAGATAAACGATGAGGGCAATGCAGCTGATCAGAGAAATAGCACAGCCCAGGGATGTAATAGCCGTCAGGGCCAGCAGATGGCGCACTGGTTTAGGTTCTAGTTGCTGTTGAGGAAGAAGCATCGGGTTGAAATACCATATTTGATCTGACATTATATTGAAATATTTAACCTCTTACTCAAGGACATTTTCTCCATGTTCAGCTTTTCCCAAATCTAAAAGCTGCTTGACTGGAGAGGTCACAGCCTATAGGCCTATACGCCTCATTTGAAAGGCTGCGTTGTCACTTTTGCTGTATTTTTGTCACGTTTTCTTGTTGCATTTTTGCAGCTTTTTTTGTTGCTTTTTTACCATGCGTTTGTTGCATTGCTTAGAAACTGCTTTATTGCGTTTTGTTTGTTTTTTGTTGCGTTTTCAAGAAGCTTTTAGATCTGGGTAAAACGGGATAATGCGCTGGGTTCAGGTGGGACTTAAGAGGGTAATAACTCTTTATACATTTTAAAAGTAGGGTATGTAATACTTCTTTTTTTTTTTACATATTTCATAAACATAACTTGTTTTGTGTCCACGAAGAAAGCAGAATAAACCCCAGCACACTAACTTCTATGGCTAATTAGTTATAATTCCAGTTCCTGTTTCACAGCACAAAGAGCACATCGTACAAACTATTATTAGTGAATTCTAAATGTCTCACCACCAGGACACTGAAGTAGGTCAGATGATTACAGTGGCATTCAGTCTGCTTTTCTCCTTTGACTTGTGTCTCACAGCCTTCCACCAACCAGTTCACCTTCAGGGGGTCTATGGAAGATGGGGGAAAAAAACAAAAAGGTTTCAGTATTTTGAAATGACATCAAGCAAAAGAGACATAATGAGCATTAAGCCACCTTTTCTGGCATCCCATGAAACACATTTTCTTGAATGGGTTTTCTGAAAGAGGACACATTTATTTTACAGCACGCCGCATGAAAAAGGCAACCGGGTTTTCTGTTATGACCTGAAACCACATGTTGACAAAAACATAGCGCAACTAAAACTGTACACAACAGAAATATAAAAGAGTACATGCCTCACTTTTGATTTGCATTTCAGATGTTACTGTTTTGTTATTGAAAAGTAACCGGTGCATTTGTTTAAACACAGACTGGTCTACTTCTGCAATACCTGGCTGAGGTTAACAGTGTTTTCTGGCATACGCTGCTGTCGCCCAGAGGGACACCATCAGTTTAAACAAACATCTACGTTAAAGCCACAGAGGCATGGATCTAAGAGTCCTCGAGTATGTAGTTTGTTATGAAATCATCTCGCCGCTCGTGCTTACAGGTACAACATCGTGGTGGAAGCCTATTTTGATCGGCTCGGGCAGATCCTTGATGATCTCGTTGTCGATGGTGATGCTGACCACATCACCGAGTATTTTGGCATCAGTTTGGGCCTCCTGAAACACAAAGGCAGATCGTATTAAAATTATATTCAGTCTAAAGGTTTGATCACAAAAAATGTAGAGGGTGAGGGTGTCTGTACCTGGAACAGGGAGTTGTTTCTGAAGTAGGTGCAGACGACTTCACTGTTAGATTTCACAGCTTTTGTCAGAGCTAAGGGTAGGTATATGGAAGGGATGACCTCTGGTTCAACACCTTTAGGCGACTAGAAAATAAGACATTGGTTTAAAATTTACAGATTGTGTTTTTGAAAAGTAAAATAAATAAAACTGCTATGTATTATTTCATGACGGCCGTGTGTTTTGTTGTGGATTTTGGGGGAAATGTATTTCTAATGAAGTGTGTAGTGTTCCCCCTTGTGAAATAAACGTGACAGTCCATCGGCTTTGCTGTGAATACTACAGAGGTAATGAGTGGAAAGGCAGATTGGCACTTGTGTCTATTTTCAGGAGAAAATGCTGGTTTGTAACAGCCATTCTCTACTTGTCAGCAAAAGGCCGGGATCAGGAGTCTTTGGTGTGGTTAACCTCACACCTATTTTCTCATCTAAACACTGACAATCCTTACTTTAAAACCCTTTAGTTACAATAAATACGGTTCACTACAGTAATCTCTGGTCTGACATTTACCGCTCGGTTTTATTAGAGCATTCAGTGACATTCTGAGCGCTGGGCTGTTATATTGTTTCACTTGTGTGTTCCTATAATCTTACCGTCAACGTCACATTGTAGCCCTCGACATCGTCCTTCAGTTTCAGCGCAGTGCTCTCAGCACAAGGATTCGCCTTTGTCTCTGGTCTAGATTTAAACAGTCAAGTTACTGTAACAACTTACACAGAACCTTCACTAAACACATAGGTATTTTTTGCACACCCAAAACCCAAACATAACTTCCTGTCTGCAGTTTAGCATCTTTTTCACATCTATGTGATTACACACAGTTTACAGTAATGTGGTCTCTGCAATCAAGGCATGCACAGTAAAGTGCAGTCATTTTCAGGCCTCTTTTAATTACTTATATTTCATTATATAGCAGTCTCATATTGAAATCTTGCCAGTAAAAAGAAACACAATTATTATAATAAAAATGTAAACAGTTTTGGAATAAAACAGGAAAATCTTTTATAGTAACTTAGCAACAACTGCAGACCAATTTCGATGTTTTCAATAGCTCTACAGTGTTGCAACATTCATAAAAGTCTAGCTCTATGTTCAATTCAATTCAATGTCCATGATACAGAAAGGTACAGCCTATCTAAAATAAATCGTTACTCACATGCTATGTGATCCCTGACCAGCCTTGTCACAAAAAGTATTTCCTACAAATATAAGAGAACTGACCATTATTCCTTTATCGCCTATTGTGTGTATGCATGTATGATATGAATTTGTCCACTCACGGCAGTTGATGAAACTTCCGTTAAATTGATAGGATAGCCGCGTTTTAGGGCTTATCAAATCATTTTTTATACTTCCATTGGCAATGCCAAAGTTTGCCTCCACGCTGTTGGCGCCGGGGGACATGTGAGTGCAACAGTTGTCCTTGAGAGGAGCAGGCGAGCACAGGGGAATGAGCTCTCCACAAATCTGTTGGATAAAAACAAGGATGCAGTAAACACATTTTTGGATCTTTTCTACCGTATGTCAAACATTGATTTCGTCATATGTCACTTGATTTTTATGTAGCGGTACAATGCATTAATTAAGCCTTTCCACACTCTTTACCTTTAACTTGAACTGGTCCAGCAGTGGCTCCCAGAACACACAGAAGGACGTCTGGTCCTCTGTGGGCTTTATCTGCACCAGTGGGATGGTAACCAGCCTGGTACACTGAGCAGTGATCCGTCCCTCCACAGACAGGGAGCTCTGGTCGGCCGAGACCACGAGCCGATCACATCCTTTGGTCAGATTCACATTGAGGCTCAGAGGGCCTTTCCCATGGCGCCACACGCCGCAGAATTTCAGGTTCCTGTCATCTTCGCCAGATACTGAAAAGCACACATTTGTAATACTTAGCTCAAATTCTATTTACGTCAATATGTCACTTGCAGTTTTTAATTATCATTTATCAGTGACATCAACACAGAAAATAGCTGCGGATTTCAATCTTTTCACAATTTATTTGACCTTCAAAGTAGCACCCGTCTAAGATAAAGATCACGTCAGGACTAACACTAAAGTATGTGTTAGTCTAGACCAGGGGTGTCAAACGTACGGCCCGCGGGCCAGAACCGGCCCGCCAATAGGTTCAGTCCGGCCCAAGGGATAAATATGCATTATTAAAGAAGAATAAACTTAATTTTCTTTAAAATTTGCAGTTCTTATATTGTCCGCTAGGGGCGCTGTGTTTAAGTCAGTTCTATCGCTTTACCTGCTTTATCTGTTGACTCTGGCACCCTCTTCAGTGAAATGTCTTTGTCAAAATAGAGAAAAGAAAAATGGACCTCTTCCTATATGTATACAGTGATCCTTGTTGAATGTTCTTACATTATTTTATCGATTGATATAATTGATAAATGTTTTCTCTTTTGCAAGAAAAAAAATAAGACTGTTGAAAAGAGGACCATTCACTCTAATGAATACTATGTAGCACTTTGAGAAACTTGTAAAGTGTAAGCTGTTGTTATTATTATTCATTTATTGGAAAAATGTTTTATTTTCCTGTTTACATTATATGTGGCCCGCGACCCGCCGTGGCAGCTGAATTTCGGCCCACGACCCAAAATGAGTTTAACACCCCTGGTCTAGACTAAAACAAGATAATAACATAATGCATGATTAAATTGATCAAATTGGCTAGGGAGAGGCAAAAACGGTCAACACTGAAACTACCAAGTACAGATGATGGCTTGAGGACTGTGTACGATTCGGCGATTGCGTTTCCGTTTCTTTGGTTCAGCTCTGAAGTAGACTCTGGATCCTGTCTAGTTTCGTCTCTCACAGCATGAAGAACAAGTGAAACTGCACTGGCGGCTAATAAACCCGCTCTGTCTGCAATTTGTGTTTGTTTCTTTCCACCACAGTGTCAGACTATCATTTTGTTAAGTAGACGTTTGCACACGCGCCATCGCCGTGACGATATTCAGCTTATAAAAGAAACACCGATCATTAAGTTTGATATAACGTAATCATACCTGTGGTGACCATGGCGACGGTGAGGACAGCCCAGAGCGTCCGAGTCAGTCTTTGCTCCATTGGAGACACCTGCAAAAGACAAAATGTGGATTTAAGTGATGAAAGTGAAGCATATTATATTCTACAGTGAACAGTAGCGTGGGCCACACTTTGATCAACTGCGTATTACAAAGCATGACAGAAATAAAAAAATGGTTTGGTTAATCTTAATTTCAGGATTCATCAGGCAATTCTCACATTTTGGGTGGCGCGACTATACTGTAACATAAGACCACAGGCCACACAATTAACTATAAAGTGCAAATAATTCACTGAGTACTAGGGCAGTATTGGGTGATGCAATATCCGTATGACAAGAAGCCACGCTATATCGCATCATCGCTAAAGTCTTCATCTGTCTGAGACCGCCACATTTTTTTGGAAACCAAAAACTGCAGTGCATTTATATAGGTACAAAAGTTCTAGATAAAGTTTTAGTTAAACATTTCCTAATTTAGCTACATTTTAGTCTCGTTGTGGAGCTTATGTAGGGTTTTCTAAGTCTTGTTTTGACACAATTTGCTGAATAACTAGTTAATTTGTGTTTAATAAGAATGTATCAAGTTGAAATGGTTTAGTGGGATATCGCTATAATATCGTCATCGCGATACTGCACAGCGGTATCGCATAGCGCAAGTTACTTCAATATCGCGCAGCCCTACTGAGTTTACCCCTTTTATGGAAGACATTTGAGTATTTCTTTCTTTCTTTCACCAACAGTTTTTACAGCTCACTGTTGTTTCTTATCATTAACAACATATTCAATTTTGTAATTTAGCATAGATATATCTTTAAAAAAAAACAATATTTGCAGACGATACGGCCCACCCCATACATCCAAATAAACATTTCGCGGGAATTCCAGACACCTCCTATAAACGGCCTAAAACGTCTATCTTGAGAAAGCCCGAGATTAACACAGAGTTTTCATTATGATACTATTCTTATTGAGACGCCTCTATTGTTATCTCTGGCCCTCTTATCAACAAATACAAGCGAGTCCAACGTCTGAAAACACACACACACACACAGCGCTTATCACTGAAAAACATTCTTCCCCTTCAACTGCTATATACTCGAGCTCAGGTCACTATTTTGCCGTACTGGGCTTGTTGAAAACGCAAAATGAAACCAAAATATTGTTGGATGAAGGTTATATTTCAGTTTTCATAGTTATTGCACAGAAAGAAAGAAAAAAATCAAAGAGTAAAGTAGTAAGAGTCGTCTTTATTTTAAAAAAATAATTCAAATCTAATTATTTCACAGTGGACCCCGAGAACCTACCTAGATAAGGGCATGAAAGAAACAAATTACAACTGCGTGAATCTAATGTACAGCATCTGCGACAAAGAGTGATGTCGGTGAAAGGGTTGCGGTTATCCCTATCGACGTACAGCAGACAGGAACTGACAAAACCTCAGACTGCACACTAAAGTTACACACGAAACAAGGACAGTGCCATCAAAGCGTGGAGCGTCGAGGCGCTATTTTTGACCCCTGGTGTCTGGTCTGGGGCAGTTGACGCTCCAAATGCACTCAAGACGTCACTGGCACACATGGGCGACAAATGCACTACATGTGTGGGAGTCAGGGCTGGGCGGGCAAAAGTTGAAACGTGATCGGATTCCTGAGACGATGCGGGCGAGATATTGTGATATTGCAGGGCTTCTAGAATACGTTGCAAACACTTCCCCATTCACATCTTAATTACGCTCGGAGTGAGTGACAGGCGCGAGACGCTAAACAATCACACTGTGGCGTGGACTTTCTGAAGCCGATGGCGTTCGCTACATCTTGAAGGCAATATAAAAAAGGCACGCATTGTCATAAAACTGAAACTGTGATATCAGCTCTAAGAAACTGTTACATGTTTTTTTTTTTTTTTTTATAGCATAGCAAGTGAGTGATGAAATTAATACAGAGTAGCAGGGAAAACAGACAACCTGGTCTTCCCAGTTGGTCTTCCATCCAAGTAGTAACCAGGACTTAAAAGTATTACAATAGGGGACAAAAAAAGAAAACCACACACACAACACTTCTTCTTTTTTCTTTCTGATGAAATGGTAAAAAATAGCTGAAGCGCCTAAATTTGGCTGCAACACATAACGATACAGATAGAGAAACCGAACAGATAGAGCCAAATATATATATAAATAAAAAAAGAACTGCCTAGAACAATGAAAGATAATAAGGACAGGACAGGGCACATTAATGAACACATTCAACACACGTGAAAATAACATCACCACTGTGGTTTGTAGCATTGCCGATGGAAGTATAAAAAATGATCCGATAAGCTCCGAAACGCGGATATCCTATGAATTTAACGGAAGTTTCATCAACTGCCGTGAGTGGACAAATTCATATCATACATGCATGGACACAATAGGCTATTTACCATCCGTACTCGAACTCACAAACTCTCACTCATCCTGGCCTATTGTAGATGTTTTTAGCAGTCGGGGTGAACCGTATAGCACCCAGAGGACTTATCCAGGCACTGTATACTTTGCTACATCCTCACAAAAATACCGTATGTTAAAAATTAGGCAAACATTTCTTAATTCGCAAAATTCCATAAAACCTTTATGGACTTGCAGTAAAAAAATAAATAAACAATAAAAAAAAGTGTAGAAAATGCTGTACAATCAATGGGGGGAATATACACAGTTGACGTCTCAATTTCCAACACATGACGAGTTCTGCGGTTTTGCCACTTCTCTTTTAGAAAAGGAACTGAGACACAATATAAAAACGTTTGGGTGTGAAAAGATAAAACTCAAGGGTGTGATAGTGAGAATGCCCTGAAACATGATAAGCCAGTGATAAAATAAAAAAAATAACCACATTCTCTTTGAATAAACTCTGTGGAAGTAAGATTCTTTTACCGGCAGGTGGTTCAAAATTAGAGAAGGCAAGGAACTGATTTTACAGTACGAGTAAATTGGTTCAGCTTTGCAAAATCCACACAAGCCCACATACTAGCTCTCAGTGGTGAGGGAGAAACATTGTGGTGGCAGTCTAGTATTCCAGGACAGGCACAGGCTTGTCAAATTGAACTTAAGCTCTCAAAACCAAAACAGTCCAGGTAGTGGATATGGTCTTGTCGGGATTAGTATGATTACAGTAATACGCTTTGATTACACCTTGTTAGGTCTCACAACAATGGCCCAATCAAGATACAGAATTTGAAGTTCAAAATATTGAGGCAGGAAAATATTGCAATAAATGATGTTATTGAAGACCACTTCATGCCACTGCAATGTCTTGTTCCAAAATGTGAGCAATGAACATATCTGAAATCACAGGCAAAGTTGCGATTTCCATGAAACACAATGACATTTTCTTCAGTCAAATTGTTCAAGTATTTCAAAAATGTACCGACGAAAAATACTGAGCCCAAAAATATAGTTTATCTTTTAAAGTCGATGCAGTAATTATTGGTGCAGAGTGCCGACCTATCACACAATTAATTCATAAGACTTTGTTTTGGAATCAATTTCACAGAATCTTTTAGGTTTAATTATATTCTTTTCAAACGTCAAAATATGTTGTCTCCATCGTGTTGCATTTTCTTTTAACCCCTTGGCCTTATAGTTGGGAACCACTGCTCTACATAATCGTTCTGAAATATGGTATTAGTCTGGCCACTCATTAGTTTGTATTCTGGACTTGTTTTTGCACTGTGAACTGAATGAAAAATTACAATCAGATATTCGCTTGCAAAACTGCACAGTTCCGTTTCAGGGAATTGTTAGCTGCAGCCTTGCAACCTTTGCTTTCTAACGCCTCAATCTCATTATTGACAGTCCACGCATAAAGTAAAGGTCGAGTGCTCTGACACATCCTGTCCATGAGCAGATCACACATAGCATCCATGTGTGATCACAGCCCTGCCCTGACCGCCACAGGCACGGCACCGACGGAGAGGAGCGAGCGGCGAAGAGGAAACAGTAAAACCGTGTCAACCCGCCCACAGACCAAGTGTGAAAACAAGAGATGCTTAACTTTAAGCTGCAGCCAAAACTTATTTCTAGCGCTCACTCATTTAATTTGTTATGAATTTACATGCACATTGTATCAACAGTTGAACCACCAAACACTGTGAATTACAGGTAAGAGAAGTTATGAACCGGCGCCGTGGGAAGACATTTTAGTTAGGGGGTGCTAAGGAAAAAAAAATTACCCCAAAAACGCTTTTTCTGTGCATATTTCCTATTTATTAATATTGCCTGCAGTTCGCAAACTACCCACCAGGGGGTGCTGCAGCACCCTCAGCACCCTGGGTTCCCACGGCCTTGTTACGAACTGTTCTGATTCTGAATGTTACACACTTTATTGGCCAATCCGGTCTCAGAAAAACATGTGGACCAAGGCAGCAGGAAGCGCCCACTTGTTGACAAAGCGAAAGTGGTGATACTAGCCAAGTCAGTGTTTGATGAAAAAAGGAAGGAGCAGAAAGGAAGGAGAAGAAGAAGATATCCAGATACTTCACACTGATCAACAGGAGGGGGAGAGCCTCGTGGCGGCGGTGACATGATAGAGAAAACTGGCCACGGCGTGAGCTCAGGACGCACTGGTTTGGATTCCACAGAGAGGATAGCAAGCTAACTAAACCCCCCTAATTCGACTTGTGTTGTAAACTAATGCTGCCACCATTATTCCCACACCCACTCAACTGTATTGTCCCTGCCTGCATGGTTTCTGGCATCAATGCAGCTCAAGAATTTCCCCCTTTCTTTCACTTCCTAGATGGAGTGAGGGTGTGCGTGACAGAAAGGGAAGCACTAGCCCTACGTATGCAGTGCCAATTACTGAACCGTGTATAGTTCGGAAAGTCCTCTCATGTACTTTTTTGGTGTGAACCTTTAGAAGCGCTTTTTGCCACTTGACTGTGTTTCCCTCCCACACATATTACAAACAGAACGTTTGTGAGAGAGATAGACAGCCCTCATGACACTACCAGCCAGTTTTCCAGTAAATTTTTGCATGTCTGCTTATGAGTCACACGTTGCTTTTATTATTCATGCTCACGAGTCTGGCTTGATGCAAGCCGATAATGACATGGCAGCCAAAACAAAAGACGTGAAGTGAAAGTAATAAATACAGCAATAAATACTGTAAATGGGAACTTTGTTAGGTGACATTTCCCAAAGGGTTTATCATTACTTGCCATCTTCTTACCTGGCACACGTGGTTGTTCTGCTACGCTTTCTTATCCAGTTCTAGAAATGGGTTGTGACTTGTACCGCATGATTGCAAGTTTATCTCATACTATAAACTTGCATGAAATGAATGAAGCAATTACTTTTGGGGCCGTTTCGTCCTTGGGCTCTATTATACCTATACCGCAGGCGCAGCGTATGCAAGGAAAGAATCCGCATGGATTGGAACCTCGGGGGAACAAAAGGCATCCTTTGTTGTCGGGCTTTAGAGTCGAAGTGACAGCCATCGTGAAAGGAGGTCAAAGGTTGCTGTGTGGCAGATCCGAGACGGTTAAGCTAATGTTTAAGAGAGACCTGGACAAACAACTGACGCTTATGGCTGAAAATCCACTTGCAGACACTGTATCCAACTGCAAGATATGAATAAAAGGCGTGGGATCACATTCTCGACAGAAGACATAATAAGATGTAAGATAACCTGGAGGGAAGATACAGTATCATGGCATGTCGATGGTCCTTTTGCAAGGATAATATTTATAATTGTGATTGTACTAACATAATATAACCCTATGGAAATGGGATGTTTTGTGTAGTGTTTGTGTACTAATAGTGTTTGCAATTTTCTAATAACAATTTTGATTACCTCATTCAAATGACATTTAATATAGTGCATCTCCTGCAGAATAGCAATCTGTGCACCTTTCACAAAGGCTCCATACCATACTGCATATTTTTTTGTGCATGTTTTAAGCAGGTTTCAGTGTGACCACATTGACGCATGTGTGTGACTAGTGCTTCTCCAATATGCATCCAAAACATCGTGGAATTGGATTGTTGAAGCTAAAACATAAAGTGAAACAGCGTGTAACGTCTGGTCTTTCATAATAATGGTAGTAAGAAAAAAATCCTAAAGACCACACATAGTCTATGACAGAAATGATCTCACAGAATAATTTTGTGATGGCTCAATGTACATAATGCTCAGTCCTTTAATGTTTCCAGCTTAAAACACTACGGTACTATTTCAATTGGAAGACAACTTCTAGTCCAAACAGCCTTTCCTTGGCTCGAGGTTGCCAGCATCTTGAATGCTCCCTTGTAACAATGCAAGAACAAACTGGCGAGCAATGGCTGCTGACAGGGTGATTTATAAAGGTCAAATTCAGTGGGGACCTGCATGTGAGGTAATTACACACATCACATACCTTTAAGGCATGACCGCTAATGGCGAAAAACTCACTCTGAGCAAGGCACATGCCACAGAATGACGAGTAGAACATCTCAAGTGAAAGTCGAAACAATTTGTACAGACCAGACAGCAAAAGTGGAATGTTCCCTAGGCATTGAGACCTTGCATTCTTTGTCGTGGCACCGTAGTGATGTTTCCAAGCTTTCTTTATCTGTGTTTTCGCCTCCTCTGCAAGGGAAATTGGAGGTGCTGGTGGAATGATATTTCCTCAGGGGTTGTGAATAAATCAATAAAACAACAGGCTCACATGTGCAGACAAAAGCCGGTATGTTATTAGTGCGAGATCAGCCCCGTGAGGGTCAGGGGGCTCTACATTGTCACCGGGGAATTTCTATTCCTCATTATGAAAGACACAGGCAGAGGCAGAGGCAGTTCAAAAGATTTTTCTAAGGGATCACAACCTTGACATATAAAGCCATGCTCTTAAAAAAAACAACAACAAAACAGGCTTCTGTGAAATTTTAGTTTTGAACATCAAGGTATGAGTAAGTCGAGTGAGCTCATTTGATTTACACACCTAGATGCATCAGGAAACCACATTGGCATACTTGTGAAAAAGTCAAAAGCTTTCAAGTGTTGGCCTGATGTTATGCCCCGACACCAACACATCCCATTCACTAAAGTGTGAAAAGCAAGACTCAAAATGACTGATAATCAAGAATTTCTCCTATGATTATAATCGGATTATTGACACGTTTTCTTATAAAATTAACTATGCGCGTTAGAGCCTGATAATATAATGGTATAGGCAAGTTCAAATATAGGCAAACATCACATTAACAACTTAAAGCTAAAGCACATAAAGACGTGTGTCCTAAAATGGTATCAGTAATAGCATTAACATTTAGACTGGCCATAATAATGGAGCAGGTGTGTGCCGTGAGCATTGGAGATCCAATAATGATCCGTTGCTCCGTAAATACAAAGTAGCTTCTCAAAAACTTTAATGATATTGAAGTCCTACCTTTTCGTCTGTAGCTTACACACTTGACTTTCCAGGTATATTTCTCCTTCCCCCCTCCTCCAAAAAAATAAAAAATAAAAAACCTGCGCCAAAACAGGAATGTTAGGTACCAACAATCTCGCGAACTGATGGGGAAGGCGACCGATAGATCACCAAAAAAAACGACTCGTGGTTGCAAAAAAAGTACACACAAAGTACACCGACCGCAGTTTTCTTTTAAATCTAAATAATTATGTGTCAAAAGGGAATATAAGTATTTCTGAAAACGAAGAGACGAGCGGCTGGCAGGTTTCAGGGAACCATCCGACCGACCAACTGAGTTCCTCCTGAAACGTTCGCCCGAGAAGGCACGCTGCTGTGAAGGTAGCCATGACAACAACAGCCACTTCCGGTTATCCTAACTTTTCATATTTGTCATAGTTTGTTATTGCGCATATTGTCTATTAGGTGCATTAGTATAACAAAAATTAAATAAATCAGGTTGTAGGGAAGACCAAATAGCACTCATCTGTTTATTCATTCAGTCTAACCGGCGCTATACAATACAATTTTATTTTGAAGGGTGAATGCGCGTCCTGGTCGTGCTTAATAATCTCAAGCCTAACACCTGCTTTATTGTTCATTTATGTGAAAGGAATTCACTGTCAAGACTATAGAGTACAAAACGCGTCAAACTCAATTTACTGTCAATGGTCAAACATTTGAGAGGTTTTGATCGCCTGAAATCTGAATATGTAAATTCAGGGTCTATTTAAAGCCTTATAGTTTAAAGTTTTATAGCTTAATTTTATCTAAATTCTGTGTTATATGTTTTATGTTGCACGTCCGCATCAAGAAAAATTCCTAGCTTGTGAACTTGTTCTCAATCAATGGCGAATGAAGTCTATTCTGAATCTGATTTAGACCAAATGCCAAATTTAATCTATTTGGGACCTTGTAATAATTAAAATAGTAATTTTTAGACAATAAATGTACGTCATCAGCCCATGTCTACTATGTTAAACTGCCTTTGATGCAGTCCATTCATGGTTCACAAACATAATTGACCAAGTTCATATTTAACTCTCATTGTACAAGTATTTACATAGGCTAAGGTTTTTTCCATGTAGGCCTACAGGGGGTTAATGACTTGAAGAAACACTGCTTCTACAGGCGGGTGTGTGGAGGGAGAAAGACGGAAGTGCTTAATGTAACGCCCTTCCACAGCAGGTACCGAGAGACCAGGACCATGAGAATTGAGAAGTTTTTAGGGGTTTTATTACACAAAGGCAGTATAGCAGATGGGAGCATGTAGGCGTTTGTTATGCGTCCGGGGGAAGAGTACACGGTTTGTAGTTCACAAGGTACTGCATGTTCTTGCCAGGGGTCCAGGCTGCGGCGGCTCACTCTTCTGGCTTTCGGGTCCTAGCCACCTGTCAGGTACTGCGACCCCAGTGTTCCCCATGCCCACTCTGCAGAGCGGCCGACTGATCTTCAGACTAGCCTGGACAAAGAGACAAACAAGAGTGAATGAGCACATGATCACATGAGCTTTACAAAACCAGCATTACAAACTTTACATGTTAAAGTAGCACATTTACGTAACATACTGGTACAAAACTACATTTTACTTCAGCATACTACAAGCACCACATGAATTTCAAAACAAACAAGAGTGAATGGAGGGGAAATGGTTCAGCTGGTTTTAAACAGGACAAGATCGCAAATACAAGCGGCCGAAATGAGTTTCCTTCGCAGGGTGGCTGGGCGCACCCCCCGAGATCGGGTGAGGAGCTCAGTTACCCAGGAGGAGCTTGGAGTCGAGCCGCTACTCCTTCACGTCCAAAGGAGCCAGCTGAGGTGGCTAGGGCATCTGTTCCGGATGCCTCCTGGTCGCCTCCCTCGGGAGGTGATCCAGGCATGTCCTATTGGGAGGAGGCCTCGTGGAAGGCGCAGGACACGCTGGTGGGACTATGTCTCCGAGCTGGCCTGGTGTCGCCTCGGGTTCCCCCCAGAACAGCTGGAGGAGGTCTGCGTGGATCGGGAAGTCTGGGCATCTCTGCTGAGACTGCTGCCCCCGCCCCGGATAAAGCGGAAGAAAATGGATGGATGAGTTTTAAACAGGTAGCCCCATCCCTTCACACCTGCCAACTAATTAAAACATGGCCATTGGCCCACAGCAAATAAAAGGGAAAAAAACACAAGGAAAACCACAACACCCAAAATTAAAGAGGCAGTGCAGGAGGACCCAGTTCTACCATGTTACATTCCTCCATGTTGGAAAAAAAATCATTCTCCCAATGACTGTCCACATAATGTACGTCTCCGAGAGGCAGTTCGTAGGTCTAGTAGAGAATGTCAAGTCGGAATTGCCACCAGGTGTGACAACAGTAGCAGCATCACCACCAGCAGCAAGATCTTGGAGCAATGGTGGCATAAGCACAACCATCTTCACAAGAGGCAATAGAAGGAGCACCATCCTAATGAGCAAAGGCAGGGTTTGGCCAAAACTCGACCCATGCTTTGACGTTTCCATGACCATTTTACAACAGGACAGGTGGTCTTGCGTTCCAACAGGCTAGGCTTTTCTAGCGCTCTGGTCTTCATGAAAATCCTCAATGTCCAGTATACCCAAACAATGCTTGAAAATTAACCATTTGTTTAAAAAAAAAAATGCAATTAAAATTTCACCCCTCCATGAGTCTTAATCCTTCCACTACGTGGTCCCGCAGCAGGAATTCATCTCTACTAATGCCCAAATCCTTCTTGAGACTTTGTGCTCTTGACATCTCATGGCCAGAGGGCACAGTACTTTGCATTTCACCAGACTGGATTAAAACAGTGTGTGGACTGCAGTCGGACAAAGTGTGGCTAGTGAGTCCAAACCTCGGGCTTGAAGTCGGTGCCTCCCTGTTTAGTTGTGGGTTATTCGGTTCCATCATGGTTCACTCATGGGCTATGGTGATCCTGCCGACGCCAAAGTTGTAACGCCCCTCCACCGCAGGTACCGAGAGATCACCAGGACCATGAATGAGACCATGAGAATTTAGTTTTTAGGGGTTTTATTACAAAAAGGCAGTATAGCAGATAGGAGCATGTAGGCGTTTGTTATGCGTCCGGGGGAAGAGTCCACTGTTGGTAGTTCACAAGGTACTTACTGCACGTTCTTGCCAGGGGTCCAGGCTGCGTCGGCTCGCTCTGCTTCTGGCTTCAGGGTCCCAGCCACCGGTCAGGTACTGCGACCCCAGCATTCACGTAACATACTGGTACAAAACTACATTTTACTTTAGCATACTACAAGCACCAGCTACTTCACATGAATGTCAAATGACAAACTAGAGTAAATGAGGGAGGGGAAATGGTTCCGCTGGTTTTAAACAGGCAGCCCCACCGCTTCACACCTGCCAACTAACTAAAAGAAATTGGCCCACAGCAAATAAAGGAAAAAACACAGCAAGGAAAACCACACTCAAAATTAAAGAGGCAGTGCAGGAGGACCCAGTTCTACCATGTTACACTTAACACCTGGCCATATCCCCTCTGTGAATGCTTCCTTGACTTGTGGTGGATATGTTTTCAGTTGAACTGCGTGGGCATTGGCTGGCAGGTGCTTGCATACCCGGGCTGCTCATGTGTGACAAAAAGCATGTAGGGACAAGGCAGAATTTTAGTCTAATGTGTCACATGCACTTTTCCGTTTTTGAATCAACATAATATATAGATCTCAGTCAGTGCACACGCCGAGAGACGTTTACATCAGAGAATATTTTGTTGTTTGCGGGGGACTTTAATTGCTGTCTTTGTGCACCCTTAATGCAATTAACTGTGCAGCCCTAACGTGTCAGAGTAAAGCAATGAATTTGAAAAGTTGAAATGTAACCACAGATTTGGGTTTACGTCGACAAAAAAGAAAGTTGTGTAACACTGTTTGCAAAAGGCTTATCATCTTCAGCTGATGCAGAACAACAATGTCCAGTACTAATACATCACTAATTACGGGCACAAACATGGCACAAAGCAACGGGGCGAGGTGGCGGAGAGCAGACTGTGTTTATTCGTGCTGAAGTGCACTGGCTCGGTCTGACATTATCAATTTATTGCATCATATTAGTCATTCATCAAAATCTTCTCCATGTATGCTAGCTTAAACGAAAACGTAGACTTTAATGACAATTGGCTTTGTGGTCATCTCATGTGCTCGCGTTAGACAAACAGGAAGCCAAAATATTAGGATCTTATGACAACACGTAATTGTGGTCTGACTCAAGCAGAAAACCAAAAGCACTGTGCGCTCAACCTGGTAACTTTTCTGAAGAATATAATCTACTCACTTAAAGGGATGGGTTTATGAGTCTTCTGTCAGCTATGTAAACAGTTGCTTTAGGGAAACATTGCCTTCATCCAGGTAGTCAATACAATGAAGTGCATTGTTCACTAGAAGCAGCCATATCAGTTTACAAGTGCAACTTTTTGAGTTGGAAAGTTCATCTGTCTGGTTTTCATGAACGCTGATGTTTGTTTGAGAAATGTTTTGTTTGAGAATTTACCAGTTTTGTGGGGGCTTTGAAAGTGTCATCATAAAGGTGTTATAACTAACACTTTGTCTGTACCTGCATTTCCTTTCATTTGTATTTCTGTGCAGAGTATATTCTGCACAGAATAAAGTTACGCAATATTTTCCCATGTAGCATTCTAGCTGTTTCCTTTCTTTTATATTGCATTATTCATTCACTGGACTCAAAGAAGATAACATACTTTTGTAGCCACAGCTGCCCTGGAGCTGACTGACTGGCTGCCAGACAGCACAAATGTCATCAACAAGGATACAGCTACAGTATGCAGTATGCACTTGTTAGAGTTAGGAATGATCCACCAAGTTCCCAGTAGCCGGGTCCATTCCTCCTCAGCCACAGTCAATGTCTGTTTCAATGTGTGCCTATACTTACAAGTTATTGCAACTTCTGTCAACTACAAAGTAATTTAACATGAAACAAATCTCCAATTCTTGAAGAATTGTCTTAACGAACTTCCCATCCCACAAACACCATTCTGTGTTATCCTATAAACTATCAGCATTTTTAAAAGCAGAACAAGTGGTTTATCGCTCCCTATCATCTCCAAACTGAATTAAAAAAGAACAAATAAGCCGTCTCCCAAGTTCAGATGACAGGCTGTCGTCTTGTCTGAGAAAGACGTTTTGGGGTGCCTATAGTAAAAATGACTTTACAGCAGGGTCATAAAGCCTAACGGGAGCTTTCTTCTCAAAACAACAGTTTTAAAGCGTTTAAAAAAAATCAACAACCATTCATCCTTTCTTTCTGTATTTGGTCAAAGATATTTGATTTGATTTGATTTATTTGAGCTATTATTTATAGTGCGTTATTATTTACAATATTTACATCATCACATTTACATTATCACAAAGCAGGCAAGAAAGCTTATAAGTGCCTACCCCAATTTCAAAATACAATACAATACAATACAAAATAGAAAGGTTTGTGATTTCTGATGGAATTTACTTTTTTATCATTGCTTATATTACCAGTCTGGTCACCATTCTATTGATTTACTTATTGGTTAAGTAGTCATAGTGTTTTAGATATACATATACATACACATACTACATTACTAGCGCACATATTTATTATACATATATTATCATCACCATAATAACAATGACAATAATAGTATTCTCAAACGTATATAAAGACATAGATTTAGAAACTGACTTATAGAAGTTTCCATTGCTAAATTGTATACATTTCCTTCACAGTATTCGTTTCCTCTATATTCATCAGTACAAAGTCTAATGATGATTTTCAATTCTACAAAGAATTACAATTGTATAGTTGCTTACCAGGCTAATATTTGGCTATGTCTCATTGATTTTGATAACTTGCTGATTGGTTTAAGGTCAGTCTAAAATCCCTGAAGCTTGTTTCCTGTTATGGGTAAAATTGTACCCAAAGGTTCCTGTTTTGAAAAACAGCCGGCAGATTGCTATCAAAATTCAGTTGGCCAAGGGACTTTTCGTGCAATGTCGTTAGGCATGGTTGTTATGGAGCGCTATGACAAGGCACCTGAAGGTCACCAACTATAGTCTCCTGTCCGCCTATGTGCACAGACTTTCATTTTAATTCCCATCCCCCCTTTCCCTGTCCTAAACCTCCTATTGACGGAACCCTATTGTTTGTCTAATCCGCCTCCGCAGGGTGACTGGACAATGTGTAAAATATTGGAAACTAGTAGTGACACGTGTAAAGAATGAGAGCTAATAGCACTTTACTTTACTTTACTATAACATGGGTGAAGTCCCTGTGGTAGTTACATGGTAATTACGCATGGAAAAAGTCATTCTACTTTATTGCAGCGTAACATAATTCACCATAATGCTAACCGTTAACCTATTTAAAGGCAAAAACGTATACTTAATACAAAGGTCACCATCAATCCCATGAAACATTGTATTCCCTTGGTTTTAATACGGAAACAGCAGCAACATAAGTAATGAATTCAAATAAACAAATATTGAATACAATAAAACTCAGAAACAGACAGAACAATAGCAGACAAACAACTGAGCACAAGTTGTGTTGTCACAGCAGAGCATGGGTCATCTTAGAAAATACATTATCCCAGTTGCCATGTTATTTTTATCCAATTGACAGGCTATTATTGTTCTGTAAAGTGCAACCTAATAGCAATTAAAGATCAAATGGATTTGCATTTGATGTTCCAAGGACGCACATTGAAATGTGTCTCAATCTCATTTATACGACAAAATAGTAGGCTATTTATAACAAAATAATAGGCTATTTATAACACAATAATAGGCTTGAATTTGAAGGCTAAACATCAATAATGTTTCAAAACCTTAACCTAAACAAGTGTATGCTGTTGTTTGTGAATATCTAAGGTGCAGCCATATAGCACACTCTCCATCAAAGTCTATAAATCCCCCTAATGAATTATTAATGCATTGTTAAATCACCATTGAACACGAAGGCAATAACCCCCACATACACATGGGTCCTCCTAATCTGATGGGTTGCCTCTATCGTCATGGTAACCAAGAGACAGAGCCGCAGCTGCCGGACCCTGGCCGTGATGCTAAGATAAAGGTGAGCAAAACAAAGAATTCAATATAACAACCTGAATAGGCCTTTACAATAGGCGTATCCATAATGCAAATGGATCCAGCCATGGATACAAGCTATTAACATTATTGACTGCTTTGGCCTATTGATTGGTGACGCAAATTGGGCAATCGTTTTACTACGGCGTGGACAGGTTTAGACTGCACATTGCAGAACATCTGTTTCACTAGTGCTAAAACATAAAAAAAGCAAGTCGGGACGTGTCTGTCTGACTGTCTGGCAGAGTTATGTGTATGTCTCATTTACAACCTGATTACAGACTTTCGACCTGAAGAGGGGGAGACGAAAAAAATACTCAGACCCTCCCCCTTTCTCATCATTCCACGCTCACCGAGTCACCGCTCTGGATTGACTTTCCTCGGGCCCCACCTCCGCAGTCTGCGCTCAGAAGTGACAGACGACAGGGCGTGCATGTAAACTGCGTATCAAAGGCCACGGCGCACAAATGGAGGTCTGAGCTAAACAAGAAACCACTTCACAGGCTAATACACGATGCTGCTTCCCCTACGAACAACTACTAATTTGAAATGGAATTCAAACTCTCTGTTTTCCATTTGTTTGTGTTGTGAGGTTGGGTAAAAGCTTCCCTGCCTTTACCCAATTGGATGTATGTGGTGCACTGCACATTTTGGCGTTGGAAGCAGGAGCAAATGCCCGGTATCCACGAATGGTTGGTCCGGATGCAACGCATTGTTCAACGCGCCACATTAGATCTATTAAATGCCATTTAGCTTTAGTCAACATTTAGTCAAATGATTCTCTTCAATTTTAGTCTGTTTTAAATTGCATGTAAATTGGGTCAATTTCCACTTTGCATTTCTAATATTCATCAAAAATATAGGCCTATTTACTGAAGGTCCTCTGCTTCATGTTTCTTCTCCCACATGAACAAAGCACAGACCTGTTCCATTGTAAGCAAGTAAGTAAGTGCTTTATTTGTCAATTCAGAGCATGGTGTTCTGCACTGGTCAGCACCTCCCTCCTCTTCCTCCTGCGCAGCTGCCTCCTCTTCCTCCACTCCACAACAGTCTTTCATCATCTTCCGAGAAGAGCGGTTAATCTGTTTTATTCTCCAGTGAACGTCCATTAGCCAGAACAATAGAAGGCATGTGTGGCTTAGCTGTGAGTCTCGCCCGGATACCTCCTTGTTTGTCCCTTCTTTGTTTCCTGTAGCGCCTCTTGTGACGCCTCCACTGTGCTGCAGGTGTGGGGGGCTCTTGGGTCCCCACCTATTTGTATAGGTCTCAAAGGGATTTAGCTGATAAGCTAGCAGTTTCCTTTTAAAAAGCTGCTTTCTTCAGGACCATTATGGACTCTGCAGTAAAAAAAAAGTCCACTGATACCCACAAAAACACGGCAAAGAGGTACAAAAGTATCCAACAATGTGAAACACAGAAACCACAAATGCAGTTCGCAGAAAAAACCCCCAGCTGTGCCGAGAAAGAGCAAGGTTGCATCCCGTTTACACGTCGCCATGACATTGGCAGCGGATTTAAATGATATGAGGCTCTTTTAAACCATAGAAATAAAAAGTTTCAAACTGTCATTGGAAGTTTAGATAATTTTGATGTAGTCATATTTTAGTCAACCAAAATATCTGATTCTGGACATTTTAGTAGTTTTAGTCTCATAAACAACTTTGAATTAAGTTTCAGTCTAATTTTAGTCAGCCAAATTGCAATAGGCTATCACAGTAAAGGTATACTAACATGAGCACATGTCCCTTAAACGTGAATATGGCTGTGTTCTAGTGTTCTAGTTTGATCTTTTATTGTTTTGTTTGATGGTATTAATTATAGTTTTTCACCAATGGTGTGGGCATTTTATGAATGAAAAAAAGTGGTAGGAATCGAACTTGAACTCACCTACTGTGCATTTATGTTTCAATAAACTAATAAACTCATTACTGCTTGGAGTGATCTATGCACATTTTTTGTCTAAACTTGAGGGTTTATGAAAGGCAGTGTCAACAGAACCATCTGACGGCACAAACTCTTTGCTATTTGACCACCCCCTTATGATAAGGAGTAAAAAGTCATCCAGTAACCAAGGGTTCACTGCTTTATATATATATATAAAACAAGTGATTAGTTATTAGACAAACTTGATTTTAAACTATCATGTCATTATATATTGCTAAATAAATGTAACCTAAACTATTTTCCTAACCTTAGCCTTAATTGTTTCCCCGTTTTTAAACTTAATTGTTTTCCAACTCCTGGCCCCAATCATAACCCCTTATCGTCCATATCAAACACATGCGACAATAGCCGGGAACCGTCCGACGGCATAGAGGCTTTGTTCATGAAAATTAGGTTTATATACTATATCATTGAGACATTAAGTTTTTGCTCCAAAATATTTGCTGTTGTTACAAAGCAAGGCAGTGGGAACAGGCAATAATGCAATATGCCACATTAGTAGAATTATTTAAGCATAGTTTATTGTGATATAAATATGATCAACAGAAAAAAGAAAGAATGGTTACAGCGTCCCAGATTCCGACACAAAACAGAAAAATATGGTTCATACATTTTTTTTTAAAATACACTTGATCAGTTGAAAGTTAGAATCTTGTATATTTACATACATTTAATTTTACAATAAACTCTACAGTACTATAGATAGATCAGGAGTTATGGCATCCTTAGGTAATTAAAAGGAAAGTTGTGCTGATGCGCCATCTCGTGGCCTCTCCCCGCAATGTAAGAAAAGAAAGCAATGTACACGAGAACACGTTAGTCAGCCCAGTTATCCAAATGTATTATCTGTTCGGTACAAACAAAGAAAAAAATCCCCAAGACCCATGGTTTTAAAATGAAATTCTGGGATTGAAAAGAGGTGAGAAAAAAACAAAAAAAGCACAAGTTTATCTCAATGTTTGATTGATGTGGTGGATGCCTTCATGGAAAATATATATATATATATATACACAGTGTAAATGCAGTTTCCTTACCAAATTCACTTTGTCAGACATGTGCTTGGGCTAGGCTACAAGCTGGCAAGTTATTATTAACTTGGAAGAATGAACAAGCACTTCATTGATACCCCTGAAATAACCAATACATCCAGCAGAAACATCTTCTCTGGCCATCACCTTAACAGACAATAGGCCGAGGTATAAAAACACCAAGAGATCCAATAGTCTGCAGGACAGCACCCCCTTGTGTGCGTTTCTGGTCACTTCATTCAATAATTACATGTTGGTCACAGTGTATGGCATCTACTATATCTAGTCCTCCTGAAGCATCTGCTCAATCTCCTGGTCCCACTGGTCGTCCTTGTTGTCCGACTCGGTTACGACCTCGTATTCCTGAAGCTCCTGCTGCAGCTCCTTCTCCCAGTCTGCCGAGTCGTCTGCACACGTACACAGAGAGAGCATGTCATTCAGAAAGGTGTCAGGTAGACCGTATAAAGTGAATTGAGAAAAATGTGCCACCATCAGGTGAAGGCGTGTCATCCTTCTTGTCAAGCACGAGTTGCTCCATCCCTTTCCTCAAATCCTCACTATTAATGGCAGCGGAGTCAAAAGCGTCGCTAACAAATTCAGACACGCCGGGGCTTGTTGAGATCTCCTCATCTTCATGTTGTGGCTAGAAGGAAGTTTTTAAAAATCACTATGAATCTTTCGTCATCTACAGCAGCACTTGTAATGCAATCGAATATATAATGCACCTTTTTCATGTCGCTGATGGAAACGGGTGGTGTTTTCGGTCTGACATTGTCTGAAAGTTGAAACATAAACAGTCTTTTGAAAAATATCGACTTTAGTGACATTATATACTTCAGGGAGGAGACAGCTTCAAGTATATGGTAAGTAAAAGCTTTTAGTCAGGCTATAATAAAGCACCACAGAATGTTACATAACTAACATAAGCAGCAACAGCTTGTCTACATGTAAATGCGTGTGATGATTTGCTGTTCACCTGTTAGAATAACATCCTCAGATGAGACACTGGCCCTCCGCTCCTCTCCGTCCTGATGTTGCTGCTGCTGTTGAGCTGCCAGAGCGGTGAGCTGAGCGGATTGCTTAATCAAAGACACGCGGTAGAAGTAATTCCTCCAGAAGACATCCTCTTTAACACTGTGGAAACCATTGCATAAATGTGCATTATAAAGAAGTGGTAACTGAGGATACATTTTTGCGATGCATTTACTCACCTTTTGGGCACAAGGTCAAAGCGCATGCGGTTCAGAAGCTGGTCTTCTTCTAACATGACGGCAGCTAGCGGATACATCTGATCCATGTCGAAGTGGAACTGTACTCCAGCCGGGGGGTCACGGAGGAAGTTCCTTTTGTCCTTTTGAACCATAAAGTACATATCAATCAATTGATAGTATTATTATAGAAGTCATTTTGCTGCCAGCTGCACTTACAGCTGACAGTGCCAGAATCTGCTGCTGGATGGTCTCCTCTTCATTGTAGCCGACCCAGGGAGGAACTGCTGCTTCTGGACACACAGTACGCACAACTTGGTTACCTGACTGTGTTAAATGAGTACTAGTAATTTTCAGCGGCTTACTGTTTTGACTATGCACAGACTAAATGGGTGGTATTATGGACCCATCAAAGGACCGAGGAAATGCTTGGTAAATGTTTTTGTATTCCTTTCACCTTTTCAAATGTATTATTTGTACGATCATAAACGAGTACCAATAGATGCTAGCACCTGGTGCCTATCAAGAGTTTACTGTAAACAACTTTTGTAAAGTGAAAATGTGTGTCACAAAATGCAGCTTCATGTTTGATAAGTCAGGGGTAGGTTTTACATAAGTTCTGTGAACTTTTGAGTGTGCAAATTCACTCCTTTTCCCGTGATAACATCTGTTGTCTGCAGTGTTAATTTCGTCGACTAAAATATTTAGTCTTAATTTTAGTCAAAGTGATATTTCTGACGACTGAAATTGGACTAAAACTAAATTAAAAGTTTTTCATGCGACTAAAACTATGACTAAAATGTCCAGATATTTTAGTCGACTAAAATGAGACTAAATAAAAATGGAAAGGAGAGACTAAAATCATCCAAACTTCTATTGATAGTCTGAAAGAGCCTCATATCATGTAAATTCACTGCCAAAGGAACAGCTCTGAGCTTTGTTCATGAGGGAGCAGCTCCATGAAGCAGAGGACCTTGATTAAATATGATTATAATGAGTATTATTAATACAAAGTCGACTAAATTTGTCTTAAATTTAGTCGACTAAATTGATTTGCAATTTTAGTCAACTAAAACTCGACTAAAATTGAAAATATTTTTTTTTACTAAAACTCAACTAAAATTGAATTACATTTTCGTCAAAAGACTAAGACTAAAACTAAAATAAAATATGTTGTCAAAATTAACACTGGTTGTCTGTTATCTTTCTACTAACTAACTTAATTTTGTGGTTTTAAATTGCATCTTCCTGCGAAGCACTTTGATTATCCCAGTGTTGTTGCAATGTGCTACACAAATATACAATAAAATGTACAATATTTGGAAGGTGAAGGTACAGTATTATACATAATATCTCTAGTGCTGTTTGAAGAATGTAAGTGTGTAGCAGAAATGACAGTCCCAAAATAGATCTAAAGTTATAACAACTCCAAAAGACTATATTCAGCCTCAGAGACTTTCAGAGGCTATTTAAAAATAAAATAAACGCGTTCTTTTTTTTGTCTGACATGGTTTCAAAAAGACACTCTGGCAAATACCTGATCGCTTTGCCTTATTTTCCTGGACAAACTTTTCTTGCTCCTTCTGGAAGTCTCCGAGGAATGTCTTAACGCAACACAAATGTCACAAATAAATGTCATCTTGATGTAATATTCATATGAGGACTGTTTAAAATGTTGTAAAACGGGTTACCTTGTCAATAATTTTACCCTCCTCTACACTTTTCTTGATAGTGTTAGCCGTTTCCACCACTGAATCTGAAATCTTCTTGGTAGCAGTGGAGGCAAAACTGAAGATAAAGCCTACAAGAGAGGAGGGAGAGAGAGAGAGCATTGGTTGTGTCGGTGTGCATACACTATTATTTCTTCCGTTACACAAATGAACACTATATCGTAATCATCCAACGGTCTCATTATATCACTACACATTTGTCTAGACTTTGAGCATTGTGTAAATGAAACACTTACATCACAACAATTTGCAAATACCTTTAGGTCTGCACGGATACGTTCCAAAATGATTGCTGGTTATTGTTTTTGTGGTGATACAATATCCATGTATCCACAACATGCCATTTTATTAATTCACACACAAATTCAGACACAATTCGATGAAAAACAAATTCAAGACGGTTTAGTTTTTTTTTTCTATTATAAATGAAACTTATTTTCAAATGTAGGCCACTGCGCCCACCGATCAAAGACAGTGTGTACAGAGTGTAAATGTAAAATGCAAATGAAAAACAACCTTTGCATTCGATGGCATTTTGATTATAAAGGGGGGGGAAACCTACAGCCTGTTAACGTTTCACAAAGAGAGTCATTATGTGTTGAAGCAAGGGCGAACAAAAGCTCAAAAGTAATGTCACTGCAAATGTTAGACGTGGGAATGATTATGAGACACAGAATGTCATCACTACCAGTATCAGTTTTCGCCTCATAATCCGGATACTGAATTATAGAATCACTCATACACATACTGACAGGCCCCGGAATAAATCGACCCTCTCACCTCCCAGTCCCTTTGTGAGATCGGTGATGTCTTCTTCGGTCTGTCCCTCTCCATCCTCGGCAGGTTGCTGTTTGTTTACCTCGTTCTGCGCTTCTACCACCTTTTCTTTCTCTTCTTCACTCTCGTTCTCATTTTCTTTCGCGTCCGCCGTCTGTGTTGGACTCGGGCTTTCAAACCCCAACCACGACCCCAAGCTGTTAAACATGTTCGCGGTTTGATCTGTCCCTATAAAAAAAAAAGGTTAAAGAAGAAAACAACAATTATGACTGTGGCAGATTGTTGACTTAACGAAAACAGGAAATGAAAATATGCCTTTTTCTTCTTCTTCGCGTGTAGTTTGTGAAAACCATTACACCGCCATCTAGCGGTGGAACATGGAACTTATGCCACTGCAATGCATCTTTTATTCTGTTGCATGGAACTAAATACGATATCTTTAAACAATATAAAAACGCAAGGCTATTGGCATCCTGATCGCTATTTCCCAGCACCATCTGTGCCTAAATTACTGGTCGGTTATTGTAGAAGTAATCTTTTAACCAGCAGGTGGGTGTAGCGAGTTATGATCGTAACAGGAGGCACATGAAGAAGAAAAACATTGGACTGTAAGCGGTGAGTTCGGTTATTAAGCTCTAAAACACATCAGCGATCACTGTTTCCTCTCACTGAATATGTAGGCTAATTCAAACAATCGTTCTTATTATGTGAATAACTGAGCATGTGTGATTTTGTCGCTAGTTGTGGCTGTTCAGCTGCGGTTTCTGCTAAGTGTAGTTCATAGACGGTAGTTTCACTTTAGATAAAGTAAAGGATGCAAAGTGAAACCATATTTGTTACTTTATTTATATCGGCACTATAACGGTGCTAATGTGAATGGGGATTACTCAAATAAATAAATAAATATTGCTATAAAGTAGTAGTTCTCAACAGCTCTAGCTCTTGGACACATTTTTAATACATCATGGCAACAACTCATAGAACATATTATTTTCAATCTACTTTAAAAGCATTTTTTGCATCTCGATGTTTCATATAGGTTTTTGTTCTGTTTAAACAATAATGCTCATGACTATCACAATCTTCAAAACAGTTAATCAAGATTCATATTTGTGAAAAGCTTGCATTGTGTATCCCATACACATACGGGATATACCTATGTGCTGCCTTCTGTGTTTTTAAGAGCTGTTGTAACAAATGTTTTCTGTGTGTGCAACAGATGAAGACTCTCATTGTGTTTGACTTTGACCACACGCTAGTGGATGACAACAGCGACATGTGGGTGATAAGGTAAAGGACATCGGTCATTCATCCCAGAAATTAACACCTGAGTGAATAACGTCTAAAGATTTCCTATTTTTTGTAGATGTTTACCCCACGCGACGCTTCCTGACTCGGTGGCGAACTCCTATAGAAAAGGACATTGGACAGAATATATGGGAACAGTGATGAAGTATATAGGTAAGAACGTGCATTCTCATTTTACTCAGTTTGTCCAATTTGTACTAGTTATACATTAAGATGATTACCGTGAGGTCACCCATATCCATAAAGCTTCAGCGAGACCATGTTTTATATTGAGCAGTTTTTTTTACAGTTTATATATTAATATCCTAATGTCTGCCTTTACTGTGCCAAAGGGGACATCACATTTTGGCTCATCATGTTGTTGTTATCTCAATACTGATCAACGTTTTAGCATTTGGTGCATTTTGCTGACATTACGCAGTGCTTATCTTTGAGCACCGTGTTAGCCTTGCAGGCAGCTGTCCAACATGATGTCACTTTCTCTGCGACACTTTCAAAACAACATTGACTTAATATGATTTGGGGTTTTTTACAAGTTGTAAGCCATAATTTTCCAAATTAAAACAAATAAAGGCTTGACATATGTCACTTTGTCACTTTGTATGCCATGAGTCTATATCAGTGTCACATTTTAAGTTGAATTACAGAAATAAATGAACTTTTTCATGATATTCTAATTATATGATGAGCACCTGTACAACAAAATGCTGTTTTCTGAACATTTATAGTTATTAATTGTTGTTCAATTCACTCTTGCATGGTGCCATAGGGGTTTATCTAGCACTCTGACGGCAAGAAAGTTTGATTTGCATCGGTAGAGTCTTGTGTGTGGAGTTGTCATGTGCTCATGTGTGCATAGGTTTCTGCTTACATTACGGATTACCCTAAACCACTAAAACAACTGCCACAGGTCCATGCACCCAGAAACATCATGTACATAAGGATTCCACTGGGGCCAGGACTGCCTTGTAAAAAGCTTTCTAGTTGGACTTATGCTGGGGGGGAAATTAATTAGTGGGCGGCATGGTGGCGCGGTAGTTAGCGCTCTCGCAAGAAGGTCCTGGGTTGGATTCCCGGACTGCGACTGCGGAGATTTCCTCTGTTTTTTTAAATTTAATTTTGAATATGTTAAAGAAAATGTAAAATGTCAATGCTGTGGTTTTTATGAATTCGATTTTCCACAGGGGATTTTATAGCGTTAAAAGTCATTAAATGAATTAAGTAAAAATTAAGGCCTTAATAATCATTAAAAAGCATTACATTGGAGTCAAACTGGCATCATATCTAAATTTCCAAGAACATATATTTTTTCCTTAAAAGCAGAACCCACTCAATGACATTTCTCAACAATTTTTACAGTGTACATTTTTGAAAAACAACAACAACACAAAAACTATAGTCTAAAACTAATTTAGCTGCAATGACTGAAATGTTACACAATATTTTGCTCAAAGTTTTCTTGTGTCCCAATTTGATTTTGAAGATTTTTTGCATTTGTGGCATTACATTTGAGTTGCTGCCACCTGTAGAAACCCTGTGAATGCTATGCCGCCCTTAATGATAAAAAACAGTTCTGTGCACGATCCTAACAGACCTTTAATCTTTATCCAGGAGAGCAGAACGTGACTCCCGATCAGATCCGCAGCGTAATGGAGACCATCCCTTTCACAGACGGAATGAAGGACTTGCTGACTCACATATCGGAGCACAAGAACTCCATCGACTGCCTCGTGGTCTCTGACTCCAACAGCCTGTTCATCGAGTGGATCCTACGAGCGTCTGGACTTGATTCGGCGGTAGACAAAGTGTTCACAAACCCGGCTACGATAAACGACAAGGGCTACATGGAGGTACGCGGCCACCACGCGCACAGCTGCGCCAAATGCCCAGTAAACATGTGCAAGAAAGAGGCGCTGGCGCTTTATTTGTCCGCACAATCAGGCGGCGGCGTAGAGTACAAGCGGGTGTTTTACGTCGGGGACGGAGGGAATGACCTTTGCCCCACTGCGTGTCTGAGAGAGCAAGACGTAGTGATGCCAAGGAAAGGCTACTCTTTAGAGAAGCATCTGGCTAGGTTCGGAAAGCAGCCCGGCTCCCCCCTAAAACCAAGCGTCGTGGCCTGGAGCAGTGGCATTGAAATTCTGCAAGAGCTCAAAGCGAGTGTGCAGTCGTAAGTCGCTTCGACTTTAACAGAAGAAGTGTTGAGCTTGTGTTGCCTTTATCGCAAAAGCAAACTAGTGTTTAGTGGTAAGTTTTAAAAATATACTTGAAAAAATTTACCTCAGGGTATGTGGGGAAAAAAACGGGGGATGAATGAACAGCACTGAGACTGTGTTAAAACAATAATTTAATAATGCACTGATTTATACATATTTTATTGATCACACAAAATGCTTAGTAATGTATTGTTTGCCATCCGTCCAATTGAACGTTTACAAAATCTCTACTAGACTGTGCACTAATGGCCTGCAGTCATTTTTGAATTCATAACTTTGTATAACGTTTTATTTTTTATATCATAACATTTTAATAGTTGCACTGCCAGCCTGGGACCAGACACTAAAATGGAGACGCATAGAATAACACTATTAGCCTGGTTTTACCACACACTGGTACTCATTTCGTACAAGGGTCTGGATCGTCACAATTGAGCTCCGTTATCAGGTGGGAGGGGTGAACTCCGATTGGATCTGATTTTCTCAAGCGCTCGGTCGTGACGTATGTAATGCGCCCGAGTGAGTGAAGCAAACTATCATAACTCTTGGGAGCGATCCTTGCGCATTCCAAGGCTTCAATTTTAATTTCTGGATATTTGGGAGCCGAGCCAGAACGGATTGAGGAGCTTCCATTACTTTCGTATCCGCCGCCATTGCCGAACTACAACCAGGAAATCCGGTGCAAATGCGTAACGTCACCTACAACACCCGCCTCCCCCGCTCGCTGAATGGTAGGTTGGAATTCAACCGATGAAACGCAGCCACTGAGATCAGACCCAGACGTACATGCAGGGAAAAGATAATTGACCGGAGTTTATGGATGGCTAAGTCTTTTAAACAAAAGGGAGCTTTTTATGATCTGTAAAAAGGAGGATTTGACTTGGATTTTGTTGGCATGAATAACTGAATGCCCACAGTACCCGAAAAGGCTTCAACAATTAATATCAAATAAACGGAAATCACTTAAGTTAACAGGTGTTTATGGCTTACACGTTGTTTTGTGAATGTAGCTGTCTAATTTAAATTGTGTAACAAAAACTATAGATTGAGCAAACCAGTTGAATGCAACTATTTAAATGCTTTTTATTGTAAAAAAAAAAAAAAAAAAAAAAGGAAACATCACAGTCATTATACTACAGGGTTAAATAATTTGTGCCAATACGAAGGCCTTAAACGTCTTAATTGGATTTAAACTGGCATTGAATCTATGAATTTCTTGAAAAATTATGACATTGTTCAAGTTTATCAAAAAAACACTAAAATGATGGTCTAAATAAAGCATATTCAGCTGCAGTTTTGGCTCAAACTTACCACATTGTTTTGCTTAAAAAGTTGCCTATGTTTGATAAAATGTTTAAGAAATCAAATATGATGTTTGTGTTTGTGGCATTGAAATATTTTGGCATTAAAAAGCATAAAAATATGACTTGCCTCTGACTGTAGTAATATTTGTAGTCATTTTCCTGACAGAGCTGATGAATTTTTAACTTGACAGAACTTTGGGCGACAGTGGCTCAGGTGGTAGAGGGAGTCATCTTAGGTTGGCGGTTTGAATCTGTATGAAAGCTGCATACGAGTGTGTGGTCTTGGTTTTGGTCAAAGGGGCCGATGGCAGCCTCGCTTCCGTCAATCTACCCCAGGGCAGCGGTGGCTACAGTATCTTTGAGTGTCCAGGAAAGCACCATATAAACCCTGCGCTGGTACAAAGGATTATTAACCTCTTAACCCCCACCTTTTAACCAAGCAAATGTTCTCCAGATCAACTTTATCCAAATCTAAAAGCTTCTGGACTGGAGTTTACAGCCTAATAGACCAGTGTAACGCCTCATTTGAAAGCTAGGACCTATAAAACTACTCGTCGCCGTGTTTTTGTCACATTTTAGAAGCGTTTTTGTCACTTGTGTTTATTGTTATGTTGTCGCCACGTTTCGGTCACTTTTAAGTCGCTATTTTGATGCTTCTTTTCCAAGACGTTTTTAGATTTGGTAAAGCCAAACTGGAGAAAATGTGCTCAGTTCAGGCGGGGGTTAAGAGGTTAAATAAAACAAAACATAAATGACCACAGTAACAGGTTCACATGTGGCAGTCATAGCTTGTAATACGCCTCGTGGTTGCTATGTTAAACAAATGGCCTGTTACCTTTAGGTTTCTGATCGAACTCCATCAGTCGACAGTTTAGAGATAGTGAAAAGTGATTCAGACCCCGAGCTGCCACAGACGAGTTCTATCCTCGCCCAGATCGAACCTGGGATTATGGCCTGGCACTCAACGGGGTTTGTTTACTCCGCCGCTTCCCTTTTCCAGTGAGGAGAAGAAGCTTTGGAGTACTCCTGCTGCATTAAGGAGAATTCTTGTGTTGCATGAGTAACAGACAGGCTGTCGAAACTGGGTTACAGGTCTTAGAAGTTTTGGACAGTTTCCATGGAAAGTTGGGTCTCGGGGAGAGGAAGGCGGCAGGGAAACAGCTGGTGAGTGCGCACAAGTTTGAGCAGGAGTCAGCGCCAAGCTACAAGTCGTTCTGGCTGAAAGAGCAAGGGAGCAACGCTGTCACAAGTTGTTATCGGGCTGTATTTCTGTTAAAAAGTGCACTATTGATTCATAGAGCATGTGCTTTTCGTACAATGAAGTGATGTGCTCAGTTTTCTGGGACAACATTAATTATGCAAGATTATGTAGCAATAATCTCAATGAGTAAGTTACAGAATATGCTTTATCCTCCCATTATGTTTTTCTGCTTCTAAATACTGACGTGAAAGGCCGTTGAAATGACAGTGCATCCATTGTGTGAGTGTGCCACATTGTTTTGTCAAATTACATTATATGAAAATGTATCCAAAATGCATGAATATTAAAAATTGCTGTATTTGAACCATCAGAAGATGACAGAAATGAACTTGGAGCAAGTACAGCAGATGGTGTATTACAAACTACTTCATGTACCTTTTATGTTTTCAAACACTGTTGGTCAATGGACCTGGGGTTAGTGCAATAAGATCATTACTTCTGGCCATACCAACGTTTGAATGCCAGATGTTTTCAGGTCTTGGCTGCCAAGGGAGGTCGGTCCTCTTTAGTGCCTGGATGGGAGAGCGTGAGGGAATACCAGGTAGCCTGAGTGAGTGGCTGGTAGATCGGTCCCATGGCGCAAATGTGTACAGCAGCCAGTCGGTCAGTCTACTCCAGCTGTGGCTATAAACCACCACCACCGAGTAGGGATGGAAAATTGCCCCTTGTTAGGCGCTTTGGGTGACTTGTGTCGTGTGAAAAGATCCGTGACATTTCCTTCTATCTTATTAAATTGATTTCATATTTAAATGTATAACGTGCTCCATGCGCATCAGAGGTCACCACTGTCCACAAAGACATATTTCTCTGACCCAAGGATCAAACTATACTCGTTTTCTTTTTATTGAGTGGCCTTAGAGCTTCAGGCTGTCTGCAACTGCTGTAGCTCAGAATGTTCTTCATTTCTAACTTTCCTTCCGACAGTGATTCCATGATGGCGACTGAACCATACGGTAAGTAATTGTTAGGGCTCCACAGTAGGTACCGCCAAATTTACATTATCGCATGTGACAGAGTATCCATATTATAGGTCTTCCAGTTTTAATAATGGATTTAATGGAACACACTTTGTTGAAATCTTCTAGTAGAATATCGCAATATTCAAGGTAGTTATTATCAAATAACTATTACTATTTCTCATATCTTGCAGCGTTTCTTCTTGATATAAAGCACTTTCCTATTTCTTTCTACTCTACTGCCTGCTATCCTTTTTGTGTTGTAAATGAAATTGTGTATTTGCTAATGGGCAGACTCGATCGCAAATAGTCATATCTACAAGAGGCTTTCGAGTGGTTTCCTTGTATCACCTCTGGGCGTTCGCGAACACAAGCTGTGGCCCGTTCTTTCATGCTAATCCCATTCTGCGTGAGTGACAGCGGCGCTCTCGGAGCAGTGTCGAACATCTAAATCAGCTGTAATTAGAAGTGAATGATAATTACTCCTATCGGCACCTCGCTGGGAAGTCTTGCTAAGTGGAGGACACGTCGCCAATTCATATTGCGGTGCGTTCGTTCCAAGTATCCAGGTTCATGTCTGCCACTGATATTGTTAGTTTCTTAGCAAATAATCACAACTCAATAAAAAAATGGTTCTGAATAGGTAAAACATTTAGGTTAGTACAGTCATTTTATGTATTTATTTATTTCCCCAAACCAGGGCTACAGGGCGGTGTTGACAATTAAATTCGTTTTGTAAATGCTTGTTGAAGCTGGATGCCATATAGGACTACATTCTGTATTATATATGGATTTCTCCTGACTTGGGATGACCTCTCTGAGTCACTGACACTGCTGCGGAGTTGGTCTGCTGGATAAATATTTGAGTTGTTTGCATACAGTGTGTCCGGGACCTGCCCTGGAGAAATGACCTCATCAAGACGGGGTCAAAGGCCGCCTCTCCGACCCAACATTGATTTAGTCCAGCGAGATGTTTTACTCACTGTTTGAATTTGGAGCTTTTTGGATTGTAACAGAGAGCCGGATCATGCTCATTTCGATTTCAATGATTTTGAGACTTTGATGGGATAAGGTTCTTTCTTGTGGAACATTTTGCAGATAGGATAACTTCTATCAGTCCTAACTTCTGTCAGCTGTGGCTACTTACTGTAGATGGAGTGAGTGAATGGATCCGGGTCCACTGTAGCATCCATTTTTGTTCATTTTAAACACATTAATCTGAAACAACCAATCAAATGTCTACTGCTGTCTACTTTTTAGATGTTTCGTACACACTGGGGCTTTCATTTACACTCTGAGTACCGGTATCTCAAGGGAGTTGTCAATTATTTAGACGATGTGTTTAGTTCAAATTATGGCTAAAATGCCCTCAAACCCTCACCTTTTACTGCAAAACATTGTTAAAGCTTTCTTTTTAAAGCAGAACTAATTCACTCATGCCCCTAGAGGCCATAAGCGCTCATTAATTGTCCGTGAGAGTAAAAACTACACTGACAGAAAAGACAAAGGGAGAGGGGGATATTGTACATCCAATTACATAATGGAGATAATTTTTTCACTCAAACTTTGCTGTAAATACTGCTTAAGTGGTAATGTCCGCAGTTAGTTTTGCCCGTTAGCCTATTAACTTCTTCTCTGTGATTCCATTAGTGTGTATTGGTGGCGCCGACCCGGTGCAGGCACAGTTGCAATTGTTGTTTTCTGGCCAGAGAAACCAGGGGGAGATGAAAGACCCCCCCAATCATCCCATTAACACTTGTATTACCCCCAGAGGGACCACGAAAAGGATTTATTAAGGTAAACAAGCTACTTAGTACTGCTTTAAAGTATTCAGATCAAAGTGTAGCTAAAAGAATAATCTCTGCCCACAACCTTATCTGTAGAAAAAAGTTGGTTCAGTCTTTAGCATCACTGTTTCATCTTTTGTTTTGCTTTTTATCTGAATTTAATCACTGTAACCCCTGCTATGTTCCTGCCTGCCCCAAGGAATCCCCAGATTCCTTTTATTGGTGGTTAAACTTCAGCATTTATGAGCACAATTCCTTCCTAAAACATGTCCTCTGTTTATAACATGATTTGTATGGAGTTGGTGGATAGACCACCTAACAGTCTTGGGTCTTTTCTAGCTGCGCAGCTGAAGGTTGATGCGGTCATGACCCTACATCGGACCGGAGCGTGTCCATTGCCTGACACTTGACATAAACACTCTGGACCTCTGCCACACTTTCCTGAAGCCACAGGGACCAGGGGCTAAATGACCCTGGCAGCCTTCTTTCTCCTCCACCCAAAGTGCCAATTTCCTCTCAGCTCTCCCGAGACGGAGATCACATTGATAATAATCATCATGTACTATGGTGACCCACCCCCCAACCAAGGCTCGCCCATGGGACCTGCCAAAGAGCAGTGTGCCTGCTGGGTGAAGGTATATGGTCAATCACAGCTCGAGGAGATGTTATGCCCATGTTGTAAGTGGGGTAGATGCTACTTGCGCCAAAGATTGTATTTGCTAAAGTGTTTGGGAGCATTTTATAGAAGACGATTGAAGAACGGGACCTTTGCACTAAGAATCATGAGTCAGCAAAGGTACCTTTCAGAAAGAAAGGTAACTAGCATTGGAGACAGTTGATCACAAGTTGAAATGCCAAAAAGCACAGTTGTAAGCAAAATAATGCACAACTATTCGCGAAACAAATGCAGCATAGAGAAACACTGGGCAAACTGGGGGTCTGTAGCTTTATCACACATTGGGCTTAGTCAGGAAGACGTTAAACAGGTGTTTAGAGACAAGTGTATGGTACCTTCACTGTTGATGAACACGTGTTTCATTGTTTCGATGCACTTGGATGTGTTCAGTGGAGCTAAGATAAGATAATCCTTTATTGACTTGTTACATTTGGCATTCAATAAGATCACTCAGGGTGTGCAAAATAGACAGGAAATGTGCAAACAGTTAAATAATAAAAAAGGTATCTTATGTACAATAGTAAAGCAAACATCTTAAGGGGCGGAATTATAACAATAAGGAAAATAGAATACAAATTAGAACAGACTATAAAAAGTAGAATATCGAGGTGCAAAGTTTACAGTCCTAGTGCAGGTTGTCAATAAGTGGCGCTGATACAGAGATTATTGCACGTAGTTTTGCAAAGGGGGGTTATTGCACATGTTACTTTACTGTCTTGTTGTACAGTCTGTCAGCAGTGGGGATGAAGGCCTTGCGGTAGCGCCCCTTCTTGCACTGAGGGTGCCTCAGTCTGCCACTGAAAGAGCTGCTCAGCTCCTCTACAGTCCCGTTTAGTGTGTGGCAGGTGTTGTCCATGATGGAGGTGAGCCTCCTGTCCCTCACCTCCTCCACAGAGTCCAGGGGGCAGCCCAGGACGGAGCTGGCCCTCCTAACCAGCTTGTTCAGTCTGTTCTTGTCCCACTCTGTGCTGCCCGGGGCCCAGCACACGGCAGCGTAATAAAAAGTCCGGATTAGAGGCCTGCTCACTCCGTAGGACCTCAGTCTTCTCAGAAGATGGAGGCGACTTTGGCCCTTCTTGTACAGGGCGTTGGTGTTGTGGGACCAACCCAGTTTATTATTGAGGTGAACTCCCAGGTACTTGAAGCTGTCCACCTCCTCAATGTTCTCCCCCTGGATGTTTAGCGGTGTGTGCGGTAGTGTCCTCCTGAAGTCGATGACCATCTTCTTCGGTGTTCAAGCACAGATGGTTGCGCTCACACCAGTCCACAAAGTCCATGATAACCGACCGGTACTCCTGGTCGTTCTCCTCAAACACACAGTCCACGTTGGCGTCATCAGAGAACTTCTGCAGATGACAGCTGTCCGTGTTGTATGTGAAGTCCGATGTGTAGATGGTGAGAAACGGTGAGAGGATGGTTCCCTGAGGGGCCCCAGTGCTGAAGACGACCACCTCAGACTCACAGCTGCGCAGCCGCACATGATGTGGTCGGTCCGTGAGGTAGTCGATGGTCCATGCAGTGAGCTGTTCATCCACTCCCGTGTCCTCCAGCTTCCCCCGCAGCAGCTCTGGTCTGATGGTGTTGAAAGTGCTGGAGAAGTCAGAGAACATGACCCACAGGTGGGTGAGCGCCCTTCTCCAGCAGGTAGATGACAGCGTCCTCTACTCCGATGTTGGAATCAACACTCTGTTCATGTCCGGAGATGCTCTTCAGTCCCCTCCACACGTCACACGGGTATACTGTATAACTAACATGCCTGATGTACATTTTGTAACTGCTCTTAGAAGTTATGATGTTGTCGCTTTTATACTTCACCTCACCTGTTTTACAAAGAAATCATGACCACAACATGGCATATTGTCTAGTTTCCCACTTTACTTATTCACCCACACTCTTAGCCATCCCATGATTATTTACTGATTGAATTATTCCTTGTCAATAAGTAAGTAAGGAATTTATTTATGGGACAGTTTACATCCACTTCACATATATGTTGGTAAGCTACGCAGTGTGGGGGAGTAACGGGTACCGCTCTTACGTATTTAGAATACAAATTTTGAGTAATTCTATTCTGGTACAGTTAATCGAACTCTGGATTTTCTTTCGGTGAAGCACATGCACTAACCACTGTGCCACCGTGCATGAAACAGTAGCATCAGCAGCTAGTCAGTGACAAACCTCGTATGATTTATCACTGCAAAACCGTTAGTAACCATGAAAGTCCCATTGCGATTCTTAATCTCTTTTTAGAGAGAGCACCAGGAGGAAACTTACAAGGCCACAGGAACAACATCTACACAAACAAGGGTGCGACCACCACTCGATCAACATGTGGTGGCCCAGTTAGAACAAGGCTCTGTATGTGTATGTTACAAATGCTCTCTCTGAACAGCAGGGATTTGGAGAAGGCTCATGCTGAGTTGTTTGTGTCACAAGAGAGTGGTTTCAGTGTAGTGTGATCAACCTGCACACTATGTGGATTCTGCCTGGAGCGCTGTGGATGACACTGTGATCTGTGTTTATAGCAGCACAAATAAATGGAAACCTCAATGGAGCTCAGTAATATCCCATAGGCATCAGGCAGCCACGAGGAAGTACGGGAAAACATTTCAGCTGTTGCTTATGTCAGGGGTCTTAGGAATCTCCAACCGCATTTTCTGGAACCTTTTGATGAAAAGTGAATGTTTAATTGACTTGTTTTGGCCGCAGGGCACAGCGATAGACTAGAGTTCACTCACTCAACGGTTGCTGGTCTAATATCTTACTGGCCAAAGCTTTGTCTAATCTCATTTTCCTCCCTAAGTGGACAAATACTGTATATTTTTCGATGAACATTTTAATTAAAAGACTAAAATCAACCTGGCTCTCCAAATGACTACTGCTCCAGTTCATGTAATAATTAAAATGCATAGGCGACATGAGCGCAGAGGCTGCACAAGTGGAGACTGCCCCGAGAACGTCTTCATCAGGCCCTGACAAAAATGAATTATTCTTGGCCAGTGTAAATATGGCGCCCACTCTAATTAAGCAAATATCCTCTTTGTAATTTGTGTGAAACCCTATTAGGAATGCGCCGAAGCCACTTTCAAACCAACATGACAAATGCTTACCCTTTTCTCTCAATTACTCCCCAGTCTGCGCTCATTGTTCTCTCTGACAATAATGGCCCAGATCTAAATCTCCTTGACCCATTTCATTTGAAGTTTCCCCGCTCCGAAGGCACGATACCAGACCTGCATACGGCTGCTCCTTCTCCCAGGTTTGTTGCCCTCTGCCACAGCCACAGTTTGGGACGGCAATTCTCCGAGGCCACCAGGCGATGGCAGTGTTGCTCCACAGTGAACGCGCAGACCTCCATTGCACACAAAACAAAGAGAGAGAGATGAAAAATTCCGTTCCATTCTTCTTTTCGAGTTTCACTTAAATTTCGTAATGCTTTGCTCTTGACAAGCAAGGACATCATGAAATCAGTGCACCTGCAATGGACAAGGGGATCTCAAATGTATTTGACAACGACTGAATGGCTGTTCATCCTTCATCAGGTATGTGGGTGAGTTTTCAATCCCCCTCAAGGCTTGCGTTCGGGAGCAAAATCATGCATGAAAATAAAGCATGAAAATCCTATCTGCAAAAGCTCTTGGAAACTTGATCAGCTTCCTGGTGTGAGCACTCTTCAGTCTCCTCTTTGAAGGTCATAAGGAGAAGAAATGGTTACAGACCATATGAGGCACAATATGAAGGGAATTATTTACTCCCTGCCCTCCCTGCCACCTCCTTGCTCCCACCCCGCTCCACAATCAAGGATGAGAGAAATATAATTTCAAATCATTCACATAGTTTGACAAATAAAAAATCTTGAATCTTGAATATGAGCTGCAGGAACGATAATGAGCAGCTGACAATAGGAGGCAGCTATAATGTATAAGAAGATACAATGATGGGATCAGCATACGCGTGTTACTTGTCTTACAATATTCAAGGTTATAGGCCTAATTAGTATTTCATTAAAATAGATGATGCCGCGCTAGAGCTTCACAGAATTCGGCAAACATTGCTGTGTTTTGTTTCTCTGTGAGGTCTAAAACTGTCTATAAGTGGCCTTTGTGGAATTTGCATTATTTAGCAGGTACTGTGCAGCTCGCGAAAACCTTTTCCACACTGGTGCAATTATTTACACAGGCAGCATAGACCAAGTTCTCCAGGCAAATTACCAAGCAAAGACGAACTGACTTTTCAAAATGAGTCGGCGCTTGTGCTACCAATGAAGCAAAATCATCAGGTGAGAAACCACCTTTGGAACTCGCAAGTCCCGTCGTCGTACCGATGAGCCCCATGTCGAAAAATTGGAGGCACAAGATTGGCGTGTTGGAATGAAGCGCACATTCATATATCCTTGATATAAAGCAAAGCGACTTGTGCATATTGCAGTCATGTGGCATCATAATGTTCTGAAAAGCCTGTAGTTTGGTATATGGGGTGGGAACAGGTAAGAATCCTTTGGTAGAATTGATCTTTTTGCCCTATGTTATGGTTAATATCTGTAATCCACATGAAACAAAGTCCACTGCACTAATGTTCAGTGACTTATTTGCCAATTAAATACCTGAAGATGGAGATGAAATATTTTTTGTTCAATATAGTTTTAAAAAGTAGTGGTATTAATCAATCAACCACGCACATTTGTTGTCATTTGAAAGGACTTGAATTAACAATGCAAACCTTTGGCTCTATCCCCACTAAAACACTGATCATTATTGCCTCATATTTAAGAATGCCATGAAGGCAACAAGAGGCTTTGGATTCAGTTTTACTGCATGACGTCGCAAATGTTGATATGGTTTGGTACAGAGTGATGAAATATGTGGTTGCTGGCAACGTAACTAAGAACTCAGCACCAGATATTGCTTTGAACAGTGAAAACTCCTCAACATGGTGGCCATAACAGGAAAGAAAGCCATGTGAACTGACTTTATTATAAGAAAAAGTAGCCTGTATTAAATATCGATTTTAGCATGTCAGAAACCCTTCCTTACACAATCCCCTCTATGTTTACCATTCTTGGCACCGAGTTGACTTCCGCCTCTTGGGGTCGGCTCCGCAGGTGGTTGCATAACGTTAACGTTCTTGAGGTCAGAACGAGAAACCCCATCTGCAGCGCTCGCTCCTATCACAGCTGATACAAAGTCGGATTTCACGCCTTCGTCACTGGCCCTCACCGCCGGTCTTCCCGTCCCGCTTGTTTTCACCCACTTAAAGCCGATAATGAAATGTATGTGCGGTGCAAAACAGGCGATTAATCAGAGCAGATGTGTATGTAGGTGAGCCAGATTACATCTCCACTATATGGCTGGTGCAGGGACCCACGGGCCTGTCAGAGCCCACACATGCGCCAGACCGGCCTTATTACAATTAATTTGCCTGTGTCGAAATGTCCTCGCAGGCTGACATGTCTCATCTCAGCCAACAACAAAGAGCGGCTGCAGCCTTGTGCGGCGTGACAGCTGTAGAAATATGCGCTGACAAGACGCCTCAACAGCGAAGACCATTTATTTTTTACTCACTTGTGAATGCACTTAAATGGAAAACCTCTGTGACTGTATTTTCTATTCCCTTATGAATTTACAAGGTTTTGTTTGTAGAAACGTGCCGGATCCCTAACACGCGTGCCGACCTTGGTAGCTAACACTAGACCCGCTCGGATCACTGACGCTTTCTTGGAAACTATTTCAAAGGCCATTGTCCCCAATGGTATGCTTGAAATTTCAAAGAGGGTGTGGTAAGTTGCCGTAATATCAACAGCACCAGTAGTGGTTAGTAAAATGTGCTTTTATTAGCAAGACCTTAAATGCTGGCACCAAGGCAGTAGTACCTCTGTGATCAATTGAAAGCTGCACGTGAGATTCAAACTAAGTTCACTTTATGCCTCGGATCGGTCATGCCATATCTGTCAATGTCTGAAGAGTGTTCCAGCCACTGACAGTAGTGCGCCACGCTATTGCTGCCCGCCACCTTTGACAAAACAAACGAGAAAGTCATGAAAAGAACTTTTAAAAACGCAACTTAGTTTGTTTTTTGGAGCCTGGCTGGGGTGCCCACACTTTTTTGGCCGGCGAGCAACATTCAAAGTCAGCGAGGCCCGGAGATCTACCGCTAGGTCTCTCAAAAGATTGTTATTATTGATTTAATTTATTAATTAGAATTTTCCTCTTCAACTATAATGTATAATATTGCATAAGAAACAAACAAACAAAGAGAGAACATTATTTAACTTGATATATTTTGTATTTATTATTATGAACAAATATTTGTGACAAAGTGGCACAATGTTATATTCTGTCATCATGTATCATTAATGCAGCAGATTTTTTTTTAATGGATTGTTAGACCTGGACTAAATGTTAACAATGTCTCATATTGTCCAAATTAATTATCCCCAAAATAAATGTAAATTGTGGCTTATTATATCTTCATCTCTTTTGGTGACATGAGCTCCATGGGAACACTCAGGGCTTCAGACTTGAACTAAGTTAACTGTTTTGGCTCACATCTAACAACAAACTACTCGAAGGACAGAAACCGAGTGAACAACAGGTAGGATGGATGCATTATATGGGTTTACCTGTCTCCTCCTCTTCCTCTCACAAGAGTGTAAGTGACAATATCACAGTACCAAATGCGAGTAAGACAGTTTTGTAGTGACAGGACTCCAATATCGACCCGGTTTGTGTTGGGCGAGCTACTGGACTTCGACGTAGTGGGCAACCCTGAGCTAGGCTGATAAACTTGATCCATCGTTTTTTAGTCATATACACAAGAATCTTTTAAGAGTCTTTACCCAAACACAACATTGAAACAAAATTAGTTCTCCAGGACCAGGCTGATAACTGAGTTCCTAGAAGATTGCAGTCAGTCATTTTTGTCAGATTACGGTCTCAAAAACCTCTAATTATGTTTGATCACATGATGCCTTTGGCAGTCTTGTGTGTACCGCACTTATCTCACATTCTGAAACATAAAGAATCAGTATCATCGCTGCTGTGTAAAAAAAATAAAATAAATCCTACCGCCATTGGTCCGCCATTGCAAGTCTCCCATTAGAAAGCATTGCACTTTAGACACGTTAAAAACAACTTTAATGACTGGTTTCTAATTTTCCTAAACTTTCTACAGGTAGATATTCCTCCTGTGATAACGCCGGGTTAGTTAAGATAACAAAAACCAGGCTGGTTTTCGTAAGAAAGATTTTAGAAATCTCGTATACTAATGAGGGCCGGACTTAGATTGACAGCTACAGCGCAGGCGCGGTTACGAGGCCCCGCGAGGGCCGAGTCCTCAGTGAAGATCCCGCCTTGATGCCCTTTTTAGGAACATGCTCTGTCACAGCAGGGTGGGAGGAGTCTGTAAATCTCCCATGATTTCCCTCTCGAACATAGTTATTATCAAGCTGTGAATAGTACATTTTACATTCATCCATCCATCCATCCATCCATTTTCTTCCGCTTTATCCGGGGCCGGGTCGCGGGGGCAGCAGTCTCAGCAGAGATGCCCAGACTTCCCGATCCACGCACACCTCTTCCAGCTGTTCTGGGGGGACCCCGAGGCGACACCAGGCCAGCACGGAGACATAGTCCCACCAGCGTGTCCTGGGCCTTCCACGAGGCCTCCTCCCAATAGGACATGCCTGGAACACCTCCCGAGGGAGGCGACCAGGAGGCATCCGATACAGATGCCCTAGCCACCTCAGCTGGCTCCTTTCGACGTGGAGGAGTAGCGGCTCGAGTCCGAGCTCCTCCCGGGTAACTGAGCTCCTCACCCGATCTCGAAGGGTGCGCCCAGCCACCCTGCGAAGGAAACTCATTTCGGCCGCTTGTATTCGCGATCTTGTCCTTTCGGTCATTACCCAAATCTCATGACCATTACATTCAATTCAAGTTTATTTGTATAGCACATTTAAAACAACTGCAGTTGACCAAAGTGCTTCACAGTAATAGCAGGTCACATAGAAATAAAATACAAGTAATATATAACATGCCAAGATACACTCAACTAGCTCGTATTGAAGGCCAGGGAGAAGAGGTGTGTTTTCAGTCTGGATTTGAACTGTTCCACAGACTGAGAGGACCTGATAGACAAAGGAAGACTATTTCATAGTCGGGGCGCTGCCACAGAGAAGGCTCTATCACCTCTCGTTTTTTCCTAGTTTTAGGAACATCCAATAGGAGCTGGTCAGCCGACCTCAAAGCTCTGGATGGACTATAGAGTCGCAAGAGATCACTCAAATAGAGCGGGCCATTTTAATTTGAATTGTTTTCGTCTAATAAGATCTTGCCTGTCAGTCAGTGCGGCCAAGTTGTACTTTCACGCAATGATCTTGTCTCATTTTTCATATTGTATCACTGTGTGGGGCCAAGCTAACCAGTCCACTATGAAAGGTGTGATCTCCCTGTACAAACAAGCTTTAAAAGTGCTTGATAAAAAGCCCATGATGTGGCACTATTGCAGAATTCAAGAGAAGCATAATCTTTTAAGTTTTGAAAATTTTAATAAGTACTCTTTTGTGAAATTTGTTTTTAAATGTGTCAACAACCTCGCTCCCGATGTCGCTGCAGGGATGATTGAAGAATGTGCAACTCACAGGATCATCACTAGGGGCGCTGTCAGTGGAGACTGCAGACCAGCCAGATTCAAAACAGCTTTTGGACAGACGGCGTTCGCAGTACAAGGGCCACAGATCTGGAATACTTTACCTGCTGATCTGAAAACTTTAACAGACCTGAACGAGTTTAAAAGTAAAGTTAAACGATGGCTCAAACTGAATCAAACGTGTGGACACAACAGAAGTGTATAATATTTTATTGCCTTTTGTGTTTTGTATTGATTGTATTGATTTGTGTAGGTGTATTGCGTGTTTTTGTGTCTTAGGGACCAGGTCTGCGAATTAGCTGTTAGCTATAAGACCTATGAACATGGCATCGGTTATTTTGTAGCGATGCTTCTTGTTCTGTCCCTATCAAATAAACATATTAAAAAAAAAAAAAGGAGTGGAGACATTTAAAAACAATCAACAAAACTTTAAATTGAACACGAAAGCTGACAGGGAGCCAGTGTAAGGAGCACAACACAGGAGTGATGTGCTCACGCCTCTTTGTATTGCTCAGGAGGCGGGCTGCAGCATTTTGTACACTCTGCAGGCGCTGCAGGGGGCGCTGGTCCAGTACATGGTGAAGTCGGGGGCACTCCTGCCCGCTCATCATCACTGATTCACATCTCCATTCCGGCGTTGCTCGGCTGATTAGCAAGAGATGATGCAGGATTCGCGGCCGCATGCTGCCTAGGAGTGTTTTTGATCCAATGAGCTGGAGCCCGGCTCACTTAGGGCTAAACTCGACTCTCGTACATTTGTTGCCTAATGAGATGTCCAGCGTTGTCAGATACTAACTCGACTTGGAACTAAGGCTTTGATTAAGAATGGCCTCCCACACCGATCCCCTCAAGTTTTTGCCTTCCTCTGCACACAGCTAAAATCACCTTTTCTTACAATTCACTTTGTTTCATAAAGATTAAAGAAAGAAAATGGGGAGTATTACATGCAGTAGATATCCAGTTACCCACCATCCACAATAACTCGCCAACAAACCTTCTCTACGTGCGTCAAATCTTTCTTTGCCCCGACGTCACCTCTCACCCCACTGCTATTATCTGATTACTGGATGAATAGCTAATCAGTAAAGTGAGTCATTGTCAGAAGATGCCCAGTGCGTTCCTAAACAAGCTAATCTCCCCTTTTCCCTTCATTTCCCCTCTCGGCAGGCTGTCATTTCATCTCCGCTTGTGTCCGTTAACTCACAAAAGTGTCATTGTGTTGTTAACACACGTGCAGCGGATCTAACAAAAGAGCTCTGGCTATTGAAATAAAATAAAAAGAAAAGAAAGAAGAAAGGACAGCAGCTACACATCTACCTGATAGATCTGTTTAAAAGGGACTATACAGAGTTCGAAAATGTTAAAACTACGTATTTTCATCCCCCGACACGTTCCAGCCATGTCCTAATGTGTAGAATGAGCCCAGACCTATTCACCACAACTGCCTCTAAAATCACTCAAAAAGTTGTAAATTCGGGTTCGAAGTGCCGCCATGCACGAGCTTAATATAGAGACTGCAGTTACACGTAAGACCTGAGGTGGCAGTAGTGAGCATAAAATAACCAACTTGCATCTAGTCTCTTTAACTTCATTAAACTGAATTTGGGAATCGATTCTTTTTTAGTACCTCGTGACTCCAGAATCACCTCACTGTCCAACACTTACTTGTTCTTACCTGAGCTTAGACGAGTTGATGTGATGTGAACTGTACAATAAATTATATTTTAGACATTAAAGTTTTGCTGATATCTACATTTTTGCTCTAGGCTGGAAATGGCTATAGGAACCGACATTACGAGCTACGGCAGCTGTGATGAGAATACAGCAGGAGATAGTTTGTTTTGGAAAGGTTGTGCAAAAGCTAACAGCAAACTGTGGCCGCTCTTACCTCTAACACAAACATCTGAAGTCCCAAGGATGCTGTAGAGCAGAATGCTAGCGCAGTGGTGGAGAAGCTCTTTGGTGGTTGTTCTCAGGTTCTAGAATGTGATAATATCACACTTGTGGGGGGAGGAGCCAGTTGTTCCTATCGCTGGGTTGCAGGTGACATCACAGCGTTTTAAAGGCCTATAATATTATAGGTAAAATTATTTTGTTTTGGGGGAAATTTTTGGTCTTGTACAGAGAGATCATGGACCCAGTGACTGATATAAATGATCATTATTGTAATTCATAAATGTTCTTTTTAGATGCGACTTGTGAAAGTGTAATGCATCATCATATTGTAGAACCATTCTAGATCTTGATTTTGTGTAAATAGCAGGTTCAGCTGCACGTTAGCTTAGACGTTAGCTTAGACGTTAGTTTACAACAGCACAATAGACTCATAAAAAAAACTACTTGCACAGCAGCCACAAGCGATAAAAAAACAAACTTTCCTCACCCGTCTGAAGTAACCTTTGCCTTCTGCTCAGCAAACTCGTGGTAAATCCATTTTCCAGTGTAGTAGCGGCAGCTTCTGAGAGCCACACAGGGGAAGCTTACAGTCATGAAGCCGCTATTTCTCTGACAAAACAAGACTTTTTCAACCTGAAAACTGATTGACAATAGGCGTATGTATAAAACTGCCTTTTTTGCGTGGCATTTCTTTGCTAAAGCCTGTGTCGACTACGCAAACCAACGCGGCTGTGCGGCCTCCTCCTCCGCGGTGCTTACCCCAGTATGTAAATACACACGGACAAAGTCACACCCCCGCAGCAAGCTCTGAAATCCACACCCCCTTTTAAATATACCAATTCTGGTAGCTTAAACATGGAGAGGCTTCTTCGTGACTTCAACTGAACGATTCTGCAAAAAAGTGAAAATCACAAATTTTCAAAAAAATATCTTTGTTTACGTTTATCTCGAGACACGAGCTGCGGACTTGTGTCTTTGGAATCCACGGCGGGTCACGTATCAGTCACTGGGTCCATGATCTCTCTGTACAAGACCAACAATTTCCTCAAAAACTAAATAATTTTACCGATAATATTATAGGCCTTTAAAACGCTGTGATGTCACCTGCAACCCAGCAATAGCGTTTGGGAAAATCCAGTTACCATGGCGATCAGCCAAGTTTGCAGCTGTTGGCATACATTTTCCACATTAGCTAAAAACAGCATGGAAAAGTGGAGGAACAAAGCTGTGGAACAACTCTGTTAGCTGCTGAGTTACTGCTGGCAAGTACAGGACATCTAAGTTGTCCAATTGTTTTAATGTGAACATTAACTTCCGTATTTTACCTTTTAAAATCTCCATTAGTTTATAATTGCTGCTAATCCCATGATGCTTAGCGCATTCTCTAACTCGATTAACTGCATTGCACTTTTACAAGTAGTATCTAAAAAGAAAACTTACAAAAAATGATCATCACTGCCACTCAATTGGATAGAATTGGAGATGCTTATTTGCCTCTCATCTAAGAAGAGTTCTCAGTTCTACTTTCCTTCTGTTTCTTAAATTTGTATTGTAACTCCTCTGCTGTATTTGGAGCTCATGACACCTCTTCCCATACTGGAAGAGTTAAAAGCGAAGTCTGTTAATCAGAGGAACGGTAGAACTAAGGAATTCATCACCAAAAACATGGGGTTCAAACAGAAATGATATTTTACTGATCATTCGCTTTATTTCTGGGTAGTTTAGATATGTTGTTGGCACAGAAATAAATGCAGCTTTTATCATAGCTAACTATAAAAAGTTTAAATCTGCTTTGGCCCTTGTACTTCGACACTCAGGTCTATATCTTCACCATTGGAGGAGCAATTTTGCAGTGATGGCTAGTTTTTGCACCTTGCTGTACTCTACTTTAACAAGTCGATAAAACATAGTCTGAAAAGCGCATAGCTTAATCAAGACTTGTAGCCAATAGAGAAATTAATATTCAGCCAAGTCATTAAATAAGTATTCCAACCATATATATTCAACATAATAGAGAAGGTTTGCGCATTTGCATTCATAAATATCGCCGCGCTTTAAATCTATTTCTTGTTGCGTTTTTTTTTCCCGAACTACACTTCAGGCCACATATCAAACGGAGTTACTGTTCGCCAAGTATGACATCATGTTTAAGTTCCTTTGACAGCGCTGTAGAGAACACGACTTCAAATAGGACCAAAGCTCTCGGGAGTCGCCCCAGTGCTGCATGGGAGCTTTTCCACAGCCAGGAGTGATCAAGCAGAACGGAGGAACAGGTAGGCGAACGCTGTGTGCGCGAACAATGGCGGTACATCTGTCACCAAAGGCCGCAGCGGTGTCGTCGACGTGAGCCGGGGAAAGTTGTGGAGACCAAAGGTGAAAATGTGTTTTTACGGACTCTCTGGCACTGGCATTTCATGTTTTATAACTTCAAACGACGAATGTGCACGAAGGTTATGTTACCTTGCCTGCAGTGAATAAAAAGCCTTGAATATTTCCTGCACCTTGATGTCATTTAAAAAAGGCTAAAGGCGGCTACTGATTGGCTCCATGTTGGTTATTGGGAAGAAACGCGTCGTAGAAATGTAGTAATTGAGAGTTTAAACCACCAGAATGAGGCCAGCGAGACACTGCAGGTGGATAGCGAAACTTTTTCAAATGAGCGATATCAGTCTCAAACCTTTTGCTGTAGATGACTGGGCATTAATATGAAAATAAAATGTATTGCAAGTTTTCTGTAATTTGATGTTTTCATGAATGCGTTTTGAGATAATGGTCATAATCTTATTGCGAAACATTGAATCAGTGCAATTATTAACCCCTTAACTGCCGTCTCCCCTGATCAGGGGGCTAGGGTTAGTTAACCCTAATCAGGATATAATTAGGGTTAAGAACGGCAATTGTAACGTAAGTTGTGTTTCACTCACACAGATTTCACACAGATTTTTAGAAACTAGGAGGTCTTGGCTTTCAAATTCGGTATCACACTGGCATATAGACTGTAAGCTTTCCAGTCAATACGCTTTGAGACTTGGATGTAAATAATTGTTAACCCTAATCCTTAACCCTAACCCTAGGGTGGCAGTTAAGTGGTTAAACATGTTATTGTGAAAATGAGGTCATTTTTTAAGAGACCAATTTAACCTTAAAATTTAAAAATAAATAAATAAAATTGCCCGAGTGTCTCCCCTTCAGCCACGTTTTGTTGTGACATCACTTCGTATTAAAACCACATTTTGTAATAATGTGCCACTGTTTAAAATGAATCTAATATTTTGTTTTAAATTTGACACAGTAAGCAGTTTGTAAAGCATTGTCGATTCATTCAGCATTTATAAAACATGTACCCAGTTTACTAATCGTTGTTAATCATTTATACGCACCAACACGGTTACCATTTGAACAAAGGGCATCATTCCTCTTTAAGTTTAGGCACAAGTCCCCACTATCAATCTGAAGCCATTCTGAATAGCTTCATTTGAGCTTACTGGAGATGGCAATGACATTTGGCACAAAAGTATGAGGTGACCCAGAGATAGTGGAGCCTCACCAAGCCAACAACCTAAAACAATCATTTATTAGTCATTAATAAATGACTTATTTGAGAGAACTTCTACACTCACTGAGTAGCACAGCAACTGGGAACACGGCCACCGGGGTTTCCGCGTGACTTCCCAAAGTAGTGGCCTGCGTAGCTCCCCGTACTGTGGCACTGCTACGCTTGTGGTTTGACGTCTGCGAAGCACCCTCTCACCTCAGCCACTGAAGGCAGGGGTACACAGTTTGGAGTTTGAAAATGTGAAGCAGAAAATAACAATATGGTGAAAAAAAAGGAGTATGAGAATGAGTATTCATGCTTTACAATCGCTAAATACACAGGTTAGAATATATACATAAGTGAGGCTTTCAGCTACTTAATGTGGTCTTGGCATGTTCCCTCTAACTTTAATTATACTTTCTTACCGGGAATGCATCACTCACTGTAACACAATTCTTATTACAGCAGTTCTGAATATGGCTCAGAAAACCCTTCCTTCTTACAGACCCATCTCTTCTGTCAGATTTTGCTAACAAAAGCCCATGCTTCAGTCAGTGCTTTCTTCTGTTCTCTTGTCGGTGGATCTTTGACTTTTCGACTAGACCTGTGTAAACTGCCCTGAAGTGAGAGGCAGACAAGGGCACGCTGAACATTTTGTTTGACCATCTCCTCCACACAGAAAGCAGACTCTCGCACAGCTTGCTTTTTTCCCCCCAATTGAAGAACATTTCAAACCAACGCGCACAAGTCTATTTATGGCAAATTAGAGCCGGATAGACGGCGGTGCTGTAAAGAGCACTTTAGCTAGTTTGCTTGTCACTCTTCGATCTTCCCATTTTGCTGTGATTGCTTGTTTATTAGCCATAACACGATAAATGCCCCGACCTTTTGTGGTGAAAACCATTAGTGACCTAAAACAACACTGTTGTGAACTCTCTCAGGACACTGCTAGCTTGGCCTCTGCACGGATGTCGGATAAAGGCCAAACTCCAAATAAAATGTCCAAAATATTGAGTCGTCTTAGGTACGCGAAGAGATCACAGAGTTACATTTTGTTCCGCACACCCCTGACCTGGAAATACTTTTCCTTGGACCATTTGAGAAGACGGACAAAATCGATTCGATGAGGTCCAGTCTGATGGAGACATTCACTACAGGCCTAAGCAGCAGGTGGTTCTGTGAGAAATGGAAGCTTTGAGGACAAGAGAAGGATGTACTTATAAATGATTACGGTGTGATAACATAACTCCGCTGTGCTTTTAAGTATAGTGGTATTCTTGATAACTGAGCAATGAGAAGTCCAGCGCTGTTTTTGTAGTAGTGTAACTGTGGCAATTTTTTACACTCGTTTTTTCCGGCCTTTTTTTACGACCTGCAGGCGAGGCTCAGCTGGTCCCCGGGCTGCCACTTAAACACAAGGCCATCAAGGCATGCAATAAGCTGCTTAGCCTGTTCTCTACCAACACCACCATAAAACATCTTCTGGCCTGGACTCGGTGTTTATGAATGAGTCGGGTCTCTCTTTCAAGAACAAGGCCACAATGCATGCCGGTTAAAAAGCCACGGTGGTCAGACAGAGGAGTGAAGCGAGTCGTGCATGAGACGGTCCTCGACAGACATGGAGGACTCAGGTTCCAGCCGCCGCGCCATTCGGGGCTTTACCCTCTGATCTACAGTAGTCTGGACACGCAACAGTCGAAGCATTTTGACACGTACAGCTTATCAGTGAATCAAACTAATCGGCAAACTGGAAACATGATTAGAGCAGACTAGTCCAGCGGTGTTCGCTGGTGGCTGCTCTGAGGTGTTAAGTCGGCATCAGTGTGACTTGTAGTGAGGGAGCTCCTTAGTGAGCGACTGCAGAGGGGGCCGAGGTGAACATTTCCGCCTCCGTCCCTGTTTTTTATTTATTTATTTTTTAGTAATGAGCCCGAGTCCTCCAATACTCGGCCGGACAAACTGTTCAGAAAGTGTGTGGCAGTGATGGGGAGGGGGTGGACTCGGTGGCAGAACTGGTGGAGAGCAGGACGAGGAGCAGGATGGAGGCCCTCCTCAGAAACAGGAGTCCAGACCCACTTTCTTTCATGCTAAAATGTGGATCTGTCTCACCAGGAATTCAGTTTTATTATTATTATTTTTAATCAGATGTTGCGAATCTCAAATCTGTAAATAAAAAAATTAAAAAACAACTCAAAAACTAAAATTGCTTTCCTGAACTTCACAAGATTCCACTTCAAATGAGCTTTCCTTTGAGTGCAGCGCATGTAATCAGACCAAAGCAAATGTCCCAAGTAGTTATGGATGAAATAAGTCTGGGCTTGTCAAGGCACTCACTAATGGGCCGATGCATTCATTCTGTAATTAGCTATGACATCCAACATGTCAGCCAGATTAAGATTAAATGCATGACGAAAGCCACACTTAGATGGATGCCAATAAATTAGGGACAGATAGTTTGTCTCAGTCAAGACAAAAAAAAGAAAAAAAAAGTGAAATATTGAATAGAACGGAGAGTTTGGTAGGAAAGTCTTATTTGGTGTGAGAATGACACCCATTTCATGTCAAGAGTGTGTATTAGTTATACACATTTTAGTATTTGACACAATCAAAAACATGAATCTGTCTTCTTTCCTTTATAATGCAAGTAAAACATGACACAGTAGAAGTTGGTGTAATTCTCTCGAATCCACTTTATAGCAGTAATATCCTGGGATGATATCATAGCTCCTGAACAGAAGCTGCAGGAGGTTTATATGGCGCACTTTAAAGCCGGGAACAGTTTAACGCTTCGTGAAATTGATGTTACTCCCTACCTGACCTTGAGTCGTTTACTTAACACAATCTCATCCGCTATCATTATGCCGCGTAATGAAAGTGAGCTTCAAAAACACTGTGTGCCCACTGTTCCTCGCCCCCACTGACATTCAACTGGTGCATTCGGAAGCTGCTATTATCATCTCTCACGGCATAATAGAGGGAAGATTTTCTTTTTCTTCCGTCTTCCCCGTTTACGCGTGCTGTACATTGCTGCTTCTCTCACCTCGTCTGCCATACTGAGGGCTGAGGGTCTTATGGCTGGTGTACGCGGTGCCATTTTTAGACGTCACATTGCACGACGTGGGAATTGTAAAATCACACAGTCTCCACTGTGTGATGGTTCGAAGAGAGAATCGCAGCTACGACCAAAGTTTTGTTGTGGCAGTTTCGGGGTTTATTTCCGTGCAGAAGTGCGGGGAAAGTCCTGAACAAAATGCGGTGTCGGACCCACTAACGCCTGGCCTCTGTAGCTTGTGACTCTATGGCTGTTATGGCTCTATGCAATTATGCTCTATGGGTAGCCCTAGTAATATGTATGGGTTGTGCCAAGTAGGCGTCCAAGGTCTCACTGTACAACCTATGAAAATTGTGCAGTGTATACCCGGCTTAAAGGAATAGGCCACCGTTTTTAATTATACTTTATAGTGTAACACTTCACTAACCATATTTAAATAGGGAAAACGTGGAAGAGTTTGGTAGCTTCTATCTTCACCTCGTTTGGAGCTATAGAGGAGAAGAGAGAGGCTAAATGCTAACGCCGTCTGTGCTGTGTTTACGTTACGGAAGGCCCACGTGGAGACCAGACAGGTACAAATGAAGTCGTCAAAGCTAAGGTAAGAACATATCTCAGTATGTAAAAACGGTGGCCTATTCCTTTAAAGAGCCTAATTTACATTTCATCATTCAGTTCACACACACTTGCTTGCGGTGAGAAAATAACGTAGCCACAGCTTCACTGAGGCTGACCAACAGAAAAGTGGCCCCCGCGCCATAAGCCTCTCTGAACACTGCCAGTCACTAGACCAGAGATATGCTTGATGAGTCACATTTTAGTAGGACGCTGTGTACCGTTCATTATTTTCTGAAACTGGTACTTTACCGATACTTGGTTTTTGATACTCATACATTTTTTGATACATATACTAAAATATTTGTAATTTAGAACCTTACCTTTAGTTGAAGTGAAACAACCAAGTATCTTCCTTTAATGCTGTCCCTGGACCAACAGGCATCAAAACTACCAGTAGTACTTAAACCTTTTTTTTTTTTCGATACCATACTGGTATCGTTTAATGTTACTCAGCCCTTCATGATTCGGATTATTTTGAACACAATCTGGAGACATTCGGGTAAATACAATACAGAGATTTAGAGTGAGCTCAAGAAAACTGAAGAGTAATCAAGTTTCATAAAAGTAGCTCACGTTGTAGAAATGGTTGGAGGCCCCTGCACTGGAGATTGCGACTAGAAGACGTCATCAAGCGTCGAACCACTTTGAATAATCTATCGAAATTATCGATTCATGAAAGTTAGTTCAAAGCGTTTTCTCATCCCCGTAAAATGTACCAAAACGTCCCTGGCGCCACTTTTACTCTCTCGCCCGTGTAGCACATTCCTCACCTCCTCTTCTGTCACATAGCGAGATGGGCTTACCTCGAAGGCCCCCGGTTAAAAAGCCACACGGAATCCCATTTGAAGCTGCTGCTCTGTGGATTTAGCCACTTCTTTTTTTTTTATATATATATATTAAAATCACTCGTGACGCGGTGTCAGGACAAGGGGAGGCATGAGCTTAATATAAAACCCAAATCCCATTAGACGAGAGCCGCCGGAAAATGAGGGGCGGAAACCCGGTTTCGCCTGGCTCCGCGATGTAAAGAGGGAAGTCTTTGATAAGGGTCAGAGATGATGTCCCATACCGGCACACCTTTTTCCCCCCCCTTTCTCTCGCTCTCTTTTTTTGTTTTACATTTCGCTCCATCAAACTGGAAATGGCCAGAAGTGAAATGTATCATTACAGGATCCGTGTCCGTGGAGGAGCAGGGCTGGAAGGGCTAGGTGACTTATCTGCCACAGAAGCCGGTCTTTAGGGTAATAAGGCATGCATGAGAAGCTGTTCCGCCTTCTCTGAACAGGCTATCGGTGTCGCACAGTCCCCCCTGTAGCCCCCAGTCTCTCTGAAGTGGTCGACTTAACTTGGCCTTCTTGTATAATTAGTCTCCTGAACCATGTATGATGTGTAGCTTGATGGCCGCTCACCTATATTCTCTCTTGCTCGTCGTGACGCCGTCCAACAATATCACTGTACGACGAATAGGCTGGATTTCATTGTAAATATTTCACTAAGAAACAGATCTGTGTCACCAGATATGAAGCGAACATGTTCAGTTCAAGCCTGGACTTTACTGATTATAAAATAAAAAACAAGTATGGTGAAGGTGTCTGGACCTGGAAATATAGTGGAGTATGAATACCTCTGTGTGACATCCAGCATATCAGAGTGTGGACCAGTATGACGAGTGGGGGAAAGGAGACGGACTAACAGGCAGGTTTACTGAAGTATAACAACCCGGGTAAGGTAGGTTTAAAAATTGTAACAAAAAACATGATATTATAATAATAAAGTTGTCCATTTAATAAATGGAATGTAAAAGGGGCAATTTAACAAAATAAACAGACAAAAGGGGATGTTTAGTTACAAAGGTTGACAAAAAAACAACCAAAACAAAGACAACCTAAAGACCTCCTACATAGTCCACTAACCCCAGGCAAGGACCACGGCAGCAAATTTACATAGAGGAAAAAAACAGAAATTAAGCCACACAAACTGCATACAAATAAAAAGGAGGGAGACTGGAGGCCTGGGGTAATAGGGAGGATCGCTGTTATTGTTTATTTCCGCGATTTTCACCGGATGTTGTGGTGACTGGTGGGCAAACAGCTGATTTTTCCGAGCTTGAAGGGCTGTTAATTTAAATCACAGATCTTTTACAGCACTGATCTTTTCACAGATGCAATGCTCTGTTTGTGAACAATGTTTTGACCCACCATAGAACTATTAATATCTATTAATACATTTGCGTTGCCCACCAGTGCCTCGGACGTGACGACAGGGCGATCCCCCTCATATGATACCTAGTGAAGGAAGCACAAAAACACCACTCCAAGTATGTTTCTGAAGTTAAACCCTCCAAAAAAGTCGATTTTGCTTGACATAGGACGTTTGAGAACTACTGCTACTACATCTATTAATGCTAAAACACTATTGGCCTAATACAACTAGACATCTTATGTAGAAAACAACTGTATTGTACTGTATTTTCCCGCCGCCGCCGCCAGTTCAACTCGGAGTAGGTATAGCAACAGGAAAGACTGAACATGCTAATACTCCTGCTTCCCTTGAGACATGAATCTTTAATACAACAATTATGTGCGATAGGAAAATGCGGGACAAAGTGCTGTAGCAGCGATTAGCCACCGTAGATTAGCTTAAGAGCACCACTCCCCTGGCCACATCTCGTCCATGCTCCAGCAGCGGGCAGATTGTTTCCAAGTCCATTCAAAATTGAGAAATAAATGAGTGAGGCGTTGGGGAGAAAGGCCTTGTTAAAGAGCGGAATAATTACACGGGAGCATTGCACAGTAATGCATCAAACGATCATGTCAGTTTTCGACTCTGCATTGGGAATGATTAACAAGCTGAGAGGGCTGACTGGCGGTGAAATAGCCACCGGGCAAAAGCAATTTCGCTCTCAGGGCTTGAACTGGACTTTGAGGTAATAACGTTGGATATTTTCACTTCAGAAATGACTTCATAGCTTAGCCTTATAATGTCAGCGAGAGGGGAGCGACTTATGGAGCAGAACATATGCTTTTAATCATTTAGAAATCTGGTCATTAAAACACTGATTACATTTGGATTCAAAATTGTCAATGCTTTATTCTAGAAGCTATAATGCACATAGCTTTTCGTGATTTTTTTTTGGAAATGGATTTGTATAATGTCGTAAAGCTTTGGAATCAGAGGTGCATAGTACTCAGTTACATAGTAGCATACATGTACCATCAGTAAGTTGTGTTTTACTCACACAGATCTTACACATATTTTCAGAAACTACAAGGTCTTCCCTTTCAAATGAGGCATCACACTGGCCTATAGGAAACACGTCGAAAAAAGGCACGCGAACACAACAAAACATGGACAAAAAAAGCAACCAGAAACGTGCCGCAAAAGTAACAATAACACAATAAAAAATGATGAAAACTCAGCAAAAAATCTACAAAAATGTGTCACAAAGCGACGAAAATGTGACAAAACTTAAAATCCGTTTTGTAGGTCTTTCAAATGAAGCGTTACACTGGCTTATAGGCTGTAAGCTCTTAGGTCAAGATGCTTTAAGATTTGGGTACTGCCGAACTGGAGAAATGTACTTTTGCAAGTTTTTTCTTATACTTTTCACTTCTACTTGAGTAATCTGATTTGAGATTAACTTGAATAATCTCAAATCAGATTACTCAACCTCGACCTCCCTCTCTCCTAGTGCAGCTGAGTTTTTTGCCTTTTTCTGCGAACTGCATTTGTGGTTTCTGTGTTCCACACTGTTTTTCTGGCTACTTTTGTACGTCTTTGCCATGTTTTTGTGGAGGTTTGGTGGATTTGTTTACTTTGAAAGTCTAAAATGGTCCTGAAGAAAGCAGCTTTTTAAAGGTAAACAAAATGCTAGCTGATCAGCGAAACCCATTTGAGACCGACAAATTTCTTCTTCTGAGACACTGAAGAGGCACCAAGAGTCAGCACAGCTGCAGCACAGTGGAGGCGTCACAAGAGGAGCTACAGGAAACAAAAAAGGACAAAAGAGAGATGGTGAAAGACTGTTGTGGAGCGGAGGGAGGCAGAGGAAAGAGGAGGTGGAGCTGACCAGTGCAGGACACCACGCTCTGAACCAGGGACAAACCCAGGAGGCGCTGCACCGTTTCAGAGGAGACAGAGGGCAGCCAGCCAGGTTTCTTCCGAGTGCTACAGTTTCCCCGACCTCCAAGGTCATGCGGATCAGGTTGACACAGTGGCAGCTCAGGACTAACACCTGAACACTATTTCGTTGTACAGTTGTACAATGACAATAAAGCACTTACTTACTTAAAAAAAATATTATTACGAATTATTATTACAATTTTCATTGTTTTGGTTCTCATAATTTATTGCACTACTGTAACATAAATCGGACTTTTACACTCAATAAGTTATTCAGTTACTCACAGTACTTTTTCTCCAAGTACTTTTTTTACTCTTACATGAGTAAATATTTTTTGCTACTCTACCATCTTCTGATTCTAATTATTGCTAATCTAATTATGATCAAATGACTTTTGCTAGAATTTAGCCACGTGGGTAACTTTCAAGCCTTTGTTTTTAGCTTGTTAGCTTCCTTGCCCATTGTGTTTGCAGATAAGGACCAACGCCCTCTGCTGGCAATTTGTGCAATGAATAAAGCATTGTTAAGTTTAGGGTTAACATTATTTTTTCTTCTTCCTGATACCGGCTGTTTCCCAAAGCCTAGGTACCTCGCCTTGCCTTGGTCAAAAGTGAGCGTGGCCGGGCATCTGCATCATCAATCGAAGTGCCAAGTGCTGTTCCAATGTTCAAGTCATCCGGAGGCATCGGCCCTCCCTTTGGTTAGCATGTGCCTAATATACCAAGGTGTAGCCTTCGCTGCCTTGCTCCAGACAAAATCACCCATAATGCACCATGGCTCTTTCTCAAAAAGAAGAAGAAAAAAGTGGTGCTGGCTTGTGTGATTTGCACTTAAATTTAACTTTTTAAGAAAAAAATACCTAGTTGTTGTGAAGATTTGGTCAAATGATGAATTTCAGGTTTTTGGCTTTTTGTCGTCTTGTCAATAATAGAAAACATTTGAAATGTATATTATTTGATTCAAACATACAAGGAAATGCCACTGCTTCATGGAACAAAATACTTCCTTTGTTTTGTGGTCAATGAAATTAATTAATATCAGGCACTTGAAATGTTTATTTCTAAAGTTTTAGTATTTAGTCTTATTTTATCTTGTATTTTCAGATAGGTTTCATCATGTCTGACTGCTTTTTATTATTTTATTTGTGGTAAAAATATAATTACTTCCACTCCACCAGCCTTCAGAATCCCCCCCTCCTCAGCAGACCCTCCCCTGGATGAAACTTCCTTTTTTTGTGTGATGTCACTTCCTTTACCTCTAAAGTGTGTTCTTTTTGGACCAAGGCAGGACACTAGCCTTGGACTGGAAGGAAGTGAGTCTGAAGGTACTGCCTTCAACACCAAGACAAGGCAAGGTACCTAGGCTTTGGGAAACAGCCATGTTCTTACCTGAGCTTAGACGAGTTCATACATATCTGTCTGGTTTTTGTGCTAGGAGAGGCCAAAAAACAAAATTTTTGTTCGTTTTGCGTGACTGAGCACACGCACAAAGACCAGACAGGTACGTATCAACTTGTCGAAGCTCGGGTAAGAACATATCTCAGTATGGAAAAACAGTGGCCTGTTCCTTTAAAGATGGGACTGTGCATAGTAATTAACACAAGTCCTTAAAGTCCACATGTCAATTTGCCAGATTTAGCCACAATAGCCACTAATTTTCATCTGTAGCCCCAGGACAGTTTGATGTTTACAGATAGGAAAGGCCACACAACAACAAGCACAATAGATAGAAGACAACTTGAAATAGTAAAAACAAGCAGAAAATGAACACAAAATAACAGTGAGCAGACAAATAAGACAGAACAAAACACAATAGGATTTCAACCAGAGGAAGCTCAAACAGACACAGACAAACAACTATGGTGCAGTGAATAGTTTATTAAATGAAGAACTCGGAGAGGCAGAGGAGAGAGTGACTAATGAGTGCATCACAGGTGGTAGGGGTGAGATTGAAAATACACTTGTTAAACTAATAGGTCCAATATTGAAAAAAGATTGTTATTAACTTTGTTTCGGTAACAGGTCTTTGAAGTATAAGTAAGTAAGTAAGTAAGTGCTTTATTAGTCATTGTACAACCTGTCAGCTCTTTTTTAAATAGTCCAGTTGTTTTGAATCACCTTTATTTGAGTCATTGTACAACCGTACAACAAAATTGTGTTCAGGTGTTAGACCTGAGCCGCTGCGACTGAGCCGCCATGGTGGGCCAACCTCACCAGAATGTTTTTGGAGGTCGGGGAAACCGTAGCACCTGGCTACCTGGCTCGGTGCATTCAGTGCTCCTCTGAAACTGTGCAGCGCCTCCTGGGTTTGTCCCTGCTCCAGAGCGTGGTGTCCTGCACTGGTCAGCTCCTCCTCCTTTTGCTTCCTCCTGTGCAGCTCCACAACAGTCTTTCACCATCTTCTGGGAAGAGCATATAGCAGTTAATCTGTTTTATTCTCCAGTGAACGTCAATTAGCCAGTACACTAGTAGGGACCGGAGGCATGTGTGGCTTAGCTGCGAGTCTTGACCGGATACCTTCTTGTTTGTCCCTTTTTTGTAGCCCGTAGCGTCTCTTAACTATTCTGTTACACCCATGCTATCTGCTGATAAACGAGGCCATTATCCTTCTGTTTTTGACATGCCTACCCAATCAGTTTTTGGAGCAATTGTGCTGCTAATGTAACAGTAGTTAGCTGTAAATGAGGTAAAACTATTTTTTTTGTCAAATTTCATGCAACCAAGCTCCACAGAAAAGCTCCAGGGTGAGGGTATTATTGATTGAATGAACGTTTGACAGTAACATCTCAATGTTGCCCGCCGCCAGACAAATAGGGCCAGATGTGCAAACAATTTCTTCCATGTATTCGGCTTTGGCACACACAACGCGCTAAATATACACCAGTACAGAGTGACATTTTGTTCCCGAAAAAAAGCTTTATTTCAGGCCATAATATTCCGTTGACTTTCCTGAATGACGGCAATACTGTGTCCGTCCTTCTACCCTAACCCCTTAGCTATTTCAAACTGCTGTCGTTTGTTGATGTTTCATAAACTCTTAGCTTACATCTCCCACTCCATGACCTTTTATAAAATGGCTGTAGTGCCCATCAAGGCAGTTCTGAGTGAAATGCCAAAAGCTTAATTTATACCAGAGGGTCATTTTTACAGCGTGGCACATTGTCGTTTGTGAACAAAGACACGAACGCTGTGTCTAAACCGCATCCACAGTGGGACCACATTATTTCCGTCATTTTAATGTGCTTAATAGTTCCCTCAGTGCGTCCGTAAAAGTGGTGCAATATAGTTTTGACAGTCACTGCTTTGAGAATTTCAATGAGCAGCGGTACCTTGAATTTCTAACAGTAGACGATAGACAATATGTGTTAACCAGTAATTCACTCATCTTCCTGCTCCTCCTATTAGAGGCTAAATTTACAAACCCATACAGGACTGTTGAGTATTAGAGACTGTCTGTTATAGTTTGTTGGGCATTTATATATATATATATAACTATAAAATGAACAGGAGGTTAGTAGTCAGGGAGAGGACACAGCTCACTTTGCAACTTTAAAAAACTTTAAAAAACACATGCCCTTTTCAAAATGTATACAGAAGAAATAAACTTGTAAGCTCAAACGTCCATTCATAATCCATATAAGGCTTTTTTAAATGCTTGCATTACAGTTCGTTTTCAGGACTTTATTGGGGCATAATTGACAGGGTTACAAACACTTGAAGAGTTAAATTGCCAACGGAGATCTCCGTTTTGAATTTTTTTCTTAATTGTTTTGTATATTTGTACTCTTTAGATCACACTTATGAAACTAAAGTTGTGTAAATTTGATTAAGAACTAGTGACTTTATTTTTGTACTGAAACAGACCTGGTAATGAAAAACACTGCTGTGTCAAGCGAAATACTCAAGCAGGAGTTTTTTTTTCAATGGCACTTGTCTGTTTTTGCAAATGAACTCTTCCCTTGTTAACTTCTTCCCTCAGTGGACTATTTCTTCCGCTTTCCTCAGTGGGACAGACAAAGGCTTCTGAAGGAGAAATCTTCAGTTCTTGTAATCTTTGGTAATAGCAGTTTGGAAGGTCGTATGGACTTTGACACGAATTCCATTCTGCTTGGTCTTTATTTTCTTGTTTTTTAAGTGGACAATCTTTTTAGCTTTGACTTCTATAACTTTATTCCCTCTGCAAAATACTCGTAATACCATACCACTTATGCACGTTTGAATAATCCAGTTCTCTGAGACATTTTCGTATGTTATAGATAGAACGCACACAAAAATCCACATTTTCCAAGTCCAAAACTATACGAGCACATTTCGTTTGCACATTTTTTACTCACGCAGCATTCTCTCGTTTACGTATCAGATTCGGGCCAGTAATACTGTAACACACACACTTTCAAATGGTGAAATGGCAAAGGTTGTATGCAGTTTTCTGGCTTGCACTTTCTTTTCAGCACCTGTCTGGTGGCGCAGGTGGTAGAGCGGGTCGTCTCGTCACGGGTTCGAATCCCAGCTCCCGCAAGTGCACACTGTCGTTGTGTCCTTGGGCAAGACGCTTCCGGTGTCTGCGTACATTGGTGTGTGAATGAGAGTGCGAATGGGTGACTGGTTCATTACTGTAAAGCGCTTTGGGCCTGATAAAGGGAGAAAAGCGCCGTGTAAGTTGAGTCCATTTACCGCCTCAAAGTGTATTCATCACAGTGCCAGTGATTTGCTTGCATGCCGCTCGCTGAAGTGAAACCTTGCATTTTCTGTTTCCCTGTAATAGATCAATGCTAAGGTGTCCAAAAATCTTTATTTTTTGTTTTTTGGTAAATTCCAACAACAAATCACATCGTTAGAGCACTGATGAGAACAAATATGGTGGCATCTTCCTGATTTCGATAAAGGTCACTGATGACTTTCTAGGATGGACACGAATCACATCATCTGCCTTTAAATGTCACCTGATCACAACCCAGACGAAAACCCGTGGAAGCTATAACTTACTCTGTCACCGTCAGACGCCATCATGTTTCTCTGATAGACGCAGAGGACGTTTATGGCGCAGCTATAAACCATAAAATGATATTAATAGACAACGCCATTCCAGTGCGCGCATCCGACTGGGATAAGGAGTGCGCCGGGAATCGATCCATAAAATCATATAAGGCATGTTTACATTGGACATCGCCATCTCATCCATCTGCACTCGCCGTAATCGTGATCATAACTCCGCCGTCGCCCGAAACCTATTCCATTTATAACCGCGCTTTCCAAACGTTCCCCGGGCTAAGTCTTATATAACGCATTTAAGGCTCGGAATCCTATCCGACTTCTATAATTAATTCCATAAATCATTATTAATAACCTTTAAAGCCTCCCATCTGCATGCTTATAATCACGACAGTCAATCTTTGGCGTCAGGTTTGATTGCCTATCCATGTCCTTCCCTAATTGACCTTGTCCAGGGAGGGAAGAGCAGAGAATACTGGCTACACCGACGAGCCTCCGACCACGCGCTCATTCCGAATCCAAATGAAGACAGCTCCCCGTTTGTTCAGCACATTCAGTCCCATCAACTTTATCCGCAGAAGAGCTGACTCGAGCACCGCTTCAATTTAAAGTGATTGAATGGGCAAACATTTCCAACGAGCGTCCGATACGAACACAGAATAGAGCCGAAAGTTGTCATTTTAACGCAATAGGAATGATCTTTGGTGTGAATGATTCCTTTAATTTAGAGGCAAGCGCGGCGTGCGGAAGAGCCTTTTCGACAGTTGTGGAACAGTAGTAGTCGGCAGCGCAATGAGGAGCGCATTTGGGATATAAATCTGTCCGTCATAAACATCACTGCTCACGAACTTTTTATTGAAGAGTGGCGAGTTGTGCTTAATGGATAAAATAATGTCTTCCGTGTGTTCTTTGTTTGTCGTAAGAAGACACACAGTATTTTTGTACTAGGAGCTATATCGTTGTGGCTCAGTCCGGCGTCTGCACCAGTAGCTCTTCCCGAAGGCTTTTGACATTTTGTACAATGGCCCCATGACTCAGATGTGTAGCGTGTCTTGGCTGCGTTTACAAGACGGTCACGGTTACGAGTGTAACTTACTGTATATAAGTATGTTTTCTCTTCGTGGACCAAACCAATGAGTAATGAACGCCTTCAAACATTTAAATATGGAATGGCAGGGTAAACTACATCTTGACCAAAAGACAAGATAAGAAAAGGCAGCCTTATCTTATCAAACAACAAAAGTAATTTGTTAAATGTGAACTGATAGACCAATAACCAAAAAAATATAGGTCACATGCAAGCCACATCAATCAAAGTGTACTCTGGTAGGTAAACATAGTGAAATAACAGCAGCACGTTCCTGCTTCAACCAATCATCGCCCAGGATTCCTCTCTTAAGCCCCCGTCGTAGGGTTGGGCCATATTGTATCGCATATCGTTATCGTGATATAATGTTTTGATATCGTTGTAATTTTTTATATCGTTGTGGACACAATATAATTTATGTTACGCTCCATCAGAGCAGCATAAACGGTGACTGTAGAACACGGGGACACGTGCTGAAAAAGTAAAATGAAATGAAGAATGTAAACTGCTTGATCATATTTGGAAGACAATTGGGCCGTAAAAAAAAAATTAAAATAAAATATCACTGAATGAATCTTCCCAATAGGCGTAAGGCTGGAATTTGGAGTAATTCGTCCATTGTCAATTATATCGTCAAATATATCGTTATCGTGATATTTATTTTTTCATATCATGATATAGATTTTAGGCCATATCGCCCAGCCCTACCCCGTCGTTCACTGCCTCAGCTGTTTCCCAGCGTGCTGTGACCCGCCTCCGCCCCTCCACCACTTGGCCTCATCTCTACTACGAGGCTCGTCGTCCATTGGCCGCCTCAGACCTGATCCTCTACCTCTTCCCCCCTGAGTGTCCAGACCCTACATTAATCTATATTAATCCATCACGCCAATGTATTTCATGCCGTTGATTCACTTTCTTCTGCCGGGGTCCAATAAAACTCTTCTAATGCCGCTTTGTTTATGTAAGTCATCTTAGTTATGACCTGTGTTTGCTCAAAGCATGATCTGTGTAATTTCATTGAACAACTGTCTGCCAAATAAAGCACTTTACTTACTTTACTCTTTTGACAACGCCAATGTAGCTCAGGGGGAAAAGTTTGGAGACCCCTGGCCTAAGGGTTTTCGTTCTGTAGCACCCAGCCACATCACTACGTTTTATGGGCAGTGGGAATGAAGAGTGTTCTGTGCGACATGTTTTTTTTTCTGAGGATATTTGAAAGGTGAACCTCTGTTTGGGCGGCAAACCCTGTGACTGTGCCAGCCAGTGTGGTCCCAAATTAGCAAATGTGTGCAAAACAGCTGAACTCAGCTAGATAAGGCATTTCTCCCCCAAAATGGTTTATTTAAAATGCCTGAAGATTAGGAAAAAACTGTATAAAAAGTCCCCTCCTGGAACCGCCACCTTAACGTGGTGGAGGGGTTTGAGCGCCCGAATGATCCTGGGGGCTCTGTTGTCGGGGGCTTCATGCCCCTGGTAGGGTCTCCCAGGGCAAACAGGTCCTAGGTGACGGGTCAGACAAAAAGCGGTTCAGAAGCCCCTTATGAGAGACCAACAGGCCCGGTTAGAACCACGAGGCCGTCCTTCTGTGGACCCATCACCTGCAGGGGGAGCCATAGGGGCTGGTGCAATGTGATTTAAGCAACTCCAACAGCTGCCCCCACGACCCGGCAACGGACAAGTGGAAGAAAATGGATGGATGGATGTATAAAAAGTTGGATCCGTTAGTAAATATAACTTCTGTGCAGAAGATCACAAAAAATGAAGATAATTAGATATAATATATACAAATAATATTATCTAGACAAGGTCCCTGTACTCACAAGCTCTTTTAATGTCTATGACCTTGATATTTTCACCTCCACATTGTAAGTGGTTTACATCAGCATGCTCCAAAGCAGCACTGAACAGCATCATGACGCAAGTGACTGTGCAACTTCCTCTTATTGATGTCAACACTTTGCATTCTTAAATACATAGGCACACTTTCTAAAAGACCTCAGATATCTTTGTCAGAACGTTGTTTTGTTTGCCAACACTTCCCCCTGGGATTTGCCTCACAGGCGCGCAGGTAGCAGGCCCCGGCAGAGCAGTCATTAGCAACCTGCAGTAATCCTCAGAGGGGAACAGAATGAAAGATATTCTGCATTTACGCCGTTGCTACCTGTTTCTCTGTCGGAATGAAATCTGTGCTTATTGTTGCTATTTAAATAGGTAAGTTATTTATGAAGCGCCGGTGATGTGAGTCGCAGAGGCAGCTTGTTTAAATAGTCAGTGGGGAGGCGAGGAATTTGGGAGCACATGATAACAAATCTTGAGAGCGTTTTAAATAATAAATAAGACCACCGCTGAGCCCGGCGAGACTCCACTCACATTTCTGAGATGACTGTTAGTACAAAAAAATAAAAATAAAAACGTTTAAGAGATGCCAGGGTGCCATCGACTTCTTAGATTAAGTAATTGACTTTGAGCTTTTTTTGTTTTGTTTTGTTACCGGGACAGAAATGAAAACACCCTTGCTGTGAATCAGATTGGTTTGTGATTAACTAATAAAGTAAGATGTAATTTTATGGCTCGTTCAATTGAAAACAGTTTGCTTACCTGCCAGATTCTCCCAAAGCTTGAATAAAAGGAATGCCTCGGAAAGACAAAAAACAGGTTAAATAGCCTTGCCTGCGCCACAGTGGATGGCTTTTGTCGCAACATGGCACTGTGTACTGATCTCACTTAGTAACAGAACGCTTGGATTGTGGGTCTGAAACCCTCATCAGACAATGGTGGCATGTGGATAGAGAATTAAAAAAAAGGAAAAAAAAGCAGACTTTGTCACAGTGAAATAACTTCAGGTAGGTACTAGTAATGTGGTTAAAAGTCTCTTGAGTATGTTTGATCTTTAAAAGCACTTTGCGATATGTGTCGCCATATCATGTGATTAATGTCTCTGCTGTGAGGATACATTTGTAATACAATCTACCTGCCTAATCTACCTCCAACCCTCCCAATTGCCCTCTTCTCTCCTCTTTCACACAGCCATTACATTTTCATACATCTTTTTCATTTACAGTATAGCGAAACTAATACCCTTTTCCTGAGACTTTATCCCGAGCGATGTCTGTCTGAAACATACCGCGCAGTGCTTACTTTCCCCCCCCTGATCTTTTATTTATCGCACAATGACACTTACACCCATCTATCCTCTTTACGCCCTTGGCAAATCTCCCCCCGAACCTCCAATGTGACCCAATAACACACAACCGCCGTGCACGCGCACACACACACCGGCTGATTCGGGCGGCGTGATTTATTTGACGACTCCCCGCGTATAAGAATGCCATTTAGTAAAGATGGCAGCGGGTAATAAATCCTCATCAAGTCTGGTACATCCTGTTAGCGTCTCCTCCGCTCGTGACAGCTTTTTAATAAGCCCTGTGTGGTCCCTTGTATGTGTACTTGACATTTACCAGCTTACCCCTCCCATGTCCGTCAGCGAGTATTATGCATATTCTCTCCCAAAGCATAATAACGGCCCTAGCATACACTTCAAGGTCTCAAAAGCAAAAAAGAAAAAAAAAAAGGGGAGAGGGCCTGTTTGTTGCCATAATTGATTTCTTTTCAGCGGCCTAAAATGAGTTTCTTATTTGTTTGGAAGTTATTTATATGGAAATGGCGCAATGTTGTGACTACATTAGCGCAGTTATTTTCACCTCCCTCTAAAGTCGCTGCCTCCTGGGTAAAAGCGCCGCCTTTGTTGCCATTCGCCGTTTCGCACACCCATGTCAGCAAAAATTAATTGGCGTCCGTTTTTTTTATCTCCCCCCGAGTCTTAATTTCTAGAGATATCTCGGCCCAATTAGGCGGTGTAAATAACATTTGCACTATAATTGCTTCAATAAAGATTTATCGCCGCGCCTTCATTGTCCTTATGCTGAGGCTTTTTTGCGAGGCTGGTCAGAGGAGCCTTTCAGGGCAGACGAGATCAATTTCTTGCTCAGGAGAAAATTGGCAGGTAACTCATAGAAAATTATATTATATTATGTTATGAATTGAATACTGTTACTATTAAAGACAGGATATTTTGTTTCCTCATATAGCTATTTTCCCTGCAGTCAAACTGACCAATCACAATTGCAAGGCAATCTTACCGTTTAGATGCAGGCTGAGCCCCCCAAAATTGTCCATAATATAAGTAGGGGTTTCTAACTCTTTCTAACAAATACAAATTATATATAATTATCATCTTGGAAGCCACAGGAGTTATTTATTATTATTATTTAGCTATAAAGTTGTTATAATTCTTTGTCCTGTCAAAAAAAGTACTAACTGAGAGTGGGCTTCTGTTAGCACCCAAGTAGCTTCTAGAGCAGATGTGAGACATCACTTGACATCAATGGGGGGGCAGCAAGACCTTTACTGGTGGGGTGGCAGCTGCCGTGCCACCCCTCTAGATGCGCTCCTGTATAGTGATACAGATGTATTGGAGATCATTATTACCAAATATCTGCAGAAAACATATTTTTTATCTATCAAAAATGTTGCACACTGCATACATGGCAAGGACGACCAAGAGACACAATGACAAGATGAACCAGGATTGGAACAGTTGCAACACCTTTGGATCCATGGGCAAATGTTCTAACCACTGAGCCACATCTGTCCATAGACACATACAGTGTATGTATTCAAACCATCAGTTAACCAGCCACTGTCACCATAATCGCAATTTCTTTTAAAGACATGTTGCGATATGGATTCGATTTGCAATTTCTGTTTATTTAAAATAAAAATTCCCTTAGCACATTTTAAACAAGTTGAGGAGCTTTAACATTTGAGAGACGACTGGAACATGAACATCTCAATACATACAAGAATCACATGGATTTCAGAACATGTTTTAACAGAGAAAAACAGAAAAAACTGAGTGCATCAGTAGGTCAAAAAAAAGGTGCTCTTCAAAGATCAGGTATAAAACTTGATAGAGGAAGACCATCTCTAGGTCAAAACGCGTCGGCATGTCCATTTAATAAAGGACTTTTAATTGTAAGTCGGAGTGCCTCAGATCCCTTTTTTCCCCATGTTTATAACAGAGTTAGCAGCTTTTATTATTTGCAACCATTAAAATTGCAATTTCGATTTAATTGCGATTCATTGAGCAGTTCTTCAGATATCTTTTACTCTACCTTAATGTATATGCATGTACCTTTATATACTGTATATTAGTTAATTATACATTACAGTAGTGTTCTGCGCGTTGTCTAAGTCAATAGTCCTTGGGTCGTTTAAAGGGAGAAATAAAGACGTGCTTGTGTGTACCAGTGTTGTGGCTGCTGTAATGGATGGTAATGAAGGTCTGAATAATAAGTCGCACAGCGACTATTAGCAGGTATTTACTGCAGAGGTACGAGAGCGCAAACAATAGTAAGCATTTTTGAATAGCAATTCAAGTGCATTCAAGTTGAGGCACAGTTCAGTTTGTACCAAGTATGTGTGAAGGGTTTTCTGATCTCAAAGAAGAAAAATGATTCAATTGATATTAATTAAAGAAAGTATAATTTTACAAATTAATATGACAGAAAGCAGCATGAGCAGGGCCGTTTGCAGCATTTCTGAAAAGATCCTGAGGGTTATGGAACAAAAAAGTAAAGTGAAAGACCAGGAGTGGGATCTCTCCTGCTCTTTGCAATGCAGATATTGACTAAAGGAAGTAAATTATGTGTTTTAAATAGGTCCAAATCCATTCTTTGATTACCTGCAAACATAGTATTTTCTGTGTCGAGCTGGTCATGAGCATTGGTGCATTGTTGTCCGCGGGAGCCTTGTTTTGGCAACAGTCAAATCCAAAATGGGTCGCTGTGTGCCTTTAAATGCTTTGTTAAGCTAAGTTTTGAAACTTTGCTGCAATTGGCTACAACCAGGCGCGCTCGATCCAATCAGCAGCAGACATTTGAATAAAAGTCAGTCCACAAATGTTTTAAAACGGCGTCTTTCCAGATTTATTTGACTGTGCTAATGTTATTGGAACTGTTATCTTTACATACTGTGTATCTATATCAATGTATATAACGTTTGCCAAGTTAATATAATTTTCCAACCTCATGAAAACCAAAAACATCAAACCGATTCTCTCAAATTCCAACTCTCTTCGCATCTCCACATACAATGGGACCTGCACTTTGACAAATACACAACATTTTAGGCAAATCAATGACTTACATAAACTCAGCCTTTGTTCCAAAACTCTCCCTTTTCTCAGTGACTCCCAGGAAGGTTTAGCAAAGCGTCCACTTTGATAAATCACCCGCCGTTTTTTATTTTTTATTACGTTTCTTTGCGAGGGTATTTTGATCAGTGGAGTCGTGTGGAAGCTGGGGAACGGGACCCCGCACTCGAGGGACCCTGGACGTGTCGGTTTACCTCTTGCCTATTCATCCCTCGGATACCAAACAACTGTGGCGGCGGCGCAGGTGGATGCGGGTCTCCCCTCTTCTCTCGCCGCTGTTGTATTAATAGCTCCTCTCGAGAGCCGGCGAGGTCTGCCATGTCAGGCTTTATCTCGGGAGGAGGACTCCGGCGAAACTAAATGAAGCCTGAACTCGCGAACAGGCCCATCTGAGCTCCTCCGGGGGGATGCTCCGCGCACATTATAGGGAAACATCAGTAATGTGCAAAACAAATGGAGAGATGTGAAAACCCCAATAGGCTTTGCACACACACACACACACACACACACACACACCGGGCGGAGCTCGCGAGAGCCGCTATCATCAATCTCCTCAACCCCTTGTACACAAATCAGGGACGAGTTTTATTTCCCGCACAGATACAACTGTCAAGATGGCGGCTTTTCATTTCCAAACGTGGGCGATTTGTTGTCTCGACGCCGAAAGGGTTTTTATAACTTGGAAATAAAAGAGAAAAAAAATAAAAAATAAAATAAAGTTTAGGCAATTATCCGCCGCGACTGTCCGGGGAGAGTACTCCGCGCTTTACTTCAATGACGGACTGTTTGTGGCTACATGATTTGGATAAGGACTAATAGAGCGTAGAGGCAGGCAACGGGATTACTCTAATAAAGATGTATTACGGCGGAGAACAAAAGGGGCCTTGGCGAGGTATCCCGCCGCCGGGGCTTGTGGGTAGGATCGGAGGGGAAGTAGGCGGCGCGCGGAGAGCATTACACGGTCCCAGATGAAATGTAGGCACGCTCCGAGCTGATAGGGGAGATTATAGTTTGGAGTACAGTTAGGAGCAGAAAGGCAATCATGATGAAGTGTGAGGCTAAGCTGAAAAGAATCATGGGAGGGCAGTTTAAACGGTCCGGGAAGGGGGGGGGGGTGCGATGGTGCGCTCCTTCATAATCAGGCAGTGTGTAAATCTGTGGTGCGCGGCTACTCGACCGTCTTTACGGACCGCCAGTTGCTATGGTTTTAACCTCTCGCCTGAACCGAGCGCGTTTCCTCCAGCCGGGCTTTTGCCCATGTCTGAAAGCTTCTCAGCTGGAGGGCAACAGTGTAATGCCTCATTTGAAAGCTAAGACTTACAAAAAGTGATCCCAGCTTTTTCGCGTTTTTGTCATGATTTTTGTTTTCTTTTTCATTGCTTTTCTGTCATGTTTCTCTCAGTTTTTGTTGCGTCTTCGACACGTTTTTATCTCTTTTTTTTTCTTTTCGTTTTTTGATGCTTTATCATTGCTTTTATAGGTCACTTTTTTGTTGCGTTTTCCTCCTCGTTTTCGTAGTTATTTTGATGCTTTTTTTTTTTTTACCTTTTAGATTTGGATAAAGCCAAAGGTTAATGGCCTGCTTGGTTTGATACATCTGAACTGTTGGATGAAAGTAGCCTACTTTGGATACTAAGTTTGAGATGTTGCATTACAAGAATAATCCACCCCCCGTTTGTAAGCGAGTACACTAGACAAACTTGGAGACCATTTATCAAACAGTTTTTTTATTGTAGTACAGTAAAAGTAAAGTTGTAATTCATGAAAGCGCTAGACCACTGCATACTTCTCTTTGTTTTTCTGCTTTATCTAAAGATTTTAATCACTCAAAACCCAGAACAGACACTGTACAACACTGTTTTCCATGGTTATCATGTGTTGCAGACAAAAAAGAGTTACTACAGTATTTATTTATTTATTGGTCTATTTGGTCGGGACAGTGCATGTTGACAGTGCATGTTGATGAACATACATGGATCTCATGCATGTAAACAAGCCACACCAGTATTTGAATGTGACGCTAAGGGATGCGCTGGGATATGGTGTTGCCACATCGATATCTGGATCTGGAAGTTTTAAGCAAACTTAAACATGCAGGAGTGCTGCTTGGATATACTGGTTCTTTCAAAAGGTCTCACGTTGGTGCTCTTCAGGTCCACCCCCAGTGTACTCCCACTATTAGTAAGTGTTTTGCCAATTACATTTTTATATGGCCCTCTCCCTCACCTTAACGTGGTGGAGGCGTTTGAGCGATTCTGGGAGCTAAGTTGTCGGGGGCTTCGTGCCCCTGGTAGGGTCTCCCAGGGCAAACAGGTCCTAGGTGACGAGTCAGACAGAGAGCGGTTCAGAAGCCCCTTATGAGAGACCAACAGGCCCGGTTAGAACCATGAGGCTGTCCTTCTGTGGACCCACCACCTGCAGGAGGAGCCATAGGGGCTGGTGCAATATGATTTGGGCAGCTCCAACAGCTGCCCCCACGACCCAGCAACGGACAAGTGGAAGAAAATGGATGGATGGATTTTTATATGGCTATTCTTGTATTTTGAAATGTTGCTCATAGGAGGTACTGCATCAGCGGACTGATTTCCAGCCCCTTTATACCTTACACAGTTTAAAATCTGCATCCTTACAGATCACTCGAGCTTGCCCTGAGGCCCATTTGGCGCAATCAATTAATCGAATGGCCGTGCTGCTGCAATAAAGGCCTTTAACCATTCTTTTTCTTTGAGTGCCTCAGTTTTGTATCTTTTTAAAGACCGTCTGGAAGTTGTTTGTGAGAGCTAGATAAAAAGTTGGAGCCGCAGCTATCTGATTAGATTCCTCGATTTGTCACAGAACGAGAAGAAATGAGCCAATAAGCTTTAACTATGCAATACCGTGAATTACATTTGAGCAAAGAGCCTTTTTTTTACGATTTGATTTTGTAACCATTCAACTGGTCCACTTTTTTTTGTTCAGGCTGTCATATGGTAATTTGGCACAGTCTTGTTGAAACCTGCCACATTTGCGTATCTGGAGTGGGCAATTGGAGTTCAGTATCGTGCGTCACCCCGGGCCCCCCGAGTATTGAAGCTCTAGTCCGTTACCTCACTGAAGACAAACACTTACCGACAAAACCATTGTTGCACTCAAGGCTTTAATGTTTTTTTTTTAAATATATATAATTATGCCATTTGTGCTTTCCCCATTGCTCCCATTACCTCACTAAACCTAATTTCTTTATGAGGGGCTCTTTAACGAAATATTAATTTGTGAAGTGTTTTTAAAAAGCAATCATCATCTCATCACCATGAAGTACCGGGCTACGCTGAAAAGTATCATGGGAGTTCACGAAGTCTGCAGAGAGCGGAATGGCCTTCATCATTCACGCTCACATTCGCGGAGAAAAAACCCCCCCTCACCGGCCCACACTGCTTCCTAACTTTGTCATATTAAACAACACCGTTCTGCTTTGGGGTGATACAGCGCCCTGATATTTCTGCGGTGTTCAGTGGATACATCACGTGTTATGGGCCCTTTCTGACAACTTATTCTAGCTGCACGTGTTGACAAATGTTACCGTTAAAGCCATCGCTGAGCCGCAAACATTCACCACTCTATTCCGCAGCCGTTCGACTGTCCGCCGTTTGTCAAGCGCAGATGCTGGGGTGGCAAACCTCGGCCTCTGGAAAACCAACAGGCCATGAAAGATTGGGTTAAGAGAACAAGTTGAATTGGGAGCACAATAGTGACTCTGCGGTTTGGCAACATAAAACATACACAGCCTAAGCAGAAAACTGTCAAGTTACTAGCAATGGTCTACAGTGTGAAATGCGCAAAGGAAAAATATTATCTTTTTAGTTTGGTCCCTTTTTTAGCAAGTGCATCATTTCTATTCCAAGCTTTGGTCATACTTTCAGAATGAATCGGAAAAAATGTATTAAAAGTCAGAAACCTTTTTCCAATTTAGGCAGAACATTCATCTTTAAAACCACATTCAGTCTGCATGAACGGGAAGAAAAAAAAACCCTGTGGCTGAATTGAGTTTAAAGTTTCAAAACAATGAAATCACTCTGCCGTGGACCAGAAGATAATAATTACACTTTTCTCCCCAAATTCTGAAAGTCTTAATTAAGTACTTTTGAATTTTTCAAATCAGAAGCGGGTGAAGTGCCAAACGCTATTTATCAGAGCGGCTAAAGGTAGCGGGGCAATTTGCAGATTGGCTATGAATTACTATTCTCCTCCTTCCCCCCAAGCTGTGGCTACTGGTACCGAATGGTCAGAGCGGCTTGCCTGGCCTCATTTGCTGGTTAATTGCATTTTATAGTTGAGCTAAAGACCTGTCATGTGTTTCTGCGCTTTCATTTATCTTACAAATAACCCGGAGAGTGTGGGTTAAAGTACCTGGGCACACCAAATAATCTCTTACACTGGATTTCCACTCAATACTAATATCCCTGGCTTCATGGTCTGTAACGTGGATATAAGACAAAACACTCATTAATTTCTCTTCGATCAGATCAACTTTGGGCCTGAGGCGGAGGATAGCCTGGAGAGTGTGGTGAGATGTGATGGAAAATGCACCACTCACTGACTTGGTGACTGATACAGACTCATCAATTCTTCCGACAGAAGCAATTCTTCCGACAGCCAGAAGACTGGTTTCGGTGGCAGACCTTAAAGACATTTCACCCTTTAAACCGGATAAAAAGGAGGCAATAAATGATGTCACAGGGGTTTATATTGGTTAAAATTACCTTACAAACATGTGTCTTTACTGTGAGTGGGTTTGCCTCTCAGACTTACATGTATTTGCTGATTTGCTTTGATTACAGTTAGCTAAATGTAAGATTTGAACACATGTAATCTAATGCAAAACAGCATCATCCCTGACTCACTAAAGGGCCTATCTCACCCGAGACGGTCACCATCACGGCCGTCTCTGCGAACAGGTGCGTAGGTTTCCGAGAAGTCTTTGCGGTCTCGAGCAGCAGTATGGAGTCTCTTTGAGATCTCCTTGGTATCCGACAGGTCTCGGAGACATCGCGGGGACGTCACAGAAAAATCTCACAGGTTGAGGACAACAAATAATATTTGTGACACAACTGCTCGAGACATCAGTTGTGTCACATGGGACTTTTTCAAGTCTGCACGTGTCTGCACATTCGGGCTGTCACCCTCTCCGCACTCAAAAGGCTGAACACACTCCAGTGAACCTGAAATCATAAATGTACCTTTACCAAACCTGTTCTGATCATGTTCCAAAGTTTTATCTCTGCCCTTCTGCTCTGGTCCCCGGAGATTTAGAGAGAGAAGTTTGCCCTCTGCTGGTGTTATGAATAAGTGCATATCACTTTGGGGTATTTTCCGGAAACATACATGTTTTAAGTTATATTACAAAAAAACCCGAGGTCAAGCGATGTAAAGTAGTTGTAAAAGCTTGAAAAAGACCTTTGTTCATTAGTTTTAGAAGACAGTTATACACTAAGGAGAAATAAAAATGAAAGAAAAGTATAAAAATTAATGAGTCTTAATTTTCTTATTTAAATATATGTACACTCTGAGTATAACCCTGTCTTGGTGGAGTTGAATAGTCAATGAAGCATAACCATGGGAATCTACGGAAATGTTGTCCCAGTTTAGAGCTGCAGAATCATTATAATAATCAACACACCTCCAAATGCATAATATCAAAAATACGTCCGTATGAACGGCTCGTGACGCTGCATCGGTTTTATTTTCCAAGGTAGTGTGCTGGTTCTCCCACAGCGATCGGTGTCCCTGTTCCTTGTAATTATGCAAATGGCACATTAATGAGGTGTAATTGTGGATTCATAAAACAGCGGGGATAATGCGTATAAAGATGCCACGTCCTAATAGGGGAAGTGGGAAGCTTCATCATTGAGGGGCTGAATACGTTAATTGTTTACCCACCACTGCTACTTTAAGAGCCGCGTATTCGTTTTAGGACCGTGAAGGCTACTTATGACTGTTTGTGTACTTGAATGGAGTGTGGTAATTAAGGCTTCACATGGGAAGAGAAGTTGTGTAGCGCAGCTGCGGGAAGAGGCTGGACCCTTCTTCCGCTCTACTTCCACTGCACTGGCTCGGAGATGTAATAATTAGAGCTTGATATTATTAGAGCCAATAACCTTTGGCTCCCAGGGTCAGCAGCGTGCATGTGCTGAGGCTAAGCAGTGTGAAAATCCGCACAATGCAACTTTTCAGGGCTTTGGACTATTCAGAGTGGAACTGAGAAGAAGTTAACGGTTTGCGAATTCATGGGATGTTATGTCTTCATGTGTGTTTACAGCATATTGATTAATATGTCCGTGAGTGTAAATACTACGCTGACAGAAAAGACAAACGGAGAGAGGGATATTGTGCATCCAATTACACAATTGAGATCATTTTTTTCACTCAAACTTGGCTGTAAATACTGTTTAAGTGGCGCTAGCCCGCAGTTAGCTTTGCCCGTTAGCTTGTTAGCTTCTTCTTCGTGATTCCATTTGTGTGTATTGGGGCCTATGACCCGGAGGCAGGCAAGTTGCAATTGTGGTTTTCTGGCCAGAGACAACAGGGGGAGATGAAATACCCCCCCCAATCAACCCATTAACACTTGTATTACCCCTAGAGGGACTACGAAAAGGATTTATTAAGGAAAACAAGTTACTTAGTACTGCTTTAAAAGTAGTCATCTGAACTGAAAACGTTTGGCCTCTTGATTATTTATGTGTTTGTGTTTATTTCAAATGGAATATGTGTTTCATGAGCTGTGTTACAGAAAGCAAACTCTCAATGTCCGTCCTCAGATGGGCTTTGACGCTCAACCCCCCCAACACAAAACATCGATGGTACAATTAAAAAGACACACAAGAGGTCAGTGATGGCCACATGTTTGACCTCTGATTAAAAAGTCTTTGAGCTTATGTTTGAAAAGGACCCAGTTTGACTCTCCCTTTAGTTCAGTGGTTAGAGTTCCAGACATTTGTGGCTTGTACAGTGAAGGCTGATTGTCTCAAATTAGTGCAAGTCGGGACTCGACAGTTCCTGCTCTGAGCTCCTCTGGTACTTGAGCCCACAGCCCAATTATCCTACAACTACTAGAAAAATAATTATATGATGGAAAACTCCTGGGTGACCGACAACTCACAGAAACAGTGGAGAACGTTATTTTAATATGAAATCATCTATGTCCTGTGTCATAACGCTCAGAACGTCAAGTCAGGCCCGATGTTTCATGGTGGTAATGACAGTTTAAGCTATTTCTCAGCCCGCTTTGGATGAAGGCCGATTATGGGTAAAGTTTGTCAAACAAATGATGTAGGGCTAGTCCTCAGCCTGCAGAAAATCTTTACTGACAAACTAAAAGCCCCAGAAGGGCCCAGCCTGATTTAAGAGGAAATAGTGCCAACTATTGTGCCACACAGCCACCCATTATGTGAAGTACTGCAACGCTCCCATTTGTTTCTTTAACGTCTTAACCCCCACCTGAACCGAGCACATTTCCTCCAGTTTGGCTTCACCCAAATCTAAAAGCTCCAGGAACAAAAGCGTCGAAATAGCAACACACATGAGACGAAAAAAGGATTGGTTAAGGCGGGAGGCAGTTAATAGCCAATTCCAGAGTCGATGTCACATGTACTTAAAAGGAGAAGCACCTATTAAAACACGAGCTCTTTAGTATTCCCCAAATGCAGTCTACCAATGGTTGTATCGTCATTACAATAATTAAGGAAATCCAAAGTGCAGCCCAATCTTCATGCAAAAAAAAAAAAAGGCAAAGTTTATACCACCCTCGGATGACGACGTTTTGTTAACTTTGACTAAAACATAACCTGTGTCTTTTGAGATTATGTTCATGCCATGTCCATAAAAGTTCCCACGGCCTTTCCGCCTCTTTTCCTGCGGCACAAAAGTCTCAAATATCCATCCAGCTCTGGTCGGGTGAAAGTCGACGCCGTCTCCGCACAGCTAAACAGCCGTAAAGACGCTTGTTAGTATTCAGGCGCGGGCATTCGGTCGGCGGCGTGGACAATGAATCTGCCGCGAGGAACACTAATGGCCGCCCGCTTCTCTCCGGGCTCCACCGAAAAACAAGTTACCATCCAGGTGCCGATTGGCGGTGAGTTACGGAGTGGCGGTGAGGTCGCGCTTTCGCATTCACGACACATACAAACGCCCGGGAATCAAGTGCACATGTCAGCTTCCTAATTAGTCCTAACACTAAATCGATGCCGCTTGATTAATAAGACAGGGCCCGACGCGGGGCTTGAGGCAGGTTACCGAAACAAAGAGAGTTTGCTTGAGGAGGGGAAAAAAACAAAAAAAACTTAATTGTATGAATTATTGAAAAGGCGGTCCGTTCTGAACAATGATTCAATGGGTTTTGTTGCGAGAAAGAGAGAGAGAGACCCGCCGAACTTAAACATTTTTCTCAAACTTGATTTAGTGCATGTGAAGCGCGGTGGGTGAATATTTCCCCCCTGAGTGGAAAAAGTTGGCCTTGATGTTATGCAGTAATATTGAGCAGTGGAATGGGGAAGGTCGAAAAAATTCATGAGAAAATAATTTTAAGATTTAGGCAGAAATATATATTTCCCCCCCAATAATCTTAACATTCTTATTAAGAGTAAAGTAAAGTAAAGTGTATCAAAGTAAACGAGTCTGCCTTTTTATTTTGGTGAAATTTTTTCTAAATGATTTCCCTTTTTGTCTGAACAGTCAAATAAAGCAGACTACAGGTGGCTCTTTGTTTCATCAAATTAATTTCGGAAAGTTGCTGCATGTTGTTTTCAAGCGGAGGCGCGAGAAGCATTGTAACCTCCACAACACAATGCTAACATCTCCTGCACATTTGTTCTTTTTGTCTAGTGGAGACAAACAACAGAGCAGGCTGTGATTTACCGAAATTTCATTTCTAACTTTTGCTGTTTCCAAGAAACGACATAGGGAAGTAAAGTCACATAATTATTCACGCTGGAGCACGGACTGTACTGAACATTTTATATTCAGAGACCAAATAACAAAGGGTCAGGTCAGCACACAGTTTATGTGCCACTACTAATAATATTCTTCCAGATGATTTCAGATCTTACTAAAAGTGTAGTTCATTTATCAAGACAGGTACTAAATAGCAAGGGAAAGCTGTAAATTAAAATACACCATTTTGTGGTTATGGTGCACAGAGGAGGTTTATCATTTAAACCGGCCTACTTACCTCCAGAGATTTAGCTTACCTCGAGGACGTTAGCTTTGATAATTAGAGGTTGTAGGATTGGTTCAAACACTTTCTCTTTTCATCGGCTACACATTATCTGGGCCTGACTCATCTCCACAGTCAGCTTTGAGTTATGCAATGGAAGTCACTTCAGCGTCCAAAGGCATCTCCCGCTACAGCGGAATGAATGCACAACGCAATGTGGAAGCACTTTCTGATTTCAACACCTCAGTCATTATTTGATCAATTTACATAAGAAAAAAAAAAATAACTTTGTGTATTCATGTCTAAAACAGCAGCCCAGGCTCCTACGGCAGCCCAGTTAAAGCCTTTCCGGCCTGTAATAGTACAACTCTGAGAGTAGATTTTTTACCACCAAATTTACCATTTGATATGGTCTCTACCACAGTGTAATGCTGCGTTTACACATAAGCACGATGCGTTACGAATGCCACAAATGCACATTCGTGGCCAAGGATCACGAATGTGAGTGAAATTTGATGATTTGGGGCAGAGGTCTCACGCGCCGCCACTAACTGTTGCGACCTGTTACTACGCGTTACGATTAATGGCACGAATTATTACGCACGGTCACGAATATGCGTCCCGCGCTGCTGCGTGGTGTTGCGCGCTGCTGCGTAGTGTTGCGCGCTGCCACGGGCTGTTACGGGACACTAGGAATATTCGCGTTCTGTCCGAAATCTGTCAAGAATTGGGCGAATGTGGAGTGATCTTCTTCCACCGGGTTGGAGGCGGAGCAGAGGCCGTGCTCTCCCCTGAGTCATTGGGCTCGTCTGGCTCCAACTCCCGAACATCAGGTACGAAAGGTCGGAGCACCCCGCGGAGCGGCAGCGGCAGGTGCTGTCCGTGGATTGGAGCGCGGATTGGCCGACTTTGTGACACTTTTCCTTGGCATAGCTACTGCAGGTACGAACATTTACTTTGGGCGTAGTGTGTGTTTGTCAATTTTGAGCCCGAAAACAGTGATTCTGCTCCACGAATGCTCTACGAATGCTCCACGAATGCTCTACGAATGCGCTCACGCTGAATTACGAAGCGCCACTACTCCTCACGAAAGGACACGCTCCGTTGCGAACTCCACGAACAGAGGGCGATTCGTGACATTCGTGGAAGATTTTTTGACAGACAAAAACTTTCTCCACGAACGTCACGAATGTCACGAACTGATGCGTTCTATTAAGAATCCCATTGAGATGCGTTAAGTCACGTCACGAACGTCACGAATGACGGAAAAATGACATTCGTAACGCATCGTGCTTATGTGTAAACGCAGCATAAGGGCCCCAAATGTTATGTATAAATGAGACAATACTGCGTGAGAAATGCTCTGCTGCTGTTCCACTTTTGCGCGTGCTGCCCATTTTGCACATAAGCAAACGCTTGGAAAATGACCCCCTTTGTGTATGTGCTGAAATGTAATACAATGAAGAGGGTTTATCTGTATTTTTAATTCAAATGTGATCTTTAATATTTAGAAGTGTTAACATTGTTTGCATTTATTCGGGCCGTTTTTTTTTTATTAATTGGAAATACTCACACAACAAGATGCACTGTGAAAATGTCAAGTGAAAATATATTGATAATGCTACACAAAACAATTACAACAATATATAGTTATTTACATTTTCATTTGTGAACACTGAAGACTTGCGTTTCAGCCTCAGCATATTGCCATTTAAAACATATTTTCAAGGGGGCACGTTTAACAGTCTAAGCAGTAAATGGGCTTGGTTAAATGAATTGGATTAAAACAACTTAAGTATGTAATATCCAAATAGCATTAGCCGCTCAGCACACAGGAAGCAATCACAAGTTCCCGTCACAGCTCGTCACTTAAAATCATCAACATGTCACCCGCCGGGGATTTATTTTCATAGATGTTCACAAATGAGCAATTATCCGTGATTACATATTTTTTAATGTCCAAACACTAAGCCATTACAGGGAATTGGCAGTGTGTATGATTACACCACTCCAAATAGTTAGTGTATATTTGATTTTTGTGCGGGGCCAAGTTTGAGATTAGTTTGTAATAATGAGCATAATCGCTGTTGAACCTCTTCTTAAGTATTGAGGAATTTACCAGCACATTTCCTCAGAGGCACAATCGATGGAAGTACAAGTAGTTTGACTGTTGTGCCATCCATGTTATTTTCTACCCCAAGCTACTGTATAGCTCTTAATCCAGGGTACATTCTACAAGAGGCGCCTGGGTTTCTTGTGGAGGTATTTAAGATAGAATGTTTTTTAGACCCATGTTCTGCTTTAAAGTTGAGGCTTATAATTGATTCTAACCAGGAAAACTGTGGATCAATTCAGTTTATTTAAAGGGTAGGTCAACTACACCTACCACACATAGAGAACCAGTTGATCTAAACCACATGTGTAGCAGTAGGCAGCAAAATGCAGATGAAATGCATCGGAATATTTGTTTTGTATCATTCACGCCTATTTTAGTAAACTGCGTGGAAGACCCAGGACACGCTGGAGGGACCATGTCTCTGAGCTGGCCTGGTGTCGCCTTGTAGTCCCAGATCATCTGAAGGAAGTGTGCGTGGATAGTGATGTCCGGGCATCTCTGCTCAGACTGCTGCCTCCGCGACCTGGCCCCTGATGAAGCGGAAGAAAATGGATGGATGGACTGATGGAGGCTGGCCCTGCCTTTCCCGTGTGCACCAAGCACCTTTCTCTCTAAATCCACGCCCCAACTCTTTCCACACCTTCACCCCCTCCCTGAAAAACAAAAGTGCTGACAAATAATGTACAGCCCTGTTTATTTTACTCATTTTGTGAAATTGTATTAAAGGCGCTTTCTCCTGAGGACCAGGAAATGCTTTCCCCACCAAAAAGGTTCAGATTCTTGGCCCGAGCCCGGTCTCACTGTTGTAGTGTAAGTTTTGCCTGTCCTGTACCTACCTGCTCCACTCCGACCTCCTCCATTCGGCCTGCTCCGAACAACTACCACCCCAGCTCGCCCAACCTATCTGCAGCCATTTTCCAATTATTACTAAATAAATCTTGTACTTACCTTCTCTCCCTCTACTCTTTGGGTCCGCCACCATTAGGCCATAACACTCACCCAGCGGCCTATAGATTTCCCCGTTATGTCCTGGCAGGGCCGGGTTCATGAGCTGCAAAAAACTGAATTGGTCACGTTTTTGCAGCCTGGAACCCAGTGCTACTTCCGGACGTTTTGGATATCAGGACAGTGTTTAAAGAAGAATTAAGTAACTTGTTTACCTTAATAACTCCTTTTCGTAGTCCCTCTGGGCAAGTGTTGATGGGATGATTGGGGGGGTCTTTCATCTCCCCCTGGTGTCTCTGGCCAGGAAACCACTCTCGCAACTTTCCCTGCACCGGGTCGGAGGCGGAATACACACTAATGGAATCATGAAGCAGAAGCTAACGGGCAAAGCTAACTGCGGGCTAGTTTGAGTGAAAACAATTATCTCCATTGTGTATTTGAGTTGTGGCACAATGCACAATATCCCTCTCTCCCTTTGTCTTTCCTGTCAGCGTAGTATTTACTCTCAAGGACAATTCATGAGTAAAAACGCAACTTGCTACGACACCTGCAGTGGCGCTTATGGCCTCTAGGGGCGTGCGTTACTTATACCGCTTTAACCCACAGTGGGCTCAGTAAAGCAGTTTTGATGAGCAATATGAGTGTAGAAAATGCTGAAAGAAAGTGCATGAAGGCTGCACGGCAGGGTTAGAGGACCACGGAGGAGGAAGAGATGAGGAGCACGTGCTTTTAGTGCCGGTGAAAGCCATAGAACAAGCAATCAAACTCTGGATTATATGTTAAATTAAAATAAGTTTGGTTTGGGCCCATGTGTCCTGATAATGGTTGGGGTCTGGCTCGGGTTCATGAATGTGCATGGGTTCAGGTAGGAAAAGTATTTCTGACCTCTCTCTCTCTTGGGCTCTTCGCCTATTTCTGTAACGAATTAGCAGTTGGAAACAAAATATTTTAGTTAGATAATTAGCCTATTTTAATAGTTTTATCATCTTTGTTTTACAAGGATGATTAAAAAAAAAAAAAAGAAAGAAAGAAGCTCATTAAACCTTTTTAAACTACAAATGTCCAGAACATTTCAATGTTCCAAAATTGCTCTCATCACCATCCTCCAAAAAACATAATAATAATGATGGCGGGCTCATAAGAGGCAGTGTAAAAGTTAATCAGCAATATAACATTTGAAGAGCCTTGGATAGCACCTAGTTGGGAGCCGTAGATGTAATTTGTTTTCATATTTCATTCTCATCTTTGTGCTATTTTGTTGGCAGTCATTTAGTCTTTTTGATGCATTAAAGTCATTATTGTTCAAGTACCTCTTATCATAATGTACATGCAATGAAGTGCAATTGGCTGCAGCGTCCTCAATAAAAGGCGCTGTCAAACACGCATTAGGTCCAATTTGTTTATTCTCTGTTTGCCTTTTCAGGACTGAGATTCTGTGTTTGTACAACACAGCGGTTATTTCATTGTAAATGGTTGCAGATTACTGCATTTATGCAGCACCGCGTTGTTCTGACAATTCAAGATACAAGTCAAACCATGTTTCTCTCATCCTTGATTGTGGAGCAGGGTATGGGGGAAGAGGGGTGGGAGGGAGGGCAGGGAGTTCAGCTTCCCGATGGCCTTGTGTATGAAACTGTTCTTAAGTCAACTGGACCTGGCCCGTAGATTCCGCAGTCTCCTCCCAGAAGGCATTACCTTGAAGAGACTGTGTGACGGGTGCGGTGGGTCCCTGGTGATTCTGAGGTCTTTGCAGGTGAAGAACATGTCCTTAATGGTGGGGGGAGGGGCTCCGCAGATCCTCCTGCTCTCACTATGCGTGGAAGCTCCTTCATTTAGACAAGCAAGTATCAGGTACGTATCAACTCGTCTAAGCTCAGGTAAGAACATATCTCAGAATGGAAAAACGGTGGCCTGTTCCTTTAAGTACCTTTACCACCTATATCTCTGGCCTCTGAAATTCAAGTGGTGTAGACCAACTCCGTTTTAATGTGCAATGCGAGGGATGTTAACATCTAATTGTTGTAAGTTTTTATTACTCACAATAAAGTAATTCAAATAAGGAGAGTATACTGACACTGTATTAGTCATAATAATTTCTGCCAAGGCTGCCTCAACTAGCCTAAATAGCATGCATCGTTCAGGAGGCTTTTGTTTGGAATGGAGCCACCATACCTACATCCAAAGAAGCATAATAGGCTTATTCCATGTCGTAGTGTTTGCTATGTAATTGTTTATTGCAGTAGCACAGATATTGTAATACACCCACAAGGTTCTGTATCTTAATATTCAGATTTTGACAAGCACATCCCCTACTTCCACATTAAGTATAGCACCACTGAGTGACACGTCTTCCCGCCAAATTGACTTATCTTCCTATCCCAGACCGCCTCTGCATATTTCAATTAACTGCATGCACCTGTATATAACGTCTTACTGTTCCTTTGTTGCAACCGGAGCGGCCTTCAAGTTGTCTAGCCGTATTGACACTGGCCTCTTAATTAGACAGGGTTAACAAAAGGAGGGTGACCCCGCGTGTTGCCCCCCCCCCCCCCCCCTCTCTGCCTCTGGCCGCCGCGGCACATCACCGGCCCAGCGGCCAGTCCCGGTGATTAATGTGCGCATGTCATGGAGGCCCTTTATGGCAGGGTCCCGTCTGACGCGCCGGAGAAGTTCAAGTGTATTCATAGTTAGCATAGGCTCTGATTCAAATGAGTGGCCGCATTAGACTTGCAAATGTCCGCTTGATGGTCCCGCGGTTCAAGTGCGGCGTCTTATTAGGTACGGTTAAAAATATCTGCAGTGTGAAGGGGAGGAAGAGGGAAGCCAAGGTAATTTACTGGAAGTCGGTTTTAACTAGACGCTCACGGGTTAATGCTTGTGTGTTTTCAAATTTAGAGTTGGTTTTCAGCTTGTTATGATTATTCATTCCAATAAAAAAATAAATAAACAGGTTCTCCTCCTGCTGTTTGCTCTTAACCGTGTAAACAAGGCCGAGCAATCGAATCAAGTGGACATTTCTTGATACAGACAGTAGGGCAGGCACGGTAGCACAGCGGTTAGCGCTCGGTAGCACAGCGGTTAGCGCTCGTGCTTCACAGGTAGAAGGTCCGGGTTCGATTCCCACCTGGACGGGGCCTTTCTGTGTGGAGTTTGCATGCTCTCCCCGTGTCTGCGTAGGTTTCCTCCGGGTACTCCGGTTTCCCCTACCACTAAAAACATGTACAATAGGCCCAGAGACTGCAGGTGGAAATTAGCACAAGTGCTATAACCTGGTACAATGCATCTCTCCTTTCTGAGGCTAATGTAGATTGTACACTGTCCCTGTTCAAATAATAAAAATAAATAAATAAATAAAGTAAAGGGCATTAACGACTACTGATTTTTCGAGGTCGACTTTAATGTCAAGATAGTCGAAGTCAAGTCGACTGACTTCATCATATTTACATCAATTACAATATGTTCACGTCATGTAATAATGGAGGCTCACATGTAAGCAGGTTTCACAGGGTTAATATACAATATAGTGGCTTATTTCTATTTTCTAGCTTTTAACTTAATTTTTAGGCAATGCTCAGTGTTTACCTGCGCCTCCAGAAACATTGCGTAGATCCTCGTCCGCTCCACTCTCTCCTCCTCCGATTGTCTCGCTCTCCTCCTGGCCTCACCTGGCCTCTCATCTTCCTTGTAAATCCAAGGTCTGAAGTAAACAAAGCTTTCGTGTTAGATCGTAGTTGATTCCACGTGAATAAGTCTGTGAGAGAGAAAAGTTTAAATCACGCTGACCTGTGGAGACAGTCCCGTGTTCAGCTGTGCGCAAAGGGAGCGCTAACTGGCTAAAGCAACTTGCCTCTGGTTATTAACTAGGTGTAACGCTGTTTATTGTCCCACCGAAACACGGAAAAGGGGTTGCGCCTTGACATTAATGGACGGGAGAAAGAGATAAACACGCGACAAGTCGACTGGACCACATTTAGCTTTGATTACACTGTGGCATTATCTCAATTGGCTTCTGCAATGTCAAAATATCCATGGCCCTATCTTCCGCCTGGTGCAACAACAGCGTTGCTCAAGACGAAGATGGTGGCCAGTTTCCTGAGGGCGTCGCTCAGGGGAAAAAAGAGGGCCAGCTGACAAGCAGTGTTGACTACAGTGAGTGTTCGATGCTAGATCTTATTAAGCTCTCACAAGACAAAGTGTGAGTTAAAACGCTGTTCATGTCTGAGAGAGGGAAAGAGAGAGAATATCGCCGGTCCCGCTGTTGGGCTAGAAACGTGATGAAAACACCAGCACGCGCGCCCCCTACACCCACAGCAGCGGAAAATATTCCAGTCTGGTATACAGTCTGTAGGAGGAAGTTGCTCGGGGAAAGTACCACTGCCGTACGTAACATCGCTGTGGGTGTCCAGCCCGATTACTGCGCCAAGTCTGAAGCTGCGCCCTCCGTCAGCGCAAAAGTCTAGTTTACAGTCTGCGTTTAGAAACACACCGGGCCCGCAGTTTTGCACTCATTTTTCACCTCGATCTTGTGTTCATGATGGTAGAGTCTGACCACTGTGTAACACCTTCTCCAGCACACCACAAGGATTCTCAATGGAGAGTTAAGATCTGGATTCTTTCGGTGGCCAATCCATGTATGAAATTTATGTCTCCCGCTCCCTGAACCTCTCCTTTACAACGTCAGCGCGATGAATCCTGGCATTGTCGACTTGAAATATGCTCGTGCCATCAGGGAAGAACAAATCCGTCGATGGAATAATATTTATTTAATCCGAACCAGGTAACAAACTCACAATTTGGTAAGCGGTACCAAAGATAGCACGAGATAGTGACACAACCCAGTACAAAACAGCATTAAGATTGGGGAAATATAGATGTTACAATTATGTTGTTTTAATAGATCCCTATTGTTTAATTGGCAGTAAACAAGAACATTGCCTTAGGTTCATTTGCAATGAAAACATAGAATTTACATAAGCCTAAATGAGATGCTGTTTTTCTAATTGTGCGGCATTAGTGCATTTTGCTGAGTCGAGTTTGCATCTGCATCGCCGCTTTACTTTGCATGGTATGACCCTTTGGAAACTATGCTGTAACGGTAGGAAAACTGGACATTTAATTAATTTATCTTCTTCCTTTTTCACATTGTCTTGTCAGGGCAAAAAGAGAAGCTGTTTATGATTCGGGGAGGACTTTATTCACTGCTCATTTGGGGCCTTGTTACTTGCTGCCGACACAATTCTTTTTTTTATGGAGACTGTGTTGGGTATATCATACTGCGTCGGAACAAAAGCCGATTTATTCCACTTTGGTAAGGCCATAGCCCCTTCAAGGCCAATGTGAGCCCTTACCATCGTTCATGCCATCAGAATTCATAAGGGCGACTGATTGTTCCCATCACACTGTTGGGAGCAGCCACTTTCGCGTGTCTCACCCTGAGCTCTCCAAACTGTGATAGAAATAGACAATTGCACTATGGATTGGCCGTTAATCACTTTGGCATTTTTATCCCAATGTGCCAAATATTTCTTGGTGTTGAGGATTTTCATTTGCATGCTAATGAAGGTGAAGGGCAGAAGCCACTAATTACAATCCAGTAAAGGCCTGCCTAATGGTCCACTAAAGACATAGCATGGCTGAGCCCATAATTCCATTATGCAAATGCACAGTCAGGAGTGGAAAATCCAGCGTCACCGCCGACTCCATCGACTGTTGCTGGACCACTGTGCACTTGATAAACTCTGCCCTGTACATTTGAAGTTAGTTAGTGGGAATTATTGAACACCGATGTGCGGCAGCAGACTGTAAGGTCAAGCTGGTTATATTGTTAGAGTTTAAAATCGTGCTGTGAGAGGCTTTTGCCGATGTCAGTGAACAGTCCAATTATGTTGCATTATTCTCCCTCCAATTCTTAGTGTGGGGGAGTATTTCACATGGCAGACGTGCATATCTCCAGTATAGCACAGCATACACCGTTTGTCCTCAGTGGGCTTGGGCAATATGGACCAAAATATGGATCACAATATTTGTTATGTATCACGATATGATGATATGATATAAATACATTCACTGATTTACCAAAGTTTAATATTAAACATAAACATATTCCCTGGGTCATGTCTGAGTGGTGGTCAGTACTCTGTAATAGGCCTAAACTGCTGCTCCTGTAGTGATTTTCTTCTGTCTGATTCTTTCACAATAAAGCTGCTGGAACATTGATGGCTTTCATTTAGGGACGACAGGAAGTGTGTTGATGCTGTTAGCGGAACTTGACATCGATGTCAGTGAAGGTTTCTGTACTTCCACTTTGCCGCAGACTTGGATTTTTTATTGTTATCTCGTGTAAAAGGCGAGGTTTAGACGGAGTGTTTGTGATCTGTAATAAAACAGACCCGGAAGAAGACTGAGTTATTATAGGCGTGGGACGGCAAACGGAGAGCAGCTGGATGTGCTTTGAGAAAACTTCCAGAACGCAATGGAGACTTTATTATAATCCTGTGTGCGTTGCCCTTTGTTGCATTTGTTGCTTGCCCTGTTTCCAAAAATAGTCAAAAGAGGTTTGAAAAGTGGCTAAATCTGTGTTTGTTTTCTACCTCCACGTGAGTTATATCATTAACACCAATATGAGACAAAATGTTATCATGGGGAAGATTGTTGTTATACCAGTACAGTTAAAATACCGCCCAACCCTGGTACAAAGAGACAGTGACAGGAGCAGTGACGTGGACTAGTCTGTGTTAGTCCGTTTTTGGCCATCATGCCCACATCAACATCAGTGTGCAATAATAAATGAATCTCTTTTTCCACCATTTTTTGTCAATACCATTAGAAGCCTGCAGTGCAATTTTTTTTTTTTTCCATGTGATACTTGTTACGTTGTTCTGAAGAGACGCCTTCAAACGTTCAAAGTGGAAAAGTGTCCAACCACCAGCTTGTTGCCTGATATGACTTATTAAACAAAGAGCCTTTTTGCGTCTGTCATATCACATGCATATGCAAACGACATGCAAATTTTACCATTTCGCCGTCTTAAGTAGTGTTTTGTAGATGAGGTTAAGCAAATTGATTGTGTCAAATTCACTCACGCTCTCCTCCCACGCCCGCTGAAGGAATATTAAAGAACAGTTTAGCGGCGCTCTCGAAACGACTCCTGCTATTAAGCCTAAGACGCTGCATTGTCCCCGGCTAGTCGGGTAAACAAAAGCCTTTTTCTTTTTTCTTTTACACATCAGAAAAGCGGCGATAGCATCAGAGAGAGCTTCATTTCTAAGGAGCTTTGGGTGCAGAGGTGCCTGCCTTGGTGGATTAATTGTAAAGCGGAGGTAATTTGCACTTGTAATTTGGTAATGAAGGAGCCTATTTGCTTGCACTTTTCAGTGGCTTGTTTGCACTACAACCTGATTTGCATAATTCCATTAGGGGAATAGACAGAAATGCTGTGACTGAAGTGTCAACACAGCCACGAATTATCATGTGGCCTTATACTGTGAAATGCTGAAATTCAGAACTGGGGGAGGAAGATTTCTTAAATATTCCTTCTTTGGTAATTGGACCAAAGCACTAATTTTGTAGTTAAACAGCAGTGGTTGGATTTTGGAGCCTTTGTAACCAGTCACCTCTGTGTTTTTGCTCATAGAGGGAGCCAGCAGGAGTGCATTCATTTCCTGGCTGTTATTTGTTTGGTTCCCCTTGTTAGTTCCTGCAGAGTTTGTTGTTGCATTTACACAGTAAATAACGTTGAGCATTGAAATGAATGTGTGGCCATTTCGGGGACCCTATCTAGAGTTATTAAATGTTATTGCAATATTTCAAAAGCCGTTCAAAAAAATGTTAATAAAAAGAATATATATTTAAAAAAAATAGTGCTTCTGTAACTTCAATCAAATAATAAAAATGTTTAATTCAAGCTGAGCTAGACATTTTTATACTGCAGTTTTATTTTTAATTTTCTGTTTATCATTTGCGGTACCTAGTATGTTGTATGTTGTTTATATGTTTGCTCTGAATATGGAAAGCACTTTGGGGCAGTATTCTGTTTTTAAATGTGCTATACAAATAAACCTTGACCTTGACCTTGATAAAAAACATAAATTAAATTAAATCAAATTATTAAACCATAAATTCCGGACTATTGAGCGCACCTGATTTAAGCCACACCAACTAAATTAAAAAAGAAAAAGTACATATGGTCTGTAAGTCTGTCCATGTTGTAACATGAGAGCGCACACAGGAGAGTGTCCCCCCCCTTTGCTGTTTCATTCTCATCTCCCGTTTTTCCACAAACATCGCGCTGCATTTGCCGTACTTTTAAGCACTACATGGACACCAAACTACTCCTTTGGCCCACTGTGAGTTAGAACTGTTTTGAGATAGAGAGCATAACGCGATGGCACCGGTATCAAAGCACAGGCCTCCCTATGCTTTAGAAACATGACCAATACTCAGCACCCGTACTCCCCCCCCCCACCGCAGTCCGGTAGCGGTCAAAGTAGAAAAAAGGGCTCGAATAACGGTAGCGGTTTCCATTTGTTCTAAACCCGCCATAGAAGGTATTTACTTCTATTATTTGAACCATATTGTCACACACTATATATAGGCATTGCCCTGAAACCATTTACTCCAAAGACATTTCTAGCGTTTACTGGAATTGTCGAGATCAGACATTTTCTACACCTGTTACTATCCAATCTTTTGAAGCTGCGAGGGACGTTATCTCCTCAAACCACCGCGGCGTTTGAGAAGTCGATTAAAGTGCTGGAAAATAATCACTGATCCCAAGGCTGGAGTCAGATAATGGCTGCCTGCTTTAGGGGCTATGATAGACATTTGATACCGCCACTAGTTTACACTTTATTTTTTAACTATAATAAAGGTCGCTAAAGAAGGTACATTTGGTGGTGTGTTTTGATGGCTCAGAATGTTGCTACTAAATGCTACGTCTCAAGGCCATGATGCACTTAGGCATCTTTTTTGTCCCCATATCCACTGAAATACTTTTGCGTGACTGCTTTGCTATTTTTCACATGTCAGCGCTGCTGTTATGGTGTCTTTTGTGTTCATTTGGTGGTCATATTATGTGTAGAATTGCATAATAAACGGAAGGAAAAAGGTCCATCAGCATTTTCAACAGGGGGAAACATACAGGATCAAAAGATGTGATCTCTTAAAGGAACAGGCCAGCGTTTTTCCATACTGAGATATGTTCTTACCTGAGCTTAGACGAGTTGATACGTACCTGTCTGGTCTTTGTGCGTGCTCGTGGAAGAGCTTGTCAGCTTCCAACTTCACCACGTTTGGAGCTATAGGAATATGCTGGGCGAGGCCAAATGCTAACGACATCTTTGGTCTTTTTGCGTGACTGAGCGCACGCACGGAGGGCAGACAGGTACGCATCAACTCGCCTAAGCTCAGGTAAGAACATATCTCAGTGTGGAAAAACGCTGGCCTGTTCCTTTAAACATCTTACACCCCAGCTGAACCGAGGGCATTTTCTCCAGTTCGGCTTTACCCAAATCTAAAAGCTGCTCAACTGGAGAGCCACAGTGTACCGCCTCATTTGAAAGCTAAGACCTACAAAAGTGATCGTATCTTTTTTGTCACGTTGTCGGTGCGTTTTTTTGTCGTGTTTTCGTCTCTTTTTGTGGCTTTTTTTTAATTCTGTTTGGGTAATGCCAAACTAGAGAAAATGTGCTCAGTTCAGGTGGGGGTTTAGAGATTAACCATACAACTTTGTAGTAGCCCAGACTGATCCTCCATGTTAAGAGATACATGGGGATACAGTCTGGAATTGTGCGATTTGAATCTTGGTGACATCATAGCACGGGAGGCGGGAGGTGCCTCATCTTCCGCACTAGGATTTCCCATCAAACACCTGTGCTCCTCCGGGCCGTAACCAAAACAGTGAAGATGGCGGCCGCGACACAACGATCTTTTACCAGTGCCCTTTCTTCTGTTTTAAATGAGCTGGACTTGTCCTTAAAGCCACAGCAAGAAGCTGCTCCGAGGGCTTTAACCGGAACATTTACTCAACTGCACGTGTGGACTACAAACAATCATGGCGGAGGACGTAAATGCAAAGCGTAAGTCGATTTGTGTTTGGTTCGCTCTCGTTCAAACTGTGATCGTTGGCCCCGCCTCGAGTCTCGATTTGGAAATTGCGTCCTATTATCACAATTCCAGACTGTCTTTATATGTGTTTATTAATACATAAAAAAGACAGTCTGGCTTTATGCCAGGCTAGCAGTTGCCAACTGTTGTTTTTAAATGTTCTATATAATAAAATAAAATACACTTTTGACATGTGAAGACCTTTAGTCTGAGTAATGCGGCTGAAGTCTAGATATGTGCCTATGTTGACTTTTCTTATCGTCTGAAATTGAAGAGAAACTTGTAACAATTTGAAACCACTGGAAGTACATTTACTTGAAGAAAAAAAAGCAGCAACCACATGCAAAATTATTGTAAAAATGTCAATTTTGCTGTGACTCTTGCTTGCTGTCTTCTGAGTGTACCTTTAACTAGAGCACAGCACAGATGCATAATGCTTTTAACATCATAACCCCGGCGTGGATTAAAATAGCGCCGAACACGGTACAGTAATTACGCGTGCACTCACCAGGGAAACCATGACTGTCTCTCCAAAGCCAAGAGTCCAGCACCTCGCGCATCTGCTTTTAAAAGACAAAAGGCGACAATAAAACTTTTTCCTTCCCACTCCATATGGCCAATTAGAAGACAACTCCTTAGTGAGCCTTCCATTAATTATTCCTTCAATGAGCGGAATCATTTTACCGTAAAGGACTTCCAATCAAGGAGGGGTGGGGGGTCGTTTATATCTATGGAGGAATAAGTTGTCCAAGCAAAAGTTCCAGATGCACTTTGCTATAGGCACATAACAAAAAAAAAAAAAGAAAAGATAAAACGGAAAATAAATCTAATCCACTTGTTGTGAGAGCATCTGCGGGAACGTATTATGAATAAATAAAGTTTCTGTCAAACGTGGTCCCTTTGGGTGGATTACAAAGCAGCGTCTTGATGTGAATTAATGATTGCAGCTCCCAAGACTGAAATCTCAAGAACAGAGAGCCCTGCCGCCCCGAGCATCCATTTACTTACCCGACTCTAAAGCGCGCTTCTGACGTACCGCTGCGCCACTGTGGGCCTGTGAGGTATCAGGCGACACACGTAAGCAAGGGGAAATTATTCAGCACGACAGGGTCAGAGAGGACGCAGCCACGCCATGCTTCAAAGTGGACAGATCAGGCCGAAATGAGGCTTACAGGGAACATTATTTGGGGTCCAATCAGTGCTAATGTTGTATATGTGAAATAAAGTCTATGTGAAGAAACGACAGAAAGGTTAGAAAGTCTGAACTTGACTGACCTGGAGCTCCCTCTTCAACCAGTGGTGGGAGTGACGTCAATAAAAATCAAAATAAAATCAACCTTTATTTGTATGTCGCTCAAACAAAACAATATAACATTTTCTTCACTTTTATCCAGAAGTGGTCAGCAATACAAAAAAATGTATTTACGTATAGTACTTAAGTTGAGTTTTGGAGGATGTGTACTTTACTTGAGCAGTATTTGTGTTGAGAACGTATTACTTTTACATTGTAAAGATACAGTAAACATAATAAATTTCTATAGGGGCACAATAGTAAACTTGTCCATGTGTTTTGTTCATGTTAAAAGCCTAATAATGCACCTTCTATGAACAGTAGGTGGCGCTGTGCAGATTGCCACTCACTTTTCACTTTTATTGGGGGAATATTTGACTAGCCGTATCTGTAGTTTTACTCAGGTAATGGAATAAAGTGCTTTGACCAACACGGCTTTCATTTACCGACAGGCTAACAAATCTATGGCGCCGTGACAAACACACTTTGAACAAAGAACGAGCTGGTGAAGGATTACAGACTTAATGTGGAGAAAGTGTTGTGCTCCCGACCAAAGTGAACATCTCTCATGTGTGAATGAAGATGAAAATACTCCAGGCGTGTTTATGACCATGTTATGACAAGCTAAACAAAAGTCAATATTGCATGACATGTCTCATTTAAGTGCTCATGTGCAAATCAGAGTGCGTTAGTCCAACTGTTTTGAAGAAAATGAAGAAGAAATTGAGGGATTTGTTTTCATCACATCCCAGAAGATGCTTTTTTCATTCAGACTGGTTGAATCTGTTTCCCAAAACACGGTTGTATCGTCATTGATTATGATAATTGATCAAATTCGGAAAATGTACTGAATAGGCAGTTGGCAAAGACTGTCGATCTAACACATGCCCTTGTGATATTTCACCACTGAGGAGAAAAAACAGTTACAGTAAGTGCAGTCAGTGTTTGCCTGTGATTTTCTTTTTGCATGGCAGTATTTGACGTTCTACTTTAGATTATTAAACTAAAAGCAAAAACCAAACGGAGATGCCTGTTTTGGCACCATCCTATTATGAAAGAGCAACTAAACACCAAATCCTGATGCCTGCTGATAAACGGTGTAAATGGGTCACGTAGCAACCTGGAAATGCGCAGCTCACCCGACCGCCTTGTGTGTTGGTACATCAACTAATCACAAGTCATGAGAGAGAACTAACTATCCTACAGGAAAAAGAAAAAAAGACAAGAAAAATCACGTACCGGCGTGACACGGCAGTCTGTCAGTTCTGTCTAGATCTTGGTCTGAGTCCCGAGATCGGACCCCGAAACTTCTCACACAGTTGACCAGTTGTACAACGAAAGACTGAATGCAAAAGAAAAAACGTTTTAGTTACAAACTTAAGTTAATTGGATGATGTTCCACATGAAATGAAAGCGAATGCCCGTTTGTGTAGCGGCGATCTCGCAATCTTGCCTCCCGTAAGTGAATCAATTTTCTCATCAATATTTGATATCATGCTCTTTATACGAAGTTGACATGGACCTTCTAGCTGTGAAGCCGAAGCACTAACCGCTGTGCTACCGTGCCGCCAATGTATTGTGACAGCCAGTGTGATGTATTGTGACAGCCAAGAACACGACAATAATTAACCATTTTGATGTTTCAAACTTCGCTGTACTGTTTGTTTTGATCGGCGAGTACACGGGTGAGCATCGCCATCATGTCTGACTTCGGAAAAGTGACGTCACGGGCAAACACCCTATTGGACGTGCGCGCAGTAATATGTCGAAGTACTCCAGGTGTTATTCCGCCTCCCAATATAGTACCCCTTTTTATCCGCTTAGAAAATCATGCATGTTTATTGCACGATTCTACAACAGAGGTAGTACCGATGCAAGTGCAAAGGTGCCAAAAGCAGGGCAATTATCCGGTTTTCACAGCATCTAAAAATTTGGTTGTCTGGCTTCTTCAACACTTGGACTCCACTTGTGAGAGTAGCTTTATCAGCGGATTTCATGCAGCATTTAAACGTTGAAATATTCCGACTATTTTCTAAGATAAGGCAATCGACATATCTATGCCCAACACAGCAGTCTTTGCCACAGCAATGCAAACTCCAGCCACAAGGGGTCAGACAGCAAGGTTGTGACGCCACAGCCCCCTGCTACTGAATCCTGATGTTTTCCCGGCTCACACGTGTCCTTGAATGCCAGCCGCCCCGTTTGACTGAGCCTTGTCATGTGCGGGATGAAGAGCGCGGGGAGGAGAGGCGTTTAACCTGGCTCCGCTCTTGTCTTTTCGCAATCTAACCCCGCGCCCCCCCTCCCGCCTCTGTGCTCGCTCAGTCTCCGGTGGGACGCCCGGCGCATAGCAATGGGCCCGTGTCTTGGATGCTGTCGGCCCATGCAATCCCTCTAAGTCATTCTTCATTACACGAGAGATAGAGAGGCTCATCCCATCCAATATCACGCGGGCTCCCGGAGCAACGGCCACTATTTAGATGGCCTCATTGCACCTTCTCAGTCTGACACTTTCATCACAGCATGGTTTACAAAAAAACAAAAACGCTACTGGGCAGTAGTCTGCACATTTGCATTAAACTCTATTGTGGTTTTATTGCTAGTGATAAGACTTACCCTAATCAGCACATCATTTAAGGCCAGAGCTGAATAGGGAAAATTAGATTTAGAGAATTGATTTAGAAAACCTTTGCTGTAGATCTGTAGACTGTCGAGTTTTGCATTGCAACTTCTGAGCGTGTGAACATGTGACTTTTTTGCCGCCGCGGTCATTGTCATTCCGGTCGCCTTACGTATGACACATGAATGCCAGACATTATTATCTGTGCATGGGTAAAGCGTGGGAAATGCGAAGGACCGACACACTGTTGTAGTAGTTGTTCCAGAATATAAAAAAAACATAAGAGAGGCATTTTTTATAATTATCTGGCATTAAAACTAATTCAACCTGGAATAGACTCACACAGACGAAAGCAGTGATTTATTGACATATTAGTTTTGGCGATCAGACCCCGGCGTTGACATCGATGTATAAGTCAGTGTAGGTAAACAGCTTGGAGTTAGGGATGTCTTCCCCGGAGCCTGGACACTGGTGGTGGTATAGGACATCCTGGTATAGAAGATCCGTGGAGGATGCGCTGGTAGAAGCCGTGAAGGAAGAGGCGGAGATGGGGTGGAGGTGGGTCGCAGCGCAGCTGGGAAGCGAATAGATCTTGATTGCTGGGGCTTAAAAGCGGGACCGATGGCGATGATTGGCTGCTATGGAGGTGCGGATGTGGAGGTGTGGCCCTTTCAAATGCGATCATTGGCTGGAGGTCGGTGAGCTGAAGTTTGTCTACCAGGTTGAATTAACGCCTAGGCTTCATTTTGAAAACTATTTAAAAATCTGTATGAAAATGTATGTTTTCACCTGCCGTGTCTCACCTCGAAGTGCAGCATTGATATATCCCTTTTTTATTTTTTTTGTATTAATTAATTAAATGCATTAATGTATGAAAAAAACCACACTTGCTGAGTAAGTACTGCTGGAATAAACAGCTTGTAACACTGAGCACCCCCTGCTGGCAGCATTAGGAACAAACCATGGCAATTTTTAGTCAAAGCTAACAAGAGAACTGGTCTGGTGATAAGTCCAAGTATCCTTTAAAAATCAGGATACTTCAGAGTTCTGTCTATTATTTAACAAAACCTAGGAAACACAAATATAAGTGCTTTTTGCTGTTTTATGAAGAAAATACCCAAATAAAAAGAGCTACTCAATCCTGGTTACAAGTTATACTCTTTAAAGGTGCATTATGCAACTTTTTATGCGAAGGTTATATTTGTGCGTATTTGACCTCGTAGTGACTTGCTTTCCGCCACGGTGGCCTCTACAACGTTTCAGGATCAATTGTTGTGAAAACCTTCCACACAGTAGATCCTTGAGCGTCCTAGAGACCAGCCGCTGGGTCACTACAAGGTCAAATACGCACAAATATCAACTTTCTGTTCCACATAAAATGTTGCATAATACACATTTAACAGCAGAACAACAACGAACTGCAAAAAAAAGAAAGAAAAAAAAAGCCCAAGATTAAACGTAATGCCTCAATTGAAAGATCTATAAAATCTATCTTTTGACGCATTGTTGACGCTTTTATGTCACATTTTTTCTTCTCTTTTTTCGCCACTTTTTCATCACTCTTCCGTTGCTTTTTGTCCTATTTTGTCAATTTTTTCTTACGTTATTGTTGCTTTTTCGGCACGTCGCTATTTAGATTCTTTTTCTTTCAAGAAACTTTTTGGGAACATGTGCGCAGGGTTAAGAGGTTAAAAGTAATTCAAATCCCCTGCATAATCAAGGTTTTCATCATTTCTAATCAGATTTAAAGCGAGTCTATCCTTTGGAGCATATATATTTTGCATCCAAGAGTCGGCGTCTCATTAATAGGCTGTCTAGACTAGAAATAAATGTATGTTTCAAAACGCCTTACATCACGGAAAGCAAAACGCAAGCAGTTGGTCTTTATTTCGATGGGAAAATGAGCAGATTTGATGCAGGCTCTTACTTGTGGAACATCCAACAGCAGAACTAAATTGTCAGACACTTTATATCAAAATGTAAGCGACGATTCCGAGTGGGCGTTCTGCTCTGATTTGCTCCAGCTGTCCTGCCGGGCCGTGAACGATTTTATACTTTGCATTTTGTAATTTTTGTCCCAAATTGTCACCTGTGGCGGAATTGGATGAATTCAGCCATAATCAGTGATTCAATTTCCAATGTAATCTCCTCGTGGTTTTGAACCCGGCGCAGGAATGAAAAAGAAAAAAAAAAAAAAAATGCCGGGGTGCCGACTTTCTCATACATTTATGCAGCACATCAAATATCAGGGTATTACCAGGAGTTGACATGTTTGCCGCAAGTTGCCTCGAGTCACAACGGAAAAGATTTGTCTCTCGCAGCTATAAATGGATCTCTGCAGTGTCTGTTATTGTTTGATAAGTCTTTGCATGAGGAGATTTAGGTGTGGCGCTGTGACACCAAGGCGGGATTAAACTCGAACTTTGCGGCGGAGTTGCTAAATTGGTCGACTAAAAACATGTCTCCAGCGCTCCGTGCTCCAAATGAGCCGCATCTTTGACATGACCCGTGCTGGTAATGGGATGAAGCACTTTGTTTAGGTCTGTGCTTCGGGGTAATGCCAATGGTGTTTGTTTCAATCCATCACTAGGGCCTTTTTCCTGTCTGAAGTTGGCCATAAACTTTTTTCAATATTTGAGATAACTGAATGAGACTTGGTGTCGTACTTTGTAAAAATTTCAACAATGCTGCTTTTAATGAATTATACGGATAGGAAGGGTATTATCTCAATGGGACCTTCATGACTAAATAGGTTAAGTAAAAATATTATTCTGTACGAAATTATAATTGCCCAATAGGATCGGTGCGTGTGAAGTTTTTGGCGAGGGCAGAGTAAAGACTATACTTTACGTTTGAAAAAAACGTCAAGCCAAGTTTCGATTGTGGCGCTATTTTACCATTTGTTAGCATCAAATTAGCCTTTAGCTTAAACAGCTACAGTTATTAACATAGAAATCACAGACTATCTGAGCCTGTTCCTACAAATGACATACTAACAAAAGGGGAGGTATGTTTTGTCCTTTTTGTGGCATCTATATAATTTCTGTGGTTTCCTTAGCATTAACCTAGTATAAGTCAATGCTTAGTGGCCATTGGATGTGTATCCGACCCTGACGCTAATCCGTATTTGAGTACAATCTCTGTCTGTACATCCATTTTTGATTTCTAACTAGGCTTTGATCTCACCTAAATGTGGTCGATGGGCAGCTGAAAACATTCGGATCGTTCATAATTTGCGATGTTTGGTGGCCCATGCTAACAGCTATAAGAGAAATACAGCAGTCTGCATACATTGGCATCGCACCCCGCTTCTCCTTTTTATTTCCATGGGTATGAACACAGAAGTCGCCTCAAGTGAGGTATTTACATAATGTGAAAGGTCTTTAACCTCTTGACCCCCGCCTTAATGGAGTGCATTTTCTCCAGTTCAGCATCACCTAAATCTAAAAGAATCAGAATCAGAATCAGAATAGGTTTATTGCCAAGGTTTGTGAACAAGGTTTACAAACTAGGAATTTGTCTTGGTGCAAACGTGCGACATCGAACATATAACACAGAATTAAGATAAAAAATAAGCTAAGTACGTTAAACTATAAGGCTATGGGGGCATGCATAAAAATATTAAATAAATAAGACAAAATAAAGTGACATATGGTAAGACAACAACAACAAGCTTCTTGACTGGAGAGCTTACAGCCAGTGTCCAGTGTAACGCCTCATTTGAAAGCTAAGACCTACTAAACTGATGTACATGGATTTTTTTCCCCCTTTGCATTGTTGCTGTGTTGTCATCACTTATTTGGACATTCTTTTTCATCACATTTTTGCCACTTTTTCCATTGCATTTTTTGTCTCTTTTTGTCTCTCTTTTGTGGCCTTTCTATTGCATTTTCGTCACATTTTTTTGGTCTCTTTTCCCCCATATTTTTGTCTCTTTTTCATCACATTTTTGTCTCTTTTTTTGTTGTGTTTTCAAGAAGCTTTAAGATTTGAGTTATGCCAAAGTGGAGAAAATGTGCCCAGTTCATGTCGGTGTTAAGGGGTTAATACGTTGTAAGTTTGTTTTCTTGCCACATGTTTAACATTTTTTCAGAGAGACACGACTAACAGTTCATAATAAAAAAACAAAAAACAGACGGGAAACAGTCGTTACCCTATGGAAGCGGGCATCATGCTGTACACACCCCATGGGCAGCTCCTGTCCATCATCACAACAACTGGCGCTATTATTGAACCTGACCATGTGCTTTTAGCTTACACACTAAAATAATCTTCAAGTGGCTGCAATCAAAACCACCATACCTGCCTGCTCATACACTGAAGAACGTTGGACAATGTAACACTGTGTCTTTAAAAAAAACAAATCTGAAAAAAATCATATGGACAGGCCCCAACATTACAATAAACCAGCACAAAACAAACACATTTAGCCAGATTCTCTACAAATTGTACCATAGAATTCTTCTTCTACTATTTAAAACTCTGGGCTCTTTAGAATGATACGCCTTCATGTGAACGTATTCTCTGCAGTGCCGCTTGATAAATAGCCCTTAAGCACCGGTCTCTACCTACCCGCCTCTTCCAAGAATATGCCTCGTCTCCGGTCCCCTCGCTTGCATTCGATAAGATGGAGTGCGCGAACCTTCCTACTTTTGGGATCAGATACAAAACGGCCGGTGGGAGTTCTCGCGGCAGATGGTTTTAAACAAGAGCGGGGTGGTGCGGCTTTGACGGACATGCCCCCACACACACCCCCCCCCATCCTATTTCTCCAGCTCAGTGATGGCTTAATGGTGTCAACAGGAGAGATAGGGTCCTGACTCCTTTATCTGGACAGAATCGTCGGCCCATCACCTTCACTGTTTGCAGTAATTGCGGGTGGAGTGTGGACTCTGCGGGGGGAGAAAGAAGAAGAAGAAGAAGAAGAAAAGGCAAAGTAAAAAAGGCCAAATCAAACGGCTCAGCTCCAATCCACTTGACCGAGCGGGTCAACGGGAATAAATGACTTTCCTCAGACTGCCTGTACATCCGTCTCTTCAATGTCACCACTGTTAAGGACACCGGGGGCTATGGGCGCCACACACACTCCTGTTTGGATAAAAGGGAAACAGTCCTAGGCTAGTTAAAAATAATTTTTTTTGGTGTGTCCAGGTTTTAAATAGAAAACAATGTTGAGCCGCTTGTAGAGTACCACCCACCAACAAGCTATTAGCAGAAGAAAGCCAACAGTGTATGGGAAAAAACTAAAAGGTGATTGTATTCAGGAAATAGTTTTTAAGGGGACATACCATCATGGACAATTTACCTTTTTGAGCTTTTAACCCAAAAACATACCTGAAGTATTTTGTTTCATGAGTAATCTCTTTTAATTTGTTATTTCTATATTTTAATATTGGAATTTCTACTAAGTGTTGCTTTTCAAAGAGTCAATAAATTGTTTTTATGAGTTCAGACTTTGGAGCCATTCATTTTGTCAGGAGGACTGCTCAATAGGAGAAAAAATAAAATTTTCGGTAACTGTCTTGAACATTGGGATAACAATATTATTGCGGTTATTTTAATAATACATTTAATTTAGTTTAACCTGTTAACTGCCACTTTAGGATTAGGATTAACAGTTATTTATATCCCATTCTCAAAGCACATTAACCGGAGAGTTTACAGCCTATATGCCAGTGTGATACCTCATTTGAAAGCCAAGACCTTCTAGTTTCTAAAAATATGTGTCAGATCTGTGTGAGTGAAACACAACTTACAGTACATTTGCCGTTCTTAACCCTAAGAACAGCAAATTCTTTTTCTCATGACATTTTGTCAAAATAAAACATTATGATCCAAACACGGCTAAATTTAACACCTTTAGTAAGAAACTACACTAATGAGGACTAAAGCAAAACAAAACAAAAAAGCTACTAAAGTGAATAAATAAAGAACATCTTCAGCACCTTGTTTTTGCTTCCCTCACTGCTGCGTAAATTTCCAGCTGGATGATTGTTCTAATAATGTAAGATAAAGCGTGTTGACCAAGCATTCAAACCTACACACCTGGCGTTTCCATTGGCGCCTCTAGGAGTGTTTCGACCGTGTCCTATCACATATGTGTTGTGTTCGCCGAGGATCCTCTCCCCTGCTTCCCCACCTGAGAGACGCGGCGAAGGAGGCGGTGTTGGCACAGGCAAACGTGGCAAGTGGCAAAGCAGATGGCTCTCTGCTTACCATAATTTCCTCTCCCATAATGCCTCAGGAGCGTAGCACGCCGAGCACACACCGCACCGGCTCCTCACGGGAATGGCTAGCTACAGGGTACTCATTTTTAAAGCGTGAACAAGCCCGGCTACTCTAATTGTTTACCAGATACCTAGCTCCCTGGCTTTTAAATTATCAAAGGACACCAGAGGAAAAAAGAAAATAAGGTGGAAATCATTCGCTGCAGCAAATAATGCCTATGTCAAAAACCACAAACTATTAGGAAACAGCATGTTGGTGGCGCCTGAATATACAGTGTAATGATGTTATGTAAAATAAATTGTCTGATGAGGGGCGCCTGCCCGAAACGTCACGTTTGGTGTGAGTACAAATTAAAAACCATTGGAAGCTAATTATATTTTTTTTTGTTGATAATTGCATCTATTGTCCATTTTTTTTTTTTAACCAGCACACTTTGTAGACAGGGATGTGTGTGTGTTTTGATTGTGCTACATGTAAAATAGTAAAAAAAAGAAGAAAAAAAAAGAGGAGTAACACACACCAAAGGTTGTATCAGATGTGCAGATGGTGAGGAACATCTTCAGAAATAGAGAGAAAAGAAAAAAAAACAGCATCGCACAAGATTACATTTCAGCATTGCCTTCGTCAGATCATTCTTTTTTGACCCACAGTGCATGTGCATTATGTAAAAAAGAAAAGAAAAAATCAGTGTGTAGTATTTAAATTTGGCATCACTTATGTAAAACAAAAAATATATAAATAATGGCCTTTGATAGATAAAATTTTCATGACCAAATGGACTTGGCGTTAGTAAAATGTTAGTAAAATAAAATAGGGATTGCAAATGAATTAGACAAGATTTGTCATGTTTGTTTGCCCTGGCGTAGTCCTGTTTTAGTTCTGAGTAGTCCTACATTTGAGTCTGGGTTTTAGTCCAGGGTTAGTTGGTAGAAGAACTTCTGATTGAAGTATGTTTGTACTTGTACCCGTGTGCAGGAGTGAAACAAGCAGTTGTGAGAATGTCCTTACCCTAAAAAATCTGTCCTGGAAAATATGGTTGGTCAGCCCTGCCCCATATTTGCAGTCTCCATTGTCCATCAAGCCAGCAACCTTGAATTTGTTGTCTTTTCTATTTAATGTTCCGCCTCCAAAATGAAACATTCCCAAATAATGTGCTGCTATTTTTACACTAATAAGACAGCAAACACTATATTACCATGATATATAAATATGCATTACCATAATCTTAAATAGTATGTTTTGTTTAGTTCAATCTCATGCTCGATACTACAGCAGTCCTGTGTGAGCGACCGGAGATTAGAGAGCGTTTGCAAAGCCAGAGCCAGCGACACCTTTCCTTCCTGTTTAGCCACCTGCCTCGCTCGGTCCCCTCGTCGTCCCGTGCCAAAGTTAACTGACCACAAACCAGATCGCAGCTTTTTTTTTTCATGGCGTTCCCCTTTCGCTGGCGCTCGGTGCGGGCCTTTCTATTCATTGGCTGCCCAGGCGCCAGATGGAACCGCTCGACTCTGCTCCACCCCAGGGCTCTGTCTCTCCCCTGAGCAGGTAGAGCAAGACCTGTTTACCGCATCACCACCACCACCTTTATGTGATTTTCTATCTTTTTTTTTCTTTTCTTTTTTTTTTAATACACACTCACATTTGCTGTTCTAATTGGCTTTACAGCGCGTTCGGATTGTGAGGTTTTCATCTTGATCTTGCATAAGGCTTGCATGCCCGAATGCGCTCCTTTGTGCTCGTCGTTTTGCCTTGGGAGCTTCTTACCCAGGGTTACCTCAGGCTTGACGCAAATGAGAAAATACAAATCTTAACCTGAAATTATTTCTACATAGTCTTCTGAAATCTGCCTTCTCTGCAGCCATATAAACACATAACAGATGCCGATCAGCTGCTTTGCTTTGCCGTCCTACTTGTAGGGAATAATTGGCAGTGTTAGGATGAAATCACAGGAGGTCATGGGATGTTGAAAAATGCACATTGGATCAGATGAAACGCCGGATTTAAGAGACGTTGTTGAGCGAGCTGAGCAATGCGGCAGAGGGATGACATGAAGAAGACTGTGGACTGTGAAACGCTCCCCCGTACAGACTGTAGATGGCAGAGAAGAACAAGGAGCATGACACACTTTTCTCCCTCTCTCTTTAGGCGGAAGAATGATCAGACAAGTGCACTGTATTATTGAAATGTAACAATTATTATGGAAGGTACTGGGTGTCCTCAAAATTATTTTTTAATTGAAGCCATGAATCTTTTGGGAAATTGTGTTTTTTGTACAGTTTAAAGTTCATTAAATTCATTTAATTATTAAATTTAAAATGTGGCTGTATAACAATGATACAACATTTACCCCTCCGAAGATTAGAACCAGTCTATAGGTTTCTATTTTTAAACGAGAATATTTGACCTGGTTTTGAGTAGATTATCTGCTAATTTAAGTCTTTTTGCACCTAATATTAAAAAAAAAATATGCAGCACCTAAAGTATTGTTCAATATCTGATTACAGTGGCTTCAATTGATAAACCTTTTTACTCAAATGAAGGTCAAAGATTCTTAAAGGAACAGGCTACCATTTTTACATACTGAGATATGTTCTCACCTGAGCTTAGACGCGTTGATGCGTACCTGGCTGGTCTTTGTGTTTGCACTCAGTCACGCAAAACAACCAAAGTTGTTGTAAGCATTTAGCTTCTCCCAGCATATTCCTATATCTTCAAACGGGGTGAAGTTAGAAGCTACCACGCTCTTCCACGGGCACGGACAAAGACCAGACAGGTACGTATAAACTCGTCTAAACTCGGGTAAGAACATATCTCAGTATGGAAAAATGGTGTGCCCTCAGTCACGCAAAAAGACCAAAGATGTTGTTAGCATTTTGCCTCTCCCAGTATATTCCTATATCTCCAAACGGGGTGAAGTTAGAAGTGACCCAGCTCTTCCACAGGCACAAAGACCAGACGTGCCATGTATAATGATAGATGTATAAACTCGTCTTATCTCAGGTAAGAACATATGTGACCAGTCACTAGAACCAGGGACACAAGTCGGTTCTGGGGCATTTTGAGATTTTCATAGATTGTTAAAGTGTAGTCTCCAAGCTTTCCAACAATGTGTAACACGTGGAAATCTGATCATATTTGGACCATTTTGTAGACTTGAATTTAGGCCTTCAACAAAGGTTGAAATGAGTAAACGGCTTTCAAAGAATGAGCAGTTCTCACCTCTCTCTGCAGCTGGTGTGACAATAGGGCTCATTTACATCTCATTTAGATAAGCCATACCCCGTAAATAAATGTCTTGCATGTCTCTTGTCTTGCACAAATGAAGTTGGTTGGATAGTGGATATTCCTCTCTCAAACACACGCAGACAAACTGCTCTCACATTTGCCAGATTGCAGAATTTGCTGTATATCACAAACACACTAGTGATGCGAGGGTTCACACCTTTACAGGTTTTTGGCATAAATATGCGTCGGATTTAAAAAAAAAAGGGAGCGTTTTGCAGCTTGTGATCCGATGTCTCCTATTTTCTACGTACCTGTGTCTCTTTGTGAGTTTGCGTCACGTCCTCGAGAGAGCGCGAGGGGTGTACACGCCAGTCCCGTTTATTTTTGGACGGAATTAAAGTTTGCGGGGAAAATAAAGCACTTTACAAACGTGCACCACATCACAAGAGAAAAGAAGCAAGCCGAAAAATGTCAGAGGGCTGAAGGAGCACAGAACAGGCTGGTGCTACATCATCAGGCCCGGGGTTGAGAGGGAGGCGGCCGGGAGGACGGAGCGTCAGCCCGGGACTGTGTGAGAGGCGGGACATCAGAGATCAACTCAAACGCAAAATCCAGCTTTATGAAAAGATACTACTTACAGTTTGATGCTTTTGCGGGAAGCTTTTTTTAACGCTGAAGCTGCCAAAGTGGTGTCCTGTCTGGGGAGATGAGCAGCGTCTCTGTCCCGCTGTCGCTGCTTTGATAAGGCTCTTCATGAGGAATGGCCATCCAACACAACCTGGTGTTTACCCAGTATGTAAATACACACAAACAAAGTCACGCCCCTACTGCGCGCTCCAGAAATCTCCCAAATCAAGCCGTTTTGAACCTAAAAGTTTACACTTTTAACTCTACCATTACTGCTAGCTTAAACATGGAGAGGCTTCTTCGTGACTTCAACTGCAAGATTCTGCAAAAAAGCGAAAATCACCAATAAAAAAAAAAAATTCTTATTTTGCGTTTTTCTCAAAACTTGTTCTGCCGACTAGTGTCCCTGGAATCCATGACGCGTCACATATCTCAGTATGGAAAAAACGGTGGCCAGTTCCTTTAATTCATCAATGTATCATTTTTGCAGTGTGTAGTTTTACTATTGCAATGGACAAATCCTAAAACGAAACATACAGTATTTGTCCCACACCTGGGACACAGTTCTGAAGAAGTCGGACTGCAGAGGGCGCTGTCAGCTTGCTACCACAAGCAGGAAGACGGTGCCAAAACCTGTATAAATCAGCCGACCAGACACGTCACAGCAACATCACGTGACAAACCTCTGAGGAAGGCCACAGTTGTAGCCGAAACCGTCAGGTACGAAAACTAACACTTGGTCTGTCTATAGGAAAGAAAGCTTGCATAATTCTTAGAAGACCTAATGAATCTAATCGAACTATACAGTATTTGTGTTTAGGGAGTGCGGGAGTGTATTGACATGAGTAAAACTACCAGAACGATGCTTGACCTGCATTGAAACAGTTCAAGAGGGTTGGACAGACACGCTTATCCCGAATAGGTTAAGTAGCGTGCAAGAGTTCGATATTATTATTATTATTTGACTTTATTCCGGACACTAGAATGATGGTCCATATTAAAAGAAAAAAACACATAAAAACAATACATTTATCTCCCATAGGCTCAAACGCCAGTGAGTCCACATACGAGATGAATATCGCACCGAGCTTAACCCAGGGTTGGTAAATGCAGTGATGATACTGTTCATTGAGTTTGTAAGCCTGCACATGCACCTGTACATTAGATTTCGCAGTACAGTAGGGCAGTTTGGCACACGCGCATTTACAAACATTTGGCTTGCACTACTCCATCGTGGGACCCTCAGTAGCATCCGCATGGCATCATTATAAGCCACATTTAGCCTTTGCATACTGCTCTTTTTGTAGCGCCTCCACAGGTGGGCAGTATACATGGGAGTGCAATACGCGATAGTACGTACGATGAAAGGATTAAAGACTCTGCACCGCTGTTGAGCTCCCAAAGCATTATTTAGCGCCACACGGTATCGTTCCGGGTGTCACTGACCCTTCATCAGACAGTGAAATGTTGGCTACACATCGGTATTTGTAGTCTATAATGAGGTGATCACTGAATATCACATGACCATCGAGTGAGAGTTTACAGAGATTATGTGTGCGCACGATTTTAGGGCCAAAAGAAAAGGGGGAAAAACACCCATAGGCAGGTTAATAGAAAGATCTGCGATGCATAGCCACTGAAAGGTGATGACAGACACCACAATTGAAACCACAGCATGATACCATAGTCAACTAGAGAAAAATAATCTATATACATAAAATGTACACTATTTACAGTATATGCCCCTCTCCCACCTCCGCCTTTTTCACCAACCAAGGTCTCCCCAGCTCGGCCCCCACCACCGGTGCCCACAGCTGTTATCTCCAGCAGCTTCACTGCTGCTGTCTAGGACATTAGGGGCCTCTCCATTGCTACCATGCATAGCAAACTCAAAACCAACCAGAGGTCCATAGAGGGAGTGTGTTCTTCTGAAACAATTAGTACTGTCAAACAACATAGATTAGATAAGAGAGGGACAGTCAGACCGTCCAATCAAAGAACTTTAATCCATATCCCTTGGAAAAAGATTCCATCCACTCAAACACAGATAAATCTCAAACATGCTGTACTCAATGTCAGATCATTAAAAAACAAGTCCTTTTTAATAAATAGTATTTCCTCTCATAATCTAGATTTTATGTTTTTAACTGAAACATGACTTGACAAAAACACTGGAAATGCAGTTTTGATTGAGTGTAGTCCATCAAATTTCAATTTTGTGTCTGAAACACGCCAAAACCAAAGGGGGTGTCTGTGCAATATTCAGGGACAATATAGTCATCCACAAATTGTCATCTGGGGTTTTTCTATCATTTGAGTATGTGTCTTTCAAAATGGAGATAAAACAATTGTCCATACTTTATATGAATACCCCAGTTTTTAATACTGTGTATTGCCCCCTTTAACATCAATGACAGCTTGGAGTCTTTTGTGGTAGTTGTGGATGAGGTTCTTTACTTTTGATGATAAAGCGGCCCATTCTTCATGGCAAAAAGCCTATAAATTCCTGGGCTGTCTTGCATAAACTGCACGTTTGAGCTCTCCCCACAATGGTTCAATGATATTGAGGTCAGGAGACTGAGATGGACACTAATGGGACCTTCACTTTCTTCTGCTGGAGCCAGTGGCATCGGCGAACCACCTACATATTTCACAATAGGTATGGTGCACTTTTTTGTTGTCAACTAGGTGAATGATGGCCTATGATGACATTCTGCCAGTGTATGTAAACCTTTGAGCACAACTGTACATGTTTTGGTAAAACACGCAAACTTTGCACAGAAAGGCCCCACCCGGGAATCGAACCTTAGACTTGCTGTGAGGAGGGGGTTGGAAAATGAGTTACTTTTTAAAGATCCTATATCATGCTAAATTAACGTTTCCTGACAAAAAAAAAAGGAAAACATGTATTTGAGTGAGAAATAGCTTGCAATATTCTAAACAGGTGGAGCGCTGTGCTTTGAGAAAATGTGGGTGCGTTGAAAAAGAAACAGCACCAGCTTGCCAGGAATTCATCTTAGTCAAGAAAGAGACTTGCTTTTTGAGCCATTGAAATTTCCCTCCTAAAATGTGTCTGTATAATGGACATCTCCAGTTTTAATTACGCTGGGGAGATTTCATTCATGATATTCTTAATTATCTCAACACAAGCCCAGAACACCCACATTTTTGTTTTACTTATCTCGCCAGAACACAGATACTGGCGAAGAACCAACCTCTGTGAGCCCTCACCGAAGAAAGGCTATCTCATCTGACCGTAAACTTAACAGGGCCATTATTTAACATAATAGGTAAAGGCCCGGGTACTTTGGAGGACACAACCTGTCATCCATCACTATTTTACCAACACTTGTATGATTACAGGAGCTGCCAATGAGCCGCATAAATCACAGCCCGAAGCCCTGCGGTGGGCGAATAAATCAGCAAACATTAGTGTGCGGCCTCTCCATTTTTCAGATAACCACGACAGCTTTATAATCATTCTACATTCTGCCCAATAAAAGAAGCCCGCGGTAAATAAACCTCACTTCTTCACACCTGGGCTTACCCTGCTCGTGATGCTCCTCAGCTGCGAAACATCACTGGCTGTTTCATATACAGCGAGTTTAGAAAGAACTCATACCCCTCTCCGCATTCCAGTTACTACATTGCAGAGCGGTATTAAAAATATGGGAATACAATGCAAAATTGACTTTTTTACAGCCTTTATATTGTCCCCTTGTTAAATACATATATTTTGCCTTGTTTGAGTAATCTTTGACCCATGGTGCCAGCTCTTACATTGCTCCTCTAAATTCACCCCAACTCTTCCCCAGCGCTACGTAACCAGGAAGTGCTTTCACAATAATACACTGCAGCACCTTCTGATACTACTGTTGATGTTTGACAGTTGCTACATCCACAGAGTTGGAGTTTGTGTTGAGGATGAATGAATGGAGACATTTGCAGCACATGAACTGAAAACCAAGCCGAGGGAATTCTTGAAGCCGGTTTTAATCAGTATTTAATTTTTTGACCAAGAGAATGCAAAACAGTTAGCCTGGCACGAGCCAGACTGATCCTGCATGTTCAGAGAAACCTGGGGGTACAGTCTGGAATTGTGCAATTTCAATCTCGGTGACTCCGGCAAAACCAAGATGAGCCAATCATAGCACGGGAGGTGGGAGTTAACAGTGTGTCATCTTCCGCGCGAGGATTTCCCATCAAACACCTGTGCTCCTCCGGGCCGTAACCAAAACAGTGAGGATGGCGGCCATGACATAGCGATCCCAGTGCCTTTTCTTCTGTTTTAAATGAGCTGGACTTGTCCTTAAAGCCACAGCAAGAAGCTGCTCCGAGGGCTTTAACCAGAACATTTACTCAACTGCACGTGTGGACTATAAAAAAAACATGGCGGAGGATGTAAATGCAAAGCGTAAGTCGCTTTGTGTTTGATTAGCTTGTTCTCATTCAAACCTCGAGTCTCGATTTGGAAATTGCATCCTATTATCACAATTGCAGACTGTCTGTCTTTATATATTTATAAATACATAAAGTCAGTCTGGCTTTATGCCAGGCTAAAAAACAGTAATCAAGATGCTGTTGAAACCATTGTCAAATACCTGTGAAAAGCTAATTTCCCCTGCTTTGAATTTCAAAACCTTATTCCTTTTTCACATTTCATTCAAAATTATTATTTATAGTTTACAATATTTTTTTGTGGAATTCAACCTGAGAAGTCTCACAGAAACAGAGTGGCGTTAGGAAAGTTTTATTGGACATGAATCATAATTGGGGCTCAGACCCCAGCGGAAGATTGCATTAATGATATGAAATACATGGCGATGATGAATGTTAGACAGAATCTTCCCCCCGGAGCCTGGACACTGGTGGTGGTAGAGGATGAGACCCGGGGCGGTCAGTTGACAATGACGGGGCAAGTGGAGGAGGGATGGAGGAGGGTCTCAGCACAGCCGCAAACGGCCGCGTGATGGACGAAGAAGTTCAAGAAGGGGATCCTGGGCAGCTGCGGTGATTGCCTGTCGCGAAGGTGCAGCTTGAGATGGGACTGTGATTGGATGATTGGTGATGAGGCAATGAATGAGAGCTGCAGGTCTTACAGGTTGAATTTGCGCTGAAGCTTCATTTCGGAAGGTTCACCAATAGAACAGATTGCGGAGCACAATGTAAAAGGCAATTCCAAGTGCTTCACAGTTACATCAAATTATATGAATGCAGATAAGACTAATCCATAAAACATCAGTATAATCATTACTTAAATTAAAAGCAAAGAGTGCAGATAAAAATGTTTTTAGTGTCAAAAGAACTGTTTTCAGTCTGGATTTGAACATTGTTAGAGTTGTGACCTGTCTCACATCTTTTGGAAGTCTGTTCCAGATTTTAGCTTCATAAAGCTGGACTGCAGCCTCACCGTGTTTAGTCCGGACTCAGGAAAGCCACTGAATGGTTCATATGGCTAATGTCTGAGATGTACTTTTTCATCAGCGGCTGACTGTTTATTTAGACATTAAATCTGTTTGGACATTATTTGCCTGGACACTACATTTGCTTGGACAGTACACTGTTTTTTGTTTCTTTGTTTTAATGTTTGGTGCAGCCCTGTAAGGAAACTCCTGATTTTGGGCCATACAAAACAACTTGATCGATTTGAGAAACCTGTTTACAAGCAGAGCTGTTATAATCTCTGAGCTTCAGGAAGACAGTGCAGAGACCGGAGCACTGGACTAATATGGCCGTATTTCCTGGTTCTTGTCAGGACTCGAGCAGCAGCGTTCTGGATGTACTGCAGCTGAACACCAGCTACTTTAGAGACACCAGTGAGGCCATTACAGTAGTCCAACCTGCTGGAGATAAATGCATGGATAAGTCTCTCTAAGTCTGGTTTAGACAGTATACCCTTTAGATGGAAAAAAGCTGCTGATGCTAATGATTTAATGTGACAGGGTGGAGTCCATGATTACGCCTAGATTTCTAGCCTGATTTTTAGGTTGTAGAGAGAGACTCGGGTGTCAGAAAACCTTTTCTGTTCGTCCAAGGACAATTATTTCAGTTTTGCGTGAGCTTAGCTGGAGAAAATAGTTTTGCATCCACACACTGATCAACTGTTCGACGATGTGACAACTGATTCACAATGAAATGTAAATATTAACTTGACGATGTCTGAAAGTCCACTGTAAAGTCAGTTCCAGCATGGGCAGGTCAGCATTACAACATGCTAAAAGTGATTATACACAGCTGGGAGGTATCCATGTGTAAAAAAACAAAATAAGGCAAAAAAAAATCTAACAATCTAAAGGCGTGGCTAGGTGCCACTATGTAATTGGCGTTTGGAGTAAACAGGACTGCAGCCATGTGGGGGGCAACTGTAGATTGACTCAGGAAATGAACGCCTGGATGCCTCAGGTACCGCTCAATGCTAGCTGTCATCTCACCAATGCTGTGACATGGGGGTTGTTGTTATTTCTGCTGTTGAGGCAAGGTGGAAAGAAGAAAAAAAAGAGCGATAGGCGAGAGGAGGTTAGTGACGGATTTATGGCACTGAATCTTTAGAATCATTGAACTGCTTCAATTTTGATATTGTTTTTCGAGCCACTACTGGTAAACACTTCTACAGTGTCTAAATGCTTTCATATGAACGATAACTCAAGTAGTTTACATTTTAACATATCCATTAGTTAATTATTACTGTGAAGGCAGGAGCGGTTCAAAATTCAAAATGGATTCTCATGTGTGTATGTAAAGTCACAAATACCGCGAGAATTCAGCTTGCTGGCAAGGTCAATCCCGTGATTAAAACGTTGTGCCACAATTAGACACTAATGTTACACCATGTATTTATTTTCACTCGCGTTGCATGCTCTTAGGCGCATTGAGTTGCCTTGTGTACGAAATGCGCGGTATAAATAAAGCTGCCTTGCCTTCCCTTGCCTTATCGGCTGTTTTCCCATCTCGCTTCATCTTTAGTAAACCATCGTCAGTCACCAGTGAACAATTGCCAAAACGATTTGACTTTTTACAACTGAGATCCGTTTGAACCAATAACATTGAAGAGAGGTTTAAAAGATTCAGCTGGGTCCTGAGCATCGCGTCACTGCCGGATAACCTGATTCCAAATTCCAATATTCTCCACGACTCACTGGAGGTGCGCTTTGTTGAGCAGACACCTTCTAGTGGGATCACAGGGTTGCCGGTGTGATGGAGGTCGTACATGTTTGTGGAGCAGATAAGCGGCCGGTGTCTTGTGTGCCCGCAGCTGCTGCACACAGTGGAAGTGTGATTACTACATGTCCGCAGAGGTGAAAGCAAGACGCTCGCCGAGAGGTTCTGGAGGTGTCAGGAGCAGGGTGGCGCTGTGCTGGACAGAGGTTATAGTGTGGCTTAAACTTGTAACAGGAGTTTTACTATAGCCTACTGTGGAGCTGAGTATCATTTGTTATCTTTATTGTTTATCACCACATGCAAAAGTACATCCAGCAGTTCAGCTTCCTGCCAGCCCGGCAAATGGAGCTGCCCTTCATTTGGTTGGACCTGGCCTGTATTATGTAACCTCCTCCCCAAAAGCAAAACACTAAAGAGACTGATCTTAGTCTTTGATATATTCGTTTAACAGTGTACTGTAAATTGCACCTTTCTTTATGAAAACCTGGCTGTCACCCTTAACAGTGTCATTCTTCTCCTCTCTTCCCTTGTCTCCATGCATTTTCGAAAGCCTCTGATATGACAGAGCAAGTGACAGTACACTTTGCGAGTATCTCCAGTGGTCCAGTTCAGCCCACAGCAAACGATATTGCTTCATGTTAGAGAGAACTTGGAAGCAATTACAGCTATTACCGTTTTCCGACAGCTCACTCAGGAGCACTCAACACTACGGGATTCCTTGTTTGTACCCATTTCGGTGCATACACAGCTGAGTGCAATCTGCGGTGTGGATTGTGGTCATTTTCATAGATACTGTATGCTCTATATACTGCACTTCCCAGCACGGTAAAATCCGCCAAGACAAGAAAAGCAAAGGGTTTGGAACATTTTACATTTATTCTCTGCCAGGTGAAATACCTTCAAAGTTTATACAGGCAGATGGAAGTCAAATTTAATGCTTTTTAACACAATTTTAATGCCCGAATACTATATTTGTAATATAATATTTAATTTCTGAAGATCTGCAAACATCTCATCATCACACAGAGGAAAGAGAATTGGACCAAAAAATGTAAAAGCAAAAACAAATGTGGTATGATTTTGGTATTTTTTGATAAACGCAAACAGTAAAATTGTTGAGCAATGTCATAATCTTCCAAGAAATTTGGATTTAATGCCAGTTTGAATCCAATTTAATGCTTTTTGAATGACATCCAAAGCCTCGATTTTGGCACAATTAACTTCATGGTTTTTAGGGCCCTGCAGAAAACCCTGTACTTTAAAAAAGGCCCTCTGGTGGGTTGGATGTTTGACTATTTCTATGTCTGTGTATAATTTTGGGGGATACTGAGATAAAAGTGAATTGAAAAATCAGCCCCGTTAAGATTTAACAAAAGGGTATTTGTATGTATTTGTTACTACCTTGATGACAATGAACACATGGTAATTAGGTGGAGTAAATTATGAGCTAATTCCTATGCATTTTACACCAAGCATGTGTGTGCTGGAGTGTGCAGATGCCTCAAGTGCATCTGCGTGATAAATCACAATCTTCTGTATGTTTAAACAGCTCTGGAGGAGAATTCACAGCCAGTGTCTTATCCCACACACATTACTGTAGAAACGTATAGGCACACACAGTCGCGACTCCACCACCATCTGCCTCTATGTACTGTATTAATGGGAGCCAATAATGGCGCTCTGCTTGGTTTACAGTGACGCTTTATGATGGATGGAGCAGCGTTTAATTCGGATTAATGGGTTACCAATAGGCGCATCATTCTTTTATAACATGTTATAGCAGACTTTCAAAGGGACACAGACCAAGGTATGAAAGGGAATTGACATGTTTATTGAAAAACCTAGGCATTACATTAATAAAAAGCACAGTGACTCGCTTGATTTAGACATTGTTCAAGAATGTTGTGTAAGACCTGCCAGTATTAGCCTTCACTATTCTGAAGGTTTCATACATAACAGCACTCTAGTCAGATGGAATATTTACCATGAAAGTGTGACAATATTCCTTAAACCTTTAAACAATTGTGAAAAACGTGTTCTGGATAGTATAGGAGCAACTGATATGTCTGTTTACCCAATGTTTTCCCTGATACTGTGCTAAACTAAAGACTTGACTGAATTAAGACATTCTACTGCATGGGCATGCCTTAAAAACGTACAATATTATGGAGAATGCACTGAAAAACATTATGCACACCGTTGTCTCGCTTACGCCTTCTGCCTTTGACTGATACTCTGACTACCTTGAAAGTATTGGCAAATATTAAAAGTGATCAACCAACTTTCATAGCTATCCATAAAATGACAGTGTGTTGTGGGTACAAAAGCTAATAAAATAGAATAAAAATCCTCTCCTACCTTACAGATAAATATACAGTATGCAGTTTCATCTTAAATAATTTACTGGTACTTCTAACCATTACCCCAACTCGAGATGTAGAGATGGGTCTGAGTTAGTATTGGAGCATTGGCAAATGCAGGTGCAAATGCCAGAAGAAAAACCCACAAAGATATATCTGTGTAAGTTCTCAGTCATACAGGAGTTGTCCATCTTCAATGAAGGTACTTAATTCATCTTCTGTACTCAGTAGTTGAAGTCTTCGAACGTTGTTTGCAAACAACATTATATTGGAGAAACATAACAAATTTTACATAAGAGACTTTATCAACACCGAAGAGAAAGCACAAGTGGCCCTCAGTCTGCGGTGCACCTCCACCTCAAAGCCTCCAACCACTCCTTTGAGGACGGGGAGGTCAACATTTTAGCTAAAAAAGAAAATCCCTCCATGAACCGGAATGGCGGCCTCAGATTGAATCTTCCGTCACTGTACTCCAATCTCCTTCGGGGGAAACCGAAAGGGCATGGCCAGTCCAAGGAGACAGCACCTCAGCAAACAAAAGAACAATAGGCAGGTAATTAGCAGTGATCAGCCATGAATAGGACAGATACTGGGTAGTGAGCCTCTATGAATAGGACAAGACTGACCGATACTGAGGTGAGCAGATCGTTAGAGACACTCTACTTCAAAAGGTGTTTACCCACGGGTGAGAGTAGCTGTGATTAGAGAGGAGGAGACGGGTCTACCCTAACTCCTCCCTGTTGGTCTATGTATTCAGCTGCGTCCAGATTGGGACCTTTGTCGCTGACGAAGCCTTTTGGATGAGAGGCGAAACGTTCGAAGATTTCAACTACTGAGTACAGAAGATGAATCAAGTACCTTCATTGAAGAACCACAAAGATATAGTAGAGAGGACTGCAGGTTCTACCAGGCAGAGCCCACAACTAATTCATTTTTACCATTTTACTTCTCATTACCAACCACTTACTTATGTAAACCTAGATTTAACCTGCAGTAAAAGGCAACACAGGTTCATAATATTGGCAGGACAGAGGCATTCATTTACGAAAGTAGGATATTTATTTGTTACATCTTTTGTTAAAATTGTCCATGCTTTCCTTTGTACAATGTAGGTCCAATAAGTTACAGTTGCAGTTCATTTCGGACTCTCATATGATCACGTCCATTTCCATGTCTATATCACATTGTTCATTAAAACAGTACATCGTAGTCTACAACATAAAAAGTTGACGATGACAACAATTCAGAGGCGTGGTAGATGTAGCTACGAGACCATTGACATACCAGGGCGACGATGCATGGTGCTCCCCAAACGACCCGCACCGAGACCCCAAACACGTTACATGTCCAGCTACGCGGTAGTCTTTGGCCAGAGCGCTAGCATTCTAAAAATCAATAGCATCGTAGCATAAGGGCTCGTGAGCATAGTTACCTACATGAATTTACAACTGGTCAACACACTTACCAGTGAAACGGTTGTGTCTAACATCTAGTTGCTGGCTTGACGCCTCGAGCTGCTGGCTTGACGCCTAAAGTCGCCGTCTTGACGCCTCCTGAGCGACGATAACAACTCACAACTTCACCAAATTTCACGTTGTGCCCCGCTACAGCAGCAGCGTGTGACGTCAGAGCGAGGAGAGGTCATGCCAGGTGCATAACCCCCGTATTTATTGCGCACACACACAAATCTGATGTGAGGGCGATATAGGCTACCCCACCACACAGATAAAGGGACACTCCATACAAAGAGACCCAACACAGGCCGGGAATCAGAACATCAATCAATCGCTTTGTATAGCCCAATGTCACAACAGGAGTTTCCTCACGGGGATGTGCCAAACATTAAAACAGTGAAAGCAAACAAACAATGTAATGTCCAAGCAAATGTAGTCTCCAGGGAAACAATGTCCAAACAGAGGTAATGTCCAAATAAGCAGTCAAGAGCAGATGGAACAGATGGAAGGACGTCACCCATCCTTAGACCCTCCTACCTGGCAAGGAAAAGGAGCAACCAATGCTGTTTGAATAAGACAAGTTTCAGAACAGACAAAGTCATGAGGGAGAATGTCGTCATGACAAAACAATGTTATCGTGGTCATAGAAGTCTGCCTCGCCAACATCTTGGGCCTTTGATAAATATTAAGTGCACTGGAGTGGAGTGCACTTGATTAGCTCCTGCACCGATAGCCGGCCCTGTACACCAACGACTTTCTTCCCCTCAATCTTAATTAGCGAGTGGAGATGCTGCCGCAGGTTTGATGAGGTCAAAGCCATTCATTTTCCACTCCGGCGGGGACGTCCCTCGGATCTCCCGTTAGTATTGACACTCTGGGGTAATCATATCGCTGACCTCTCTCGCGCTCCACTGCCCCCTATGCCTCTCACTGAGCGGTGCGGCGGTCGGGGTGGGCGCTGGTGAGAGAGCATCAATCCCCGACGGAGGTCACTGGTGGAGGGGAGCGAGAGTGAGAAGGTTGAGGGTGTGGGCTAATGCCACGGTTGACGGATAACGGTGTCAGGATAAGTACACACGTCCATTCGTTTGTTTTTGTTAGTTAGTGACACGTCTTCGAAGCGAAAAGTCCAAGCTCAACAGAGAGAACAAAGACATCATATATGTGTGGCATTACCATTTTTATTGTTAAATATAGGCTAGTAGATTTTATTAATTAATATTCATTATTAGTATATAGCATCGGATCATCAGCAGATGGCGCCCAACCTCTTAAAATCGTATAAAAGCCCCTCCCTGTCGCTCCTTCTGTTATCTGCTATTCTCCGTATTTCCGCCTTGGGTCTGCTGGGCTGGGAGCGCTCAGGGTTACGTCTCCTGTCAGTGTCGCAGGTGGTTGAGGGCTTCATAGATGGCGTGATGGCGGTCCCCGTGTGAGCACTATTGAACCACCGGACCGGCCGAGGGGCTTGTGGGGGTGTGCGACGGTTGAGGGGTTTGGTCAAAAGATTTTAAATGAAACAAATGTGATAAAATAAATATCATGTGTACTTTTGGAACATTTTCTCTCCTCTCTCAAACCTACGAGCCTTTTTGGAGGTCCGGAGCCTTCTCTCCAGTGGCGTTGTATTTTTGGTTTATCTTTTTTTTTTAAATCCTGCTGAATTATACCATCACCACTCGTCTTGCTACATCTGAATCTAAACATTTTAAAGATGCATGGTAAAAATGTCAATCTAAATATCTGAGTATACAGCTCTGTATAAGTGATGGAGAATTTTCACTTTGAATTTGTTTTAAAGAGGAAGGAAAGAGGGTAGTGAATGCTTGTATTGTTGACTCAGCAAGGCTCTGTTTTGTCTAACATGAGGAGTATTAAAATTCATATAATATAACAATGTTTACTCACAGACGCAAGATTGTCTTTAAGAATTGCCTCGGAATACACAACATTTAGTAATTTGTTTATTCGTGCCACTCCTTTCCCTGCAACGATCTCGCCTGAAAAGATCAGTTAGCGTCGGCCTCAACTACATTTCTAGACTGGAACATACACAAGCAAACAGGAAGTGTAATACACCAATTAGCGAAGGGCTAACGTGTGTTGTTGTTGTTGTTGCAAGGTTACAAGCGGTTCTGCCTTAATATTCAAACAAGGTTATGAATAACCCGTGTGCCATCCGTATTGAGGGGACTTCCGTGTCCCAAGAGTGACACTACTCGCAAACAACACCTGACAGCACATAAACAAATCTGATTGAATGGGTTCTTTTGAGTTTGGCTCGAGCGGCGAGCAAGGGCGTCCTGCCCAGACAGAGGGGTATCATTCTGGACCTGCCAGGCCAACAAAGATCTGCTTCCACAGTTTAATCTGATATGAATGAAGTTGACAGGACACAATATTAAACCACAACTTTTGTCCAGTGCAGAGTCATGGTAATTCCCTTCAAGTGATGTCATTGGAACCCATTCACGATAAATCAAGTACATATTTAAAGCACTTTTATTTGAGAAAGAGGCCCTATCTCCCGTCTGGAGCAACAACAACAACAACAACAATGTTGGTCCAGATGAGGCTGTCATCTTGCATGAACACATCTGCTGCACCAGTGCCTACAGCCAGTGGCAAGAGGGCGAGCCACTGCTTCCCCTTCGTGGCCTCTCCTCATCTCTTCCAACCTCAAACTACCGCCTCATGTACTTCATGCAGCATTTAAGCTACATCATTTTCTTCCTTTCCTTTCCTTTCCTACATTCCTTTTCTTTCCTCGTCAGACCTTAAGCTGAAGATTTCACATAGCACCCCTCGTCAGCGCCAAGGTTTAGTCTTCAACCTGCGTTTAGAAACACAAGATCCCTTACCCTAACCCACAACACTATTATAGCTTCTAGTCGAAACATCTCCAGCCTCTTGACAGTCATCCCCAAACATGTAGGCCTACAAAGTCTTCTGAGTGCATTCAACTCCCATAAAGATTAGATTGGTTTATTTAAAATGGGACAATGCAATTTCATAAAACACACAAACAAATATGGTTAAAAAAGCCAGAATCAGCCAGAAGGCTATTTTCATCACAGTCCCCTGGCCATGATGTAAAAAAAAAACATTAAAATACAAACATGAAAATACATTTATAAGTCATTACAAATCAATAACAACAGTATAAGTGACAGCTGAAGATATAAGTATAATTGTCAGGAGAAAGTCTGAACAAGATACTTGTTCTAACATGCAGGCATGTTAAAACACAGCCCAGGGCACTTGTGGAATTCTCTACACACCATGATGCCGTTTGCATAATGTTCATTCACGTGCATAATAGCGCCTTTCTTTGCTAGAACCTTGAAAAGTAATTTTCTTCTTCAGCTTGACTGCCAGCCAAGGAATCCGTTCTTCTCTATTTAAAGTTAGTAGTGGTGTCAAAGCAATTAGCAGTTGTTGAAAATGTATCTGGTGTATTCACACCACAGGCACATGTTTCAGCTAGTTTGGCAAAGCTTATTATCATTGATTGTAATAGTCAAGGTCAAAAATAACCTAGGAAACTGGGACTGAAAAGGCTGTAAAGGTAATCACATGTAGATAGAAAACAAACTGTTACATCTTTTAAATAACCTTTCACACATGTGCAGAGGTTCAGGAAGTGACAATCCCATTCAGCTTCACTGCTCTGTACATAGATATGAAAGCTCTCTTACGTCACAAAGATTCAAATAAGTGTAACACAGATAGGGAAAATAATTAACTAATAATCCCCTGATAATTGTTATAGTAAAAAGTTCAGTTCACGCACTAGTGCATAGCGCAATCGTCTATAGCTTTTCACATGACACAGTCCCAGGACGCGATGGAGGTGGTGGGACAATAACGAACGCAACAACAGGGACAAGAGAGCGGTGGCAAGGCCTCCTACCGCACTGTCAGAAGGATCAGAAGAAGGATCAGAACAGAAGAAGGAACATTAACGGGTCTCCCACAGACTGGATTGCCTCATGAAACCGTGGCAAACCTGGCCTGGATAACAACATGCATGTATCAGTACACAATAACAATGCAGAGTAAAGTTTTAAATAAAACCATGGCAGTGTGGAAATCTTCTACAAATGCATAATATCAGTGCATCTACATATACACACATTTAACACCAATGGCAATATACCAAAACTATTTAGAAGGTAGTTGAATAAATAAATAGATAGACCGGTCAAAACATAGCCGAGGAAGCTAGCGGAAGCTAACCACACTGGCATGGTACATATAAAAACAAAAAAATACATCATTGTAACTACTTTAGCACTCGGCAGTAAACTGAGTTTATGCCGGAACACATCAATGACGGCACATAATTATAACACATGTATATGCGCAGTTGTCGCAAAAATAAAAACAGCAACAGTGAATAGCTAAGTTCAAGTAGCATGGCGACACTTACCAATCCCATTAAAATACAAGATACACGGTCACGATTAAATGTGGTGGTAGAACCACCTGATTGAGGAGCACAACATGTCAAAACCATTCATAAAAAATACACAATTTAGTTGTTGGTGTTTTACCTGCAGCCACACCCGAGCCCCGCTTGTCCCATGCACCTAGCTGGCAGCCGGCTGGCTAGTGGCTACTGGGTAACCGGACATCCGGAGGTGCGCTAAGGCTCATGGGAAGTGTCGTTCTTACAGAAAACTGCGGCAAAATATTATTATTATTAGCTGGGTTACACATTACCCAAAGTATATGCAACTTTTTGTTTTGTTTAAAGCACATGTTTGATAAACTGTTTATATTTCTTGCACCAATTTATTTAGTTTAGTTTAGTTTATCTATTTATTTGAGCAGTTAATCTGCTCAAAAGGAGTGGGCCGAAGCAAAAGGCTTATAAGCGCCCACTCCCAAAATAAAATTAATATTTCCGTTTAACAACCAAAGCAAGGAACGTAGGGCAAGGTAACAAATCATAAACAATCATAAACAAGGGAACATAGGGCAAAGTAACAACAAATAAAAAAGAACAATAATAAAGAACAATGATAAAGAAACAACAGCAAAAGAATGTACTACAACACTCACAATCTCTATAGCCACTCAATTACAATTAGACCATACTTACAAAGCACTATTGTAACTCATCCAGTAATACACAGATAACATTTATTATCTTTGTAATAATTTCATTTGGGACAAAAAAATAAATAACTCACATTTTGTTTGTGTTTTATACAAAGCATGTTGTTTTTGAACCTTGAAATACCGCACCGAAAACTAATATCCTTGTCATCCCTTTCAGAGACTATTGACAAAACAGCCAACTAAACTAAAACAGCGGGACCTTGACGAGAACACAAGCAAGACTCACGCTTCAATCCTTTTTGTGCTGTCTTTTATCTTTGTATAGCCCTTCTCTTAGTATAATAATAATAGATAATGCTATGCTTTTGGAATGGTAGGTTAGCATGAATGCATCTTGGTATGTGACTAGTATTTCATTAAGTGTACTATTTTGTTTTATTTTATCTTTATTTTTTTAAATATATAACAATCTCCAAGCTGTAAACCAGGTGTAAATCATTATAGGAATACCTATTAAACTAATATACAACCTATTTTCTTATTAAAAAAGAAAGCAGTTAGAGTGATCAGCAATGCAGAATATCTTGCTCCAACAAATCCACTTTTTATTAGATTAAATATATATCTTAAAATGTCATGATCTTTTTGATGTTTACACAGCAGTTGTGATGTACAAGGCTCACACCCTCTTGCTTTCTCAGTGTTTACAAGAATTGTTTCAAACGAGAGAATCTAAATACAACCTCATAGGTACTGATTTTGTCATGGCAGCCTCTCCTGGTGTTCCCCCTCCCCTTGTGTGTCATTACTAAATCATTACTACTCACCTGTTGTGTTCTGCTCTTGGGTTCAGTCTAGAAGGGTGACAGATTTGCTACAAAAACCCATGGCGAGGACGAATACAAAGAGGAGGTGTTCATCAGTTAAAGGAGTTGATCTATGGAACGGCTTATTCAACTTACGGGCTCCAAAACTATTAAAGCATTAACTTCTTTGAAGTTTGTGCTTACGTGTTACCATCGTTGGTATTAGAGAAACTGTATTATGTGTCATCTTTGGACATCGTGTCACAGTTGTAAAAGGGGTTAGGCAGTATAAGTCTTGACTTCAGCCTAAACCCCTTTCGGTCAGGCATAATTTAGCACTTACATACTTAAAGTACACGTTTTTTTTTTTTTTATTGTATAATGTATAAGATCTTTGAAAACCATGTGAATTGTGATCTAAATGTTTATAATGACTGAAGAAAATAAGCTACAAAAAAAAAAAAACAGCAAATGTGTGTATGAAAACACTGTTGCCAGAGGCCAGGTCAATGACAGAGATTGGTTCAAAATTACTCGTAGAAAAAAGCTGCAATTTGCACAGAATTGGACCCTGGAAGATTGGACACTTTTGTGTGTCCCATGAGCTTTGAAGTGTACTTTTCGAGTTACCTTGAGTGACTTCAGTGTTAGCTGTACACTGTATATTGACCAGCCTTTCATGCAAAGAAGTATATTATGTAGATAAATGGCCTTTATTGTCATTGTGATTAAGAACACTAACCACTCAGCCACCATTACCATTACCTTTGTTATTACTGTACTGTACTGTTGGAAAAGTTGCATGGATTTGAGTGCTTCTCACATGTTTGGTCTGTCCTATTATTTATCGCCGCTTATGCATTTTCAGAGAAGTAAACACACACCTACACAGTGGAAAACAGCCTAGCAAAGCAAAGTATTGCATGGTTGACCCTGACTTTATGTCTGTGCATTAAAATATTAGCTTTTTATCAGCAATTTGAATAAACATATCTTTATTTTTCAGCTGAACAGCTTGTTTTTGCATAATTACTAAAGTGCTAATATTTATCCTTATGCATTATAAATGTACACGAATTTGAAATGATGTTATTGAAAATCACAATTTGAGGTTAATATTTATTACAGCTTTGTTCAAAAAAATTAAAAAATATGCAAACTTGCCAAATATAATCCACTAGTATAGAAAAAAAAGATGACAAATAAATGATAAAATAAAATTCATAATAAAGAAAGGCTGCTTGTTGTTTACTGCAACCTCCCTCAAATCTAGGTGCCACTTTAATGTTTATTTAGTGCCAGCCATTAGCTTCAGAAAGTCCAGTCGAAAGTCACATGTCGCTTCTCGATTCTGTGCTTTTAACCCATAAGCATACAGCCAAATGAATATCTAAAATAAATTCATCAATAAGGTTACAGTTAAATCTTGGTAGAATTAAAATCTAGAAACCATAAGCACAAAACATGTTTTTCACAATGGTTACAGATTAAACACCAGAATTCTGCGCCCTGGGGTGTAATCTGTTATTTGAGGAATGACACTGGACATTGAACATGCACAGGACGGTTAAGACCAGCTTTTGACATTAATCTTTGAAGCCAACAGGCACATGAATGCGACATTACTAGCCCAAGTCATATGTTCTTATCTTTAGGCTTAGCCCGCTGTGTGAATGCTATACATCAACGCTCCGTTTATATCCTTCGTTTTATATTAACATTCATATCATGGGTATGCTGAAAAGTGCTTTTGATTGAGGAAGCTGGAATGCTGAAACCTTTCAACGATTCACTGTGGCGCATTCCAGATTCTGATTACCACTCCAAAAGTTAATGTGAATTAAAGTTGAGAGCTTGGAAGTAATTACTACAAAGCACAATGCCTCCGTGCCTGCACCACTTACAGCGGGGAGAGAAAAGCATGTTTGGCTGCCCTCATGTGGATTTGACAACAGCAATGGATATGCACCGGGGGATTACCATAAATTTGTTTTTGTGGGATTGTATTAGGAAATGGAAGAATGTAAAGAAGAGAAGAGATTATTGCAATCTCCGGGTGTCAGGGGATTTCTGTTTTTCTTGTTCAGGAGCGAGCGATGTGCAGAAGGAGCAGGAGAGTCGGAGAGTCGGGGTGGGCCAAAAAAGAAACAGGGGATTCTCCGCACAAGACAGCACACACTCTGAAGAACTTTGGAGGGTGCGCGACTGAGAGAGTGTGGACTGCCGAGTTACTGCTCATTCATCTTACAGGCTCTCAGGAGTGCCACATGGCTCGGGTAGATCAGTAATTGGGATTGTAACATGGGAGTTGATTTGTGACGAGAATGCACTGGGACCACTGCAGCTTTTAGATTTGAAAAAGGGTTTTACATACGAACAATACTTACCAACGACAGGTTACAGATTATCTTTGTCTTGTTATACAGGTAACACAAAAAATTAGGAGGTATCCAGGCAAGACTCACAGCTAAGCTATTTGTGGTGGTGGGAAGACCCGAGTCTTACACTGTAAGCTGGTAGCTTCATCGGGAGTCCATTTGTATTCACCATGTAAGATCACGAATGAATAAGTACGTTTTTTTTATTTGTCTTTATACAATTGGTCAGCTCCTCCTTCCTCTTCCTCCTGCACAGCTCCCTCCTCCCCTGCAGCGCCGCCGTTTCAACTTCATCTCTGTCCTTCTTCTCTCCTGGCTCTGATGCCATTCTTCACCTGAGGGTCACCTGTGAAAGTTGAGGTCAGGAGTCAGTGAATATAAAAACACTACAGTCTTTCACCATCTTCTTGGAAGAGTGTTGCAGACGAATTTAATCCGGTTTATTTTCCAGTGAACATACATCAGCCAGAACAATAGTAGGGATAGAAGGTTAATTCATTCATTAACTTTGGGGTTTGATCCTGGCCTAATATACCTTCTGATTTTAAGTTAGGATTAGGCAGGTAATACTGTATAGGGAAACAGCTCTTGAGCATTTCATGATAGTCTGGCTGTCACGTTTAGGTACCTACTATATTATTTAATTATTTTTTACTCTCTCACAGTAAAATACACTTTATCTTTTATAGCTGTAGTTCACTGTGCATTTGAGGTTAACGACTTTGGTAGAGCACATTTCGAAAGGTTTATTTTTAAAGTGAAGCACGTCAAAGATCACACCTGCTGTAATCACCAGAGGACATTTACATAAAAATCTGAGTATATGTTTTGGAGGTAAATTTTTTGGCTACCGTCACTTGGAGTTACCAAAGCAAACCTGCCCCACAATCACTGGAATATTAGACAAAAAATTCCCTCCCCTTTACAACCAGCTACATGCTGTTACTTAAAGGTAATACGGGAGCAAAATTGTACTACTAAAAATGTGCACGTTTCTTTTTTTTTTATATGAGTATGTTGCACTTGATTTATCATTTAGAGATGATTGTGTTTAGAAGCCTCGCGCGTTATTAGTGGCGCAAATCAAATGTAAAGTTAGTTTGACCTGTTCAGCGTTTATGAAGGGTGCAAATCTCAATGGCAAACACCTTAGCACGTGCTTACCATTTAGCAAATGTGCAAACGCTTAGTAAATCAGGCGCTTATGGTTGAAAAAAGGCCCTAAAACTCCAACTGCACTTGGGTTGAGACAGATACATGAGGACACATGCAAGTTGTATTATAGGCGAACATGCTATTCCTCATTTGAAAGCCAAGAACCCCCAGAGTTCGGACTCCGACTGTACCTCATTACTGGAGCCTGCACCTCTAGCACTTGGGTGGTGCAGTGGTTAGTTTGCATGATATCCCCGTGTCTGCGTAGGTTTCCCCCGAGTACTCCGGTTTCCCCTACCACTAAAAACATGTGCAAGAGGTGCCAGGTGTTTCTGACCATCAGCCTGGCTCCACATCTGGAGATAGGTCCCCAGATAGGAACCATGATTCAGATGAGGTAGGATTGATAAAGTATACCTTAAGGCCAGTATACGGGGACCCATCTCCAGATGTGAAGTCAGGCCAATGGTCAGAAACACCTGGCCGGAGGATTAACCTATTGTACATGTTTTTAGTGGTAGGGGACACTGGAGTACACGGAGTACACCTACACAGACACGGGGAGATCATGCAAACACCACAGACAGGCCCCTGTTTTTGTAACTTTGGACAATTATCATCAGTAAAACCTAAACAAATACATATGATTTGAATATTTTGACCTTCTATTTGGACCACACATAGCACTTTACCTAAACCTAACAAGGCACTCTCTTTGTGCCTGAAAGCGGAACTGCCGTTACCAACCTTTATTTTTCTTTCTATTGATGGGTGAATCACTGCAAAAGACAGTGTTTTTTTTTGTTCGATCAAAGGCAGTTTTACAGCACAATGTTTCTGATTTTGATATTTATTCTACAACAACCCGCCCAACACGCCACACTACAAGTTCCTATAACCATAACTATTGCCTCGTCTACACGTAGCAGGGTATCTCACAAACCAAATTTTTTTTCCTACGATCTGGCCTATCATCCACACAAAACCGGAGTTTTCTGTCGATAAAAAAACGAAGGTTTCTGAAAACTCCGGCCAAAGTGAAGATTTGGGAATTCTCCCGTTATGCGTTTGAGTGTGGACATAAATATCTGGAGTATTCGGCCGTACGTCACACGCGCGACCTGTGTTTACATCAGAAACCTCAAAACTGTGTTGGCTTTAACGAAAACTGCATAACTGCCGAGAAATGCACCAGCTCTTACAGATGAAAAAACTATTTTACACCTGACAGGAGGGTTTCTGATGAAGGATGAAGTCGTCCTCCCGGAGGAAACGAATGTTACTGTCCTCGCTGCTGCCGTTGTGGGAGTCATTACGTGCCAGGTCAGTCCATTGTCATGCGATCACAGTCTGTTCAAGAACGTTGTTGTCACGTTGTACTGTTAATCTGATGGATGAAATGCGTTTGTTTGTCATGGTATAGCCTACGTGGCCTCGCAATTGTTTGGCAGGTCTAGCTATAACGGTGCATTTGGGACCACCGTTTATACAGCTGCATAGAAAATAATGAATGTGCTGCAGAAACTTGTGGAGAGATTTGAACAATGAATGTACTTAACAACGCATATGCGCGGTTAAGTGTGGATGCCGGTTTTTAAAAACCCGAGGCTGTGTGGACTCAAGTTTTTTTTTTAGGCGGGGGGCGGATTTATAAATGCCCTGCTACGTGTGGACTAGGCCTATGTCTTGTAGCACAAATCACGAAAACAAATGCAAAGGTGAAAGAGGTGTTCACTTGTTTGTCAGATACTTTACACAGTTTAACCCATGCCTTGTACTTCAATGCGATCGATTGAGCATGTGACATATGTTCCTTTTCTGGCTCAAGGTGAATACACAGGTTTAATTAAAAAACTATTTATAAACTAATTAATGACAGTCCACAGAATGACATTAACATTATCTTCACACAACAAGATGGATTGACCCTTCCTCATCTCCGCAGCTCATCTCTGGACTCTCTTGTAATATATTGCAGGTAGCTGAGGCTTTCAATACCGAAAGCAATGAGGTGCATATTTAGCGGAGTGGAATTCATTCACAGCGTTCCCCTGGGTGATTGATGCAATAGATTGCGCTATGATCTGAACATGCCTTGTGGCGGATGTGCCGGACTTAGTGAAAATAAAAAATGCCTCTCATTCAACTCGACGCTCATCATTGTACCTGAATAAATGACGGCTGAAGCTCGCTTTGAAAGTTGGAACGGAACTGGAAACATCAAGTGAGAAATGTTTTCACTTGAGTCCTGATTATTTTATTTTTGATGAATAAATTAATATATTTTTTGGACATAAGCACGTTGCTAGCTATAGAGGGAGAAGTTTTAAAACGAACTGCCAAAGGCAAAATTCATGGAGCATCTATTTTATAATCTTGAATCATTTTCAGTAAAAAATAAACTGTTATGGTCAGTTACCAAATTGCTGATTAGCTTCCGTTGTTGCAATTCACAGCTGCATCCCTTGCAAAAGCTCTTGCAGTGCTGAGTTTTATTTTCTTCCAACGTTTGTGTTACATTTAGCACGATATGTCCGAGTATAGGTTCCCCCATAAACACAGTTTGGATTCCAGGTGACCTTGTCTTGACTTTTCTTCTCGACGCATTGCACGTCGAAAGGAGCCAGCTGAGGTGGCTAGGGCATCTGTTGCGGATGCCTCCTGGTCGCCTCCCTCGGGAGGTGGTCCAGGCATGTTCCACTGGGAGGAGGCTTCGTGGAAGGCCCAGGACACGCTGGTGGGACTATGTCTCCGAGCTGGCCTGGTGTCGCCTCGGGGTCCCCCCAGAACAGCTGGAGGAGGCGTGCGTGGATCGGGAAGTCTGGGCATCTCTGCTGAGACTGCTGCCCCCGCGACCCGGCCCTGGATAAAGCGGAAGAAAATGGATGGATGGATGGATGTAGTGGGGTAGCTTAACGCAGCCATATGTAGCCAATTGGTGTGGAGCAGGTCCTATGAAAGGGCATTGACTTCTCCCACCTCTAACATCACCCACGTGTCTGGAAGGAGGAATGATGGGTAGCGCTGGTTAGCCGACTCTATGCTGAATAATCTTAAAAGCATCAAGCTTTGGTGCTGTGTATCTGTTGCATTATGGCCTCGGCTGCCTCAACGCGCACATAAAGCCGGTGCACACATGAAGCTGTAAAAGCCCGTGCGGGGGTGAAGTTTCTGTAGAGGACAGCGCTGGTGCCGGACCCCCTCTCCATGGTTGCCCTTCTTCTACCACACAATCAGTCATGTTTGGCCCTGCCTTTGGGGCGGTTTGTTTGTCTAAAACTCTGAACTCCTACTTATAGGTAGAGACTCCAAACTTTAAGGCTCCCAGGAACAAAACGGGGTTGAATGGTTATTGTCTATTTACACACACTTGTTTATGGACTTCTTCAGTCAGGGACTTTCAGTCTTTATTGATCAGAAGATAAGACCAATTATTTAGGAGGGTCATCTGAAAGCTACATAATTTATTAAATACATTGTATATTATTCATACTCTAGTGTCTCTTGTCCAAATCAGTACAAACCCGTGTCAGCCTTTAGTTATACTATGGGCAATACTTTGAATATTTTTCCTACTTAAACTCAGGACATGGGGCAACAAATGGGTTCATTTATTAACCAGGTAAGTGTACCCATTTTACTCCTGCCCCGCACACACTCGGTTACACTTGGCTTGGATCTGTGTTGCCATATATTGCTGCCGTTTGTGTGTATGACAGACCAGCAATGGCTTTGTTGATGTCGCATTCCTAATACTTTACAAAGCCATTATTGGAATTACACCCTAGAATAACAAAAGTATCAAGACTAATCCAAGAATAAGCCAAGACGAACACAATTGGCCTCACGCTGTTTATTAAACAGCAGAAATAAAGCACCATCCATCCCCGTCTGTGCTGAGACGATGTGTCATTTCGCCGTCTCCCTCCCAACATATTCATTGCAGAGCTTTGTGGTATTTTCCCCCACAGCTTTAGAAAGCGGCTTGAAGCTGTCAAGGCCCATGTGCTGATAACAACCTGGGGTGGAGAATGACACCTTGAGAGTGACACATGAAAAGGAATCAAATTGCGCACCGAGGCGACTGTATAGACCAGATATAGGCTTTGGCAACGCAATTCACTTCATAAACAGCCCGGGGCATTAACTTATTCAAATAGAGGGTCAAGCTTCAGTCCAGACGCCAACCTGGAGCATGCAGGAGAATGAGAGTGTTGTGGAAGTTAAATAGAGTAATTGTGCTGTCTGAATTAATGGCTTGTAATCTCTTGACCTTGCCATTTTGTTAGAATAGGAGTGAAACAGTGGCTGGCAGGACAGAGCCAGCCAAAGACTTTTTCTCCATAAAAAACTTTTTGACCTCATTTGAAAGTTGAGTCCCATTTGACAGGAAAAAGAAATGACTCTTTTTTAAATTGAAGTTACGTGACCTATTGCCTCATCGTGGCCAGTGAGAAAGCTTCACAAGTGTCTAATTGTGATGACTGGACTTCTGTGTCAGACCACGGGTGGACGAAATGCCCAAAAGCAGTTCTCACTTGATGTAGCTCCAAGACCCACCTTTAACCTATACCATGACAAGTAGCGTCCCAAAATATAACATATTCTTAACTTGTAACAAAGCATTTTCAACCTGTCATGATATATCAGAATGCAGTATTTCCTCATATACAGTAGGTTTGGCAAACGCAGACATCTGAGGCAGGATCGCCCTGTGACCCACTTTTGGGTCCCCACCCACCAGTTTAGCTCCTGTGTTCTTCCAGTTGATGTGAGGAGGTGATGTGAGATCAGACATACTCAGACATATCTTTTTGATAAAATGAAGTAACAGCCTGAATAGGTCATAGACAGAGATCTTTATCATCCATAGTTGGACATGATCACTTAAAAGTGCCCTGGACACCATTGAGGTGACAGTGGCGCAGATGGTAGATCGGGTCGTCTCGGGACGAATGGGTGAGTGGTTCCTTGCTGTAAAGTGCTTTGAGTGCCTAATGAAGGTGGGAAAGCGCTTTATATGTTGAGATCATTTACCATTGTGCTTTGGAGTTTTAAAGTTTCTTTCGCCTCCATCAAAGGTCGATTTCCAGCCTTCACACCTGCTCAGGGAAACTACACTAACAAGCAAATCAGTCTGCAGTTTGGCTTCAACTGAACCAAACACATCTGTTTCCAAAGCTTCCTCATTGAAACGATGCTGCCTGGCTGCTATTATAACTTCACATAGATGTTAATTTGGCAAGATTTTAAAATTGTGTTGTTTTCTAAATACAAATGCCAAACTGAGTGTTTTTATTTCTTTCTTAAGAAGCTATTTGTTTTGTTTGAGGATTATTAAGGATAATTTGGTTCACAATGTTGTGAAAACGGATGCCTTGAACTACTTGCTGTTAATGCTGGAGAAGTCTTGTTTTGTGGAACAACAGAAGACACTAACTATATATATATATAAAAAAAAATATATATATATATATATATATTTTGTTACAGGGGTTCTGTATTAGAACCAGTGTTTGGAATAACGCCGTTTAAAATAATTTGTTCAGTAACGGAGTAATCTAATTCATTACTCTCCCTATCGTTACAACGCCGTTATTGTTACTGGACATAAAATGCGGTGCGTTACTATATTGATTGAATAAACTGTGTAATCCGAACGCACCCCTGGCTCACAGCCAGGGGTGCGTTCACTGTCCAAAGAAATAAATATGATGGAGTGTTTGGAGAATTGTCCATCTCCGGCAAACCAAGGACACTTCGAGTTCTGCCCTTTGTTAACATTTGGATAAGTATCCATGAACCATCATCTTTGTATCATATTTACCTCTCTGTAACATTCATCTATTTCCATTCCCACTGGAGTCTCACAGAAACCTTGTGCTATGTTATACATTGAGCCTTCATGAGCCCACGCCAGGTAATTTTAATGCAGTTTTTTACTTAGTTTAACAAGATTTACTACAAGATGTGCCGTAGGATGTAGTTAACTTACTCGTTATCAGGATGTCATCCTGCTCAAGACTCATACGTTGACTCGCCAAGAGGTACGCACCCTTTAATCTTTGAGTAATCCTCATAAACATGCTTCCTGAATGGAAACCTACGTGAAAACATTAAAACAGCCCTGCATGCTTCCAACGTTACTCCTTAATAAGAGTGTTGGGTTGGATAAAGACTACAGAAAAATGATACAGTCCTACAATCACAAATATTAGTTTGTCAATTCGAATCTTACAATCATGAATATTGGTCCTTCGAGCCGGAACCTACAATCCCTAATAATTCCAATGTTACAAAAAATGTATGGGGAAAAAAGTGGACTGTCTGTCAAGTACCATTGGCTCTGGCTTACTTTCACCATGTAATGATTCAAGATTCAAGATGTTTTATTTGTCAAACCATGTGACTGATTCGAAATTATATTTCTCTCATCCTTGATTGTGAAGCGGGGGGTGGGGGAAGAGGGGTGGGGGGGATGGGAGGGAGTTCAGCTTCCCGATAGCCCTGTGTACGAAACTGTTTTTAAGTCGACTCGACCTGGCCCGCAGATTCCGCAGTCTCCTCCCAGAAGGCATTACTCTGAAGAGACTGTGTGATGGGTGCGTAGGGTCCCTGGTGATTCTGACGGCTTTGCGGGTGAGACGGGTGGAGTACATGTCCTTAATGGAGGGGAGAGGAGCTCCACAGATCTTCTCCGCTGCTCTCACGATGCGCTGGAGGCTCCTTCGGCAGGAGGCAGTGCTGGCGCCGTGCCACACAGTGATGGAGCTGGTCAGGATATAGTCCCTCTGTAGAAGTTGCACATAACAGAATGAAGTACATGTGTAAGAAGAATTTAAAGAAAGATATGTTACAACAAAATCCCAAAACAACCAAAGCCCCAGTACTTTCCCATTGCCTTGTCGTCGGTATTCTCTGTCTCTAACTCTTCCCTATAAAGTTTGTGATTAGCATGTTCTATATACCACCACATCATCATCATGAGTGCCATTTTTTTGCTATTTGCATCTGCTTGACCTGTAATTTTGCTGCCAGCGGGTCTTTTATGAGGCTACCTGACATTAGAAGCGAACATATGACATGCAAAGGTTCTGCAAAGTCGAGCTAATGCGGGGCCAGAGCAGTTTCCCCCGCACATGTGTGTTGTTGTCTTCCCCCAAAGCTCCCCTTTTGAGGCTTTTGCTTTCCATTTCTTGATCCCACGCTGTGTGGCAGATTGAAGAGACCGCGTTACAAAATCAGCTGCTTGGCTAGGTAATTTGGCTAATGGACTAATCTCAGCTAAACTTTTGTAAATGAGGGTTTTATGAGGTGACTCTAGGAAAGAAACATTTCGCCAATGTCATGGATGATAAACATGCAATTGAGCAATCACATTCAGATGAAAGCCCTGGTGCAGCTGCAGGGAAATGTGTCCTGATATCTCTCAGTGGCAATAATGACGAGATCTATTATATGAATATGCAATCTCAATTTGATTTCGCAGACCCACTAAATCACATAAATGACTATTGAAATGAATAGAACTAATAATGTTTTAGATGTGAAAAAAAAAAAAAAAAAGATGAGGCACTTCGAACTTTGCTGAACATTTGATTTTGGTGGTTCAATTCGGTGACAATTTGTCACGTATTCGCCCATGCAGAACTTACAATAACATCACATTTGGATGAGCAGGGTTTTATGTCTCTATTCTAAAGCTGTCTGCTGAGTGTCCCTGGTGTTTTCATGCACTGTGCAAAAGTTTTAGGGAGGTCTGAGTCAAAAAAAAAGGGCATGAAATCTTAAAATATATGTGACAAAAAAATAATATTAAATCCTATAAAGGGATGGACACTTTTTGTATTTCTTTCTGTTAAACTGTAGGCCATGGCAAGCCTCCCTACGGCGGAAACATCCAGCGCTCAGCTCCGTACACGGGAGTTCTGGCTTATGATTACGTTAAGGCCGTGGTTACGCCGATCACCAGCACATTTAATGAACTGTCAAATCTGTTTCGCTGGAACATGTGAATTGTAAAACTATGAACTCATTCATTGCCTTTTAAAAGAAAACGTATTTATAAATAAACCAAATCTTTTTTTGTAATCACATCTCTGTCATCATCAAGCTAGACGAACCTGTGTTTGCCTTTAAGTTAATTGTAAAAATCTTGGTCAATCATAGGCGACCCCCTGGCTGCATTTTCATCAAACATGTGCTTTGTATTATTTATTATGTACTCTGGCGTACAAGATTAAGTATTTTTGGCCTGAAACTGTACCCAATTTTACCAATGATATTACAAGAATTCCACACTGCCAAAATTTGGACTGAGATGAATGACTGAGATGAACTTTAGAGGAAGGCTGAGGGAATTATTCAGAGTGATTTGCCCTCGAAACTTTTTTTCTAGTGTATTAACTAGTGTATGTCAATTTGTTTTCATTGCTGCCTTTTGCAGATTTGCATCTTGTTGCTTTTGGTCCCCCAGACCAGACCTGCAGGGACTGTGCTTTTTCTGTTACGGATTAGACATGCTCAGTCACTGCCTGTTCTTCTTAAAACCCTTTTTTATGGCTTTTGAAAAGGTTTAAGTTTTAGTATGTATCTCATTCATTGCTGGTATGTAATCAGGCCAATTGTCCCAATAAAGCAACATGACCGACATGCTACATCCAGGGCCCTAGTTCTGCGTGTGGCGCCTGTTGTGTCCACATTTGACATAATACCTGATGTACCACACTTCATCTGATATTTATGGACTGTACGGGAAAAGAGTCAGGAACAGTGCCCAGATATGACCCGTATTGAGTAGTTTGTTAGGGACTATACAGTGCGGCCTTCGCCATTGTTATCTAGCTTCTGAAGTACCCTTTTCCCTAATGTAATTCACAGTGAACGGGACAGCTGGAGTCTCACAAATGGGGCCCATTTGTGGTAATAAAAGGGACAGCTTCATGAGAATTTAAATCAAAAATAAAAATGCAAATATAATCAATGCAGTACCAGGCACTTGCCTAATAATTTAAAAGCCCCTGCTTAGTGCATGGCTTTATGGCGCATACATCTCAGTCATTTCTGTATTTACTATAGTCATTTTCACCTGTGTCTCTGTGAAGTAATGGAAGACTAATCTGATTTGAACATTTTAATGGAAGCCATCAACCAATCAAAGCTGGAACAGGGAGAGCTGCAGAGGAGAATGAGTTCATCTGATTTTAATTTAACACTGGAGTACTGCTTTCATTCATGGCGATGAATTTATGTGAGGCACTGTGTGCATGTAAATCACTATGAATTCTCTCCAAATTACAACAATGTATAGTTGCACTTTTCCTTTTCTCTTCTCTTCCAAGGTCCATGTCTGAGAACAGTACGCTTTGTATCCTGCATGGCCGCGGAGAGCAGTGACAGAAAGACAATACGTCGCTTGTGATTAGGCCTAACTGGCAGCGTGATAGAAGCAGACAGGGCCAGCAAGGTGTGCCGCTCACACAGCTTGAAGGAACTCCAAATTGTCTCACCCTGGAGGTCAAATGCACTCTGCAAAGCAAAGCTGCGCCCCTCCACACCTTGTTTGCCTGCTGACTGTGGATATTGCAGATCCGTGTTGGCTCCTCCAGCGATGGGCCCCTGATTGACAGGTAAGTGGCTGCTCTGTTTACAACATGGCCGCCGGATCTGGGCCCATGCACACTGTCCTTGACCCGCTCCTCTACCTGAGCTGCATACATTTGGATATAAACAGCCTCACCATCAAAGGGACTCGCAGGACAAGGCGCTTTTATTTCACTCACTCCAGGCAGCTCCACTATAAGTTCGAGCTAATTAATGCGTCTTATAGATGTCTCTTGCTAAACTGACCCTTTTTCTGGAAATGTCTTGGAATGTAGATCAGAAATGAAATGACAAAGATATGCTATATGTTTGGTCCTAGACTTAATCGTCTCAAATCTGACTTGAAATCTGAAATATTTTCCCTGGAAGATTTGCATCCCAACAAAATTTACTTTGGCATTGGTAATGAAGTAGTACATTTGCACAATATTAGGAACAAACTGACACTTCACCCACCTTGCCTCCAGTGTCTGCATACAGTGGTGTATGAATGGGTGTGTGTGAATGGTTAGGCCAAGGTGTGAACATTCTGCAGTCATTAGGAATGTTATAAAGGCAATTTAATGCACTCAGAAAATGCTGTATGAATACTTATGCACGCCCCACTTTTCACTTTTTTGAAAAATAACAGAATCATGTATCATGTTAATTTCTCTTCACAGTTGTCTGTTACTTGTGTGTGAACTTTTAAAATCTTTATGTTTAGGGTTGTAAACATAAAGATTGCAAAAGTTCAAGGTGTATTAGTACTTTCGCAAGGCACTGTACATTAACTTTTGGATTATCCATTCTTCACATTCTGCCTTCACATCATTCTGCAGACTGCTCATCTATTAACCTTTCTCACATTTCATTGAAAATTTAGCATGTTTGTTCAATTCAAATGGTTTGTTCCTCAAATGAATTATATCACTAAACACACAGCAATATCCAATTAGATCATTATGCTCGGTAAATTTGCCTTCGCACTATATAATGCATGTTCCGGTGCCTGTGTTACAGCTCCCAGAAGAGCGGCGAGTCGGTAGACAGAAAGTTGAAGTGGTACTAGAATCCCACAGTGTAAAAGTTGGTCCTCCTCCTCGCGGTGCTCCAATGGCAAATGAAAGGCGCTTCACTGCCACTCAACCCCCACTGTCTGCGCCTCTCTGGGGAGCCGCACTGAGTGTTGCACTGCCCACTCGCCCCGTTGTGGAGTAACATGCTCTACAATGTAGCAGTGATGTGGCTGCCCGTACCCACCTGGCACACCTACGGAAAATACAATAACGCGGCACTTCAATATCGCCTCAATTATTGTAAAATATTTTGTGAGAAGTATTATTTATTGTACTTATTGTTACTACTATTCTTTTCTTTTGATTCTTCTTCTTTTGTGATTATGTAAATCTACATGTTCACATCTTCAGAATACCTAGCTGGAGGTGTTGCACAATGCAGAAGGATGATACCGATGAGCTGTATCCTTTTAATGGTAGGTTCACACATAACGATGATAAGTCACAAAGCCACAAATACACATTTGTGACCGAGGAGCATGAATGTGGATGGAATTTGATGATCCGGGGCAGAGTTCTCACAAAATGTTGCGAACTGTTACCAAATGTTACCATTGATGGCACGAATGATTACGCATGGCCACGAATGCATTGTCCCGCACTGTTACGCGCCGCTACGGGCTACTGCGGGCCATTGGGAACTGTAGCGTCCTGTCAGGAATCTTTTAAGAATGTCAAGAATCTGGCGAATGTGTTATAAGTACAAATACATATGAATAAAATTGCTCTCATTCTCGTTTGCAGTATATTGTCAGAGTTCAAATTTGCCATGTGGATTTGCAGTTTCGTTTATAAGCAAAAACCAAGCTACGCAAAGCTTCCTTCGTTTAGGCCGTATTGTTAAACATTGAGAAACTGTTTAACCCGCTCTTCTGCTACACACCGTGCAACGCGCCTGTCACTGCCCGTTGCCCTCTGCATCGGCGCACCATGTTTTTTTAAATAAATTTTGAGCCCAAGCGTGGGAGAAAGCAGTGACTCCTATACTACGAACGCTGTAAGAATGCCATCATGCTGAATTACGAATCACCAATAATCATCACAAAGGGGCACGCTCAGTTGCGACCTCCTCGAACTGAGGGGGAATCGGGATTTTCGTGAGATACGTTTTTGACAAAAAAACATCCTCCACGAACACAACGAATGTCACGAGCCAATGTGCTCTGTGAAGAACCCTATTAAGATGCATGAAGTAATGTTTTATGATTGTCTGCTTTACGTCAAGAAACAACGGCATCACTCCAGTACATTCTGAGACTTTCAAAAAAAAAAAGGAAAAGAACACCAATATCTACTACAAAATATGCACAACAAACACTCCTACACTGAGGTTCACGGCCTCGCTGTGGCTGGCACAGTCTGCATCATTAAAGGGCCCTCTAATATTCAGATGCCAACTCTCGGTTTTTGATCATTTGTTTGCGTCCCAGAGTGCATTTTAGAGAACACACACATTCTCTTTATCATGAGTCCAGCCCGGAGGGAACATCATTACTTTGATCTAGCGCGGTCTGGAACCGGCTGATAAAAGCTACATGTTGTTCCCCTCCCAATTTGAGACTTTACAGACACTCACTGATGACGCGGGGAAGAGCTTTACACTTTCATACTCGCAGCATAGGTTTTTAATAATGCTCCACCTGTTTTGATTAGCTGCTGAAATCAGCAAAGGGAGGGACTTTCAAAATATTATATTTACAAATTACTTGAATTACTTCCTAAATTGCAGACCCAGGCGGTCAATTATTGGATTAGATTTGTAAAACAGTTATGGCGGGTGTACACTGTGCGATTTTGGCCGTAAAAAATCTTAGCTGGTTCTAGCTGAAATCGCAGGTCCGTAGAGTGAGACAGGGACACATATTTAAAATAGAACCGTCGTACGACCAAAGACGAGCTACAACCGACATCAGGCAGTGTCTGATATTATGGAACACTAGTCGTAGAGTGAGCCATCCTCTCGCTGCAGAGAGGATCTCTGTCAGTGTCCCGTCAACATATCAGTGCCCTACAGTAGTTGCCAGAGTCACAGCAACAGAGATCGGGCATGAGCGGGTCAGACGACGCGTTTTACAGGACTTTCTCTGGACTATTCCATGGAAAATAAACACCGTGAGCACCTGTCTCGGCTAAACACACACGTCTTCTGAAACTGCTACGACAAAACTTTGATCGTAGCTACAATTGTCTCTTTGAGTGGAGACGAGAGCAGCTCACGATTTTACCATCGCAAAAAATTGCACAATGTACACCAGCCATTACACTTGCAGATTATCACTTTAACTTAGCATTCTGACAGAGCTGTGCACATGAATGAAATGTGTGTTTAATTTAAAGCCATAAATTAGTTTGGGAAGCAGCTAACACTTTACTCTCAACAACCTACGACTTTCAAAGTGGGAAGACGCAGCTTTAATAATTCTGAATAATACAATAAACAAAGAACAATAACTCACTGGATTACAGTCCAAACAGACCTCTCCTGTCTGGAAAGAAAACTGATCCAATCGCCTTTCTTTTAGATGCAAAACTACTGTGTGCTACTAACCTACTTGTAAATAAATACAAATGCAACTAAAGGCTGCGTTGTGCAAAAGTCAGCCAGTGCAATAATGACTAAACTTCACTAACCAGACCAAGACCAATCATCAAGTCACAGATATATCTCTGAACCGTAAGAAGGCAGTGCCTATATACGGGGAAGCTATAGAACCGTACATGCAAATGCAAGTGGAGGCGCTCACCCGCCACTGAATCCATCAAAGTTACTTATTTTATCAGACTGACAGCGTGGCAATAAAAGATGTCAACTGACTCATGGCTTTGTGCACAACTTTCAAGGCTTCGCAGCACTTAAGAATTCTTTTAAAATCAGTCAGAGCTGTCAAAGCAAAACAATTTAAACCGTATTTGGAGCTTCTTTACCGATTGTTATGCATAAAGTATATATATATATATATATATATATATATATATATATATATATATATATATATATATATGTATATATTATAGATATTTTCTAGGCATCAACTGGTAACGTCAAAACATATGGACGGCATATTATTGTAAAGAATGACATAATCTCAATTGAATTTTATTTGTGGTCATCCCATGGTTTACCTGTGGTTGTTTTCATATATAGCAGGGGTGTCAAACAGGGGATGATTTAACTGGCCCCTGCTTTGAGGAGCTTGAATTCAGTATGTAAAAAAAAAAGTATGTCTCTAGCCTATTCCTGCATGCTCATTCCAGCCACTGGGGGCAGCTTGAATTTAAGAAAAGAAAATATTTTCGCATGTCCAGCAGAGGGCACTGACATAATAAGAGATCAGGATATAAACAATACATTACAGCCACGTAGTAAATGGTCAGTCTTCCCATACAAAAACACATACCGTAAATAAATGAATAATCAATGGTTTGCCCGTGTATTGATCAATCTTAAGTTTCAATTTAATTTCTTTTTTTCTGTTTCACTTTTAAAACAAATAAATATAGCTTCTATGACATGGTTTATGAACATAAAGACGAGATGGACCTTTTCAGCCTAAATTGCCTTATTTTATATGAACACTATAAACTATAAACAATAAATTCACTCTTTTTGTGCAGTTCACTTGCAATGTCTCGCCTCACTTGGACAGCCTAAAACAAAAATCAAACAAACTCTAATGATAATCTTTTGGCTGATGCAAAAAGCCGCTCTCCTCCACATAATTCTCCAATAAAAATGCAAATATAACTCAAAGAGCAACTCAAATTAACATTTTTGTGTTCCCATTGTTATTAAAGGTCACATTTCATTCAGCGCATTCACACAGAGCTAATTAGAGTTCACAAAACTGAGAGGAATCAGTTGAAAAATGGCCATAGTTTTAATCTTATCCGTGACTTTTTAATGTTTAGCCTTTCAAGTATGTTCTAGTGCTGACTGTAGCTTTGCAGCATAATGAACGCCATTAGCTATAAAATACTGAATGGTGCAATGACATGAAATAACAGCCTATAAAATAATTGACAGAAAGTGCAAATAGCGTGAATGTGTAAACAATGCTAACTCACAGTGCTGAACACATTAGAGCGTCATTTAGGCTCAGTGGGGATAGCCGCCTTTGGTACTGTGTCATCACACTGGCTCCATAAAGACTCCAATAAAGTACGGCCTCTGTTCCATAATTTAAACTCCATTTCAGTGCTGTGATCCCTCGCAATGTGCTCTTTATGACTGCCCTCTTTCATTTGTCATGCGCTCAAAAGCAGTATATCCATCTGAATTAGGGCCTGGCAGGAATATGATGATCAAGAGAGTGAGAGCGCAAAACTATTTCCTGTGGTGGGAAAATTCACAGCGTGTATTCAAAATACCATTAGATGGATGAGGGAATGTTTTTAAATTGTTGATAACGTACTACAAATTGTGTTTTGTGTTAGCAACTATATTTAGTATTTAATAATAATAATGCATTGACTTTTATAAAGCGTTTTTCTGGACACTCAAAGACGCTTTACATTGAATTATTAATTCGCTCCATACTTAGCTATTATTGTAGCCACAATGAACGGGGCAAACAGTCTGTGCCATCGGCCCCTCCGACCACCACCAACCACTCACTCATACATTACATTCACCCACGCTTCCTGGTGTTCCCAAACGGTCTCCCATCCAAGTATCTGAGATCTGACGGGATCGGACAGAGCAAAGGCGGTATAGAGTCTTGATCTTCAGAACGTTGCAAAACAATTATTTCCTCTGTATGTTACCTTGTGCGTAGCCCTGACAATCAAACGCTGCTCTTGGTCCTAAGCCTAGAATTAAAACAAGTGTGGTATCAGTATCATTTAACATGCAACACAGTACAAATATCTTGGCTTTATTATCGACAGCCTCTCTTTCTTTCACTCCTCATATTAAAAGTCTGGTCAAGAACTTAAAAGTTAGACTTGGTTGAAATGAAGTCTTGTTTTTCTTTTAGGGCCAAAAAACACCTTGTTTACTCCCAGTTATGGATTATGGGGACATTATTTAAAGGCATGCATCTGCTAAAGCGCTGCAGTCACAGGATACAGTTTACCACAGAGCACTCAAATCTTAACTCACTCACTCACCACTGTCTCCTTTACTCCCATGTAGGTTGGCCATCTCTCTCTTCATGCCGTTTTATTCATTGGCACATGTTAATTTACAAAACATTACTTGGTTTACTTCCCTCTTATTTACAGTCACTCTCAAACCAAGCACTGGTTATAGCCTTCATTCACAGGATTGATTCCTCCTGTCAGTTCCCAGCGTAAGGACTGAAATGAGGAAAAAGGCTTTTCAATTTTGTGCTCCTTTTGGGGGAAATCAGCGGCACAATGAGCTGAGTTTTCGAGAGTTGGTCTCTCGAAACTCTTTTCAATTTAAATTGATGGAATTGGTTCAAAGCCGCGGTTGTTGCAGTTGTTTCATCTAAGATGTATTTTGTGTTATTATTTAATGTGAACTGTTTTATTATGTTGCTGCCTCTTGGCCAGTTCACTCTTGTAAAAGAGATTGTAAATCTCAATGAGTTTTTACCTGGTTAAATACAGGTTAAATAAAATGAAATAAATCAGGAAGGACATCTGGTGAGAAGTATTGTGATATTAGGCCAGTTGGGGGCACCATATGTAAATTATAAAAGACCACATATATCTCCAATCTTGCTTTGGCCTTTTGCTTCTCTGGGTGTTCCTGCCGCTGTCCTCCTGTGACAGATATGTATAGCCTTTTTTAGTTATAATTTTGATTATTATGGCTCAGCTTATAAAAACCCTGAATTAAAAATCTTAGAAAATTATAACAAACACAGGCTTGACATATGTCACTTTGCATGATGAGTCTATATCATATATTAGTTTCACAGTTTAAGTTGAATTACAGAAATAAATTAGCTTTGAACGATATTCTAATTTACCCGAGTTTCACCTGTAAATGCTTCAGTAAAGATGAAACATTTACTTTTGCAAATGCATTACATTTACTCACTTTTAAAGCGAGGAGCTGAGAGTCTTTCAGGGAGTGCTTCTCACCCTAATTCGCGCGGAGCTTCTAATGTCAGTGCACGAGAGCCCATCGGCCTCAGCTGGGATCATCTAGGTGAAAGCTGGGATCATCTAGGTGAAAAGGACAAAGTAAAGAATTGCCCCAATTCCCAGGTGTGACAGTGACAAATCAAACACCTAAAGAAACTGATCTGTTTGATTAAACTTTGTGTTCTCATTCAAAAAAAGTCCAACATAAATGTCTCACAAAATGTTGCAAATGCAACTAAACAGCTACGCCTACTTTCTGCCCAAAGACAGGAGCGCCGGGGACTTTTCTCACAGCCAATCTTTCATCACATTCCATATCGTTCCAATCAGAGATGCATATTTGTAAATGAAGAAGAGTCTCAGATCACATCTCATTCAGAGCAAACGTTATCATTTCTGTTAACTGTGATGAAAATAGTCAAGTGATTTGCCTGTTGATTTGACAGAGTGAAATATTTGTTATGTTTAGTGTTTTTTGTAGCGGGGTGGATCTACATTTTCTGTGGTTTAAGTGTTTCTCTAATCCAGAGAGCTGTACAATAAATGTTTGTAAAGAATTGGAAAAGTGTGTTGTCTGGCTGGCACAAAATCCAGGATAAAAAACACAACAAAAAACGGGTACAGGGAGAAGAGCCAGGGGGAAAGTACACAGCCCTGAGGAACCAGAACCAAATACGTCACTCCAGCCAAGGCACGCAGGCGTCATGAGGTCATGACGAAAAAGATCCGCCTCAAAACTTATAATTTAAACTTTCTGAACGTGACCATTTTAATCTGAATGGCAATAAAACCTTACTAAGCTTAAAAAAACACCCCTTTGGACTTAAACATTTTTAGATGCATTAAGATTTTTACAGTGCAGACAACAGCTAACGATTCAACATTCAAGCACTTCCTGTTTCATTGTTTGTTAAAAAAAAAACAAAGACTCGATGAAATCTGGTACAGCACCTTTAATTGAAGTTACAGCTTCACCCCACCCAGTCACACTAACTTTATATCATACTAAATCAAGAAGCTGCAAGGATTGGAGCTGAGGATCCCGCCAAAGTTTATCTGGATCTGAACTTTGAAGCGATATAATTTAGATGCGAGTCAGTTCTACAGGAAGTGAAACCATAAGTGAAACCATAATTTGTCTGTAGCCATTTTCAATTCAACTCGCAAAGTTATCTGTGAGGCAGTTCCACGTTTAGAGAGGCCAAACCACAGACCACAACAAACCTAGATTGACCCCAGAAAAAATAGGGTCTTTGTTGTCACCGGGCGGATTTTGCAATTGATCCATCGTTCAATGACATTGGGAGAACCTGTTAGGAGCTGTGGGAAGGTGCTGAACAGAGCTGGAAGATCCTTCTCTCGATCTCGTGCTAAATCTATCGGCAAATGTGGGAAGATTAGCCTTTTGATGGGAGGAAACTGACATGGGAAGAACAGAAAGACTCCACACAGAAACACCCACAAGTAATACAAAGCAGATAACAACATTTATCAAAACTTCTTCTCACATTCCTCCTCCTCACATTGCTGCTGTGACCAGAAATGCTTCCAGGTCTTCTCACAAGTAAACACAGGCTTACTGGATCACAACAAGACGTCCATGCTTTCCTGGTGTCCGCCGTCAATGTCATGCAAGCTGTTTTTACAGATTCACATCCACTCATGTTTACCTTTCATTGCCTTCCCCCCCCCTGATTTTCGCTCAACAGTGATCCCAATCCGTAGGGCTCTCCTCAAAACAACTGTCATCTCTAGGACCATGTCTAAAAGAGCACGCTTCACTGTAGGCATGTGTTACTTGACCGGAGCACTCTTAAAACCTTCTCATTTACATTTAGAGTGAATGTTATTGTGTCAGAAAAGCTCCATTTCTCTCCGCCAGTTCCCTCATAGCTTCTCCGCCTCCTCTTGTGTGTTCGCGGTAAAACAATAGTCAGTCATGACGGAGAGGCATCGGGGAAACTAACATGGCGTCCTGGCAAAAAAATACTTACCGGAGTGATTAGTGTGGAAGAGACAGAATTGAAATGGCTAAATCTCAGCGTGTTGAAAAAGACAGATATTATTGAAAGGCCTTGGTCGTGACGTATGTAATGCGCCCGAGTGAGTGAAGCAAACTATCATAATTCTTGGGAGCGATCCTCGCGCATTCCAAGGCTTCAATTTTAATTTCTGGATATTCGGGAGCCGAGCCAGAACGGATTGAAGAGCTTCCATTACTTTCGTATCCGCCGCCATTGCCGAACAACAACCAGCAACCACCTCCCCCGCTCGCTGAACGGTAGGTTGAATGAAAAGAAGAGCATTACGATGCAAACATTCATGTATAGTTTTGGACAAGTGGTAAAGTGAGTGACATTCTGAGAAATTTCTTCGTCTGGAATTGCAGTGATTTGTAATTCATTATGTAAAAAAAAAAAAATTGTTACAAAATCACGTTGAAATTGTCCATGAACCTCTGGTCATTAAAACCACTAATTGGCTGCTAACATTTGAAAAGGACTACCAAGTGACCGCTGGGGCAGACGAGCGCCTTAACCCCTGGATTTGACCTGTTGTTTTGCATATTTCCCGTCTTTTGTCTTTACCAAACAGCCAATGGTTAGTTCTGTGGACACTTGGCCCACCTGCACATGCCTTCCTCAAAACCGTCCACAGCAAAAGCAATTAGTTTACTTATTAACATCAAATCAAAGAAGTGCAACTGGTGAGAGAATAGCGTTTGAACATTTCAAGTCCAACCTTTTAGTGCAGAGTGTCGAAGCTTTAAAGTTAATGCAACCATTAGCGCTCATTATGCTAAAAACGGCCGGTCTAAATTAAAACAGGGCTGATTTAGACCTGAGCGCCTCCATTAGCGCTGCCGAGCAGACACAGACAAGCGTGGTCCTTAAACTGCTTCAGAAAAGTTACTTAATCGCTCACACGGCAGTCCCTCAGGTGAGTTTAATAACTTCACTAAGAGCATGTCCATAATTGGCTAAATATTACTCACTTTGCCTCGTGGGGAAGACGTTTGCGGATTCCGACGCCTCATTCGGCCTGTTCACATGTCACCTGGGGCCGGCGCTGGCTCTGCTTTGATTGTTTAGCACACAACAATAACAACTTTTATTAGTCGTGCTATACTTTTGGGCTTGTTACGAATCCGCGACGGGGCCAGGGGTGCCACGTCTTCACAGGATGCACTAATCATGCCTCCAAGAGATAATAACTGTATTTATCGTCAGAGGTGTTCTGTTTCTGAAGGGTTATTTATCAAATACCATGTGGGATTAGAAAATCAATTCTGAGTGTCACGAATTAATTTGCAGCCATCATCTCGCACGCTCCCAGGAGACAGTGCACAGCAGAGGCACCTCACTAATGCGGGGGAATGCTGTGGGATTGATTTATTTTTCCATATCTCCCATATCTAATGAAGAATGCTAATGCGGGCGGGTGGTGAGTGAAGTAAACTTGAGGTACTTTGTTATGGTGGTTTTAACTTAGTCAGCGCTTAGGGATGAGAAGGGCGTTGACTCCCGTAATGCATCGAGAGAAGATGAAGCAGATGGAGAGATGAGTTACGGCTAATGTGAGCGCAGCCCAAGTGCAAGTGCGATTGGTGATTTGTTTTCACCAGGAATTTTAATTGGGGGCAAACCTTTCGAAGCAAGAAAAGAGCACAAAGTTGTCAGTACTCATCCATTGTGGCTAAAGTTTGGAGAGCAAGCCGCAAAATTATTGTGCTCAAATTGTAGTGATTATTTATCCCCAAACTGCCATATTATAAAATGGTGACACCCATATATTAAAATAAACTGCAACAGCAGCAAACTACTTATACTTTGAGGATTATAATTTTGGGGATACTTCCTTAGGCATACATACAGTGGGATGAAAATGTATGTGAACGCTTTGGAATTTCTCGCATTTCTGCCTAAATTGGTCATAAAATGTGGTCTGATCTTCATCAGAATCCTAAGAATGAATGAACAGTGTCTGCTTAAACTAATACCACCCAAACCCATTTACATTTTATCATATTTTTATTGGCCGTAACATGTAAACATTCACAGGACAGGGAGGAAAAAGTAAGTAAGTAAGAACCCCGGAAACTGCAGCAGTTTTATGAAGAGGAATAGTCCAAGATGAATTCCTGATTGTTTGAGCGTCTACTCATACAGGAAAGCAGTTATTGCTACAAAAGAAGGGTCAGCCAGCTTTTTAATACAGGGGTTCACTTATTTATTCCGTGCATGTTGTGGATGTCTTATGTCTTTCTGCCAAATCTTCATAAACTTGAATACATTTTTCTATTGATGATAGCACATTGTCCAGGCCCTGAGGCAACAAAACAACCCCACACCATGATTTTCCCTGCTCTATACTTCATGTGCTGTTCCTTTTGTCCTCCACGCATGATGTTGTGTGTTCCTCCTAAACCGTTCAACTTCGGGTCCAACAGTACACAGCATATTTATCCAGTAGTGCTGTGGAGCATCCAAGAGCTCTTTCGCACACCAAAGTTGAACAGATGAAGATGATGAAGATCAGACTATATTGTATGACCAATTTAGGCAGAAATGCGAGAAATTCCAAAGTGTCCACATACATTTTCATCCCACTGTACTTGCTTTTCATTCACATGCCTTTTGTTTTTATGAGGACAGTGTATATTACTGTAAATTAAGCTATGCATCTCCAGTGATTGAAGCCAAGGCCCTACATTACAAAATAGCACACATCACTACAGGTGAGCAGAGCCGATGTTATAAGAAAACGGAAACCTTGGGATTATATCCGTATCAACCACCCGGAGAGTTACTGACACCACTAAAAAACATTAGCTACAGCTCCTGAGCTTCAGTTTGTACAAATCTGGCAACCAGCAGTTTCCAGATTTATTGAGTCTACATGCATTCCACTGAAATTATATTTTACGTTTTATAAGTTGGAAGGATGTCTGTAACAGTGACACTGATACACATGAGCCAGAGTTGGCCCGGATATCATTTGGAGCTCCCTCTCTAGGCAGAAATGTGAATAGCACAGTTTCTGACACCAGTGTCATGGCACCATGACGAACACATTGATGGGGTGTTTCCACTGGCAGGCCCTATCCAGCCCAGTGCCTGGTCAACCTGTCTCCACTGCCGAGGCCAGGGCCAAACCGGTCTGACCCGCATACGTTTTGGAACCGACCTCTGGCTGTGGCCAAAGCACGCTGAACCGAGACTGACTGGACGTGAACAGACTGCTGGCCTCTGATTGGCAAACAAGAGAGAAGACAGACCTCACTCTTAACATGCAGGTCATACGGGTTCTATATTTCATATTATACCGCATTTAGCCGTTGTTAGCACAATTTAATCCGATGTTAGTATAACATTAGCATGTTGAACTGATCTAATGTTGGATTATAGGTTTTTGGACGACAGTTTGAAAGTTTTGACTTGTCTATGAATGAAGTTACATACTGCTCGATTTACATTTTCCATGAGGGAATGTTATAATATGGAAGCTCAAAACAGTTGATTTTGCAGGATAGCAGTTTACTTTATCCCCACACATCACAGACATTACATTATCTACCTCGCATCGCCTCATATCTTCACTTGAACATTTCCGTTTTATCTGCGATAACTGCAAACAATAATGATATAACTGAGGGGCTTTTGTAGTAATGCTCCACGCTGTCTCTCCATCAGCGTTTTAACAAAATAACACATGCTCCAATTTGCCGTAAATTGACATTATCAGGGCCTTAAACATCGGTGCGAAAATATTTGCGTTGGCACGTGTTTGTTGCCTCCAGAGCGAGCGTCAGAACGAATGGAATGCGTTTGTCGATTCTGATTCATAGATAAAAGAGGCCCCTACTCCTGAGTTGAATAGATAATCTGTTTATATTACCGCCTCAGGCAGTAGCTTTGAATTAGCGCTTTACTCAATAAACATGCAGGAGTGAAGAAAACGGGCCACTTTCTTCTCGGTTATGGTGCGAGGTTGAAAAGACAACATCTGTCAAACGCTCCCTTGGAAAAAATATAAAAAAAATCTCGAAGGGAGAGGAAACCTCGACATCTGACAAAAAAAAAAGAAGAAAAAGAAAAAGAACTGAATGGGGAGTTGCGAGGTGGATAGACATGATGTGCAAAGAATAACAAGTCGTGCAGAGTGGAATGTAAACATATACTGTATATAGAGATGATAGTTCATTGTCACTTCAAAGCCATTCTGTAACATTATTTAAAGCATTTTAAAACAATGTACAGATGAAGAGTAAAAATGTGCTAAACAATAACAATGCCTTCTTTTTTCTCAGTTAAAGTGGTACTATCAGTAGTGTGCCGTCAGGGCCAGCAGGGCCTTCTCTGTTGGCCCTGGCCAAATGAAAAAAAAAAAGTTTAAAATGTCTTAATAGTATATTTAATTACTAATTTATTTCTATAATGTACAGTTGAGTCGCTTATATTGGTTTTGTTGATGTATAACTGTAATTTCCTACTCAAAAAGTGCCTTAAACACCTCTCGCGAGCTGCTCCTCCTCAGGGCCTTCAGAACAGATTCTGCAGGCCCTGTGTTGTCAGGCCGCACAAATGATTGACAGCCAGCGTGACTGACAGAATTTTCAGCCAATCAAGGCAAGGCAACTTTATTTATACCGCGCATTTCATACACAAGGCAACTCAATGCGCCTCAGAATTCGCTATACATTGACAGTACCTCCCCCAGGCCTGCAGTAGCTCAGCAGCTTCCCCTACGCTTTGTTCGCCTGGGAAAACCGCTAATGTAGCCGCGCATGGGCAAGACGTTCCAGCCACTCTGAAGAGAACCAGATAAACAGATATTCTACTTGGAAACGTCCGAACGTTGCCAAATGAAGTGGATTTACTGATCACGGATATTTTGCGCTCCTTCATTATGAAGAGCTTCGGGAGCAAAGCAGCGGGAACGACAGCGGGACGTAGACGCTTGGATCCCCGGACAGGAGAAGGGTTTCCCCGCGGCCCGCCACTGGGTACTATAGTATATATGCAAAATTTAAACTATGTCCCTTTATGAAAAACATATCTGGAGTTGAGTTTTGTTTCACTCACCTCTGAGTAATGCTGTCCATTCGATGCATCTCCTTCTCAAGAGCTCAAAACATTTTGGGGCAACTGTTTTTAACCATTTATCCTGCTGCACTCCACTCCCTATGCCCTCTGCTGGAAACAATGTTTATTGTATGCACAGAAATTTGATATGTTTTCATGAACTACCATTGATAATTTATCTAGAAGTATATTTGCTTCCCACTAAGAGAAAAGGCCACGTTCACGTTTAGGCCACTTGGAGTGAATCCTTGTGCGTTTTCTGGGAAAATCCGCTATGTTTGTGCAGCTGGTGAAAGCAAACTCAACTATTCAGAACCAAACAAAAGCATACACAACTTAAAATCATTGTTTTTAAAGAGATGTAAAAATGTATGTGCATCAAACATGAGCGTGTTAGTAAATAAAGTGCTGAGTAGTTACATTTAGCCCTATGTATCCTAATATCGCATCAGTGGACTTTGAACACTGTCAGGGGCCACACTGCCTTCGCGATGCCTGATCCCGTCAGATCTCGGGAGCTAAGCACGGTACGGCCTGGTTGGTACTTTGATAGGAGACTGTTTGGGGAGACCAGGAAGCCTGGGGTGAATGTAGTGTGTGAGTCTACCCGTCAGCCTACCCCACAATCAGCTGTGGCTACAAGAGAAGCTTACCACCACTGAGTATGGAGTGAGTGAATAATGCAATGTAAAGCGTTTTATTATTTTTCATTACCACCACCACTGATGTCATATAAATCAGGCTGTCCCCTTGTCAATATTGCTGTGCTGAACTTTATTTTACCCCTGTTAAACCCAGCCATCATATACTTCTGTGTTTGTGTCCAACATTGACATACTGCCCTCTGCTGGCTAGTGTTGTCACTGTGCCCTGTGAAGACTATCCAGTGTGAAAATGCCCTTAAAACACAGTACATGTCTAACAGTTCTCCTTACTTGAGGGAGGGGGGAAGAGAATAAAGATGCCGCGTCAAACAGTACTCAGCCACGGAGGCAACTTATGTAAATATAACCAGCATCTCCTATAAGCATGATGAAGAATTGCTCCTTTGAGTGAGCCTCCGACAGATGTCCTTGTTTCGCAGCCGCTGGCAAGAACGCCTGCTCGCATCCCGACGCCTCGGCCATGCCAACTCTCTGGCATATAGCCCCCCTCCGCTTGCATGGCAGATCGCCTTTGTGCTTTGTGCGGTTATGTGACATGAATAAGACATATCACACCGCCCCTTTGGCTGAGTGGGATGTAGCCCTGTCTCGTCTTGTTCGGACAGGGCTAACAACAGACCACAGGGATGCCGAGAGTATTTTGGAAAATGGAGGTCCCGGCGCTAGTTTTCTGTCAAAGCTTGGAGGAGGAAAGCACTATCCAAAGTGGAGCCCATCTCTCTGTCTCTCTCCCTCACGCACTAACAGAGCGCCTGTGTGTCTGGGAGAGAGCGGCGCGGCTTTCAGCTCTCAGCGTGAGTGCATTTGATATTCATAGAAGGGAAGAGCAGCGGAAAGTGAAACAACAGCGGGGGCACTGCCTCACGCATGATATTACATTGTAATTATGAAGCGCCGCTAAGAACGCAACGCCCATACGCACGGGCAAAGGCACACACCTATATGGGGTTGAGGCGCTCGCAGTTTCACTGGAGTCCGCGCACCTCGTTGCATCCTGAGCTGGTTTTTGAAAGCGCAGAGATGAGCGTCAGAAAGAAAACGGCTTCATACGGCTACACCGACAGAGCCGTATTGGTTTGTTTACTACCAATATTTGCAGACGTCAATGGGCACACCTTTGAGAAGATTGATTGTGTTTTTCGTATTTTTTTTTCCAGCATGATAAATTATTGGTTTTCGACACAGAGATGTATGGAATTGTGTATCATGTAGCTCCTGGAGTGCTCCAAGTGACATTTTGCCGATAGATCCCGTATAAGAAAAAAAAATAAACGGCAGCAAAGAGACAGACACATGAACGAACTCACGCTAAAAGCTTGTGGGAATCCAAACATAGCCTATCCTGCTGAATGAATACTTTTGGTCATGATTTTAAAATCCTGTTTTGGTTTGATTGGACGCTTCATCCCAAAAGGTTGGAGTCATTTCTGTCAGGAAAAATGTAGTCAAGAAAAAATTAGAGTAATTAATCAATCAGGTCAATGGTGAAGCAGTATGTCAGAACAGAATTTACATTTGGCCTTCCTTTTTTTTTTACAAATCGGGGGGGGGGGGGGCTGTACTTCATTATTTCCATGAGACATACGTTTCCTTCCGAACTCTAGGGGGAGCTCCAAAAGGAGGGAGTTAAAAGAAGCAGAGAAAGGGGCAGTTCCACATTTTAATAAGAAATGTTCAAAAACAACAATAAACTTTATTTATTTGACTTGTTCCCGTTGTATAAATCCACTTTTTTGTTTTGAGAGGCGGTGAGGGGAGCGGAGCTGTCAGGCTGCCACGCTGGCACATCTCCTCCGGCTCTTTTATCAAAGATAAGTAGTATTGATTTACTTTGAGGCAGTAAAAGTATTCGTCTTAAGAGCTGACATTTAATAATCTCCACCTAATCCATGTTTTAGTGGGGTCCCCTGAGATGCCGCCAGCCCTTTATTGTTCTCTCCTGCATCTACTGTATATCTAATGAAGCAGATTGACATTCTTAACCCCTTCAGGCCCACGGCAGTACATAAAGGCAGAGTGGCGAGGCACAGCTTATATCGAATCAGGCGCGAGTTAAGAACAAACTTTTGGACTGCACTCTGCCTGATGTGATAAGGCTGGCAAGTAGGGTATACTTATATACTGGGGGGAAAGTTTCCTGAAAACAGCACTGAATCTGAGATAAAAAAAACGAAAAAAAAAACTAACTTCCACATTTTTTCGGTGTTGCATATTTCTTTATCAATAAAGAAAATGACTTCCAGGTTCTAAATGTGCAGCATATGGCACAAAGCCTTTACATTAGCATTTAAAAAAGACCTAAGAATTAAATCAATGTCATTCCACTAAAATGTTGGTTTGTGTTCTAACCAAAAATCTAAGTATTGTAAGTGCTTTATTTGTCATTATACAACCGTGTTCAGGTGTTAGTCCCGAGCAGCTGTGGGTCAACCTGACCAGCATGTTTTTGGAAGTCTGAGAGACCGGAGCACCTGGAGGAAACCTGGGCTGGCTGCCTTCAGTGCTCCTCTGATCCACTCCTCTGTTCCTGTTTCAGAGCGTGGTGTCCTGCACTGGTCAGCTCCACCTCCTCCTTCCTCTTCCTCCTGCACAGCTCCCTCCACGCCACAACAGCCTTTAACCATCTTCTGGGAAGATGAGTGAACGTCCTTAGCCAGAACAATGGAAGGCATGTGTGGCTTAGCTGTGAGTCTTTCCTCCTCGTTTCTCCCTTTTTTGTTTGTGTAGGTCTGAAATGTCTGTAACTCATTAGCCAGCTGTTTGTACTTTTAAAAAGCTGCGTTCTTCAGGGCTTTGGACTCTCTGCAAGAAAAAAAAATCAGCTGATCCCCACAAAACACAACAAAGCATTCAGTACAAAAGCATCCAGTAAAACGATGTGGAACACAGAAACCACAAATGCAGTTTGCAGAAAAAGGCAAAAAACTCAGCTGTACCAAAAGATAGGGAGGTTGCTATTGCTTCACACGTCGCCATGGCGAGATAAATCTACATGTGGTACTCACATTATATTGGTTTGATTTTGACTTAAATTTGATCTTACTGTATCTATTCATCTAAAATATACACAATATCAGGCTAGCGAATGTATATATATATAACAGTATTTTTAGGTTTTTTATGGCTTCCTACATCATTCATTCACCTTCTCCGCTTGCTGGCAATTCGATGCCAAATATTCCCTTTGCAGAGGGCAGCTAAGGTTCTGGACCAGTAGCTTTTCCAGCTTTATTCCAGTGGCACATTTATATTAATGTTGTCGCCTGTTGTCCGTTTGCTTTTGTCCTGCGTGCCCCGGCGTCCGGCGTCTCCGTGGAGGTGCTCTGAAACACAACACACCAAATGGGATCTGACTCTCACCACCATACTGTTCTATTTATACAGGACAGGCCCGCGGTGAGGGAGCGCTGCGCAGACACACTCACCTGCTGCCTGATGAGGTCTGCTGGATGTTCGGGGCCCGCGGAGGAGCAGGGTAATTTTCACTACCGCAGTCTGCAATGGCACAACCCCGCGCGCTATGTCCCTGCGCTCCCCTCCCAGGCCCGCTCTGCTCCCCGAAGGCTGCGCAAAAAAAACGGTGGATAATTACCAGGTGTGAAGTCCCCGCCACACGATGTGAGGATGTTGTACAGGTCATACATGGCCTGTATTTCAGGACACTTGTGTGCACAGTGCTGCCAACAGTCTACCTTTGGTGTTGATGTATTGCTATATTTCAAAAACAGGGGTCTTATACTTTATTGGAAGGGTTTGTGATCATTTCTTGATTACTATCTTACATTTGGTTGGTTAGGAAATGCTTTAATGATCTGAAATAGCTTATTTAATGTTCAGTATACTTTACTTTCTCTTGCCTAACTTCAGACAAGGTACTGGCGCTTGGCCCTGATGATGCCACTCCAGGGATTCACCAAGACTCGTCCGCTAAAGCAAGAATTAACAGTCTTGGAGTTATCTTTGACAAAGAAATGTTCAAACTGCTGACAAGGAATGTATTATTTATTGATTTATTAAATCAGATTTATTTTTCAGTTGAGGAATATCTCTGAACTTAGAACCGTGTCCAAAGATGATCTTGAAATGATTATCCACGCTTCTGTGTCATTTCCTTTTATTTCTTTTTCTTTCTTTTATTTTCTTGTCTCGTCTCCTGCAGGTATGAAACTCTGCGGTTACCGACTCGCACAAACAGAAAGGCTCATATTACTCCAATTCACTTTTCCTTTCCATTTTAAAATCCTGGTGCCGACTTTCAGAGCCTTGCATGGTCAGGCTCCCTCCTATATCAGACACTTGTTTTGTCACTACACCCAGTCTCGGAGACTGAGGTCTTTGGATCTCAACCTTCTATTTTATATGTTTTATGTTTCATGTTGCACGATTGAACCAAAGAAAAATTCCTAGTTTGTAAACATTTTCCCTATCACGATTACAATAAAAAACAATCATGATTCCGATCAGAACCTTCTTATGCTCATTTCAGGATCAGAGGAGACTGCTTGTTCCAGGCTGTCGCACCAACGCCTTCTGTATGTTTGCTGAATTCTGTTGATGTTTTTAACTAAAAACATACTTGTTTTGAAAAGCCTTTTGATTGCAGCGGATTAAGGGTTGTTTTATGCCCATCATGTTTTGGAGCCAGCTGAGGTGGCTAGGGCATCTGTTCCGGATGTCTCCTGGTCGCCTCCCTCGGGAGGTGCTCCAGGCATGTCCCACTGGGAGGAGGCCTCGTGGAAGGCCCAGGACACGCTGGTGGGACTATGTCTCTGAGCTGGCCTGGTGTCGCCTCGGGGTCCCCCCAGAACACCTGGAAGAGGTGTGCGTGGATCGGGAAGTCTGGGCATCTCTGCTGAGACTGCTGCCCCCGCGACCCGGCCCCGGATAAAGCGGAAGAAAATGGATGGATGGATGTTTTGTGATTGTAACTGTTCTCTGTCTGTTTGTGTTTTTATTGTCATTTTGTGAAGCACTTCCTGTGAATGGTACTATATAAATACACTTTACTAACTTCACTTTACCTACTTACTTCACATTACTTCAATTCCTCCTTCCTTTGTGCCCCATCAAACTTCGCTCTATCTGACTAGTATAGTTGACTAAAACATTGGCGCTACAATCTCCTTGCTGCTCCGGGTGCAGGAGGTCAGCAGAGAGCTTCCTGGTTACATAAGGCCCCAGAAGGAGCTTGGGGGCAAATGGCGGAACAATGTACAAAACAAAAATGAGGCAGGCATCACAACGCTTTGAGTAGCTGTTGCCAGGGATTCAGAAGGTTAGGCAAACGTGCAAGAATGACTCAAAAAAACAACAGGTAGTGTTTGTGATGAGGGAAACATTTCACCATGTTAAGAAGCCGATTTTCCCCTTTCATTTGATGTTACATTTGATAATGACATTTGACATTTTTGTTTAGAGGCCCAGGCAGATTTACTGGAATGATATATCCAGGCACAACACAACACGACAAATGTAAATACTTGTTAACATTTGAATACATTATAAACAACATATACAGTGCCTCTCGAAAGTACTAATACACCTTGAACTTTTGCACATTTTGTCATTTTTTACTGAAAGTTCACACACAAGTAACAGACAACTGGGAAGTGAAAGTAAAATGATACATGATTCTGTTATTTTACAAAAAATAAAAAAGTGAAAAGTGGGGCGTGCATAAGTATTCATACAGCATTTTCTGAGTGCATTAAATTGCCTTTATAACATTCCTAATGACTGCAGAAAGTTCACACCTTGGCCTAACCATTAAATAGAGGCCACCTGTACATAATCTACTCTCAGTATAATTCCAGCTGTTCTGTGAGGGCCTCAGAGCTATGGTCAGAGTGTATTGATCACTAAACAACATCATGAAGGCCAAGGAGCTCACCAGAGAGGTCAGGGATAAAGCTGTGGAGAAGTTTAACGCAGCGTTAAGTTATACAAAGATTTCCCAAGATTTGAACATCTCACGGAGCACTGTTCAATCCATCATTCAGAAATGGAAAGAGTATAGCACCACTGCGAACTTACCAAGACACGGCCGTCCACCTAAACTAACAGACTGAACAAGGAGAGCACTGGTCAGAAATGCAACCAAGTGCCCCAAGATAACTCTGGAGGAGCTGCGACATACTGTCGCTGAGCTGGGGGGTACACGGGACAACTATAAGTCGTACTCTACACAAATCTGGCCTTCATGGACAAGTTGCAAGAAGAAATCCATTATTGAAAGGAGGCCATAAGAAATCCTGTTTGAAGTTTGCTAGAAGTCATATGGAGGACACAGCTACCATGTGGAAGAAGGTGCTTTGGTCAGATGAGACAAAAATTTAACTTTTTGGCCCAAATGCAAAACGTTATGGAGCAAACCTAACACTGCTCATCGTCCATTTTGGAGGAAAACCTGCTGGAGTCAGCAAGAGAATTGAGGCTGGGGCGGAGATTCACCTTCCAGCAGGACAATGACCCTAAACACAAAGCTAAATCTACAATGGAATAGTTTAAAAACAAACATATTAATGTGTTAGAATGGCCCAGTCAAAGTCCTGACCTAAATCCTGTTGAAAATCTGTGGAAAGACCTGAAAACTGCTGTTCACAAACGTTCTCCTTCTAATTTGACAGAGCTTGAGTTGTTTTGTAAAGAGGAATGGGCTAAAATGTCAGTCTCTAGATGTGCAAACCTTGTAGAGTCAAACCCCAGAAGACTTGCTGCTGTTATTGCAGAACAAGGGGGTTCCACAAAGTATTAAGTCATGCTGTATGAATACTTATGCACGCCCCACTTTTCACTTTTCTAGTTTTTGTAAAATAACAGAATCGTTTATCATTTTACTTTCACTTCACAGTTGTCTTGTGTGTGAACTTTCAGTAAAAAATTTAAAATAAAATCTTTATGTTTAGGGTTGTAAACATGACAAAATGTTCAAAAGTTCAAGGTGTATTAGTACTTTCGAGAGGCACTGTACATGTTTAAATTCTCCCAGGTGTTAGACATTCAGTTGTTTGCCCTAAGCAAATGGGGTTACTGCATATAATGTAACAATGTGGGTGTAATATATATATAAGCTTCTAATGTACGGGGAGCAGGAAAGACTCTTTCTATGTTCTCCTCCCACTCAGAAAGAGCAAATACCACATATTATAGACAGCAATTCTTTACTTCCAAATTGTGCTATTTAGCGCTGCAAACTAGACCTAACATATTTTCTGCTGAAGAAGTTTATCTGCCTATTCCTTCTGTAAATTTTACAGAAGGAATTATTTGAAGCTTTCTGTTAAATTAACTCAACTTTGATTTAGGAAGTTACAAACAGTTGACATGGCAATTATATACAGTCCTTCTTGTTTATAGCATCCCAACTATTAAAATATTTAAGTTTACTCTGATGTATTGTCTGATGTTTGTGATGTGTTTTCTCTTTCTTTTGTACTTTTTGTTCCTCATCACGCACTGCAATAATGTCAAGTTGCATGACAAGCACTAAAGAGCCTCGTTCAACGGCCGAATTTAGCCGTCCCTCTGAAGTCTGACTAACACAGAGATCTAAGCCTCTGCCAATGTCTATCTTTGTGAAACCGGCCCCACGTCTTCTGCACAAAGTGGCCCCTGTAGGAATTCTGCTTTGCTATCTCAAATCGATCTCTGTGGGCATTTCTCCCTCTAGACTTAAAATATTTATCTGAAATGTTTCAATCTGCTGACGGTAAGCACCACCCCCCACCACCACCCTGCGCTTGTGCAAAGTCTAAGCAGAACAAAGCACCCATTACTCTCTGACCTCATTTCACCAATAGCTTTGTAACTTACCAGAGAGGAGTGAGCGTGGTTTAGAGCCGAGATGGAATTAAAGGTTATATTTTAGCCTTTGCTTCTTCTTTTTACTCTTGTCTAGAACGGCAGCACATTTATATTCTTTGCTTCAAGGGCAAGTCCTGTATATGACAGAGCACATTCTCACACCTGTACGGCATTTAGTTCTTTCCAAGTCCGAGAATTTTTGGTGCTGGATGGAGTTTACTTTTCTGAACTTCTAAGGATTACAACTTTGATTAGCTCTTGTCTGGGACTGCAGGTCACATTGCAAAGCTTCCTTATTTGAGTGACTCTTTGCTCTTAAATCTCCGGTGAGACACCTGAATGTGGAGTGAAAGTTCACCAGGCTGACATTTTGACAAAGAGTAGGAGCGAGCGGCATGTCCTCCACCCGTCTGTCCAAATGCGCCAAACCTTCCTGCACAACATCGACAAATAGATTAGCACTGTAAGAGACATATATAAGCGTATGACTAAGTACCCTGTAATGGACCAAACAAAGGCAGGGACAAACGTGTTAAAAATTGGGAAAAATACATAATTTAATCTTCAAATTAATTAACAAATGCTCACAAAAATAAGGCAAACTATAACTGACAAAAATCTGGGCCCAACTTAAAAGAGCAGTAACAGAACTCAAACCAAACTGAACTGCAACAAAGAAACAAGCCTGCTTAAATAGGGGTGGAGTAAACCATAACGTAATCAGAGGGAGGTATAACAAACACAAAATACTAAACTTGGCAAAACTCATCATAACAAGCAAAATCATCATAAGCAAAATCATAAGCAAAGCTAACAAAAATACAACTTAGCTCAAATTGATTGAAGTGCCTAAGTTCAACAAAAAGAACAAAATAAACTTTTAGTGTTCCCCCTCAGTTCACTGTGACTTGGTCCAGTCCAAGGTTTTAAGATGGCATCCAACCCTTCCAGCCAGTCTTTGCAGCACACAAAATTGTGGTAGAGGCATCCACCACATACCCCTAGTATTGAAGACATTATTAGATGTAGTTATACTTGGCAGCGGAGGGCACGCCGCTTGGTATCTGGACACTAAACAAAGCAAACAAATGGTTATTCTATAGGACGTATATTTGAGTTTGTCCACTATCCACTATGAACAACGGCTTTAACAGACTGTGTGGCAGTTGTGTGTTGATGCTCGTGCCTTGTTTTTGTGGCAAAAAAGCAATAAAATCGTGGCAAAAAATCAATAAAAAAAGTGACAAAAATCCATCGAAAACATGATAGACACATAAACACATACAAAAAAACGATTAAAAGGTGATAACAAAAACAAAGAAGCTTAGATACGTTCTGTAGGGCTTTCAAATAAGGTTAATACACGTTGTTTTGTTTTTAAACGGCTGTGTGTCTGGAAAAACACAGGATAATTGCTTGGTTTTAACATTAAAGGGACTAGAGGCAAGTTGGTCATTTTTATACTCACTACTGCCACCTCAGGTATAACGTGTAATTGTAGTCTCTATGTTAAGCATGGGCCTGACGGCAATTCGGACCCGAATTAACAACTTTTTGAGTGACAGTGCAGGCTTTTAGTGGCAGTTGTGGTGAGTAGGTCTGGGTCTCATTCTACACATTAGGACTTTGCTGGAACATGTAGGGGGAGGAAAATACATACATGTTTTAACTCCCTTTAATGTGAAGGTGGAACACTGTGTTTCAGTGGGACATTAAGCAGTGTTGTTACCTGCCAAAGCATTGGGAGAAACAACAAACTTTTAGTACTCCAGGATAAAGTTTCGCCCGCGCCTCTTCTGGGCATATTCAGCCGATATGAGCGAGCTAAAGCCGGGACAGTCTTTCCACTATCATGGGTGTAACAAGCGTGTGCCGCTCTAGACACACGAATGTGGGTCGCACAGCCCGGCTTTGAACTTTTTCCCTCACACGGACTCATTCACACGGAATCAACTACGATTTAACACTCCGGGACCAAAAGCACGTTTGCTTCAGACCTTGGATACACGAGGAGGATGAGCCGAGCAGAACAGAGAAGTACAGAGGAGGGCGGGAGGAGAGCGGAGAGGACAGACTTCTTGAGGTGCAGATAAAATGCATAAACACTGAGCTTTGTCTAAAAATGTACTTAAAACCTAGAAAATGGAAATGAGCCATTATATTCTATTTTTAACTAAGCTGGCGTTTTAAATGTGAGCCTACGTATTACATGATGGATTTGCGGAAAATCGGCTGTGGACATAATGTGATAGATAGATAGATAGATAGATAGATAGATAGATAGATAGATAGATAGATAGATTAGTGTCCTTATAAAGACTCTCAACACAATACAGACATCCATAAAAGTAAGTTAAAAAGCTACTATCAATAGTCATAAAAAACGCACATTAACAAGGTCCATTGTACAGTCTTGTGGCGGCCGGGACAAACGACCTCTTGAACCTCTCAGTTTTACAGCGCATGGGGAGGAATCGATCATCTCTGAGCGGCCACAGTGTCGTGCAGGCGGTGTCTACTGTTATTGAGGATGGCCTGCATCATGCTCCTCAGTCTTTTCTCTTTTCACCAACAGAGTTCACCCCATAAACCCAACACAGTTCCAGAAGTAACCAGAAGGCTTTCAAAACAGCAGCCGTTTCCATCAATGCTACGTTACATTTTTCTTTTATCTGGATTTCAAATTAGGCCAACAATGGGGCTTTTTGAAATAGCATGACGTTGGCGGTTGTGCTTAAATAGTGGCATGTAAAACTATTCCCGTGGCATGTTTTAGGCGTGCCCGCGTGTGAACATACACTGCGTTCATCTCACAGCACAAACTCTATCTCACACCGCAATCATTTTATCTCAACGCACCCCTGAAAGAGACATTGGAAATTCATGCAAATTCACCAGACACTTTTATCTGTTCCCTGTTGAACAATGGGCTCGGTCTGAGATTAGATCTGACACGGTTTGAAATAGTCTTTTATTTACACTGGGCCAGACGAGATAGTATTTACCCTCCAACCGCTGATTCCAGATGATCAGATTTATTGGGTATCTAAGAGGAGTTTTATATTGCTTTCTTCATAAGTCATTTCCCCAATTGTGCCCATCCACCCAAATATAAATGTAAACGTTTATGGATTTTATATTATATGGGTGTAAGTAAAGCTTTACTGTTGCTGTAAGCCTAAAGCGCTGTCATCCAGAACCTATAGATCACAAAAACTGGCCTGAGGATGCTCTCTGGATGGAGAATGAAATGTTAATGGTTTCTTTGAATCCTTACAAGATTGAATTAACCACCAGAGGACTGACAAATCTCACGTTTTTACACAAGCATGTTGATTTCATGACATTTATATAGTATATGTGTTTGTTCCATCATTGATGTATTAAAAGAATGGGTTTAGTGGCCATTACATGCAAAACCGACCCCACAATAAGCAGCAGGTTTGTTAACTGTGCGTACACCAATGGCCGCTGGTTGACCACGATCCTGAGTGCCGGCATTGTCCGCCATTGCTGTAATACCTCCATCTAAGGGAAGCAGCTAAAGCTAGTTTTTCGACATACAGCATTGCACTTTATACACGTTTTAAGCAATTGTAAAGCTTGGTTTCTAATTTGTTGGGACTTTCTACTGCTAGATATTCCTCCTGTGATAGTTACAATTAAAGAAACCAGGCGGTTTTTCTTTCAAGCTGATTTTTTTGTTTTTTGTTGAAATCTGGTACACTAATAAGGGCCTGACTTTGATTTATAATGATTAGGTTCATGCGTAGGGCATAATCTACATATGTGATCAATGAGTCATATACCAAATCGTTTCCCATTATGTGTTTGGGCTTATTATTTTCAGATATAAAGTTTGTTATACCTAATGCACCGTGATTCGCAAACCCACAAGTTCAAAACACTGGCCTAGATTAAATTCCAACACGTGCTTTTCTAAAAAGAAAAAAAAATCATTAGTTCGGAATTGGCTTCTATGTGGGCTTCTGAAGAGCAGTGAGAAATTGTTTGACTAAAAGACTTGGATCGCTTTAGTGCAGAGGAGATATGAAGCCTGACTGATGGATCAATAAAGATTGTCGAAACAAAAATGATCTACAACAGTCATTTTGATCTCGATAATCTTTTGAATCTTCACTTCATTGCGTTAGATGTTCCTATATTTCAAAGTAAAAGCCTCTCGGCGTCGGAGCATGTCGTTCCAATGTTTGCGTTTTCATTATACTTGGAATCTATAACCGTTTGAAGCTGGGGAATATAGATTAGAGGTTAAGGTTTAGGTGCGCTTCATTTTCCATGTTGGGAAATATGTCGTCTGAATTTTGCCAGTTCGTCTTTGCCACTGGGGCAATTTGTCAGAAGTGTGCAGCACTCGGGGGTTAGACCGTGAGATGGCTCAATCATGACCCAATCAGATTTTTGAACGGCTCTAACATGAACAGTTTGAATGGATCTCTTTTGAGAACAAATCGCTTTAACATTTACAGCTAGTGGGGTTGTAATTATTGTGCAAGTTGAAGAGAAAGAGTCAAAGGAATCAAACCTGGCATCTGCTTGTATCAGTGCAATATGTAAGGCGCCTAACAAAAGGTCAGTCTTACCTAATCCGTTTGACCTCACCTGTTTTTACCCGGCATCCTTTGAGGTGGGTAACGCTGAGGATTTGCCGGCTCCCTCTGACCCCACAATGGAAAACTGTCACAAAGTAAGTTCTCGCCAGCATGCGTGGCCTCCAAAAAGAGTGCGTGATCAATCGCGCTGACTCCGGTGTTTCTGGCGGTGCGATCCTCGGTCAGGGGTGTCAGCGTGTGATTATCCCTCCATCTATCATAGTGATGGGGGTGAGTATTGGCTCCCTCTGACACACTTGTGAGGAATAGGACTCGACTTCACAGACTTCACTGGATCAGCAGTCCGGCACGCTCAGCGGAGACGACAGCGACTCAGCAAGCCCTTTTCCGGATCCTCTCAACAACCTCTTAATTTATTGTGCCGGATCCACTTTGGGACAAATTTGTTGCTGCCGTTACATTGCCCTGCCATGAACTCAATAAAACACACTTGATTAAGAATGCAGCACGGTGCATGCACAATCTGGAGCAAAAATTAAGTCATGAAAACAGGTAAGCCTTTCTGGTGCAAGGACATTTGAGAAACATACAGTATGAGTCTGTATGTTCAGCTTCATTTATTCACATCTTTGAACATCCAGGGGGAGGACATTAAGTCGGTGGACAAGTACCTGGGAGTTCCCCTCAACAACAAACTGGACAGGTCCCACAACACCAAGAAGGTGTTGTGTACAAGAAGGGCCAAAAAGTTGCCTCCACCTTCTGAGGAGACTAATGTCCTTCAAAGTGTGCAGGTCTCCGCTCAGGACTTTCTACGAATCTGTGTAAGCCTCTGCTTTCCACTATGCTGCAGGTCCTATCATCCCACCTCTGTCAGACAGACAACTCTACAGTAAAATAATTCATGTGCAATAACATCTGTATCAATTCCACTTTATCAGTCACTAGCACTTGCACTGACTGTAAACTTTGCACTGCCAATGTTGATATTAGATATTCCATTTATATTCTGTTCTAATTTGATTATCTATATGTATTGTACTTTAAAAGTTTGATATTCATTGTACATAAGGACCCTTTAATTACTATTACTTGTTTGCATATTGTCCCGTTCTTCTTTGATTGCACCGCCCGAGTGTTCTTCAGAACGGTTTGTGAATTTCTCCATTGTGATCAATAAAGCCCTATGTTATCTTATCTTAATGTGATGAAGCAGAACGATAAGATATGGCGGAGGTTCTCCGCCTCAGGTCGGGACACCCATGGAGGTCATGAGATTAGGAGATAACCAGATCACATAGAAGAAAAACAAAACATGTTATCTTGAACAGCAAATCACATTTGCTTCAAACAATAAAAACTGCACTGTGATGCATTGCTGATAATCGAAGAAAATACCACAATATTTGTAGTTTGACAGAAAAACGTGCCGTGTAGGAGTCACTAATGCTAGCTGTTGATATGTAATGGGCATCACAAGTAGTAAAAGTTTGAGGTCCACTCAGATACTGTACAGCGTGAGATCACACAGCTTCAATGGAAAATAGCAGTTGAGTGGTGTCACAGATTCATCATACTGTATTACTGTGTCATGAAATCCAGCCAAAGCAGCTGACCAGCCAGTGCTTGTGCTAGTCCCAAGTCAAGATAGGTAAAGCATTACAATTGTGAAACTCTCTTTCATTTAATTTTTTCAAACAGGCTGTAATAATATCGCATCAGTACGCTAAATATTGCTATGGCAGACAAGAATATTTACCAGCAGTAGCTTCCTCCTGGGGGTCATTCTGAAGAAAATACTCATAAATAGCTGTTAATGCACTCCTTAGTAACTACTCCAAGTTTGTTTAGGTTTTCCCTATCGACATTGTTGTCCATTTTCCTTTAATTTGCTGTAATTCGTATAGAATCGATTAAAGGCCACGTCCAACAAGAGAACATTTCACCGATATGGATTGCTGTAAGACAAGCCTAATTGATGTTCAGTGTTGCAGCTGGCCTTTCACAGAAACACACAAACTCCACACAATATACCTGGCACCGGAGTTATTGGACATACTGACTCAAAACATGACTGGCAATCAGCGGCACTTACTCGCCTGTCATTCACAAACGCCTATCAGTACGGACAGGTTTGTGCTTGTCAAAAGAGCCATTTGCACGGCAGGATTATTTGAATAATGGCCACGAGAAAAGGGCTGAATACTCTACCCTTACCTTAATACATTTCATTTTTTTCCCCTGATTAAATTACATGTTTCACTGAATCGTAATTGCTTTTTGTGGACCTGCTTATGTGATCTGATTTGCAATTTTCACTGGGAATGGGATTGTGTTACCTGACTTTAAAAAGGAAGTCAGAAAGGGCAACACGATTGCCACACTTTACTCTGGCATGGTTTAATCGCACAAAAGTTGATTGAAAGATTGAAAGGATATGATTAATATGCCTCTAAAAATGCAGTGGCTATAAAGCCCGCCCAGTTGACCTCTAAAAAATTTTTTAAAAATTCCACTCTCCAAATCCAAATTCTTTATGCCTACATTCTGCAGTAAAAGGGCCATGAGCACTATGAGGTTGTGTTTGAAACATGGAGGTTTTCTCTGTGGAGTTGCCTGAGGGTTCTTCTTGTTGCCCTCATCAGTGTATAACACGCAAAACTGGCTAATCTTGTCGTCAGGTTCTGATCAAAAGCGAACCTGTTTAAAAATGTGGTGAAGTGACCCCAGGCTCTGTCTGCGGACCATGTCCAAGATGAAGATATATTAAAGGATACATACGCAATCTCGATCTAAAATCTTCAAACGTTTATTAGAACATTGCGCCCTCGTCAAAGATTAGACCGGAGTAGTATTTTTGTTTCATTCAAGCAGTTTTTAATAATCCTGGTTGTTTCTTCTTTTACTGCTGAAGCTTTCAGAATGTTGTTGTGTCATAAATAGCTCACAGTTCCAAATCTGTTCATCACAGCGCCATTGACTTGCGTCGCTTTTAAAGGAACTGGCCACCGTTTTTTCATACTGAGATATGTTCTTACCTGAGCTTCGACGAGTTGATGCGTACCTGTCTGGTCTTTGTGCGTGCGCCGCCCAGTCACACAAAAAGACCAAAGATGTTGTTAGCATTTAGCCTCTCCCCCTCTCCTCTATGGGGCCAAACGGGGGTGAAGTTAGAAGCGACCAAGCTCTTCCACATTTTCCCTTATTTAAATATGCTTACATGAGTAGTTACACGATCCAAGTATATCCATCCATCCATCCATCCATTTTCTTCCGCTTTATCCGGGGCCGGGTCGCGGGGGCAGCAGTCTCAGCAGAGATGCCCAGACTTCCCGATCCACGCACACCTCCTCCAGCTGTTCTGATCCAAGTATAGTTACACAAAATTAAACATGTCTTTTCTAAGCGGATAAAAAGGGGAACTATATTGTAAGGCGTAATAACACCGTAGGAGCATTTCAACGTCCGCGCAGTAAAGTGAAAATATAACTGCGTGGACGTCGAAGTGCTCCTAAGGTGTTATGTCGACTGAGCGCACGCATAAAGACCAGACAGGTACGCATCAACTCGTCTAAGCTCAGGTAAGAACATTATCTCAAGATGCGGGACATTTTCAAAGGCGGAAAATAAAACCCTCATGTCTGTTTCGACCTGTCACTGAGCTCATGTGGAGTGGTCTCTCCTTTAGCAGCGGCCCGACACTCGGCTCTGAATCCATTTGAACTGTTCACCTTCAGACTGAGAAGCCTGTCTGCAATCAACCGCTCCCCGCTTGATATCTGTAAAACACAGGGAGAGGAAGTTTTTAACCACAAAACACGGCTGTCTGTGTGACTCATAATCCTTGTGTTTGTTGCAATCTATTAGTAAAGCGCGACAGAGAACATATAGTTTGTAGTTACACCTTGGGCTACAAGCTGCCTTTTGTGATTTTCAACAACAAGAATCCAACAGTGAAGTGGGCTTTCGTCTCATTTGTACTTGGATAATTATGAAAGCTGAAAGTCCTCTGGTGTAAAAAATCAGCAGGAGTTTCCAACATTTTTTCCTCCATGAACTACTTTTGCAAAATAAAAAACAGCTGAGAGTTTACTATGATTTTAAAGAAATTTCATAAACAATGGAACTCTGGCGGGACACGCACAGGATGGGTTGGATAACTTTATCATTAATAAATGTACTTACTGAACTACTTGGGAGGGGTGGAGAGCTACTTGAAAATTAGTCTGTCCAGCCGGACACTCCTGCTTTTTGTTTCAGTTCAAACGCAGGACCGTCTGGAACTCTTCTAACAGCCAATAATCATATCTCCCTTTTTTTATGTTTTAATAAATCCAATCTCTAGAAACCTCCCTCTCCTGGTACAACTTAATTTTTCACCTTTTTCTGCAACCTGTATTTGTGGTTTCTGTGTTCCACATTGTTTTTCTGGATACTTTTGTGCATCTTTGCCGAGTTTTTGTGGAGGTTTGGTGGATTTGTTTACTTTGACAGTCCAAAATGGTCCTGAAGAAAGCAGCTTTTTAAAGGTAAACAAAATGCTAGCTTTTCGGCTAAACCCATTTGAGACCTACAAATGTCTTCTTCTGAGACACTGAAGAGGTACCAGGAGCCCCCACAGCTGCAGCACATTCGAGGCGTCCCAAGAGGTGCTATAGGAAACAGCTGACCAGTGCAGGACACCACGCTCTGAAACAGGGACAAACCCAGGAGGCGGTGCACCGTTTCAGAGGAGACAGAGGGCAGCCAGCCAGGTTTCTTCCGAGTGCTACAATTCCCCCGACCTCCAAGGTCATGCGGGTCAGGTTGACACACAGTGGCAGCGCGGCTCAGCCGCAGCAGCTCAGGACTAACACCTGAACACTATTTTGTTGTACGCTTGTACAATGACAATAAAGCACTTACTTACTTATCTCAGAACACGTTGTCATGACAGGAAAACAGAATTAACCACTGGTAAAACATTTTCTTAAATGTACGTAAGTGTTGTGGGATTTTCCGTCTTCACTATCCACTGTGTTTTTGAATGCTCTCTGTTATTACCATCTGAAGAAGTAGATGCTTCACGTTTTCTAAGAGATCCTCTTTTTCTTCTTGTTTTCTTCTCTAATGAGGTTTACAACTTTTACAAAATTCAGCAGCTCGTGTCCTGACGATGACCAGGAGGCGGGACCACATTGCACCGGTTTTAGAGTCGCTGCATTAGCTCCCCGTGTGTTTCAGGATAAATTTTAAAGTTATCTTAATGGTTTTTAATGTCTTAATAGTCTTGGTCCTTATTTTTCAGAACTGCTTTTACCTTACCTTATTTACCCCTTCGCTCCTCCGGTAGGGGTCTCCTAGTTATTCCTAAAGTCAACAGAAAGACTCACGGCGAGGCGTCTTTCCAATATTATGGCCCTCGCCTCTGGAACGACCTGCCGGAGGAGCTCAGGACCGCAGAGAACGTTCATGTTTTTAAGACCCACCTTTTTAGCTTAGCTTAGCTTAGCGGTGCTGTCCTGTGGGTGTCTGCATGGAGGTGTGGTGTTTCTACCGCGCCTTCTCCGGGCACCCTGTGTTGGTGCCTTGTGGCTGCAGCCGAGGTGCCGCTCCCGATGCAGCCAGCTCCTTGGATAGTGTTTCCTTACCTGGTTTATCTGTACCCAGCCTTACCTCAGCCTTAGGTCCATTGCGTCCATTGTTTTACCTTGAGTGTGTGCTTGTGTAGTGTGTCTCTGGGAAGGTGGGTGGGGAGAGTGTGAATAGGACAATGTGTTTGTATTTGTGGGAGGAGCTATAAAAAATAAAGATTGATTGATTGATTGAATGAAAGTACTTTCTGTCCCGTTTCGTGCAAGGACATTGAAACAGCCATTGCGCAATCGCGTTGTTGTTTTCACTTACAATTAAAACTGAACCGAGTTACTAATGACTCCTTTGGTCTCCGCTTTCCTGGCCTGTGCCATCGAAAATCCTCTCATTCCGTGGCTCACAACTTATGCCGCATGTCTCATAACTGGCTTTTTTCTCGTTTTCTTGTCAATCACGCCCATCGTGGACTCGAATAAATCACGCCCGGGCCCAGGCTACACATGTTCGTAAAGAATAGGAAAAGACTGTGGTCTGACTGGCCCGGCTACTTGCAAAATTCGTGACCCTTGAACTTTTGCTTCCACTGTAACAAGTTGCTCTGCATTTCCATCAACTGTACTTTTACAAACAAGGCCAACGGGTGAAGGTCTAAATAGTCTACCGTCCGAGTCATTAAGTGCCTCTCGATTGCCACTTTAAAATGCATAATCAAGCGTAATTAATCGAACAAAGTGATTAATCACGTCCGGCCCCCTCTCTGTTTGCGCGCGGCCTGTCACGATCAATTATTTGCGGGATAAATCGTGACTCGGGGGACGGCGGTGGCAGCAGTGGAAGCAGCGGGCCTGATGAAGACTGATGACAAGCCCAAACATGGGACATGACAGTGCGAACATGCTGGAGATTGGATCCGTAACCCTCTGAGCGCATCATAAATTATCTCTTTCAAGAATAAAATGATTGATTTGCATGGGATTCGCATCTGGAATTCGCCGTCCTTCACCGGAACACGAGCAGGTGGGCGAGCGGCGGGCGGGACGGCCGTGGCAGAATGAGCCCGAGAAGATAACTGTTCTTTGTAAAAGCGATTTCATACCACTTTTATGTCCTGGGCAAAAAAAAAAAAGTGACACTTTGGACTGAGGAGAAAATAAGTTATTATTTAGGCTAACCAGTGAAACCGTGGCAGTAATCGTCACGGTGACTAAAAAAAGTTTCCGGGAAGAACTTTTACACCTTGTCATTTCTGATAAAGGTGTGCAGGTGCTGAAGCGATTGTAGAAGAAAACATTCCATCCCCATGACAGAAGCTTTTGTGGAAACTGTCTGTTTACCCGAAACCTGAAAATGTTCCAGCCTTCTGTCACTGTTAGCGCGGCATTGGGCTTGATAAAACAGAAAGGAAAGCAATGACTGTATTTATAGTTGCATTGGATTGTATTTCGTACATGAACCTGCAAGTAATGCCAGGTCCTTTTTGTTTAGCTTTTGTATTCTCTGTAAGATAAAGATGGAGGTAATCATACGTGACAATTATTGCAAAACAACACAATTTAACTGAGCACGCATCATACGTTTTAAAAATACAATTGCAAACAAACGTTCATACATGTAAGACGCCTTTGTGCGGCTGGAGGAATTACTCTTATGATTTACTGCGGTAACTGTCAGAGCCCTACTGTAAACATACAGGCATTCTTTTGAGAAAACTTTGATTTTAGTCTCAGCACAATAGCTAAAACTGGTCATATCAGTCATATACTGGAAATATAACATAACATAACTGGAAATAATTCGTCTTAATTTTTTTGAGCACCGTCCACTGGCAGCAGAGGTCATAACTTGCAAAAAACAGCACAAGAGCCTCCATTTCCCCCCCAACTGCATGCTAACAAATTGGTGGCAATCAGTGATCAATTCACTTTGAGCGCAGAGCGGGCCTGGTGATGGTTTATGGACTTTAAAAATGTAACAGAAACGTTCAGATTCTGCCTATAGCACAACATAATTCGGGAAATACAGATTGTAGAAGAGGAGAGGATTGGAGGGAACAGGATTACTCAAAACTGCGCGAATGAAGCAAAAATAAAATAACGTTAATGGCAGATTTTGCACATGTTACCTTTAAAATGCATCGTATAATTAGATAACGGAGTGATACAAATCTGAAAATCCCACTTTCTTTCATCATTTGTTTATCCTTGTCATGGCTCATTTCTGCAATTACAAACAGTGGCGACACAAGTGATAGGAACATGGGACAGATAAAGACTTTTTTTTTTTTTAAATGTGCAATAGCAACAAGTATGCTAAGAACTAAATATATAAAGTATTGAGGTTCAAGTTGGAGACAATGGGCCAAACTAGTGTTTTTTTTCTCTTTTTCTTCCTTCTTTCACATAACGCTCGGAGAGGTCTAGACACAAGCACTACCCAGTCAGAACTGTCATTTGGTATCAGTACCTCTGTCTCCCTCAAACATCGTGCAAAACAAGCCCTCACACCAGCCGGCGCCATGTGACACGCCAAAAGCTATAGGCGCACGCACTAAAAGCTTCAAACGCAACTACAGAGGTTGGTGGGGGCAGAAGAATCCAGGGGGCTGATGGGTAGTTATGGCAGGTGACAGAGTGTGCGGCGTGCTCAGACAAATGGAGTCTGGCAGCTTCCTTTCAGACAGACCAGCGGCTGTTTTTCCCCTCCTCTCTCTCTCTTCTCTTTTATATTACTGCCTGACTGACTGCTTCTGCCTTTTACCAAACATCCATTGTTTACCTCTGTTCGCTTCAGTCTCACCTCAAATGACAAGCCATCCGTGGAGAGCCACTTCCGTCTCTCTATTCTTCCATCCTTTTATACCCTGCTACTTTTCCTCCATCGCTCCTCAGCCCCGTGTTTTTAGCGTCAAAACAGACCGAAAGCGACGTAGAGGATACAATGCCACGGTTGGTGTGTGAGTGTACTTTTAGAAAATGAACACACGTCTATGGTCCAATGTCTCATTTGGTGTGGGGAAATGGGTTAACCAATGCGACAGACGAATCAGAACGACATTGATCATGGACGTCTGCGTTGGCTCCCAGTGGCACAGGAGTCGTCCATCTTCAGTGAAGCTTCGTGAGTCGTCTTCTGTACTCTGTAGTTGTAATGTCGAACGTTTCGCCTCTCATCCAAAAGGCTTTGTCAGCGCACTGAAGTTCAGTGGAACCCGCAGTCCAGATAAAGACAATTTTTCTATATCTAGAGAACAATTTTGGTTTGAACGAAGAGTGAAAGAAGCAATTTTTGTGAAGAAGGAGAACCCCCTTATGAACAGGAATGGCGGGCTTAGATTTTTGCTGAAACTAAACCATATCAATATGCAAGTGATTAGCAGGGATTCACTGAGATTAGGACCGTTCAGACTGAAACCCGTGTGTCAGGTAGGTCATTATGGTTTAGAACAACAAAGACTCTTAAACTGCAAAGATGTTTACCTACAGGTGACTCCTCCCCGTGGTCTTTATGCAGACTGCGGACTCAACTGAACTTCAACACTTCAACTGCAACTCGATTGGATTTTGACCAAATACTTTTTCCCCCCACTGTAGATGGGATGGGAACCCAAAAGTGCTTCACAAAAGGACAAACAGCAACCAACAACTCCCTCAATTCACCCAATCTACCTGGCATTTCCCTTATGGTCTCCCATTCATTTACTAACCCGGCCCCTCCCTGCTTAGCGTCCAAGATCAGACGATGTTTGGCATTCATTAGGTGGTTTGGCCAGGATGAGGGGTACAGCGCGGGTGAATGAATTGAAATATAATGGAGGAGAGTTTGCACATGGACGGGATCATGGCAAATTGGACGGAGGTGTCCGGGCTTTAACCTCTTACCTCCTGAACCGAGCACATTTTCTCCAGTTTGACTTGAACCAAATCTAAAAGCTTCTTGAAAAAAAAAGACAAAACGTAAAATGTGGATGAAAATGCAGCAAACAAAAGCCTCAAAAGGGCGACAAAACAGGCAACAAAAAGTGATGAAAAGAATGACAAAAATTTAACATACGAGTGACAAGAATGCAGCAAAACAGACGACAGAAAAGCAACAAAACAGGCACCAAAAAACGCAAGAAGTCCAGAAGCTTTTTGGGTGAAGCTGAACTGGAGGAAATGCGCTCGAATAAGGCGAGGGTTAAGAGGTTAAAACACAGAAGAGCTTCATGGATAACTGGCATTTGATACCGGAGCAGGCAGACATACTGAGTGCAGAAAAGAGAGCCAGACTAAACATGAAAAATATAAAAAAACACCACTTCAAGTTGGTTGTTTTTGATCAATATATATTATTATAACATGGTTCAATAAAATGGTTACATTTTGCATAACTACTGTTAATTAATAATAATAATACGATTTGTGAACAATTATTCATTTATTTCTATATTACAAAGCACCCAAACTTTTTCCTGAGTTTGGCCCTTCCTCATAAATGTCCGTCAGGTTGATAATTAAGTCTGGCCAAAACTCAGAGTCAAGGCAATATCCATCCTCCTGCGATTAAGATCAAAACCGCTGGAATATCAGGGGACGGTGATGAATAGTGATAAATGGCATTTGGGAGTGATTAAAAAGATTGTGCCCTCATAATGTGACCTGATGAATATAATCACAAAATTAAAATAACTTCTTTATTGGTGTTTTGAGCTTTGAGCGCTAGGACCTGAAAGTCTCATTACCGCTAATCAGAAGTTTGCACAGAAACTGACTAATTGGTGTGGTGATGAAATAGTATCAGTGCATATCACATAATTGTTATTATGTTACTGACCCTGACAGCAATATCCAATTCCATGAATAACGTTGTTAAAAATACATTAGGAACATATTTAACACACATAATAGTCACAATGTTGGCCTTGAGTCTTTGTGGATTGTGTTTGAATTGTTACCAATGTTTGACATTGGTAACAATGTGTAAGAAATATATTAATGATCATCATTTGTTACTTGCTCTGTACTAGACATTGTACAATAAATGAAACAGCTGTCTTGTATGCTTTGATTGTCAAATTAAAATATTATTGTTTTTATTTTGGGGGTGGGCGCTTATAAGCCTTTTGCTTCTGCCCACTCCTTTTGAGCAAACTAACTGCTCAAATAAACAAATACACAAACAAACACATTGAAGTAGATCAGCGGCAATAAAGAATAGCTTCTGAATAGAAATAATCACAAAAGACATTATAAGGTTGACCTTTTTTTTTTAATTGATCAACTTTACCAAAAACCTTTTTGGGGGTCTTTGGAGTTAAGGATGTTTTGTTTCTTTCATCCGCAACTAACAATCTTTTAGCAGCATGTAACCCCTGACTCACGTTAAGTAGGTAAAGCGAAATTAAAAGTATAGACCAGTTGCTAGGTTCAGTAGGATTACAATAGGAACTAAGGTGAATGTGCAATGAACTGGCTGGAGGCAAGGAGTAAATAAGGAAAAGTATTATTTAGTAACACAATAAAAATAAAGCAGTTCCAGATAAACAATATTTAACAATAAGTATAGCTGGCATATGCAACAAAAAATATATCCCCAGTCCCATTGAGCTCAGTTGTCTTTTCTTTAGTCGTATGTCAAGTCAATAGTCTTTATAGTTCAGTTCTTTTTCCTTTAAGTGGTGTTTTACGGTGTTACCACACAGCACCGTAGGACAGAAGGTGGTCCTTCGAAGTTCAATCCCATTCTGGGCACAGGCTCGCCATCTCCATCCGGAGGGAATCCAGGAAATCCATCCAGGGTTTTCTTAACCATGTAAAACTTGCCAAGATGAGGTATCGTGAGGAACACAGCAAGGAGCACAACACAGCCTCTCCAGCTCGTGCTCCTTCCACAGACGACCCAAAAGGTTTTTGCTGGGACCGTCTACAGCCGGTCTCTCTCATTCCCAAAGTGCAAAAGGCCGTAAACTAGTGGGAGGCGGGACCAATACCATTTTTATCAAATCAAAATCATTATCACCCAACGTGACCGTGAAAACAGGAAAATAAAGTTTGAGCGAGTGGATCACACTTCCTCTTTTCAAAATAAATGTTTTTTCAAAATAAAAGTGCATAAATATAAATACAACAAATAGGAGAGAAAATTCCCCATTTTCCCTACTGGGTTACAAGCAGGCTGTACACTGATCTATTATCGAGGGGTTGACTTTGCTATTGGATCAGCTTATGAACTGCTCCCTTCAAGCTATAGTTTAAGTCGCGCCTTGAGCTAAAAAAATAATGTTGGTTGTAGACGAATCAGAATCAGAATAGGTTGTATTGCCTTTGTTAGTGAACAGGTTCACAACTAGGAATTTTCTTCACCAATACGACCAATACGACCTTCTTACATGTTGCCCTTTTTTGCTGATATTAGAAATTATACGAAACGTCCTCAAAACGAAAACAAAAACTACCCTGTACAGATGGCGTCTTCCGAACAACAAAAAAACGATGACTATTTTACAGTCGGTATCATGAAATTTGGCGGGAATCTGACGAAAGACCATGGATATATAATAGCTTCGATGGTAAGTCTACCGCTCTACATTCTAAAACTCAACTTGCATGCAACTCGGTGTGTTGAAATCACCCCATATATTATTCAAAAAGTCTTACTTTCTGCCGTCTCACTCTCCATAATATAGTGCCGGGGAGCAGGTTTCGCGGGCGTGCTGAGGCCACAGGCAGCAGTCACAGTCTGGAGAGGCTCTCTAGACATTTGGCTCCGAATCCTGAAGATAATTAAACAGAAGGTGTGAGAAATAAGAAAAGTGCCAGCTCTTGTTCTCATCACTCGCTCTTTTGGCTGCGGCGCACTCACCTGTTGGCCTCCTCTGGTTTGCAGATGTATCGAGGGCAGCCTCTGGAACATGCAGCGTAATACAGTCATAACTGGCACAGATCTTTGCCTATATCAATTTAGGAGTTATTGGGCACATTGTAGATATAAAAATTGCCAGCACATCGCAATGTCATTAGGACAACCAGGTCATCCATCACTTGTCTTCTATTTTATCAGGGCCAGGTTGTGCAATGTGCAGACTTTCCTCCAGAAACCTCTTTGCGTGGCTCCAACGCATCCAAAGTGATCAAAAGATGCCACCCTCAAGTCACCTCTCACTCCTTCCTAAGAAAGCTCAACTCAGAGTGGAAGCCATCGGCGAGACAATACAGAATTTCCGAAGATTGATAAAGTCCAATCTCTCTTGAATTCCTCACCAGAACACGCCGACACAGTGGATATATTATCACTGGAGATTTTGGACTAATACAGCCCACTCTTACTGTTTTAACATCTTGGAATAAATGGTGCTGATAAACCATTGGCGCAAGTGACAGCATGGCATTGGTAAAAAGACTGTACGTTCCAGGTCTTATGAACATCATGGTAAAAGAAACAGTTTAAACTGGCGATACCAACACAATCTTTAGACACAGTAACTTCATTAACCGTTTTCCATATCTCACTTTGGATAATAACCATTCTCCTATTTGGCTGCGAGTTGGCTGACGTCAGAGCCATATTGATTGCCGCAGAATGACCAGTATATTGTTGAAAAGTGGAAGGTGGGGAAAGTAACGACCCCGCTCGCTTTATATAATTAGCCGTATAAAGCATAATGTCCGTGGCAGGCGTGATGTATGCGTGTGGGGGGACGTGGCTTCCAGCACGCTCATACGCTCGCTCTTTAGGAAACGTAAAACTTTAAAGACATCATTAAAGTTCATTAAAATGATCCATGCTCGCGCTTCAAATGTTCAAGCTAAATTACTGCTTAAAAGAAAAACTGTTGCTGCATCTGGAGTGGGAGGAGCCGGAGCTTCAGTGGGTCGATTGTATGGACTGTGGACAGAGGTTGGCAAGAAAGAAAATGACCATAATAATGATTAGAGTGTTTATAGTATTGGGACAATTCTATACACCAAGGCGCCCTAAGTGTACTGATAGTGCACTAATGAATTGAAATAAATACACCACCTCTTTGTGAACCCCCAATGGAGCTCGGGTCAGGATTCATTTTATTATTGTCTCCCGCGGGACAAATGTGTCTTGAAGGAGAGATAGTAGCAAACATAAACAAACGCAATACCGAAATGGACATTACAGAAAACACCCGACCGTGACACACGGGCTTAACGCAGTCTGCACATCCAGTTGTTATTGTTCATTCATTTGATGCAGAGGGATACAAAGGAGTTTTTACAGTAGTTGTTTTTTTGCCAAGGGGGAATCCCAAACAGATCGTACTGGGAGTTGAGCACATGAGGAAGGCCGGCCATGTTTTTACGGGCCTGTATCTGTGTGGACTGCTCAAAGACGTCATTCAAGAAGGTCGGATAGTGGACATCTCCATGATCTTCCCGAGCCAGTTTAACCCCTCTGAGAATGTGTGTGTCTTGATTAAAGGGAGTAGATGCAAGCGGGTCATTTTTATACTCACTACTGCCACCTCAGGTCTCATGTGTATCTGCAGTCTCTATATTAAGCTCGTGCATGACGGCAATTCGAATTAAGAACTTTTCGAGTGACAGTGCAGGATTTCAGTGGTGAACAGGTCTGGGCTCATTCTACACATTAGGACACGGCTGGAGCATGTAGGAGGAGGAAAATACATAATTTTAACATTTTCAATCTCTGTATAATCCCTTTAACAATCAGATTACCAAACCAGTTTACAGTACCACACCTTCGCACAGATTCTACACTACTTTTGTACAAAAAAAGGTTATTATAATCTAAGTGACCCCGAGCACTCTTAATCTCCTGGATACTGGCTCACCATTACAAGTAGCACTTTAAATGCTCTAAATGTGCTGGAATAAATAATAACGGTACAGTAACTCGACTAAAAATTGGCCTTATTTTTTACATTCTCAGCATTCTGAAACATCATCTCTGCAGCCACACACTGATACAATACCCTGTGAACATAATGCCTCTGAATCGATGAGTATAAGCCTTTGGACAAACACACATTCTTTGAGTTGTCAGCATATCGATACTCTAAATCCCGCCGCCATTGACACTATTGATCACACAATGTTTGATTTTCTGCCCCATTGCAAAGTCACTGCGATGACCCTCACTGATAATCTCTGCCATGAGGTTCGTTGGTTCTTTATGGTCATTCATGTTGAAATGTTCACATAGCATGTTCAAGGCCATTTTGTCCAGTTTAATATAAAGGACAGAGAAGAATTATATGGCGGAAATTGCTTTTTGACCGTCAAAATGTTGGCGTTTCTTCGTCTGTGGGTCAATTCACGTGAAACGAAAAAAGGACACAAAGGTTAATCTCTTCTCACGCCTAACAAGGTGGAATCATTTGTCTACGGTCCTGGTGCGCGCCACATCTTGGACATAATATGGTGAAAATATCAGCGTTTGTATCGCCATGACGGTGAGGAACTTCGCCATGACTGTGTGCGAATTTCTTCAGTTAGTTTTGAGGTGTTCGCTGTTAAATCACCGTCACCGTCTGCTCCTCGCACCCCCCCAGCAGCAAACGCAGATGCTCTTTGTCTGTTCATATGCAAAATACTGAAGTACTACAGATATGTGTGAACAACTTAGTGCAACAGTTCAGCTGCATGCATTATTTCTAATCGTCATATATGCCCCTGCCCTCGTGACACCATGATGTCAAATTGTAAAATGACACAAATCAGTGCCTTGGCAGGGAGTAGGGAGGGAAAGTCACATTGAAAAAAGATTGGTGACTGTTAGATTACTAGCAAAGATATAGAAGAAAGATGGATTATACCCACAAAAGGGACTTTTTATTCCCTGCCAGTGACTTCTGGAGGTCGCTCCCCAAAATCCTTTCCACAATCAATAAATGGACAAAAAGGTAAAACTCAAACAACCCTCTGACTGATGGGAGATAGAACAAGTACTTTGGTCTGTGATTGCTATCACAGAACTGGCTGCTTCAAAGTGGGATTTGGGAGTATTTTCTGAAAATGTTAATTGGGTCTTGCATACAATTGTAACATTTAAGTCCCTGACAATCCAGCCAATTATTCACAAATCATGTCAGTCATGCAGATCAAAAAATTCTATTTCCAGTGAAAATAATTGCCATTGAGACAAAGGAAATCACACATGCAAATGTGCCATTGCCGTTTATAATTTTCACACCACGGATGAAATGGTAAAACACCTAAAATAATTGAATGCCTATTTGAAATATTGAACTAAAACAAAAAACGATCATTCATTAAAGCTTTTCTCGTTTTCTTTCAGTGTACTCCCATCAACTTACAGTATATCTTACTATTCCTGAATATAAGGTGAGAGGGAACATTTTGGGCAAAACATTCAAGATTGATGGATGATCATTATTAATAGTATGATTTCTAAGAAGGGTACACAGCAGGAAAAAAAAAGTTAATGTAAACTTTCACCTGGAAACACAGGAATTGTCTAATCCACATAAAGAGCATTATTTCACTGAATAAGCACTTCTATATAGTTTAAATGGGAAACTATACAGGATATTTTCTCAAAATGTGTTCGTCTGTGTCTGCGTAGCCTTTTTCCGGTTACTACTACGACTAAAAACAGGTTGTCCCACACTGAAGGTGTACAATTGTATATTGATAAATCAGCAACAAATGTTGCACCAAAAGTCCATCCTCTCCCCCATCGATGTCTGAATCCCAGATTGATATCACATTAGCATACGCTTAAAAACCTTATTTCCATATGAAAACATTAAATGAAAGACACATTTTTTTCCCCATACATGTATACCAGTAAAGGTTCCAAATTAATTAAATTCAAAATGTTGCCTTATTTATATTCTATATATTTATTTTCTGTAGTGAACAATGTTCAGAATCAGAATCAGAATCAGAATTCGTTTTATTGCCAAGGTTTGTGAACAAGGTTTACAAACTAGGAATTTTACTTGGTGCAAACGTGCGACATAAAACATATAACACAGAATTAAGATAAAAAATAAGCTAAGAACGTTAAACTATAAGGCTATAAGGGCATGCATAAAATAAAAAATATTAAATAAATAAGATAAAATAAAGTGACATATGTTAAGACAACAACAATTTGACAATGAACAACAGCGGGGTTGTATATACAGATGTTTTGGCATTTAAAGTGGTATTAAGTGTTTAAAGTGATAAAGTGATTGCAGCGGGTCTAAGTGTGGACACACCGCACAGTGCAAGTGCAGATACATCCATGACTCTGTAGCTGAGCTACAGAGACTTGTATTTGTTCATGAGTCTGATGGCGGAGGGGAAAAAACTGTTCAAGTGGCGGGAGGTATGGGTCTGGATAGACTGTAGCCTCCTGCCTGAGGGGAGAGGGGTGAATAGTCCGGGTCCAGGGTGAGAAGGGTCAGCTGTGATCCGACCCACACGCCTCCGGGTCCTTGAGGTGAACAGGGCCTGGAGAGATGGGAGCTCACAGCCAATCACCTTCTCTGCAGCACGCACAATGCGCTGCAGACGGTGCTTGTCCCGTTCTGTAGCGCCGGGGAACCACACAGTGATGGAGGAGGTGAGGATAGACTCGATAATGGCCGTGTAGAACTGCACCAACATCTTGGTTGGCAGCTTGAGTTTCCTCAGCTGCCGCAGGAAGAACATCCTCTGCTGGGCCTTCTTGATGAGGGAGCTGATGGTTGGCTCCCATCTGAGGTCCTGGGTGATGGTGGTGCCCAGGAAACGGAAGGAGTCCACGATGGAAATGGGGGTGGAAGAGTCTGTCAGGGCAAGGGGGGACGGTGGGGCTGTGTCTTTCCTAAAGTCCACGATCATCTCCACTGTCTTCTTAGCCTGGCCTTTGCCATCCGTAAACTCCGGTCAAATATTTTTCCCTGCATGTACGTCTGGGTTTGATCTCAATGGCTGCGATTCAATCGGTTGAATTTCATCCTACCATTCAGCGAGCGGGGGAGGCGGGTGTTGTAGGTGACGTCATGCATAGCTTGACTCGGCCGGGCGCATTACTTCACAACCAAACGCTAGCGATTGGGTAAAATCAGACCCAATCGTTTCAAACTTTAAACAGAGTTCACTCCTCCCACTTGTAAACGGAGCTCAATTGAGAAAGTCCAGACCCTCTGTACGAAACAAGTACGAGGGTATGGTAAAACCAGGCTACTGTCTTCTGGGCGTTCAGCTCCAGGTTGTTGTGGCTGCACCAGGACGTCAGCCGTTCCACCTCTCTCCTGTAGGCGGACTCATCACCGTCCGAGATGAGCCCGATGAGGGTGGTGTCGTCCGCAAACTTGATCAGTTTAACGGTCTGGTGGCTGGAGGTGCAGCAGTTTGTATACAGGGAGAAGAGCCAGGGGGAAAGTACACAGCCCTGAGGAGTTCCAGTATTTGTAGTCCGAGTGGTGTTCCAGGCATGTCCTATTGGGAGGAGGCCTCGTGGAAGGCCCAGGACACGCTGGTGGGACTATGTCTCCGAGCTGGCCTGGTGTCGCCTCGGGGTCCCCCCAGAACAGCTGGAGGAGGTGTGCGTGGATCGGGAAGTCTGGGCATCTCTGCTGAGACTGCTGCCCCCGCGACCCGGCCCCGGATAAAGCGGAAGAAAATGGATGGATGGATGGATGGTGTCCGAGACGATCTTCCCCAGCCGCACGTGCTGTCTCCGGTCCGTCAGGAAGTCGGTGATCCACCTGCAGAGGGAGTCGGGCACGCTGAGCTGGTAGAGCTTGTCTCGTAGCAGTTCAGGGAGGATGGTGTTGAAGGCAGAGCTGAAGTCCACAAACAGTATCCTGGCGTAGGTTCCTGGGGAGTCCAGATGCTCCAGGGTGAAGTGGAGGGCCAGATTGACTGCGTCGTCCACAGACCTGTTGGCTCTGTAGGCGAACTGCAGCGGGTCCAGGAGGGGGGCGGTGATGTCCTTGAGGTGAGGCAGGACCAAGCGCTCAAAAGTCTTCATGACCACAGACGTCAGTGCCACCGGCCTGTAGTCATTAAGTCCTGTGATCCGTGTTTTTTTAGGGACAGGGACGATGGTGGACGATTTGAAGCAGGACGGCACGCGGCTTGACTCCAGGGAGGTGTTGAAAATGTCTGTGAAGACGGGAGCCAGCTGATCCGCGCAGTGTCTCAGGGTGGAGGGGGAGACACCATCCGGCACAGGGGCCTTCCGCGGGTTCAGCTTCAGGAATTGCCGACGCACTTCCTCTTCTTGGATGGAGAGAGCAGGGGGGGGGGAGGGTTTGTGGAGACCTTTGATGAAGTGCTGGGGTCGTTGATGGTAGAGGTGATGATGGGGGGAGCAGGGGCAGCTGGAGTGTCTAGAGAGGTGTCAAAGGCTGATGGGCGTTCGTGGCGGCAGTAATGTGTATTCAGACTCTGGGCGAGGCACAGGTCGTTCAGTGCCCTGGGGGCTTTGGGCTTGTAGTTAGTAATAGCCCTAAGACCCCGCCACACTGCTCCAGAGTCATTGGAGGAGAACTGATGTTGGAGACGGGCAGAGTATGCAGCTTTAGCTTTCTCCACCTCCCTGCTAAAGCTGTACCTTGCCTCCCTGTAATGGTCTCTGTCGCCATTTTTGTGGGCCGTCTCTTTCTCCTTTCGTAGGTGTCGGAGTTTGGGGGTGAACCAGGGTTTATCATTATTAAAACAAACCCTAGTGCGCGTTGGTATGATGCGCTCCTCATTGAACTGGATGTATGAGGTCACAGTGTCCGTATATTCATCCAGGTTGTTGCCAGCCTTTAACGCTTCCCAGTCTGTAGTCTCCAAACATGAGCGCAGCTCCTCCACAGCCTCAGTGGTAAACGTCTTTATTGTGCTCACTACCGGTTTAGCGAGTTTCAGTCTTTGTCTGTATGAGGGGATTAAGTGGACCATCACGTGATCTGAAAGTCCGAGTGCAGCGCGGGGGACAGCGTGGTATGTTTTGTCATACTGTATTTTCAAGATGCGGTTGTTTTCTTATAGTTTTAAAATCAAATTTTGAAAGTAAAGATACATTTTCTGCTTAAATTGAGTCACTAAGATATCTTATCCCTCTTATTCAGACAAGGATTCGCCCATTGACTTTACCTTTGTGTGAGGAGTACTGGGTTAAACGTGTATCTTATCAGTGTCAGTGACCAATTGTACACTGGAGTAGCTGCACCACAGAGATCAGTCGACAGAGCGTTTTATCGAAGGACACCAGCAGAAGTCCTCCATATTTATTTTCTATTCCCGATTTGGATTACTGTGACTCTCCTTGCTCCTCTCTGTGGTTTGTAAAAAAAAAATGTTTCTTCTCCTTCCTCCCCCTGCTTAACTTTCCCAAAAAGCTGCTGCTATGCTCCAAGCAGAAATGATCTCTGCTGCAGCTACCTGTGAGTTTCAGAATTGATTTTTTAAGATTCTACTTTCATGGCTCAGCTGGCTATGTCCCGTGGCTATATCATAATCCTTGAAGTCCTTTGCAAGCCATTTCAGATCCCCAGGCAGGGTTCCTTTGGTCCTTCCAAGGTCTTGATTGAAAAAGAAGAAATTTAGAGATTTCATATGCTATAGCTTGTGAGGGGTAAAATGCAGCTTGTCTGGCTTTATGCAGTGCTCCAGTGAAGCTAGTGGAAAGCTGCATTGTGCAGTGACATATTCACAAACAGATACATATTTACCACTGTGATTAGCTCGGCAGAAGATTATTTATCTTTGGAGCCATGTGCAAACCGGATTAATTAGATTATCAAACATTCATATTCATCCAACCCATATCCTCACTATTCATCAGACACAGAAAAGTGGGTCTCCACAGCTCTTCATCACAAAGTGCATTATGATGTGATTGTAGTTCTGAATAGCAGTGTATCATCGGAGGAGACTAAAGCAGTGAATTATCTTCTTATCATTTAATCCCATCACACTTATTTCCGGGGGGTGACTGCGGGCCAACGTGATTCCGACGTGTTGTGACACTTCTCATCATCACGTGTGCAAGTCTCATGGCAACACACTCACCCTGTCATTGTATGGATCCTCGGAGCGGAATGAATCCCCTCATGACTCGCCGGTTTCCCCGCAGCGAAACAGGGCAGGAAGCTTTTATCAGCCGCTGTCGCTGGTGACAATTAATGTCAGTGATGTGTCTCAGCTCTCAGATAGGCTGGGGAGAGGGGAGGGGTTAGAGGTGAGTATAGCCTGGATCTATAGACCCACAGAGGGAGGCGAGTGTCTGCTGGCTGAGGAAGTGTGGAAGCCAGCCAAGTTCTCCATTAGGGAGCCCCGCAAGGTCACTACTGTATGCAGCCCCTGTGCCAAGCGACCCGGGCTCCGGCTGTCCTTTAGGGAGCAGAGAGGGCGACAGCAGCCGATAGAGAGACACACAAAGAGAAGAAGCAGAGCGGGCCACAGTCCAGCCCATCTGGGATGCGCTCCACAGCCTGTTGGTGCCAGAGGTCACCGACAAAGCCGACCCCATCTTTGTACAATGTCTGAAGGTTCTGTGGGAGAAAATGGGTTTTTAGCAGGGAATAAGAAATGCCAGCAGACTGTTCTAGATCTTTAATCAGAGCAAAGGTCCAGATGAAAACAAGAATGTCAGAGCACAGAAATACTAATGCCCCCGTCTTCGTGACTTCTTATGGCACTGTGCCAGTGGAAGCATGGCCGTGTGTGTATGTGGGAAGTGACATTATAAAAGGAGGAGACAGTACCTCCTCTGCCCTTGGGATAAAAACAAGTAAAATGCTCGTTTTATTTCTCTGTCTGTCTCGGTGTCGCGTGCGCCGCGGGAATCTTAACTTGAGAGGAATCCTCCCAACGGGCTCTAAACCTTGTCTTTTAATGCACCACTCAGCATAGGAACATATTCTACAAAATCAGCTGTTAGGGCAGCCATGTGGGGGTTTGTTGATTGGGAGTTACTGCCCTCTTCATCTGGCCCGCTCTACACTTTGGCTTTTTAATGCACCACACTATGCAGGGCTTGCAGCATACTTCACATATAACTCAATTAAATAAATATATAATAATAATGATTATGGAAATTACACCCAAATTAAAATTATACTGAGAATGGTAATGACAACTGGAAAGTATCAAGATCTCAGATTATAATATCTATTAATGTACCTTCATAACATAAAAGTAACTGTCGGTTATCAAGGGTAAAAATCTGGAAGAAATATATTAGGGATCACATTTTTTTTTTTTTTTTTGACTGCTTTGTTCTAGACATCGTACATGAAACGGGATTGTTGTTGTAGCTGTGCGTTGCTTCAATTAATTGTATAAACAGTTCATATATTATTATTTTTTTTGGTAAGTTTGTAAGTTGGTCTGTATGAATGTAGCTGCTTGAAATGTTCTTTTTTTATTTATTTTATTGCACTTGGGGGTGGGCAATCATAAGCTTTTGCTTCAGCCCACTCCTTTTGAGCACTATGTGTACTGCTCAAATAAACAAAATAAAAAAAAAAAAAAAAAAAAAAAAAAAAAAATCTTAACTCACTTCCTCTTAGGGCGCTCACTTAGTCGCACCAAACTGAGGTGCGCCTTCCCAGATTAGAGACGTGGGGCGCCCTCTCAATGAGCTCTGTTTGTATTTACCATTTAAAAGTACCACTTATTGTGCTGATGGAGCTCTGAGGACTGCAATACAAGTCTATTTAGAGCAAACTGCATCTAATTTAAAGCTCCTGTGTACGTGCTTTGTGTGAGCCCATGTGTCTGTGTGCGCCGGGGCTCCTGCCGACCAGCATTTATCGGGCGGCATTCCCCTTCAGCAAAACTAGCCTTAGAGCTTTTAAATCGTAATGTGATAGGGTTCACCTGCAAAGCTACTACAATGAATTATTAAGCTCTCCACTATGGATGGCTGCGTCATTATAGCCCCCCTTGCTACAGCGGAAAGATAAGCATGGACGATTATTCCTGGCTTCCACTCTTCATTTCATTTATTTTTTTTGCCTTGCTTTCTAAAATAGGAGAGTGGAGAATTTGGCTGCACGGCTCGGGGGGCGATAAGATTTTCCAATGTGCATTCAGATGTTCTTCCACACACACACACACACACACACACACACACACACACACACACACACACACAAAAAGGTATATATGGCTACATCATCCTGCCCCTCTCCTCCTCATTCCCAGCAGTACACGGGCCGTATGACGATAACTTTTCAAAGTGAACAAAGGCATCAAAAGGATAAAGCAGACCCGGGGATTATTTAAATACTAGGTGCATTAGAAGTCCCGGTGTGCGCTCCATCCCTTAAGTCATCAACAAAACCTGCTCTACTTTTTCTCACTGCAGCCGAGTAGCAGCGCGCCGACAAAGGGAAAGGGAAGATGGGGATAAGCACGACACCCTGGCAACCTGGCTTAAAAGCATTACGCGGCGCATAACACAGTGAAGAAGCACTCTATCTGCGGCTAAGTACAATATTATCACACGAATAACAAAACAGAAAATGACTGCCATCTCATAAGTCATCCGAGCAGGACATGGAATTTGAGTTCTAATTATTTGATTTTCACATCCTGTTGCATCTTAAAGAGGATAATGTGCTCTGGTCCTGTGATGGCAGGATGAAAAGTGCATGTAATTTTAGCTGAGGGTTTCATCTGCTTAAAGTACCTCTCAAATGCATTCACGATAACCACAAATAAACCAATAAATAAATAAATGGACAATCAGGACTTCAGGCTTATTAAACAGATGGTTTATGGGCTTGGCACTGTATGTCTAAATTGGGTTTTTCAACAACAAGGACAGCGCAAGCTTCAAGCGCTATGGTTATCTTCCATGTGGCGCAGCTGTTGCACTATTTGTCGGCGCCACTAGTGAGAGGACGTCGCTTATAAAAAGAGGTCGACTGAGGCGCGGTTTATTATAAGCAGCACTGATGGCAGCCTCACATTCATTTCCTTGTTAACATCGCGCTGCCTTGTCCATCCATCCATCCATTTTCTTCCACTTGTCCATTGCCGGGTCGTGGCATTGCACCAGCTCCTATGGCTCCTCCTGCAGGTGGTGGGTCCACAGAAGGACGGCCTCATGGTTCTAACCGGGCCTGTTGGTCTCTTATAAGGGGCTTCGCATAAGGGGCTGCCTTGTGTTCTTCTTTAAGCATCATATGGCTCTCACAGGTCAAACTAAACACTTTCTTAACCCCATCGTGAGATAAGCAATGTTCGTGTCCCGAGAGAAAGAGAAGTAGCCATGCTGGTCCCGGGTCGGCGCTCGCTCGGCCGTAATTTGCGCTAACCCAGACCAAAACAAAAAGCATGTGTTCCACACTTCCCCACAACACCTCCCCCATGCCACGGAGCCTGGTTGGAGTAAAGAAAAACAGCCGTTTTCCTGTGTTGTCGCTGTACACAATAAAATAGTACCGCTACGACGGCGGTTACTTTTTCCCTATTTAACATTACCTTTAATTGACAACACCGCGTATTCAAACTGGAGGAGGAGTTGAGAGTCGTCAAAATCTACTCTACATAAACTAATAATTAAATACCAGGAATTGATGACACATCAAGGAGTTAAAATTAGAAGTTTTATTCCCTTAACATGTCATCTTAATACAGAATTCTGTTTTTCCTATCCATCGTGAGTCTGCCTTCAGCCGTTCCCATGGTCAGACTGACTCTTCCTGGGGAAGCACAGCACTCCACATTCCATTGTCCACAAGATTTATGAGTCTAAGACCACATGTAATGTTGTCATCGTTCCCATTGGCTCCCCAAAGCTGTCCATTCAGTTCCGTCGTAATTTGACCCCTTCTGTCCAAGTGGCCAGTGGACCGGGTGGGGGTTGCTGTGTCTTTTAATCTTTCCTTGAAACAAAGGACTTTTTTGGGGAAACCACACCTTTATACTGCACTGAATGAAAACTTTTGGTTAGTTTGCTAAATAGCCAAAGGAACAAAACATCGTATAAAAATATTATATCTCTTCAGACCCCTTTCTGACCTCTAAAAGGAGGTCAACAAAACCATAATATTTTCAAGTTCACAAAAGTACAGCCTGTATCAAAAATCACAGTACAATTTCACATATTATAACACCAAAAAAACATGTTCACTTTATGTAGGGCATACTCAACCAGCCGCTGAGTGGTTTCAAAATCATCTCTCTCTTCCCATGTGTAACTTCCGCTTACTAATCTTTCCAGGCGGAACTCAGCTGGTTTTTATTCCGTGTCAACGGTACATGTCAACTTTTACGTCCCCCTGGGACCGTCTCTGATTGACACAAAAATAAACATTCCTGCACACAAAACACAGCAAGCGCAACAACACCGAACAGTGTTGTTTAGATATTATCTCCACCACAATTTTCTCCATCACAGCCTTTTTGGGGGTCGTTCCATTCATATTTCAAAGCCTGCCGTACTCTTTCCAAGTACAGGCTGGGACCACCCCCTTCTTGCGTTTCCCTTGTCCCGAGCTCCGTGTCCCCCTGGGACGCATCACCCATCGTATAGATGCCCCCAGTGGAACCCAGAGCTCTGGAGACCATGCTGCGAATGAGAGGCACAACACAACAAAACACAACAAAACAAGAGTATTACATTTATAAGAATACCCACCTTTTGAAGGATATGGATCCAGGAACCGGAATTCAACCAATTTAGCCAGGTCCACTGAGGACCCTGGTCTTCTTGAGACGCGAGGAAGTCTTTGAGTTCCTTTACTTTATTTTTAATGGCTGTCCAATTGCCAGTTTCGTCAGGGAATATATGTACAGCAGTGGTCAAGGCCAACTGCTGCGCACATACCACCCTGTTCAGCGTACATGGCGTCTAACGCCACTCTATTTTGCATAGCCACAACAGCCACTGCCTTAAATTCTGTACTCCGTTCCATTTGGTCCAAGATGTCGCCTATTACCTCAGTTAGGTCCTCCAGGATCCACCATACCTCATTTAGACGCTGCATGGAGGACGCCACACCGATCATAGGGATCAGCGTGGCGATAAATCCTTTCCCATCTCCGAACAGGGGCTTACGGCCGCCGTCATCAGAGAAAGGTACGTATGATTGACCGAGGGTACGGTTTCCCACCTGCAGGGTTGAGTTGGTAATCATGGCCGTGTGCTTAGCTAATTTTACCCATTTATTCTCTCCTGGTGTATGACCCCCCCGTATTGAAAGACCGTCGCTTCCTAGATCCATCTCCCTCTGTGGAAACAGACATGTTAGATACATCATAAATCACAGGTTTCAAAACAGCGTAATTTGTTCCTTCTTTGTTTTCCCATGTTTTTATCTTTTTTTTTTTTGTACAATGGGTGATCCAATCTAGGGTGTGTTGGTCCGACACTGCTTCTCTCATTTTCACCAACATTGTACCTGCATTGTTGCAGTAGATGGCCAGATTTTCTCCAGGTGTTTTACCTACGTCTTTGTATACCTTGTAGAGGGCCAATTTCAATTCTTTGATAGGGTCCTCTGACCCGTCCCTCACAACTATGTGGATCGTCTATTTTTATTACTGTTGGTATGATGAGCAAGCAAAGAGCAAGTGTCAGGCCCCACACCCCGTATGGACACCTTAAAAGGTCCTGGTTTTAAAACCCAGGCCTTAAGTCCATATTTGTTAGTCTTTTTTTATGTCTTTGTGACCGTCTGGGTAGGGGTTGGTGTCCCCCACCCCCTTCAGTGGGGCTGTTAGACCCACTACCATATTTGTCAGGATGTGTCAACCGTCTGGGATGCGTATGAGTCCAGTAAGCCGGTTTTCTCAGAACAGGGCTTCAAGTGTGACCAGTGGTACCAGTTGTCACGCCCCTCGACCTCAACTGCAGTGGCAGTCCTTAGAGTCATTCCAAAAGGTCCCAAGTATCTGGGAGCGTCCAACAGGTCCTGGTGTTTTTAATGTAGACCCTCGATGGCAAGTCCGCTCAGGCAAGGTCGCCGAGTTAGACTTAGGCGGGCACCCGGGCATGGCCATTTTTATGCTCTTCCGCTGATAACAAGTTCGCAGCCGCCACGTCCACCAGTCCATGAAGGGTTATTAACTGGGGGTAAAAAGTGGAGCCGGACGCCCCGCTCTGTACATATGGAGGAGGGGCCGATGGGGCCAAAGCGGGAGCTCCTCCGCTCGGGAGGGGCTCTCGAATTCTTCCCCGTATTGATTCTGTCAGGTCGTTGTCTCGGTTCATGCTCCCTCCGCGTCCGCTATATTTTCTACATCACTATGCTTTGGTCAACTTTGATTATTGTAAGGCGCTTTAGAAATAAAACTTGATTGATTAATTTGGGTCAAAAACTCACAATTACGACCACTCACAAGCACCCACCGAGACAAGGAACCAACAGAGATCTGTAACAGAAACACAAAAGAACAGACGAAAATTACAAAAACAAAAATTCTCATCAGGGCCGCTCACCGTTAGAACGACCATGCCAGCTAATCTTGCAAATTATGGCTGGACTCAAAAACCTATTTAACTTAATTTATCTGTTGGAATGCTAGGGTCAATTTTATCTGGAAAATTCAGAAATTCAGGTTTCATTAATCTACAGAGAAAAACTCTCTTTTAGCTTCTGTTTCCCACATTTACCACAGATTCTGTGTGCACTTCAGAATCACAGCAAACGTAAAAAACCGAGTATTATAAATTGATTTACCTATCTGAAACCGAAATCTTAGTTGACCATAACATTTGTCAATTCGTCACTTTATGTTTTCGTTTGTCTTGTCATTTAGATATATGTGTATCAGTTCCTTCTCATGCCAAAATAAACCAAATTATAATAATTTCCCCACATAAGTAACACCCCCTCTTGGACTGAGGACACTCAGTCCAAAAAAGGAGTCACGTAACATGCATAAACAAGTGAGACCTCAATCCTTGTACAGGAAACACAACAAACCAACTCAAATTTCACTGGAGATTAATACCTCCGGCACCTACATAACACAAAGAAAACAATAGCAAAATAACAAATGTCAGGTGCAGGCCAGGGAGGTTGAAAGTGGGAAGAATTGGGTCGACAGGGCGAGTGAGAGGTGTGACACCACTCGTCTGGTTTGCGACCTGAACAGCCTGTGAGGTCCTGGGAGTGGCCTCAAAAGGGATCAGACCAGCACTGGTTCAGTCCAATCGCGGCAGAGGACCGTCAGACAGGCTGGGAAAGGAGCTCTCAGCAGCTCCCAAAGTGAGAATAACAGTCACCTCCAACCTGAGTACACAAACTAATGAGTGTAGATGGTTTCAATAGGGATCATAACATACAATCTTAAGATCAGTGTCCACTGGATTCCCGTGGAATCAAAGAGGAGGCTGATCTCAGGCAACAGAATGGCCTATAGTAAGTTCATAAGTGTTTCCTCTCGATCCGCTCACGGATTGACGCCAGGAGCAGAGCAAGAGAAAGGGCCGAAACCCAATTCATTTCAGCTTTCAGACATAATTTCAGACAATTCAGTTTTATCTATTCCAATTCATAGCTATAGCATTTCACAGTTCTATCACATGTCAATACCCTCTAAGGCTTCAAATTTAAATTTTGTATTGAGATATTCAGACAAATGCATTTAGTTGTAACTTAAAGATTATTGATTCAATTTAGTAAATAAACCAGCATCATCAGGTCCTAAAGACCATCTTCACCTGGTGCATTAAGATATTTTTCAGTCAGTTCATAAACACATAATTCTCTATCATGGTGTCGTGGAATGATGTTCCAAAACGGACATAAGTATAGCATCAATGTCTATAGAGTAGGCATACATGGATGGAGAGTACAGGACATTTTAGAAACTTCAATTTCTTACCAATCTTTTGTTTCACTCACGCTTCGGTCATGGAACAAATTCTTTAGCCTATTGTCCAGGAGAGAGAGCAAACGAGTTATAAACACATTATCTCATTGTTCTATAGGGTGTAAACAGTTCACAGTCACACCTCGGTTGCCTAATTAATTTTGTTATTTTAAAAGGACCATTCATGTCCACTAAGGTTAGCCTTAAAAGCTTTTCCATATCATATTAAAGTACAGTGATCAATGGGTGGGTGGCTTTGGCAAAGTGAATGTTGGATCCAAGGTCAAACGTCAGTTGTACAGTCCTTCAGCTCTTCCCAGTAGATATATCTGCATTCAGCAACCACTGTCAGACAGCAAGGTGTTTGTCCAATCAGGGAAAAGTCACTGTTAGTCCATTCAGAGAGCACAAAACTGTTGCTCTCACTGTCATCAGCATATCACATCCGAGGAGAGAAACAGGAGTCTGAGTTGGCGTGTCAGATTCAGTCCTGTGAGCTGACTAGGCACTGGCTTGGTGAAAGGTTGTGGGTGGTCTTCCTGTATCCATCCAGTAGATGGTGTCCGTTAATGATCACAGTCTCATAGTTCACAGATGAGTGTTGTTCACCTATATCCACCAGCACGTCAAGAGTCTGTCCGTTCACCTCCACAGGTAACATGAATTCTGCCGTCCCATGCCACTGAACCCAGCAGCAGCCAGTGATGAGAGTAGCATGGTTCCCATCAGCGTTGTTGTAAACACCTCGATCTCCTCGAACGTTGTTGGTCATCTCGTCTGAAACAATCCTTGGCCACAATTACCAACACCACACCCACAGGTCACTGCACATTCAAGTAAACTCATTATTACTCTTTTTCATTATTACTTTCATTAACCGCACCTTTAAAAGTTGCACTCATTTCTTTCAGTTCAATTTTGCTCTCGCTTCTGTTCAAGGGCGTTCTCCATATTCACAAAATGTATTCATTAATTTATTTGGTTTCCTTTAACAATAATTTGAAATTTGCATAATTGCTCCTTCATAACTTTTGGTAATGCGTCCAAAATGGCGCATAAAGATCAACTTAAACTCTAAATAGTGGTTTGTACTTTCAATCAATGTATTCAAACTCACGACAGGTCTTCCCTGCTTTAGTTTTCATTCCACGGCGCCACCGTGTGGAGAGAGGTTCTAATTTTGTAGCAACATCTCTCAGAGCCCTAAATGCTCTGTTAATCACAGGCTTAAAAAAAATAGCATTTGTCTCACACTAATTTTGGATACTTGTTCTTCAAATGTATGCTGTGGAGACATAACTCTACCACCAGCAGAAATGTTTCTCTATAAAAACAAAACAAAATAATAACTTTTAAAACAACAACCTTTAAAACAAGAAATTTGGTCAAAAAATGTCCTTTTTTCTACTTTTCGTTTTGCAAGGAGGGGCGGAGCAATTTCTCCACTTACCCTCCCACACGGATGTCTGGGCACAAAGGAAAATGGCCACTTTCCCAATGCGTCCATCACTTCCCGTTTAATCAGTCCTTTGCTGCGTCTACACAAATGCAGACACAGCAAATGCACTTTTAGTTTCACTCCGGACACACTCAGTCACTCTACAATAAAAAGAACATTACACAAAGAGACAACAAGACACAATAATTTCCACAAACAAAACAACAGTTAACAAAAAAAAAAAAAACACACTAACAAGAACAACCAAAACAATTTAGTATTCTCCCCCTCCGATCAACAAAATCAGATAAGTGTATAAAAATAAAAACACGCGTTAAATAGTATAATGTGCCTAAAGTCCGATGCCTTTCAAGGAAAACCTAGAGGCCATACGGTTGCACTACAGCGATGGCGGCCAGAAACTGCGGTATTACAAAACAACAGCCAAATAACAGTACCACATGGAAAAAACTAAATGCTAAAGCTAATCCTTTGTTCTCAGAGCTAACTTAGCAACCTCGCACACCAACAGCAAACAGATCATATTGAAAACAAACCATGCACCACACTTCAATAAAATCCTACACTACTACACAGAACAGCCTTCAGTGTCCACACACCGAGCTGGGTTTAACACATGTGTGGGTTTAGTACACGTTTATCAACAATATGCTGTATGCTAACGCACTAAGCTAACCATGCTGTATGCTAGCGCACTAAGCTAACGAAGCTAACGAAAGCTAACAAAGGCTAATATATAGAATTCAAGAAACCCCGTTTCTCAGGCCTTCAACCTGTTTATAGAATTTTAAGAAACCCCGTTTCTAAGGCCGTCAACCTGTTTATAGAATCCCCGTTCTAAGGGCCTTCAACCCGTCTTTTAGACAGACCCCAAATCTGTCTACGATTATTTCAACGTTTTATTTCAGACCGTGCGTCCACGGCCTTGGGGGGTCAACCTACGTGCTCTTCAGCTTTTACAGGGGTAAAAACCCCAACGCGCAGCCCGTTAATTACTCGTAATTTCAATTTATCCCACTATTTTTTTTTTTTGTGGTATCTAAGATATCAAATTATAACGTTTCTTACCTTAATTCCACCATCAATTCACAGATTACACCACACAACAGACAACTCCGTTAAAAAGTAATCTAAAATTTGGAAAAATATGCCAACTAGACGTACTTTGAGACTCACACAATAGTAGAGGTCAAAAGCAGTCTTACCTTAAGCTAGAATGACGTCCATGAAATTGTTGTTGTATGATGTGGAAGAAAGAACCTGGTATTTCTAACGCAAAGTGGGTTTTTTCTCGAAGACCGAACCTCGTCGCGTCTCCGTTTGACGGCTCTTCAGCACCCCCTGCAGTTCTCCCGGGGTCACCACATAAAGAAAAACAGCCGTTTTCCTGTGTTGTCGCTGTACACAATAAAATAGTACCGCTACGACGGCGGTTACTTTTTCCCTATTTAACATTACCTTTAATTGACAACACCGCGTATTCAAACTGGAGGAGGAGTTGAGAGTCGTCAAAAACTACTCTACATAAACTAATAATTAAATACCAGGAATTGATGACACATCAAGGAGTTAAAATTAGAAGTTTTATTCCCTTAACATGTCATCTTAATACAGAATTCTGTTTTTCCTATCCATCGTGAGTCTGCCTTCAGCCGTTCCCATGGTCAGACTGACTCTTCCTGGGGAAGCACAGCACTCCACATTCCATTGTCCACAAGATTTATGAGTCTAAGACCACATGTAATGTTGTCATCGTTCCCATTGGCTCCCCAAAGCTGTCCATTCAGTTCCGTCGTAATTTGACCCCTTCTGTCCAAGTGGCCAGTGGACCGGGTGGGGGTTGCTGTGTCTTTTAATCTTTCCTTGAAACAAAGGACTTTTTTGGGGAAACCACACCTTTATACTGCACTGAATGAAAACTTTTGGTTAGTTTGCTAAATAGCCAAAGGAACAAAACATCGTATAAAAATATTATATCTCTTCAGGAGGAAAAGGCTTTTGTACACAACATCGCCATTGGTCATGGGTGTTTCTCCACCCCACGTACGTCCCACTGAAAAGCGCTAAGTCTGGAGTGGCAAGATCTGAAATTCCGCTCCTACTAAGCACAAAATGTTACGCTATAGTCTGCATTGAGAAACACAAGCTCGGGCCAGAGGAGTTTTGGCTACATGTAATTGTTCTCTCTTTTGGGTCAGGGATGTGCTGTTCATTACCGTGACATGTTTCGATGATTGACTGTGACTGTAGGTGTGAGATGTCTTATCAGTTATTGTTGCTAGATGTAGTCATCCTGTTCTTATGAGATTTTGATATGGCCAAGTTGATATGAAATATGCACATTAAGGTCATAATCTGTAAGATTGCAAAAATGACGAGAGAGAAGGAGGAAATTGACAAAAAATAAACGGTCAAGCTCTCTCCCCTTCCCTAACCTTTTAATTGGACCTGACAGGCTGGTTCACAGGAAAGATCGTCTCAATTGGTCAAACCGACAACAGAGCTCCCAGGATCATTCGGGCGCTCAAACCCCTACACCACGTTAAGGTGGCAGTCCCAGGAGGGGGATATCAAATAACCAGTTTTAGAACTGGTCATTACCCATATGACCAGTAAGACATGGTATCACCTACTACTTAACCCCTATCTTCAAGTTGATTTTGTGAACTCAACAGACATTTCCTTTTGAAAAAAATAAAAAAAATTGCTGTGGAAGAACCCCCAGACCCCCCTTTTCATAGTGAGGCTTGGCCCCTCATCTTCTGACAAGGAAGTACCAAATAAAATATCCAAAGAAGAAAAAAAAACAGTGTTGATGATATAGAGTATGTCTATCAATAGTTTGAAACAAAATCAGAAAAAAACATATTTTACACAAAAAAATTTACAAGAAGAAAAAAAAGTGCATGCATTGTGTGTTGATCCGTGGTCACAGTGGCAACAATATATTTATTTCATTGCCTGCGACCTTCCTTTCACAGTAACTAAACGGTGCATTCACAGTTTATCTTTGTCACTTCACAACGGCTCGTCTGGCCTAAAACACTGTCAACTCCCTTTATCTCATATACTGTATCAGAATCTGACTTGCCTCGGCATTAGCATCCTAGCACTACTACACAAGGCAGGTTAAAGCAGATTTGTTCCTGCGCCAGTGAACGCACCACGGAGCTTTCAAGTTCTGTATCGGGCCTTTGATCAGCTGATGCGATAACATGACAACGCGGCGCAGACGGAATGGGCTTGTGGCATAAATCCTTTCTGGGCTTTGGCATGTTGTCTGCCCCTGGTGGTTCAATGAGTGGCGTATCATTAGCGCGGGCTGTCATCACCATAACCGGGCACAGGCACAGGCACACCGCTGCGGCCGACTATTATATTTCTGCGCGCGCGGCTCCGTGATATGGCAAAGACAGCGAGCCATCAGTGTCATGTCATTTAAGCCAGACGAGCAGCATGCAGCCCTTTGCCCTTTCGCGAGCGCTGTCAAAACACCACGTAATGCAGGGACGTCAAGCTCCAAAAGCATGTGCACCAGAGTGTGGATGAAGTCATTTGTGGCCGCATAGCAACAGCATCTGATGTTAGCGAGGGGCAACTGGCTAAATACTGCACTACATCCAGTGTTTAAAAGGTAGTTCTAGTTGCTGGGAGTCACGACCTGCCGGCATGGATAAATCTATGATAAATCATATGGGATATAACTAAAAGCAAGGTTTAACCCTGTGATTTGAACGTTATGTATCCCATGCATTTACACTTCAAAGAGCAGTCTTTGAACTCTCTCACCAATGAAGAAAAGAGTTATAATAAGGAAATGAATCTCGCTTTGTTTTCTAACACATTGGAACTTGCGGTGACCAGACACACATATCTTAAACATTCACTGATCAAAGGAATTAAATGAATATGTTATTCAGTATTTGTCTCAATCAGGGCAGAGTTCCATACATTTAATTATTCATCTACAAATGCATTGCGGTTACATCCCTTCGACATCCAGACACGTTTTTTTTTTAAACGCAAATTTAAAGGAAAGTTGTGCGCTCATGCATCAACATAATATGCACTCTCAACCCTTTTGTTCAAGGGTTACCTCTATACTTTATTGTTCCCTGTCGCAAAATTCGTTCTCTACATTTAACCCATCCTCAATGTTGCTGCAACCCGTAGCAACAATGGGCAGCCTGCGTGGGCCGGCGCTCAGGGAGCCATCTCCAGATGTGTACCCAGGCTAGTGTACCTATTGTACATGTTTTAGTGGTAGGTGACACCAGAGGCAACCAAGCAGACATGGGGAGAACATGCAAACTTTAGAAGCACGGACAAAAATTTAAGAGCACAACCAAAAAAAAAAAAAAAAACAGGGACGCTTTTTACGGGGCTGAAGGGAATTTAAACATCACATGCCACCTCCAGCCTTCTGTTGCATTTTAGAAGTGTTATTGTAGCTGTTTGCAATGATTCAACAATCTTCAAAACTCATTAGGCTTAACTTTAACATTATAAATGGGACTCCAGATTTTGTGCCTCCCAACCCCCGACTTCCGCCCCTGCTTTACCGTACTTCATCGTCTCCTCACTCTGTGCTGCGGGAGAAAGCTCCGTAGATCGCGCAAACTCCTTAGAAGACGTGTTAAACATTGCGTTTGTGACTTTACGTTTTGTATTTTGCGAGAGCGGCGATGATTCGCTTTCAGGGCTGCACGAGGTGGCGAGCGGGTTGGATTGAAGCTTCTCCGCCCGACATCGATTCGAGTGTCATTTGAGAGATAGTCCCCAATGAGTTTGTGAATGACATATATATATTCTTCGTTTTCTCATAAAGAGACTACAGTTGCGTAAATACATTGGCTCATTCAAAGAAAAACAGCAGATGAGCGTTGCACAAGCACTTATACGTGAACAGAGAACACGCCCCGGCCCAGCGCGGGACCGGGAGGAATGACAGCGGGGTGAGCCAAAAGAGAGGACAGATGCCTTACAATATGCCTTCGAACCATTTTGGAACAGGAAGTTTGCTGTTGCTAACAGGCAGTGTTTGTGGAAACAATGACACAAGCTTTTATTAAGGTAGCACGAGAAGGTTTTCTTTGAAAGTGGACCGGAGCATTAAATGCAGTCGCAAACATGCGAGTGACTCTATTTTAAGATCGCAAAGGCATAATTGTGGGAGCATATGCGACCAAAATGGTTGCATATTCGAGCCCTGATAAACGAATTTCATTAACTGTTTCATGCTCAAAGGGTCATTTTAGTAAAAATCAGCCTCGGAGTGTGTGGTATAGCCTGCCCCAGAAGAACATTTCCCCCAAAAAACCTTAAACAGAAAATATAGAAAATGTTGGCATGTGTTAAGCAAATGATTAACTTTAAAGGGATTCAGAACCAGGATGCAATCATTCTAATTTGCTGCAGCAAGGTGTGCTATGTGCACATGATCATAACATTGGATTGCACGGAGTCAAGTGTAGACGTGATAATCCTTCGCAAAACACTTTCATCTGAGTGCAGCAATTAGCATGAAAAACAATGAGTTCGCCAGATATTACCTCAAGTGATTGTTATTTGCAACTAATCTTAGGTATGGCACTATAACAACAAAAAGATGGACGACTTGTTTTTAAGACGGTCCAAAAAGCTATAATGGCAGTAATACTCTTCAGTCCAGAATCGATGCTGAGCAAAATTAATATTGGAAAGTAAATCCTTCATTTTTGTGATTGATCACCATCATTAGGGCCATTGATCAGTGGCGAGAAGGAGAAGAAGAAGAAGAAAGAAAAAAAAAACTCCAGTAGAGAATGGAGGGTTGGTTCGAAGTACTGGGTGTTGTCTTTTCATTTAGTTCAAAGTACATTAAGGTGTGAAGCATTACCTCATTGCCCCCCTTCAGAACACAGATGTCAAAAGGGAAATTTGCGAGCGCCGAGGGAATGTTTTTGCACCGACCTCTGCCGGCTAAATAAAAGCGCGTCCTTGGTCTTGGGAAGCGCAAGAGGACGAGGAGGAGGAAGAAGAAGGAGAGATGCTCGCAGAAAGTCTCCAAGGTTAATTTACTCTTAACTCTTATTAAGTGTTCGTCTGCCGGGGCTTCATTAGGGCGACGCGCCGTAGCTGCGACTGGCGGACCAGATTGACCTTGCAGCGAGAGGAGCGGCGTTTGGAGTGTTTTTTTATTTATTTATTTTTCGATTCCCACCTGCCGTCGATCCTGGCGCAGCGGGGAGGCGGCGCGCGCGCAGTAAAAAAAAAAAAAAGAAAAGAAAAAACATCTGTGGTGCGCGAGGCAGCTGGCATAACAAGGACGGAGGAGGTAGCGTCACCAGAAGCGAGACAACGTGCGAGAGCGGGGTCAACAGCTCGGTCTCCGGTAATGAGTCGGTGACGGCAGACCGCGAGCTCGGGGCGTGCTGCTGGAGACGTCTAAAGCGCCGTGATTAAAAGTATAGTACAAAAGGTTGGGCTTAAGGTGACAGTAATAATGAAGGTATTTACGAATATTTTAGACACCATTTTGTGTCTTTGTTTTTGTAATATAACTTAAGACGAGATGCTGCAGGTGAATAGGGAAAACAAAACAAAAATTGCAAAATTACAAATACTTTCTGGGAGGATTTTGGATTTCTTGTTTAGTTTTTGAATAAGTGCTTCATAAGTGGAGGCGTGGGGGCGACGGTGGCGCAGATGGTAGAGCGGGTCGTCTCATGATCGGAAGGTCTGGGGTTCGAATCCCGCCTCCTGAAGGTGCACATTGTCGTTGTGTCCTTGGGCAAGACACTTCACCCTCCTTGCCTCCAGTGTCTGCGTACACTGGTGTATGAATGAGAGAGTGAATGGGCCCCCTATGAGAGACCAACAGGACCGTTTGGAACCATGAGGCCGTCCTTCCGTGGACCCACCACCTGCAGGAGGAGCCATAGGGGACTGGTGCTATGTGACTTGGGCAGCTCCAACAGCTGCCCCCACGACCCGGCAACGGACAAGTGGGAGAAAATGGATGGATGGATAAGTGGAAACAAATAAATCTGTAAATCTGGTTAAAAAAAAAAAAATCTTAAGTACAAGACTGGAAATGTCTACACATTTCTGGGCCTGTGTAAATTATTTCGCCAGTCTATACACATAAAGGAAATTACCATATTTGGATCGCAGCATCAGCTCGGTTGCCTTTTGTGCTACACGTCGATACCATTATGTCACTTTTTGTGCGGACTAAACATAATAAAATAAGCATTGTCAAGGATGAGTTTTTTTTTTTTTTACTCCAACATAAGATGTTAATGTAGAAAACTAAGAACTCAACATCAACTGCTGCCGCTCCCCCTGATCGGGGTCAAGGATTAGGGTTAGGGTTAGGAATGGCAAATGTAATGTAAATTGTGTTTCACTCATGCAGATCTTACACATAGTTTAAGAAACTAGAAGTAGAATGAGGTATCACACTGGCATATAGGCTGTAAACTCTCCAGTCATTACACTTTGAGATTTAGATATGGATAATCGCTAACCCTAAACCTAACCGGATAGATAATGTGTATCTAGAAAATAACCCTCGACTTTATCAAATACAGTCATACAACATGCAAGCCCAGTACACATGTCTTCACCGTGTGCCCCGGTGACCAGGAGAGCAGATTAACTTGTTACTTGCCATCCCCTCTGGTCAGGGGCCTAGGGTTAGGGTTAGGAATGGCAAATGTCATGTAAATTGTGTCACCCAGATCTTACACACAGTTTTAAAAAACGATAAGGTCTTAGCTTTTCAAATGAGGTATCACACTGGCACGGTATCGGCGGCACGGTAGCACAGCGGTTAGCGCTCGTGCTTCACAGCTAGAAGGTCCGGGTTCGATTCCCACCTAGACGGGGCCTTTCCGTGTGGAGTTTGCATGTTCTCCCCATGTCTGCGTAGGTTTCCTCCCGGTACTCCGGTTTCCCCTACCACTAAAAACATGTACAATAGGCCCAGGGACTGCAGGTGGAAATTAGCACAAGTGCTATAACCTGGTACAATGCATCTCTCCTTTCTGAGGCTAATGTATATTGTACACTGTCCCCGTTCAAATAAATACATAAATAAAATAAAGAAATATATATAGGCTGTAAGCTCTCCAGTCATTACACTTTTGAGATTGACAGGAGAGCTTGTCAATAAGGGGTTAGCAATCCATAATTTCTAACTCTAACCCTAACCCTAAAAGGTCAGATATCAGGTTAAAGATGAAACTTTCAAAATGTACTAGCAACAGGCTAATCAGGGTAAAGTTATAACATGGTAAAAAGTAAAACAACTTTATACGTTCTCATCAATGACGTGGCCTAACAAACAAGTATTCTATTTAAGGATTTCATGTCGTTCGAAAAAATGTCTGAAGAAAGTTAATCCAATTTTATGGTCATTTTAAAAAATGTCATTAGCAAAAATGTGACATTCCTTTTTTACGCCTAAGGAGCCCACTCACTGATCACAGCAGGGGTCGCACAGCTGTTGGCACATCATTTCAAGGCCTTATCCTTTTATGTGTTGTCTTCTGAAGTTTGAAGACATGTGATTAGAATTATCATTGATTTTGTTCATTTTGTTCAACGCCCACCTCTTTTACGGCTGCCCCAAACTGTTGATCTTCAAATTCCCTGCAATCAGCTTGTTCAGTCGACCTAACTTTCCTCCCACGCACGCACATCTACGGCAATTAAAATAGTCCCGTTGCCTTCTGCAGCTGCCCAGGGGCTGACTGACTGAGCCGTAGCTTTTGTTCTTCTCCGATGGCCTTTTGATTACCGCCAAAGCACATCTTCATAAACTGCATCTTATCTTTTCACGACGGTGTTATCGCATATGCGACCTGGACCACTTTCATACTGGTCCTACATCCAATCTGCTTTGTTTTTTTTGTTGCAACTTCAGTCTGAACAGAAAGGTCGGATACATCAATACGCGATAAATGTCATTCACTGTGAGGTAAAGAATGGCAGTTGGAAGGAAAACGACATGTGAAACAGCTGGCCTCACAATCCCACCACTGGACTCCATATTGACACGTCTCTCTGTGCAGACGTCAATGCCACTGCCTCACAAAAGGCCACAGCCTAAAATAAAGCCGCGGTACGGTTCATGTTTACCTTCACAGACATCTCCCGTGTCCTCGTCCGCACTTGTGCCTCATTTTGGAGATGGATTTGTTTAGATACGGGGTCACATACAAGTTGTTTTTTTAACAGGAATTGTGAACAACCTTGCAAACAAAGAAAAAAAAAAAAAAACACACATCACACCCACCAAATTCGAGCGGAGTATTAAGACCCGCAGTGTGAACATAGTCTTAAGAGTTCCCCTCTGCCATTTCCTGGGCTTTCAGTTTACTGCCAGACTTGTTTTGAAGCAGCATCGGCCAAGATTGGTAAATGTTGACATTAATATGAGGCTGCTCGAGTTGCAGGGGATAAACAGATGGAGGAGTGTGCGGTAGATATACAACACATAATGATAAGGAAACTGACAGGTCTGTGAAGTAAACAAAATGCCACTTCCAGCCGCATGAAGGTGTAATATTGGCGAGAAATTAAACTTCGTCTCCATATATTTTTATGGTAACCTTTAATAACAGACATTTCAATGAGACAACAAGTGAAACTCATGGCAGTTCATAATGAAGTTTGAAGAACTTTTAATACGCAAAAAAACAAGGGTATGAATGTTCCTCTTGTTGTGACCCGGCCTGGGCGAAATGGATCTTGCTCCACAGTCCACTATGAATGCTTAGTTTGCAGCACACGCACATTTACAGTTAATGATTTAGTGTACCGATCGCCTCAACCTACACAAGTCAACTCGCCCCCCCCCCCCCCCCCCCCGGTAAGGCCACAGAGATCGACGTGGCCCAACCCCTGGCCTTCGCTTGTGCCCAAAAAGTTGATTGTTAACTGAATGGCTAACTTTAAATTTCCCCTGTGGTGCCGAACATGTTTGTCTGTCTAATTCCGACCTATGGGGGCTCCTCTCTGTGCCTCCTGCTCGGGGCGTTTGGGGAGACTCTCCAGCCCTTTCCGACCCTTAACAGAATCAGACGCTGTAGAAAATAGATGGGCTCGGTAATAACAATCAGGCAGCCCACAGGTTTATGACCCTCCTGTCCGCAAACCGCACAGAGTGGCTATTCAAAGTAATTGATTTTTTCATAAGTACCGGCTGACATGTCGGGTAATGTCTTTTTGCCAATATTTGTTTTCGACATGCTCGTCTGAATGTTCAAAGATTTTTATTGGCCAATTTAGTCAACAGAAACATGTTAACGAGAAATCGGTCCTCCAAGACTAATTAGACCCGGCAGGAGACGAGCCGTACATTGAGCAATGCCGCACAATAAATATCATTACACAGACTTGACATTTCCTTTTTTCAGGGAGTGTATAGGACTGGATTGTACAGTTGAATGAATCCATTGTCACAACACAATGCATCTGATGGAACATTTTGAAACATTACAGTTTGGGTTCAGAATGTATTGAGACACTTTTTAATTGTTAATAGTTTCAGTGTGAGACAAAAACTATGAGGTATAGTATTTCTAGCTGGCAGACAGGAAATAAACAGTACCTAGCCACACACACACACTCTCACACTGTCTCAATGCTTTCTAGACAAACACAACAAGACCCGATCAAAAACAATAGTTGTTTATGCGCACTATCAAAACATGTTTTCTTCTTTTCTCTCTATCGTACAGAATGTAGTGATGGGATTTCTGTCTGTTCACAAGAAGCTGAGTATTTGGGATCCATTCATTTCAAAGAGCCGTTCAAAAGGCTGGCTCATTTTTATATCGTTTTTTTGGTGTTTTTTTTTTATGGCGCCAGTCAGATAACTCATAGTATCTAAGCCCTGATCGCTGACAGAAAGTTTTTATTAAAAATGATCCAAAATTATGAAGGGACTGATTTAGCTAAAAGAGGCTACAACTGTTTGACAAGTGACAACAATGTTCACTTCTGCTGCTTGCTCTGTAAAACTTAATCTAAACAAAAAAAGTTACATTTTATTGAAATTAGCATATTGACCCTTGATTTGGTAAGTCACATACACATTTGCCTAATTTAGATGACCCAACACACATCTATTTTTATCACTTGTCTGTTGAACCTTTATGTATGATTAGGCTCATTTGAGATGCGGTTGCGGCTCACCTGGATGATCGGCGAGAGTAGCCGGCGCAACGGTGGCGGGGAAAAAAGTCTGAAGTCCAGCCGACCACTCCACATCCAGAGGACAATGAGACTGGCCTCAGATATTGCGTTCATTTCTAGTTTATCCAAAATAAAACTCCTTTACCTCCCTGGTATGTTTACTTTACTCCTGTTTACTTTTCCCATCATGCACAGGGCCATGGACCCGCTGCAGTATCTCTTGAGGTTTTGACGAGTTTTTTGTGCCCTACGTGCCCGTGACATCAGAGCAAGTCTGGAGCAAGTCGGACAGAAATCTAACCAGCATGCACCATGCGACTGCGGACGGCTGTCACATCTGTCTGACACATCTAAACGGGCCTAGTATCATCCCTATAATCTTCCAAATTGGTATGTCATGTGACTTTTTCGTGTTTTTCGTACCCATGTAATCAAGCGCTATGTATATACAGGTGTGCTTTCACTTGGCCCGCGCCCAAAACGTCACTGTGGCGAAGCAAAAGTCGGACTGTGCATATTTTTTCTATTTTTCAATGTAAAATACTCCAGCGGAGTGTGCTTGCAGTTAAATTAGGTGAAAACTAATTGCACTCAAAATCTGATGATAAATCTTAATTTACTTGACATAAGATGTTTATTTCTCAGTTTAAGAGCAAAAATACTTATTCCACTGTCAAAAGGATTTTACCAAACCGATTATTGGGTCAAACTGCACTTCGCTTTGGACAGCGGAAATACTGTACCTCCAAACTGCCCAAACCCACATAATATTAGCCTTTGGAAACTCCTCCTGTGACTGATCATGGAACTTAAGCGTAAATTCAACCTGGAAAATCTACAGCACTCCATTTATGGCCTCATCTCTCACTACACCTGACCCATCATCCAGTCATCGTTTCATCTCAAGCCAAACCTCCGTGATAGAATATCACTTGCAGTACCTCTCGTAAGACCCCGCGTTCACCGCTTCATCCTTTTTCCCAGGGTGCTGCGACCCACCTCCGCCCCTCCTCCAGTTGGCCTCATCTCTACTCTGCTAATTGACACTCCCTGTCCTCTGGCCGCCTCAAACCTAATCCTCTACCACCACCAGTGTCCAGACACCGGAAGGAAGACTCTACTACATTGATTCGTCACGCCCATTCATTTCAAACAGTTGATTCACTGTCTTCCGCCGAGGTCTGAGCGCCCAACATGATTCATGTCCAGTACAACTATTCTAATGCAACTTTGTTTCGGAGAGTCTTTTCAGGTTGAATTCTCCTCATGTGAATAGGTGTGACCTAAGCATGGGACCTAACCAATCAATGGACAGTAAACATTTGAAAGTCTATTATTTGGCGACCGGTCTACTGACACTGCCTTCTTTGTCATCGCCATCTTCCTGCCCGATCTGTATGCGACCCAGCACGCACCTTCACAAGTGCAGCCACCACACTGTGCTCTTGGAATAATGCACGAAAAGGAAAAAAAAATAAAAAATACAACGTTGCGTTAGGAGCTCTCTGGCATTCATCCCCTTACACACACAGGGCGCCAAAAACAACACCTTTCCACCCAGGCAAAGGTGCTGATGCTTCAAAATGTCAGGCCCAATCCTCCCTAATGTGCTTTAAGGGTTATGGCTGCGCTTCCGAGTAGGGTCACAATTTGATTAGTGAAATCTTTGCCTTTGTTTATGACCGTGAACTCCCCGCTCGCTGCGTGCCTACCGCGAAAACACCAAGAAATTGAAGATTTGGTAAGCGGCGAGCATCATTAGTCTTCCCAAGCACCTACGTTGTGCTTGGAAATAATCTGCATTTTACTGTAATAAAGATATAATTGACCCGGTGCGCAACGGGGGGGGGGGGGGGGGCATGAAGAAGTAGGATTGATGCCCCATTGTGGAGTGTATTTTATCCTGTGGTGTTGGTGGGGGGGCCAGGATTCTTTGGTATTCGTGGTGAGGATCCCACACCACAGCTCCGACCCCACCGCTCCATGCTCCCCGCGCCCCGTTTTTCATGTCACCATCAATTATTTTTCCCGGCACTCTCTCGGAAATAAGAAAAATCTCCGACGCACTAGAATGAACACACTGAGACAGCCCCGTGGTGGGTAAAATATTGCGGTTGTCTTAAATCGTTTTCTCGGTTTCTTACTCGAGAGATTTACTTGATTGTACTTAGAAACTTTTGCTCATCTAAATCCCCCTCACTTTCCCAAATGCATTGTAATACCGAACTTTTTTTCAGGTTTGTTAAAGCACACCCTGCAAGTATCGAACTTCTTGGAGATAAAAGGGACAATTCAGTGTCAAGATGTCACTGTGCTCCCTGTGTCAAAAGCTTTTTCCAAATTAAATGACATCTGAAATTATTTTCAGTGACACATAGGAGGAGGAAAGAATGTGGAGGAACCTACAAGTCTCTCATTAGCTGAGAAAAATGAATTTTGAACCGTTCTGAAATACAGGGAATATAGGAGAACTCTTCAAATGAGTTCCCCCCACAGCCCCCGTCTGGCTACAAGACAATACATTCATGTCATAGAAGAAACACCCAAGTATGATCATGCAAATTCAGTGCAGCACATTTTTAATATTGAACTTTAATTACTTCCATTATGATTTCACGGCTCATATAATTCCCCATATTTGAACAGGAACTCGTTTTAGAAGTTGAAGGGATGCTGTTTACCACTGAGCAGGTGGCGACACCATCATCACAGCCCGCTCTCACTTTTCTCTTAATCTTAAAGAAAATAGTCACGCAGCGCCGCACCAGCCTCTCTCCGGCTAAATTAAACATTCTATACCCCTGCGCTCGTGCCACCAAACACACCACAACCCACTAATCAATTTTAGAAGCAAGAATTATTGCAGTTGAGTGAAAATATAGGTGTGTTCCAAACTTCAAAATTGATGCTAGAAGCTTTGTTGCAACTTAAGATTTCTCCGTGCGGGGATCACACCGGGGGCTGAGAATCTTAAAACTGTACTTTGGTGAAATAAGATTGGCCTGTCTTGAAGAAGAACTAAGTAACTTGTTTACCTTAAAAAAATCCTCTTCGTAGTCCCTCTGGGGGTAATACAATGTGTTAATGGGATGAGTGGGGGGTCTTTCATCCCCTCCTGGTGTCTCTGTCCAGAAAACCAAAATTGCAACTGTCCTGCCTCTGGGTCGGAGCCACCAATACACACTAATGGAATCATGAAGAAGAAGCTAACATGCCAACTGTGGGCTAGCGCCACTTAAACAGCATTTACAGCCAAGTTTGACTGAATAAAAATGATCTCCGTTGTGTAATTTGATGCACAATATCCCTCTCTCCCTTTGTCTTTTCTGTCAGCGTAGTATTTACTCTCACGGACAATTCATGAGTAAAAAAACGCAACATGCTTTGACATCTGCAGTGGCGCTTATGGCCTCTAGGGGCATGAGTTACTTAGTTCTGCTTTGAAGGGCCAATATTATGCCTTTTTTTTTTCAGTCTTTTAAACTACTTGGGGAATTCTCAGCTTTGGCTTTCAAATTCATTCATTCGCCAGCAGAGGGCACTTGTCTCCATCTACAAGCATAATGCAAAATAAAATCATTAGGAACGAGCTGAAAAACAAAGATCTTTAATGAAAAAGTAGCGTAGCACAGGCGATTTGAGCATTGAAATGATCAGAACAAGTCTAGAGTAGAGGGACCTCAAAGACAGGAGATCCATAGATGAGAACGTTCTGATGTGGTGGCATAGACCAAGATGGTCACACAGATGTCACCTCCGGACTCTTAAATATGCATGTGGCTATGTGATGAAATGGGCGGCAGATAAAATGTGAAATGGCATAATGAATGTGAATCTTACAGCACATATTCAACCTCGATAAATCATGGAAGACTGTAGTGAACACACGCTTATCAGATTACAACAAGAAATCAAAGAAGTGATGAGGAATTAATATGGACGCCTTACAGTGCCTGGTCACCATATATAATTGTAGGTTTTGCTTTTAGTTTAGAATTGGGTCAATTCTGTCAAATATGGTTTCTCCGTCATAGAACATCTTCTGGGTTGTATTTTCTCTCATCCGAAAGGCTTCCTCAGTTACAATATATCTATGCCCCTTTCAATGGTGCAGCGTAGTTCTAGGTAGGACATTTACATTATATAAAGAGGGGCTAGTGTGCTTTATGCAGGTAGTTGGTCCAGTAGTTTAATTTCCTGATCCTCCAAGTGAGCTACCATAAGCCCCTCCCACAGCCCCTCCTCTTTGCTTCTGTAAAGAAAATAAAGGAAGGAAAATAATACACTGCTCAGCCTGTGAGGCTGTAGTGAAGCTGTTACGAGTGTTTTTACTTTGTGATGAGAGGATTCAGTTTAGCAGGACGTCTCATTATCCCGAAAATGTACCTTTGAGAGAGCCATATACAACCATTGGCCCTGACCTTCAGGTCAGTGGACTCTTGCCTTGATTTTATTTTTCAATCCTTACTCAATGGGACATTTTCGGAATAATGAGACGTCGGACTAATGGGTTGTCGGGCTAATGGGCCAACCCCTAAGAATGCCTTCCCCCCCATTAAGGCGAGAGGAAATTTTCCATATTGCACGATCAACGATGGCTGCATTTCCAATGGCTGAAGTTTACTTTCACTTGGAACGTATTTAGCTTTAGCACATTTAGATTTGCGTGTAGTTTCTCCTCCAAATTCTGCTACATTCTCTCCCTCTGATCAGCCCTGACTAAAACATGAGGTGATGGTAATGCTCCTGAGACATGCTGCGCACTTTTCAATGAATAGTGATAACTTTGCACAGCGGCAGAAGTCTCAGAGTATATTCCAGACAGCGGCGCTTTGATTAACAATGACATCAAGCCCGCTGCCAGTGTTTTAAAGTAAATCTCTAAAACCTACATTATCCCCCCTTCTAATGCACTGCTTTTTGCTGAATTGTGCTCCTGACGTGCGGCGCTGTCTCCTTTGATGCAAATTTCTTCTCCTGCGTTCACGGGAGAGGGGCCTAATTTATCGGAGAATTCAGATAATATCAAGGAAGCAGTCCATCACTTCCTGCTATCCCACTTCGACTTGCCTGTGATTGCCTCATCTACCTATTGCCCAGTGTTTCCCCTTTGAGGCCGTGCCACGCCCGTCTGGGAGCTAATTAGGCTAAAAAGTATCGGCAAACACGGTTTTAGCCACGACGGGCGATCTGTTTCCGTCACTCCGGTGGAGCCTCAGACAGGCCTCAGACTTCCACCTATGTGACGGGGCTGCTTAAGAATGCGCCATGCCTGAATGTCACTTTTGTTTATTGATTTTTAAATCTCGTCGAAGACATATTTTTCAGCCTGTAGCGGAGAATATACGTGCGCTGTGACGGTAATTTGACCGACCAAGTCCATTTTGGAAAGCTGTGAGGATTTTTTTATTTTTTAACCGATGCCTATCTAGTGAATAAAACGTGTTTTTCTTGGGAAAAGGTCACGGACGAAACTGGTATTTAAGATTGAATGTTCACTCAGCAGGCAAACAAACGCAAAACAAACTCTGCATTGCCACTCAGTGTGTACATTTTCACGAAAAGAAGAGATCAATCAATCTCGGGCGTCAATATCCGTTTGCATCCCCTTAGCCGCACACATTTGCCGACTAATGAAATCTGTGAATGGCTCCCCTCTTATCGATTTCAGAGGGGGCCTAATTTGCCGCTAGAGATCAGGCCGCTCCCACCCCTGCCGCTCTCTCCCCTCTACACCCCTCCACAGATCTTGTCATGTGGAACAGCCATGCCTTGGGCGCCATATTGAGCACTGGCTGAGGCAGTCGGGGGGAAAATCCTGTAGGGCAAAGTGTTTAGTGCACTATCCGAAGTCGTTAGATATGATTAATGTTGTGCCGAGGGGCGGTGTACACCATCAAACAGCTCATCATAGGCACATATCACCTGGTTACTACAGATTAACATTTCCACGTGCGTTTATATCTGCCGTTTGGTGCCGCGCCGCCTTATTGAAGTGCTTCCCATCAATGCAGAGTGGATGGACCTTTCCGTGTCGCAGCGATCAGAAGGACTATGTCTAATAACCATAGACTACAGGGCGCTTATAAATGTAATGGCGGCACTAAAAAGCTATTTTATCATTAATTGGAAATATGCATTGATTTTCATTTGGAGAGAAGCACTAACGTTTTAATCATGCGTCACTTCAGTCCCCTCAAAGCGGCCAGTCAGTTCTCGCTAATAGTTTATGTTCTTAATTATATTTTAAATCAGGAAGTTGACAGTGTAATTTCTCTTTGGATATGTTAATTGGAGCTGGATGGAAACAGATGAATTGTATTGCAAGGACTGCCTCCTCTAAGTGCACTAAGTGTAAAAAAAAACAACAAGCTAAATCAGTTACATTGCCCCAGTCCATCAAGAATGCACAGACAATGTGTTCACTCTTCGCATCGACAATTTACAGTGAAATGATTTGGCAAGAAAAATGGAAACCCCTTTGAGACAAGCCATTTTGTTTTAACCAGAAATCTTAAATGAAAGCAGCAACCAGCATGTATAAGACAGATAAAAAAAGGAAAAAAAAAGCATATGAATGATGAATGAGTTTAGATAGCAAACACGCCGTTTTCAAAGTCGTCAAGAGGACACGGCTGACTGAGTTGGGGACGTTCCCTCTCAACCCACAGACTTGATGATGGTCTTCTCAGATCTAGATCACAGAAGCAGAAAGGCTTTGCAAATCCAACCGTGACCCAACTGCCCCGACGACCTCTGGTGCCTTCCCTATTTAAATATGGTTATGTGAAGTTTTACACTATAAAGTATAATTACACAAAATTAAACAATGTGGATTTTCTAAGCGGACAAAAAAGGGAACTATATTGTAAGGTGTAATAATACCAGGAGTAATTCGGCATCCGCGCAGTAAAGTGAAGATATCACTGAGAACCCTCTGAGAACAACCCAGTCTAGGTGACAACTTCCAGAACCTAATCCCTTATATAAACATGACGACTAGCCACGGTTAGGGTGTACTTTACTGTTCAAAGTCGTGATTTGATGATGACATCTTAGTTATGACACTACACATAGACTGCTGACTGTTAACTACTGGGCCACGACTACACGCTGACATAAGTTTAAGTCCTTGAAATATGGATAGCGGGGCACCAGCTGCTTCGTCAAACTTCCTGGGAGCCGCCCCCCCCTGCGCGCGTTACAGTGGGTGGGCGCAGTAAGACACGGAGAATGCAAATTGTACCCAGACAATTGCAATATCTGTGCAATGTGTCATCCCGAGGTTTCAGTGGTGCGCAGAATGCGGATCGGGCCTGATGCCTGACGCCCGAGCATGGCAAAGACGGCTTAAAGTTCAGTCAGCCAATGTAAAGAGCCACTTCTTTTCGGCACAATGATTTTTCTTTCTTTCTCCGTCTCCAAAGGGAAGCTGGGATTGAAATTTCATTAAAGCTATCAACAACATGACATTTTGCTAATAGAAGGTGACAATTAGCACGTCACCACAACCCACAAATGAGCAGAGATTGAGTATTAAAGGCCGTTCTGACAGTTCATAATAATTATGAAATCGTGAGGTTTTTTGAAAACAATGCGAGTTGATAATGATGTTGATATATTGTTGTGTGTTTTCTGTATGTGTCAGTGCTGAGTGGTTCTCAAACTACTGGTGATACTTGGGCTTCTTCAGACGGTACTCAGAGTTATTTGGATGTTTTTCTATAGTTTAGACATGCGTTACGCACAGTTCGAGCATGATTTAGTCCAACGTATGTCTAACGTAGTCCCTTTTTAGATCCAGTTTAGTCCTGATTTCATCTTGATCCAAGTCTGGTACCAGTGGTGTGCTGGGACCTAATTTCGGCCCGGGAATTTGGAGAAGACCGGCACAGTTTTGTACAAAATTACAGCTCAGTGGTAGTGCGCAGGTGGCAGGTACAGAAGGTTGCCAGTTCAAACACGGCCTTGACATCTTTCTCTTGCTTTCTCCTTTTACATGGGCCGCTGCACACATATTCTGAGCCTGAAGTAGATAAAACAGATAAAAATATGTATTTGTCCGCTTTACACTGCATTTTCTCTCTTTTCTCGCGCGGACACTTGTCTCCACTGGATTGGACTGCACCAACTTGAACTAAAGCCCTCTGAGTTAGTTCACCGTCAAATGGTATCTCCCTGCCACAAGTTTGATGCAAAGATTTTTTTCAGATTTTCATACATCAGTCGTTATTTTGATAGATTTACATGACAATTACGCTTGTGTTACTTAGTTTATATCTGGAACAGCAGCCCAGGCTCGTGCTGCAGCCCAGTTAAAGCCTTTAGGTCTGGAATGGCACAATCATGAGTCTGTTATTAAGTCATTATTTTATTCTCTCAGCCCATAAGCATCACAACCGAACGGCCCACAGGGAAACTTCCCGACTCTCGCGATTACCCTGTGGGTGGTACTTGGAAGGAACAGTATTTCATTATGTAGCGTGAAAAGTTTGAGAACCACTTGCTGAGTGGTTCTACAAATAATATAAAGGTTAAAATTAACAAAATTAACAATGCCACCAGAGTGAAGGCTCCGGACCTCTGTGACAATGCAGACAATGAACACAGCTTTGATTCTGATTCACAGGCAAAGATACAGATATACCTGTCACCCATTCACACTCACATTCATACACCAGTGTACGCAGACACTGGAGCCAAGGTGAGTGAAGTGTCTTGCCCAAGGACACAATGACAGTGAGCACCCCAGTTGGACATTTGATTAAACAGTTCCCAATTTATTGATGGCTACATCCAGTTATACAATGGAAATATTTTTTTTTTCACTCAAACTTGGCTGTAAATACTGTTTAAAGTGGGGCTAGCCCGCAGTTAGCTTTGTCCGTTATCCTGTTAGCTTCTTCTTCGTGGTTCTATTGGTGTGTATTGGTTGCTCCGACCCGGTGGCAGTCAAGTTGCAAGCATGGTTTTCTGGCTGGAGAAACCAGGGGGAGATGAAAGACCCTCCAATCATCCCATTAACACCGAGGGACTACGGAAAGGATTGATTAAGGTAAACACGTTAGTACTGCTTTAAAAAGTAAAGTTTTGTTAACATCAATTCAATGTTTTATAGTTCTGTTTAAAAACAAAACAAAAATTAGTCCATGTTAAACTGGGAGCAAACCCGAGCAACATGCCCCAAGGCAGTGGACCAAAAAGACAACAGCGTAACTTCCCCAACTCTGCTGCTTGTCTCCAGCAAAAAATAAATGAAGCTTTATTTTAAGTTTGGGAGCAGGACCACACCTCACGTACGAACTTCAGCATCTCCCAATGTGCCCTTCCCTCCCTAATCCCTTATTTCACAATTTTCTGCATTCCTTTATATCATTAAGGTCGGGGGGAATAAAAGTCAGAGAGCTCGCTGTCTCCTTCGAAGCCTCAAAGCTGCAATCGTCATAACTTGACTTCATTGCATCTTTGCTCGTTTAATACATTTTATTTCACTCTCTTTGGAGGGTGAAATAAAAGAATAACCATCTGACCCAAGTATACCTAAACATCCACCCCAAGCCCTACCATATTCTAGACGCAGGGCAAACACTTGGGTGTGGGGTTATGACACCGTCCCTGCACAAGGAGCATCTAGGGTCTACATTGTGCGCAGTGCAGAGCTAAATTACGAACCTACTGGTTATGGCCAGTAATGTTACTATATGATGCAATATCTGCTAAAACAAACGCTACCTGTACAACACCCCGGAGGAGTGAGGAACAACACACCGGCTAAACCAGGAAGTGGATGACGTCAGAGAATGAAAGAGTGAAAGAACTGTGCTTTTATTATGCAGCAGGTGCCATATCACACCACTGATCTATTTGGGTGTGGTGGCTATAGTATATTGTGTAATATTTGCACGGTCAAATGTGGAATGACTAATTTGAATGTTGCACAAGTAAGGGGCTGTGGTGAATTTCCTACTGCAGTTGAGGTGTGATGAAACCTAAGAACAATACTGCCTTTTTTTTTTTGGTGGAAACTTCATCTCCTGGTTGCATGTTTCCCTTGGCTGACTCAGACCGCTCCTCCATGCTGAGCAGAAGATGCACAATCTGTCACTCCGGCGCGGGACAGCTGAGGTACAGGGGCCCGGGGCACTGCCTGTGGTGCTGCTTTCCATCAGCTCACCAGAGGCACCAGTGCTTCTGTGTGTGTCCTGAAACGCCAACTCCTTCTGTCCACGGCCACACACTCCTTTGGGCCTGTGGATACATGATAGCCATGCTCAGGCAATTGGAAAAACTCAATAAGAATCAAAGAGGGAATTTGTAAATCTCACTCAGATCAATGTGATGTCAGTCTTGCAGGCAAGTGGCTGATTGGTTAAAGGGTCAACTCTCCTCTGCGGTCAATAACACATTAGCGTCAAACAGCCATAAAGCATAAACCTTTCTGACATTGTTAATTGTGTTTTTCTCTCTTTCTGACACTGGAATTATTAGTAGCCTAATGGTTACTCTATACCATTGCACACAACATTTAATACTAGTTATTAAAGATGATAAAGATAAAAAAGATAAAGGTGGCGGTGTCCTCCTGGGACCGCCACCTTAACGTGGTGGAGGGGTTTGATCACCCGAATGATCCTGGGAGGGTCTCCCATGGCAAACAGGTCCTAGGTGACGGGTCAGACAAAGAGCGGTTCAGAAGCCCCTTATGAGAGACCAACAGGCCCGGTTAGAACCATGAGGCCGTCCTTCTGTGGACCCACCACCTGCAGGAGGAGCCATAGGGGCTGGTGCCACGACCTGGCAACGGAAAAGTGAAAGAAAATGGATGGATGGATGGATATTAAAGATGAGGAATTATTCGGTAAAATTAATACTTCAAATACGTAAAAATAAATAAACACTTAACATCATGGCGGTACGGTAGCGCAGCGGTTAGCGCTCGTGCTTCACAGCTAGAAGGTCCTGGGTTCGATTCCCACCTGGACGGGGCTTTTCTGTGTGAAGTTTGCGTGTTCTCCCCTGTGTCTGCGTAGGTTTCCTCCAGGTATTCCAGTTGCCCCTACCACAAAAGACATGTGCAATAGGTGAATCCTCCAGCCAGGTGTTTCTGACCCTCAGCCTGGCTCCACATCATGGTGATGGGTCCCCAGACGCAGCACTGCCACTGCCCACTGCTCCCTACGAGTTATCCAGTGGCGTTGAGGGATGGATTAAATGCAGTGGACAGATTTTGTTGTACAGTTCATGTATAATGACAGAAAAAGCAACAAAAAGCAGGATAAAATAAAAAATGTCACAGCTGACTAAATAAAAGGTTATTGATAAATAGTACCTATAAGACAATATAGTGGTATTTCAACAAACGATGAGTTGTTGAAATGCCGAACTACATGCAATTGTATGGTTAGTACTCTCCAGATAAAGTTTGCATGCCACATTTTTTGTGACAAATTTGGCAACAGACTAGGCATTAATTAACCAAATGTATGACCATTGTGATGAATTGTGTGCTGAGTAACAGGGATATTGATCTGTCATTTTTTGAGCATTGGGGTCCTAACTGTTAGCTTTGGGACCTTTAAAATCCCACGAGCCGTGGACCAAATTGATTTAAAGTTATAATAAACAAACAAACCAACTACAGTTTTCTGTATTTCCTCACAAAGTTCTGTTGATTCAAATATTGACTACTTTTGTGTGTTGTTTTGTTTTTTAACTGGACCTCGTGTCTGCAACAAAGGTTGTTTATGATGATGATGATGACGACTATGACACAATTTCAAAAAAATTAAGTAATTTTTGGCGAAGGCCTGTGACTCTTTGGAAGTTGAGAACCACAGAGTTACAGACTGTTCTTTCATAAAACACTCCATGCAATTAAATCACCATTTCAACAGTGTGACACAACTTAAATCCTGCCACACTCAGCAGCTTGCTGTAATAATTCAGTTGTGCACTGTAATATAGTATCCATATTTATGTTGCAGAAGTCATTAAAATCCATATAGTGTCCAGCGCAGCAGTAAAATTGACATCCACATTACGATGAATACTAAAGCTCATATTGCTGCTCGTAGTCTATTCTGACTATTTTGCACCACTCAAGGGCTTACAGGAAAAGGAATGAACACGGCTCTGTTTGCTCCCTCATCCGATGTTTGGACTGTGACTCACTGGTAACACAACACAATGTCCGTCTGTGGGCTGCAGGGAATTTGGAAGAATTTCTAAAAAATACAACCAAAATATAATAACATAATTTAGATTGAGTTAATTCCTTTGGTAAGTTTTGGTATACAGTGCAGCATATAGAAATGGAGGTTTTAACTGCAGGCGCTGCTAGGCACCTAAATCTTCAGAGAAACTCACCAAGGCTCATCTCAGGGCAATCTGACATTTGGAAATGATAGAGGTTCAGAACAGCTGGGTGTTTTTCAGCATGCAGCATATGAGCAATCAGACTGTCTTTATTAAACTTCATATGGGCTGCAATACACAAGGAGTAGCTGTGCAACAGATCGCAAAGGTAAAGAAAGGTTATGAAGGGCAACGGGTGAACTTGGGGTAGAATGGAAGAGCATTGTGAAAGCTGGAGTCACAAAATGCCTCTGGAAGATTTCGAGATGACTCAAACATGCACAAATGGTTCAAAATACAACTTTCTGTAGAAAATGTATTGTCCTTGTGAGGAAATGAATTGGCAGTGAGAAAAGACATACACAAAGACAACATTCTCCACAACTAATCCATTGACAACATATAAGATCAGGCCTGAGCACAACCAGCACCCAACCTCATGTGTCAAATTAAAATTATTACCTACGTTCCATAACCCTCTCTAATCAGACCAGCTATACAAAGTCTAAAAAATTCAAAATTACTACATGAAAAAAAGAAAAGAAAAAGAAGAAAATAAAGAAGAAGAAGAGACAGAGGAAATGACTTTCTGTGCTTTCACTAATGTGAACTTGTGACAATGGTGTTGTATGGTGATGGTGTATTATGTAAGTTTGAGCTGGTGCCCTGTTCCAATACAAATTTCTCCTCTGAGACATTAATAAAAGGAAACTAACTAAATAACGAATTAACATTAAATAATATGTATATATATATAAATCAAACTTATTTATTTAAATAGTAATTTTCTGCTCATTTGTAATGGTTAGATCAGTGTTTAGTATATGAGCTTCCATTGGATAGTCCAACTTCATTCAGTTTGTGTCCAACTTCCATTCTGGGCCCAAAATGGTTTAATATGTATATTAACGACATTTGTAAAACGTCTCAAGTACTTACATTTATCTTGTTTGCTGACGATACAAATATTTTTGCATCAGGAGACGACTTACAGCAGCTGTGTCGAATTGTTAACTTGGAACTCAAAAGTGTCAACAAGTGGTTCAAACAAAATAAATTATCTCTAAATCTGAGTAAAAGCAAAATGATAATATTTGGCAACTGTAATTCCAATGCTCAGGAAGCAATTCAGATAGAGAGTGTTGTTATCGAGCGAGTGCATGAAATTAAATTCCTTGGTGTGATTATTGATAACAGAATTACTTGGAAATCTCATATTAAATATATATCTACAAACATTTCTAGAAGCATTTCGGTAATAGCAAAAGCACATTTTAAACATCAAAGCTCTACATACCTTATACTGTTCTCTGATTTTGCCCTATTTATATTACTGCACTGTGGTTTGGGGTAGTACTTATAAAAACACAGTTAAACCAATAATATTGTTGCAAAAAAGAGCTCTCCGAGTAATTCATAAAGTTGGGTTTTTGGACCACACAAACTCATTATTTTTAAATTCAAGGATCATGAAGTTTTGTGACATTGTTGAGTTCAAAACTGTACAAATGTTATTCAAAGCAAGGTATAAACTGTTACCAAACCAAATACAAGGAAGGTTCTAAGAACGTACTGGTTGTTATGAATTGGTCGGTGATCAATTAAACTTAAAAGGATATAGAAACATAGCACAACTTCGAAAAGTTTTAGTCCAACAGTTAGCGGTGTACAATTATGGAATAAACTGGAGATGGAATTGAAACGATGTCCAAACATCAACCTGTTCAAATATACATACAAACAAAAGACTTTTGAAATATACAGACAAGAAGAAATGCGTTGCCACTAGGGGGAGCAATAGGATCTATGATGTGTATTTTTTCCTCTATAATCAAGGAAGAGTGTTGCTGCTTGGAGCAGTTGTCATTCTATTGCTCAAATTTACAAATGGAGAATTAGGGTGGGCAGCTTATGGATCTGTTGAGAGGAATCCTCCCAATGGGCTCAAAACCTTGTCCTTTAATGCACCACTCAGCATAGGAACATCATCTACAAAATCAGCTGTTAGGGCAGCTGTGTGGGGGTTTGTTGATGGGGAGCTACTGCCTTCTTCAACTGGCCCGCTCTACACTCTGGCGTTTTAATGCACCACACTGTGCAGGGCTATATCATACTTCATATATAACTCAATTAAATAAATATATTATAATAATAATAATGATGATTAAACCCAAATAAAAATTATACTAAGGATGGTAATGACAACGGGGAAGTATCAAGATCTCGGAGTATAATACTTAATAATGTACCTTTATAACATAAATCTGAAAGAAATATATTAATGATCAAATGTTTTACTTGCTTTGTGCTAGACATCGTACATGAAACGAGATCGTTGTTGTAGTTGTGCTTTGTTTCAATTAATTATATAAACAGTTCATATATTTTTTTGTAAGTTTGTAAGTTGGTCTGTGCGAATGTAGCTGCTGAAATGTTTCGAATTCTCTTTGGGTGAGGTCTCTTTGATGTTTTGTGCCTTCGGTGCCATTGTGTGAAATGTACTTTTTTTATTTATTGCACTTGGGGGTGGGCGCTCATAAGCTTTTTGCTTCAGCCCACTCCTTTTGAGCAGAATGTAAACTGCTCAAAAAAACAAAACTAATGTTTGGCATTGGTAACAACTTGTAAGAAATATATGAATGATCATCATTTGTTACTTGCTCTGTACTAGACATTGTACAAGAAATGAAACAGCTGTTGTTGTGTTTTGTATGCTTTGATTGTTAAATGAAAATGTTATTGTTTTTATTTTGGGGGTGGGCGCTTATAAGCCTTTTGTTTCGGCCCACTCTTTTTGAGCAGACTAACTGCTCAAATAAACAAATAAACTAAACTTCATTCAGCATGAGAGTCTTTGTAATTTCCAGAATTTTGAAACTTTGGTGTTAGTATCAGATCAATATAGCGACTATCCCTCGCGTTACTTACTTACATCTGGAATAAGTTAAAAGTCACCGGAATCACACATCCCTAGTTTCCTTTTTCCCTTTCCCAGAGATTAAGGTCATTAACTTAAAGGTTATGGTGGGGGTAAGATCTATATTTGGAACTTGTCAAAGTACAATACAGATTAAAATAAAACTCCGAGCAGATCAATCCACTCTAGTATATCAAGCCACAAGAGGAACCAGCCCCGCTCCACACAGTGGACTGTTGAGCTGTGACGGGGAGAGGCAGCGAGTCTGAGCTGCCACAGTAAATAACAGGACAACATCTGGGCACAGTCAAATCACTGCACCGTTCATTCACCTCATGCTCCCGCCTCCACCAAATGATCTTGATTTGGAGCCCACAAATGCAGGCGCACAGTCACCATAAATACTCTCTGGACTAAGATGCGTGGCCACCCAGGATGCTCATCACTCAACCACAAAGCTTCTGGTTTTAGTGGTGGCTCTAGCAAGATCCTCAGGAAAAGATCTGCAGTACCTGAAGTATGTCTAATACAATGCGAGTTGCTAGGTTGAGGTTGCCAGGTTATGTGGCATCGACCAGAGTTGGTGTTGTAACCGTTTTAAGCGAGCCACAATATGAAAATTTCCTTTACTTAAAGAAATGAACAACAATTCCTCGATTGCACCTCTTGCTCCTGTCACCGAAGCAGGAGGATTGAAATTTTTCACCACATGAAAGAGGCCAGCGCCGTTGGGTCTGCAAGTTTATACTCTCCTTCTTTCTTTTTTTTCTACCTGAGCTCTAAAACATTGAAAACACAACTAGTGACTCCCTGTGGAATATGTTTCGCGCTCGCTGTCTAGCAACCGTCTGGGTAGAAGAAAGCGAGCCGCCTTTGTGTGCCTCATCACCTCAGCAGCACCCCGTACCCTGACACTTTAGAACATAGCACTCCCACTGCTCCTGACAACCAATTTTCAACTATCACATTTCATGTTTCACTACAATGAAAGGAAAGAATCCTTATAAAAACCCGCAGCTACTGGCCGCCACATTATAGTCGGCGGTTGTATAACTTGCAGTCCATTTTCTAGGTGAGCTGTATTTTATTTTTTTCATCAAAAGACTTTTGAAATCCTTTCAAAAATAATATCTCGCCCTGCGCTGTCCTATCCAGGTGCTTTATTAGAAAGGACAGCACAGTGCGAAAGGCACAGTAGCGTGGAGAGACATTCAGCAAACTGTCGGACTCAGGACTTTAACCCGCAATGCCATGGCCAAAACATTGTTCCATGGCAGCACCATTAGCCTCCTCTGGATATTTGGACAACTTGCAGATGCTAAATTTGCCAGAATGTCTTTAAGTTTGGGAAGTGTATACAGTGTCATAGGTGTAGACAGTTTAACAATAAATTAATACTAAAACAAAACAGAAACCTACATATACACTCACCAGTAAATCCCCCCCACCCACACCCTCCCTCGCTCCAGGACCTAGACCACTCCCATCCCCAACCCCCTGGGGCAACCGCCCTCCCCACCACCCCAGACCCCCAAGCCAACCCCCAGGCCACCCTCCCACCTCCAGCTCTTTTCACAATTGAGATCCGGTTCGAACCGTACACCTGAAAGAGCCGGTTCGGTCATGAACGTCACGTCACTAGTGAAAACCCTGCCCCAAGACTGGCATTTGAACTGCATTATTGTGGCTAAGAAAGTATCATGTTTTCAGTTCATCCCCCCCGCTCCGGTTGGTTTGTGTGTCACTAATTGGGAGTCATGCGGGACGTCTGTGGCGAAAGGAGCCGCTGTCAGCTGGGGCTCACTGTCAACTGGGTTCCAACGTGCAGCGACCAACGCCCTCACAACATAAAGCAGGAGGTATATTTGAGTTGCATGAATATATTGTATTGATAAAGAGATTGTTACGGCCTAAGGTTGGCGGACCCAAGGAGAGACAGAAAGCAGGTAAGTAATCAGATATTTATTAAGGGGCTGGCGCTGGACGTGGCTGGTATCAGGAGTGGAGCTGGAGCTGGGGCTTGGCTGGAGCTGACTGGTAACCGGAGTGGAGCAGGTGGGTAACTGACAGGCACGGACATCTGACAAGATGCAAAAACACACTGTTAGTTTACTAGTACGCAAAAACTACCAATTCCAAAATAGTAGGCCTGAGAAGTCTCACGGAGGTAGACTGACGATCTGGCAGGGATGTGAAGGAGAACCCGTGCTTAAATACTGCATGTGATGAATTGAGTGGATTCAGGTTTGCCCATTTGCCAGCCAGGGAGCAGGAGCAGCCACACCCACCAGGGAACAGGAGGCAGGTTCCAACGCCACGCCCACAGCAGCAACAGACAGGACAGACAAAACATACACTACAACAGAGCTCTTTTGACTGCTGGAGATGTAAAAGACTCCAGCAGTGTATATGTGTCTGGCAACGTCATGGTCTTGGAAAGTATGTCATGGAGTTTATAATCCACATATCATGATGAGCTAAGCTTACAACTAATGTAGATAAGTGTGTTATCTGAAGTTCGGGAGCAGGACCACACCTCACGTACACCCTTTCCGGTCTCCATCCATACAATACCTCCTGATCCCTCCCCTCTGTCTCTCCTCAAGGTTCCCGTTTACTTGTCCCTCCCACCCTTATTTGGCCACTTTTCATTCCGTCCATCTTTTAAGTCAGTGGGTATGAAAGCCCGTGTTCACCGTTGTCTCCTGCGACAACGAGATACAAAATAAAAATGTGATAAAATGGAGGATAGAGAGCGATGCATTGTGTTTTAATCGATAATGTCATGTTAAACTACTTTGATTTAGTGCATCATACTTGCGTCTCTTTAAAAAATGACTCATCTGTGATTCTGTGAGCACACCAACACTTTTCTTGCATAGTGTTAACTAAGCAATTTCATCGAGAAGCTTTGGGCTTGCAGAATGATTGTCTGTGATGATACATAATTCATAGTTTTACTTAAGCAGTGTAAAATGTAAAACACGCGCACAAGGCAACAAAGCACATGCATTCAGAGTATTGCTCACATACTGTAAACAAAAGTACGAAGACCTGCGAGTAAGCCTCTTGTCAAAAGTCTTAAAAGCTCCACGGCCGCCTATATAATTGCGCTGCAGATCCACTTCAGTACATATGTTTTTTCACAGTGGCCCTGGCATGAGTGTATCTGGGCGCTCTGGGATAAATTGGCGCGTTCACACAGCCTTATCACTCATCATCAGTGCTGAACTGACTAATGCAGCCGTGCAAATCCCTGCGGCTACGCTCCACAAGCTCGCCCAAAGACTTCAGTGGAGGCTCTTACAGCAGCATGTTAATGAGCCTGCCACATGTGCCGATATGCATACATTCAGTATATACAGTACGTGGGGTAATCGGGAGGGCTGTACGATGCACACACTCCAGCTGACATGGAAATACTGGTTCCGCTATTACCTGTTTGGATTTGTGCTGATTTATTTCAATTGGAAAGTAGGTTTATGGTTCGCGTGGTGCTTAATGCAGTTGTGTCATGGGGCAAGACACTTCGGCGACCTCGTCTATAAATGAAAGCGGTGAGTGAGTAGTGAATACAGTGTCTGTGTAAGTTCTCAGTCGTACAGGAGTTGTCCATCTTCAATGAAGGTACTTGATTCATCTTATGTACTCAGTAGTTAAAGTCTTTGAACGTTTCGCCTCTCATCCAAAAGGCTTCGTCAGCGACAAAAGTCCCACTCAGGCCGCAGCTTTAGATATAGACCAACCGGGAGGAGTTAGGGTTGGCCCGGCTCCTCCTCTCTAATCACAGCTACTCTCACCTGTGGGTAAACAACCTTTGAAGTAGAGTGTCTCTAACCTCAGTATAGGTCAGTCCTGTCCTATTCATATATGATCACTGACCATTACCTGTCCTATTCATGGCTGATCGCTGCTAATTACCTGCCTATTGTTCTTTTGTTAGCTGAGGTGCCGTCTCCTTGGACTGGCCATGCCCTGTCGGTTTTCCCCGAAGGAGATTGGAGTAAAGCGACGGAAGATTAAATCTGAGCCCACTATTACGGTTCATGGAGGGATTTTCTTTCCTGACAAAAATAGTTTATTTTATTCCTCTTTCAAACCAACGTTCTTCTTTAACTAAAATTTTGACCTCCCCGTCCTCAAAGGAGTGGTTGGAGGCTTTGAGGTGAAGGTGCACCGCTGACTGAGGGGAGCTTGTGCTTTCTCTTCGGTGTTGATAAAGTCTCTTCTGTAAAACTTATTTCGTTTCTCCAATATAATGTTCTTTGCATTCTTCTTCTTTGCATTGAATAGAATAAACCACATTGCTTTGTTTGTGGCTCGGAGTTTTGTCTTTGGGATGAACTAATTTTTGTCTCAGTGTGTTCACCGGTTTGTGGTTCACTGGAATCCTGTGCTGCCTAAAGATTCTCTGATGTTACTCTGAGACCCCGGCTACATACGGCACTGCAACTCCCTTTCTTCTGGGCTCTGTAGTCTGTCTGTCTTGCCCTTTTTGCTTTAGTGAAAGACCAGTTAGGATAGCCACAGTCTGAGAGGGCTCTCTGGACATGTTGCTCCTCTTTGGTCTTTCCTTCTGCACTGGTGGGCACCTCTTTAGCCCTATGTCTGAGCGTCATCATGACCCCTAGTTTGTGCTGGAGTGGATGGTTAGAGTCAAACATCAAATACTGGTCAGTATGAGTTGCCTTCCTGTAAACCTCTGTCTGAAATTGTCCATTTTCCCCTATGATAACTTTACAATCTAAAAAGGCAAGTTGTTTCTCCTTGGCGTCCTCCCGAGTAAATTTAATGCTGGGGTCCACAGCATTGATGTGATCTGTAAAAGGTGCAACTTCCTTCTCTTTAATTTTGATCCACGTGTCATCTACATATCTGAACCAGTGGCTGGGTTTGTTTCTTGGGTATGAGGCCAAGGCATTCCTCTGCATTTCCTCCATGTAGAGGTTAGCCACTATGGGTGAAACTGGAGAGCCCATGGCACAGCCGTGGATCTGTCTGTAGAAGTTGCCCCTGAACTGAAAATAGGTGGTGCTAAGACAGATCTCCAGTAGTTGGCCAATGTGGTCAGGAGTGAGCAGTGATCGTTAGAGACGCTCTACTTCACTTAAGCTGCGGGCTGAGCGGGACTTGTGTCCACTGACGAAGTCTTTTGGATGAGAGGCAAAATGTTCGAAGACTTCAACTACTGAGTACAGAAGATGAATCAAGTACCTTCATTGAAGATGGACAACTCCTGTACGACTGAGAACTTACACAGACATCTTGCTGTCAACTTTGGGAGAGACACCCTTCCCTTGGCACGCAGACTGGAAAAGACCACCAGAAAATTAGCAGACGAGAGGAACCACCTCAGGTTCAACCTTAGATGTAGACAGAACAGATTGAGCCCCAGCTGCCTGAAGCAGAAGGCTCTGGAAGCAGGATATACAGCAGAGAAATTGCAACACAACTACGTTATGAAGATTCTTAATTTAAGGATTAGATGACTCAATCAAGGAATCTACAAGCTAAATTCTGAGGCCTTAGCTATCCAACAGAGATTAGAGTCTTGCGTGATCAAAGAGGCCTTCCTCAAGATTTGTAATTTCACACAAGTGGCTCACATGGACCAACACAGAAGGTCCAAAGAGAGACAGAAAGGTAAGTTTCTAAAACTCTTAGGGAAAAACGAGGCAAGATACAGCAGGCAGTGGCGAGGGAATGAAGAGATAGAAATCCTAAAACTACAGCCAATTGGGTTAAAAACCTCTCAGACAGAGAACTCTCCCAGGTGAGTCCACAGTAAAAATGGGACTATTTTTCTATCTCCGACCATTTAACTTCTTAACCCCCACATAGACCGAGCATTATTTTCTCCAGTTTGGCATTACCCAAATCTAAAGTATAAAAAAAAGTGGCAAAAGAGGGACAGAAACGTGCCTAAAAAGCAACAATAACACAATAAAAAAACAGACAGAAACACACGACTAATCAGTGATGAAAAAGCAACAAAAATCAACAAGAAAGCCACGAACGAGCGACAAAAAGTGAGCAAAACGTGACGAAAACACGACACAAACACAACAATTTAAAAAGAAGTTTTGATCAGTTTAGCAGGTCTTAGCTTTCAAATGAGGCGTTCATTGACTCCAGTTGAAAAGCTTTTAGATTTGGGAAAAGCCGAAATGGAGAAAATGCACTTGGTTAAGGTGAGGGGTAAGAGGTTAAAGCCGCACTGCGTTGAATTTTACCCAATAAATAAAATTTAAATACAAGCATTTATTTTATGACAGATATTTTCATCATTGAAAAAAATCTCATAAATGTGCTGTGAGTGGCTCACCTGTCCAAAGACACAACTGTAAACTTTACCGGGAGTGGGTATACGTTTGTCAAGTGTGACGTCACGACTTCCGCTTCCGGGTCCTAGCAGACGGGCAAATATGCGAGAAAAAAACATTAAAAACAACCATCAATATTTCTGAAACTCAACGGAAAGTTACCGAAGCTACTTATTTCTCAGACTTATTAGCCAAAAATTCAGCGCCTGCTCAAAAAGTAATATTTACTACAGTCGCTACTTCCGGGTTTAGCGGAGCTGCTGTGCCGTTAGCATTTTTCTCAGCTGACGTAGCGATTTTTGTAAATATTACTTTTATAGCAGTAGGTACAGCATTTTTGGCTAATGGGCCTGATAAATAACTTTTTTTTTATTTTTTTTATTTATTTATTTATTTGTGTATTTTGTGACATAACTATGTTCAGTAACTCTCTGTTGAGTTTCAGAAATATTGATTGTGGTATTAAAGAGTTTTTTGTCGTTTCTAGCACATCTGCGGACCCGGAAGTAGAGCTGTGATGTCAAGACTTAAGAAAAGTATATTAGGTTCTCATCCAATCTTTTCTTTAATTACCCACTGCAGTAATATCATATTCTGTGTTGAGCTGGACATTAGGGGCAGTATATTCCAAAATGTTAGGCAGTGTCTCTTTATGGCATGAAACAGACTCGACTTCTATCTTTTGAATGATGAAAAGTCCTCAAAATGGTCATGTCAACCCTGCCTAATTATAGGATACCATCAGTGAATTTCTCAGAACATACAGGAGTAAAATCAACTTCTCTGATTGAAATCACACCCTGAAAATCATTGTCATTGTCAATAAAAACGAGCATGGAAAATGATCTCATGTATATGCCTGAAATTCTTGCTTACTTCAAGATGGCTGACACCTTGGCCTTCTTCACCTACATTGTCCCCGAGTATCGCCGGTTCCAGATGAGACGGCGCTGGAGAGACTGGCTCTCGCGAGCGTGCCGGCCAACATGCGAGCGCCCGCGGAATATGTAAATTGGCCCGGCGGCGGAGAGAGGTTATTTGGTATTTGTGAGATGAATGAAACTCTGCCCCTCTCTTTTCCTCATTTCCCCTCTCACATTTGTGTGACTAGACTAGTTAAGTCCCTGTCACTCAAGCTGCCAAGGTCTATGGGGCACCGGAGCGAGCAGCCGAGTAATATGAGAAAAAGTGCAGGAGAGGAGCGGGAGAAACATAGAGAGAGAGAGAGAGTGCAAAGAAAAGAGGGAGAGGAGGGGAAGGGAGGTAGAAATTGGGCCAGGGATGATTGCAAATTGTCTGTCTAATGGCTGCCACCCAGGAAGCCATTTCAGGTGACTTGTTATCCGTCATGAGAGAGCCAGACCTGCTAGGATCCCCCTATTCTCACTCGACTTCGCAGTGGGCCGCGGCAACTAAGAGCTTTAGGCTATCACCGTTGACCTCACCTCCACTTTTAGACACCCTTCTCTCCCACCCGCTCTGCGCAGCTCCAGATCTTTTCTCCCCCACTTCCTTTACATACATCGGTCCTCCCCGCAGTGCGTCTCCCCCCCCCTCTCTCGCTCTCCCCGGCGCGTGCTCGGCAGCTGTTGTTTAGTGATAGATCAGTGAAGCACAAAATGACGGCGGGTATGAAAAAAACAAAACAAAACAAAAAAGATCTCCAAGCACAGCGCGCAGTAGGTCCTGGCTAACCTCTTGTTCCGTATTAGCGGGTGAGACTTTCGGGATTCATTCAGGAGTAATCATTTGTTACTCAGGGGCACCGTGTCTTTCAGGCATGGATGATGAAGTCGCCGCTGACGGGGGGAGGGGGGGGTTTGGGGTGGAACAGGGGGCACACATGAGACAGAAATCGTCTGCTTGCCGCCACATACTGAGAGACCGTTAATGACAACAGCTGATGATTCATCGCACGCTGTCACCGGGCTCTTTGCACTTTGGCGCTGAAGGGGGAGGTATTTGGAGGTTTCGGTAAAAAAATGTTGGGTAATGAGGCCAGTGTGACACGGCGCGTGACATGGCACATCCTGAATGGCAAGTAATTTCTACCATTCTCATCGCGGCGCTGTCTGAAAATTCGCAACTAACTGAACTCACATCGTGATGCCTGGTCAGTCGAAACTATCCCCTTTTCACATCCTGCACACAAAGATCAAGTTTCGGGACACCGATCAGAGAAATGCATCGGTCCGTTCGTGTCCTTGAAAGACGGACACATTTGAAGAAAGTGTCTCCTGCAACCTCAAATTACAGTTGGAGTGGAGAGAAATTTGCCCTGAATTGGATTGGATTGTTGAAAAATCTGAGCGTGAAAACTTTTTTGGGTGAGGAAGATTCTAGATCTAGAGCAGGGGTGGGCAATTAATTTTCATAAGGGGCCACATGAGAAGCCTGAATGGAGTCGGAGGGCCACAGCAACAATAACTCGAACTTATTCTGCTCAACTTTATCCGATTGTACATTACACTAAATCGTGTATTTTGAATAGCTGATACCTACTGTTATTATAGGACTATTATTTTTAGCCATATCAAGCCAAGCATGTGTGTGCGTCGGCATTTAAGCTATTCAACTTCTTATCCTCGTGAACTTTTACCATCGCACCGAAATTCCTAGCTTGTGAACCTGTTCTCAAAAAAATGCCAAATAAAATCTATTCTGATTCTGATTCTGAAAGCACCTCTGTGTTTGAATGAAATGAAGCGATGCACTGTAGCAGGGGTCTCCAAGTAAATTTCCCTGGGGACCAAAACATAAATGGGGAGTGTATTTCCGGGTCCATAAACAAAAGCTCCAAAGTAAGTTATGTTTTAATTGGGAAAATACTGTTGAGGAAACTTTTTTTCAAGAAATGAATAATAATGAGCCTGACAGGACTGTAGCCAATGTGTTGCTCATATCCTGATCTCTCATTATGTCAGTGCCCTCAGCTGGACAGGTGTAAAATTCTTTATTTTTATTTCTGTTTAAGCAGCCCCCTAGTGGCTGAAGTGAGCACTCTGGTAATTTCTTCAATCATAACTCCACACAGGAATGGGCTAGAGACGTACGTTTTTTTTGACAGAAATGTATTCCCTACAAGCCGTGGGCCGGATTGAATCATCTCGTGGACCGGATGTGGCCCGCGGGCCGTATTTTGCCCAGGTCTGATCTAGACGCTTCTGCTTTAGAAAGTAAAGTACAAGTGGCTGGACAGACTGGGAAGCATGTGGTTAGCGTTTACACTTCACAGCGTGAGACTTTCTCCCATCCAGCTGCAAACACAATGGGATAATCCCTCAGGTAGGATCTCCCACACAATATTTGGACAATCTATAGAGAGCACAAATGTGTAGCCTATGCCAACACATCCAATGCAGTTTACATTTTTACTGCACAAGCTGTTGCTCAATACTGTTAAAAGTCAACTTGATTTTCAGTTTTCGAGCCTCAAGCTAGCATGTTGCATCACTTATAACATCTAGAGTAAATGAGCTCGGCAATAATATAAATTTTTTATACTTAACTAAATACATGAATTTGCAAAGCCTCTCAATTCCTAAATTATTAACATCCTAAAAGTGATCGTTTGATCCTGTCAGAACGTTTTAGTGACGTGAACATGGCCGGGTTGCAAATTCAGACTTCGACTGCTGTGCATACGGAACATATACTGGCTCTGACTGGGGGTGAGAATCTCCTGATCCCCCCGGGGCTCCGGACTGACATTAGAGAGCAAATTGACATGCAAACCGAGCGCGCCTCAAGTTAATCTGTATGTGCACTGTATCACGTGGATCACAGCTCGGAGGCAGGCAGCATTAAAAAGGAACCTGTCAAGCTAAGTGTGCTTCTCAACCTTTCTGCCATTACTCTGACATGTTTTGTGACCCGTGAATTGAAGACTTGTCAGGACCTGGTCATTTTACCAGCGCTCAACACAGATGGGAGGCCTTCCAGTAAATTGTTTGCCTCTGCCAAAAATGAAAAAAAAAAATAAATAAGGGGCTTTGTGCGTGACTCTCTCCATAGCATGTGAAAGATTGGCCCCTACATAAATCCACTCGTCAATTTCTCCAATCAAAAACGGATCAGGGAGATGTTGAACTTGCTGCCACACATTAAATAGCAGTGGTGTGATCGCAGAAGCGCGTTCATGACGGAATGTGGACGGCGCTGTTAATGAACAAACTTGAAGCGATGATCGTGGGATGTGGCTACTGTGGGAAAAGCCATGTTCACAATGATGACACTTCTGCCTATTGTGTGTGGGATCTGTCTGTCAAAAACTTGATACAACCTGTCAATCTTCATCCCAATTTCCAATACCTACTCTTAATACTTATTGACTTTCAACAATAATTTCTCAATAAATCAGTTTGTCGAAATACCAATATTTGATGACTTACTAATTTTGACTTTTTGTCACAAGACTGATAAAGCATGTTCATCAACTAAAGCTTAGAGGGCTCTCATAAACAACACTGCTGCCACGTATAATGGAGACGCAAACATGAGGACAGATCGCCCAACAGACACAATTTCACAAGGACACATTTTGAGATATTCATTTTCTTTATGTATTTAGTTGGTTTTGTTTCTGGCTCAGTTGTCAACCAAACACTGTACAGCATTCTCCATCTGTAAATAACACATTTAATGATTTTAGTGACACATTGCAGACCCTCTGTTTCGTGCCGGATCGAACATAGACTTTCGCGTGAACAAAGGTTTCAAAATCGCCAAGTGGGATGCTATTCTCATTTTTGGCAACACTGCCAAGTTGCCTGCAAAGAAACTTTACAACATCCACTTTATGAGTCGGGACTGATCCTTTTTATTTGTTTTTATTTATTTTTTGGGAAACAAAAGTGTTGACATCTTAACAACAATGTTTTACAATGAATAGGGGCGTGAGGAATTAAAGATATGTTATTTTGGATTGTCGCCTTAGTTTCACAAAACAACGCTGTTCAAAAAAAGATGACTAAATTCACATTTTTCTCACAGGATCCAAACTAGTCACGCCATGCATCTTTTACCATCGCAAATTGCTCAAAAAAGTCTTCACTATGTGCCCCTTTCCAACAACAAACATCTTCTTCGACTGCATTTTACTTCACTTTGCTTTATTGTTTGCCATGTGTCTATCATTGGTCACACATTCCACAAACGCTCTTTAAAACAGCCTGGGTTATTTCTGTCAGCTCTGAAGCAGCTTCGGCGGTTCCCTTGCTTAAACATAAAAACACAAAGAGCCCGTTCACTGCTTTGTTTTGTTTTGTTGGCAATGTTTTCAGTCTCGAAAACTGCAGATGAAAGACTAACCCCGCAAAAGGAAACAAGACTTACTTCAATCATTGTACTCCAAAGCCACTGACGCAGCATATCAAGGCCTGCTTCATAATCAGCCCACATCTTGTTTTTTTTTTCTTCATCACCCCCCCACCCCACTCTCTCTCTCTCTTTCTTTTGGGAAAGAGCGGGACATCGTGTTTGGATGCCCGGAGCTCTCCAGGCTGCTGTCCTGTAGTGCCTGATTGCCTGGCAGCACCCGCTCGCTGGAGAAAATGAGGTGGAGGTGGGCTACTCAGCCACAGAGGCATCACGGTTTGAACAGGAGGCCTGACCCCACAGCAGATTTCTAATGGATTTTAGGCGGCGCAGGCAAACACACAGCTGGGCTCCAAACAAACCAATCAAAGCACCCCCGCCTAAGATTGGTAGCCCCCATACATCAACCCAGCACACCACCCACACAATCCTTCGTCATAGTGACAAGAGAATCTGTTGGTACATTTTGAAACAAAGAGGATATTTTCTTGTCAAGTGTAATCTTGGTATGCCATGTATGGAAATGAAGTATAAGGTAATTTTATTTCTATATCTAAAATTATATCAATTTGAGGTCGCAAGACAAAAGACAATAGAACGCCGGAGTAAGTAGTAAGTAAGTAATTAAAAGTATTTAATTCTTCCCTTCTGAAATACGTGCTTGGTGAATGTTGAGTCGAGCTTCGCATGCCCAAACGAGTGAGCGACGGCTACTTGGGACATCAACCTAAAGTATTTCTCTGCATTTTAAACACCACAGCAGTGGCAGCAGACACAGTAGTATTACCCTCACAATGACAGACACATGCCATTTCAGTCCCACTGGCGTACTGTATAAAGGCCTTCCCAGCTCTATGGGATTCTTCTGAAAGGCTGAGACCATAGACCCCGTTTGCCATAATAACTACTTTCGAGGGGGAAATTCATGGCGGATTTACAGACTCCTCCTCCACAGCTCTGACGGAGCATGTTCCTAAAAAGGGCAGAAGGGCGGGACCTTCACTGTAGACTCGGCCCTCGAGATGCGCGTAGTGTGGCCGTGGCCGCGCTATTAGTTCTAATGCTAAGAGCCTGTCAATCAAAGTCCGGCCCTCATTATTATATGAGAGTGGTGAACCAATGGCCTAGTGTCGCGGTCACGAAGCAGAACAGCCAGCGACCATTGGCTGAGACGCTCTTGGAGCTCACATGGCTACTTAATATGCGTAAAAACAAAGGGTCATAGTTCGGCGCTCCTGGTTACAGCTGTTTGACTCAATTCTAGCAGAGTCTGACTCTGCTCTAAAGGCGACATGGAAGCACTGTAAAGGTAAGTCTTTCATAGCAATAATGATGTTTCAACATGTGCAGACCTGAGAGTATTTAAGCTGCTGCGGACCTTAGCATTAGCCGCGTTAGCATTAGCGAATGTGTTGTGATTAGCCTGTTTATTTATTGTGGAATCATGACTGCACTACAGATGTGGTATTGCCTCAAAGCTTGACCCAATAGATAAATTAAGACGCTTTTAGACTGTGATTCTTCTATCACGTAAATATTCCTACAGTTCTGGCTCATTTACAGTGATGTTTGACTTCAACTGCCACAGAAATCTTAACATAGCATGCAAAATCAACACTTTTTTTAAAGGCTTTTTTGACAGGGCAGCACAGGGTGAAAGAGTTGGGAGAAACGGTCAGCCAATTGTCAGAGTTTAACTCACAATGCTGAGGACAGAACAGTGGTCCGCCATACGTGCAGCAGCCTTACCCACTTGGCCAAAACTGAAATATAAAATGCAGTAGAAAAAAAAAAGCGATTGACGATTTGGCATAAAACTTAGAAGCCACACATCTCATATGTTTTTTTGTTCTCATCAGCGCACTCCCAGAATTCCAGATTCATACCCCTCCCCTTCTCCCCAAAAGCAACCCCACGCACCACCCACGCAATCCTGCCTCCTGCTCTTTCTCCTTTTGTCACAGTACAGAGAGAATCCATTGCAACTGTTTGCGCACTTCACATCTTTAGGAAATAATGCAACATATTGTTCCCTTTTCTCAAAACAATCAACAGGCTATTGCTGTTAACATACGATTATGTGTTTTGTTTCCCAGAAGGGGCCTTTTTAACTTTACCACAGTGGCTCCTCTTCTGTAGTGGTGTGGGTGGTTGTTCGAGTGAACTGCAGCGGCACTAGTTCAATGCACTTTCCAAAAGAGGAAGTCAGAAATAGCGGGGTGACAAGAGGGAGCAATGTGTATAATCAAAGCACCACTCGAACTAACCTTTTTTTTTGTTTCTTTTTTTTTTTAACCAAAAAACAATGGTAATTTTGTGTAAAAATATATCCCAATTTGTGGAACCCCATAATAATGTGTGTGTCTTCAGTTCCTATTGTGAATAATGTTTTTGCCAGTTACTATTTTCACCGTGGAGGCCTATAACAAATTCACAGTCTTGACTAACCCCACCCGTGCCAGACCAGAGTGTACATTTGATCCGTTTTCATTCATTGAATTTGCATAACAGGTTGATATTGTACCTGTCTGGTCTTTGTGCGTGCCCTCAGTCACGCACAAAAGACCGTGGAGGAGCGTCTTCTAACTTCACCCCACTGCGCGATGGAGAGAGTTACGGGAATGAGAGCAATAGAAGCTTCATGGGGTCGTGTGATTGTTTTTGCGATAAACGCCACAGAGGGAAATATCGATGTTATATTGTGTGAAATAGTGATAGGTCAGTTCGGAGGGTATTTACTTTGAAAATCCGGATGTCGTTGCCGTTCTCTTACCCGTCTGGTGTGGTCTGAGCTGCGGAGCCGACGCTGACGGAGCTGAAAATAGAGTTGCCACGTATTTTTATTTTATTTATTTTTATAATTTATAGGCCCCTCGGAGCGGCGAGGACGATGTGGAATGTTTCTGAATAGTTAAAATAGCAATGCATTTGCTGCGTAGGTCAAGGCGGAGTGGAACGGGGCGAACACGGAGAATGTGGACTCCGGCAGTTAGGGTCTTAAAGGGACAGATGTGATTTGCAGTGCATGTTAAAACCAAGCCAAGGGAAGTTTTGAAAAAGCCATTTCACATCAATATAGCACTTCCTAACCAACAAAATTTAGGATTATGAAACAAACAAAAATGAGATCTGGCTATTGAATGCAATAGGCATCAACAAAAAAATGGGGTTGAACCTATGGTCACCAACTCATGCCATACGCACAATTCAAGGGCAGGTGGGGACCATGTTCAGACCCCGTTGCATGCTTGTGCCAAACCTGCGTTACAGCTATGGCCACCACTACTATTACACCACCACAACTACATTTCTACTTTTGCTGAAGTTATTGTTATGGTGTTACACTTTCTCTCGATGTGAGTGCTACAGGACATACAGGAAGTAAGCACCTGTCAGTATTGGAATTCATCTTAAACGCTGGAGCTGTGAGAGTGTGCTGCTGGCGGACTAGCTCGGGGCTTGGCAAGGTCTTAGCTTTTGTCTCATAGAAGTCAGGGGTATTGATTCACGCTTGAGGTGTCTCTCTGTGGAGATTGGCTTGCTGCGCTAGCATTATCTTGGGTGGCAGTGTATTCATACTGTAGAAGACGGAACAATAGGGCTGAGGGACGATGCGGCTAAATTGTTCTGAATGACTTTCATAAGCAGCAGGGGACCGGGCCTTGGAGAAGAAAAGCAGGTAATAAACTTTGAAGGGTAAAGGGGACAAGAGACCTCTCAAAGCCCTCACTTCCTCCGAGCTGAACTTTTATACAGCTACACATGCTGTCCTATGTAGTTGTGAAAGTTAGTGAACATGAGTCCGGTTTCTACAGTGAAGAAGAAAATCTAGTGAAGAACATTATTGGAGGCTTGCCATAGTCGCGCATATGGAATGTCCTTTATCACTGAATGTGAAAAGTTTGAAATATGTATAATGTAAGAAAAAATACATATTGAAATTCAACCTTATATTTTCTTTATCATTTTCATGGACATTTTTCTGACCTATACAAGTCAGATAATATAATAATAATAATATATTAATGCATTGGTTTTATATAGCGCTTTCCTGGACACTCAAAGACGCTTTTTGTTTAGTTTAGTTTGTTTATTTTTTCAATTTTTTACAAACATAGTTTACATAGTTACATCTTTACACTGTTAAAAAAAAGCTCAAAAGGAGTATGCCGAAAGCAAGAAAGCGTATAAGTGCCTACCCCCTATTCAAAGTAATTACTTACATGCATTTCAGATTAATTCAGGAAATACAAAACATAATTGTAAGTCCTTTCAAGAGGTCCACCGGGTCCATCTCTCGCCTGCCCTCGTTCAATTTTGTATATGTGTGCATTTCTCTCAAGTTCCATTAATTTATAAACCCTTTAACTTAGAAGTTGGTGACATTGGTTCTATCAGCAGTAATGTGGTTAAACAGATTCACAGTAATACAAAATTACTTGTAGATAATAAGAACAAGGTCACATGTCTTTAGCATAGTTCTCAAACACACTTCTCTTATATGTTTTTTTTAATACTGTTTTTTGAATTGCTGTAGACTATTTACATTGCATTATTCATTCACTCCATACTTGGTGGTGGTAAGCTACAATTGTAGCCACAGCTGCTGATGGAAGCGAGGCAACCAGTCTGTGCCATCGGCCCCTCCGACCACCACCAACCACTCACTCACTACATTTGTTAGGCTTCCTGGTGTTACCAAACGGTCTCCTACCCAAGTACCGACCAGGCCCTTCCCTGCTTAGCTTCCAAGGTCTGATGGGATTGGGCAGAGCAAAGTCAGTAAGGCCACTATGCATCCCAGGTCTGTTTAGGCCACTAAACCGGCAACAGTCCCATTTGGTCCATTCACGTGGGCTTCACACTTAGGTCCCGTGTATCTTAAAACATTTACCCCAAAGCCCACTGAACCCACAATGGACCCACGTGGTGCCCAGCTCACAGCCCATGTAGGCATCACAAGTAGGGCCCACATTAGGAAACCCTTCTGGGCCCTTCTAAATTTGCCCAGGTAAGTCCAGTCAATGTTGTCCACACGCAACCACAATAGCTTTGCTGGCTGAGCAGTTTATTAATGCTGTTTTTACTGTTTATTAATGGAGTGTTTACTGGACCTGTTTATCATTTCTATCACACTTGAAAACACTCACTTTGAAAAGCGTGTTTTAAGCACATACTAATATCATGTAGCTAAATCGCTTGAGGCAACGTTGAAGTTTGGTGCTTAAGACCAGTGCTTTTTTTTTTTATTACATCATCATTATTATGCTCTAAACGAGTTTGGAAATATTAAATTGTAATATTTCACCAAAATATATCTGGTGTTTTACCCAATAAATAACTTTGATGATCAAAGTTTGAAGAGGATTGTTCAAGTACTTGGTTGTCATAAATCTCCCACTTTCATTATATGTGTCATTGTATCAGATTAATTTTGGTTTTATTCCTCCGCCGTAACACAAAGTGACCTCCTGGCGAGCCCAACCAGGCATCAGGAGAATGATGATGGCACAGAGGATTGAGGATATACCAATGATTTCCATCTTATTAACATGTCTTCATCTCTGGAACATCGCTGCTAGGACGCCCAGGGCACAAAAGTCTGAATAAATTCCGACCACATTCTAGCTTGTTTTCGAGCAAAGTTGTGGTTGGCATTTGTAAGTAAGGAGGTTGTTTTTTAGTGGTTTGTGTAGGCCTGTATAATATACAATGTAATGTAATGCTGGGGTTGGCAGCAGCTGTGCGTAGAGCTTTTCACTACTTTAACCAGATGGTTGTCAATAAGGTATTGTTGCACACTACCAAACATCTTGTATTTCCTTCAGCTCCTCGTGTGCCTGTGTGCTCACACATCAGGACGAGTATCTGTCCTCCCCTGAACAGCTGATATACTGTGCTTGTGATCCTTCCTTCTTTACTCCCATCAGCCGACAGGAGGTGAAGGTTTTAGTTGGCATGATGAAACCCTCATCCACCTACTTCTCTGTTCTTAACTGTTTTGGATGTTGTTGCGCATTGGGATGTGAAATTGTTTAATCTTTCACTTGAATCTGGCATGGTTCCCAGCTACTTCTAACATGCTGAGGCCAATCATATTCTTAAAAAGTCAAATCTTGATTCTATGGAGCCGAAATATTACATTACTAAACTTTCCTGTTTAGTCACTATTTTGTCCAATTTTGGAAAAAATAGTGACTAAACAGGCTACTTAATTTTTAGAGGAGCACGTTTGATAATACATTTCATTCAGGTTAAAAGACACTCCACTGAATCTGCTCTAGTTGCCCGTGACATAATGACGGTCACTACAAAGTTTTGATCTGCTTTATATACAGCACAATACGTAGATCGCATTATACTAATGAGACTTTTTTTTTTTCCTTTTTGTGTCCAAAATATCCAACCTATCTTGTGGAGTTCCCCGTGGTTCTGTTCCAGGGCCCTTTTTATTTTTGTTGTACCTGATGCCTCTTGGTCAATTTTGTTTGTGGTTTTCGACGCTCAGTTTTATTCCTATTGCAATTACTCAGTTTCACTTTTTATCTGTGTTTTTAGATTTTACACCATCACTCTAATCCTGTTCCTGTTGAGTTTATGATGTGAAAGTAACTTACTATTCATTTTTCCACATGACATTACTCATTCACAAGTGCATGTTATTTAGTGTCCATTTAATATTATTCACAACCTGAAAACCACCCAAAGTTTTAAAGCGCTCATGGCCATACGAGTGAGGCACAAAGGCTGCATCACCATAGAAAGAGATACACAGCTCAAGGTAAGCATTCTCCAAACTTTGCAGTGTTTGTGGAGGAGGAAAAGTGGAACGCACAGATGATGTGTTCTCATCGTACATGCTGCCGCTGATTCTCTCAGTGTGCCGCAATGCCACGATCCAAAGCAGTTTCAGTGTTTACAATATGCATGCAATACAAAATGTGTATTAAACATGTTCTTGTTTCCTCAGAACTACTTCAACCATCACTATCAAGAAATATTTATACATTTGAAAAAAAAAGGTGTTTATATGTTGTGAACGGAGTAACTTTTTCATGCTTTCTCAGTTACATTGGCAAGAAGTAGGCAAGTTATGAACATCCAAGTTACATTGATAAATGCTTAAGACATAGCAATCAAAATTTTATGACCTACAGCCCAATATGCAAAGTGTTTAGCTGCATTATACAAAATCCTTTTTACAGGCCTTTATTTGCCAAACTATGATTGGATTTTTGGAATCTTATATTAGTGGTCCTTAACTGGTGGGTCGGGGCCCAAAAGCAGGTAAAAATTGCCATTTTCAGTAGCCATTTCAGTGGATAGTTTCGACGATTCATTCAATCAATGCTTAAATCATCAGAAGTCTGCAAGGAAATTGTGGAATTTGAATTAATATGACAGGATCACACTGCAAAATTCTTGTATTAAAAGTGGAAATGTATATGTTTAAATGTCTTAATATAGGTTGAAAATGGGTCTTAGACAATGGCCGCTGGCTGCTCTGCTTTGTGACGACGACACTAGTGGCCGCCATGACTGTAGTACCTACATATAGCCGCTAGTCCCCCACTGCAATGCAGTGCACTTTAGACACGTTAAAAACAACTTTAAAGACTGGTTTCTAATTTTTTGGAACTTTCTACTGCTAGATATTCCTCCTGTGATAACGCTGGGTTAGTTACAATTACAGAAACCAGGCTGGTTTTTGTAAGAAAAGATTTCGAAATCTCGTATACTAATGAGGGCCAGACTGTTACCCCCGGCTAACATTAACTATTGTCCGGTTTGGTCCTGATCCAGTTTGCACTGACAGTTGTATTGGTAAAAGCTGTTATATCAGCACATCAATCCCCGAGGTAAAAACATCTGTGAGATCCAAAGTGTACTATTTATAACAAGGTGGCATTTCAGTGTTACAAAAACTGTATAATAGACTGTCAAGATGAGGCCAGTGCAGTCAGCAAACATGACTGCTTTCATATCTGATTAATGAGCAGCCTTCCATTCATACTTTTAACTTTATAACTAAATTTGGCAAAAAGCTTTCATTGCAACATCCAAATTACAGGACGACTTTTATTAATGTCTTAATATTTATATTTGTTGATCTGTGATAAAAATCGATTATGCATTTTTAAAATCAGCCTCATAGAGATAGAAGTTGAGGTAGAAGTCGGCAGGCGGGCAGCTGGAGAGAAAAAAATACATTTGGTTCATTTTGACCTGGAAAGGGCCACGCACCTGCAGAGTCTGAGATGGGCTTTTGTAGAGGAGCAGCGATAGTTTCTGCGCCGCCACGGGCTTCATATGGGACCTCCTGGAGACCCGAATACACTACAGCTCTACAGGGATCGGCGGCTGCAAAATCATTACGGTCTGAATCCCGTAGTGACTATATGCAACCGCCTCTCCCTCACGCTGACTCGAAATACTCCATTATCATTTTTACCTGAGAAAGCATTTGTCCGCAGATGTAAAGTGGCTTCGTAGGAAAAAAGAATCAAACAGTAGCTAGAAAATCCCGAAATCTCACCAAGAAATGCATACATTTAACGGAGAGTGACTCTTGTAATTGACAAAACCGGGTCTGCAATGACTGACTCACTCCAAGAAGGACAAGGAGTAATGTTGCCTTCATGTGGTGTCAACATGGTAAATACCGCCTGTCGAGTTGAAAACGGCACGTGAACACCACCTCATGTTGTAATTTCAACATGAGGGGAGAACAGGGAACTCATGTTGATCCATTTTGTTAAGCCATAACTAGACATCAAGTGTATTCCACTCAGCATCTTGTAAAATAAACTTGATTGTTGACTTTTTTGCTCACCGTCGTAGGGCTCTTGGACAGCAGCATTTTATATCTTGGGACTGCCTCAGGTTTGACACAAACAGCGTAGTTTTCCGTTGTCCAATATTTCCCTGTTCACAAAGCATTTGTTGGGAAAGTAAGAGCATTTTGGTACAAAGAATGGTCCCCACAGACAAACTCCAACTTATCTCGCCTTGTGCCATCGCTTAGAAACTTGAAAATGGGGCTTGTCCTTGACGTACAAAATTAGCTGGTAAACGTTTGCACAACAGCAGCGAAAAAAGTTAGCGACATGTTGAGTTTTGCATAGTAATTATGTCCCCTTTAAAGGTCCTATATCATCCAAAATCGACTTTTTGGAGCTATTAACCATGTTGTTAACCATGTTCCTTCTCAAAAACACCCCCCAGAGTGTTTTTTGGCTTCATTCACGCAGTTCTAAGTAATCCTCCTGAATCCTGCTCTCTGAGCAGCTGCTCCGCCCTCTCCTGGAAAACGACTGAGTCGTGACACTAGTGTCAAACAGGAATGGGGCAGACCTCTGTAATGTAATGTTTTACGGCCTGATTTTAATTTATAAAACAGCCTTTTCATTATTTCTGTTGTAAGAGAGAAATAAAAAAAAGCAAAAAAACAAAAAAGGAACTCTCCTGAGTCTGTGCTGTCCCGGGAGAGTAAACAAACGCACCCCCGGAGGATCTGAACAGAAGTCATGTTTGTGAAGACGGAGTTCTTTCCAACCAACTCTGGACACCGCCTGTTCTTTTTTCTTACCCAACAATAATGTCACGGATGTGTGTTTGGCTACGAGAGGAACAGGACTATTCAACCTTCCTAAAGAAGAGTGCACTCTTATTTCCGGGATTCAGTGACTATATGAACCAACCTGATGGCTGCTTGGTGATCCTTGGCCACAATCAAAGTGGATTAACTTTTATAACCAACGCAAGGTCCATAACGTGAACACTCGATGATGGAGAGACCAGGCTGAGCGGTGAGTCAATCAAAACGCGTGTTAGCCATTTATGAAACTGTGTTGCACATGTCAACTCCTTATAACTGCATTATGTGAAGTAACTTCACTTTTTGCTGATATTTATAATACTGTAAATGTGGAATGAGCGGAGAGAGAGGCGGAGTTAACTGAATCGAAGCGTCTTGTCTTGGTTTGGAAAATACCCCAGAAATGAGTACTCCATTGTGATAGAGGTACAATATATAAATGCCTATACCTTACTTTGGAATGGCTGAAATAGCATGATACATATCCTTTAAACACATTGCACTTTGTATTTTCCACTTCACAACAGTAAAGGATCTTCCCTCGAGCACATGAGAGCAGTTAGAACCATGACGAAACCAAGTGGCCAACTGTTTGTTTACGTCACATTTCGAAAGCCAAAGTCACCAGGACAAAGTTGAGAATCTCATTGTGAAGCACACTCTGTAATTACAGTTAATTTTACAGTAATTGAATTAATGACTCTTGCATTACTTTGTTTAGTTTGTCCATTTGAAAGGGGCTCAGCGCTTTGACAATTTTTAATTAATCAAGGACTTGGCTCCCTCACGGCCTGTGCTGTATTATATGGAACAATCTCATTTATCTGAGTAGAGCCCATTTCTAGAAGCAATTAAGTATTGATTCATTTTCATATTATTTCACCATACACTATGTGACACACTACACTGGAACAGAATGTCAGGAGCAAAATGCAGATTTAGTTTATGACTTTTGGGAGTTTAGGCAGAAAACGAAAGATTAGTACTTCAACAAATCATAGAATCAAAAACAATCCTTTGCAGCCAACAAAATATCCGGTCCTTATTATGAAGAGAATGTGCTAACATTGTTTAAAGAAGAATTAAGTAACTTCTTTACCTTAATAAATCCTTTTCGTAGTCCCTCTGGAGGTAAAACAAGTGTTAATGAGATGATTGGGGGGTCTTTCATCTCCCCCTGGTGTCTCTGGCCAGAAAACCACCCTTGCAACTTTCCCTGCTCCGGGTCGGAGGCGCAATACACACTAATGTAATCACGAAGAAGGAGCTAACAGGCTTAAGGGCGAAGCTAACTGCGGGCTAGCGCCACTTTAGCAGTGTTTACAGCCATGTTCCATTTTGTAATTGTATGTACAATATCCCTCTCTCCCTTTAGTATTCACTCTCACGGACAATTAATGAGTAAGAAACCACAACATGCTACGACACCTGCAGTGGCGCTTATGGCCTCTAGGGGCATGAGTTATTTAGTTCTGCTTTAAACTTAAACTTAAACAGCATTAATTACATTGTCTACAATTAGAAGCTGACTTGGGGATCTATAACTCTAATTTTCAGTTTTTGACACTTGCCGTTTTTAGCGTCCCAGTGAAGGCCGAGGTGAGTGCCGGTAACACTCTCACCATTTAATAGTCCTTTCTCAAACAGAATAAATGATGCCTTCTCTCAGAACTTATACCTTTAGGTGGGTAGGTGAGCAAGTTCATTATTGCACTTGCAGCATTGTGTCAGCGCCGGAGGTCAAACTATTTTATTTTTATAGTGCGGTTTAAAACATTAAAACCTCCCTGCATCTCGAATCACTCTGACAGAGACAAATCCACATCTAGCGTCATTTGATCATATTTAGCATTAAGGATTCTAACTCAAAGCATGATGCAACCCTGTGTGTTTTCCACATTATAAAAACTCCAGCGACTTGTATATGAGTTCACTATTGTCGTTGAAAGTGACCCAGATAATATACACCAGCTGCATGTGTGTTTACTGAGAACATACAGTATGGGGATGTTGTAGGGTGTTTTTAGATTAAGCCAAACTAAGAAGGGATAAGTAGCTTTTCATTTCTTATAAATCGCCATTATTTAGTCTTTCTGAAACACAGCACATTGCAGTTTAAAATTCTGTATACACAAACCAGCTGTGATTGTGTGAGGAAACAAGGTGCCAAAAAAGGAACGGATTTCCCTTGCTCTAAACTGTATGGTTTAGAGCATTTTTACATTTGTAAAAATGTTATACTCTTTGCATTTTCAAACAGTATTATCCAGTTATGTTTGTATAACGTACCTGGAATGTCTCAACATTAGTATTGCTGCATCCTGCAATATTTGAAGAATTCATTTGCAAAAACAGTGCCATTGAAAAAATGTCCATATGTACTTGGCTATAGACATTTCTCTTTACATTGCCGTGTTTTTTCATTACCAGGTCTGTTTCAGTGCCATGGAAATATAGTCACTAGATCTTAGTCAAATTTACACAACATAAGCTTCACAAGTGTAATCTGTAGATTACAGTAACACATATCCAAAACAATTCTGAAAAAAAAAATACAATTAAATTAAAATAAAACTGAGATATCTGCTTTTACAAATGAACTCTCCATTTGTCCTAATGTCTGCATTGTGCAGATGTTAGTCCACGTTCTGCATATGAAATAATACCCGTGCAGCCGCGTGCTTTCATGCTCCATGTGTGTGTGTAAGGAGCCACGCGAGTGAAAGACACTATAGGCCTCATCATGCACATTATTACAGTCATCATGTATATGCTAATACTAGTGTCTGCGGAGTCAGGACACGGTCTGCTACACAGCCTCGCGGAGGACAGCAGCCATTTATAATTGATACTCTGCGTTTAACGCAAGCCCAGGTGTGTGTAGGAAATATCCATTGACCCAATTATAGTTAGGATCTAGCATGCTTTGGTTAATTTATGTAAAAGCCATAATTGCTCTTTGTTTTATATAATTTATGAACAAGAAGCCTGCTGTACTGGCAAAGTACCTGCATCTATCTCTCACCCCACCACCCATGAGTACAACTTCTGCTCTCAGCAACAACCATATGTGCACAAGCATCAATACACACCCACAGTGCATTATGCAGTATATAGTGGGTACAGAGAGTATGTATTTATTCCTATGCTGATGTCTGACACTGAAAATGCTCTTTTTACCATGTTGATATAAAAAAAGAAAAATATTGCAGGCTTACATGGGCTTCACCTTTCTGTGTCATTGGTTGATACATGGAATTAAATAAGCAATAGTTTAATATTGTAAAGCTACTTGAGCTTAATGGCTGCAAAATACATCACAAGTGTGAAAGATTGGAAATTTGACCCGTGACCATTTGCCACTGGGAGATATTAATGTGTTTTGACTGGGTGCGTCTGACCCACCGGTGATGTCCCGTCTGAAAAGAGTCACAGCTGGTGTGTACCTGATGTGACCGTGAACAAGGACCACAGTTCAGCCTGGACTCATTTGCATTTCAGACATGACGCAGCAGATAGTCATGCGGCCACAACTTCCTTAAGGGGCCGAACTGGACCAACCTTCAAACCGTCACTGGTTAGTGAAGGTGTACGCAGAGGGAGGGAGGGCTGGGAAGGGAGAGAGTTCAGCTTCCTGGTGGATGAAGCTGAATGAAGTCTCTGCACAAGTGATGTTGTATTTGTGGACCGCAGGATATGTCTCCTTTTCCTTTGTGATTTTAAGCTCTCTTTCATACTTTTTGTAAGTGGTTTTTATCCGACATATTCTTTATTTCATCATCTTTCTTCCTACAATCTTCACTAGTCCCACCAGACACTCACTTTTTTAACCGTATAAAAACATAAATCTGGTCAAATTGAAGACACAGAGGCCGGATATTACTCAAAGCAAGGAATAACATTGCTCATTATGACGGGAGACTGTGCTTAAATTACACCAACATGAACTGATATAATGATGAATAGCTCCAAGGACGCTGAACACTTTGACCACATTTCCACACAGAGAGCATCACGCCAAACAAAGTAAAGCGAGAACAAAGTGCTTCATTTAGAGGGTCACAAGTCAAACGGGTTGATCTCAAAAACTGTTCTTTTCTGACAGTTTTAAATGGGAGACACAATAGGCGGCATTGTGTTCTGAGACAAACAGAGATATTGTGAAATTGTGAGTTGGCACCGACAATGACCCGGTGTTCACAGCGTGGTCGGGATTTTATAATAAGCTTGAGTTATCTTTTCCACTTCATCTTCTCCTTTGAGTTTTTAAGCATGCAAAACAAGATGCAAAAACACGCTGCGCACTTGCTTTTGATGAAGCAGTTTGTATTTAAATCCAACAAGGAAACATAGCGAGCGATGATGGGCGTTTCGGCCTTCTCCTGACCCGCCTCAGATCGACACAATGAAAATCCAACTTGCCTCCCCCTCAACCAAAAGAAATGGGCTTCAATCTGCCTTCCTGAACAATCCCTCGTACTCATTTCGTACGGAGGGTCTGGAACTTCACAACTGAGCTCCGTTTTCAGGTGGGAGGGGTGAACTCCTTTGAAACGATTGGATCCGTTTTCAAACTACAAGCAGCATATCGTTACATCACCTACAACACCCCGCCTCCCCCGCTCGCTGAATGGTAGGTTGGAATTCAACCGAGGAAACGCGGCCACTGAGAATCAGACCCAGACGTAACATGCAGGGGAAAGATAATGGACCGGAGTTTACGGATGGCAAAAGGCGAGGCCAGAACGATCCCAAACCTGCATACGTAAAACATTATGCCCGTGAGCCATTGCAGCCAGTCAGGACAGGCGCTTCAAAAGTCTCCAGGTGAAATCCAAACACTTTTTACATAACCTGTGCCTTTCGTCAGTCAAGGCCACTTCATTTTTGCGAAGCGATGATGTGTTTTGAATGTTAGGCCTATTCGTACACTGCATACAGAATGCCCCAAAACTTTAATACTAATAATAATAATTGCTTAGTCTAATCTTTAAGGAACTTTTTTGGGTATTGGTTAACCTCGTAACCCCCGCCTTAACATAGCGTATTTTCTCTAATTGGGCTTTATGAATCTTTTGCTTGTGTTGTTGCCTTTGCTTTTTTTGTCACCTTTTTTCACGCTTTTTGTGTTGCTCCTTCGTCCCATTTTTTACTCTGTTTTGTCACTTTATTGTTGCGTTTTCGTCTCGTTTTTGTCACCGTTTGTCACTGGAGAAACTGTGGTTGATTCAGGTGGGGGCTAAGAGGTTAAAACAGGCAAACTATTTAATTTAAGAAATAATCTGCGAAGGTAAAGAGGCTCTTAGGATGTAGTACTTGGAATTATTTTAGCCTAAAAAAGTCTCAACAGTATTGGAATATTACTTTAAAATGGATGCCATTCAAATGATACTTTGCAGGAATACGGCACGACTGTGAGAGTATTTAGGCCCGAGCCAGGACTTTGTCCTGGTAAGGGACTATTGTTCTCCCCCGGTTTCTTGTTATTATTAGGCCCGAGCCAGGACTTTGTCCTGGTAAGGGACTATTGTTCTCCCCCGGTTTCTTGTTATTATTATTATTATTATTAGGCCCGAGCCAGGACTTTGTCCTGGTAAGGGACTATTGTTCTCCCCCGGTTTCTTGTTATTATTATTATTATTATTATTATTATTATTATTATAGTTACGCCTCTAAGATCCTGTTTTTCAGTGCCTTCCCGTGTAAAAGTACACGCAGAAATTGGCACAGTGATCAGAGTCGGCAAAAATTGCGTGTCAGTGGGCGACATGCACACGCCCAAAACAAAATGGCTCCACAGCGCCCCCTCAAAGTTGACCCCCATTCTTTTGGGGACAGTCATTTTTGGTGTAGGCCAATCCCCTTTGGCACAGTGATAGAGCACATGGAGAGAGTCACAAAACATAATTATAGCTCCGCCCTCTGACCAACAGGAAGTCGGCCATCTTGGATTGAAATCCTGGAGAAGAAATCTCTCACCAGATGTTTAAATGTACTACTCCTTGGTTTTTCTGCAGAATAAGCTCAAACATGGCTCAATAGAATCTAGAGAAATGGAGCTACATTTTCAAGCCAGCTTTTTTTGATAACGTTTACAGTTTTCACATAGCGCCCCCACAAAAAACATGCTTTTTTCCCGTACCTTCGACAACCCCTCGCAGGCATGCGCTCTATCCAATCTGGATCATATTTGGTTGACATGAGGCCTCTTATGGTATGGATCCATAGAGCTCAATAACTGCACGGTGCTCGCCACTATAGCGCCACCTATCTATACCTTGAAACATTTAGTTTGTACAATTTATATGAAACGTTGCAGGTATATTCTACACATTAAATCGAACACAAAAATATATTACATGTGTTTTATATTTTCGAAGGTGTGGGCGTGGCAATGACGCACAGGAAGTCGGCCATTTTCACTTTCAACCTCTTAACTCCCACCTGAACCAAGTACACTTCTTTGTGTGCTGTGTTTTCACCTGCACTTACGTCTCATTTCTGTAACTGTTTTTGACGCTTTTTTTCAAGAAGCTTTAAGATATGGGTCAAGACGAACTGGCGAAAATGTGCTCGGTTAAAGTGGGGGTTAACAGATTAAAATGGCACCCCCACAGAAAAAATGCCTTTTTGCAGTACATTTCACAAGCCCTCGCAGGCATGCGCTCTATCCAATCTGGATCATATTTGGCTGACATAAGGCAACTCACGGTCTGAACAGGTAGAGCTCAATAACTGCACAGTGCTCAACACTATAGCGCCTCCTATCTATACCTTGAATATTGCAGTCTGGATTATTTATCTCCCACTTTGCCGGTATATTCTACACAATAAACCAAACAAAAAATGATATTACATATACATCATATTGTGTAAGATGTGGGCGTGGCCAGTGTAAACGTGTTCCTGAGAGCATCATTATTATGCATTCTTTGTCCCTTTGAGTTTTAAATGTAATCACGTATACACCAGATGGCCCTGAATCTTTTTACATGAACACAAAAATGATCCATGCTATAGCGCCCCCTGCTGCAAAGAGCAAGAGTTAGTAGACAGAGAGCACACAGGTTGTGTGTGAGGCCGAGGGGAGAGCAGGTTTGGGCGAGAGCGGGGGCGGAAGCAAAGGAGGCGGTCGCAAGGGGGGCTGCGCCAGGGGCGAGGGCCTACATCGCCGCTTGCGGCTTTAATTATTATTATTATTAGGCCCGAGCCAGGACTTTGTCCTGGTAAGGGACTATTGTTCTCCCCCGGTTTCTTGTTATTATTATTATTATTATTAGGCCCGAGCCAGGACTTTGTCCTGGTAAGGGACTATTGTTCTCCCCCGGTTTCTTGTTATTATTATTATTATTATTATTATTATTATTATTATAGTTACGCCTCTAAGATCCTGTTTTTCAGTGCCTTCCCGTGTAAAAGTACACGCAGAAATTGGCACAGTGATCAGAGTCGGCAAAAATTGCGTGTCAGTGGGCGACATGCACACGCCCAAAACAAAATGGCTCCACAGCGCCCCCTCAAAGTTGACCCCCATTCTTTTGGGGACAGTCATTTTTGGTGTAGGCCAATCCCCTTTGGCACAGTGATAGAGCACATGGAGAGAGTCACAAAACATAATTATAGCTCCGCCCTCTGACCAACAGGAAGTCGGCCATCTTGGATTGAAATCCTGGAGAAGAAATCTCTCACCAGATGTTTAAATGTACTACTCCTTGGTTTTTCTGCAGAATAAGCTCAAACATGGCTCAATAGAATCTAGAGAAATGGAGCTACATTTTCAAGCCAGCTTTTTTTGATAACGTTTACAGTTTTCACATAGCGCCCCCACAAAAAACATGCTTTTTTCCCGTACCTTCGACAACCCCTCGCAGGCATGCGCTCTATCCAATCTGGATCATATTTGGTTGACATGAGGCCTCTTATGGTATGGATCCATAGAGCTCAATAACTGCACGGTGCTCGCCACTATAGCGCCACCTATCTATACCTTGAAACATTTAGTTTGTACAATTTATATGAAACGTTGCAGGTATATTCTACACATTAAATCGAACACAAAAATATATTACATGTGTTTGATATTTTCGAAGGTGTGGGCGTGGCAATGACGCACAGGAAGTCGGCCATTTTCACTTTTAACCTCTTAACTCCCACCTGAACCATGGTCATTTTATTGTGGTGTTGTGTTTTCATCTGCACTTACGTCTCGTTTTTGACACTTTTTTTCAAGAAGCTTTAAGACATGGGTCAAGACGAACTGGAGAAAATGTGCTCGGTTAAAGTGGGGGTTAAGAGATTAAAATGGCACCCCCACAAAAAAAGCCCTTTTTGCTGTACATTTCACAACCCCTCGCAGGCATGCGCTCTATCCAATCTGGATCATATTTGGCTGACATAAGGCAACTCACGGTCTGAACAGACAGAGCTCAATAACTGCACAGTGCTCAACACTATAGCGCCCCCTATCTATACCTTTAATATTGCTGTTTGGATTATTTATCTCCCACTTTGCCGGTATATTCTACAAAATAAAATAAACAAAAATAGATATTACATATGCATCATATTGTGTAAGATGTGGGCGTGGCCAGGGTAAACGTGTTCCTGAGAGCATAATTATTATGCATTCTTTGTCCCTTTGAGTTTTAAATGTTATCACTTATACACCAGATGGCCCTGAATCTTTTTACATGACCACAAAAATGATCCATGCTATAGCGCCCCCTGCTGCAAAGAGCAAGAGTTAGTAGACAGAGAGCACACAGGTTGTGTGTGAGGCCGAGGGGAGAGCAGGTTTGGGCGAGAGCGGGGGCGGTTGCAAAGGAGGCGGTCGCAAGGGGGGGCTGCGCCAGGGGCGAGGGCCTACATCGCCGCTTGCGGCTTTAATTAGGCCCGAGCCAGGACTTTGTCCTGGTAATTAGGCCCGAGCCAGGACTTTGTCCTGGTAAGGGACTATTGTTCTCCCCCGGTTTCTTGTTATTATTATTATTATTATTAGGCCCGAGCCAGGACTTTGTCCTGGTAAGGGACTATTGTTCTCCCCCGGTTTCTTGTTATTATTATTATTATTATTATTATTATTATTATTATAGTTACGCCTCTAAGATCCTGTTTTTCAGTGCCTTCCCGTGTAAAAGTACACGCAGAAATTGGCACAGTGATCAGAGTCGGCAAAAATTGCGTGTCAGTGGGCGACATGCACACGCCCAAAACAAAATGGCTCCACAGCGCCCCCTCAAAGTTGACCCCCATTCTTTTGGGGACAGTCATTTTTGGTGTAGGCCAATCCCCTTTGGCACAGTGATAGAGCACATGGAGAGAGTCACAAAACATAATTATAGCTCCGCCCTCTGACCAACAGGAAGTCGGCCATCTTGGATTGAAATCCTGGAGAAGAAATCTCTCACCAGATGTTTAAATGTACTACTCCTTGGTTTTTCTGCAGAATAAGCTCAAACATGGCTCAATAGAATCTAGAGAAATGGAGCTACATTTTCAAGCCAGCTTTTTTTGATAACGTTTACAGTTTTCACATAGCGCCCCCACAAAAAACATGCTTTTTTCCCGTACCTTCGACAACCCCTCGCAGGCATGCGCTCTATCCAATCTGGATCATATTTGGTTGACATGAGGCCTCTTATGGTATGGATCCATAGAGCTCAATAACTGCACGGTGCTCGCCACTATAGCGCCACCTATCTATACCTTGAAACATTTAGTTTGTACAATTTATATGAAACGTTGCAGGTATATTCTACACATTAAATCGAACACAAAAATATATTACATGTGTTTTATATTTTCGAAGGTGTGGGCGTGGCAATGACGCACAGGAAGTCGGCCATTTTCACTTTCAACCTCTTAACTCCCACCTGAACCAAGTACACTTCTTTGTGTGCTGTGTTTTCACCTGCACTTACGTCTCATTTCTGTAACTGTTTTTGACGCTTTTTTTCAAGAAGCTTTAAGATATGGGTCAAGACGAACTGGCGAAAATGTGCTCGGTTAAAGTGGGGGTTAACAGATTAAAATGGCACCCCCACAGAAAAAATGCCTTTTTGCAGTACATTTCACAAGCCCTCGCAGGCATGCGCTCTATCCAATCTGGATCATATTTGGCTGACATAAGGCAACTCACGGTCTGAACAGGTAGAGCTCAATAACTGCACAGTGCTCAACACTATAGCGCCTCCTATCTATACCTTGAATATTGCAGTCTGGATTATTTATCTCCCACTTTGCCGGTATATTCTACACAATAAACCAAACAAAAAATGATATTACATATACATCATATTGTGTAAGATGTGGGCGTGGCCAGTGTAAACGTGTTCCTGAGAGCATCATTATTATGCATTCTTTGTCCCTTTGAGTTTTAAATGTAATCACGTATACACCAGATGGCCCTGAATCTTTTTACATGAACACAAAAATGATCCATGCTATAGCGCCCCCTGCTGCAAAGAGCAAGAGTTAGTAGACAGAGAGCACACAGGTTGTGTGTGAGGCCGAGGGGAGAGCAGGTTTGGGCGAGAGCGGGGGCGGAAGCAAAGGAGGCGGTCGCAAGGGGGGCTGCGCCAGGGGCGAGGGCCTACATCGCCGCTTGCGGCTTTAATTATTATTATTATTATAGTTACGCCTCTAAGATCCTGTTTTTCAGTGCCTTCCCGTGTAAAAGTACACGCAGAAATTGGCACAGTGATCAGAGTCGGCAAAAATTGCGTGTCAGTGGGCGACATGCACACGCCCAAAACAAAATGGCTCCACAGCGCCCCCTCAAAGTTGACCCCCATTCTTTTGGGGACAGTCATTTTTGGTGTAGGCCAATCCCCTTTGGCACAGTGATAGAGCACATGGAGAGAGTCACAAAACATAATTATAGCTCCGCCCTCTGACCAACAGGAAGTCGGCCATCTTGGATTGAAATCCTGGAGAAGAAATCTCTCACCAGATGTTTAAATGTACTACTCCTTGGTTTTTCTGCAGAATAAGCTCAAACATGGCTCAATAGAATCTAGAGAAATGGAGCTACATTTTCAAGCCAGCTTTTTTTGATAACGTTTACAGTTTTCACATAGCGCCCCCACAAAAAACATGCTTTTTTCCCGTACCTTCGACAACCCCTCGCAGGCATGCGCTCTATCCAATCTGGATCATATTTGGTTGACATGAGGCCTCTTATGGTATGGATCCATAGAGCTCAATAACTGCACGGTGCTCGCCACTATAGCGCCACCTATCTATACCTTGAAACATTTAGTTTGTACAATTTATATGAAACGTTGCAGGTATATTCTACACATTAAATCGAACACAAAAATATATTACATGTGTTTTATATTTTCGAAGGTGTGGGCGTGGCAATGACGCACAGGAAGTCGGCCATTTTCACTTTCAACCTCTTAACTCCCACCTGAACCAAGTACACTTCTTTGTGTGCTGTGTTTTCACCTGCACTTACGTCTCATTTCTGTAACTGTTTTTGACGCTTTTTTTCAAGAAGCTTTAAGATATGGGTCAAGACGAACTGGCGAAAATGTGCTCGGTTAAAGTGGGGGTTAACAGATTAAAATGGCACCCCCACAGAAAAAATGCCTTTTTGCAGTACATTTCACAAGCCCTCGCAGGCATGCGCTCTATCCAATCTGGATCATATTTGGCTGACATAAGGCAACTCACGGTCTGAACAGGTAGAGCTCAATAACTGCACAGTGCTCAACACTATAGCGCCTCCTATCTATACCTTGAATATTGCAGTCTGGATTATTTATCTCCCACTTTGCCGGTATATTCTACACAATAAACCAAACAAAAAATGATATTACATATACATCATATTGTGTAAGATGTGGGCGTGGCCAGTGTAAACGTGTTCCTGAGAGCATCATTATTATGCATTCTTTGTCCCTTTGAGTTTTAAATGTAATCACGTATACACCAGATGGCCCTGAATCTTTTTACATGAACACAAAAATGATCCATGCTATAGCGCCCCCTGCTGCAAAGAGCAAGAGTTAGTAGACAGAGAGCACACAGGTTGTGTGTGAGGCCGAGGGGAGAGCAGGTTTGGGCGAGAGCGGGGGCGGAAGCAAAGGAGGCGGTCGCAAGGGGGGCTGCGCCAGGGGCGAGGGCCTACATCGCCGCTTGCGGCTTTAATTATTATTATTATTATAGTTACGCCTCTAAGATCCTGTTTTTCAGTGCCTTCCCGTGTAAAAGTACACGCAGAAATTGGCACAGTGATCAGAGTCGGCAAAAATTGCGTGTCAGTGGGCGACATGCACACGCCCAAAACAAAATGGCTCCACAGCGCCCCCTCAAAGTTGACCCCCATTCTTTTGGGGACAGTCATTTTTGGTGTAGGCCAATCCCCTTTGGCACAGTGATAGAGCACATGGAGAGAGTCACAAAACATAATTATAGCTCCGCCCTCTGACCAACAGGAAGTCGGCCATCTTGGATTGAAATCCTGGAGAAGAAATCTCTCACCAGATGTTTAAATGTACTACTCCTTGGTTTTTCTGCAGAATAAGCTCAAACATGGCTCAATAGAATCTAGAGAAATGGAGCTACATTTTCAAGCCAGCTTTTTTTGATAACGTTTACAGTTTTCACATAGCGCCCCCACAAAAAACATGCTTTTTTCCCGTACCTTCGACAACCCCTCGCAGGCATGCGCTCTATCCAATCTGGATCATATTTGGTTGACATGAGGCCTCTTATGGTATGGATCCATAGAGCTCAATAACTGCACGGTGCTCGCCACTATAGCGCCACCTATCTATACCTTGAAACATTTAGTTTGTACAATTTATATGAAACGTTGCAGGTATATTCTACACATTAAATCGAACACAAAAATATATTACATGTGTTTTATATTTTCGAAGGTGTGGGCGTGGCAATGACGCACAGGAAGTCGGCCATTTTCACTTTCAACCTCTTAACTCCCACCTGAACCAAGTACACTTCTTTGTGTGCTGTGTTTTCACCTGCACTTACGTCTCATTTCTGTAACTGTTTTTGACGCTTTTTTTCAAGAAGCTTTAAGATATGGGTCAAGACGAACTGGCGAAAATGTGCTCGGTTAAAGTGGGGGTTAACAGATTAAAATGGCACCCCCACAGAAAAAATGCCTTTTTGCAGTACATTTCACAAGCCCTCGCAGGCATGCGCTCTATCCAATCTGGATCATATTTGGCTGACATAAGGCAACTCACGGTCTGAACAGGTAGAGCTCAATAACTGCACAGTGCTCAACACTATAGCGCCTCCTATCTATACCTTGAATATTGCAGTCTGGATTATTTATCTCCCACTTTGCCGGTATATTCTACACAATAAACCAAACAAAAAATGATATTACATATACATCATATTGTGTAAGATGTGGGCGTGGCCAGTGTAAACGTGTTCCTGAGAGCATCATTATTATGCATTCTTTGTCCCTTTGAGTTTTAAATGTAATCACGTATACACCAGATGGCCCTGAATCTTTTTACATGAACACAAAAATGATCCATGCTATAGCGCCCCCTGCTGCAAAGAGCAAGAGTTAGTAGACAGAGAGCACACAGGTTGTGTGTGAGGCCGAGGGGAGAGCAGGTTTGGGCGAGAGCGGGGGCGGAAGCAAAGGAGGCGGTCGCAAGGGGGGCTGCGCCAGGGGCGAGGGCCTACATCGCCGCTTGCGGCTTTAATTATTATTATTATTATAGTTACGCCTCTAAGATCCTGTTTTTCAGTGCCTTCCCGTGTAAAAGTACACGCAGAAATTGGCACAGTGATCAGAGTCGGCAAAAATTGCGTGTCAGTGGGCGACATGCACACGCCCAAAACAAAATGGCTCCACAGCGCCCCCTCAAAGTTGACCCCCATTCTTTTGGGGACAGTCATTTTTGGTGTAGGCCAATCCCCTTTGGCACAGTGATAGAGCACATGGAGAGAGTCACAAAACATAATTATAGCTCCGCCCTCTGACCAACAGGAAGTCGGCCATCTTGGATTGAAATCCTGGAGAAGAAATCTCTCACCAGATGTTTAAATGTACTACTCCTTGGTTTTTCTGCAGAATAAGCTCAAACATGGCTCAATAGAATCTAGAGAAATGGAGCTACATTTTCAAGCCAGCTTTTTTTGATAACGTTTACAGTTTTCACATAGCGCCCCCACAAAAAACATGCTTTTTTCCCGTACCTTCGACAACCCCTCGCAGGCATGCGCTCTATCCAATCTGGATCATATTTGGTTGACATGAGGCCTCTTATGGTATGGATCCATAGAGCTCAATAACTGCACGGTGCTCGCCACTATAGCGCCACCTATCTATACCTTGAAACATTTAGTTTGTACAATTTATATGAAACGTTGCAGGTATATTCTACACATTAAATCGAACACAAAAATATATTACATGTGTTTTATATTTTCGAAGGTGTGGGCGTGGCAATGACGCACAGGAAGTCGGCCATTTTCACTTTCAACCTCTTAACTCCCACCTGAACCAAGTACACTTCTTTGTGTGCTGTGTTTTCACCTGCACTTACGTCTCATTTCTGTAACTGTTTTTGACGCTTTTTTTCAAGAAGCTTTAAGATATGGGTCAAGACGAACTGGCGAAAATGTGCTCGGTTAAAGTGGGGGTTAACAGATTAAAATGGCACCCCCACAGAAAAAATGCCTTTTTGCAGTACATTTCACAAGCCCTCGCAGGCATGCGCTCTATCCAATCTGGATCATATTTGGCTGACATAAGGCAACTCACGGTCTGAACAGGTAGAGCTCAATAACTGCACAGTGCTCAACACTATAGCGCCTCCTATCTATACCTTGAATATTGCAGTCTGGATTATTTATCTCCCACTTTGCCGGTATATTCTACACAATAAACCAAACAAAAAATGATATTACATATACATCATATTGTGTAAGATGTGGGCGTGGCCAGTGTAAACGTGTTCCTGAGAGCATCATTATTATGCATTCTTTGTCCCTTTGAGTTTTAAATGTAATCACGTATACACCAGATGGCCCTGAATCTTTTTACATGAACACAAAAATGATCCATGCTATAGCGCCCCCTGCTGCAAAGAGCAAGAGTTAGTAGACAGAGAGCACACAGGTTGTGTGTGAGGCCGAGGGGAGAGCAGGTTTGGGCGAGAGCGGGGGCGGAAGCAAAGGAGGCGGTCGCAAGGGGGGCTGCGCCAGGGGCGAGGGCCTACATCGCCGCTTGCGGCTTTAATTATTATTATTATTATAGTTACGCCTCTAAGATCCTGTTTTTCAGTGCCTTCCCGTGTAAAAGTACACGCAGAAATTGGCACAGTGATCAGAGTCGGCAAAAATTGCGTGTCAGTGGGCGACATGCACACGCCCAAAACAAAATGGCTCCACAGCGCCCCCTCAAAGTTGACCCCCATTCTTTTGGGGACAGTCATTTTTGGTGTAGGCCAATCCCCTTTGGCACAGTGATAGAGCACATGGAGAGAGTCACAAAACATAATTATAGCTCCGCCCTCTGACCAACAGGAAGTCGGCCATCTTGGATTGAAATCCTGGAGAAGAAATCTCTCACCAGATGTTTAAATGTACTACTCCTTGGTTTTTCTGCAGAATAAGCTCAAACATGGCTCAATAGAATCTAGAGAAATGGAGCTACATTTTCAAGCCAGCTTTTTTTGATAACGTTTACAGTTTTCACATAGCGCCCCCACAAAAAACATGCTTTTTTCCCGTACCTTCGACAACCCCTCGCAGGCATGCGCTCTATCCAATCTGGATCATATTTGGTTGACATGAGGCCTCTTATGGTATGGATCCATAGAGCTCAATAACTGCACGGTGCTCGCCACTATAGCGCCACCTATCTATACCTTGAAACATTTAGTTTGTACAATTTATATGAAACGTTGCAGGTATATTCTACACATTAAATCGAACACAAAAATATATTACATGTGTTTTATATTTTCGAAGGTGTGGGCGTGGCAATGACGCACAGGAAGTCGGCCATTTTCACTTTCAACCTCTTAACTCCCACCTGAACCAAGTACACTTCTTTGTGTGCTGTGTTTTCACCTGCACTTACGTCTCATTTCTGTAACTGTTTTTGACGCTTTTTTTCAAGAAGCTTTAAGATATGGGTCAAGACGAACTGGCGAAAATGTGCTCGGTTAAAGTGGGGGTTAACAGATTAAAATGGCACCCCCACAGAAAAAATGCCTTTTTGCAGTACATTTCACAAGCCCTCGCAGGCATGCGCTCTATCCAATCTGGATCATATTTGGCTGACATAAGGCAACTCACGGTCTGAACAGGTAGAGCTCAATAACTGCACAGTGCTCAACACTATAGCGCCTCCTATCTATACCTTGAATATTGCAGTCTGGATTATTTATCTCCCACTTTGCCGGTATATTCTACACAATAAACCAAACAAAAAATGATATTACATATACATCATATTGTGTAAGATGTGGGCGTGGCCAGTGTAAACGTGTTCCTGAGAGCATCATTATTATGCATTCTTTGTCCCTTTGAGTTTTAAATGTAATCACGTATACACCAGATGGCCCTGAATCTTTTTACATGAACACAAAAATGATCCATGCTATAGCGCCCCCTGCTGCAAAGAGCAAGAGTTAGTAGACAGAGAGCACACAGGTTGTGTGTGAGGCCGAGGGGAGAGCAGGTTTGGGCGAGAGCGGGGGCGGAAGCAAAGGAGGCGGTCGCAAGGGGGGCTGCGCCAGGGGCGAGGGCCTACATCGCCGCTTGCGGCTTTAATTATTATTATTATTATAGTTACGCCTCTAAGATCCTGTTTTTCAGTGCCTTCCCGTGCAAAAGTACACGCAGAAATTGGCACAGTGATCAAAGTCGGCAAAAATTGCGTGTCAGTGACCGACATGCACACGCCCTAAACAAAATGGCTCCACAGCGCCCCCTCAAAGTTGACCCCCATTCTTTTGGGGACAGTCATTTTTGGTGTAGGCCAAACCCCTTTGGCACAGTGATAGAGCACATGGAGACAGTCACAAAACATAATTATAGCTCCACCCTCTGACCAACAGGAAGTCGGCCATCTTGGATTGAAATCCTGGAGACGAAATTTCTCACCAGCTGTTTAAATGTACTACTCCTTGGTTTTCCTGCAGAATAAGCTCAAACATGGCTCAATAGAATCTAGAGAAATGGAGCTACATTTTCAAGCCAGCTTTTTTTGATAACGTTTACAGTTTTCACATAGCGCCCCCACAAAAAACATGCTTTTTTCCCGTACCTTCGACAACCCCTCGCAGGCATGCACTCTATACAATCTGGATCATATTTGGCTGACATAAGGCCTCTTATGGTATGGATCCATAGAGCTCAATAACTGCACGGTGCTCACCACTATAGCGCCACCTATCTATACCTTGAAACATTTTAGTTTGTACAATTTATATGAAACTTTGCAGGTATATTCTACACATTAAATCGAACACAAAAATATATTACATGTGTTTGATATTTTCGAAGGTGTGGGCGTGGCAATGACGCACAGGAAGTCGGCCATTTTAACCTTTAACCTCTTAACTCCCACCTGAACCAAGTACTCTTCTTTGTGTGCTGTGTTTTCATCTGCACTTACGTCTCATTTCTGTAACTGTTTTTGACGCTTTTTTTCAAGAAGCTTTAAGATATGGGTCAAGACGAACTGGCGAAAATGTGCTCGGTTAAATTGGGGGTTAACAGATTAAAATGGCACCCCCACAAAAAAAGGCCTTTTTGCAGTACATTTCACAACCCCTCGCAGGCATGCGCTCTATCCAATCTGGATCATATTTGGCTGACATAAGGAAACTCACGGTCTGAACAGACAGAGCTCAATAACTTCACGGTGCTCAACACTATAGCGCCTCCTATCTATACCTTTAATATTGCATTCTGGATTATTTATCTCCCACTTTGCCGGTATATTCTACACAATAAACTAAACAAAAAATTATATTACATATACATCATATTGTGTAAGATGTGGGCGTGGCCAGTGTAAACGTGTTCCTGAGAGCATCATTATTATGCATTCTTTGTCCCTTTGAGTTTTAAATGTAATCACTTATACACCAAATCGCCCTGAATCTTTTTACATGAACACAAAAATGATCCATGCTATAGCGCCCCCTGCTGCAAAGAGCAAGAGTTAGTAGACAGAGAGCACACAGGTTGTGTGTGAGGCCGAGGGGAGAGCAGGTTTGGGCGAGAGCGGGGGCGGTTGCAAAGGAGGCGGTCGCAAGGGGGGGCTGCGCCAGGGGCGAGGGCCTACATCGCCGCTTGCGGCTTTAATTCAGGTTTATTTTTTAGCACAAACTGTTTTTTTTTTTAAGTAATAATTGGCGGTTTTAGTTTACCACATTCTCAACAATTGCCAACACTGAATGACTCGAGGGCCTGGCAAGACAGGAAAGGTTAGGAAACGATGTTGTACACTGTCACCTGTCAATTACTGTGCTGTCAGCGCAGACGGTTACTTCTGCCCCTCAACCAATCAATTTCAAACATTATCCACTCTCTCCTGTTGTCTTGAGCGAAACGATCACCCCCTCAGTGTTTTCTAGCCATCGACAGAAAACAAGATGAAAATAACTTCTTCAAACAATAACAATAAGTTTCTCTCTCGTCTATGATTCTCGCCTGCAGACCTTCTCCATAATGTTGTTGGCACAGGGCCACCGGTGTACTGTCAGCCATAAGGCCATCTCCCCTTCACTTCTAATTAGATTGTGCTAACATTTGGGAGTTTGGCATGCAGCGTGTTAAAGCTCCAGGGATGGGAACTCAACATCAAACCCGACTCAGTATGACCAGGGCAGAGGCTTTGATCTGGGCCTGTCCCCTGGGGCTGCCTGCCTACTGCCCACTGCTCCCAATATTAGGACAGGTTAAACGCAAAGAAATGACTTTTCCCCAAGGGGACAGGGGAAGGCAGCCTGCAAACTGTCTTGTAGTTCATTTTGACGGCTGCCAGCTAGCTTAGTGTACAGTTGGAGTAAATAAAGAAAACAAAATGTTTGTATTTATACATGATTTATGACTAGTGGAACTTGGTGTTTTTACTGTGAAAAATTAAGACGCTTTATAGTATTATTTCTCTGCAATTGCTAAGCATTTACTACATAATACAAAAAAAGAAGAAACACAAAGTTCAATATTTACAGTATGGCTTGAAGTGCCATCATTGTAAGATTGATATAAATTTGAAAACATTTTGAGGTTTCACATTTGTAAATATCTCGTATCTCTCGAGCAGTCGATAATGAATAAGTCTGCAACACATAACACTGTTCCATGTCCCCAGTGTCGTGAGTTTGAATAACAAAAGTGACAATTTGATGCATGTCTCTCCTTGCTTTTCGCCGCTTCTCATCCCGCACTGTCTAGAATAAAGCCAACTATGGGCCAAAAAAAATAAATATCAAAATTCAACTACACGCTGGATTGTCACACGATCTGAATTTCCAGTCTCACAAAAATCCATCTTGAAAGACTCTGATACGTTCCACCACAAATCCACTAGTGAACCAACAGACAAGTATCAACAACAATGGTCACATTTATATAGAGCCTTTCTTTCTGCTTGAGGCACTCAAAGCGCTTTACATCAAGGAGCCACTCAGCCATTCACACTCTACACAGACACTGGAGGCAAGGTGGGTGAAGTGTCTTGCCCAAGGACACAACGGCAGTGTGCACCTGCGGGATTCGAACCGCTAGCCCTCTGGTCACAAGACGACCCGCTGTACGCTTATGACCCGCTGTCGCTGCAAGGTGGTTTGGAAGCCAAACCAACCATTGCGAGATAACGACAATTTCTATGCGGATCCCACTATTTTACTTTCTAGGGTCAGTGGTTCTCAAACTTTTTATACCATGTACCACATCCAAGTACCACCAGGCCTAGATCTACATCCAATCAGGAGTTAAAGCAATCTAAAAAGTGTCTAAATAGAACTTAAAGCACACAATCATGCCCCTAGAGGCCATAAGTGCCACTGCAGGTGTCGTAGGATGTTGTGTTTTTTTACTCAAGTGTCCGTGAGAGTAAATCCTACGCTGACAGAAAAGACAAAGTGAGAGAGGCAAATTGTACATCCAATTACACAATGGAGATATGTTTTTTTCACTCAAACCTGGCTGTAAACACTGCTTAAGTGGCGCTAGCCCGAAGTTAGCTTTGCCCGTTAGCCTGTTAGCTTCTGCTTCGTGATTCCATTCGTGTGTATTGGTTGCTCTGACCCGGAGGCAGCGAAGTTGCAATTGTGGTTTTCTGGCCAGAGACACCGGGGGAGATGAAAGACCCCCCAATCATCCCATTAACACTTGTATTACCCGCAGAGGGACTACGAAAATGGGGCGACAGTGGCGCAGATGGTAGAGCGGGTCGTCTCATGATCGGAAGGTCGGGGGTTCGAATCCCGCCTCCTGAAGGTGCACATTGTCGTTGTGTCCTTGGGCAAGACACTTCACCCTCCTTGCCTCCAGTGTCTGCGTTCACTGGTGTATGATTGAGAGAGTGAATGGGCCCCCTATGAGAGACCAACAGGCCCGTTTGGAACTATGAGGCCGTCCTTCCGTGGACCCACCACCTGCAGGAGGAGCCATAGGGGACTGGTGCTATGTGACTTGGGCAGCTCCAACAGCTGCCCCCACGACCTGGCAACGGACAAGTGGGAGAAAATGGATGGATGGGACTACGAAAATGATGTATTTAGGTAAACAAGTTACTTAGTTCTTCTTTAAATGATTAAAATCTGAATGTAAACCATGTATGTAATGCATGACAAAAGCATACATGAAAAGATCTAAGAGATGACCGTGAGTGCCACCTATTTGTTTGACTGACATTTTCCTAATGACTGATGTCGATTTGGATAAGCCCCCACTCTTAAGTGTCTAATCACTCACATGGTAAAACTAGGACGGCGGCTGATTATAGTATGTCACGCTTAAAGAGCATGCACAAAAAAAAAAATAACATGGGGGGAGGGGGGGCAATACAGCAAGACAGAGAGCGGGAGAAACGCAGAGTAAATGTATAAAGGATTTTAAAGACCCATTTGTCTGACTCCTTAATGAGAGGAAGCGGAACAAAGACCCCGGCTAATATTCCGAGGGGCCTAATTAAAATTAGGTGGGATCCAATGGAGGACGAAGGCGCAGAGGTGATTTTAGTCACAGCCCAGAAGAGACCAGCTAATTAGGGAGACTGATGGCCTTTTGCTTGGAATCCACCGGAGAGACAAGGGGCGCACACAATGTCCACGTCCCCACTGGCCTGGCGCTAAGATCGCGCTGCCATGCTGTTCCCTTACCAGAGGTCGGAAATAATCAGTTTACTCCAGAACATGTATGTGCATCGTTTTTATTATCTGGAACTTCTGCTCTCACTTGAGTACATGTTGACGATTACTTCCCGCTGAGTAAGCCCATAAGTGATAAAAGCTTTAACATGTTTTTTTGTTTTGAGGTTGTTATTTTTCTTAATGAGTAAAGTAAAAAAAAAGTAGGAAAATATCTCATTCTTCCAACGTTACAATTTGGTCAGGCAAGAGTATTTGGACAACATCTGTACGGGTTTTGCGGTTGGATAGACGTCTTTTCTTATTCTCAGGCGCTCTATTTTGGTGCATGTAGTCTGTGTTTTCCAAGTCTTATTTTGATGTCGCAGTAGGAGGTAGCGAGACGTCAGCCCGAGCTAGGAAACAGTGAGACAAGTTGCCTCCCGCCCTCCTGTGCGGGGAAGACGGCGCTGGTGTCTGGAATTAATTCTAATCGTTTTCTTTTCTTATCAACCCTTTCGGTCCTAAATATAATACATAGCCTATGCATTCACACTTCGCCTGTCCCAATCTCTATGCTCTCCGTTTGACCGATCTGCCATTGCCCCTCACACGCAGACCCAACGGACAGACCCAATGTCCTCATCTCTAAACAGTCTGGACGCCTTTGAAAAACCTCTTTTTTGTAATCATAAAGCACCTTTCCAGAGACGGCAGAATCGTCCTGAAAAAATCCCTGTATGGATGTATGGAGAAGTGGCTACATCTCCCACCTTTGTTTCAAGCCAAAGCGACATTGATATCGTGCAGTCCTTTAATGTGATCCATCCTGTCCAACTTTCAGCGTAATTTCATCTCATTGCTCGAGCTGGGATCCTCTCCAAGCCGTTTGAGCCGTGTCACTCTGGCTGATGAAGAAACATCAATAGCTATTTGTCAGCGCGAGGCATTATGCATATGAGCCTGTGGGCCGCCTTTGATTTTCCCCCACGGCGTGTTCATGTTCATCTTACCTTTGACATTGAGCGAGCGCCATCTTGTTGTTCTTATGACACAGTGATACCGCGCGCCTTAATCTTAATTGATGGCGCTGTTGCTCATCTGCTAAAAGCTGCCTATATTTCTCTGCAAGGAGCATATATATGCACACTAATAGCAATTGCTTTCTGCCGCCTGTCCTTGGTGAGCTGCCAGGAAGAATGAAGAGGGTAAGAGGTAGCATCACAACGTCTCCACGCTGTACGGCACACTGACATTTTTCCCACGACGATGAAGGCACATGGGCCACGACATTATGTATGTAGGTAGGCACTCTTTTTTTGTTTTTTGTTTACCAGTTGAGTAAAAACAGGCCCTCCAGCATGCTTCCTTGCAATGTGGACGTTTGTAAAATAGATGAGTGAACTGTTTTTTTGTGTGAAACTAATACATTCGTGTAACTCATGTTGTTCTGTAAAGCACTTTTGAATTACTTTATCAGGCCTGTGATGAATAAGAAAACTCCGGAGCAAGTTAAAGAGCAAAGTGCCCAACCGTGATTGAACCACATTTGACTTTATCTTTCACCTTTCTGTGTAAATACACTACTGGCAAGCAAATTCATCAAGTGCATTGTCTGAGCCGGAAACTCAGAAAGACTTAAAGGGGGGGTATTATGTAAAATCGACTTTTTCAAGCTTTACATCATGTTATTATGTCATTCCCTCATTAAACACATGCCTGGAGTGTTGCCTTGGCTCATTCGCATATTTTTGAGTAATCAGTAAAAACTTGGACGGCAGCCATTTTAGGTGTAGCTATGCCTCAGTCCTCCTAGGAACGCCCCCACCTCCTGGAGACGCCTCTGGACCTTTCGTCACCAGCCAAGCCACCGACCACTGCTCCTCAGCTCAGCAGAGCCCCCTCCCCGCACAGTGTTGTTGTTTAAATGCCACAGTAGTGTGCTGAAGGGGGCGTGTCGGAAAGCTTCTTAAAGAGACAGAGGCCTATTTCAAGACGTTCAGTACAGCCATTTTGAGAGAGCAATTTTATTCAAGGCAGTTATTTTAATTTACTGCATATACAGACCAACAGAAGGTTACGTCATCATTGTAGTGTGCTATAGACTGGTGCTATGTGATTGAAAAAGCATAATACTCCCTCTTTAAGGTGGAGGCCACGATTCAATCTCTGAACCCTTGCAATGGAGACGAATGCTCGGATTCTGTGCTGTGTGATATCCAAAAACAACAAACAAATATCGCAGCGAACACTGCTTTACATGTTTGGAGTTATATAAAAAAAATTACTCTGCCAGTGCATCTTTCGTTTACAAATTTGCAAATCTTCAATGTGTGTCAAATTTGAATTAGTGACTAGTTTGTCCACTCTTGGAAATGTTTGAACATCTGTGTAGAGGATTCCACATCTCCTCAGGTTAGGTACACAAAAGTCATTTATATACAAAAGTCATATTTTATTTTACTCTCCAAACATTTCATCCAATTACAAGGCAAGGTCGTATCAGTCGTCAAAGACATAAAGATAATGCGTGAGGCTGACAAATGAGAATTACTCTCACACATTTAATTATTTTCTTTTGATAGACAGCAACATTAGTCTATCAATTCCTGTGGTTCCCTGATGTGAAGTTAATTATCACTTCCGATACTGCAGTGGCTTATAATGCCATCTCCATAGGTTAAGTGAACCCTGTGAGTAGTGTTACAAATAAACCGGAAGGCAGTTTCCTCGACGCTGTTTCATGTCACTTGTAAAGTGTCACCTCGTGTCGGCATGCATTGGCTCTTTGTTTCAAACTCACTGTGCTGTAACTTCCTCCAGTCAGTTGTGGAGCTGATGTGCTCACTGATGGAGATCCGACAAGCTCCCGGTGCCACGGCAGGTTTACACAGACCTCCAATGAGAAATTGATCTGACAAGCATTCAAGGGTAAATCATTTCCACAAGTTAATTACTTTGGGAGAGGGGAAAAAATGAACATGATTGAAAGTCAGAGGCGTCAGGGGTGCGAGGCAGGTCTGTACACACGGATCAACACCACTTACTGACAGCTGCATCAAATCAGGGGCAAGAATTGTTACTGCTCACAACACTCAAGTGTCACTCATAAAGAAAACATGAGCTGCCTTGAAAAGTGAGAATGTTTCCTCAAATGTTCAAACATGTGTAGAAAACATTTAAAATAATTTAATCTACTCAGATTTTAGATCTGTGCGGTGTGTGTGGTTAATGGTTTGGAGGGATGTATTTTTGTGGACAAGTAGTCAATAACATCAGCTTGTTACTACCGTGGGGCTCCATGGCAGGGAGCCAACCTGTTAATGCTATTACAACAATACTGGTAAAAAGCCTGTTGGCTTTGCAAATTGAGCCACTGTGGGCTCGCTGGGCTGATATTGGATTTGCCCCAGTCCTGTGGCTGGGAACATGTGCTTCTTTTATCCCCAGAGCCGCTGTCAGTTTTCTGACGGCGATGTGGCCGACACCAGGGGAGTCTGGATCAGAGAGAAGCGGAGCACCCATGGCTCTTTACACAACATTCATTGTTTTATGTGCAGCAGGCAGAGGCCTCTCAGTCCCCACCAACTTTCATTAATCAGTGACAAAGCTTTATTTAAGTGCTTGTTGTCCTGACCTATTCATGACTGACGTTGACATTTAAGAAATAGCAGCACACAGCGCAGCAGTTTGTGCCCGGCTAGAGAACAGGCTGGGCTGTACACGGCATCTGAGTGTGAATAGGTTTCTGTCAAGAAGAGGCTTGAGTGTGACAACTCCTGCTCTGTGTCATCAGTAAGAGGCAGAGCAGAGCCGCCTGATGAGCTCATGGGTGAGCACCTTTCTACCAGACAGATTCACACTGATAAAAGCATGAATACTGTACAGCTCTAAAGAGGCTTGTGGAGAAGTGGAGAGGAAACTGTCTGTGAAAGAGACCTCACGTACGGACAGGAGAAAGAAAGGCAGACATTCAGTATGATTGAGATGATCATTACTGTAATAATTCCATTCATGGCGAGCATGAGGTCCATATTTCACTGGCAACAAGTGAGCGTCGTAGTGCCGGCCTTGGACACGTTCCGATGACAAAGGTCAGCCTTGCCTCCTGCCTGTGTCTGCCGGCACATCAGTCAGCAGCTTCATCATTAACACGCTGGCCGTCAGGGCTCAATCACGGGTCAAGTTCAACGGCGCTGTGGGCAAATACAGCTCTTCATACTGCTGCCACTTCACAAGCCTGACTGCTGATTGACACAAATATAAGTGAGATGGCAGAGATGGATGCGGTGAGCAGCCGAGGTGAGCGCACTGGGAATGCAAATAGGCATGTGATACATTAGTCCTGGGAATGGTAATTATAATATTCTACAACGGTGACACAGAGTTTGTCGCTCACAACAACATTGCCTCCTCCGAACATCTTTTCTGAGCTCTCGAGGCTTTAAACCGCTGTGACGCCATTATCACTAGTCTACACCTTGTTGCACATCCAGGGGTTGCGATGCCGCACCAATCAGGAGTGGGACGCAGCAGCCAACCAGCCCAGAGCGGGAACCCAGTCCTCCAATCCCAGGCCCGGGCCCGCACAGCCCGGTTTACATGGAGGGAAAAGATGAAATGAACACCATACAAAACATATACAAAAAGGAGGGAGCCTGGAGGGCTGGGGCCGTAAGTAAGTAAGTGCTTTATTTGTCATTTTGAAGAGTTAATATGCAAAAACAGATAAGTGCGGTTGAAAATACTCAACTTTTGCTTGAAAACTTCTCTTTACATAGCAGCGTTTTTTATTACCAGATTTGTTTCAGCGCCATAAACATATAACGAAATTCATTCAACTTCAGCTTCATAAATGGCATCTGTCGAGTACAGTAACTAATATCCCAAACAATTTTGAAAATAATTCAAAACGGAGGATATCCGCTTTTGCAAATGAACTCTTCAATTGCATAACGAAATTGCTTAGATCAAGGTCAGGGTCAAATATATTTACACAAGAACAACAAGAACCACCCAAAAAAAAAATCCTGCTCAGCTTGTGCAATCAAATGGATCTTCAAAAGAGATTTGAAAACATTCAAAGACTGAGCTGTTTTAACGCTCCAGGGAAGACTGTTTGTGGCTTGTGTGGCTTAGCTGCGAGTCTTGCCCGGATACCTCCTCTTGCCCCTAAAGTGTTGGACGTTTCACCTCTGATCCAAGAAGCTTCACTAATGATAACAAGTCTTTGTAGCAATTAATTCTGCCCATTTCATAATCATTAATTCGATTTTCAAAAGGATGAGTTACTAGAACTAAAATGCCACGAAGTACCGATACACAAATGTTATACACATGCAAAAAAGCCTTTTAAAAATAGAATGAAACTAATATCGCAAGCAAAAGTGGCTGCTTGAGCACATTATTATTGTGTAGCACATTGTAATATTGAGCGCCCGTTCCATTGAAGACTTGGTCCATTGTTCGTTTTGGGGATAATTGCGCTCTTAAATGGACAGTGCCCGTGTACGGCCGAGGTGAACCCGAGCTTATGCAACGTCCACTTCCACCTGCGGAGCCGTGCACTCGCCTTTGTGTGAGTGCACAATAGGTGGGAGAATAGCGAAAAGCAGATATTTTCAGGAACTCAAACCACAAAGCAATGTTGTTTTTATATGGTTGGATTCCACAGTAGCCCATTCTCTTACGTAGGTTTCTTAGGTTTCATTCGATTACTATGTGGATGTGCACATTGTCCGCTCTTAAAAGTTAAAAGTATAGGTCGATAGCAATCAATTTGAATGATTAACAGTTATCCTCATTTTGATTCAGTTGGTCCACACTACCCACCTGTGCCAGTCTTAGATGGGTATTAGGAAAGGAATAGGGGAGCGGTGCTAAAAGACAGACAGGCGCTGAGTGGAGAATTCTCAGCCAGGGGGAGGAAGACAGAAGAAAAAAGGCCTGCCAGTGTCAAGCAGCCCCGTCTCCCGATTCAAAGAGGGATTTTCACATTATGATTCTCCAACAGTGTATTGCATACTTCAAAGACCTTATTACAACGGCCTATTAGCATTCATGCTGCCATTCAGCGGGCCAGTCCGACACCTGCATAGAAAGCAGGGCCTGGATTTGCGGAGAAAAAAAAAAAAGCGCCTCGGATCACCACGCTGCGAGGAGGAGCGCAGAGAAGAGTTAGGGAAATGTGTAACTTCTGCTTGATGTGCAACAGATTTTCAACTGTGTACAAATGATGACACTAATATGTCAAGGTGTTTAAACTAGACTAAAGTCCTATTCACAGGGGATCAGAATTACCTGGGGATTGTTAACACTGAAATTACCCCCGGGACGTCGGTAATTTATTTCCAGACATTTTCCGAAAATGATGACTAGATAATGAACACTGAATGATGACAACAAGGCCTCTATTAATTCGTGTTGTGAGCGCCAACAATCAGGTATTTTATGTGAGCTTTGCGTCGACTCGTAAAATAGCAGTTTCCTTTCTCCTTTATCCCATTCGCTCTGAAACAGCCTCCTCTGTCTGAACTTTGCACCAAACATTTCCAAACTTTCCCTCAGACCCTCCAGGGTGGTCTGTCTAATGTTGCCATGACAACGGGGCCGTACTTCCAGTTCACGTCTGTTTGTAATGTCATAGTTTTGCTCTTTTATACTTTTAAATGGATTTAAAAAACAGCATTTGAGTCGGAGTACAGCTTCGGTAGCCGACACGTGGACATACATATACTAGTAAAAATACATTTTGAATCGATGTTGGCCTTATTTACACATCACGCAAGTTAAAAACTTTCCAATGTCGATTTGCACGGGACTAAAATGACCTGAGGACCAAGGCGTTTGCAGAATTATCCAAGATTAAAAATCAGAGGATTTTTTTACCTTCCAAATTACCGTCACGGCAAACTCTGAGACATCCAGACTACTACGAGTTCGCATACGAGATGAAGACAGTAATGGCGGCCCCCGGTGGAGAAGCGCAGGTATTGATGAAACTGTAACAAAACCACTGCATCAGTGCTGTGAACGTTACTTTTGGTCACAGCTTTCGACATGACGTTATGTTGCATTTTTTTGTATTATATCTGGTTAGGAAAAACGTTCTAACGTTAGCATATGAGCTAACTCGATTTTAAAGTTCTTTTAATGTTTTTTTTAATGTCTTAATGGTCTTGGTCCTTCTCCGATAATATGGCCCTCGCCTTTGGAACGACCTGAGGAGGAGCTCAGGACCGCAGAGAACGTTCATGTATTTAATTACATTTAGTACAATGTGCTGTGCTCTGTAACAATGTGTAATAACTTGTACCTATGGGTTAAATACACAATAGAAAAAATATGTATTTGTAGTGTGTAGGTACATGTAATAAGACATAACCTTAAGCCCTAACCCTAAGGGTCTCGTGTCCTACTACATTATGTACCTACAAAGTACTAATACAAGTGATTCCATTGTGTATCTTACCCATTGGAAGTTATTACATTTGTCACAGAGCACAAATGTAGGTACAATTTATCAAGGTACTGTAAAATAAAGTGACGCCACCGTTTTGTTTACATACGAGTTCAATCAGCTGGAACGCTCTGAGGTCATAACTCATCATTTTCAAGTGGGAAAGATATCAGTGACCTGGAATGCACCATAACATTAGCTAAAAACGGTATAATGGACTGAACTGTTATGTAATATTTCTATTTTTTTTTTGCTAGGCCTGTTTGTGTTGTCCTAGTCTTGTGTTTTTATGTGTTGGTGAGCCAAAGATGAATTTCTGCCTCGGTAGACGATATAAGTCTATTATATTCTATTAAACTGGAGAAAAAGCCATGGAACAACTCCATTAGCTGTTGAGTCACTACTGATAAACACATCTAACACACCGTGGTGTCCAAGTGCAAACTCCAGTATTTTACCTTTTAAAGTCTCCATTAGTTTATTATTGACCCAAATCCCATGATGCTTAGCGTTGGAGTGACAGAACACTCCTGAACTCTATTTACTTTTTACCTGAGGTCTGAAGGTAAATTCTAATCCCGTGCGACCCTGGATGTAGGGCCCCTGATCTCTCCAAAATATAAAACGATAGAAATCAAGCCATTCTGATGAACGCCTCTTTGAAACAGATCCCAAAGATTGGCTTCGCATTAAATAGCCATAAATCCCATCACTACTTTCTCCTACGCATTCCCGAAGTCTTTGTTCCGGCCGCTCCTGCCTGTCGCCTCTCCTCTCTTCCCACTTGCTCACATGTCATTGGATTATGTGTGTTTTCCGGCAGCCCGAGGACACAGTTTATTCACTTAAGCATGCTCAAGTCACCGATGAAGGGCTTTCCAGGCAACACCCCGCAAGCTGTTGGCCATGCTTCATTAGCTTTCTGTTGAGTTGACTGCTAACACTTGATATTGTTGCAGGCTGTTAATTCCAAAACATTTCCGAGTGCTGCCCACTAGCAGAGTGTGATTGGAGAAGGGGAGCTCTCGCCGCTGTAATGAGACAAATGTGTTCTCAAAAGTGCCAAAGGAGCCGGTTCATCACTGTGAGAAAGTTGTGTGTCATTAAAATGTTTTTTGTTTGGGTAATTGAAAAAGAAAAATGGCACAAATTTATAAAGAGCAACACTAATGAATCTTTTTTTTTTTTTTTTCTCTCCTTTGTCGCCTTGCAAATGGACTTGCTCAAACTTTGAAAAATCCATTAGAAAGCAACTATTTAACCAATGAGAAAATAATCATTTGATGGGGTTACTGTGTGCGTCAGTCGTGGCACGGGCTGGCCTGGTTAAACTCAAGGTCACATGAGCAACACGAATAATGACAATGTTGGGGTCTGAACGTTGACATATGTAAAGTGTATTACAAAACCACTGCTCGTCTCGGCATTTATCCACCTGGACAGGGCCCAGTCTTTGCCGTTTTTCTTGGAGGCCGGTAAATGAAACCAACTAAACTGGGGATGCACGTTTTCCAGGATTTCTATAACTTTTAGTTGGAAGTCCTTAGCGATCATTAATAACATAACCGAGTCTGTTTCGTCCATTAAAATATACGATCGCTCAGACGGGGAATTTAAAACCTTGTCTACTCCACAACCAGCATCCCTCGTCTCTGTGTGGCTCATTAGATCGGGGACATAATGACAATCTGGGCATCACCGTGACTATATAGAGCCCATCCCGTTTCGTTATCGTTATGTGTTAGCAGTAGCACACGAACTGGACACACTTCTCACCACTGCTATTACGACACAAGTTTAACATAAGCCTGCTGCATTTAGTTTCCCTTCGGCTTCGTTCTATCCTGTGATAAAATGCTACGAATATCAATCAGAATAGATTTTATTTGCCATTGTTTGAGAACAAGCTAGGAATTTTTCTTGATGTGCTGTGTGGTGAAAAACAACAAGCCCAAAACACAACGGTGAAGTGGGGAAAGTGAGGGGATCGCTGCAATACAGAGAAAAAGCTAAATATGCATAAAGCATGGCTCTCATAATAATCCAGGTCTCCGTCTTTGCTATAAAAGCCAAAGTGAGGTCAAATGTAGAGTTCTCAAAGTGCCCCAGAGCATCTCCCAACTCCTTCTCCTCCATAGTAAAACTTTTTTCTCTAAACTCTCTATACCTCTCACGAGATTCTATTGTTACTCAAGCGGGCTGCACGGTGCGCTGCCATCTACGGAATCTACGGGCCAGGTCCAGTCGACTTAAGAACAGTTTCATACACAGGGCCATCGGGAAGCTGAACTCCCTGGAATCTGGAACAGTCTCTGACAATGTTCAAATCCAGGCTGAAAACATTGTACCCATGCATATGACAACTGAAAGTATTTTACCTGCACTCTTGCTTTTTTACTGTAATTAATTAATTTCTATGTTGATTTAGGTTTGATTTGATCTGCTTTCTTGTAATTTCAGGAAACTGTGAATTGCCTTGCGAATGAATTGGCAAGGCAAGGCCACTTTATTTATACCGCGCATTACGTACACAAGACGCCTGCATCGAGTTCTACAAATAAACTTGCCTTGAACAAACAAAAACAACAACAAACCTAATATAACTTTGGCTGCGAGAGGACACACGTTTACTGTTAAGGCTGGGGTACCTGATGTTTCCTGTTCAAACAGTGACATTTGTTGTTTTGGCCCAAACTTGTTTCTAGCACTTACAGTCCCTCCCGTGTATTCAAATTGTTCAAAGAATGGAATTATATGCACATTTCACAGCCATATACAGCATTGAGTGGTGACAAAGTGATAAATTCCACTAATTTAGACTAGACTTCTATCATCCAATACAATACAATACAACAAGGTCTGTATTTTGCTGTGTTTACAACATACTCTGAGAAAAAAAGGTATTCAACAGCACCAAACAATCAGGCATCCCAGCTTTAACATGCCATTCCTCATTTGAACGCTAAGAACCTCCCGTGTTCAGGCACTGAGCATTATAGAGGCCTGCGCTGGAGACAGGTGGGAGAAGGAAAGAGTCCCAGGCCATAGGATCTTGAAACTCATCTTGCTTTCTGAATGGACAATTAGGTCAAAAAACTAAATGAAAACAAAATGTACACATACTGTAACTCAGTTGGACTTTATGTAAAAGGTTTACAATATTTACAAAATAAAACCAAACTTACATACTTCACATACAACCTCACACCAGCAGATGATACACCAGGGGGTGAACGAGTCCTGCTCACAAAAGTGCCATTGGCAGAGTAGTGAGATGTGTTATCCATGGGGGGTCCACCCACCAATTTCTAGAATTCAAGGGATTTATCGCCGTCTTGGTCATGGCATTTAGCTGTGTGGTACATTCAGCAACATCGTGTGACAAAAAAAAAAAAAGGAAAACGTGAAGAGAGTTCCAAGATGACAATGCCAGGATTCATTAGACTCACATTGTGAAAGGGTGTTTCAAGGAGCAAGCCATTATTTGTACACATGGACTGCTCCCCCACAGAGTCCATCTTAACCCTATTCTGAATGTTTGGGACGTGCTAGTGAAGGCTTTGAGCAGAGGTCAAACTGTCCCATCATCAACACCAGCTCTTGGAGAGAGATTAGTGCAACACTGGGTGGAAATCCGTCCTTTTACATTGCAGCAGCTTACTGAAACAATGTCACAGGGAATGCGCGCCGTAATCAAAGCTTAGGGCGGTTCAATCACATACTGTATGTATTATAAGATGGGACTTTATTGATCTCACAATGGAGAAATTAACTCGAGCAGTGGTTCTCAACTGGTGCCGGGACCCACAATCACCCTGGGATGACAAGCCGCGACCCAAATGCTATTTAAATATAATTTAAACATTGTCTTTTCCTCAAACAATGTGAAATAAGTCTTAAATAAGCTACAAAAAAATTATAAATACGCAGAAAATATGATCAAAACAACCCGATAAGTCATTTTAACAGACTATACTTTCTTTGTACATTGGGCGGCACGATGGCACAGTGGTTAGCGCTCGTGCTTCCCAGCAAGAAGGTCCCGGGTTTGATTCCCACCTGGACGGGGCCTTCCACATGTACAATAGATTTCCCTCTGGGGCCAGGATTCCTGTAAAATAGAGTATTAATCCCAATGGGACTTTCCTGGTTAAATAAAGTAAAAAATAAAAAAATACAAATCTGAAAGGCTCGTAACCCACTGAACGGTTCCGCGACCCAATTTTTGGATCCTGGCCCACCAGTTGAGAACCACTGTATGAGTGGGTGTGAACTTTAAATTATGGTATTATTAATTTGCCGCCGTCGCCCACAGCTGTGCCACCAAATGTGGGCGACGGTGGCACAGTTGGTAGAGCGGAAGGTCGTGGGTTCGAATCCCAGCTCCCGCGAATGCACACCGTCGTTGTGTCCTTGGGCAAGACACTTAACCCTACTTGCCTCCAGTGTCTGCGTACATTGGTGTTTGAAGGGGAGAGTGAATGGGTGGCTGGTTCCTTACTGTAAAGCGCTTTGGGCCTGATAAAGGTAGAAAAGCGCTATATAAGTTGAGTCCATTTACCATTTGATTGTTTGCACATTTTAACTTTTCATCTGCATGTTGATCTGCATTTGTAGCTTGAACACTATAACACAAAACATTCAGCTGTTGATCCACCTTAAAAAATAGTGCAAAGGAAAAAATAAATACAAATCCCAGTTAAAAAAAAAACATGCAGTGTCATTACCTTGAAAAGAAAAATATTAACTACAGGAATATACAAGGCTAAGCATGAATTGAAAGTCCTCTCTAATACATTTCTCTTCAGGCGATTTCGGTGTTTTTTTTTAAAGAACATTTTTAGATGCAACCAAAACGTACCTTTTTTTCTCTTTCTTGAATCTGCGTCCACGCCCTGGCAACATGAAAACCTCTCAGTCAGGCGGAAATGCAGTGTCTGTCGAGCTCGGGGCTGCATAGCGAAGTGCAATAGCCCCGAATGAGGAAGCTCACCTTGTGAACTCTGATCACACAGCAAGCAAATGGGCATCAGGCAGCACCAGAAAGAGATATCCGTCCTGGCAGCAGACACAAACACGGGCGCAGGACACTTGGACCGATCAATACGGCTCCTCGAAATAAGAAGAAGCACTGGGCTTTTAATACAGATTGCTCTTCTAACTGGATGTGAACGCGCTCACTTTGTTTTTGGCTCCGGAGAGTAAAGCCAAAGAGTTTTCATTTAATCATATATTTATATATATTTCCCCCCATCCTTTTACTCATTTTAAGACCGTAGCTTCGTGCCGTGCCCCCTCAGGTGGATTAGCATTTGGGCTAAAGCAGACAAAATTAGCACTGTTTACTTACGCTATACGCCAGATTTAATGAACAAACACGGCCCAGGGGCAAAGCAACACTTGGTCACTGTTTACAAGATGCTCAAAACTCGCCGAACCGATATTTTCCCCGATAGACGGATTGAGCTGCATAATGCATCAGGCACGTGAAAGTAAGGAAAGTGGAATTTAAAATGTAATGTAATGTTAATTTCATTGGGAATACTAGAAATGAGTTAAGTTTTCAACTTATTTATCTTCAGTCCAGCTAATAGTGCTCTGAGCACACTCCAAGGCCTGGTGATAGCACATTATACCTCAGCAACAACTCCACTGACTTTGATAATAAATCATTTAACACATTACACTCATGATTGGCCCTTGCTTTTCCTGTATTTTTTTATTCTCATCTCGCTGCTCATTGTGTTTTAATTGCTACAGAAGGGATAGTTACTTGAAAAAGTTAAACATTCATAGAGGTCACTATCACACTATAGCTATTGATGGTTACAGTACTGAAAAACATTGATAAAAATGGCTACAAAGTGCAAGTGTGAGTGTTTTAGCAGAGTTGATTCTCTAGATTTCACAACACAAAAACAAGTTTCTCAGAGCTCATTCTCGAGCATCTCTTGCACTTCCTTGCTTGGCCCTGGCTGACAGCAGATAAAAGGTGGGTTGAGCGTGTGGGAATTTGATGGTCCTGAGCTGCTTGCCCCGTTACGGAACGTGTCATCTCCTCTTTACGTTAGCGTGTGTGCAGACTCTTTAATTCACTACGGCTGCCCCGTAATCTGCCTTTATTCCTCTCGTTGATCATTTTGGTTTTAATGCTAGCAGCATTACAACAGCCAATGTGGCCCAAAGTAAAGCACCACCTTCTACAAATGGCAGTGTTCAACATGACATACTTGGACTGTTCGGACATTTGGAAATAATTGTTAGAGGATACAGGCATCACTGATTTGTGTAGTAATATCATCTTCAAAATAATCAAAATCATCTTGAGGGTTCTATGCTGCCTACCCCTAGTGCAGCGGATTTATACACTGTGTATAGTGCTTACAAGGTAGTTCCGTGAAGTAGCCTTTGGACAGGTGGATCATTTTTTTAAATATTTTATTTTGTATTTTATTTTTATTCTTCTTCTTTTTAAATGTATAGTGACTCTAATCCTGCTGAAAGGCCCTATGACGACTGTGCCATCATTATTTATTGTAATGTGTGGTTTTGTGTTAACTAAAGCACACAAAACAAATCGATGTATCTGCAGCTTTCAAATCCATTACATACAGGACAAAGACCAGTCAAGTGTCCACATACAGTATGTGTAGGTAATGTTAATAATAATGGCTTACACTAATATTCCGCGTTAATAGCTGGTGTTACCAAGTTTTTCAAAGCGCTACACTGCAGTCATTATTCATCAACTCCATGCTCGGTGGTGGTAAGCTACTGTATAGCCACAGCTGCCCTGACGGAAGCGAGGCTACCAGTCTGTACCATCGGCCCCCACTCAATCACACACTACACTCATCCTGGCCTACTGCACATGTTTTAGTGCTGGGGTAACTGGGGTACTCTCCACACAGAAAGTCTCCCCCCGGCTAAAACCTAGAAGAGAAAACATGCAAACTCGAAGTACAGAAAGGCCCCACCTTGCTCCGGATTCAAACCAATGACTTTTTTCTTGCGGTGAGGTATGAGCCGCTGTGCGTCTCCTCACTATATTTTGCTCCAACACATTATTATTCAACCCTCATGTCTCCAGTGACAAATCAATATGACTTAATGGGGAAAGTGGACTGAAGCTGACTGACTGATTCATACATATGGCAACTCATTAACAAACTCCAATAACCTAATAGAAAACCTAAACCTTTTAACTGAGGCAAGAGCACATCCAAATAAGCCCTGCACGCCATCTCAACACGCTACATCTCTCCACAGACACAGTGTCGTGTCTTGTCCTGACAACCGAAACGACAACGATCAAAGCCCGGTAAAGAGAAAAAAATAAACGAGAGAAGTAACCCTGCAAAGTTAACCCACGATGTATTGCAAGCCTTTTAATGAGTCTACCCTTAATTAGTGCCACAGGAAATCGATGGTTGGTCCAAATGCTCGTCATTAACAAACGAGCCGACAGCCAACCCACGGGACCCGCGCTGAATAGCAGTTCATCGTCACAGCGGCGGCGGGAGGAGTGTGAAAAAGCGAAAGTGGATGCGCGGCGGCGCGTTCGGAGGCCCGCTGAGCCAAGCCGAGCATTGACATTTTGTAATAGCCGCGGGTTGCAGGAGCACGGCTAATATCGCAGAGCCAGAGAGCGGATCTATATGACGCTGTATTAATGTCTGACTCCGGTCTAAAGCAATTCCTCGCCACATGAAGAAACAATGGATTCTTTATTTATAACCGCATCAAATATAGAACTCAAAGTCCTCTGAACCCGGACTGCTTGTTAGGCAAACAATAAAATAATAATAATAATAACACAAGAATAAATGGAGGAGACGGCGTTGCGGGTGTGCCAGCCATGACTTTACAAACACTGAAAAATCAGAGCTGATGGGTGGAAGTGTGACAGCAGATTGAAAAGGTTGAAACCATTACCGCGCACTCCTTTGTGATACGCGCCATCGAGGACAACAATTTCTATTCGGTATGTTTTTAGCACATTATTTATAAATCATCTGAAGACGTCCAATAATGAGGCTAATTCAGAATGATTTTTTTTTTCTGTTTGTTTGTAAAATAGAGATGAAATGGTGTCGTAAAAGCCATATTATAACATATTATTTTTTGTCGTCTTCACAGCCTCGCCTCAGACCTGACCGTGACTCTGCTCGAAGTGAGACGTCGCCAGATGCTGCTGCTGTGCTTTGAATACGAGTTGCCAAACACAAGGTGTAAAATGTCGATGGTCCTCTTCCAAAAGTTTTAATTTGAAATACCACTGTAATGATTGCACTATTTGGGTCTGGCGGATCATTAGGAGCGTCGGGAGTTTGTTTTTAAGTTGAATATAGTTTGTTGCTTCTGTGACATAGCAACATATGATCCAGGATGTTCCGCACAGTGTGACTTTGGGGTGAAGGTAGAGCGGGTCGTCTCATGATCGGAAGGTCGGGGGTTCGGATCCCGCCTCCTGAAGGTGCACATTGTCGTTGTGTCCTTGGGCGAGACACTTCACCCACCTGTCCTCCAGTGTCTGCATACATTGGTGTGTGAATGGGTGAGTGCCTAATATCAGAGTGGAAAAGCACTATGTACAGTGGGGCAAAAAAGCATTTGGCCGAAATCCAATAGGAAGTCTATGGGGAACTGACCGAATACTTTTTTGTCCCACTGTAAGCATTTACCATTTAAAGATGATGGATTTTGAATTGAACAAGCTGATTTAAAGGCATGGCTTCCTTTAAATCATGTTCTGACAAAACAAACACAATTCTAACTATGCTTTATTACTGTGCCAATGACCATGTTTAAAGCTCAACACCGGTAAATGTACATTGAATACATTTGTTTTTTTTTTCACTGAAACAAACCTCGAGTCTTGTTATACGTAAGCTTTTGTGAGTCTGAAGGTTATTTGTTGGCTGCCCTCAATATTCCAGCTTGACATTCTAATCATATTTTGTGTATCTCCTAACCTCTCGTCGTCAAGCTGCCAGAGGAGCAGCATGTAAGCCCCAGACCAAGTGCATAGATGTGCAGCGATCAATGAGCTTCAAACGAAAGCAAGGAAGAAACAAACAAAACAAACTAACTCCTGGTGTGACACCCTTTGGCCTTTTACGTGAAAAAATACATTTGCATGAGAGTAAGCGTTTTTAGACATTTTCACAATTGCTCCGGACTCCAGAGCGAAGCCGGGATTCATTGGATACTCAGGACCACCTATAAGAGCGGCCTCAACGTGGGGAGGACAAGGAACAAATGGGCTGACCAGGTAATCGAAGCAGGATTCCTCTCTTTAATATCGACTGCGCCGAGACAAACAGCCCGGACTGAAGAAAGAGTCGGGCTATTGAGGCGGCGGCGGCGTCTGGGGAGCCCGTCCTTCCTCATGTGGAGTGTGGAGGAGATTTACTGAGAAATAGCAACATTATTTGTGCACTAAAGACAAAAAGAAACAAGCGTTGAGCTGTATTGTCTGTGTGTCCCCCCCCCCCCCCTCCCTCTGAGTAATGGGCTTACAGACGCCGCAGCTGTGAGCACAACTGTGTAAAAATCAGTTTGGGTGCTAGAAGATTGTCACAGATAAAACTAAAAAGTGTCTTCTTCTCCGGACAGTGATGAAATAATAGCCGCTCATTTCTTTTTCTCTGTTTGTTATCGCAACGTTGTTTTGACACATGGCGGGAGAAGTGATTGTCCAGATGTCTCAAACTATGCATCCATGTCTCTTCTAGTTCTTTCACAGTTTCGGGGCTGGAAATGGTAGGCGCTTTCTCAGAGATACGGATAATTGTATTGTCAACTGACCCGAGACTTTTTAAAACTGTATTACTCTCGAACACTCGGCGCAATCCCGAATCAAGCCAAGAGCTGCTGTGACTAACACCCCCACCCCACGTGTCTAACCATGATTCTCAGGTTACAACGGAACATCATATTTCACCTTGCGGCGCCCGGAACGTGACTTTTCACAACGATGAAACCTCGTGGCTGAAAAGAGTCAATTTTGTGTCTGGCGTGCGCAAACGCTCGATCACGAGACAATCTGTTTAACTTTTGATTTTTGAAGGGGAGCATAACAACAAGGCAGCGAATAGAAGCCCATGACGCCATAGGAGAGCCTTGAAGATGAAAAGTTAGCCGTCCGTCTCATTTGACATCACTCCGCGCGCTTTCATGCTCGGTGACATTGTAATTTATTTTCATTAGGATCCGCCGGATGAGTATACAACCTGTTTCGTCAGGGCTTCCACTCGCTGAGCGCTTCGTTGAAACACTTATTATTTTTTGTTCCTTTTTTTTTCCAAGGGCAACAAGACTGGTGACTTTGATGGATTTTCCCTGCCATATTAGTCAGCGGTCACGTATCCTCGGCCCTTTAAGCCGGAGTGGAACTGATCCCGGTTGACCAAATAATCTGCCAATTCCCCCTCCCTGGAAATGCAGAGGCAACAAAAAAACTGTCCTAAGTCCTCCCAAGCCCTCATCCCTCCGAGCTGGATCAGCACTTGTGTCACCAACTCCCGTTAAGTGCGCTGCATTTCGACTTTTGAGAAGGTGGAGAGGGTTCGTAGTGTCGCTTTTAACCCTCCTGGAGATCCATGGGATATATATGATAATATGTATTTGAAAAAAAATTACAAAGACTAATCATACCGTATCAATAATTGTGGTTCTGAAACTGTGTGTGTCCCACTGATGGTACCTGGGCTTCTTTCAGGAGGTGCTTAAGGTCATTTGCCTTTCTAGACTTGATCAATTTCAGAGATAATTTCACTGCATTTCAGATGTGATTTAACTTCATCACAGGCAAAACAAATGGGGAGAAAAGAGAAACCTGGAGGAGAGATCCACTCCCATGGACGGACCGGCTATAGATAGACCCAAGGCTGATGGGAGTTCCTCTGCAGGTAGGGCTTTCGACTGTGTGTTGTCCAGGTAGAAGCGGGTCCAATGGCCGCTCAGACGGCAGGGGATCTGAAACATAAGCCACACTAATGAAGTAAGCAGTTTCCTCCTCGCTCCAAAAGTGTGGTGCGTGGATTTTGCCAGGTTTAGTTCTGCTCATACATACAAGTGCTTCCTGTCCTCAAAAGACCTTATTCCTTGCGGATAGAGCATGCACAGAACACCAAATAATGATCGACGGGGATATTCTGATACACGTGACCAGTAACCCAGGAGTCATATTCGGGTTTTTGCTGGTGTTTGCGTGGCCGCAATTAGCAATATTGCTAATATTCCGGTTATTAAAGGGTTATTGGCTGCATGTAAACGTAGTCAGTGTTCATAGCCCTTTCTATGTCCAATAGACTCCTCTCACTCCATTTTCTCACAGAGCCCCGTCAGTTTGACCTGAAAGGCTTTGTTTTCCTCACTAACGCTGTAATGTATGAATACATGTACGGTCTCTTTAAGAGACACCTGCGCAAGGTATTGTGGGATGCGCTTTACCCCATGTAAAGGAGTGTTACGCGGCATTCTGTTAAGTAAAAAGTACACACGAAGTAAGCTCCTGGTCTCGTCTCTTGATATATGTCGTATAATATTTTCACAATGAGTCAGTGCTGCTTAAGTGCTATGTTGCGGGCTGGCCTTTAAACTCCCACGGCGCTGCAACCCATGCCTTCTTCATAAAGGTTTCTGATTCCCATAAGAACTGAAAGAGACTGTGTCAGAGTTTTTTTTTGCGTTCCCTTTTTTGCTGCTGGAGTCAATATGGTTTATGAAGTTGAGGTCTCACCGGGTCACTTGAGAGCAGGACATTAAAGCCAAGCACTCGGCCTGCACTTCACAAACAAGCTGTCCCTACTTCAAACGGGTGGCAAAGCTGCCCCATTTCGTCTCCTTTCACGTCCAATAGCCAACACCGCTAATGGCCCCTGGCTCTGCCCCACCACCGCCACCCCTTCCCCCCTCTCCACCTGGCATCGCAGTATGCTCTGAACCCTGGCCAAAGGTAAAGAGAACCGCGACTGGACCTTAGCGTGTCGCCATCTCCAGTCATATGTAATCACAGAATGCACAAGACACGCGTCATTTACAGTATCACTACTTACTTCAGATATATTAAAGTCTCCTGTATCAAATGTGAAATGCCTTCAACTTAAGTCAAGCTCTCGGCTGGGGTTGTTTGAGTGGACGACGTCTTGCTTCTTTTCTCGAAAGCCTCTTCCCGCTCATCTGATCTGATTTGGACGCAATGCTCTTTAAAAGATGCTTATTTTAATTAGTGGAATGACTCAGCGCAGACAAAAAATGGTGGCTACGGCATTTCTGACTCCTCCTCAGGAGCATCCAGAGTGCTCACACTACAAACTTGCCCAGTTGACAACTCTGAAGCAATTTACCACAATGCTGTTCAAGTGAAGGCGAGACACTGCAGGCGTAGATTACTGGCATAAATATGACATAAAAAATAAGGCATTTATGCATAGATATTGGCCAAAAGTTGCCCTGCATATTTTTAGCGACAAAATCTTAATGAAGACAGCCAGGGTTACAGTTACAGTTATAGGGGGGGGGGGGACAAGGTCAGGGCATAAACAGGACTACGTTAGGGCTTTACATCCAAATTGGGCCAAAGAAGTAGGCTTCAGGAAAACATGAGACTTGAGAGCACCTCCTCCTCGCAGCCTGCTGGACATATAGGGCTAACCAAACACCTGTGGAGCTGCTGTTCTCCTGTCCAGCCCTGGCTTCATGACGCTTTGGGGAAAAACTCAGTGAATTAAGCTCTTATGAGATGGCGCGCTAGTGTTCGCATCCACTTTTATTCAGCTTCAGTCACGCCCGTTAACTCCTGCCTCACAAAAAAAAAAAAAACATCTCAACGCTTGTATCTTCACATTTCCAACAAACGCAGATACAAATTTTGTCAAATGAATAATTTAGATATTATTTGGTTAAGTTAGAGTCCAGACAGTGAGGTTTAACAAGCGTATATTGACCGGTTGAACCCTCGTGCTAGCCCGGTGCAGTTTCCCCAAACTCACGCTACGCTCAAGCTTCATCACCCGGTTTGTAAACACATCAAAACAGATGTTCCTTACCTTAAAGTTACTGGTCAGGCCCTTTGTACCGATGAAGACAAGGAAACACGCTGCCCATCTGCCGCGAACCGGGAAATGTCCTGCTCTTCCATGTGATAATCTGAGCAAAACTCAGAAAACACGATCCACGAGTGTGAGACATGTTTACATTTCAGCCGCTCTGAGGTCATGGTAGTGGAGCTGCATAAACACAGCTACGCAAAGCGGAGCGCATGCGCCGCGGGGCAACGCGATACCGGCGCAGATAATGCCCAAATATATACTTTTTTTATTGAAAATAACGTGCAGGTCAGATTTCCTTGTTTGGCCTCGGGCCACCTATTGAAAAGGTCCAGTCTAAACTGTAAGTAAATGTAAAGTCAATGAAAATTCACGTTGTGAAAGTGGAGGGGACCAAACAACCACTTTTCCAAAGTGGGGGGGACACGTCCCCCTCACAATGAATGGCTCCGACGCCCATGCTCTGTTGATATATCTGTTACAAAGAATTTTTCATAGGGGTTTTGAATAGAGTCGGCCGACAACCCATTAGTCCGACATCTCATTATTACAAAAATGTCCCATTGAGTAGGGGTGCCAGGGTTAGGGCCTGTTTTCTTCTGACTAAAGAGATGTCGGACTAATGGCAACCCTACTCAATGGGACATTTTCGGAATAATGAGACGTCGGACTAATGGGTTGTGGGACCAATGGCATGCCACCGTTTTGAATATCTTGTTTAGTTTCTCAATGAAAAAGAAAAGTCTGTTTGTGAGGTTCAAAGCTCAATAAATTAGGCTTGGATATTGTAAATTGTAAAAAAAAAAATTTTTATATGTATATATATATATATATATATATATATATATATATATATATATATTAAAATTCCAAGATTGGAAAGTTTGGAGTCAGTAGGCGCTACATTGGAGATATAGTTGCAAGAGTTCAAAGAAAACCTCATTTTCAGCCACGCCCAAGGCTGTCACTGAGATAGAAAATTACTATGGTTCGATTAAAGTGTCATCTCAGTCTCCTTTCGAGCTACACGTGGATACCAAATGGGTCAATATTAAATATTGAATGAAACTGGCCAACTGTGAGTTATTTCCGTGAGTTTTCATTTTTCACTCTGAAGTTAAAACAAAGATGTAACAAGAGAAAACTAGCTAAAGACAACTTTTAACTACGTGAAAGATCTATGCGTTCACCAGCCGTGTTCCGCCATAAAGTGATGCAACCGGTTACAGTAAACACTCCCATTTCCATCTAAGTGCCCACCGCCTCCATGTCCTCCATGGCCGTCTCTGCCATCCTAATCATCTAATCTGCCCTCCTCTCTCCGCCGGACCGAAACTCTGGACCCCCCTCGTACCCCTCCCACCCGTCCTCCTCCTCCTGCCCTGCTGCCAATCTGACTGGAAGAGGCGAGAGTGCAGCCGGGCAGTCTTCCAGGAGCCTGTGTAATGCGGCTGAATATTCATCTTCATTAGGGCTATCGCCACCCCACGCTGCCCGGGCCACTCTCCTCTTAACAAGGAGCAAGTGATCCGAAAGGACGGGGGGTCACAATCAAAAACTCGGAGGTGTGAGGTGAAGAAAAGCAGATTTTTTTTTTCCTTCCCTTTCTCTGCAGCCCTACGCCAACGTGTTTTTATTTAATTATTTTTTAAGCTTTTTCTTTCTTGTTGTGTTTGTTTTGACGCGGTGTGAAGCCAACCGGGGCAAACATGGCTCACAATTGTCTCAGAACTGTCCACTCTCAACTACGGTTATCAAGTTGAGACATTTGTCGTTTCGTGAAATAATTCAAAGCGGTATTTATCATGCCACAGCAAGCCACAAGTCGGCAAACGGCTCCAAGTGCTCTTTGTTTGGTCTGTGCAGTTGTTTGAAAGTGCATTGACCTGAGATGAACTCGCAAAGAAATCGGCTGGTTTTACAAAAGGCAGGTTTGCTCCCTCGACAGTGTAATGGGTGCAGAGCCAAACCACTTCTTAACCCTGAGCTGGGCGTATTTGCTCTCTGAAAATGTTGCTGTTTTGTTGCCAGACTGTGTGCTTTAGATTCACTAAAAGATGTGGACTCTGTTTACAAAGTGATTGGAGTTGAGAGTGTGTTGCCATATGACGACCAAAGGCTTCTCTCTCCCACAACTAAGATGTTTTTGTGTCTTTTTTTGCTTTGCTATTGTGAATAGTTGCATTTGGTGCATCTCAATATGTTTGGAATATTTAAGGCGTTTGGTCTGTCTGACAACCCTTGCAATTTGCTAGACGTGAAATACTGTAGCCAAATTACATATTTCGAAGAGTGCTTGATGAAAAGTTACAACTTCAAGCAATGTGACAGAATAGAAAGAATAGAATAGAGTGAACAGAGCTGAGCAGCTAATCAATACAAGCCGTCTATCCCTACTTGTAAAGGAAATTCTATGTTATTTGGTCACCAAGAAGGACTGCACTCCTTTCAGTAGACTGTGTAAGATTGTTGTGTTTTGACTCAACAACTATCATCTGGTCAGGGCCCATTCGACCGGCTTTTCTGCAGCAATGCGGACAGGGTTATCTCACCCTAAGCTCACAGCCTCTTCAGTGCAGCTACTAGGGAGAAGGCTGAGTCGGCCTCATCCACCATGGGGTCCTCCAACGTGTACATACTTCCTATTGTTCTTGTTGTAGAAATTGTCTCAGAACTATCATGTATCATTTTGCTTTCACGTCAGTGTTGTCTGTTACTTGTGTGTGAACTTTCATTAAAACAATTCTAAATAAAATCTTTATGTTTATGGTTGTAAACATGACAAAATGTGCAAACGTTCAAGGTGTATTCGTACTTTCGCAAGGCACTGTATGTTAGACAAGCTGATGTGTACCTGTCTGGTCTTTGTGCATCTCCAGTCACGCAAAAAGACCAAAGATGTTGTTAGCATTTAGCCCAGAGGTGGGCAAACTACGGCCCGCGGGCCAAATCCGGCCCGCGAGATGATTTAATCCGGCCCCTGACTTGTAGAGCACACATTCCTGAGTATGTCACAAAAAAAAACTAAGTCTCTAGCCCATTCCTGTGGGGAGTTATGATTTTTAAGGAAATAACTAGTGTGCTCATTCCAGCCACTAGGGGGCAACATAAATACAAAAAATATATATATAATTCACACGTGTTCAGTAGAGGGCACTGACATAACAAGAGATCAGGGTAACACATTATAACCACGTGTTAAAGGTGAGTCTGGAGTGAGTCAATAATAACTACAGTGTACTTTGAGAAACTTGTGACACAGGCTTGTAAAGCTGTTATTGTTATTTATTACTGTCCTGTCGGGCTTTTAAAATCACAGCTCATTATTATTAATTTATTGGAAAAATGTATTTTCCTGTTTACATTATATGCTGCCCGCGACCCGCCGAGGAAACTGGATTTCGGCCCACGATCCAAATCAGTGGCAGCCCTGGTTTAAAGGGTGCGCAATATTTTCACTGACATGAAGAAGGATACGACATAACTGCTGCAATTTGTTGCACTTTTGTAATGTGCTATAACAGTCAAACTGAGAGTTGTACTTGTTTGAAATGCTCCAAACTGGTCCGGCCCTCCTGCCGAGTTCAAAAACCCAATGTGGCCCTTGCATCAAAAAGTTTGCCCATACCTGATTTAGCCTCTCCTCCTTTCCTGAGTAGTTACCCAATCCAAGTATAGTAACACAAGTATAGAGCACTTTGACGTCCGCACAGTAATATCTTCACTTCTAAAGAATTCTGAAGATATTACTGCGTGGACCCCCGTTTGGGTCCATAGAAAAATGCTGGGAGAGGCTACACGCTAACAACATCTTTGGTCTTTTTGCGTGACTGAGCGCACACACAAAGACCAGACAGGTACGCATCAACTCGTCTAAGCTCAGGTAAGAACAAATCTCAGTACGGCAAAACGTTGGCCTGTTCCTTTAGGTTACAATAGATAAATCAGAAGAACTAGAACTGGCAATTGTTTTTTGATTACACAGTGACCAATCCATTGATGAATTATTTCCGAATAATCTCATCTCTTGACAGGACACTGCCCATAAAGGACTAGCCGCCACTGCAGATAGCAATTTTCAACCAACACCGGGCACTTAGAAAGTTAAAACAAAAGTGCATCAAGCCTTCCCGGATACAGGCACAGTTTCTCGGCAGTTGCAGAATGCGTGTATATTTTAGTGCTCTGTCAGGACCAATGGAGACGACTGTGAAACACCCACGCTCAAACCCCAGACATTTTCTGCCAATTACATCATTTATTCCTCTCAGTTTAAACGACCAGAGATTTGCCTTTTTTGTCTGCGCTTGTTCCCTGATGCCTGTCAGAGCCGGCGCCGACTCTCAGCCTAAAGCCCCTAAAATATACATTACAGCTTTGTTTAGCATTTGTTTAACTTGACTACAATTAGGTCTCAGATGTGTCTGCTGGCTGTGCTTTATTGTTTTGTGAGCCGGGCCAAATTGCATTCCCACTTGGAGGATATGGAGCAAATGAGATGTATTTGATGTAGCTAGGATTTAGAGTGACTTCCAGCTAATGGTGTGCGGGTGCTATAAGTAGAATACACTGCGAAGTCTGGCTCTATATACACAAACTTTAACGACATCCCGTTCTCGGTATGGTGGATGGATATGGCTCATATTTTTAGCTACACCAAACCCAAAACCTGTTCGGTAGGTTACTCCTCAAACTAGGTGCTCTGGATGAAGATCTTGGCTAAAGTTCTGGAGACCTGTAAAGTAGGAGCATCTGGGACCTGCCTTGGAGCATATGAGGAGTCGATCCTATCACAGCCAAGCATTTAAATTACATCATGCAAATACAGAAGACTCTAGCGTTTCACCTATTAATTTGTCAGTTCCTTCTCTTTTCTCTGTCCCATCTTATCTTGTGGTTGTTTTAACAATCACACGGACTCCAAAACAGTTTACCCAGGTAACAAAAGACAGAAATATGTATTTTGTTACATGTGACTGATCCCAGAGTCTGTAACTTTGGAGAAACCACATAGGAACCAAACATTTGCCATTTGTTTGGTTTCTGTTACTATCCTGACGCCATTTGCATAACCTTAGTCGTATATATTGGAAAGAATTGGAAAAGTGCTGACCAAGCTGGGTTCCCTGCAGGTGCTGCACTGTGGTCGCCCACTGCTCCTGACACATTGCCCAGAGTCACTGGTTGAAGGATGAGTTAAGTACATTGATGTAAGACGACAATAAAGTTTACAGAAACAAAAGGACACCTATAATTATAACTATAAAGAGCAAAACAGACAATACTGGCTTTGCTTTCAAACCATTCCAGGCCCATGTGTGAACATAGCATGATTTGCCCCTCATCCGGGTGTTTTTCTTAAAGGAACTGGCCACCGTTTTTCCGTACTGACTAAGTAAGTAAGTGCTTTATTGTCATTGTACAAGCTTACAACTAAATACTGTTCAGGTGTTAGTCCTGAGCTGCTGTGGCTGAGCCGTGCTGCCACTGTGTCAACCTGACCTGCATGACCTTGGAGGTCGGGGGAACTGTAGCACTCGGAAGAAACGTGGCTGGCTGCCCTCTGTCTCCTCTGATCCTCTGAAATGGTCCCTCTTGGGTTTGTCCCCGTTTCAGAGCGTGGTGTCCTGCACTGGTCAGCTCCACCTCCTCTTCTTCCCTCCGCTCCCTACGCTTCACAACAGTCTTTCACCATCTCTCGTTTGTCCCTTCTTTGTTTCCTGTAGCTCCTCTTGTGACGTCTGCACTGTGCTGCGTCTGTGGGGGCTCCTGGTGCCTCTTCAGTGTCTCAGAAAAATAAATGTGTAGTTCTCAAATGGGTTTCGCTGATAAGATAGCATTTTGTTTACCTTTAAAAAGCTGCTTTCTTCATGACAATTCTGGACTTTCAAAGTAAACAAATCCACCAAACCTCCACAAAAACACGGCAAAGACGTACAAAAGTATCCAGAAAAACAATGTGGAACACAGAAACCACAAATGCAGTTCGCAGAAAAAGACAAAAAACTCAGCTGCACAAGGAGAGAGCGAGGTCGCTTCTTGTACTAAGAGATATGTCCTTACCTGAGCTTAGACGAGTTGACGCGTACCTGTCTGATCTTGCGTGCGTGCGCAAAAAAGACCAAGACCGCGCCGCAAAGTGAAGCCATTACTGCGCGGATGTCGAAGTGCTCCTAAGGTGTTATTAGGCCTCACAATATAGTTCCCCTTTTTATCCACTTAGAAAATCATATGTTTAATTTTGTGTAACTATACATGGATCGTGTAACTACTAACTGTATTTAAATAGGGGAAACGTGGAAGAGTTTTGCCGCTTCTAACTTCACCCCCGTTTGGTCCCATAGAGGAGAGGAGGAGAGGCTTATGCTCACAACATCTTTGGTCTTTTTGCGTGACTGAGGGCACGCACAAAGACCAGACAGGTACTCATCAACTCGTCTAAGCTCTGGTTAGAACATATCCTGTTCCTTTAAGGTTTTGCTATTTTGCTCGTCAGCCTTCCTTTTGGAACTCCAACCAGAGATTCTAGCTAAAGAGCTCTCAAATGCTCACTCGGTGCGACATTATATTAATTCACCGACGATCACGAGTTGTTTTTCCCGTATCAGACTACGTGACTAGTGAGAATGGATTCAGAGATTTTCCAAAGTGTTCCAATCCAAGACTTTGATTATAGCATATTTATTCTGTCTTTTGTCATCACTCATGGAACCTATACACATACGATACTCTTCTATTCCAGACGAACAATAGAGGCCCTATTTAGTGGCCAGCTATCATTGCAGTGGGCAACACTTCTGAAAGTAATTGAACTTTTTGAAGACTACTGGAATATTTTACAATCACTTACCAAAATAGATGAGCATTTGTTGCGGCCAATTTTCACTGCGACTAAGACTTTGCCTCCTCAAAGGGACTTTTCTCATCCTCAGTGCGCAGCCTTCTTCTACCAAAAAATGTGATTGAAATTGTGTGTGACAACCGCCACTCAAACTGAGCGGCCCGCAACGACAAGAGAGCCAAGGACAGGCTTAATACTATTTATAAATCTCTGAAATGGCAGGGTTTGCAGGAAAGTGTGAAGGAATAAGGGATGGAAGCTCGGAGGAGGGTGTATGTGTTTTTTTTTTTTTTTTTTTTTTATCACCCCTAAAGCTTCTTATGACCTCAGTGTTGCTTCAGTCTAAACATAGCCCCACTCCAACAATGGCCCCTTCCGTTTCGTGAAGTCCGTTTTCCAAACACGCATTTTTAATCGCTGTCACGCTTGCATGACATATCTGACGTTGTAGAACAAAAACAATTTATTTCCTTCTTTACCACATTCTTCACAAGCAACACAATGGGTTTTGGATTGTTTCTCTTCATTAATTTTCCCCAAAAGAAATGGTCCTAATCCCCAAAAATACGTTTATCCAGCTCTCCGTAATTTCCACTCTTGACTTTAAGACTTCTTACTTTTTCCATGTGCACAGCAAGTGTTCAAGTTCTACAACATCCAGGCCTAAGAAGTCTCCACGGATTAGCCAGATTATTGAATCATGGCTTTAGATAATACCATCAGTTACAGTTTACTTCTGAGAACAGATGCAAAAGGGAAAAAAAGGGGGGCAATATGGCAATGTTCTGAAAGTGCTAATGATAGAAACAGACTTTCCTTCCAAACAGGCAGATGTGGTGAAGTTCGAACAGCTGTCAAACGTGATGAGCGTGACACAGGCGCCTGCAGTGGCATCAGAGGGACCCTGCTTATGATATAGCAGCCTACACACTGGCAGCGCCAGGCAAGAAGTGACAAATCAGGGTGTGGGAGGACTCTCTGTGCTGTCATAAAACTCCTCTGGTAAAGAAAACATAGGTCACGTAAGTCAAAACATTTTAGACTTAGCTATGATGTACAGTAATATGTTTTAGTGAGTTACTTTTAATAATTGTTTCATCCAAGGTAATTAAATCAGAGATAGTGAAACTGACTGTATTTGTTGTAGAAAAGTACATTTCTTTCCGAATGTAACAACAGCAATTATTTAAACAAAGAATGTTTATATTTTTTTATCGCTAACACGGAAGTCAGAGTCTAAATAGGAGCTATTCACTCTTATTGTGGTTTGACCTTTTGCCTTTCCAAAGTTGCACACATGCTCAAATTGTGTATACTATGTTTGACCTCAGTTTGAACTCAACTATCACCTATCATGGTTTGAAGGAAACAACACGTACCCAAACCTCTCACTATGTAGAGGAGGTTTAAAGCCATTACGCTCAACATTATGTCCAACATATATCCAAGTGTATATAGTCTGATTGTTTGTTAATAGATTTTAGACTATTTTTGTTGTAATCATTGATTTTTACTGCTCCCGTATGGTTCGCCGCAGTTTGATCACCAGTTGGTATAGCTGATTTTTACACCAGATACAAGTCCTTTAGCAACCAGCATACTACTCTGATTGGAGTGGGCAAAGGTGTGAAATGACACAGGCACACAACAACTGTACAGGAAGGGCTTAACCTTGAAGGCAGACATTTACTGACCACACCGATGTAACCACCAATATATAAACCAAACATTTTTGTAAATGTTTCTATTTTTATTGTCAGACATACAAGCCCGATACTTTCACCAAAGGGTAAAAGAACCAAGAACCGAGAAGACCTCTTTGGCTCCATAGAACAATGTGACGTTCAGGACCAATTTGGTTCTTTTGAACGCAAGAAACAGCGTAAGAGCAGAACAGGCAACACACATTAAGATGGCAGACTGGCTTTCTGACATATGATGTTTGTACTTCCTTTTGTTTGGCACTCTTTATAGTTACAACTTTATTTCATTTCATGATTTCATTGTATTTATTTATTTCATTCAAAAGTGACATCTTACAATCACAACAATACCAGCCAAGCCAATACAATACAGTACAGTATGAATGAAACGGAGCTGAGGAGAAGATCAAGTCTTATAATATCGAGTATAGAATATAAAATCGTAAAGTCCCATCAATTGAAACGACCGGTCCTTTTTCCTGGCTAGAAAAAAAGCCATTGTTTTGTGACTTCACCCGTGCTTCATCGATGTCAGCAGTTCCTCAAGATGTCTCAGTGGACACTTAGATTAACCTTATTTACCGGTTTTAGTTCTATTATTTCTTTAGTTTCCCTCTCTTTATCCTGTGCTATTTCATGCACAGTTTTAGCTGTTTTTTAATGTATCTCTTATTAAATATTAATTTATTTTTTATGTGTGTGTATATATATATATATATATTTATAATTTTGATTGTATTTATTTATCTATTTTTTAGTTATTTTATTTATTTATTTATTTTTTATGTTCTCCTAGTGGTTCCTCTGAGGGAGCCCTCTGCCCCAGGAGTGCTGGTTGGCTGCGGCTATGCGGGCGCTCTCCTGGGGGTGCCTGGATGGAGATAGGACATCTCTCCTACACCTACTCCGGGCCCCCTGAGTTGGCGCTCTGTGGCTGTGGCCGATGGGCTGCTCCTGGTGCAGACGGCTCCTTGGATGATGTTTCCTCTTTCGGTCTATCTGTACCCAGCCTTACATACTCAACTCAATGTCCATTTTTATTTAAGACTTTTAACTGCTGGCTGTCTGTACGTATATGTGTCTGTGTGTGCGGGTGGGGTTGTAGTTTTTATGTATATTTACTGGTGGGGACGATTTTAATGATTTTTAAGCACTGTAAAGCACTTTGTGTTACATTTTGTATGAAAAGCGCTTTATAAATAAAGTTTGATTTGATTTGATTTGATAAAATATCAGCTTTTTTGAGTTCCAACCATTCCAACTGACTTTATAATCGATCTTCATGGGTGTTCATGGCTTGCTGTTGTCTAAATGTACCATCGCTGTTTGCCCAATGACGTCACGGTCTTCTTCAAGGGTCATTTGGTGCCGCACAACAACACACATCTTTTATGGCTGACCTCTAGCTGAGCGGACGGCGCGCAGCTCCGCATTTGTCTCTGGGATTTATGCCTGTGATCCAATACAACAGAGGTGAGGGTAATTTTGTTTGTGGTGCTCAAAGCGGTGGGAAATTGCATTTTGAAAGACTCCACGCCAATTTGTTCTCACCCGGTGATGTCTCGGGTAGTTTTTGAGTGATCCCAACAATATGCATGTTTGGTCTGAAATTAATTTTGCTGCGGCGCTGGCTGCTGACTCACACCCTTTTCATCTCTTATTTAAGACGTGATCGCGTAATTTAATATTTCCTGAATGAGAAGCTATTGGTTACTTTGTGGCTGACAGTGTTCCTCTCATCAGATGAAAAGTGATACATATTTTTCATCTTTATGACACTGTTGTCTATTATTTTGGATCTTCCCTCTGTTGGACGTCATAGCAAATCTTTTCTCTGCATGTTTGAACATTTCACGCACTGAATGCTCTACAAAAGAAAACTAAAATATGCACACAAAAAATTAAAATAATGAATTACTCACTCTTGTCAAAAACTGCAGGGATATTGAACTGTGATTTCAAACTATGGCCTTTCCACAGGCTGAATGCGGCATAGATTATTTTCTACAAAACCCACTTTTGAATCCTGACCCGCCGCTTAAATATCCAGACAATGTAAGATACCTCTGAGTCAATCAGTGTGTGTGTCAATTTAATCTCTCCACCACTTTGCAATCTGATACTTGTGTCCCCACTGTGTTGAGCCAGAATCATCAGATTAATGACAGGGTGCATTGGAGTTCACCGCAATTAACTGTCTCATTTTCTTGCACAGTAGATAAAACAATCAGGCCAGTAAACCAGGGATTCTAGCCAACAGGAGAAATTAATCAGAGTGCAACAGGCCATACCCTAACACTGTTGTCCTACTGTACGGTGGTTGACTTAAAATGAAACAGGTGTTTCACATACTAACAGGTGTTAGTGTTGTGGCTCGTGTTGTTACCTGTAATGGTGTGTCCATCATAATTGCAAGAGTATGTGAAACGGCAATAAAAACTTGGTAATCAGGGAAAGATTTCAATAGCTGTATACAGGTGCTCGTCACATAATTAGAATATCATGGAAAAAGTAATTTTATTTCTGTAATTCAACTTAAAATGTGAAACTAATACACAATATAGACTCATTACATGCAAAGTGACATTATTGTTATTTTGTTATTTGTTATTTATGGCCTAAAGTCCATTTTCAAAATATTTAATAATTTAATGAGATTTTTAATTTGGGTTTCTTACAAGCTGAGCCATAATAATCAAAAGTATAACAAATACATATCTCACTTTGCATGTAATGAGTCTGTCATATATTAGTTTCACAGTTTAAGTTGAATAACTGAAGTGAATGCACTTTTTCATGATATTTTAATTATATGATGAGCACCTATATCTAAAGGCATGGCTAAAAATGTCATAGGTGGCCGAGTAGTCTAGATACAAATGCAAGTTTGGGGACAATAAAGCGTGTCATAACCTTAACAAACATGATGAAAACATTGACCAACATTAAATTCCTTGGTGTGCATGTCTCAGGGAAGCTCTCCTGGACCACGAACAATACATCATTGGTCAGGAAAAGTAATCAGAGTCTCTACTTTATCAGAGAAAGTTGAGAAGAGGCAGAGTCCCAGCCTCCGTTATGTGCACTTTCTACAGAAGGACTGGAGCATCCTGACCAGCTGCATCACTGTGTGGTACGGTGCCAGTACTGCCTCCGGCTGCAGGAGCCTCCAGCACAAAGTTTGTTTGTATACTTTATTGTCCCCGTAGGGAAAATTGTCCCATCCTTCGATGCCGCTGAGGCGACCTGTAAGGAGCAGTGGTCGACGGCAGTACCACGCCCGGGGACCCATCTCCATGATGTGGAGCCAGGCTGATGGTCAGAATGACCTAGCTGGAGGATTCACCTATTGCACATGTTTTTAGTGGTGGGGAAACCGGAGTACCTGGAGGAAACCTACGCAGACATGGGGAGAACATGCAAAGTCCACACAGAAAGGCCTTGTCCAGGTGGGAATCTAACCCGGGACCTTCTAGGTGTGAAGCGGAGGCGCTAACCGATTGGCTACCGCACCGCCTGAAAGCAGCGTGAGAGCAGCGGAGAAGATGAGCGGAGCCTCTCTCCCCTCCATTGAGGACATGTGCTCCACCCATCACACAGTCTCTTCAGGGTAAGGCCTCCCTTCCCTATACCCTCCCCGTGCTTCTACTCCCCACCCACACCATTTTGAGAGAAACTTTCATTTTGATTCATATCAATGTATTGACAATCTTTTGATCTTTTGGATGTTTGTATAAATTGCCATTCATTTTTCAACATAATTGTGTTTCCAGTGCACAAAAAGCACTACTTATTTCACTGTTCAACTTTTTAAAACAGCTTTTGTGCATGGCCAGACGAGAAGGCCAGCATTTTATAAAGAGGAAAGATATTACGCTTTGCAACCATGTCGGCAATTGTATCACTGTTGACAGTAAGCAGATCCTTTTTAAGCTAAAACCAATTCATTCATTGATTATATACATAGCCTATATGTAAGGTCAAGCTTTATTGTAAAACATCTGATCACAGTTAACCTTATTTAATCCTACCCATACTGACAATTTACCGATAGAGCCTTGAGGCCACATCTCAAGTCAAGCCTAAAACCATCCCCTGCTCAGAGTCCGCTCTCATCTGTGCACCAGTCTATCCACACAGGGTAAAATAACATTTTGAGTTTCCAGTGATGGATATTGGCAAACAGCTTGCCTCTGTGAGTAAGGATAACCTTCCATTTGATCAATTCTACCCCCGTCTCTAAGACTATACCCCCCAATAAATCAATAGCCTGGACGTGTTTGCCCTGCTACTCTCCATTCCCCTCCACCCCATACCTTATGCTGCGCTGAGCAACCGCTCTCTCTCCTCTCATCCCGTCTTCTTTGATACCCACAGGCCTTGGTTCCTCCATTTTGTGCAGTTTTTTTTTTCCCCCATCAAATAACAGACGTGGTTAAATGTAGCGCTAACAATGAATAAATCAACAACCATAGTTTATACTTGAGTAATGTTCCTTCACTTTAACATAGAAGTTGAAAGATCTGGATGCAATATTGAATTCATGTTCTATTTCTCGTTTCAAAAAAACACTTATTTTAGAGCTTTTTACCATGTTACAGTGATCTTTTCTTATCCATAACATGCCTGGAGTTGTGTTTCAAACCGCTATTGGATCTTTGAGTAATCTTCGGATCTTCACCGGTGCCTATTCTTAGCAGCAGCTCCCAAAGAGGTCCTCCTGAGGTCCTCCTGAGGTCCTATACGGACGTTTTGTTTACCTCTTGCTAAGCTAAATCCTCTCAACGTGTCTCCCTTGTCTCTTTATTGAAACAGCTGCGCAGGGAAGGCGAGCAAAAGGAGGAGAATAAGTGGGAGGGGCTTGAAAATCAAAAAGTTAAACTACTGGATAATAACTTTTACTTTTAGTTGTTTTAGATCAACATTGCGTTTTCTCACCAACAATGAGAAAACGCATTGTGCCTGACATTTTTAACCAAAACCAATTTTTTTATTTTGTTTTTACAATTAGCAACATTATTAGAAGTACAATTGATAAATGCGCATACGTAACCATTGGCACCACTGATACCATGTGTGTTGAAGTTCTAGATACATGTTTTTCCAGAACAAACGGAGAAGCCCTTAAGGACCGTGGAACGCTACAAGATACAGAAACACTTTGGGAATTTGATTGAGAGCTGGGACAAGTGGCAGATTCATCATCAAACAACCAATGCTGGGAACAACAATGAACTTACATTACAATTTCCAATTTAGATTATTCCGGCAGAGCAACAAAAAAGACACATTTTTTGCTTTTAATTTCATGTTAGAACAGAGTCATTACTTTGTAATACTCACAGGAACAAGACAGTAGAAGCTGCAATTAAATTTCCTGAACAAAGCAGTTTTGGCGCGGCTGTGCGGTCCCTGCAGAGTTGCTGGTCGCATTCCCTTGTTCTGAGATTTCGTAGAAAGGCTGTTTTCTAATGACTTCAAATAATCTCGCAGAGTGTCAGACACATACCAATTATTAATTACAAACCAGAATACCACTGAGATTACGGCTTTGTGGTGTCAAAAATAGAATTACGTAGTCCTGTTTTTGGCAAGATTATTATGTTTTTTTTTCAAGTATGGCACGTGCAGCCGTGAGCTCGGGATATAGGATTGATGAATCACAATATCCTTGATAAGATTAGTATCGTGTCCGCCTTCTGTTCAGCCTGCTGTCTGTGTTTCGGAGACCTGTAGTTATAACACAGGGTAATTATGCTATACCAAGTGTTTATGCTTTTCAGTTGTCCATTCAATTATTATGCCTGTCCTTTTTTGTGGTATTTTTTTATTGTGTAGTTTATCTGTATTTTTGTGTGTGTGTTTTTTTCTATATATATATCTATTTTGTATTTATTTTATTTTATTTTGTGTTCCTGGTGCTCTGTGTCAGCTGACAGCCGTGTTTAAAAACGGGCAAAACAGACTGACAGCATTAGGACTGATTTATCTGCAGTGATTTATGTATCATATATAAAACGAAATAAAAATACAAATTACAAAAAATATATATATATATTATTACAAGTGCTAAGTCACCCACAAGGGAAACATTTTTATTCAAGGAGCCTGCCGAAAACACAGTGACCATGGAAATTCAGATTCAGTATTTAGTGTTCAAAATGAAGCTAAAATTCTCTCAGCTCAAACCTTTTACTAAAAACAAAGTTGAACAAAGGCTATATCCACACAAAGATAAAACTTATAATTTCAGAAATGTTGTCTGTAAATACGGAGCTAGCTCAGTATTGTGCATCCACATGGATTGACTCACAGCTGTGAAAACACTGCGATACATCTGCCAGGCCTGTGGGAGGCGCTGTGGCGCTACTAAGGGAAATAGAACAAGACTGTCGATAGCGCAGGTGCCGTAAACTTTCTGACTAAAGCAGAAATACAGTCAGTGAATGGACTTTTACAGTCAGTCCAAAAACCCAGACTGGACCGAGGCTGACTCTAGCATCGGGCAGAGGATTGTGCGGTAAAGGGAATTATGAGGTCAGTAGATTATTGATAACATACACAACACTGGAGCTGTGATGTCATCGTATTAGGGAAAGTGGAGCCACGTAAATGGCGTTTTGCAATCGATCCACTCTGGGACCTACAGTAGTAAAAGATTGTTTACAGACGACCAAACACTGGGCTCATGCAGATGATATGTTGGATTGATCAAATATTTTTTCATTTAGTCCTGAGCTTGACTTCATGTGGACAGGACCTAAATGTCCTTTGAATATTGAAATTCTACTCAAATTCACTTCAGAACTAGCGGCAGATATGAGTCCAACTCTTTCAAGACGTATTTTTGAGAGATTTAAAAGTCAAATCTCGCCAGTTTACAGCTCAAGGTTAACGAACTGCATCTGAAAAATTGTAAAAATGCCACTTTCAAAATTAGCTTTTAAGTAGTGAATTTTTATGAATGGGATCTTTACGGGGCCAATAGAATATTCTTGGCTATGGATAAGCATGAGGCCACTTCCTTCACAGAACGCTATTAAAGGTAAAGTGCCATTACTTGCACATTCAATCTCTTCATTACAACCATCACTGTCTATTGATGTCATCCTCCGTCTAATCAGGGAAGTTTCTGCTATCATCTGAAACACCCCTCTCACATTATATTAGATTAATGTCAAATTACCTCCTTTTTAGTGCGGTTCATCCGGCAATTCAACAAAGCACCATAGCTGTCATAAAGGCTGACGGACATGAAACGGTTTGAAATGTGCAAAACTGGAGACGATAGCTCAAATGTCCAACAAAGTTTTGCAGTGAGCATTTAGGTCATCGGGATGAGAGAACAAAACGTGGCCTTTAATCACATCAATGCATACAAATGGCCCTGTCAATGGCAGTCTGCAGACGCAGCCTTTTGATGCTGGATTGTCGATGTTACGAAGTGCATTGCACTGGATAGCCTCTTGCTACAATACCACATTCTTCCTTTGTAAGATAAAAAAAAAAAAAAAAAAATGTATTTCTCCCACAATGGGTAGATGGTGTTCTTGCAAAAGAAAAGAAAAGCAGCAAATATTAGAGAATGGTAAACAAGATGCAATAAATAAATACATGAACTTTTAGAAATGTTTTCAAACAGAATTGTCATAATAAGAGGAAAATCTTTGACAGACAGACAGATGGACACACACACACAATAAAAAGCCTCTCTACTTTCAAGAGGCTGTCATACAAATTGTTTCCATGTACAGCACTATATGTAACATTACTTGTTGGAGCCCAACACAGTTATGAATCACATCTGAGGAGAGCTGAGGCTGCACACTCTAAAGAGTTTTTGAGATTTTTTTAATCAATAGAAATGTTCTGAAGTGTGCTGCAATGTCAACTTAATGATCTGTTTTGCATTGAATAACCTTGTGCTATTGTCACTCTTAATGACAGAAGCATATACTTTTACATAGCTTTACTTTGCCTGGGCGCCTGATGTTCCAATGACAGCTTGTCAAAGTAAAGGTGTAACTCTGAGCAAAAGAGTCTAGTGTCTATATTTAAACCCTTTGGAGAGCTGCCATTCTAGCTTTAGGTTTAAGCACTTTGATGATACTTGTGGGGATACAAAGCACCTTCATGAGCAGAACTTTCGAGAGGGGGAGGTAAAGCTGGCGATGAGATTTGTCAGATTCCAGTAGTTTAACAGACTTAGCTGTTAGATCTTTTGTTTGCACAATTATGCTCTGTATGAACTGGATAGAAACAAATAAGACTTAAAGGGACTATACGGAGTTTAAAAATGTTAAAACTAAGTATTTTCCTCCCCCTACATGTTCCAGCGATGTCCTAATGTGTAGAATGAGCCCAGACCTACTCACCACACCTGCCTATAAAGTCCTGCACTGTCACTCAACAAGTTGTTACTTCGGGTCCGAATTGCCGTCATGCACGAGCATAAAGAGCTACTAAACACCCCTTCCGGAGCTTACTCCACCCACTCCCAAAAATAAAAAAAACTCAGAGAAAGAGGCGTGGCGGGAGGCTTTGGGGAGACGTGGGGAGGGGGAGTGTATGAGCGGTCTCTGCTCTGTTGACAGTCTCAGACCGAGGGCCAGAGTGAACGGACTGACTGACTCCCGTTATGCCGCATTTAGACGATGTGGCGACACTTTCCCGGACTCTCGAGCCTGTCATACCGGCTACAGGCTGAGCACACGCGGTGGACATTTGGGGCTCGTATCTCCCTTTCCCCCTCCTGGCTTTAGCGGACACTCAGTCACACACTGTCCCGCTCTGAGCCTCGAAGGAAGGGGATGGCTAACCACTGCCCCCGGTGTCTGTGAGCTCTCCCTGGGGGAGATTACAGTAAAAAGCCCTCAGCCCCATTTTAAAAGCACTGACACCCCTATTAAGCTCTGTCTGCCCAATACAGCTTTATCGTGTCTGTAGTTTCAACGTGAAAACATCCAGCCATGTCACTAAATAAGTGAATCTGGGTATTTTGGGGTTACATTTGTCTTTATTTAGTAGAAGAGGTCGGGGATGTGAGTGCTGTGGTTCACACACAGAGCGGAGCTCGTAGATCAAATCCCCGTCCCGGGTCTTCTCTCCTCTTCCTCCCGCTCCCTGGCCGCTCTGTGACCGGCATGTTGTGCTCACGTCACAAAACGGCTACTAAACCACCTGACTAAAGTAACTACACTAGAAACGCTGCGCTAAAGAACTAACTAAATACTATGCTAATAAATTGCTAACCTGAAAATCGATGTAAAACGCTCGCTCGCTATTCCAACTCCAACTCGCTACGGGGGTGTGTGCGAGACTTGGCTGCTTTTACACCCCGAGCGGCAGAGCGACGGACGTCACACAGCACAACGTGACGTCACACAGCTGGCAGAGCGAATGGGGAAGAAAATGTAGAGAGGGCGCTACACAGACGGTTTTAGGCTCAAAATTGAGATTTTATCTAATTTGCACAAAAATGTCACTATAAGAAACATATTTATGCAGTTTATAAGCTAAAAAAGTTGATTTGGTGCTTAGTTGTCCTTTAATAAAGAGACTGCAGTCACGCTTAAGACCTGAGGTGGCAGCAGTGAGTGCAAAAATGACCAACTTGCATCTAGTCCCTTTAAATCTAAAACAAAACCAAAACAAATAGATAGATACCGGTAACATACAAGTCTAGGTGGTTATACAAAATACCAAAATAGCGATATTTGGAAATTGGGGTCAGTGTTCAAAGTGTTGATGTTTAAATATCAGTTAAAGTGAGCAGCATGATAAATAATGGCCTTGGTATTACCCAAATTAGAAGTGTTTTTTATGAAAAAGTTTATTCCCATTCCCAGTTAAAGGCCTGTGTCTGATTATTTCCAGGTACTAGTGCATTGTTAAAGCAAACATTTGTGGGAAAAGACCTTTGTGCTCTCTGCATCTCATTACAAAGCGTTTTGATCATGAACTAGCCGGGTAGTTGGTCCCGGTGACGCTATCGTCCCCTTGAAGTTATGGAGCATGCTTATTAACCGCGGAAAGAAATGGGATGTAAGATATATGTTACGGGAGGGAAGATGAAGATTTTTTTAATTGACACATGATTGTGGGATTTGGGCGTATACTAAAGCTTGAAAGCTTATATTACTCAAAACAGACGCCAAATAAAATGTTAAAAACAATTCATTGAACTAATGAATGCCTCTAATGTTCGCCCATGCCTGCTGCTTGAGTAGGCTCACCCTCATTATTTCAACTGTTATTTTAGCCCTGTGTCGTCGAAGGCTATTTGTATGTCTCTGTGTGCGGTGCATAACTTCGACAGCGTTAATTTGTTTTCCTTCAAATGAAAGCCAGTCCTCCCGTGTTCCAACAGTGCAATTAAAGAGCCCAGATGATCGCTCATGATGTCCGCGCGCTGGATACTCCATATTCATGTTACACATGTCCTAATGGGGCTGGGCTAGAATTACTATTGTTACATCGACTGTCCTTTGTAATTGGGACTTAAGTGGGATAGATATGGGGAAGTGAGTAAATAAGTCCAACATAATTAATGAGGACCAATGATTGGGCCGGCGATAATTAAATCTGCCGTGTTTTTCAATTTGCATGATTAAGATGTTAGTTAACGCTGTGTTGTACCCACACGTTACAGGTTGTTCATTCTCAAAATGTCAACATATCAGAATTCTCAGCACTGCACTTCATTATCTCAGGAGCTTCAGAACTATCAGCGAAATCAATTAACGTGTGACTTTTAGGAATGCTAATGTGCCACAGGGCGGCGCTTATATCTTACCACTGTGATAAATGATGTGTGGCGCTAACATAAGTGGCACATGGCAAATGGTAAACAGATGGCGGGGGACAGGTGTCAACACATGGGGGGAATGTGACCTCAGCGTTACAAAAAGAAACCTAAATGAAGGCAGAGTGGCAAGAAGATTGAAGGTTCAATTTCCATGGTAACCAGTTTTCTAATCCTCTTGGAGAAGTCTGTTCGTCCTGTTTGTGGTTCTCTCCCCGTGTCATGGGTTTAGAATTAGAATTACCAGGGGGGCCTCAGGTAAAAAGCAAAAATCACTGACGTCCTCTGAGTTCCTGTGCCCGTGCGAATCTGCCATGTCGGCAATTTGGAAGGTAAAAAAATTCAAAACCCCGTCCCCCCTGATCAGGGAGTTAGGGTTAAGGGTTAAGGGTTAGGGTAAATGGCAAATGTGATGTAAGTTGTCTTTCACTCATACCACACACACATATTTACACGTAGTTTTTTTTTTTTTAAACTAGAAGGTCTTGGCTGTTAATACCCTTTGAGATTTGGCCATGCATAATTGCTCACCCGGACTCTAACCCTAAACCTAAGATGGAAGATAACAGGTTAACAGTATATTTAATGTCTGTATTTATATACTGTTAGCTATAGTAATAATATCATGCTATCAAAACATTACTCAGACCCAAATGCTGTTTGTTTATGCATTTAACTAGTATATATATATATATATATATAGAAAAAACTATGACATTAGACGGATGTGATCGGAAGCTCGCCCTCGTTGTTATGGCAACGTTAGAGAGACCAACAAGGAGAATCTGAGGGAAAGTTTAAATGCGTTTGGTGCAAAGTTTAGATGAAGGAGGCTGTATCAGAGTGAACAGAGTGAAAGAGAGAGGAAACTGCTGTTATATGAACGGAACAAAAAGGCTTGTCATCGTTCAATGTCATCAGAGCCGTGCAAACAGATTTTGGTTAGGGGGTGCTGAGGAACAAGATTGGCCCCAAAAATGCCTTTTCCATGCTCCTATTTATTATTATGACATGCAACGTCCACTAGGGGGTGCTGCAGAACCTTCAGCACCCTGGGTTCCCACTGGCATTAACTATGTATCCAACATTTCCGGCATAAAATTCTGTAATAATGTGTGAATTACTGACATTGCTTATCCGGTGCGAATGCCCATACAAATGACCAATGTCCTGGGGTAATTTCAGTTTTACCTACGTTCCCAGGTAAGTCGAATCGGGTGCGAATAGGGTTTTAGTTTGCAAAATGAGGACATTTGTAAAACATTTCAACCTACAGGCAGTCGTTTTAAGTGAAGCTGTACAGTTGTGGCTCAGAAGATGTTTCATTGTATCTATCTTCTGATTCACTGAGGACATCGGCGCTTCAGTATTGAGATACAGTTATGAAAGTGCACAAAAGGAATGCAACAGAACAGACACTGCAATAAAAATAAAAAATATCTAAAATGGAAATGACCTCAATGATTAGTCAGTCACAAACGACCGTGCAGCAGCAATTGATTGAATCCAATCTTTGTGGGTTTGATTTTTGTGCTTTTTAAAAACTAGGTCAGGAGTAATTTGCATATTTTGACATTTAAACAATGTCAGCGGTAGAAAAACTTCAAATGAAATCAGCCCCGTTCGCTTTCTGAAGTGGCAGAATGAAAAAAAAAATAAAAAAAAAATGGAGCCAGGCTTTGCTACTCAATTAGACGGCTCATATTACACTGTCAATGAAGAGGGCAGCACTTGACAATGAAGAACAATGAGCGTTTTCCCAGCCTTTCATGTCCAGCCGCGCGCTTATTGGGTCAAGTACTCGAACTGATATGCCATTTCACTTTGTACTATTGACAGCCTTATAGTGGGTAAAGTGAAGGTGTGGGGAAGGGATGGACCATAATGGAGAAGCAAAGGGGGGTAGGTGTAGCAAAAGACTTTAAACTACACAATAAAATAAAAAGATGGACAAAAAAAAACCCTGCACATGTTATTCTCAGGTGTAGTTGAGTGATCAAATCTGGCAAAAATGTGTAAAATGTTGATTTAGCTAAAAATGAAACTATAATAAAACCTGGCATTTTGGTTACTTTGACAAAAATGCAAGTTCATGAAATTAATACAAAAGCAAAATACACATTTTCCCCCACAAATGCCTTAGTTTACTAAAATCAGGTATAGTGCCTTTGCATTTAGTTAATAAACCAATATAGCTTTAGAAATCCTGACTTATAATATTGTAGGATCTTTGCACATGGATAAATCAGAGTTGTGGGGAGTACTTGACACCACTCTTCCAGCTTCCTCCCACCTCAAACTCAACCCATAACAAAAACGGTATTGTAAGTCGCTCACATTGTCCCAACCTTCTCTTTTGCCCTATAATGATCGTGCCAGCAGCCAAGACATTAGCGAGGCTCGCTTCAGAGTGGTAGAAAAACACAACAACAACAATACAAACCTGTGCCTTTCTCCATCGCTTCATCTCCAGGGAAATCCTGGGGAGAGAGGGGGCCGTGAATGGGCATCAATCCCAACGGCTTTAAAGCTGCGCTGTGGCATTCTCTGAGCAACAAAACACAACAAGACGATCTTTCACCGAGTCAGCCGCCGTCCCGTATAGACGTGCCTTGTGTGTGTGTACGACAGTAGAAAGGGGAATTTGTGAAGCTTTGGTAAAAAAATAAAAAAAAATAAAAAATCACGCATAAGTGGAAGTGTTGCTTTGCTAGGCTTACAGTTAAACGGTGACTGCAGAATGGAAGAGCTGTAAGGATTCAGGAGTAATAGAGTCTGATGTATGGGTTAAAATTACAGTACTTTGTGTATTATAATGTGTCACGGAAGGAAGATGAACGCAATGGAAGCTGTCTGTGATGTGAGAGGGTGTAGTGTCAAAGGGAGGAGAGTGACAGAAATGAATGACAGATATTCAGAGATAGACACCAAATAACAGCAATGTCACAGTTTAAATCTACATCTGAGTTCTTTGTAAAGCATATTCATCCCCCAGAAGTACATCTCCATTGGACTCCTGTAGATTTTTTTAATTTATTTTTTTGCGATTAAATTCCCTAAATCATGAATTATGTTTCTGTCAGCTTCAAAATGCTATAGCCTAATTCAGAAAAAAAGTTTAAATATAACAATGCATTGACATTATCTTAACGGATACAGTCGCAATTGACTGGTTGAATAGGGAACTTTTTTTTTAGAGATATCAATTTGAAACTTTTGCCGAACATTACTGATATTTAGAAAAGCCCAGATGACAATGTCATGACCTTGGAAGGACAAGTCTGGTTCATTCTTGGGTGCAATGTACCTGGCACTTGAATGTGCCAGGTACATTGGTTCAAACAATGATGGAAATGTCCTGCCATCATACAGATCAGAAAGAAGGTTCAGTGTCCCAGAGATACACGGGCTGCAGTCTGAAATGTGATTATCAACCCAAGAGCAAATGCAAAAGAACTGGTCAGTGTTGTACCAACATGGGCTGAGGGGGTACTCTGCCAGGAAGAAGACTTTACTCCAAAAGAAACATAAAAAAAGCCAGTTTGGAGTTTGCAAATAAAAAAAGGATAACGACTTTAATTGTTGGAGACATATCCTGTGATCTAACGGAAAAATAAATAATTAATAATAATAATTTGGCCATAATGACCAGTGTTGGAAGAAAAAGGGTGAATCTTGCAAGCCTATTTCCCAACTGTGAAATACCGGGGTGGCAGCATCATGCTGTGGGGTTGTGTTGCTGTGGGAGGGACTGGTGCACTTCACAAAATAGATGTCATCATTGAGAAAGAACACTATGTGGAAATATTGGAGCAACATCCGCCACTAGAAAAAAAATAAAATTAAAAGGTTGCGCTACTACAGGCCAACACGCTTTAACTGGGCTGCTGTTTTAGACAACATAGATAACATAAAGTTACACAATTGTTTTTTGTTGTTTTTTTGTCTTTTTGTCTGTAAACCTATCAAATAATTTCTTTCGCATTGCGCTTTGCATTCAGTGTGATGAAGCAGGGACATGCCACTGGACGCTGAACTGACTCAGAGCAGGGTTAAGGTGAAGCTGAACACCCCTGCGAGTTGGTTTAAGTTGGTGCAGTCCAGCGGAGATAACACAGAAGTGTCTGCGTGAGTAAATAAGTAGACAGAAAGAAGGTGAGGAAGAAAGAATGACAGGCAGTAGTGACTAATAATAATAATAATAATAAAAAGTGCAACAGTGGAGATGTATCAGGCCCAGATTACGTGTGTAGCGGATGATGTGAAAAGAGGAAGAGCCGAACCTACAACCCTAAGGTTTCGAAGCTGACGCTCTACGAGGTGAGCTACGCCTTTTTTTAAACCACTAAGAGCGCATAATACAGCCATTACCTTTTAATTACAGGTCTGGCCAGTTTATACACATATTGTGTTCTTGGGCACGACATGTCATCCATCTTGCCTATATGTTTGTAAGCATGATAGTTTTTGATTGGTGGTAGTTGGAGGAGATTGGCGGACATGTTGATGGCGGGGAGTCAGAAGGAGCTAATCATTAACGGAGCGATATGTGATATAAGTGACATCTGATAACTATTACTTACGTCTTGCCCTTCGAAGAACAGTTTACCCTTACTTACTCACACACTGCAGCCTCTTCACTGGAAAAAAAAAAAATCTCTACTTAGACAAAAATGACTTCAACATGCTTGAACTATCAGAATTCGTTCTGATTTTGAGAAGGTTTGGACTATTGTATTGCCAATGGAACTAGACAGATTTTTCTTGTCTTTGACTTTTTTGTCTCATTTCAATTTTTTTGGGTCTTATTGTCAGCGTTCAAGTTCATTTATCTTATTTTAAGCTTGTTCCATTGGCAATCCTATATCAAGACAAGTCCAAACCTACTCAGAATCAGCATTAAATGTCTTATTTCAAGCATATTTCAAGCCATTGTTCTAAGATAGGATGACAGAAAACACACTTCGTCCACGGAGCTGGAGAGGCAGTAGAGGTTTATTTCGGTGGGGTACGAGGGGAGGAGAGAGAGGCCATCTGTAACATGTGTCATCTGCAGCCAAGAAAGGGAAACTTGAATAAGCTGTATCTGATCAATATGGCATGGTCTAACAAGACAAAATGCAATATTGCGTCACCATACTGTATAAACCGATGCAGAACATTCAAAAGTTAGCCAAAGATCCAGGCAAAACTTCACTTTTCTGCTTTCACAACAGTCTTCCCAAAGTGCTCCTGAAATAGCACAATGAGTAACCATTGATCTGTCCTTAAAACAGGCCGTGGGTGCAGATGGAGCATAGGAAAGTGTATCCAGAGAGTCCCAGCGGTGGTGACTCGGTGGAGGCCTGAGCGCCACACACACTCACCACACCGGCGCTGTGATTAATACCTCTGACAACGCAGTAACTAATGATCGATTGAGGATGCCTGGATTCTAAAGACCATTTCCCCTTCACTTACTTCGCCTTTTTCAAAGCCATCTTGATATTTTGATCAGCCACACCAGCAGCAGCAGCAGCAGCAGCAGGAGCAGCAGTGTGTTGGGGGCATGTCTGAACGATTGATCACTCTTTTTAAATTAGAAGCTGTCTTATTTACTCAAAGTTCAAACTCAGAGGAAAAAAATAAACAATAAACTGCACACTGTTTTGTCCGAGTAGGGAAAAGTGTCCCTGCACTTTGTCCGTAGCACCCAGGGACCCATCCCCTTTGCAAGGTTCATGGTCAAGAGTACCTAACTGGTGGAGTGGCCTATTTTGACGTAATCTCATGGAGATGGGGTCAGTCTGATTACCTGAAGGAATCCCACATGAGCAGAAAAAAAACATGCAAACCCCACACGGAAAGATCCATTGCATTTAAAAGTTCAAAGCTTTCACTGACCTTTCTGTTTACGAAACCCTTGGAAATGTGTCAAGGAAACCATATGAGCTTAATCTGGTACAACATGGTTAATTACATAAATGAGGCTAGAACATGTATAGTGAGGACAATTCGAGCGTCGAAATGATCTGTGAGTCGAGTCAAAGCGGAGATAAGGCAAGACTGCAGCAGGCAAAAAGGAAAACAAAAACATGCTGTAGATTACTGACATATATCAAGTATTTTAAGGCTTTTATGGATAATTCAATCAAAAATAAAATAAAAATCCTTTGGTGGTGGTGGCAAACTCTGAATAATGTGTAGATACAGATTTCAGTGTTAATTGTGTTGACATATTAGAATGTTTAGGGTTCAACCATAGATCTAAATAATAGAGATCAGCGGGTCCCATTCAGCCCCATTCATAGTAATGATCCTGAGTGGACTGCGGAATTAATATGGGTTCCTCTTACGAAGCCTGTTCCTTAAAAGGGCAAGAAGCCCCGCCCTCACGGGGCGGACGGACAAGCTACGAGCCTCCACAGAGCTCCAGAGCCTGTCAATCATGGACTTCGGCTTCCACTTTTTATTTCTATACAAAAACCGCGTGGTTAAAAATATGATACATAGCCCAGCGTTGTCACATGGATCATAGCGATTTTTAAGCGGTCCAAAACGAGGTCCAAAGCTAAGAATCCTTAGTGTCTTTTGGAGTCGCCCCTGGCCACCAGGGGGTGATATTACAGCAATGTCAGCTCGCCGCCATGAGGACCAAAGAGAAGCGCTTTAATAATAATAATAATGGCTGACACTTTTATTGCGCTGTACAAACCTGTATTACCAAGTTTCTCTAAGCGCTATACTGTCGTCCTTATTCATTCACGCCATTCTCGGTGGTGGTAAGCTACTTTTGTAGCCACAGCTGCCCTGATGGACGCGAGGCAACCAGTCTGTGTCATCGGTCCCTCCACCAACCACTCACTCACTTGCTTGTCTTTAATGCCCTTTTGATCACGGCAAATGTTTGACTACTAAGATCTTCAAAGTCCCTCAGTCATCTACGTCCATCTCTGGAAGACAACATCACCATCGGACTCTTCAACAGCTCCTGCCACATTTCACAGCTTCATAACTGCTTATTGACTTCCACATAAGCCGAGGGATCTCAGTCAAACACATCCAGCCCTCTAACTCTCAACTCAGTGCAAGTGTCAAACAGACCCTCATTCCAACTAAGGAAAAACATGGCTCAACATTTAGTTCCCTAATATAATATGCAGCAAGCGGCTTTTTCAAAAGATGATTGGAGAATTCCCTCCTGAAATGCAGCTGCAACATCAAAGCCGTGAGTGGGAGGGAAATTAAATGGTACAGAAATAAATAATAGTAGTCTTGATGTCTTTGCTAATTGGGGATCTCAGGCGCGGGGGTCAGGAGGCCTTCGACGGGAAAGCCTCAGAGAGCCAATTGTTTTTTTTTGTTTTTCCTTTCTCGCGATGTTCCGGGCCTCGCGCATCGTCTCAGCGCTTGACCAGCAGGCGTAGCCCTGGTTAGTCGAAAGGGCCCAACGTATTTATTTAGCGCTGTGACGAGATTTGCCGATGTCGTTTGAACATGACCAACTCCGAGTGCCCCTCGCGCCAGGTTAAGTGAGCGCTCGAGGCGTTCCGCGTGTTTGACGCCGACTCCACATTGTTTACTATTCAATACACGGCATATTCATTAACACCGTGAACCGGCACTGCTTTAGAACTGCGATTTAACCTCTTGGATGTTTTGGTTTTACACATTTGAAATTCTTAGAAATCGCTCATCAGTGTAAATGGTGTGTCTGATGAATAACTCAGAAATGATAATCAACGAGGTCATGGAATATTCAATCGGCTCGAAAAAAAAAAGGTCGTTGTTCAGTTTATGCATCGCAATCATGGAGTAGGTTGTCATAGGCTTGAAATCATAACCAGCTATGTTTCATGATTTGTATATTATGGTGTAAGACAGGGGTAGACAGGAGGGGGGGGGGGGGGGGGGGGCACTTCACCCACCTTGCCTACAGTGTCTGCGTACACTGGTGTATGAATGAACGTGTGAATGGGTGACTGGTTCCTTGAATTAAAGCGCTTTGAGTGCCTAAAGCAGGTGGTAAGGCGCTAAGTAAATGTGACCATTTGCTCAGTGGAAGGCCGGTTTTCTTCATTGTCAAAAGACTAAGGGCCGGACTCTCCAATTGTAGCCGAAGTAAAGCAGAACTTTTTTACATAATGCCAGTGTTGTACATCATATACACTGGAAAAATGTCCATCTTAAATGAGATAAATAACTTAAAATCGCTGGAATATAGGTTTTTTATGTTGAATTTGAGTCGGTTTGAACTAATCTAAGATCAGATAAAAACGCCAATGCCAATGGAACAAACAGAAAGCCCACTGTAAAAAATATGTATTTTTCACCTGAAATTATACAAAATCATCTGAATTAAAAACTTGTACTTGTTCCATTGGCAAGAAGAGGTTTTATCTGATCTAAGGCCAGACCAAGTCTCCTCAAACTGACGGAAGCGAGGCAACCATTCTGCGTCATCGGCCCCTCTGACCACCACCAACCACTAACTCACTCACTACATTCACTCATCCCATCCAAGTACCGACCATCCCTTCCCTGCTTAGCTTCCAAGGTCTGACGGGATCGGACATTGCAAAGGCCACAATTTGATGCATGTCGTATTACTTATAGATTTACACCAGTAAAGTGCAGTCTTGTCTGATGTGTCATATGCACTTCAAACTTTGGGATGTGTCAGTTACGGTTTTAATATGCAGACTTGTTCCTGCCGCAATAAGCTTGAAAAAAGCCCCTCATTCAATTTTTGATATTTGTGTACTATGCCATCTGTCTATGTCCCTGCTCCTTTGTTCCACTTCCCAAATTGTCCCCCATGTCAAGCGCATATATCGCTGACACCATAACAACCAGCATATTCCCGACTTGAACCGCATAATTAAAACACATTGACCGCTCCTGACTCCCCTTAGGCCGGTCTCCTCATTCTCTGTGATGTGCTGCTGCCAAGTGCCTCTACCAACACTAGAGGGCTCCCTCTCTGGACAACACGTGGCTGTCATTTATGCCACACATTCATACAGAGAGAAGCACATAATACACAGTTTAATAATCCATGAATGCTCTCGTTTTCTCCCTCTTTTCTATAATAAAGAACGAGTCCGGAAGATGATCTAAAATTTAAATAATTGATAGTAAAGTAAACAGTCCACCTATAAATTCCCTGAGCCTTGTTCTTCATGTTACAAATAGCTCACCCACAATCGCTTTTGCCTCACATTTGTGCCCGCGAATTTCTCTATGGATCGTGCAATGCATTCCTGCTTCCTCTGGAACACAAGATGGCATATAATTCTACCAGCGGCCTTACTACTGCTAAAAAGGAAAAAGTTATGCAATACTGAAAGTGGGGCATGTTAACTCCATGTTCGTGGCATCTTTACCTATTTATTCATGCCTTACTTTAGACTCTCGACTTCTGCGGCGTTGGCCATCTGTTCCCCCCCTTAACCCTTCTCAAATGACTGCGTGTAAACGAGCCGGCGTCGCTTTCGTTTCACTTACTTCACTAAACATATGAATAAAACACCGATCCAAACCGAAGTCGTGGCCAAGTCGCGCGTAATGAAGGAGAACCCATTTAATTACTGCTCATAGCCCTCACCTATGCGCATCTACGCATCCCCGCGCCACGATCCTTATCTGTGTCTAAAAAAAAAAAACTGCCGTCTGCAATCCGAGACGTGCAACCTTTGCGCGTCCACGGCGGGCAGGCACGCGTTCATTTGCGCGCCTGTTGACCCGGCTCCTCATCAATCCAATGAGCGCAGCGGAGGGGAGGCTCTCTTGTTCGCCGCCGCGCGTCTCTCCTCCATCCCCTGCTCACTTTATACCAGTCGGCCAACGTGAGAGAGAGACTGTCGGAGCTCCTAACCCGCACGCACACGCCAGGCAACAAAACGGCCAACGCATCCTTTCGCGTTGGACGGGATTTCTACTGTCTCCACTCACACATTTCCCTCCAGCGCTTCGAGCGGTACGCACCGGAGTTGTTTTTTGGCTTTGCGTTCGGCACAAGGGAAATTATGCTGCAGCGCGGAAGGATGCGGGTCTCATCGTAGTAAGTAAATCTTCATTATGTTCTTTTCTAACAGGTAACACCATTTCAATCTCGTGTCAGAGTTTTTAAAAACGTTTTTTTCCCTCCTTCACGTTTGGAAGGCAAGTGCACTGCAAGGTGTGCAACTTAGGCTGCCGCGTTACCCACGACTCATTTACGACCATACCTCTCGAAAACCCCTTCATATTATGTTAGTTTTTTTTTTCTTCTCCTTCTTTTTCTGTCACGAGTGGCACTCGTCTCGTTGAATGGAGACGCTGTGTCCTCAAAGATGAAAAACTTCACAGCGCGAGAGAGGCATCCAAGCCAAGGCAAAATAAAATATATATAGTGCTCGCGCACGGCTGTTAAACTGATTTATTGGACGTTTTGTCAGGCAACGGGGAGGCTGCGGTCTCTGGGCTCTCTTCCTCTGTGGGCTAACCACGTCTTTTTACCTCGGACAGCTCCTGCGCTCGCCTTCCCCGTCGGTCCCTCTCACGTTTTCGGCTGCGTCTGGAGCTGTCCCCTTACCCAGTGGTGCTGAAATTATCAGCTCAGTCACGCGTCACAGTTGGCTCGTTTTTGTTTTGTTTTTTTTTGCATCAGAAGATGAAAGACCAAACAGATTTAGGTTATTTCCTTTGCACTTTAGTATTCTTAATACTAAAGTGAGAAGACGTCACCACATTTATATTCTTATGAGGGTATTCAAAGTTAGGCGAACTGAAAAAAGAAACTTTCTATGTTTCTTGTTTGTTTTTGTTTTGTTTGGCCACTATTACCTTCAAAATGACCATATAAGCAACTGAACGTTGGATGCTAATAACAGATGAAGCCAAACATCTCAACTGCCCTTTTTAGTCTCTATATCTCATATTCACAGTTAAGCCCCGAGCTGCTTTCACCCCCCCCCACCCCCCTCCCTTTTCCTTTTCCTTTTTCCTCAAAACATTTTCCTGTATATCCTTATCACAAAACAGCAGTTCTGCCCCGATATTACATTGCGTCGCGACGATTAAAACATGCCTCCAAACGCCAGCGCGATTTATCAGCCGTCCTAATCACCTCCATCACCGTGGATTTGCCGTGCTATCAGCCGGCTCCAGCGCTGTTGACATTGTGGGGCTCACCTGCAGCAAGCCCCCCCCCCCCCCCCCCCCCCTATCTGTACTGCTGCCACTGTTCTGCATGTCTAAGGATTTTAATGGAAAACAACCAGCCCCCGGAGGACAATTCAGCCCCGGCTCGTATTGACATAGCATTAATCATAAGGAACGTGTAATTTTTCACAACAAATTCGTCCCCTGGATTATCCCTTTGAACAAGAGATTAAAGCCGGGCAATCTGATGGCGAATTGGATACGGCCGGGCGCGCTATTTGTTTTGCAGAAATACGAAAACGAGATAGGGGATGTACGGGGTCACTGGCGTTACGGGAACATCGTTTGTAATAATCAAGTGACATATTGAATCCCCGCTCTAATAGGAGGGAAATATTTGTGTTTTGTTGCGCCGGTTTGTAATCTCGTTCATCACATGGCTCGATGCCGTATCACCGCGGGGGTTGGACAAAATATCAATTGTCGTCAATATCGATCGCGTCATGCAAATTGCACAGGCACTCAAATAAATAGGTCCATCTGGCAATGACGACACAGCGAGTAACGCCTTGAGTAGCGCGTCCTAAGTTATCACAAATAAAATTCTCGACACTTAAAAGTGATTTGGAGTAAAGGGTATGCACTCGGCTTGGATTGTCCCAGGTTTGTTCGTTTGATATGCTGCATAATCAGAAATGTATTACAAATAAAACAAAAACCTTAGTGCTGTGTACATCTAATTATAAAAGCTTTTTTTTAATCTTTGCTGAAATAGTTGGCTAGTTATAGTTGTTTACATTATCATGACTTTCTCCCTGGAGGTTGTGAAACATGATTATAAACTCAATATTGCAATGTATGAAAAAAAAAATCGAGAATCAAAAGTCCTTCATTCATTTTATGTGACTGCAGTAATACCCTCTGTTGCCCTATTATTCTTACTTTACTCTAGGCTGCCCAGTCCGATTTTCTGTTCTGTTCATTTAGCACTGCTTCCCCAGCCTTCCCATATACCCCTACCTCTCCAAAAGTAAAAAAAAAAAAAAAAAAAAACGCCTCACAAGTTCTCCCTGTTCCTTTTTCAGGTCCCTTGATTCGGAATACTTCCAAATGGTGGCTGCAGAGCTGGTGCGCCTTAGCCACTCGTCACTAAATGGAGACACGCCAAGCCATGCAAGTGACCTTTATCACGCCATGAATGCCGGCGCCGCTGTTCAAAGAGGACACAAGTAACCTTTTCTTGTTATCTAAGAAGGGCCTGTTGATCTGAAGAGACGCAAAGAGGGGGAGAAAGAGGCGACAGCAGCAGGAGGGGAAAGTGGGGTCGCAACCGAGAGGCACAGAGAGCGGTCTGGTTAAACAAATAAACAAATAAACAAATGGCCGCCAGGATGCCAAGGCGGTCCGGGGAGCTGCACATGGATCTTTGGTTGCCTCTGCTGCTGTTTGGGATTACTTGCGCATCGAGCAGTCCAATCGCGGGCCACTTCAGAAGTACACAGAGTGGCGGGTCGGCGGCAGTAGCTGCAGTGGCAGCGGTGGCGCCGGCGAGCGGTCCTGGAAGCGAAGGACAAAGATTACTGAGCCGTGCCAAGAGAGGATGGGTTTGGAATCAAATGTTTGTGCTGGAGGAATTCTCTGGACCAGATCCAATCCTGGTTGGCAGGGTGAGTGCACTGTGATTGTCAGCGTTATATTAAGCTCGCTTATCGTATGGAAACATTAATGCAGGCTATTTGAATGCTCCCTTCTTGTTTTACTTCCTTCCTTTCTTTTTTGTTTTGTTCGCTTGCTTCTTGGTTGAAAGAAGAGTTGGGGATGCACAACTGCATCAAATAATGTCACAGTAACAATTTGTTTTCTACCTTAAATCCTGCCAAACATTCTGCAAACTTTTCAAAATAAATTGTAGAATTGTTAAATGTTTTATTTTTTTGTTTGCTAGAGCTAGACAATCGAATAGGCTTTACAGTTATTGCTTGCACTATTAAGGAGGAATGTTTGTTTTTTGTTAACCTTAGCTAAGCTTAACCAAAAAATAAAATAATTGTATGATAAAGTTAGTAAGTGTTTGTTTAACTATTATTATTTATCTTGTTTTAATACCGTTATCCTTTCATTATGTCTGCTTAAGGAATTTTTTGGCCAAACCGAGATTTTTGTTTCATTCTATTCTCGAAACCAGAGAAACGACATTTCTTTTCCGTCGTTTCTTTTTGTTTAGTTCCATGTGTAGCAAACAGCACTGTGGGCTCCTCCTGCTGCTAAGGGCCACCTGCTCCCTGGCTCTGTGTGCACGTGTCAGAGGGACCTTTCAGTGGAAGAAGAGCCTCGTGGCCAGTGCGACATGCAGCCTTTTCACTGCACCAAGCTGCTGCTGCTAACCTGGGGAGAGCCAACCTGGCAACCTGGCTCCTCCCTCCCCCCTAATGTACACCTGACTGTATGGTATGGGGCCAATAATAATGTGAAGGTCCCAATCTGTTAACTTAATTGCCGAGCACATAAAAAACGGAGTAAGGCACTGTTGAATCATTTTATCCCGAGAGGTGAAAAATCATACTATTCATTTCAATGGAAAGTTATTTAAATATATTTTTACGGTATATTGTTTTGTGTTATTACATTTATAGATTGTGCTCTTATTTCCTGTCGTTTTGTGCTAGTAGATACTGCCCGAGTTGAATAGTGACTCTCTTACGTTTATCTTCGGTCTGTTGTTTATTCTCTGAGCTTTGTTTCATGGCGGCCTCCATTAAACATTCACTGCCGTGCGGGATTTGCACCTGTGTTTGCTAAATAGCGACGCAACACGGAAATGCTGTTAAGTGATGCATTAATTTTTCAGGCGAGTCAATTAGTCTGCTTCTGCCAGATCTGACAGTGGCTCATCATCAAAAGGACCGAGCCTTTTCATCGCCCAAGCTTAAGCTCTATGGAAACATGTAGAACGACGCAGAGGAGAGAGGGCGTGTATGTTGACGTGGCCTATCGACGTGTTTTCGACTCCTCGGCGTTGATATCTCACATTTCATAACCAAGGACTGAGCTGATGTTCATCTTGTTGTTCCGTCAAGGCGCCCTCTGCAGGAAGCAGTACGGATTGTCTGCCTTGAATGAAAAAAAAATAATTAAAAAAAAGCTTTCGCATTTGCCTTACAGCGCGCTAACACATCGATGGTGGTGTAGTAAACACAGTTCGAGTGCGGAGCTCAGGGCAGGTTCAGTGATGGTTTACGGACTTTGAAGATGCGGAGGATGCTGACATGTTCTGAGGTTCAGAGGTTAGAGGTTTGAATCCAGGCTCCTGCTGGTGCACGCTGCCTGTGTGAATGTGACAAGGCACTTAACCCACCGTGGCCCCGTGTCTGCGGACTCTAAAGTAAGTATGAGAGTGACAAGGTGAATGGTTTCTTAAGCTCTTCGAGAGGTAGAAAACCACGCCATATCCGTTATTTACCGTGTGCCATGGTTAATAGATAGTTGTGCATATTGTCACTGTAAGACAGGGGAGATATATAAATTGTGTTAATATAAATTCATATTTTTGGATATTCATTTTAGATAGTATTAGTATTAGTAATTGCTGGTGTTGGTATTGTTGCTCCATTGTGAACTATGAAGGTCCAGTTCCAAAATATGCATCATCCACAGATTCAGGCATTACTTTACTATCACGGGACAGGACCAGTACCTTGCCAGGGGTCTCTCCATTGGTATTTTTAGTCTCCTGATTGTAACAGTTTCTTGTTTGTCCTCTGGTATAATCGTCATTCTCGTTTCACCATTTTACCCGGTACTAAATGTGCGTGAACGAGAATCCAGGGAGAAGCATTTTTCTAAGCGTTGGCACCGACTACTCTATCCTCGGCGTGCTGTAAGCTTGAACAATCTGGTGGTTAGTCAGCAGTGGACAGCGTTTCCGGATCTTGAAGGATGCGTCCCCCCCCCCCCCCCCCCCCCACCCCTTCAAGGCTCCCCAATGTAACGCTTGGCAACAAACTTAGCCGCCGTAGCAGGTTAGTCATAGGTGTAAAGCATCATCATTATAGCTGAAGGACAGAGAGAGGGAGTGAGAGCGATGTGCCGGGGTTTGGGGGTGTTGAGGGGGGGGGAATGTAGCGGGGGGGGGGGGGGTATACTTGCTCATATCCGAAAGAGAGGACGCCTTGCCTTTTGCTAAGCGACGGTGATGGGTATGCGTTCACATCAAGGTTAAGTGCTCATGAGTATGCCTGGCAGAACTCAGATAAGTCCGGCGGAGATGCAATTGTGTTGGTTTTAAGATGATAAATCTCATCTATTCTCTTCCGCTTTTTTTCTTTTCTTTTTTTTTTCCATCTCCCCAGTAGTTCTCACGCCTAATTAAAAAAAAATAAAGCTAAGCAAGTGGGAGGTGTGATTCAAGCAGGTCATCACACATCACTGTGTATTTTGCAAAATGTTCGACCGCCTAGGTGTCTGAGTTTTGTGCATGGGCTGACTATCAAGCCAAGACTGGATTCTTTCAATATTGTTTATTTATTTTTTGGGCCAATTATGCATCAGATCTTTGATAATCCAAATTGCGCTAACCCCATCACCCGACGTCACCCACTCATATGATTAAGTCCTGTGTTGGCACGCACACTTGGCAGTGGAATAAAAATCATTAGCACTATTTCCAAAAAAAAAATCTCATCTTTCAATTACACTACAGTACTGGCAATATATGATTTTTGTTTTTATTGCAATATTAACAATATAACTGGCTCCATGAAGTTCTGTATGTTGTAAACGTGGATTGAAATGGAGCCAATCCTATTGCAGAGTGATGTGGGTCTGTCACCTCGCACAAACTGTTAGCGTCAAGCAAGGACAAGGAGACTTACAACGCTTACATATTTTTTCCGAGCTGTTGCATTGGTTTGGCGCGAGCTGCTTTCTGTTTTGTTGACGTTGTTTTGTGTCAAGTCAATTGCATTTTCATCTCGCCGTATTTACTCAGTGCTTACTTCCACTATTGCCTTCAGTACAGTACAGAGAAAAAATTGCATTATGGCATGAGTAAAGCGGATGACTAACAAGAATGGCCCGGGACAGTTGGGTAATTTGTCTTCCGTCGAAGGGTAACAAACTTTAATCGGAGAGGAAAATGAAATCGCCAAAAAACGTAAATCCAATTAGCGCATGATACCAATTAGAGGTCGATATATCGGGCCGATATTTTTGGGATTTTACAATATTGGCTAACAGCCGATCTAGGACCGATAAAAGCCAATATCTCCGGGACGTTTTTGCAGCTTTAAAAACGAGTCCCCCCATAACTTCCTCGGCCTCAGAGGAACTGAGAAAGGTATCGCAATGAAAATCGGTGAGCTTGTTAAGTTTGTTAAATTACAAGTTTCCCTCGACCTCAATGGCCATGTCACTTGGAAGCACAGAAACAGGAGAATCCAATCGCTGAGTTAGTTTTAACCTCCGCAAAATGCCGAGACTAGCCACAGTATGCTACTGCTAACAGCAACATGCTAATGCTAACGGCAACATGCTAATGCTAACGGCAACTAAGCAAAGCTGGGACAGAAAGTATGATTGGATCACGTAAAGTAATACAGTAAAATTGTCCACTGCTGGAGTGCCCACGTATTTGTTTTACAGGATTATAAACATTTCGGCCCAAAATACTGGTCGGCCGAGCATATTGGTATCGGCCAATAAAAATCCCCAAAAATCTGCATCGGCCTAAGGAAAAACACATATCGGTCGACCTCTGTTTCTAATCCAGTGGTTCAGAACCTGACGACAAAATCCTGAACCTCTTCGGCCCAGGGAAGCGGTGGTTACAGAACTATATTTCCTCCACCAAGTGTGAGAGAATTAACCCGGTGAAACCTTTTTATTCTAAGTGCGTGTTAATAAATGATAGAAGTGGGTAGCAGACGCAGCAGTTGCAATAAAAGTTACAGTGATCTTGGTCATATTTAGGGGGCAGTTATGTCATGCAAAATTTACCAACGTTATAATGTTTTTACATGTCACTGGAGTCCAGAGTCCGCTGGAGACAGATGCTCTCCGCCTCATGTGCCAACAGAGGCACGGGAAGAGAGTACGTGACTTTGGTTGTTCTTCTACTGCTGAAGGGTTCTCTTCTGTATTCGAAGGATTTGGTTGGATAGACAGAACCTCTAGGTGTCCTCTTCAGTTTGAAAGCCTATAAATCATTACCAGTTCTGAGCCAAGATCTTATTTTGTTTTTACTGTATGCCATTATTTAAAAATGAATGTTTGCATCAACTTTATAGTGGGTCAAATACTAACACTTGACATAAGAAGACATGTATTATAAACCACAACGAACCAAACAAAACGTACATAGCAACACAAACAAGCGGATTTCTAAATATTCAAGGGTCATGAAGGGTGACAAGCTCATTTTTTCGCTCTTTCTTTCTTTGACACTGTGAGTAAACAAGCAGCGCTTTCCTCAGTCAGAGGCAGACATGCTCTACCTGTTAAAACCAAGCAGAGAAGACAGCTGTGAAGGCTCATCGCTCGCCTCTAATTTCAAAGCAACACAACTTTGAAAAGGGGCTTTTAGGAAATACACAAATTGGGAGCGACAGTGGGTGCCCTTTATAGGCCCGTGAATGCCGGTTGGTATGTTGTTGACAATGAGTGGGAGAAGGCACTTGAGCGAGTTAAGACTGTCACGTGCGAGCGGTGGGTAATGTTGGGGGAAGCAGCTCTTGATTTAGGCCTGTGCCAGATTGGAGCGGGCGGGAAATGGCTCTGCTGAGATTCGATGTTACAAACCGCTAACGCTGTAGCTGGCGTTGTACCTGCTTCACCAGTTTACCATGACTGAGGATAACGGTGCACTCGATTGGGTCATTAATGTGGTGATACTTGGCAATAGTAGTATACAGAAGTACCAGAGGAACCAGGTCTGTGAGAAGCCTCCAGAGAGGTCTGTCCAGAGAGGCTGAGAAAACTGTCAACGATCCAACCCGTGTGCTAAACGCAGAGTTCGACATCCTTCCTGTGCAAAAGCATGTTTTGTGTATTTTTAGGGGGCGTGCGAGTCAGGATAGATAGCCCCCTTTGATAAATACAAACACTTTTCATACTGCCTTTTCGGCGTTTGAAGTGAAGTTGAACATATCGTCCATAGTTGTTGTTTTAAACCTTCTTCTGATTATGTAAGTTTTTTGTATTTATATATATTTTGTTTTAATAAAAAGAAATGATGTCATACCATTTAAGAAATTAGGAGAAAACATACAAAAACATCATATGTGCAGTTCTGTATATGTGGAGCAGCCAGAGCTTAATGCCGCATGTCGGGTTTAGGCCCCCTGGGAACTTTCAGAACCGCTCTTTTTTATCCTAATATCTGAAAGAAAAAAGTAGCCTGAAGCCGCGCTGCATAGTATTTCATTGCATAATTATAATATAATACAACCACTGATTAAATTAAATGTACAATTTCATCATGTAAGAAGATTGCATTCTGGACTTTGTAACATCTGCAGACATGACTCACTGCATCCAGTGGCATCACGGCGGCACGCGAGCTCTCTAAATCAGCTCGGGCCATCCGTAAACATGCTTCTGTTGGGCTAAATTTGACCGTAAAAAACACACTCCTGAAGTCAACGCCGACACACACAAACCTCCGCCCGCGTTGTCGGGCGCGTTTTCCTTTTGCATTCTTCTGTGTCGAGACCCCTCTCAATTATTCAAACGCACAAAAGAAACAACTCATTTGCTTTGGGCCGTTATAGACAAAACATTGCCCAAGAACAAAACGGTGGACAAATTGCAGCATGGGCGCTGAAGAGAGCCCGCCCGTTTGCGCTGCAGATTGATGGGCGCGTGGCAAAAACAATATCTCACTGCCTCGCATGTAACTTTTCTCCCCCCCCCCCCCCCCCCCCCCCCCCCCCCTCTTCCCCCTCGCGGGCCCATCACTTAGCGCGCACAGCCTGGGGATTGTTAATGACGGCTCCCAAAGCTAGCGCCGATATGCTAAATTGACTTATTCTCCCAACTCTATTGTCCGTAGTCTTTCATCCGACCGCTGCATTGTATATGTTTTCCCCGGCACAAAGAGAATTGATAATCCATGCATTAATATTCATCAAGCGGCGGCGGGAACATCGCGAAGAATGACGGGTTACAAGAAAAGGAAAAAAAAAAGAAGAGCTTTTGATTATTGATTCAGCAAAGAGAACGCGTATTTCCTGCTGTTGGAAACGCGAGCTCGCCCGTAGCCAACAAGCTGCTTTGACAGAATTCCCAGAAAGTTCCGACGTTGTACTGTTCGGACAAAATGGTGGCTTTATCAAACATATGCGGCAATTAGCGTCATATGTTTATTTGTTTGGGGATCGTGCAACTTTTGTCGTTTGAATGGATGCGTTTCATGTCGCTCGGAGCGCCGTCTGCTGGCTGCAATGGGGCTCGAACGCAGCAGAAACAATTTGCAAGTTGAAATGGCATGCTAATAAATAAATGGCGCCCGTGATGGACGCACTTCGAGCAAGGAGTGGGCGATATGGCAAAAACAGAATAACACGATTTTTGAATTATAAACTTACGATTTCGACACTTATCACGATTTCTTTTTTATAATGACAAATATAATTTAAATTACACACTGAAGGAGAGAAATGCTGTACTAATTTATTCAACTTTGTGATCGTCAACACAGCAATAATAGACTTGGACCTAAAGCAAACTCACTTTATGAATGAAAAACACAATACAACTCAGTAAAGGAGTGAGTAAAGGAGTAAGTCTTGTAAATGCTTCTCTTTTCTGAGAAGTCCATCTCGTGACGTCGAGCTGCTGTAAATGTAACACTCTGTCACACCTTTTCACAATAAGAGTCTTGCTAAAGCCATAACATGCAGCGACTCTTATTGTGTAAAACAGGAAGCAGTTTGTCACTGTTAGGCGACTTGACGACAAGGAACTGAGAGTCACGGTGTTTTTGGAGAACTTTTACATTTTCAAAGACATGGACAGACGGCACAATTGTGTACACGGCCCATGATTTAAATCAAACACATGGAAATACACTATAATATAAAGACAGCTGAAATAGAGACAGAACACTGCACATTGTAAAGCTCTAGACTGAGGAGCCTGTTCGTGTGTGCGCCCTGGAGAGGAGCGGCTCGCATTAGCGTCCGACATTGTTTAGCAGAAAGTTTGCAATGACAGATCGTCAGCTCTGGAGATCGTAAGACGGTCTAATATCGTCAGATCGCCTAGCCCTACTTCGAGCCCAGAAGAAGTCTGATGGGCTTTGAAAATGAGGAGGACACTTCCAGGTTCTATTTCCATCCATCCATCCATCCATCTTCTTCCACTTGTCCGTTGCCGGGTTGTGGGGGCAGCCGCTGGAGCTGCCCAAATCACACTGCACCAGCCCCTACGGCGCCCCCTGCAGGTGGTGGGCTTACAGAAGGACGGCCTCATGGCTCCAACCGGGTGGTCTCTCATAAGGGGCTTCTATTTAATTTGCACAAAAAAATAAAAAATAAGGAAATACTGATCAGAGTGCTTCTTCAGCAATTGAGGAAGAAACGACCAAGTCAAACCGGCATGAACGATGCAAAATACCATTCCAGGTACATGTTTATTTTTTTCTTTTATTTTTTACAATGGAACTGCGCTGTATCATGGTCTAAAGTTGATTCTGCTTAAAGTTCGGATGAGTTTCCAGATCCCACTTGGGGCAAATGGTTAAACTTGCATCTTTAATACAGCACGCACAACACGCACAACAACAACAAACGCAGCGGAGCTCACTCACAAATAACACAATGAAACGCCTTTAATGAACAAAGTATAGCGGACGCATCAATGGAACCAAACTATTGCCATGGGCTAGTTTTCATCTTTGGTGTTCGCGCTCACAAGGACTCTTTCAACATGAGCGGGCATGCATGGACAGTAAAGTAAATTCAAAAAGGAAACATGTGTCAGGTTGTTTGATGCCGTTGTAGGCGGGGCATTCATAAAGCGCAGTGCGATATAAAAAAAAGGTACATCAAACATGATCTTGATCGCAGTTTGTTTCATGGGCCTGGGGAACTTCTTTTTTTTTTTTTAAGATTAGGCGCTCTCTGCCAGTGCTGATGGAAACGCCGGCTCGATTTTAGCCAACAAGCTGTTGGACAGAATTCCCCGCAAGTCGGTCGGCAGTGCTTCAGATTGCTGCTGCAGAGTCCGTGTGAGAGGCGGACAGCGGCCCGGTGCTGTTTGGCTTCCCTGTTCTGTTGTAGTACCGGCGTTTGACTTGTGTTCACCTTAAATTGAAGAGCGCTCGGAAATATTTGCCCTGCTGTTTTCTCTGTTTTTCCGAAGCCACAAAGAGCTCAGTTCGGCTTCTTTGGCCAGAGGTCGGTGCTTTTTACCACACGCATGAGCCCCAATGTGTTCCACACTGCATTAAGGCGAGACACTGCAGGTAAATAGGGAAAGTTTTTTTTTAATTCAAAGATATCAATTTGAAAATGTTTGCTGTGTATTACTGGCATACATATGAGGAGAAAATGTATTGCGAGTTTTCAGTCATTTTATGTGTTCATATAAAAATCTCCAATAGTTCCCATATGTTCGGCCACAAAGTCTGAGTAATGGATCAGGCTTCAATTCATGATTTTATTTTGTTGACTTATTAGGTACAAAGACTTTTTCAGAGGGGATTTTGAATATCTTGTTTAGTCTTAAAATAAACATTTAAACTCAATGAATCAGGTTAGGAATTAGTTATTAAAAAATCCCTCTGAAAAAAAAAAAAAATAATCAAAGCGGCTTGAACATGTGAAGTCTTATTCTGCATCGTAGCACCAATGTGAGAAAAACATAATTTTAGAGAAAATTGCCCCTTGGAATTACAATTTCCGTGAAACGTTTAAATTAGTTTCAAGTTTCAGGTGACACTTTTTTTTTTTTTTTTCAGGTACAAGTTTTTATATACACCTGACAAAAAAAATGGAAAAAAGAGTTGCGTTCGGTATGACAGTACACCGTAAAATGGAGGATGACCAACCATAGACGATAAGCTTGTCTATTCCCAAGCCATTCTACCTAATGTTGTCAATGCTCAGTCCACTCGTGACGTCTGCCTGTCGAGTGAGCGTGTGCGTCTATGTTTGCCGGTGCCACCCTTTGCCCCTTTGACGCGCCATATATATCTCAGCAGTTTTTGACATCCACAACCCTCCTCTTTTTGTGCTTTTTGTAGCATTCTGCACTTTGGAGCACCACTACAGATTTGGAACATGGCTCTATAAATACTGGCGCGCACTACTTTCCTGCTCTTGTCTCTTACCCCCCTCCCCTCTTCTCTCTCCCTCTCTCTCTCTATCCCTCCTCCTCTCGCCTGTCTCTTCCTCACCGTGACGGGGGTGATTATGGCGCGAGTGACTCTTGAGCCCCAGTAAGTCTGCCTGCGGGGCTGATGGGCTGCGCTAAAATGACATTGTTCACATTTCTTCTCTCCTGACTGTTTGGCTGTGGCGAGGTGGAGGTTGGATCTTGACTGGTCTCGACTGCACTCCCCCGTGCGCGCCGCGGCCTCACCGTTCGCCGCTCTAAACAGCGATGTGACGTCCATGACCAAACGGACTGAACACATTTAAGAATAACAACAGAGAAAGACTCCATTTTATCACTAAGGATGAATACACACACTACCATAAAATCTGTGTTTGTGTCTGTTTCCATGTAATTACCATTATTCCATGTTATGTTATTACAGACACAATGCCCTTTCCATCCTGAGAACATGCTATTTCTGTGCTCTAGCTGAATCTTTTCTTTGCAACCTTAAATGTGAAACGGTAATAAATAAATAAAAAATTAAAATAATATGTTCTCAGCAAATAACTCTTGGATATCAGTTTAATCAGTGTAATAACATTTTTCCCACATCGACCCACATGCCTGTAATAATATTTTGCTGCATTATTTTACGTTTGTGTAATCCTCTATACCAGTGGTTCCCGACCTTTCGTCTTCGGACATGTGATCAGATCAGACGATAGTTTGGATAAAGTCATCATGCAAAGGGTCCATGGAGGGAAAGGGAAGAGGAAGACCTGAAATGAGATGGCCAGACAATATTCTGGAAAAAGAAGAAGAAGAACCCTTGAGTGTTTAATTTCTACTCAAAGTACCCCTTATATGGAAGGTTATTTAGAAAATGATCAACTAAACTCAGATGTATTACTATTTAGTTGTGTGTTGGGTTCAAAATAAGGCAGAACACTCTAATATACACACTTTTTACAGAAAAATATCACTAGAATACACCTTTCTTTTAAAATCATATTGAAATGCAATTCTGTTTCATTTTATTTTTGATCTGAAATCATTCCAAGGACCCCCTCGCGAACTCCCTGGTTGGGAAACACTGCTCTAATCTTTGGTCATCTCCTGCTGAAGCGCTCTGATCTGTACTTCCTGGAAAATGATGGAGTGTCTTATTTTTGCGCTCAAACTGCGTCCATCACAGGGACAACGATTATGAAGCATAAATCAAATCAAATCAAACTTTATTTATAAAGCGCTTTTCATACCGAAAGGTATCACAAAGAGCTTTATAGATAACAAACAGACAAACAGGTGAATGCGCACGCGCACACAAACACACGCACACACACACACACACACAAAATATATAATTAGGACTAAATACATTGATGTCAGTTAAAAGCTAAAAAGGTGGGTCTTGAGCCTGCTCTTAAAAACATGAACGTTCTCTGTGGTCCTGAGCTCCTCCTCAGGTCGTTCCAGAGGCGAGGGCCGTAATATTGGAAAGACGCCTCGCCGTGAGTCTTTCTGTTGACTTTAGGAATAACTAGGAGACCCCTGCCGGAGGAGCGAAGGGGCCGTGACGGTTCTTAAGGTAAAAGCAGTTCTGAAAGATAAGAAGGACCAAGACCATTAAGACATTTAAAAACCATTAAAGGAACTTTAAAATCTATCCTGAAACACATGGGGAGCCAATGCAGCGACTCTAAAACCGGTGTAATGTGGTCCCGCCTCCTGGTCTTCATCAGGACACGAGCTGCTGAATTTTGTAAAAGTATTAAACCTGAGATACTCTTTTTGGGAAGACCAGAACACAGGACATTACAGTAGTCGATACGACTGATGATAAAAGCATGCATTAGCGTCTCCGTGTCGGCCCGAGAGAGAATGGGACGGACTCTGGCTATGTTCTTTAGATGGTAAAAAACTATTTTTGTGATATTCTTAATCTGTGGAATTAAAGTCAGCTCAGAGTCAAAAATCACACCCAGGTTCTTCACCTGAAGGATTAAAAGACAGTGACTGTAGTTTGGGTAAAAGTTTCTCTCACTGGGCCTCAGGACCGATGACTAAAACTTGGAGGCACGCACATGGTTTTTAGTATATTTCAATTATCCCTGCTGCCAGCAGAGGGGGCTACCACCAAACCAAACACAGCTTCATAGGCCACACTATGTACGTCTACTTTGAAATAAATCAATATAAAAAAGCACAATATTTTGCATGTCTCTCTGAAAGTATTGGATCCCAAAGATTTGGCTCCCATTAAATAGCCATAAATCCCATTAGTGAATCTCCGTCTCGACTGCACTCCCCCGTCCTCCCTGCGGCCCTTACCGTTTTCGGTTCTTCTAAAACACATCAAAGGTCGATTTTCTTTTTCTCCAACATAATTAGCCGCACTTTTCCCCCCACACACCTTTCTCTGCATTTGCACCGCTCGAACCGCTAAAGATTTTTTTCACCTGCCCTTGATTGATGAATCCAAAGCTGGAGTCAACGAGAATATTAGCCAGATTATTGCCGGTGATTGATAGCCATTACTCCCCATAAATTATAAGGCACTGGCTTGGAAAGATATGGAGCACCCAAATTAGACACAGGTTTCATTCACGATTACATCCATGGAGGGAGAGCGCATTGATGTGTGTTGGAGTGAGTTTAATTCCGTTTGGTTTCTCACACCCACAGCGGGGCCAGGAATGCAGCTCTGTAATCTCTCTCCAAGCGGCGGCACGGAGATGGGTATTAAGTAGTCTGTCTTTCCACCCTTAGATCTCCATTGCTTCCTCTGGTGCGGTTGAGAAAGGCGCGAAATGTTTACAAGCTTGCATCCGCACGTTAGCTCGAGAGACTTGAGAATCACGGAGACTGGGCTAGGGGAATTCTGCAGTCTGAGAGGAACGCTTTAGGTTTCGGGGGGGGGGGGGGGGCGCTATGTCGTACGGTACAACTCTGCGGCCTCGACGGAGAGTTTCGAGAAACCTTTTAGCGTTGTACCATCGGCAATTTAAGGAATATCTCACAAAGGAAAACATGCCGGACTCATTCACCTAAAAATAGTTTCATCAGCTGCCTCTGGCCTGACACTTAACAGCTCAGTTTAGCTGGAATGTTGGCCGGCTAATTTAACTAGAATTGCATGTCTCTGTGGTGAAATGCTTGGGATCTAAAAGAACAAATCGGCCTTTTGTGGCGGTCGCTTAGCGGCAAAGTGCGCACTGGACAACACATGCAAAATGAGTCCATGGCTGCAGTCTTGAGTGACCTAGTTGAATGCACGTGAATCATGAGTGGTCATTAACCTCTTAACTCCCACCGGAACCGAGCGCATTCTCGCCAGTTCGGCTTTACCCAAATCTAAAAGCTTTTCGACTGGAAAGCGACAGTGTAATGTCTCAGTTGGAAACGAATCCCTACAAAACCGATCCTAACTTTGTTGTTGCGGTGGCGTCGGTGTTTTGTCACATATTTGAAGCGTTTTTTGTCGTGGCTTTGTATTTATTTATTTAGCCAGATAGGCTTCCATTTATGGCTGGGGAAAAAATCGATTTGAATTAAAAATCGAGTTTTTAGATTTAAATTGTTTGTTCATTTTTTTGGCTCTCTGCCCCCTTTCTGAAGAAGGTCCTGCTGTATAAATGTGCCAAGAAGAACAGAGCCCACCTCAGGATTTTTAGTTTTATTAGCTCAATCAAAATACAGCAATAGGCGGAAGCTAAGCGGTGCTTGGATGGGAGACCGTTTGGGAACCCCAGGATGCCTGGGCGAATGTGGTGTGTGAGTGAGTGGTTGGTGGTGGTCGGAGGGGCCGATGGCACTGACTGGTTGCTTCGCTTCCGTCAATCTACCCCAGGGCAGCTGTGGCTACAACAGTAGCGTATACCACCACAGAGTCTGGAGTGAATGAATAATGACAACAGTGCAGCGCTTTGAGAAACTTGGTAATACAGGCTTGTAAAGCGCAATACAAGTGCAATTTTGTTTATGTTGATGCACTTTCATTAAATACAATAAATATATATATATTTAAAATATATTTACAGTTTGCCGTTATTTTGTTTAAAATAAGGGGTAAAAAATCGAATCGTAAATCGAGTTTTTTATTTTAAAAAATCACAGATTTTGGGGGGAGAAAAATCGCCCAGCTCTACTTCCATAACATTTTTAGTTATTTTGATGTATACATTTAAGTGGATCAACATGCTATTGTTGATCCACAAAATCTCGCTTTAGGCATACTCAAAGTGTTCAGCTAAGCCGCATGAATCTGAACAGTAGCAACCAGGATGACTTTAACCCCACGCCAGCAGTCAATAGGTGTCAGGCTTCTTGGAGCCAAGCCTTCAATTCCATGCTCTCCATGTCAGCAACTTCATCCCCCCTCTGTCCCATGTAGTGTGTACGGTAACATTACTCCACTGCCTCCTTCTTATAGGCTCACCTGTAAATCGGTAATGCTGCGGCGGCCATTATATCAATGGGCCATGAGTGCTCGCTCGCGGTCTCTCCCTCTTCCTCTGTTATGTCCGTCCCCTCCCTCGCGCCGTAATAAAACACTCGGCCTCACGGTGCCTGCGGGATCGCATTAGCGCTGCCCTCGGCGAGCTTGACAGGTTGTCTATGGCTTTGTGTTGCCGTCCCACCATCAACCAGCACCCCGCCTATGTGTGTGCCTGTGCGCGAGCGGGTCCATTTGGGAGCGCTACGAACCAAAATGAGAAGAAAACGAGTGCCAGCTTGAAAGGAGAACACGAGGGTTACGTGCGCTAAAGAAAACAGTGGTGACACGGCGCTCTTAGTCGAATCTAATCTTTTGTCTGGCTCTTTTCTTGTGAGAATGGTTCGAATGGATCTCATTTGTGAAATGATTGATTTTGATTTTCATGTCATTTCACACAGAAGCACACAAAAACAACATGAAAGCAGGAAACTTGAGTGAAAGCTCAGCGCACAAGAAAAAGTATTGGCAGTTGGAGCCTCTTTTCTGTAACTGTGGCCCAAAGTTTATTTGCCTATTATGCATCATCTACAATTCAAATCAGCTTTTCGAGTTTGTATTAATAGAGTTTTCCCTTGTCAATATCAAACCTTCATTGATGCTGCTTTTAGCAAACATGTTGGTCATTTCTTCTTCTGCAGCTCATGCACTCGGATCTGTATTTTCTGTATCTGTGATTTTTTTTTTTTTAAAGCTCATGATCCATTACCGGAGCCGTTCTTTCGCCAAAGTGTGTTCACGGCATCACTGATGTGCGAGCAGGCCGTTAGCTGAAAGTGAAAGCCTTTTCTCCTCTATTTTATGGCATGTCATATTGCCTGCAAAGGGAGATTTAGAAATCCCGGTGAGCCCAGTCCCTCATTCCTTTCCGTCTTTTTTAAATCTTGATGTCCAATTTAAAAAAAACATGAAGTAAGAATGATCGGAGAATCATTTTAAGCCCGCATAATCAACTTTAATGTGAAAAGAATAGCCAACTGCTTTACTAAATATCCAATAAGTATATGTAAAATTAGTCTTTTGAAACCTATTTTTCAAATGAATGTAGCCAATGAGCTAGGATGTACTATGGGCCAAGAGGGGAAGAAAGAAGAAAGGAAACGCAGGCTTGTGCAGAGTACCTTAGGGACTATGGGTGCAACAGTGAACAGTCTGCCCATGAAGGTTTTATGGCGGGAGTATTTTTTGCAAACATTTGGCGGCACGTCAGCGCGGCCATATTTATGAAGCATTTATGTGTAAACGCCGCTGTCTGTGCCTGGGAGTAATGTGGGAGCGGATTTGCTGGAATTTCAGATTTACAGGTGTACAGCGTTATGGCTTTTACAGCGGGCCTGATGGCATGAACGTTATTGCCAAGATGGTTCCTTTTTTTTTAATACCGGCCCGTCTGCAATGGTTCGGTGCGGTTTCACGTCGTTAGCTATGGTTGACGCGTCGTTGCCGAAATACCGGTCGTTTGCCTCTGCCTTTTGTCTGCCTACTCACACCCACACGCGCAAACACGGGGCATACACAGAGATGCGTGTCCTGCTGCCCCTCGCACTGCTGGGCGCCGCATTAAGCGCGATTTTATATGTTGTCGCGAGGGAGCAGAACTCGTGTCGAGGCTCTGCGCATCGTAAGGTGTCAGACCACGCGCCTTGTCCGCAGTCCCCGGGAGCTCTCCGGTGCACTGTACATGCATCAGCTGCAATGGCGGTTTAATGGGGACGCATATCCATACCCGGGTCCCTAAGCAAAAAAAAAAAAAACAAGCTCGCTGCTATCACTCACATCCGTGGCTCGGAGTGATTAAATCCGTGTAGTACAGCCGCGCCGCTCGCTCACTGGGGCCACGTTCCTGAGCTGCTACATCAGTGTTAATTCAAACCAAACGGCCCTTTATGGCTTCACCTTGGACTTAGGCAGTGTGATTAGCCGACTCCCCTGTCACTGTTTGTCAGCAGACTGTGTCAAAGTCACACGCTGAAAACTGTGAGCTCTCATTAAGTCCACCCCCACGCGGCCCCCTTCATGGCTCCCTCTCATGGCTGGCGCGCCGGGTTTGGCCTGGGCCGCCTGTGTGGAGGTGGAGCGCTTAGCAGGCCAAATCATTTGGCGCTTTGCCTTGAACTTTGCTCTAACTAATTTATAGGAATTAAAGTGGTTCACCTCAAATGCTCGGCTCATGAGTTGCTTTGGCTAAATTAGTCGTGTTTCTTTCAAAATGGTGGAGTTTTGCGTCCATATTTTTCAGCTTCAAGAGAGACAATTACACAGGCTTAAGCAGCTGCTTGGCCTTTGTCTTCACTGACATTTAAATGATGTTGTTTTCCCAGACAATACACCGACCCGTGCATAATCATATTTTAAACAGCCAAAGACAGACGACTCATTTGGAAGGCATTAAAAAGGCTGATGTTGAACATCCTGCTTACTTATGAAATTCAACCACAACATTGGCCAAGCATCAGTGGCAGTAAATTATTACAATTATTCCAATCTGATTATTCAAATCAAAAGATTATGATGATCTGAAACCTGCTAATAGGCCGTTGCATCTGATACAGTCATAGGGGCGTAAGCAGTAGCTGGGGATCCCCTGCCCCAGTGCCAGTGTGCTGCTGTTGTGGGCTCCGTGCCTGGCTCTACTCTCCAGGCGGATCGTCTCCTATGGATGGGCCTGCGTATGTAAAGCACTGCGGGCTTCACAAGGCGGCTTATCCCTGTGCCCAGGCTCCGTACACGTCCCATCAAGCCAAACTGGGACTGGCGCGGGGTAATCTTGTTAAGAATGGATGTTGTTATTGTGTGATTTGGCTTCACGGTTTGTTGGAAGAACACGTGGACTGCACAGAGCATAGCACACAATGGGAATAGAGCCCCTGTTTAGACTGAGGAGAGGTCCTATTTTTAGACATTCACTGTGCAAGAACTTCACTAGGCAAGATTTTCATTACAAATATAATTCAACCTGAAAAGACTCACAGAGACAGACTGTATTAGAAAGTTTTATTGAACTTGGATCGTGATTAGGGCGGAAGATTGACAAACGGTATGGAATACATGGTGTTGATAGATGATGGCCAGAATCTTCCCCCGGAGCCTGGACACTGGTGGTGGTAGGACGGGCCCCCCGATACGCGTCAATGCGACAGGCAGAGCCTGAGGAGAGGCCAGGAGGAGGAGGGGCGGAGGAGGGTCGCTGCACAGCTGGGAAACGGCCGAGTGATTGACCGGAAGCTTAAGAAGGGGATCCTGGACGATGATTGGCTGAGTGGAATAGACGGCTGTGATGATGCTGACACGAAGGTGCGGCTCGCGCTGGGGCCGTGATTGGGTGATTGGTCAAGGCTGCCGTTGAGGCGATGAGTGAAGGCTGCAGGTACGTCTCCAGGTTGAATTTGCGCTGAAGCTTCATCTCCACATCTTTATTCCATTTGCAGACTTCACGCGTTTCGTAACCCTCAAGTCTCTGGATTTTTCACAGTAGAGGAGCTGTCATTTTAAGACATGCTAAAAGATTATGATGGACATTGATTGACACTATAATCCATCAATGTTTGTCTGAAAATAACGGCTTCTAGCTATACATGAAGACAATAGAGGAAACATTCCTCCCTCAGGCCAAACCATAGTATCCCATACTAGTCCAATGCTTCTTACACATTGGTCTTTCATTTGCTGCTTGGTAAAAGTGACCTGTGTGATTACAGTGATCATGGGGAGCCAAGTCAACCTCTTCTGCACCACATGCTCGACCGACCACATCCTATGCCCTACTTCCTTTTTCCCTTTCCCCTTGATCCTTTCTGATGATTACAATCAAGTGGTAAACAATGGCATTTTGTTGAATATCATTGTTACCAATGATAATAGGCATTATAGGATGACGATTATCATCGTGTGCAGGGCACGAGGCAGAGGTTTCTTCAATGAGTCATAGTGTAAAACCCCTCCACATAGGAACACGCCAGAGGAATCAATGTGCCGGCATTTTCTCCATTTCCTCTCAACGCAGCCACCCCTAGCTCCGGTATCTGGGTGCCAACAGACTGTGGTTCTGACCTTTCTCACAAATGAATTATTTGGGTTTAATGATCCCTTCTGCAGAAAAAAAAAAAAAAAAGAATAGATAGCTGAAATAATAGCCAAGAGAGGGAAAGGAGGAGAGTTAAAGGGCATGTATCCATGCAGGCTTTACTCCAGCACCTCTCTGCACTCTACCTGCACATAGGCCACTAATCACAGGCTTTTATGGGCCTGCACTGCATAAAGAAGTTAATCTAACTCAGGGGAATCAGTGCAAATGGCTGCTTCATATCAGTACTTCACTTACTCATGTTATGGTAGTGTGTGCATATTTGTGGTGCAGACATGATTTGAGGTTTTAGGTAACCTCGTTCTGCCTAAGTGTGACACCGATTCAGCTTTGAGCAAGTGAAAAGAAATGCATTTTTTTTTTTCCCTCCCAACTGTGAACCGATTTGTTGTACTCTACTTCCATGGAAGTCATCCCAGTTGCAAAAAATGAGCCACCTCAGTAACAAAATAGATGAAAAAAAAAATGAAAAAAGAAAGTTACGGCAGGTGGCGTGGCAAACAAGAGCTCTATTGTTCGCGCTATGGCAACACTTTCCTCCTCCAATACCAATGTTTGATTAATTTTTCCTTTTTTCTCCACACTGTCAAGATCGGAACAGAGAGTGTAATGTGTAAGGGACGGAGGGAGCTCATAAAAAATTAAAGACATTATATTATAAAATCCAGATGAATCATGAATGCTTAATGGGATCCAGGGATGTCGAAATAGCTCTCGTACTTGTGGCGCATTGTTTGCACGTCGAGTGAAGCTGTGGGTTACGCACTTCTCTAGGCAAGCCCATGGGGTGCGGAGGGACCCCGAATGCAGCACGCCAGAAACATGCAAAAAAGCTTTTAGGCGATTGGGCACGTCTGTTATCGAGGCCTGTCTAATTGCGTTTATCCCCGTCACTCCTGCTTGTTGTTCTGTCAGTGGATTGGACACGCTCCCATGGACTATCTGATGAAATATTAACAAATCTGTGCCAACGCAAGCTTTTTCCCCCCCCTCTATTGTCTATTTTATGAAAGCTGAATTCCAAGGAAATGAAGAAAAAAAAAAAGCCTTGATATTATGAATAATAGATCATCCAATTAGAAGTACATTGGCAATGACGGGTTTGATAAAAGAGAGATTGCTGTTTTACCACGTTGTGAACATTTGGTTAAGATTAAATTAATCTATTGTGGGCTTGGGCTGTCACATGAACACAAATTTTAAAAAGGGAGAAAAGAAAGAGAGAAAACGCTTGTGAATGGTCGTTGCTGAAAGTGCAAATAAAAATCGAAACACCACTTTTGAGAATATTGCAAAATTAAGCCAACAGATCAGTGGAATCAATGTCATAAACTGCACCACAAAAATGTACACATACCATAACAACATGAATAAGTGAAGTACTGATACAAAGCAGCCATTTTTTATTTTTTTATTTTTTTTATTTAAAGGGACAATGCATATTAATGAACATATAAATGTAAATATGCCAGAATTAGCCAATGGCTACTTTCCATCTGTAGTCCCTGACAGATCAAGAAAAATACAAAGACCAGTATACAACATTAAAAACATAAGATCATCACACAGATCATCCACACAATTAAACTTGAGACATAAAAAGAAGATAATGGTCAGTGGTCACATGTCTGATTCCCCTTGCACCTACCGCCTTTGCTCTGCCCAATCCCGTCAGACCTTGGAAGCTAAGCAGGTAAGGGCCTGGTCGGTACGTGAATGGGAGACCGTCTGGGAACACCAGGAAGCCTAGCGAATGTAGTGAGAGAGTGGTTGGTGGTGGTCGGAGGGGCCGATGGCGCAGACTGGTTGCCTCGCTTCCTTCAGTCTACCCCAGGGCAGCTGTGGCTACAATAGTAGCTTACCACCACCAAGTATGGAGTGAATGAATAGTGGAATGTTTTGAGTGTCCAGAAAAGCGCTTAATAAAACCAATGCGTTATTATTATTATTATAAACTGAACCGAACGTTCGGTTTATTACACGAAAGTGTAATGTTAAAATTAGACAATATAAAGTAACTTTCATGCTTTCGCCACATGTCGGCGAAACTTTCCACTTGGCGCCATGGTAAATGTGTTAAAATGTGTTAAAATTGCTCAAGTCATTTTTACCTCTTACCTCTTACCATAGGAAACAATCTGTCATAGTGATAAAGTGCTTTTATGTTGTTCTTTTTGTTTTGTTTTTTTCAAATACAACCACCTACTTTCTTTAAAATGTGACACCGACACAAAAAGCAGAACTAATCACATTCCCTTGGAGCTTGAGTGCTGTATTTAAATTCATCGGCTAGAACAAATTCTCGCCTTTTGTTAAACTCTAAATAATCCTAGCGAACACTAATATATTACTGTTATTTTAATATATGAATCCCCGCTGCCCTTTGCTGCCCCTCCACTTCCTGCGCTCTGGGCCCATCGCAGCGTGTGCTTGGCACTCGAAAGGTTACAGTCTCTCAGCCTGCCAATCTATCACAGGCATAACGCGGGCACATTCACACCGAGCTTCACACCCAAGGCTAATTTGGACATTACACTTCACTTACCCTGCATGGCTGCAATGGCAAAATTGGAACAAACACGCTCACCTTTGGCTCACACAGGGTTTATTTATAATTGTGTCTGTAATTGGCTAAGTGAATGGGAACCCAAGAAGGTGATATAGTGTATTATTTTGTAATGTGGAGGTGCAATGAGATGATCTTGCAGACTGTAGCATTTATTGTTACTTGTATAGTCCACCTTCATCCGTGGGTTCTTTTATGTGGATTTCACATACATCACTGATTGTTTTTGAGCAGGGGTGGCCAACGGGAGTTTTCCCGGTGGGCCGACGTACTTTTGGGCTGGTCGGGCCGGTCAGATCGAGAGATAAGCCCCGCAATACATTACACCGGACCACAATACGCGCTGAGAGCTATTGGGATCCCTATCATAATATAGATGCAATTACACAATTCTTCCACTAGAGGATGCGACTCCTTTTATACCCTTCTGGTGGCATGCTTGAGTTATGGTTCCCAGAAAATCTCGTATAATGAGCAATGGGCCTCTCGGACGTAACACGCATGCCCCTCACATCATATTTAAGAATATAAGAGGAAATAGTTTATTGTAACAACCTTCAGGACCCAAAGAACCTCGGTTCTCTATTTCTTAATCATTTTAGTTTACAAAGAAGTGCATGTTGGGAGTTGTCAGGTGACTCGCCCTCCTGCCCCTCGTCGTCAGTGCGCATTTTGGAAATAGCTTCTAGTTTCCATTGAAAGGATTTATAATGTTTTGGCCTTTTTGGGAATTCTATTTTCACTACACACGTCTCTAACACTGTGGTGAGTTTTACCAGTTCATTGCCTAAACAGTGTGATAATTTGGTTGGTTTTGAGAAGTTTGTGTTGAAGCCGCGAGAGGAACCTCATTAACGGAACACACATTTTAAGATTGTTTAGTAATTTTACAAAAGTTCCATCAAGTGTTGAGTGCTATGAGGTGTTAGCTTCGGCAGAAACAACATGCAGCTATTGTCCTCGATTCGTAGCTTATACTGTTTTAGTTTAAGACAAGGGCTTATTGTTTTGCTCTTCACCTCGACTATAGGGAGGATCGCTGTTATTGTTTATTTCCGCGATTTTCACCGGATGTTTTGGTGACTGGTGGGCAAACGGCTGATTTTTCAGAGCTTGAAGAGCTGTTAATTTAAATCAAAGATCTTTTACAGAGGGCCGGTCTTGACCCAGAAGTCCCGGGCCGATTTTTTCCTGCCAGTCCAGCCCTGTCTTTGAGTGCTCGTAGACAAAGCAATGTCAGTGCCACAAGAACACGGTAATGTGAAATGGAAACTCTTCATTTCCTCTTTGTTTATTGGTGTTAGAAATCCGGTGTGATCATGGATTCAGACCTAAACTAAAACAGCCGCACGATATCAATAAGATCTGCACCTGTTTAGAATCTCAAACGACATCGCCAGAATCAAAGGTAAATGCAGGTGTTCCAGAGGGGGCTAGCTTGGCCAATCACAGTTTTGCTCTTTTTTAAACAAATGCATTTAGCACATGCACGTTAATAGCTGTAACGTTCGAGAAAGCCAAAAGCAGCAGTTATTTATTCGTATCCACAGTATATCAATGAGAACAGTGGAGTTACTTACTCATTAGACTACTGTAACAGCCTGCACACTGGCGTCTCTTAACGTGCTGTACAATATTAGTCCAGTGCTCAGGACACTGCACTGGCCATATGTTGTTAGTGCCATATTTGTCAAAAGCCCAGAGAACCTCAAAGAGTGTTCTCTCGGTGGTGCAAAAAGTCACAACTAAATAACAGCTTAGCAGGTGCAATATATGATATTATTCTTATACTGTATGTCTTCTACTCTCTGATGTGCGAGTGCTTTAACCTGGGATCACTGTGGATCTGCTTTTTAAGTTGTGTATAACAATAAAGGGATTTAGTAATCTGTAACAGGCCTCTACTCAACATGTATATTTACCTGTGGATATAACATGATGATGAAGTATTTTATCTGCACTCTTTGCTTCTTCTTCTTCTTCTTCTGTAAAGCACCAAGTATATTATTTATGTATGAATTGTGCTGTCGAAATGAACTTGTCGTGCCTTGTTTCAGCCACCTAACTAATACCAACGCTGTCTAGGGCCGAAAGTTGCTGGCATCGAACCCTGCCAATTGCAACACAAAATAAATAATTTGACGAAAACAAGCAGCATAAGCGATAATCTTTAACAGCAGCAGTGCCAGCATTCCAGTATCAAATCTGTCCAACTGCACAAACACCAAAAGGACGTTAAAGTTTCATGTGTCTTGGAGGGAAACCCCAGTTAGTCCCTTGGGAGGACTCTCCTCAGCTCCTGCAGTACTGCACTCTGCCAAATGGCACGGCGCCCTTTTATGTGCGTCTGCATGCTTTATCTGCGTCATGGAGCGGCGCGTAGCTGTTAGCTGATGAAGCCCCGGCGCAGCTGTGGTGAGGCAGCACTTTTTTTTAATGGCCGCGCGGATCTCGGTTTGTTTGTCATCGAGGGAACACGAGCTGTAGGCCAACCCAAATACACTGTAGCCTCAATCTGGACGGTCAAACACGGGTCCTCATTTAGCCCCAACAGCAGCTCCGCCATTGTTGGTGCTAGTGAAGGGAAACATTCTTAAATAGGGGCTGATAACTTGGGGATCCTGGCAAAAATTTTATTATAATCATTCAAATGTTTTGTAGAGTAAGAATGATACACTGTGCTGCAAGAAAACGTGCAAAAAAAGGGTAAAATTACATCGCTATCCATGTCCATTTTAAGCCACTATCTACACCTTTGTTGACAGTAATGCCCACATTTGATCAGTTTGGGAGAGGAAGAAAGAAGACAAAGGCCTTCCTTGAATGCATTGGTTGGAGACTGAAGTGACAACAACCACGAGCATCACCCCCTTGCTCAGAACAACGGCTGTTTTACTACAACTTGCTCAGTGTCAGGAATAACTAGGTGTGGCTAAGGCAGTCCAATGTGAATAGGCCACCCGCTTGTGTGCTTCCTAGTCGTACCAAATGACCATTGAGCGAGAAGAAGCCCCTGAGAAGAAACGCTGATTGTCCCCAACCCAAACAACGCAGTAGAGTCGACGATGTTTGAAAACCGCTACTCTCTTCAGCTAGAGATCCTTGCGAATGTCAAAAATCAAAAGATGCACCGTTTTGATCCGTGTCTTTTCTCTGCATTCAACAGGTCAGACGGTTTGCCTCGATTGAAATTTTTTCCCCCCCCATCAAATGAGCAAAAAGGCAATCCAAACGCACAGAGAAACGCACAAAGCAAACTCCACTCCTGTAAGCTAATCTGCCACCATTCAGGGAGAGCGCGCCAACCACAGTGCTGCCGCTATAAATACTGAACAATTACATTTTAATGGGGAGTAAGGGCATGTTGTCATGGCTAAATATACCTCATGAATCACCAATTTGACACACGTCGCCGTCTACGGGTAAACAGCGGAAGCCCAGCACCGCAAAAGTTCTTGGTAATGATTTGACAGTGTTCACAACGCAACCACAAACACTTTACTAGCTGTCACTCAGCGGCTGGATAAAGAAAAAAAACATGATATTGCGGTCCTTTGGTCTGTGTTTACCTGCGCACGCCGTCTCGCGCGGCGAACGGGAATCAATGCGGGGCTTTCAGCGCCGTCAAAATGCTAATGCCATATCTGTCTTGATGACCTTTTCTTCTCTGTTGATGGCTAGTGTTTCTCTAAACACTTGCTGATATCCCGGGATGTGTAATTACTGCCCTGCGCCAACACTCTTTATTAGTTTTCTGACAATAGCCCAGGCTTGTCACCGACAGAGCTGTTTGTGTCCTGTTTACACAGCTGATTCCTCCCCCCAATATACTTCCCATCTGATAGAGACAGAGCATAGAGGCTGCAATGTCATTCGCGTCTATAATATGTATGTTTAGTCCGACAATTGTCATAATATCCATAATATCCTATGCCTTATCCAGGTTTTCATCCACACAAGCTCTTTTCCGCCATCTCGGGGGATTCCTAAAAGGATCATGTGCGCAGCTACGAGGCAGATGGAGTGACTTACCGGCGAATATACCTGAGCGCAGCGTATTACCTCCACAAATACCAGATCAGATTGGCCGCCGAATTACCGCCACGTATGTCAAGCACACAATACGCGCGCTAACATTTACAATGCAAATCCCCGAGCAAGGTCCCGGGCTTTGTTGCATCGGTGGCGTGCGCCAGGAAAAAGGTCTGTATGCATGCGTAATGCGCTGCACCCGGCGTTTGTCGATAAGGATCACACTCTCGAGGTTCAACTCGGGGGGATTAGGGCAGGGGCCGTTTGATCTTTTGCATAAAATCACACAAGACTCCTGGCTCTTGTAGCAAAGCAGCTGAGTTGGCTAATTGGAAGTTGGTGCTGGATGCTGAGACGGACGCCGGCTCCTCCGAGTGTCCTTAAGATGCCTTTGACCACGCCACAATTACTACGGCGTCCATGTAAATGAATCTTTCGGGATAATGGACCAGAGGTGCATTAACACGTGCCGTAGTGGAGGCCTGTTGAGCTCGGATGGCTGACTTATCGCTCGTCGAAATCACAACAAACAGGAAACCGAAGATATCCATCACCAGTGCGAGAGCCGCGGTTAGCTGAAAGGAAGTGCATTCTGGAGAGCTGTAAGGAGCCGCTCGCGTATCCACATCGGATCCCGCACGCGCCCGGGCAGCCAGCGCAGCAAAAGCGTAGAGGATGTGCCAGTTACGGAACATAATTGCTACTAATGACCATTAGGAGTTTGGTTTTCATCCTCCGGGGGGATGGAGAAAAGGCCTTTCGTCTTATCAGTTGATTAGAGGCAAATAGACGGGGCCGGATCCTGCATATTAAGTAAATAGGGGGCTAAAATAGTGTTCCTCTATCTGGGGAGGTCTTAATGGAGTGGCGAGGAGCGCATCTTCGGCTAATGCGTTTCAGTTGCAACAAATGGACAACTGCTCCCAACGTCCGTCGCACTTGACAAACACTGGGAACATTGTGTTTGCAGCAGAGTGGAAATCGCATCTGCCAAAAATTGACATCATTTCAGCGCTTGGATGGGATTTAGTATTCCGCTCGCCACTCCAAAATGGAGACCTTTAAGCCTGTGCGCGCCGCAGACACTTATGTTTCTCCAGCAGTGGCTCTGGTATCCAACTGTGGCGGCAAACATGTTTTATCTCCCTCCTTTGTGGATTTATTTGCATTATGCTAATGAACAACCGATATAGATCTTCTCCCCTCCGATGAACATTACGCACAGCTATTCACCAAGCAAGTAATTACTTATTGACAGGGTGATGTACACAGGAAATTGTTGTATGAAATTGGAATAAACAGAATGATAGTAAAAAAGTAACAGTAAACCGACGCTAATAAGGATTAATGAAATTAAAAATATTGACTGTTGTCACCGGCGAATGGGTGAGGTTCTCTGCTTGGCGTCTGCCTTTGCATTTTAAGAAATTCCGAACATTATTAAGAATACAAATACAGACTCAGTCCACTGCGCTATGCGACGGAGCTGTGGAAATCCGGCGTCATCTACATTGTGATGGAACATTTATGCTGTTTGCGTGAATAACAACAGTGTGACGGTGTTTTTTCCACATCTACAGCAGGTTGTATTGAGAATCCAAGGATTCCTTTAAAGTGAAAAGAAAAAAAAATGAAATCCACTTTAAACACACACTTTGTAAGCTCTATGGCAGCTGCAGGTCTACACAACACCAAATGCATCGCCCGGTCTAGTCTGACCTCTGTTAACCTTGGAACAAATTGAAAGTCAGTGAAGCAATAGGTATCACTGCGGTCAGCTCCAGAAAAACCTCGATCTATTTTAATTATCCCAATTCCTCCAGATTAAAGTGTGTGTAATCGTACAGAGAAATCATTCGCCGGGGCGTGGATGGCACTGTGTTTGCGTCAGCGCGCCTCTAGCTCTAATATTGAGCATCCCGGGAGATTGGCACCTGGAGGAAAACAGAGAATAGAGAAGAAGCAGAAAGAGAGAGAAAAAAACAAAACAAAAAAAAAAACAAGGCCAGTGTGCAGCTGCATTTTCTTCCCGGGTAATCGAATCCCTCAAAAGGGCTCCATTTTTCTTCATCTCCTCGGCTCCACAGGACCTTTAAACAGAGCAAGCCTCCAAAAGAAGGTGCCATACAACACAATTATAATTCCAATATAGTCTTGTAAAGAAAATGTAAACAGATAGCCGGGCTGCGACGCTGCGGCCATTCTCCCTGAAGACTGGTAATAAAGTAGGGAAGATGTTAGAGTGGAAGAGGCTTTTTAACCCCCCCCCCCCCCGTCCTATTGCGCGTGTTCCGCAAATTGAAAAGTGCGGTTCGGGAAGGGGAGATTTATGTCGGATTTTAAATAGGGCATAAAATTTTACCCGTAGCATTAATGCGGTTTTGTAAATGAACTCTAATGTGGAAGTATTGATATGTTCTAATGCCCATACAAATGCATTGTTCACTGCACTAATTTATGTTCTATCTGTATCCTATGTGGCCTAATTTAAACTTATTTTGCATAATATACGTGCTTAAATCATTCCTTTCTTTTCTTCTCCTTTATATTTCGATTCACACAACATGCAATTCCAATAAATTATTTGTCCAACAGTAAGATTCCTGGATAGTTTCATACGAATAAGCCTCTTGAGATTTAAAGGCACACCGCGTAACATTTTACCCAATAGAAATAATAAAATACGAGCATTTACTTTTATTGCACACATTTTTATTGTTGAAATAATATGTTTAAAATATGAACAAATAAACATGTGTCAGCTGTGAGTGACTGCAACGTTACTGGGAGTGGGTACGTCTCCGGCTCGTCGCCAAGGCAGCCGAATATGTGATTTAAATAGGCGCAGTCCACATCCAAATCCATTCTTTGATTTCCCACAATTTTCTACGCAGTGTGCCTTTAACGCCAGCGCCAACGTTGCTCCACGTCTTAGTCAATGGACAGCGTTTGCTAGTTCCCCCTAAAAAGGCAGATTTTTCAACATTTTGTCCCGAACTTAATAAAAAAAACGACGAGTAGGCGGGTAAATAATACATTGTGGTCTTAACAATCTTTCCGCCCCGTTTTATGTTGCTGTCACAATACCTAGTATGTCACATTATACCCACACAATGCCACCGTCCTCTGCCTGTGGAGAGATATTTCTTATGGGCTTCATTTCAGCACACTTTAGCCTCTGGAATTCCGACAAACAAACAAGCCAGTGCGCCTCCAGAAATGTGAGCAAATAAATGTGGTGGCAAATTCTGATTTCCTGCTTTGGCCCGGCTAAAGCTTGTATTCTCTGTGTGACATATTCCAATTCCCTTCTGTTCTCGGTGCTGGCTTGAGGGAGGATTTTTATTTTTTTTGGGTGTGTATATATAATAATTTTTTTTTGCCATACCACCAGGGGCAGAGAAAGAAGCCGGGCAAATGGACTGCTCATGATAGTGTGCAGTGCAGCGGTGCCCTAATACGACTTACTGGTAGAGGGAGCTGCTCGTGCAGCCTAAGCCCCTTTGTCTCACTCACTTCACAGCGTTCCCCAGTCATTGCTAGTTTATTTATACTCCAGAAAAACCACAGCTATAGCCACACAAGGTCAAAAGCGTGCCGTTTGGCAGAAAGTTTCTCGACAGCTTCGCGGGACTTTATAAAATAATCATTTGACAGAAGTTTTACAGATAGAATAAACTGCAGTTTGAAGAGTCAAAAGCTCCAGTGATGTGACCCGGAGAGCAGGCGAAGACATTGTGGGATGGTGAAGAGCGGCCACACGGAGAGAGGAAATCGAAAATAGTCACAAATAAAAATGTGTTTTCGGATTTTGGATTGATATGTGCGACCGCAGCTCACCGACCCTTTGTTGTTTGCGACGTTTATGTCTCTGTCTTTGTTTACACTTTATTCAGTTCGGTTTGTGGGACTTTTTTTTATTTTATTTTTTTAATCGAGTTAATTATGGCCTTTGTAATTAGGGTTTTTTATGTATTTTTAGAGGTATATTTTGATGCGTCTTTGTATTTTCCTACATGTGTGATTGTTCTTCAAAGACAATATCAGTTTTGGAGAATTATCTTTTTTTTGCCATCAGTACAACCCATGCTCCTAATGACCAGCTCAACACAGAACATGCTATTTCTGCAGTGGGTTATCAAAGAATGGATTTGGAAGAGGACCTAACCTATTTAAATCTCAAATTCTGCTGACTTTAGTCAATGTCTCCATGAAGACGAGCTGGAGACGTCCCCACTCCCAGTAAAGTTAGTCATGTCTTAGGAGAGGTGAACCGCTCACAGCAAAGGCTCATGTTTGTTCAATTATGAAAATATCTGTCATAAAATAAATACTTGTATTTCAATTTTATTTATTGGGTAAAATCTTACGCAGTGTGGCTTTAATGTTTATGTTAAGGCTTAACTGTGTGAATAAACAAGTTTGACCGTAAAATAGTTTTTCGATTCACGCCGTATTCGTCCCTTTGCCTTGCAGGAAAAAGGAAATTAAAAAAGTGTCTGTGCCGCTATAGTTAAGTGCGATTAATTTCGATTGATATATTCAATCGCACTAAACCTTATGTAATTAATTAACCCGGCACTAAATTCTACATAGACAGACGTGATTAGCCTATAGTTTTCCAATTGCTTTTTCAATTGAGCCAAAAAGCTTTACTGTCAAGTAAATACTTCTCTATTCCAAATAAACAGTGTGAACAAGCTTATAATAAAGTAGATACATATGATGAGGATTGTGTACCGGGACCGCGTGAAGTGAAAACTATCTGAAAACCTTTTGATGAAACATATTTACAGACGAAAAGGGTATTTCATCAAATATTGAAATGTCTTGCTCTGCCTTGAATCAATTCCTCCGCTGCAATTGTAATGAAACTCCTTCTCTATTTATCACTTATAAAGACTAGGTGATTGGTTTCCTTTTATTACATTGTATTGTGATGAATTATTTTCTTTTTAATTCCCAATGCAAAGCAGCTATCATCATCATTATCATGTCCAGGCAGGAGAGTGGGCTGGCTAGTTGGTTGTGAGTGGCCACGTAATTATTGCACTTCTCCCGTCGTGGCTGTTTGCGAGTGTGAGTCATCAGCGTGAGGTGTTGCGCAGCCCGAGACGTAGTTAGTGGCATTCGGGCCATGGAAGTGCGAGGTGGGCACGGGGTGTGACAGTTCAGCGTCCGGGTGAGAGAGACAGAGGGTGGAGGGCGGTACTAGCCCTCTTGCGTACACGGGAGTGGGTGGAATAGTGTTGTATGGGGCTGCACAAGTGTCTTCTCATGTTTTCTCTCTCTGTGTAACTGTGAAGGGACGCCACGCCGTAGCCTTAGACCTGCTGTTCCTGGACAAAATGGGCATGTTTTTAACCCTTCACCTGAGAAATATAAGCCTGGTACATCTGCTTCTCATTGTAATTATAGGTGTGACATCTAATAGTCTTCTTTGAAAAGGTTTAAGTTATTTTGCAAGTGCCGGTGAATAAAACCGTATGTGGACATTTGCACTGAGGTTATTGTGGATATGGGTGGAGTATACTATTATACTTACTGTACAGCAATGTGAAAAAATGCATAACAGATGAAGTAAAAGCGAAAAATACATGAATACGAATTGACAGCAGATTTCTTGTTTCTTTTGCTTTAAATTCATATTAGAATGTTGTTCCCACAAGAAAACCTGGAGTTGTACTTTGTTTAATACATGCATGTTTGAATGATCCCACATTTTCCTCATCGTATCAAATTCTTCACACGCTTTGTTTCATCATCTGATGTCATAAGGTGGTGTGAAGAAGTGCTCCTCATTTTGTAATGTCCAGGCGTACTCGTCTGCTCAAATGACGTGAACTGCAAAGTATGAGTTGTAAATACGGAAGTGCAACATTGCTTTAAAAAAAAAAAAAACAGCAACAAAACAAAGCAAAGGTGTTTCTTAACCCAGTATAATGGATCATATAGACCTTACTTAAAAGTGTGAAGAGTTTTACACAGTATAAATTTGCTGGGTGCGCTTTACTCAAAGCTAACCAGCCAATTAGTTGACTGAAATAATGTAACCACCTCCTTCATAGACCATCAAAGCAAATGTCAGCCTTCCACTTTGAGTCTGCTCATGCATTTATATGACAAACTGTCAGGCTGACAAAATATTTGCCACGTGTATTCATGAGAGCAGCCAGAACATAATCTAGAAATATATTTCAGTGAAAGCTGACAGCAAGTACACAGTCGTCTGGGTCACAATGTCAAACAGGACAGAAAGCATTGGCAATTTGTGTTTGGAAGAAATATTTTCTTAACTAACGGCGGGATTTAATTAAAGAGGACTGGGAGAACTGCTTATCTATCAGTGTTTGATTCATTATTTGTATATTTTTTTTTATTTTCCAACGAGACACCGCAAATAAATAGGTAAATAAATTAGTAATATCAATTTGAAACTTTTGCTGCTTGTTTAACTTTTTAAACAACTTTTCAACCATGTTGAAATAAGACCTTGCGTGTAAAATTACCAAAATTGCCTTATTTATGGCCACAAAATCCAAATAATAGATGGAGCCAACTTCCTTTGACTGACAGGCTCTAGATAAGGGTTGATTCTACAGATACGGCTGTGGAGCTATTGTCCAGTCCTTGCTGGAGCCTCAGGACAGCAAGGACAGCAGCGTTATCCACGGGTTTCAAACGTTAAAAACCTATGCATGCGTTTCCAATTACATCACGCATAGTTCCGGCGGCCATTTTGAATACCGAAGTAGCATTATGCAATACTACAACATGTCACAATCTCTCTACTCAGGATGAAAATGAAAGGCAACTGATTGACAGTGGCATTTTTATGTCCTTGTAATCATTGCTCATGAAGATAACAGTAAAAACACGGCCCCAGAGACACACGTTTATGTGATATAGCCAGCGAATGTGGCACAGACGTAGCAGCTCTGTCTGTCGAGCTACAGCAGGATTTACTAAAGATCTGCTTGACTCCTCAATTAACACATCAAAGAGGAAACGGGAGCCATTGGCAGTTGATTCAATCAACTGTCATGGCTTCAACACATGTATGGCTCACATCTATGAACACTGAGGAAATACTACAGTAACAGCTCAGTTCTGACCTATGTCACATGTTGTATCCAAGGCTCGATGTTTGGAGTTTGGATTAGGACTTTCTCTTGGAGAGGTCAGAGCCGAGTTGTTGAAGCTAAATGCTAACCGGTAGCACGCTAACATCTTAAACACTGACTCACTGGTTTCTTGGCGTCCAATTAGGGAAAAGGTCCTGTGACTGAAACCCGTCCATGTAGGGTTATTTCAGCCATGCTTGGGATTGGCTCAAATAGGCCACACTGCCTTCTAACTCTTTGTCACAAGAAAATCGAAAATGTGATAACGGCTTCACGAGGCGGCCATAGTAAATAGATTCAGCAATGAACCGTCGCTAACTGTATTCTGCTGAAGGATATCTCAAGAACGGTCCAAAATACATTTAAATCCGACCTTGAGCGCGTTTAACCGAGGCGTCTTTAAAGTTCCCATTCCGAGGCTGGATAAATAAATAAAGGCAGCGCGGGGGTCCGAGGGGGGGGCCAGCCAAGCCGAGCATACAGTGTGCAACCATGAGTGAAGGCCCGGGTTGGTAATGAATCTCAGCTCTCTCTATGATACGAGTCCAGGGAATCCACTGAGCTGATGCATCCATGTACAAAACGTCCCCAAAGTCACACAAAAAAAGGAACTTGTGCTGTGATGCGCGCTTTATTTTCTCTCTTCCTTTTTTTTCCTGGGACCTTGGAAAGATATTTTTATAGCCGGAGAAAAAGACCGTTAAGCTTTGTGGAAAGTGACACAATACGAGAGTTTGAAGAGGGGGCATTTGTCAAGGATGAAGGCCAAAGAACATGTTGCGCCTTGAACTTTTATATATTTCTCCCCCCTGTTTGGGTATTTTTGCTGCCGAGTGATAGAAGATGTGCAGTGGCATGGAGGCAGTGCACCTGGGACCCCACTGTGGGCTGTTATTGAAGTGTTATAGAGGGAAGTGATGACGACAAATGTGCAAGAGAGAAAGGAACACCAAAAACAAACAACATAATATGGAGAAGGCATGCATAGGAAAAGGTCTGAATGCATGTACTGTAGACTATTGTTGCTTGTTGATCACTTGAGTAACAGGGTTATTCAAATGGCCTATTGGTTTGAATTGATCAGGTTGCCTCATGTTATTTCCTAGTACATACATAACATAAAACACACATATTAGGTAAATGATCCAATTCTGGTTCAAGTTCTGTGGGCGGATTTTGACCGACTACTCCAGCACTGACATAAGGAGGAAAAGCTCCTCAATCTGACCTGAATTATATTTTTGAGCCTTATTGTGATGAAATGTTTAACTACTGTAAGAATAAGAATGTAAACAGCTCAAATAAACAGCTCAGTCAATCAATCAATATTCAAATTAAGGATGTTTCCTCAATCCGAAAACAGCCCAGTGCAGATCAATCCATCAATCAATAAATCAATCTTTATTTATAGAGCGCTTTTCATACACAGGTGCATCGCAAAGTGCTTGACATTTTAAAAAGACATTAAAAACATTCCCGCCCGTCAAACCCTCCCACCCTCCCAATATATACAGTTATCACAATACACACCTACCCTTTGCTCTACGCTCAAACTCACACACAGATGACGAATAGAAAACCTTTCCCTGTGTATTGTAATATGGGGAAGCATGTTCACCAGCGTTTTGCTGTTCTGACTTTGTTCAAATCTTAGATACATCTTTAAAGTGGACATATGATGCATTAGAGGCTTAAACATAGACTTTAAAACATCATTGCGGGTGCCTCAGCATTGGTATTTTACGTTTTATCATTTTAAATGATGTTTCTGTAAGAATTTAAGAGTAACAATGAAATTCAGTCGCTAGAGCTGGGGTTAGCAGCTCCAGCATAACCTGACCGGCACCCTGTGACGGCCCCTCACTTGGGGGTGCTGTCTGGTTTTGTCTATACTAATGTGTTCTTATATTTTGAGGTGACTCTCGATGTGCCGGGACCCGGTGCATCCTGTAATCCGCCTTTCTGGCTCTCACACAAGGGCAATTACTTATTGTTTGTCATTTTTTTACAATAAATGCTCTATGTTAGAGCTAAAACCTTTCCGGCTGTGTCCAGAACGGCTCAGAACTGATGTAACGTTAAAAAATGTGAAGTGCAATTTTGGGTTTTAACAATGACGCACTTGTGTCCAGGAAGTACTGAACAGAACGCTGACATTGAAGGAGAAGAAGAAACAACTCTATTTAACAGCTTTGCCAAAGGATGACTCAAAACTGCACGAATGTAGTGAAATACTTCGAATTCTAATACTCAAAACATTGTGCATGTCCATTTAAGAACAAAGTATATTTGTATTGCTCATGCGAATATAGTCTTGATTCAGGACCGCTGGGCTAAAATCCCAAGTACCAAGCCGTTTGACTGACGGCATAACACCCCAGAAGTTCTCCAAACTTCCACAATTAACCAGCGCGCATAAGTGGAACCTCACACTGTGATAATTTCTTACCCCAGATGTCGTCTTTCTTTATTTCTCTCTCTTCCTTCTCCCACTGAACCTCTTCTTCCCGTGTAAACAACACGGCCCTGTTATGTTTGTGTACATTATTTCCCAACCCTCTGGGGGGCCTCGAGAAAAGAGAGCGAGCAGGAAAGAGATTGGGGGGGGGGGGGGGGGGGGTGAAGTCGGATGAGTGAAGGCAGAGCTGAAGGGTGCGAAGGAGCAGGAGCAAACTACACAGCTCGAGGGACAAAAACAGCAAAGTCGAATTTTCACACATTATTTTGCGGCGCCTTTTAGCGCCGCCAGTAACTACGCTCAGATAAATAACTTTAAAAAATACGAGGCGCGTCCCGAGTCATAACAAACATCCCTTTTTCTGCATGTGACAGCGTGACCAAGTGCAATGCGGGCTGACCATTGTAAACAACACATGAATGAGCTTCTGGGCTTTGGAAGAGCTCTTGCATCAAAAATACATTATAGCATATTTTGCTATTTCGCCATATTAATATTTCATACCCATTGCAGTCTCGAGAAGGATTTTGTGATGAAAAGAAAGAAAATAATGCCAACTTGAATAAATTTTACATGTCAATTTTCATCCCCATCCCCCTTCCTCCTATTACCGGACTGGATAGTCAAACACTGCTTAACTGTCAGGGGAACGGCAACAGCCAAAATGCTGAAAATTACTTTTCTGGCTTCACAGTATGGTTTGGAGCCAGGACTTTTTCATTTTTTTTTTAATGGGATTTGGTGCATACACATAAAGGAAAATATGTGTTTGAGAACATAACAATGGCCGTTACTTTTGAACCAGGCCCCTCTCATTCACAGTGCTCCAAATTTCACCTGGAAGTGTTCACCCATGTCATTCTACTGGTTTTGTTTGGTAGATCTGGCCTTGTGTTTCACTGGTTCTTACTTCCATTTGGCCGCCCTGTTCAGGAGTATATGAAATAGCGAGGATGTAGGGAATAAAATGCTCATCCCCTCACACTTGATGGAAGCCTATGGGAATGCACCAAATTGAATTTCTTTTACAGCCGGCCTAATAACAGTGTCATCCCCACACAGGATATTTCTTAAGGGATTGCTCATAATTCCTGCATGTCTAAGTCGAAGAACGTCAGACCAGTGACTGAAGAAGCACTTTTTATCTGTACATCTAAATCCTACGTTGAACTGTTGGGGGTAGGGATGCACCAATGCCACTTTTTCTAAAACCTCTAAAAACTTCGATTGAAGTACTTGCCAATACCGATACGAGTACAAGGCTTTTTCTTCAATACTGTAAGTTTTTGAGTGAATAGACGGTTTATAGTCTGACTTTTTCACAGCAGATTAGTTAGTAATTAGTTCATTTACTCATTTACATTTTCTTGAGTAAAGGTTTATTAGAATTGAACATATGCCATTGTAATTTTGATTCAATCTCATTTTTTATTTTTATTGCACTGTCCATAATAGACAGCACAGCCCATGTCCAAACGCGCCTGTGCTTTATTCACTTATCTATTTTAGGCTATTTAACAATAGTTTTGAGATGGTTACTTATTACAGCAGCTAAATGGTCTCTTTTCATCTTTACTTCAGCTCCGCGTGGATTTTCCCACGTATCAACTTAGCCAGTAGCCCACAGCATTTTGATCGTTTTGCTGCAGCTCCATTTCGCTCAATATGGATATGCTGTGTCTCTTTGCTTTGAATTTTCGGAGTTCTTTTTAGTCGCTGGGTTAGTTTGACAGATGAATTAAGCCCCTGGTTTAAAGCGGCTTAAGAATCGCCAGAGCTGTTAGCAGCTAGTTAGCAACATTAGCCTGTATCTTGGAAACACTGCAGACTCCACGTTGCAGCACTAACAACATTTAGCTCTGGTTAAATCCAGCGCAGACTCTGATTTGGGGAGGGTAGTCTGTAATAAAGTCAGCTCTTTGTGGATTATTGTATTTCTACTAAAGCATTCTCCAGTTTGTTGCTCTTTTCTCTCCTCAGCAGAGAGCTACGTCCCGTAGGAGCGCCGGCGGCACGTCAAGTGGTATCGGTTTCTCGTATCGGGACCACATTAATGAGCCCAAGTGGTATTGGCCCGATACTGGTATTGGTATCGGTGCATCCCTTGTTGGGGGTAAAACAAATCTCACGCTAAAGTTGTTTTGATTCTGTCTCATTGTCAGTGTTCCATAATTGTTACGAGTTCTATTTCACTTCTTTAATCTATGTAGCATAGGAGTTGTGTGTTGTTGTTTTGTTTTTATACTAACTACTATATACTATCAGAAGTCCTGCGAGTATTCAGGTGTCCAAAAGTTGCTTAAAAGCTTTTGTATTGTTATGCTACTGAATTCACTTTTGTCCTCTGCACTTCTTCCTATTGGACCCTTCTCCAGATTGTTTTTGCACACGTTTGAAAGAGACCGGAAAACATGCAAACTCTGCAATCAAATAAAAATGTCCTGAATGTTGCAAAAGGGCTATCCACCACCGTGCCACCAGTATCGTCAAGATACTTTTTTCTATTTTTACCCTAAAGAATGTGAACAAATAAACACATTATAATTGAATACCATGGAGCTTTTTTTGTATATGTTTGTATGAGCTTAGAACACATTATGAAATTTACCACAGGAGCCAAGAGTTGTGTCAGGTCACCTAAAAGTTTGATTCCCAGAGTTTGCTTCTGCTTTATTTTGTGTCTTTTTTTTACACAGCTAAATCCCGTAAGCCACATTTTCAGCAACACAGAGGTTAGCTTTGTGAAGATGAGTCACGTTTGCCTATTCGGACGCGGGGAAGCGTTTCTTGGCGATCGCTCATGATCCTATTACGCTCATTCTTTCCTCGTCTGTACCAGCGCTGCCGGAGCAGGTCAATAGGTTGAGTCGTGGTGTTTGTGTGCTTGTAAGCATTTTTTTGTGCGGCTCCTCAGACGCTAAATGGATATTGGAAGAAGATTTGCCAGATCTGAAAGCGCGCCGGACAATGGTGGAGATTGATGAGTGTTTGGGCGCTCTCCCCGTGACCCCGTGGCATCAGGCAGGAGCAGAGGCAGACAGGTGTGACAGGCGGCATCCATCTCCGAGTCAGTTGTAATAGGCCGCTGGTGCACACAAAGCAATGCTTCCTCAAAAGGCCTGCGCGCCGCGTGGAACTGTTATGGATGCTCTTAACCAACAACAACAATTCATTTTTCACAACTGATTTTGGCAAGACCTTAAAGAGGGCAATATATCCTTTTTCGGTAATAACATTCCTTCATTACTATCTTATACTTTCTACATTATAAAATGCTGCTTGTGTGGCAAACACTGACTCAACTTTGAAACTGCATCGTTAAAATGGTACAAACATTGTTTGGAATAATGTCATTAGGTAATTTTTTTCAGTAACGGGGTAATCTAACAAATTACTTTTCCAGTCGTTACAACGCCGTTAACGTTACTGGACGTAAAATGCGGTGCGTTACTATGCATTGATTGAATAAACTGTGTTATCCGAATGCACCCCTGGCTCACGGCTTGTGAGGAGGCGAGACACGGCAGGTCAAAGTATTGATTTTTTACGCAGTGGTCAAGTGGAGATTTTTATCTAGTTTCCTCCCTTTACATCTTTGTTTTCGTGTCAGAGTATAAAAATGACAAACCTTTCCCCGTATGATGCTTATTTTATGTCTTGCTCGCGAGTGAGACGGAGATAACTCGGAAGTAGCAAATCCGCTGCTTCGCAAAGCCGGTGTGACAGATCAACCTAGGGATCAGGTCAACGTAGGGAAAACAAAGTGTGAAGAGCACAACGCGGACGCGCAGCAGCAACCAAACCAGGAATTCAAAGAATAATTCCCTTGGAATCAACTTATCAGAGTAACTTTGCGTGTGGTTCTTAGACCAAAGCATCATCCACTTCACACCAATGATGAACAAAGGATCTAGCTGTTTAGAGTTTCTCCAAGCTCAAATCGTTGGCCAACCAGGCGAATTTGCCGTCATTACAAAATGATTCAATAACTATTGCCTAACTTGTAAAGGAGCTATTCAGTTTTCTACAAAAGAGCAGTGCATAACATAGCCTATGTATGTGCTGCAGCACACCTTTCCCTCGCCTGTGTAGCTCCATAGGTAGAGCGCTGGACTCACATCCATGAGATTGTCAGTTCAATTCTGACCCCTATCAATTGTTTTTCTTTTTAACTGGGCACCCAGTGGGAAGAACTTAAATCGGTGCCTAGCCGTTGAGGTGTTTATGAGGAAATGACGAGACATTGCCTTTATCCAAGTCGTTATATATTACTGTAAGTGGGTGCCTAGTTTAAAAAAAAAATAATATTAATAGGGGTCGGAATTGAACTGACAATCTCATGGATGGGAGTCCAGCGCTCTACCTACACGCAAGAGAAATTTGTGCTGCAGCACATACATAGACTATGTTCTTTCTACAAAAGAACATACATAGGCTATGTTATGCACCGCTCTCTTATAGAAAACTGAGTAGCGCCTTTACAAGTTAGGCAATATTTATTGAATCATTTTGTAATGACTGCAAATTCGCCTGGGTGGCTAAAGATTTGAGTGTGGAGAAACTCTAAACAGCTAGATCCTTTGTTCATCGTCGGTGTGAAGTGGATGATCCCTTGGTCTAAGAACCACACGCTGATTCCAAGGGAATTATTCTTTGAATTCCTGGTTTGGTGCGTGGTGCGTCGCTGCTGCGCGTCCCGCACTTCCGCTTTGTTTTCCACTTTTAAGACTTTTTCAGAGGGATTTTTCAATATCTAACTCCAAGCCTGATTTATTCAGCTTCAACCCCCAACAAACAAGGCAGAATTAGAATTTTTTAAACTAATTATTAATTTATTGAAAAACTAAAGATATCCAAAATCCACTTTGAAAAAAATCTTTGTTAGGCTACCAATATGTCGATAAAATGAACAAAAGGTTTACTTTTGTTGTGAACAAAACACTTAGAAATACAGGTTGTTTACTTGAGCAGTTGTCTCAGGTTGAGAGAGTTGATTTAATTTGCTAAATTGAAATGCACTTCATATGGTGTAACTGTTTACTTACAAAGATTATGCCTCGAAAGTTATGTACAAACACCTGTCTTGTTCTACTCATTTCAACTGACTTGTGAAAACTGCTAAACAAAAAATCCAAATTGTTTTACATTATAGCAACTTGTTTTAAAACAGTAACGCAAAATAGTTACTTTCCCTGGCAACAAGTTACTTTTGTGTCCTGACTTTACATTCAATCACGTGACTCTGTTGGTGTGACGCAAATCTGTACAAAAATGGGTGTAAGGGATGGTGTCTCTCATCGTGTCACAGTAAAAAAATAAATAAAAATGTTTTAAAGTGATTTGCCGTACTCACACAAACTGCCAGCGGGAATATGAAAACAAAGAGGAAAGGCTTATTTATGTTTGATACCAAAAATAGCACAGACAAAGCGTCATCAAATTTGACCAAAGCTGCATTTCACAGTAGGAAGACGCCTGTATCCATCACCGCCCCTCCCCAGACAGCCCGGTCACGAATAAAGACATTTGGCCGCTCACATTTGGGCATAAGGGCTTCCTGGCAAGTGTCTCCGCGTCCGTGTTTCCAGGAATAGAGGCCGTGTGGAGACGCTGACTTCCCTCAAACGACTGCTAGATCTCACGTCTTGTTATGGGAGACAAATGGCATGTTGTAGCTCGGTGACGTCCCAACTCGTTAGCCCTGGACATGACAAGGACCCGCGCGCTGCTCTGAGGCCAAACACGCTGTTAGGACGAGGGCTAATAAATGGATTACAGACTGCGGATTGTCAGTGGACGAACAGATGTAAGCGTTCGGGGATTCAAATGACTTTTGCAGTGACAGTTACAGGAGCCAGACAAGGATGCAGGTTCTCTGAGGCCAAAAATAACAACGCACATTATTGTATTCGCTGATGGGGACACAGAATTTGTTGTGTGGTTGATGGTAGAAAGTGTGAGTCAGATATGAAAGTGGATGCGTGAATCACGAGGCAAGTCACTTGAAATGAGTTGTAACCAAACAACTAAACCACTGCACTCACTACACAATCACTGTAAGGTTTTAGCACTACTGGCAGTGTTTTTTTTTCGTTGGTGCAATATGCTATTACTACTGCTGTGCTAGTGTGACTGTTGTTGCTATGACTGGCCAGCCACTCTGCAAACAGCCAATCGTATCTCTAAAAGTTTTTGTATCGATCCAATCACAGACCACGTTGTCGTGACAGCGAGACAGAATAAAACAAATAAAATCTTAACGTTACTTAACCAGAATGTACCTACAAAATGTTTTGTCGTGTGATAGAGGGTGAGGGCTAACAACAAATCTTCACTGTCTTTGTGTTTTTTGACGGTGTTGAATGGTCCATTTTGTTACTCTCAGAAGAAGTAGAAGTTGATGCTTCATCTTCTCTAAGAGTATTTTGTCCCATTCCAATCGTGCAAGGACACTGAAACTGCCGTTGCACATTTGTGCTGCCCTGTTGGAATTCTCCTAAGATTAAAAATCTGAACTGAGAAGCTAACGACTCCTTGTATCCTTACGTTTTTGAGACGTTTGTCTCAACCCTTCTATGCCATCATAAAACACTAACTTCCTTATTTACAAAACATGCAGCATGCTGCTTGCTGTCCTTCGATTGGTTAATATGCTTGACAATTGCGTGATTTCCTATCGGGAACTCAAAGAAATCACACTATACGTGTGTAAGCCAGTAGTGTGGCTGTTGTACTATTGTGATGATCATGTAATCCTTGAAAACTTGGGGGAACTTTTTTGTGTTTTTCAACATTAAATAATGCTCAAGAAAAAGAACACTTGTTATCTAATCCCTACTTAAACCATGGAAATCAGCTGATATGATTATTTATCCTTCAAATGTGAGTCTTTTTTTGATCAACATTACTAAACTCATGAGTTTATAATCTGCCGTCATTCTTGGAGTAACTCAGTATCTGAGAGAAATGCCTGATATCGTCAGTGATTCAATGACCTTTTATAGGGCACTCATTGAAATACTTTGAAGTAAATAATTTAAAATTAAGAGTGTTGTCGGGGGACATAAAACAAGTTATGTTCTGTTTTAAAAAATGTCACATTTTTTCAATATCATGCAGAAAATCAGTGTGAGCAAAGTTACCATATTTGGTTCCTTGCCCTAAAGAGGTAAAAAAAACAAATAATAATAATAATCTGTAAACAAAGTTACATGTGCAGCAGGGAGGCCATATGTAAAGTGTGCATAAATGACCTAAAATAGTCACTTGTCAAAAGTGACCTTTCTCTGAAATCCACCTACAGCTTATAAGAAGGCTAACACCAAATCTAAATGGTTAGTGCAGTCAAACGCTAAATCCCTGAAGACCCATTATTGTATTCGGTAGTATCGAAACTCACGACTTTCCGAGATAAAAACACATGAACACAAACCAGTGGAATGGCCTAAATCTAAGTCGCCTCTCCTATGTAACACTACCTCTATTTTATTCACTGTGAGCTAATAATACCTACGGTGCACAAGTCTACAATGCACCGTGTGGTCCTCTTAAATCAAAGCCGTCTGCCGCCCGGGTTTACGGTGACATTTAGGAGCGGAGCGTGAACAGAGTCATGTGGCTCGTCTTGTAAAAACATCCCTCGGTCTGCCATTGTTAAACGGGCTCAGTCGGTCACGCCCCGGGGTTGTGACTTCAAATCCACGCTCCTCTATTCCCTCCCACCACCATCACCAGCCTCTCTCTCGCTTTCTCTCACTCCGCTATCTATCCCCCCTCTTTCACGGGCTGGCTTTGGCACAGAAAATCCCCCATGAGCCCTTTTGCCTCTGATGTAAATCACAGGTAGGGAGAAAGCGAGCCAGGCTGATGCACCGGCACTGTGGCATGAAATCTCTGTTGACATTACCAACGGGCCATTCCAGCAGAAGAAAAAAAAAAGACACAGTGAGTAAGATATAGGCTATGGGGGGAAGGGGGGGGGGGGGGGGGGGTCTGGACGAAGATTTGTGCCATCGTCACATTGAGCTTTTTCCAGTTCCTGTGATAATGGCACAGTTTTGTCGAGATTCGTAATATGTTTTCTGTTATGCTAATGACAAACGGGAACTGGCAAAGTTAGAACAATCTCACAATATTGTTTGGGTAATCATAAGTCTTGTATTGCAATGGTACAGAGACCTATGTGCTCTGGGATCCTTTTCTTCATTTCAGTGCAGCCAACATGAAAATTGGCTGCACTGCAGTGTTCTCCGCACACGGAAGAGACTGTGTGATGGGTGCATTGGGTCAGCTGCGATACTGAAGGCTCTGCGTGAGTTATACTATACTGGATATGTGCTTGTGATAAAACATATTCAAATAGTTTAGTTTAATTTAATTTATGGTAACATGAGTTGTACTTTCCTCATTCAAGTTACTATGGGTAATAATATAATTCCCAGGACAAGATTAAAATCCTTGTGCTATCTTGGCTACATGACTATGCCGTGGATAAATCGCTCCCCTCACAGCAATAAGGTTCTCAGTTTAATTTCCTCCTGTTGCTCCGTTATAGAACAACACAACAACGTATGACAACAAAAGCACGTAATAGTTCTTCAATCAATCAGTCAATCGTGTTGTTTTGTATTTGCCTGGAAAAATCCAAGAGTCACCGCTGTACCAGTGATTGAGTCTGGTAAGACTCCGCATCAACTTTATTTCTACTGCGGAACATACGCAAGCAAGCAGGGAGCGGAGTAAACCGACCAGCGAAGGGAAGTCGGCGGCGTTATTAATGGTTTTGCATTAACATTCCAACAGCATTATGAATCACAAAACTCACCTACTGTCGATGTGCTTTTGGTCCTTTACCGCTGATTAGAAAAAAGCTTCTGCGTCCCGTGTGTGACGCAGCTCGCGAACAACACGTGACCGCAAATATACTGTACAAATCTGACTGCACGGTTCTGTTTGAGCTCGGCCTAACAACAAATACGGTATTTGTGATTGATATCCCCTTGGTATAAAATATACAGAGGGTATCATTCAGGATGGCAGGGTAGTTTTGTATAGCCCAATATCAGAACAGGAGTTGCCTTTACAGGGCTTTCTGAAACAGCTGTGTAAAGTATCAACTGACAGACTTATAAATCTTATGGTATAGCGTGATGCGGTCTTCTAATATGTTGTTGTGTCACACATACGTTTCGCTATTGTGTCCTCATGTGCATTCATTTGAATATCCACATCCATTTTGTTTCCTGCTCCCATCCAGCTGCAGGATCCCTCTCGCCCCTTTGGGCCTAACCTGTTTTCCTCACTCCTCTTTCTGCTCTAACCTTTTACCGACAGTACAGCTGTGGTGTCTTTGTTTTGGGACAACGCAGCAGGCTGTGCAAAAGATGAAGATATCTCACCAAATGAAGTGTAAGTAACAAGGGAATTAGGGAAATGGGTTATAAGAAGCCATTTCTGTGCCCACTCCTTTCTCCCCCGGCTCCGGAGGGAAGACTAAGAGACTTTTACTTTGGACTATGATAATATTTAGCTGTATTTCATCTACAGCGCTGTATTCTATAAGGACGCCGGTATCGTCTCTCGTCGCTGTTGCACACGCTCGTATTAGCACGTTCATACCGGTGCGGAGGGACGTAGAAGCGGTCAGGTTTCAGCCAGAGGAGACGGTTATGTAAGGGAAAGAGAGTCCTGGATATTTCTGTAATAGTGGAGGATTCTCTGCCTCCCCCTCTCTCGCTGTGTGGCGTTGCAGTTTCTGGTCAGCCGGTTGCGGTTGAAGTGGCTGATAAAAAGAACATGTCAGCTCTGTCTACAGTACGAGTCGGCGCGGAGGATTGTGCCTTTTTAGTGGTTAGTTCCTGTTCCCAGCTCCTTGTCCCTTTGTTCTCACACTCTGGCAGACAAGACGGTGCGATGCGGTGGCACACAGGCATCACGGCACAAACATGGAGCGCTTGCACTTTTGTAGCTCCCGTCCACTTCAAGGTCTGACGCTTTAAACAATGTTTTCAACAAGCGGTGCAGGGGATATAAAGGGCCTATGTTATGCAAAATTGACTTTTTACTTTTGAGCTTTTAACAATCAGCACAGCCAGTGGATCCCGAGAGAAAGTTTACACAAGGCGGCCTAAATAACTGCCTTCCTTTCCAAGATCTGGCCCTATATGCTCTACAGCCTTATAAAAATGTGTTAAGCTGCCATATACGTATGTGACTTCTTTTTGTAAGGGCAACATGTACGGATGGGGACATTTCGTTGAATGGCAAAAAATAAATACAAATATGGTAGAAAATCCTCATTTGCTTTATTCCTTTTTAAAGCCACACTGCGTAACATGATGGCTGTGACTGCATTATTTGGCATATGTTGTCCCAGATATACTTATACGAATAAGCTTTACTGCTCTGTTGCTAACGTCTCACATAAAACTAGTGCGGAAATATCACTGTATTTCTGACTATTACAATGAAGTATAATTAGTATTCATTTGAGCTGCTTTTGCATCCGTGTTCTGTGTTCTGACATGAGCAAAAGTTGAAACTTTTGAGGAAAGCGTCCATCGAAGATAATCCTTTATCGATCCCACAATGAAGAGAAATTCACTTATCACATTCGACCCGGCCCCGGATAAAGCGGAAGAAAATGGATGGATGGATGGATGGACATTCGGCTCTCAAGAAAACACTCAGGGTGTGCAAAATAGACAGGAAGTGTGCAAACAGTCAAATAGTAAATAGAGGTATCTTATGTACAATGAGTAAAAACAAAAAGCGTAAAGGGGCAAAATTATAAACAATAAGAAAATTAAAATAAAATTAAAATTAGAACAGACTATACAAAGTAGAATATCGATGTCAGCATTGGCAGTGTTGGAGAGAACGCCTCATCCTGTTTAAATGTTCCTGACCTAACTGGAACGCATCATTGTACTTTGTTGGGCATGGGGACGTTTCCCCCCCCCCCTCAAAACATTTCCAAACCTCTCGCCAAACCCCTTACTCCGACACCAAGGCTTAATTGTTCCTGCCCCAGTCAGGCCACTTATTTCTCTTTTTTTTCCATCTTCTCCCCTCCTAATCCCAGGGACAGCAAAGAAAACCCGGCGCTGTTATTTGCATGTCTAATGATACTCGATATCACGGTCCCTCTCAAAGGAGAAGGCACAGATGATTATTAATATAGCCCATGAAACACTCATTTAAAGAGCCTTTTGTTCTTGCGTCTGTGCAGATGCGGTTTCTCCGGTAGTAAGCCCTCGCCCACTGAGACTTGCTCGGTGCGGAAAAAAAAAGAAAAAAAACGGAATATCTTTGAATGAAGATGCACAGAAGGACAGCGGCGTAAGAATTACTGCATACAGGACATATTGATTGCTCTTCAAAAATGAAATCATTGTCATTCATCCTCAAAGGTTTGTTCATCGCTCGTAAACTCTCTTCGTGTCGTGTACCCAGACATTGATTGGCCTTGCTGGATGGAAAACGTTTGCATTCAAACTGATTTTCACAGAATTAAAACACAAACTGACTTTACTGCCCATTCATAAGTGATAGACTAAGACTTGGAAAGTCTTTTTTTTTTTTTTTTTTTGCGCTTTTACAACTGTTTGAGACTCCTTACCTACTTTTACAATTGTAGTTATGTGCAGTTATGCCAAACGCCAGCAGAGGGAACACTTCTTTTGAGTTTGAGTATTTAGACTATGCAACTCAGGGGAACATCATTAACACTATAATCTCCCGAAAAGAAGATTTAGAATGATATAGGCCCATTAAGATGGCGCTGTACTTCAGAAACTACTCCGGCAGAGCCCCTAGCCAAAAAAGAAAAAAAATCCAAAGCTGTCAGGGCATGTAGACGAAAGCGGAGTATACCTGCAGGAATCCCAATAGCAGCAATGCATGGTTGTTCCTTGGCGGTGGCAGTTGGCATTGAGACCGACTAATTTGCAAGGCTCCTCACAATGAGAACAATGACTCTGACAGTTGGTACAGGCACTGCCGAGCACATCTGCATTTTCCACAGCCGCAAACCCAAAAGAATGGCAGTGGCACGGCATGTCTTCCAATTATGGAAATGTGCGCACGTGTGTGTGTGTGTGCGAGTGCGTGTGCTTGTGCGTGTGTGTCTGGGCATGTCTGTATATATGTATTGAACATGGGACGCCTCTTGAAAACGTGCTGATTGTAATTTGAATCTAAGAGAAATACCACTGATGTTCCCCAGGGAGTTTATAATATTGATTATTGTTATAAAAAAAAAAAAAAAAAAAATCTCACAGTAATTGATTTTGGAGATTGTTCGCCCATATTGCGCAGAATGGATTTAATTCGGCTCGCAACATGAGGCCTGCTTACACTTTTGAATTATCTTCTCATTTTCATCAAGAGACGATGAGACTGGGGTTCTTTTGGGGCGCTCTTGGTTTCTTCCCCGCAACCAAAAACTGTTAGAATAATCGTACATAATTAGCCCTAAGTCGATGGGTGGCGAGGATACGAGTAGCTTCCTGTGGTGGGTCAATGCAAACCACTACTACAACTACTACTTCCCTATCTTACAGTTGCCCTTAAACCATACTGTTCTGTGTGGGGCCATTATCAAGTCTCAGATCTGTCTGACACGGAACTCTCCCTCTAATTATGTCCCTAGTATAAAGAAATTGCCGCTTTTTCAAAAAAAACATTTCAACGAATTCCCGCTTCATTGATGTAACTCTATGATTAGCACTTACAACAGGTTTTTTCCCCATCAAAACTACACAGTATAGGGTTATTAGAAAAAACATGAGCATAGACTGGAAGACACAGGTAATAAGTGTATATAGTTGATTGGGTTTTTTGAGATTCTGTTTTATTATATATATATATTATAATTTCGAATCAGTCACATGGTTTGACAAATAAAACAATCTTGAATCTTGAATTATCAGTGGTACCCAGGGACGACAGAGTATTCCTGGGGGATGAGGTTAACTCAGCGCATGATTATAACTACAAAAGCATCGCATAACGCAACACCCCCGCACCACATTATCTCACGCCCTCTCCTCAATACTGCCGCACGATGCATATTGCAATTTAATTCAAAATGAAAACGCGTCTCATGTTCCCTGCGGAGTTTCCAATATAGATTATTCTTAAACATTACAAATAGACTCAGTCGACCGGTCTCCCATATGGCACCAAATGCATTTAATTCCGCTCGCGACATGCCGCCTGCCCGCCCATTCGAATTGTCATTTCAGTTTTTCGCTGAGACGAGACTTTTTTTCCCCCTTCCTCTGCTCCAGCCGCACTTTCTTCAGGCAACTTCGCAAAAACAAAAGTGTTGTTTGTGACATTTAACAAGATCACAGCGTCGCCTGCTTGACAGATGAGCTTGTGATACTTATCCACACACCAGCATTCATTTAGTTAGTGGTTCAACTCAGAGGAGGAAGTGAGTGGCGCCGACGCAGGGGGGGGGGGGGGGGGGGGGGGAGTGGGGGCTGTGTGAAAATGTTGAAATATGAATTACAAAGTCGAGCCGCACCATCTGGGCTGAGAAGAAAAAAAAAACGCGCGTCGCGGCGGAGGGGAGAGCCGCGGCATCGGATTGGACTTGCCACAGCATCCACGGGCACCTCGTGGAATCCATCTCATTCCGTGATTTGATTAGGTCAGCCGCGCCGGCGATGAACGCCAGGGAGAGAACCGTCGTGATCCTTGATTAGGCTTGTGTTGCACCCACCCCGATATTTAATTTTATTTGTTTGTTTTTTTTGTTGGGGGGGGGGGGGCTCATGTGTAGGCGTAATAGCGCAGGTTAATGCTACAAACCTGCACCTGCGCGACAGCCCGACGAGTTCAGCTCATGTACACCATTTTCCGCGTGGATTTGTATTTGAGTCTCTATTGTTGAAAATATCTTCTGCTTTCTATTTCCCCCTCCACTGCTTGGCACAAAAAAAGCTGTTATGAAGACGTTTTGTAATTATTGGTGTAATAGCCAGGGTGTTTTGAGGTTATGGTTATGGTGATTAAAAACAAACTTTCTGCCAACAGCGCAGCAAAAAGGCGGTAGCCACGGCAACATGGACGTGTAAAATGGCATAATATTCCGTTATTGTTTATTAATATAGATCAGTGAAGAGATCTAGGTTGAGACCATGCAATGCCACACCTTTCGACAAGTTACAATCCAACAAAAGCAAATGCATATAACTTTTTGAGTTTATCTACACATTTACCGGCTCTCTTGCCCTTTCCCAGAAGGTTTTTTCTATGTTGGCCGTACAAAAACACAAACATGCGATTAGATTTAACAATCAGGACTACCCAATGGCGAGGCATTTCAATCAACAACATATTGCCAATGACTCTTTGCTGTGTATTGAAGGTAGAGGCTGACCGATATATCGGGCCGATATTTGGGGATTTTACAATATCGACTTTTGGCCAATCTAGCGCAGAAAAAAACTTTATTTCCGAGACTTCCTGTTTTTTTGCATTGGAAAGAGCAAAGTCAGGGCTTTGAAATGAGTCCTCCCACAACTCCCTAGGCCTCAGGGGAGGTGAGAAACATCGCAATGAGCATTGGTTAGCTTCAAGTTTGTTAAACACAAGTTTCACTAAACCTCCGTCAATATGGACATGCTGCATGACATTTTGAAGTGCAGAATCTGGAGAATTCAATCGCTGAGTTAGTTTTAACCTCCACTAATGTGTTTTTGATCGCCGCGCAAAATTCTGCGGCTAGTAACAATATGCTAATGCTAACGACAACTAATCAAAGCTGGGACAGAAACTATGATTGGATCACCTAAAGTAATAAAATAAAATCGCCCAGTGCTGGAGCGGCCAATAATTTGTTTTTTTGCAGAATTATAGACCAGACAAACAACAACGAGCATCGGCCAATTAAACATCCCAAAATATCGGCATCGGCCTTAGAAAAACCCATATCGGTCGGCCTCTATGTGAAGGTATTTAACATGTTAAACTGGCAAGGGGCGGCGATAGGTTGATAAAACTCAATCAATGAGAGGCTTCCTGGATTCATAAATTGAAAGCATGCACACATCCAGGTCTGAATGAGGACATCGATTTATCTTGTTTCTTGTAGTACGTTTTGCATTTGTATTTCTGTTTCTGTAGTTCTTGTGTTTTTTGTAGTTTTTTGCTGTGTAGCTCCTCACACGCCTGTATTGTGTGGCACACTGATTGGGGTGTGGCTTCTTTTATGGGCCACACCCAAACCTGATTTTTTTAATTAAGCCTGGATGAAGACCGGGTGGTCGATACATGTATTTAGAAAAAAATAACTGCCCTGGACTGACCTTGTTCATTTCAGTGCTTTGACCTAAAAAACACCAACCTGTCGGCAGTACTCTACACATAAAATGGCTGAGCAGAGACAAATCCACTGAAAAAGGGTATATGTAAGAAGAAGATTTATATAGCGCCTTTCACAGACATGGTCACAAAGCGCTTTACATATCCTTGTAAAAAAGCACAGGCCTTGACACCAACAGGCAACACATTCTGCTACCATTTAAAAGAAACACATTCATACATTGCAGACACCGATGATTGACGTGAGCTGCGTTCTGGAGCTGCAAATCTATGTATTCGATGTGTGAAAAATTGCCCACACACAAGTCACCGAGTTGCTTTATATTGACATTTACATCCACAAGCACCGCACAGTAAACGAGATGCACTAAAATCCCCTCTATTCCACCGAATGCACGCAGAACTGCGTTTGACTTCGACAAACACCTTCAACTTACCAGCAACTACTTATTCTGCTCTCTCGCATTGCCCCCGAAACCAATAAGCACACTGTCTAATGCTTTCGTGTTCTAACAACTGACTGTAATGGGAAACTGCTGGAAAAAAATCCATATTGAAAGATTGTTTGCGCACACACAGCGGGGTTCAGTGTGGTCCGTTTTGCTTGCGAGCATTATATATGCACAGCAGTTTTGATTCCTACATTTACCAATTCTCTCCCACTGACATTGCACCTTGCTATGATTAACCTAAAATCCATTCTCCTGTGCAGCTCACACTGAAAACAAACAAAAAAATGCTTTTCATGGCTGGCTTAACCTAATAGTGTTTGCCCCTCGTTGTAAAGGTATCTGCGGTGACTATGAGTTATTCTCCATGTGGCGTAATGTGCTGCTGCCAGGATCCGAACGGCCAGGGGTGGGAAGACACGGGATATATGTGATTTCTTGAAGTAGATTTCTAATTAAGATGACATGCAACAGGTGAATAGAAAAAATATATAGAGTATATACAGTGGGAGGAAAACGTGTGTGAACCCTTTCTCCTGTGAATGTTTACATGTTATGGCTAGTGCCTCGAACATACGGCAAACTCCGAGGTTAGAAACCACACTTTTATTTCCTTACGTTGTTGACTTACAACATAAAGAGCGACTCATGCGGTGTCATTTTAATGTGTTGCAAATGGAGACTAATTAATTGTGCAATAAAAAAATGTATTTGCATTAATAATAATATTAATATATATTTTTGATACATTGTACCTGCCAAATTTAGTACAATGTAATGTGAAGTGTAACAATGTGTAATAACTTGTACCTAAGTGTTACATACACAATGGAATAATGTGTATTAGTACTTTGGAGGTACATAATGTAATGTAATAAGACATAAGTCCCTCACTCTAACCCTGCCCTTAAGCCCTAAACCTAAAGGTCATATGTCTTATTACATTATGTACCTACAAAGTACTCATACACATTATTCCATTATGTATGTACCACATAGGTACAAGTTATTACATATTGTTACAAAGCAGATTACAATGTACTAAATTTAGTTTTGTACATTGTATCAAAGTAGTGTAAAATACAGTGGACCGAAATTCCAAAGGGTTCCCACACTTTTTACTCTCAATGTATAAATAGTGATGAGCCGGGTTTAAAATTATGACTTTATATTGTGGATGTATTGGATAAAAGGAGTTTTTTTCAGGGATTTTGGAAATCTGATTTTGTGTTTGAGTGAACTAAAAAATGTAAATCTGTAAACAATTCTGAACATTTATGCTGTCCTGTTCTTCTGTTTTTGGACTTGAAAGCTTAGTTGATGGGAATAACAATGAACACTTGGGTTACATTGTAACTCCGGTTCTCTGAGTGATCTCCCCAGACCATTACGGAGTGGAGAGACGGTTTTGAACATGAGAGAGAACAGGTCTTTTAAAAGAGGTGTGGATTGTCGCCCCAATAAGAGAACATTTTCATTTTGAGGAAATGGCCTTAAAAATACAATTTTCCAAATGAAACTATAGAGAAACATCTGCTCAGTATGAAAGTAAAACAGCTTATTGTGTATCGTTTCCAGGTGAGAGTTTATATATGTCTAAAGTGACAAACACAGGCCAGTTGATTGCAATTACTGCAGCTTTTGTGCAGGCCTGTATTCTATTACAACCTCCTCACCCCAGCGCCTTCCAGGTCATGACTGCATCTCATTATCATTGTCACAGTAGATAAAGAATGGAGCTAAGTGAACAGGAAACATCTCAGGCCACTCTCAGCACTCAGCGACCTCCGTGAGCGGCAGGTTTGACCCCAGCCAAGAGCTCTATTGATTATTACGATATTTCAAAAAAAGCACGCGGCATAAAAAATACATGACATTCCACTTATTGAGAGCGCACCCGACAGAGTGAGTTATAGAAAATGATTTTAGAACAGTGGTTCTCAAGTTTTTCACACCTCTTCAAATATTTGACACGTTTGACCTTGCCTTGATATAACCACACACAAAAAAGACAACAAAAAAGGAAATAGACCTTAAGTGGACTGAACTGTGTGTAAATCATGTCAAACACTTCACTTAAATGCATCACTAAAATGATCTCAAATTAAAATGAAATCTAACATTGCTGATGATACTGAGAGCACGCACCACTTCAACAGTCCAATTGTGCTCACCCACGCCAGTCACGTGCCTACATTTTCACATGGCAGTTTTATCCCAACAGTATGTCATTGTCAAAAAGGATACCGATATTGCTTTTTTGGTTCAGATAACGCAAAAAAGATTGAAACGGTAAATTGGCTGAAAGTGTGTGAACATCAAGATGTATGGTTATGCCAGTTTCACCAACCAAACTTCTAAAATAGAATTTAAAATATGAAAATCTTTGCCCCCTGTACGCCAGAAGATCGTGATAAATTACCAAGACGAAATAAATGTAAAAGAACTGGAATGAGTTTTGCAGCCAGCAGAAATAATACAAAGACATAACTAAATTTAACCTCATTTGTGTTGTGAAAAATGGATGAACGTGAAATATTCTGGCTGCACTGTGCCGCAGAATAAATGTCTTCATTTCCGTTTTTTTTTTCTTTTTTTCTCCAACATCCCTAATGTTACATATATGGCTGTGCCCAATAAAGCCTGTTGTGGCTCACAGCAGAAGGGAAACTTTCTGTCCGATTTGATAAAACACTACGTGCAATGCGACAGACTGGGGGGAAATGTTCCCAAGAATAGCTAAGTGTATCATATATCATGCATGGCGCCATCTGTTCCTTACATTCAAAATGTTATTGCAATATTTAGAATTACAGATTATTCATGTACGTGTAATTAACAGTGCCAAAATCAAACAAATGGGACAAAGCTACAATTAGTTTCCAGACATGTTTGAGCAGAATCTATCTCCAGTAACCATTTAGGCTGCAGCGCCTGAGGCGATACAGATGGGAAAGAAAAGTGTAGCTCTAATTTTACCAGTTTTGGCAATCATTTACTGCCTCTTGATCCCTCGTCGCTGTACGGCGCACAGCACTGTGGATTAATTCTTTAGATTTCAGAGTAGGTCACTGGGCCTGGGAAAATAAGTGGGACATTAGAAGAATCTGAACTAGAAAACAACAAAGTCAGCTGGCCGTCACCAGAGGTGCTATGTAAACCAGTGTGTAGAGCTTGGCCTTGGGTCCCCATACATTTTGCATAACAACATGCATCTGCTGCATATTTAATGGTGAACATGACATTTCCCACAGTCTGGAAGTCGGTCCGGTGGAGTAGATGCAGCTAAGGCGCATTAGCTGCAGTGCATCAGCAGCGCATATGACATGACATTTAGAGTCAACATTCCCATGCGTTATATGGCACTCAGTTACGCTACGCCTTGTTTCAGTCACTGTACATCAGGACATGACCATCTACTGCAGATCAGTCAATCAATCTTTATTTATATAGTGCTTTTCATACATTTCATGTAACACAAAGTGCTTTACAGATTTAAACATATTCTCTCACACCCACCTCCTCCCGCAAATACAGACACATTGTCCTATTCACACTCTGCCCACCCACCTCCCCAGAGACACACCACACAAGCACACCACACACACTCAAGGTAAAACAATGGACGCAATGGACCTAAGGCTGAGGTAAGGCTGAGGTAAGGCTAGGTACAGATAAACCAGGTAAGGAAACACCATCCAAGGAGCCGGCTGCATCAGGAGCGGCACCTCGGCTGCAGCCACAGGGCACCAACGCAGGGTGCCCGGAGGAGGCGCGGTAGAAACACCACACCTCCATCCAGACACCCACAGGACAGCGCCCCAGCAGCCACAGCCAATGACTGCTCCCGAGGCAGAGGGCTCCTCCAGAGGAAACTGGGAGAGGATAAAAATTGTTAAAATAAATAAAAAGTAAAATCGAATAATAGGACCACTAAAATAAGACCGAGAGGTAAAATACATAAATACAAAATAAATTTTAATTACAATTAAACGTCAATTAACTTAATTATAAGGTGCTGAAGTGCTATTTATATACTATAAATAAATCACGTTTCATTGGTGTACAAATGAATCATGCTTTTTTTTTTATTGTTTAATTTGTTATTCTCAAAAATACATTACTTACCTATTATTATCTACTTACCTAGTTTTTGCTTTCAAATTGCCAAAAAGGTTACATTTGAAAACGCGACGCCGAGTGAAACCAGAAACGTGCATTTTCACAAAAAAGGGAAAACGAGAATAACAATTTTTATGTAACCGCAAAGTTCTGGACTAATTGCAACAGCTGTTTAGGTGGAAAGTTTAAGTCGTAACAACTCGTAAGCTAATTAAAAAACTCGCCTTGTTTTTCCACGTACTTCATTTGAATATTGTAACTTTGTGAAGCTAAAGATTTTTATCCCGCACACTGGAGTAAGATGGAGCCCTGTACTGGACAGTGATTAATGTACGGGTGTGGATGGAACTGCTCTCGGTTTAGCGTCCTGTGTTGAGCAAGCAAGTTGAAAAGATGTACCCCACAAGTTCTACGTCTCGATGAAACCGTTTGACACATCTCAAAAGTAAAAAAAAATAAAAATAAATCCTAACCCTCTACTGTAGTCGTTTTAAAGTGACGCATGAAGGACTGCTCTGCTGATACAAAAAAATTCCATAAATAACCCCCGACCCTCTCACAGAAGAAGCTGAGGTAGAATTTGGTGGAGCAGTTTGACGTACAGCGCGCGGTGAGTTCCCCCAGACATCTCCCGACAGCCGACATCACAGTGACAGCCTCTCTTCTCCTCCCCTCGCTCCTCGCCTCGCTCTGCCGGAACATGCAGAGGAGGAGGCTGTGGTGCCGGGTCGGATGAACAGTGAAATCATCTGCTCCCTCTGTAGACCTTCACGGGAGACATTTCACCCCCAATTAGTACTTTGGCCAGTCAACATGCGAGCCATATAATGCAATAATGTTTCACTGAATAAACGGTACTCAATAATATTATTATTTTTACAGTCTTAGGGGAATAACTCTGATTTAGACATACTCTGCAGATTTTTCTCTTTTTACTGAATAATTTGTTGATATCCAAGCCATTGTTTGATATATTGACCTGTTACAAAAAGACAAAACAAAACTGATTTGACAGATTATTTCCGGAATTACCAGTTGACTCAAATGCTAAAAAGTAAAGGTCGACTGATATATATCGGCCAGATGAAATATCGAGCCGATATTTGGGTATTTTACCGTTTCTGCAATTGATCTAATGAAGCTTCAGTGCAAATTCAACCTGGAGGACGTACCTGCAGCCTTCATTCATCGCCTCATCGACGGCAGCCTTTACCAATCGTTCAATCCCGGCCCCAGCTCAAGCCGCACCTTCGCGTCAGCCAATCACCGCAGCTGCTTACTCTTGCTTCAGCCATTCATCACCCAGGATCCCCTCCTCCCTGGTCAATCACTCGGCCGTTTCCCAGCTGTGCTGCGACCCTCCTCCACCCCGCCTCCGCCTGGTCTCTCCTCGGCTCTGCTCATCGTCAACTGGCCACCCTGGGTCTCATCCTACCACCAACAGTGTCCGGGCTCCGGGGGAAGATTCTGGCCATCATCCATCCATCATGTATTCCATATCATTACTGCAATCATGATTCACGTTCAATAAAAATTTCCTAATGCATTCTGTCTGTTAGGCTTTTCTGGTTGAAATGCCATTAAAAGGCCAAGATCTCAGGGGAGATGAGAAACATCGCGATGAAAATCGGTCACAAGTTTACCTTGGATTGTATTACATATTTTATGTTGTAGACTTGCTTATAATTTTGGAACGATACAAGATAGAGACTTAAGTTTTTTTTGTTTTTTTTTGTTTTGTTTTCGGATGATTTTTGTCTTTCAAACAAGCTCCCTCTGAGGTACCTACTAAATAGGGATAGGTCGAGATCTCATCTCGCAAGATCAAATTGCCACGAGATTTCTCCTCACAGTGTAAAATGATATCGTAATATTTTTTTTATATATTTTTTTTATAGGCATTTAATGTCAGCCTATAAAAAAAAATATATATATAAAAAAATATTTTAGATATAGACCTTCTTCCAATAGACTGCTTATAGGACTCATGGGAATATTTAGGCAATAGCTCTCTAATATTGTGTACTATATATTGATTGGCACTTAAAAAAGAAAGACAACTTTGACGTTTTTTAGGTCAGTCGCTGGAACCACCGCCTCCGCGTTCAAACCTGCAGACTGGAGCCGCTGCAGATTCACGCCTGCAGATCCACACTCGCACCACGTTACTTTCTCTTTCATTTACGGCTTAAAGGCTCTGCTGTTGGAAGCTACGTCTTACCGCTGCACACCCGAGTCCGGGTGGATCCGTCGTCTATTTTGTGATTGTACACGCGCATCTACCGCGCACGGAAAAGCAAAACAACGCACTATACTAAATCTAAGCCTGTCTCCTCCTCCTCCACCTGAAATCAACTTTTAAGCTTCAAATTATATCTAATTATTATTTATAATATGGAAATGTAATCAGATTACACCTGTCAAAAGAGCCACATGTATTAGCCTTGTTCTAATATTAATTGTATGCACACAAATAGAGCCTGATGATATTGGTAACATCTTATCAATTCCCATCCTTATTAGTTTGTTCATTGTGTTACAAACAATACAACACAATGGCTCCATACAAAGGAAACATAATTGCACATTTATTATCGCAAATTATGTTAAAATCTCGTCTCGTTCTCGTGGACTCAATCTCGTGGCTTCTCCTGCAGGTGGTGGGTCCACAGAAGGACGGCCTCATGGTTCTACCCGGGCCTGTTGGTCTCTCATAAGGGGCTTCTGAACCGCTCTCTGTCTGACCCGTCACCTAGGACCTGTTTGCCATGGGAGACCCTACCAGGGGCACGAGGCCCCCGACAACAGAGCCCCCAGGATCATTCGGGCGCTCAAACCCCTCCGTTAAGGTGGCGGTTCCAGGAGGGGCTAAATCCAATATTGACACTCAACATTCACATTTTCGGTCATACCTTGTCTCCCCTTGAACCCAGCGTAAGTATCAAATCGGTATCAGATTGATGCAGTGTCTCCCCTCACTTACGTAGACTGAGAGATAGAGAGGCCTTACAGTAGAACTTGGGGAGAGGTGGGAGGCGTAGATTCCTTCCTCATTACCACGCGGTGATTGTTCAAGTGATTGCAAGGTAAAAAAAAAAAAAAGGGGGAATAAGAATAAGAAAAGGAGAACTCTTCTGCTCCGCTTGGCACATTTCCTGACAGGGTAAGCAGTCCTGCGCAGGCCTGATTGGGAGATGTGGTTGGCAAAATGGCAGCGCGCGAGTGCATGGCTAGAGCGAGAGCAAGAGAGCGAGAGCGAGAGAGATAGCTGTACAGAATCTGCAAATATATTCCGTCAGGCAGCCTTGGATTTCTTCATCACTGCAGCGGGACCAAGAAATATATAAATAAGTGCGGGGCTACATTCAGCGACAGACACGTCGTGTTCCGCATGGCGGCAAATGCTCCGTGGAACGCGGGCCCCCTTTCAAGGACAAACCGGGGCTATTGTAAAGCTCGTGGCAACTGCTCGATAATGCAACATGTGGTGATGCGAGGGCCTTTTTTTTTTTTATGGCCTCTCATAATCTGACGTAGAGTTTGTTTTCCTTTCTTTGTTATAATTATAAGCTACATGTGGGAGAAAAAGACATATCTATTACATGGATGGGACCAGCTTAGTAATGTGGTCCGTAGATCCTTACACTACTTTTAACCTCTTAACCCCCACCTGAACCGGGCACATTTTCTCCAGTTTGGCTTTACCCAAATATGTAGGCCGGTGTGACGCCTCATTTGAAAGCTAAGACTTGCATAACTGACCCTAACTTTTCGTCACGATGTAGTCACATTTCTGTCACATTTTTTACGTGTTTTTGTCATGTTTTTTGTCACCTTTTCTTAGTTTTTTGTTGCCTTTCCTTGCTTTTGCATCGCTTCTTTTCTGTCGTGTTTTCATCAGTTTTCAACCCCATTTTCGTCTCTACTTTTGATAAAGATAGACTTTATTGTCTGTCCCCGAAAGTGACAGGAATTCGTCTTTGGCAGGCTCAAAAACACGCACACACGCACACACACACTTCCATAAAAGCCCAAGGCACATTTAAAATCAACATAACAATAATGAACAACAGGACGCTTTTTTTTTTCAAGAAGCTTTTAGATTTAAGTAAAGCCGTTCAGGTGGGGGGGGTTAAGAGGTTAAACCAGTGAAAAAGTTGGATAGTGTTTTTTACATAAGTTTAGGTTTAGAACTTTTGGGGGGCACACGGCGTAGTTGAGGAAGTATGCCCACAGCGTTTTGGATTGCTGGACTTAGAAGCAGCTACTGCAATGTTGGGGGATAAAACAAAGGCTGCGCTGTATGTTTTTGTATAATTTATGAGTGGCTACGAGATCTTCCAAGTGATAATTAATTATTGATAGGAGAAATTGCAGCAAGAATTTCTTGGCTTATTGAGAGTTTGTGAATCTATAGTGTATTCCTCTGGGTTGTCTTGAAGACGGCGTCGAGTAGAACCGCAAAACAAAAAAGCTTTCAAGTGCTGCTAACATTTTTGGTTTAGTCTTTACTGCCTTCCAAACGGCAGCGAAGGTCCTCGATCTGACGCTGTCAAACTCCTGAGCCACCGCGGTAGGTTGCGTCCACATGACAACACGCTAAAGAGCCCGCAGTTTAAAATTGCGGTGGAGGGCATCTGAAAAGTCCATGGCGGTAACTATGGTAACCTGCAGATCTCAGTCATTACTGGGAGAGTCCACGTGAATCAAAATGATGCTGAGCGTGATGTTGACCGATAGAAAGGACCTTCAGACATAACAATAATATGTCAGGTTTCTGAATCCAATCGCTGTCCCGATGAGGAAAATCATTTGTACATTTTTCGTTTTGGAGATTTGGCCCCTGCCCTCCAGCTGACATTATGACGTCATAACATTCTCAATCTTTTGGCTTAAGAAAAAACACTTTACCGGGCAAACAAATGGTATAGAGCCATCGCCAAGCACGATGTTCTCCTGTTTGGCATTACCCGAATCTAAACGAGTGGCAAAAGAGCCACAAAACATGCACAAAAACATGCACAACGATGACACGATCAAAAAAAGGCGACAAAAACAAACAACTAATGAGCGACAAAAAAAAAATGGTCATACTTCCTTAGTGTGACAAAGATGTGGCAAAAGAGCGACAAAACACGCGCTGGAAAATACAACAACACACCCAAAAAAACCTGCAAAAAAGCCACAAAAGAAGTGACGAAAATGCCATGAAGAAATGACTCATGCACAACAACAACAAAAACTCGACTAAAAACGCTTACAAAAAATTACGATCAGTTTTGAAGGTCGTGAGCTCCAGTCGAGGAGCTTTTAGATTTGGGTAAAGCTGAACTGGAGAAGATGCGCTCGGTAAAGGTGAGGGTTAAGAGGTTAATATATCGTTTTTGGCCGTGTAACTCTATGGAACGCGTTAGCTAGTACCTCATGATGTACAGTAATTATATTTACAACGTTCCTTCCTGAACTCCGTTGCGACTCAACAAGCGGATGCTAATTCGTGGTAAACAAGATCATCATAGAACAATTAGGCCATGTAACTTGATTAGACCAGGTTTCAGAGTAGATTTTTTTATTTATTTTTTTGAGGCAGTGACTCAACTCCTCCCTGATGGTGCGACATAAAGGCCACGTTTGCAACAACAAAAGCAGCTGCAATAAAAAAAAAAAAAAACATTTTATATTTTCTAGAATGTTGATTTTTCTATGTGCAGACAGCTAGTTTCTCCATTAACATCTTAGTTTTGATATCAGGTTAAAAAAAGAGCAAGAGCCGGAGATTCCCAGATTCCTTTTTCTACAACACAGTACACAGATGCAAATATACAGCGGCGTGCGTGGACGTCGCAGAACCTTAGGACCCGTTTCTCAAAATCAGGTTTTCTAAACACCCTTGCGAAAATATTATCTCCACTTTAATAGCCTCCAAACCTCCGAGCCTTAATAATATTTCGAAGGTTTATTCAGAGGGATTTTTAATATCTAATTTGTAGCCTGATTTACTGATCTTTGAACCGCAAAACATGGCGAAATTGGATTTTTTGTTTTTGCTGATTTTTTATTTTATTTTTTACTTATAAATAAACCAAAAATTAACAAGATATCCAAGTCCTCCCTGAAAAATAGGATCTTTGTAACCACCATAAAAACTACATTAAAACAATTACACCTATTCATTATTTAGATTTTGGAGCTGAAAACATAGTGAATCTTATTATCTGTATGCATAAAAGGAAAGCAAGAGTCAAATCCTTCCAAGGCCGTGGGAACCCAGGGTGCTGAGGGCGCTGCAGCACCCCCTGGTGGATAGTTTGCAAATTGCAGGCAATATTATTAAATAGGAAATATGAACAGAAAAAGTGGTTTTGGGGTAAACTTTATCCCTCAGCACCCCCTAATTAAAAGTTCTTCCCACGGCTCTGAATCCTTCTATGTTCTACGCCTTACTTTCAGCTCAGTTTTATTAGTTCACACATGTATTGCCTTGAAGTAGCACTTGACGCGCCATTGTTACCACTCTCTTGTACTGTACCTTCATCGCTAGAATCAATATACTTTGTTTCCTTTATGCAAAAGCAGACCTTGGTGCAGCACGAAGAGAAGTACAAGTGCGCTTCGAGCGGCCTTCAGCCAACGCTCCCAATGAACTATTGCCGTTTAGCGTGTGGCCGTAGCGCAAAATGGCGGAGCCCGCACCGCGTCCTTTATTGACTTGTTTCCTCAATGCCACAGTCAATGTCACTAATTGTCGGCGGTTGTTTTAGTTGCCCGGGCAACTCGCGTTAATGGCCGGGACCTGTGACAGACTTCTCTCGCTCGCCCCGGTGGTAATTGTTCTCCGCGATGGCCGCTTGTGCGCGAAGGCTGTCGGCAAAGTGGGCGACGCGGGCATTTAGAGGCGACGGTTAAGAGGAGCAGATGGTTAAAGTTCAGGCGTGTGATTTTAAATTAACTTTTGATTTTTTCCTCTCTCTCTCTCTATTCACCTGATTCCGGAAGTTTCCACGGGTGCCACTATGAATTGCGACAGAATTGACTGCTTGGAGTTTGTAGACATCATAACATTAATAATAGTAATAGTATTAGTCAGGGGCGCGCCGGGACCTCATTTTGGCTCAGTAATTGAATGATTTGGACCGATCCATAAGTCATAAGGCTTATTTGTTTATTTGAGCCGTATACATTCTGCTCAAAAGCAAAAAGCTTATGAGGGGAGTATGGAGTTGTAGCTCAACTATAGAGTGCTGGCCTCATGAACCGAAGATCGCAGGTTCAAATACCACTCAACAATTTGTCTTTTCACATGGGCCTCTGCACACACAGTCCGAGCCTGATACAACTCAGTCAGCCCCAAGTTATGTAGGTAAAAATATACAGTATATGCTACTTGTCCACTTTTTCTACATTGAACGCTAATGCCTTTCAACTTGAACTGAAGCGGAGGCATGTTCCATTTTAACACCCCTCTGAGTTAATTCAAATGGTATCACCCTGCCACAATGAATGAAACGTTTAATGCGAAGTTCTGATTTTGATACATCAGTCAGTATTTCATAGATTTACATGACAATTATGCTTGTGTTACTTATTTTAAATCTGGGGCCTAATGTAGCCCATTTAAAGCCTGTAGGCCTGGAATAGCGCATTTGTGAGTCTGTTATTAATTCATAATTTTATTCTGACGGCCCAAAGGCACCGCAGCCTAACGTGACACGTCCCAACTCTACCGATTACCAGCACGCCTTTGGTATTAAAATCGAAGAATATCCATATATCATGGCTCAATTTTTATTATTAAATTATTACTAAATTATAAAATAAACTATCTTTTTTTCTCAGAAAATGCAGTGTATTTAATGCTATCAGTATTGTCATATTTAAAGCAATACTAAGTAACTCATGCCCCTAGAGGCCATAAGCGCCACTGCAAGTGTCGTAGCATGTTGCATTTTTTGTGTGTGTGTGCTCATTAATAGTCCGTGAGAGTAAATACTACGCTGACAGAAAAGACAAAGGGAGAGAGAGATATTACATTGTGCCACAACTCAATGACACAATGGGTATTTTTATTTTTTATCAAACTTTGGCGGCACGGTAGTACAGCGGTTAGCGCTCGTGCTTCACAGCTAGAAGGTCCCGGGTTCGATTCCCACCTGGACGGGGCCTTTCTGTGTGGAGTTTGCATGTTCTCCCCGTGTCTGCGTAGGTTTCCTCCGGGTACTCCGGTTTCCCCTACCACCAAAAACATGTACAATAGGCCGGGATGAATGATGTGAGTGAGTGGTTGGTGGTGGTCGGAGGGGCCGATGGCGCAGATTGGCTGCCTCGCTTCCGTCAGTCTACCCCAGGGCAGCTGTGGCTACAATAGTAGCTTACCACCATCAAGTATGGAGTGAATGAATAGTGCAATGTAAAGTGTCTTTGAGTGTCCAGAAAAGCGCTATATAAAACTGATGCATTATTATCATTATTATTATTAAACTTGGCTGTAAATCCTGCTAAAAGTGGCGCTAGCCCGCAGTTAGCTTTTTGCGTTAGCCAGTTAGCCTCTTCTTTGGTATTCTATTACCACAAGGGTGGTAATCATCCCATTAACACACCCCCAGAGGGACTAAGAAAATGATTTATTAAGGTAAACGTGTTACTTCGTTTTTCTTTAAGATTAAGATTTTTATAAATAGTTTAAATGGTGATTTCTTCAGGTTGAATGCGTTTAATCAGAGCAATCGACCACGGCGCTTGTAGTTTCCTATACATTTTTAGTCTATTGCTGCAACCAAATTTTGGTTTCAGTTCAATATGTAAAATTCAATATGTTAAAATCAAAAAGAATATATGACTTATAAAACAGAGGATTGATGTAATTTACAATTAAATATGAATAAATTAAGGATTCATTTTTCCTCTTTCGATTTAACCGCTTAAGTTCCAGAGAAAGTGACTTGTTTATTCATAAAACGTTGGCTTGAAGGTCCATCTCTCTTGATTTATCTGACTGCATGATTCAGTGTATTGTGACAGCCCACTTTAATATTGTATTTTCACATTTCGATATGACAAAAAATGTCACAACCCTACGTAAAAGCATAAACTTCTGGCCTCAGTAACTTTTACACAAGGATGCTTTGAATTGTTCAAACGGTAATGCTCTTTACTTTGCTGTACTTATGCGGTGGTTACAGATTGGAATCAGAAATGGTTACTGACTTTAGTTGTAGGAGAGTGATATCTGCTTCCTACCTTCCTCAGTCTGACAGTTTTAATAGAAATGGTCAAAGATGAGACGTGAGATGCAGCCAAGCCGATACAGTCTCATGACAAATACCCAAGGCTCACAGAGAAAGTGTTTTTTTTCTTCTATGAACATGAACGAGCTCTATTTGCTGCAACTGCAACTTTATTTATAACGCACTTTAAAAACAACCAGGTTGACCAAAGTGCTACAAAATGCAAATACCTTCAAATATATAAAACATATATAAAACAGTAAAAATTACACTAAAAGCTAATTTTAAAATGTCAACTTCTTAGGGTGTACCAAACGCCAACTTAAAAAGCCATGTTTTAAGAAGAGATTTAAAAACAGGTACAGAAGGTGCCTGTCTTATAGATAAAGGCAACTCATTCCATAACTTAGTTTTTTTTTGCAAAAGCCCGGTCCCCTCTGAGCTTCCGATTTGTCCTCGGGACGCTGAGGAGGAGCTGGTCAGCCGACCGAAGAGACCGAGAAGGAGAGTAGGGTTTGAGGAGCTCAGAGAGGTACAAAGGGGCAGCACCATTTAAGCATTTAAAAACAAATCAAAGCAACTTAAAATGGATCCTAAAATACACAGGCAGCCAGTGAAGAGAAGGCAAAATAGTAGCATGCTCCCTCATTGTGTATCGCTCATCGCCTGAACTGAAAGTTAATCATATTTTTTACTACAGAACTTGTCTGACTGACGGCAAGGACACATTTTACCATTTAAAATCATTCGCCTAATAAGCCGTAATGGCACTGGCATTGCTTTTGTTGAGTTCAGTTATAAAAAGATAAAAAGCCCGGTGTGTTGTTTTTTTCATACTACACACTCTAACAAAATGTTCCAGGTACAATTAAAATTTCCGTCTTGGCTGAACAAAGCGGCAAGATAAAAAAATAAAAAAAGAGGAAAAAGAAGGACGTTGATGTTTTGCATTTCCATAAAACAAACTATAAAGTAGTTGCAAGATTCTTTTTGTTTTTTGTTTTTTTTGCTCAAGCAGAAGAACCCTATGGTACAACAAATGAAAGTAAAATAATAATAAAAAAATCTACAACAGGTTTGCAGCAGAAAATGCACTGCCCATTTGTGGCATTTTAACTTTAGTTTTCTCTCTTTCTTTCCGTTTAGGCATTGACTCTCCTAAAGTTTTCTGCCCGACTGTGCGTTTGTGACCTTGGCAAGTCTTGAAACAAACACTACTTTTTGACGCTCGTGGGGGGGGGGGGGGGGGGGGGTGCCTGTGCGACCTCACCTGACACCAGCCTTGGAAAAAGAAAACAACACTGTTTTCAAGCTGCTGCAAGTCTGAATTGTTAATACGCCGCTTAACGTACGGATGATTAATGGCTTTACCCAAATCAAATCCGCACAAACACAGTAGTCAATTTGCCCCCTGTGTGCGAAACACATTGAGATGTATACTGTGACATGTCTGGTCTAGCCGCGGGCATATAGTCATACACGGAAAGTCACATGCATAGGACAAAAAAAAAAAAAAAAAAAAACTGTGACAGAAGATCATTAATTTGCGCTCATTTAAGGAGTCTCTCAGCATGCGGGATGTTGCCAGGCATTTGTGTTAATGAGCTACATCATTCATGTGAAATGATAGCACAATTAGGAAAACAAAAGTGCAAGGTGTGACAATTTAAGTGAATGTGCTTTGTCAGTGTCTGCAAACTACACCTCAGAGACAGCATGTGCGGAAAGGCTGGATTATAATGTAACATTGCGGGAGGGCTTAGAGGTCGGGCATCTAACCGCCCAAAATATTAGCGTTTACACCGCGGCCGGTCCACGTGCCATATAACTTGCAGACATGTTTTAAAAATAAAAGGTATAATGGAAGATGGAGTGTACATCTCGGAATAACAATATGTTCCAGACATTTTTAACTCACCGGTCTATTGTTCCTCATCCCTAAACCACCTTTTTTGCGGGGGACTTTGGCTGAATATATCATGGTTCATGCTGCAAACAGCTTAGCCGAAAAATGACAAATTCTAGGGGTAACCATTAGAGCAGGGCGATACGGCCTCAAATCCATCCATTCATTTTCTTCCACTTTTCCGTTGCCGGGTTGTACATTGCACCAGCCCCTATGGCTCCTCCTCCAGGTGGTGGGTCCACGGTAGGACGGCCTCATGGTTTCAACCCGGGCCTTTTTGGTCTCTCATAAGGGGCTTCTGAACCGCTCTTTGTCTGACCCGTCAGATAGGACCTGTTTGCCATGGGAGACCCTACCACGGCATCGAAGCCCGCGACAACAGAGCCACCAGGATCATTTGGGCGCTCACACGCCTCCACCACGTTGAGGTGGCGGTTCGAGGAGGGGCCTAAAATCTATATCACGATATAAAAAAGAAATATTGCAATAAAAATATATTTGATGATATAAGTGACAAATTACTAGAAAATCCCAATAATTCAGTGATATTTTATATATTTTTTCTTTGGATGGAGCTGAGCCTAACATAAATTATATCGTGTCCACAACGATATAAATAATTACAACGATATAAAAAAAATATATTGCAATAACGATATGCGATACAATATGGCCCACCCCTAGTACCAATAGTCATTGACGAATACATAAACGTACCTATGACTGTATAGTCTGTAAAACTACAAAAAAAATTGATATTATGGTTGCAAAAATATCTATCTTCTATGCAAAATTGCTTAGAAGGCGGCAGTATTGATTATATCGAAAAATTCTATTCATTATTCCACTTAAATGCCAACTCCTTTTCGAGTTTGAATATGTATCGAAGCACATATTACCATTTGAATGTATGTCAAAATGTTGTAAATGCTGCACATAATAATGAAAATAAAAAGATCAATCAGTCAAAAAACCATGAGCTGAACTCGCATGTAGGCTGTCCTTCAAACAAACCCCTGTGTGCAATGCTCGCTTTTACCTTTCTTATTTACAGAAAACATATTTTGGTGACTCCCATATGACCTGTGGCAATGCTCATAAGTGATTGCAAACTAAGAAGCAGCATCACGGTGGAGGTTTATCTTTGAATTATTATTTTTTTTATCCTGTTCTCTATGTGTGCAATTGTCCTATTCATGGGTTTAACTATGCAGCACAATGTTGTTTTTTTGCAGCTAATCACTCGGTGTTGCATGTCATGCAGCTTTAGTGGAATAATGAAAGTATAATTGCACAAAATAATGAGAAACACGCTGCATCGTCCAGTAACTTTGGGCCTAGTTATTTGTGAGCATGAATCATGAAGTGCCGAGATGCCCTTGAATTTTTAATAAATACTGATGCTTTTCTGTTTTCTCATGTTTCCAAAAGCACATTGTTGCATTTCTGCTCCACTTGGCTTGGTAAATTTCATACTACGGGGAGCAATATCCACCACAAAGTGCATCTGTACGGAGCACTCGTGATGTATAACAAGAAACAATGTAGGCTAAGGTCCATTTCCTGTGCTACTTATGAAGATATTGTCCCCAATGGGCCTCATTTAGCAAAGGATGGGCTACGCTGAGATGCATTTAGGATCCTGTTTCAGACACATTACAGATATAGTGTACACTTATGCGCCTTGATGTACGTAGGAAGACCCCAAAGTGTGGAACAAAGTTAAAGTTAGAAAAGGCCACCGTGGCAAATGAGGACACTTGATACATACCGTATGCATACTTGTTTTTAAAAGATAAATACACAATTTAAAACTCTGTATTTGCATTCGAATGTAATCTGATGATACATAGGGGCAGCTTTTAAACTCGACGTTGATGCATAGACTTTCTGATTTTGGACATGGGTCTTCAATCAGATTCGCCAACCACTTTTTGAAAAGGAAAAATCTGTGTTACCAACTATGGCATCTGTTCAGGAGCAGTGGGCACATATGCAGTAAGAAAAAGTAATGAAAAAAAAAATAATGCAGCCTTAAGCAAGATTATTTAAAATCCAAATCGTACGGAACAGCCTGTTCTGTAAAGCATTTATGAGTGAAATCCACAGCAGGTGCCAATCTCCCTCTCCTGCTGATCACCTCACAGTGTGATGTACTCACTCTTCGATGAGTATACAAAAAAAAAAAGATGCATCTCCTCACAACTTTTCTCTTGTCTTGTTCCCAATGCAGCTGCACACGGACTTGGACGTTGGCAGCAAGAACATCAAGTACGTCCTGGCGGGAGAGGGCGCGGGCACCATTTTCGCCATCAACGAGAACACGGGCGACATCCACGCCATGAAGAGGCTGGACCGCGAGGAGAAGGCGGAGTACACGCTCACGGCGCAGGTCGTCAACGCCGACACGGACGAGCCGCTGGAACCGCCGTCGGGCTTCATCATCAAAGTGCAGGACATAAACGACAATCCCCCGCAGTTCATCGAGGGCCCTTACCGCGCCTCTGTGCCCGAGATGTCCGCAGTGGGTAAGTCGCTCCTTTGCCTGTGTTGTTATAGAAACACGCATACACTTGATGAAAAACTCTAAACCGGGGTGAACCACTTTTAATATATCAAGACGCGACCAGAATGCCAATAGTAATTTCAACATACAGAATAATTAGCAGTTTGGCCCTGTTTTAGTAGGATATGTATTCGCCAAAAACAACATTTAATCGCAGGGATTGGTTGCTACAAGCATTAATCATAAGACGGACTATGAAAAACTGTGAAAACAATTTCTCAATATTGATTTGAGGAAAAGTCGTTGCAACCCTCTAAAAATGATGCCGCCACCCACTTATAGATCCCAAATCCACAAGGTGCAGAATCATTGCTCTAAAGCCTAGATTGCAGTTTCAAAGTTATCACGGTTCATGGATACATTTAAGGCTCATTTATGTTCTCCAATGCATATGTGACCAGTCACTAGAATCAAAGACACAAGTCGGTTCTGACATTTTCTAAGATTATTAAAGTTTAGTCTCCAAGCTTTCAAACGATGTGTAACACATGGAAATCTGATAATGTGTGGAGGCGTAGCAGTGGTTTGAAGTTAACAATTTCCAAAAGGCCAAAAGGGGATTAAACGGACTCTGAAGTTTTGGGGCATTCTCACATCTCTGCTGTTGGGAGTGACGATAGGGCTCATTTAAATAGTAGGTTCAGTTGCACGTTAGCTTACATGTTAGCTTACAACAGCACGCCTCCGTTAGCTGCTGGAGCCGCACACTGAGAGAGATTCACAGACTCCGGACATAATAGAAGTTATAACTTCAGAAAAGACTCCTGCAGTACTTTTGTAATGCACATACACAAGAGCAAAAGGCCAACATTGCGTTGTATTGCTGTCCCAGATTGTTTACATTTCACTGCACAAATCCAGCGTAACTTTATCTGGCCATAAAACTGAACATGAAAATATGAAGCGGATCTCTCTCAAATAAGAAGTGGCTGAAAGCTACGGATGCGCTGACTACATTTATGGAGTAGTTTAAGTTTGTAGAGATCTTAAATTTTGTGTAAATAGCAGGTTCCGTTGCACGTTAGTCTACACGTTAGCTTACAAGTTAGCTTACGACAGCACAATAGCCATCAAAAAACCATTGGCACAGCGGCCACCAGAAATAAAATAAAAAAACTTTCACTCACCCGTCTGAAGTAACCTCTGCGTGCCTTCTGCTCAGCAAACTCAAACCGTGAAAGTTGGAGGTAATTGAGTAAAATCTCTCAGCTGCTGCGTAAACTCATTTCTAGCTCCCGCACGTCCCGATGGTTCACGCGAGTTAATTAGACGCTCGTCTCAGCCGGAGTTCATAGCGAGACAGGGTTGAGACATGAACAGGGTGGGCCGTCAATGCCACGACACTGCACTAATTTAGCCTCTGACTCCCTGGTTTGCGCTGGCAGAAAATGCGCTAAATAATGTGATTACCAAAGCTTTAACCAGCAAAAAAATCCTACAATGAAAATCCCTCCAAGGTTAATACCCGAACACTTCTTTTACAAGCCAGTTCTTCACACAGTTGAGTTTACAAGGCCGCCTCAGAATTTATAGTGAGCTGTATTATACTATACTGTATCTTGTATATGGCCAAGTTTATCCAACTTGCTTTTACATCTATTGCAGTGAGCATTTCTTACCATATCAACTAGAGAACTAAGCCAAACTATAGTCATTTTGTAGAACACCAACCGAAATGATTCAGCATTTGTGGGTTCTGTTTGGATTTGTTTCTTCGTAAGAACAGTGACTGACTCCATCCGCCATCTGTGATCGTTTACATAATTACATTTGTCAATACAAAAGCAGCCGATTAAATTTCCCTCCCAAAAAATAAAAAAATAAAAAAATCCCCAATCAGTCCTGTATTGAATCCTAAAAGTGTGGTATCGTCCATCACTACTCCGTACTCCTACCCCCGCCACTCTGCGCGGTCTAATCAGAGCGAGGGATTTCAGAAGATCTCTAATGGGCTATTATCAAAAATAATGAGCGAATAGGAACGGAGCGGAAATGAGGGCGCCTATTTACATGCTCGGGAAACACAAGGATGATAAATCAAATAAAAATTGCGAGAGAACTTCACCCAACTGCACAGCCCCGGCTCCCGGTGTCAATACACACTCCGCCGAAAAGCCTGATTTGCATTCCCATCCGACCAAAATCAGCCCACACAAAAGGAGAAGTACTAACAACACGCGCAACCTGGCTCAAAACAACATATTGAGTGAGCAAAATAGTTCCCCCTCATCAGGAAATGGGCAAATTGAATTCACCGCAGCCGGGGACGATTTAAAACTCCTTCCATAGCGCATTAAAAGTGCCGTTTTACATATCCGGCGAAAAGCTACATCCGCATTAGCATATGCCGCCGCGCTTCTCGCTTTTGTGGCACAAGTGGAAAAAGATAACTGATCTCCGGATAGGTCAAGAGCTACTACATCTTACAGCAGGGTCCATTTGGTTCTATGTGAACATTTTATGGCATTCTTTAACATTTTCTATGCGCATAGTTTTATAATCTGAGCGGTGGTCACTACGGTGAAAAATGCATGATAAAGCTCGGAATAAAAAGGTTGATAAAAGAAATCGGTGGGAGCGGAGGTAGAATTTCCATTCGCGGTACGGAGACAAAAGCTTTTTTCGCAAATGCAAAAGCCTGGACATGAATAGTTATGATCTGTGGATTTAGATGTCTTCATGCAATCATAGCAGGGAATAGGGAGTGCTAAGTAAAAGCGCATAAGGGTGACTGTTATCAATACACGGTTACAATATGTGACAACGCTGACTGATTCTAATTGCCGGCAGCTATGGAGTTTCCCACAAAAGCGATGCGCCACTGCAAACAATTTCCATGCTCCCTTTATGCAAATGTATTCATATATTCGCATTCTTGATCTGTCTATGCATTTCAATGGGCGCCGCGCGATGATTAGAGGGAATCGAATGTATCGCCCGCGTCGGATTGGCAGCGGCGGCGTTAGATAGTTCCAGCGAATCCTTCCGCGCTGACCCCTAGAGTGCCGAGTCAGGGCGGCAAACGTATCTATCAGCGGCAGAAGGGAGATCACAGGCCGTCTTTAAAAGGCTTTTTGACACCCGAGCGGTTGAACGAGTGCACCGAGGTCTGTTACTGGGCGGTACGCACTTGTTATTGTGTTTTCTCATCGAGATTCCTCTTGTTTCCTGTCATAAAGTTGACATAACAAGCAAGGGCAGATGGTGCTAGGTATGTATCGGAATCTGTTCAGAAAATCCCATCTGTGGGGTGCAGCCTCTATATCAGACGTGTGAAGTATGGGAGATTTTTCACTATATAAACAATAGACTGTGGAAGGAACTGCTGGAGACTATGTAAGAGGGTTTAAGTTGTAATATGGTTTTCATTATGTGTAGTTATATGCAAGTGAAGTGGGGGAATTTTTATAATTGCCTCTGCCCCAGTATAATTGTGTTCTTTAAATGCATATACGGACATTCAGTTTTAATGAAGGAGCAGTAACACCAAGTTCATTTAATTGGACAAACACATTTGGATAACGCAATTCATTGCCCGCTCAAGCAGTAGCAAATACAGATCAGGCAATGCAAGGTCAGAGCAAATGGGATAGTGTAATGCAATCTAAACAATATTCATTGTATGCAAAAACAACTCCAGTCATTGTGCAGGTCCCAATTCCAGATAAATGACATTTTATAAACACAACACAATTGCATTACTCTTAAAATTTACAGAAGTGGCATTTTTCTCATTCAATCCAAATACAAGATGTAACATTGCAGGATGGTCACTTTTCTATTAGTTCATCAAAGGCTAGTTTACTCTAGGGAAGAGCTAGAGCACAAACCTTAATTTTTTTTTTTTTTTTTTATCACTGTGGTTAACATTATGTAAAAAAATAAACTCAAACTCAATTCAACCAGTAACACAACGGTGTCTCAGGGGACGACAGTGCATGGCTCAGCCGGACCACAGATGCAAAGGTTGGAGAGGTTCAGATCAAGGCTCTGACTGGGCAAGTGTGAATGTGGAGTATGAGTGGGATTGATGGCAGAGATCGACTGCCTACCTTCTGTCAGTCTGCCTCAGCAGCTTACTGCCACTAAGTGTTGAATGAATGAATAATGACAATAGTGGTTTAGTTTGAGACGTCTGTCAGCTCGGGTTACTAAAGCACAATACAAATGTTAGCCATTAACATCATTATTACGGGGGCGACAGCAGCTCAGGTGGTAGAACGGGTCGTGTTATAACAGGAAGGTTGGCGTTTGTAACCCGGCTCCGGCAGGTGCACGCTGTCGTTGTGTCCTTGGGCAAGACACTTCATCCACCGCGCCTCCGTGCCGGACACTGTTGTAAGACTGAGAGTGTGGATGTTCTGTGGATTCACTTTATTCTAAATCTCTTATCAAATATTAGTTTTATTTTATTTATTATTCATGGTGTGGATGGGGGTACTGGTACTGGTGTGAATGATGGTGCTGCTGATGGTTGTGGTACGGATGGTGGTGCTGGTGGTGGTAGTGGTTGTAGTGGTGGTTATAGAGGCGGCGGTACTAATGGTACGAGTAGTAGTTAGCTTTGTTGTTGCTTTCCCCCTCTCGTATTTATTATTAATTTTAACTGTTTAATATACAGTTTTTTGTTTTGCTTTTTGCCCTATGTTACACCTCATGTGTGTTGTATTGTTATGTCTTTCTATGTCTTATCTCTATAACCTTTTTGTAAATATGCACTTCTTGCAATAAAAAAAAGAAAAAAAAAAGAGTGTGAATGGGTGAGTGGTTCCTTGATGTAAAGTGCTTTCAGTGCCTAATGTAGGTGGACGTGCGCTGTATAAATTGAGAACATTTACCATGAATCGCAATATTATTATTATCAATCTGCTAATGATGCTCAAAATGTCCCTTGTGTCCCTCTTCTCATCACCTGTAATCAAGACAAATATCAACCACAGCCATGATCATTCATGAAATAGCTAAAACTCAATATATAAATAATAATAATACAAATATTATGTAACTTCCAAACTCTCACTCCTATTCCTTTCATTCTTATTTGTTTGAGAGTAAGCTTTCACATCAACAAGGCTGTCTAAGGATAATGCACATTCAAATGTTCGAAAAATTCTAAACTTAAAGGCCCTATACCTGATTTTTTGATTAAAACCAATGAAAGAGGAAGCCACTCAGTTTAATTGTTAGTTGTGGTCCAAACTCATTCCTAACTTTCCATAACATATTTGTGGCATTCCTATTCTTCACTGGAACTAGTTTATGGGCATAGTTTATTTCACAACTTTCAGGGACACTTTCACAAAAATGTTGGAAAACTATTCAGCAACTTCATAACATTGACACAAATGCTTTCTAGTTAGCTGCACAGTGTTCTTCACACACATGTCTGACTTTACCAGGCATTGAAGGTGGACAAAAACATTTGTTTCACTACTGTAGTGCATTTAAGCGTTTTAAATGTACAAGGAAGGCTAACGATACTGACCGTGGCACAAAAATGTGAAATGAAAGAAATATCAATCTTTCATCATTCTTTCACCCCGCACAAAAGAAAAAGAAGCATTTATTTCTGGAGCTTTGAAAAGTCTTAAAGTGGGCCTGACCGCCGCGCTCCAAGTTAAACATTCATCTCTCATTCCAGATACTACATGTATTAAATGCCAGTGTTCACAAAGAGGTTGGTAAAGCAAGGTAACATTTTTTCCTTGCTTTACCAACCGCCCTGTGAACACTCGCTAGCTGTTCGGCTGACGTCTCCCTCTCCTCTTTCTCATTATCACTATAGTGCTGATTATTAATGCGTTGAGAGCAAAAGAGAACAAAACAGGATGCGAAAAATATCCATGTAAACATGACACTACTGTGAGCTCTTTTGTCTGAACCCTGCTCTTCTACCCCGGTGCCACATTGTTTTGGTTCTCGTGTGAAATGTACAGTGGCTCTCAAAGGGTTTCTCTCTCGGTGCAACGCGGGGACAGCCATAGCGCGAGGCGAGACGTGCAAAGCGGCAGTTGACAACACTCCGCCGCTCGCTGGCGGGAATAATGCATAAGATATGAAAAGCGGCGTCTCTTTGTTGATTGTTGTTCCCTTTTGTCACCACTGATTAATTAAACATTCGCGGAGCCGCAGTTGTTTGTTTGAAAGAGCTTTTTCCGTATAATTTTTTTTTTGCAATCGTTTTTTTTCTCTCGGCGGCGAGCAAAGGAGCATCATTGACTCCAGATTATAGAATGACTTTCTTTTACTTACTTTTTGGATCAAAACAGTGCCAGTCTTTAGTCAGATTTAAGCTTGGTGACACATACGATTGAAGACTCTGGCTCCTCCTGAAAGTAGCAGTCAGGACTGGCATAACCCGCCAATGTCTTCGCTAAAGTCGTCTTTGTTCTGGGCTTGGTTGAAACTCACCTGGTTCAATTTGCCTTTACAAAGACCCGCTGCTCCATTGTTTCCCCAATGCACTCTCTCCACCATGACCAAATCTGACGACAACTACCAACAAACACCTTTTATCTGCAGCAGACAAAGCCGCCCCTCCGCCCCCACCGTCCGAAGTGCATATTGCCAGAGCCGGATGAGATATGTGACATGGGCCGTGGGGGTCGCCATGTTTCCTGTGCGCGAGGAGCAGCGAGGTTAATGGGATATGAAGGAGAAAGACCTTTTGTTCTGGCTTTAAAAGGACCCAGTCGGATAAGACGTGTGGCTCCCCGTGACTTCTCTGTGACTTTCATTTCACTGAATGGATGAGAATGGAGGTGTCCGCCGTCTTAATTGTTCGCCAGATAGTCTGTCAAATTACGGCGACAAAGAGGAGGGAGAGGAGAGAGGGCAGTGGAGGGTGGGGGGAGTGCCAATGGGAATGTATGTATGTAGTATATGTTGGATCAAAGACCGAGAGTGTGGAAGAGGATTGTGGGTGGAAGACATTTTGACTAATTATTATATATATATATATATATATATATATATATATATATATATATATATATATATATATATAGCATTCTGCCAATGAAAGATTTATTTTTTTACACAGTTAGTTGCGTACTTTCAGTTTCAGCAAACAGCATATAAGGGGCCGTGATGAATACACTTTGAGCACAGAACTGCTCAGGACAAATACAATGTTGGGTTGTGAGCTTTAAAAATGTGTAAGACAGCGCTATGGCGTAACATAACCTAGGCAATTCTGATCGGTGTGCTTCAGCAGCAGCAGAAGAAACAAACAATGTGAACAGGATTAACTCAAAACTGCACGAATGAAGTTAAATTCTATTATTGATAAAGCAAGAAATATAACATGGTTTAAAGCTCCAAAAAGTACATTTTGCATACTGTGTCTCCTTTAAAAGGCAAGTGAAGAAATCCTATTTCCCCCGTGTGGCCTCTTCCACAATTAAAGGATGATCATTTTAATGGCCCGGTGCCAGCTGTGGCCAGAAACAATTTATTATCCCAACCAGAGAAACTGAACAGATTAAATTTGAGTGGTCGTGGGTTAAGGTCAGCCTGTTCCCAAGTGTCTAGTCCAATTCACCGAGCCATCTTTCAAAAGGCCATGAGAGAAATCTGGAATATCTGAGCAGAGTGTAGGTCCAAGGGCAAACCATGTGTGAGAGACAAGTGGTTTACAAAACAGTTAGAGAAAAATATATGACTTACTGAATAATGCCAACGAGTCTTTGACGTCATCATATTTACACATCACATTATCTTTGCTCCTACACAAGCATCCCACGACACACAACAGACGACGCACTCCACAGTGCTTTTAACAACATTTGGGTTCGTAAAATCAAGCGATATACCATTGTAAAGGCTCTAGCGACTGGCTCCTCATGCCACAGTGGTTCATTTGCACCTTTGCACGCATCTCCCTGGATTAGTCTTTCCTTGTTAATAGGGTCGCCAGCTTTAAGGCCAGAACAAGCTGACAAATTCCCCCCTGTACAGATTCCCACCATATGTTGGAATTATGAGCCTGTGCCACACGTTCTGCCGCTAACAAGGGGGCTGTGATGTACTTGGATGTCTCAAAACCCTGCTTAGCTTCAGGTAATTAACAGGAGATGGCTGTCACTTCTCGATCCTCCCTTCACTTTCAGGGACTGCAAGTGACTATTAGAGATGGGGGCGTTGACGACTGTCATTCATTTGCGAACTTTTTTTTCTCCACGAGTTTGCATGCAGTTTTTTTTTTTATAGATCTACACTGACCAGACAGCAAGACAGCAGAGACATGACAGTAGCCTGAGTTATTTTATTCCGGGGCATTGCGCGTTATAAGTCTGGCTTCCAAATGTAAATTGGAAGGGCCTATACCATGCAGAATCTTTTGAGCTTTCAACCTATATCAAACATTTTCCACACTCAAAAAGGCCAGCCCACAGTCTGGTAGACGTCATAGGGACATTTTTGTGAAATCTCTCATAAATTTACAGTCTAGACACCACCATCATCGAACTTTTTACTGCACAGATCAGCATGTCAGCTAAATATCATATCTTTCTACAGTTTCGGTTTTTTTTTTGCCACACGTTGCATAAATGATCTCATAGCGGAGGTGCCGCTTCTTCATCAAACCGATTAATAAGCCCGACTCGTAGACAGATTGACCACCACTATCAAGGGCTTCAGTACCCCCCCCCCCCCCCCCCCCCCCCGCACCCCGCAAAGTGAATACCTGTTTGGAAGCCTGCATCTTCGCCAAATGTGTCAAGGCCGGCCAAATTGGCGCGGAGACATGGAGCAGAAGTGACGTGAATAGATTACCTGGACTTGATTTGCATTTTCAGACCTGTTATGGGCGCGGGGTGGTCGCCGGACTGGGGTGTGGGGGGGGGGGGGCAAAGGCGTCCATGCGAGGGCTCTTAATGATTCTTCTGATTATGCTCCCATCACTAACGGGCGAGCTAGGAAAGTAAGTAAAGGCTTGTCATCTCATATTTGGACGATAAATGAGTGGGACTTGATCAAGGGGCGACGTACGGAAAAGAGCCCGGCGGTAGGATGGTAAGATGTAGAAAACCTGACACTTACATAGTGGAATTGTAACATAATGTGGCACTTGACGGATAGTGCTGTTACATTAGCTGTACAAGGTCTATCAAAGTATGTCCAGGTATGTGGCGAGGCATTTGATCATGTTCAACAAGCCCCTTTCATTAAAGACTATTTCTAGCTTGGTGTGGATATCTCTTTGCACGCCTCTTCACATGCTTCTCAACACGTAGCCGTCTTTCTGATCAATACAGGGAATGCAGAACTATTTTGAGAACATTTCATGCTCGACTAGGGCCAGGTGTTTCTATAAAAAAAAAATCCCCTTCCTTGATGCGCCTAAAAATATGATGGCACCGCGCTGATGATCTTGCAGGAGACGCTTGAGTGTCTTTGACGTAGGAAAGTCTCTGTCTGTGTGTCTGTCTGTCTGTATTAAGTGCAGTTTAACTTGAGAAAACCGAGGCAATGCGTCAGGGTCACAGTAGCCCACATAGCTGAAAGAAGGACATTTTTAGCGCACCCTTTATTCCTCTGCTGAGCTTTGAGCGCGGGCCGAGAGAGAGGGAAGAGGCAGCAGTCTGGTGTTTGTGTGCTCTAGCTCCTCTGATCCTAGACTCCGGTCGGCAGCCTGGCAGATGGGCTGAGTGGCAGGGGGCTCCTGGCCCTTTAACATGGTGGGCAGCTGGGCTTGAGCTGGGCCAGTGCTTGGTCCGGGGGCACATCTGACGAGTGGGCTCTTGGGCTGGAAGGCGGCGATGGACCAGTAGATGGAGCAGGGAAGGGAGGGTGGATGGATGGATGGATAAAGGGGTTAGGGCACTCATCCTAGCCAAGCCCTCCTCTCTCTAAGGTCTGCCCAACTGCCAGCTCCTCCAATGCCAGCATGCCCTTTCCCGTGGTCATGCTAAAGAGGGATAGGGCAGGATTCGGCTGACACGCCAAGGTTTCTCTGTAAATAACAAACTACCGAGATCCATCTCACCTCATTTGGCAACAGCCTTTCCAGGTTCGCGTTGGAGTAATGGCCTGGTTGTTGTTACTCACCTCTGTTTTGGTGCTGGCCACACTCATCACCTGTCCATACTGTAACCTAGGGAATTTGCTCGGTTTCTGCCGGGCCACTTTTCCTAACAATGGCCCGCAGCTATACTCCCGGTTTGGAAGAGTGAGACCCATTGCTAATTCAGCATCTCTTTGTTTCTGTGTTTGCCATTACACAGCATCTATATGAGAAAGAGGACAAGTCACCAATTCCCATAGTGGAGCATATGCTGCGCAGTTTCAGAAATACACATAATGCTGGATACACACAGGGCTAGCACTTGCATCTGGTAACCATCCCACACACACAAATAACAAATACTTCAAATGTTATTTTTTTGTCCGATAGGCCGTTGAATTGTGAATATAATATCATCAGTCACTGTGCGGGCTGCTGTAATTCAAACACTGTACAGCCTCTAGGGGCAGTCTTTTTGTAGAGGAAACTGCATCACATGACCAGCTCCCTTAGCTTATCGTATACCCCATTGAGATTACCTTGTTATCTCAGTGGGGACTCAAACAATGGAAGTAATACATGGTGGTGGAGCTAAATGGGCTGCTGCTTGGCCAACAGTTTTGATGTAAACACCCTAAAAATTTAAGATGATGTGCCTTTGCCTTTCTACTTTCTATATTTTGAGTCCTTATTCAGAATAATGTTGTTAAATATAACCTGGTCGGATAAAAGTTATTGTACAAAACAATGTAGCTGGTTGGGCTCTCAACTCGCAGGGATATGTTCAAGTCTTAAGTCTCTATGTTTTATGTTGCACGATTGCGCCAAAGAAAATTCCTAGTATGTGGACCTGTTCAATGACAATGGCAATAAAACCTATTATGATTCATGTTCAAGTGCCAGGTTGACCTTTGCAGGTACTCCCCGCGTCTGTAGCTGTCCTCGAGGTGCTTTAGTTTCTCTTATCACCAAAAACATGTATAATAGGGTTCACTCTAGGGCCCTTATCAGTGATGCACGGGTCAATGTATAAACAACCCGCTCCCGACCGAAGAAAATATTGTACCCGACCCGCATTTTTTAGTACTAGTAGTATATAAATTACAAAGGTTTAATTGCCGTCTTTATTTTAAATGACCCGACCGACCGTGTCCCGGATATCATTAAAAATATTGTTGAATGACCCGTAACCGCGGGTAACCGTACCCGCGCATCACTGGCCCTCACCCTAGAGTCTAGGCTAGGGTACTAACCTTACCCAAGGGTAGGTGTCCTTAGGGGAGGACATGAGTCCTTACTCTAGAGTCCAGGGTAAGAACTCGTGTGATAAAGAGATGCACACATATGAGTTGGACTATCCTGGTGAATTAAAAGTAAATGATCTAAAAAATAATACAAAACAAACAAAACCAGCAGTACTATAAGTTGTATTGGTTTGCAATGAGCAGCTTTCTCATAATTTAAAGTGCATATAACACATGCGTACACTGGTGTATGAATGAGAGAGTGAATGGGCCCCCTATGAGAGACCAACAGGCCCGTTTGGAACCATGAGGCCGTCCTTCCGTGGACCCACCACCTGCAGGAGGAGCCATAGGGGACTGGTGCTATGTGACTTCAACGGACAAGTGGGAGAAAATGGATGGATGGATAACACATTAGACACAACCTTTGCTAAAACATAGTTAACACAATTATACTTAAGATTTAGCAAAAAAATATCTTAAAGTACCGTTTTTTTGTTAGTTTAACATTTTTTGTGATCTTTATTGTTTCACTTTTACAAGTGACACACGCAGAGGTTAACATTTTAAACTGTTGCCGTGCCAACAAATGAGTGAGTCAGAATATGGAACTTTCCGTCTATCTAGTATGTAATTACATTAAAATGTTTTAAAAATAACCTTTCTTCATTAAATTGCTGCTTCACTGAAATACACTATGATTGTTACTTACAACAGATGTTATCCATCTAACTAAGTCATAATTATGAAAGGATTAAAAACTGCCATATGCACTTTAACCATGCTTGATAGCTCACAGTGGTGTATATTGGATGGAATTAAAAGGACACACAGATATTCACACAGTGTCTGGAAGTTTGATGTTGGTTAGATCCCTAATTACCAACAATGCGAGTAGTCTTTGTCATATGGAAAAGTCATTAGCGTTTGCATACCACCGTATCCTCATGCAAGTATCTGCATGGTGCAATTATGGTGCTTAAATTTACTTAACAGCCAATAATGTTCAACAATGCTTTTGCTTGAGTTACCATGCATTGTAACAAATCCGTTTTTTTTTTTTAATTGGCTTTTATCTCACAACCTCTACACTTCATCCTCACTCTCTCTATGCGCTCATTTCCTCTCTCGTCCTTTCCTTGAGGGAGAACAAAAAAAAAAAAAGGTGACTGGCGTCTACGTAATGAAGCCCTTCAGTGTGATCTGCATAAGATTGGCCGTGCGTGAGGCTCGGCCCTGGCTGCCGCCTCGTCCCGCTGAATTGCAAAAGAGCCTCATTGAAAGCAGACAAAAAGCAACCTTCTCTTTCTCCGCCACGCCGCCCGTTCCTCAAACAAAGCCAGTGCCTAAAAAGAGGAGGCCAAAATTCATGCGGTAAATAACAAACAGGGGTCATGAAAGGGAAAGTAAATGAGAGGAAGTGTGCGTGTGTGCGCGTGTTGTGTGGGTAGTTGTGTTGCGTGATGAAGCGAGGCACAGTAATGGCACAGCCTGTCACACAAATGCCACCCCATGTGCGACATCGCCAAGTGGATGTTATTAAATGGATTTCACGCGACAGGGTCAACACTGGGAGATTTTTAACACGAGGAAAACGAAGAAAAAAAAAATAGGACTATTTCATGTAAGGCTAGGTCTTCTGACAGACATTTTTTCCCCTCACATTTATTCATCTTAATTTTCAATTCAATTTGTTGTCAGATTATAAATGAAGGTACACAAGAACACATTTTCTTTCCAGTCTGGGGCCATTTAGAAAGCACAAATCCTCCATTGTACTCCAGGGGCTGATCGTTTCTCAGAAATGGGTATAGATGAGACGATAGAAACTCCGTGACAGTATTTGAGATTGACCAAAGTTGTGGCGGCGATTTCAATTACTTTTCAGCCCTGATTTTCATGCTTCGCACCTTCATTCTGAACTGTTAGTAATCTATGCAAGAAGCCATTGTTGCCCTGGGGTAGAAGCAAGGCTGCCAATCTGCACCATCAGCATCTTTGTCCTGTTGGAAACTTCTCGCATGCCGCAACTATAAATAACTGAAGTAGCTTGTTGCTCACAGGCTGAAATCAGTAGCACGGTAATAATGGCAGTGATTTACCACGTCTGGCCCTCGCTGGTGGACTCCTGACCCGGGTGTGCTGGTACAAGACACTGCGCCCTCCCTGACCCTGAGTGGGTTATTGTTTCACTGAGTGTACAGTAATTCCACACAAGTGCTTTCCGGTGCTTCCATGCTGCACTTTATATCTGCCTGAGGCATTGGACCTCAGAAAGCACTCCATTGTCCCCGCGGATATGCCCTGCAACATGCACTACTGATGCCATGGGAGCTCACTATGTATGGGGAGGGCCCTACTACCATCAATCAAATAAGATGGTGCAACAGATTCTAACATTGGTGCATCCACAGTTTTCATTATAACTCCTTATCAAATTGCATTTTATTTACTGATAATAATAATTATTTGTCGTCCTTCGTTTGTTTAGAAATACTGTCATTTTAAAGCCGTTTTCTCATTTGTGAATTAGTTGTTTTTAGCATTACCATAATGGTAAAGTTCTGTTTTGCTCCCTGAAAGCGGTGACATTCACCCTGGTGAGATCCGGGGTCCTCGTCGACTCACTGCCTCTTTTGTTGTTTGTAACTAAGGGCATACGCAACCAAAGGCAAAGAATTAGAATTGTTTTTGTACACAAACCATTTCGATGCTCTCAGGTGATAATGGTAATGATGATGGTGTGTTGGCTGCGTGACGTGGATTGAAATGGATGCTTTCAAGTGTAATTACTGTGTGGCAAGGAGCATGACATGTGTTTTGTGCAACAGGTGTGTGCCTGACAACATTAGACTTAGTGTCATTCGTGTGGTTCTGCAGTGACACATTCCTTTACGATCAGCCTCATTGTGCCAGAGAACGTTGCACTGAAGGTGTGTAGGCTGGAGTTTACTCCCTCTTCTACACATTCATGTACACACTCATTACTTTTGTGCAGATGTCACACAGGGCTGGTGTCATTCAATACACTCCATGCAGTATGTCTATGTTTACATTGTAGTATACAGTAGTTTTATGCAGAAATCAAAAAGAGAGCTCAGGCCCCTGCTAACATCTCTCTGTCGGTACCTCTCTCTGGTGGAGAAACACTGGTCTTAGGCAAGGAAAGTTTATTTGTAGTTTTTGTAGAGCTCAGCTGGTGCACCAGTTTTTTTATTGCTTATCCAGATCCAAGTCACTGAGGCAGCCGACTTAGCCCAGACTTTGCGGTCCCCGGAAAACTTCCTCCAGCTCTTTCAGGGGATTCCACGGCCTTCCCCGGCCATTTGGGGGGGATAATCACTGCAGCATGTCCTAGTGGTTCACAGGGGCCTCCTCCCTGTGGGACATATCCACAACACCTCCGCATAGAGGCATCCACAACAGACGTTTGAGCCACCTTAGCTGGCTCCTCTTCATGAGGAGGAGGAGCAGCTTCACCCCGAGCTCCTCACAGGTTGACTGAGCTCCTTGTGGAGGAAATGTATTGGACCATGGATGAGTGTAGGAACGTAGACTGGGTATGTATTGCCTTTCGGCTCATTGGCAAATTGTACACAAAGTAATCCATATAATTCATCATAATAAAAGTCACACAAAAGTTTTTCTATACAGTATCTTGTAAGGATATCTGCAACTATGGAGAGACATTGTGTTCAAAAACAACACACACAAGAATGATTTAAACAAAACTAATAACTTCTTTTCATTATTCACCCTCACCCTGGAGTCACTGCATGATCTTACACACATCGCAGTCTTCACGAGTGCCAATTCTTCAAAAATTACACTAGCTCCCAATGTTCACGTCTTGACGCGCATCGAAAATGCCATCCCAGATCCTCGCGTATGTGCCATTGTCAGTGTGATGTCCCGCTCTGCTGTGAATGTGCCCGACGTGGCGCTTGGTGAGTGGGAGGTCCTCCTAACACCAGAGCAATAACATCGCATAGGAGAAAGGCCGCAGTTCTCACCTCCCGTATCGAAAGTGCTTACTCATATCTGATAAAAGGACATAGTCTTTCTGAGGGGAACAACACTGGCAATTTGCACGACCTGCTCACACAACCCGGAGCTGCGTCCTGCCGTGTAGCGACATTTAGCAGTCCGGCTCAGGCTGCCATATTGTGACATTTAAATGACAAAGCACGGCGATCCGAGTCTGCTGTTTGTCACCCATTTTAATCCGGTTTATTTGATAACAAGGCTCATGTTGTTAACCTAATCCAATGAGGTTCAATTGTTTTTTGTGCATAAACGAGCCGTGTCCAAGATCAGGTTCCAGGGCCAGGTTTTGGTGCGGTCCATGGTTTCCCTGAACAGATATTATTAATAATGACGTACAAAACGACTGGACTTAAACGACTTTAAATGAGAAGCTGACACTTCACTTCCCATCAGCCATGAAGAAGCTTCCTAGATGGTGAGTGAAACGTTGGCTTGAATGATAATAATCATGAAATAATCATAATAGTATAATTATATGTATTTATTTGCAAAACATTATGCATAGTTCATATTATACAAAAAAAATGTTTTGTAAAATGGGACTTCCCTGTCCATAAACAATTTCAACGCTTCCTAGATGAATAATTTAGTAGATTTCACAAAACTATTCCAAACTATACAGTGCTATGAAAGCTATAGGGAGCTACTTCCCCAAAGGCTAAATCTTGGTAGACTCATCGTGTATGTAAATGACATTATGTACAGCTGACATTTCCAGAAAAATGTCTTACATAAATATACAGACGTAATGGTGCATGCGAAAATGAGACCTGATTAGTACGGCGTAAGCTCACAAATGATTGTTGCGACATAAGCTGTTGTAATGGAAGTGAAAGTTTGTTTTAATGTGTCTGTACATCAACACATTTCGGGCATACTGGCAATTATGCTTTCCTTAATCATCTCTGAAACTGCAGTATATCAAAACGCCATTGCCAAAAGGATTTCCTAATGACTCAAATGTTCATTTCTCCATGTAATTGCTTCCCCATTGTTATACAATGTTGGAATACACGTCTATAGTTTGATCGTCATACATTAAGTGAGCTACAGCCACAAGTGCCATTTCTTTGCGCTTTTGGTGGTATAGACAAATCAGCTGAGGTTCAAATTGCCCCTGAATTGTCGCTTTAGGCTCTGTAGCTAGGAAGGGCATCCAACACACACAAATAGACACAATTGAAAAGAGTTAATACATTGCTTTGATAGTCTGCCTCGAGATCAATGCTTCAATCAACAGTATATTTGTATTGAAACACTGCAACTGTTAACTTGATTCAATGTTTTAATATGTAACGGATAAATTAGAAGACACATTTATTTTAATAGCATTGCACTTCGCTGTGAGCCTGTGGACTAAAATGCCAAGATGCTTTTTTTTTTTTTTTTTCACATGCATTTTCGGTTTGCATCCATGCCACACCGGTATCAATTATTAAAGCAGGGATGTGGATATTTATTGTTTTGTTGGTCTTTTTCTCAAGCACTTTAGCTCGAAATTTATCCCACTGTGTCCTTTGCATCTTACCGGGTTCTCTTCTCTTTGTCGTGTGGTTTCTCATTTCCACATCTTCCAAAAGCAATAACTTCTGGAGCTACTTTTTTTTTTTTTTTTTTTTTTATCTTTTTTGCATGTGTTTGTGAATTTGTTCGCGCTCACGGCCCGAGACTTGGGACTCTTGCGGCGCTCCAGGTGATTTTGCAAAGGGCTGAGCAGCAGCGGGAGCGGGATCCTGTGTACTCTCGAGCCCCTATGCCTGCATTATTAATTGTCTGAGGTAGCAAGCCTATGCTGTTTGGCCCCTGCAGGCGCCCAGCTTGCACTCCCCAAAATTAAAAGCGGCAATTGCCTCCCATTGCAAGATGTAATGATCACGTTTAAAGTGGAGTTTAGTATGCAAAAAAAAAAAGAAGGTGTAAACTAACCTGAATTGAGATATGTGTTTTGATCTGTTCAGATTAATGATTTGAAACTTGCAAATTGCTATTTATTTTTTGCCATGTGTTGCCGTCCACTTTAAGTATTTACCATAACTTCTTCTTTTTTTTTTTATTGTAAGTTCCACAGTTTCTCATCTTGTGTTGACATTTGGCCAGCAGAGCATGTGCCGTCTCTCAGTGGACATGCCTCATTAAAAAAAGATGCACAGAGAAGAACCGTTTTTACAATATTTTTTTCCACAGTATAATACATGTCAGTGATCCAAGTCTACTAAGATGATAGCATCTCTGTAGAGTATACAGAAATAAATACCAGATCAATATTCTAAAATCAAGACGCTGTGTGGCACTTTGGTTAAGTCTATTTTCAAAGCAAGACGTTTTCCGGTACGATTCCTCTTTGTGGTATATTTTTCCGCCGGTTTATAACTAACCATCCTGATCGGGGGTTTGCTGCAGTTGGTCAGGTCCATTTTCAGCATCACTAATAGGGCGCGGCGATATGGCCTAAAATCTCTATCACGATAAAAAAATCTATATATATATATATCACAATAACGATATATTTGATGATATAATTGGCAACGGACAAATTACTTCAAAATTCCAGCCTTACGCATATTTGGAAGATTAATAGGCCTAATCAAGCCATTTACTACGTCCTTCATTTCATTATACTTTTTAAGCACCTGCCCCGTGTCCCACACAGTCAAGTGTTCGTGCTGCTCTGATGGAGCTGAGCGTACCATAAATTATGTTGTGTCGACAGCAATATAAAAAGTACAACAACAAATTATATCGCAATAACGATATGGCCCACCCCTAATCACTAATAACAAAAATAAGATCAGCTGACAACCTGAACATCCTGAATGACCAGGTTATTCCATCAGTGGATTTCTTCCTCCCTGGTGCCAAGGGAATATTCAAAGATGACAATACCAGGATTCATCGGGCCCGCAGTGTGAAAGAGGAGCACGAGACATCGATTTCACACTTATTTTGGCCAGTCCAGATCGAAACCCCAGTGAAAATCGTTGGGACGTGCTGGAGAAGGCGTTGCGCAGTGGTCAAGGCCGTGGGAACCCAGGGTGCTGAGGGCGCTGCAGCACCCCCTGGTGGATAGTTTGCAAATTGCAGGCCATATTATTAAATAGGAAATATGCACAGAAAAAAGTGGTTTTGGGGTAAACTTTATCCCTCAGCCCCCCCTAATTAAAAGTTCTTCCCACGGCTCCGGCAGTGGTCGCACTGTCCCGTCATCAATACAAGATCTCGGCGAAAAAAATGAATGACCAACCACATCGCAGGAGCCGATCAGAACAACGCCACAGAGAATTCGTGTTGTGGCAAACTTTTAATTTTTATTTGACACAGACGCAGCACTGACCCTCCATCTGACTTTGTTGAACTTGTATAGTGATAATAACACGCACTTTACTTTCAGCTAGTCTGGACATTTTAGTTTTGAAAAGTTGAGAAATGGAGTGGTTTTTTTTTTTCTAAATTAGGACGTTTTCCCCCAGAGATGAGAAGAGGGAGTTGACGCCTTTGAAAATCTCTCCTACAGTGTACAATTCCTAGTCAAGCTCAAATCGTGACATTGTTCTTTTTGTTGTGCAGAAGAGACTTTTTCCCAGCTTTTTTTTTATGTATTTATTTTTATATGTGGGTGAGCTCATCCCGGCAAGCGAGCGCATTGAAGATTCATGCGGTGTAGAGTGCGGCGGGGGGGGGGAAGGGGATTGGTCAGCGTAACGCGGATGGGAGGGGAAGACATTCATCAAGGTGGCAGGGTTCGAGACTGGAGAGGCACATCCAATCACGGCGGGAGAATAAAAATGGGGGGGAGAGGCATAAAAGGTCTGCAACAGCTGCAAGGTCACAGGAATAAGAAAAAAACAACAAAAAAACGGAAGGATCACATCTTCATACCGCGGTACCGCCGAGCAGGGGCCCGCCTCTCGATGTCTGTCCCTATTAAGTGCAGAGCTGGAGCGCCGCCTGCCACGCCTCAGCTGTCTGATGCCATGGGAGTTCAAACGCAACGCTAACACGCCTTTTATTTTGCCTTCAGAATTTATGGCCCCGGCACTTGTAATTCAGTTTTGATCTTTCTCTTTTTTTTTTTTTTTTTTTTTTTGCGGCCGCTGCCATCCATCTCATTTGATCCGAAGCAGTCTGGTTTTTATGTTATTGTGGTTTACAATAGCAATACGCCAAGGTCACGGGCTACACGGGGGACAAAGCACGACGGCGTCATTTTCTACAAAAGTGGAGTGCGTGAGGTTGATGATGATTGTGGACCACAGCTGAACTGGACTTGCTCCCTTTCTTTAGTCGGAAACAACGTAAACAACGTGCTATTACACAACATCCGCTTGTTAGAGCGCTTTGCCATGTTACAATCAATCGTGATGCATGAAAAAAACATGCCTGAGTTGTAGTCCGAGCCGCTGTCGCATGTTTGAGTAATCTTTGGATCTTTTAGCATTTTTATACGGCTGTGGAACTACTTGATATTTTGCTTCAACTGTTTTAGATCAATATTGCACTTTCTAACCAAAACAAAAGTTAAACAGTGATGAAGATGTGTTTGAGTCTAGAATTCCATGAACTGAACCCCCAGTTTTCTCCAAATCTAAAGGCTTCTTGAAAAAAAGCAACAATAATGGCAACTTTATTTATAATGCACTTTAAAACAACTAAGTTGACCAAAGTGGTACAAAGGTATAACACAAGATAAAATACAATACGAAAGGTGCATCAAATACAAATGTTTAAAATCAGGCTGTGTCTAAAATAACACAATAAACAAGCGGCTAAAACACAACTAAAAAGTGACACAAACACTATAAAAAAGTGACAAAAAAGTGGCAAAAAAGCAACAATGACACAATATAAAAAAGTTACAAAAATACGACAAAAAAGAGACGAAAACACGACAAACTTTTCAAAAATGTGGCGTTCAAAGATGGGGGTGGGGGGGTGAGGGTTGGGAGCGTGGGGAAGGCAGGGAGTTCAGCTTCCGGATGGCCTGTTGTGTGAAACTGTTCTTCAGTCGACTGGACCTGGCCCCGTGCATTCCGCAGTCTCCTCTCTGAAGGCATTAACGCGGCGACCACGCGACAAAAAAAAATAATCCGATCAGTTTTGCTGGTCTTAGCTTTCAAATCAGCCGTTGCTCAGGCCTATAGGCTGTAAGCGCCAGTCGAGAAGCTTTTAGATTAGGGTAAAGCTGAAAATGCGCCCTGATAAGGTGGGGGAGTTGGAGGTCAAAAGTAAAGTAAGGTACAGTAAATATGATTTCATCTGCCTTCACCGGCGAAAAGCTGAAACGTCTTCAATCCCTCTACCGATCAACGACGCGCTGCCTCGCTAACTGTGCACAATGTAGCGTTTAATAATGGAAATAAATCAATTCCGTCTTTTGTCTCGTTCCGAGTTTCAGACATTTCGTAACTTTTTTTTTTTTTTTCTCCTGTTGTTTTTCTCTCATAATTAAATAGACGCCCCTTGATTTGTTCCAACACCTGTCAGTGTAGAATAAGAGTGAGCTGTGAAGGCAGGAAATTCAATCATCACCATGTTTTTTTTTTTCTTTCTTGTCACTGTACGCTTCAAAACAACAAATCGTTATTTTCTCTTTCCCTCCGTCTCTGTATCTACCTACCGACTAACCTACCCCCGTCTCTCTCCGCTGTGCATCGGTTCACTGGGGGGGCAGGCGGAGTATTGTTCAGCGGAGTGCCGTATGGATTAGGCCAGTCTGTGGTTTTAGCTCACGGAGTCGCAGCCCGGCGGTGGGTTTACCATGTCACACCGGAGGCTGCTGTGTAATTGGGTGAATCTGCTCCCCTGCACGCCGCCGAGATAGCCCTTTCAAATTTCACTTCTTCACTTGTGGGAGGGTAAACAAACCGAGGGATTACCAGAGGTGTAAATCCACATTTCACATTTTTTTTCTGGCGCTCCGCTTTTTTAGCCGCCCGCCTCCCTCCCCCTGCGTGCGCTTTTCCCATTCTTTCCGCGGGCCACCCACTTTCGGAACATTTGCTTGGCTGTGTGAAGTTTTTCGGAGTCCGCATGGGCTTTTCTTTTCAGTTTTGTGAACGATCAGTCCGGTCAATAGAAAGTTTTGAGTTCTCGTGGATGGAGCAGGTTATACAGTTTAAAGGCAGTCGGATACAGTATAAACCATTACGTATCCATGATCCCAGTGGCGGTACTTTGAGTCGAGTTATACTTTACTCATTAGACACTGTACTTGACTAAAATGGACTCGTAACTTGACTTGGACTTGAGCACTAATGACACGGAACTCAACTCGGGCCATTTTACTTGAGAAGACTGAATGCTCCTTTCTTTAAGATGAGATAAGATAGCCTGGTAACACTTTACACAACAACCCGGTAACTACTAGGTAATTACCAAGTAATAGCGGTAGTAATTACAGTGGTAATAACTAGTAACAAATATCAATACAAGTGGTAGTTAAGGTATGATTAAAGTATTAGTTAATCGTAACTCTGCTTAATAACTGCTAGGCAATTGCCTAGTAATTACTAGTAATAAATATCAATACAAGTGGTAGTTCTTGGGTAATTAAACTAGTTGTTAATAGTAACTCAGCCCAATAACACTGACAATGTAAGACTTACTGATGAGCATGTATAGCTCACCCCTATGGATACCAAAAATATACCACATTAATAACCCAATAGTTATTAGTACTGTTATTATTAAGCAATTACTTAGCAGTTATTGGGCAGAGTTATTTCAACTACCATAGAACTACAACCTTGAATTTATATTTATTACTAGTAATTACTAGATTATTGGGCTGAGTTACTATTAACAACTACTTTAATTACCCAATAACTACCACTTTTATTGATATTTATTACTAGTAATTACCTAGCAGTTACTGAGCAGACTTACTATTAAGTACTACTTTAATTACACAAGAACTACCACTTTTATTGATATTTGTTACTAGTTATTACCACTGTAACTACGAGGTAATTACCTAGTAGTTACCGGGTTGTCATGTAAAGTGTTACCGATAGCCTTTATTGATCTCACAATGGAGAAATGTACTTGTTACATTCAGCTCTTAGAAACACTAGGCAGGAAATGTGAGAAAACAAAAAAACTATTAAATAGTAAATAGTGGTATCTTATGTACAATGACTACCAAACGTCTTTTCTTACTGGGGTGGCACCAACAATCCTCCTCCTCTCCTCTCTTTGTCAGCTCTGTTCTTTATAACTTCCAGTGAGTAAAGGTCCGGGATACCAACAGGAGCCATGTCCCGGTGCAGGCCTGTGTAGCTGGACGTTTTATGTGGCAGCACAGCTTTCAGTCTGTATGTTCCCGTGTGATGGATTGCTTGTCAGGCCGGAGCATAGCTGCCATCACAGCCGCTGACGGACACATTAAGTCACCAGTCACGTAGACAGCGTAGGTTTCCACATTCCGCTGGGGAAGGGGAGAAGGAATGTAGATTTAACCCTTTTGGATCAGATGTAGGCCGGGAAACGACAGACTGCATTAGTTTACAAGGTGTTTGCTGCTAAAAGTGCCAGTGCTGGTAGATTCGGATGAACTTAATCGGATTGTGAGTCAGAGGGGGAGGGTCTCTGTGACCAGGTGCTCTGGTGGTGCAATTGTGGCGTGGATGAAGTTGTTTTACTTGGAAACATGTAAGGAACAGATTGAGAAACAATAAGAAAAACTAAAGGGGGTTCATATACTTTTTTTATTTTTGTAGTTATTGAATAAATAATAATAGTGTTCACATGGCTCTTTCATTCATTCACATATTGCAGACTAGTGCTTTTCCTTTTCTAACAAAAGTTCACAAAGCCAAAAGTGTGAGCTGTCCATCTATCCATCCTCCCATCCATTTATCTCAGACCTGGGCAAACCCAGCCCGCGGGCCGAGATGTTTCAATCCAGCCCACGACTTGTAGAGCATTAGTATGTAAAAAAAAAAAAAAGCCCACCCCTGACCTATCTTCTCAATCTTTCCCACTATCAATCAAAATCAATGGTTTTGTATAGCCCAATATCACAACAGGAGTTGCCTCATAGGGCTGTAACAAACATTAAGGCAATAAAACAGCAGTAAATAAGACAATGTAAAGTTCCGGCGAATCAAATATCCAGGCAGACATAATGTCCAAATAAGCGTCAGCAGTGGGGGGCGACGAGCAGCTCGGGTGTCCCCTGTCCTTAGACTCTCCAGCACGGCAAGGAAGAACTCAAATACCCGGTGGGAGAAACGAGAAACTTTGAGGAGAACCACAGAAGGAGAGATCCACTCCCATGGACGGACAGGCTATGGAGACCCAGGTCCGATGGAGTCCCTTCAGCAGACGGGCCAAGATCACAGACCGTCCAGTCCTTGTTGTCAACCCAGTAGGGCAGGGTTCCTCCGCTCAGCCGGGTTCCTCCGTTCGATCGATCTTCTACTCCTAGATGGGAGTCATGTTTTATGTAAAAATAAATACATATGGGGGTTGGATTAAGTCCCCAAGCCAAACATTGCCTACTCCCGTCCCACATGGTTATAATTTGTTACAAAATATACACACAATATTTGGCTGCATTCCGTCACTAACATAAAATAAGGTTTATCGCTAAATGCCATCCAACATCTGAACTACTTTGTTTTTAATATGTTCATGTCTTATTAGAATTTCTTCCGAGTTTGGCCACCGAGACTCGCAAACTGTTTGTGACTTGTGAGTTATGAGATTTGCTAAATGTCAAACCTACAGAAAAACAAAAGTTCTGTTTGCTGCAGTGGAGCTGCGAAGACCTTGAGAAAGTGCAAGTCATGAAAAGTCACTTGTAGCACATTCCGGTACACGCATCGGTCCATTTGGTGTGATTTGTGTGGTTATAAGCCGGATATATATGTATATGCACTTTACCATGGCTATAGTCTTGTCTTTTGTTTCGAGTCTCAAATTTAGTCCTCCTATCTGCATTCTCCCACACCGCAAACGACTTCCATCATTCTTGATCCAAAGCGCTATTTCCATTCTGCTTGCTTTGGCTATTTTTGTGGTTTTTATGCCGTTATCTTTTTTCTGCTCTTGACAACAGTGCCACTTACCTGATTTGTGAGGACACTTGTGGTGCGGAAAAACCCCAGAGAAAGAGCTTTTGAGTGGGGAAAATACTAGCCTACAAAAGGGCTGTTTCTAATGCGTATAAAAGTAATCTTGACCCATTGTTTAAAGTTCAGAAAAAAAGCAATAAGAATCATCCATTTAGCTGGATACTGTGAACACACTAATCCATTATTCTTGAAATCAAAAACAATGAAATTTGAGGACCTCACTGAATTTAAGATGGCTCAAATCAAAGCCTCAGAAAAGTCGCTTCCTGAAAGTACACAAAATATGTTCGGCAAAGAAGAAGTCAAATCCAGCTTGAGAGGTAAAATGAGTTTCGATAAACAGTACTCCAGAACAACCTTGAAAAGTATGTGTCCCACAAGACGTGGTGTTGAAATGTGGAAAAATCTAGATCAAAGCATCAAACTCTGTAAAAATCTGGCACACTTTAAAAAGATCTACAAAGAATCCATACTCCTCAAATATGAACAGTCATTGTGAGTGTTGTTGTATATTCTTTTGCTGTTGTTGTTTTTTATTACAGTTCTTTATTATTTGCTGTTACCTTGAAATGTTATTGTTTTTACTTTTGGGGTAAACTGCTCAAATACAAAAAAAATACAAAAAAAATAATAATAATAATTCTATCAGGGCGCTTTGCAAGATGTTTTGGGACTTACTGGACCTTTCTGATTTCTGACACCTGACCTTACCTCTTTTTGTTCATTTGTTTCGGGCATAATTAAGAGCTGGATTAACCAATCAGAGAAACGCATGGCCCTACTAAAACAACACAGTGGCGTTGGAAGACATAAAAAATAACGAATGAAAATCACACAGAGGATTGAGAAACAGCACCATCTTCTGCCAAATGAGGCGGCGATGCATCTTAGTTACAGCTCATAATTACAAGTGAGAGAAGTTAGTTCTGAATGACAAGATCTGAGTGAGGTTCCAATTGATTTGAACATGGCTATTTGCTGCTATACCCGCGCTCTTACTGGGCGATAAAGTGCGGCCAATTCAACCCAAAAAATGTCACACTTATTCCATACTACACAATCAAACTCAGCCTTATCAAATCGTTGCACAAAAGCCATCTTGTTAGGCCCGACAGAGGTTTGCGTGGCACTGTGCATGTCCAATGTCAGAAATGCCTTCTGCCCTCTAGACAAAGTGAAACGATTTCTATTTAAAGCCCGACACATGCAAACGCTGCTAAGTGTTGTTAATCAATAAAGCAGTCTCAACTCACACAAAAAAAAAAAAAAAAAAACTGCAATCATTTTGAAGTTGGCAGACAGCAGAAGTTTGCAACAATAAGAGCGAAACTCATCTATATTTTACCTTTGAACTTCGTCAGCTTGGTGTGAGATGGCTGACAGAACCCTGGGCACTTTTTGTTTCCATTATTTATTCACGAAAATACCCGCATGCTCATGTGCATTATTCAGAAGGAACATGGATATTGTTCTCGTGACGATTATTTACTCTACACTTTCCCAAAGGCTAGTTGGGTTTCAGACGTTGCCGACTGATCCTGGATGGGTTGCTAATTATGTATTAGCCCATCATTTGATCTCTCCTCGAAGTCAGTTGTAAACATGTATCAGCAGCTGGCTCAAAGGACTTTACAATATAAAGGATACTCATGGAGAGAAAACAAAAAGGAAAGCCATCAACATGTTATATAGTAAGGGATCAAAGTATCTTAGTGGTTCTGAAAGTGTGGTACTGGTTCCACTGGTGGTACACAAGCTTCTTTAGTGGGAAAGACAGTGCATATTAATAACATGAGTCCACATGTAAATATGCCAGAATTAGCCTCAACATTTGGCAAATTTTCATCTGTAGTCCCAGGGCAGGTTGGTGTTTAGAGAAAGACCACACAACAACAATAATTAGACATTAGACATGAAATGGTCAGTGAAAAAAGGTAGAAAATTAACACAAAATAACAGTAAGCATCATCATAAACAAAGCGACACAGACAAATAAGACAATACAAAACGATACACGCTAATGGTAAAAATCGACAAGTCCACGCTGTGACGGATCTAGTCAAGGTTCTCAGTGTTGTAAAGTTCCTGATGTTAGTTGGGACAGTATTCTCGGTGTAAGCTGCCCTCATTAAAAATGAACGGCACAGTGGATAAATTCCTGTAGAGAAGTATGTTATGAAATCTATTTTCTCCCATCTGAAAAAATATATATCTGAGAGAATATGACAGTGGTGATAGGAGTTGTGCTTTTTGAGTGACTGCTTATAAGCTCTTTTCAATTAAAACTAGTATTTTGTCTTGGCTTGGAATGTACTCAATACTATATTAGGTCTAACTTACAATTATGCTATGTTCCTGAACATACTCCTATTTTTTTACTTCTGTGATTGGTCCAGGCTAAAAAGGCAGGTTAGGTCAGAAACCATTCATTTTGTGTTACTAGCGCTGACATTGATATGAATGCTCTCTGGATCCAACCAAAATATATGTTTTATGTTGATTTCTTTTTTGTGTGCCACTAACGCCATTTATTGAGACAGCTGCTAAATAGAGGGTGGAAGCTGAACAATTAAATATACTATTTTGTTGTTGTTCATTTATCATGCAATGTTGTTGTATTTCAGTAGGCTCCCGAATCTGATATGTAAATAAGACAATGATGCATAAACGACACTGCTGCTGATCCACTTTTTGCACGTGTTATTCACTTTGGAAACGCTAGTAAATTTTTAAAATGTAAAAGGGCTGAGGATGGTCAACTCTAACAAAAAAAATTCAATAGAAAGCAACAATCGGCCTGTTTTCAGTATTGATATTTTGGGAAACCTCCTTGCATTGAATTTCATTGGCCTTGTCAACCTTTTTGGCCAAAAATGGCTTAATCTGGTTCACAAGGCTCCACCAAGTTCTAGTCTTGACCTGGTTTAGTAACGCTTCAGTCCAACTTCAGCTCGCACTTCTTGATAGTAATTTGCCTTATAATAAGCCTGATAATAACCTGATTTATTAATTTATTTTTGTCTTCTTACAAAGAAAAAGGGAAAGAGTAAAGTTGTACGGCCTTTAATTTACTCTTACAAGAAGAAAATAGCTCCTCATCCATAAACATAAAAAGTAGCAGCAAATCTAGCTGAAATCTAGAAGATAGGAGACTGGCAAGAGAACCCAAACTCACTAAAAGTCTAGCTTCTATCATTACAGCACACCCATACAGGCATTGCATTAGTTTTATCTTTTTGTTTTCCATTTTCCTCATGCAAGCATGATTCACATTAAACGCTCTCGCCCCTGTGGCAGAGTTCACAAATTAGCCAACGTTTTGTTCATTTAGCCGTGATAAAGTTGTTCATTAGACAATACACTTTCCCTTATACCCAGCTACCACCAAACGCCTTGGGAGCAATTACACATGTGAAGTGCGCAATTTCCCGCCGTCCTCCAGCTCGCAATGTCCCGCGCTTCATCTGCATGTTGGCCGCTGTATACCCATGAAGTAATTAAAGTAAATCAATGACACAAGCCTCTGAAATGGCAGCATACATCTAGTGCCGTACAAAAGACCTTCTTAATTATTTTGTTGACGCTGTCGTTGTCAAAGAGGGCGCCTTTATATAAGGTTGACACACATTTGTGCGGGTACAAATAGCGTGCCTAGCCTAAAACGCTCTCTTAATGGTGCGACGGTGGAGACAATGTTACTGTGACGGTCCCTCAAAAGTGCAGCGTCCCCTATCCATCACCGACTCTGGGGAACAATTTCTTGGATGCTGACAACCATATCCTATCTTAAGTTTCCTCCTGTCCTTGTACAGGCTCATCTAGTACTTGGTAGTGTGTTTTTTTTCGACCTTCATTTACAACAGGGGTAAACAAATAGTTGTCATTCCCAAGGTTTAATAAACAAAGACTTGGCACAGCTTATTTTCTAGTCTTGGTGAAGGAATTATGCAGTGGGCCTGGAAGTGCTGTCGTTGGAATGGGTGGTTGGGGCAGATTGGCAGCCACTTTTTTTGGTCTTACCAGAAGAAGTAATTTCTTTATTAGTAACTCCATGGACTATATATATTTATTATTATTGAGGGATGCTCATTAAGTATTGAGAAGATTTTAATTATCATTAGGGTTAAGGTTAGGATGATCATTTATGGCCTATTACCATGGTAGTTGGTAATAGTATTGGTATCTTTACGAGCATATTATTAACCATTGGCGATTCATGTTTTTCCCAGTCGGCGCCGAGAACAAACTGAACAAAAATAGATGGGGTGAGAACTGATTTCACAAATTCGTGCTGATGAGTAAGGTGCTCTCAGTGCCCGTTTTAATGTAATGGGCCGACTCACACACACACATGTGAGGAGAAAAGGGAGTCTTTTTTGATTTAATGGTTATATTTATTTCAATCCTTTTGGTAATCAGGGCAAATACACCTAGGTGCCCACAGATTTGGGTGGTGCTTGTGCCCCGCAGCACCCAGATCGGCGACTATGATATTAATAGCCTACTGGTAATAGATAATAGTATAATAATAATATAATTTCATGCTATTAGTAATAATAGCATGTTATTATTGGCCTAATAATTACTGACACTTATTAATACCTTATGAATACTTAACAAGCGCTCCTTAATATAATCACCCTTTAGCCTTGTTTTGATCCTAATTTGGTATTTCGTTATGTCTTGTTTTGACACAATTTCAAGAACAAAAAAGGATCATATTTTTTTTTATAACAATCAAGACCGTTTTGAAAATTGCATTTGTTCCCCTTCCGTGCAGCCCTGACTGCAACACAGCTCTGACCACCTATGCTTCAAATCATATAAAAAAAAAGTGGACACGGCACATCATGAAACTTGAAAGCATAATGTCCTGTTCATTCAATGCACACTAGACCGTCATCAGCATTCTAGCATCACTAATGGATGAGTAGAATCCGAACATCAGTACATTAGGCTTTGGGCAGGGTCTAAAACACTAAGCATAGAATAAACACATACATCCTGATCTTCACACCCTCCGCTGGGTATTCCTCATTCATTTAGCCCTTTCCTGTGCCGCTTCCTGCTGCTGCTGAAACGCACACTTTTGCACGGGTGTACATTAGTTGTGTGCATGAAGACTGATAGCCTAAACGCGACCACGCTTTTTTTTTTTTTTTACCCTACCTTGCAATTATTCATAGCGCTCCCCTGTAATCTGAAATGCTTATAGGCAACCTTATAGTGGTAGTAAAGAGGACGCACAGGTTTTTTAGTACTTGCTATATATCAAATGTGAGGATATAGACACGAAAGAAGAGGAGGACGGTTGGTGTATAAGGCAGTGCTGGCATAGACGGAGTTTGCATATACGGCTTGATAATGTGCGTGCTTATTTGTTTTAGGGTTTGTCTAATGCCCATCTGTGGAGTTGCTATAAAAATCCATCTGTGGGCAAAGAATTGGGAGCGGGCGACTTCTATTATATCTATATGGACTGGGCCCGACTCCAAGTGTGTCATCTTCTCCACGGAGGGAAGGGACGGGAATATGGAAGAATGCCATGATATAGATGGTCCGCTGATTTGTTACAACTGTCGTCCATGGTTTAGACTGGTCTTAAGTCGATGCATTTTGAGATTAAGGTTCTTAATCAAATGTCAACAATAACACGTAGAAAACGCTCAAAACTAATTAACACAACTTATCATTACTGGAATCCCTATAGACAAATGTTTTATTTACATTTGACAGTCCTAGTTAGTGTTATCAGTTTTTGTTTTGAAGCTCTAGTTAGTGTTATCAGTTTTTGTTTTGAAGCTCTAGTTAGTGTTATCAGTTTTTATTTTAAAGATCTAGTTAGTGTTATCAGTTTTTGTTTTGAAGCTCTAGTTAGTGTTATCAGTTTTTGTTTTGAAGCTCTAGTTAGTGTTATCAGTTTTTATTTTAAAGATCTAGTTAGTGTTATCAGTATTTGTTTTAAAGATCTAGTTAGTGTTATCAGTTTTTGTCTTAAAGATCTAGTTAGTGTTATCAGTTTTTGTTTTAAAGATCTAGTTAGTGTTATCAGTTTTTGTTTTGAAGATCTTGGTCTACTTTGAGCCTGGATTCAGTGTATTGCAAATGGATCTAAACTACGGTCAACCATTAGGGTTCAGTAACGATACCTATATATATATATATATATATATATATATATATATATATATATATATACATACATATATATATATATATTATACAGAACTAGAAAGCTTGTCCATGTTTTATTATGTTTTATAATAAAACATGTTTTATAATAAAACATGTTTTATTATGAACCAATGTGTTTTCTTCTCAACTAGAACATTGATTCTTCTTGATACTATGCCATATACTTAGCGTATAGCTTTGCGGCTACACGGACAAACACCTGACGCCTTTTTGTTTCAAGTTCCATATTTCGTTCACTCAGTCAGACCAAAATAGGAAATGACCTAACTTGCGGGTTATCTTGGAGGGCTTGTGGCGAACTGGCATGAAACTATTGCCCTGATACAGCGACGGCGCTTTCCCGAAAACCCCACATCCGTCTGCTGCTATAGAAAACAGACTACTGCTACTGTAGTGCAACCAACTGGCCGCGCTCCAAGTGTGTCATCTACTCCTCTGAGAGAACGGGCACATGAAAGGCCACCGACGTGACACGCTCGTTCCCCCGACCTCGGCACAACTGTTCCCATGTTATCAGGAGCTTTTCTTGTCTCTACCCCGTGTTCGCTATAATCGCTTCTTAATTCCCGCATCATTCCCCCCGTATACCCGGCGCATGCATTTCAATCAAAATAGGTGTTACTGTCCAAAAATAAAGCTAGCGGCGCCGGCCTGGAGAGATGGGCTGTCAGTCAGTCTGCTGGTCTGATCATGAGCTATTATCCTCTCAGCCCACAGACGGCACAGGGCTACACCGGTGTCTACGCGATCCAGATCAATACATAATCACTTTGCTGTCACCGCAGAGGCACTATCAGGGGACAGTTCAGCCCTGCAGACCGGCCATTTTTCGAGAGAAACCCTTTGGCACAACATCTCTCTGACCTAGAAAAGAAGCCCGTGTGGGGCAAGGCGTCTCAACCACGCGGCGCGCGGGTATGGCGTGCGTTCATTACCTTTTCATCGGGAGTTTATTGGTGGATAAGTGGATTCCGGTTAATAGTCACCTACTACTAATGTGGCACAGTCGATTAAAACGCAAGCTCAATCTTAGAGGCAGACTATGATGATATATAAAAAAAAAAACATCAGTCTTGCGCTTGTAGCCACATTGCGGGAAATCCCAGGTTACAATATGTTTCTACGTCACAGGAGCAAACCAACTGCTGTGAAGCTCAAAACGGGAACAAAGTGGCAGCTATAAAAGGTGCTTAGGCTATATTTAATGCTCCACTGGACGCCGACAACGCTATTTTCACAATGGGTTGTCAAAATAAACCAATTTGGAACAGGACCTCATGTTTGGCTCAGGACTAGCGAACGCAAAGTAGCAATATCTCCATGGAAACAAACTGGTGATGTACCGCTCCCAGCGAAGTTAGGCGTCCGGTCTGCGGCGCGACAGGCCCACTGGTTTTGCAAGTTTTTTTGTTTGCCGAGAAAACACCTTATGAAATAAACACATCTGTTCTATCTGTTGTGAACAGTGTTACACCCTCTGGCTTGATGACTCCTTTTTTTTTTGCTTTTAGCATGCTGAACACAATCTGTGTTTGGGTCAACAAAGTAAAGTACACACACAACTCATGTAACTTTGTTTAAAATATAATCTTAGCTACTAATTATTCTGGATGAACTTGAATTTCTTCGAAGCTAAGTTGCTCTCCGGCGTTTTTGATATGTAAAAATAGCTCACTGGGTATTAAAGGTTAGAGATCCCTGCACTATATAATTTGCATACAGTATGCTTTTGATTCTACCCACTGTGCCACAATATTCCCTTAACATTTCTCAAAACACCATGTTCACCATAAAATTACAGACCCCTCATGCTCAGTCGCTTTCTTTCTAGCCTCACATTATTATGTGCATGCTTTCAATGTGAATCCCAGAGCTTTGTTAGAACCCAATCCTATTTTTTTGAATTCATTTCCATTTGTATTCAGGAGCTCGGTCATTTCCAATAGCTCTTTGGCGAAACCATAATGTAGCAGTAATATAACCACTGTTTCTGCGCCCCATTCGCGCTCCCTCATTTTGTGTGGATACCCGGGCTCTCCGCTTGTCCTCGTTCTCCTGCCTTTGGCCTCCTGCAGTGTAAAGCCAGTCAGACATAAAGTCTATTGTTTTAGCTGGGTAGGACACACAGCAGGGCACGGTTGGCCCCATACACCTCAGCCCACAGCTCTCACCATGACTCCCTGATATCCCGTCTCCATGGCCCAGTGCCTACATACATATGAAAGCTGCCAGTCTTCTCGCCTTCACGCTAGTGTGCCGACCCTAGCTAAACAGAGCTGAGATGCACGCCCAGTGCCGTGCCTGGTGTACTGAAGGATATTGAAAAGTCCTTCCCAAAGTTTAAACTCTGTGAGATGTTCTCACAGAGCGATTACAAGTTTGAGGAATCTACTTTCTTTTGATGCTGTCTGCAGGGATACACTGTGGCCATGTTGGACGGGGAGAAGAAAACAGTCCCTCTGAAGCAAATAGGTAGCCTGTGTAAAAGCTTTAGTCAACATTCTGGGGAAGAAAAAAAAGTAAAAACAGCTGTATTGTGGAACTACTCCAATTATTGCCAGAAATAGTAGGAGTTAGTGTACTAATGTGTTTTGTGCCCTGTAACAGACAGTGGGTGGTTGGGAGAGTATCAATCTTGCCTATTCAGTGAAAATTATCTAATTACTCATCTCTTGTGGCCTCACAATTGTATTAAAAAAGTCGACAAAAGCAAATTGTTGAAACTGATATTGGTTTGTTCATCCACAGGCATTACTTTGCTCAAATGAAAACACATTTCCTTTATACAAGGTTATTTAGTATCACTGGTCAGTCATTTAAATGACTGGATTTCAATATTTGATAATGAATCTACTACTATCAGGTTGATAGATATTCTGGCCCACACTACAGCATGTAGGTGGCGGTAATGCACCTACATACATATATATACATATATATATATATATATATATATATATATATATATATATATATATATATATATATATATATATATATATATATATATACTACTACTACTAAAAAAATAAGTCCAGCCACTTGAATGTATGCATACGTTCAAGTGGCTGGACTTATTTTTTGCATGCACAGAGCCTTCTTGGCTTTTTGATCTCCCAGAACTCTCTTATTTTGCGTGTGTTGGAACAGCACATTTGAACTCTTCCCTCTCATCCTCTCCCTTCAAGTTTAGTCCGTCCTTTGAGACCATAACTATTCTGCACAGTCCTCAAAAAAAGTACTTTGTCTCTCCAAAAAAAACAATGCAGCTATATTGAATTTGTCTTCCTTTGATCCCTTCATCAGGCTAGATCAAATATTCAATTTTGTCCACTGTTTGCTCAATAATATTTTCATTTGGCGTGTATGATTTGGCCATGGACCGCTTCGAAACCCATCCGACTGCGAAGAAGACAGTGAGTTTGCATACACAGCCGCTGACTCGCAATGCGTTTAATTTGCAACTTCATTTCCGTCCCTGCCGCGCTGGATAAGTGTGTGCCATCCCGACCTTCCGCTATTTGATTACGTGCACAATACTTTTAAGGGAAATAAGCAGGCCATGCATATGAAACTGGATAATGTTGTGCGGATTTAAGCCGCAGTGTCCTTCCAGAGCCATTGTGCTTCGCATTGGGCCGCGTCCCCCAATTCATCCCCCTCTCCGCCTCAACAAAGATCCCCATTGATTTCCTATCAGCGAGCCAGTGTACAGAGCAAATAGGAAGTGTGAGGCCTATTATTTGTGTCTGTTGATAGAAAGAAAAGCTAGAGCTGCATGTATTCATTCCCAGTTTAAACCTTGTTGGATTTTACACTAAATCTGGAACTTTAAACACTGAATTTTCATGTTTTAAAGGTTACGTACACGCATACGTTAACAATGCCGGAACGTTCCCTCGTCAAAACACATCTTGAAATATTCCTGGATTGTGTCATCTGCATCAAAATCCACAAATCACTCTCCTGTGCTCAAACTGCGTTCATCATGGCGCCATCCATTTGCCAGTATGCCATTAGTATGCTGCTAAAAAAAAATGATAGCTTGTATTTTTCTCATACGACACACTATTTCCACTGCTGCCTGGACAGGTCACTTAAACTAAACATCATCAACCAACACAGTCTTTGATGATATGTTTAATAGTTTAATAACAATGCTGAGTTGCCCAAAAGCGGATTTATAAACTGGAATTAGGGCGAGTTTAAAATGTAAATCTATCTTTAAACAAAAAAGTATTCTATCTATCAAACAAGTAATCCAGCCTGATTATCAGTGCATACAAAACACCAGTGAAGGACGTAAGTGCACGGGTGAAGCTAAAAACAACAGCCGTTAGCTCCTAGCAAGGCTTGCTTTGTAGTGAAGGCAATTTTAGCACTGCAAAGAACGAGCGATGGCGTATACGATTTGTACTGTAAACACAAAGGAGCACTTTATTTGTTGCGATATAATTAGGAATGTTACAACACATGTGTAGACATGAAGCACGTTGCATGGCCAAAAAAGTCCGTTTAGCAGGACGTGGGCCTGTAAATGTCCTTCGAAGGATCCGCCATGAAGTCTGATCTAAACGTCTTAAATACATGCACTGATGGATGTCTGTGGATATGATTTGTGTTGAAATGATTGGCGCGGAATTAAATTGTGCAGACGTGGGGAAGTGATTAACGCTTGCTGTGTGGGAAAACAGCTATTAAATGAATGCTGTATTTTTGCACATACTCAGGCTTGTCGCTGGTGGACCACTGCAGGGAGCAAAGGAGGATTCGGTAAATGAATCTGCATATTCCAGTTGCATGTGGATCTCACACATTGAAATCTTCTTTGGCAGTCAAAAGCTGTAGGCCTAAAAATCTGTGACATACAGTAAGTTAAGTACAAATCTGTATTTAATATGTATTTGATTTCCAAACGTTGAAACAGTGGTATACATCGGTGTCAGAGTGAATATATTGCGTATTGTTGAGGCTTAAAAAATTGGCCTGGAGCGCTCTCTGTTTTACATTATAAAACAATAGAAAACAAGATTTTTTTTTCAAGCGCTGGTGCCGTGTTGGACAACTTTTAAGCACAGAACTGGAGTAGTAATGGATGATTATTATTTTTTTTATTATCACAAAACTTTTATTGGGATAAAAGTTTTTTGGGGATTTTTCTAGATTTCATAGCGGTATCATAACACACTCTTTGCAATCCGGTGTGGCTTTTTCATTAACTTGCACTGTCCCTACCAAATAAACCAATAAACAAACAAACCCTTTAGTGTTTAGGTAAAGTGACATCTCTGTAATATAACAAAAGACACTTAGTATTTTATCCATTACAATTAAACATAGATAAAAGGAAAATCATTATTTACTCCACTTAACAGAAGGAAAATAAGCATTATGTGGATAATGAATACAATAAATGCAGAAACACACTGGTAGTAGTGTTTAAATTCGTGGTCAACATTTAGCTTATTATTAGCATTGTTACTGTTCCATATAACTTACTAATATGCCTCATATTTGGTCTGACAAGTGTTACCTAAGAACACTTAATGAGAAAGAAAATGGGGAAGCATAATTTCCCGTCGAACAGCTTTCCGTCATCACTATAATGCATAGCTCATAAGTGCAAATCACCGGCAGCTCCATTCTATATGTCGTTCTTCTCAGCAGACCATAGTGATTTCCTTTTAACACGTCCTTTGTTTTCAGTCCTTCCCATATGCTGGATGTTTATAGGTGTTGCTATTATTGTAATTGCCAATGCTACCGGCTTCAAATAAAAGCCAAGTACAATATCCCTTTCACAAAGGCGCATGTGTATCTATTATTTTGCCCCTAGCTGCTGCTATTCCCCTACTGTCTTAGAAACTCTGGTGCATCACTGAAGCAGAGGATGAGCTAATCTGCATTGATTCGAAACACAACCACAAAGTGGCTTTCTTAATCCATCCTTTATCATTATTATCATCATCATCATCATCATCATCATCATCATCATCATCATCATCATCATCATCATCATCATCATCATTATTATTATTATTATTATTATTATTATTATTATTATTGTTATTATTGTTAATATTGTGGGGCATTGAGGACACTGTTGCCCCTGTGGCAGGTTAAGCTATTACATGCTCCAAAGCTTCAACCTGATTTTTGAACAAATATGTTTGCGAATACCTTTTAGAGCTCAAACAGTACTTTTCATAATTATATGAGTTTGTAGATACCAGCCCTCTTCTCTCTGTGTGAGTAATTTAACTTTAAAGAAGATAGGGAGTGCTGTGTCTGGGGGAAAGAGAGGTGCAATTTCCTTAGCTGTCTTTCATTTCATTCATTTGACAATTGGCAAACACCTCCGTGGCACACGGGGTATAATTTGCTACGCTGCATGAGTGCTGATTTGTTTTACTGCACAGGGATATGACAGGAAATTAGTAATGTCATTTCTATATTCTATATTAACCTGTTTGTATTTTAAATATAACGTTCAAAGCTTTTATTCAGTAAAAGAAAAATTCATGGAATGATGTAGCACTCGTCTTCCTCTGCAGGGAATTCAAAGCACTTTACATGAAGGAATGTATGCAGACACTGGAGGCGAGGTGGATGAGGTGTTCTGCCCATGGGCACGTTACCAACAAAGATACTGCCCATTGGGACGATCGCTCTATTGAATTACAAATATCCCAGACAGAGAAAGAAATGTCTAAAGTGCATCGTCTTTGTCCATTTTCATTGGATTAATTTGTGTGTAGATTCTACCAATATCCCATGTTGTTTTTGTCCCACTATAACATTACAACTTAGTACTAGTTGAAAACCATTTGAGTCTTGGAACTGGACGGCATGGTGGGGCACAAGAAGATCACCTGGGATTATGGTGAAGGTGGTGAAGTTGCATGGTCCCCCCCTGTTAGGCTTTACATCAAAAGCATCTACAATAGGGTCCTCTCAGGAGCTAGGACTAAGGCTGGGTTATGGGTCTTAACCAGTACTTTAAGGAAACTCGGTTTACAATACCAATATTTAAACAATACCTTTTGGGATACCTATGCAAAGATTATTTAAAACAAAATAATTCCATAATAATTTATTCCAATAAATACTATTTATTTTAAAGTTGCATCATTTATTTGAGCTGAAACAACTATATATATTCTTTGGTGCTGTCCCTGGACCCAACAGGCATCAAACGTTTTCATTTTAATTTTTTTGCGGTACCTGTTTTTGATACCATTTCCCAGTAGTACCTAAACTGTTTTTTCTGACACCATAATGGTATATCGTTTAACGGTACCCAGTTCTAGCCAGGACTCCTCCTATAAACGAGATCCTGCACTTTAGCGGGGCTTTCCTGGTCACACATATGCAGGTTAAATGCTCGATAATTCGTGTTTAGATTTCTAGGATTTAAGGCAGATACCCAATAACTACTTGACACCATGTGTTCATTTCACGACACATCATATTCTCCAACCCTGCACCTCCAGCTAATGGCTATCGAAACATAGCGGTGTGGTTAATTTAATGTTTCACAGTAGTGGGTAACATGAGAACCAGTTATCGGACGCGTTCAGCTGCTGTCATCCTGTTAACATTATGGCTTCCCTTTTGTTGCTTTTATTATGCCTCCTCAGCGAGTAGAAATACAGAAGTGAAGAGAGCGTATTGATCTTCCGTGATCTACAGTAGGAAGCGCAAATAGCACTCAAATCGAGCAGAAGGCGGCGTGAAATTTACAAGGTAACATCCCGGCGCAGGTCATCGTGAGACGATGAATTACTGGAACACCTCTGCCTCCCCCAGGACCACTTGAAAGTCTCTCGCCGCGGAATAATTGGGTTGCAAACTGCGAAAGTGCTACTCCACTTTGGAACTTACGTCGTGGCCTTTCGCGGTGTTTTTGCTGTGGAGCGGCGCGGATGTAGCCGTGACTATTAATCACGCATCGACATGTTGTGTGTGCAGATGACAGCGTAACAAGAGGGTTAGATTACTGAAACAAATGGTTACAAACGTGGGCACGAACCACATGCTGGCGCGGCCGAGGCGGGCGGGTGTCACAGTGTGCTACGAAATGGAGGCAAAGTCACAAAGGGATAAATGTCTGAAACACTGACTTATGATCAGGCCTACGATATGCAAAATGAATAATGCACTTTAGCACTTTTGGTTGTGTATGAGTAATGTGTAAATCTCAGTCAGACATCAGTGATTTTGCAATATATTTGTGTGATATTGCATCATTTAAAAGAGTGGTAACAATAATCTGGCTACACTCAGTCTCATTCCTGATATTGTTCCATGTCATAATTTGAAGGCCGGCTCACGGATGGTTTGAGGTGGAGGCTGAAGAGGTTGATGGTTCAAATGGGAGAAAGAGTGCACTTTTGTGGATGGCTCAAGTGAAAGACAGATGGGAGGATGTGGGAACGAGGTATAAAAACCCTTGAGACACTGTTACTGCCTCCCCACAGCATGTGCTACAACTCTTACGGTAAGCGCTAGACAAGAGGCCGGTCGCTTATCATTGATGATGTCATTTTGAGCGGCGCACGCCGACGACTTTGCTTGTATTGGTGTAACTGTGTGACTGATGGCGGTGAGAGAGGTCACAGCTGTAAAAGAGCAGCTTTAACTAAAACAACTGCACGTACAATACTATACAACATCCATTTTGTTTCTCTAAGAAAGACAACTCGCTCCTTTGTTGGAGTTGTCCTTAGTGATAATAGTGGAGAAGTAAATCACTTCCACCTGTCAAGTGAGAAACACCTACCTATTATTCCTCGTGGCTAATGTAATCAAAAGGCAACAATGCACAATATGACATCCTATGCCAAAGACTGCAATATTAGACGGTATAATGCTTAAAATACTGAGTAATTAGTTACTTTCATGAGCCTTCAGGCCCGGTAATTCACTTAGTTTAGTTTATTTGTTTATTTGAGCAGCAAACACTCTGCTCCAAAGGAGTGGGCCGAAAGCAAGAGCTTATAAGCGCCAACCCCCAAAATCAATACAATTAAAATAATTTTACAAGAACATAGTGGAGCAACAAAGGAACAAAATAGCAACAAGGAAACAACAGCAAAACAATATAGACCCTACACGCCCGCAGCATCCGACCGTACCCCAAAACGGAGCAATACTGATTACGTAATGACTAATTACGAAACAACTATGATATTGCTACACACTTACAAACTATTTATAAAGAACTATAACTTACAAAACACTGTTTGAAGTGTTTGTACATTACAACAACAGTCTTGTTTCATGTACAAAGTCTAGTACAAAGCAAAAGGCGCTCATTACATTTCTTTCAGAAGGCTACCATGCCTAACATTGTTAGTATTATCAAAAGTCACTAGTTTTATGTCAAAAAGACAGATTAATATACATATTATTATAATATTATACTCCATGAATATTATTATGTACATTTATTATGTAAGCCCTACACAGTGAAGTGCGTTAAAAAGCCAGGAGTAGAGCGGGCCAGTTGTAGAGGGCAGTAGCTCCTCATCAACAAACCCCTATGCAGCTGCCCTAAGCTGATTTTGTAGATGATGTTCCTATGCTGTGTGGTGCGTTAAAAGACGAGGATTACGAGCCCATTGGGAGGGTCCCTCTCAACAGATCCATAGCTCGCCTACCCTAATTCTCTATTTGTAATTAATTTTGAGCACTGACCACAGTCTTCCAACTTCAAACTATTTAGAGCTAGATTTCTCAAAAGTAATTTAAAAGTTCAAAATGGTGCTGATTTTGCAGTATAGATTGGCATGAACCGATTATGAACTTTTATAGATAGTAATCAAACTCTTAAATGCAGGTTGATTTGATGAGGCACTTGCTAAAAGAAACAGCCTAAAATAACGATTTCTCCCTGGGACTCACTTTGTTGCAAATGATTCCACTGTGTAGCCATGTATTCAATATTCCTCGGCGCGCGGTGCCATGAAGCCCTGATAAAGATATTTACAGAAGGTGCATATTTTAATCAACTGTAGGAGGAGTGTATTAACGCATCAATATTTTCTCCCACACCTCCCGCTATTCCGCGGAAACCTAACACTCTGTATTCCGAGAGTGTTCTCCGACTATAAATCTTTTGTTAGATATATCAGCAGTTTGGTCAGCGGGCCTTTGGGGGTTTACTTCAGAACTTGCTAGTCCACCACGCTCCGAATACAGATGCACATTATAAACTTTGTCTAACTCGCATCGGGCATAGCATTTTTATGCCTGTGTTTTGACTCATCTCGCACCCCAGCCAAAGCGGTGACTTGGCACTTATTTTTTTTTACAAGGCGTCTGATGTGAAACAGTTTTTGGCCTGTGGCAGGACCTGTAGCGTCCGTGGCCAGGGACATCTTCCTTGGTTGTCGGAACACCTCTAAACATCTTTCACGGAAACAATTACCATACCATCTGTAGCGCGGTGCCAGCGTGTTACTCCCTGTCAGCATGTCCCCTCTCCCCCCCCCCCCCTCCACACACACACACACTCCCCCTCCCTCTTTTCCCCCAGACTGATGGAAGTTAGGTCACTGTGAATTAAAGTGAATGAGTTTAATTGTGTTAATAGTCTTTTTTTGTTGCACTTCTTTCCCGATACCTCATAACGGAGCAGCGGATTGAATCGTCGCTAATGTATTCGCCTTGAGCACTTGGCATGAGTTGCTGTATAGATGAGGCCAAAGACTGCATTTTCTGCACACAAAAAAAAAGAAAAAAAGTCGTTTAATTATAAAAGTAATTTGCGCCACATTGTGCATTGTTGGAATGGAAGCTAATGGCTAATTGCGCGGATACAAAATGAATACAGATATTGCGTTTTAAAAATACATTGGTGGGAGGTTGCGTTAATGTTTCTTTTGTGGCGCGGCTTGTATTTCCTTAAAGTCATAAGACTCATTTCAAGTCTTTAAAAGCCAGAGCGAGGCTTTCAGATAATTTCATTAAAGGGAGGCTTTGAATTGCGAGACATCAAGGGACTAAAAGCATCTATTTGTTACCATGGTAACAATACGCTGATAACGAGGCATGTTATATAAAGACTAACAAGTCCAGCCCTTCACCTACACTGATTGTTTGTTGTAAGGAACAACAATTGACAATTTGCGTGTACAAAATGCATTGAAAAATGGACAGGTATGAACCAAGATGATACTATGCAACATTTAGCCATTTGGACATTTGGACATTTGAAAATTTGGACAGTTCCTGGACATTAAACAGACTGCTCTCAGTCATCAATACCTGCTGAGAAACTGCATTATGCAAGTGAAGCCGGCATGAGTGCTCTCTTTTTAGCTTCCAAATGTTACTTGGATCAATTACTCTAATGGCTAAATGTTGATTACTCTGAATGAACCACAGGACATATTTTTTTACCATACAATGTTCAGGTCATTTCCCGCTAAAGCAGAAGTGACTGGTTGAAAAATCAGCTATATTCCTGACATGAATACATTAAAAGACACAGAGAAGAGAATCAATGCCATTTGTAATGGTTGGACCTCAGAACTTAGGCCAGGGATCTACAAACTGTTGCTCGGGAGCTACAGTAGAGCTCACCAGCCCTCTCGTGGTAGCTCTCTATGTGCTTGAGACTTTTTTTAGACATTTTAATTTTTGCTCTGAACATGCTGAACATAATCTGCAAACAGACAAAACTCATGTAATCTTCTGTTAAATATCATCATGGCTACTACTAGTTTTCCGAAGTCACATTTTACATGAGTGTCTTCGAAGCTTTTTGTGTAAAAAATAGTTCACTGGGTAAAGAAGTTTGAAGCATTCATCTGGGAATCATACGGTTGCTGGTTCAAGTCTTTGTTTGAGATACATTTGTTTGTAATTGCAATTTTTTTTTACTATTTATTGTTTACTTAATTACTGTTCGACTCTATCTACAGCTGCTACTATAACTGTTGCAACAGTAAATGTCCCCCCATTTTGGGACAAATAAAGGTTTTCGCATCTTATCGTTGAACACGGGAATGTCATGTCAAAATCCTTTTAAAAAAAAACAAACAAACCCAAAGCCTATAGATTGTGTACATGGCTTCTAATAGTGATTAATTTTCCTCCCTCCCTTACAGGAACGCCGGTAACCCAGGTGACTGCCACAGACGCCGACGACTCAGGCTATGGCAACAGTGCCAAACTGGTCTACAGCATCCTGGAGGGCCAGCCTTACTTCTCTGTGGACCCCAACTCTGGTACGCACTACTCATAACCACTTGTATTTCTATTTTTACTCCCAGAATGCATGCTCTGGGCACCAACTGAGGGAGAAGTGCTTTTTCGACGCTCACATTATGTTGCTTTAGAGTTTTGCTGCGCGCACTTGACACTGTGACACATAAAGCATTGAAATACAGTATGCAGAAGTCTAGTGTTCCCACTGTATTTTGCGCACACAAAAAAGGAAAGAGTCAGCAAAAGGAAGCCGTTCAGACAATCACTGGAAAATTGTTAATCTCCTCACTTGCTCATTGTTTACCTCACAAAGCCTGACCAAGATCCAGCCGAGATCGAAGTGGTGCTCTATTAAATTTAATGAAAGCTATTAATACAATGTGCAAAGCCTTTGTCTGTTCCTCGTCAATGGAGGACACAGTGTATGACTAAATGTAATAAATGAGCGCCAGAACAGTAGACGCGGTAATGACTTTCAGCGCGCGGCCGCGATTGTATCTAAGGATTACTCAAATAGGTCCTTTTCTTCCCGCGGACAGGGGCAGGACACTCCAGCCCGGGACCTCGCTCTGTTTTAAAAGCTGTCCGACTTCATTACCTGCTCAGACCTGATAAATGAGCGCAAAGTCATCAGAGGTTAAGTACAGGCCTATCACTGATCGCTCGTTTGACCCGGCCCACGGTCATTTACATTACAATGGGCCACAGAGGAACTTTGCTGCACACACTATGGCCAAGCAGCGCAGAATAACGTGTTTTAAATAGCACCGATTTACTGTTATGGCGATATTAGAAGACGCGGTTTTATCGTGAAGTTACTGAGGTGTTTTTTCTCATGAAAACCTGCACCAAAATCTACTGAACTTTGACATAGTGCACTGGATGGGCTCAGGAACACAAATGTGATTATTCTTAGGGGACAATAATCGACCTCTTACCCTCCGCCTGAACCGAGCGCATTTTCTCCTGTTCGGCTTTACCCAAATCTAAAAGCTCCCCGACTGAAGAGCGACGGTGCCTCATGCCTCATTCGAAAGCCAAGGCGGCACGGTAGCACAGCGGTTAGCGCTCGTGTTTCACAGTTAGAAGGTCCGGGGTTCGATTCCCACCTGGACGGGGCCTTTCCGTGTGGAGTTTGCATGTTCTCCCCGTGTCTGCGTAGGTTTCCTCCGGGTACTCCGGTTTCCCCTACCACTAAAAACATGTACAATAGGCCCAGGGACTGCAGGTGGAAATGAGCACAAGTGCTATAACCTGGTACAATGCATCTCTCCTTTCTGAGGCTAATATATATTGTACACTGTCCCTGTTCAAATAAATAAAATAAATTCTCTATTGCACCACTTTTGTGTTGCTTTTCCAGCATGTTTTTTTGTCGCTCTCTTGTCACGTTTTCATTTTGTTGCATTTGGTCAATTTTTTTATGCGTTTTTGTCAAGTTGTTCTCACTTTTTGTTGCTTTTTTCATTATTTTTTTGTCATAGTTTTTTTCAGGTTTTTGTGCCGTTTTCGTCGCTATTTGAATGCTTTTTTTTTTTTTTAAGCTTTTTCAATTTGGATAAAGCCAAACTGGAGAAAATGTGGCTCAGGTGGGGGGTAAGAGGTTAAAATGAAAAACGCCCCCCAATGTTAAGGCTTATAACCTCTTTGGCTAACATAGACATGACCCATTATCATCAGACTGAACTAAACTATTTGCCCCTTTAGTCATTTCTTGATGATAAAATAATGTTACTTAAAGTTTACAATCTGCGATATGTTTAAGCCGCGTCTTCTCGCTGAGCGACTCGCATTTGCATGTGCCCATTATCATTTCCTTCCACGCAAGTCGAGCAGAAGCATCAGTAAAGCGCTCATTAAAAGCCGAGCTGACAATATAGTTTCATAACGCCGTAACAGGACTGCAGGAGGCTCAGGCCGTCTGTTTGCTGAAAGGGATGGAGATTATCGCTGCATGATGCGCCTCATCACTGTGGCTCCCGGGCCTGCTCCCAACTGCAAACGCACGCTGCTGTTTACAAACGTAAACTGTGCGCTGGGGCAAGAATGTATATTACTGAGGCGAATGTGAGTACAGTGATGAGTGTGTAGCTTTAATTAAAGCGCAAAATGATACGGCTGCATTGTGTGAATGTGTAAAAAAAAACAAAAAAACACAACCCACACAACTGATGAGGAGAACAGGAGTGAGATGAGCACACACTTACTAAGTCTGTACTCTGGTAAAAGTACAAATACTGTTGTTAGCTGTTCGATAAAATTGCTTGGAAAAATGATTATGACTGCTACCACCATAAGCAGTGTTGGTCTTAAATTAGCTTTGAGTTCGCTTTTTTCAATTTAATCCTAGCCCAAGAGTATTACAGTGTTGATTCCAGCAGAGTGTTGTTAGCTGGACAATGCTACCTCGCTAACCTGCCAGATCGGGGTGGACAAAAGATGATGAAGCCCAATATGCATTGCCTTCATTAACACGAAAAAAGATGACACATGCAGCAACTGCAGCTATTTTGTTGCTTTTTAAAAGAAGTTTACGGTCTAGATGCCTATGGTCCCCGGGGCCTAAGATCCCTGGGTGCGTTTTATTTAATTTTTTTTGTTTGTACATCAAGTTTCTAGGCAGGTAGCCCAGAAGGAGGAATCATACTGTATCTGGGTATTGCAGCATTTGGCCTAAAAATCTGAAAGTGACAGCTGCTGATAGTTAGCTAGCTCCAAAGCATGCACACCACATAGGGTAGGCTTTTTTTAACTTGGGAAAAAAGAAAGAAAAAGAAGGTAGGTAAGGTTTTCAGGAAGTGAGTTCAATAATGACAAAGTCCTGAAGGAAAATGAAGCTTCGCCATATTTTGGTAACTGGGAATTACTAGCAGACCAGAGTTGGCTGATCTCAAGGGCCTTCATTCTGGGTTGGCAGGTCGACCACGAAGAGACTTCTGGTTTTGAATGATCGATCAAACAGATTAGTTATGTTGACCATGCTGCAATTACATGTTTATACATGTTTATTATTAATATTGATATTTTTTATTTTTTTTCAGGCAATGGCACAGAAAGTACAAGGTAGACAAAATATAGTTAAGTTATTTGTGCAAAAAAGGAATATGCAGAATGTAAACATGACGATCCATTTCTACCTGAAAGGGAGTGGGAAGAAGATCATTTATTTAATCCCACCCCCAGTTCCCCATTCAGAGATGAATACATTCAGCTTCACTGTTACTTTGTTCAAGGATTATTATAGAAATGTTATATCATGGTGGCGTTACAATAATTATTACATTGTAACAAAAATGTATACCAACAATGTGAGGAGATCGAACAATGGTAATGGACAATATATAACGATGGTAAGGAAACATTGAGCACTAGATTGAATATCTTGAGCAGGCTTCAGTTCTCGTCTTGCACGGAGACACAACAAAACACAGATGTGATTAAGATCTGTCTGACCTCTGTTGTGAGTACAGCTCCATGGGGTATTTACAGCAAACTTATATGAAGGCGAACAAGGCGTTTTTATCACCAGGTTGCATCGAGACAAACAAAGCCTCTCTTTTCTCTGTGTCCCGGTTTCTCTAGGTCAACTGATGATCGGCGATACGGTACACAACGCAACAATAGGCAGCATGAAATTCATTATTAGAGCCCTGAAATGATATGATTCATGTGCCTCGCATCAGCGCGTCCTCGTGTCTTCGCCAGCTGAGTGGCCGCTGTAAACGCTAAACGGGCCACTAGCCATTTGCCGACGTGTACCATCACGCAATTATAAATCTAAAGTAGTAATAAAAAAGTCAGTAGCCAGTTCCTCTTTTCTTTATTTTTTTTTTTTTGCCGAGGCTAACTCCGCCGCGGTGTCGCCATGCATAAAGTTAATCTGCAAACGCGCTCCAGATTGGATCTTTAATTGCTTTCGCGGCTCGCCTTTTTAACATGTGTCTGTAAGCAATATGATTAAATAATGGTGAAACGACATTAATAAGAAATGAGATGGAAATCGACTCGCGCGCAATTTGGAAAACGGCACACAATAAACAAGCGTCAGCCGAGAGAAAGCGGTCGCAAAAAAAAAAATTATGCACATAATTAGGCGGGAAACGCTCGCGCCGACGCACCACACTCGGGCCGGCGTTGGCGTCGCGGCCACGGAGGGGAAGCACGCAGCGACCAATTTCCGGATTAGCATTGCGGCTACGTCAACGTTGCAGATGGCCCGTGCAAGTGAGCCAGGTGTTTTAATGAATGTTAATGACAAATAAAAGGTAACAACTATTAGAGCGCGGTTGACACTTACAACAAGGCTCAAATGAGAAAGACTGGATGAGTAAATAAACAAACATCACGCCCCCCGGCTCATCACTCGGTTAATGGTCGGTAAAAAAAAAAAAAAGAAAAAAAAAAAAAAAGAGTGAATATCTATGGAAATGAGTGTTTGTCTATCCTCTCTTTTTCACTGATTAGGAATTAATTTGAATAATCAACGATGATCAGCGCGGATCAGCGTGTTGCAAGGCGGCTGGAAGTTTGTTTTGTGCCGCTCATTTGTATGCATTTGTTTGGGGAACGGAAGGTGCCGAAAGAACGACGCACGTGGATTAATAAAAACGTCAAAAGGGGTTGAGTTTATTCTTCCATCACAGCACACCACTCGTAAGACGTGGACCACTTGGGAGTTATTATTGAATTCATAAAAGTTAGACGGAAAGTGATCTTAGTGTTTTATCCTCCTAGAGTGTTCTAGCTCGTCACAATCAAACCGAAGCTGCGTTCGTAGTTGCAATTTGTAAAGGGCAAACAATGCAGTTATTTTGATAAGAGAATGTCCTCTGAAAAGATAACATATATCTGTCTCCAAAATAGATGTATAGTGTTGACCTTATAGTTTAGACCCGTCAACATGTTCTTAAATGTCTCAGATTCTCACATTGGTTTAGCAGTTCATATGTTTAGCCGTTCTTGTGTTTTATTCCTGGGCAGGTTCAATATGTACACTGCATCTTTTGAAAATGCAATGTACTGTATGCATTTTTTTTTTTTCTTATACCAAAATTGTTTAGACCTTGTTATTACAAAACTTTTGTATTTTTAGAGAAAGGCAAGGCAACTCAATGCGCCTTTGGAAGTAAATGTGTAATACGTTTGTGTCAGTAGAACTCAAAGCAAGAGTTCTACTATTTTGAAGAATCTTTTTCACTTTATTTGTTTAAAACATAATTGGACACATATTAATGAAACGTTTTTTAAACTTTTGACTGTTTGTAAATGTCCCCCAATGCCTCTCAATCCTCTGTTAGGAGGATGTTATTACCAAAATGGAAGACAGGTGTACTGTTGTAAAGGAAACCTACAACGCTATAACATAATGTGTCAAAGAGGTATATGGCTTTTTGGCCTGTACCGTGTTTTTGCTTTTTTGTTTGTCCTTTGGGTGTTGAGCCTCTCAAACACATAATATGTTGACTGCTGTGTTACATAATGTAGAAATGTACAAGGGCTTATACTGTAATGTGGGCAAAAACAGCCATTTTGACCCATACTGGCATCAAAACATGTATCTTTCCATGTCAAGGCAGTGCTGTTTACATCCCGCCTGCCACAGTCTTGGGATCAGTAATAAGGTTAAGTTACGAGATCATGTGTTTTGCATTCTCTGTTTGCGCGTCTCGTCGGCTCGGCACATGACCTTCAAAACACCACAGTGACCCTGAAATTGTGCTACATCTCCGAGGGAAAAATAACGCTCCAGGAATGAGCAAAAGCGCAGCGAGACAGCATGCTAACCCCTCCTATGCTTTTCATCACCGCCCCGCGTACTCCCATTGTCTGCGGCGGCGGCTCAGGACCAAGGCGGGGTGTCATGCCAAAGCCTGCCTTTTATGAGGGGTTTTATATTCATTTGATGATCCTACGGGCCTCTGTTTCCTGAGTGGATTATCCCTATATGCTGCCGCTGAGCCTTTTTGATATGCAGAGCCATGGCAGAGTCAATAAGGTCCGTTCTGCATACAATATTCAAGATTATACAAGACAGACAGCATAATTCACACTCAATCAGAATACAAATGACTTTCGGGGCTGGCGGAACAGTGCGTCGGGAAACAAACACAGCTGATTTCTAACACGGCTCAGTTGTGGAGACCTGCGATCTCTCCACTCGACGTATATGGGTTTTTTCTGAATTGAAAACTGCGTGAGATTCTTTACTTCCGCTTTCTAGGGAGTGTAGCAAATAGTAAAACCAAAACTAGAGAAATATATCTATCAAGGTCAGACCACACCAGGCAACTATTCAGGACATAATCATTTGTAATAAAGTCGTGATGTTATCTTATAAAACATAACAATATCGTGTACACCGGGCTCAACTTAGAATGAATGAAGATAATCAGAGCGGCATACACATACTTGTCTTCACCACAAGGCAAGTCTGAAACAGTAAACCTTGTGGTATTCTGGTTTGGAATCTGCAGAGCATTCTTCGTCTCTGCTTTGTATGGGATCCTTGTTGCAATCTGAAATACAGCGAGGAAGGTGGCCATGAAGGTTACAGAGTACTGCGCGCTCGCCTGTGCCTCTTATTTGCATGCGCGCCATTAAGCATCTATGCAGAGTCTATCAGTCATGTTTATAATTGCATTAATGTGTTACGAACTGTTTCCTACCACCCCACCCCCAGCGACCATAAAAATTGCCCTCCACGAGATGGACCGGGAGGTGAGAGAGGAGTACCTCGTGGTGATCCAGGCCAAGGACATGGGGGGACACATGGGCGGCCTGTCCGGGACCACCACCGTCACCGTCACCCTCACCGACATCAATGACAACCCGCCAAAGTTCTTCAAAAGTAAGTTTAGGGGTAAAGAATGGTGTTTGAAAGAAATCTCCAATGCATGATCGTCTTCCTAATTGTTCCTCACTGTTGATTGAAGAAAAAGCGCCAGGTTTAAATGTTTCAATATTAAAGGTTTAAAATATTGTTCGCAGCAAGACCGGAACATTTGAGGTTTACTGTCTATAATGCAATAGAGATGTTGTTGCCACATTCTGAGAAATATTCATTCAGCGAAAATGACCCTTGAGGTAACCATTTCCAATTAAAATTTTGGGAGAAACATTGAGTAAGTGCCATAATTGGGGAAGTGAATGTTATGAGAAACCAAATTGGCCCCGAAACCTGAAATACTGAAATGAACACAGTCACCGGTTGATACCAGGGCGTTGCATGTACTGTAGATAGACTGTGCAATTACAGCCCCCCGAATAAAGTGAAGACATGTGGAATGTAACCGTTGTAAAGCAGCCCTCCATTTCAGTATTCATCTGTGGCTCTTTGGAGTGTTATGATTTTGAGATGAACGCAACCTTTTGATTGAAGAATAGAACCAATTACCCAACGAATGAAACTCGATTTGTTCTCATTTAGAGAGGTAAATATTATTTCACGGCGCGTCAAACACACCATTTAGAAGTGCATTTCTCGCCTCGTGCTGGCTGCGGAGAAAGTAAGAGTGATGTGTGTCCTCGCAGGCTTATACGAGTTTGTGATTCCGGAGGACCTCCCGATGGGGAAGACCGGAGGCAACGTGAAGGCGATTGACAGGGACATCGGTGAGAACGCCAGATCCACCTACAACATCATCGACGGAGACGGACTGGGCATGTTTGAGATCGTCACGGACGCCCAGACGCAAGAGGGGATTTTACGGCTCAGGAAGGTAAGATTCCAACGAAACCGAGCTACTACGCCAGTTTGCCAGACATTCAGGTTTTTTTTTTTTTTTACATTTGCTAATTGATATACTCAACCATTGCCTTCTGCTTTTCAAAAGATTATTCAATAAGAAATTTCACATTCCTTCCTGGAACAAGTGATTAAAACATTTTTTGACTGACCCAGGGTAATGGGCGTAGGCGACGAAGGTGATTGCTGAGGGTTCCATTTACCGGAGGGAGGGTTATTAATTTTTTGATTTATTTGAGCGATACAGCTCAATCAGAATCCAAATAGGTTTTATTGCCATTGTTTGAGAACAGGTTCACAAAGAAGGAATTGTTCTTGATGCGGACGTGCAACATAAAACGTAACACAGAATTTAGATAAAAATAAGCAATACAACTTTAAACTATAAGGCTTTAGTGGGCATGCATAAGGAATATTAATAAATAAGATACAAAATAAAAAGTAAAATATGGTAAGACGACAACAATTGACTTAGAACAACAGTGGGATTATATTTACAGTGGGATTATATTTACTTCATACTCATACACATTTACATGTGTATGAGTATGAAGTAAAGTATAAATGTACAGTATAGTGATTTTACTGCCAGAACTGAAGATCCCAAAATGTTCTTGTTCCTCCCATCTCTCACCCGTTACCACCACGTAGTCTTAGCCACGTTCATTGTGTCTGCTTGTGTTACTAGTATAACTTCCAAGGTTCATTTAGTCAGACACTCGGATTAGAGACGTTTCAGCTGCCATCTGCAGGCCCATACTTCTGAGGACGGCCTGCAGATGGCGGCTGACACATGTGAAGGTAAAAGATTTCAACATCTCTAATCCCAGTGTCTGACTAAATCAACCTTGACAGTTATACCACCACATAGTGTTGGAAATTAGAGGGCAGATGGGTTAGGGGGCCGCCAAAGCCCGATCTTGCTTTGGGCTCCAAACTGGCTAGAGACAACCCTAGTTTTTTTTAAGGCAGATTAAATTATTTATAATAGAATTTAATGTAACTATTGATTCACAGACCCACACTTTACTGGAATGCAATGGGATCTACTACACTGACCATGTGCCAGTGGAGTGATAAATAGTTAATGGTATGGAGTTCACTAGCCATGATCGCTATCTATTAGGTGAGACAGGCTTGATATTGGAGAAAATAAAAGTACTATATATGAAAGAACTAACCGAATAGATTGAGTATGCACTGGATGCCGATGTAAATAGTACAGCCTCGGATTTAAAGCTTCAACTTCTGATTGCTAACAGTAAATATAAGCTATAATTCGAGTTCATAGATACTGTGGGTTTGCATAGTGCGCTCAGCGAAAGATATAAAGCAGGTTGTAAATGGTCTCATCTCTCAGTGCCGATGCTCCGATCCGCAGACAGCTACATTTTCATCACCGTTTGAGCAGATGGACCAGGTCTCCAGTCGCCTCTAGTTCTCTCTCATTCTTTCACATTTCCATCTTGCTTTGTTCGAGTTTCCCCAAAGCCACTTCACAGGAGCAGTTGTTGGTTAATTGGTTTGCTCAAGGGTACGTTGGCAGTAATTTTTAAGCAAAGAGGAAGAAAGCGTTCTGAATGGGTTCATGGAGATATTCCCCAGGTGCACGGGCCTCAGGAAACGCGCTAGCTACACTTCTGTCACAAAGTGAATAGGGTCTCATCCACAGCCAAACACATTACTGCATAATGGAGCAGTGTAATGTGAAAAGTGCTCAAAAGATACATTTCATCACTGAACTTCTTTCGTAGAGACTGATATTGTGATTGCTCATTCTGCTAAACGTACATGCAGCAATGCTTTAACGTGAACAATACAAATTAGGATCTTCTGTAGAAAATACTATTTGGAAACTTGGGTTCAAATAAGGTCCTCTTGTTTTACAAATCATTCATATTCATCATTTATTGATTTTGATTCTTTCTTCTTTCACTGGCTTAGTTGTGTTCTCCAGTTTGATACAATAAACAAAACAAACACATTTTGTTTGCCCAACAATCCAAATATGATTTCATGTCAGCTCCCTATAAGCCGGCTTAGTGGACACTGTCTGTGGGCAAGAGACCTTACCTGTTTTGTCTCCTGTGATATAACTGTAACAGACTCAAATGTGTCCGTTAGCCTGGCGTGTATACGTATGTGTCTTGTTTGCTCATTCATATACACTCTCTATTATATTTACCCATTTGGTCAGAATGTGACGAAATAGGTAATTCCCTTTTTGTCACATTTTACACAAACTTTACGCATCAAGCGTATTTTTCCCCCACAAATTACTACTTTTACAATATACTTTTATGGGGCAGTAATAATGTTACCCTACAGAAGGAAAGGGTTTGAGACATGGGGGCCTTTAACAAACAATAAAACCCATATAAATTATGAATTCTAAATGTCAAGATTCACGGCATTGATGAACGTTTACATCTCAAACTTACTCCAACAGCATTTGTTTTGTAATCCAAATTCCTGCATGTTTTATGCATAGAATAGAATAGAATAAAAAAACGTTATTGTCCACCATGGACAATGATATCAGAAATTTGCCTTTGGCTTGCTCACAAATTCTAGCGATCATTGTGCATGGTAGACATTGTGTGTTACCGTTTTTCTATTCCATTCATCTCACATGGATATGAGTGACTGTAGTCAGTTTATTTGAAATACTATGTTCACACATAGCCTTTGTGATAAATCCGCCACCCTTTGTGCTGGTTGCGCGTTTTTGTTTGTTTTGCTCGACATAGCGCTGCTTCTTTCCCCAATGCACCCTGAGTCATCCAGAACTGCTACTCCATGTGCAAATATCCAACTTATTCAATGCATGGCTTGAATTGTCTGGTGCTTTCCTTGCAAACAGTTAGTCGCTCCACTTGACCCTTTCTATCCTCTTTACAGTGAATTTCTCCGTTGTGAGATCAATAAAGGATTATCTTATCATATCTTACATCAGAGTATGCGCAATTTCTCCATTTGCACATCGCAGTGCTTTATGACGGCGTGCCCTCGATTCTGGCCCAGGCCATCTCTCTTATTCTCAAGGGTAGCCCTGAGAGACGTGAGTGATATTTGAACAAACTGTAACAAACACACCCAAGCATGCGAGTGTTTATGTATGCATGTATTCCATATGAGTCTATAGATGTTTGCATATATCGAATCACACTGTGGATTGATGGATGGCTGTTCTCCACTCTTGAGTCATGGTTCAGCTCAGTGTCAGGACAGAAAAGCTATACATCACTCAAAGGCACGAACGGCGTCGTGTTGTGATGTAAAATGACATTACCCCAAGGACGCGCGGCGCGACTTTGTCAAAATGTGAACAATGAAGTGCGTGGGAGGTGGAGTGCGCGAGCGCTAAGGCGATCCGAGGCCATGCAATCTGCCCAGGCGCCAAAGCAAACTAAACACAAAGGCAGACGATCTCAGAGTGTTGACAAAGAAAATGTTAGTCTTTCAGGTAACCTCTGCAAATGGATAATTTCGTTTTTTTTCCCCAAAGTCTGCTTGGCTTTTGCCACCCTCCATCGCCTGACTGTCTGGTGGGTGCAGAGTATACCCTTCCGCATGTTGTGTATCAAATTGACTCTATTTTCTAAGCTATGTTTTCTTCAATGGGCTACAGGCTACATTTCAGATAAACATTCGGAATGGTCATAGCAAATAAAGTAAAAACTGTGATAATTCTCATGACAAAACACAATGAGATCAGTCAATTTGAGCCCAAACAAAAGCCATCAAAATACAGGCAGCATATTAGTGCATCTAATCTATTACATCCTGGTACTTCATCCCCTGATATATTTGCCCATCAGTTTTATAGCGTAGGCATAAACCAATGCCTCGAGTCTTGTAAAATGATTAATAGCAAATTGAGCATGTTAACAGAACAGCGAAGGGGTAAAGCGAGGTATCGACTCAAACCCAGTATTATGAAATGAAAGGGAATGTTTTCAATCTGCTATGACTAGAAAACAATTTGCTGTAAAGCTCCCAGCCTTGTGTTTTACATCCCTCCAGACGCCGCTTTCTCAAACAGACCAAAGTCAGTGCTGCTTTCCAATGTTTTACACAGCGAACGACCGCAGAATAAAGCGAGGACTCTTCAGCTCAGCTCGTGTCCCCGGACACACCCTGTCTACATCGACAGTTGAGTATGGCTGTGAAGTGCCCCCGCCCCCCCGACACGCAATTTATATTATAGTTAGAGTCTTACAGATTTAGTAGTTTACTGTATTGTAATAATAAAAACAAAACCGTATTTAGAGCATCAACCAGCAGTAGGCATAGAATAGTCAATAGTGCATCTTTCAGATTCAGTACATTCCCACTTCCGCACTCAAAGGTTATTACATAAAGGTATTCTAATTTAGTGTACAAAGCCTGAAGAAAGCGTGACATGGAACCTTTTACAATAATGTATGTGTCCAGAAAATCAATCAAAGTTTATGTCTAGTGAACTTTACAACAACACTTGGCAGACATAAGAAAAACGTCAACATTAAATGATACAACATGTGTATCCAGAAGACACGAGGACCTTTACTGAAAAGTGCAGTTAAGTCAAGTCAGTCAAGCTACAAAACAGCAGCCGCTTTTAAACGGGCAAAGATGTGCAATCTGAGTGTTGAAATTATGATTAGGGGACTTAGCAGGACTTAGCAAGTTTTAGTTAGCATTTTAGTTCTGAATATGGTTAGGTTTAAATAAGGCTAGGTGCGGAGATACGGTTAAATTAGGGTTGTTGTATGAGTCTACAAACCACCACCTGACATGGAATCCAAATTATTAAAGATCCTTTGCAGCACGGTTAGAACGTATTGATCTAAGTGTGGCTGGAGAAGCGCAGAGAGGGGCAGGGATTGTGTGGTGTTTGGGCTCTAAGCGTTTTATCTGGCAGCCCCCAGCCCTGTCGAGGGATGTTAGCGCGGTGCTGAGCTTCTCAACCCCGAAGCCGGCGCTGAACTTTGAAGTCTCTAAATGGCCTCTGTGTACATACTGATGTGCTGCAGAGCGGGAGAAGGGTCGAACAATGACCCCGCGGGATTGTGGCTTGGACATGACGGACGCGATGGGAGAGACAAGACGCCTAGGGAGCAGGTGGTGGACATGCTGATCCGAAATACACTCTCATATCAGAAGTAGAATAGTTTTCATCTCCTGAGGTTTGAGGATATCAAGAGCTTTTAAGGAGGATATGCACATGCTAAACAGAACCCTTAACATTATGTACTGGTAAGAGTGTAGACTTGCCACCCATTAGGATTCTGTGTTGTCATGCTCTTGCTATGCTATCACACATCTATACCCTGCTGTCATAAGGGAATTGGAATTGCATCTGTAGAGTTTGTTGTCTGATTATTTCAAGGCTCAAAATGCCTTTGTTACAAAGCAAGTCTTAGATTAGATTGAAGCTTTTTTCCAGCAAATCCGGAAAAAACAAAAACAAGCCCTATGTGCAATGGTAAAAAGGGTGAACAACACCACTGTTTTCACTGACATAAAGCATTGTTTTAAGCGCCCCAAACCTCAACTGATCCAACTCTTCTGGCAAGTTCAGAAAACCTATGTGGACCTTGCATCAAAAAGGTTTGCCCATACCTGGTCCCAAGGTACTGACTTGAGGTTTTTCCACATAGTATGGACTTATAAGACAAGGAAAGATCCTTGGTAAGCTGAACCTGGATTTTCAAATCATGACAAAAGGAGTCTAGTTTAAGTAATTTAAGTAATTTGCAGCCCAAATGTTCCCAATGGACATTCCAATTCTTCACAGAGATGAGTTTATAAGCATGTTTCACATCTTTTAAGGGGCAAAACAAAGGTAATGTTTGCAACAGCTAGTCCTTTGGTTGATACTTTTGTGTTTATTAAGAGAATCGTTTATAATACTCTGTAATTACATTTACACATGTCTATCTTTTCCTAAAGATAAAATGCCATAGGATTGGTTTACCAATAATTGCCGTGCCTTCAAAATAATTATACTTAATTTAAGTGGAATGATAGGGGTTAACGCCATAATCCTCTTTACTGTATATCACATGCTAAATATATTTATAGCACATCAGTTCAAACCCATGGTTGATCTATGAGAGGGAAAACAGCTCGGGATGCTACTGCGTGGCTCCGCTTTTTCCTCATGAATCTTATATTAATCAACAGTCGCTGCATGCACACCGCTACATCATGCATACTAATACATATCAAAGTGGCTGTCCCTAGATTACTCAAAGCTCATGTGTGCCCTCGTTGAATTAATCATTCCTACAGTTCACCATGAAATTCTATACAAAAAACATTCATTATTTAAGAGATGCAGCGCGGCAAAAGATGTAATATTAATTTACAATTGTATGTATATTTAATTGACATTGTAAGTAATCAAAGCCCAAGAAGGGATGAATATTTGGAGTGCATTCCCCCCCCTCCCCCCCCCCCAAAGCACTCAAGTGGAAGTAGCGTAATTAAATTTGCTATCAACAGTTAGTGGCCTCCCCTCACCTTCCTCCGCCATGTTAGGACGCTGCAAACAAATAAGAGTCCTCTGCACACCTTGTCAAGTGGAATTACCGCTCCAATAATGATGAGACACACACCGGCAATTAGTCAATGCATCAGTGACAGAATGCTCCATGTTGTTATACTTATTCATGTCAATATCAGGTGCAAATACTGGTTTGATTAATATTATCATACTACTGACATTTTAAGAGGAGAACTCTGAGGTGTACTGTATGTTGCAACATAAGTTTTTAAAGATTAGCCATTTGAGCTACTTCTGTGATGCCCTAATTCACCCAATAGTTTAGTTTATAGTTATTTTTTGTTAATTTTTGGTACTTAGTATCCCCTAAAGGATGCCCTGACAGAAAAGTATTTTTTGAGAATATCAATAATCCAATTTGAAAACGTTCATGCTTTACCATAGATTTGCCTTGAGCATCTATGGACTATTTCAGAAGCTTAGCAGGGTTGGGCCAACTTTGGTTGGGTCAGTCCTGGTTCTCAAAGTTGGTTTTTACACCAAGTGCCATCTCATTAAATATTTGACCTTCAAAGTACCACCAAGCCTAGATCCAGATCAAATCAGGAAAAGGGTAGAAACAGAACTAAATGTTGTAGAAACTATGCGTAAACCATGTCTAAACACTACATTAAACGCAATATCAAAGTGACAATCTGTAAGTCTAACCTTGTGGGCCTGTATTTTAATTTGAAATAAGTAGCATGAAATAATAATTATATAATTATATATGACCTGAAAAAGCCCACCACTGGTATGCATACCACAGTTTGAGAATCACTGCCATAGGTTTGGGGGAGGGGTGAGTGAGTAGTCAGTGATGGTGGTGAAGGCACAGATTATTTGGGTGAAAGCTCTACTGGGCCAATAGTGCCCAATAGCAATACAGAAAAGGAGTAGGCTGATAGTTCCAGTAGTCTTTGTAACATACAAAACATGGTCAATGATTTGACAGGAGATGACAATCTGGGTTATGGTCTTGCCCTAGGACACAATGATAGTATTGCTCAGTTATGTTAAACGCGATCTACCAGCCCTCCAACCATAAAGGCACTCACTTCCGCACAGCGCCCGTTCCCCTCTACCACATGAAAGCCGAATCCACTCGCTCTATCCGCGGCCAGCCTGTGCGCCTTCTCAGCACAGACGGCCCAAAGTGAGACAGTGCGAAGAGAAGGTGGCGGAGAGGCGGCGGGGGAACAGGGAAGTGTTCTAATTTCTCAGAGTGGGCTTTGAAGACGTTTCATGGGATTCAGACGGTCGTGCCGCGTGCCCCAGCCGCTGCTCTGGCCTCTGGCAGTTAATGCACCCCACAATGGGAGCCCCCCCTCTCACCTCGTCGTTCTCCTCGCTAACCTTTCCCTTCATCTGTCGCTGCTCTGGCGCTTTCCACTCTTCCCCCAGCCACCTCCGATCGCCCCGAGCGCCAAGGCCCTACTTTTGATTTCCCTATAAATCCCGGTTATGGAGTGTGAAAGTGACTTGATCCCATTATTCTGGCAGGATGAAACGAGCAGAGGTGATTCGACGAGGAATTGTGACAGTCTGGGGAGGCCCACATCTAATATTGCAACTTGTCTTTATCTTTAAATATTAACTCGGAGCCCTGGGTGAATGAATTACGAGGCGCGAGAGTTGTAAACAGTGATTACACAGACACGTCGGCTTCGGAATGACAGCGTGTACTATTAGGCGTTATGATTTTTTTTCTTCTTTGGAAAGTTGCAGCTTTTGTTGACAGCCTTGGACCAAAAAAAAAAAAAAAAAGGTCTCTAATTTGAGTTGTAATCTCCGTGTGATGCCGGGATGAAAGCTTTAATAATCAGCTGTCACCGAGAGCATTCAAAGTCAGATCTGGGCACTCTTCAGATGAAAGATATTGAAAAATGGCACGCTGCTCAACAACAAATTAGATTTATCAGCGTTTGTTGATCAAATAAAATGTGACTTTGCAGCAGTCTTTCTCAAAGTTACTCGCAGCGATGCTTTAAGACGCTGCTGCTTCTCTAAATATGCACTGATGACGAGAGTTCGGTGCTACGGTTGATTCGCCTTCGTGTCTCGACTTGGCAACGAAACATCTAACGTTGTCCCCATGTTGTCCTCGCCTCCTTCCAGATTCAAGCTTAGTTTAGTTGCTCTTAAGTCATAGTTGCGTATGACCAGGAATGTGGGAGCGCAGACCGATCAGGAACCCATTATGTCCATTCCAAGTAATTGTGTCGTGTTTTTTTTTTAATTGTTCAGGGATTGCCGCGGCCCCATCGCAAACCGACTTCCTGCCGCGGTTTGTGAGCGTGGTGCTGCATTATCCGACCGCTTTCTCTTCTTTTCCCCCTCCACAGCCGCTGGATTACGAGACCAAACACGCCTACACTCTGAAGGTGGAGGCCACGAACGTCCGCCCGTCCCCGAGCGGTGACATGCCGTACAAAGACACAGCCACGGTGAAAATCGTGGTGGTGGACGCAGACGAGCCGCCCGTGTTCTCCAAACCCATGTACCGGCTGGAGGTCAACGAGAACGCGCCCGTCAACACCGTGATCGGATCGGTCACGGCCAGGGACCCCGACTCCTCCGGCAGCTCTGTCAGGTACAACACTGCGCCTGCAGGACGGTGCATAAAGACAATACAAGGTTTATGACTAATCAAAGGTGTCTGTGTAAGCTCTCGGTTATACAGGAGGTGTCCATCCTCAATGTAGGTTCTTGAGTGTAGGTTCAAGTGTCGAACGTTTCGCTGCTCATCCAAAAGGCTTCGTCAGTGACACTAAGGTTGTAAGGTGTCCGATTCTGGAGAGCTCTGTCATGTTAATGTTACTCATGGAGAGATGAAGAGGCAGGTAATTTGCAGAGATTTGCTGAGATTAGGGCCGTTCAGACTGAAACCCAGGTGTGAGGTCAATCAATCAATCAATCAAACTTTATTTATAAAGCGCTTTTCATACCGAAAGGTATCACAAAGTGCTTTACAGATAACAAACAAACAAACAAGCGCACACACGCGCACACACTATATCCTTAGGACTAAATGAATAGATGTCAGTTAAAAGCTAAAAAGGTGGGTCTTGAGCCTGCTCTTAAATACATGAAAATCCTCAGGTCGTTCCAGAGGCGAGGGCCATAATATTGGAAAGACGCCTCGCCCTGAGTCTTTCTGTTGACTTTAGGAATAACTAGGAGACCCCTGCCGGAGGAGCGAAGGGGCCGTGAAGGTTCATAAGGTAAAAGCAGTTCTGAAAAATAAGAAGGACCAAGACCATTAAGACATTTAAAAACCATTAAAAGAACTTTAAAATCGATCCTGAAACACACAGTAAAAGTTGTAAACCTGAGATACTCTTTTTGGAAAGACCAGAAAGCAGGACATTACAGTAGTCGATACGACCGGTGATAAAAGCATGCATTAGTGTCTCCGTGTTGGCTCGAGAGAGAATGGGGCGGACTCTGGCTATGTTCTTTAGATGGTAAAAACCTATCTTTGTGATATAGGTGAGGTAGGTCGCAAGGACTTAGAACTATAAAGACTCACAACTACAAAGATGTTTACCAACAGGTGAGGGTTGCCCTTTAATAGAGGGGAGGGACTGAGCCAAGCTGAACTCCTCCCTGTGGTCTTTATCTGTACGCTGACGACTTAGTACAGAAGATGACTCAAGAACCTTCATGTAGAAGAAATGTTTGGTTCTTTTGATGACTAGTATTGTCGGTCCATAGTCCTCAGCTCTGTTTACATAAGCGCTCAGTCATCCAGGAGTTTTGAAGTCCAATTGACAACTTCTACTATTGAAATTTAGAGTGTTCGAAATGGAGTACAATAAATGAAACATTATTGGAAAAATCTTCCAGAGTGAGCGTGGATCTCGGAGTATTGGATATGAATTGAAAGTGCAGAGCTATGTGACAACACAACCCCCAAATCTAAAGTTGAAGTCAAATGCATGTCGTTCTCTGTTATACTGTATTATAGATTTGCCCAGGAGAGTGTTCGCAATGTTCACGTGTTCCAGTCATTAGTTCTTAGATAATGAACAAATGAGAGCAACAAAAATAAGTTTATCTTAAGATATTGATGCACGTTAACATTTTAGTTTAGTTTTTTTTAAGAAAGTACTAGTAAAGGACAGGGAAAACTATATGTATATGTATCCCACTTCCTGCATGTGACTGTCCAGTGATATATCGTAGCGTCGGTGTGACTTATATTCTGGAAAATACCAGAAGGACACCTTGAGGATAGGTTATACAGGCAATTTCTCTACCTCCATCTTGGCATTTCATTAAGTCTCCAGTGACTTGGTGACCGCATTCCTGGGACAACACTCAACAGGTTTTGTGTAATTGCAGCAGTGGGTTTGCTAGATTGGCTCAGGCAGCGGCGCGGGCCAGTTCATTTTGATTTTTTTTTTTATATCTATTTTATTTTTGGGTGCATCCTCATGTTTAGTGATGAGACTGCCGGGAGGAAGGAAGCACTGAGGTTGCATGGTGTCCGTCCCCTGTGTGAAAGGAAAGTCTGTTTTATGTATAATGACATGTTTTGCCTGGCCCTCACTGTCCTTGTTTCTTGCACCATTGTTTTTAAGTTAGTAAAGTCACATTGCAAGGGCATAAATGGTAAAAAAAATATATATATATATATATATATATATCAAATTAGTTGTATGTTGAAATTGGTCTGGGTTATGTCCTCTCTGTCAGGAGGATGTAAGGTCCATCATTTGGTCATTTTATTTTTTTGAGTGTTGTCCATGAGCAAATGCTGAATCTAAGCTGAGTGTAGTGAATCTGGCATTGACGTGGACTGGACATTTAACTACTATATAGCACAAAGTCACTGATGCCCTCAATCTGACAGTGATGTAATCTTTGCCAACACAGCAAAATAAAGTGAGCAAAAATAAGTTAGTGAAAGTTTAATGGATTTCTATATTGAAAAGCTTCAGTAAAATATTGCAATATTGTTAATAAATCGCATTTCATCCTCATGTAGTCCTGATTGAAGCAATTGAAAATAATTGTCACACAATGCCAACCGGTCACTCTAAGTTTATTGTGCTGATTTTTTTCAATGGTAATTTCTAATTACTTTTGAAAATTAACTTTAAAGCTGGGGTACCTGACTTTTTGTTGCTGAAAAGTACATTTGTGTTTTCCACCTCAGAGTAAGTTGTAAACACAGCAAAAAATAAATAAAAAATACATCTTGTAAAACTAATTATTTATTGAGCAATAGAAGATAGAAGTAGAATCTAAACCAATTTGCTTGAACAATTCGGACTCGCAGGAGGGATTGTGAGAGCTAGAAATGAGTTTGGGCTAAAAAAATAAAATAAAATGATGTACTCCAGCTTTGTTACAATTTTGCTTTTTATAATTTCACAGGGGAAATAACTGCATATGGATTGCAGTGCGGAAATGTACTTCTCCTGGATGATGAGTACTACGCTGTGTGATTCATTATAAACCATTTGGGATTATTGGCAATAATGAACATTTTATCACTTCATTTTGAATCTAAATCCAGACGTTGCAATATTGTATGTGCCATAAATTAGAACCCTACATGATGAATGAGTGTAATGAAACGTGCAAAATTACAGACTTTCGCTGACCCGACCTGAACTGCACATATAACCTTCAAACCCTCCACACCGCAGCCGGTCATTTGACTCTTAAAACCTCTTTATTTGTCTGTTTTTTTTAGCTCCGCTTTGGGCTAGTTTTTACTCATGGTTTCATTATACTTTTAATAACCAGTTTTGTGGAGAGGTTGTTATTCTCTAAACGGATTGTTGCCCGTGGGTTTTCTCTCACTGTCAAAAAAATAAATAAAAAAATAAATAAAAATCCCCTCTGTTGGCCAGAGCTTATGACTGTGCTTTGTGGAGCGGTTATCAATTTCACAAAGCTAATTCTCAAACTTTCAATTTTGATTCCTTTGAACCATCCCACTGATAGCAGAAGTTGCTTTGCTGCGCTGCCAACTCCGATGATCAACATATTGTCTCGCAGATTGCGCGCGGTCTCTGCCAGCGCATACGTTGTCACGACAAATTGCTTCACCTCAAACACGCAATTTGCTTTGAACTTTAAGCGGGCGTGCCTCTCTCCGCTGTAGTGCCGGAGATGACCGTGATCTATCAGCGATGCCAAGTGTTTTCTTTTGTGGGAGGAAAGATGAGAGAAGCCATTGTCGTGGCGGGCCTAATATGATGCATTACCCACACCCGGAAGAGCATTTGATTTCACTTCAAGCCCGAGCCCTGCAGCACGGCGAGCTCCGGGCTGATAAAATGATTACAGCTTGTGAGATTTTAATCCGGATAGATAAAAGACTGACAGAGGGCCATAGCTGGAGAAGGCCTCTTTCAAGATCAGCTGGTGTTAATAATAAATCTCCCCACAGGCGAACAGCAATTTATGGGTTTAGCAATGCACATGCAAGATACGGGCTGTAAAACAAGCTTTGACTGTGTAACTATGATGTCATTCACGGGCAACCACTTTTAAATCTACAGTACACTGGCAAAGTAATGGGCAGCAGTGGCTTAGTGGTAAAGCAGTCGTCTTGAAACCATACACTTCGATCCCATGCAGCTCCAGTGATTTTGGAAGGTCGTTTTGCCCCCCCGCTCTAATGTTGAACGTTTAATCACAAATGTTGAACGTTAAATCCTATATTTTCTTTTGAATGTAGCACTTCTGCTTACAGACAGCGCCTTTAACATCGCCTTTAGATTACATAATGCATTCGCTGTGGCATTGTTTCAGTGAGCTTCTGCAATGTCTACAGGCCCAGTGTTGCATTCACTTTTCTCCTAGATCTTATGTTGATGGCGGGAGAGTGAGACCCCTAAGCAAAGCCTTCTCCAGCACATCCCAAAGATTATCAATGGGGTTAAGATCTGGACTCTGTGACGGCCAATCCATGTGCAAAAAAAAACTTGGAATAGCGTTGGAGAAGAAGTTCACTGATGGAATAACCTGGTCATTCAGGAAGTTCAGATAGTCAGCTGATCTAATTTGTGGGCACATGTTGCTGAACCCATTAGACCAGGGGTGTCAAACGTACGGCCCGCGGGATAAATATGCATTATTAAAGAAGAATAAACTTAATTTTCTTTAAAATTTGCAGTTCTTATATTGTCCGCTAGGGGCGCTGTGTTTGAGCCAGTTCTATCGCTTTACCTGCTTTTTCTGTTGACTCTGGCACCCTCTTCAGTGAAATGTCTTTGTCAAAAAAGAGAAAAGTGGACAAAGAGTGTCGGATTTTTCAAGAAAAATTGACCTCTTCCTATATGTATACAGTGATCCTTGTTGAATGTTTTTACATTATTTTATCGATTGATATAGTTGATAAATGTTGACATCTCTTTTGCAAGAAAAAAAGAAGACTGTTGAAAAGAGGACCATTCACTCTAATGAATACTATGTAGCACTTTGAGAAACTTGTAAAGTGTAAGCTGAGTGTAAAATGAGTTTGACACCCCTGCATTAGACCAACACCGGGTCATAGCAGTTTGTTAAATCCAGGGGGAGCCTTTATCTTCACTTCACTTTTTCACTTTTCACTTTCGCATTTTCTCTGCAATTACTTTCTTGTAATTCTTGGATCACAAACAAAGTCATACCAAGCCAACAACAAAAAAATAATAATAAAACACCCTTCAAAGAAAGTAAACACACCCATCCTTTGATCAGATGTTGCCATGGAAATGAGAACAGACTTTTGCGCCGCTGCGTCTCATTTTCTGTGACAAGGTAATATTATTTGTTCTCCATCCAAGAATCCTCTACATGAAATCCCTTTTGTCCTTTGCGTCCAAATCTGCCAAGAGACAAAGAATCAGGAAAATAAATAAATAAATACTGAGAGTGCCTGTTACTGGATACTGAGTGTCTTGTGGTGAAAGTGGCACCGCATTAGTGTGGATGAGCTCTTGAGTTGACCGCTGTGATTACAATCGCGCTCTGTCTCTATCTTAGAGACATAGCGCGCCCCCTCCACGCCACTGCTCCCCAACATCGCCACCACAATGGGGGGGAGCTAAGAAAAAACTGTCCCTGTGACTGAACAATAAGGCAATCACTGTTAAGCTGCTTATAAATGATTAACAGATGACGAGGAAAGCGTTGTAGATGTTTTGGAAATGATAAAATGTGTATTTACAAATGCTTTAATAATTATAATACATTACATTTTACATAACATACACGTTACATGCGTGGCAAGTTGCATAGGTGGTCAAGACCAAGTTAGTTGCATAAACAGCTATTTTCTATTTTTTTATCAAATTCATTACACGTGCACTGTTTGGCACGTGTCCACACAGAAAACAAAGCCACTCAAATAGGTTTTAGTAGAAGACGAAGACGAAATCTTGGTCAAAACACCTCGGCACAGTTTAACAGACTTGCGTGTGTTTTCCCCAGTAGTTAAATATTTAAACTCCGAGAGGCGAGACAGAGGCACTGGCTACAAAGGCAACATTCGTAAAAAATAAATAAAAAAAATTGTCCCTTGTGCCGGACACAGCTGGAACCAACACATAACAGCCACAGAAAGGAATTGCATTTTTGATGTTGTTGGTGTTTCTAGTCTTTGGCTTGTTTGTGCTGGACTTTTGTCTTATGTGAGAACAAATACAATTCTATTCTTGAGAAATGTTCCCTGTGAAAGACTTACGACCCACTGATCTGAACGATTATTTGACTTACTAACGTGTTAGGGATCCTGACCCCCTTCCTCTTAAAGGCACTATACTGTTTTTTTTTTTTTTTTCCAGTAGTGGAACAAAATTAGCTTTGTCCTCTAATCTAATTATAAAGGATTTCTATACATTTCATGAACTTGCAGGCTAGTGTCCTTGTATTTTTGTGAAAGTGACCCTGAAAAGTGACCCTTTAAGTTAACATGCTCATGAACTCGTCCCTGTGAGGAAACGCTACGAATATGTTCGGAAGGTTTTAGGAATGAGTTTGGACCAAAACTGACATTTTAACCCCCCCCCCCCCCCAAAAAAAAAAAAAAATATATATATATATATAGGCCTTTAATTGATAGGCCTCCATGTGTCTAGGATAACTGTCAAATATCACACTTCTTTCATGTTCTTGATATTTAGTTGTTATGAGATACTGGTGGTCCCTTTGCAAACCTACGCCCTTGTAAGAAAAACATCCATTAACGACAAATCCAGAAAGGATCTTTATAATAACAAAAAAGCTAGAAAAAAAAAAAGAGTAACATTTCTATCATAGCATTGCCAATCTAATATTTAGAAGTAGAAATCTGCAAAAACAACCTTGAACTATACAAAGCAAACATTTGCACATATCTCTTGCCGATTCCTGCCATTCAACTTGGGGGCCCCTCGGCTGTCCGCGCAGACTCTGCCAATAGCGAGAATCGGCCCTGGCTGCCATGTCCTTTTAGCGCTGAGGACACAAACAAGCCCTCAGCTGTACTTAATGCATCCAACCAACAAGTATTTTCAGGTGCACTCCGTGAAAATGTCTCCCCCGCGCACTCCACTCTCCTCCCTCCCCCTCTCTGCGCCATGTACTCTGAGGTTTTCTACCTGACTGACCACAAATAAAAAGCAATGTGACATCTGGCAGTCACCATAAGGTGCACTGGTATGGACTGAAATGGCGAGGTGCATTTTAGTTTAATAATAGAAAATGGCAGTGGGAGAGCACACTGTATACAGCACGGTGATTACGCAATTGCGGTTTGTAAACTAGATTTTTTTTTCAAGTGTCTGCCGATGTAAACAACCTTGGTGAGAACATAAGCTTTTTAAAATAAATCTGAAAGATTATTTTATTAAAGTCTGTTATTATGTATTGATATATATATATATATATATATATATATATATATATATATATATATATATTAATAATTATTGTTAGAAAACCACTCCATTTATCACTTACCGGTATATGCTACAAATTGGATCCAGTACTGTCCAGATTCAGTGTATATAAAGCTGGTTTGACCTACGCTCATGTGGTCAGTGGTGGCCTATCTCTGCTTCTGCGGGGAAAAGTTAACTTGGTAACAGGAATGTAACAATTCCGGGGCTGGCAAAATGGAGGAGAAATTTTGTATAGATGAAGCGTTGTGTGAAATAACTGTGTGGCTTCAAAAGCATGAGGATCACACCCAAATTTCCCACCTGTATGGCAACACTGTGGGGACAAATCCTTCTCCATGTTGTGAGTCATTGGCATTGGTAATTCATCTGCACACTGCCACCTACTGCTCTGGAGTGCGCATAATAAGGCTTTTAAATGGAACAAAACATGCAGCCATTTTTTTCTTTTTCTTTTTTACTTCGGAGTGGAAGTATGTATCTTTCAAATTTAATGGATTGAAGGGCATAAACTCTGAAAAATAAAAAACACTTCTCAAGTAAAGTTCTGATCCTCAAAAATACTTTTCCCTCTCCTTTCACTAAAAGTGCTGATACGTGGCAGCATCACTATGCAACATTCTTGGAGCAGCAAACCTTATGTCCTACAGACACATATTCTCTATGTTCCTCTGAAACACTAGCCAGCACAAAGCGCTATATTACTCATATACTGATCCTCCCTGTGGACTAAGTGACCTAATAACAAACAGTAATGTCACACACCCTTTTCTCTCCCTGGAAAACAATAGAACATCGAAAAAATACGGGCGTACTTTTCACCTCTACTACTTCTGTGTGCACAGTATCCATTCAGCCAGATGCTCCCATTCACACATAGATAACACTCAGCAGATACAGCATACTAAAAAACAAAACACAAACACATACCGTGGTATGCTATAGGCAGCGCTCCTTACTCTTAAGACCACACTGACAAATCAGCAAAGTCACAGTTCTCCCCTGGGTGCACAGAAAATGTTTAGCCCAATAACTTCCAACTGCAAGAACACTGTGCGGTGCTAAATGCATCGAATCGAAACTAAGCACTTTGTAAACAATAAGCAATTCTGTGGAGCAATTGGGAGGGAATGTGGGATGCTGGGACCACTTTTGCAAGTAAGTCCTCACTAGAAATCAGCAAGTAAGCTCCATAAACTGTAAGCGTTCGAAGTGAAAATGTTAAAAATCATAATGGAACTGTTATGTGCACTGACTGAAATGTGGAGTGTCTTTCTTGCATGTGATTTTGTAATGGCTGTAATTTGAGGTCAAATTGCCTAAAAGCTAGCCTTGATAAAAGCAAGCAGCTACTGTATTTTTTTTTTTTAGAAATCCTTTTAACTGCTTCTTTTCAGTCCCACTGCCTTCTACTGACAGCAGTAAAGTAATTCATGAATATTGTATTAAGTATAAAATTGTACTATTTGTTTTCGTAACAATCCATGTAAGTGTTATCATTTTGCTGTTAAAATTGGATTCCTCCAATATTGTGTAAAAGCCCATTTTGTGGGTTGTTAAGCGCTGGTAACATAATGATTTGTATCATAGCAGCTAGTCTACATTAACAAGACAGTATTGCTCCCTGAAAGATGTGAAGAATGTTCATAAACGTCTAAAAAATAGGATGCGAAAAATGTGTTACAAAGGTTCTGTCGGTCACCACAGCTGACAATTTAGAACAGCCTATATGAGTTCTTGCTTCCATTGTTTATAAACAAAAAGAAATGGTATCATACCTTCAATATCAATGGTTGGTGTTTTTTAAACAAATGTTTTTATTGCCAGACACTCATGTTAAAATGAAGAAGAAAATATTTTGTGCCATAGTATTATCCAGCTTTAAGACCAAAGGGCTCGGGGCATAACGCAATGGTCGTCATGCACCACTGATATTAATAAGTTCTAAAATTGCTCTGTGGCCTAAAAGAAAAAAAGTAGCCTAAAGTGTTTAGATATTCTCCAGACAAAAGCCCGGGTTGCAAAATCTAACACAGGTATTTTCGTTGTCCTTCGATGACCCATGCATTCCTTTCAAAAAGCATGGACAACATTAGTAATCGTACTGTGTCCATAATGTGCAAAATGTCTAGCGTTTTCCATTTTGTATTACTGTTATGGGCTGAACGTGACTCATCCTCACAATATCCAACCTTGGTACTGACTAGTTCACTGTATGTTCTGTCCTACTGTTGCTTTATATTTGATAACACATAGCATCATCCATGTATGGCTGTTGATTGGGAGCATGTTTGGCATCACCGTCTTGTTTGTTTAGGTTTTGAGTTTTACGACGGTGTAGTAGATTTTGTGATGTGCCAACATTGTTTTACTTTACTTGTTTAACGTCCCGAGCAAATAGCCAAGCTTTGTCGTACGGCATGTTTATGTACACATAAACAACTCGGGACTCCCTTTATATAAATGTATCGCCTCCTATGCTACTTTAAGTAAGTAAGTAAGTAAGTGCTTTATTTGTCATTGTACAAGCGTACAACAAAATAGTGTTCAGGTGTTAGTCCTGAGCTGCTGCGACTGGGCCAACATGACCCGGTGGTTGGGGAAACCTTAGCACCCGGAGGGGCAGAAAAACATATTAAAATCAAGTTAAGATTAAACGGTTTATTTTGATTGAATTATTCATGAACTGAAAGGATTTTACAAATTATAGGCTGTTTTACACTCAAAAATATATTTAAATAAGTATTATTATTTTTTTGTTTCATCTTGAAATCATCTGGGGACCCCAATCCAAGGCCTCGCAAACCCCCAAGGGGACCCAACCCCCACTTTGGGAACCACTGTCGTAAGGAAAACTCATCAGTCATGAACAGCTTTTCTTAGGGCATGTTCACATGTCAATGTTGGATGCAAATGCAGAAGTGGACACGCCCTTGTTCAATGCACGTATGTCTTTATGTCTCTTATGCCATATAAAAAGTGCCTCAAGTGGCCCAAATGTGTTCATGGCCTTACTTATCTAAAGAAACATACAGTGAGCACCACACAATGGAATCTCATTATAAAAAAGAGTAAATAACGCCTAGAACCCTTGATTTGTCCTGGCAGTATAACACTAAACATAGCACTTTGCTTTCATGGCAAAACACAAGTATGCAAACCTCGCTATGCCTTATAAATGGATCTAACCTCGCAGGGCTCGGTCTCTTTGTCATTAGCCTGGAGAACTTGCTGTAGAGCTTATCGGAAGTCAGAAAATACAATTCTTGTGAGAAGTAATAGCTTGAAATGCTAAAGAGAATGATGATTACCACCTACAGACTGTCTAACGGAGAATGTCAGGGCCACAGCGCAGTGATTGACAGCTGATCTAAGAAACGCGTTGAGAAGCCGAGACGGGATGCACAGTGGAGCAGTAAGCGAGCAGACAACAATGCCAATGCTGCTGATTGCGCTTCCATGTAGTCGCGTTCGGATGCCGCTGTCAAACTCCCGCATTTTGATTAGCTAATTGCCAAAGATTACTCCTGATTATGTCTGCCTGCATTATGTGGATTGCAGTGAGCATTTTTGGCAGCACGAAAGTCATATGTTTTACTGGCAAACTGGGGACAGACCAATCTACATGATAAACATCTCTGGATGGAGCTAACCATAAAGAGTTGGTAAATATATCTTTAGCTAGGGTCACTGTTGGGCATATCTCTCACAAAATTATATTACTCATATTCATAACCTTTTGCATAGATGTACAGTACCGGTCGAAAGTTCGAAATTGAGATATTATTGAAAAAATGGGATTATGTACAAAACAAAATACGGTGAAATAACTCAATATATGTTTTATATTTTAAATTCTCTGTATTTTATCAGTGAGCTTCACAAGGTCGTCACCTAAAGCGGTTTTCAACTTGCCTGGAAACGAGACTGTACCAGCGATTGAGTCAGGTGACCATAGCATCAACTCTAGCCTGGCCCTTCCAGACCCTCGTACTCATTTCGTACAGGTGGGAGGGATGAACTCCTTTGAAACGATTGGATCGGGTTTTCAAAGTACAACCAGCAAGTCCGGTGCAAATGCGTAACGTCCCCTACAACACCCGCCTCCCCCGCTCGCTGAATGGTAGGTTGGAATTCAACCGATGAAACGCAGCCCCTGAGATCAGACCCAGACGTCCCAGATGTAGGGAAAAGATAATTGACCAACGTTTACAGACGGCAAAGGCCAGGCTACATCAACTCCATTTCCCAAGCTGAACATACCCAATCAAACAGGAAGTGGAGTAAACCAGTCAGCGAAGAGCAGGTGTCTGCCGTTGATGCGGTTTGCATGAAAATTCGCACGAGACTATGGATCACAAAACTCCTCTACTGTCGATGTAGATTTGTTTTTTGAGAGGACTTCCACATCCCGTGTGTCTCGAGAACAACCCGTGACGGCAAATAAACAAATCTGATTGTGCAGGCTCGTTTGAGTTTTCTACTGCCACCAACAATGGCGTTGGTCCCAGACTGATATCCCTCTATACTGTATCAACAAAATACAGAGGGGTATCATTCTGGTCTGTCCAGGCTAGTTTTCAACAGTCCTGCGAAGTGAAATACATTTCTGGGGACATTGTGAAGCCCATTGAGAAATGTAAATGTCAAACGTGTACAAAGCAGTAGTCAAAGCAAAAGGCGGTTATTTTTAAGAATTTACTTAAACAATCCCCTCCTGGAACCGCCACCTTAACGTGGTGGAGGGGTTTGAGCCTGAATGATCCTGGGGCTCTGTTGTCGGGGGCCTTCGTGCTACTGGTAGGGTCTCCCATGGCAAACAGGTCCTAGGTGACGGGTCAGACAAAGAGTGGTTCAGAAGCCCCTTATGAGAGACCAACAGGCCCGGTTAGAAGCATGCGGCCGTCCTTCTGTGGACCCACCACCTGCAGGGGGAGCCATAAGGGGCAGGTGCTATGTGATTTACGACCCGGCAACGGACAAGTGGAAGAAAATGGATGGATGGATGGATACTTAAACAATTGTTTGTGTAAAACATAATTCCATATGTCTTCAGTGACAATCTGCAATACTAACAGTCTTGAAATAAAAGAAAAACCAATACATAAAAAAAGTGTTTTCAAAGTTTTGACCGGTAATGACTGACTAAGAATGTAGCTACAGATTATCCCTTTAAACAAAAGCCCCCACAAGAATCTGAAAAGCAATTGCAAAAAGAACTAAAACATCTATTAAGTATAAAATGAAATTGACTGATATGTATGTATGTCTAAACGCTATCCCACAAATGTACTAATTTTTCATTTCTTTGTTTTATGGAACTTAAATATAAGGGATGTAACCTACAACAATATTCTAATCTATCGCTCGCCCCGTTAGAAGACATTATTGACAACGCAGACTCGCACGCACGACATACTGAGCACACTCCCCGCTTCGGATTTTTAAAAAAAACGTTTCCTTTTTTTTTATTATTTGCTTTTAATTCTCTGCACATCAGGTTGTCAACTTGAGTGACAGGTGGCAGAACATTTTCAGGCTCAGTCTCCCTTGTTCTTTTCCACGTGAGGCTGTCAGGGATCCACTCCGTCTGCAGCAGAGAGGGGCTGCTCCCAGGTGGTTTGCTGCTGTCTGCCTGTCTCGAAAGTGCTCCACGTCTGCATGCATAGACCAGGGGCAGGGAGAGGGGGGGTGTTATGGTGTGGGGAGATGGGAGAAGGAGGGGTGCATTTGAGGGTGGAGTTGGCTCGGGGAGGGGGAAGTCCTAGAGGATTTTACAGCATTTCATCTCCAAAATGGAAATGTCACGGCTCGATACGTCTCCCCAACAATTGGAATCTGGGCCAGACGTTTATTTATTTCATTCTCGTGAGCAACACCCTTCTTTAGAGAAAATGTCGTGACTTTGTCTTGGGGTTTGAGGTTCGGAACGTTTGTTGTCCTTTGGATTTTTCGTTCTTACTCATTGATGGCACATGGTTAGACGTCAGTGTTTGTTAGTTTGCATACAGTAAAACTGCAAATGCATCAGTATTGACCAAACTGCATAATGAATTCATAAAAACATAGCATTGTTTTCAGTATTGTTTGCATTAATCACTAATAGCATGATTATAGGATGGAAACAGTATGGTCACCAGAGATAAGAGCACTGCATTTTGCAGCCCTGCTGTTAAGAAAAATACTAACTATACGTCCTGATAATGGTGTTACTTATGATTCATCAAATTATCAAGAATAAAAGCACAATGACAGTGTGTTCTTTTTCTAAGAGCTCAATGAAGACTATGCCCTGTTATAAGAATAGCAGTGGTGCAGCGGCAGCAATCTTATCCCACAGCAGGGAGGGCTCAGTTCCACTGTGTGCCCCTAACCATTGTTCCCTATATCAAACATATACAATAGGGTCCAGTCTGGGGCTAGAATGAATTAGTGTTTTGGAGCGTGTGTGTGCGGGACAAATAATAGTAATTATAAATTTATTTTATTTTATTTATTTGAACAGGGACAGTGTACAATCTACATTAGCCTCGGAAAGGAGAGATGTATTGTACCAGGTTATAGCACTTGTGCTAATTTCCACCTGCAGTCCCTGGGCCTATTGTACATGTTTTTAGTGGTAGGGGAAACCGGAGTACCCGGAGGAAACCTACGCAGACACGGGGAGAACATGCAAACTCCACACAGAAAGGCCCCGTCCAGGTGGGAATCGAACCCGGACCTTCTAGCTGTGAAGCACGAGCGCTAACCGCTGTGCTACCGTGCCTTATAAAAATAAGTGTACCCTTTGAAATCTGACTCTATGCAATATCCTGCAATATTCATAGCAAGTACTTCAATATATGCCTTTGAATATGTTTTTAATATTGGGTGTGTAAATACACTACCGCTAGAAATGCGCCTCTGCACACCTACAGTGGGGGGAAAAGTATTTGGTCAGTTCCCCATAGACTTTCTATTGGATTTTGGCCAAATATTTTTTTTCCCCCACTGTATGTAGGTATTCCATCAAAGATCACCTGTCTCCAGCTAGAATAGGCATTCACAATATTAACAATGTCCAGACTGCTGTATTTCTGATTAATTTTCCTCATTTTTTAAAATCTGTGTTTTTCGTTCAAAAATAAGGACATTTAAGTGAGTAAACCTTTGAGCGGTCGCGTACATAAAGTTGCATCAAAAAGATCAAAAGACATTTACTCCCGATGCGAGACCAAATAGGACATTCATTGCGCCAAAGCTTCATTCTATTCTGTTCCCTTTTCCCCATTTCTCTCCCCTTCCTCGGCATCCCGCCTTTCTTTGCTACTTTGCCTCATTTAAATATCAGTGGGCTCTTGCCAACAGGTCTGCGCTGATAGGACGGAGCGTTTCCAGTGAGACGTTACGAGACCTCAAATTGAAATGAAAAGAGAAAAAAAGTAAAGGGAAGGGAGAGACGAAGCAAGCGGTGTGGCGTCTGGCGGACAAGGATGTGTCTGGATGAGAGTCTGCAAAAAAAAATTGGATAGGGGGATTGGATTAGGAATAGCTTTTAGACCCAGCTGGATTGAAAGAAGAAAATGCAGCATAAAGGCAGATAGTTGTCAGGCAGGAAGCAAAGACCGGAATAAGGGCCGTTTTCTCCTTGAGCTAAACATCCCACGAAGCAACGCGTCAAAATAATTGTGTTCCACTTTTTGAGGGGGTTGTAGGATGCTGGTGACAGATACATTTAATGGCAATTGAAGTGAAACCAAAGATGACCCACAACGACAGCCTCTTTTTGTGGCCGTTTTGTGTGGGCCTGTCCCGAGACTTGGCACGGAGCATCCTGCAACATGAAAGAGTGATTTCACAGCTTCGAGTGGCATCAGAGGGAGAAAAAAAAAAAAAAAAGCTCTTTTATGTCTATTCCAATTTCGGATCTGCGGGTGTCCTTTCTGCGGTTTCAAGTTTTCGCCACTGTATTATTATTTTTTTCCTTAACATTTTTGGTGGAAAGTTGAGCAAATGCCTTCTTTTGATATTCAACAGAATGAGTTTAAAGCTGTTTTCCTACCAAGGTCATCTTACTACCCTCTCATTCTTGTCTAACATTGCAGATTGATCATTCCAAATATGTACTTCACATAGACAACTTTACACAGTTGAGGTTAGATACATGTTTATTACTCCTTAAAACTAAACTAAACTAACAATGGCTTGGATTGTACATTGCTTTACAAACTTGACAAGCACCTCATAGCAGTGTAGGCATTATTTCATTACTCCCCCCACCAAGATGTTTCTAACTTGAGGCTGACAGACGAAAACTGGCAAAGATAAAGGCTCATAATTGCCGTATGCAAATTAAAAATAACATTACATATTATTTTTCTCAAACCAAATTATCTAGCATAGCATTCTTCCCACACACACCATACTGTGATCTGAAAGCTGGGGGGGGGGGGGGGGGGGGAAGTTTTATTTCCCCTGCTCATACCCATGGATGAATCTTCCCTATGCTTCTAACCTACACTTGGCACATTAAAAGAATTTCGATCTTCCTATAGGGCGGCAAAATGGATGACCTTGTTTTGGTCCAGATTTATTATTTTGTATGTCTTGTGTTGGCACTATTTACTGCTCACAACTTGTGTTAGAAATGAATGGGATGTACAGTGTTGAAATGGTGTCACACAAGGGGCTGTGTCCTAGCTGAGGGGCAAGATGATTCCTCTCATGGGAATCACCATGTCTTTTAAGCCGTTTTCCGGCGGACAATAAATATATTTATCACACACAAATAAAATCAAGCGAAAATTGGGTCCATATGGATTTTTTCACGGCAAATTGTTCAGTAGAAGCAACAACAAAAAAACTGCACTTGTTGCTACTGTTAGCATAATATGTGGCGTGAAGCTAACGTAGCTTCCTAGTTAGCATCCATCCATCCATCCATTTAGTAAATATATTCATAATTCAGCCCTTGTTAAAGCAATTTTGGAGAAATGGGAGATTTTCTGTCTCTCTTTTCTACTGTATGTTTCCCCCCTCTAGCTACTCTGAACATGACCATAATGGGCACTTCCAAAGATGCCTCTTGTATCAATAAAAAACTGTCTTCAAGACCGCCATACTCCCCTACGTCTTTACTTTACTTCACACAAACTCCATTGCTTTGCTGCATGGCCAAATCCCGCTATTTCTTCAGGTAAACACAGCAGAAAACACAAGGTTACACACGCCGGCCATTCATGTTCGCCTCATCTATTAGCCCCTCCGCCTCTGTTGTTGTAGCCTGTTGTCCTAACTCATTAATGCAAACCCGGTGGGAGCCATTGAGGGTTGACAGATCCAAACGGGGTTAAAAGCGGCCCATCCCTTACCCTGACATCCCCATACTAATGTTGTTTTAGCACGGGGGAAGTGTCACTGTGGTCAGAACAGCCTTTTTTTCTCCCCACGACTTATTACACTTTAATGCCCCCTGCTGCTCAGGTGAGGCTCCTAATTATTCCTCGGGCAGTTTTAAATGTGCATTAATCTAAAGCTCCCTCTTGATAAATAGCGCTCCGGTAAACAAAATAGCTAACGGCTTGTTGGGTAGACAAGTAGAAGTGTGCGGTGTTGACATTTATGCACAGCGGGGAGGTGTAATGTCCCTTCGCGGAATCATTAACAATGCTTTGAGTGTGTTGGAAGTTTCGGCGAAAGACAAAACGCCTTTTAGCGAACGAAGTCACTCGCTCGGGTTTTGTTTGCCGTTGTTCTGAGCACACAAAAAAAATACTCGACTGGACTGTGTGGCTTGAGTGTAGTCAGTGAGCTCAATATGTGAACATCTCTACCACGATGAACAGTTGACCGGCGACTGAGAGCCGACAAGAAACAAATAACCATTATGTTGACTGCAGGGGATGAGATTTTTTGTCCCGGGGCAGGACTGAGGGGCTGGTGTTTCAAAGGTTTAATTAGATGGATATAGAGCCGCCCAGAAAAGACAGGTCCAATTGTAAAAATCTCTCACTCTTCGATCAGTGGCTTGTGAATATAGCAGTAATTCCTGAACTCTTCGCCCAACATGGACTGAAATGAAAACTGCAGATTTCAGGAAGTGAGTAACTACTTCAAAAAAAGATCTTCAATGAAGGTCCTTGAGTCATCTTGTGTACTCTGCAGAAAATGAAAATAACTAGTTGCCAGGTGTATTATATTATATTTAAAAAAGGTCATTCTGTTTATTTTGTTGCAGGTACTTCATTGACCGGCACACAGACCTGGAGCGGCAGTTCAATATCAACGTGGACGACGGCAAGATCACTCTGGCCAAACCCCTGGACCGTGAGACCGACATGTGGCACAACATCACAGTAACTGCCACCGAAGTCAGTAAGTAGTCACACTCCTGCCCCCTTACAGTGTACTTCCAAACACCACCGATGTTATAGGGTCTATGCAAAATCATGTCACATCCTCATCAAAAGCATATATCTGAAATTGTGTGTGTGTTTTTTTTATATATATTTTTTTTGTATGTGCGTGTTTCGGCTGCATGTTCAAACCGTCTCCGATGTACGTCACGGAGAGAAATCAATGTAAAACTTTAAAAAAAAAAAAAAATCCCAAGCTGCTGTTATGGTCCCTGAAGGGAAATGCCCTCATGTATAACTACACGTACCTTTGCATTGGTATTTTAGTTCTACTAATGTAGTTATATGCAGTTAAAGTAGTTGTACAAGTCTGTGGAGAAATAAAGTATGATATAAGTAAGGGACAATGGGACAATGCATGACGAGGTGTCCATTACCAGAAATAACTGCGGAGGCGTGAACCGTCTGACGCGAAGCGGAGTCCAGTTATTTCTGATAATGGACACCTCGGAAGGGGTGCATTATCCCGCTTATACCATGGTCCGGCGAACTGAAACTGTTCATTGGGGCCTGTTCATGTTTTTTTTTTTTTAAGTCCTGGGCAGGAGTTATCTCAGTCTTTAAACCAGTTTTACCTGAAACTAGTTCCAGCTCAATTGTTTACCGTTACTATGGAAACAGCTGCAGTGGAGTCATGTAACTGTTTCCGGGCTAGGGGTACATTATGGCTGTGTCCGAATGTCTACTCTACCCTAGTCCCTAACCCCTCATTCACTACATAGGCCCGCACTATATAGTCCACTGATTCTGTTGGCTATTCGGACAGAAGCCCACTACCTTTTCCGAGCTGTATGACGCCAGATTTTTTTTTTACAAACATTTGTTTTATGAAACAGAACGACAATTTTGGCACTTTTACAGGGGTTTTATTTGATATTTAAATTAAAATGAAAACTATCATAAAAAAATTTAAAAAATCACTCCAGCGTTAGCTCAAAGACGTGCAGAAAGTAGGTCAGCCCGGTGGCCAAAGCGCCAGCAGAATGAGTGCACTACATCTGCTAAAAGTTCGCTAAACTCCGGGAATAATGTATTTCTGCGATAAAGATCGACCAAACTCATGAAACAGTGGACTATTTATGGATAAATACGAGTCAGACATATTTAACATGGATTTTACATGAATGGCTTGGATTATTCGAGAGGAAGCTATCGGTCATTTAACAGCTCGAGCTACAGGTAAGCAGCTAACGCTAGCATTTTTTAACCATAACCGTTTATATTTAATTCAACCTGAATAGACTCACACAGATGAAGGCAGTGATTAGGGAGATTATTGATGAGTATTAGTTTTGGCAATCAGACCCCGGCGTTAGACATCGATGTACAAGTCAGTGTAGTTAAACAGCTTGGATTTAGGGATGTCTTCCCCCGGAGCCTGGTGGTGGTATAGAAGATCATCGAAATGCTCGGGTAGCGCCGAGATGAAAGAGCGGAGATGGGGTGGAGGCGGGTCGCAGCGCGCTGGGAAGCAAACAGTATACGATTACTGGCGCTTAAAAGCGAGACCGATGGCGATGATTGGCTGCTACGGAGGTGCGGCTCTGACGCTGATGTGAAGGTGTGGACCTTTCGGGAGCGATCATTGGCTGAAGGTTGATGATGCTGTGTTCGTCTACCAGGTTGAATTACCGCCTAGGCTTCATTTCAACCTGAATAGACTCACACAGATGAAGGCAGTGATTAGGGAGATTATTGATGAGTATTAGTTTTGGCAATCAGACCCCGGCGTTAGACATCGATGTACAAGTCAGTGTAGTTAAACAGCTTGGAGTTAGGGATATCTTCCCCCAAAAGAGGAAGCCGGGGTCGAGCCAGGTAGTCAAGCGACGTAGCGCATGAAATGAATGTACGATGAATATTTTGGATTGAAGCTAACGCTTACTCAGAGAGATGAGCGCCTGTGAGGCGTAGAGAGGACGTAGTGCCGTAGTGCGCAGAGAAGCGTGCCGTAGAGCGACCGTGCCGTAGAGCCGTGCCATGGCGTAGAGAGGCGGTGCCGTAGTGGCGTAGGGAGGCCGAGCCGTGGAAAGGCCGAGCCGTAGAGAGCCGTGCCGTAGTAGCATAGAGAGCCCTCTCTATTCGTCGAGAGGCAGCGCCGTGTGGCGTAGAGAGGTCGTGCCGTAGTGGCGTAGGGAAGCCGAGCCGTGGAGAGGCCGAACCGTAGAGAGCCGCGCCGTAGTGGCGTAGAGCGCTGTGCCGTAGAGAGGCTGTGCCGTAATGCATACGCGACCGTGCCGTGGTGGCCGAGCCGTAGAGAGGCCGTGCCGTAGTGGCGTAGAGAGCTGCCGTAGTAGCGTAGAGAGGCCGAGCCGTAACGGCCGAGCCGGAGAGAGCCGTGCCGTGCGGCGTAGAGAGGCTGTGCCGTAGTGGCGTAGAGAGGCCGAGCGGCGTAGAGAGCTGTGCCGTAGAGAGGCTGTGCCGTAGTGGCATAGAGAGGCCGAGCCGCAGGCGGCCGGGCCTTGGAAGGCCGTGCTGTGTGGCGTAGAGAGGCGGTGCCGTAGTGGCGTAGGGAGGCCGAGCCGTAGAGAGCCGTGCCGTAGTAGCATAGAGAGCCCTCTCTATTCGTCGAGAGGCAGCGCCGTGTGGCGTAGAGAGGTTGTGCCGTAGTGGCGTAGGGAGGCCGAGCCGTGGAGAGGCCGAACCGTAGAGAGCCGCGCCGTAGTGGCGTAGAGCGCTGTCCCGTAGTGGCGTACAGCAACCGTTTCGTGTGGCGTGGAGGCTGAGCCGTAGAGAGGCTGTGCCGTAGTGGCGTAGAGAGCTGCCGTAGTGGCGTAGAGAGCTGCCGTAGTGGCGTAGAGAGCTGCCGTAGTAGCGTAGAGAGGCCGAGCTGTAGCGGCCGAGCCGGAGAGAGCCGTGCCGTGCGGCGTAGAGAGGCTGTGCCGTAGTGGCGTAGAGAGGCCGTGCCGTAGTGGCGTAGAGAGGCCGTGCCGTAAGGCTGCCGAGACGTAGAGAGCGGTGTGCGGTGGAGAGGCTGAGCCGTAATTGCGTCGAGAGCCGTGAGGTAGTGGCGTAGCACGCTGTGCCGTAGGCATAGAGCCGTGCCGGAGTGGCGTAGAAAGCCCGAGCCGTAGAGAAGGCGTGCCGTAATGGCGTTTGAGGACGTGCCGTAGTGGCGGAACCTTGATGACATAGAACATGTTATGACGAGCGAACCACCACCAGTTATTTGTGCATAGCTGCTATGAATTAGCGTAGCTGCTGAAGAAATGTTTGGAGCGAATGCTGGGTGATGAGCGCCCGCTTTGGGACCCGATAAAATGATGCAGAGCGTTGTCATGATGGAAGAGGAATAGCTTCCATTCTCGAGATTAGTCTGCGCTGGGTAAAAGCAATAGTTGAAATTAGCGCTTGGTGGAGCCTAGAGATAGTACTCCCCCAAAACACGAGCCGTTTCGGCCCCGAAAGACCGGCGAGCAGAAGACAGCCACATTGTCCAAGTCGTTTCTTTATCCATACGGAGAAAAAAACGCTTATACTTCAGAAGCTGCTTAGTGCGTACGTCCACGTGACTGGATTCAGTCTGTGAAAACTGCGTGATTCATCTGCCAGCCTGTGTGTGGCGCTGCAACGCCAACACAGGTAATAGACAGAATGTAGAGGGCGCATGCGCAGTAACTTCGTGGAATGTGACCAGGGAAAACGAAACAGATTTGAGATTAAAGATTGGAGAGACGAGTTTCTCTTCCAACGTAACGACTAAAGCAGACAAACCTGTCAGTTACCAACTTGACTGTCAGTCCAAAAACACAGACGGCCGCGGTTCCCTACTGTCACCCGTGACTTGCGATTACGGTGAAGTAGTAAAATCATGATCCGTAAATTAAACTCATTTCAAGGTCGGTAGATTAAGAATAACAGACACCTCTCTGTACTATGATGTTATCGTTTAAGTGAAAGTTACGGAGACGTTGAAACGCCATGTAACGCGTTTTGATATCTTTCGCTCTGGGACCAAGTTTGGAAATGTTCGTTTACAGGACCCCAAAACGCCAGACTCGTATGAACGATTCACTGATTGATAATATATCTTTGCGTTTGGTCCTCGCCTGGCTTCGTATGGACGGGGCCTCAGACCGCGCACGTTGAGAACCACATAGTAACTGCGCTCATGAGAACCATGTGGACTCAGCTCCTCTTGTCTATACACCACTGTCCCGATACTCCGCTTGACATGACAGTTAAAATGTGTGGCGATGCAGCCCCAAGTCCGAGCAGAGGAACCTGAGCAGCGCCCAGGACGCATGACGTAAAGCCGTGGCCCACGCAGGGGGGAGGCGAGCACCGGAGACAGACAGACGGAGACAGGGGAGTAGCGCTCGTGCCTGGAGGGGACGGAGAAACTGTAGGTCTCTCCCCCTCATTCACGTCAGCAGACGGCCACGTGAAACACTAAGATGCAGCAAGTAGGCGGAGAATGAGCGCGTGCGTCAAGAGAGCCTGGCCCCGTAACAAGCATTGTGCAATCAGCGAAACGCCGTAGTTCGACTGAGTGCAGGGCCCTGCGCTGCGGGGTTCCTACGCACTTGCGTAGTTGCGTGCAGAAAACCGCTCTGAGCGCCACGACAGTAACGAGAGCGAGGTGATCGACAAAATACGGCAAAGTAACGAAACAAGAGCCCCTGCGGTGGAGTTTGCGGACGACGACGGTGCAGTAAAATGCTGAATAAGTGCGCTGAATAGGAGTACAAAAAGCGAGCAGAAATAGACCGCCGGTCCGCGTTGCGAACAGCGCATGAATTACTGGCCCAAGATCATGAGACAAGCACAGCGCGCGTACGTGCGAGTGCGGGTGCATACGCTTACCTAGGGTGCCCGCCCCGGCAGCATCAGGGGCAGGCACAGGGGTCCAGGGGAGCGAGCGTCGGGAAACGCCATCGAGGAGAAAGCAGGTCCGGGAGAGCCACATGAGGGAACCACGCGAGAACCGGACGCGTCACAGCAGCGTGCGTCGGTCCGGCGAAGCAGCGTTCAGGGACACGCTATCGAGTAGAAAACGAACGGCAGGAAACCCGCGACCACGCAGCTTGGGGCATCGTAGCGAGCCACGAGGAAGAGCCGAGCGGCCCGGCCTCGACAATGTTGGCGCCCGAAGAATCGTCGCCACAGAGGGGACACGGAAGTGTCGCAGCGCGCTGGGAAGCAAACAGTATACGATTACTGGCGCTTAAAAGCGAGACCGATGGCGATGATTGGCTGCTACGGAGGTGCGGCTCTGACGCTGATGTGAAGGTGTGGACCTTTCGGGAGCGATCATTGGCTGAAGGTTGATGATGCTGTGTTCGTCTACCAGGTTGAATTACCGCCTAGGCTTCATGTCATTTATTCATGAGAAATACGCAACACACGATTGAAACAGCTGATTTAATTCCGTCGTGTTGTTTAGTTCAAAGACCTGTTGCTGTCAGGCATTCTTCTCCGACTCTCGCAATGCATTGTGGGCTATATTGACCCGTTTAGTGATCACCGCTGCTCACTACTTTTCAGAATGCATCGTGGGAAATTTTGAGTGCATTACTTTTTTTTTCTCTGGACATTCGGACACCCCTACAAAATGGCGTGACCACTATATAGTGCACCATATAGGGAAAAGTGTCGGACATTCGGACACAGCCTATCACTTTTTAACGGCCTACTAGAAACTCCGCTGTGACTTTGTGATTTACATTTTACTGTCCCTTTTATCGGAAGAGCGCGAAACATTAAGACGTATCAAATAAACAGTTTTAAAGACGTCGGCTGGAGTGGATTGCTCCTGTGCCAGCATCCATTACAGATTAAAGAACATCTGCGAAGCGCGGAAAAACCCACGGACTGGGTTGAAAAAGTCTCGCCGGCAGAGCTGCACAAAAAAAACAGCTCGAGCCCATACGTAAAGGCGCCATTTGCATACAGATCGTTTCGGGGGGGCTGCGTGTCGCGATAAAGCTTAATGTACCCCTTAAAGCTATCGAACAAAAGACATTTTTACGCAGCTTGTAACTTTCCCCCCCCCCCCCCCCCCCCTCGCCTCATCGTTCTGTCTGTCCCTTTATGTCCGCAATCATAGCAAACACATTAATTGTCGGGGGGAAAAACATTGACGGGATGTTCTGCCCCAGACATAATCTAGCGCCGCCGCCGCCGTCGCCGCCGTCATAGCAGACTGGTTAGGGGTGGAATTGAATGTGTCTCATTTGATAAGCCATGTGCCGCGTATTTCTGAAGCGTGTTTTCGTGCCTACTGGCAAAGTAACTGTGGTTGGAGATAGTGGCGACACCTAATAGGAATTTGCCAAAGTAAATATGGCAGTTTTCTTCACGGATTTCGAAAAAGGAAAAAGATACGCTCACAGCTGTGGTGCCATTTGCCACCCCAAAATGGAGGCGTGTTTTTCTTTTTGTTTTTTTGTTTTTTTTTATCGCACCGGTTGACATCTGACTAATCAGATTCCGTTCCCTGTCTGCTGCCATAGGGGGGGGGGGAGCCACTATCAGAACACAAGGCCTAGTCACTCTCTTTTTCACCCTTTCCCCCGCGTGTCCTGATCCATCCATCACTGTCTTTCACTCTGTCAATTCCTCCTCTCCTCTCTGCTTACCCCCCACCTGCCCCCCCCCCCCCCCCCCCCTCTTCAACCTGTCTCCGGGCACCAGCTGCCGGCCCCCTTTGTCCCTACAGGGCACGTCCTTATCAGCCGCATGTGCTCAAAAGACGTATTGGCGCAAATACGTCTGTTCAGTCGGTCCGGTGCGATGTCGAGCGGTGGAGAAGTTACTGCCGGGGTAAAAGTATGCGGCGTCGTCGGACAGTTGTAAATTATCCCGCTCTTTACAGTGATTAGCAATTGATTCGGCGGTTCAATTATACGGGCTAGTAATTTGAAATGACCTGTTTGTGCTTGTTATTTAACCGAGGAGACGATTCGGAAAGCTCAGCTCACCCACCTCCGCGTGACAGCATAATTAACCCAATGATCAAAGTCCATACGAGGGCATCCGGGTACCTCAGGGCGGGCGGACACGCGTGTGGAAGTGAAACCGCTGCTGTTCTCGAGCCATTCGCTTTTCTTAACCAACAGGCGTGCGATAGTGATAAAGATGTGTGTGACATTGTTACCTGCAAAAAGCAACATATCCCACCTGCTCTTTAACCTCTTTACACTGGTTTAGCTTTACCCAAATCCATAAGGTCACAGCCTGTAGGCCAGAGTAATGCCTCTTTTTATTTTTTTTCCATAGCGCCTCATTTGAAAGCTAAGACCGACAAAAGTCAGCTAAATAGATCTTTTTCCTCGTGTTGTCGTCACTATTAAAAAATGTTTCCCATCACTTTTTTGTTGCATTTTTGTCACTTTTTTGTCGCTCTTTTGTGGCTTTTTTGTTGCATTTTTGTCATTTTTTTTGTCACTTTTTGTCACTTTTTTGTCGCTCTTTTTTGGCTTTTTTGTTGCATTTTTGTCACTTTTTTGTCCCTCTTTTGTGGCTTTTTTGTTGCATTTTTGTAGCATTTTTGTCACTTTTTTGTCGCTCTTTTGTGGCTTTTTTGTTGCATTTTTGTAGCATTTTTGTCACTTTTTTGTCGCTCTTTTGTGGCTTTTTTGTAGCATTTTTTGTCACTTTTTTGTTGCTCTTTTGTGGCTTTTTTGTTGCATTTTTGTCACTTTTTTGTCGCTCTTTTGTGGCTTTTTTGTTGCATTTTTGTAGCATTTTTGTCACTTTTTTGTCGCTCTTTTGTGGCTTTTTTGTTGCATTTTTGTCACTTTTTTGTTGCTCTTTTGTGGCTTTTCTGTCACTTTTTCGTCTCATTTGTGTCGCTATTTTGACACTTTTTTAATTTATTTTTTTTTATTATCAAGAAGCTCTGAGATTTGGGTAAAGCCAAACTGGAGAAAATGTGGGGGTTCACCCGTTTTACTTTTGACGATGTTGTGGCTGAGAAAGAAACTCCTGAAGACGGATCAACCCGCTCAACCCAGTCCGTTCAGCGATATTTCAAAGCCCATACACGAACATATCCAGGATCAGTCAGACGCCCCGGCGACCGTTTCACTCACGGTCTCTGGTATTACGTAAATAATAAAAGAGGAGGATGGTTTGAAATTAAAAACTAAAGACGCAGATCAGACCAGAGCGACAACACCCGCACAGGGACATATTACTGGTTAATTGCTTTAAAAAGTTGGCATTTAAAACCACTGATTCACAAATACGAGCGCGTACTCTCGGAAAGGACTGTCAATTACCAGTGATGAATAATTCCCGTAAAGCCTACTTCTAATTGGATAGCCTTTTATTGTCTTTTTAAACTCGAGTTACCAACGCTTCATTAATATGCATGCTTTAATACTCATGTTTAAAAGATGACAGTGTACAGGGGATTTTCAAAAGCACTTTGGATAGGCCGGTCTCCCCCGTCTGATGCCTGGAATCCTGTTTTGCATCACTGATCGAGGCTGAAATTTAGATTGATGTGACTTATTGTGTGCCCCTCCTCGTTATCCCTGGAAATGAATAGAGCAACTAAGGAAGTTTTATTGCATTCAATATTCAATCTAAAGTGTACTGTTATACATTGTTTAGGTGATGAAATAGTGAAGTGAGCAGCCTCAATTGCTCAGCTGCCACTGTCCTATGAATAACATTTAAGCTCTGAACCCCCCACCTTGCCCAAGTGCATTTTACTCCAGTTCAGCTTTACCCGAATCTAAACGCTTACGTGTAATGCCTCATTTGAAAGCTCAGACCCACGATACTCATTTAAATGGATCTTTTCCCTTGCGTTTTTTGTCGCATTGTAGTCACTTTTTTTTAAATTTTGTTTTGTAACTTTTTTGTCACATTTTCTTCAGATTTTTGTCACATTTTCGTCACATTTTCTTAAAATGTTTGTCACATTTCCGTCCCTTTTTTGTCAAATTTTTCTTCAGATTTTTGTCACATTTTCGTAACTTTTTCGTCTAATTTTCTTCAGATTTTTGTCAAATTTTTCTTCCGATTTTTGTCACATTTTCGTAACTTTTTCATCACATTTTCTTCTGATTTTTGTCCAATATTCATCCCTTTTTTGTCACATTTTTGTCTCTTTTTGCGCATTTCCTCACTTTTTTGTTGCATTGTGATCCATATATTTTTGGTCACCTTGTCTTCACGTAGTTGTCACATTTTTGTCATATTTTTGTCACATTTTCTTCAGATTTTCTTCATATTTTTGTCACATTTTCGTCACATTTTCTTCAGATTTTGCTCGGTTCAGGTGGGGGGTGGCTTGTGCACGTTATAACCATTTGTATTTTTTGCTTCTTTCCTTTTCAATCAGAAAACCACAGTCAGATCTCCAGAGCCATCGTCGCAATCCGGGTCATGGACATTAACGACAACGCGCCCGAATTCGCCACCGAATACGAAGCCTTCCTGTGCGAGAACGGCAAACCCGGACAGGTAAGGACCCCCCGACCGCCTCATTCATCAGAGTGACCATCGATCACTTTACCCCCCCTACCTCTCCCCCTTCTCCCTTTTAATGATTGGTTTCCGTGACTTATAGCCTCTTTATTTCACCGGGAAACCCACATAGGTAGCCGTGGCGCTCTGTACCCTTTTCTTCCTCGCCGCAGCCTTTCCCTTGACAGACATTGCGAGGGGAGAACGCAGTGCAGTCGGAATTGATCAGAGTGGCTCATAATTCAAGTCCGTCTTTTCATGTTCATCCAGATGGCGGGGCGCTTTTCCCCCAAGCCAAAAATCCTGGACAAGTACTTAGCATTTTCTCTCTACTCATCAATCGACCTCATTCAAATCTAAGTGTGTACAAAGGGGAACTTCATTGAAATTAAAATGCCAGAAAAAAAAAACGTCCTGCAGGGAACTGAATTCTAATTCCCAATCAATCATAAAGATGCAGCGTGATAAGGCCTTGGGTGACAGATAAACAGATAGCGCGAGGAGGGCGAAAGTGTGCCAGGCTAGACAGGAGAGCCATTGATAATAATCAGCGTTCGGGAAACGGATGGGCCCGTATGCAGTATTTCATCAGGAGTGTTGCAAGCGGCGAAGCAATCCACAGCGGCAAAACGAGTAATAACAATGCTTGCCTCTTCCAATGGCGTCAACTTAAATTTATGTGTCTTACGGACCTGTCTGTTCTCAATAACAGGTGATCCAGACCCTCAGTGCGGTGGACAAGGACGATCCGATCCAAGGCCACTACTTTGACTACCGGCTTGTTCCCGAAATGCTCAACAATCCTAATTTCACCATCAAAAATAACCAAGGTAAGGAATCCCATCGAGATGCAAACCGGCAAGAATGACTGAAGTTTTTCCGAATTTAACAAATGGCTTTCAACTCAAATATCAAACATGGAGTCTGAAATCTGTCCTCGGAATGACGTTTTGAGTTTGTCTTTCTCTTTAATACCATGTTATTTTTTTTAAAGGAGCAAATTTACAAGTTACATTACACCTGTTTTATTCTAACCTTAACCAAATCCCTTTTCCTAAGCCTAACTTTAAACCCTGTACCTAATAATAATAATAATAAAAAAAAAAATGCATCGGTTTTATATAGCGCTTTTTTGGACACTCAAAGATGCATTACATTGCATTATTCATTCACTCCATACTTGGTGGTGGTAAGCTACTGTTGTATAACTACAGCTGCCCTGGGGTAGACTGACGGAAGCGAGGCAACCAGTCTGCGCCAAAGGCCCCTCCGACCACCACCAACCACTCACTCACTCACTACATTCACTCAGGCTTCATGGTGTTCCTAAACGGTCTCCCATCTGAGTACCGACCAGGCCCTTCCCTGCTTAGCTTCTAAGGTCTGACGGGATCAGGCATAGCAAAGGTGCTATGGCCCTAAGGCTAAACATTTACAAAACTAAAATATGAATTTTAAAAAGCCAACTGAACAATCTCCATATAGAGTGTCGTCCAATGAGGATTTGCGTGGCGTGACTTATGACTCAACTTGGAAAAACAAAATGAGGCGCTTTAGCCTTGAAGCTAAAGGCTAACATTAAGTTGTCGCTAAAAAATCTTACAATAGCACCACTATCTGATTTTTTTTTTTTTCGTGAAACACACTTGACTTGACTTTAATTTGAAGGTTTCTGTTTTCAAATTGTTTTTCTTTCTTTATTTATTTTTTACGTTAAAGCGTTGACAGGAAGTCGTCTTTACCCTACACTGGCCAACAGGAAGTTATCCAAAAACATTCTGTGCACAGAGCCTATTCACCTTATTCCGCTCCCACTTTTCCCTTTTTTTTTTGCCACGGATCGGCGCTTCCTTTGTATTGACACTCCCGGTAGAGTCCGTTCATTGAGCGGAGAATGAGGGAAAATGCTCGCTGCTAAAATCTGATGTACAGTAGATTTGTGTAAAATGTCCAACGTTCATTTGTGCCTAAAAACAGCTTCGTGTCCGTATGGAACAGATTTTCTCTTGACTTCTCCAGTCCTATGTAATCTAATACGGGCGGCCGCAATTCATGGCGGCGCCCACGGGAACTTCCAGAATAAGGTGAATAGTAGGTGTAGTATCGGGATGTCTATCTGATAACAATAACAATGTGTTTTACAATAAAATGCATTGAAACTTCAGACATTTTTCTATACCATAATTTCTCAGGCTCAAACTTGCCCAAACTCAGTGACAAAAGTGTAAAGAAAGGTCATTCCTATCACTGAGCATAACATAATAAAAAACAGCATAATATCAATTGGATTAAAAAAGTATTATTCATAAATACATTTAAGTATTGGCGTTTACATGGGGATAAATACTTGGCTATCAATATTTTAGTATCCGTCTGCTCATCTCAGCACTGGATTCATTTCTAAAAACCAACATGTGGCTGCCTTGACTGGAGTAAATAACCCAATCACCACACACAACACGTCCCCATTTAAAATTCACTCTGAGAAAGAAGCGCCACCGTCCAAAAACCAAACCGGAGTGAGACGCCGACTGACACACAAAAGCAGCCCGCGCTGGAATGACTGAAGTTCCTCTAAATTCCTCCAATGGCGTTCCACTCCAATCTCTAACCTGCGGCGCGCTACCCGTCTTTGACTTGACGTCTGTTGGATCAGTGTAGCTCGCAATTAGCAGATGTGAAACGGTTTGGACGTTGGCACCTTTTCGTTTTTTTGTTTGTTTTTTTTTTACCCCCCAGTGCATTTTGAGGGAAACTAAATGAATGGGATCCAAATGGGCTTTTCGTGCAAGTCTTGCAGCTCAATGTAGGGTGACGTTCCTAGAAGCTGTTCCGAGCATGGCAGATGGCACAAAATTTATTTGCTAAATACTCTGATTGGTTTTATTTGCAGTTTTGTTTTTTTCCGCCCCCCCCTTCCTCAGACTTAATTCCACCGTGCGTCTCTAGTCTCGGCTCGATAACAGGCTCGGAACAGACTGTGATGACGCTGTATAATGTTTTGGGCTCGCGGCGATGAAACTCTTCATATGGTTCAGGCCGTCTGTTTCGGTGCACTGGCTTCGGGCTAACTCGCTGCAACTACTACTTTGACAGAAACATAAGTTTGCAAAAATCTGTGAATGTACAAGTCAGGGGAAAAAAAGACAGACTCCGAGCAAATCGTCTGTGCACATTTTGTTATTTTATAGGTGAAATGTTGCGTGTTTTTTTACCTTTTGTCTGCTGAAGTTAAAAGAGAAGATGCATTGTTTTAGGTTTGGAAAGGAGATGATGCAGTAATCATCTAACCTGTATCTTTGGGAAGGTGGTTTCAGACTCGAGCGGACAAGATGGCTTTGAATTTCCAAATTTCAAAGCTCTAAATGCTCTACATTTACAAAGATGCACATTTACAAGCTGTCACGTTGGTTTCACAGACACTTTACGGTTTATTGCCATCGACCAATTTGGAGCCTTTGTCCCGGTCACACTGGTATAAAAACTCAACGGAGATCAACGCGTGAACTCTTGGCTCAAGCGAGTTCATAAACCAGGACTTTAATAGACGCGGGCCTGTTGTTACACTCCGAGAGTAACACATTTACAGCAATGGAAACCCTTATTTATTTTATTTTTTTCAAGAGCAGTGGTGTTCCAATATTGTGACAGGAAGTTATATTAAATAGAAGGAGAAGTGTGTGCTCCGTGCTGGCTCCTGAACCATAGTCTTTAGAGAGTAGATTTGTTAGTTCCTTAAGATGATGCAACTGATAAATCTCACATATGTTTCAGCAGTGTGAGCAAAGCCCCCGTGTAGCTTATATTACTTTTCCCCCACTTTTATGTTTTCCCCTCTTCACGGTGTGTCTCACCAACAGTTAGTTAGTTGCAAACATATTTGACCAATTAGCACAAACACAGACAGTGCCACTAGGCTACTGGGGTAAATGGACACTATTTTACTCCTAATCCCATGGAGCAAAACTAAAATCTAAAGAAGAGTTCATTTGCAAAAGCAGATATCGCCGTTTTGAATGTTTTTCAAAATCGTTTTGGATATTTGTTACTGTACGCAACAGATGGCTCTTATGAAACTAAAGTTGTGTGAATTTAATTATGGCACTGAAACAAATCTGGTAATGAAAAACACTGCTACGTAAGGAGAAATGTTCGAGCATACGTTGAGTTTTTTCTATGGCGCTTATTTGTGTTTGCAAATGAACTCTTCCAGTTTATGAGAACATTGTCATCACTCTGACAGTTCTGACCAGTTCAATATATGCATTTTGGCCCAGGCCATTGATCTGGGCCTTTTGACGTAATCGCAAGAAAACAACTTATTTGGAATCACGATTGTTACATCTCCTATAAACACACAGAATAAACAAGACATTTCAAGTCCACAGGGAATGGAGCATGTACAAGTGTTGCATACATTACATAAAGCACAGACACTTGAAGGGAACATTGCCTGTTGTGAGGAGAAAGAGCGCCCATTGCAGCCTCTTGTGGGGCACTTGAGTGTGTGAGACAGAGCTGGCAGCTGCAGGAGCCTCTCCGCCCCTCAGTACACAGTGCAGAGTGCAAGCTCCTGTGAGTTTGAGCATGCTGCTTTTGTTTGTGCTGATGACTTTAATTGAAAGGATTAGTCAGCGGAAAGGTTAGGGGGTTGCGCATGCTGAGGGAAAGCCTGGTTATAATCAAGAGGAAGAAACAAAACTGAAGGCATTATGTGTAGCATTTCAGGTTATAATTTTACATTTAAGACAGCAAAGATGGTTTCATGTTATTTCACTGGAATATGATATTTCAGGATGGAAACTAAGATCAAAGCGCAACTTTGTTGGTGATTTATTTCCTCACTGTCGTATCGGTAGTTGTGTGGGATTGTGTCACACCAGAAACAAATTTCCACTGTGAGAAGTAAACCAAAGGGGGTATAGGATGGAAAATGAGTGCACTCAAAGGCATTCTAACACTATGCTGTGATGAATTTACCATAGTGAAGGGAGTCGTTGGCAAATGTAATGCTTTGAATGGTTTGCCAGAGTCAATCACGGCGGATTTCTCTCATAACATTATATTTACAATGAAATTAATACTATAATGTAGGCACACCACACCGTCATCTACTTTCCACACTTTTGTCCCTGTTATGAACACTGTTTTTCATACACCGTGTACACCGGAGGTAAGGCCATGCCAATATGCACTGCACAGAGCTGGGATAAAGTTGTCAACCTAATTATTGGTGGCCAAATACTGCCACTAAGCCACTGCTGACCATGCATTCACATTCAAAATTCAAATTTGAATGTTTACAAAGAAAATGTTTTGTCCAGTCGGCGCTCCCGTGGCAGCGTGAACTACTTTGTGACAGAACTAATACAGGAGTCATTCCGAGCATATGTTCACATTAATTACAGATGGTGCAAAGGAATTAATTCTATCTCGACGCATTCCATCCTTTGATTAAGTTTGCTCTGTCAACACCGACACTTCTGCCACATCCGCCGGTTGCTGCTCTTCTGTCTCACTCCAGCGCGGTTCGGCGCGCTGAGGTCGTGCTTTCAGAAGCGTTGTACATTTCCCATACGATCAGCGGGAGTGGATTCTTCTGGGGACGCGAGTGTTTGATAATATGGTATAAGCTGGCTAATGAGCAGACAGCCTCACAGACGTGCCATCAAAGAGCATATGGCGCCTCTCTGCCTCACCACGCGCCGTCCTCTGAGCCTCTGTCGCCCGCCGCGGTCCCCTTGCGTTTTCAAAGACGGGGCCGCAAACTCTGGGCTCACCTTCCGTCAGAATCCCCAAATTGAAGTGTTGAGAAAAAAGGGTTGACATCCGACTTTGCGCTGTAGCCGGAAAACCAGGAGCGCTTAAAAGGGACCTGAGGCGATTGATATGAAATTTAATAATAGAACCTCAGTCAGAGCCACTGTGAATAACAATAGGCTTTTCACGCACCCTTTGCTAAAAATCCCTTTTTTGACTTTTTCTCTCTCTTTGACAGACAATTCAATCAGCGTGCTAGCCAAGCATGACACCTTCCGACGGCAAAAGCAGGAGATGTACTTCTTGCCAATCATCGTCACCGACAACGGGCACCCGCCGATGAGCAGCACCAACACGCTCACCATACGGGTCTGTGGCTGCAGCAAAGACGGGGAGGTCCAGTCCTGCAATGTGGAGGCCTACGTTCTGCCCATCGGCCTCAGCATGGGGGCTCTCATCGCCATCCTCGCCTGCATAACACTACTGCTGGGTGAGTTTGAGTGAATTTTCAAGTATGTTTTATTCACGTGTTTGTTTCGGTCACCATACCAACAACAACGATTGATTGCTCAGGTGATTAAACCTGGACAAGTGTACGCACTTCCTATAGTACTGTAATAAAGCTTCTAAGATAGTAAATATAATCTAATACAAAGTAATGTGTTCAATGTAAACGGCAAGGGAGCAAATAAAGAGAAAAGTAAACATGTACTTACACGATTACATTACACTGGAATCAACGTAAACCCTATTCCAGCATTATTTAAGCCATCCGGACCTACACCTTGAGTCTCTACCTAAGCACTGCTGACATTCCCTTTTGGAAAGAGGCAAGATCTTACAGTTGTAAGAATAATTGTGACATTTTTTCTTTTTTTTTCTTTTACTATTTGAAAGTCAGTGATGTGAAGGCTGTTAAAGTAATAGGCCACCGATTTTACATACTGAGATATGTTCTTGTCTTAGCTTAGATGAGTTGATGCGTACCTGTCTGGTCTCAGTCACGCTAAAAGACCAAAGCTGTTGTGTTTGGAGCCATAGTCAGAGGAGAGGCCTCTCCTCATTTCCCCTATGGCTCCAAACACAACAGCGTTGGTCTTTTTGCGTGACTGAGACCAGACCGGTACGCATCAACTCATCTAAGCTAAGACAAGAACATATCTCAGTATGTAAAATCGGTGGCTTATTCCTTTAAGGGAAAACAGGTTATCCTACACGAAGCCATAGGTGACACTTTTCATGTTTCTCTTTATGTGAAAAAAAGGACAAAAATCCCATGAAATAGCCTGAAGAGTTAACTTCATGTTCAAGGTTCCTGCTATGAAGTAAAAGTTATTATCTCTTTGAAACATAACAGCGGTTTTAAACGAACACTTGACTTTCTCGACCTGCACGAATTTTGTTCTTTTATTGACGCGGTTCGCTGTAAAAAGCTTGAGCTCGACTTCTCTCTGTCTCTCTCCCTCTTCTCTGACAGTAATAGTGGTGCTATTCGTGACCCTGCGGAGGCACAAGAACGAGCCGCTGATTATCAAGGATGACGAGGACGTGAGGGAGAACATCATCCGCTACGACGACGAAGGCGGGGGCGAGGAGGACACCGAGGCCTTCGACATCGCCACGCTCCAGAATCCGGACGGCATCAACGGCTACCTGCCGCGCAAGGACATCAAGCCGGACCTGCAGTTCATGCCAAGGGCGGGACAGCACTCCGGCCCCAACGGCGTGGACGTCGACGAGTTCATCAACGTCCGACTTCACGAAGCTGACAACGACCCGACGGCGCCCCCGTACGACTCCATCCAGATCTACGGCTACGAGGGCAGGGGCTCCATCGCCGGGTCCCTGAGTTCGTTGGAAACGGCGTCGTCGGACTCGGATCAGAACTATGACTATCTGAGGGAGTGGGGTCCGAGGTTCAGAAGACTTGGGGAGCTTTACTCCGTGGGGGAGAGCGATCGCGAGACCTGACGCCTGATTTCATGAGCAAAGCAAAGCGAAGAAACACTTTTCAGATGTTTTCTTTTTTTTGTCCACATACTTGTGTATTGAAACGCTAAGGGGTTGGGGGGGGGTGGGGGGTGGGGGGGTTCGCCGGCATTTAGATACTGGATAAAAAAAAAAAAACTACAAGAACAAAAAAAGGTTACCGAGTTGGGAGGCCATCTTCTTTTTGTATTCTTTAGAGTGAGGTCTAGCAGTCGTCATCCACTATGTCAAGCGCATTGTAATTGTCGAGCCAAACAATGTCTTTTAGTAGGAGTATGATTCTTGTGAACTTAGATTCCTTTGTGGAGTGTTCTAGCAGTATTTTGGGGTTGTTAGTCATTTGCTGTGACTGCCAGCGGCGAGGGGGCGTCCTGGTCACGCTGGTGGTCGGAAGGAACTGTGGATCTTGCAGGCTTCTTTGGGACACGCAAACGGACTACAGGCTGGACAACTGAAGCTGCAATGGGGACCTTGTGGCGTCGCTTGCCAGGGCAACCCGACGGCTCGAGCGGAGGCAAAATGACAATGAAAAGCAATACATGATGAATGTACGATTCGGGATAAAAAGACGCAAAAAGAGACAAAGCAGTACTGGCTTTAAGTGAATTTCCTATTATTTGATATGTTCTCTCGTGGCCACATTTATAAACTGTCCGAAAGCCCCCGAAAGGCTTGCTTTATACTACACTTTGTATCTACATGCTCCAGGTGTGGCTGTACAATGTTATTAGCCTATAAGAGACTGGTGTGACAACTTCAAAAAGAGAAATGTAGAAACTTTGAGGCCTTCTTTTTACAGAAGCAACATTAAATACAATTGTAATCTAATGTTTTTTTTTTTTTAACAAGTGTTGACTCTTCATTACTGTACAATGAGTTTTTGTATATCCGTTCTTTCAATCATCTCTTTCTTTCCGTGCTGACAGTTTCGAAGTGAGTGTGCTTTAGATGCTTTTGCGCGCTGCCGTTTTCTCGCGACCCTTTTGCAAACTGTTCAAAACTTCCAAACACCATACCATGTCATGTATCGCAGTTGACAATAGACTCCTGCATATGTAAGCGAGCAGGAGCACTTAGTAAACCCGATCATTTAGATGGTCTTACCAATCAGGATGTGAATTATTTGCTGTTATGACGTAGAGACCATCTAAGCACAGTGCAATGGCGGAAAGAATATTTAAGGGGATCCCCGTCAAATTTGCAGTCAATATCGGACCATGTTGCATATTGTGCTTACATTACTGTATGATACCAGTGAAAAAGACTACTGTACATAGCGTTACTGCTAACGTCATTAGCTTTCGATGAGGTGGTAGGTTTTGTCTCTGCACGTTAGCTCTTGCACATAATGAGAATTCCAATGGCACTCCAGCTGCGTGCAGTTTGTATGGATACCAGTATTATGGCAGTTCTCGGTAGACTAAACAATATACTATATGGGATAGTCCTACATGCAGATCATATTTTTTACTGTGCTTTAATGCTTATAAATGTGTATGTTCAATTATTTACTCCCTGTACTGTAATCTAAGATACCCTGTATTGTTTCCTACTTTGTGAAATATATTTTTATAAATATGGCACAGCAGGTGTTGTTTTCTTCTTTTATGCAAATTGATAGATTATTTGGTGACGCGGGCTGAGCAAGTTTGATGTGTGTAATGTTTTAACGAGGCACTGGTGAGGTAAGAAAGAATAGATGAACAATGACAGCGCTGACAGTAGTGCAGTCGGTCCAGTGCTTATAACAGGTTTTCATGATTTGCCAATTTTATGAATTTCATAGAGAAAGGAAAGAGAGGGGAAAGGAGGGAAAAAAAGATTTCCAAAACATGCATGACTTTTCTTTTACAGCTTTTTAGACTACTGTAAATCTATAGACATGGCCAGAGCCTTCGACAGGCCCCAGGACCAGGGGGGCCATGAATGTGCTCATTTCTATTAAAAATAATAGAAAATCGGAGGCGAGGGGTCCCATGTGAAACTGCCCGGCCCTTTGCCCCAGCACAGCCCCGGACACAGCCAGCGAGTCACATCAAACATTTTTGCCAGTTAGTAACTTTCAATCCCAAACTATTCGTATTCATTGTATGATAGCATCTAATATGAAATATTGAATAAATATGGAATATTTTCCAGCTTATTACCAATTAACAAAGTAAAATAATAACTAAATTAAGCACTACTCGATACAGTTGTTACTGTACTCGTCGTAGGCATTTTACATTTTCTTTAAGCAGATCAACTTTAAAATGTCTAACAGATTAATTAAAACTTTGCTATATTGCAAGGAAACATGCCAACAAACACAACATGAGAAAACATGAGGAAAAAGACTAGGCTGTCTAATGGTTACGTTAATGTTTGCAGCAGTGTATGTGAATAATTATGTGCGATACATTTAGTTTTGAATTGACATTATTTTGCCTTTGCACTTTGCCGTGTGAGAAACTGCATTATGGTGAAAAATAACATTAGAGGAAACAACTTCAGTTCAGAGAAAAGAACTGCTTCTATATATGTCACCTTGAGTATAACCTACAACAACTTATTTAAAGTCACACCAAACTAATAGAATTTCGCAACTGTTCATTAGCCCCATTGCCCTAAGGTTTCAGATGAAAGACCCCCAAAATAGTTGTGGATTTATTTGGTACACTTTCTGTGTTGACAAAGAACAAAGAGTTTTCCTGGTGTTCATGCCAGTGTTGTTCACCCACAAAACAACTTACCTGACCTCTGAGAAGCCGAACAAATACTTTGGTCGAGATGAAAGTGCTTCTCCAAACAACAAAGCGTCTGGTGGCCACATTATTTGTCGCCCCCCCCCCCCCCCTTTTTGAAGATGTCACTGATTCACATCAAACAAGAATGTCTGTGTAAGTTCTCAGTCGTACAGGAGTTGTCCATCTTCAATGAAGGTACTTGATTCATCTTCTGTACTCAGTAGTTGAAGTCTTCGAACGTTTCGCCTCTCATCCAAAAGGCTTCGTCAGCGACAAAGGTCACAATCTGCACGCAGCTGAATATATAGACCAACGGGGAGGAGTTAGGGTTGGCCCGGCTCCTCCTCTCTAATCACAGCTACTCTCACCCGTGGGTAAACACCTTTGAAGTAGAGCGTCTCTAACGATCTGCTCACCTCAGTATCGGTCAGTCATGTCCTATTCATAGATGATCACTATCCAGTATCTGTCCTATTCATGGCTGGTCACTGCTAATTACCTGCCTATTGTTCTTTTGTTGGCTGAGGTGCCGTCTCCTTGGACTGGCCATGCCCTTTCGGTTTCTCCTGAAGGAGATTGGAGTACAGTGACGGAAGATTAAATCTGAGGCCGCCATTTCGGTTCATGGAGGGATTTTCTTTCCTGACAAAAATAGCTTCTTTAACTCCTCTTTCAAACCAACGTTCTTCTTTAGCTAAAATTTTGACCTCCCCGTCCTCAAAGGAGTGGTTGGAGGCTTTGAGGTGAAGGTGCACAGCCGACTGGGGGCCGCTTGTGCCAGGAAAGGTGCTTATCTTTCATCCCTACAGCAGAGTTTTGTTCCATCCATGAAAGCACATATTCAAATTATATGTCTTGGGGAGCAACGTGTACTTTATCCATTTGGCATTTTAAAGTTAGCTTATATATGTTATTATAATGTTAGAATGTCTGCAGTGGGAAAGAAGTTACACTAAATTAAGTCACATAGAATCATGCCCAAGATGCATCAGGAAGATTTAGTTTCAACGGTCATGCATTTTTTATCTCCCCAAAGGATGTATTTTCTTTTAATAAATCTTATCCTTTGTCTCCGTATCTTTTATCTTGAAAAAATAAACCAACAAAAAACCAGTAAGATCACAAGTTAACCTTGCATATTAGCAAAACGAATGTACTCATCAGGATAATAGTGTTCGAAATGAGAAGGGCTTCCATTACTATGATAGCTCTTCAGTTTAAATAGCGGTTTTGTGTTCTTATAACAATCACTGGCGTTTTAAACATAATAAATCGTCTATTTTTCTTCTCTTCTCTTTTTTTTACCAGAGAAAAAGATTGGACGCGGTGGAATCCTCAGTGTTCTAAATTCAATAGTGCTGGAGTATTGTCTGCCTATTGTTAATCTTGTTGAAAGATTACACTTTTGTTCCGGTTTATCTGATTCGGAGGGTTCTCATAAATAACAAAGACTTTTGATGATATCATTTCTGCGCTGAGCTCCGCGTCGTACACGGCACTCCAGAGCCGGCTGATGTTACTCTTAAAGAAATGCTCGCATTTGAATAATGGTCAATACGGAACCGTTTTTGCTCACAATAGCCTCAGGTAACTTTGGTCTTGTCTGTTGTGCATGTTTTATACACAACACTCGCAGTCAGCATTATAGGAATGTGTTTGTGTGCGAGAGTGGGACGCCGTATGGAAATGAGCCCATAGCAACAATGTGGCATACGGTCTGTGCCCATTAACCTCTTACCCCCCACTTTAACAGAGCACATTTTTTCCAGTGCGACTTTACCCAAATCTAAAAGCTTGTGGGCCAGCCTAATGGCTCATCTCAAAGCTAAGACCTGCAAAACCTCATCATATTTTTGTCGCATTGTCGCCGCATTTTTATAGCGTTTTTAAAGCAATATTGTCGTGTTTTTGAGTCTCCGTTTTTTTGGTTTGTTTTCGTTGTTTTCTTGTCGTGTTTTTGTTGCTTTCTCATCACTATTTTGTGGCTTTTATGTTGTGTTTTTCTCATGTTTTTGTCACGTTTTTTGTCGCTCTTTTGTGGCTTCTATGTTGCTTTTTCATCACTTTTCAGTCGTGTTTTTGTTTCTTTTTTATTGCGTTATCGTTGCTTGTCCGGCACATTTTTGCCACTCTTTAGACCTGTCAAAAACGCTGCCATGGACCACAGTTTGCAGGCCCGTCGACAGCTAAATGACGGCACAAATTGTTTTTCGGGAGAGTGCAACCCCGACAGGTCAGCGCTCTCATTTGTAGTCAATCTCCGTGTGCCCCACTGCTGCGTATGGGCTGCAGGTTTGACAGAGGTTGCCTAACTAAACACCAAATCAAATTATCTCCTCACTTTTGTCACGTAATGAAAGCGTCCCCCAGGTGATCACCTTGCCCCGCTGATATGCGGCACATTTTATAAGGCCGGCCCATGGCCGCGTTAGTGAAATTGCAATTACTGTTGCCTGCCAAAAATGCCCTCTATTACAAACAGACATGGCTGCATGTAAATGAGGGTGGCAACGGCATGTTGGAGTTATGGATGTGGATATTATGTCGGCGCTGCTCAGTCTTATGAATTGTATATTTAATGATTTGATGGTGCCAGTATGTTTCCATGAGAGATCAACATTGGCCTGACATGTATTTGAGTACTTCATTCCTATAAGTCTGACAGCATTAGAGAAATTGTGTTTTTTCACCCCCCTTTTCTTTTGCAGCAAATCAGTCTTGGTCATAATGTAAAGTTATCACCACTCATTGGCGTTTGTGACATCCTATTTGTCTTCTTAATGTCTCATGGAGGGCAAGAGCCAAAAAAAAAAAAAACTTTCAATTTGAGCCAAGAGCTATAGTTTAATTAACAGTATAGCTTGCTTGGTAGGCCAACAGGTTAACATTCCTGCACTGTCTGAAGCACTGTTTAGCAATGTTAAACAAAAGTCATCTTATGCAGTCATTTTTACCAATGCAAAATCTGATGTCGAAGTCTCAGAAAAATTGACTTCAGCAATGTGTTGCATTGATGAGTGGCTCAGTAAATCTTGTCTTTTACTGAATTCAAAGAAAACTGTGCGTATGTTATTCTCCAAACGCCCAACAGCAAGAACAAGCTCAAATGTATTTATAAAAGGAGAGGAGCTACAGATTGTGGACAAATTTAAATATCTTGGTGTTATCATAGACTCAACGCTATCTTTTAAAAATCATGTTAAACATATGTGTAAAATTGTAAATTTTAATCTTCGTAATTTTAGACAAATCCGAACATCACTGCCAGAAAATGCAGCTAAAATGTTTCTTCATTGTATGATCTTTTTACATATTGAATATTGCATTACTAACTGGTCATTGACAAGTCTGACTACTTTAAAACCAATTGAGTCTCTATATAAAAAAGCTTTAAAATATTTGATTAAAAAAACATATTTATTTCATCATTGCATAATACTTGAACAATATAATATTCTAAACTTTGAAAATTTTAGAACATTTAAAATGGCTTGTTCAATTTATAAGATTCTGCATGGACTCTCTCCGCCATCCTTGAATGAATTCATATCCAGTACAAGTGGTAGAATGACCAGAGCCGCCGCCAGAGGCGACAGTGTGGTTCCTTATAGACGCACAGCATTTAGTCAACAGGTGCCATCAGTGAAAGGGACCATGGTCTGGAACAGTATCCCAGCAGACATTAGAGACTGTACCACTTTCATAGTATTTAAAACTAAACTTAAAGGTTGGCTGAAGGGGAATCAGACATGTGACCACTGACCATTATCTTTGCTTTATGTCTCAAGTTTAATTGTGTGATGATCTTTTGTCTTTAATGTTGTACTGGTCTTTGTATTTTCTTGATCTGCCAGGGACTACAGATGGAAAGTAGCCATTGGCTAATTCTGGCATATTTACATTTATATGTTCATTAATATGCATTGTCCCTTTAAATAAATAAATAAATAAAATAAAATAAATAAAATGTAAAAACAAGGCCCAGACCTTTGACAGTTGGAGCTGATGTGTTGATTTGACCCCCCTGTAATTATTCAGAATAGTAAATTGTAGCTAACATTAACAAGCATTAAAAGTTATGTTTTAGAAATTACACTTAAAGGTGCATTATGCACTTTTTATGTGAAAAAAAATAGTTGATATTTGGGCATATTGTAATGACCCAGCGGCTGAATGAGTGGTCAGCTTGGCGCCTTTACTTTCGATCACAGTGGCCTCTACAACGCTTTAGGATCAATTTTTTTGTAGGTTTTTGGTGAGCGGGTCCGTCAGCAATGAAAACCTTCCAAACAATTGATCGTGTAGCGTTGTAGCGCTGTGATGGAAAGTAAAGGTGCCATGCTGAACACACATACAGGCACTGGGTCACTAAAAGGTCGAATACATGCAAATATACACTTTTTTTCCACATAAAAAGTTGCATTATGCACCTTTAAGTTAAGGCTTTAATAATAATAATAATAATAATAATAATAATAATAATAATAATAATAATGTATTAGTCTTATATAGCGCTTTTCACTCCATACTCGGTGGTGGTAAGCTACACGGACTGACGGAAGTGAGGCAACCATTCTGTGCCATCAGCCTCTCTCCGACCACCACCAACCAGTCACTCACACACTACATTCACCCAGGGTGTTCCCAGATGGTCTCCCATCCAAGTACCGACCAGGCCCTTCCCTGCTTAGCTTCTGAGGTCTGACGGGATCGGGCAGAGCAAAGGCGGTATGGCCTGCTTTAAGAGTAATTAAAAACATTCAGTTGGATTCAAACTGGCATTAAATCTAATTTGTTAGAAAATATATGTTTTCCTTAGAGACAGAACCCACTCAACACCATGCTCTGAAACAGGGACAAACCCAGGAGGCGGAGCACCATTTCAGAGGATCAGAGGACACAGCCAGGTTTCTTCCGAGTGCTACAGTTTCCCCGACCTCCAAGGTCATGCGGGTCAGGTTGACACAAAGTGGCAGTGCGGCTCAGCCGCAGAAGCTCAGGACTAACACCTGAAAACTCTTTTGTTGTCGCTTGTACAATGACAATAAAGCACTTACTTACTTACTTACTTACAGTGTGTCACCATGGTTACCCTCTCAGTGATGTCAGCGAAAACTTTCTAATCTAAAGTGCATCCAGAGTTCCAGACTATCTGTGCATCGAGGCAGCCATTAATTGCAGTGGCAGTGATAGACTTGATGAATTGATGTTTCTAATCACGGAATAGTATGAATACTGTAATGTAACCATTTTCAGATATTTGAAACAAAACAAACTGAAAAAATGACTTTGTTTCAACAAAGATATTTACATTATATGTTTTGTCTGAAACATGCCATGTAATTTAAATTGATCCTAAATGACTTGTTTAAAAAAAAAAAAAAAAAACACCCCAGGAAGATTAGCTGGCCCACGGGTACAGCTAATGGGGATCCTAATAAATAAACAAATAAACAAATAAACAGATAGACCTTTGTCCACATCCACAGGCTGATAAAATCACAGTTTGAAAGACATTGACTTGTATATCTTTGTATTGATATGTGGCTGGTTATAATGGAATGCTTGATTGGTAAATGCGTGAATAGAGCATGTCTTCAATCGACCATGAGTTGAAAAACATACACATGTAACAAAGTATAAAGTATTTGATTCAAATATAACTCAAAACCAAGCAAATACACTTTCCTGCGTAGAGCTTTAATTCGCACAATTATTTTGAGTCAAAGCCCATTGCAAATTTGTTTTTGTCTTTACCTATTTCCCATGATAACAAAGGCCCCAGAGACTCTCCAAATAAACACTTTTTCATGCTTATGTGAAATGATTATTCCCTCATTATGATTGAACTTATTCACGCGGCATAACCTTAACGGCAACTTCTTAATTATGTTCTATCAAGCCCATTGTTTACGTGCCTAATTTGGTCCACTTTGATGTTGTGAGGCCGCAGTGAGGAAACTCCGTACAAAACCACTACAAAAGGAAGTCAAAGTACAAGGTGTGATCAGGTGCAGATATATGTAGGGTAGATTTTTTCCTCTGAACAAAGGATAATCAAAAGCAGCCGAGATTAAAGGAAGCTCTGTTTAAAAGGAGCTGCTGAGTGGACACAGACTTTCAGGGCCATTACGTGTCATGCCAGGGAAAAGAATCACTGTAATGGTGCTACCAATCTTGTGTTGTCACTATCGGTGACCAAACCACAGACCCACAGAAAGTCCATATGGAAGCGGCGGCTGGTGCACTCCATTTCCTCAGCACTTTTTGGTTGATGACTGGCACAACTTGCAAACTTTTGTGGCATGACGAGTGGTTAGGGTGTTTGTAAATTAATAACATAAAAGGGTTACCGACAACGCCAGCTTGAATAAACAAGCACTAAAAGACACACAGGTTCGAAATTGAGTGAAGAGGCATGGACGGTTCCATTACAAAAATATACATTTCCTTTATTCACTTTGTCTTTAGCTCAATAAATTATTTGGATTCATTTCATTGTACCAAGTACCATAAAACACAGGTTTAAGTTTCGGTTCATTCTTGCACAATTGTTCAGTTCAGAGTCTCCCAACGGGTTGATCACAGTGGAGGAAAACAAACGAAGGCAACATGGGTACAAGGCAAGAGGTGAAAGGCGTGAAGGCGAGACAGCCATGGTGTTGTGTGGAGACCTATTTTAAAAAAAAGGTACGTTAGGCTACGAAATCACTTTCACTCCGGTGTTGACCAACAAACACGTACCTCCTCCAAGCGCAGAGGCACGCACTGTCAGGACACACTCAACCGGAGGAACCCACACAGAGGACCAAAAGCCAGGCCATCGGCCACCATAGCCAGCCTCTGAACGCGGCGGTGCAGGCCGGAGCTAAAAGTGATACAATACCTAATCAACTAATTTTAAGACACGATCGTTACAATAAAGAGAATATGGATTACCTGTGAGCCGCCCGCAGCTAACGCTCCGCGACTACCCGGAAGAGGGACACTAGGCGGCGTGTGTGGGGGGCGGTAGCAGTGAAAGCAGAGGACGGTAAAGCTAAAAGCAGGGGCTATTTATATTTTAGGGCTGGTGCCACCTAGTGGCAAGTCCAGCCTGCTACATTCATCCCCCCCAAAATTGAATCGGCGTCCCGACGATTACACATTTACACGAACTCATAAATCACACGCATACATTGACATTTAAAAGACGCGGGCCCTCGCACCGTGCCACAGCCACTGCCAACAAGGTTTGCGCAGGACTGCGTGACGGCACAATTCTAAAAATTTAAACACAACGAGACAGCTACTACAGCCGCTCATGCAACCTTATCCAATGTCTGTAGCAACATGAACAAGGGGCCTTAACGGCACATTACACAATTGGAGAACACGAACGACGAGTACACTAGTTTTGGTTACTTACATGACTACAAATCCGATGCAGTAACAACAGCTGCGCGTGAGCACTGGCGATAGACGAGGAAACACGGGTACAGCTCCTACAGCGGCCCCTACATCTCATACCATCTACTGCTGTCAGGGCAGTATGAGCCACCCTCAGAAGGCCAAAATAGGGTACCATCAACACGAACAAACTGGTTTGGTTACACCTTTGCAACCTCCTCATCGTTCCACCCCATGTACAGGCTAGATGAGGTGCCCGAAGAGCAACCAGTTGACCGACACAATCACTTGAAACTTGCTTGGGCCCTAGCTGTACCAAGGCTCTTCCTCACTGACAACCTTTGTGCAACAATGGGTGCGCCGACACGCGAACAGTAAATGAGGAATCCTTCATCTCACTTTACGTACCATTGCCTGGGGTGTAAGCCACCACTGGAGGCCGCCAGGGCACAGCACCTGCTGCAGGTACCAAGCTGCTGTGTCCTCACGGCCACCGCCCCATGGCTCCCTAACAATTGTCCTTGAACCACAGCTGCCTCGCCTTTGAACAAAACACAATTTGAGTTAACATATTGACACAGCTAATCCAGATATCACTAGTGGTAGCATCACATGTTTGTAGCTTTAACATATTCTAAAGTGTGGTTGTAGAACAAAGCAAAACTGTCAACATAATCATGGCCATAAACAAAGCAATACATCACATTAAATAAAATGTAAATCACACAAAACCAAAACATGCAAATATACACACTTTGAAATAACACAAATGAACATAAAAAGGTTGGACAGTGCAGTCGCTAAACCAGCACTGAAGAACAGAGCCACTTAATGGGCAGCTACCTTTACTAGCATTAGCAGAGATACAAATGTTGTATTTTTTTTCTTACATGGAACAGCCTCTATTTTAAATCAATTATCCTGCCGACATGCGCCAAATGTGGCATGACGAGTGGTTAGGGTGTTTGTAAATTAATAACATAAAAGGGTTACCGACAACGCCAGCTTGAATAAACAAGCACTAAAAGACACACAGGTTCGAAATTGAGTGAAGAGGCATGGACGGTTCCATTACAAAAATATACATTTCCTTTATTCACTTTGTCTTTAGCTCAATAAATTATTTGGATTCATTTCATTGTACCAAGTACCATAAAACACAGGTTTAAGTTTCGGTTCATTCTTGCACAATTGTTCAGTTCAGAGTCTCCCAACGGGTTGATCACAGTGGAGGAAAACAAACGAAGGCAACATGGGTACAAGGCAAGAGGTGAAAGGCGTGAAGGCGAGACAGCCATGGTGTTGTGTGGAGACCTATTTTAAAAAAAAGGTACGTTAGGCTACGAAATCACTTTCACTCCGGTGTTGACCAACAAACACGTACCTCCTCCAAGCGCAGAGGCACGCACTGTCAGGACACACTCAACCGGAGGAACCCACACAGAGGACCAAAAGCCAGGCCATCGGCCACCATAGCCAGCCTCTGAACGCGGCGGTGCAGGCCGGAGCTAAAAGTGATACAATACCTAATCAACTAATTTTAAGACACGATCGTTACAATAAAGAGAATATGGATTACCTGTGAGCCGCCCGCAGCTAACGCTCCGCGACTACCCGGAAGAGGGACACTAGGCGGCGTGTGTGGGGGCGGTAGCAGTGAAAGCAGAGGACGGTAAAGCTAAAAGCAGGGGCTATTTATATTTTAGGGCTGGTGCCACCTAGTGGCAAGTCCAGCCTGCTACACTTTGAATCTTGGATATTGGACCTACTTTGTTTGTGTTTTGTAGACTTCACTGTTTATTTCTTCTCTGCATTTGAACCGTCGCAGTGCAGCGCCTCAGGACCCGACTCCAGATCTCGAGCCAGGATCTGGTGAACCTATAGCTGGAGGTTTTGTGCATGTTTCTGTGGTTAGGAAAGTCTAGGGAATCAGACCTTCCACCTGAATTTAAACCAGGAATCCATGGCCATGGGCTGCAAAAACTCAATGGTTCAATTGTGAATTGTCCTTGCAACTGCCCAAGAAAAGGGCCTTTGGTTTCCAATTTGCAATCTTTTGAATAAACCACAAAACAGCGCCTTTGCTTGTTTGTTCAAGTTTATCCATGTGCATGTTAATTGGAACCAAGATAGCCCTGAACCACAAGTAGGGCTTTTCCAGGAAGCTCACTTCAACCCTAGTTCAGGACACACTTACGTATGTATGTACTTATGTTTCCATTAGAGAGTACAGCAGTGGTGGGCTGTCTTACCAAGGAAACTCAAGACATGCACTACTACAGACATTACAGTAACATAAACGTTACTGTAAACTTTACAATAATCAGTTAATCAAATGGATATAGGCTAAATCATCTACGGGACGCATGGGATTGTAAGGGGGAAGAGCTTTGTCTGGTCAGAGGGTCAATCCATAAGTGATATTTCATCAAATATGAATTAGAAAGAGGTACAGATTTAGGTTTAGGACAGGGGTGTCATGGCCTGACTACAGCGCACGTGGGCTTTCAAGAAAAAAGGTTGGGACTCACTGAGCCATGTCTTTGTTTTAAAATGTATATATTTAATGTAGGTTGCTTCGCTTGTGTCCTCACATTTGACCCTTTGTCCTAACCTTGAGCTCAAGTGTCCAACTTCCTGTGCTATAGATTATAGTGCAGTGGCCTTTTGTGCTTAGGAGGAGCGCAGTGTGAGATCTCGCAGCTCCAGACCTGGCGCATTAAGTCGGCTGTACGTGGGCTGGAAAACAACCAGGAACCTTTTTCCTCCAGCCAGACTCCGCGAGGGAGAGAGGTTTCGGGGCAGTGGGGGTGACCACGTGCTTTTGTTTGGGTCGCGTTGACGTAATTATGACCGAGTGCAGACTGGTACCACAGCGGATCCAGCTGTTTTATATCTCTTTCTCTCAGGACACCGGACACGGACAGTGTTTAACTCACGGTGGAATAAATAAGGTGTCTAGTTTGGCCCGATAGAGCTTATAATGCTAAAGGAAGAACACGAGGCAGCGAGATATAAACAAGGAAAAGAATATGATGCTGCAAAAGAAGAGCAGTGCTCAATTCTGCTTGTAATAAACCGCGCCTCAGTCAGTGTCTCTTTTTTAATAAGTAACGCCCCCTCGCCAGTGGCGCAGTCAGACACTTTTGGTGCAGCGCTGGCCTTTGCACCTGGCGGACGATTGGGCCCTCTGTGTCACAGTGCAAGTTACCCTATTCAGGGGGCTCTTGTCTTTTCTCTGGCAAATCAGAGCCCAGCAATGTGTTCATGTCGGCTAACTTTGACCCGCGCCGTGAGGGTGGTGACAGTGGAATCGGCGTACAAGTGTTTACCACAATTCTACTGACCACTTTTGGTAGACGTTTAGCCTCTTTTGCAGTATCATGTCATTATACGAAAGCCCCAAACCAGTTTCTCTGACCCTCGTCAACCGTCTATTACTCCGCTTTTCTATCATTGCAGCCATTTTGCCAACAACGTCACGCAGAAAATGGCAACGGCAAGAAACGATTAGGGCCTTGTTAACATTCAAACAGAGCCAATGCGGTCATTCAAATCAAAGCCAAGGCTAAGTGAAAATTCTTCACATTACACTGGGAAGTCTTTTCGGCCAACGTCTTTGCCCGGCGTAATTACTAAATTAAGAGCCCGCAGCTCCAACTCTGATGTTCCCTCGTAGAATTATTATGGTCATTCTGTGCTGCCGTGCATGAAAATGGGACGGCTTGTTACGGCTTTAGTTAAACACGGGATGTTTTGTGTTCCGGTTTCATTGGAGAAGAGGGTAGGTGTTGTTTTGATTCGCTGGTCGCTAACACCGCGGTCCTAATCACGCACCATGGAGTGTATAATTGACCCCCCTCCCACAATTAGCATTAATTAGCACCTCTGTTGGTGGATTACGCAGCCAGCGGAACTGCACCAGAACTGTCCTGCCGCTCGTGTGCCGCGACTTCTGCTTTAGCCAAATACCAGTTGGAAGCTAAATGGGTTCAGGCTCTGGCTGGTCCCCTCCCAGCTGCTCGCGGGATGAAGGAGGCTTACCCGGCTGGAGCGCAGATAAAGTCTCACAAACAGATGCATGGCCCCGTGTACGGATTATCTTTGCGTGAAACCCCCGTCAGAAGTTTATTCCTGTAAGTTTATTTCGTGTGATGTGCTTCTGTTTGTTCGCAAAAGCACACCGATATGTATTAATAGGTTACTTTTTCCTAAAACAAAGCCTCAAGGTGCTTTACGTCAGCACATACAAGGTCAATCTGAAGCACACGCATGATAGCCTTTTGAGCAAGGGTCTTTAATTTATTGTATTTTTTTACCTCTTAAGCTACTTTTACAAAACATAAATGGAAGAAGGTATCCTATGCTATGCGACTAATACATAGAGTTCACCCTGAACAGTCTGTAACCAAGGCGATATTCCAAGACGATAAAAGAAAATGACTTCACTCCCCTTTCTTGTTCTATCTACGTGAATGTTCGCAGACTGAGTTGAACAAGAGCAAAAATAAAGTGTTGAAAATGTAACTCATCAAGCATAATGTAGAAATGTTGAAATTCTCTGGGAGCTATCCCTAACCCTATAAAGGAACAGGCCCCCGTTTTTCCATACTGGGATAATGTTCTTACCTGAGCTTAGACGAGGTGATGCGTACCTGCCTGGTCTTTGTGCGTGTGCTCAGTCACGCAAAAAGACCAAAGATGTTGTTAGCATTTGGCCTCTCCCAACATATCCTATAGCTCAAAAACGGGGGTGAAGTTGGAAGCGACCAAGCTCTTCCACGGGCACGCACAAAGACCAGTCGTCTAAGCTCAGGTAAGAACATAATGTCAGTATGGAAAGACGGTGGCCTGTTCCTCTAAGAATGTGCCACATACTGTATACACCGTTTTTAATGTCACAAATATTCATAAAAAAACAACAACAGATTCCTCTACTATCTTCTCTAAGTGCCCATGACCATGGTTTAAATTTGAAGCACTGTCCTCCTTACGCCGCACTTTGCAATCAGTTAATGCGCCCCAGATCCAAACAAACAACGTGAACTCTTTTCAAGCCTTCATTTCTAAATACAATCTGTCAAAAAAAAAAAAAATCTTCCTTCCTCCTCCACACATGTCGCCCTCATTTCCGCAGTCATGAAGGATGTGTGCTTTGAGAGACGGCTGTGTGCTCCTGACCAAAATGCCATGACAACACAGTAACTTCCAAGTGGGATGTCTTGTGTTTGATGTGTCTGTTTGCGCACATATCATTGCCAGGAAACTATTGAAAGCTGCCTTTTGCTTTGAGTTTATCTTGCTGCTGTGACAGATGGGTGCAGTTTGCTATGTGGGGCAGAGCGACAAACTCTCTTCCCCCCCTCTCAAATCAAAGCCAGAGAAACCACACGCACACACACACAAAAAAAAAGGATCTCTCTCGCAAAGTGACTTGACATTATCCCAGTCTGAATAGCGCTAACTAAAGTGATCCTTCATGTACATACCGAATATATCAAATCTCCAGGCAAAAAAAAAAAAAAGTCATAATTGTAAGGTTGTAAAAACACTCCTCTCTTTTCAAAGGCGATGCTTCACGCTAGCTATTTTCCGCTGCCACTTGGGCTCAAAAACGTTGCTGTTATTCGGATTGCCGTACTCTCTAGAAGGACGGATTCTATTGACCTTAATCGTGTACTCCTATCAGGGACATAGTGTGCTTGAGTGCTCGTATTTGGTTTGGAAAAGAGGTTGTTTGATACATACACCAAATCATTTCATTAGGTCTTTTCAGATCTGGAAATGTGGGGGAGAATAGAGCAGAAGGGAATCGGCAGGGGCCACAAGTAGTAGTTTTATTATTTGTATTTTACTATCTCTTCTGGTTGTCCTTGTAGGGATGTAAGGATTTACTCAAGCCCCGATTCGATTGCCGATTTTAAGTTCTCAATTTTGATATTGCCGTATTTTTTTTAACCTTTTTTTTTAAGAAAATTATTATGACTCATTCATACCAATAGATGTTTTTTTTGTTTTAACATATGCATTTTTGTCCTTGTAACAAACTGTAGCCGTCTCAGTCAGAGAACTTTACATTACAAAACAATGACAAGACATGAAGATGAACTTCCGTTTTGACATGTGTGTCAGCATAAATAAGATATGTAGCAAAGCAAACATTTTGAGACTTATATTTATTTATCAAACTTTTTTGTTGTTTTGCAATTTGAACATATTCTACCATTTAAAACATATTTTGCAGTATTTTTTCTTTGCAAAACCTTCTAACGCCTCACAGCCTCCCTGGTGCAGCCTTTGTATTCATAAGGTGGATAAAGACATGACAGCTCCCTGTAGATATTGAATTATTTGACAAAATAATGGCAGATGTTTGTCAGTTTACGATCTTTGGTCATGATGCTAAACTCTGCGTTAGCCGCTCACGCTAATCTCTGACTGTGTAGCCACTAACTTTTGCTAACTTCGATGCCTACACCTGTATGTGTTTACGTGGTGTGGCGTGAGGTGGGGGAGTTTTGGAGCTTGTCTTGAGAAAAATTTAGCTTGTTGTTTCTAGCAATGCAATGTGAAAATGCAACTATTCCGGTCGGGCAAAATGGAGTAGCTGAGGGTGGCTTTAATAACATTGATTATTAATTTTTTTACATCAATTCACATTTTAAGTAGTTTAAATCCATCCATCCATTTTCTTCCGCTTTATCCGGGGCCGGGTCGCGGGGGCAGCAGTCTCAGCAGAGATGCCCAGACTTCCCGATCCACGCACACCTCCTCCAGCTGTTCTGGGGGGACCCCGAGGCGACACCAGGCCAGCTCGGAGACATAGTCCCACCAGCGTGTCCTGGGCCTTCCACGAGGCCTCCTCCCAATAGGACATGCCTGGAACACCTCAGTTTAAATCGATTATAAATAATTTTTTTATGAATTGTTACGTCCGTAGTCCATCCATCCATCCATTTTCTTCCACTTGTCCGTTGCCAAGTTTTGGGGGCAGCTGTTGGAGCTGCCCAAATCACATTGCACCAGCCCCTACAGCTCCTCCTGCAGGTGGTGGTTCCACAGAAGGACGGCCTCATGGTTCTAACCGGGCCTGTTGGTCTCTCATAAGGGGCTTCTGAACCGCTCTTTGTCTGACCCTGTCACCTAGGACCTGTTTGCCATGGGAGACCCTACCAGGGGCACAAAGCCCCCGACAACAGAGCTCCCAGGATTATTCAGGTGTTCAAACCCCTCCACCACATTAAGAAGAAGCAGAAGAAGCTCTTTATTTATATAGCGCCTTTCACAGACATGGTCACAACGCGCTTTACATGAGAGCATTTTACATTCACTCCATACTCTGCGGTGGTAGTTTCAGTTTCCCCTGGGGGAGACTAACAGAAGCGCTGTCACGACTGCACACATCTGTGCCAACGGTCCCTCTGACCACCTCCATGCATTCACACACGCACACACACACACACACACACACGCACACACACGCACACGCACACACACACACACACAGACGTCATTTATCACACACACAGACGGCACGGTAGTACAGCGGTTAGCGCTCGTGCTTCACAGCTAGAAGGTCCCGGGTTCGATTCCCACCTGGACGGGGCCTTTCTGTGTGGAGTTTGCATGTTCTCCCCGTGTCTGTGTAGGTTTCCTCCGGGTACTCCGGTTTCCCCTACCACTAAAAACATGTACAATAGGCCCAGGGACTGCAGGTGGAAATTAGCACAAGTGCTATAACCTGGTACAATGCATCTCTCCTTTCTGAGGCTAATGTAGATTGTACACTGTCCCTGTTCAAAAATAAATAACTAACTATCCTGGCCTATTGTAAATGTTTTTGTGGTAGGGAAAACCGGGGTACCCGGAGGAAACTTACGCAGGTGGCGGTTTCAGGAGGGGACATCCCTAGTCAATTGTCAAAATTGTCAAAATGTGAATTCCCAGAAGGGTTGTCACACTAGAGTCAACTACTCAGTAACAGAGCATCCCACAGGAATACCATCCACAATACAAGCCTTGACTTGAAGTAGGCCTCTCTTCATTTGTAGTTAATAATAGTAGTTCAACTGTTAACCACAGGAAAAACGATTGTAACGATCTGCCCCCTGAGTGACTGGTGAAGTCATCACTATGTGGGATTATGGAGCAAAAGTCTCATACTCTTTCTAACAGTTACTACTCTGTTTACGTTATTTCAAAAGTAATCATATCACTGATTCCTAATTACTTTAGTTTAAAAAAGAAGGCTCAATAATAATGGCAGTATTTCCAGACAGACTTTGTAGCTTTTGTTGTTGTTGTTGTTTTTCAGGTCAACGGTCAAATAAATAAAACATGACTTGCTGTTGCCTATAGCCCTGTGTAATCTGGTTACATTACTCCGCTACTTGAAAAGTAATCTAAATACAGTAGTGGATTACTCTGGTTGTTAATGAGGTGAATTTAAGAAAATGAAGAACTTTGCTGTTTTTTGGGATAAAAAGCCTGACGTGTTCAACCCACTCATTTGAATGAACTCATACATCTTTGCAAAACCTTATTTATACCAGATGTGACAACCAACCGCTGATTCCAAGAGATCTAAAAACATGACAAACAAGCTGAGAACTCTGTGATCTAGGATATTTTGTTGGACTTTGCTGAAGCTAATCACCTTGCTGTTTTTGTTTTTGTTTCTAAAAGCCAGTATGTCGTACAAAAACATCATATCCCAACAACTGGTCAGCCTCCCCAAAAAGTACTATACAAATTATCTCCTTCTTTGAGTGTTTTCTTAGCGGATGTAAACATACGACAGCACAATAAGCAGGTTGTCCTTGATTATATTATTCATGAGCCTAATTTGCTGCTCTCTTATTATTATTAGTACACAGTGCGTGATGTCTCATGCAGGTATATCTCCCGGAAAAATACATGTACGTGCGAAACTATGTATTTTCAGCACCATGCGTATAGTAATCACACTGGTCTAAGCCTTAATAGTATTCTCCCGAGGATGTTTTATTCATTGTACTAGATGTTTTGATGTGCAAAATGAAAGACTTGGAAGGCTTCCCGATCCAAAAACATATTGGAAAAAAAAGATAGCCCCCCCCCCCTCCCATTGAGCTCCGTTATAAACAATCAATGCCAATTCTCACCACCATATCAAAGAAAAATCCATTTGGAATCCAATTGTGATCCCCTAATTTAGCTGAAATCTCACTCCCACGCACGCAGCCACCTAGCGCACGCGTTATTTCAGTTTTATGTATTATTTATTACCATGTCGAGACTAATGCGTGTTGCTGAGAGTTTGGTGGAGCGCATCAGGCATAGTTTGGGAGTTCTTCTGAGGATGCCACCCCCCCTCGCTCCCTCTCCATGGTGCGCTCTCTCGGCGTCACCTTTGATCGTGATATGCATATTTCATGAGCAATGTAATGTCAATGAGTCCTAGACTAATCTACCTCCGAGCCAAGGGGAGCACACCCAATGATAAGGGTTAGTGAACTCAAACAAGCACAGATAAATATTGTATTTTATGGGAGCGAGAGAAAAGACGCGCCGGGAACAAGGGACAGGGAGACAGCGGGGCGGGGGGGGGTGAGATACTAGATAGAGCATCCAGGGGAAGGGGGGGAAAAAAAGAAGAATTTATTGAAGAATAAAGCTACCAATCTGAGTGTTAGTGTTAGGAAAAATAGGGATATTGTTGTACGGTGAGAGAGATACGAGTATTGCAGCTAAAATAGTTCTCTGTGTTAACGGGGGCGGCGACTGGCTATTTTAACATCCAGAGACTCGGTTACCGTTTCGATGGATAAAACCTTGCTTAAAGGGCCTTTATTATGCTTGATAGCAAAAAAATGTGAGCTTGGTCGAACAGGTTATTCAAATACACTGCCTGAATAGAAAAATGTTGCCACAAAAAAAAAAGCACAGACGCTCTAATATTTCATTGGATTGCCTTTAGCTTTGATTACAGCATGCCTCCGCTGTGGCTTTGTTTCAATAAGCTTCTGCAATGTCAAACGATCAGAAGAAAGCCTTCTCCAGCACATCCCAAAGGTTCACAATGGGGATTCTCAATAGACCTGGACTCTGCGTTGGCTAATCCATGTGCCTCATGCTCCCCGGACCACTCTTGCACAATGTGAGCCTGATGAATTCTGGCATTGTCCTCTTTATATATGCCAATGCCATAGGAAAGAAGAAATTCAATGATGGAATAACCTGGTCATTCCCGGGGTGTTTAGGTTATCAGTTGGATGGAGATAGCCCTTCGTTGTCATTTTGCGTCGTACTTTTACAAATACAAAAAAAAAAAACATTTACTTTTTTGGTCAGGCAGACTACAATCACTGGACTGGATTGATTGAGTTGTGTTGTCAGAGTGTTCTTCTCGCTTTTGTAGTCAAACGTAACACTGTAAGACAAAATCTATTGTAATTAGTGACACTTTTCCAAGGCTAAACTCGAAATAGATGGGTTTAAGGAAGTTCAGACCCTTCTTCTCAGGAAGGGCCACTAATCCCATCACTGAGGGAAACCCAAACTATGTCAGAAAGTTGTTGACAGTGTTGCCGCATCCTGCATCACTATTGACTTCATTTCCCAAACAAAATAGAAAATCAATTGGACAACTGTGTAACCAGTGTATTATGAAACGATTGCAAATGTGCTCTGCCTTCTGGATCATGCATTTTTCAATATGGCTGTCAGGAGAAACATCTAAAAGCTCCTGGTGAGCAGGCCAATGAATTCTGGCCAGCAGGGGGCACACACTGCAGATCAAGGAGCCGCATTCTAAATCATTGTTAACCAGGGCGTAACATATGGAGCATGCTAAATCCACACGCTATGGATGCCTTCAACGTCCTACCATTCATTCGTTTCATCACAGTTTCCTCATCCATACGCTGCGCTCCATCTGTTTCGCTATACCTTTGGACACTCATTGTTTGTTGATTGGTCCCCAGATGAATTACTAAAATCCTAATCATCTGTGTGGAAGGAATACTGTACGATGGCAAGCAACGCGGTAACATCTCCTAATACGTTACCAGCGAAAGGCGAGATCAGTCGAATATTCCCTGGGAAATGCCGCGGATTCTTGGAGGCTTTTGAAGCAGAATTTCGCCTCAAAGCATCTTGGCCCAATAGCGCTTACATCATGGCCTTTGAAAGTGTGTGACACAGTTTAAAAGATTATGCGGTATTCCTTCTGCGCCCCTGGTGGTGTGGCGATGGGATGACGGGTTAATTCAGGAAGACTTGTGTTACGAGCGATCCCGATGTCGCCACGTCTGGGGCTACGATAGGCAACACGGATGGAGAAAGTGAATAAAAATAGTTCTCTGACTGGCAGGCTCACTGGAATTTATAATCTAGAACTTGTTATTTGTTTCTTCTTTTTCCAACACTTGGGTTAAAAAAATGAGGTACGGTGTCAGAAATCTCAGGGATAACTTCCTTCCACTTCCTAATGTCAGAGCTTGGAAACTTTTGTTCAAATTTGATGTCCAACTTTCCCTCGATTTCCCTGGCTCTAGTATTCGACACTCTGTAGATGTCCTTTCCCCCAGCAACTTAAGTGGTGCTGAGCCATCTTCGGCAGAGTGGCTGGGTGTCAGGCCGGGGTGTAAGGAGAGACAGACTGACGACAGAACATCAGTGATTTTGTGGGGCACCAGAAGTGAAGCAGAAAGCAGGAGGAAGAGGCAGGACCGAGGGGAGAAATGATTTCCTCTGTACTCTCCATCCCGAGGCCCTCCTTCTGCCTTGATTGTATATCAATCTGAGGCTCTCCGCCGCACACGGAAGTGAAGGGATCCTGATTTGACTCCAGCCTGAAATCTGAATAAAACATCACATTTTTTTGTGTGTGTGTGTGCCGCAGAAAGCCTCAGTGTGAAGGCCCCTCTAAACTGGAGGAGCTGAAGGTGGCCGGGCTACTCAGCTGTGATTTGGGGAGCTTTTATGTCCAATGGCAGTGTGATGGTAATTGTGGAGTAAGACCCTACAGTAGGACGTGCTTCGAATAGTTTGGCACCCAAGCTCTCAGTCATAATGCAACCAGAATCTACTATCGGAAAGCAGGGATTTGGCATAAATTCAGGAAAAAAAAAAATCAATTATCTCAGTCGGGGGGGAAAAGTTATGGTTGAAACTTAAAATGACAGGAAGAAGTAAGTAGCAATGTACAGTGATTCACTCTACGTGCTTAAACGTAGAATTTACTAAAAAGCTGAATAACAACGGTAATAGGGCGGTACGGTAGCGCAGTGGTTAGCGCTCTCGCTTCACAGCTAGAAGGTCCCAGGTTCGATTCCCACCTGGACAGGGCCTTTCTGTGTGGAGTTTGCATGTTGTCTGCGTAGGTTTCCTCTGGGTACTCCGGTTTCCCCTACCACCAAAAACATGTACAATAGGCCTGGATGGATGATGTGTATATGAATGCATGGTGATGGTCAGAGGGACTGTTGGTGCAGATGTGTGTAGTCACGACTGCGCTTCTGTCAGTCTCCCCCAGGGGAAACTGAAGCTACTAACATAGCTTACCATCACTGAGCATGGAGTGAATGTACAATGCTCTCATGTAAGGCGCTTTGTGACCATGTCTGTGAAAGGCGCTATATAAATAAAGATCTTCTTCTAAATTAACATCTAAAAATTAAGTATGAAATGTCATGAAATGCCTTCATGTTGGTATTCCATTTTCCGCAAACACTAAAATGTAAATATTTAGACGTGAGCAGGCTTCTCATTTAACTACATACAATGCAATTTAAAGCAAAAGGTATTATGCTTTTTCACAACTTGAGCACTGTGCTGAGCTCTTCCCAGAAGATGGTGAAAGACTGTTGTGGAGCTGGGCAGGAGGAAGCGGAAGGAGGAAGTGGTGGAGCTGACCAGTGCAGGACACCACGCTCTGAAACAGGAACAAACCCAGGTCGGCCCACAATGGCAGCGATAATGACAAAACAAAACTGTAGGCATGATTTAACAGCATGACAACATAGTAACTTGGGAAAAAGCTAAAAAAAAAAAAAAAATCATTCAATTACATTAAATAATTTTTAATCTTTTTTAGCCCCTTTTAATTGTTTGCACAACTTTTTTATAATTGATAACACGATTAAAGCTTGATCCTTTCCTTTATGAGGCACAAAGCACATTGGCGCGGAGTTGCTGCGGAAAAGGAGCTGGTGCCGATTTGAAGTTTCTGAAATCTATTCTTGCCATCTTTGTAAAGTCACATTCACCACCACTGGGTATAGGCAGCTCTTTTTTGGACGAGCCAATGAGCAGGTGCGGACTCCAGGTACTGTGCCGTTGCTGTAGGCGATGGCCATTTCGAGAACAAGCGTCTCTGTTCTCGCACCCATCTCCTATCATGGGGCATGTGAAATATCGGCTTTCAGCGAGTGCACCGAATAGAAAGCTTACATATCAAAGACCTTTAGACAGGGCAACAAAAGGGTTCCCATGTACATTTTTTCCTTGTATATAGTAACCTATTTTTTCAAGCAACACCCCAGACAATGCAATCATCATCCGGGGGAGATGGCATTTTGTAGTTTTGGAAACCTATTTTCTGTCTTTTCCTTGTCAATGTCTCCAAGTGTTCACTCTTTCCATTTGTGTATCAGATTATAGTCCAACTGTATATCTTAGTGTGTTAATTTGCCCAGAGCGGTATTCCGAGGCATTTGTAAAGCCTGTGACGTCTCTCTAGTTCGCTGTCCTCTCTTTTAGTACTGCTGGTTGTGTACGAAATGCCTTGCCTATTTGTCGTGGTGGCAATTTTCAGTGGCATGAAAACACAAGAACGCTTTTATAAATAACTATTCTAATCCTCAAGCAAGAAAAAGGAGACTTCCAGAACTTTGATGCAGTGTTTTTTTTCTTACATATTGACATTAGGACTATTTTAACTTGCAATAACTTCTTTAAGCCCTCCTAGTTTTTACAGTTTTCAAACAGAAGAGCAGTGGATCTTGGGCTTCATTACTGTAGATAGTGCTTAAGGTCATCTGCAACTTTGAGATTTGGCCTTTTATTCAATCCGTTTAAACTCACTCTTTAAAGTTTCCCAAATTTAGGACAAGGGGGCAAAAGGGAACATTGTCAGATGTCCCTAAGTGCACTTGTTTAAGGGCTGTTGTTTGATTACTCTAGGGCTTCTTTGTTTTTTTGGAGGAAGGGGAAGAATTCTGATGAATTCAATCTCATCTTTTATCCCCAAAAAGTCTTGACACTTCACATTAGCTCCGCATTAACATGTTGATTGTGTTTCTTGGGTATAAATGGCACACTTTGTTTAAATGCAGCTCGGGGAGGCTGCGAGTGCTAACTGATTACTTCAATGACTGCAGAATGTGCCGTGAATTGGAGCGCCGGGCGGTGGAGCAGAACTGGAGTGAGCGGCCACTGATTGCTTGAGTATGTAAAGTGCTCAGGTCTCGGCATTGGGCTGAGCTGCACGCACCGCCACAGCAACTGCAGGTCGTTTTCACGCATGTAGACTGGTGTGTTACAAGAGGCAGTTCAAGGAGTTCAAGAGCTCTTTTTTTTTTCTATGTACAAAAAAAGAAAAAATGCCCCAAAGGGTATATCAGTCATTTTGATCGTGAATACAGGTCAAAGATCTATGGTCAAACCTCCTGTCTGTCAGTTTAGGTAGAGCATTTTTGCAGAATAACAGGAATAATCTCTCTTATCCCCCGTCTTTGCCGAGCACATTTCTCCCGTTCAGCATTACCCAAATCTAAAAGCTTCTCGACTGGAGCTTAAGGGCCCGTCACAATTGGCGCATTGACCGCAGCCATTTTGTCCCCCATTTGTTCTGCGCCAAAATGGAAATGGCCATCAGCCGCAAAGATCGCAAAGCAGACTTTTAAGAAATCGCAGTCACTGTCACAATAGAGTACGGGCTGCGACTGGATTTGATCTGGATAGTGTCCAAAGGCGACTGGTGCAAGGAAGAAAGCGAATGGTGAGTCTCTCCGGAAGTAGTAGGGCAATAATGACTGCTTCTTGTTGCTGTAGTTGGCATTGTTGGATTCGTGTCCATCTCAAACGTTGTGGCGGCCCCCTTCTGCCATGTCGCTGTGCCTGAGTTCCAAGTGATCCTCTATCTATACCTACGGCAGGAATCGCACGAGACATGGCGCTCACCCGTCTTCTCACCAGCTATGCGAATGAGCAGATTTATCTTTCACCATTCTCGCAACCGTAGCGGCCTGCTGCGGCCATATTCAGTCGCAATCGACCTCCACTGAATTTTGTGCATGCATGACATTCAGCTGCGACTGATGATCCAATGGGGCGATTCACATCTTTTCATGCGGTCAATAGCGGTCGCTCGTGCAGATGCCCGTGCGCCAAAAGACAGTGTTCGCACGACCTTCATATTTGCAAACGATAGGGACAATTGGACCCTTTACAGCCTAGAGGCGTTTGCCTGGCCAGCCAGACGCTCCGCCTTTCCGTTCAAAAGAAGAACCGTCTGGGAAGCTGCTCACAGCCAATAATTTCCCAATTTTAATTTTCACGGACCGAGAGGCGGGAGTTGTCGCCGCACTCTTCCAAAAACGTTAACGGTGCCATGCGCTGTTTTCTTCTGCTTTTTCATCTGTTAATAATTTCAAATATATAAAATCCCTAAAAACTATCAACAGCTTTTTTTAAAAGGCTTTCTGCCGCTTGCTTCTGCGTCATATCCAGCGTTTCTCTAATTGGCTGAACCCATCACGCTTGCTCCCAGGCTACATCTCTTTGAGAAAGTTGTAAATTGCAAATGACTTTAATATTAGTATTAAATAGTATTATGCAAAATCTACTTTTAAAAGCTTTTTGCCATATTGCAATGTAAAATCATATCTTGAGTCGTGTTACGAGCCACGTGTGCAGCTTTGAGTAATCTTTGGATCTTCACCAATGGTTATTCAGCGCGGGGGCAGCTCCCTAAACGCTTCTCTTGCTTAATCCTGTCATTTATTTTTATTTTTATTGTAACAGCTACGCAAAGAAGGGGAGCAAGTGTAGGGAGTGGGAGTGGCTTATGAAAGAAGCTCAGAAAGAGAAACTACTGGATATTTGTCTTAGCAGTTTTGGATCAATATAGCATTTTTTAATCAACAAAGTGTAAGATAGTGATAAAGATGTATTTGACGTCATTACCAAATACCTGCAAACCACATACTCCCCTTTTAAATAACTGCTCAGAAAGAAAAGTGAATGTGAGTGGCAAAGTACCAAAGTCAGTAAAACGCCCACCTCATTGTCAGTAGGCCCCTAATCCTATTTGGGGCCTTTCAGTGTGAAGGTCTAGCTGCCAGCAATATGCCTACTCCCACTGAGATTCTTGCTCAAGATCTGGAGATGGGTTTTGAAGATGAGGACATTTTCTCTGTCAAACAATTTGATCTGTACAAGTATCAATTTGAATAAATAATAAATGGGAACCACCCTCATGTAGCTTATGACGTTACAAATGACTGTAATCCGACGGCCTTTTACGTAGCGCGTGTGTTCCCCGTAACATATGATGGGTTTATAATAGAGATCAAGCCGAATATTAAGTCTTCGTTTAGCGGCCTTTGTTTAAAAATTTCAGAGGTGATTATTAATATTCCTCTTTGCAAGGCACTCGGCATGTCTCTGCTCCTTCGCTGCCTCTAATTAAATGGGGTGAAACAGCCTCGTGCAGCCCCGCTTTCATGTGTTTCAATTTTGTCAGCAAGTTTCCTACGATGCAGCCATCTGAATTTCAAATGATAAATGAAAATCCCGCGTGCTCTTAGTGGAGTAATTTCATTAAAGCAGTGCATTATGGAAATAAAGACAAAAACCTACAGTGTGTAATTGAATTGTGTGTGTTTGGTTACTCGTGAGGCTCGCAGACTATGGGGCTATCTATCGGATTTACTAATATTTAAGTGCCCCGTCTTCCACGAAAACTGCATTACTCTGTGTATAAATTAATCATTTGCATTGAGTAGTTCTCCTTGGAATCTACTCTCCGTTGGGTTTCATGCATGAATTTGGAGTGTATCTGCTCAGGAGCCAAAAGGCTGTTCTACTCTTCATGGGCTGTCCGTCTTCTCTATTTGCTACTTTGAACATGCCGTCAAGACGACCCCTGCACTTCCCTGAGAACATGTGCTACGTTACCGATCTTATAAAAAGAATTTAAAGAAAACACACAAACAAAATCCAATTTGGAGGCTCGATAGTTGGTTCTGAACCTAGTACAAGATCTGGAGAAAAGTTCTCAGAAACTGTATTGTCACAGTGCTCCAAACACAAAATGTGCCTACAAAGACAGTTAAGTGTAAATTTACCTTTACCTTGATGTGTTATCGTACAATGTTATCATATAAATTGTATATGCAAATCCAATTTCTTTTTTTTTTTTTCTTGCCAACACAATGTAAGCTAAGGATAGTATCGCATAAACAGTGAACAGCATAGCATAGCATGTCTGTTTACAAGTTCTCACAATCTGGATTTATAGATGGATAGATTTCCTTAAAAAACACAGTATTTCGCTTCTATGTCTTCCTTGAGTCTTCTTTCTCACCCACTCCTCTGCAGTGCTGCGAGGAGATTGATGAAGGCCATGCCACTTGTATGAATAATGCCTATGTCCTGACAGGGGCAGGCATTAGGGCTCATTCTCCTGCTCAGATCGGGTGTTGGAGCCGGCAGCGGCGGTGGCCTTAACACGGTATGGATCTGGGCCTGGGGAGACGTCTCGGGCGTGCTGTGGGATCATTATTCTGATGGACAAAGCCTCGGTTATAAATAGCCTCATGGAGTTGTTGGGCGGTGCACTCTTTGTTTCCAGACCTTCCCTATTTGTCTTATTGATCTGAATATGTGTGGCCTTGCAGCTGGAGGAGCTGGAGGAACATAGGCTGTTTCCTATCGCCACACATGGATGCATCTATCGTGTTCCCCGGGTCCGGGCCACAGTCAATACTCTGGAACAGCGGTTTCATTAAACACTGATGGAAAACACCGCATGGACTTGGGTTGGGCTGAAGAGCTTTGCTTAATGCGTGTGAAGATGGACTTTCACTGTGAAAGACTCGATTCCACTGTTCAATATTCTTAAAAATACAAAGTTACACACTATAAAACTAAGTCAGGAGTTATGTTATGAAACTGCATAATCTAAAAGTATATATTTCTAGTTATGTATTGTTGTGAGTCTTCAAGCAGAAATGGTCTAAGATTGAAAAATGAAATGATTACGCAAATGAAGCTTTGTTTCTGTTGTTTGCAATTATATTGAAAGGGCCCTCCCATGTAAAATATCTGAGGTTATATCCGTACCAAAGTCAGAGCTGTTGTGGTGTTTCAATTCATTTGTACATGTTTCAGTAATCTGTCATTAGTCCGTCTTTATATTTTAAAATGCCAGCCCTGTGGTCACACTCTCTTCCTTGCGCAGATTCATTTTGGATTTGCTGCTAGGTCATGGAAGCAAACGAGGAAGAAGTCTGTCCTCTGCTGGCTACATTACAACTATGTTTGTAAAACTTTTTATAAGTTATACCACAACAAAATACCAATGAAGGAACAGTGTTTCATGTAATGTAACTGTACATTTAGCCTGATCTCGCTCTGTAACCTTGACAGGCCCGCATCTCAATATAACAGATTTCCCCGTCAAACCTTTGGAGTTCTTTTCGACAAACACATTAGTTTTGAAGTAACTTTCATATATTGTTTGCACTCCCTGACAACCCATCACATATCCATTTTTTTCCCTCATGTTTGTCTCTTGTTAATTCCAGGGCCATCATCACTTCCTTGTAAAGATCATTTGTCTGTCAGTGCTTAAGTGAGATGTCATGTGGAGATGGAGTCTCTGGCGGCTTAAGCTGTCACTGGCTCTGCTGTCAATCAGACGGTTAGACTTTTCCTCTGGTCTGCGTCGATGAAACTACGGCATGAGTTGTAAAAGGTTACTGCGATGACTTTGAGACAACCTTACTTTTAATGATTGAGGCCTTTGCTTTTTAGCGCCTGGTGTCTCTCGAGGGCTTTATTCATTCAGTAGTGTATCAAAGAGAACAAAGAAAGAAAAAAAAAGTGTTTTGCCAAAGGAGACAGAGGTGTTCCTCGGTGAATGTGCCATGGCAACATGGTGGTTGAGCGGCTACCACTCTTGCCTCATAGCCAGAAGGTCCCCGGTTGTGTTCTCAGGCTGGGTGTGGCCTCGCCGTGTCGAGTTTGATTCTCTTTGTGTCAGTATGTTTCCTCTGGATACCAAGACTTGCCCAATAGGCCAGCTAGATTCTAGTTCAAGATTGAGGTAGGTCCTGGGGTGCTGCTCTGTCGTTGCCCACTGCTCCTTGTCCCAAAGCCCCGTTTTGAAGGATGGGGCGTAAGTATACAGAGGAGACAAACATGGATCATAAAAGTTTACAAAGTACAAATACCCTGCCTGACCAAAAAGAAACAGAGCTTTCGACAAAGGAGCATGGACTAAAATACATGCACGATGTAAGCAAAAACACCTAGTATGTTTTTGATGAGGAAACAACACGGGTTTTGGTTGAGATAAGTCCTCTGTAGCAAATCACCTCACCAGATCCATACCCATACACTTCTGCTAGCGGTCAAAGTAAAAAATCGCCCATGTGAGCATATCGCCCATGTGTCCACAGAGTACTTAAAAGAAGTCAGTTCCGTTGAATGACTGTCAGATATATAAAGTCCAGTCTGCTCTTTGCCGCAGGTTCTAAGGCGGCATTGGAATAAATGGCTCTCAGTGGGAACAGTAGGTTAGTCCCTTTGCCACGGGGTTGCTCTCCGTATAAAGGGCCCACTCTGTTAGAATGTGGCCGGTAATGAGGGGCACACAGCGACACGGCTCGCACTCCCCGCACACAGTCTTAAGGTTAAATGATATGACAGTCTCTAACTAAGTCTTCTTTTTTTGCCTTAAAGGTCAGCTGAATATTTTATTGCCAGCCGGGCCTGCCAGTGTATTGAAATGGTAATGTAAATACCACTACTGCACAGCTTCAGTGAAAGAGGTCCCTGCAAAGGTCAACCAGTCTGCCTACCGCCTCGTCCGTCACCCCACCACACACACACACAAATATTCATTCACCAATGTGGAGGAGGCAGTCTGCTCAGAACACCTTAAACGAAGCACACAATTAAATTAAAATGAATAAACAAAATTATCAAATTTAATACAGGCGACTGTTGTTCTTTTTGTATATCATTTTGGTTCAGCTTTGTTTCTGTCCCATACCTTTTTAACTATTAGTAAAGAACAATAAAGTTTTCACATTTAATGCATTATAAGTGTGGCCATACCGCCTTTGCTATGGCCAATCTCGTCAGACCTTGAAAGCTAAGCAGGGAAGGGCCTGGTCGGTACTTGGATGGGAGACCGTTTGTGAGGCCTGGCGAATGTAGTGAGTGAGTGGTTGGTGGTGGTCAGAGGGGCCGATTGCGCAGACTCGTAGCCTCGCTTCTGTCAGTCTACCCCAGGGCAGCTGTGGCTATAGTAGCTTACCACCAAGTATGGAATGAACGAATAATGCAATGTAAAGCATCTTTGAGTGTCCAGAAAAGCGCTATATAAAACTGATGCATGATTATAATTATACTTTTTCAACATATTCATTTTGATTAAACCATTCATGGATAAAGTATAAATGTTAATCCTGACGACAGATCCCATTATGATCTTAACCTTAATCGCCCACACCACATGAACAGATGGCTTATATGAGATTATGGGTTGCTCTTAATAATTACTCTCGGTGTCCGTGACTTATTCTCACCGTTCTGTCCATGTCACAGACAAGAGTGCTAGATGCTATTTTTGTTCTTATTGCCAGACCTTTACGTTTCTCAGAGCGCTAGAGCCACTTTTATCATTAACAGAAAACTAGCGATAGTTTACTGGCTTGGGTGCACTGGTAGGCTATTATAAAGGAACATGTGTAGATTTATATTTTTGACTTGTAACCATTACACTTTGACCTGCTCAGTTGTTCAAATGTGATTTTGTTTACCGCACATGATACACCTATTCATCCCTTATTATACTGCGCTTTAGTTGTATTCCATATATCTACCTATAGCCATCAACAGGGCTTTTATTATATAGAGGAGACGGGGGCTGCTTGTCACACGGGTTGGTTGCCACATTGCTGTTGATAGCCACACCTGGAGGCGCGGTGACTTGATATTGTTGTTGGACATCAAGTTGATCATCCTGATTCTCCTGCCGTAACGTGTTTTTATTCCCTCAAAAAACACTGGAATTAGGAGATGGTTTGTCGTATATGTATCGAATTGTTCATGATGTTTTTGGAGTAAAAGCCTGAAGGTGACAACCAGCCCTGGTTTCCCCAAAAGAAAAACACAAAAAACATCTTAACCCGTGAAATTGTGGCTCATCAAACATTCAGTAGTTAGTAACATTTGAGAAGATTCGCCACAGCGGCTCGTGAGCAACACAGTTAATGTCGAGCCCCGGATGGCGCTCGGTTCAATCACTGGGTTACTTTCTACAAATGCATTCCTGCAGACTGACCCTATGTGCCGAGTGGATAAGTAGGCCCACTCTACCCCGGCCACTTTGTCAATAGAGCTCGGAATCATTAAAGTTTTACAGCCACTTTTTAATCCGGGGGAAATGAAAGTCCTTCTCTCTGGGAGCGCACACACGCAGCGCTCTGCTCATCCCTCACCTCCCCTCATTTCATTTTGTCTGGGGTCAGCAAAGCTTCCTTCTGCGCGGCGCGGCTCTTCCTGGTGGATGCGTTCCAGGCTGAGTCTCCGCATATGCTAGGTGCTGCTGGGGGAAAGTTGCTGACGCGGGCGGAACAAGGCAGGAGCCCCGTAGTGCACATCTGTGATCACAAGCCCTCCCCGAGACTGACGCAAATGAACCTGCTCTCGCGCGCTCCAGCGGAACGCCCCAAATAAGGCCATTTTTCCAAATTACCTCCTTTTTTTTTTTTTTGCACTCTGTTTTATTGATCCTTTAAACTGCACTTATGCTAAAAATGTACTTGGTTTAAACAGTGTGGCTCAGCTAAGGAGCAATCCCAAACTACTTACAGGATAATGCTGAATAGGGCAATTTTGGAAACAATTTGGGTGGTTGGTATGGGAAGGCCTTAGAACTGAATGAATGCTAAAAGTTTTAGCATTGACCAATAACTATATAAACCACTGCAACTCAAACATTAAATGTAAAGTACACGAAACAGCGTATCACTTTTCATATTGGCCATCAATATTGTAGAATCAAAGCTTCGGAAAAGAAATTACCAGTGTTTTGCATATTGTCCTGCAAGGGAAAGGTACTATGTCTAAAAGTTTGAGTCACTACTCCATATAGTCGTATGTCTTTGTTTTCCACACATTCATTGTGTGCATGTGCGATAGGAACTCATCTGCTCGGAACAAACAAAATGGATGCATGCCCTTTGGGAGTCCTGGCAAATGAATACTGTTGACAGAACAATTAGCATCTCGGAGACAGGATAACCTTTACTCAATGCATCATCTTTATTATTCTCGACCTTCACTCCTTCTCGCTCTTATTTTTCCCCCCTGCATGTGTTTACTGGAGTGTGAGACATAGGCACACATGCTTTTTTGCAGATTCTTTTTCCAAGGCTACGGAAGTGAGGAGGAGGATAGTGGAGGAGCTAGGACCCTAAGGAACATGTGAAGTGTTTAATGTGGTGAAACAGGTGCAGCCAGACAGAAAGGCCAGTCCAGTCAGTTCGAGAAGGTTAGTCACACACTGACCCTAACATCCGAGGACTCACAGCGCTGTGGGCAGATCTTCAAATTTATCTTTTAATTCTCCCCTCTCTGCACAAGCCCTAGAATAATATGCAGCTGCACATTATTTAATAGCATAGTAATTAAGTAGAAGAAATAGCACGGTAACTAACTAGTCTTAGAGAGCTGCATGACCACTAAGGCTCTGTGCAACGATGTGCTAACTATAGGGTAACAACAACTGTTTCCTGTCTTTGTTTTAATTCTATGGGGAGTTAGCGTATCTCGCTTAAATACTAAAAACAACAACAACATGCAGATAATGGCAAATAATAACTTCAAACATGTACAAAAAACTTTAGGTATAAATATTTGACCAGAGGAAAAGTCTGTGTTTATAAATGTAGGTGTTTAAGTCTTGAGGCTAAAGCCGTGTTTTGCTAACAGTGCGTCAGATTAGCACGTACAGAGGCACACACGTTTTTGCCATCCGCATCACTTCAAACGTGTTAAAAACTTAATGTAGGATGTGAATACTTGATCAGAGGAAAAGACCGTGTTCATGAATGCAGGTCATGAAGCTATAGGCTATTAATTTTACACATAAACAGGCCCGGACTGGGCTTATATTGACCGGTGGGCCGGTTCCAAAATGGGCCGGTGTGTTAGCCCCAAGCCCCGGGCTTCCAATATGGCCGCCCGTTGATTTCAATGGTTTGTGCTCATTGGCGCAGCGAGCCAGAAAAAATTCTTACTTCCGCGTTACTTCCTGGTCCATCGGGCCCAGAGCATTTTTTAACAGCTACTATATACTTGTATAATTTATATTATTCATTGTTATGGCCATATTAGGGTCCTTAATCATTTCCAATAAAAAACACAAAGAAACGCAGATGTTTATTGCCAATCTCCATGATTCTCAGCGCGACGAGAACGCGCACCACAGCTCGGCAGCAGAGACGCAGCAGGTCTAGATCGCTCAACCTAGTCATTGATGCAATCAAAGTTATTCACTTTTGGAACTGTTTTCCAACGTTTAATTACAAAGTTAATTAAACTTCTACAATTGACCACATGTCAAGTAAATTGACAACGAGAACAGGCAGAGAATCAGCCAGGGCAGCTGCCGTGAGCGGAGCAGTAGACCTAGATCTCCAAGTAGCCTACTGCCCTATGCATGGATGTATTTAAAGATTTGTACCGTTTTCCAACATTTAAAACATACATCCAACTTCTATTATTCAGCATAATGACAAAATCAATGTTCATTTATGCCTTTGTAAGTTTTGAAATACCGTAATTTTGTTCAACGCAGCATTTGATCCATTTAACTTTTTGCCGTGACATGAATACGAACGAGGGGCGACGGTGGCGCAGATGGTAGAGCGGGTCGTCTCATGATCGGAAGGTCAGGGGTTCGAATCCCGCCTCCTGAAGGTGCACATTGTCGCTGTGTCCTTGGGCAAGACACTTCACCCTCCTTGCCTCCAGTGTCTGCGTACACTGGCGTATGAATGAGAGAGTGAATGGGCCCCCTATGAGAGACTAACAGGCCCCGTTTGGAACTATGAGGCCGTCCTTCCGTGGACCCACCACCTGCAGAAGGAGCCATAGGGGGACTGGTGCAATGTGACTTGTCCAATAGCTGCCCCCACGACCTGGCAACGGACAAGTGGGAGAAAATGGATGGATGGATGGATGGATGAATACGAACATGAAATGAACAGACCCATTTTTAGACGTGGTGTGTAAATGAAATCCTACAATACAATTACCACAGTTTTACCTTTGGTTATTCTGTTTTATTTAAATGTCATATTTATAGTTGTTTGGGCATATTGCCTTTTCTTTTACTATCATTAAAAATGTCATGTCATATATACCTTTGTTATTATAATACTTCCTTATAGCTGAATTTGCATGGACACACTGAAATGTTATCTTGTACTTTGTCATCTTAACAATCAGACAATAGTGTTTAGATATATACATTTGCATTTTTATTGATGGTACATGAGAAGAAAAAATCGCATTGCAATGCGTATATTCATAATTATCAACAATGGAAAAGTGATAAATACCATCCTCTAATTATTAGGCTGACAAGATTTATTATAATACATTATAATGCAAATTATAAGCTTTTGCTTATAATTTTGGAACCACATTACATTGTATTTCACAACATTTGCAGACTAGCAATTCATCACAAGTAAATCAGCAGAGTAGAAAATTGTACTCAAGAATAGTATTATTTTTAAAATAATTTTACTGCATTGTAATTTTACTACAAAATTGCAAAATTAGTTAAAAAATAAATATTCAAGTAAAATAAATCACCAACATTTATGTCAATTGTCTATGGGACTTTCGCAGAAACTAATAGATGTAATTGAAATGCAATGAAGCTTTTTTTATGTACACAATAAATTAATGATATTGCAAAAAAGAAAAGTTCCCCGACATATTTGCATAGAAGGCCTACAACACTATACAAAAAACTATCACTGGGTTTTGCACAAATTTTAAATTGTATTGATTTAGACCCGATGACAGCAGTTGCAAAAAGAAACCACAACAGCAATCCTCTGCACTCTGAACATTATTGGCTTTATTTCCAGAAGTGCCCGTAATATCTTCCGCGATCGAGTGGAAAAGAATAATGCCCAAAGCTGTTCTACTGATCAACAAGTTCAGCCAAGACCACCTTACGTTTTTTTCTCTGCTGTCAGAGCACGTAGCAGATTCAACGACAGTCCCAGACTGGAATAGGTCTCCTTCTGGACAAGACAAACATTCTGCATTCTCACCACATACAGGTTTAGCCGGTAGCCTCTTGAGCTGCCCAGTCTGGCAATGACTCTTCCAACAAGAAACCAAGGAGTAACTTCAGTTTGTAAAGAGGCAGAGTTTAAAAGCAAAATCTGGTCATCTTCCAAGGACACGGGCGTCACCGGCTACTGCAGTTCTTTCTGACAGAAAGAACAAGACTTTGTTTCCAGGGCTGCACAGTCACATTTTGGTGAAAATGGCAACTTCATACTGCACCATTCTTTTAGCTCCATCATTTAGGCTAAAAGAGAAACTGAGAAAATGACCGGAGAATAGGTTAGACATGACACAAATAGTCAAAGTTGGTCCACTTTAATAACTAGTTATTATTGTCTTGAATAGGTTCCCTTACATTTTACAGTTGAATTTGGCATACTGTTGTGATTTAAGAAGTTATAGCTTGCATGACTAATCATAATTAGAAAAGTATACCTTTTTTTTTTTTTTTGCATCTTACCTGTTGTCCCGTCAGAGTTGGGTTTGTCTTTGTCTGGTCTTGTGTTGCCATGGTGATGGGGCTTTAAACCGAGACTTGACATTTTCTGTTTAATATAAGCTGTATATGCTGTGGATGACAAAATAGTTTATGTTGGTGAAGTTGGGTCAACAGTTTGAATGTGACCTACATACAATGTAATTTACTTGCTACTGGTTCGTTCAAACACTGCCATGTGCTGAGCACCTCACTCACAGCAGAACAGGAAACGGTATAATAAGAGTCTGGTCTGTCCTGTGTGGAGGAGATGGGTGACAGGACACAGCCATCAGCCGCATCTGTTCAATACAGGTACAATTACTGAGCAGCAACTTTATTACAGTTTTATTTGTGGCTATAAAACACATAACAAACTAATTGAACTTTAAGTAATGGCTAGTAATCACCAGTTAGTAAAGAAGTTCATGCTAAGCCCCATCTTCCATATCCATGGTGGACACAGATCCCACTGCAGCGGACTCCTCTCTGCAGCAGGCGACCTAGGTGAAGAAAGGAGAACCAAAATATCACCTTCATTATACTCTAGAGTTCATATTTTATTATCACACGACAAAATAAGAATTATATATATCTGGCTACTGTGCAATTATGTCTATTACGGTTACTATAATCACCAGTCTCGTTACATTAGTGAACAGTATGATAGTACGAATTTGTAATTTTAACAAACTTGATTAAAAAGTCACGTCATTATTATATAGTGCCCAATAAACCTAAACCTAACCTTTTCCTAACCTTAGCCTTAATTGTTTTCCTGTTTCCAAACTTTTTCCAACTCCTGCCCCTAACCATAACCAGTAAGATATTGTCCAGATTAAATACGACGGCAAAATAGCTGGAACCGTCTGATGGCATCGTACACTTCGATCATATTAACTAACCTTTATTTGTTAGTTTGTCTGGCAAGTTAAATAACTTCTCGCTATGTGTTACGCTATGTCATTATTGTAATTCGATACACATACCGTGTATTTAAATGTAAAATATACTGTATGTGTATTTTACATTAAACAGGGACACTATCATCTAGAATAGCATTGTTCTGTTAGTTTAAAATGGTACTCGTTGTAGTAGTTTCTATTTTTCACAAAGCTACAATTTATAATCAACTGTCTCATCGAAATAGTATTTACATGGTGTATATTAACATTTACAGTTACGGAATACATTCTGTGTGATTCAAACAGCGCAAACTTACTTGCAAAGTTAGTTTTAAAGTCCTCTTTTCTCTCGATTCCCCCACCCATGCTGCTGGTGCTGCTGTTGTTGTTTTTCCTTCATGAGCGCACCCACGGAAATCGAGGGCGCGCTCTGCACGTGCCCGGCAGCACTGCCCGCAACACATGGTTAGTTCTGCCAAATCAGCGCGGCGGAAAGCTAGAGCGTGGCTAGAGTAGCGGCACGGTAGCACAGCGGTTAGCGCTCGTGCTTCACAGCTAGAAGGTCCAGGTTCGATTCCCACCTGGACGGGGCTCTGAAACAGGGACAAACCCTGGAGGGGCGGCACCATTTTAGCGGATCAGAGGAGACAGAGGGCAGCCAGCCAGGTTTCTTCTGAGTGCTACAGTTTCCCCGACCTCCAAGGTCATGCGGGTCAGGTTGACACACAGTGGCAGAGCTGCTCAGGTGCAGCAGCTCAGGACTAACACCTGAACACTATTTTGTTGTACAGTTTTACAATGACAATAAAGCACTTACTTACTTACTTACTTACTTATTTACTTATGCTCCATCAGAGCAAGGAAGGAGGAGTCTGTAAATCTGCCATGATTTCTCTTTCGAACTTGGTCATTTTGGTAAATGGGGTGGAGTGAGCAGACATTGTCCAATATTTTTTACAATCTATGGAAAAAAACAAATAGCTTGTTGTATATTTATTGGAACATACTGTGTTAACATTTCATCGTGAAATATGGCAATAATCACAATATTCAAGATATCAATTCGTTTTTTTATTTGAAAGTATGGTCTATCATTTCACCAAGGAACAAAATAAAATGACAGGTATGTGACCCGTTTCTGCGAGTAATCACAATGTAATTACTATGTCATAGATAATTTGCTATTTATATCCTTTCATCATCCCATTAGTTAGGGAATACAAAGTAATTCTTCAGATAGATTATGTGTGCTATTGAAAATCAGTAGAAGGTGTTCTTTGATGGCGGCAGACAGAAGGCGGGTCAGGCTTGTTGTCGTGGGAGGATTAGGAGGATTTATCTGGGCGGCTTCACTGGTGAAAGTCTGTCTCAGAGGCCACAGCCAATTTATGAGAGTTTAGCCCATTGATTACTCTTCAACACATTTCAAACCAGGAGGAATGCATCAATTCATTGTTATAGTTGCATGTTTTAGGAGTTCTTTTTTTAAGTTGAGTTGTTGTTACATTGTGTTTTTTTGTTGTTGTTTTGCTGCGTCCCTAAAACCTTAATTCCAAAACTGCTGTTTGAGTAACAGTTTTCTAATCTAATCAAATATTCAAAGATCACATGCAGTGTTAGGCACAGTGTTCGCAACTGTCAGAGATAAATCGAATGCTTAGTCACAAAACATAGTTGCCAAAGTCATGTTTGAGGATATTCAGGGCAAACAGGTACAAACCTTCATAAAAATTACTTTGACTAATGGTTCCCAAATAAGTTTGTAACCTGAAAGTGGGTCGGAGGACGACTTTATTCCAGACATTTCGCCAAAAATGACTTGACAGTATTTGTTGATCACCCTCATGATCAGTGCTCAAATCCATAGAACATAATACTATTTCCCTAATTTTTAGAATTTTTGTAATTGTTATTATTTTATTAAATGAAAAGCAAATGTTCCCACAATTATCTGCCCCCATTAACACAACAATATTAACAGCTGCAGCTCATTGAAGCTGTAACACAGGCATTTGTCGATGGATATGTATGGATATTTCTCTGCACCGTAACATGGCTGCACTGCATGATGTTTTTGCAAATGTTGATTATAACTTAAAAATAACAAATTTTATATCATGCAAAATTGACTTTTGGGAGTTTTTAGCCATGTTGTTATGCTATTTCCTTCTCAAAAAGGCTTCATTTACACAAAGTGTCAAACAGGAAAGGGCCAGACCTCTGTAATGTAATGCCTTACGGCCTGATTTTAATTTATAAAACAGCTTTTTCATTATTTTTGTTGTAAGAGAGAAATCTTTTTTTTTTTTACAAATTTAAAATAAATAAAAGGAACTCTCCGACGCGTCTGTGCTGTCCCGGGAGAGTAAACAAACGCACCCCCGGAGGATCCGAACAGAAGTCATGTTTGGGAAGACGGAGTTCTTTCTAACCTACTCTGGACACGTCTGTTCTTTTTTCTTACCCAACGAAAATGTCACGGATGTGTGTTTGGCTACGAGAGGAACAGGACTATTCAACCTTCCTAAAGAAGAGTGCACTCGCCAGAAGTTGGAATTTCTTTCTGGGATTCAGCTAGCTACTATATCAACCAACCTGATGGATGCTTGGTGAACCTTGGCCAGAATCAAAGTGGATTAACTTTTATAATCAACGCGAGTGCCATAATGTAAACACCCGATGATGGGAGGCCAGGCTGAGCGGTGAGTCAATCAAAGCGTGTGTGTTAGCCATTTATGAAACTGTGTTGCACATGTCAACTCCTTATAACTGCATTATGTGAAGTAACTTCACTTTTTTCAGTGATATTTATATTTATAATAATGTAAATGTGCGGCTAGAGGGGCGGAGTTAACTGAATCTAAGCGTCTTGTCTTCCGGGTTTGGAAAATACCCCCAGAAAATACTTATATTTCTCTCAAAACTGAGTACTCCATAGTGATAGAGGTACAATATGTCATATAAATGCCTATACTTTACTTTGGAATGGCTAAAAATGGCATGATCCAGATCCTTTAAATTTAACCGGGTCACAAATGATATTTTAAGGTGGGTCCCGAATCTCCACCAGTTGAGAAAATAAACGTAGACAGAAGGTGTTTCTTTGAATGCAGCAAACCCTACGACTGGCTCAGAACATAATCAATCCTACCTAAAGGTCTGTAGTGTATAGAGTTAAACAAAAAGTTGGCCAAAAAATAAGTTTAATAATTTCTAATTTATTAGACTCGTGATTTTGCTCTTCCCATCAAGGCATCATTCTTGTTTCTAAATTATTTTTTCTTTTAATTTAAACCTCATTATTCTAGAAGAGACAAACATGAACAAAGCCAATACTTCTTATTACAGTTTGCCTCTTCTGAAGATGAGTTTGTGGAAGTACACCAAGTGATTCAATAGATGTCTCCACCTGGGACTTTTCTACATTACAGTTTGATTAGATTTTTTTTTTTTTCTTTTATACAACTGATCAATCAAGTGAATTGTAGATTTGAACACTTCAGGGGCCCCTCTGAGGAAACACTGTCTCACTGTAAACCCGAACAATTTAGCAGTAATTAAAAAATTTTAGGTAAACGGTTGCCTAACTTTTTTTAAGTTTATAGTCTTAAAATGTTTGATTGCTCTAAATTAAAAAGATTAAGGAAGCAGTACATATTTTTTTTAATTTATTAAACTATTAGTTACTTAAAAAATCTAATTTTACAAACCCAAAAATGTAAATATGTGTAAATTATATTTTCGTAATTTTGTAATTCAAGATTTTAAGTACCATTTATTTGCTTCTAAAATTTCACAGTAATCAAAAAAATAAAGACTACAAACTTAAAAAAAGCTAGGCAACCGTTTACCTAAATTTTTTTAATTACTATTTAATTAAAGATACATTCATCAATTCTTCAGTTTAACAAAGCACTTCAAATTTGTAATTAAACTTTCAATAAGTGAAAAAGACTTTAAACTTACATTTTTATTTGTACCACACTCTCTTTGGAAACACTTTTTTTTTTTTTACACTTTTTTTAAGTGACAGTTCATGAAAAACGAAAGTTAGCAGACACAAAACTGTCAGACGACATTAGGTCATACATCTTAGCATTGTTACATTGTCAACTTGTTTTGTAAAGTCTACAGTCTGGGGGAAAGCTTTACCATCCTCAAGCCCCAGAAATATTTTCTGCACAAACTCAAAAGGTAAGCTTCAGCTGTTTGGGATAGCTACGGTGTAATGCGTTCATCAGTCCAAACATTAAGAAACTTTCCAGAAACCTTCCTGGTAATGTTACAATCTCTTGACCCTCCAAGACTATAGAGACCTTGTTTCCGTAGTTCACTGGACAGCCATCTCCACCATTGACTTTGGACAGTAGAGCCACAGGTGTAGCGGATAGATCCGGCCCCTTCACATCCTCCTGTGACAATCAACAGACACACTTAAGGAAACGCATACATGCAACTTCAAAATGGACTGAAAAACAAAGGCACAATTTCAAGTTCAGCTTTAAGTATTACGAGTGCTTTTCACACTGGCACTTACATCACAAGTGATGAAAAACCCTGAAGTTTCTTCATGCAGGAAGAGCTTGGAGCACGGTTGTGCGTCATGTGTGGACATGTTGAATCTGGGGGCGAGGAAAAGATGTTAGGGGGGGGAGAGGTCAGAAAAATTAGAGTGACAGGAGAGAGGGCAGAGTGAGAGTGTTAAGAGTGATAGGACAGAGTTAGTTGAGAGCAGTGAGTGTTAGGATAAATAGAGAGCAGAGAGTTAGGTGTGAGAAAAAGAGCAGAGAGAGGGTTAAGGGAAAGTAATAGAGAGTGAGGAGAGAGAAATAGAAGTGAACAGAGTGAGAGGAGAAATAGAAGAAAGCAGTGTGTGTTGGGGAAAGAAAAAGCAGAGCAGAGAGTTAGGTGAGAGCAGGGAGAGTGTTAGGGCAGAGTTAGGAGAGAGAGCAGTGTGAGTGAGGAGAGACAAAGAAGAGAGCAGAGTGATAGTTAGGAGACAGTAGAGTGAGAAACAGACAGTAAGGAGAAAAAGGACAAACACTACAAGAGAAAGCTAGGCTTGAGGAATTATGAGGGCTGAGTGAAAGTCATGACAAAGGGAATGATGCAGCCTTACTACAGTAATATATACCTGCTCATCATGAACTTTGAAAATGGCCACCAAGGCATCAGCGGTCTTGCTGGTTGTAGATGCCTTTTGTCTTGACAGTCATCAGACGGGTGGTGTGCACGTCGAGCGCAGAGTAGAACGAAAAGAAGAAAAGTTATCAGCTGAAATTCAGCATACACCTACAATAAAAGAACATTTATCATATTCCAGTACTAGCAAAAATACAATTGTCTGACTTGGATTACCTCAGATGGTAACGGAAGCGCAGGCCAAAGCTCCAGCAAGTTCTTCACTGGTGCGGCAGAAAGCACTATGTTTTGTCTTCGGAGGGCAAATGTAGTTTGCATTAGTTTTCCAACAGTGGTCATGTTCTTTTCTACTTTTTGAATCTCCTCCACTATTTGTTCTCTTTGTTCTTCAAGGCTAGATGCATCCTCTCCTCGAGGGAAGTTGGGCAGAAAGTGTATTTCTGCTCGCTTTGGCTTGTGGAAGGGTTAAGGTCTGAAAAGGAAAAAGCATATTTATTTATCAACAATGAACTCATTTATGACTTTTCAACTAAAGTTAAAACCTTCTGAAATGTCTTTGACCCAAAGACAAGATAGTCCAAATTCAGGATTAATCATTTGGATGTTTATAAATCTTTGTTAAAAACTGCACTGTGACTTTTCAGTTTTTTTTTGTTTTGTTAAATTGATTGCACTTTCAATAGTGCACTATGCACCTTGTTATGTAAAAAGAAAATGTTGATTAGTGCGTATTTGACCTTTTAATGACCCAGTGGCTGTGATTGGTGCGGCGCATTTACTTCCCATCCCAGTGGTCTCTACGATGCTTCACAATCAATTTCATTTCAGGGTTTATAGGATTTTGGTCAGGTTTTCAGAATGACATCTATGCATAACCTTGGAGATAGTTCAATCAAATGTGAAGATCTGCCAGAAACCTAAACAAAATGATCATGGAGCATCTTAGGGGCCACTAGGATATTAAGTAAAAGGTGCTATACTAACTACTCAAGCAGTCAATGGATCACTGAAAAGGTCAAATACACTCTAATATATATATTGTTATTTTTTTATAGAGTTGCATAGTGCACATTTAATTAAAAACAGTCAGAAGTTATTTTGTTATAAATAAGCAAGTCAAAACGATAAGCAAGTCATTTAAAAAATTGACTTGCTTCCATAAACATTTCTCCCGTAGTTTCTCTCCTAAGAAATGCGTTTAATGTTTTTGTCTAATCTGTGGTCATGGGGGCTCACAAGGCTATTGTTCCCACACAGACATAGTGTAGGAGAAAACATTCACATTGATTGTGGGCTAACAAACATTGGAAAAAACAAGGAGTAATTAAAAACAAAAACATGTCAGATTGATTGTAATTTAATCACTCCAAGTCCAACTTCACACCCAATTCACAACAAGATTGTGTTTTTACTTATACTTTTTTACTTAAGTTATAATGGTGTACTTTAACTCAAGTAGTTTGAGCAGTAATTTTTAGATATTTTTACTTAAGTGAGCTGCACTGCACTAGCCACCTGTGTATTGTTAATCAAAAACTAAAATATACTGGGCTTGCCACATGTACATTCTGTGTCCTTGGTTGCTATTTATTAGAAACATGTACTTACATTTACCCCCAAAGGTTTTGCTCGGTTGGCAAGAGGCTGGGTTGTCCACATCACCTGCACAGACAAATACTTTAGACTCTACAGGTAGCAGTAAACCAGATTTCATGCTTTCAAATGCTATTTAATGCCAAAATTCTATATAATAATGTCTCAAATGCAAAAAGTGTATATATATTTAATTTAACCTGTGTGCATATTCCATCATACAGAGGACATTTTAATATTCAAAAGCAAAATGGCCGCAACTGGCAACTTAAAAAAAAAAAAAAAAGCCAAACCACAGTTCAATGTCTTTGGACCATCATTTATGTATTTTTGACAAACATAGGCAGCAATAATCTCAAAAATAATGGGGTGGAACACGGCTGCTTTGATTAGTTTTGATGCTCTGGTGGCTCTTTATCTTTGATTTAAAAAAAAAAAAAAAAAAAAAAAAAACAGGGGGAAATGTTACGTTTGTGAAAATGTGATCATCTTTTTGGCTGTGCGTGAGCTGCAAAGTCAGATCTGTGTGTCGTTGACCAAGACGTGCACGTGCGCTGTCGTGTTACCGCCAGCATGTGTGGTCTGAAACATGTACTGTGGAGTGGTCTATACCTGCTTCTAGAAATATTTTATACATATTCCAAATAAAAGACAGTGTTAACGTTTCCAAGGCATACCATAAATTTTAGCCCGATTTGAGCGATACCATTGGTAAAAAGAAGCGCTAGCTAGCATTGGCACATGCTGACATGAGCTAATTACATATATGTGATAAATCAACAGTAATATCGATGAGAGAAAGACAATATGCTTCTTAAATTCATAACAAGACTACATACTGCTCGGAAAGTGTGTACATTTTTAAGATGTTACCTGATAAAATCTTGCAGCGAACGATGGCAGCTTCGCTTGACCATGGCCGCGGACCACTGGAGTGAGTGAAACACAAGTGCGTACACTGCGCATGCGTTAACATTGAAACAGGAAGTTACTTTTCAAAATAAAAAACACGGGTAGTGCGTGGCTGCTGCTGGCTACCATCATTTTACTTGACAAAATCGTTTTTTATTTTCCTAGATTTGCTTTGTTCCAGACTTTGTTATTCTTATGATCAAATCATTGAAATAAATATCAAATGCGGATTGAATGCGCTAACTTTATTTCATCTGCCCTTGCAGTGGCATTGTCATTGCCATTTCCGCCCAGAAGCAAAAGCAAGCCACGCCTCCTCAGCGGGACTCTTGGCGAGAGAACGCTTATTTATGATATTTAATACAGAAATTATGCCCGCATTCTGCTCCCAAAAAGAAACGGACTACAGCGGCTATTTATTTGTGCTTGGCATGTGACTCCTTTCCACAAACTCGCCGACCACTTGGGTCTTGGGAAACAACGAGAATGGCTCTAAGTTTGGACTTTGTGATATCTGGGAAAGAACACCGTGGGACAAAACCGTATCCCGTGTCAGACGTACGATGATTAGGCCTCACGTGAGCAGGACAACATCCCGGTGAGTAAAACGAATTAAGTTACAGTGCGGTTGTAGGGTCTACTAACGTAAAGGGCTCATTACCACTTTGCTACGTGCGTTCATTACCACTTTGCTACGTGCGTAAAGACACCTGGCGCTCCTCAGCGTGAGATTGTTGAGCATAGTGTGCTGTGTTGCCATTTTAAACACTTAACTTTGGCATAGGCATGTGTGGAGCGCCACCACTTACATGGAGCAGGCAGGGGGAGTGTTCAGGTGCAGAGGGCGAGCGCGTTGGTGAACACATGCTGTGCGTAATCGCACAGAGTGTAGCTGCAACATGGCTTCGCAAAGCTGGCTTTTCCTCGCATATTCAAGACTCAATATATGTTTGAATACACGTATTCATGTCTACATTTTACGTATCCATCACAAATATTGATATATTGTATATCCATGTGTGCAAGGGTCTCCAGGTCCAAGGAGACGCTGTAATCCAAATATGGTTATTATTTTAGTTGTAAAACATTAGCTGTACTCACAGCCGCGTGTCTATACATTTTTATTATTATTATAATTATTATATTATTATTATCTAGCCCTGTATTTGACCATTTTTAACGTTTACTGATATTGACAATTACAATCAAGTAATTTTGATAAAATAGTGGAAACATGTTGTATGTTATTGTAAAATGTTATTGTTGTCTAGATGGATATATGATGAAAATATTAATTAGTTAGGAATTAAAAAATAGTACTAAAGTTAAGTAAAAATTATAATGTATGTTTAATTAAAACCTTAAGCTAATAATAATTAAAACATTAAATTAATGTGCCGAAAATTGCATACATGCATTCGAAAATTAAATTTTCTAATTAAGTAGCAAGTTTATTATTTTTTTAATTATACACTAATCATTTTTTTTAATTAATTTGAGCATTCGGGTTTACAGTGCTCTAATCACTATTTATTACAACACATTCATCTGGGAAGTGTAGACACATGCTTCCAATGCTTTTACAGATTCTGTTTTGGCGAATATTTCCTCTAGTGATTATCATCTAATTCATCTTTGGATAGATCTGACAACTTTGTTTTTCTATTTGGAGGCAATTTGTATTATTTGTTTGCACACACCTTCAAGAATAGATACCATGTCTTCGGAGCGTCTCCCTCAACATTTCGACACATCTTATTACCAAAAAGTGGAGCGTCTCATAATGCACTAGATCCATCAGATTCCATTGATTTCATACAGCGCTCCAGGCCTTTGTTTAATTTACTCGGGATGTCTCGCCTATAGCACCATGTGTCATTTATTCAGCATTTTAGCTCTTGTGTTGAAGCTAGTTATTTGCATCTCCACATGGCAAACCACCCCCTGAGTCTGCTGCTGTTGAGGACGGAAAATCACTTGCAAGCCAGACTTGACACATTGAATGAGCTATAGGCTGAAAGGCATTGTTAAAAATGTGGATACAATGTCACAGAAGAGGTTCAAGAAACAAGTGCTTTTTATTCTGTAGAAAACAGTGTTGGAAATATTGTGGCCAAGCTATACATTTTGGATATTATGTTTACGAAACAGCAGACTGACGTCCATATTCAACATATTCAATAATGCACCTTCCATAGCTGGCATGTTGTTATTAGCTAGTCCACGCAAAGATAATAATCTGTGTGGTTAATGCCCTCTAAAGTGAGACAAATGCCAGGTTGTTTATTTCTCCAGTGAGTGCAATGACTGTTTTCAATGCATGGCATGAGATTTCCTATACCGGGTGAGAGCAGTCTCTTAAAGGTGCATTATGCAATTTTTTATGGGTAAAAGAGAAGTTCATATTAATGTGTAAAAATGCCAAGAAAGGTGAGTGCATCGATGGGTCCAAAGATGTAGTTACAAGTGCTCTTCAAAAATCAAGTATCATCAGTAGTCATAGCGAACAGAAAGGCATTGGTATGCCCTGAGGAATACTGACCTGCGGTCAATATGCATGGGCATGTCCTAATGTTAAAATAAAGAACTTTTAACTAAGTCAGAGAGCCTCTGATCCGCGTTTTTTCTTTTCTCTATTAATACTAATGCATCTTTGACTTTTCAGTGACCCCGAGGCTGTATGGGTGGTTAACATAGCGCCTTTTCTTTCCATCCTGGTGGCTTCCAGGACACTCCAGGACCAGTTGTTTTTTAGGGTTTCTGGTGAGATTTTCACTGCTGATGGATCTGTCTCCATGTACAGTAAAACCCTAAAAACCTGACATCAAATTTGTCCGGGAGCGTCACAGAGGCCACCCACATGGAAAGCAAAAGATGCACACTTACCAACCCATACAACCTACACTGAAAGGTCAAATACGCATTACTCTGATATTTTGATACTCTCATACTTCTGTGAACTCACTTGCAGTCATGATATTTCTCGCCCCTCAGACACAAGAACAGGACGAGAAGAGATATGTTGACTGAATAATCAGCAACGAGGCGTACTTCTCGTGACCTCAAACGTTTCTGAGTTTCAGCCTTATGGCAGCCATGTTGGGATCACTTAAAAGCAACGGTAAAATTAATGCAGCAACACTTTGTCATCCATGGCTTCTCAGCTCTGTGGCAAGCATGTCCTGAGATGTAAAATGTGGATTGTTCAAGACATTCATTTACGCTCAACAATATTATTTTGTTTAATTTAGTTTTTAGATTAATTGTTCAAAAGAAAACAAACCTATTTTGTCTTGGGGAGCAAAAGCTAGGATGAAAAAAAAAAAAGGAAATGGAAATAAAATTAATATAATTACTGCGTGAAACGGCATAGAGCATAGAGCATTTAGTCTAAATCTAATTGGACTTTTTTTTCGCATTTTGAAAAGACAGATTAAATGTTTATACAAAGAGTCAAATAAAGAGCCAAACCTTCATACCTGTTTGCCGATGGAATGCAGAACCACCAATATATTTCATGTAATCAAATCCTTTCCGTTGGCCCTCTCACTGCACCGGACCATGCAAAACTGTCCTGGGTAAATATGGCTGAGATAACACTAGGTTCCTGGAAATAATGTTCCTTCTGTGTGCTTAATATTGCACAAATTTGCACAGGGAAATTACAATTGGCTTATCTCGTGTAGTGAACGACCACAGGTAAATGCCATGGACATATTAAATCAATAGTGGCCAACTATCGCCAACTTACTCGAAAAATAAATGTATCATAGAAGAAGGTGGGGTTTCTGTCATGCATCACAAATCAGGAGTATCGTGAAAACCAAATATAGTATTCGAACGCCCTAAAATAATTGATTTTACTTGAAAAAGGAGATGGAGCATTAGTAAGACATGACCGACTCAAGTTGAGGTCCTGCTTTCTGTTGAAGGTGATCGCTGCAGTTGTTCAGGGGTGGCAGTTGGGAAGGCGTGAACTTGAACAGCGCTGTGCTCCTGTCAAACTGTAATGTGCGGAGTTCACAGAGGACAGACACTCCCCACAGAGCAGGACGCGTCCCGAATCTCATCACGGCATTATGGCACCAGGTAACAGTCGGGTAATTGATCCTTGTTCTTCGGGAGACCTTTGTACTTTGTCGTTGCGTCTTTGGGCAAGACACCGCACCCACCTTGCTCTTTGTGACTGGTGTGGGAGTGAGTGATGATGGTGGTCACAGAGGCCACAGGCTCATAGGCAGCCATGTTTGGGAGTTAGATCAATGGGCGAGTATAACGCCTCTGTTTTTTCAGCAATGGCAGCACCCCGTCTTCATGGCAGATTGCTGACATCGCTGCAATACCACCCCCTAGTGACGGGGGCGACTCCAGAAGGGACACCGTAATATGCCAATCCTATGCAGGCTTTACATCTCCCAAAAGAAACGTAAAAGCCCGGCTCCAAAGGATTTTATAAAACAAATTTAACAAAAAAGAGTTTAATCCTGTGACAACCGCACTGGTTTCTGTTCTCTGGAGCTTTGGGCTTTGATTGACAGGCCCTGGAGAATCGTGGCTCATTGGTTCCCACTTTTGTTCCCATTTTAGGAACATGCTCTGTGGGGCAAGGTGCGTCATCCCAATTTAGAAATAAAACTTGATTGATTGATTGATTGAATTTCACAGTCACATCATGGGCCCACTCCCATGAATGGGGCAGAATGGACACACTGTTTATTAGCCTGGCGAGACCAGAATGAGCCCCCTCTGTATTTTGTTTGTACAGAGGGATATCAGTCTGGGACTCACGCCATCGTTGGCGGCAGTAGAAAGATTGATTGATTTTCTCGTGCTGTTCGCGTCGCACACGGGACGCAGAAGTCCAATCAATACAATGTACCGATGGCGCACAGGAGATAAAGAGAGATGTTTCCCAATCGGCGGTAAATCACCAAAAATACATCAGCAGTAGGTGAGTTTCGTGATTCATAATCCATTGCAAATTTGAACTCAAAACTTTTAATAACACCGCATCAACGGCAGACGCCTGTCTTTACGCTGATTGGTTCACGCCGCTTCCTGTTTGCGTGCAGTCAGCTTTGGAAATGGAGTTGATGCTGCGGTCACCGGACTCAAACTCTGGCACAGCCCTGGTCAAACTGTTTGTCTCCTGTTTAATATTTGCATGAGTTACATACAATCTGAAGTTATTTAGGTATCTTGAGCAGTACGATATTAATGTAAGACCTTCTCTCATAGATGACAAAAACAACATAGTCTGATTATTAGGGGAAACAACACAGTTAGCTCAATCTTCATCACCTGCAGAAGAAACAAAACATAAACAAAACCTAACCTCATCTCAAAATGTAAAGTGAAAAAGTAAGAAAGAAATACCTTGCCTGAGCGCACTGACTGACATATTATTTTATTCTCGCGCTCCGCGGCCCAGCATCCCATCGGTATTTTGTGACCATCAAGTTTTAAACATGTTTTTCATTTTGCTATCCCTCTCACTTTCCGATTTAAGTGTGGCCCTGAGAAGTGAGGACGTTTTCTTTAACCGGTGTTGACACTTCGCAGAACATTGGCCTTGGTCTCCGCTGGGAGCTCGGCGCGGGCTAACTCCACGGCGGTTATTCACGGGCCGAACATGTGAAATTGGCTGTAGATGACAAGGCATTCATAGGTGAAAACACAATGCACGGCCAGTCAACACTTTTGTCACGGCCAGGCGCTCATTCCAAACGAGCCAGGCTGCACAACACGCAGTATCGAGCACCATATGTGGAGACTGGGAACAGATGCGACTTGACAGAAGAGCATATGAACCAGAACCACTGCATTAACGCTGCGTAATAATTGCCTTATAGTGGTACAAGCACACACAGAGCAGCTCTAAATGAAATGCACCTTTATATGAATGCCTGGAAACAAGGTACAGGCCATAATTTTTAGCTGTTAAGAAAATATTAGAATGTTGAGCTGTATTTCTCTTAGCAAACATATTTATAAAGGGACTACAGGCATGGTTTTCTATTTCCATTCTTATACCAGATACTGATAACAACGCAGGTAATGTAAAGCAATTAAGCAATACCTATGTGTCTATTTATCAGACTCTGATTTTGGCCGTGAACAATTTTTAAATGCTTCGGCAGAATGAAGAAATGTGTGGTCAAAAAGGCGTATAAAGCTACACCACCAGCTGAAATCTCTCTGGTCTTGTTGTGGTTTTTGTTAAGCCTCAGGGGCCGTATTCTGGAAGTTAATTTGGAAAGAGAATCATTTCACACTAAAAGTGAACACAATCAGGTGCTCCACGCCAGACTTCTGACAAAAAGAAGAGTCAGAGGAGTTGTCAAAAGCCAAGGAGCTGAATTTCTTGTATTTATTTATTGTTTCTCTCAATATTTGATTGGTTACAATGTCCGCTGCTTTAACAATCCAGTAAGGGGCCTCCTGGTGAATTGAGATGATCAGTTTCTTTCAGTGTTGGTCTTGTGCCAGGCACTCCACGTCCTCCATGAGGGGTAAACGCTTCACCCTCTCTGGAGTTTTGGTCACATGCCGGAGCCATGTTGTACGTAATATCAAAGAGCTTCTGAGTCACACCGGGATTACACGGAGTTCATTTAAACATAGTGTCGACATCTAAAATCAGCCCGAAGAGGCACATAAACGCCGGTCCCGGGAGTGTTTCGGGGTTAATTATAATAGGGTGTTATGACATGTAGATTTACATGGCAGCCTGGATTAAACAGCGGGAAACTTCTGAAAAGTAAAATGCTACAAGACATTTGAGGAATTATTTGTTAAGTAATTTACAGCTGCATTGAAAACTAATGAGTGGAGGCTACGCACATTTTCTGGCCCAGTTGGTGCATATTTTATTCAAATAATGCACAGTGAAGTGAATTGTGATGCTGAAAGAGAGAAAAACACGGCTAACACCGGGGATTAAAGAATATGTGGATAACTTGTAAACATACCAAACAGCACATCTGTATTCACACAATGGCACGATGACATGGTATAGGCATCTACTCTTTGGGCCACTGTTACGGACGCCTCTTTGATCTGTAATAATGGTTGCATTATGACACCACCGAGAACTGAACAATAAGCACAAGCTCTGCCAATTGAGAAACGGTCTCCTCTTTTAGACTGAAACCTTGCAGAGCTGGGGAAGTTGTGCATTTTTTTTCCAGTTCACCGGTGTATTCTAAAAGGTTACAGCCTATAGGCCAGAGCAAGAACCAACACAAAACTCATCTAAACGGATCTATTTCCTCGCGCTGTTGCGGCGTCGTCGTCGCTTTTTGACTTTTTCTTTTCATTGCTCTTTTTTTATTTTATATATTTTTTACCCCTTTTTCATCACTCGTGTGGTTAGCACGCCACCTCTACTTTCCATCACCGTGGTCTCGGTGGCGCTCCAGGACCAATTGTTTTCGAGGCTTTCGGGTAAGGCTTCCTGAAGAGTATGCGAGGACAAAAGGTTCCGTCAGCGGAGAAACCCTGAAACCAGAAACCCTAAAAACAATTGATCCTGGATATAGCAGCACAGTGGGAAGAAAGTAAAGGCACCATGCTAACCACCTGCTGGATCACTGAGAGGTCAAATGCGCACTGATATGAAAAGTTCCATAATGCGCCTTTAATTTGCTCAAAAGTGATAGTAAAATTATTCTCTACCGCATCCCTGGTTGGTTCTCTCTCGCTCTCTCGGTCTCTCTGAAATATTTCTGATAGTTAATCAAGAAAGAAAATCCAGGTTAGCTGCCAAAAAACAACATCCAGCATCCGCATCGCCAACAGACAAAGTAAGTGTGCGAACTCCCAACTCTCGGTGGACTTTGTTTGCGCAGCCGCAGTGCCATCGGTGACAAAGTGATCACCATATTTAACAAGCGCTGATGCGGCTGTTCCGGTTGCTCATCGGCGGCATGAAAAATGCAGCAGTTGCCTTGGAGTCGTGCACATGTCGAGCTTTGTACAGGAGCCATTCTTTTGCTGCGGATCCACCACATTATGCACACGGAGCGCGGGGCGGCAGGAATAAGGACGCCGACAGAACCGGAGAGGGCGTTGAGGGAAGAGCCACAGGAGGTCCCGCCCTCCCCCGCCGAGAATGTTATGAACTTGTCTGGGAGACGGAGGACGCCGGTCCCTAAGCTAATACAATATTTATAAATCTGGTTGTGGCAGCTGTAAACACAAACAATGTATAATGGATCAAATATCTTTGCTAAACAGGGCTCTCATAACCTTCACCTTGAGGGCGCACACACGATGCTCCCCTTTCAAGTGCGCTCCTTAATCGCTCATGTGTCACGAGGCGGAACGTCGGAAATGTGTGGGATCACAGCAAGTTTCGGTTACAACATAACATGCATGTACTTTTGCACGTGCTGAGGTTATTGTATGAAAATGAACAAGAACAAAACAAACAAAACACATTGAGTTTGTGAAGAGATTTGTCTGTGAGATATTTTCATGTAACGCATGAATTTTGTGTGTATTTTAATTTTTTTTCTGGTTTGTCCCATGTTTCGCCACATTTTATTCTAACTCAAGACTCTTTTTAGACCCAGTTTAGTCCTGATTTGATGTTGATGTGTTGTAAACACCGCAGACAAACGTGGAGGAACTAAGACAGCGATAGAGTGACACATGTCACAATATCCAGGTAGACCATACAAATCTATAAATTAGGTGCAACACTGTATAAGCCACAAGGTTCAATGGGTGGGAAAAAGTAGTGCCTTATAGTCCGAAAATTACGGTAGTTTCAATGGCGTATAACGGTCTTCAATAATATATTGTTTATTGCAATATATTCTTGAATCAATACATATTGTTATTGTGACAGGCCCACAGACCTGTTCTCACAAAAGTCACACCTCTTTCAAAACATCTCTTCTCCTTAGTTTTAGTTAAATGGAAATGTTCCTTGACATTTGACCCATCCCTTCATTGCTGTCAGGAGCAGTGCAGCACCCAGAGACTCTGTTCTGCTGCAGATCTTGAGCCAGGTTCGTGATCAGCGTATACTACGTAGCTACAGGATTAGCCAAAAGCATGTTATTGGTGGACAGCGTCGAGGGCTGGTATTGCCTTCTCTTAAACTTCACTCTTGCCCCAAAGAAAGTACTGATCTTCAAAGAGAACTTGTTTTTGAACAATGAGCAGGTTTGCTGTCTTCTGCTAATCATCCCATGGGTACGGGGCGTCCATAACAAAGCGCGGAACAACACGCTGGTATCTGGTGGAAAAAACAGGAAAGTGAATATCCCCAATGTGCATAATTTAGCACTGCTCTCATTTATATTCGGCAGTCATCAGAGGGAATTAGGATGAGAATAAGGGAGGATGGCGAAGGTGGGTGCGCGCGTTTGCAAATGAGTGGAGGCTGGGAGCCGGAACGTGCAAATATAGCTGCAGTTGTACAGTAGGCTAAAACCGAAGATACCTCAAGCAAGATAATTGTCAGCCTTTTCTGTTTTTCCTCTTGCGCCTTTAAACTTTCAATATAGAGAAACTTTACTTTTGGTGGTTCCGTCAGCATTTTGATGTATATGTTTTTTTTTAATGGTATTCCTTTGGCACACACTTTTGTTTCGGAGATGCTGGCGCCCTCCTGATAAGTTACTTGTAAAACTCACCTTACGGGGGCTACGACAGCGCTAACCGTGATAACAAGCTATATCATACATGAGGTGCGAGATTAGCTGCGGCTGAGGTTAGGGAATGTCAATGTGAAATGTGGGTCTTACCGATTAAGCGTGAAGAAGTCAGTATCTGGTGCAAGTGCGCGGGATTATTGAGTCAGACTTGGCGCACCTATGTTAGCTCAGTGCCCACACATAACACATTAATCAGTGTCTTCCTATCTCAGTGGGGAGACTGTGGCAATCCTCGGCTCCTTCTCCCTCTTACTTCTCACTCGCCGTGGGGGTCATCATTATCGCTGTGTCGGCTGTAGATGGAGGCATAAAGGAAGATGTCAGACTTGAGATGTACATCACCGGGCTGTTTTTAAACAAATAATAACATTGTAATAAACTAGTGGTTCCACAGTTGCATGGTGGAGATGTTTTTTTTTTTTATATATAACAGGTAGGTTACTGCAATTTTGAAAAGCCCATGTAAAGAGGAGTGACAACTTTCATTTCCCACAGTATATTTAGTACTTCTTCACAAGTTACCAAGGTCTGCAAAAACCCGGCATGACAATAAAAATGCATTTTCTTACGCACAACTCACACATGAATGTGTCCCACAGCAGCACCCACATCTCAAGGACCGACGTGAGCTGTGGCAAAGACCTTGAGGTGGGTGCCTATCAGAGACAGAATTGACAGGCAATGCACAAATCTCAATGACATGATGTCTAGCTGCTTATGGAAGCCATGCAGATGTATAAATAACATGCTCCCCATCTTTCAGCATGTTTTTCCTGTCTCTTATGCATGTACTATGAATACTGCATGGTTTATCCTCTGAAACATTGTATTATATTATACAATATTGTGATTATATTATGTTTCAATTCCATTCATTCAAAATAACAGTGTTGCAAGTGTATGTTTGCTGCTATAAAATAGCAGCAGGATTACAAGCACATCAATGTCTAGTCGATTCCACACTTTTAATTGAACTCTTTGTCAGGGCGCAGCGGTTTTGGGTTGTAAATAGTGACAGAATTCTAATAAACAATCTGCCATGCTTCACCCCATGTTAATAACTAAGTCTCATCTGATGTCAATCTTAATACAAAAGTCCAATTATCCAAGTCTTTACTGGAGTGGAAAGAATTGGCTTCTTCCTGGCTAGCTAAGTAGAACAACCCCAATCTCCATCCAGGCTACTGCTCCTGCCTGCTCCACTGGAGCTGTTCTCCACTATCAGACTCATATCACTCTGACTATTATGTGCTGTTGTCATAATATTTGGGTCTCACACATTTGTCAAGTGTTTGTTTTCAGAACGGCCTTCAGTATATAATGTGAATAGGTGTCATTTAAAATATGTCATCAAGTCCCTTTTTGTATCTTCATCTCATTCGACTTGGAGCTTTGTGACGTCAGACTTGGTGCAAACAATAATCCAAAGTAAAATAATAAAAAATAGGATTTGATTTTTTGAAGGGAACAATTAGATGCAAAGTTTCTGTTTCTGCTGCTTTGTTGGATTACTTTATGTGACTATTGTGAAAATGAATTTAAAATGACAAAAAATTTTAACCAAGCGCAGAAGAGCAACGCTTTGGGCTGTTTCCTGCCTTTGCACCGGAGCAGCTGCCACCTGAGATATTCCACATATGACATTTATCCAGAGGAGGGCATTGACAGATGTTTCAAAGCTGCTTTGCGGCATGGCCAAGAAAGGCCCCTCGTCACTTTTGATAAGGCAGGGTCTATCACATGAGCTGCATGGTGCAGCCATGTTGAAAAGCAAACAGCACCAGCTACATGGACGCCTCGCCTGCAGCAGATCGCTGTGCCTTAGGACGTTGAAGATGCGCAGCTTGACAGAAATAGACATTGCCACATGCCACATCAGGGTGTACTGGGGTAGGTTGGCTCTTAGTGGCACACTAACTAGCGGGTACGCTACGGGGCTGTCAGGCTGAGGTCTCACAGGTGGCCTGCATGCCTGATGAAGCATGTTCAGCTCCACTGTTTACAGTGCACACTTCTGCTGCACCCCAAAGCACCTTCCATTTACATTATAGGGAAGTTATACTTGGCTTATGATCAAAGTGACTGACTGAGGTCACTTAATGCTGGAGTACCTGACATTTTGTTAAAGTAAAATATATGAGAGTATGTTGTAAACACAGCAAAAAAAACGATCTTGTTGCATTGTCTTTGCCAAATTTGTATTGAGCGATAGAAAATGGAATTAGCATCTAAATTAGTGCAATTTATTTTGGGGGTCGTTCACCTTTTTCACTTTGCCACTGCTCACAGCTGCGTATAGGCATGAAACACGCATATCAATTGGCTGACAGCAAGTTTGGGCAAAAACGAAACATTTCATTTTTTAATCAGGTACCCCAGCTTTAATTAATTTAAACAGTTGTATAAATGAGTGCAAGATGTTAATAATAAAATGCCGTTAGATGAATAAATACAGCAATACCTTCTCAAGCCACAGTACAGAACGTTGTTTAGTCGACTCAGTACTTTCTGATTTCCTGCGCGAGCTGGCATGAGGAGGGTGCTGGAGGGACGACAAACTAAAACTAATCAATCTTGTCTTTGTTTCCTGGCGTTGCCGCTGTTTGTCCTGCGGTCATGTTCTATCCAGGCGTCACAGAGGAACCAGTCCCTCCCAGCGATCCCCAGGCGCAGAGGGCCGGCCAGAGCTGGGTCCTGATCAAGAAGCCGAGTCAGGCACCATCACAAGTTCGACGGCAGTGTTTACAGCAGCCTGCTTGACCTTTGCAAGCGGCGGCGTGTATTGATCACATGCGTTCTTGTAGCGGCACTGCTAAAAAGATGTTTTGCTCGAGGGTATTTAGCATGCCAACTGGTGTTCTCAGACACCAAGCCCACCTGCATGGAGGCGGGCGTAGGACGGCAGGAGAGGCAAAGGTCACTCTCACCGTCGCACTGTCCCAAAGGAAGTAGCGGCTTGACAAACTTTTCTTTTTCAGGGTGATTTTATTTGGTAAGTCAACAATGAATATGCAATATGTATATGAATTTATGTGAACTCTACAATGACGCAGATTTGCTGCATTCTAACCGGAATTGTAAACCGAGGACATTTATATTTTATGCAAATGACGTCCTACACTACTCTGTACAACACACTGAAGACTGGTATTTCTTTTTGATTACAGAAAAGGGCCAGCAATGATAGCATTATAGACAATAAAGGCTCAAGCTAAACTTTTCAAAGCAAAGCCTGTTTAAAATAGTTGAGATGTATAAAGTTACCTAAACATGGTTTTGTTTGTTTATTTGTATAAATATACTAAATAATGACATGAGATATTGCAATGAGATACAACTTTCAAAAAGTAATTGGTCCCTAGAAATAAATGAATAATAATCAAGATAAATAAACCCTTGTGTTCAAATTGGAAAATAAGTTATGCGTAATTTTTTTTATGCATGTCCTTGTCCGTATGAAGTTGTAATAGTTTACTATTTATCTCTACCAAGTTTTTATGTTTCATGTTGCACGTTTGCGCCAAAAGAAAATTCCTAGTTTGTGAACTTATTCACTGACAATAAATGTTCTGATTCTGAACAAACCCATAAAACTTTAACATTTTTAAACCCTATAATGAGCTACTACTGCTGCATGCAAATCCCTGAAAATATGAAGATTTGAAAATATATACCCTATTCCAATGAAAACGAATTGAGTTTATAGACAGTCAGTCGAAGTTATGTATTTCGTTGTTCACCAAGTTGTGTAGGAGACCGTGCTGGATTTGTTTGTATGTTCCCATAAATGTTTCAGGTGTGGACTTTACTCATTGCATCATTTGACCGAGCAGGTATTCAGACTCTGCCAGGTGGCCCGCTCCCTTGAAAAGATCTGAAGTCACACTACAACAGCAGCAGCGGTGGTCTAGAGAGAGAAGCCCTGCCTCGCTCACCCAGATTCAAAGCAACAACCCGAGCACTTATCACAGGGGGAAGTATCCGAGACCCATTTCTGCAAACGCTGCCTGGTGAGGAAGCGTTTTGGATTTGTTCGGGGGGGGACAGTGGACAGTGGCACAGACAGATACAGACAGGGAAAGCCGCAGTGTGGCTCTCTCCGGGGGCCCCCTCGCTGAGCTGCAGACTCCAACATCACTGGAAGAGGGTGTGCTCGCCCCTGCCTCTCCTGCTCCCCCGCGGCTGCGAGCGGAGGGTGGGCCGGATGATCTCACAGCTCGGCAATACTCCAGCGAGCATGAGAAGAGCAATAGGATTTTCTCCTCGTTCAAAACATAAAACGCTTGAATTAATTTGTCCGGCTTTCCAGTATTGACACGGATTTCCATTAGGAACATCTTGGACTTTGTGTGCAGATTTAGGTATAAGCAGACTGGATAGAGCTGCTTTGTTGTGTGCCACGGTGCATCCAGTTCTACTGAAATGTCACATATCTTTGAGTAAACTAAAATGAACATCAGCTGATCTCTCACTGGCACACTGTATATAATAAAAATGCATTGCAGGTTTTATAAAGTTTTAAAGTTTTAAAAGTTAACATTTTTGGCCCACAGACACAAAGTTATCAGTCACCTTGAGTTTCTCTCTCTAAAACCAAAAAATCTGGTTAGAAATCTAGAAGTAATCATGGACCCAGACCTGAACTGGCCCCCATCAAAGCAATAACATCATCAGCTTTTTACCATCTGAAAAACATTGCTAAGATCAGAGGAATAGTGTCAAAACCAGACTTGGAGACACTCATCCATGCATTTGTCTCCAGCAGGTTAGACTACTGTAACGGCCGGCTCACTGGCCTTTCTAAACGAGCTGTTAGAGCTGCAGAACATCCAGAACGCTGCTGCTCGAGTCCTGACAAGAACCAGGAAATACGACCATATTAGTCCAGTGCTCCGGTCCCTGCACTGGCTTCCTGTCACTCAGAGAATAGAATTTAAAACAGCTCTGCTTGTGTACAAGTCTTTTCATGGTTTAGCACCAAAGTCCATCTCTGACATGTTAGAGCCGTATGAACCATCTCGGGCCCTGAGAACTTCAGGGAGGGGTCTCCTGGTGGTTCCCAGAGTCAGGACTAAACACGGTGAGGCTGCGTTTCAGTTTCATGCAGCTAAAATCTGGAACAGTCTTCATGAGGATGTGAGACAGGCCTCAACTCTGGCAATGTTCAAATCCAGGCTGAAAACAGCTCTTTTTACCCGAGCAGATGAAAACTGAAAGTATTTTATCTGCACTCTGGCCTTTTACTGTAATTGATTAACTTTATGTTGATGTTTTAATGATTGTTTTTATCTGTTTTCTTGTAATTTTATGCAACTGTGAAGCACTTTGAATTGCCTTGTGTATGAATTGTGCTCTACAAATAAACTTGCCTTGCCTTGCCTAAATTCTTGTTCTATTGTTGTTGACATACAGATACAAAAGGGATTTGGGGTATTTTATTTACTTTTTACTAAACATGCTATTACTGAAGAGGTCCGTAAAAAAATCACTAAAGTGACAGAAGGGGAAACGGCCTAACCGGACAAATCGCGCTACCGCTAATATTCGGTCGCGTGAAACGGTTGCAGTCAGTCACTCACATTGACCTCAGGAGGAGCCAATGCTGCAGCGCTATTCTGAAAAAAAGATCGAAAGTTGTGAAAGAAAATTGTTTCTCAATACTTTGCCTCGCCGCATTCACCCTCCTCCAGTACCTGTCTGTCCAGTGATCCTGTCATGAGAAAATCCCATTTCAAACATGTTGGTCCTCCAGTGTGTTCGTTATTGCGTCCGTGTTTTCATACGTTTATTGATGCCTATAGTTCCTCTGATCTGAATTCCTGGGCTCGGGACAGCGGCTGCATTGTCATAAAGCTTTTCCTCCTCTTTTCAGGTGGTGTTTCCGTTTCACGTGTGTCTTTATGATGTAGTAGAGGTGGTTATGCTGCTCCATTCTCAGACAGATGATCTGTGTCCATTTTTTTTACCCAAATGTTGGCCTCCTACACTCCAGCATTACCCAAAAGCATTCATGACAATACACAGTCAATCACCTGGTGTGTATGCAGCTTCAGTTTATTCAGTGAAAAGTTTAGATCAGGGGTCACAAATAAAATTTCACCTACCTCCGAAAAAAAAAGAAAAAAAGAGGTCAAGCAAAGGTCCGGAACATACGAGGTTAATTCATGGTTATATCAAGATTTGTAAGCCTTTTTAAAATCTATTTCTGTGATTTGAAAATAATGCATTCAGTTGAATCCTGTTATTGTTTTTGTTTTTTTGCTCTAAAAATAAGTTGTGGCTCCTAAACAGCAGAGTGCTACTGTAGCATCTGTTATACACAATGTGCACATTATATATGACAGTGATGTGTTTCTTTGTTCAGTTCAACACACTGAGTCCTGCTTAGTCCAGGTTTAGTCCAGGTTTAGACCTGGTTTTGGCTTGGTTTAGTCCAGGTTTATTCCTGGTTTTGTCTTGGTTTAGTCCAGGTTTATTCCTGTTCTGACCTGCTCGCTGCCGATCGGGAAACAGCCACGCTATTTGCGCATTACGACTGCGCGTGCATATTTAATTAGGGCGTCCGTATTTCAGTCATTCCGAAACCGTTTCTAAAAAAATTAAAAGTGTCATGTAGCTAAGATGTTGGACTTTCTCTTTCTGTTCATTTGGGCTGTAGTTTACAGCTCTAGTGCAGTCAGAGGGAGGGAGAGAGTGAGAGGGAGTGAGAGAGAGAGAGAGAGAGTGAGAAAGAGAGAGAGGGAGTGAGAGAGAGAGTGAGAGAGAGGGAGTGAGAGAGGGAGTGAGAGAGAGAGAGAGGGAGTGAGAGAGAGGGAGTGAGAGAGGGAGAGAGGGAGTGAGAGAGAAAGAGAGAGAGGAAGTGAGAGAGAGAGAGAGAGAGGGAGTGAGAGAGAGAGAGAGAGGGAGTGAGAGAGAGAGAGGGAGTGAGAGAGAGAGAGAGAGAGAGAGGGAGTGAGAGAGAAAGAGAGAGAGGGAGTGAGAGAGAAAGGGAGAGAGGGAGTGAGAGAGAGAGAGAGTGAGAGAGAGAGAGGGAGTGAGAGAGAGAGGGAGAGAGAGAGGGAGTGAGAGAGAGAGGGAGTGAGAGAGAGAGAGGGAGTGAGAGAGAGAGGGAGAGAGAGAGGGAGTGAGAGAGAGAGGGAGAGAGAGAGGGAGTGAGAGAGAGAGGGAGTGAGAGAGAGAGAGAGAGAGAGAGAGAGAGAGAGAGAGAGGGAGTGAGAGAGAGAGAGAGTGAGAGAGAGAGAGAGAGAGGGAGTGAGAGAGAGAGTGAGAGAGAGAGTGAGAGAGAGAGAGAGAGAGAGGGAGTGAGAGAGAGAGTGAGAGAGAGAGAGAATGAGAGAGTGAGAGAGAGGGAGAGAGCGCGCAGACGCAGCCGCTTGTCTGAGAGGATTCAGGGTCGGCTGACGCATGCGTCCGGATCCAGACCGAGGTCCGCCGTTTAGTGACCTCTGGTTTTGATTGATATGTAGATTAGACCATTTCTTTCTGGTGAAAACTGAGACAGAAAGTGAGGAGTTTTGTGTGCAGCGTCTCCCCTTCACACATCTGTGTCCACCTTGAAGCAGATAAAAACCTGTGCTGTCAGCGTCTTATAATAATAAATTTTAATTGACTTTGGTCTGTCTCTGTAATTCTTCATTTACATACTCCTCTGCTTAAAAACCTCCAGTGGGCCATATTGCGCCACAGTGCTGAACATCTCCGTTCTATTATTGGCTCATGAGTACCTCACATAACCCGTCTGATGCAAACCATCCATTACACGTTTTTTTAAAATTATCGTTTTAACTCCAGCCCCGCAGACTGAAACGGTACGCAACATCAGGTCAGCAGCAGGTCACCCACTGTATGTCCAGCTCCCACTGTTCACAGAGAAATGCAAATGTCCAAGGAGAGCATTCTCAGCAGTATAATTTACCATCCACTGTGAAGGGCCCAGACCTAAGGGCAACCGGCACATTTTCCTCCAAGAACGAGCTAATTTCATTTTTGATCTCTCCAAATGAAACCCCTAATTCAATATAATTCTGCCTGTGACTCACTTTATTTCTTCTTTCTTATTTAATTTGTCCTTCGGAGGACTGTAAGCATAGACGCAAGAATTGCGCTTTCCTAAATTAAAAAAGTGAAATTGTAAATGATGTGTTGCTGAGCCCCCAACCCATTTGGTGAAGTCGCAGACTCCAAAACAGGGTAATGTCGCTAAATTGTGCAGACGGGTGCATTGTAGAAGGATGTTTAGCGAAAGGTTGATTTATTTTAGATTAAATAGTTTACAATTTTATTTTATTTTATCGTGAGCATATCAATCTTTCAGAAGTGCACCACTCTTTACATTTAAAGTCTAGTCTGACTACGCTAAAGATTTTACTTCAATTTGCTTTTTTGGCCTGTCAACAGTCTTTTCCTGATACAGGACCGTTGTATTCAGTTGCATTGCCTTTCGGAGCAGCGCAACTCCTGGCCTACAGGGGGCAGGGGGTTGATGACTATGCACACCATTCCCTTTGCCTGCCAATGCTTGTAGTGAGAGTTAGGATCTTTAACAATCAGGGGGTTGACAAGTCAAATTTAAGACCACAAAATCTAAAAAATAAGACCCGTTTTAAAAGCGCAATGTGAATAGAAAGTAAAGAAAATCATAGTCACAAAAATCAGGGTGTCAAACTGTAGGATATATCATTTTATAGACATTTTAACCATTCAAGTTTAAACAACCCTAACCCGTAATAAAAATAGAGCAGAGCAATCATACTCACCATTATGATTATTCACAATTATTGACCAAATTAAAGGAAACAACTGCTATTTATAGTTCTTGCCCATTTTTATGTCAAGCCCCCATAAAATGATAGGCCAAAAGGAAAATTACACCCGTTCAGATATAAATGATATCAAATGTAATGTTTTGTTAAGTACGCTGTCCCCTCCTGGAACCGCCACCTTAACGTGGTGGAGGGGTTTGAGCGCCCGAATGATCCTGGGGGCTCTGTTGTCGGGGGCCTCGTGCCCCTGGTAGGGTCTCCCATGGCAAACAGGTCCTAGGTGACGGGTCAGACAAAGAGCGGTTCAGAAGCCCCTTATGAGAGACCAACAGGCCTGGTTAGAACCATGAGGCCGTCCTTCTGTGGACCCACCACCTGCAGGGGGCGCTATAGGGGCTGGTGCAATGTGATTTGGGAAACTCCAACAGCTGCCCCCACGACCCGGCAACGGACAAATGGAAGAAAATGGATGGATGCAAATGCAAATGTTTTGATCCATTTAGAAAATCCCTTTTAATACTTGAACTAGTAAACATTCACCTTTTAAAAAATGAAAAGGCTTTAAGACTCCTTTGCTTTCAAATAATTTCAACTTTACTACTTTATAATTAATGATCATAATTATTTTTCTTTACATTATTATTAGGCCACAATGTAGTCTAGGTTTTATGTTAACAAAACTTATACCGTCCTGCTTAATTCTTTGTCAGACGTTTTGATGAACAAACTGAGGAAACGTGTTTCTAAAGTAACGGGACTCGTGTTTGCGCTTTCACTTTCCTTCCTTGTCACGCTGAGCAGAGCGGAGCGCGTTAGCTTTTTGTTCGCATCCTGAGCCAGTTGTGGCTATTTTAAAACATTTAGGCAAACTTTATTGGGAATTAAGCAGTTTGTTACCTTGACTTGGACATTTAAAGGATTATCTCCAAGATGTTTCTCATGTTGGACGTATCGGCGCCTTTTGCTGCAACTTCCCCACGACAGGATTAGCACGACGGACGTCCATTCGCGACAATAACAACTTCGACTTCGTTTGCATTCCTAAAGAGGTCCCACTCTGCTGACTTCAATCGTTTTTTTGGTTGGATGAAGCTCTGGAGGGCGTCCTTCTGCCTCGCTCAACTATCGGGGAGTCAGCGGGAAAAAAGGAGGGGTCGCTTTCTGTGCATCCGTTGGCTATTTTTTAAACAAAATTGTGAGCAAATCATTGAGTCAAACACATGCTCATTGTTAAGACCAATTTACCATGGATTCAAGACCAAATAGGGAGAATGTTAGACTTTCTAAGGCCGTAAATTTCAATTCTTGAATTTGAGACTTTTTTAGACTTTTTAAGACCCCGCAGATACCCTGAAGAATACACTCATTATCTATACCAGGTCACCAGGCCATAATAATAAAGGCATTTTAACTTCACCCGAGAGTGCATTGGTTTCTTTATTTTTTTTAATGACTCTTCCTGCTTAAGAGAGCACCTCTGGGTTTTAATCACAAGTCCAGGAAGTGCTTCTCACTTCCTCTTTTTCTTTCTGAAGCTCTTGCCCAGAGGTCTGCAACCTTTTTGAATCTAAAGAGCTGATTTTCCCTGAAATAAGGAAACGAAACTCTTAGTGTCTAAGAGTTAGCGACACATTTTGGTTAGTGTGAAAATGAGGGTTAAACTAAAACTAAACATGGACTAAATTGGGTCCAAACAAGAAATTAATACAGATTAGAACAAGGGTCTCCAACTCATTGGGACTGGGGGCCAAAAATGCGAACCCAGTGTTGGTCGGGGGCCGCAACAGACAAAGCCTTTTTTATTAAGTCAATTATGATTTAGCAACTTTTTATTGTTTGCTACTGTAAGGCCAGGCAAGGCAAGTTTATTTGTAGAGCACAATTCCTACACAAGGCAATTCAAAGTGCTTCACAGTTGCATAAAATTACAAGAAAACAGATCAAATGAATCATTAAAACATCAACATAAAAAAATAATCAATTACTGTAAAAGGCAGACTTAGACAATTAGTGTTTTTGTAATTAATCTCATTTTGGTTCAGGTAAATTGGTATCAGGGCATCAGTGAATGATCTTTCAGGAGTCAGGTCCAGTTTCTGTCTGTTAGCCTATTTAGAAAAAGAAATGCAAAATGTACTACAAATGTCATTTTAATTTAGTGTAGAAAGGCCAACCAGGGCTGGAGCTGATAATGAGCACTAGCAAAAAGCTCCAAACTTGTTTTGTACTATGTTAATTTTCAATTACATTGTCATATAAATAAATACATCAATGGATGTGTAGACTTGTCTGAGATCAGCTCAGTGAGATTTACCTCATGTAAATAATGTGGAGTCATTGGCCTCATGCCTTTTTGTGACCTACAGTTAGAGAATGGATGGGGCTTATATGTTTTACTGCCAATGTTGCTGTAATTATTTGCAGTATTTTTATACATTTCCATATTCTCTATTTTTAATTTAACTATGGATCATGTGTTTGCACATGTGTCCTTAATAAAGATTACATTAATTGACATGATGTGCTTCTTGTGTGAGCACACAGTGTTGCTCTGAGAGAGAGAGAATAAAAGGCTCCTCACTTTACCGTTGTGACGCTTTTAAACACTAATTACGATGTGTTCACTTTGCAGAGTCATAAAGGTAAAGATGGTAAAGGTGCTTTTGTCATGCTGCAGTGCTGTAACTTTTCCAGCACATGTTAGCTGAACAACTAAAGTTTCTCCCTCACGTTCTGACGGTCTCTAGCCTGGCTTTGTCATCTGTAAACTCCGGTCAATTATCTTTTCCCTACGAGGCCAGACAGTCTCCCACCTGTTTCAGAAGGTCCTCTCTCACAGCCCGCTGCTTTTAGTCTGTTTCTTTGTTGAAAAAAGTGGATAAGTCGTCTGCAGAAGCGCCGCATCTCCCTTCCCCATCTGATGTTGTCATTCTCGCGTCCACAACGGCATTGGCGCTACCGCATGGTGCCTCATGGGAAATGTAGTTCTAATGTGTTTAATGCACTTTACCGGGGGGCCGCATATAATACCAATAAGAAATCATCTCTCGGGCCGCAAAAAAAATACCTGGCAGGCCGCATTTGGCCCCCGGGCCGCGTGTCTGAGACGCCTGGATTAGAGCTTAATTTAGAGCTTTACCTGTTGAAGTAGCAGAAATCCATTCTGTTTTTCAGTCCTCGGTTTGATTCTTGTTTTTATTTCATTTTTTTTTCCCCAAGAAAGCCATCATAATTGTTTAGATATAAAGGCACTGTGTGTTTTTCAAATAGCATAATGTCCCTGTCGATCATGTCCATCGCACGTGTGTAGTCTGGTTGACCCGGCAAACAGGCTAACAGGAGTAACAATCACCAGACCAAGATACGAGCCGCGCATTATGATGCAACAATCACAGACAGAGTTTAAAAAGACAATGAGAGTCAAATGCATCGGAGTACCTCGTGGAGCCAACCCACACAAGCTTTCCAGTCGATAGCTGATCCCACGCTCTGCTGGCTCTACACTCTGTTCTAGTGTCCTGTATCCTCACACACATGCCACACATATAGACGGCCCGGAGTGCTGCTGTAGGTGATGAATGACACTCCATTTGGGGATCAAAGCAGGAGAGTGGGTTCTGAGCGTCCAGAGGAGAGATAGAGGCTGCACAGCAACACAAAGTCCTGTTATTGTCGCCCGTCCGTCTACCGGCTCGGCTACTGCACGGTCCCCCGATCTCTACTCCTAATTCTCATGCATCGTCCACTCGTTCATAGTGCTAAAGAAAAACTGTAGAGAGCTACTTACTTGTGCAACTCTGGGACTAAGGCAGAGTATACAGTATTCTGGCTTATTTGTAGCCAATGGGACATTTCCATCGCCACGCTAAGGTGGAAAACCTTTTTGGTTCCCATTTGGGAGACACATGGCTCTAACCTGTTTGGTTTTAGTTGTGAAAGGTCTAGCCATAGAAATCATATAAATGCCGTAAGCTATTGAGATGTTCCTGGAATTTTGTAACAGATGACTGGACCTGTTTGATTTGTGCGTTCTACCCCCAAAACAAATGAATGGTGAAGCCAGACCCTGTATTAAAGTATGGCAAGGCATGGCCTGTCCATTTCATGGCATTTATATAATTTCTGTGGCTTCTCCATCATTAACATATTATACAAAGAATTTTAGAGGGCATTGGATCTGCATCTGAGCCCACAAAAAGCAGAAACGGACTATGATGTAGCTCAGAGGCCAGTTTTATAGACCAATTTGTATCTTAAGTAATATCTAACAAGGTCTGTGCTTTCATTGATGATTTCTTTGATATAGTTAGACATTTAGAAAAAATTGTAATTGCTAAATGCCAACAGCTACAGTACTAAATACACTGAACAAGCTAACTGAATTTCAACCTGTAAAGACTCAGAATTTGTTAGGAAATATTATTGAACATGGATCAGGATTGGGGCTCAGATCCCGGCGGAAGATTGCCTTAATGATATGGAATGCATGGCGATGATGGATGATAGCCAGAATCTTCCCCCGGAGCCCGAACACTGGTGGTGGTAGGAAGAGACCCGGGTCGGTCAATAGACACGACGAGCAGAGCCAGGGAGAGGCCAGGCGGAGGGGGGGTGGAGGAGGGTCGCAGCACGGCTGGGAAGCGGCCGAGTGATTGACCGGGGACCTTAAGAACGGGATCCTGAGCGATGAATGGCTGAAGCAGAATGGGCAGCTGCTGTGATGGCCTGACGTGAAGGTGCGGCTCAAGATGGGGCCGTGATTCGATGATTGGATAATGAAGGCTGCAGGTAGGTCTTCCAGGTTGAATTTGCACTGAAGCTTAATTTCCCTGGACTTGCTGGCTTGCTAACCGTCTGCAAACGTTCTTCTCCTATTTATTTCTATGGGTCTATATGATTACTACAAAAAAAAAAAAAATAATTACTTAAAACTGAAAAATACATATTTGAATACAGGCAAATGATCAATGATGTGCCAATGAAACTCAGGGAAGGGCAAAGGGCCGTGCTAATGTTTTCAATATAATAAATAAAATGTTTAGAATTTGCTTTTTGTGCATACATAGAAGTTTATGAAAACTTTTAACATACGGAAGGTTTGCTTGCGCCTCCATTGCAATTGCCTGTGGCTGTGCGCGGGGTCAGGTCTGCGGAAGTGCTGCTGTCTACACTTGAAGCTCAATATGTGCGGCTCCGAGCAGCCATTCTGATCTCCCCTGTGGTCTGAGCGCTGCTGTCACATTTCCTGCAATACCACTATAGCAGTACCGCATTATTACCTGCAGCCAGGCACACCTGCTCATACCACCGTACACCCACACAAAACACACAAGCAGGTAGTAGCAAGTTCTCCATCAAGTATTGATCATGTCTCTACAGCACCTTTTGTCTTTCCATTTCTCGAATAAGACCCGAAAGCGAGCAGAACTGTTAAATAAGTTTCCAGTAAAGCCTAAAAAAAATAGGCTCTGCCAACAAGTTCCTCAGCTTTTATTGTGCCGGCATCAGTACAATGCTCGACAAAGAACAGCGGGCGGGAGTAGCATTCCCAACACATGCATTAAGCAGGAGCGCAAATACCGAATGGTAAATAACCTGAAACACAGTTATGTTTCTCTGCATGGTTTCGGAGAGGTGTTTTAAAGGGATGATTATAAGTGAAAACTTTATGGAAGATGATGAAGGGGATGAAATGCAATTGGCAAATTTCTATAGTGCCAATAACAACAATGAGTCACGTGGTCTGTGTCACGATGCTCAACAACTTGTCACTCAGGCGGACCATGCATGTCATCTTTTATAATGTCACATAAAATATATGTGACATTATCAATTTTATTGATTTCATATTATAAGTAGATTTTCTTTTATTATTATTAATATTATTATTATTATTATTATTATTATTATATAACATCGGAACATCAGAAGGTGGCGCCCTAAAATCATATACAGTAAAAGCCCCTCTGTTTCATTAATTCGCCTGCTGTTTTTCTTTGTACTCCCGCCTTCTGGTCCGCTGGGCTGCGAAGAGTCTAGGGCAGTGGTCGGCAATGTCCGGCCCGGGGGACATTTTTGGCCCGTTGCCAATATTTTTTGGCCCGCCAGAGGATATTTAAAAAAAAGAAAGAAACCTAACAGAGACTTAATTGTTCTTTTTCCGCAAATGTTTTGCCCCTTATATTTACTTGTGTTTGGCACAACACCATTCCACTGTTACATTTTAACTCTAAGCAGCCTAACTTTTAGATTAAATTGTGGTTTGTCCCGATCCTCGTACTTTACCTCAGACACGCATTTGAGCACCTTCACACGCTCTCCTCATATCACACGCTCAGCCAAAAAATATCCCTGACTTTTAAAGACATTTAAAAAAAAACAATCTCTTCTTGTTAAATGAGCTATGGTTAGTCAGTCTTATATAAATAAATACACACAAATGGGCTATAATTGTTAAGAGACAGTCCTAGAAACCGTCCTGTCTTTGTTTCATCTGTGCGCCGTAAGAGGGGGTGCATTTTTCGCCGGTCATGCAGTTTTCGGCGTAACACCGGGCCAAAATCCAGGTCGCTTTAAGCGAGGCACTGGATACCTTTTCCTGTGTGGTCAGGCCTCGAACTAGGACCCGCTGCTCCGGATATAACTGTCATAAAGAGCATTGACTTTGAGACGCCTTGACTCAGACTGAAGTGGAAAGGACTGAATGACCCATGTTTCGTTTCGTGATGTCGCCGAATATTGTACTCTTTGCAAACGGAGATGACCTCGTTGCAGATGAGGCAGAGAGGTTTGGCATTCACATATCCAGGTAGGATGAAACCATATGTTTGTCGCCTTTCCTCCCTGAAACTCCTGTTTGCACTGTCCACTTTTCTTTTCTGTCGCGACATGTTTGTGATGCTAACTTTATTTTTTGCTAGTGCTGTGTAACCCACGAACATCCGACAGACTCGGGGACAGTATTGTTTCAAACAATATTTTATTTTTAAACAAAAAATATGTACAGTTTGGGGTTATCTAGTATTGAATATCCATGCATGACTAAATCTATTTTTTATCAATTGACCGGCTGGCCCGCCATCTATTGGTGTAAAAAAATATTGGCCCGAAGTCAAGCCAACTTGCCGACCCCTGGACTGGGGCATGTTACGTCTCCTGTCAGGTATTGCAGATATTTGCCGTTATTTTATCTTCGTGCTTCGTTTGGTCAATAATACGAGCTTCCCTCTAGTGTTGTGGGTGGTTAAGGGCTTCATAGCGCATCATTCCATGGCATCCAAGGCTCTGCTCGGTTGACGGCGGTCCGAGGTCTGCTGGGGTCCTTGGGTGGTGTAGCCGAGTGCACTATCGGAGCAGCTCGAGGAGCTCGTGTGGGCGTGCGACGGAATGAGGTTGCTCGCGTTACGGCCACTTTCCTATTTTATGTTATAGGCTAACTTTTCTTTTGATTCATAGGTCGAGGGGCTTGGTCACGTGCCTGCTTTTTGTTTCTTCTGCTGCCTTGTTTTTAGCGCTCCATCTGGTTTGGAGAATTGACTTTCATTTTAATGAAACCAACTGTAAATGGCATTTATGGACTGAGCGACATCTATGTATGAAATCAAATGGAAATGTGAACAAAATAATTAAATGAAGCAAATAATGATATAATAAATGCCATGTATACTTTTGGAACATCTTCTGGCCTCTTTCAATGAACAAACCTATGTGCCTTTATAGAACATCACTGCTCGTCTTGCCACATTTAAGTTGAAACTAAGCTTTTTATTGGAAAATATGGTTAATTAATTAATAGTAAGGAAAGCTTACCTTGCATCTTCCTGCAGATACTATCTCACCACGTACGCGTACGTGTATGTGCATAACTGCACACGCAAGCTGTTTACATATAATAAGAAAGAATAAAGCCAACCAACACATAATTATACTTTGGGTATAGGCACTCCCATACAGTATGCCTATGTTGCATTGTTACTGTGAGCAGATATAGGTGGCATTAATCTGTGCACTGGTCAGTAGTTTGCACTTAAATATTTATCCTCCTTGGGGACTGGCCAAAGGGATAAAGGTCTCTGCTAACAAAGGCCTTGCATTGTTATTTTGCAAAGATCGCTCCAGCTAATAATAATGTTGTGGTCAGGCTACAATCGATATAATGTTAACGGATCATATAGCGTCACGTCACTATCCACAGGCCCATTTTACATTCCCATACACGGCGGTTTAGTATTGAAACATGTCAGTCGACTTAATGCATGCAATGGTAAAAACACCAAACTATTTTGATTTCTGGAAAGTAAAGAATTTGCAGGCTGTTCTACAGGGAGTCTACTTCTCCAACATGTACGGCATTAGAAAGAAACCATATCCCACTCAGTTGGATAGTGTAGGAAGCAAGTGGGCGTTATATTTCGTACCGACAGGCACATTGTACACTCTCAGCGGTTAAAAATATTTTGCCATTGAGTTTAGGTTTGTCAAATGGGAACAACCACAAAGACTTTAAACTCAAGATTTTGGTTGTGCAATAGAAGCCTTGCACAGAAGTATCCAAATATAGCCTCCATTAGTGGAATGAAATTAATTTCCCAATTTTGTTGGTATATTTTTCACCAACAAAAGACCTGTAATTAAACTAATATAGACTATTTAAGTATATTGTTACGGGTCAGATGCTATGCAGTGTAGCTTTAACCTCTTAACCCCCCGCCTGAACCGAGGGCATTTTCTCCAATTCAGCTTTACTCAAATAAAAAAAAAAAGGTTCTAGACCTAAGAAAAACAGTGTAACGCCTCATTTGAAAGCTAAGATCTACAAAAGGGATTGTAAATTTTATGTCACGTCGTAGCCGCGTTTTTTGTCACAGTTTTTGTCGTTTTTGTTGCGTTTTCGTCCTGTTTTTGTCTCGATCTTTGTTGCTTTTCTAGCACGTTTTTGTCACTTTTTTGTAGCGTTTTCATCCTCGTTTTTTGGGCTTAGATCTAAGCTTTTAGATTTGGGTAAAGCCACACTGGAGAAGGTTCAAGTGGGGGTTAAGAGGTTAAAATACAGCTCCGATACTAATGTTTTCCGCCTTTAGAATAATAATAAAATAATAATTCTGATGTTTCTGTTCACTTACTGCATCAAAAATGTAATAGATTTGAAAGTACAGAAACCTGCAGTAAAATGTAGTAAAATAATTCACTTTAGTTTGAGTATTTTTCTTGAGTCATCTTCTGTACTTTGTAGTTCCAGTACCTAACATTTGTACTTAAGCACAATCATTTTTCTTTTTCAATGAGCTGCTTTGTCCCACTGTAAATAAAGTGTCATATCTCATATGAAACAATACAGATTTGTATTCATCAATTTATATCCAGAATCTGCTGCTGTCTCCCCAAGATAACGATAACAATGGCCGACTGTGTTTCTCTAATGTCACATGGCAATGAAATAATTATTTTAAAAAAACATCATAAGGTAATCCGTGTAAATCCACATGCCTTTACTTCTCCCTTGTGCACTTTTGTAGCATTAAATCATGACTGCTGTGTGTTGCGGATATCCACTCGAAACGACCGAGATTATCTTCAAGTGCAGGTGATAACCCCACAGTCTGAAACGGGCTTCTTTACAGCTAATACCAATTACCCCCCCCCCCCCCCCGCTACATGCACCCCCACGCTGAGATGCGCTCAAATCCATCCATGCACACTGCACACATGCCCGATGAACCACTTCATCACCACGCTAATATATTACATTAAAAAAGAAATTGAAAGCTTAGCTATTGATTCGGTGTTATATGAACCAGCCCATGGGAAATCCCTTATTCAAATGGAAACAGAGTTGGGAAAAAGAAAGCAAATATGGGCTGGAAGACAAAGTTGTTCAGTACGAAAATAAATCCCATGTCATTTAAGTAACTTTTTTGCATTGTCTATATTTCCCATGATGATCTTTAATCCAGTATGAGAGATAGGCAGGGTTGGCCTGATTGGTAAACTAAGTTGTTAAAAATTATTCTCTCCGCCTATCCGTGCAAAACTGTTTATTTGCTAATTCCTCACAAAGTCTCTAATTATTGAATCAGAAAACATTCCCACTTTTACCTTTGAGCGTGGGTGAGTTGAGGAGAAATGGTGGCAGGGAGGTGACCAGACAAAATGAAAGATGAGCCAGTCTGACAGAGTAATTGTGCAGTGGAAAGTATCAGTAACCCAATTAACACGCCACGGCGACCTTTGGTGCGTCCCGATCTGCTCTGATATGTTTCCTGATGCGTTCTGACACACCAGTTAAGGGAATCATTTCCTAGTGCATGGTGCTATGAGCAACATAATTGCACTTTAGGGTTTAGAGCTATTGCATTATGTAAATGACGTGAGAGTGTCGTGCAGAGGATAACTTAATGATGTCCCTAACCAGCAGTACTGAACATGACAGAAAAGAGAGATTTGGCCATTCTGCTCATTTAGATATGCCAGCCCCAACACCTGCTGGATCTGTCTATTGTGGTCAGATCCATTTACTTAACAGCGCTGTGAGGTGAAGCGACAGCTGTGGCTCGACTGTGACGTGTGTTTCGATTTGAACACGGCAAACTGGATTTATTCTACTGTAAAACTAGTTCATGTGATTGTTTGTTTGAGTTAAAGACTCAATGCACTGTACATGGGACTTCGTAGGACAAGTGAAGAAACCTCCCTCTCTCCTGCTACAACTTAATTTTTCACCTTTTTCTGCAAACTGCATTTGTGGTTTCTGTGTTCCACATTGTTTTTCTGGATACTTTTGTACGTCTTTGCCGAGTTTTTGTGGAGGTTTGGTGGATTTGTTTACTTTGACAGTCCAAAATGGTCCTGAAGAAAGCAGCTTTTTAAAGGTAAACAAAATGCTAGCTTTTCAGCTAAACCCATTTGAGACCGACACATTTCTTCTTCTGAGACACTGAAGAGGCACCAGGAGCCCCCACAGCTGCAGCACAGTCGAGGCGTCACAAGAGGAGCTACAGGAAAAAGTAAGGGACAAACGAGCAGATGATGAAAGACTGTTGTGGAGCGGAGGGAGCTGCAGGAGGAGCTGACCAGTGCAGGACACCATGCTCTGAAACAGGGAGCGTGCACCGTTTCAGAGGAGACAGAGGGCAGCCAGCCAGGTTTCTTCCGAGTGCTACAGTTTCCCCGACCTCCCAGGTCATGCGGGTCAGGTTGACACAGTGGCAGCGCGGCTCAGCCGCAGCAGCTCAGGACTAACACCTGAACACTATTTCGTTGTACGCTTGTACAATGACAATAAAGCACTTACTTACTTACTTAAAAGTGTTAACCTCTTAACCCCCGCCTTAACCGAACACATTTTCTCCAGCTCGGCATTACCCAAATCTAAAAGCTTCTCGACTGGAGCTCCCAGCTTGTGGGCCAGTGTCACGCCTCATTTCAAAGCTACATAATGGATCTGAATGGATCTTATACCTTGCGTTGTTTTCATCACTTTTTTGTCAAGTTTGTTGCTTTTTTGTTGCTTTTTTTGTTACGTGTTTGACACATTTCTGAAGCATTTTCAAAGGTTTTTTTTCCGTCTCCCCTGTTTTGTTGCTTTTTCATTGCTTTTTTGTTGCTGTTTTTTGTTGCGTTTCCCTCAAGTTGTTGTCCCTTTTTTGTCGCTCTTTTGTCGCTTTTATGAAGAAGCTTCTAGACCTGGGTAAAGCCAAACTGGAGAAAATGTGCTCGGTTCAGGTGGGGGTTAAGAGATTACACTTTTTCTTGCTGGTAAGTCAAATAAGACTGGGTAACACACAAGCCAGAAGCCTATTAAGACTTTGGACTGCCATATATAGTATCTGAGACTACAGATATAAATACAGTGAAACATTTAAGAAATCGGAAGAATGGTTAGAGCTGGGGATGCAACAATGCACCGTGCCAAAGTGCACCACGGTGCAGAACCGTACTAAAGTGACGGTGCCAGTTTTAGTCCAAATGTCTTCATATTTAAGCTCCGTGACGCGTGTCAGAAGTGTACGTGCATCCAAACAGAGTCATCATCACTTACCGCTAAACCGGAGGCTGCAGGCAAAGTTACATCCACCAAAACACATGAAATCTGTGCCTTTGCAAAGATCTCCTGCTGTTGATGGCCAGGCTGCGGTAAAGTATAGATCCAGTGCATGGTGGCACAGACAAATGCATAAGATCCGCTCTTGGTCATAATCCGCATCAAAAGCTTTGTTTCCAAAAAAGTACAAGCAGAATGTCATCTAGGAACAGCCTCGTGTGGAAAGCGAAACTGAAACTTATCACTTGACGAGTACATGGCCCACTGCACTGAATCTTCTCTTTTTTTCTTTAACTTTAAAGCTCTGTATTTTATTTTTTATTTTTTTGTATTGTGAGCCCAGAGGCACATTTTATGGTAAAGCAGCTTTGAAAAAATAGAAAGCATTGTCAATGTATTTCTGAAATTACAAATAGTGCCTAGTAATGAACATTTAGGCTATTTTATTTAAAAACTGACTTATTAGCCATTTATATTGCACTTGCACCGTGATGCACCGTGAGATAGCTAAACCGTTACACCCCTAGTTAGAGCCAGGTTTAAATTGATGCAATATTTCTTTGACACATTAGATACATCTTTTCCAGAGAAGACTTTGGGTAACTTGCTTAGTCTTTGAATAAACGTACCCTGGTTGAATACGAGAGTGGCAAAATGCCTATACCTTAATCCCTGTCTCCTGCTCCTGTCACATGTGCAGCACGATGGACCCTCTGTGCAAATTTGCATTTGGATCTTTGTGATCAGAGCAGGTCCTCTCAGCCCCTGGTCAAGTGCTGCCGCTGGTGTGTGTGTGTGTGTGTGTGTGTGCGTGTGTGTGTGTGTGTGTGTGTGTGTGTGCACGGTCCTTATGCCGGCTGGCAGATGTTCATTAGGCCGCGCTCCTTTCATCTCCGCGCAGAGAACAATGGTCTGGCACTCTGTCCGGCTCTTTCATGAGCTAATAAGGCATCATATCTGACCTCCAACCAGCCATTAATCCATGTGGCGCCCAACACCTGGGATCAGGAGAAAGTTCAAGGCCGACTCAATTTAAAAATAAAATAAAATTGAAATTGAAAACTTTGAGAGGTAAGTTTTGGACAAGGCCACAGCTTTTACAGTTTGTCTATGTCTCGTCATGCTAGTAGCCATGATAGTCGGTCACAAGGCTCTATCTCCCACTAGTCTGTAGTGCTTCTCATGAAAGTATGCGCCATTAAAAAGACATGACAAGTTTCATTCTTTGCATAGACATATTTATCTCCACAAAGGCAACTTAAAAGTGCAGCTAAACAAACAAACATCCTTTCTTCCTCTGTTTCCTTGTTCACTTCCTGATCTATTGGGAGCAGATGGGCGCACTGACTTATTGCATACTTTAACCAAACAAACAAAAAACATTGTAAACCCAACATGTATCAAAAGTAGACTGGAGCACAAGCATCGCTCTCTCCACACGGCTGGCCTCTGAGTGCACTCTGGGGTAACTGTAAGTCTCTGCACAGGCTGTGGTCATCAGCCTGTCACCTGCAGGGACACATTATGTGACAGTGATGTGTGGTGTGAACTATCATCATGTCACCTTACACTATAGAGCCGTGTGTGTCTGGAGGGGTGACTGAACGCTACAGTACGTGCGTGTCCCCTCCGGAGTAGTGCGTCCCAACCAGGGGTGCGGGGACGCCTGGGAGTACACGAGCAATGAGCGAATGGTAGTTGGGAATATTTTCAAATTGAGACAAAGATGAAACATAATACTTTGAGATTTTTTTTTTATTTGGCAATGCTTCCATAATAAGAATGAAAAGAATGTGTATTAAAGTGTGCACTGTTGGTGCTGTTTCAGTCGGCCCATTACTTAAAGGTCCGACATAATTTTTATTCAGATTTTGATGCTTTCACATTTTTGTAATTAAAACAATGTCTCAAAAACACTCATAGACTTCAAGACGTTATAAAATGTAATTATACAAACTGCCAGCAGGTGGTGTTGCCTACTGCTACAATGAAACATGAAGCCTTTAAAGGGGGTATTACTGTTTTGTTCTTTTAGTGAGACAGAAGGTTTGTTTACCTGCTTTACTAGTTTCGATCACTTCCTGTGATCTTCCTCAGACCTGGTGGTGCAGCTGACGTGTCGTAGGCAGCTTATATGGATTTTCCAGTCAGTAGGGAGAGCTTACGCCTCCTTCTGACTGGCGCCTCCCCCAGGATCAGAGGAAGTGATCGAAACTAGTAAAGCCGGTAAACAAACCTTCTGTCTCACTAAAAGAACTAAACAGTAATGGCCTAACCAAGAAGACACTATGAACCTTTTACAAAGCCTTTAAAAGGGGGTATTATGCAAAATCTACTTTTTAGAGCTTTTTTACATGTTCCAGTGTTGTGTGTTTGGATTTCCAGTGGCTATTCTTAGCAATGCACCTCCTCCTAAGGTCCTATATATCCAGGAAATTGTATTTATCTAGTTTTAAGTGGGACGATGTAATGAACATTAAGGCAAAGTAAATGTACCGGAATTAGCCAGGGTGAGCCCCCCTGCCAGATCTCATAAAGTCACATATTTCATTACAGTACAGTAACAATACGATAAAACAGCTGCTTTCTTTTAAACCCCTGCACAAAGCATAATACCCCCTTTAAGAATTTCTAATTGTTGAGATTGGCAATGGTTACTCTACTGCCCCTACCTAAAGACAGACAAAATAATGGAAACAAATGAATGCATTTTTTATTTGCATAATGTCCTTGCCAGAAACAGACATTCCACTTTGCGCATTTGATCTTAATTTCTAATTACTGCGGGCGAAATCTATAATTACAATTGATTTCCAAAGCGAGCACAGAGGGGAGAAAAATGATTGCAGGTAAACCATTTCCCAAACGATATTAGAAAATAAATCAAGCTCACCTGACTTTGCAGTTCTCTGTCGTTCTATACCAGGCCTCCGTCTCACCTCTGGATAATGGCCAACATGATGGACCCGGTGCCTGATGTCCTCAGCCCCTGGAGAAACCACACAACAATTACAGCGCGAGGTTTATGAGCAGAAATGGCTGCAGGGCTTTGAAAAATTGTCTTGCGTTTGAAGATGTGCCTTGTGACATGACGGGACCCGGACAATATAGTGCCTTGATGATGTCCTTTTTTGATAAATGTTACGGTGTGTTTTTTTGGTACAAATGCACTTCCGTGAACATCAAGAAAGACAATTACCAACAAGACTTCTCTTCTGATTTTCATTTGATAACATTGTGCATCAAAGGGCCTTTATTATGCAAAACTGACTTTTAGAAGCTTTGAACATGTAGAAATGTTTTTCCCTCATCAAGAAATGAGCCCGAGTGGTGTTTTGCTTAATTAGCACATGTATGAGTCGCCCTGCTGCCTTTTTAGTCCGTCCACCTTCTCCACTCTTGTCCCTATGATATATGATCCTGTCTATTTGATCCATACACGGTCAGCAGACACAAGATTTTACTCTGCATTTATATAACAAATAGATAATTATCCAGATTCAAAAGCTCAAAAGATGCATAATATTGTTATTATGGGGTTAAAATGGCACAGTGGGTTGAGTGTTTGTTCCAAGCCAGGATACACACTTTTCCAATTCTTTACGAAGATATATATCTGGGATCAGGGGTGATTTCTTCAAATTCCCGATGGGTGTGATTGACATTTTGTAAACAAGGAAGCTTGTGGTTTCACGGTATTGGCCAGCAGAGTGGAGACAAATGTCTTTTTTGCCACGAAAGCCTAAGGATTACAAGGAGTCATTAGCGGCTCGGTTCAGATTTTAATAGTTGGAGAATCGAACACAAATGCAGAACAAAACGTTTTTCGATAGATAACAACTAGAAAATACAAGGTGGAGCATCAACATTTACGCAGGTACATTTAAGAAATGATTCTACTCGTGGTTAATTCGGTTTTCTGTCGTGACAGCGTGGTCCGTGATTGGATCAATATACAACGTTTCGAGCAAGAAAGCGGGAGTAAATGGCTGACCTGGCAACCAGCAGTCACTGATGCATCTGACCGGAAGGGCATCTTGCTTGAAAACTATAGGGGGCAGATATAAATTATTACTCCTTTTCATTTATATGTTGAATGCTGTTGTTGCATTTGCTTTTGAAACAATAAATGAAAGTAACTTATCAAATACTGGACAGTGGACTGCGGTGCACTTGACGGGCAAACCCATTTTTTCTAATTTTAGAAAGTTATCCTCAACTTGTTTCTAGCTCTCTCAATACCACTCGTACATTCAGAATTTTCATATACATTGACTGCAGTATCAACCTGACAGACAGTGAAGCAATGCAGGGAGGCGTGCCATAAAGATTAATCCCACTGCCTTTGTGCTAGTGATTGTTCAAATGAGCTATATTTAGATCCACAAATGTGTTTCCCTTTGTTGCTGTTTTTTTTTTGTTTCATTTTTAACAAATTCCTGCGTTTTCATCTGTGGTGGCAAAATAAATGTACAACAAGAGAATAAATCCGGAACCCAAGCTTAAAATTGAAAAAAGGGTGGAAGTAATTTTACAAGGGCGGCAAAAGTCTTTGGAGCATGTCTCGAAAACACACGGAAAAACATGATTTAGTACGTGTATAAAAATAATTTCAAGTTCATATAAAATGAAATACAAGCATACACACATTGTGCACATGTATTTTACAGTATGTCGCAGGAACACCATGATGATGATGTTTGGTCGGCTGTGTAACTTTACTGAAAAAACTTTAATTCCTTTTCAACACACAGCACCATAATACTTTCTACCATCTACCCCATTTCAATCGCCTTGTCATTTATCCTCTCATCAGGTATTTCAACATCTCTCTCTCTCTTGTCAACATATTTTCAGATGCTATGCCGCGCTCTTGAAACAATGTTCTTTCCCCTCAGCAATCCTGGGAACACTGATGGTTTTTAAATGCACCATCTCGGGTCCGACATGCCGGCAGCCCCGGGGGCCGAGAGCCGGTGAGATTGAAAGTCCGTGATTGCTCTTAAGAAGACTGAAGGGTGTACTATTGCAAATCCATACTGAGCCATGAGCTGATTGATTCCAAATATGACACAGGCGAACATAGGGTCACATTAAATTGATTTCTCAAAGACAATTTGCCGGGACAGATTTCAGACAGCTCGCTCCGGCAGATGAGACGGGAAACAAGAGCAAGTGCGGGGTCAAAGCCGCTTTTATTTAGGCTTAAGCTAATCTATGAACTAATTATGTACTGCGTAAAAGCCTTATTTCTTCTGTTTGTGTTTGGGATTGTGTTGACAAATTACAGGAGCAATGCAAGGCAGTCAGTCAGGTGGGAAGAAGAATACCGCACAAACTATTTTATTTTAGGTAAAGACGTCATATTTGACCCTTAACCCCCACCTGAACAGAGCACATTTTTCTCCTGTCCGGCTTCACCCAAATCTCAAAGCTTCTAATAAAAAAAAAGCATCAAAACAGAGACGAAAACTCGGATGAAAACGCCACTAAAAGGTGATGAAAAAGCAACAAAAAACCCACACAAATGCAACAAAGACTTGACAAAAACGCAACAAAAGCGTGACAAAAAAAAAGAAGACAAAAGCGAGTTGGAAACAAAGATGGAAACGTGACAAAAATGCAACAAAAATCCGACAAAAAATTTGGTAAGATAGCGACAAAAACGAAACATAAAACAAGATGACAATGCAACTAAATGTGACAAAAACTTGACAAAATAGCGACGAAAGATTGACAAAAAACTCAATATATTTATTTAATCAATATATCTCGCAATACCAATCGAAATTCACAGAATGGATTTGCATTTCAAGGGACTGGAGATATCGCATAAATACTGTCGGACACAATTTACTTTGGTATCGTACGACAAAATACTTTGAAAACGCACAACCACATCGACTGGGCCTAAACTACAGGGATAAATGTGCAGACACATTTGGAGCTTTGTCTATTTCTGTGATTGTACTGCGTGCATAAGTTGATCCACAACACTTTCTTACATACATCAGTCAAAATGTGTGCAAACAAGTCCTAAATCAGGATCTCTGGAATTGGAAATACGATTCCAAAACTTGGACATTAAGTTCTCCCTGCGTTCTCCACACTTTATTTTTGACATTTTTTTCTCCACAACATTAGCGCAGAATTTGAATCCATTCCAAAAGACAGTAATATGTTTATTCCCACAAATCCTTGTTCTTATTACGACGATACGGCGGCGCGCATAATGGCACGAAACGGCGCAGTTTTGCTTTAGCGGTGCCTGTCGAGAAAGATAATGCGCGCGCCCCTTCTATTTTTAAATCCGCATATTTGAAGCTTTTGCTGCATCCCCCCCCCTCTGCAGCCTTCCCTTTGACAGACACCTGAAAAAGCTGTATCTCTAAGCAGGCATCCATGGGAATAGGCTTTGAAGCGATTACATTTGATAGCAATCTTCAGTGGGACCTTGAATGACAGCCATGCATCTGTTTGGAGACAAATGCAAAACAAAATGCTGCCACTCACCAACGGCTTCCACTTTCCCCCCCTGTCTGGAAGTATCAACAAAGAAATTGCACCTCGAAAAAAAAAACACACAAAAAAAGCAGTGGAACAGAGAGGCGCCGCAGTGCGTGCCCAGTGCTGTGAAGTAACAAACGCAGGCGATGTCGGCGAGCCACGTCCGACGCCACTTACTTTGACGGAATGAACGTGACACTCGTGAAATGTGTTTGATATGGGCTCAAATAAAACCACTGGCCTTGTTCAAAAAATATATATAGGCAGAGACGGAATTATGAAATGTCAGAACAAAAACGCGGGCCGCTTGTGGCGTACATTGGAAGTCGCTTTTGTTCATGGTGTGTTAGACAGAGTGAGCATCAACGCCGCTGAATCGAAGAAGTATTCCGAGAATATAGACATCGTGAAGAGGGATGGTTCCGTGCTGCATTGGGGTAGGTTTAGTGGCGCAGATGGGGAGACAAATTTGAGGATATTGTATGTAGTCCATTGAATCCTGATAGGTATGTTTTCGTGGGACTTGTCTCATAACAAAAGTACAGAGGAATAAATGGAATAAGTATTCAAACCAATGGTATAAGAGAAAAATCTAGTAGGTCATATCTAAATGGCGGAGGTGAAATGAATCATTAACGGTGAGGCATCGACATGGCACAATGGAGCGCAGCAGTGCCTCCCTACTGGTAGTTCCGGAAGGTCAAATTAAGACCTAGTCCACACGTAGCAGGGCATTTATAAAGCCGCCCTCCGCCTATATAACCTTGGAAAAAAAACAACGTCCACAACTAACCGCATAACGGGTTAGTTGTGAACGTCAGACTGGGGGGGTAAAGGGTACTGAGTACCCAGGGCCCAGAGCGGGGTAGGGGCCCTCAAAAGTGCTGCAAAAAGCGTTCTGTATTGGACTTTCTAAATTTCCTCATAATTGATACTATAAGAATTGAACAAAACAGGGCTGAAATACAACGGTTGCTAGACGGAATTTTGCACAAACAATAATGATGGATGAATCGCAGGGCCCTGACACCCCTTTAAAAATGTGCAATGGTTCAGCCCACACACCAGCGTTCAGCAACCAATGGCCGCTGGCTGCTCTGCTTTGCGACAACGACACTGGAGGCCGCCATTGCTCCGCCATTGCTGTATTACCGCCATATAGCCGCTAGTCCCCCATTGGAATCCATTGCACTTTAGACACGTTAAAACAAATTTTTTGGAACTGTCTACAGCTAGATGTCCCTCCTGTGATTACGCTGGGTTGGACACAATCAGAAGCACCGGGCTGGTTATCGTAGGATACATTTTAGAAATCTCGTACTTAATGAGGGTCGGACTGTTGGAGCTGCGCGAGCTACACGTCACACAAGGGCCGAGTCTACAGTGAAGATCCCGCAATTATGCCCTTATTAGGAACATGCTTCGTCAGAGCTGGGGAGGAGGAGCCTGTAAATCCGCCATGAATTCCCCCTCGAACGTGGTCATGCATGCAATCAGGCCAATACAGTGACAAAGGCCGCAGGTCGCTCACGCAATTTTTGCAGAATTAATTATGCTACTTAGCCGCACGCATTTGGAGACTTTCATTATAAATGCGCAGCTTTGGAGACGAGTCAACGTGGTTCCAGTGACAAGGTGGAGGGCTCGTGCCATTTAGCCTGTTCCAGGTTAACCTTTTAGAAGGTAGGCTTCAAATATGGTGAGAGACTAAATCAGGCTGAAGCCCTTGAGTTTTTTGTTCATGCCTGTGGGCCACAGAGACAACATACAGCATCATTATTTTTTTTAAAATAGCATTTTAATGGATATTTTAAAGTCACAAATGTGTTATTCCCAGCACAAATATCCCATGTCCCTGGTGCAGCCCTCCTGTTTAATGTGGTATGTTAATAATCATTATGTTCTATCTAAAGTTAGCAATTTCAATTGGCCTAATGAAAGTACAATATTCCACCACCAATTGAAATATTTATATCACTACAGGATTAAAGGTTATTCCATTTCTGTAACAGGAGCCACATCTTTTGACATTTCAAGTCAAACATTGAGTAAACAACAAACAAACATGCAAAACAGACCGACAAAATGAACTAAGTATCCAGGACAAATCTGTATTGAATATGTGTTTGTATATGAAGCATGTTTAGGCCTGTTAGGGTATATATAATAAAGTAATAATAGAAAATAAATGAACTGCACTGTCAAACTAAACCACTGTTATGTGGTTAAAAAACATATTATATTAAATGTGAATTACCTGGCTACCTTGACAAACAAAATGCATTTTGCCATATTTAACGATCTTCAGATAAATAGTACTATTTAAGTAGTAATAACGAAGTGAAGTCCGTCCCGGTCTGAACTAGCCTAGCCTTACTATACCCTCGTACTCATTTTGTACGAAGGGTCTGGATCTTCACAATTGAGCTCTGTTTTCAGGGGGGAGGGGTGAACTCCTTTTAAATTTGAAATGATTGGAACTGATTTTCGCTAGCGTTTGGTCGTGACATATATAATGCGCCCGAGTGAGTGAAACTAGGTATTATAACTCTTGGGGCAGCTGCCTCAATTTCAATTTCTGGATATTTGGGAGCCGATCCCGAATGGAATAAATAGCTTATTTTACTCACTTGACAACACCCCCCTCCCCCGCCGGCTGAATGGTAGGTTGAAATTCAACCGATGTAACGCGGCCACTGAGATCAGACCCAGACGTTCATGTAGGGAAATGATAATTGACCGGAGTTTACGGATGGCAAAGGCCAGGCTAGGTCTGAACCAAAACCGCTGTTACCGTCTTCGGCGCACATGTCGGATGTTTGCCGTAAAATAGCCGACTGTAAAGCAGTAGCTAGCAAAAAGCGTCTGAACAATCGTTAATACAAACACTATTCTGAAGCATCCGTGCTGTTTCGGATGTACCATAGATATAAACACAGGTCGCGAGTGTGACGTCAGAGCATACTCCGGTTATTTATGTCCACGCTCAAATGCATAGATCACAGGAAAACATCTTTGTTTTGTGAGATACCCTGTATGTGTGAATGGGGCCTAATTTCATTTTCCCTGTAATGTTTCGGGTTAAGAAGTCAAATTCCACCCCCCCAAAAAAAATGTTTTAATTAAAAATCCCTGTTGACTTGTCTGCTCCATACTAGAAAAAAAAGTGTATTTTACCATAAATCCTTGAAAACTTGTTGTAACAAGACGACTCTAAACAGACTTCAGAGTGTGCAAAATGCTGCTGATAGACTTTTGACAGGTGCACTCAGAACAGCTGACATCACCCCCATCCTTTCGAGTCTCCAATGGCTTCCTATCAAATTTCACATTGACTTTAACATTTTTGTCCTGACTTTCCGGGAGTTGCATGGTCAGGCCCCTCAGTGCTGTATATTGCTGACATGTTGTACCCCGACACGCACCTCAGGGCGCACCCTTCGGTCTTCAGGCCAGGGTTACTTACTTACATATGCTGGAATTATAATCCATCACACACACAGGGCTCTAGCAGAGTCTTGCTGATATTTCTAAACATTGTAAGGCACAGTTTCATCCATATCGCCTTTATGCTTTGTGGGTCCCAGACGCTACACCATCAACACAATTACTTTTTGTGTCGCCCCCTTTCTCCCACCCCATATGAAAAGACCATCACGGTTGACATGTCTTTGATACCTTTCATTAAAAAATGTTTTGTGTCCGGACAATGCATTTCAAAGAGGGCCAAGAGGCCGCCGTTGCCAAAAGTGCCCCAAATAAATGATATCACGGCCAGAATGAGAGGTCCTTGGAGAGTGTCCTAGCCCAGAGGCAGTAAATCAATGGGTCGGTGCCAGCGTCCCGGCAGCCTCACACAGCGGGGGCAGCGGCGGTCTCAGTGGACTTGGCAGCTCAAAGGCCCTCTGACTGTGAGCCAGCATCATCCTGGGGGGAATGTCTGCACCTCTCGGGTCTCTAAGTGACGGAAGATAGAAACCAAACCAGGCACAAATTACAATCGGGGCCCGAAGAGTGCACAGTAATGGGGGGTGGCATGGGACGAGACCGGTGGTGGGGTTGAGTCACTTTGTTGACGATAACAAAGTTTAAACCTTCAAGTCCTTGGGAAAACAGTCGACAGATAAACAAAGCATGAAGAAGAATCGTAGAGGAGAGGTATTTCTTCTTAATGCAACAACCTAACCCAGTTGATGACTTTGAAATCAATCCATCTATTTTTGCATTGCCCGAAAATAGAACAACGGTCGCGTTTTCCCCAAATATGGCTGATTTGTTCAAACAGGAGAACAGTTTGGAAATGAACAATGACACAGTGCAACAGACATGCAAATGTCATGTACAAACGTCGAGCACTCGACAGTGAAGCAGCAGATGGAAGTTGTCCCCTGGCGTCGGCTGTCCTTCCTTCCCAGAAAGAAACACTTTTAAAAAAGAGAGAAACAATCACAACAGTGAGTCTATTCACATGTTGAGCTATATTTCCAGTCCACACGGAGAGATTCAAGAAACTGGGGGTGGAAGGAGATAACCTCAACTAGTATGTTACAAAATAGATACAGATTATAGTAAACATTTTTACATGGCTAGACTTGAGTGCCTGATTATGATTAGTGCCTGGTTACATTAGTGTATTGCTCTGAAGAATGACTTTACTTTAAAAAGTCTTAAAAGCTGTTTGCATCAAAAGTATTTGAGTGGCATATATTGTCCTTGCAACTTGCACAGACATTGTGCATCTATCACCGTAGACATATAAAGACATTCCGCTCTGAGAGAGACCAAAGGAGCCAGATCACTCTAGTCACTTTCATTTGCATTTGCCTTATCCTCCAGCTCCACGTCTCCAGCTCTCAACATCAATTAAGGTGCACAGTGCTTTAAAGTAATCTCTATCATTTGAATGAATCAAACGCCCCTTAGCAGAACGGCAGAGGCCCACATCAACTCACCAGATGCTGCTTTTACGGCCCTGATCGCTGCAGCCAGGCTCAGGTGGCTAGTTGGGATATTGATGTGGCGTCGTCTGCCAGATCGGCTCATCCCGCTGGCCTCGGTCCAGAATACAGCAGGCATTTGTGGGGTAAAGTCATAACCCACAGGCTGCTCTGTTATTGTCCGCACAAATGCCAATGAGGTGCAGTTTCCAAAAGGTTTACACAGCGAGAGGCACAAAACATCCGTCTTCACTCATTCAATGCTAAGGCGGCTAGATGTATCGTTGACACAATTCTTATGACAAAATGTCTTCAAAATGCTATTCGATTGTTCGTCACTAACAGGCTTCATGACTGAAAGACTGTTTATTCAAAATGGAAATCAGAAACAAGGTGTATATTTATGGCTTTGTGAGACGACTTCGCTAGATGGCATATTAACATAAAAGGCTGCAAAATCTTTTTAGGTTTTAATCAGATAACAATGTACAAAACATGTTTCAGTTATTCTGCATATTCAGACAGTCTCTAACCCACTCCAGTGAACATCATGCTGAGACATCCACGAATTACCTCTTAGTTTTAAAGTTCAGTCCTGATAAAATGACAAGGTGAGAGCTTCTTACTAACCTGAGGAGTGCAGCTTCACGCAGTGTCAGGGCGGCTGCTTCTGGGCCACTTTAGTTCCAGACTCCCATTTTTTAGTTTGACAGGAAGAGTTGCCCATGGTGTGGTAAAAGTAACTCCCCGTGATGGCTTCTGCTCATCTTTTCTTGATCAATGCACAAGCAATTTCAGAGGTGTCGCAGCTCAGTAAGAAAAAAAAACAACAAGCACCCTTTCACCACAGTAAATGTGGGTCATTGTTTGGGTTGGGTCGTCAAATTGAGCCACTTTTTTTTACGGGTTATGTGGGTTTGGTTTGATTTTATCATGTGAAATGTACATGTTATACTCTCAAATGATAAAATAAAATAAGTAAGACAATAATGTTCAATCTTGTAGAAGAGGGCAAGATTCAATATTTTTTATTTGTCAAACCATGTGACTGATTTGAAGTTATATTTCTCTCATCCTTGATTGTGGAGCGGGGGGTGGGGGAAGAGGGATGGGAGGGAGGGCAGGGAGTTCAGCTTCCTGACGGCCTTGTGTATGAAACTGTTCTTCAGTCGACTCGACCTGGCCCATGGATTCTATAGTCTCTTCCCTGGAGGCCTTGCTTTGAAGAGACTGTGGGATGGGTGCGAAGGGTCCCTGGTGGTTCTGACGGCTTTGCGGGTGAGACGGGTGGAGTACACGTCCTATCATTGCAATGCATTCACCGGCTCATAAGTGAGCCTATCAGTTAGGCGTGCATGGAAGGGAAGAAAAGAAAAAAACAATTACAGTCTGCTCCAATATGGTTTTGCCTGACTCAAAACGGTCAAAAATGAATCAATCTGGAAAACACTGTGAGAAATCCATCCATCCATCCATTTTCTTCCGCTTTATCCGGGGCCGGGTCGTGGGGGCAGCAGTCTCAGCAGAGATGCCCAGACTTCCCGATCCACGCACACCTCTTCCAGCTGTTCTGGGGGGACCCCGAGGCGACACCAGGCCAGCTCGGAGACATAGTCCCACCAGCGTGTCCTGGGCCTTCCACGAGGCCTCCTCCCAATAGGACATGCCTGGAACACCTCCCGAGGCAGGCGACCAGGAGGCATCCGGTACAGATGCCCTAGCCACCTCAGCTGGCTCCTTTCGACGTGGAGGAGTAGCGACTCGAGTCCGAGCTCCTCCCGGGTAACTGAGCTCCTCACCCGATCTCGAAGGGTGCGCCCAGCCACCCTGCGAAGGAAACTCATTTCGGCCGCTTGTATTCGCGATCTTGTCCTTTCGGTCATTACCCAAATCTCATGACCATAGGTGAGGGTGGGAACGTAGATCGATTGGTAAATCGAGAGTTTTGCCGCTTGGCTCAGCTCCCTCTTCACCACAACAGTCCGATACAGCGACCGCATCACTGCTGACGCCGCACCAATCCGTCTATCGATCTCACGCGTGAGACATTTCTCATGTGAGAAATGTCTCCCTTAATTAAGATATTCAAAACTGACCAACAAAATATGACAGATCTAGTCTAAGTTGGCGGATTGCATGTTACTTGTTTCCAATAAATTTGAATGATAAAATAATTGCTATATCAAATCTGAAAGACTCAACTAGAAGTCAAGACAGTGTTATATTGCTAAATTGCTAAATAAGCCATTAGAGCTGTGTTCAATTTTATAGACTTTTTTCATCCCCAAAATTATAAATGGGACGCTTCAGGACTCAGTGTTGACGGCAAACATCCGTCTATACATTTGACCATAACAGCAAAAAGTGTGACGTCTCATCCAAGAAGCCGCGGCCCGTCGGAGAAGATCAAATATCCAAAATGCATCACATCTCGTCTTACATAGAGTGGCAAATGAATACACTTTCAACTATAGCATTTCTGGACACGCGGAATTATCCCTTTGACCCTGTTTCACTTCCCAGCACTTCCAGACCACATCTTGTTCTGCAAAGTGCTTTTCGGTGTGCGCGCATCAATGTGCGTTATCAAGTTGCTATTTTAAATGCTATAAACTCCTGGTGGAAAAATGAGTGGCTTCAAATTACTCCAATAAACCCGGCGATCAATCTCTGCTTTTTACCTCCATCCTGTCGCCCTCCTGAGTTCATTCCACTTTGTTGAGACACACGGGGGAAAACCGCATATTGGGTAACATAGGAGCCATTTAGAGAGCAATTTAAGGTATAACACAGATTCTGGGGCCGGTGATGGAGTGTTGCCTCTTAATTACACTGTATCCCCGTTGCAGTGGAGAGTGCTGAGTGCTGATATGCTTTGCAAAGCGTGAGGGGAGAGATTCGAATGCGGCGCATATGCAGGTGCTGGGTATCTGCAAAAGCCAGATTGAAAAGGCCCACACTTTTCAAAACTGACTTTTTTTTTTTTAGCTTTACATCATGTTTACAATGTCGCGTCTTCGTCAAAAACATGATTTGCGCGTCCCAGTGGAAAATGTTTAGCCCCACTGACTGATGTCATGTAAAAAAAAAAAGTCCACTGTGTTTTGGCCCCCGCGCATTTTCATTCGACTTGTTCTGACCATTTCAGCGCTCACACTGTATTTCAAACGACCTTGGATATTTTATACACATTTTTCAGACCTTTCTGGAGGAAGAGTAAGTTGACTTTATTTCCACAAGTGTCTGCAAACTAAATATACTGCAAGGGTCAAAAAAGGTTTCACTCTACAAGTTGAATAAATACAATGCCGTGTGTTTAAGCTGCTTCACTCTTTAGTCCATGCATCCTCAGCTGCTGTTTAGAACAACAACAACAACAAAAGTCTGGGGTCAAGTAACTTTTTTTGTTGTTATAAAATGTAAACTGACTGAAAGTTGTTTGACGATGTATCTTTCGTATAGGAAGATTGAAGGAGGAGAATGAGTTGTATTGGATAAATTTAACAATTAAAATTCTCTGAACTCTTGCTATGCTGCCTGTCTATTTGTGTTGACAGACACTCAAAGCAATGTCGGCAAAAATCATTTGGGTCATTATATCAGTATCAACGTCCAAGTGATTTGGGGAATGTGTATTATAATGTGTACAGCTCAGCCAGGGCTATCCACCGTTATGACGCCAAAAATGTGCTTTCTGCTTTTGTATTATGTGGGGTTGTAATATAGCTGATTGCAAAACTGTGATGAAGCTTCAGCAGAGTGATATAATTAATGGAATCCTTTTAGTTTAGTGCAATCGACGATGTTGGCTCAGAACATCAAAGACCATAGTCTGTGTCGTGTGTTGGTTGGTCCACAAAGAGAAAAAACAATATCTGCACGTGCAGCCCTGGCTAGTCCCTCTTCACTAATGCTCAGTGTTGCATGTCATCTGTGTGTGGTACACGTCCCCCTCATATGAAGCATTTCCGAAAATGAGGTGATTCAACTACCTCCCACCAGGAGGAAATACTCTCAATCTGCTTTAGTCCCAACACCAAATTTAATTTTAATTAAAGGCTTAATGAGCCATGGGATTAATGCCAATGACTTTTTAAAGCAAACATCTATAAATCATTAAGGGCCCATTTGAAAAGGAGAGCGAGCGGGGCTAACGAGTGTACGTGCCTGCAGCTGCCCACTGCCGCCTCCGGGGGCACATCCGTCTTAGCCTGGTCAGACAAATAGCACCCTGTCAGGCCAATATGTGCAGTGGAAACAATCATCTCAGCAGTGACCATTAAGCATTTTAACCAAAGTCACAAAGCAGGCTATGCCACAAACAAAAGTGTGTTCTAAAAAAATCTTCCTTTTGGACAAAGCCAAACCGAGGCATTGCAAATCAATTATTCCTATAAAGCAGTTGTGTGTTGTGCTGCAGGGCTGTCCCCGCTTGATTACTGTGAGCAACGACATAACACTAAATCAATCTATGTTTTACATAACCTCTGACCCTTGACATCTGCCGGGGCTCCGAATCTCATCCGGGCTGAAGTGGGACAGTAAATGCCTCGCTAAGGGCCACTAAAGACAAACCCGGGAACCTTTAAAGTAAGTGGGATGGCACACTTTCATTGGGAGCTAGAATTTGAATGATTGCATCTTGGAGTATTATGCATTACTTTATTGATCAGCTGTTGGTCCGTATATCAATGCTATTGTTGAATTTGATATTATTAGTCATTTATTTCAGCGTTGTGCCCAGACTGATGATGGCTTTTAAAAACATATTGATATCTGGATTTGAAATGGTTACAAAGAGCTTGTTATCCCAGTAACTATTCCATCTAGCACTGTTATTTTTTTTTAGGTACGAAGTGTTTTTGAATAGGTTTCATGGAAGAGCTTATTTGGTATTTCATTTATTTCAGTTATCCTGGGAACACTATTGCTTTTACACTTTAGCCTTGAGCTGCTGGCAAAACATGTAAATCAGTTTGGTTTAATCATGTTTCAAACAAATGCTGATCTTTTAATTCTTGTTTTGCAAATCGGCTCATATTACATTATATTACTTAACTGTGTGACAAATGTGGAATTTGTAAGTGGTGCAGAAATAGAGTGGTTCTGATAACAAAATGAAGCTTGAGCGGTAATTCAATGAGGAAGACAGTATTTTCCACATGAAAAATTCAGCCATGGACATTATATCACCAAATTATTGGTGTTGTAACATTAGGAGGCCCAATGTCCATATCGCAAATATTGCAAAAATGTGAGGTCTTCTTCGACTGAGTAACAGTGCTGACTTAAAACAAAACAAGATGTGCAAAAGTTTAGTCTTAATCATTGTTTTGGCCACAGGGCATGATCTTTGTTTTAAGTTAATGAAATGTTCTGTATTGAAATGGTTTAGCATTATATTGCATTATTATTACTTATAAACGCCCACCCCCAAAAACTATTTCTGTTCTATTGATTTTGGGGGTTGGCGCTTATAAGCTCTTGCTTCAGCCCACTCCTTTTGACTAACTAAACTATTATGGCAATATTGTGTATTGCCATAATAATAATAATGCAATATAATGCTCAACCAACAAGGCTCTTGTTTGTCTGCCTCTCAACTATATTACAAACAATTCAATTAAATCCACTCCTTATCCCTGGCTTCTGTCACGCTTAACTCAACTGTAGCAGCATAATGATCGGCCTCCTCAGACTCTCCAAGCACTAGAATCTGATTGGTTATGTATTTCAGATTGAAATATTGTTATATGCACTGCCTAAACACTATGTGCCCAAAGAATGAGATCAGCTGATACCTGAACATCCCGAATGGCCAGGTTATTTTTTCCAATGGATTTCTTCTTCTTGCATAATTAACACATGGATTGGACTAGCCTGGCCTTAGCCATCTGTAAACTCCGGTCAATTATCATTTCCCCACATGTTACGTCTGGGTCTGATCTCAGGAAAACGGTTGAATATATATACTTCACGACCAAACGCCAGCGATTGGGTAAAATCAGATCCAACCGTTTCAAACTTCACCCCTCCCACCTGAAAACGGAGCTCAATTGTGAAGATCCAGGTCCAGAATGAGTACGAGGGTATGGTAGGATTGGACACTACACAGTCCAGATCTTAACCCCATTGAGAATCTTTGGGATGTGCTGGATGAGGCTTTGCGCAGTGATCGCACTTTCCCATCTTGGTGGAAAACAACACTGGATCTTTTGACATTACAGAAGCTTATTGAAACAATACCACAATGTGTTTTTTATTTTTTTTTGTGGCATTTTATCACATGCACCTTTGGTTCTAATTTTGAAAAGAAAGCCTAAGGCATTGTTGGCCGTCGCCGCTTCAGTTTCCAAGTCTTCCTTAATCCGTCAATTTGCGTTTGTTTCGATCGCAACTTGAGAATCCCAAATATTTCAATTTACGAACCCAATGACTAAACCGCCGCCTGGTCACCCCGCAAATGATTTATTTGGCTTCCCCCCCCCCGCGCTCCGGCCTCCTCCATTGTATTGCGGGGGTAAAAAAGAGGATTGAATGTAAGGTCCCTGGTGAGCTGCGCTAAATTTACCTTAAACCAAATCACCAAAGCGCACTGGTGCCTGACAGTCCGGGCAGGTGCACGGACTCCTCGGTAATATCCAAGGGAGAGCGGGGTATGGCAGCGCACACCCTTTACCCACTCATATTTAATAATCTGACTTTCCCTTGGCTCGGAGTTTGAGCCGCTGAAAGTCAAATAACAGTTTAATGTTTGTAATGTGACATCCTTGGGTGACTCTTTCACCGTGTGGACAACATTTAGAGGACTGTGGACCGTTTGAAAAAGTTGGACTGTTTTGTTTTCAATCGATAAATGTTGAATTGTTATTTTTAAAATTCATGGCAACAATCCTGATTTGTCATTATTTGAGACTTTATTGTAAAAATTTGTTTTATTTTTACATACATAACAACGTTGTTAGTGAGAAGTCAAGAAAACTGAGTGAACCACATAATGGCCTATTCACTCTGTTTTCATCCATCCTTTTCCACTGACAGACTTGTTTTTTTTTTCAAGTGTGCAATGTTACTTGTTTAACTCTCTTTTGAATCAAAGCTGTAATTTCCACACTTGCCCGCTCTCGGGGAAACTGGCCTGACAAGCCGGATAACGCATATAGCTTGACATGACAGCAGCGTGGTAGTACACGCCGGCTCAGTTTTCTGTATTTTTTGAGATTGCCTTCGGACACGTGTTCGAGCTCTACGCGAACTCCATATGAACTCATGTCATAGATTTCTTTAAAAAAAAAAAAAGGAAAAAAAAAGAAAACGGCTTCTATACTCGACTGACAAGTTGCGGGAGTTACTGGGAGAATCTGTCTTGTAAGAAAGTACCATTACAACCTGGAAGTCGCTTTTTATAGACTTGACTGGTTTAAGCACTCAGGTATAGAAACAGAGAGACTCAAATAGAGGTAACCTGTTTCTTTTTTTTTTGTGCGCTCGTCTTCAAGAACCATTCCAGTAACATGTCAGCTCCTACTAGCTCAGAAAAAAAAAACTTGTAAGCCGTTTTTTTTTTTTTTCTTTTTTTTTGTTGACATTGACACACACAGCAATGACTGCGCCGCACTCTAACCACCAGCCGCTGTCTGCTGAAGTGTTAACCGGCCTGACACTAGCGCCGTGACATGCCTTCCTCCCAGTCAACACCCCGACGCACATTTTCTCTTAAATAAATAAAAGGCCGTGCATGGAATAAGCACACCAAGTTCTAAATAGGAGCTGACAGTGCCACGTTTTTTTTTTGAAAATGGGAGTTTGTTTTGCTTTGCTTTTTTTCCACCCCTCCTCTATTTTTTTGTGCTGACAATTGCAAAGGGAAAAGACAACACTTTCGCTCTCTCTCCCTGTTTTATTTATTTATTTATTTATTTTGGCAGCGATCCTGTCTGGCGCGGCAAGGATTCAGAAGAAGGTCTCCTCTCTGGGGGATAAAGCATGCTTATGAGATGGCAGCACAAAGACAACAGGCCACTCATGCGGACAGGGCATCTCCACGAGGAAGGTGAGGGGGCTTTAAGAGCCGAGATGGAGGTTTTAAATAATAATGATGTCCTTCCAACGCGGAGGGCATTGTCGGATTGTTTGTGCGCAACGGCAGCGTATAGGACACATTTTGGAACTCTAGCCGTTGGCTTTGGCTGTTTTTCTCATCAAATCCCCGAATAGAGTCTGACAAAAGCCCCATATATCTAGGACACTTAGTCATTATATAGGCCTGCCTGTCACAATAACACATTTTGAAGTGGGATATCCTTCTGCGGAGAATATTACGATTAACAGATGAACTGAAGACCATTTAGACATGACAATCTGGCAATTCTTTAAGCCACACAATGTAACATTTCACCTCGTGAATGATTAAAATACAAGTAAGGAGAGGTTATATAGGCGGTGAGTGTCGCTCTTAAAGTTGTGACAAGTGGGGAGAAGAGATTCAGCAAATTTTGGAGCCAGGGCCTGCGAAACAAAGCCTTCAAGTAAAAAGAAAAAGCATCAGCTACTGAGAATTTGACACAAAATATACTCTACTGCAGTGTACATGAAATGGACACTTCAGATTTCAATATCATTGGCTTTTGCTATATTTGATCAAGTGGCCGGAGGTTGCCTGGTAAATAAACCCTTGTGGTCTTTCAGCCGGCTGCACACTACAGAAGACACGGCGCTGTGACTGGGAAACCAATGGGGCCTTCAGCTCTGATTTTACAAGAGCAAAACCACAGAGCTGTGGTTTCACTCAGCTGTCAGAAAGTGAGTGGCACCACATTACATGGATGATTACCAATAATTCCCCCGCCAGAAGTCAGCTGAAAAGCAGACAACGATGTAATTACAGTCCCCTTTGGCAAACTGCTTTGTCACACAACAGAATAATGATATGCTCCTTTGACACTAAACCAGTGTCTCCGGATGGCTCAGTAAAGGCCCTGTACATCAAAAATGCTACTCTTTTTTTAGAAGACAGGTGAGACAAGTGCAGGAAATGCCTTGAATAATATTAAATGTTGTATGGAAGTGTGTAAAGGCCTGTATAAAACTTATGACAGATGTACAGGCAGTGCTTTAAGTGGGCCGGTACGCGCCGGTACTCACTACCGCCACTTCCAAAAATAGCTCTTGAGCGTACCGCCACCTCTCCGTGTGCCAAGAACGTGCTTTCAGCGTACCGGTACGCTCATTTACACAATTGTTTTAATCCTTTGGCTGCTCCGCCGCTTTTCAGAGCGCCCTTCACGACGCACGCTTCCTATTTCGTCCCACCGTGAGCAGAGACTACATTACCCATACACCCTTGAGTTGTATGAGTGAAAAGCGCTGAAGCCGCTGTAAACAACTCGACGTGGCGCTCGTCCACACAAACAAGCCGGAGAGGGTGTGTGAAATGCAACAATCGCTGCTTGGTTAAAATACAATGAACACTTGACTCTCCTGGCGTCAGAGTAGTAAAAGAAGAAGGTTCTCACAACTGGCGACGAGCACGAGAGTGATGTGCCCGGTTTGGCCTCGTAGATGCGAGAAAAACAAAACAAAGGGGTAAATATGGATTGAAACAAACTTCTGTGCCCTGAGATGAGGCGGACTGCAGACAAAATGGAGCCTGACAAGCTGCACAAGCTCCAGAACATAGAAGTGTTTGTTAGACACTTTGGAAAGCACATTAGCCTTTAAGAATCACATCTGTAACAGAGCTTCAGAGACATCCATCTGTAAGAGTTCAGCTTGGCAAAAATAGAGTAGCGGCACTTATTTTTTTCCACTTAAAGCACTGTGTACAAGCTTTTAATATGTCCCAAAAACCTCCTCAAATACATTTCATTCACTCAGGTGAAATCACTACATCTCGAAGGCCCTCCTGGGCACCCTTTAATCACCATTTTGGTTTGAATTCTTGGCAATTATTTGATTATTTCTAAAGTTGGTCAGCAGCTAATTTATACATTTGGCATTTCTAATGTCAGAACTTCAGAAAATGTATTTTGTAATGTTTAGAAAAAGTAGTTAACACTCTTTTTTCTTTCCACATTGAATGGAGATAGGTGTGTTATAAATTCGGGAGCAGGACCACGCCTCACGGGGAATCGGCCCATTAGTACGACAACCCATTAGTCCAACGTCTCATTATTCCAAAAATGTCCCATTGAGTAGGGGTTGAAAAATAAAATTAGGTTCTGGCAAGAGCCCACTGACCTGAAAGAGACTATACGGAGTTTAAAAATGTTAAAATTAAGTACTTTGTACATGTTCCAGCACTGTCCCCAAGTGTAGAATGAGCTCAGACCTGTTCACCACAACTGCCTCTAAAATTCTGCACTGTCACACAAAAAGGTGTTAATTCGGGTCCAAAGTACCGTCATGCACCAGCTTATTATAGAAGCTGCAGTTACACGTAAGACCTGAGGGGGCTTTAGTGAGTATAAACATTATCAACTTGCATCTAGTCCATTTAAGGTTAGGGCCAATGGTTGTATACGGCTCTCTAATCCACAACATAACTGGGTTAGAGATGTCGGACTAATGGCACCTCTGCTCAGTGGTACGTTTTCGAAATAATGAGACGTCGGACTAATGGCATGGCACCACCTCACGTGCGCCCTTTCACAGCTGTGTTTACATGGTCAGAAAAATCAGATAACCCAATAATCAGATCTGATGCGTTTACATTCTCCTCAGATATCTAAGGCCCTGTCAACATGAAGTCCAGCTGAGGACTTCCTTGAAATGTTGCACTTTTTGTCATGTTTATTTTGTCATGTTTATTTTTACTGAAAGTTCACACACAACAGACAACTGTGAAGTGAAAGCAAAATGATACATGATTCTATTATTTTTCAAAAAATAGAAAACCTAAAAGGGGACTGGTGCGATGTGACTTGGGCCAACAGCTGCCCCCACGACCCGGCAACAGACAAGTGGAAGAAAATGGATGGATGGAGAAAACCTAAAAGTTCTCTGTATTTGGCTCCATCCATCTTCCCAACTATTCTCACAATCTTCCCAGTCCCCGCTGAGGAAAAGCAGCCCCATAGCATGATGCTCCCCCCACCATATTTGACACTGGGGATGGTGCACTCAGGACGATGAGCAGTGTTAGGTTTGCTCCATACATAACGTTTTGCATTTGGGCCAAAAAGTTAAATTTTTGTCTCATCTGACCAAAGCACCTTCTTCCACATGGTAGCTGTGTCCTCCATATGACTTCTAGCAAACTTCAAACGGGATTTCTTATGGCCTCCTTTCAATAATGGCTTTCTTCTTGCCACTCGTCCATGAAGGCCAGATTTGTGTAGAGTACGACTTATAGTTGTCCCATGTACAGATTCCCCCAGCTCAGCGGCAGTACGTCGCAGCTCCTCCAGAGTTATCTTGGAAAAACACAGGCAGGATCTTATTAATATAAAAGTAAAAAGGTTACAATGAAAAATAGACTGTGGACACATTATTTGTCTTTGTGTCTCTGTTTGTGGACAGCACCAGGACTCTTTTTGTCTTGAGATAATTGCTCATAAGTAGACACCTGTCATTTGGGAGACATTTAAATGATTCCCTTGTACTTTATGTGACCCACTGAGAATAAAAGATGATGAATTTCATGGAGATCAGGATATGACTCAGGCACACTTTGCCTGCTACTAAAATGCTCTCTATCTTCCCTCAAACATGCCGCCTATTTCTCACTGTCGCCCAATTCAATTTTCCAACCCCAAAATTAAACATCTTATAAATTACGTTCATTGTCCCTGCATTTCCCTTCTGCAATCAAACGCCACCAGTCATTGCTCATGCGCTAATTGAGGCTGTTTTTTTCACTTATGCAAATTTCTTGAATACCTAATTGGGGTATATATCACAGTTAGCTCTCCTTATTCCACTGGCTTATTTCATTCTGGATGTAAACATAATGTTTGCGCTGCTGCTTTGTGGATGTACAGAATGCCAGCCGCTCGGGGAACAGAGGAGAATTCTGAGTAATGAGAAGGACGCACACATATGCATATTCGCAAAACAGCGCACACCAGCGAACCCGGACTACGAAATCAGCGTCTTAGAACGTCTGTATATGCTCGTACAACACTGAACCACATGCATCTAAACTGGTTCGACCGACATGCTAGGACCATTTCAATTATGCGAAATCTCAGTGGTGTTTTGTGCACTTAAAAATGCATTTCAAAGAATTTACCAAAGTGTGGCATCGTTTCATGTCATTACTGGCATAAAAAATAACTCGCAGGTGCTAAGTATTTAGGTTGGTTGTTTACAATGGTAAACATGGTTGTTTACAGGCATAGCTAACTGCGGGCTAGCAACACTTAAACAGTATTTATAGCCAAGTTTGAGTGAAAAAAATAAGTTCCATTGTGATCTCCATTGTGTAAGTGGATGTACAATATCCCTCTCTCCCTTTGTCTTTCCTGTCACCGTAGTATTTACTCTCATGGACAATTAATAAGTAAAAAAAACACAGCATGCTACGACACCTGCAGTGGCACTTATGGCCTTTAGGGGTACTGCTTTAAGTTTCCAAGGCTTTTAAGGCTACTATTTGTGTACCTTGTTCAGTTAAAAATGTAGGCTCATACAATTTGTGTTTGAGTAATAAGATCTTGTTACGTAATTGATTCATTACTAATTAATCTGATTGATTTATTGCTAATAAACCGTCCTCCCCTCTTGATCAGGGAGTTAGGGTCAAGGGTTAGGGTTATGATTAGGGTTAGGAATGGCAAATGTGATGTAAGTTGTGTTTCACTCACACAGATCTTACACATAGTTTTAGAAACTATGTGTAAGATGTGTTAGTCTTGGCTTTCAAATGAGGTATCGCACTGGTATATCGGCTGTGAGCTTGCCTGTCAATATGCTTGGAGATTTGGATATGCGTGATTGCTAATAATGACACAGTGCATCAGACTGGGGTTTTCGTCAGTCCCACTTTATGTTACTGTAACTGCTTTTAGGTTCAGACCTGAGAGAGAGGCAGAGATGAAGAGGGGGAGTGTCAGCAGTGCACGGCCACGGTCCACATATTCTCACTGCACTGTTACGACCTGACGATTTTACATGCAGACTTTACTTTTCCTTAAGAGACAGTGCTTGAACTTGCGATGTTTGCTCATGCTCGTGCGGTTGTAAACTTTATCGGCACATGATAACCGGAACAAAGAAAGTTTCACTACTCGCCTTCAGTCCCTCATGCCTGTCTCTTGGTTCAAATGTATGTTCGACAATGTATATTTGGCAATGATATAATATTCCTATACACCGCATGCAGATTGGTATGTAGGTGAGGCAGCGCATTAAATGTCAATGGAAGAAATAAATGTCAGCTATGAATGCATTGTAGGAACCACCTCGGAGCCCTGACACTGGTTTTGTTCTAGTAACCTTTAGCTGACGGGAGACTGATTACGACACTTCACAAACCACTCCACAACAGTGACGATATGTACAAGTGGAGTGGGTCTGGAGACGTGTCTTTAGAAGGCTTCCGCGAAGACGCTGAACAAAAGTGCAAATGGTGCAGTCCTTAGTGGCACATAATAAGCACAGAAAAAAAGCTCTCTGCTCGTAAAATACGACGCAAGGACATGTCAGAGAGGAATAGGTGTTAAAGAGGTGGAAACACTACGCTGGCAGCAAATGCTGTGACAAAATGATGCTTGGACACATTTCTGTCAAATATTGTTTTCTGTTTTTTTATTTTTTATTAGCATATTTCTCATGCACAAGGAGAAATGTAATCCTCTATAAAATGTAAACAAAAAAATCTTTGAAAATGCTAATAAATAATAAAATGGTAATGTAGCAGAGCGGAGGCAGTGGCTAGTCAGTTAACCCACTACATTAACTTAATTGTGTGCAATAATCACAACGCCACTCTGAATTACGGGTCAGAGAGCCCAGTATTTACATTACCCCCACTCTAAGGTCACACAAGTTCGTTGGACTAGGTAGGACAGAGACAGGTTGAGAAAATATATTGTTTTTATTCGTTTCGATTTAAATATATTTTTACTTAATTTTTGAGTTGGAGACAGGTAAAAAGATAAAAAGAAACAAAACAAAGGATAATCAAGTCCTTGCAGAACGGCTGGCAGCCCAGATTCAGCAGACCCACATTTCCATCACACATTTTACCTGGAGTGACGGTGCAGCGACTGATGAGGGGACTGACGAGGGGCAGTGTGAGACCGAAGCCCAAGGCCCTAACAGACAGTAGCTATCAAAGAGGTCTCTGAATTTGGTCTTGTACAACCAATCGTAGACCTGAGGAAACACATGACAGCGCCCAAAGAATTGCGTCTGGACAGAAAACTCTCGCCTCATCAGCCACTACGTGCAGGAGCGCAAAGGGCTGTCCTGTCACAGTAATATAAACATTGCTGACTTTGCTAGATTCTCCTGACCAAGATCTGGCTCAACAGCAATGATCTGGACAGTGTCCGTTCAAAGGCTTTTGATGGCGGGCGCAGAGTAGTAGTTTAGAACACTCCTCTGTAACCACCGACCCTGCTCCCGGATTGTCACAAGTCATCAAGTGTGTAGTTTCTCCAGAACAAATAAACACTGTGTCAGTCCCCCGTATACCAAGCACTAAAACATTAAAAGCTCACAAAATGAATGCTGGCATGCAACCAAATAACCTAATACAAATACCAAAGCGTAAACTTAAAGGACAACTTAGCACCAAATCAACTTTTTTAGCTTATAAACCCTCTCTACATTTTCGGCTGCACTACATTTAAATTCCGTGCCTGTCCTCCCCATTCGCTCTGCCAGCTGTGTGACGTCACTTGGTGCTGTGTGACGTCCGTCGCTCTGCTGCTCGGGGTATAAAAGCCAAGTCTCGCACACGCCCCGTAGCAAGTTGGAGTTGGAATAGCGAGCGAGCGTTTTACATCGATTTTCAGGTTAGCAATTTATTAGCATAGTATTTAGTTAGTTCTTTAGGGCTTCGCTCTGTGTGTGAACCACAGCACTCACATCCCCGACCTCTCCTACTAAATAAAGACAAATGTAACCCCAAAATACCCAGATTCACTTATTTAGTGACATGGCTGGATGTTTTCACGTTGAAACTACAGACACGATAAAGCTGTATTGGGCAGACAGAGCTTATTAGGGCTGTCAGTGCTTATAAAATGGGGCTGAGGGCTTTTTACTGTAATCTCCCCCAGGGAGAGCTCACAGACACCGGGGGCAGCAGTTAGCCATCCCGGGCTGCCTTCGAGGCTCAGAGCGGGGCAGTGTGTGACTGAGTGTCCGCTACCAGGAGGGGGAACGGGGAGATACGAGCGCCAAATGTCCACCGCGTGTGCTCAGCCTGTAGCCGGTATGACAGGCTCGAGAGTCCGGGAAAGTGTCGCCACATCGTCTAAATGCGGCATAACGGGAGTCAGTCAGTCCGTTCACTCTGGCCCTTGGTCTGAGACTGTCAACAGAGCAGAGACCACTCATACACTCCCCCTCCCCACGACTCCCCAAAGCCTCCACGCCTCTTTTTCTGAGTTTTTTTAATTTTGGGAGTGGGTGGAGTAAGCTCTGGAAGGGGTGTTTAGTAGCTCTTTAACATAAAAAAAAACAATAAACAAAGTGCTAAGCACATAACGTGTGGGTTGTTGAATATAAGATCAATCTCATCAAAGTCCATTTTAGTAAATGACTTAATTTGCGATAACAACATTGACCTTCTCGCCTTAACTGAAACATGGCTTCAGCAGGATGACTATGTTAGGCTTAATGAATATACCCCCCCTAGTTACGTCAATTTTCAGGCTGCTAGAACCACAGGCCAAGATGGTGGGGTTGCAGTGATATCACACACTCTGATCTTGTTCTAAATCCCAAAATAACCTAAAGTTTAATTAGTTTGAAAGTCTAATACTGTCTCTTACCTCTCCCAAAATGGAAAAATCAAAAAGCTTTACTACTTGCTGTTATTTATTGCCCTACTGACCCCTATTCAGACTTCTTAGCAGAGTTCTCTGAGTTTTTAGGCAGTATTGTGTTGGAATAAAATTATAATAGTAGGTGATTTTAAAATTCATGTCAATAATAATAGTGATTGTCTGAGCAAGGCATTTAGTCCCTACTGGATGGGGTTGGCTTTACACAAAATGTGAATAAACCTACTCACTGTCATAAACACACTCTTGACCTGGTTTTAACATTATGGTATTGAAATTAGCGACCTAAACGTTCTCCCTCAGAATCCCGTGCTTTCTGACCATTTTCTAATTACATTAAAGTTCCTAATCGAAGATTATATTAATCCACAGGATAAAATTAAATTAAAACGGACACTATCCGAAAAAGCTGTGTTAAAGTTTAAAGAAATGATCCAGCCCCAGTCTTTAATACTATGTCTACAGAGAATAGCTCGCTTTTAAATAAAAGTGATTAGTTTGTCGACTGTGTTATGCTCACACTAAAAACAGCCCTTGATGTTGCGGCTCCTCTGAAACAGAAAGTTGTCCGGCTTCGGTGCGTCGCTCCCTGGTTCAACGCGGAAACACGCGCGCTTAAGCGAAAGACTCGCAAACTAGAACGGTTATGGTGCAATTCCAGCACTGAGCATTCTCTTAGATCTTGGAAAAATTGCCTACTCACCTATAAGCAAGCCATGAGGAAAGTAAAAACAAATTACTACTCTTCATTAATTGAAATAAATAAAAATAACCCTAGGTTTCTTTTTAATACGGTGGTCCGGCTAACAAACAGTCACAGCACATTAGAGCTTTCCATTCCTGATACCCTTAGCTGCGATGACTTCCTTAAATTCTTTAATGATAAAATCACAACCATTAGATTCTGATCTAAATCCAGCTGTAGAATCATTGTCTCCTTTTGAAGTCTTAGACAGGTTCATAACTGTAGATGAGGCTGAGGTATTATCAATCATTATGTCTTCAAGACCGTCAACTTGTCTTCTAGATCCAATTCCAATTAAACTCCACAAAGAAATTACTCCTGAAATCTCAGATACCATATTGAAAATAATTAACTTAAGTCTTTAGAAAATGGGTATGTACCAAAGTCCTTTAAATATGCTGTTATCAAACCACTTTTGAAAAAACCCAATCTCGATCCTGATATTTTAGCAAACTATAGGCCCATATCTAATCTGCCTGTCATTTCAAAAGTCCTGGAAAAAGTAGTGGCTAAGCAGCTTTGCCGCAATTTTTCAAATAGTTTATTTTAAAAATTTCAGTCAGGGTACAGAACTTATAATAGCACAGAGACCGTCTTAGTCAAAGTTACCAACGACCTGTTATTATCAGCTGACGCCGGACTAGCTTCAATCCTGGTTCTGTTGGACCTCAGTGTAGCCTTTGACACAATCGACCACAATATTCTCCTGCAGAGGTTAGAAACTGACATTGGCATCAGGGGAACAGCCCTCTCTTGGTTTAAATCTTACTTATCTGATAGGCACCAATTTGTTAATGTAAACCAACACTCTTCACCGTGTTCCAAAGTGTGCTATGGGGTGCCACAGGGTTCAGTGCTCGGGCCAATTGTATTTATATTGTACATGCTTCCATTAGGTAACATAATCCGAAATCATAATATACATTTTCACTGTTACGCAGACGACAGACAGCTGTACTTATCAATGAAACCAGGTCAGACAGATAAATTGCATACGCTTAGTTCCTGCGTAAAAGCCATTAAGAACTGGATGACTGTAAATTACCTCCTTCTTAACCCTGATAAACCGAGGTTATTATATTAGGTCCTCATAAACTGAGAGAGTCTTTATCTCAGCAGATCATCTCCCTGGATAATGTTAGCGTATCGACGAGCTTTACAGTAAAAAACCTTGGAGTTCTGTTTGACCAAGACCGCTCTTTTAAAACGCATATAAACCAGGCTTGTAAAATTGCGTTCTTTCACTTGCGCAACATTGCTAAAATACGAAACATCCTACCTAAAAGTGATGCAGAAAAACTTATTCATGCATTTGTTTCCTCAAGGCTGGACTACTGTAACTGCCTGCTAGCAGCGTGTCCTAAAGGTTCCCTAAAAAGTTTTCAATTAGTTCAAAATGCAGCTGCAAGATTGTTAACGCGTACAAAGAGAAGAGAACACATTACACCTGTGCTAAAGTCTCTCCATTGGCTTCCTGTTGAGTTTAGAATCAAATTTAAAATCCTGCTCCTCACATTTAAAGCCATAAAGGGTTTGGCTCCGCTCTATCTCCAAGACGTTATCGTTCCATATCGGCCAACCAGAGCACTCCGCTCTCAAAACTCAGGGCTACTAGTGATTCCTCGGGTCTCCAAAATCACTGTAGGAGGAGGAGCCTTTAGCTAAGCTCCAGTTTTATGGAATAAACTCCGAGCTCACGTTAAAGAAGCAGAAACAGTCCCTACATTTAAGACTAGACTCAAAACGTACCTCTTCAAATTAGCTTATGATCAGGTCAGTTAGGTAAAGCTCTAACCCACAGCCTGAAGTAAAGCTGCCTTAGAAGAAACACGGCTGTGGAAAGTACGGTACACTGAGCGCTATCCTTTTCTTCTTCTTACTGCAAACTTTGTCTTATTATGATACAATATTTATTTTATCCGTAGTCTGTTCATTACTATTCACATGGTGTCTCCTGTCCCACTCCCCCTCGGGAGTGCCTGTCTAGATCGAACAGAGGAACCCGGCTGAACGGAGGAACCCTGCCTACTGGGTTGACTGGACGATCTGTGATCTTGGCCCGTCTGCTGAGGGACTCCTTCGGCCCTGGGTCTCTATAACCTGTCCGTCCATGGGAGTGGATCTCTCCTTCTGTGGTTCTCCTCAAGGTTTCTCGTTTCTCCCACCGGGTTTTTGAGTTTTTCCTTGCCGTGCTGGAGAGTCTAAGGACAGGGGACACCCGAGCTGCTCGTCGCCAGCCACTTATATTATTTGGATATAATGTTAGCCTGGTATGGTAGTTCAGCAGTTAGAGCTCGTGCTTCACATCTAGAAGGTCCCGGGTTCAATTCCCACTAGGACGGGGCCTTTCTGTGTGGAGTTTGCATGTTTTCCCTGTGTCTGCGTAGTTTTCCTCCAGATACTCCGGTTTCCCCTACCATGAAAAACATGTACAATAGGCCAGGATGAATCAGAGTGTGTTAGAGAGTGCGCATGGGGAACAACGGGCGCAAATTACCCCAAGGCTATAATCCGGTGTGGCTTGTTTACATGCATGAGACCCATGTATGTTCATTAACATGCACTGTCCCGACCAAATAAAAAAAAAATACAAACTTTACATTGTCTTATTTACTGCTCTGTTTTATTGCCTTACTGTTCGGTGCGGCCCTATGAGGCAACTCCTGTTGTGATATTGGGCTATACAAAACCATTGATTAATTGATTGATTGATTGATTGATTGGTCAGAGAAGGCAGGGTTGTCTCAAAACTTTTTCACTCGTGTAAGGATAAGACTGTGACGTCGCAATCTGTGCCAGGTCCAACTGACTAAAGGACAGCCTTATCCACCAGGCTGTTGGGAAGCTGAACTCTCCCCTTCTCTCCCTCCGTTACCCCCTATTGTGTCCACACAGTGTTAATTTTGCTCCAGATTTTGTCTCTGAATAATTCCATTTGAATGCTCTCTTTTAATTACTGTAGAGTTGACAATAAAGCTGAAAAAACATTGAATGTGAAGCAAAGACATGTTTATGCATATTGCTACGTAATCTCCATCATATGAAACTGCATTTCATAGTTTATTAATTCCATCAACGATCCAAATAAATCACTTGAAAGGGTTTCATAGAACATATAGCTCATATGTCATATCCTGCGTTATATAATATGTATAATGTAGCACAGCACACTGCATGACATAGATAGACTGTAATTAATACTTAAAGAGCTGCGGTGCGGACTACACATAATGACTGGGCCTGCTTCTGTGGCTGCAGCCGGAGTTTGTTATCTCGCGGCTCATGCGCTCACACGGGGCGCATGAGCCCCCGTGTTAAGTGGGGCTGGAGATCACTTCCTGGCTGGGTAAATGATGGCGTCGAGGATGACTTCTGTGAAATCAGAGCACCTCTTCACCCAAGGCCATCTCCCCCCTGTGCAAACCAGAGATGCTGTGGAGAAATGAGTGTGCACTGGTGTAGCTCCTGCTGACAGCCACGCATTTCACGGTCCGTCACTGCTGCCATGGTATTACTCATTAGTGTAGCTAGCTTACTATGCTACAAAGTGTATGTGAAGGGGAAGAAAGGGATGCTTCCTGTATTGTGTTGGGTCAAATTTGTTTGATTGGCCAAATCCTCAAAGTGGACGTTTTGCTGTAAACAAGAATTGGAAGCAAACTTCAATATGAACTGCTACGCTAATACAAGAATCACATTAATTTCATGGCATGTTTGTAAAAAAAACATTTCCTTTAACTGTGTGTTATTCAAGCACTGTGAGTACATGGTACAATGGCAGACCGAGTAAATGTATTTTGCACCAGCTGTTGTTCTTCTCTTACTGGACGTGGACAGCAGCCAGACTAGCTGTCACTGAGACTGTCTGCATTCCGCCAGGCCTGACAACATGCCGCAGACACTGACAGCATAGCGTTCAAGAACAAGACATTTTACCTACCACATCCAGGCCCGACAAAATATCTGCAAAATAGGGCTCTTCGGGATACACAGAATGGCACATGGAACTCACAGGAGATATGAGTAGAGCACGTGTTTCGGTTCTTGTAGAAAGTAATGTTTCGTTTTTAGGTAACATCATCTGGAAGAACTTAAAGCCACATTAGTAAACGTAAATAAGAAAGTAAATTAGGTCTTGTATTTCTTGCCCGCTTTGAACTTTCCAGGGTTCACCGTGGATAAAAATATGTAATGGCTTCACTCTTATGGCCACATGACGTCAAAGAGCACGGGGCATGAAGGGCATCAGTTGATTAGCATCGGGCCATAATGACTGTATGGCCACTCTGTGAATAACAAGGTTCTCCGCAGTTAATTTGAGCCGCACAATTGGATTGGGGCAGTTAAAAAGACAACAGAGACAAAGCATTCGTTCCTTTAAGACGAAATGATTGCTGTAATCTTCATAACAGGTTATGGGCAATTTTAATGAAAAGTAGAATCATAGGAACAATTTTGTGCAATCTTAATTAAAACAGAGGTTAACAACTCCCTGCTTTTCAAATCTCATTTGTTGGAGAATGGGTTTATCTCGGCGCCGAGCGTGTACAACAGAATTACACTCGAATGTTAATGACAGAAATAGGAGCAAACAGCCCTCCATGGAAATGAGTGTTAACAGTAGAAGAGAAATCAGAAAGTGCTTCAGCTATTTATAATATTATGGCATGTTTGTAACCTATATACAGTGGGAAGAAAATGTATGCAAATTGGTCATAAAATGTGGTCTGATCTTTATTAAAATCAGAAGAATGAGTATTAAACTAATACCACCCATACAATTACATTCTTTCATGTTTGTATTGGCCATAACATGTAAACATTCACAGGAGTGGAATCAGTAAGTGAACCTAGGAATCTTGCTGAAGTGCAACAGTTTAGTCAAGAGGATCGGTCCAAGATTCATCCTGATGGTTCACTTATTTTTTTCCTCCCTGTCCTGTGAATGTTATGGCCATTAAAAATATGATAACATGTAATAGTTTGGGTGATTTCAGTTTAGGCAGCCACGGTTTACTCATTATTATGATTTTGATGACGTTCAGACCACATTTTATGACCAATTTAGGCAGAAATGTGAGAAATTCCTCCCACTGTGGAAGATCTTCAGCCCTTGATTTCTTAAGATACAAAGTTACATCGTTTGCTATTGTTTTAAAAAAAAGAAAAGCCTGCACGGATCACCACCTCATGACATCAGCCGGAGGAACAGCCCGTTTGCAGCTCATAAAAGAGACGGCCTGAAACCGCAAGTCTGTGCCCGAAGATGTGATCATCCAGCCTTCTTTGGAGAAGCGTGCGAATCCAAAGCGTCTGTCACAATGCGTAAAGGCAGCAGATGAAGGCCTAGTCGTGGCTTGTTTTGGAGTATAAATTACAAAGCTCATAAGTGCTTTAATTAGGGCCTGTTCACTGCTAATAGGAGCTGGTGGCGGTTTGTTTATCCGCCGTAGAATGCAGAGCTGCGCGACTCGTCATTGAAATTTCCATTCTGGTGCAAGAGCGGCGGCATGTTGACAATGATCAGACGTGAGTGTTGATCAGAGGAGGGGAGCAGGGACAACATGTGTAAATTATACCTGCAGCAGCATTAGCTCTTTTTTTATCGTACAAATGTAACCCATTTGGTTCCCTGTCAGCTAATGTCTGAGAGGAACCAATCGCAAAGGCAGGAATCGGTGACACGCGAGGAGGCAGCATCCAAATGATTATTTTAAGAGGCACAGGGGAGCGGCTGAACAACTTTCTGACAGTTTCATCATGCATTAGTACACATCGGTTCCTCCCAAATATCACAATGTTGCCTTTGATCACAGCCCGAGCCGGGATGTGACACTCTGTTTCAGATGATTTCCATGACAGAGAGCGTCATTTTGGATCTGTCTGCTTCAAAGGATATGGTGTTTGAAAGAGGGTTTATAGGGCATTAAGTGCAGAGGGACACACGTGCAGGCGGCTTACACAGTCTTTGCAATTTTAATGTCACACAAGGAAATGTGTCTTTAGTCAGCTCTTGTTTCGCCGTAGGTTATAATGGGCTTTGTGTTGCTTTGGACAGGGTTGAATCCACTACAGTCCACGCAAATTCTATAACATCATTGACAAGCATGGACCCACAACTGAGCTGAGGTGGCTAGGGCATCTGTTCCGGATGCCTCCTGGTCGCCTCCCTCGGGAGGTGGTCCAGGCATGTCCCACTGGGAGGAGGCCTCGTGGAAGGCCCAGGACACGCTGGTGGGACTATGTCTCCGAGCTGGCCTGGTGTCGTCTTGGGGTCCCCCCAGAACAGCTGGAGGAGGTGTGCGTGGATCGGGAAGTCTGGGCATCTCTGCTGAGACTACTGCCCCCGCGACCCGGCCCCGGATAAAGCGGAAGAAAATGGATGGATGGATGGATGGACCCACAACTTCCTTGCTGGGAGGTAGAGGTGCGAACCACTCTGTCGTCATTCTACACAGACATAAACTGGATACATAACTCTCAGTTGACACTTCTAGCAGTGGAATTGAATGGCTTGCAATGCAGATGTGTATATTTCATCATGACGTTGTTTGCTTTTTTGCGTGGCGTGATGAATCTGAGAGATGCCCTTGTTAAGGCAGTGTCTGCGGGAGGCACAGTCTGACTGATTGATGGCAGACAGTGCTGTCACCCCTGGAGAGTAAGCTTTTCTGTGTCATCTCCCACTGAAGGTCCTGCCGAGCTTGTTAAGGCACAAAACACTTTTTGTTTATGGGCGCTCTGACGGCGGCGGCTGACAGCTCCTGCTGCAGAGGAGATAGACTCCTCTGTCCTCTGCCTCTCCTCTGCCCTCTTCCTCTCATGTCCGCTCCGTCTCGCTCTGCTCTTGTCAAATGTGCTGAAATGAGCATGATGATTTGAAATGCTAATCAGCCATCTCCACACTGAAGAGTGGGGGAATCAGCGTCACCCATCTGCACAGCATTAGCTGAACGAGACACCAACTAGAAACACGATTTTCCATCAAGCGCAAACTCGGCTCCATTCCAGAGTCTACACAGAACTTTAAAAACGGAAAATTCATAATTTCCCGAAACGTGTTCTATTTCCCCAAACCCCTGTCAACTACATACCAAAACTTTGATCGTTTATATACGCCTTCAATTATGAAAGTTACTTTCTATTAACTAGTATTTGGCATTGTGTGACCCAAATCACTTTATTTCCTCATCAAATTGTGTCATCTGAAAACAAATCTCAAGGTCAAATCACATATTCTGCTTGAAAAGCTCTATAAACCCTATTTATTCAAATTATTCACAACTTATCTCTGTAATGTCATCATTCTTCTGTTTGTGCTACAATAATCACGTCCATCTTCCTAACCACATAGTGTTCAATAATCTTTTCTGTGTTGCTTTGTCTCATTGTTCATCCACAAAAGGACATGTCCTTCAGACACTGTGGACACGGCTGTGGACACGGCTGTGGTCTGAGTGGGGGCTGTAGGTCATACCAGCTTGTGCTCCTGGTTCCTGGTGTTGTACAAACACTGCCATTTAGAATAAAAGAAACATGAAAGCACCTTTGATGTTCAAGGGGTTGACCCTGCTCCCCTCAGCAGCACAAGCCTGAGCAACAAGCCTTTGTGGCCCCAGGAAATGTATGTGAGAAGGTGTGCTGCTGCTGGAGCCTCTTCATGTTGTTTTTGGAGAAAGAACTGGGTGCATTCTTTATGACAATGGCTTGAGCACAGCATATATAAATACACAAATGAATTGGCATGGGCATTGCTATATTTACGCTTCTGACAGTAGCCTTCCCACCAGGTGACATTGCACAGCCATTAAAGTTTTACTATACAACAGGGTTATGGCCCTGAACATTCACAACATCGGTTTCCTAGATGCTTTCTGGCCTACCGTTCGAAAGCGCTGGCCTGCAGAATTCTCAGTGCGTGGGGAGGCAATCTTTACAGCCCCACAAACGCACATTTTATGGATAGCAACAAGATCTAGTGCTTTTGGTACTTTGGAAGTTGAATCTCGTTCTGCTTCCAAAACATAAAAACACATTCCCTTACCTTATCATATGTTGCTACTAGAGTGCTTGTCAGGCCTATGTTGAACACAATGAGGGAGGAGTGACGTTGTAAAGTTGCCTTTGTAGTAGACATGATTAGGCGCCTTGATCTTTCCTATAAGAACAAGACCTCAATCGCTGACTATCTACTCTTTAATCAAATCTTTACCTTTTCTGCTTGGGTTGCCACAAAACTGTCACAGGCTGAAAATAAGCCCTCGCCTTATCAAAGAGCCGAGGGTTCGATTGATTTCCAGGCTAGGCAAAGCTGCTGCTGCAAAAAAAAAGAAGAAGAAAAAAAAACAAAAAAAGAGAGCGAGGGATGGAGAAAGCACTTGCATCCACGCGTCAGCCAAATTAATTCTGACTTTTAATTTATTTCTGCAGGAAATGGAATGCTACATCCTAAACCACAGTCAATAGGCCGAGTGGAAGAGGAGAGAGGTGTAATCAGGAGGCTCCCCAAGTCCGAGGCCCCGCTCCTGTCACTTTTAATAGCCACTCAGACCGCACAATCTGCCGGGCCTGATATGCCCACGCCATCGCCGGAGATGGGGCCGCAGCCATCTTCGCCTCGCATTACTTACCCCAAAAAAATGTGAGTTCATGTTGGTCTGAAAGCAATTTTCATTTCAGAGTTATTCATTCATGTGTTTAGTTTGCACTTTTCTTTTTTTCTTTCTTTCTTTTTTTTTTGAAAGTTGTGTGACTTTCTTGATCAGAATTTTGTTTTTGTAGGATTTTGGACATTTTTGTAATGTTTATTTTTTTCACTTCCTTAGACATGGTCAACTCGTGCACCCTAGAGGCCATACATGCCACTGCAGGTGCCGTAGCATGTTGCGCTTTTTTTTACTTAATTAATTGTCCGTGAGAGTAAATACTACGCTGACAGAAAAGACAAAGGGAGAGAGGGATATTGTGCATCCAATTTCACAATTGAGATACATTTTTTCACTCAAACTTGGCTGTTAACACTGTTTAAGTGGCGCTAGCCCGCAGTTAGCTTTGCCCGTTAGCTTCTTCATCGTGATACCATTAGTGTGTATTGGTGGCGCTGACCCGGTGCAGGAACAGTTGCAATTGTGGTTTTCTGGCCAGAGACACCAGGGGGAGATGAAATACCCCCCAAATCATCCCATTAACACTTGTATTACCCCCAGAGGGACTACAAGAAGGATTTATTAAGGTAAACAAGTTACCTAGTACTGCTTTAATATGTCCCATACGAAGAAGTTGCAAATTTCATTTCTGTTGCCACAAAGCCACAGGGTTACGGGGATGCTACTGAAATCCCTGGCCCTTTCAGTAGGGTGTAGAACTCTCCCTCTTCTATGTCGGCAACTTTTTATTTTTACATCTGAACAATTTGTAACAAGTTGGTAAGGCGGCTGCGTACACCGGACACTCTCAGCCTCAGTGTCTTGGGTTTGAGTCCCAGCTCTGGCAGTTTGTTGAGTATCTCTCCTGTCCAATAAAGCATACAAGGCCTACAAAAAAAAAAAAGTAGCACAGGTTCCGGACTTTTCAACACAATTCCAAAAGCTAGAACATCTAAATGGGGGAAAAAGAACAAACCAAAAAATAAGAATGATTGCATAATAGGGACATGTCATTAACATTAACTCTGCTTTTCTTGACTTTGATTCAAGGCAAAGATTTAATTTTAAGTAGCCTGGCTTACCACACGGACTATACCGCGCTTATTGTCATTGTGCATAAGAGTTTGTTTGGCCTTTTGTAGCACACTCTGCCGAAATTACATATTAATGGATTTTTTTTTTTTATCTGGCCGTGGATCACAACGCTCCAAACATGCACATGGGATTATAAAACCTCGTTATCTTGGAGCGTGTTTATGTGACCGACAATGTGGGTGCCATTTTGAAAGGGGTTGAAGCAGGTGAACGGGAGATAGGCTCGTCCCGAGTGTCCCTGGCGCGCACATCGACTTTTATCTGCATGGCCCTTTCTCACGAAGCTTTTTGAAAAGAGATTAAATGGCTGGAGAGGGGACGAAACAATAACCATTACCAGTCACCTTCATTTTGCCTTAGCCGTTAACTGAGCCGGGGCAGCTGTTGCTATGCGGCGCGCGCGATACATAACACTTGTTCAAGAGTATGGCCGCATTTGAGAATGTCCGACGTCCAAGAGCATAATGTATACTTGATAAAGGATAGAGGGCAAACAGTTAAGCGTGGTGCCGTGGATGTGGTTTCAAAGGGAAGAAGTGAAAAGGCTTTAGGCAGATTTATTAGCTGTTTGCATCAGGACGTCAGGGCGGGATGAAGCATCAATCACGGTGTCACACCGCTGAGGCACATGAAAAACATCATATGTCGCAGCTCTAACGGGGTTGACTTCAGCACGTGAGAAAAATTAGACAGAAGACAATCATGACCTTTTTTTTCCATACTGTGAAACAAAACAAAATGATTTTAAAGAAAAATATGATAACGAGTGTAATATTTCACTTTTATTAGATTGGACTTCTTAAAGATTTGGTTCAAGGTTGAATTTGATTGAACATGGAGCAGTTTAGTGATAAGTGTGTTACGTTTACATATATATACATATTATTTTTATTTTTTTTCAATAATGCAATAAAATGAATGATATTCCTTGTGTTTTCATTACATGATGGAAAAAAGTAACATCAGGCTAATTAACATCAAAATATTAAAATTTGTAATCAAAATGGTGCACTATTTACTACTATAAGAATCATCTCAGGCTGTGACCATCTCGGGGAGTGGTGTCCTGCTCATGCCCAGAGTCAGGACCAAACATGATGAGGCTGTACAGTACTTTCAGATTTATGTAGTTACAATTTGGAGCATTTCTCCTGAAGATGTGAGACAGGCCTTTCCCCGGATGATGTTTAAATGTAGACGACTGAAAGTCTTTTATCTCCCCTATTCACTTTTAGTGAAATGTTATAATTATTTTGTGTTTTAGTAAATTAAGCTTAAGCGCAAATTCAACCTGTAAGACCTGCAGCTCTCATTCATTGCCTCATCACCGGCAGCTCTTCACCAATCATCCAATCACAGTCCCATCTCAAGCTGCACCTTCGTGACAGCCAACCACCGCAGCTGCCCATTCCTGCTTCAGCCATTCATCGCCCAGGATCGCCTTCTTGAGCTTCTTCGTCCATCACTCGGCCGTTTCCCAGCTGTGCTGTGACCCTCCTCCGCCTGGCCTCTCCTCGGCTCTGCTTGCCGTTTTCAACTGACCGCCCTGGGTCTCATCCTCTACCACCACCAGTGTCCAGACTCCAATCATTCATCATCGCCATGTATTTCATATCGTTATTTCAATCTTCCGCGGGGGTCTGAGCCCCAATTATGATTCATGTCCAATAAAACTTTCCTCACGACACTCTGTTTCTGTGAGTCTTTTCAGACTGAATTGTATTTGCACTTTCGTTTATATCAGTTGCCATCTATGTGTAACTTTATTTAATCTTCATTTCAAAAATGTCTGTTCTGTATTGTTAAGCACTTTAAAATATGTTGTGTACTAAATGACCTTATTGAAACTATGGTTTACCACTTCCGTTACAGGAATAAAAGCACATTAGAGAAGTGATTAGCTGCACTTGTCTCATAGGTTAAGACAGGTCAACCCAGTGAGTAAACAAAGAATCCTCAAGGGCTCTCTCCCCATAGACACCTTCATGTTAGCATATCCCTTCAGCCGCAGCCACTGCTCCATCTGCCTTTGTCCTCGTGCCCTCTCCCTCACGCTGGCCTTAACCTTGTGTGAAGACAAATTCAAGTGTCATCCCGTTTCAATCAATGTGCTCCCTTTACCGAGCTATCTAAATCAGCTTTTAACGGCCTTCCAAATAGCACCCCTGATATAAGATCCAGTGTGCCGGCGCGGCGCGGGAGGCTGTGAAACTTAAGACGTTCAGACCTCCCGTGCAAATGTGTGAACTCATCAGTCTGTGAATGGGACTCTTCCTCTCCCTTTTGAATGCAGGCAGCTCGCGATCGATCATCCATTATTCTTGAATTTCATTATGTGGGAAGAACAGTATCAGTAAACAAGATAATGCAAAGTTTACGGCGCAAGTGCCAAGGCGACTACATGCGGCACCGCTTCAGCTCTTTTGTCGCGTGCGCTTTTTGTCCATTGCGGCGTTTCTTATAGACTGCGAGGTGAGCGTATAGGGCAATTGTATCTCTTCCCTGTGAAGCCGTGTTATCGGGGCAGGCGGAATAGCGGCACACAGTTAGTCTAATGTGCAGTAATCAAAGCCCGTGAAAGGGTTGGGAAAACATGAAGCAGTTTAACGGTAACATCTAAACAACAACTAAAAGGACCTGATTTCACCAACTCTAAGAGGCAATAATATCCCACTCGCTGTGAGATCTAAACGAATAAACACCAGACCGCTGCCTCTGTTACAACTGCTACTTGTTAAAGTCACCACATGGCTGGGGTTTTGCATAAAACAGTAGTACAGTTATTAAATATAATAAATGCCGCCTTCCAGAACAGTGTTTGCTGGAGGTGAATACTTTTTTCGGTGCAAAACTGGCCCTGCACACTTTTTTTTTTTCCCAGTCGTGGAATGAAATTTGTTTTATCCTGTATCAGTATTTTTGCAGAAGCGGAGGATTTTTGGAAAAGATTGTGAGCATCTACAGATAAAGCATTTCTATTGATCTTGAACCAGCAGGCTCCTTGTCGTTTGCAAACCAGGACAGTAAAGTTTGGCTTTGCTCCCAGAGAGTTGTAAAACGAGCTTATAAACTAATTCCTATGAAGAATGGGTGCTTTGTTAAAGTTAGCACTGAGTCTGGACGCAGCCACCACATGAGAATTTACTGATGTCATAAGCCGGTGTCATATTTGAATATCTGGAATGATAAATGGTTGTATTGTGGGTGTTTAAAGCTAAATAAAACATCATATATCAGACTTGTGTTGGAGTTTTTTTTTTTTTTTAAATAGCCTTCTGGATTTAGTGTAACCGTGACCTTATGTTCCCCCCTGTTTCAAACCAGTAGTAAAGCAAATACTATATAATGCTGAAAAAAAAACTACAACTAGTGGGGAATTGGTTTCACTCTATTACAGAAAAGAGTGCAGCCTTTTATCACATAAGCCCAGGTAACATCATCTACACTTTTGCACTACAAAGACGCCATGACAGCCCCGTCTTGTTTTATATAGCAACATGACTTTACCCCCTGTTGAGATGCCCCTATCATGTCTATATTTGCTATTTATTGTTCTTCTGTCATGTTTAGCGAGTTCAGAGGTGGAGAGTACCAGCAGGTTGCATCTCATTACTCCAGGTGGATGAAAGTCGAAGCAAGAAGATCAAACGCGTGAGTTAATTGTATAACAGGAGACAAACAATGGTGTTTTATTGAAGGCAGGGGCAGCCATCCAGTCCACCTCTGTATTCACACACCCGTTCTGCTGTCAGTGGCATACAAGGCTTTCTTGTTGTTGTTTACTGTCTTAGGACCCACATGTCTTATATAGCGCGCATCTCCCTGCTGTGCACTCTCACCAGGGAGATGGAAATTCACCTGCATACATGTGCTTGAAACGGATGTTTTTGAAGTTAAAGTATAGCAACATGGAATTCATCACAAGCTTTGAAGTAGATGTAAATAGAACTGTGTCATGATGAGGAACACGCAACATGCATTCACCTGTAGACAAGACTCCAAATTATCTTTGGCCTGTTTAAGTAAGAAGTCACAAATATAGAATGAATGTGTAAAGGATTATTCTCCAAAATCTCTACACGATATGTGCTTGACGTGCTAATACTTTCTAAAGATGAGGTAACCGCTAGTAAAAAATGGAGAGCTGCTTATGCATTTAGGATACTTGAATATGAAACTTAATGGTTTGTTCTGAATCTACTCACTGTTTATTTGAACACAAAGAACATACAAAATTCTAGGGCATTTTCATACACGTGGGAACCGTTTGTGGGCCGACCTGAGCCACTTTAGGATCGACCCAACCAGAGACAGAGAGGCAACCCCCCCCCCGAGTTTCCAAATATTTTACAACATGTTCATAACTAAATCATTTGGTGCCTCTAAATGTGACTTGATACATTCTGAGTTGATGTATGACAATTACTATAGATTCAACATTTGCACACAACACCAGATCCCCTTCCTGTCATGGTCAGTCACATAACTATGAAAGGGCAATCTGGAATAAGGAACACAATCATAGTATATGCTTCAACCGGCTTCTATTTGGTCCATTGGCAAACACATTATAAACAGCCGCTGTGTTGAGCCCTGCACCGACAGCACATTGTGATTCTTCATTGTATATAAGTGTAAAATTAAGCAAAAGAAAATAGAATTAGGTTAGTAAAACAAGACAATTGTGTTACTAGAATTACCTGGGAATATACAGCACTGTATTGTGTATACACTTATGGGTATATTATGCCATAATAACAGAGTATGCCTTCTTTGGGTTAATAACTTAATTCCTTGTGTAAACATCACCTCGGCTGCTGAACAAATGCTACATTCTCACTGGTTGTCAGAATATGAACATTCCATCGCCTACATAGTAAACAAGTGAGCAGGAAGCCTTTTCACAGCAGCCTGTTTCTTTAAAAAGTGACTCAGAAAAGGTTGGAACGCTTTTCTTCGGACTGTGTTTCATGGTCATGAAGTATTCATACCTCTGAAACCTGTTATTCTGTTTCTTTGCAAAGGCGAGACAAAAGGCTGAGATTGTTTTTATTCTGGTAAATAAACCATGCAATAAAATAACAAGTGAAAGTGTTTGTGGGGATGGGATTGTATGATAGAGGACGGACAACGTATCGCATTCGTTTAACCCACAGTCATTTAAGACACAAGAAAGGTGGCCGAGGGGTCAGTGTTCTTACCACAGCAAGAAGGTCCCGAGACCGATTCCCATTCGGTGTGAGCAATTGTGTGTGGAGTTTGTACGTGCTAAATTTTGTCAGATTGTGTCCCGAGAGTCTGAGCTATAATTCAGTGGCACTAATGTTTTACAGATGTCGATGTCCGTGTCTGGAAGGAACAACACAACTGTGAAATGCTGTGAGTTTCCTCCACAGGGTGGCTGGGCGCACCCTTCGAGATCAGGTGAGGAGCTCAGTTACCTGGGAGGAGCTCGGAGTAGAGTCGCTGCTCCTTCACATTGAAAGGAGCCAGCTGAGGTGGCTTGGGCATCTGTTCCGGATGCCTCCTGTTTGCCTCCCTCGGGAGGTGTTCTGGGCTGGTCTTGTAAAGAGGAGTTCCCCGGGAAGACGCAGGAAACGCTGGAGGGACCCGTGTTAATTTTGACAACATATTTTAATTTAGTTTTAGTCTTTTGATGAAAATGTAATTCAATTTTAGTCGAGATTTTTAAAAAAACTTACATTTTAGTCTAAAATTGCAAGTACTAAATGTATAATATTCAGTATAATCATATTTAATCAAGGTCCTCTGCTTCATGGAGCTCAGAGCTGTTCCTTTGGCAGTGGATTTACATGATATGAGGCTCTTTCAGACTGTCAAGAGAAGTTTGGGTGATTTCAGTCTCTGCTTCATTTTTATTTAGTCTCATGTTAGTCGACTAAAATATCTGGACATTTTAGTCATAGTCCAATTTTAGTCAGCAAAAATATTACTTTGACTGAAATTAAGACTAAATATTTTAGTCGACGAAATTACCACTGGGAGGGACTATGTCTCTGAGCTGGCCTGTGTTGTTTCGGGATCCCCCCAGAACAGCTGGAGGAGGTGTGCGTGGATCGGGAAGTCTGGGCATCTCTGCTCAGACTGCTGCTCCCATGATCCGGCCCCGGATAAAGCGGAAGAAAATGGATGGATTGATGGATCTTTATTTATTTTTTCTTTTGCCTACTGTTATTTAATTACTGAAGAAAGGGGCCTGTTTTTGCTTTTAATCCTGCGGCAAAAATATAAACTATTGTGTGTGCATACAAATTGCAGTGTATACAGATTCCAAATGAGCTGCACAATCACTACCCACTTGCTAAATAACCTAAATATCCAAGATCATCATTGGCAGAACAGGCTACATCATTGCAAGTGGTTCTTCTCAATTTCATTGGTATACTGTTGAGCCTTGATGTGCACGATATTTCCACTGCAGAATCCACAGCTTACAGCACGTGAATAGGACACGACCTCACCTTAGCCTGGGGTCGCGCAGCCTCGATGAAGACATGCACATGGGGTCTGATCATGCATATTCATAAGCCGCTCATTTTCTGCTCGGAGACCTTTCAGCTGTGGCACGTCTCACACCGCAGCACCCACATGCTCCGCGCCGTGGCGTCATATTTATTTACGAACAAGGCCAAACGCACAACATGCTAATAATGACTGTCAAGATGGGGATGTGTTTTCCGATGCACGCGCGCAGCTGTTTTAATCAAACCGGCTTTATCCGAGCCTGTCGACAAAATGACACGCCACTATCTTGTTCGAGCTGCTCCGCTCCGTCTTTGATTACTGTGTGCAAATCGAGTCAATTCAGCGATGTGTCAACAATGCACATGCGGCCACAGCCTAAGTGAACAGTAATTGGGGATCCTCGCGCAGCTATGTTGAGTTCATAAGTTTAGTTTATGACAAATTGTTTTATTATAGTCCATTAATTCTCATTCTCCGTCCACTGTTCGACCATCTGAGCCCCATTCTGCTCAATTTAACGATTTCATGTTTTCTTTTTTCTTCACACACAAACATGCGGCAGTTTGGAGGGGCCATGACCTCAGGGGCCATGATGTTCTCGAAATGATGCGTTGGAATTATGGCAAGAAATAGGAAAAGTTGGGATGTTAATTCCACTTACTTTGCTTGCTGTTTTGCCGCACCATAATAAATGCAACAAAAAAGTAAAAAAAAAAAAACAACTGCTGTATGACTGAGAGCTTACACAGACTTGTTCAGTTTGATCCCCTCTGAAGTTTTCCAAAAATGTAACATTTTTAAAGTCCATTGTCAAGCACCAGACTCGGTTATGCACTCAAAATGTGTCCAAAATGTGTCCATCATGGCTCACAGAAGACATGTCATTGGCTAAAAGTGAAAGCTTATTTTTTTCACTGCTCTATAGCATGTAATTTTCCCCGTTGCTACCTCCAAAAACATGCTGGTCAGGTTGACCCACAGTGGCAGTGTAGCTCAGTCGAAACGGCTCAGGACTAACACCTAACACTATTTTGTTGTACGCTTGTGCAATGACAAATAAAGCACTTATTTACATTGCGTGTACATTGTATGGTGAAGGAACTTGTCACCACTGAGTTTGAGTTAGGAGTGTATGAGAAAAGCTTGGAATTGAAGAGCATTTAAGCGTCTAAGTGCCATAAAAGTGCAAAACTATGATTATGAAATCTTCTCATATAAAGCCATCTCTTCTCAGGTAATCATTATGCTTGCAAGATTGAAATTCCCTAAAATCCGGGTGAAATTCCCTAAAAGTCTGTTCAGAAGCTCGCTCATGTTTCCTCACCTGCACATCCCCTCCATCTAAGCGCTATCCTGTTCGCTTTATTTACTTATGCTTTTCTGAACCACATCCATCTGCTACTGCGGCGCAGGCTTTTAACTCCTGACATGTTTATTAAAGTGGAAATTTCTTAGAAATCATCCTCGCATTTTGTAAGGTGTACCATGCACTGTGAAAAAAAAAAATCTAATTTAACACATCATGTGCTTACAAGTAAATGTTATGTTTTTTGTTTTTATCACTTTTCAACTGGGTTAGAAATGTTGCTCATTGGGCAAGACACACAATTATTGTGCTTTAACGATAACCGATACGCCGGTTTCCCCTACCATTAAAAAGGCATGTACAATGGGCAAGGATGCATGATGTGTGTGAATGAATGATGGTGGTCAGAGGGATCGTTGGTGCATAATGTATGCAGTCGCGACAGCGCTTCTGTCAGTCTCCCCCAGGGGAAACTGAAGCTACAAAGGCAGCTTACCACCTCAAAGTGCTATATGAATAAAGCTCTTCTTCTTCTTCTGATAAGATAAGGTAAGATAAGATACGATTTTAGGACATCACGGGCATCAGTAAGATATATGCAGGGCTGATCTGTACTTGTTCTAAATGAAATAGGATTCTAGAAAATGTTCCACGTTAGAGTTGATCCATTACATATTCAGTAAAAAAACAAGAAAAACAATGGACTTGTGAAAACTGGCACAAACGACTTAAATGATTTGCTTTGGAGCCAGATTTCAGATTTTCCTTCTTTTGAACAGAAAGTAGTGTCTAACATTGTGTCTCAACATCTTAAGAGCATTGGATTCTAACTAACACCTTTATTGAGATTGTGTTATATTCCATCCATAGAATTTCGAATCAGTCATGGTTTGACAAATAAAGCAATCTTGAATCTCTTGAATCTTGAATCCATCCATTTTCTTCCACTTGTCCGTTGCCGGGTCGTGGGGGCAGCCGTTGGAGCTGCCCAAATCACACTGCACCAGCCCCTATGGCTCCTCCTGCAGGTGGTGGGTCCACAGAAGGACGGCCTCATGGTTCTACCCGGGCCTGTTGGTCTCTCATAAGGGGCTTCTGAACCGCTCTTTGTCTGACCCGTCACCTCGGACCTGTTTGCCATGAGAGACCCTACCAGGGGCACGAAGCCCCCGACAACAGAGCTCCCAGGATCTTTCGGGCGCTCAAACCCCTTCACCACGTTAAGGTGGCAGTTCCAGGAGGGGTTATATTGTTATATTATGAACCAAAATTACCATATTTTCTTTTTTTTTTTACTATGAATTTACTTAACCATACGTAAATCGCCTCTGTCGGTTGCGGACCAGCGGGGAATACTCTCTTATTCAAAGCCAAGGCGTTCGTGACATGCAGAATTCTCCCGGCGCCTACTCCCTCAGAGAGCTTCTCTTACAGGCGGCGGTCTCCCTCCATCGAGACCGCCGCCAAAACACACCTCACGCCGTCGCTCCTTGTTGAGAGCATTTTTCTTTTTCGCGCAAAAAAAAAAAGGGATTCAGACTCATTTTGGTTCACATCAATGGCTGCAAAAGCATAAGATCACGACAAAAGAGGCGAGTGAATGTGAAAGTGTTGGTGTAAAGGATATGTGCGGTACATATTGATATTGCGCATTGTTGGCGAAACTGACTGGAGAGGCAGATTGGCGCTTTCTTTGGCAATGAGGATAATGCTCTAAAAAGGCCCATCTGCCTTATTGAATTCCGACAGCCGCAGGCATATACACACACGCACACGCTAGCTTCCCATTTAGTATACTAGCGTCACACACAACACATATGCTAAGGGCTACTCCCCAGCTGCGTTCCCCATTCATAAATGTCAATGACACTGTGCTCAGTATGATAAATCCTGAATTTGCCCCCTATTTGAATAATAAATGATCAACATGTGGAGCAGAGGTTAACAAAAGTGACTCACGCATAGAGGTAGGCATCGCTAATGAGCTGTTAGGGATAATTGTTTTGCTCTTGATGCAATGAGATGAACGTGATTCTGCCAGATCTGTTTTTTTACATTGCAATTAGTCAGAATGACAGCACAATCAACATATGTGAGCGTTTGCCTAAACATTTGAAGAATAATATGGTGTGTGGACAAAATACGAATAGGATTTATGATTTATGAGCGCCATGGCACCATATGAACCAGGTTTGAACCATCACTAGAGACCGAAGAAGGCCAAAATGGTGACCTGTAGTAACCAGCGGTACCTGTTCATGGCGGCTGAGTTGTTGGGGTTCAGGACTTCCATTTCCTCCTCCAATCCAAAACATGCACAATAGGTTAATCTTCCTGTCCATGAACCATTGAAAGATGTTTGTGAAGGCTCTCATTCATCGTCTTTTATGACCTAAAGAGCTAAGACGATGCTTCTGTGAGTAGAAGTGAAACGTCCTCAACTTTACCTAAACCCAGTCCAGTTGATGATTTAACCTTTTCTACATTGAAGGATGGCTCAAAAGTAGAGGACAAAATGTGGAGCCCCTCTCCCCTCAATTAAGGACATGTACTCCACCCGTCTCACGCGCAAAGCCGTCAGAATCACCAGAGACCCTACATCACACAAGTCTCTTCAAGGTAATGCCTTCTGGGAGAAGACTGCGGAATCCACGGGCCAGTTCCAGTCGACTGAAGAACAGTTTCATACACCAGGCGGTCAGGAAGTTGAACTCCCTCCCTTCCCTGCCCTCCCTGTGCTCAACCCCTTACTCCTCACCCCCCGCTCAACAGTCAAGGACGAGAGAACAATCATTTCAATTCATTGACAAATGAAGCGACTAAGAAAACTCTGTGAATTTGTTTGACTCTTACCTTAACCACTGCATTTGAATATATCACTGGTTCTCAACTGGTGGGTCGGGTAGGTCGTTGAACCCTTTTTAGTGGGTTGCGATCACAATGTTTTTCATTATGATTACAGACTTAATACAGGCTTATTCAACAATAGTTTGTGGAAATACAGAATTTTACAGTATTTCAACCATGGATACACTCAAATAGAGACAAAAGCAAAAGCAGCGATTAGAAAGATTTATTGACCAATATATATTGGCGATCAGACTATATCAACATATGCCTTATAGTTAGTATGGATGGGCAGGTTAGCATTAGAGATGTCTTTCCCCTGGAGCCTGGACACTGGTTGTGGTATGGGAGACGCGCGAAGGATATAGCAGGGCGAAGCCGTGGATAGAAGAGGTGGTGATGGTTTGGAGGTGGGTCGCAGCACAGCTGGGAAGCGGACGAGCCACGTGGGCCCGGCTGGAAGTAGGCGATGCTGAAAGTATACTTCCAGGTTCAATTTACGCCTAAGCTTCGTATTTAACAAAATAATGATGTCTTCTTTGTTCAAAATGATCTGTTAGATGTTCTTTTAGAAGGAAAATAAGTGCATAAAAGCCCTAACCTCTTTTTCTGTCAGGTGATAAATTAACACCTTCTCCGTATATACCACTGAAAGATAACTCTTTGAAAGTGCAGCTGCCACGGTCATATTTTATTCTTTTGCACGGTATCTCAAGTGGTGATTTTTCATCCCATTTCAACCTCAAAGGAACAATTAAAAGAAAAAATAGAAAGCCCTCCTGCTCCTCTTGACCATTACATCTCACTTCACTGCCCCTTTAGGGTCCCTTGATGTCATCTGCGTCTCCAGAGCCAAAATGGCCACCCAAGCATGCCTCAGCATCTGCAACATCTGCTTCCACCCAATCCGGCACGGCACAAATCTTCACAATATTTACGCCTAGGCTATTTCCATAATGAAGGGGTTAATTATGCTCACGAGATGCACCGGCGCTCTTGTCTTGAGTGCTGAAAGGGGAGCACAGCTGTAGGTCTGCGAGCCAAACCATGCGCTAAATATGTCACCTAGAATTAGAGCCACTGGGTTTGAGAGGTCGGTCAATGGGAAGTGTGGCCAAGTCAGATGGATGGAAAGAGAGAGAATACAAAAAGGTTTTGTCTAGTGTGGCCTGCGCGAGATCAAGCAAGACAAGCCTGAGCCGCCAAAGATCTATGACACTATTAAATTTCATGCACCTAGTAGGACGTTTTTGGAAATGAGCTTATACATATTTGATATAACATTTGTCTACAGAGGGGATTAATATGGAGTCAAGTTTGTCTTCTTTTTAGTGTCTGGCTAAAGTTAATTCTAAACATTTTGCTCTGTTTTGGGGAGCTACAAGCTGTAAATCCGGCAAGGAATTTGATAACAGCAAATCTATCAGTAAAATACACTTCAACATGTTGTTATTTATAGTGTTTACAGTGTTTTCCAACCAGACCAGGGGTATAGGGATCCTTAGGGGTACTTATATCGGGGGGTTGCTGGAATTATTTCAGATTAAAACTGAGTAGAATTTCAATATTAATTACAAAGGAAAGTTAGTTTTAATTGTGTCTTTTCAGTAAAAGGTTTGCTTTAGATCATATTTTAGATCCTTTTGAATACAAAACGCTATTAAATACTGAATTGGCTTCTTGAGTACATTTTGTCTGTAGGCTGCATTTTGAGAAAACGACCTTTGAAGTTATACTTTCAGATATAAATCTACAAAGTAAATTCAGTCAAATAATACTTTTTTTTTTTTTTTAGAGTAAGGTAGAAAGTTAGAAGATAGAAAACAAATATGCACAAAAGGCAGAAAGTGCAAATCATATGTTCAGAGCTTTTGACCATGTTACAATGTTGCTCTCATCAAAAAACATACTTGAAGCTGTGTTTCGACCCAGTTGCGCATCTTTGAGTAGTCTCTGAATTGTCTTCTTTGGCTATTCCTTAGCACCGCGGCGGCAGGTCCCAAAAGGTCTCTCCTGAAGTATCCAGGAAATCCTCTCGATCGCTTAAGAAAAAAACACTCCTCAGCCATACGAGCCGCGCAGACTTAATCTCTTTAAGCAGCTGCACATCAAAGAGGAGGGTAAAAAAAAAGTAATATAGTGATAAAGATGTGTTTGAGATCATTACCGAATACCTGCAGAGAGAACCTAATCCCCCTCTGAATACTCATACGCATCATCCAAAGGAAAAACAATTTAGTCACATCATCAAGATAAGTCAAAACCATGAATCTGATTGCTGTTCATCAGAGACTTAATGTAACATTTTTTTATTTTTTTTCCAAGTATCACTGTACAAAAGAACCGCGCAGATTGCGATGTTATGATTTCAGCGATGACTAAGCTCCGGGCGATGTCTTCGATGTGTTTTCATTTGCTTTTAATCAAACTGGGATTTCCCTCTGTTCAAGGCTCGGCAGAAAACAACAATTAAAAGCTCTCATTGAAATGCCGTCGGTTTGTTGCATATCATTTTGATCAAACATTGATTATACCTGCGAGCGGCTGAGGAGTAATTTGTCAACAGCAGTATATTCTGTTTGCGCAAAATGTCTCATGGCGATGCAGAGATACGGAACTAAATCCCCCCCGATGTAAGCGCTATACCCGTGCTCAGTGGTACAAAGAGTTTCTTGTTTTTATCCTTTGCGAACATAAAAGAAGATGTCTCCCAGAGTCCGCGGCGTTAGCCTGTATGATAATCGTGTTTGGTGCTAATTAAAGGAAATTGAAGTGAACGGAATTATTTCTCCGAGGACGAAGCTTAAGCGGTCGTCTGATGACAAACAGCATCAGACGCCGCCAAGGATCACAGAGGGAAAAATTAATGGACTACTTTCCAAACATCAAAGAGCTAAATAGCAGCGTGTTATTGTTATAAAAGCATTAAAAGTGAATTACAGTTAGATTTATCGTTCACAATTTTCTATTGTGCGAGAATAAATAAACGACCGTTTCCCATTGGGAGGGACACAAAGTAGGCAAATCCGCGGGACGCTTTAGATGTTGTCAGCAAAACGCGTCTGTGATCTGTGAATACAAATGCGCCGGTAATTGGGAACAAAACTGTTTTCAGTTCAAACCAGTACAATATAGTTCCATCCAGGTCTAGTCGGATTTGTGTGCAGCGCCGTCAGGTTTATTGAACTGTAAATAATATAACAGGAACAGAATGACAGAGGTGAGAGGTCAAGGCTCTAACTATCGACCCTATAACTCTGTCAAGTCATACTCGACGCCAACTGAAAACAATATGCGAGTTGCAATAATAATAGTCTCTCTCTCTTGAATGGAGTGTGATGCTAAGAATAGAAATCTATACCAAAAGATCAGATGGCAACAGAGGTGCAGAGGTGCAGCGGCTCTCCACTCCACTTTCTGCATACAGTTTTATGTTATCTCTGTCTTACATTAGATTTGTTCCTGGGGCTCCGGTGTCTCTAAAACAAGTACAAAAGGGCAACCACTGAGGATAGGACTCCCCTGAAAAGGAGAATATTGAATCTCTGTCTGATCTTTTGGGGTAAATCCACACCGCGCCACGTGAATGGGATAAAATACAATATTTTTTTTAAATTACAGATGATTGTATTGTTAAAAGAAACACCTAAAAATGAATAGACATCGATGCAGTCTTTGCAGTGAGCGGCTCACCTCTCCTAATACCTGACTATAACTTTATTGGGAGTGGGAACATCTTCAGCCTGGATTAGAACATTGTCAGAGTTGAGGAGCTGTCTCACATCTTCATGAAGATTTCAGCTGCGTAAATCTGAAACGAAGCCTCACCGTGTTTATTATTGAGAAGGACACCCCTTCCCCCGTCAGGGCCCGAGATGGTTCACACGGCTCTAACATGTCAGAGATGTACTTTGGTGCTAGACTATGAAGAGACTTGTTCACACGCACAGCTGTTTCAAAGTCTATTCTCTGAGCAACAGGAAGCCAGCGCAGAGACCTGAGCGCTGGACTAATATGGTTGTATTTCCTGGTTCTAGTCAGGACTCGAGCAGGGGCGCTCTGGATACTGCTGTTGTCTAACAGTGAGCAGGCCGTGACAGTAGTCTAACCTGCTGGAGACAAATGCATGGGTGAGTCCATCGAAGTTGGACATTTTATCTCTGATCTTGGGAATGTTTTTTTGTTGCTTTGATATGGCATGTTTTGTGCTGGCTACAGTATGATTCAGAATTTTATGCAGTGTGCCTTTAAATAAAAGTCATAAAATAAATATATGCACACAAAAATAACATACAAATCATAAATCATCATTAAGTAGTTTCTCCCTGTCTGTTTTTGACCCATCCTTTAGTGCCCCTGGGGAATTGTCTGTAATAGTGCCTGAGTGGCTCTCATTGTGAAGCGCATTGAGTTGCATTTGTGCATGAAATACGTAATATAAACACATTTTCTTCTTTGTCTCCAAATCTTGTTGAAAAGTGCCTTGGGGGTAAACATATTTTAGTGAATAAAGATGTCACAACTATTTAAGAAGACATTTTTAACACTATTGCCACTTTTCTTGATGTAGCTTTAGTTTGTTATGAAACCATCCTGCTCGTAAACTTTTTCTGCTATGACCCGACCACAATGTGACTTATAAAAAAGAAAAAAGAAAACAAACCTGCCACCTTGACACAGGAGCTGGGCCACAGCCGTGTAGAAACCTGGCTTTAAATGAAGATAAAGTGTCACCAGCGGGTACACTGTTCTAGTTATAAGTTGGCTGGGGGTCATAGGGCACACCTGGTCCATTCTTCCTCTCTCTGACTCCATGTCAGCGCCTCCTCCTCCTCGGGTCAGTCCCACAAGGGCTCGGTGTCGGCAGCGGACCTGTGTGCCTTCCCCCGGTCACCCTTATCGCACATTTCTCCGACACTTTTTTTTCCAAGTTCGTTCTGGGTCATTGTGCGATATAGCGGAGTCTATAGTTGTATCAGTGGAACATGGCAGAAACGTAATAAGAAAACGCAGTCGTAGTTTCCATTTTTATATTTCCCACTGAGAATGCTCTGGCAGAAGGTAAAAGCGGGCACAGGCATAAAGAAATTGGCACAAAAATAGCTGTCGTATTAAAGTGGCAAGAAACACAGCTTTAAGTGATGTAGTTTATTTTGATCTCAATAGAGCTTTGGAACCACCAAGCAGCAATTGAATTTGAATACAACTTGTCTTATCCTTAATTTAATGAGGTTGGCTCCCCTCATAATACAGGTCGATGATTCGTATGCCTTTCATAGTCGGTCCAAAATCTTGGACAATATGTTTCCATGTGCACATAGAAACCCGAGGTTCCACTTGGACTCCGTCAGCATCAAACCCATAAAAGACCCACGTGGGGTTGGACTATTTCCCCACATGAAGCATCGCCACCATCGTCGCTCACTGGGAGGCCTTGTCCTTGCGACTCGAAGCATGACTTTTCTTATCGCCGTGCGCAACACTGGCCATTGTTTTGGCAAAATGGGAAGAAAGAATCCATCTCCACATGCATTATCTTTGATAGGGCGGCTGAGATAGGGGCGGCCGCTCTCAAGTGTCGCACACAAGAGCACATCAATGGGCCCCACAACCACCCCCTTCCCTCATGCCAGCTTCCTGCTCCCACTGTCCTCTCTCTCTGTGACTCCTCCATATACGTGTTCTCAAATCTACCGCCCTGACATGCCATCCACAGGGTAATCAGCAAAAGGCAAGGGGTAATCCAATTGTAGTATATGGCAAATTCACTGACGGTTGACCAACTGTGCTTTCAGGCTTCAATCCCTCTGTCCACATAAGCCAATGAGGCTAAAGATGTCGAGTGTCAACTAAGCCCTATCCAAGCGGAGGATGCTTTATCTGCGGAAAACAGTGGGTAGTGGACCTATTTTAAAAGACAAATTGGCAACATGGCTATTGTCGACATGACTGTGGTGCGTAGATCGGGATAGTGAGATGCACATTGATGACCTGAATGACTTGAACGTGTGTGGACTGTAAAAAACACGCATGAATTAGGGTTATATTTTCAGACTAAACGACTCATAGATCTATCCAAAATCACAGCAGATTGTTCCTTCCGAGTAGACTATCTAGCACTAAACATAATATGTAAACATAATATGTTTAGTGCTGACATATTATGTCAGGGCTGTGGTGGTGTTCTATTTTTTCTTCTATTTAATTATGAAACAGTCAAATACTAAAATCATAATAATTTCCATGTATTCAAAAAGGCTCTAAACTCATTACCAACAATAAATGAATAGAAATTGTATTTTAAAGTCTTTGTAAAAATCAGCAAAATAATTTGCCCAAAATACAGAAGGATACACTCGATGTACTTATTGTTTAAGTAGTCATAGTGTTTTAGATATACATATATATACATTATATATATATATATACATATATACAGCGCACATATTTATTATACATATATTATCATCACCATAATAACAATGACAATAATAGCATTTTCAAAAGTATCATTCTCAAAAATATCATCTTCAAATGTATCATGTTTCTCATTGCTATCATATCTGCTTCAACTGTAATAATGTTGGTTAAGATGGTTCTGTCAGTGGTATTAGTCTCTAGTTGTTTTAAAGGTATTTTTAATAGTTATTATTATTTTTTGTATGTTAAAGTTAAGGTGTACTTTTTTTGTTCTCTTCATGTGGCCCAGCTTTTTTTGTAATATTTTGCGTGAGAACACTGTGAACAAATTAACTCATACATAAGCAGACATTTTATTCAACACGGATAAGAGTATGCAAACTTAACACAAACATAATTTCAAATATTGCTCATTATTGTAATGTGAAGAATTTCATTTTAGGCAATCAGGGAAGGTAACACTTTTTTAGAAAGCAACAAACACTTAAGCCTCTACACCACTAACATAATGCAGAATAAGAAGTTAAAGGTTTTTAACTATACAAGAAATGACTGTGAGTTTTAGGGCGTTTTCACACAGGCTCTAGTTAGGTCGACCTAAAGGGGCTCTCGAGAGTCGAGAGCAGACTTTGGGGTCAGTGTGAACCCAATCGCAGCACTTTACTCTGGTCTAAACTTCGGTCAGCTGACCAGCTCCTCCTCAGCGTCCCAAGGACAAATCGGAAGCTCAGAGGGGACCGGGCTTTTGCAGTGGCAGAACTAATAGTTGTGGAATGAGTTGCCTTTATTTATAAGACAGGCACCTTCTGTACCTGTTTTTAAATCTCTTCTTAAAACCTGGCTCTTTAAGTTGGCGTTTGGAACACCCTAAGAAGTTGACGTTTAATGTGCTTTATAAAATTACACTAAATGTGCTTTTAGTGTAATTTTAACTGTTTTATATATTTGAAGGTATTTGTATCTTGTAGCACTTTGGTCAACCTGGTTGTTTTTAAAGTGCGTTATAAATAAAGTTGCAGTAAACAGCGGCTCCGAGTCCAGCTGAAACAGGTGGTCTGAGCCGCTCTCTGATCCGGAGTGGGTGAGGTGTGAATGCGGCCGACCTCGGGCCGAACTAGTCTCGCCTTCACGCCTCTTTTTTGCGCGTGGAAATAATGAATATATGCGCTGCACGAGGACGTTTGGATTACTGTTCTGACGAGGCAAAATGGATCAACTATATTATCCAGGTCTCTCTTCGTTCCCTTCCTGCTGCAGTCATTTCTCCTCACCTCACGTATCAGCCTCATTGTATTTAACCACAAGGGAGAAGAGAGACCACCGCGTGACATCAGGGAAGTGTGCATGTGTGTGCGTGTCAGTGCATTGACAGGGTGATGCCCGTTGTCATGGGAATAAATTCAACGAACAGCTGATCGTTGCTATGTGGCTGATGGTGCAAAGTCTGGTGCCAGTGTGTGTGAACACAGACTGAACTAACTTAAATAGTCAGTAAGTAAATACGGTCCAAACACACTCCAACTTTATGTAAATATACTGAAGACCAAATAGAAAAGCATAGGTTTAATGCTAATCTAAAATAATACTCCACATGTTGGATTTTCTCTTTGAATGTGATAAATGCTCTTTGTCATGGTCTCCCAAAGCCCAACACTGAGTAAGAGAACATGATTCAGCCTTTTGATGCTGTGTGTCCAGGTAAGTTGTGTAATGGATCCATTAGCAAGTTCATTTGCCACACCATGTTTCCCCTTCAAATGGACCTACTTTGATTTTTAGGCCCGAGCAACGGACACGAAGTGCCCGGCGAGGGACTAATTAAAATCGTAAAAAAAAAGGGAAAACGCAAGAATTCAAATAGCAAACGTGGACCGATACACAAGTAACAGGTATCAGAAATTAGTGCTCCGGGAGGTCTAATTTTGGGTGGCGTTGGCAAGAGAAAATAATCAAAGATGGCTCAGTGGCGCCCCCTCAAACAGGCAGTTTACATTGAGTCAATGAGAGCCCGGTGGCAAAAAATGTCATGGTACAAAGGTGACACTGGCCAGGGTCATAGACCACGTCAGGACATGTCAAAAAATATATTATGAGCCCGGCCTAAACTCTACAGGAAGTCGGCCATCTTGGCCCAAACCTCGAACCTTCAAAATCGTACCTGTTGAACTTGTGACCCCTGATCCCCGAGTTTTCAATCAAAAGCTTCAATTTTTGGCCAAAATGTCCCAGACCCATGTGGCTTTCCAAATCCTCATTTCAATTTTGGAAATATTATCGGGCGTGGTCATGACAAGGCCGCAACTCAAAGGCCATTTTCAACAAAATTCAAAGTCTCATATCTTTCACAGACTTTGTGGGATTGCAACGGACCCAATACGGCGCACGTGCACATTCTCGAGCTGGACCTAACCATGTGCAAACGCAGCCACTATCGCCAAAAATGACCCACTGGCGCCCCCTTCAAGGTTTTTTCTTGAAAAATTCCAATCAAAAAATCGGGATGGTATGGAGTTGTGAAAATAATCACACAGGCCTTCCCCGTCATGGGGATCAACATACCAAAAAGGCATCAATCTGGGTAATGTCGTTTGGGAGAAATAAAATGCCAAAACATAGCAAAAAAACTGTTTCCATTATTATTAGGCCCGAGCAACGGACACGAAGTGCCCGGCGAGGGACTAATTAAAATCGTAAAAAAAAAGGGAAAACGCAAGAATTCACATAGCAAACGTGGACCGATACACAAGTAACAGGTATCAGGAATTAGTGCTCCGGGAGGTCTAATTTTGGGTGGCGTTGGCAAGAGAAAATAATAAAAGATGGCTCAGTGGCGCCCCCTCAAACAGGCAGTTTACATTGAGTCAATGAGAGCCCGGTGGCAAAAAATGTCATCGTACAGAGGTGACACTGGCCAGGGTCATAGACCACGTCAGGACATGTCAAAAAATATATTATGAGCCCGGCCTAAACTCTACAGGAAGTCGGCCATCTTGGCTCAAACCTCGAACCTTCAAAATCGTACCTGTTGAACTTGTGACCCCTGATCCCCGAGTTTTCAATCAAAAGCTTCCATTTTTGGCCAAAATGTCCCAGACCCATGTGGCTTTCCAAATCCTCATTTCAATTTTGGAAATATTATTGGGCGTGGTCATGACAAGGCCGCAACTCAGAGGCCATTTTCTACAAAATTCAAAGTCTCATATCTTTTACAGACTTTGTGGGATTGCAACGGACCCAATACAGCGCACGTGCACCTTCTCGAGCTGGACCTAACCATGTGCAAACGCAGCCACTATGGCCAAAAATGACCCACTGGCGCCCCCTTCAAGGTTTTTTCTTGAAAAATTCAAATCAAAAAATCGGGATGGTATGGAGTTGTGAAAATAATCACACAGGCCTTCCCCGTCATGGGGATCAACATACCAAAGAGGCATCACTCTGAGTAATGTCGTTTGGGAGAAATAAAATGCCAAAACATTGCAAAAAAACCGTTTCCATTATTATTATTATTATTATTATTATTATTATTATTATTATTATTACGTCTTTGACCTCAATTTTGACCCCCTGAACATTAACGAAAACTCAATTTTATTTGACCAAAGGTTCATGGTTGGTGTAAAATTAACTATTTTGATACCCTCAAGACAACACCTTGAACAATGCCTCAGTGGCGCCCCCTCAAGCACGACCCCAATTCAAAAGGAATGATGCATTTTTTGCTCTAAACCCATGTCTTTGGGTACAGGGATAGAGGACATCAAGACAAACCTAAAACATCATTATAGCTCCGCCCTCTGACAAACAGGAAGTCGGCCATATTGGATTGAAAATTGTAGCCTTATTTTCTTCCCCTGATATTTTGTCAAGTCACTCCCAGGGATTTGGACCAAATGAGATCCAACTTGGTGAGTGTAATCTAGAGGCATAGAGCTACAATAATCCAGCTCTATTGTTCAGATATCTGTTACGGTTTGTCTGTACGGCTCTGCCAAATATCATGCTTTTTCCCCACCTCTTTGACGACAACTCAAAAGGGCATGCAAGTTCCAATTGCACTAAAATTTCTATCAGCTAAGCCCCTCTATGGATCGTACTGATTAGCCAGGATAATTGTACAATTTTCACAAAAATAGCGCCCCCTACCTATACTTGCCAAATTACACTTTTACGAAAGTGAAAACAAAATTCATATCTCGATTCTCCATGTCACACTGATCAAAAAAATCTATTACAACACCCCTCTATCTTGCTTTGTTTTTGTATAATAAATATCATGCTTTTTCCCCGCCTCTTTGACGACAACTCAAAAGAGCATGCAAGTTCCAATTGCACTAATATGTGTATCACATGAGCCCCTCTATGGATCGTACTGATTCGCCTGGATAATTGTGCAATTTTCAAAAAAATAGCGCCCCCTACCTATACCTGCAAAATTACACTTTTACGAAAGTGAAAACAAAAATTATAACCTGATTCTCCATGTCACACTGATCAAAAAAGTCTATTACAACATGCCTCTATCTTGCTTTGTTTTCTTTTTAATTAGGCCCGAGCAACGGACACGAAGTGCCCGGCGAGGGACTAATTAAAATCGTAAAAAAAAAGGGAAAACGCAAGAATTCACATAGCAAACGTGGACCGATACACAAGTAACAGGTATCAGGAATTAGTGCTCCGGGAGGTCTAATTTTGGGTGGCGTTGGCAAGAGAAAATAATAAAAGATGGCTCAGTGGCGCCCCCTCAAACAGGCAGTTTACATTGAGTCAATGAGAGCCCGGTGGCAAAAAATGTCATCGTACAGAGGTGACACTGGCCAGGGTCATAGACCACGTCAGGACATGTCAAAAAATATATTATGAGCCCGGCCTAAACTCTACAGGAAGTCGGCCATCTTGGCTCAAACCTCGAACCTTCAAAATCGTACCTGTTGAACTTGTGACCCCTGATCCCCGAGTTTTCAATCAAAAGCTTCCATTTTTGGCCAAAATGTCCCAGACCCATGTGGCTTTCCAAATCCTCATTTCAATTTTGGAAATATTATTGGGCGTGGTCATGACAAGGCCGCAACTCAGAGGCCATTTTCTACAAAATTCAAAGTCTCATATCTTTTACAGACTTTGTGGGATTGCAACGGACCCAATACAGCGCACGTGCACCTTCTCGAGCTGGACCTAACCATGTGCAAACGCAGCCACTATGGCCAAAAATGACCCACTGGCGCCCCCTTCAAGGTTTTTTCTTGAAAAATTCAAATCAAAAAATCGGGATGGTATGGAGTTGTGAAAATAATCACACAGGCCTTCCCCGTCATGGGGATCAACATACCAAAGAGGCATCACTCTGAGTAATGTCGTTTGGGAGAAATAAAATGCCAAAACATTGCAAAAAAACCGTTTCCATTATTATTATTATTATTATTATTATTATTATTATTATTACGTCTTTGACCTCAATTTTGACCCCCTGAACATTAACGAAAACTCAATTTTATTTGACCAAAGGTTCATGGTTGGTGTAAAATTAACTATTTTGATACCCTCAAGACAACACCTTGAACAATGCCTCAGTGGCGCCCCCTCAAGCACGACCCCAATTCAAAAGGAATGATGCATTTTTTGCTCTAAACCCATGTCTTTGGGTACAGGGATAGAGGACATCAAGACAAACCTAAAACATCATTATAGCTCCGCCCTCTGACAAACAGGAAGTCGGCCATATTGGATTGAAAATTGTAGCCTTATTTTCTTCCCCTGATATTTTGTCAAGTCACTCCCAGGGATTTGGACCAAATGAGATCCAACTTGGTGAGTGTAATCTAGAGGCATAGAGCTACAATAATCCAGCTCTATTGTTCAGATATCTGTTACGGTTTGTCTGTACGGCTCTGCCAAATATCATGCTTTTTCCCCACCTCTTTGACGACAACTCAAAAGGGCATGCAAGTTCCAATTGCACTAAAATTTCTATCAGCTAAGCCCCTCTATGGATCGTACTGATTAGCCAGGATAATTGTACAATTTTCACAAAAATAGCGCCCCCTACCTATACTTGCCAAATTACACTTTTACGAAAGTGAAAACAAAATTCATATCTCGATTCTCCATGTCACACTGATCAAAAAAATCTATTACAACACCCCTCTATCTTGCTTTGTTTTTGTATAATAAATATCATGCTTTTTCCCCGCCTCTTTGACGACAACTCAAAAGAGCATGCAAGTTCCAATTGCACTAATATGTGTATCACATGAGCCCCTCTATGGATCGTACTGATTCGCCTGGATAATTGTGCAATTTTCAAAAAAATAGCGCCCCCTACCTATACCTGCAAAATTACACTTTTACGAAAGTGAAAACAAAAATTATAACCTGATTCTCCATGTCACACTGATCAAAAAAGTCTATTACAACATGCCTCTATCTTGCTTTGTTTTCTTTTTAATTAGGCCCGAGCAACGGACACGAAGTGCCCGGCGAGGGACTAATTAAAATCGTAAAAAAAAAGGGAAAACGCAAGAATTCACATAGCAAACGTGGACCGATACACAAGTAACAGGTATCAGGAATTAGTGCTCCGGGAGGTCTAATTTTGGGTGGCGTTGGCAAGAGAAAATAATAAAAGATGGCTCAGTGGCGCCCCCTCAAACAGGCAGTTTACATTGAGTCAATGAGAGCCCGGTGGCAAAAAATGTCATCGTACAGAGGTGACACTGGCCAGGGTCATAGACCACGTCAGGACATGTCAAAAAATATATTATGAGCCCGGCCTAAACTCTACAGGAAGTCGGCCATCTTGGCTCAAACCTCGAACCTTCAAAATCGTACCTGTTGAACTTGTGACCCCTGATCCCCGAGTTTTCAATCAAAAGCTTCCATTTTTGGCCAAAATGTCCCAGACCCATGTGGCTTTCCAAATCCTCATTTCAATTTTGGAAATATTATTGGGCGTGGTCATGACAAGGCCGCAACTCAGAGGCCATTTTCTACAAAATTCAAAGTCTCATATCTTTTACAGACTTTGTGGGATTGCAACGGACCCAATACAGCGCACGTGCACCTTCTCGAGCTGGACCTAACCATGTGCAAACGCAGCCACTATGGCCAAAAATGACCCACTGGCGCCCCCTTCAAGGTTTTTTCTTGAAAAATTCAAATCAAAAAATCGGGATGGTATGGAGTTGTGAAAATAATCACACAGGCCTTCCCCGTCATGGGGATCAACATACCAAAGAGGCATCACTCTGAGTAATGTCGTTTGGGAGAAATAAAATGCCAAAACATTGCAAAAAAACCGTTTCCATTATTATTATTATTATTATTATTATTAGGCCCGAGCAACGGACACGAAGTGCCCGGCGAGGGACTAATTAAAATCGTAAAAAAAAAGGGAAAACGCAAGAATTCACATAGCAAACGTGGACCGATACACAAGTAACAGGTATCAGGAATTAGTGCTCCGGGAGGTCTAATTTTGGGTGGCGTTGGCAAGAGAAAATAATAAAAGATGGCTCAGTGGCGCCCCCTCAAACAGGCAGTTTACATTGAGTCAATGAGAGCCCGGTGGCAAAAAATGTCATCGTACAGAGGTGACACTGGCCAGGGTCATAGACCACGTCAGGACATGTCAAAAAATATATTATGAGCCCGGCCTAAACTCTACAGGAAGTCGGCCATCTTGGCTCAAACCTCGAACCTTCAAAATCGTACCTGTTGAACTTGTGACCCCTGATCCCCGAGTTTTCAATCAAAAGCTTCCATTTTTGGCCAAAATGTCCCAGACCCATGTGGCTTTCCAAATCCTCATTTCAATTTTGGAAATATTATTGGGCGTGGTCATGACAAGGCCGCAACTCAGAGGCCATTTTCTACAAAATTCAAAGTCTCATATCTTTTACAGACTTTGTGGGATTGCAACGGACCCAATACAGCGCACGTGCACCTTCTCGAGCTGGACCTAACCATGTGCAAACGCAGCCACTATGGCCAAAAATGACCCACTGGCGCCCCCTTCAAGGTTTTTTCTTGAAAAATTCAAATCAAAAAATCGGGATGGTATGGAGTTGTGAAAATAATCACACAGGCCTTCCCCGTCATGGGGATCAACATACCAAAGAGGCATCACTCTGAGTAATGTCGTTTGGGAGAAATAAAATGCCAAAACATTGCAAAAAAACCGTTTCCATTATTATTATTATTATTATTATTATTATTATTATTATTACGTCTTTGACCTCAATTTTGACCCCCTGAACATTAACGAAAACTCAATTTTATTTGACCAAAGGTTCATGGTTGGTGTAAAATTAACTATTTTGATACCCTCAAGACAACACCTTGAACAATGCCTCAGTGGCGCCCCCTCAAGCACGACCCCAATTCAAAAGGAATGATGCATTTTTTGCTCTAAACCCATGTCTTTGGGTACAGGGATAGAGGACATCAAGACAAACCTAAAACATCATTATAGCTCCGCCCTCTGACAAACAGGAAGTCGGCCATATTGGATTGAAAATTGTAGCCTTATTTTCTTCCCCTGATATTTTGTCAAGTCACTCCCAGGGATTTGGACCAAATGAGATCCAACTTGGTGAGTGTAATCTAGAGGCATAGAGCTACAATAATCCAGCTCTATTGTTCAGATATCTGTTACGGTTTGTCTGTACGGCTCTGCCAAATATCATGCTTTTTCCCCACCTCTTTGACGACAACTCAAAAGGGCATGCAAGTTCCAATTGCACTAAAATTTCTATCAGCTAAGCCCCTCTATGGATCGTACTGATTAGCCAGGATAATTGTACAATTTTCACAAAAATAGCGCCCCCTACCTATACTTGCCAAATTACACTTTTACGAAAGTGAAAACAAAATTCATATCTCGATTCTCCATGTCACACTGATCAAAAAAATCTATTACAACACCCCTCTATCTTGCTTTGTTTTTGTATAATAAATATCATGCTTTTTCCCCGCCTCTTTGACGACAACTCAAAAGAGCATGCAAGTTCCAATTGCACTAATATGTGTATCACATGAGCCCCTCTATGGATCGTACTGATTCGCCTGGATAATTGTGCAATTTTCAAAAAAATAGCGCCCCCTACCTATACCTGCAAAATTACACTTTTACGAAAGTGAAAACAAAAATTATAACCTGATTCTCCATGTCACACTGATCAAAAAAGTCTATTACAACATGCCTCTATCTTGCTTTGTTTTCTTTTTAATTAGGCCCGAGCAACGGACACGAAGTGCCCGGCGAGGGACTAATTAAAATCGTAAAAAAAAAGGGAAAACGCAAGAATTCACATAGCAAACGTGGACCGATACACAAGTAACAGGTATCAGGAATTAGTGCTCCGGGAGGTCTAATTTTGGGTGGCGTTGGCAAGAGAAAATAATAAAAGATGGCTCAGTGGCGCCCCCTCAAACAGGCAGTTTACATTGAGTCAATGAGAGCCCGGTGGCAAAAAATGTCATCGTACAGAGGTGACACTGGCCAGGGTCATAGACCACGTCAGGACATGTCAAAAAATATATTATGAGCCCGGCCTAAACTCTACAGGAAGTCGGCCATCTTGGCTCAAACCTCGAACCTTCAAAATCGTACCTGTTGAACTTGTGACCCCTGATCCCCGAGTTTTCAATCAAAAGCTTCCATTTTTGGCCAAAATGTCCCAGACCCATGTGGCTTTCCAAATCCTCATTTCAATTTTGGAAATATTATTGGGCGTGGTCATGACAAGGCCGCAACTCAGAGGCCATTTTCTACAAAATTCAAAGTCTCATATCTTTTACAGACTTTGTGGGATTGCAACGGACCCAATACAGCGCACGTGCACCTTCTCGAGCTGGACCTAACCATGTGCAAACGCAGCCACTATGGCCAAAAATGACCCACTGGCGCCCCCTTCAAGGTTTTTTCTTGAAAAATTCAAATCAAAAAATCGGGATGGTATGGAGTTGTGAAAATAATCACACAGGCCTTCCCCGTCATGGGGATCAACATACCAAAGAGGCATCACTCTGAGTAATGTCGTTTGGGAGAAATAAAATGCCAAAACATTGCAAAAAAACCGTTTCCATTATTATTATTATTATTATTATTATTATTATTATTATTACGTCTTTGACCTCAATTTTGACCCCCTGAACATTAACGAAAACTCAATTTTATTTGACCAAAGGTTCATGGTTGGTGTAAAATTAACTATTTTGATACCCTCAAGACAACACCTTGAACAATGCCTCAGTGGCGCCCCCTCAAGCACGACCCCAATTCAAAAGGAATGATGCATTTTTTGCTCTAAACCCATGTCTTTGGGTACAGGGATAGAGGACATCAAGACAAACCTAAAACATCATTATAGCTCCGCCCTCTGACAAACAGGAAGTCGGCCATATTGGATTGAAAATTGTAGCCTTATTTTCTTCCCCTGATATTTTGTCAAGTCACTCCCAGGGATTTGGACCAAATGAGATCCAACTTGGTGAGTGTAATCTAGAGGCATAGAGCTACAATAATCCAGCTCTATTGTTCAGATATCTGTTACGGTTTGTCTGTACGGCTCTGCCAAATATCATGCTTTTTCCCCACCTCTTTGACGACAACTCAAAAGGGCATGCAAGTTCCAATTGCACTAAAATTTCTATCAGCTAAGCCCCTCTATGGATCGTACTGATTAGCCAGGATAATTGTACAATTTTCACAAAAATAGCGCCCCCTACCTATACTTGCCAAATTACACTTTTACGAAAGTGAAAACAAAATTCATATCTCGATTCTCCATGTCACACTGATCAAAAAAATCTATTACAACACCCCTCTATCTTGCTTTGTTTTTGTATAATAAATATCATGCTTTTTCCCCGCCTCTTTGACGACAACTCAAAAGAGCATGCAAGTTCCAATTGCACTAATATGTGTATCACATGAGCCCCTCTATGGATCGTACTGATTCGCCTGGATAATTGTGCAATTTTCAAAAAAATAGCGCCCCCTACCTATACCTGCAAAATTACACTTTTACGAAAGTGAAAACAAAAATTATAACCTGATTCTCCATGTCACACTGATCAAAAAAGTCTATTACAACATGCCTCTATCTTGCTTTGTTTTCTTTTTAATTAGGCCCGAGCAACGGACACGAAGTGCCCGGCGAGGGACTAATTAAAATCGTAAAAAAAAAGGGAAAACGCAAGAATTCACATAGCAAACGTGGACCGATACACAAGTAACAGGTATCAGGAATTAGTGCTCCGGGAGGTCTAATTTTGGGTGGCGTTGGCAAGAGAAAATAATAAAAGATGGCTCAGTGGCGCCCCCTCAAACAGGCAGTTTACATTGAGTCAATGAGAGCCCGGTGGCAAAAAATGTCATCGTACAGAGGTGACACTGGCCAGGGTCATAGACCACGTCAGGACATGTCAAAAAATATATTATGAGCCCGGCCTAAACTCTACAGGAAGTCGGCCATCTTGGCTCAAACCTCGAACCTTCAAAATCGTACCTGTTGAACTTGTGACCCCTGATCCCCGAGTTTTCAATCAAAAGCTTCCATTTTTGGCCAAAATGTCCCAGACCCATGTGGCTTTCCAAATCCTCATTTCAATTTTGGAAATATTATTGGGCGTGGTCATGACAAGGCCGCAACTCAGAGGCCATTTTCTACAAAATTCAAAGTCTCATATCTTTTACAGACTTTGTGGGATTGCAACGGACCCAATACAGCGCACGTGCACCTTCTCGAGCTGGACCTAACCATGTGCAAACGCAGCCACTATGGCCAAAAATGACCCACTGGCGCCCCCTTCAAGGTTTTTTCTTGAAAAATTCAAATCAAAAAATCGGGATGGTATGGAGTTGTGAAAATAATCACACAGGCCTTCCCCGTCATGGGGATCAACATACCAAAGAGGCATCACTCTGAGTAATGTCGTTTGGGAGAAATAAAATGCCAAAACATTGCAAAAAAACCGTTTCCATTATTATTATTATTATTATTATTATTATTATTATTATTACGTCTTTGACCTCAATTTTGACCCCCTGAACATTAACGAAAACTCAATTTTATTTGACCAAAGGTTCATGGTTGGTGTAAAATTAACTATTTTGATACCCTCAAGACAACACCTTGAACAATGCCTCAGTGGCGCCCCCTCAAGCACGACCCCAATTCAAAAGGAATGATGCATTTTTTGCTCTAAACCCATGTCTTTGGGTACAGGGATAGAGGACATCAAGACAAACCTAAAACATCATTATAGCTCCGCCCTCTGACAAACAGGAAGTCGGCCATATTGGATTGAAAATTGTAGCCTTATTTTCTTCCCCTGATATTTTGTCAAGTCACTCCCAGGGATTTGGACCAAATGAGATCCAACTTGGTGAGTGTAATCTAGAGGCATAGAGCTACAATAATCCAGCTCTATTGTTCAGATATCTGTTACGGTTTGTCTGTACGGCTCTGCCAAATATCATGCTTTTTCCCCACCTCTTTGACGACAACTCAAAAGGGCATGCAAGTTCCAATTGCACTAAAATTTCTATCAGCTAAGCCCCTCTATGGATCGTACTGATTAGCCAGGATAATTGTACAATTTTCACAAAAATAGCGCCCCCTACCTATACTTGCCAAATTACACTTTTACGAAAGTGAAAACAAAATTCATATCTCGATTCTCCATGTCACACTGATCAAAAAAATCTATTACAACACCCCTCTATCTTGCTTTGTTTTTGTATAATAAATATCATGCTTTTTCCCCGCCTCTTTGACGACAACTCAAAAGAGCATGCAAGTTCCAATTGCACTAATATGTGTATCACATGAGCCCCTCTATGGATCGTACTGATTCGCCTGGATAATTGTGCAATTTTCAAAAAAATAGCGCCCCCTACCTATACCTGCAAAATTACACTTTTACGAAAGTGAAAACAAAAATTATAACCTGATTCTCCATGTCACACTGATCAAAAAAGTCTATTACAACATGCCTCTATCTTGCTTTGTTTTCTTTTTAATTAGGCCCGAGCAACGGACACGAAGTGCCCGGCGAGGGACTAATTAAAATCGTAAAAAAAAAGGGAAAACGCAAGAATTCACATAGCAAACGTGGACCGATACACAAGTAACAGGTATCAGGAATTAGTGCTCCGGGAGGTCTAATTTTGGGTGGCGTTGGCAAGAGAAAATAATAAAAGATGGCTCAGTGGCGCCCCCTCAAACAGGCAGTTTACATTGAGTCAATGAGAGCCCGGTGGCAAAAAATGTCATCGTACAGAGGTGACACTGGCCAGGGTCATAGACCACGTCAGGACATGTCAAAAAATATATTATGAGCCCGGCCTAAACTCTACAGGAAGTCGGCCATCTTGGCTCAAACCTCGAACCTTCAAAATCGTACCTGTTGAACTTGTGACCCCTGATCCCCGAGTTTTCAATCAAAAGCTTCCATTTTTGGCCAAAATGTCCCAGACCCATGTGGCTTTCCAAATCCTCATTTCAATTTTGGAAATATTATTGGGCGTGGTCATGACAAGGCCGCAACTCAGAGGCCATTTTCTACAAAATTCAAAGTCTCATATCTTTTACAGACTTTGTGGGATTGCAACGGACCCAATACAGCGCACGTGCACCTTCTCGAGCTGGACCTAACCATGTGCAAACGCAGCCACTATGGCCAAAAATGACCCACTGGCGCCCCCTTCAAGGTTTTTTCTTGAAAAATTCAAATCAAAAAATCGGGATGGTATGGAGTTGTGAAAATAATCACACAGGCCTTCCCCGTCATGGGGATCAACATACCAAAGAGGCATCACTCTGAGTAATGTCGTTTGGGAGAAATAAAATGCCAAAACATTGCAAAAAAACCGTTTCCATTATTATTATTATTATTATTATTATTATTATTATTATTACGTCTTTGACCTCAATTTTGACCCCCTGAACATTAACGAAAACTCAATTTTATTTGACCAAAGGTTCATGGTTGGTGTAAAATTAACTATTTTGATACCCTCAAGACAACACCTTGAACAATGCCTCAGTGGCGCCCCCTCAAGCACGACCCCAATTCAAAAGGAATGATGCATTTTTTGCTCTAAACCCATGTCTTTGGGTACAGGGATAGAGGACATCAAGACAAACCTAAAACATCATTATAGCTCCGCCCTCTGACAAACAGGAAGTCGGCCATATTGGATTGAAAATTGTAGCCTTATTTTCTTCCCCTGATATTTTGTCAAGTCACTCCCAGGGATTTGGACCAAATGAGATCCAACTTGGTGAGTGTAATCTAGAGGCATAGAGCTACAATAATCCAGCTCTATTGTTCAGATATCTGTTACGGTTTGTCTGTACGGCTCTGCCAAATATCATGCTTTTTCCCCACCTCTTTGACGACAACTCAAAAGGGCATGCAAGTTCCAATTGCACTAAAATTTCTATCAGCTAAGCCCCTCTATGGATCGTACTGATTAGCCAGGATAATTGTACAATTTTCACAAAAATAGCGCCCCCTACCTATACTTGCCAAATTACACTTTTACGAAAGTGAAAACAAAATTCATATCTCGATTCTCCATGTCACACTGATCAAAAAAATCTATTACAACACCCCTCTATCTTGCTTTGTTTTTGTATAATAAATATCATGCTTTTTCCCCGCCTCTTTGACGACAACTCAAAAGAGCATGCAAGTTCCAATTGCACTAATATGTGTATCACATGAGCCCCTCTATGGATCGTACTGATTCGCCTGGATAATTGTGCAATTTTCAAAAAAATAGCGCCCCCTACCTATACCTGCAAAATTACACTTTTACGAAAGTGAAAACAAAAATTATAACCTGATTCTCCATGTCACACTGATCAAAAAAGTCTATTACAACATGCCTCTATCTTGCTTTGTTTTCTTTTTAATTAGGCCCGAGCAACGGACACGAAGTGCCCGGCGAGGGACTAATTAAAATCGTAAAAAAAAAGGGAAAACGCAAGAATTCACATAGCAAACGTGGACCGATACACAAGTAACAGGTATCAGGAATTAGTGCTCCGGGAGGTCTAATTTTGGGTGGCGTTGGCAAGAGAAAATAATAAAAGATGGCTCAGTGGCGCCCCCTCAAACAGGCAGTTTACATTGAGTCAATGAGAGCCCGGTGGCAAAAAATGTCATCGTACAGAGGTGACACTGGCCAGGGTCATAGACCACGTCAGGACATGTCAAAAAATATATTATGAGCCCGGCCTAAACTCTACAGGAAGTCGGCCATCTTGGCTCAAACCTCGAACCTTCAAAATCGTACCTGTTGAACTTGTGACCCCTGATCCCCGAGTTTTCAATCAAAAGCTTCCATTTTTGGCCAAAATGTCCCAGACCCATGTGGCTTTCCAAATCCTCATTTCAATTTTGGAAATATTATTGGGCGTGGTCATGACAAGGCCGCAACTCAGAGGCCATTTTCTACAAAATTCAAAGTCTCATATCTTTTACAGACTTTGTGGGATTGCAACGGACCCAATACAGCGCACGTGCACCTTCTCGAGCTGGACCTAACCATGTGCAAACGCAGCCACTATGGCCAAAAATGACCCACTGGCGCCCCCTTCAAGGTTTTTTCTTGAAAAATTCAAATCAAAAAATCGGGATGGTATGGAGTTGTGAAAATAATCACACAGGCCTTCCCCGTCATGGGGATCAACATACCAAAGAGGCATCACTCTGAGTAATGTCGTTTGGGAGAAATAAAATGCCAAAACATTGCAAAAAAAACCGTTTCCATTATTATTATTATTATTATTATTATTATTATTATTACGTCTTTGACCTCAATTTTGACCCCCTGAACATTAACGAAAACTCAATTTTATTTGACCAAAGGTTCATGGTTGGTGTAAAATTAACTATTTTGATACCCTCAAGACAACACCTTGAACAATGCCTCAGTGGCGCCCCCTCAAGCACGACCCCAATTCAAAAGGAATGATGCATTTTTTGCTCTAAACCCATGTCTTTGGGTACAGGGATAGAGGACATCAAGACAAACCTAAAACATCATTATAGCTCCGCCCTCTGACAAACAGGAAGTCGGCCATATTGGATTGAAAATTGTAGCCTTATTTTCTTCCCCTGATATTTTGTCAAGTCACTCCCAGGGATTTGGACCAAATGAGATCCAACTTGGTGAGTGTAATCTAGAGGCATAGAGCTACAATAATCCAGCTCTATTGTTCAGATATCTGTTACGGTTTGTCTGTACGGCTCTGCCAAATATCATGCTTTTTCCCCACCTCTTTGACGACAACTCAAAAGGGCATGCAAGTTCCAATTGCACTAAAATTTCTATCAGCTAAGCCCCTCTATGGATCGTACTGATTAGCCAGGATAATTGTACAATTTTCACAAAAATAGCGCCCCCTACCTATACTTGCCAAATTACACTTTTACGAAAGTGAAAACAAAATTCATATCTCGATTCTCCATGTCACACTGATCAAAAAAATCTATTACAACACCCCTCTATCTTGCTTTGTTTTTGTATAATAAATATCATGCTTTTTCCCCGCCTCTTTGACGACAACTCAAAAGAGCATGCAAGTTCCAATTGCACTAATATGTGTATCACATGAGCCCCTCTATGGATCGTACTGATTCGCCTGGATAATTGTGCAATTTTCAAAAAAATAGCGCCCCCTACCTATACCTGCAAAATTACACTTTTACGAAAGTGAAAACAAAAATTATAACCTGATTCTCCATGTCACACTGATCAAAAAAGTCTATTACAACATGCCTCTATCTTGCTTTGTTTTCTTTTTAATTAGGCCCGAGCAACGGACACGAAGTGCCCGGCGAGGGACTAATTAAAATCGTAAAAAAAAAGGGAAAACGCAAGAATTCACATAGCAAACGTGGACCGATACACAAGTAACAGGTATCAGGAATTAGTGCTCCGGGAGGTCTAATTTTGGGTGGCGTTGGCAAGAGAAAATAATAAAAGATGGCTCAGTGGCGCCCCCTCAAACAGGCAGTTTACATTGAGTCAATGAGAGCCCGGTGGCAAAAAATGTCATCGTACAGAGGTGACACTGGCCAGGGTCATAGACCACGTCAGGACATGTCAAAAAATATATTATGAGCCCGGCCTAAACTCTACAGGAAGTCGGCCATCTTGGCTCAAACCTCGAACCTTCAAAATCGTACCTGTTGAACTTGTGACCCCTGATCCCCGAGTTTTCAATCAAAAGCTTCCATTTTTGGCCAAAATGTCCCAGACCCATGTGGCTTTCCAAATCCTCATTTCAATTTTGGAAATATTATTGGGCGTGGTCATGACAAGGCCGCAACTCAGAGGCCATTTTCTACAAAATTCAAAGTCTCATATCTTTTACAGACTTTGTGGGATTGCAACGGACCCAATACAGCGCACGTGCACCTTCTCGAGCTGGACCTAACCATGTGCAAACGCAGCCACTATGGCCAAAAATGACCCACTGGCGCCCCCTTCAAGGTTTTTTCTTGAAAAATTCAAATCAAAAAATCGGGATGGTATGGAGTTGTGAAAATAATCACACAGGCCTTCCCCGTCATGGGGATCAACATACCAAAGAGGCATCACTCTGAGTAATGTCGTTTGGGAGAAATAAAATGCCAAAACATTGCAAAAAAAACCGTTTCCATTATTATTATTATTATTATTATTATTATTATTATTATTACGTCTTTGACCTCAATTTTGACCCCCTGAACATTAACGAAAACTCAATTTTATTTGACCAAAGGTTCATGGTTGGTGTAAAATTAACTATTTTGATACCCTCAAGACAACACCTTGAACAATGCCTCAGTGGCGCCCCCTCAAGCACGACCCCAATTCAAAAGGAATGATGCATTTTTTGCTCTAAACCCATGTCTTTGGGTACAGGGATAGAGGACATCAAGACAAACCTAAAACATCATTATAGCTCCGCCCTCTGACAAACAGGAAGTCGGCCATATTGGATTGAAAATTGTAGCCTTATTTTCTTCCCCTGATATTTTGTCAAGTCACTCCCAGGGATTTGGACCAAATGAGATCCAACTTGGTGAGTGTAATCTAGAGGCATAGAGCTACAATAATCCAGCTCTATTGTTCAGATATCTGTTACGGTTTGTCTGTACGGCTCTGCCAAATATCATGCTTTTTCCCCACCTCTTTGACGACAACTCAAAAGGGCATGCAAGTTCCAATTGCACTAAAATTTCTATCAGCTAAGCCCCTCTATGGATCGTACTGATTAGCCAGGATAATTGTACAATTTTCACAAAAATAGCGCCCCCTACCTATACTTGCCAAATTACACTTTTACGAAAGTGAAAACAAAATTCATATCTCGATTCTCCATGTCACACTGATCAAAAAAATCTATTACAACACCCCTCTATCTTGCTTTGTTTTTGTATAATAAATATCATGCTTTTTCCCCGCCTCTTTGACGACAACTCAAAAGAGCATGCAAGTTCCAATTGCACTAATATGTGTATCACATGAGCCCCTCTATGGATCGTACTGATTCGCCTGGATAATTGTGCAATTTTCAAAAAAATAGCGCCCCCTACCTATACCTGCAAAATTACACTTTTACGAAAGTGAAAACAAAAATTATAACCTGATTCTCCATGTCACACTGATCAAAAAAGTCTATTACAACATGCCTCTATCTTGCTTTGTTTTCTTTTTAATTAGGCCCGAGCAACGGACACGAAGTGCCCGGCGAGGGACTAATTAAAATCGTAAAAAAAAAGGGAAAACGCAAGAATTCACATAGCAAACGTGGACCGATACACAAGTAACAGGTATCAGGAATTAGTGCTCCGGGAGGTCTAATTTTGGGTGGCGTTGGCAAGAGAAAATAATAAAAGATGGCTCAGTGGCGCCCCCTCAAACAGGCAGTTTACATTGAGTCAATGAGAGCCCGGTGGCAAAAAATGTCATCGTACAGAGGTGACACTGGCCAGGGTCATAGACCACGTCAGGACATGTCAAAAAATATATTATGAGCCCGGCCTAAACTCTACAGGAAGTCGGCCATCTTGGCTCAAACCTCGAACCTTCAAAATCGTACCTGTTGAACTTGTGACCCCTGATCCCCGAGTTTTCAATCAAAAGCTTCCATTTTTGGCCAAAATGTCCCAGACCCATGTGGCTTTCCAAATCCTCATTTCAATTTTGGAAATATTATTGGGCGTGGTCATGACAAGGCCGCAACTCAGAGGCCATTTTCTACAAAATTCAAAGTCTCATATCTTTTACAGACTTTGTGGGATTGCAACGGACCCAATACAGCGCACGTGCACCTTCTCGAGCTGGACCTAACCATGTGCAAACGCAGCCACTATGGCCAAAAATGACCCACTGGCGCCCCCTTCAAGGTTTTTTCTTGAAAAATTCAAATCAAAAAATCGGGATGGTATGGAGTTGTGAAAATAATCACACAGGCCTTCCCCGTCATGGGGATCAACATACCAAAGAGGCATCACTCTGAGTAATGTCGTTTGGGAGAAATAAAATGCCAAAACATTGCAAAAAAAACCGTTTCCATTATTATTATTATTATTATTATTATTATTATTATTATTATAA